>CM057449.1:773519166-776132500 GCA_016271365.2 Neoceratodus forsteri | reverse complement strand
AAACATATCATTTCAATCCCCCTTCTGCCACCATGATTAGTATCATTAAAGTGCTGTCCTCGCTCTTCCCCGAAGTTTATGACCCCAGTTCAAACTTTTACTCAAAGCCTTCGGATCCATTCAAAAATTTCAGCCTGCACTTAGCAGGACTTAGAATTAAAATCAGTCACATTTCCACAAAGCCAATAGGCTTCACTGCTCCTCTCTCCAATCAGCTTCTGCTTTCCCTGCCCAGCCATGAGCAATCTGGTTCTGCTCTCCCTGCCCACCCACAATAGACTGAGCAGATGTGTTGAAAAACACACTGAGCTTCAGTTACTCACTGGTAAAGCAGTTTTGTTTTCTGCTGATGCCGCTTTCTTCTCCCAATACAAAACCAAAGCAAATGTACTGTGAGAACCACAGCCACACACTGATCACCGAGATTGCGATTTGAAGAACAACTTCACGGGGGTCCTGCTACACAGAAAAACACCAACATGTAGCAGATGAGAGAAATGGGGGGATGGCAGCAAACAACAAGTACACAGGATGTAACCAAGCTATAATGCTGTGATGGACCAAGCTACAAAGAACCATGCACCACAGAAGCTCCACCTACTAGCCAAAAGATTAATGAGCACTATTGTTTTTAATAGTATCCCTACCCACTGGAAATGGGACAAAAAATCTACTTTTAATAAAAATTTTAATCATTTTTCACTCTTTTTTTATACAAATAAGTCATTGTATAATTGGAATAATGCACTCTGGGGTGGGTGTTGTGCTGGGATAAAATCACTTTCTGGGTTTGGATGCATTTAGCCTGTGGCCTCATGCCCAACCACCTGATGCGTGACATTATCCCAGCATGACACACACCGTATTGTGCATTATCCCTTTAATAATGTTGCTTCTTCGGTGCTGAATGCACTTGGCCTGCCGCCTCATGCTTCAACCACCTGAGGCATGACATTATTACACAATAACAAACACCCTGTTGTGTCTTATTGCTTAATTAACATATTGCCTGGGCCCAGTCCCACTGAGTCTAGACAATACAGATGGAACTACATGGACAATACCAAAGAACAAGTTACATGAAGTGCTAGGAGAATACTGTCCAGTGTTAGACACTTCTGAGCTTCCCCTCAGGAAAAGTGTCTCCGCATACATAATTGATCTAATAGCAACAGTATCAAAGGTCCCAACACTAAAGAATTTAAGTTACTTCCTTTCTAATGGATCTAACAAGGAGTGCTTGATTGATTTGATCATGCAGGTCTGGGGAGAAAATTGCTTGAGTTTACCAGAGGGCCAGGTGATTTATTTTTCAAAGAGAGACAAATGCTACATGATCACCAAAGAAGGGACTGCAGTTGTGTAGACTGCAGCTGTTAGAATCAGGAAGAAGCAAGCACAAAAATTGTCCTTCATGTGCAACATGCCTTTATAATACATCCAGGCCCTGTCATTGTCCGTTCACCATCTGGGGATACCGATATACCAGTACTTTTACTGTTGCTATTTTCAGAATGTGAGCAAAGTATATACCTGGACAATGGCCATGGTGACAGAAGGAAAATCATCAACATTAGCAAGTATGAAATGATCACTGCAACAAAAAAAGCCTTAGTTGGTTTCCATGCATTCACAGGCAATTGTTACATTTCTGTGTTCTTCATAAAGGGTAAGAAGATTTGCTGGAACATCCTTCAAAAGTACTCCAAATTCCTGGATGCCGTTCAGAAATTTAGGAGTGATTGGCAAGTGGTTATGGGTGCTGTAGCTCTATTGGAGGAGTGTGTAGCTCTGTTGGAGGAGTATGTCTGTAAACTTAATGGAAGGAAGCAAGTTACTAGTGTACATAGAGTGAGGCAGCAGATCTTCTGGGAGAAATATGACAAAGAAAAGATAATAACTGATCTGTCTCTGCTGCCACCCTGCCAGGAAACCCTGAAGTTGCATATTCTACAAGTGAACAACATCTGCTGATTGTGGAGGTTTTCTTCTGATTCAGTTATCAATGCTCCAAATGCAGCTTTGCATGGTTGAGCTGATGAACTCAACGTAAAGTGTGTGGACACACCATTTCCAGATGATGTTATGTCTCTGCTCTATAATATACAATAAATAATAAGGACTCAGATGAGGACCAAGATGTATGTGATTACCAAGATGATATTGGCGTATCTGATGATGATGAAGATTTTTTCTAGATGGACTATGTTCCACCAGTTCACCAACAGGCATATTTTAAACTTTACATTTGGTGAAATAAAAATTATTTTTATAAACAAAGGTGTTGTTTTATTTTCTTTTAGATAAATTTCCTTCTTTAAATAAACTTTTAAAATTAACCTTTGAGGCAACCTATGGATATGCATTTTAAAGCTCTAACTCCTGCCTATTCATTGAGATCACACTTGAATGCATAATTAAATTAGGCTAGAAATAATGGCCCAAGAATATGCATTAAGTACGCATAGATGAAAATCGCAAAATTTGACAAGGTATAAACTTGCTAAAATGTCATCTATTAATGGTATCTTCACTTTTATCAATTTATCCCCTTACAGTATATTACCTTAAAACTTCAAAACCACGTATGCATTTCAAAGCAGAATTCTTACCCATTTAGGCAACATAACATTATATTGTAAAGCACAATAAATCCTGTCTGACAAGATTAAATATAAGAATGTTTTGAAATTTCACAAGAAATTGAGAGGTGGTGGTTGGTATTTAACTCTATAAATTTTAACATTAATCTTTTGAGGTAATGTATGGGTATGCATTTTAAAGCTGTAACTCCTGCCTGTTCATTGAGACCTCACATGAATGTATATTTCACTTAGTCTTGAAGTAATGGCCCAAGAATCAGCATTAGGTACATGGAGCTGAAAATCGTAAAATTTGTCAAGGTATTAGTACAAAACTGATGCAAACTACCATTTTGCTTCAGTGTTCTTGCGATCAGCAGACAGAACATGAATGTGGGGAATATCTGTTACATTAAACAACCATCAGCATTTATTTAGCTCTCAGATGGCACCCCACCTCCATCTACACCTGGTCTAAAGACTTCACACTCTGATATACTATACTTCTGATGCCCGGAGAAATATACACACATTTGAAGTAGCTAGGTCCAGTACTATACTAGGTGTTTTAGACAGAAGGAGACTATTGCCTATCAGATCTGTCTCACACATTAGTGAGCCAGTTCTCTCCCTTTTCTGTGTGTAGGATATTGATCTAGTTTGTTTTTGAAGTTTACAATCTCATCCAGCAATTTATTCCATAGTCTACCAGCCATTTGAGTGATACACTGTCTCCTGATGTTCTTTTTAGGTTGTTCTAGTTTAATTTATTTGTTACGTGATCTTCAATTTAATTATCTGTACTGTAATTCTAACCATAGCTCTATTCTTAAAGAGCTAGTGTACTGTCTAAAACTAATATTAGTTTTAAAAGCAGTCAGCCATTACCTTTTATATCTGAGGTACTTTTTCTTTTCCCTTTGGTTAATTAGAAGATTGTTTACCTGATGTTAGTAAGTATCATGTGTGGAACAGCCCTCTGACTGACAGCTGAAATAAAGGTAAATAGCTCTGTTCCTCCCACTACATCATCAACATTGTGACCTCGCTGAGTGTGACATCACTGTTGCTTAAGAACAATCACTCAGTACCTGCCAGGTCAGTTGTCTGTGATGTAGTTGGTGGATTAGAGCTAAATATGTCAGCTGCCTGGCTGAGATCTGTTCCACACATCCAACAGAATACTATCATATAGAAAATTTTCTAATGAGCAAACGTAAAAAAAAAAATACTTCTGAAATAAAAAGTTACAACTGTCGACTTCTTAAAATTTTTATCATTTTCCTGTCTGTCTATTTTGGTTCCATTAGCTCTTTAAATCTTTGTCGGCCATGATTTTACATAACTATAGCATGTCCCCCTTTTCCTTCTTTCTTTTAAATGAAATAGCCTCAAATCCTGTTGTCTTTTTTCATATGGCTTATGGGATAGCCTGGGATTTATTTAGATGTCATATTTTTTATTCATTCTAGAACTCCATAGTAAAGAACCAGAATCCAGATGCAGCCTACTGTAAGATTTATATAAAAGATAGTAGTCCTCGTTCTGGTCTTGTGGCAAATGTTCTTTTGATGCTGCCTATCAGTCTATTTACTGTGTTCAATACTCTGCTGCATTGTTTCTCAAATTTGACATGCTTCCATATCAATACCTCCAGAACTCTCTCAGTTGTAACTTGCTTAAGTTCTTTATCGCTTAGCTTATATTTGCGGTTAGGATTTCTATGGCCCAGATGTAGTAGTACACACTTATCTCTGCTAAAGGTAATTGTATGTTTTGGGCAGCCCAGTGGTGCAGAGGGTTGAGGTGCTGGATGCCACACCTCACACCACACCAGTGATCCAGGATCAGATGTGGATTCTGGTTGTTATGGATCGACCGGGGCGTGACAGGATAGAGCATTTTGAAGACTGGTCTCCTCTCCCAGAGAGGAAGGATTCCAGTGCTTGGCATTACTTGCCCCCTAGCACTGGCTGGACGTATCGCAGCCAGTAACTGTCAGAACAGGGGGCAGAGTGATAGCTGCCAAATGCCCACATATGGTAGTGTGAGTGAAAATGTTTGGATAGCATTGCACAGCCACTTCTTGGGCAAAGGAGGAAGAATGAAAAAATGGATGCCTTGGTGGCACCTGACAAGCAGCCACCTGGTAGCCCTGCACCTGATGTATACCCAGGCCATGCTGTCTTCATGTGATGGTAAATCCTGTTGGAAAACTGGGGAGACAGGGCTGAGGTGGTTGGCATCCATAGGGCTGCTGGGGCCAGGGGAGAAAACAGCATTAACTGCTAAAAAAAGTGTAATTTTATTTTTAATTGCCCAGTCTTCTTTATTTTAAGATCATGTGTTGATCTGTCCCCTTAGTTTTGTGGCCTCTGAAATAACCAGCCATCCATTAACATCCCTGTGCATATCACTGACGAAATAGGAAAACAGTGCTGGTTGCAGTACGGACCACTGGGGGACTCCACTGATAACCTCTCCCATATCTGACATGCTACCATTTACTTGCACCTGCTGAAATCTATTTTGTAGCCAATTGTTTACCCATCTCAGCGTTATTGTCGATGCCCTCTGCTTTCCATTTATCTACTAGTATACAATGGGGACTGTGTCAAAGACTTTCTGGAAGTCTGAAAACAATCCGTCCACAGGGATGTTCTTATCTATACTGCTGTTGACCTTCTTATAGAAGACTAGCAGGTTGGTGACACAAGACCTATTTTTATAAATTCTTGCTAGGTGGGGTCTACTAGTCCTTTTATTAATAATGTGTTTGTCAGTTCGTCATTAATGACAGTTTCCAAAATTTTCACCCTGTATTGAGGTTAAATTAATTAGTCTATAGTTCACCACTTTTGTTTTAACTCCTTTTTTATGTATTGAGATGGCAGTTGCCTTACGCCAATCACTCGGTACCTCCCTGTTTTAGGAAAGGTTGAACAGTTTAGTTAGTGGTCCTGAAACTGATTTGCTATCCTCTTTAAGTAATCATGGATGCAACTGCTCTGGTCCAGCTGATTTTTTTATTTTTATTTTATCAAATAGTGCTTCAGTTTCTTCAATGTGGAATGCCTCTGCAATGATTATATCTTCTGAAATAATTTGTGATTTGTCTTTGAAAGACCCATTGGTGTTAAAGACTGAACAAAAGAAGTTATTAAATTTACTTGCTATTATTTCTGGTTAATTTGTTACATATCCTTTTATTATGGGACCGATTGATATGTCTGGTCCCTTCTTGTTATTTACAGTATGTAGGCAGAAAAAGGCATTTTTAATGATCTTTTTAATGTACTACCTTGAATTCAGCTTTTCCTCTATCCTGTTCTATTATGTTCTTGGTCCTCTAAGTTTATCTCCATAGTAGCCAATACTGGCTTAATGGGAGGTATTTTATTTTACTATATGCTTTCAACTTCTTTTTAATTTTTCTGTACGCTTTGCCCATGTACAACATCAGAATTCTTTTCCTGTTTTAGTATATATATATACTTTTTTGTTTTGTTTTATGTCAGGGACACATATATGTTCTGGGCCCAATATTCGGTAAGTGGCAAAGTATGGCACAGATGTTTGCACTGCACTTTGCAATAGTCCAGGGGTCCCAGGATGGTATATTCAGTTGGTCATTACCCAATTGAATATAGGGCTATGTTGGTGCAGTGCTAAGTCAGGTAGCACCACCTGACTTGGGTTCCAAAGTAAGTCCCAAAGTTGTCCTCAAGAGTTGATAGTACCGGAGCTCGATCAGCCATTTTCAAAGGTATCCATGCAAATGAGCCCATTTGAGCATGCAAGTTGCTAAGTAGCCATTTTCTTGCTCATTTGCATGAGTAGCAGAGGCATGAATGAAGCGCCACCACCCCCTGATTTCCATGGCATCTGTAGCTATCCTTGGTGCTAGTGTTCCCCCCATCACCAGCCCATAAGTTAAAATACAATCCCTGCTGTTAGTGATCCCCACTCCCTTTGATTGCCAGCCTGCAAAGTGTCAAACAAAATCCATGGGGGTAGTGGTCCCCCCAATCACCAGCCTGGCATTAACTAACTGAATCCCTGGTGGTAGTGGTCCCCCCTCCTTCCAGTCATCAGAACCTCATTAAAAAACTGAATCCCTGGTGGTAGGGGTCGCCTCTCCCTCTGATCACCCACCCAGCATTAAATAACTGAATCACAGGTGTCAGTTGTCTCCCCTCCATCTGATTACCAGCCTGTCATTAAAAAACTGAATCCCTAGCTGGCCCTGTGGCACTGAGGGTTGAGGCGCTGGATGCCACATCTTGCACCACACAGGTGACCTGAGTTTGGGAGTGAGCTTGGGCTGCCAGGGGTCAGCCGGGGGGGGGGAGAGAGCAGATCAGGATTGAGATGCCAAAAGGCAGTTCACCTCTCCAGGGAGGGACGTGATGGTTCCCTCACACTTGGCTGTCACCCAATGGGGGTTAGGTGGTAGTGACAAGCCATAAGGGAACCCTGGCATTAGGCTGTGTGGTGGGAAGGGTATCACATCAATTTAGTGCATACATTTCAGCGAGAACATTTGGGCAAATAAAATAATGCTAAGACAATTACGGTGAATGTGTATACCGAGTAAAATACACAAAGGGCTACATGTACATTTCATTGATAGTGTCAACTTGTCGACTGTTTCACATGAGCACAAGAGCCAGTTTACAGCAGTAAATGAAACTGACTTATCCACAGGGCCCATAACCTACCCCCATGATCCAGGTGCACCATGGAGTTATAATCCTAGAGGTGGAGGGGTTTGGGGGGGGTGCAGCCCCCATGGGGGTGCAGAGCATAGTCCCCCAGCATGACATGGATATTAATGTGCAGTACTACACACATGCTTGCCTTGAGTATCACCATGAAGTTGAATAAAATATCCATATACATGTGTGAACTGTGCATAAATTGCCTAAAGAAAACATGTGCTGTAGTTGTAATTGCCACACTGGGCATTCACTGGGATGTGTGTTCATTGAGTATATGGTCACTGTGTTATTGTCACTCAAATTGTATCCACTTTATATTATGTACTGTAGTGACATGGAACCAGTGGGAAGGGGCCTTCACTGGAGCCATGGAGCACATGTGTGCCTCCATGTGCATGCGGGACCACATTCTGGGGTCCCAGGGTGATGGGGAGAAAATCTCAAAAACTGCTCACCTCCCCCATTGCCAAGAAAGGTGCAGGTGGTAACGGGGAACAAAAACAATATGGAAAAAAAAAATGAGTCCCAGGTGGTAGTGGTCCCCCCCCCGATTGCCAGCCTGGAATTAAAGAGCAAAACCTCCCTGCTGTCTAGTACCCCACCACAACCACGGCACTGAGCACCCAGCCCCCAGTCCCTTACTAGTATCCTAGGTTCCGCAGGTGCATATGGCAATCAGCACAGCCCTCCTCACATCACCTCAACCAGACACTGTACGTCCAGGCAGGGAGTACATCTCTTATTTATAGGACAGGATTTTCTTGTCTGTAAGCAAAATGCAGTGTTTTTTTAACTCTTACATCGTTTATGTGCCAATGCATGTTCACAGTCCCCATTCTTTATGACTCTAATATGGTCCCCTATCTAAACTTTAAACTGTCTGGCAGTTTTACCAATACAGAAGCACATGCATATACACCATGCTATATAAAGCATACCCGCCATGGCAGATATAATAAAGTCTCTTACTTTAGCCTTATTCTTGGCTTGGGATTTTGAAACCTTCTTGTAGTTGTGACATACAGTACTCCCAATATTTGCAGTAGTCACATTTTGCATACCCCTCACTTATTACTATTAATAACCACATATGTGGCCTTTCATCTAGTGGTTGCACAGAATGTACCATAAAATACCTAACATTGTTACCCCTCCTTTACACAAGTCTACAAGATGTTTCTGCAATGTTTCTCAAACCTGCGTCAATACCCACTAGAGATGCAGCAAAGTTTTACTTCAACCGTGACATTCCTTTGAAGACACTGGGCTTAATTCTCAAAGTTCCCAATGCAGTGCAAGGGGCTTGCACCACAATGAATGGTGCAAAGTGCCCCTTGCACCAAATGATGCACCAGGACTGATTCTCAATGGCAGTCTGCATCAGCCACAGGCTGCTTGCCCCAAATGGGGCTTACACCACCTGTACACCCAAAAATGGTCTGCCACATGGTGCTAGGAGCATGTGGCAGATGCAAGCTGCCACATCCCCAAATGTGGGATTCTCAGAACTCTCCCAGAGGGAGGGTAGCCACGTGATGCCTCATCATGGGTAGACTGACTTTGCCTTGGCTCTCAATCCTCATGCTCTTTTAGAAGTGATTACTTTTAGTTTACATCTTAATTAAGATATTTTCCTACCCACCATTGTTGTTAGAACCTTTCTGCATTGAGTTGGACAGTTATTGTCAAGTTTTGTCCTATTATGGAATCTGAGATGAAGCAAGCACCTCCATGCCATACTCCACCCTAGACTCTAGACAATGCTGCTAAACAAACGAAAGGCCAAACCTGCAGTGGCATTCATTCTTCACCACAAATGACAGTTGTTACCTCATTGTCGGAAGAAAGATTTTTAGAAGAGTTACAACTATTTAAGGATACATTGAAAAAACTAACAGAGGAATTGAAATAGATGAAGGCAGACCTGGGTGATCTGAACTACCAGATTGCCAACAACGAAGCCCATACATCATTGCTCGAACATTGGAAGAAGTGTACTGAACCTGATTTCATCTCCCTATGGCAACGGCTTCACATGATGGACTTTGTAAACTTTGAGACCTCAGGGAAATCCTTTGGGAGGGGAATAAACTCTGCATCACCCAGGATTTACCAGCTATTACCCAGCAGAAGTGTACCTCCCTCCATCCTGTGGTATCTAAAATTATTGCAGCTGGCATTTGCTTCAGAATGCTTTATCTAGCATGCCTCCAAATTTTCATTGCCGGTGCCTGGCATACTTTTGAAGACCCAGATCATGGCAAAATGGACTTGAAAAAGCTGCTGTCTGATATATTTGCTGATCGCAGAGGAAACTTGTGTATTTGATGCTTTTCTGACTCAGAATTATGAGTTGAATCTCAGCTTGGTGCAGTAGATATTTTTTCTTGAACGGAGCTTCAACTTCTTTTTTTTCACTTTATCTTTTTATTGAAATTTGAGTATATTAGAAAGCACACATCTTATTCAATAGAAGACTATCCTCCGTGTAAGGTATAAAATATCACTTAACAAAACACAGTATTTAAGGTAAACATATTGGAGAAGCCTTATTTACATGTCAATTTATTTATTTAGATTTTGGTAACTGGGTAAGCCCACTGAGACCAGAGATCCCTTTTTCAGGGGTGACTTGGAATTAGTTACAATGACTACATACATAGATGAAAAATACAGTATAAAACACAATAACAAAAACACAAACCTAGACAGGATGTAAGTGGAGAGCAGAAGGGTTACAATCAATAGGGTATTATAGGATCAGAAATAGCAACCATGTACAAAATACATGCTAAGGCAGGCTATGGCAAGGCATTCAGTAAATTGCAAAAAGTGATAAATGTGGTAATATGAACAATATTCAGTAATTGAGAGGTGAAGATAAGAGAAAAGTGTGCAAGGAAAGAAAGAAGAGAGAAAAGCAAGGAAGAAGGGAAGAAAAGAGGGAAAAAACATGGAAGATATGAAAAAAGAGGAGAAATCTGTGCACAAAAGTCGAGAAAACCTAATCTGAGGGCAAAAAAAGAAGAAGGGCTAAATATCCCTAAGAATTAGGGTCTAGAAGAACTAGGTTCATGTACTTGAAGTAATCCTGCCAACATCTGTCATATACAGTGAGTCGGTTATGAGTAACATAAGATAATCAATCTAGAGAGGCATACTGAGAGAAGCTTTGAAGAACATCTGAAAGAGAAGGCACCAGAGTTGATTTCCATTTCATAAGAATCAGATGTTTGACCAGAAGAGAAAGTTTATCCATCTAAAATGTGCAAGTGAGAGGAGAGAGCTATTGGGGATAAGGATGTCTAGAAGGAATAGCTTGGGGTCAAGAGGTAGTTTGTGTCCTGTTACTCTAGAGCAAGTAAACAGACTTTATGCCAGAGCTTATTAATGGGAGCGCAAGACCACAGGATATGAAGTAGATTCCCATTGGCCAAATTGAAGTGCCAGTAATTATTATTATTTAATAGGCCCACTCGTCGAAACACAGAGGGGGTTCTATACCAAAGATATAGGATTTTAGTTTGCATTAAAGAACTGCGGGCATCTTTAAAGGTATTATGTGCAATACACAACAATTACTCCACTGTGTGTCTGAAATATTGTAGTTAAGAAGAGTACTCCATTTATTTTTGGCCAGTATAGACTGATCAGATAGATTATCAATAATGTCTTTGTAGATAGAGCTATTTAATTTTACTGATAAATGAGTCCAGTGCGAGATGTATTGGTTTAGAAGAGTATGTCTATACACTAAACTAGAGAGAGAGAGAGAGCGTTATAAGCTGCCCACATTTGTAAAAACTTCCAGAAGTCCTGTTTAGTAAGTTTCCACGTGACCTGCAAGTCTAAGAATGATCTAGGAATGAGTGCATTTTGGTCCAAGATATCTCAGAGAATGAAAATGCCTTTGTTCCTCCATGTACGACAGAAAATTGGGTGATCTTCTAGAGTGAGCAATAGATTGCCCCATAAGGGAGCATTAAAACCAGGGTGTTGGATTGGATTTCAGGAATCTGTGGGTTAGTTTCCAATAAACAACAGAGGATGATATAGTCGGGTAAGATTTTAGTTTAGAGGAAATGGGATTACAAATGAAGAAAGTGGGAAATCCTCCCGGGCACAATGAGGATTCCATTGCAACCCATAGTGGTGAGTGAGGGGAGGGTTTCTGAAACCATTTAATGGTTTGGACCATTCGGAAAGCCCAGAGGTAGCCTTTGAACCAGGGGAGTCCAAACCCCACTTTTTTCCAATGTGATCGAAGTTTGTTGTGGTTAAATCTTGGTGGTTTCCCATCCCAGATAAAGTTACCTATTAATTTATCAATTTTAGCAAAAAAGGAGGATGGTAAGACTAAAGAAATATTGGCAAAGTGGTAAAGAATCTTGGGAGAAATGGACATCTTAATGGCTGCAATTTTTCCCATGAAAGAGAGATTAAGAAGCTTCCATCTGTCCAGAATTGTTTTGATGTTATCAAATAAGGGGTTAAAGTTCATGTCCCAGATCTTCCCTCAGTTACTAGTAATTTTGATTCCTAGATATGTTATACCCTGTGGTGACCAGTGGAATTCAAGAGGTATGTTCATGAAGGCTTTACAGTGGTTGTTAAGGAGCATAGTTTGTGATTTGCCATAATTCAAAGCAAGGCCAGAAATTTTAGTAAAATTATTAAGCAAATCAACCAACAGGGGCCCAGCCTCATTCAGGTTTTTGAGTAAGATTAAGAGGTCATCCATGTAGGAGAGAGAAACATATCTTGAATTGCTCACAGGTATGCTCATAATGCCAGAAGATTGATGTAAACAAGCAGTCAGGGGTTCCATGGCTAAAATAAACAGGGAAGGTGACAGGGGTCAGCCTTGTCTAGTTCCCTTTGCTAGATGAAAGTAAGAGGAAAGGGCAGAATTAGTAAGTACTTTAGCAACAGGGGAGTTATGTAATCGCTTGATCCAGGAGCAAAAGGTATGAGAAAGACCGAAATAAGATAAAACTTGATGAAGGTAGTCCCAGTTTAAGGAATCAAAGGCCTTCTCAAAATCAATAGCTATGGCTGCAGCTGGTGTCTTGAGGGATTTGGCTTTGTGATTTAAATTAAATAAGGACCATAGGTGATCAGAACTAGATCTATGTTTAATAAAACCAGCTTGCAAACAATGAGTTAGCTTGGGAATCAAGGATTCAAGTTGAGAAGTTAGTAGTTTAGCAAATATCTTCCTATCCATGTTTAATAAAGAGATGGGCCTGTAACTTGAGGGGTGAGTAGGGTCTTTTTCTTTCTTAGGGATTAGGGTTATGATTGCTTCGGTGCATGATGGGGGAAGCTTGCCAGTACTGGAAGCTTCTTGATAAACATTAAGAAGAAGGGGACATAAGGTGTCGGAAAACATTTTATAGAAATAGACAGGGAATCCGTCACCCCCAGGGAATTTGCTGGATTTCAAGGAAGAAAAAGATTTCTGGTTTCCTGAACTGAGAAAGGTTCATCTAAAGAATTTGTTTCAAGAGTAGAAAGATGAGGAAGATGTAATGATTTAAGTAACTGTTGAATTTGTAAAGTAGATGGAGGATTTGTGTTATAGTTTTTGATAAAAGGTTTTCATGATATGGTTTATAGAGGAGTTGTCGGAGTGAATTGTACCCTGTTCATCTTTTAGGCTTAGGATGTGTTGTTCCAATTGTTGTACTTTGAGATGGTAAAAGAGGAGTTTCCCATTTTTATCGCCGTGTTCCCAAAACTTATATTTAAGTTTAAACAAGGCCAGTTCGGTTTTACAAGAAATTAATTTGTTAATTTTAACTCTAAGTTGAAGAATTTCAAGATGAAGTTAAGAATCAGGATAGTGCTTATTAGAAGAAAGGTATAAATTCTCTTTAGCCTTAAGAGATTTTTCTAAATCAGCCAGCTGTTGTTCCCATACTCTTTTCCTATGTGCAGCATAACTGATAATTTCCCTTCAAATCATAGCTTTAAGAGCTTCCCATACAGAGGACATAGACGATTTGGTTGGGGTATTGTGAAAGAGGAAGTCCTGAATTTGTGCTTTGATCATGGGTAAGAAATTAGGATCCTGAGTAAGAAAGAGAGGGTCCAGCCGCCAGTAAGAAGATTTAGGTGCTAATGGGCCCCACAAAAGTTGCAATTTGACAGGAGAATGGTCCGAGATTATGATGGGAGAGATGGATGAATCAATAGTTTTTTCCATTATTACAGGAGAGGCTAACGGGTAGTTAATTCTACTGTATATCTTATGTAGAGAGGAGTAAAATATAAAAAGTGAAGGAGGCACCATACATCAGCTAATCCAGCATCTTGCATTAGTAATGAGATGGCTTTAATACTTCTAGGGTGGGCCTCTGTAGTGGGGCTACTTCTGTCAAATTTGGCTTCTAAAGCTAAGTTAAGATCCCCCCAAGAATAACTGGTGTATTACCAGTGTTAAAGGATAGAATCTGTTGCGCTAAATCATGAAAAAACTCCAGGGAATCAGAGTTGGGTGCATAGACATTAACAAGCAGAAGAGGACCAGAGTTGGTATTCAGTTTGACCATCACCCATCTGCTGTCAGTATCAGAAATGGAGTTTACAGGGGACCATTTGAGACTCTTATGAATAAGAATAGCAACTCCTCTTTTTTATTGAGGTATAGGATGATTCATAGATCTGACTAACCCAATCTTTTTTAAGTCTATGAACACCCTCTGCTAATAATTTTGTTTCTTGAAGGAAAGCAATTTGTGTTTTACGTTTTTTGAGATGTGAAAGAATTTGCTTCCGCTTACAAGGAGAATTAAGTCCCTTCACATTCCATGTATATAAAAGTATGTCACTCATATTGTTAGAGTTAAAGAAAGGGAATAATCGCTGGAGTGTGAAGGGACAAATAAATGAGGCAGAGGATGATTAGAATACAATATAGAGAGCTTACATATATGCAGAGAGTGGCAGGAACATTCAAGCCAAAAAAAGTGAGAAGTATGATACATGAGTAGCACAGATATCTTATTAAAGTTACAACAGAGATGGGAAGGAGAAAAGTCATTAACAACAATACTAGTAAGCTAAATAACAAAGAAAACATTTTGTGGGTGTGAGGAGATACGAGTCAGCCAACTGGCTAAGAGACTCTTTCACCACACTCTGGGGCATCAATGTAGGCAGGAGACTAGGGAGGACCGGTTATAGATATTGACTCAAACCTAAGTCTGATCTCAGTAAAGTAATGAAGTAAGTATTCCTGATAAGCTAATCTGAAAGGGAATAATACCAAGAAAGGCAGGGTACTGTGATAACCTCAGCTTAATTCTAAGCTAACAGGACAAAGTATAAGGATAAAGCTAAACACCAGAACTTATTTATAAACATTAGTAGTAATAGTTCAAGATATACCAACTTGAAATAACAGCAAATTAAAGAACCATATACAAGATGCCAGTACAGCATAGACATAGAGCAAGGAATTCAGGGAGCCAGGTGGAATGCAAATGAACAAATATAAAAGGAAAAGTAGATCATTGCCACATTAGAGTGACTCTGAGTGTACTTTGCAGTGCAACAGAGTAAGTACATAATAAATACAATATTGAGGAGGAAAGAAGAAATGGGAGGTCAATTTAAGTCCTTACGAACTGAGCCAAATGCAATCGGGATTATGTGGAGAGGTATAGGCTTCGGTGATAACTGTAGACAGAAGAGATAGTCATAGTAAAGATCAGCTCCAATTACTCGAAAATCACCTAAATAGGTGTTATATGGGGTGACTAGGTCTAGAAGACTCAGCCCAGTGAGCCCCAAAACAGGAGGGACCACACAGCAGTGGATTTCAATAATATCGGTAGGTTTTGAGTAAAATAAGGAGCATAAGGAAGATGTAGATTGACAATCCTTTGCAACAGTACAACAAACATAGCCCACCTCTTTGAGTGCTAATGATAGTTCTATATTGTAAACAGGAGGTAGTAAGAATAATGGATCGTAGGGAAGGAGATAGATTAAATGTAGTTGCTAATAATATTTAAGAACCCTTCATCAGGAGAGGGAAAGGGGTAAGTTGCCTTGTAATATATAATAATTCACATATGAAAAAAGAAAAGGCAATAATCAGGATGCATACCGATTGAAGATATGCAACTGAACAGCCAAAAGATTATAAACCTGATGCACTGCTAAACTGGAGAGTAAAAGGCTAGATACAGAGAGCCTGTTTAGTGAGGTAATGTATAAGATCTAGCACTCAAATAATAGGTTAGAAAAGAATTGCTGATATACCAAAGTTCCCATGAAGACCTTTAAGCTGCTCATTTAAACACTGCAACAAAAAGTAAATTGATTGTGCCGCGATGTACAGCCTTTGCTTTCTGCACCTGCTGGGAGCAAAAGCAACCAGGTAGCATAGACTGTAGAGCAGGCGGCTAGGCAGAAAAAGTGTACTGGCACTCTCTTTAAGTATTCTGGAAGCAAAACCTACCAAGATATAGCAACTGTGACCATATTATTGACCATATAAGCTCATGACACCTAAGATTTATTAGCAGGATTGTGACTATTGATGTTCTTGCTTTTGGTCTTTGCCCTATGTTTCTTTTTGTGCGGCTCTAAAGATTTGAGGGGGGAACTTGCAACAATTTCTGCTGATGAAGTATCGACAGAAATACATCCCTGAGGCATAGGGCCCATATTAGAGGGATGTTCATCTGAAATTTGCTGGGGAAGATCCTCCTGCAAGGAGTGCATGTCATCCTCCAAGATAGAAAACTTATTGCTCAAGGGAACAGAGGAGTTGATTTGAAGGTGAGAGGCTGCAGCTTGGGGTGTTTAGGGTGAAACCTCACTAGAACAGCATGAAAGTCTTGAAGAATAATGCCCTGACAGAAGCTTCTCCTGCAGCCGTGTTGATTGCCTTGTGGCAAAATCAGTTGCAGCATTGCTGCTTGGGGCTGTGAGTTCTGCAATACTTTCCCCACATTCCAGTACCTCGTCATCCACCCTCCGTGTGGATACCAAAGCTGTGTTCAGGTTGTCAATTGCTGCTGAACCTCCCAGGATAAGATTGCAGACAGCGACCTCCAGATAGTTGGCTAAGACATCAAGGGTTTTCAAAATCCTTGAAGGAAGAGCCTGAGAAAAGGCGTAGTGTCATGGGATAATGTAGAGCAAATGTATTGCTTATTTGGTGAAGGATTTGTTTAAGTGGATTGTAGGCCTCCCTTCTGATGGTTAAATCTTTTGAAAAGTCTCTATAGATGGAAATATTAAAGTATTGCCACTGAAGTTTCCCCATTTCTCTGGCTCATTTCAATATTAATTCTGTGTGGGAATAGTTCAAGAAGCAAGCAATGATAGGCCTTGGTCAGTGGTCTGATGTTGATCTGGGACCCAGAGTGAGGTGAGACCGCTCAGTAATTAACATTAGTTCAGAAGACAGTTTAAGCATTGCAGGCAGCACGTGTAATAAAAGCGCAGTAGTGTCTCCTAATTCTACACCTTCAGGGAAGCCAAAAAATTTTAAATTTTTGTGACGATCATGATTTTCAATATCGTCAGTTTTGGTTTGTAGGGATTTAATAGTTCGATCTTGATTGTGGACAGTAGCCTGGAGATCATGAATAGTAGTGGTGTTACAGGCAGTTGCTTTCTCATTAAATGCAATTTTCTGGCTAAAAATTTCAAGAGTGGTCGCATTCTGTTGAGTGGAGGTTTTTAGATCATTACTGTCAGCCATCAGTTTAAAAAATATACTTCCACTCTAGCAAGTGAGCTTTGCTGTACTTGGAGATCTGCCATAATGCTGAAGGATGAGGTCTAGTATGCAGCAGTACAGTGTAGAAAAATTGAAAATTTGAATATAAGTAGATGATGGATCAAAAATGATTTACAAACTATGTCAGGCAGTGAGATTACAGGATGGTCACAGGAGTTGGTACCAAAGAAAGGTCTGGTGAAGGCTGGATGAAGTTAGAGTGCAGTCATTCCTGCAGAGATTCTGAACTATGCTGTCATCTTCTGTATGGTCAGGCCACTTCCCTGGAGCTTCAACTTCTAATCCCAGCATGGAACTTGCTTTTTTGGCAGGTTTTTTTGTGTGGTACGTTTGGGGCTCTGACATGCCCTGTCTTCTTTCCTGGGATTTTTTTTTTAAAGTTACTTTATAATGTGTGAAGAGTTTCCACTTTGATTGAGAATCCTGAGTTGAAATAAACTCTCTTGGAATCCCTTTTCAAACAGAGGCTACTATCTTACTTCACACCAGACTTTGTTTATGAACATGCTTTATATGGTAAATTTATGCTTGGATAAAAACTTATCGGGTCTTCAGTTCTCTGCTCAGTGGCTGATATTTTTTGTGGAATTTTCATTCCGACAACCTTCAGTTGGTATTTTACTTGGGGTTAGATATCCCTATTGTATCACTGGGAACCTTATGGGCTACACCGTGGACTGATCCAGGATTATGCTTTGCATCAACCGTGAGTAATCATCATCTAGATTGATTGGCACCCATCTGCACAGAACAATAGTTCTAGATCGAATTTACAGATTCCTGGTCAACTTTACCAAGCACTGACACCACCTTCTATTGGTCCCAGGATCCACCATTGCTACTGAGTTTTGTTCTGCTATACTGTAAGTGGTAGTCTTTTGGATATATCTTCTAGGGGGGTAAGCTTGCCCCGCTATCCTCAGTGATTCCATGGACAGCTTCTACTCCCATCAGGAGACTGTTTTGTATTCATTACCTTCAGACATTTTAACTGGGAGTCAGAAGACCTCTGTTGAACACTCTTCTTGTTTAAGCTGTTGGACTTTTTTGCAGCTAAATATTATAATTTTAGTGTTCTTTTAGTTTGACCCACGAGTTCAACATAGACCTATATGTCGAGCAGTGTTTTTCTGTTATATACTGAGTCTGCTTTGAATATAAATCATTGGACTGAAGCTGCAGAACATTACAAGCATTAAAATCCAGCAATAATTTAGTATTTTCTTTTATGAACCTTAGTTTTGGGTACCGGCAGACCTTGGGAAATCATGGCTAAGTCAATGTTCTCCCTGTTTGTTATATACTGGTATTTCCTTCTATCTTCTAATTGGTGGACTTTTCCCCGCTAAATTTCAAAGCTAACCTTAAGCATAGTAACTGACTTGATTATACAGTAAAGTAGGATGTTCTCTATAAATTTATTCTTGATGATTTTCAGATACAGTGGAATGTAATTAATATTTCCAGCTAAGGGGTTTTCTGCTTTACCATCTGTTAAAATATGCCTTTCTAGATTGTATTCCCTTGGTCAGTTGACTCATGTCTGTTCCTGGTCCCCCCCCCCCCCCATTTTTTGGCTGTGTATTTCTCTGGCTATATGTATAAGGTAGGTATCTAGGTTTTCTCTTCCTTTATATTTGTTGAGGGATGGGAGGAGAGGCTGAAGGATATAGTCTGCTCAAGATGACTGAGGTCATGCACCGAAATGTGGGGGTGGCTCCAGTGCTATGTCAGTGGGTGGCTTTATGGTATATTAGGGAGTATATAGTTTACTTAGTTCTGTTTTGTCAGAACGGATCCAAGGGTAACTATTTATTTGCACCATCACTTTTCAGAGGGTGCTTCTCCTGTTATGGATCTCTTGCTCGCAGGAACTGCACAGAGTGTATACTGACATAGTCTTGTTTATTCCTTTAGACATATTTTTAAGATTGTGTTTTTTGTGGATAACGTTGGTTTTTTTAACTTGTTTAGGTGGGCAGTTTTGGGGAGATACTTTCTAATGCAGTGGGTTTGGGGTTGGGGGTTGTGGGGTTTGAGATTGGGGAGGAGTGGAGGGAGGCTTACCACCAGAGGATAGGACTTCTTAATATGGGACTCCTCATACCTTCTATTTTTTGTAGTTACAGGTCAGGCTTTGATTCACTAACTGATACACAATGGCAGTCGCATATGTTTTGTTTCTGGAATGTAAAGAATGCTCAGCCTCCTACCAAAAGAGCCAAACTCCTACTCCATTTACAAAAACTGCAAGTGGATGTTGCTTTTCTACAGGAGACCCACCTGTCTTCATCACAGGTTTTCCTTTTCCCGCATTCTTGGATAGGGCAGGCCCTTGGGGAGGACATGGGCTTCTGCAAGAGGGAGTTTCTATCATAGTAGCTAGAAGGGTTCCATTTCATCTGTTACAGTAAGTAGTGGACCCTCAGGGCTGGTATTTTGTTATACAGACTTTACCTGGTCATTTGGAGATAATTTTGGGAGCCATTTAAGGTTCCACTATGAATGATCCCAAATTCTTTACTGATTTAATGTCTCTGCTGGCCCCCTGGGCCCACCTTCCTATACTACTTGCGGGGCACTGGAACATGGTTTTTAGTAATGATCTTCACCAGCTGGGTAGGCTACACCAACCTCTTTTGTCAGGACAATTTGCTCTCTTGGAGCTCATGGATACATTAGGATTAGTTGATCCATGGATGGTGTTGCACCCGGGACCTAGAGAGTTTTCCTTTCACTCCATCCCTCACCACTCCTTTTCTAGGATTGATTACTTTCTGCTAGGGTTGAGCACCTTTCTGGTATCCTCTCATGTCAGTATGCAGTAAAAGTCATCTCAGATCATTATGCAGTGCTTCTTCAACTGTGCCTTTCTCCCTCCTTAGAGCGAGATGAAACATGGAGATTTAATTATCAGCTGCTTAAATCCACAACTATAACAGAGCATATCCAAACTTTTGTACATACTTTCTTGGAGCTCAACTGTCCTACCATGGCTAAACTAGATTTATTGTGGGGAGCCCTGAAATGTTCCCTTCGAGCAGAGTTAATTCAAATTGTCCTTCTAACATAAAAAGATGGTATCGAGGGACTTGGCTCATCTACTAGAACATATCAGATCCCTGGAAGGGCATATTTGTTTAACCTCACCCCCACATGAGTGGGAACATCTGGAATGCCTCAGGTCTGAATATAACACTTTATTGGGAGATAAGGCAGAGCACCTACTATTGCACTCAAAGGTAAAATATTTCAACCAGGGTGATAAAGCTGAGAAACTATTGGCACTCTACTAATGTTCTCAAGCTATGAACAGGATAGTACCACATATCCATATTGATTCTGGCCAACTTCTCACCTCCCTTCGTGATAGTATACCTGAAAGTGAGCAACAATATCAGAACCTTCACACAATGCTTTCTTCCTCTTTCCTTTGTCTTCCCACTCATTTGGAGACTTTCCTAAATTATTTCGACCTGCCCTGTTTGGCAGAATGACAGGTGGAAATACTGCAGGCCCCTCTAACTATAACTGAAATTCATAATGCCATTGAATCTTTGACATCAGATAAATCTCCAGGCCTGGATGGTTACACTGTGAATTTTTATAAAAATGTTAAAGTCCTATTGGCCCCTATCCTTCTTAATACATTCAACCATCTTTTTACTCACTGCCTTTTGGATTTCTCCCTCACTGAGACCATTATCATGGTTATACCTAAACCCAGTAGGGATTCCCTGCTGGCATCAAGTTATAGGCCAATATCTCTTCTTATTTAAAACATTATTATGGAGTTGTGGTTATAGATCTTTATTAGATTTTGAAGGTGAAATGACTGTAATTGATTGCATATGCACTTTATTGTCAGGGGGCCAGATATTCAGACTGCGCCGGGTGGTGGCGCAGGCCTGGGTGCAGCACAACTGGGCTGCGCCAGGGCCAGGACCAGGCGATATACAACAGTGATGTGCCATGGCTCAGCACCATTGACTATGGCACAGAGGGCACACATATTGCTCATGGGCAGTGGCACTGCACCAGCGCAAGACACAGAGATGGAGTGTGGGGATGCACCTGCACAAGTGCTGTTGCGCTAGGTGCATCACCAGCGATATTCAGCCAGGGGCATGCAAATGAGGCCATAACATATGCAAGGCACAAATGGAGCCATTTGCATGTCATCATGGCCCCATTTGCATGTGATGCACTGGGTCCCGGCGAATTGCACCTGGTGCCCTGCCAAGCTGCTGCCATTGGGGGTCGGCACCCTGGTGGGCTATTGCAGCCCCTCGCTCCCATATGCCCGATCGTGGGCATCTGTATAATGTACATAAACCTGATGGTTTAGTGGTCCCCTACACCTGATCACAGGCAGTTGACATAATAAGATAAGCCTGGTGGTCTAGCAGTACCCCCCCATGCCCGATTGAGGGCTGTCATATAGCCAAGACATACCTGGTGGTCCAGTGGTACCACCATCTCCACCCACACAGGGCCCCCGGCCACCCAGCACCCCCCCATCATTGGCGGGTGGCAGAACCTCACAGGCATACCACCCGGCCACCTGCTGAATGACAGCATATAGTATGCTCTGTACTCCCATTGGTCTACACTGTGGACCAATGTGTGTACATATCATACCGTATGCTGTAATTCAGTGGGCAGCCGGGTGGTATGCGGGCGGGTGCTACCACCCACTGATAACGGGGGTGCTGGGTGATCGGGGCCCCATGGGTGGTGGGGAGGGCGCTACTGCTGAACCACCAGGTATGTCTTGGTTATATGACAGCCCGTGATCGGGCATAGGAGATACCACTAGACCACCAGGCTTATCTTATTATTTCAACTGCCCATGATGGGGCATAGGGGGACTCAGACCACCAGAATTACTTTTTATTACAACTGCCCACGATTGGGCATGCGGGTGGGGGTACTGGACTATGGGGGGGACAGGGTGCTTGTGAATGGTGGTCCTGTTGGTGGTGGCCACCATGGCTGGTGGCTGTTGTGTTGTGCCTATAATACAGCCACCCACCTGTGGGTGGCCAGCATTTGAGCCTATCATTTTTGGTTCAATGTTGCACACCAGTGTGCGGGGCATGTAGGATTTGTGCCAGCATATGCACTGCACATCCCATGCTGAATATCATTATTTGCCACATATGCATGGGCACACCCCCTACATCTGCACCACATACATCAATGATGCACCTTGGCACATCAGATGTTGCGCCGCGTACCATTCCCCTTTGAATATTGCACCGGGGTGCATTGGGGAGTTGTGCATGGTGCAACCCTGTTGGGCCAGGTGCAACTCCTTTTAATATCCCAGCCATTGTGTGGTATCCCTTTAGGAAATTGCCTCATAAAACATGGATTTGTGTGGTGATGTTCATGCATTGATGAAGCATCAGTATGACATGAAACATTTGCGTGTGGGTGGGGGTGCTTGCTGTGAATAGTTTGTTGTAATAAATACTGATTTTATCGTGACCTAGCTCAGACATCATCTTTTCTCACACAGACTGACTTGCCAGACATTATTCTTTTTCGTTTGATATTTTTTGTCAAGGCACCAGTTATTTTCACTAGTTGCCGCCTTTCCACAGCTCTTGTATTTCCTTTACGGCTGGCACTGTGAATGTGAGTGTTTTTCCTGTGGTCAACATGGCGAGTGGAGGAATGGACACACCAGGAATTTGCAGCAGCACCACCGCAGCATTTTGTGAGTATATGAACATCGAGATTTTTAGATGAGACTACTTATTCTTTTGTCACACAAATACAAAATGATGTGGGGAATGTAGAAAACTTGTTTGTGGAGTCTTTATTTTTTAAACCAGGAGTTGCAAATCCCTTATTAACTAAGAATATATCCACAGATTGATCATTACTGAATAGACCAGTAAGCAGTGAGGTTCTACAAATTCCACTAACAATCAAGGAAGCCTTTTTACAACTAGAAAGGGCTGTATTAAAAGCGAGGCGCCTTTATTGGCAAAAAGTTACCATGACTACCTATTTGGAAGTGAATACAGCACTGCACAGTCTGAGATTTAACAAGCAACCTGCTTTTGGTCTTGATCGAATACCATTCCTTACTAGTTGGCAGACACACTGCTTGGATAACAGTGAGCGACTAATTAAAATTATTTTGGCTGATGGTGACAAACAAGAGAAAAAAGTGAAAACTTTTATTTTAGCCAAAGAATTACAAGCTAAAGAGTTCAACCATGATGCTGAGTATGTGAAGTATAGAGAACAACTTGATTTTACCATTAAAAAGCATGTTGCCAGAATCAGAAAAGTTAAACGAACTAAGTTTGAGAGAGACAGAAGAGACTATCTGGAGGGACGTATTTTTGAGTGGAGTAAAAAGAACAATAATACCAGATCAATTCTGAAAAGTTCAGAACATGGACGTAACACAGACACATATATCAGTGGCTCAGATTCTGAGCCAGAAGGCTTGAATAGAGCAGATACATCAGGTCAAATTGAAATGGGGAGGTTGAATATTGTACAATGACCTTTTTTGGTACACAGTCAGGAGGAGATGAGCACTCCTCCTCCTTTAAATTAACAGGGCCTGATCCACCCTATAGAAACTTTATAACTTGGAATGAAAGTGA
Organism: Neoceratodus forsteri; assembly: GCA_016271365.2. NCBI lineage: Eukaryota > Metazoa > Chordata > Ceratodontiformes > Ceratodontidae > Neoceratodus > Neoceratodus forsteri. Next base: position 776,108,802 of record CM057449.1, on the reverse strand, counting down.
ATCAGATTCCAGTAGCACACAGATTCAATCATCTCCCACATCAGTCTCCCCTTCCGCAATCTCCACTGCCTCTGCCCTCCCACCCACCACAAGTGAATCAAGCCAAGACAGATGTATTGACCAGGGTAAACTATCTGAATTTACCAGAGTTCCTAGTCACACAGAGAGTACTTAGATAGGGCTCTTGTTTCATCCAGTTCAGAGAAGAAAGATACGGAGAGGAACCCAGGGCTAGGGGAGGCAGCAATACATGCAGAGGCAGATGGAATCGAGGAAGAGGTAGGGGATGCCAGAACAGGAGGGGCAGGCAATGGAATTAGCAGGATCTGAAGATTCACCAGGACTTAATTTTGTGCCAACAATGAATATTAATGAATTTAAAATTATGTTGGACTTACATAAGTTTACCCAAAAGTTGGACCTTAGTGTTATGTTTAATAAAGAAGATTCCAACTTAGAAAATAACAGGATGGGGAACAATATGGAACAGCTAAAGAAGCCCTCCACTTATATCCCTCCAGAAAGCCCCATTATAAATGCATTTCATAGAGCCTGTGAGCAGGATATTCTACAGTATATTTCTGAATGACCTATCCTAAGATTTAACAATTGCACAACACAAGAGAGAGAGGCTTTGAAGGGACTACAGAGAATTGAAACCATTGAAATTTAAAGCACCAATTAAAGGTGGCAGTGGTCATACTTGATAAAGTTACATTCAAACAGGAGATGCTTAACCAGCTAAATAATACTAATTTTTATCAGAAATTACCAAGAGATTTGACCTCTGATTGTAAAAAGTGTATTGATACTTATTTGTATGAGATTTGAATAAATGGTGTTATTTCTAAACAAACCCATGAATTCCTCACAGTTGAACAGCCAATACACCCAGCTCTTTATGGGCTACCTAAAATTCACAAAAACCTGAGGAAACCTCTAGCCCGAACCATAGCGGCTTCAATAGGTCCAGTGACGGAACCTTTACCCCAATTTGTAGACCAACATATAAAACCGTTGGTTCCACTTTGGTCCAAACATGTGAGGGACACCACACAAATTATACATCACCTTCAGGGGTTGGAAGTTTGGGAGGAAGATATTCTAGTCACCTTAGACATTGGTGCCTTGTATACAATATCTGTCATAATGAGGGCCTTGAGGCACTTAGAACTTCTCTCTGTGAATTTACTGATTATTCTGGTCTCTTTATTGAATGTTTGTTGGGACTTACTGAATTAGTCCTGGAAAGTAATATGTTTGTTTTTGATATTGATTTTTAATTGCAGAGTAAAGGTATGGCGATGGGGGCCTCATTCACCCCTAATTAAGCCAGCAATTACCTAATACAGTGGGAAAAGACACATGTTATTTCCAATGTAAACCCCCACAGACAACATCTTTTGTTTTTTGTATGTTTTATTGACTACATATTGATAGTTTAGAGGGGTCCCCCATCGTCATTACATGAGTTCATACTTTATTTGGAATCAACCAATCAGAACTTATGTTTTTCAAAACAAACAGGTGTTTCCCAGATAGAGTTCTTGGATCTGACTAACATCAAAAAATCGTAATGGGGGATTGGATACAATGCTGTACACTAAACCTACAGCTAGAAATGCCTTACTTTTGTACAATAGTTGTCACCCAAGACATATCCCTAAAAATATCCCCAAGTGACAAATGATGCATTTGCAACAGAATACCTCCTCCCCTGAACAATATGAGGGGGATTTAATGCATTTAATACACAAATTTGAAGATAGGGGTTATAATAGACAAGATTTGACACAAACTAAACAAATTGTAGGGCAAATTGATAGAAATAAATTGTTTGAAAATACTGTTAGGAATGTAAACACTGATAATCAAACATCTTTGCATTTTATTACAGAATATACGCCACAGAGTTATTTGATTGGGAATATATTTGGAAAACACTGGGATCTGTTGAAGTTGGAGCTGAAATTTGCAACAGATGTGATAAAACCCCCTGGATGGTCTATAAAAGCAGCTAAAATGTGGCTGATTTAGTGACTAATAGTCTTTATAAGACACCATCTTGCCAAACCAGATTGGATCTACCAGGTGGGACATTCCGATGCAGAAACTGTGCATTTTGCACACACCTACAACCAGGTACTGTTTTTATATATCCTGTAATGAACAAAGAATACACCAACAAAAGTTTTATTAACTGTTCTATAGTAAATATTATTTATGTAGCAGTTTGCAAATGTTGAGACTTTTATGTTGGCAAAATCAAAAGACTCTTCAAAAACAGGATTGCTGAACACTTGAGATGCATAGCCAATAAGATATCACAAATGCATTAGCAATTCATATTATGAATAAAGGTATGGGACATTTTTTCAGATTCCAAGGTTTGGAGAAAGTCACATTTAATATCTGTGGTAGGGTCTTAAACAAAAAATTACTTAAGACAGAGAGCAAGTGATAATGTTTATTGGGGCACATAGGCAGAAAGGGCTGCATGCAGTGTTTAGAAGTGTACCATTTTTGAAAGAAAAATAATGAAATGCTTTAATTTACTGTTCAGTGATTCTTCGTACTTTGCACATTATTCTTTGTTTTAAATATTTAAACACATTATTTATGGAGTTGTGGTTATAGATATTTATTAGATTTTGAGGGTGAAATGACTGTGATTGCATATGCACTTTGTCATTTTGTGGCATCCCTTTAAGAAACTGCATTACAAAACATGGATTTGTTTGGTGATGTTCACACATTGACAAAGCATCAGTGTGAAGTGAAATGCTTGCATGTGGGTATGGGTGCTTGCTGTGAATTGTTTGATGTAATAAATGCTGATTTTATCGTGACCTAGCTCAGCTGTCATTTTTTCTCACACAAACTGGGTTACCAGGCTTTACTGTTTTTCGTTTGATATTTTATGTTGTGGCACCAGTTGTTTTTCACTAGTTGCCATCTTTCCACAGTTCTTGCATCTCTTCTTCATGTTGATTTTAAAATTCTAGCTAAGGCATTGGCCTGTAGGTTGAGCCAGATACGGGATTCTATCATAAGTTGGGAACAAGTGGGCTTTGTGAAAGGGAAACTCTCTGTCAATCACCTGCATCAGTTTTCCCACCTTGGCTCTGCATCCAGAGATTCTGGTAATCCAGTGGTCTCAGCATCCCTGGACACAGAGAAGGCATTTGACAGGGTACCTTGGGATTTCCTGTTCAATTTGTTACCTAAATTTCATATCCCCCATCGTTTATTCAGTGGGTCCAGGTGCTCTACTCTCACTCTTCAGCCAGCATAGTCTGTAACGGAGTTCTTTTGAAAACATTTCCCTTACTGCAAAGTACTAGACAGGGCTGTCGGCTCTCACCCTTCTTGTTTAATTTGTATTTAGAGCCCCTGACTAGGAAGCTTAATGCTATCCCTAAAGTTCTTGGTATCTCCATAGGGCCACATCAATACAAACTCTCTATATGTGGATGGTATTTTGTTATACATCACTTCACCTTCCACCTCTTTGCCTGTGGCCCTTGATGTGATTATTCAGTTTGGCCTCATTTCCGTCTATAAACAGAATTTAGATAAAACAGAAGTGATGCCACTTAATGGTGTTACACTGAGGGCATATGTAGAGCACCTGGGTTTTGTATGAGTCTGGAATAAGTTGAAATATTTGGGAATATATCTCAGTGTCTCGCTTACAAAGACAAAGCAATATAATCTAGATTCAGTGCTGACCCATATTAAAGTGGACCTGGAGCACTGGACTTTGTTGTCTATTTCGATGTGAGAGCATCTGAATATCATAAAAATGAATATGCTTTCTCACATTTTGTATCCGCTTCAGGTGTTTAATTATGCTTTACCACAATCTTGGTTTGCTCAATTAAATAGAGTACTCTCCTCCTTTTTGTGGTGGGGTAAAACTCCTTGATGTTCCCTGATTAAAATGATGTGTACTAAAGAGAGAGGTGGTTTACAAGCTCCCAGTTTTTTCTCTTTTATCTAGCTATTCAATATATCACATTTTTCCAATGGCTCATACCTACACTCGAGGATGGAGTTAGGTCCTATGTTCCACAGTGGCTGGACACAGAGTGATTCCTATGTTCTCAGCTCTGCCTCAACATTCGGTTGTTCCTCTTCATATCCCATAAAAAAAGTCCCCGGCCATTGAAGGGTACTCCACTAGAAGCATCTCTATAAGCTTATCTGCAGCTATGCTGCCTTGCCAAGGTCCAGTCGTAAAGAGATACCACACAACCTTTTCTAGGGAACCCCCATTTTACAATTGATTGGAACTAGTTTACTAAGTCTTTCTGGTCCTACACCACGGTAGTTTCTGTTGAAAGCCTCCTACCTGATAAGAAACTACTTACCTTCCAAGAAAGGAGACAAAATATCGCTGGCCTGATTCTTTATGTTTTATTATCAGTTGAGGCACATGTTATTGCAGCATGTTGGCACTGGCCCATGGGAAAACCCATATGGGACTCAGATTATCCCTCTGGCTTCAAATGCACCTACCTCCCACATCATTTTCTATCACTATCATAGATTACATGAGTTTTTAACTGACAAAGAAAGCCCAACATTTTATTATTGGGATGAGGCTCTACCAGAGGACATTTTTCCTCGTAACCGGCCACGTATCTGGAAGAGACTATATAAATATATAAAGTGGGACATATATTGTTCTATGCAGTTTCAGGTGTTACATAATCTTTATTATTCTCTGGTCAAACTGTATAGAATGGATAAACTTCCCTCAAGTATCTGTTCCAGATGCAATAAGGAGCCTGGCACATTACTTCATATTCACTGGTCTTGTGAAAAGGTCACCCCCTTCTTGAAATCCTTAAAGTCTCGTTTGGATTCTCTACTGGGCCTGATGGAGGCATTCATTCCTGAAATATGTCTTGTGGGGGATTATGATGGCAAGTTGATTGGCAGTCAGAGACCTCACGTGGCATTAATCTTGGCTTGCACCAAAAAGGTAATTCTTCGGCACTGGTTAGACCAGAGCATCCTGCAATATATTGAATGGTACAGGGAGGTTCTTTTTGCCTTACAAGCTGAACAGCTTATTGCTAAAATAACTGACAGGCCCAGTAGATATAAGAATATCTGGGAATCATTACATGTCCTGTTAACTGTTAGACTACATAGGCTAATCATCCTTCAAAAACCATGTTTTTATCTGCTGGGCACTCTATTAGATTGCTTAGGATTATTTTGTCCCTTCTCCCTGTTTCATTATAACAATGTTGTCGCATCCTTATGTGAGTTCGTTAACTAATACACATGTTAACAGGATTACTTTCCTACTAGTCTGTCTGTATTGTTACCTCTGGTGGTGGGGGGGTGTTGGGAGGTTGGGGTGGGCAATTTAACATTACCATGACATAATCTGTATATTTCTGTTACGGTACTGTTCTGGTGTTCTGGTATTTGCTTCAACATCTGTTCTGTTACAGTTTGCTATGTTATGGCATTTTCTTTCTATTTATCTTGCATAGTTTATCAGTTCTGTATTTGATGGTTCATAAAGCACATTTAATGTGGAAAAAAATAACCTCCCAGCGGGAGAATTTTAATACTCTTAGACCAGTCAGTGCTGGTCTAAGGGTGCCAGTGCTGGTCTAGGGGTACTTATAAAATTCTCCTCTGGGAGAGCTGACCAGTTTGTAGCAATGTGCCATTGTCTTCCCTCCCAGATCTCTGATGCCCCATAGTTATAATTCATTATATACTCCTTCCTGGTGGTCTAGTGGCCCCCCTCCCCGATCCCTGATTTCCCTGTAGTCATACTCAAGACAAAGTCCATTCTCTGGTGGCCTAGTGGACCCCTACCCCTGCAGGAAATGCCCACCACCCCACTCCCCCCATCCTGAAACACAGCCAGCAACCAGCTCATCCCACGTCTCACCTCCATGGCTGGCAGCTGACTGAACTGTGACTGAGCGTGTAAGTGCTCATTGATTGACAGTCAATCAATGATCATGTACACTATATAGTACATGCTCGGTAACAGTACAGTCGGTGGCCAGCTGTGGCCATGCACCAGGCAAGCCACTTGCATTAGTCTAAGGGCTCTTTGAGAATCGAGCCCACAGACTTCAACTTCTCAAAGCACTTTGTGAAGTTAGCCATTTTGTGGCAACTTCGACTTCAAAAACTTTGTATGTAACTTCCAATGTACAGTAACTTCAGCTTAGACATTGCTTTATTGTGAATTCAGGCAAAGTTTCCTCAGAAGGTGGCTGCAGGTCACATGCAACAGTCTCTGTAGGTCACAAGATACAGCTCTGTGTACATAGCATCTTTCAGTTTCACTTTACAGTGTGTCAGTGAATGAAAGAGTGCAGATCTGCTGCTTTTCGAACACTGACAGGTATCAATTTTGTGGAAAAATCACTAGGTATGACAGTACTGTACAGTGATTTTTAATCTAAAAGAAACCGCCACTACCTTTATGTCTGATTCTATCACACCTAAAGATGTTAGACCCATTCAAATAAATATGCAAATACGTTACTTTATCAGATAGCCAAGATTCTGTTAAAGCAAACAGAGTACAATTGTGATGTTCAGCCCCAACGATAAAACCATCCCTTTCTGCAAGTAGGCTTTAAACATTCAAGTGGGCAAAACTCATAGCACACTTGGAGCTGTCATCCCCTCCAACACACAGCCTGGTGTGGAGCAGAGTAAGATCTTGTTTGTAACAGATATAGAATAAAGTATGAAGTAGTGTGTGTTAGGGGAATTTAATGCACACCTGAGGTGTAGGATGCTACATAAACCCCAAGGGTAAAGCCCGAGGGGTTTATCAAAGCATCCCATACTGAGGGTGTGCATGAATTCTCATAACACACACACTACCCTATACTTTATTTTATTTAATATCTGGGGAGCAATTCTTTTCCACCCACACACCCTATACTTTTATTTTATTTAATATCTGTGGAGCAATTCTTTTCCACCCAGAGTTGTGACCTTGCAAGCAGACTGAAGTAACTGAAGTGTGTAGTGGCGGCTCCATATCTCCATTACCGAGAAGCCACCACAACAACAGTTATCACGTTGTCTTCATTTTTTTCATACATCTATCTGGTTGATTCCACCTTTATTAAAAAAAAAAGCTGCATCTGGTTGATCCTGCTGTTTGGCAGCTTCTGAAGTACCAAAGGAAATGGGTCCATGACTGAGTGCTTACACTAAGAATCATACCTCTCAACCTCTTAGCATTAAAATTCATAGCACTGGCCTTCAAAAATCAGAGCAAATGTCCAAAATGTATAACACTTTCTTATTTTAAATTAATAATATGTCTACAAATAGTGGGTCCCATATATTTAGTGTCAAGGAATATTTTGAGCAAGTTAGTTCAATGATTTAATAGTTTGTGTGTCCAGAAACAGTTCTAACATTGTTAAGGACATCAGTAAACCTTTGCAGAGCAAGGGCAAATTTCAGTGTAAAAATCATAGTACTATGCCAGATTCATAGCAGTTGAGAGGTATGCTGAGAATCATGATTGTGCTTACTTGTGAGTGTAAGGAGACAGCCATGGAGTCATTCCTTCTTGCACTTCTGAAGTTGGCAAAGAGAAGGACCAACCAGATAGACAGAAAACATGATTACGAGAAAGTGAGGAGTGTTGTTGTTGTGGCTCATCATCATCGCTGTCGTAGATATGGAGCTGCCACATTTGTGGAACTGATGAGCCCTCCAACACAAAGAACAAGAGCAAATGAGGCAGCTCCTGAGTTTGAAAGACAGGGTGCGTGCTCACTGTAATAACCCATGGGTTACTGAGGCGAATATCAACTGGGTGAGCCCAAAGAAAAAAATTGCCACCAGTTATTATATTTATATTGCAAACAGCATTTTTTGAAATAAAGAGAACATAAGCCCTGTAGTTCACAGTTTTTAATATAATTGTTAATCGGGGCAAGTGTGAAGTCTGTTTAATAACCCCAGTATATTGCTTTATGTGTTTGTTTCTTAAATAATCCTATTTTGCTGTATTTAGTGTCACTTGTTAATACTGCCTTTCTCCTGACCACTATTCATTTTTATGCTGGCTTGCGAGCGTGCGCAAGCAGCATCTTGTGGTACTAGCACATTTCAGAGGTGTGTTAGTGTTGTGGCCAATGCAGGGGACGCTTTAGTGGGTGTGTCCCTCAGCTGCCAATCATTGAGCATGCTGGCAATGACCGAACTCTTCAAAGAGAGCCAAAAAATTGGAAAAAATCTGCCACTGCAATCAGGTGCAGTTTTGTCATTGCAGCGGCAGATGACAAGACTAGTGTTGGGCAAAGTGGCCCCAATTCGCTCCGCAAAGTGATTCGCGGAGTGAAGGCGAATTTGAGGACTGCTCCGCAATGTGAAGCAGAGTACTTCATATTATAATGGGTAACACGAACCGCCTTCCCAAACCACTACTCCACCAATTCTTAAGGTGAAGTACATTGAAAGCAATGTACTCCGACTCACTTCACCTTGTTTTTTAGATCCAAAGATGAATTTTGCAATGATTCATGGGATTTCAGTTCACATGGGCTCTAGATTGTGCTGCACAGCCTCAGTTTGGGGAAGTGTGTATGAAGCTGTAGGAGACAATCTGCTCTGAGAACTCTCTACGATTCAAATCTTCTAAAAGCTGTTAAAAAAAGCCTTATTGGGACATTTGTTTTGCTGAAACTTTAGTTAATCGATTATAGGAAACCCTCCTGTGCTCCTATCATCGAGCATTTATTGTTTGTGTGTGGATTTTGAATGTTAATGGACAATATTCAGTCTGTGTACTGAGAGACAGTGGAAGTGTGCTTTGAGGGAGGGGTGTATCTGTGGTGTAGGTAGATTAACTTGGAGAAAAAGACAGTGCTTTCTGTTTTGGTGATATTTTTCTTGTATAACTGTGTTAACATACACACAGTAATATTTTCAATAATTCTTGCAATTTTTTGCTGATTGTTGTGGTGCATCAGAGCATATTTTTAGTTTGTTTAAAATATGCAGTTATATTACTGAAGTTTTCAATTTGCTACGCATTATTTAGTGTGTATGTGAGAATGTGTGTGATGCGTGTCATCAAATCAGACACCTTTTATTGTGCCACATAATTTCAGCAATGCGAACCTGCTATCCACTGCAGCTGTGTAATTTTTGTACTTCTTTGTGGTATCTTTACTGGTACTAGTACTAGTGACTGTTACTGCAGCACTGCAGTACACTGCCTCCCTCCCTTCCGTGGCCCGCCCCAACCGGCAAAGGAATTATTTTCCAGATTAGAATTTCTGATGGTGAGCACTGGTTAGGTGCCATGCCTTTGCATCTGCATCTCTTCAGTGCACAGTGCAATCTTAATCTGTCTGTGCATTTGCATCTCTTTAAGGCCCATTCTCCATCTCTAACTTAAGTCACAGCTGTTTCTTTGGCTTCCCTTCAGAGTACTGGACAGGTGTGGTGCATAATTCTGCATAAACATTGTACTCATTAATATGCGTTTTTAAGTCAGGACCATCGACACGAGTCACTTGTGATACCAATCACGTTCTTCATCATCACGGTCACAAATGCAGTCACAAATCACGATTTATGATCATGACACGAATCCAAACATTAACTTTTTTTACTAGTTAACTGGTTGTATTGTAAGCCTGTTTTGTAGTATCTTTCCATGCTTCACCACCTCACCATAGAAACATAGAAACATAGAATTTGACGGCAGATAAGGACCGCTTGGCCCACCTAGTCTGCCCATTTTCCTACCTAACATAAGCTGCAGATCCTAGTTAACCAACAGCGTAATTCCTCCTACCCCCCCACTAGGACTGCCCTATGCCTGTCCCATGCATTCTTGAAGTCCCCCACTGTTCTTGACCCCACAACCTCTTCAGGGAGGCTGTTCCATGCATCCACAACCCTCTCAGTGAAAAATACTTCAACACATTACCTCTGAGCCATCCCTTCTATCTTCAAATTGTGCCCCTTGTTCTTGCACATCTCTTTTCTGGAAGATGCTACCTCTTGGACTTTTGTTAATTCCCTTGAGGTACTGAAAGTTTCATCATGTCCTCTCTCCTTCTTTCCTCAAGGGTATACATATTAAGCTCCTTTAGTCTTTCTTCATATGTCTTCTGGTGCAGACCCTGCACCATTTTGGTTGCCCTCCTCTGGACAGCTTCCACTCTGTCTATGTCTTTGCGGAGATGGGGTCTCCAGAACTGCACACAGTACTCCAGATGGGGTCTCACCAACTGTCTGTACAGAGGGATAACAACTTCCTGTTTTCTACTATTGATGCCTCTTCCTATACATCCCAGTATCCCCCCAGTCTTCCTTACTGCCTTCTCACATTGCTTGCCCACCTTTAGGTCATCTGATATAATTACCCCCAGGTCCCATTCTATTTTTACTGTTGTCAGTATCTCACCCCCCATTGTGTACGCTTCCCCAGGGTTTTTGTTCCCCATGTGCATTACCTTGCACTTCTTTGCATTGAATCTGAGCTGCTATACATTTGACCATTCCTCCAACCTTGCCAAGTCCCTTCTCATCCTTTCCACTCCATCTTGTGTATCAACCCTGTTGCAGATCTTTGTGTCATCTGCAAAGAGACATACTTTTCCTTCCAGTTCCTCTGCAATGTCACTTATAAAGACATTAAAAGGACCGTCCCAGTACTGAACCTCATGGTACCCCGCTAGTAACCCTCCTTTTGTCACTGTACTCCATTTACTACTACCCTTTGAGTCCTGTTGTTCAGCCAATTTTATCCAGGCTACCACCTTGGGACCCACTCCAAGGCTGGCTATCTTGTGTATTAATCTTTTGTGTGGGACTGTATCAAATGCCTTGCTAAAATCTAGGTAGGCCATGTCCACAGCCCCTCCCTGGTCTACTACTTTGGTCACCCAGTCAAAGAAATCTATTAGATTCGTCTGACACGACCTTTCCATCATGAATCCATGCTGCCTTGGGTCCTGTGCCCCACTGGCCTCTAGGTACTCAACAATTCTTTCCTTCAGAAGTGATTCCATCATTTTCCCTACCACTGAGGTCATACTAACTGGTCTGTAGTTTCCTGCCTCTGTCTTGCTCCCACTTTTGTGAAGAGGAATCACATCTGCCCTCCTTCAGTCCTCGGGTACCACCCCATCCTCCCATGATTTGTTAAACAGAGTAGTCAGCGGTGTCACTAGTTCTACCCTTAGTTCTTTTAGAATTCTTGAGTGAACCCCATCAGGCCCATTGCTTTGTCCACCTTCAATTTTATTAGTTCTTTCAGAACCCTTTCTTCTGTAAATGGACTGTTATCGAGCCCGTCTTCAGAGTGTTTTCTTGTTTGGTTTAGGTAACTCCACCTCCTCTTCCTTTGTGAATACTGAGCAGAATATTCGTTCAGTATCCCTGCTTTTCACTGTCACCCTCTACCCACATTCCCTCCCTTTATTAAGCTCAGTATCCCTCCTTTGGTCTTTCTTCGCTCCCTAATGTACCTATAAAAGGTCTTATCCCCTTCTTAACAGAATTGGCTATCCTTTCTCGGTTTCGCCTTTGCTATTCTGACTGCCTTCCCAGCCTCTTTCTGCTTTAACTGATAACGTTCTCTGTCCTGCTCCTTCTGTGTTTCCTTATATTTCCTGAATGCTGTCCTTTTCTCTTTAACCTTCCTGCCACCTCTTTTGAGAACCATAACGGTTTTTTCCTTCGTTGTGTTTATTGATTTGTTTTACACAAAGGCTTGTTGCTTCTGTGATGGCTGTTTTGATCACTCCTCATTGTTCCTCCACCCCTCCTTCTTGCCTGTTTGCTAGTGCTTTTCTGAGGCACTCTCTCATTTTCCCAAAGTCAGCCCTCCTAAAGTCCAGTACTCTTGCTTTTGTATTTTTGTATTTTTGTATTTTTTATACCATTGTACTCATTAATGAGTGTTTTTAAGTCGGAGTTTTGTGCCACACCTCATCAGGGCCCTGTGAAATACAGCCATAAGCATTCACATTTCTTCATCTTCATGGTCACAAATGCAGTCACAAATAATGATTTATGATTACGTCATGAATCACAACATTCATTTTTTTACTAGTTACTTGGATGTATTGTAAGCCTGTTTTGTAGTATCTCTCCAGGCTTCACTATCCCACCATTGTACTCATTAATAAGTGTTTTTAAGTCAGGGATTTGGACAGTGTCTGCAGTACATACACAGACTGGAAAGAAGACTGACTGCACAAATGCAGTTTAACACTGTATACTTGCACTGCTCAGAATACAAAGTGTCATGCATACGGAAGACAAGAAGAAAAGGGCATAATTACATACAAGGGTCAGGATGGTGGAGGAATACATTTTGTAACACAGCAAGGAAGATGTGGGGGGGCACATGGTGTTAAGACAAAAAAAACTAATGTGGGATCCCATGGTGAATCAGCAGCAGTTCCGGCATGGACATAATTTGCAACTGATGTCCCTTTATGCGATCCAGCCGCTGCTCCACAGCACTCACCCTCTCATTGTTCTCCTCGACAGCACTTCAGAGAACTGCCAAGTCAGCCAGTGTTACATGCAGTTCTCTGGGGTCCACATGTTCTACAGGCTGACCTGCTGGTGGTGGTGATGGTGGGGGTGCTAGTGGAGCAGCAGGTGCTGCTGTGGCCCTCCTTTTCTTAGGGATGCCGCCATGCACAGCTGCACCCTCTGCCACAGAAAGGCCAGCAGGTGTAGGCATGGTCTGTTCTGTGACAGCCTGCCACTCCAACTGGTGGTGATTGAGCATATGGGTGTGATGGCTCCCAGTCCCCAGATGAGTACCCCGGGGGCCATGGTGCACCTCCACCTCACATAGGCGGCACTTGTCTACACTGCTGCCCCCCCAACACAGTCAAAAAAATTCCAAACATCGGAGGTGCAGGGAGGACCAGGCACAGGCAGGGGAGGGCCAGATGAACTGGCAGCCAACAGGTCACGGTGCTGAACAGGGATAGGATCCACATCTGGGCCCAGGAGAACAGGCACATCCTGCTCCAGAGGACCTGGTGCTGGACTTGGTGGTGGTGGTGGTTCAACTGCCTCAGAGTCAGGTCAGGAGGTGGTGCTGGTCCTGCTTCTGGGAGGGGGGGACACTTATAAGTTTCGAGCGGTCTAAAAGGAATGGGTGCCCATGCCCCCCACACATGCATTTAGTACAACACTTACCACTACCACCCTCTCCCAGAGCTGCCCCTGCCCCAGACATTCCCTCACCCTGATCCATCTCTCCTACTGAGCTCCCTCAGTCTGAGCAATCACTACTCACACTATGACACAACACACACACACACACACACACACACACACACATACACACACACAGTCACACAGACACAGAGACACAGGCAAACAACTAACTACTTATAAAGGTAAGAAAAATAAAATTTTCAGAAAGAACAAATTAAGTAAAAAAGAGAACAGAAAAGACAAAAAATGTAGCTTTTAAAAAAGCTGTTGGGTCTAAATCAAAGTTAAAATCTCCTCCTCGCTCTGATCTCAAAGTATCAGCAGTCACAAAACACACTTCTCTCTCTCTGTCTGCAGAGGAGAAAGTAAAAGTGTCTGCTTGTATGACTCACTTTCTTCCTGCCTAGCTAAAGAGCATGTGACTTACAATACTGTAAGCCATGTGATATGCAGGGGGGCTGCCAAATCTGAAACACCAGGTGGATCACTTAGAATCATAATGAGGAACTCAAAGTCCATTAAAAACAATGACTTCACCTTACTTCGCATTGCTAGTCTGCCTTAACACAAAGTGGTAATGACAAGGCGGAGTGAGCACTTTGCATTTCCCACTCAGCATAGTGGAGTGGCAATGCTAAGTGCCCACTTCGTGTTCACTTCACCGGCAGAATTTAAATTCGCTGCATCTCTAGACAAGACTCTGTCCATGCGCATTACAGTGCACAGTAATGCACCAGAGTTATGAGCAACATGTTTGCTCAGTGTGCCTTTCAATAAGTAATGTAGCCACACATTGGCTTTCCACAATGGTGGCTCCTACTGTCCACCACACAGTCCCTCAATGCCGACATCGGGGGTACCCAATACACATGTCATCATCATATTCCCCCCCTATTAAATGTGGCACACTGGGAGCCCACCCCAGTGTATCAAAATCTGGTGTCTCATGCCGCCTGCCACATACTCCCAAAAACCTGACATGGGAGGTCCAATCCCCATGTCAGCATGTATCCCCCCCCTCATGTGGCACACTGGGAGCCACCCCAGTGTGTTGAATTTCTTTTTAATTTTGTCCTACACCAGGATACCCACTCCCAGTGTCAGATGGGCCCCCTTCCCCCAAACCCCTCTACGTGATTTGCCGACATCAGAGTGCCCAATCCCCAGTTGGCATGGACCCCTCAGTATTGTGGCAATCTGGCAGCCCACCACAGTGTGCCTACATTAATAAAAGAAAAATTTCCTGTGAAAGAAGAAACCATCCTTTGCCAGTTTGGTCCATCATTGTGCCGCCATCCTCTCCCCCATCCCAACCCTCCCTCTGTTCACCCACCTCCCCGCACCCCCCTCACCCCATACTTACCTCAGAGGTCAGGCACTGTCATCTTCTATGAACTGGGACATGTCTGCACTCTGCAAATCAGAACTGCAAAATGAAGAATAGAAGGTAAGCCGTATAATGGGAGTTGGGGGGTTCAACTGAGGTTGATATCTTAGCCATTTTATTGAATTGTGGTCCCGAATTTTCAACATGGGCTTCTTGGGACTTCACCTCATGAACACTGGCACTGTCATTTCATTTCTCGATCCCGAAAGGTGATTTTGCAGTCACTGCATGCATCACCTTTTGGGACTGAGTAATGAAATGACGGTGCCACTGTTCATGAGGGGAGGTCCCAAAAAGCCCAGTTTGCAAATTTGGTGAAAGAATTCTAAACAATGACTGTGTCACGAGCACACATTGCCCATTTTCTGTGCACATTTGTAATCTCACCAGTTTTTAATATTTTCACTCCAAATTTTCAAAATTGCCATTTTTCACACCTCCTTATGAATAGTACAGCTGTCATTTTTCACATCCTTCCCATAATGTGTTTTCACACCTGTGGCGTAGAATGGTGTGGTCACTGTGGGAAATAAACTTTTGGGACAGATTAACACAATCACTGTGTCACTGTTCATGAGGGGAGGTCCCAAAATTCCCATCTTGAAAGTCTGGTGGAAATTTAAAAAAAAATGATTGAGTTACAGGCGTGCATTGCGCAGTTTCTATGCACGCTCTTAGCTTCGCCAATTTTTCATATTTTCACTCCAGATTTTCAACATTGCCATTTTTTCACACTTCCTCATGAACAGTACAGCTGTCATTTTTCACATCTTGCCCAAAATGTGTTTCCACACTTGTGGCACCAAATGGTGCAGTCACTGTGCAAAATCACCTTTCAGGATTGAGTAACGAAATGATAGTGACACTGTTAATGAGGTGGGGCCAAAAAAGGCCCATGTTGAAAATCTGGAGTGAAAATACCAACAAATGCCCAGGGCATTAGGGTTTTCATCCATAATGCTCTACCTTGTAGAGACAGACAGGTGTTAGGAGTGCAATTTGGGTTCATCGGCCATAATGCTCATGGCATTCCACCCCCACCCTGCAGCCATTGACAGGCATTGAGGTGTGCCTTGGGGCTTTTGGCCCTAACATTCACCCCATTCTCCTATACGGCACCCATCTCAGCTTATTTCCTTATAGAATGGGGTGACCGTAAGGACCGAATACCCCAATGCAAACTGCAACACCTGTTGCTGTCTGCAGGGTGGGATGAGGTGGAATGGTGAAAGCATTATGGCTGACGATCCAAAGGCACACCCCCAATGCCTTTCAGTCTCTGTGGGGGGGGGCTGTCATTAGTTCAATACTTCACTGCCATTCCTATTATGCATCTCTCTAACTCCTGCACTACCAATGTCAATGCCAGCAAGCCAACATTCGGCATTGACATATGTTTGTTCTAATTTGTCAGCAGTTCCAGATTCCAAGGACATCAGTTGAATGGAAGCCTATGACAGTGCTTTGCATGCAGTGCTTCTGCACAACTGACGTCACCTGATTCCGGAAATGATGAGTACAGTAATGATGTCACTTCCTACAGCACTGCATGCAGCTAGTCTTAGCGCCTCCAAACCACATACCTGCATTTTGATGACCACTTTGAAATGGGGTGGACATGTTTATTGGGTAGGGTAGACCAGAGGTCACTTTTTTCCTTATTCTTTGGTAACCAGGTAAGGCCCACTAGGCACAATGTCTATTTTCAGGGGTGACCTGGGAGCATTAGGGATGTTAACTGACTTGCTCAGAGTCACAGTATGCAAGTGTAGGTTGTTGGAATCAAACCAAGGTGTCATAGATGTACCAAGCTCATTCACAGCTTGTTACTCTAACCTCTAGGCTATACTGCCAGCCCCAGCCAACCAGGGTGAGTAGCAGGTCACAGCAGTATTGGAGGCATTCTGAGCCCCCAAGGAAACAAAAGCTGTGATCCTCTGCCATGGTATGAAGCAGCAAGACAATACTGGACTCTTGGGAAGCCACCAAAGAACCCATGAAACATCAGTAGTTGGATTCAGACCTATTATCAATGATTGCAGATCCCCATCCTGGGTCATTCAAAACAGATGAGTGGAATTAAACTGAAACTCAGAAACATACAAACATAGAATCTAAGTCAGATAAGGACTGCTTGGCCCACCCAGTCTGCCCATTTTTCCCTACCTACATTATCACCCCAAACCATACTTGATGTACAGATCTTTCTCCATCCCTCCCTCCTTTCTTTCCACTACAATTCCCTTGTGCCTATCCCAACTATTCTTGAACTACACCAGTGTTTTCACCCCCACAACCTCCGCTGGAAGGCTGTTCCAGGAATCCACCACTCTTGCTATGAAGAAGTACTGTACTTCCTCACATCTCTCCTGAATCTACTCCCCTCCAGCTTCATAGGATGTCCTCTTGTCCTTGAGCACCTTTTTTCTGAAATATACTTCTTTCTGTACCTTATTTACCCTGTGAGGCATTTAAAGGTCTCTATAATACCCCCCATTCCAAAGTGTACATATTGAGGTCCTTTAGTCTCTTCTCATAGGGCTTTCTGATGCAGATCCTGCACTATTTTGGTTGCCCTCCTCTGGATCATCTCTACTCTGTCTATGTCCTTCCAGAGATGTGGTCTCCAGGACTGGACACAGAACTCTAGGTGTGGTTTCAAGAGCAATCTATACAGACACAACACCTCCTCCCTCTTTCTGCTGGTAATACCCCTTTCTATTCACCCCAGCATCCCATGCGCCCTCTTGACTGCCTTATCACACTGTCTGGTGACCTTAAGTCATCAGATATGATTACCTCGAGGTCTCTTTCCTGCTTCATAGTCATCAAAAATTACTCCACTCATTCTGTGCTCTGACCCTGGGTTTCTGTGCACTAAGTGCACTATTTTGCACTTTTTCCTATTGAAAACCAGCTGCCATACCCTTGACCACTCTTCTAGTTTTCTCAGGTCTCTGCTTATCCTTTCCACCTCCCGAAGTGTTCACCCTATCATGATTTTGGTGTCATCTGCAAAGAGAAAGACCTTCCTCTCCAGTTCCCATATAATGTCACTGTTAAACACATTAAGAAGGACCAGTCCCACACTGATCCCTGACACACCATGCTGGTCACGATCTCTTCCTCAGAGTGAACTCTGTTTACAATCTCTCTTTGTCACCTATCCCCTAACCAATTTCTTATCCAGTTTTCCATCTTTGGACCCACTCCTAAGCTACCCAGCTTACTTACTAGTCTCCTGTGTGGAACAGTATTAAAAGCCTTACTGAAATCTGGGGAGGACATGTCTGCCACTCCACATTAATCTAATTCCTTTGTCACCCAGTCAAAGAAATATATCAGATTTGCTTGACATGACCCCTGCTACGAACCCATGCTGCCTTGGGTCTAGCAGGGGAAGGAAACATATTCAATTCAGTGTTTTATAGTAACTGGTAATTGCTATTTTTCTTTTAAACTTAGATTGTGGGCTTTTAGTGACACTGTACTTTCTTTGTTGTCTTTACTTAGAATTGTTTTTGGGCTGTTGAAAATTTAAAATGTAGTGGTGGTGTATTTCTATGCTGTCTTTAATTGCTGCAAATTTTGTCTTGGCTTGTCTGACTTGACCTGTAGTTTGGGTGAGGGGTGTTAATTGTCTGGCCTCTGACCTCAGCTACATGATAACTGGAGGTGGGCTTAGTCAGAGTTGAGGTAGCAAGTGAGTTTTAGTTTCTCAGAAGAAGCCAGAAGGGGAAGGAAACATATTCAGTTCAGTGTTTTATAGTAACTGGTAATTGCTATTTTTCTTTTAAACTTAGATTGTGGGCTTTTAGTGACACTGTACTTTCTTTGTTGTCTTTACTTAGAATTGTTTTTGGGCTGTTGAAAATTTAAAATGTAGTGACGGTGTATTTCTGTGCTGTCTTTAATTGCTGCAAATGTTGTCTTGGCTTGTCTGACTTGCCCTGTAGTTTGGGTGAGGGGTATTAATTGTCTGGCCTATGACCTCAGCTACGTGATAACTGGAGGTGGGGCTTAGTCAGAGTTGAGGTAACAAGTGAGTTTTATTTTCTCAGAAGAAGCCAGAAGGAAGGAAACATATTCAATTCAGTGTTTTAGAGTAACAGGTAATTGCTATTTTTCTTTTAAACTTAGATTGTGGGCTTTTAGTGACACTGTACTTTCTTTGTTGTCTTTACTTAGAATTGTTTTGGGCTGTTGAAAATTTAAAACATAGTGGTGGTGTATTTCTGTGCTGTCTTTAATTGCTGCAAATTTTGTCTTGGCTTGTCTGACTTGCCCTGTAGTTTGGGTGAGGGGTGTTAATTGTCTGGCCTCTGACCTCAGCTACATGATAACTGGAGGTGGGGCTTAGTCAGAGTTGAGGTAGCAAGTGAGTTTTAGTTTCTCAGAAGAAGCCAGAAGGGGAAAGAAACATATTCAATTCAGTGCCTTACAGTAACTGGAAATTACTATTTTTCTTTTAAACTTCGATTGTGGGCTTTAAGTGACACTGTACTTTCTTTGTTGTCTTTACTTAGAATTGTTTTTGGGCTGTTGAAAATTTAAAATGTAGTGGTGGTGTATTTCTGTTCTGTCTTTAATTGCTGCAAATTTTCACCTCCCCTTCCCCCAACTCTTAATTATATGCCCTGTTAAATCTGATTGACAGGAGCTAAACATCGGGTATAGTAAGGGGTGTGGAGTAGGAGGGGCATAAGGGGGAAGAAGCCCACCCTCAGCACAAGAAGTGTTTTGACTCATTTATTTATTTATTGGTTTATTTTCTTTTTTTTTAAAAAGAAAAGTATCTGAGGATCAGTGGCAGGATTTTAGGACAGTAAAGTAACAAAAGGAACTAAGAGAGCTTCAGTAGCAGACAAGTAGTGGAATAGCAGTATAATTGCAGTATAATGTGGGAGTGGTGCAATGCAGTGGCTGTGGGGCAGCCATATTCAGGCAGACCTTCTGGACACTGAGGTGCTGCCCTAACTGCATGCATCTCTCTGGACTGCAGGATGAGGTAGCCAGACTCAGAGTGGAAGTAAACTGGGTCAGGAGTACCATCACCCCTATCCAGAGACCAGCCAGTCCAATGCAACTGCCTCAAAGGATGCCGAGAACGAGGAGCACTTGGATGACAGTGGGCTCAGGGTGGGTTAGAGCAGTCAGGCAGAGGCACTACCAAAATCCTATTCCACTCAAGAACTCATATGCCACACTGGCAAATGGGGACAACCAAATAGAGGTACCCAGAGAAGTGGAAGGAAAGGATGTGGAGGTTAGCCAAGGAGGTGACCTCAGCAGGAAAGCAGTGACCCCAGAGGAGGAGGAAGTGAATCCTGGTGGGGACTCCATCATAGGAGGGATCCAGCTAGGAATACAGGAGGGGGATGACAGGGAGGTGAGGTGCCTACTTGGTGCCATGGCACGGAGGGATGGAATGAAGATCCTGGGGATCACTGGGAAGACAAGACGGGAGGGTGAGCTGGATGTCATTATCCACCTAGGTACTAATGACCTGGAAAATGGGGAGCCAAAGGAAATTCAGGAAGAGTTTAGGAAATTGGGGAGGAGTCTCAAGCAAGTAGCTACTTCTGTCACTTTCTCAGAAGTACTACCTACGAGAGGCAAGGGAGAGCATAGGGGTGCATGCACCAGGAACTTTAACTCATGGTTGAAGAACTGGTGCTGTGAGGAAGGGTTTGGATTCATTGGTGACTTAGGACCCACCTGGAGGGATGAGGTTTGTTCAAGCCTGACAGCCTGCATCCATCCTGGAGGGGAATCCAAGCACTGAATGATAAGTTTAAATGCTACATTGACAAGCATTTAAACTAGCAAATGGGGTGGCAGGCGAAGCAAGGAGGGTACCTACTTGTTCACCCCCACAGCTAGCAGTGAAACCAGTGAACCAGAGGAGTGGCTATCTCACAAAGCAGTGTGCAAAAGATGGAGATTAGCGCCAAGATGTGGATAGGCAGAAAAGGGGCAAAATTCAGCAGAAGGGCAGACAGCAAGGAGAACCAGGATAAAGGACAACCAAGGAAGGGGCTGGAGTAGAACAGCAAAACAGTCTAGGGAGGTCAAATCATGGAAAGCCATGTGTGCAAATGCCAGGAGCCTTAGCAACAAGATGGAAGATCTGGAGGCTGTCATGGTGCAGTCAGACCTGGACATTGTGGCCATCACTGAAACCTGGTGTAATGATAACCATGACTGGGAGATGGCCATTCCTGGCTACAACATATTCAGAAGAGACAGGGCAGGCAGGAAGGAGGAGGAGGGCACTGTATGTGAAAATGACATAAGGCCACAGAGATCGAGGAGGAACAAAATGGGGAGAGATACTGTGGGTTAGCTTGAAAGGAAAATGGGCCAGCCATCCGCAACAGGTGTGGTCTATAGACCACTAGCCCAGGAGGAAGAAACAGATAGGAGTTGATGCTAGCCATCCAAAGGATGGCAGACAAGAGTGAGGTAGTACTGGTTGGAGACTTCAATATTCCAGAGGTGGACTGGAGCATCCCAGCAGCAGCATCAACTAGGAGCAGATTTATCCTGGACTCTCTTCAGGGTGCCTTCCTTAAGCAACTGGTCATGGAACCAACTCGGCAGAAGGCAATACTGGACCTTGTGCTCACAAACAGGGACAGTGTGATGGGGTAACAGTGGGGGAGCACCTGGGGAACAGTGACCACCAGTCATTGTGGTTTGAAATCACAGAAAGAGCAGAGCCAAACCACACAAAAACAGGTATCCTGGATTTTAGGGGGGCAGACTTTGGGAAAATGGGGAGATACTTGAAAGAGGCATTAAGGAGAATGGGGCAGGAATCAGGGGTTGAGGAAAAGTGGGCAGTATTTAAAATGGGGATTACAAGAACAACATAATTATGCATTAAGCAGGTTAGCAAGAGGAAAAGGAAGAGGAGACCACTGTGGTTTTCCAAAGAGGTATCAAATAAAGTGAAAGCCAAAAAGATTGCATTCAGGCAATGCAAAAAGACACAGGCAGAAGGGGATAGGGAGAAGTACCAGGAGAAGCAAAGAGAGGCAGGGAGGTCAGTATGGGAAGCCAAAGCTCAGACAGAAGAACACATTGCAATATCAGTGGGTAGAGGGGACAAAACCTTTTACAGGTACATAAGTGAAAAAAGAAAGGCAAAGGGAGGGATAGTGAGACTGAAGGGGGAGGATGTGGGCCGCATGGAGGATGACAACAGTAAAGCTGACATATTGAACAGGTATTTCTGCTCAGTCTTACTGAGGAAGAGAGGGGTAATGGGTCTGAAGGGAGTACAAGGTGAGAATGGTGCAGAAATGGACACAAGTCCCTTTACACGAGAAAGGGTCCTGAAGGAACTGGAAGTAATAAGAGTTGACAAAGCAATGGGGCCAGATAGGGTGCACCTCAGGGTCCTTAAAGAACTGAGAGAGGTGGTGGCTGAACCTCTGGCTATCCTGTTTAGTCGATCACTGGAAACAGGGGAGGTACCCAAAGACTGGAGGACAGCAGATGTAGTCCCGTTAGACAAAAGTGGGAACAAAAAGGAAGTAGGGAACTACAGACCAGTCAGCCTCACCTCGATAGTGGGGAAGATCATGGAAGCACTACTGAAGGAGAGATTGGTGGAGCATCTGGTTGTCAATGGACTACAAGACCCAAGGCAGCATGGTTTCACCAGGGGAGGTCATGTCAGACCAACCTCGTTGAATTTTGGACTGGGTGACTAGGGAGGTGGATCAGGGAGATCAGTGGACATGGCCTATCTGGACTTCAGCAAGGCCTTTGACACTGTGCCACATAGAAGACTATTACACAAACTGGGGAATATGGGTGTGGGCAGGACAGTAGTGGTGGGTAGGTAACTGGCTGGGTGGCAGGACACAGAGGGTGGTGGTAAATGGCTGTCACCCACAGAGGGAAGAGTGACCAGGGGACCACAGGGATCAGTGCTGGGACCGGTCCTATTCAACATCTTCATCAGTGACATTACACAGGACCTAGAATGCAGAATTTCACTGTTCGCTGATGACACAAAGGTCTGTAACAGAGTAGACACACCAAGGGTATAGACAGAATGAGAAGGACCTGCAGAAACTTGAAGAATGGTCAGGGTTTGACAGTTGAAATTCAATGCAAAGAAGTGCAAGATAATGGGGCACAAAATCCTGGCACAATATATCAGTTGGGGGTAAGGATATAGCATGCACCAAGCAAGAAAGTGATCTTGGGGTTATCATCTCTGATGACCTCAAGGTAGGGAAACAGTGTGACAAGGCAGCAGGTAAAGCAAATAGGATGCTGGGATGCATAGGCAGGGGCATCACCAGCAGGAAAAGGGAGGTAATAATTCCACTATACAAGACACTAGTGAGGCCCCACCTGGAGTACAGTGTACAGTTCTGGATACCTTACCTACGTAAGGACATAGACAGGGTAGAGAAGGTTCAGAGGAGGGCAACAAAGATGGTACATGGATTGCATCACAAGTCCTATGAAGACAGGTTGAAGGAACTGAACATGTACTCCCTGGAGGAGAGGAGGGAGGAGGGGATATGATAGAGACATACAAGTATCTTACAGGGAGGAACAGGGTGCAGGAATACACTATTTTTAAGCAAAAAAGATGTTCCAGGACTAGAGGGCATGGGATGAAGTTGGAGGGAGAATGATTCAGAGGAAATGTGAGGAAGAATTTCTTTACAGAACGGGTGGTGGAGAAGTGAAACACCCTGCCAGAGGAAGTGGTGGGGGCTGAAAAAAATCATGGGATTTAAGAATGCATGGGATAGATATAAAGGAATTCTGGAGGTCAGGGGTAAGGGGCAACAGACTTCTAGGAAAATATAAACTGAACGTACAAGCTCAAATGGGCAGACTGGGTGGGCCATAGGCCCTTATCTGCTGACACTGTCTATGTATCTATGTATCTAATCCACTGGATTTGAGATATTCCACTACCTTTTACTTCAGCAGTGATTCCATTAACTTTCCTACCACAGATGTCAAGCTGTCTGGCCTATAATTACCAGCCTCCTCCCTCCTACTACTTTTTTGAAGTGGGACTACATCTGCCCTTTTCCAGTCTCCAAGAACTACTGCTGTTTCCAGTGAGCTGTTAAATAGGATTGTCAAAGGTGCAGCCAGTACCTCTCTGAGCTTCCTAATATCCATGGATGCACCCCATCTGGCCACTTTGTTTTGTCCACCTTCAAATTAGTGAGTTCCTTCAGGACTCTCTTCTTTGAAAAGGGTCTAGTGTCTGCCTCCCTCCCTCCAAAGCTTCTGTCACTTTTTTTGTGGCCCCGCCCCTTCTCCTTCCTTTGTGAACACTGAACAAAAGTACTTGTTCAGGATGTCTGCTTTTTCCTGGCCCCCCTCTGACAGTCCCTACTTCCCTTTTTAACCTTATAATCCCACCTTGGGTCTCACTCTTTTCATTTACATACCCAAAAAATGTCTTACCCTTTTTTGTTATCTCCTGGGTTATTCTGTTTTAAGTTTATGCCTTTACACCCCTTGCTGCCTTCCCTGCTTCCCTCTGTTTCCCTTGAAACAGCTTCCCATTCTTCTTCCTCTGCATCTCCTCAAACCTTCTAAATCCACCCTTTGCCTTTATCTTTCAGACACATCTTTTGAGACTCACAGCAGTATTTTTTCCTCTTGTTCTTGCTCAGAGGAATCACTGAAGAAGCAGCAACATGGGGTCAGAGGATGAGGGCCACCTCCCGCAACAGTCGGCTGTTGCTTTTACCGGGATGTTTTGAGACTTATGGGGTAAAAAGCAGGATGTTGGTCCTGCTGCACAAATGCAAGTGTGGAGGCTTGTGGCTGATTTTCAGTTCTGATTTTTCAAAGAAGGGATCGGCTTCATATTGGGGTAAAAACAAAGAAGACGTACCAATTGTTTAAAAGGGACCAAATTCAAATCTAAGTCAGGAGCTTTAAAGCTCTGGGAAGAAGGTAGCATGTAGTCAGTGAGGAATCACTGAAAAGCAGTAACAGAGGTCAGAGGGTGAGTGGCCCTCCAACCTGAAATAATCAGCTGACATTTTTACCGGGACTTTTTGTGACTTTTGGTGCAAAAATGGGATGCTGGTCCAGCTGCACAAACACAAGCTGGGAGGCTTACGGCTGATTTTTAGCCTAACCACCTTCACACATTATTAAATGCTCATATAATAGATGGAAGGAGCATTTAGGCTCTGCCCAGGGACACATGTAATAGCATAACAGTAATCAAAATTCATAAAGTGAAGGGTAGTTACAGGTACAATTTAATGTAAAAGTTGCTGAAAATAAAATTGATTTACAATTCTTGAGACAGCATTGAATATTGGAAAATGAGAATGAGCATTTAATTAATAACCTAAAAAGGAGGTGGGTGGCTACTGGAGCATTTAAAGTAATTGCTGTAATGAAATATAACTAAGAGTTATGGTTAAGGGAAAAACTTAAAATATTGGTCTAGGCTAGATCACTCTGTATGACACTGGTGCTCACACAGAGGGGTCAAAATTGTAACTAAGGAATCACTGTTGAGGGTGACCTTGATCTAAGGCATTGCAAGGGTATCAGGAGATAAGGGAATCATCTAAAGGAAACTTGATATAGGAAAATCTCAATAGGAGCAAGAGATGGATATATAAACAAAGGGGAACTCAGATTGGGACTACTTATACTGGGGAAAAAAATAAAAATAAAGGAGAGATTAAGAGGAGGATAGCAGAAACAGGGAATCTACAAAACGTGGCATGCAAACAGTGGGTACCAAAGGAAGAGAATGGAGTATCCTGATAAACAGTGGTGGCAGGGGAGAAGGGAGTGGTACTGGGGAAGGAGGAGTATAGAGGACCAGCAAGAAGGGGAGAATAGTGGGTAGGAATGGATTTAGGATGGCTGTTTTTATGGACACACTATGGAAATTAGGTGGGTACCAAATTGAGAATGCGGAGACTAGAAGCAAAATTAAATTTGGCTAACAAGGAAGGTGGCATGGAGGGTAGGTAGAAGGAGGGAGGAGGGATGGGGTAAGAACTGCAGTGGCACAGACAAAACTGTTGGTGGGGAAGGGAGGGTGAGGCAAAAAGGGGGTAAGTAGTGGAAGGGGGTCAGAACTGCAGGCAGAGAAGGAAATAGCTGGAAGGAGGTGGAGAGAAAAGAGGTTGAGAAAAGGAAAGGGCAGAGGCATTATACCTAGGTGTAGAAATGCAAACATAGAAGGCTATAAGGGTAGCAAATAGGTTCTCACCTTTAGTCAAGATGCAGGAAAAGGAGGAACAAGAGGAGAAAGGAAAAGAGAGGGAATCTGTAAAACCTCTGTGACTAGAATGCAGAGCGGGAGGAATGGGAGGATACCTGTATTCCATGGAAAATGGACAGTAAAGAGATAAGACAAGCACAAAAGGAAGAGATAGGGGCATAACTCATTAAGCAGGAGACCAGGATGCCAGGGAGTGGGGAGACATCAGCAGTAGAGGAATGGGGATGGATACCAGGGTGTGAACAGAACACAGGAGGCAGGTGCAGATAGTGGAAACAAGGGTACCAAGGAGGATAGCATGAAGAAGGGAAAGAGGTGGGATAAGGAAAACCAAACATACAAACAGAAGGAAAGGAGCAGAACCATCTTGCTAATAGGGGAGTCAATTATTAAGGAATCAGATGGAGTGGCAAGGGATAGGAGTAGTAATTTGTCTTGTGTGCATATCAGGAGTGATGGCACACAAGATGAAGCACAACATCTCATGGAGCATGACAAGGTGGGGATGCCTCACTTGGTGCTACACCTGGGCACCAGTGACCTGAAGGGGAACAAGCCTGGAGGAGGTGCAGGCAAGATTCAAGGAGTCTGCCAGGGTATGTAGTAAGGACTTCCAATTGATTGCCTTCTTGGAGATGCTGCAGTGCCAAAGGCAAGCAAGTCCAGGAAACAGAGGACAGAGGAATTCAACCAATGGCTGGCAGACTGGTGCAAGAAGAAGGGTTTGGCTGGTGGGGATGGGGATCAATGTGGGAAGACAAGAGCCTTTATGCTCTGGACAGACTGCACCTCAGCAAGGAGAGATCTGCAGTCCTAAAAAGGAAGCTGGGGGTTTATCAAAAGGATGTATAATTTAAACTGAAGCGGGGTTGGCAAAGTAGACTCAAGGTGGCAAAGATTTGGGCAGCATCCTGCCTCTCCAAGGATGGTGATAGGGAGTTAGGAATAGTTCAACCAAGGCAAAGGTTAGGTTTGGGGGGCAAGTGAGGAGTGGATATGGCTGAGGGTAGTGTCCTGAATGCTAGGAGCCTAGAGAATAAAACAGCAGAACTCCATGCACTGATTGCAGAAGGGAAAATAGACATAGCTGCCATCACAGAGACATGGGCAAACCAGAACCTGGACTGGGACCTAACAATTCTGGGATACAACCTGTATAGAAGAGATAGAGGTGTGATAGGAGTGGTGGTGGCTTATACATAAGGGAGGATTTGTGTCAAGCAGGAGGATGGGAAGGAAGGAAAAGTGGAGATGTTGTGGGTCAGCATCCAGGTTTTAAAGGGGGAGAAGGTTAGACTAGGGGTGGTAAAACAACCTCCACAGTATCGGAATTATACTTTATGAGCTTTGGGAGCTGGGGGAAGGCCATAAGGGTTCCATCTTTAAATTAAGCCTCCCTCCCATTATAAGTCAATTGCAGTCAGTAATGAATGAGCTACCGGGGCTCACTTTAGAGCTACCAGGGTTGAGCCCTGGCAAGCCCCCTGTAATTCCAACACTGGACCTCCATCCCAGGAGGAAGACATCAACTAGGAGCTGGTAGCAAATGTCATAAAGCACTACCAGAAGGAAAAGGATTGGTGGTGGTTGTTGGCGATTCAATCTAACACAATGACCACAACTAGCACAAGGGAACAGGTTTTATTAGATGGTTTCCAGGACGTCTTCCTCACTCAGCACATGACAGAATCTACTAGGAAGGGGAATATCTTGGACCTAGTACTGGAAGATGGCAACCAGGTGCAAGATATTAGGGTTGGGGCCCCCCCGGCCATGAGTAACCACAACACGGTGTGGTTGTCATTAGACATGAGTAGGGAGGAGAAGGCTAGCAAAATGAAGGTTGTGGATTTTAAGAGTGCTGACTTCAGCAGAATGGCAGCCATAGTTGGAGGGCATGCGGCCACCATCAGGCCAGAGATGGACACAAACCAAAAGTGGGCAATCATAAAGAACAGTCTGCTAAAGGTGACTAACTCTTGTACAAAGAGTGTTAGTAAGAACTAAAGTTCTAGGAAGCCTAGTTGGTGGACGAAAGAGGTGAAAGAGAGAGAGTGAGGGATAAAAAGGCAGCTTTTAAAACCTTTAAAAGGACAGGTAGGGAGGTAGACAAGGAGGAGTACATCGTGAAGTCCAGAGAGGTGATCAGGGCAGTGAGAGCAGCCAAGGCCACTAAGGAGCTAAGGCTGGCATATGGGATTAGGAAAGGGGAGAAAGAGTTTTTTAAATAATTCAAGGAAAAAAGGAAAAGTAAGGAACATATTGCCGGGATTAAGAACAACAATGGAGGATGGGCAGAAAAAATAGTACTTCTGCTCAATATTCACAAGGGAGAAGGATGGGGTCAGTCGGAGGGGAGGGGATAACAGATCTTGTGATTCCAGAGAAGTAGGTGTTGGATGGCCTAAGATCTCATAGGGTGAACAAGGCTCCAGGTCAGGATGGAATACATCTGAGAGTGCTGAAGAAACTAGCATAACTGCTGGTAGCCCGCCTAACAGATGTATTCAACACCTTCCTTTGGACAGGATGTGTGCCACTTGAATGGGGAATGGAGAACATGGCACCCATACATAAGAGTGTCCCCAGGATAAGCTAGAAACACAGGTTACTCATCTGTAACAGTAGTTCTAGGAGTGGTATATGTTGTTCATCCACACTATCTGGCATTGTCCTTCCCCCTTTAAATCTTGCTGGAAACTCTTCAAGCTTGCTCCTCCCACTCACCCCGGTGGTATAACTCTAAGTTCCACCCCATGACACCAGATCTTGCCCTCTGGAAGCAGTGTTGTGCGCCTGAGCCAGGGGAGGTTGGGAGGGTCTGTGTGGATAAACATATACCACTCCTAAAACTACTGTTACTGGTGAGTAACCTGTGTTTCTAGGGACATGAATATGTAATTCTATCCACACTATCTGGCAGATTCCTAGCAGTTCTCTGGGAGGAGGAAGGCTAGGTGCACACCCTCACTTAGGAAATAAAGATTGAAGAACTAACGTCCCAAAACCAGCATCCCGGCATGACTGTAAGTCAATATGGAAATGGGAAATGAAGGTGTGCACTGACTTCCAGGTAGCAGCCCTGCAGCTTTCCTGGATTAGAATGTCCCTAGAAGCAGCCATCGTTGCACGGGTATGGTGGGTGGAATGAGCTCTTAGCCCTCTGAGAGGCTTCCTACCCACTAAACTATAGTAGAGATCAATGCAGAATGTGATCCACTTGCCAATCATCCACTTGGTTGAAGGTCTGACAGGTGTGGCTTCAGCATAGGTGATGAACAGCTGGCCAACCTCTCCCCGAACTCCAACCGGCACTCTTTGTAGTAAGCGAGTGCTTGCCCCAGGTCACAGTATGGAGCCTGTGTTTCAACCTCCAAGGTGTGATACAGAGAAGAACACTCGAAGAGTTATCACCTGATTCAGGTGAAACTCTGACACAACCTGGGCCGGGAGGAACTGGTTGGGGTGCAGGACCAGGTAAGGAGACTCCACCAAAAGCACCTGGAGCTCACTGATCCTTCTGGCTGATGTGATAGCCACCAAGAAGGTGGTCTTCTGAGGGACCATGTGATGCAGGGTACCGGGTAGAAGCTCCTCTGTATAGCTCCAGCCTCCCGACTTGATAAAAGTGTTTTTTGGAACATTTATCAAGCCTAAAACCCTATATTTTTAAGGTCTACTGCCTTCCTAGCATCGAGTGTTCCTGTTGGGGGAATCTGAGAGAGAATGGAGGTTTATATGAAATGGGCGCCGCAAAAACATACCCTGCCAGTTACTCTGGAAAAGGCCCAGAAGAAATCATGGGCCTTGAGTGGAACTGATAAGCCAGAGGTCGCAAATCAGGGCACGGAGCAGGAGCCACTCATGTTAAGCAGATTCTTAGAGGAATTCAAGCCCTTTCGGGAAGAAATAAAAGAAATGGCATCAGAGCTGAAATCTCTATCTAGAAAGCTTGAAGAGAATTCAGTCTTAACTAAGGATAATATCACCATTATCTCCTCTTTGGAGAAATAAGCAGAGGTTTGAACCTGGGATGGCTGCTATGCAGCAGAAACTTGCACGTTTTGAAACTAAGCTGGAAGACCTTGAAGGTCGTAGTTGTAGAAATAATATTGTGATCCTGGGGCTGCCAGAGGGAGAAGAGGGTCAGAACACCATAGCATTTGTCCAGAAGTTGGTGGAGAAGATCGCTGGCCCCTTGCCCTTTGGGGCTAAATACATAGTCGAGAGAGCCCATAGATCCCTGAGGCCGAAGTCCCCCCCCCCGGAGCCATGCCTCGCCCTATAATATGCCGATTTTTGAATTACTTGGAGAGGCAGCATTTGTTTTCCAAAGTTAGAGAAATCCAGGAAGTGAGATGGGAACAAGTCAAACTCAGGCTGGCGCAGGACTTGCCGGGCTCTGTCCATCTGAAATGCAAAGATCAGATTGATTTTTTTTTCTCTAACAACCCTTTAGAAAGTGCTACACCGAACATTATATGGGGAGCTTTTAAGGCTTATATTAGGGGTATTCTCATTCGTTTAGCTACAAAGAGGAAGAGGGCTCAGGAAGCAGAGTTATTATTGTTATTGTCTCAAATTCAGGAACTAGAAACTAGACAGCCAAACAATATTTCCAAGGAGGAGAGGCAGAAATTATTAGTAGTTAAAGATATATATTTAGAATTATTAAGGGAGAAAGTGGAGTTGGCTATCATTCATACCAAAGCAAGTTTCACAGATCAAGTAGAAAAAGTGGGGCACCTGTTGGCCTTAAGTTTAAAACAGCAGGAGACTGCAAGGCTTATACCTCCTATTAGGGCACAAGCAGACAGTTCCTTGAGAGTATCCTCTTCAGAGATTGTGCAGGAATTTGCTACTTATTACAAGCAGCTATATAGGGACATGGATAGCCCTCCTTCCATAGAGGATTTGGAATAGTACCTTAGGGATTCTAGCCTGCCTTCTCTGGCAAATTCCCCCCCAAATTTTTTATCCTCTCCTCTATTGCAGGAGGAAATTGTGGCTGTTATAATGGCCCTGCCCTCGGATAAAGCTCCAGGACTGGATGGGTTTTCCGCTTTATTTTATCAAGTTTTCAGGGAGCAATTATTGCCTGTACTCCACCGGCTCTACCTTCACGTTCTCTCCGGGGCTGCAGTAGACACACACTTGTTTGAAGCCATAATAGTCTTATTACCAAAAGCCAGCCAAAGACCCAAAATTGGTTCAGAGTTATAGGCCAATATCCCTATTGAATCAGGATGTCAAAATTCTTTCAAAGATATTGGTGGATAGGCTAACCCTGGTTCTCCCAGATCTGATTGGTATGTCACAGGTTGGGTTTATGAGGGGACGTTCATCCTCAGACCATTTACATACCCTCTCGCACATCCTTTCCTCCATCGAGAAATCCCCAACCACTGCTTGTCAACCAGACAGGAGTGCTGTGAGAATCCAACTTGAGGAGTCCGATAGAGTGATTCTCACCACCTCAGTCACTCTGGACCCCTCCTTGGGTGGTCAGGTGTAAGAGTGACTGACAGCCAATGGTGAAGCCCTTGAGATGGCTGAGACTCCTTCATCAGAGCCCTGGTCAGTGGCTGTTTGGGCGACGGCTCCACCACAATCAGTGGAGAGGCCAACTTCATCCAAACTGAGGTGGTCTGTACCGGCCCCATATGTGGAGGAACGGTGTTGACTGGCCCTGCCAAGAGCATTGAAGTCAGCCTGCTGGGAGACAGCCAAGTGATGACCAGTGTGGATGCCAAAGTTGGCTTCAGACCGGACAACATCAACTGTTGCCACATAATGTCTTTGTAGCACTGACACAACTTGCATCGAAGCCTCTCCTCACCTGAAGAGGACAAAGATGAATACTTGTGGTGCCACTTCCCATGGTGCTGAGAGCAAGACCGTTGATGTTGGTGGGACCTGCTTGACTCAGAAGATGAGGAAGACCTTGATCTTGGCCACCAGGAGTGCTGATGGGCATTTCAGTGAGAGCCAGAGAGGCAGTGGCTCCTCCTTGTCTTGGTCGGTGGACGGAGGGTCCGATTCAGCTGGCTGAGCCGACTTTTGGTGGTCACCGGCAGGACCAGAGTCCTGAGTGCTAGAGCTGTCAGCCTCTTTTGATGACAATGAGTTGACCGGTGAAGAAACATCAGCCTACCGCCGGTCGGTGTTTCAATCAACTGGCCTGACTGGGGCAATCGTGAAGCCAGTGGCGGCGCTGCAGTTTTGACCCTGGTCAAACCTGAGATTCCTGAGACTGAGAATCCCAGATCTCTCCCCGATGTAAGCTGCTGGCAGCTGAGTGTCCCCAGCCTCTGCTAGGTCCCCATCGCACCGGTTGTTACCTCGACCCTCCCCCCGGAGAAGGAGAGCAGTCCGTCGGATGCTCGATCCTTCTCCCCCCGGCCATCCCAAGAACATCAACGGTGAGTCTTCTCTTCCTCTCTCTTGGACTCCTTCTTGCTGGAGCTGTGCAAACCCAAAGGGCCCTCTCCCTTGGTAGGGAGAGAATGGCACAGCTCCTTGAAGGAGCCCGAATAAGTGGAGCCCAACATGAGCGGAACAAACACTAAAGCTGAAAAGAACTCTGTGGTGGCCTGAGCTGCCTCCTTCTCGAAGACCATAAGTTGCTCCAGCTGTTCAGCTGACCCCCACAGTCATGGAGACCACCCAACCAGCATCCTAGGATTTCATCGACTTATGTCGTTTTTCCAGGTAGCCCAACATCAAGCAGGCAAGGCGGCCCTTGATGACTGATATGCAAGATGATCAGAAAATATTGCAAGCCTGGAGACTGTACTCATGGCCCAGGCAGTAAACGACATGATGTGGGGGTCAGTATGTACATCTTCTTTCCCTATGGGCACCGGTGAAATCTGGGCAAGCACTGGTCCTCCAGCTTGGTGGTGATCAAGATCAAACTGAAGACTGAACTCAAAACCAGTTTAATTTTTGGAATTACTACTCAATGTGGAAGCAGTAAGGAGGGAACCTGCTTCTTCCAATGGAAAGGAAGATCTGGCGTCTTGGGGTGGAGCCGAGGGTCAGACCCAGGTATCCAGATCTGCAGCTCAAAGTCTTAACCCACTGCGCTATACTGCCTCCTTAAAGAGATCTGGGGGTGGTGGTCACAGGGAGTATGAAACACTCAGAACAGCACAGGTTGGCAGCAGCCAAGGCCCACAAAATACTAGGGTGTATTGCCAGAGGGATCACCTCAAGGAACAAGGAGGCAATCCTGCAGCTTTACAACTTGCTGGTGAGGCCACAACTGGAAAACTGTGTACAGTTCTGATGCCCCTACTTATTTTTTTTTTAATTTTTGCTTTTTACCTCCACGCCTCTCGTCTGCCCTTCTGCTCCAGTCACGGACCCCAGGACCCCCGGTCACCGGATATCGCCGATTCCCCCGGTCATCCCTGGCTTGCCCCCCAGAGAGCGGGGCCGTGGCTCGGACCCCTTCCCACACCGAACCACGGGCCTAATAACTGGTTGGGGGAATGGCTCCGGTGACCAATCAGGGCATCCCCAGGGCAGAGCGTCATCTAGACAGGTGTGGAATTTTTACGCCCCTTTATTCCCACCCCAAGGAGGCGGGGACGTGCAATGATGCCAGCATCCACCCCGCCTCTCTCCCCCCGATGTAAGCGCGGCAGCGTGAGTGTCCCCCAGCCTCTGCTAGGGGTCCCCATCGCACCGGTTGCTACCCCGACCCTCCCCCCGGAGAAGGAGAGCAGTCCGTCGGATGCTCGATCCTTCCCCGCCAGCCTGGCGCGACTCCGGGTCCATTCTCAACCCGGTCGCCGGGCGCCGCGTTTAGGGAACCCACCGCTGCGCTGACAGCTCAGCTCTGATGCCCCTACTTAAAGAGGGACATCAAATTCTTGAGGGGTCCAGAAAAGGTGACAAACTGAAAAGGGGATGGGGAAAAGCCCATGAGCAGAGGCTGAATCAGCTAAATATGTAGTTCCTGGAGGATAGAAGGGACAGGGAGATAAGACAGAGACCTTCAACTACCTGAAGGACATAAATAGGGTTAGCACTGGGGATATGTTTCAGTTGAAGAGAGGGGAGATCACTAGGGGACATAGTATGAAGCTGGAAGGAGGAAGATTTAAGAGGTAACTGAGAAGGCACTACTTCACAGAAAGAGAGATTACAGCATGGAACACACTCCCAGAGGAGTTGGTCTCACAGAGATTGGTGGAGAGTTTTAGTTGGACAGAGTAAAGGGCAGAATAAGCATTGAAGTTGGCTTGACCCAACGGTCAAGTTCAGTAAAGAAGAAGAAAAATGATAGTGGTGTCAAGGGAGAGGAAGTCACAGCACTGGTGTAAACCAGGTGCTGCAAAATCCAGCAGACGCGATAGACCTTTTTTTGACCTGTATCTGATGGCTTTTTTCATATGTCTGTATGCTCACTTGTTTGACACAGATGTTTGTTGCCTTTGTTATTCTCCCTTTTAGCTTTGCCCACTGTTTCTTCACCCCCCAGATAGATCATCCCGAGGCATTTACCCATCTTTATAAAATCTGCCTCCTGAAGTCCAGACCCGCCTCTTGTTTGGTTTGATTCTGTTGTTGTCATTAGATTGAACCAAACTGTACAGTGAACACTGGTCCCCAGGTGGCTCCCAACCTTCGCATCTGTAACTCTGTCTATGTTAATGAATATTAGGTCCAGTGTTGCCCCAATCATGAGTCGGTTCACTGACTAGTAGCCTAAAGAATGCCCCTACAGAGAGTTCAGGATGTCCCTGCTTCTAGCTGAAGCCACTACTAGGAAGCTCTAATCTACATGTGGCAGGTTGAAGTCTCTCACCAGTAGCACCTCCCTTTTTTCTGCTATCTTGCCAGTGGCTTCCACCAGTACCTTATCTAATTCCTCCTCCTCCTGTGCTGGAGATCTGTAGATCACTCCAATGTAATTAGTGAATCCATCCCCCACCTCCAAGGTGAGCCACAGTACTCTAACACAAAAAGAGTGGTCTTGATAAAGTTCCAGGTGTAGGAGCAAACCAGTGTCAGGCTTTTCTTGCATGGGTGACCTAGTTTTAACTTTAAGTGTATTTATATGAACATACGAACATCTGACAATGCCAACAAATTTAGGCCACAATGTCTATCGCGTCTGCTTGAAAATGCAGCTCACAGTTCAGACAACTGCTGCTGCCCCCCCTTCCCTTACCATCCTTCCCACCATATTTTACCTCCCT
Source organism: Neoceratodus forsteri (assembly GCA_016271365.2). Classification (NCBI taxonomy): domain Eukaryota; kingdom Metazoa; phylum Chordata; order Ceratodontiformes; family Ceratodontidae; genus Neoceratodus; species Neoceratodus forsteri. The sequence continues at coordinate 776,073,728 of CM057449.1, read as the reverse complement.
GAGTTCACCACCCTGGTCAATTCTCTCCCTACTTGTACCTTGCCCATGAAACATCCTTTCTTAAAACTCCCCACTGAATCCAGTGAGATAACCTCTTCAAGCAGTGCATTCCAAGCCGCCGCCACCCTTTACTTGAAGTAATGTTTCCTCAGCACCCTTCTGAACCCTCCCCCACCAGTTTCAGGCTATGTCCCATCATGGTTCCTTTCCCCGTCAATCTAAACATATCCTCAGTATTAACTTTGTTTATGCCCTTGAAGTACTTAAAGGTCTCAATCATATCTCCTCTGTCCCTTCTATCCCCCAGGAAGTACATTTTGCGCTCTCTTAGTCTGTACCCATAGGGTTTCCCCCACATTCCCTAGATCATCTTGGCTGCCCTCCTCTGGACTCTCTCCAGGAGCCTGACATCCCTTTTTAAGTATGGGTGCCAGAACTGCACACAGTACTCCACGTGCGGCCTCACCAACAATTTGTACAGTGGCAGAATAGCCTCCTCCCTCCTTGAAGTGATCCTCCTAGCAAAGCGCCCAGCTTCTGTTTGCCTTTGCTGCTGCATTTCTGCACTGTACTGGGTGATTCATATTCCCTGTGATCACCACACCCAGATCCTTTTCTTCCTCAGAGATGGATATCTGCTCCCCCATCCCTCAAGTGGTAACTGTGCCCTGGATTCCTGGCCCTGAAATGCAGTATGCTTCACTTCCTAGCATCGAACCCCAGCTGCCATGTGTTTGGCTGCTGTTCAAGTCTTTCCAGATCCCCCTGGAATACCCTCCTCTCTTCCTCACTGTCCACCACAACACCTAACTTGGAGTCATTGATGAACAGACTCATTTTGCTCTTAACTACCTCCACTATATCTGCTATGAAAGCATTAAATAGCAGTGGACACAAAACTGGTCATTGTGGTACCCTACTGGTGGCCTTCCTGGGTATCAAGAATACCCCACCACCACCACCACCCTCTGCAGTCTGTTGCCAAGCCACTTTCCTATCCACTGTACCAGCTTCACCCCTACCCCCAGGTTACTCAGTTTGCTCATCAGTCTCCATTGTGGCACTGAGTCAAATGCATTGCTGATGTCCAGATACAGAACGTCAACCAGCTAACCCCCATCAAGAACTTTTGTCACCCAGTCAAAAAATTCGACCAGGTTAGTTTGACAGGATCTCCCCTGGGTGATCCCATGTTGCCGGATATCCTGAAAGCTGTTTACTTCCAAGAATGCCACCAGCCTCTCCTTTAAGATGCTGTCCAGTAATTTCACCACTATGGACATAAGACAGACCGGTCTATAATTTCCCAGCTCATGCCTGGGTCCACTGTTATGGAGGGGCACCACAAATGCCATCCTCCATTCCAGTGGCACATATTCTGATTGAAGGGAGGTGTTGAACAACTCCAACAGAGGTGCTGCCAGGACCCCTGCCAATTCCTTCAGGATTCTGGGGTAGATTTCATCCGGCCCTGGTGTCTTGTCTATCTGCAAGGACTTAAGGCCTTCCCATACTCTCTTCACCAGGATCTTGCCATCTGTTATTCCCCCACATCACCCCCCAACTCTAACATTCCCCTGCAGAATTGGCCCTTCCTTTTACCTTGTGAAAACTGAACAGAACTACTCATTTAATACTTCTGCCTACTCACTCCCTCCCTCCTCTGCCCACCCACTGTTCCTCTTTATCCTGGTGATCTGGCACCTACAATTTCCCCGCTCTCTGATGTACTTCAAAAATTCCTTCTCACCATCCCTGACTGCCTGTGTCAACCTTAGCTCCTTTGAGGCCTTGGCTGCCCTTACCACCCTGCTCGCCTCCCTCAATCTCTTAATGTTCTCCTCCATGTCTTCCCTCCTGTGGGTTCTGTTGTATTGTCTGAAGGCTAACCTTTTCTCCTTTACCCTCTCCTGCACCTCCCTGGTCCATTAGCTGTGTTTTCTGGACCTTGCTTTCTTACTGCAGGTCTTTGTGCTGGCTTTTGTGGCCTCTATCAGGCCCATCTTCAAGATGGTCCATTTGCTTTCTGTATCCATGTCCCGGATGATTGTTGCTATATGCCCCTCAAGTATGGCTGCCATCATTCCGAAGTCCACACCCCTAAAGTCCACTATCCTAATTTTGGTAAGATTTCCATCCAGCCCCAGATCAAGGAAGAACCACACTGTATAGTGGTCACTCCCCACCAGCAGGACCTCCACCACCACATCCCTTACCTGGTCACCATCTGCCAATACCAGGTCCAAAATGTTCCCCTCTCTGGTTGGCTCTACCACCTGTTGTGTCAGGAATACATCCTGGAATGTGTCCAGTATCTGTTGTTCCCTAGCACTAGCGGAGGTCATTGTTCTCAAGTCCACCCCTGGCAGGTTGAAGTCACCTACCACCACCATCTTATCCCTGACACAGTGATTCATTAGGTTAACCACCAGTTTCCCGTACTACTTGGTATGAAAGAACAGAAGAAGGCCAGAGCCCATCAAGACTGTTCCCCACACTATGTGGGACATTATTTATCTATTATCCCTCAACCAAACATCTAATTTGTTTTTAAAGACAGTGGCACTAGTTGCCTCTACCAATTCCTGTGGCAAGGTGTTCCGTACAATGGATGCTCTTACTGGAAAAATGTTTCCCCTTTTGCTGGTTTTATAAGTTTTACTTCAAGCTGTTTATTATGCAGTCTCGGAACATGTCTCCTTTTGGAGAGTGTTAGACCACATTTTTCCATTAGATCTGGTGAACTTATTAAATTAAAAACCATAAGCATATCACTTCTTAATCTTCTAGTTTGATGAGAGAAGAGACCAGTAGCTTTTAATCTGTTCTGATAATCCAAGTTTATTAATCTTGGCATCATTCTAGTTACTCTCCTTTGAACTTGTTCAAGATTTGCTATGTCTTTTTTTTTGTTTGGATTCCAGAAAGGGGAGCCATAGTCTAGATACGGTCTAATGTATGCCCTATACAATGGAATAAGGCATTGTGCAGTGCGATCAACAAAAGTGCATTTTATTTGCCTCAAAAGTCTGTTGGTCATGCAAGCAGTTCTAACACAGTGATCATTTGATGTAAGTTTATTATTAAAGGAAAACTCCATGTTAAAATCAGAAAAGGATATGTAGTAGCCTTTTTTTCTGTGTTCTAACCAATTACCAGTGTTTTCTTTTCCTCTGGCTGTGAGAGATGTTTTTTCTAACTTCCCCTAACTGTTTTATTGCCCTTGGAGGTTGCCATTCTGGTTTCTGTTATGGCCTCTAGTCTTCGCAGAGTGCCCTTTGGTGTGATGTCTAATTGCCCCTGCAGAAAGCCAGTGTCTTGTTACAGGGTCTGTTACTGCTCAGTCACAGAGAAAATACTTCTTCCAAAGAAGACACACTGCTAGGTTTTGGGTGAGTGTGATCATTATTATTTTTTATTTTTTGATATTGTACCTTGTTCTGCTGTGTGTATTTGAATCATGTCACTGTTTACTCTATGCCTCTCAGTCACTTTCAGTTTTTGCACCAGTACTAAGTAGCAAAAATTGAACATCACCTTATAGATTGCAACATAGCAGGACAAGTTACTAATGTGAAAAAGTAATTATAACTACACTCACCCAAAATCTAGCAGTGTGACTTCTCTGAAAGAAATATTATCTTTGTGGCTGAGCTGTGACAGACCCTGCTAAATCGAAGGGCATAACTACATCATTGTCACATGAGTCAGGTGCATCAGAGAGAAAGAAAGCCAATAAACCTATTTGTGATGGAGATCCCCAGGGTCGTGAAACAGTTAGCAGGCTAATTTAGGAAAACTCCTAATAGCAGACAGAGGGAAGGACACCAGACTTAATATACATATCAAAACACTCTACGAATATATGTTTTGCACATTCTGGTGGACTTCCCTTTAACATATAATTATATATATATATATATATATATATATATATATATATATATATATATAATTAACCTGTCGTTCTCAAACTGGGATGGTGTTTTATAAACCACTCCCAGACTAACCTCCTGGCCTTGCATACTGTATGGTAACCCACAATGCCCCCACATTTCCCTCTTCTCCTTCCTTCCTCCGTACTGCACTCTATTCCCTTCCTAATGAATAAAGCCACCCCTCCTTCCTTATCAAAAGCTAAATAAATTTGTATAGTTTTATACACACTTTTGAGTAGCTTGCACTCTAATTTGAGCCACAATAAGGGAGAGTTGTAAGGCTTTTCAAGTTTACTATTGACCCACAGTACCTCTGGCTCCCAGTGTATTCCCTGTATCTCCATCACTTTTATAATTTCCCTTACAAAAAGCATCACACACCCTCCTTTCTTTCCTACTAGATCCTTCTTGAACAGAGAATAGCCCAGCATGGCCATGTCAAGTCGTGGTTTTCAGTGCACCATGACTCTGTAATAGCCACAGTATCCAGGTTGGCCTCTGCCAGGATGGCCTCTTGGTCTGGAGTCTTATTTGCTAAACTTCTAACATTTGAACACATGCCCTTCCATATTTTGTTTCCACTCTGCTTGATATCCCCTTTTTTTTCTGCCCTACCTCTATCCACTATCTTTTTTAATGCTCCCATTCCTTTCCCCTTTGTCTCTACCACCCAGATTCCTTTATTAATTTTCACCCTGGAGGATTCCTCTCCTCAAGTTCTCCTTGTTTCTTCTTCAGCCTGGGAGATGGCAGTTTTGCATCCTCAGTTCTTTCCAACACCTCCCTCAGGTAGTTTAAATGCTGATCAAGGTAACATTTAAACTGTCCTCTGAGGTCTGTGCTTCCTCCTGGATGGATGGAGGCCATCACCCTGTATACGCCCTTATCTTCCCAAGTGGGTCTCCAGTCCCCAATGTAGCTAACCACTACCTTCTGCACCATACCTTCAGACATAAGTTGAAGCTCCTGGTGCAGAGATCCTTCTCCTCACCCACTTGTAGAGTGGCAGCTTCTAGCCAAAGTCATTGAGTGCACTGCCTAAGACCCCAGCCCAACTGCCTAAACTCTTCCTGCACTATCCCTGACCCATTGCTAGCCAGATCATTAGTTCTGAGGTAGACAGTGATATCTAGCTCTCTCTCCATCCTGCTTCCTAGTGATCCTCCGGATCTGCTTCCCATCCTTCTGGGTAATGGCACTGCATAGGCAGTTAACCTGCCTCCCCCTTAACTATTAACAAATCTATCCCCTCAAAAATCATATGCCCCACCAAAAGTTGCTTCCTTCCTCTGGGATCCTCTCTTCCAACCTTCTTGGGTCTTCACTATGGAAGGCCCCCACATCCTCCCTGGTCACTACCACAGGTACCTGTCCCGGCCATCCCCACTCCCACCAGAGTGGTGTAGGAATTTTATAGTGGTGCCGACTGAAGAATGTGCCTCTGTCTGACCATCCCCACCCCTCCAGATCCCATCATAGTCCAGCCATTCCTCCTTCCTGGCAACCTCTGATGTAAGGGTGGCAAACTTGCTAGTCCCTGGGTGGGAGAAGAGGTTCCCCCATATCCCAGTGAACTCAGCATTGAAGGAGTAGTGAGTAAAGCCCTGTGTCACGATGACTTATGAGTACAGAAGATTCAGAGCTGCTGTGTACAAATTGATTGATGTATTATATTTTGTATTTCTGGTTCTTGTTCCAATTTGGCAAACTGTCCTTGGCCAACCTGCCCAAATTGTAAAATCAACCCCTTCCCCCAACACAAATCAGAGTGCCTGAGAAAAGCTACAGTACTTGAAAGAGCTGCAAGGTTTGCTAAGGTAACTGAATATGGCAGCCCTAAAATACTGGAGAGTGAGGATTGTTTTCATCACATCAGGTAAGGAATTATCGCTAAAGGCAGCAGAATAGAAGAATGCCTTTACTAAACATTTTTTATATTTACAGTGTTCTCTGCATGGAATAAAAATACAAATGATTCATCATCAGATCATAAATAAAAAGTTTTTTTTGAACAAAATTCTTTCCAGTGGTATATATGTGTATATTGTATATAAATAGAAAGTAAAACAGGCCCCAATATGGAATCTTGAAATAGCCTTAGTTATGTACATTGATGTGAAACAGATACCATTTGTTTTGACTAATTATGATACATTGTTTAAATAATTCTCAGACCATTCAATTACTCTAATGCACATACTAGCAATATAAAGTCTTGCTTTGAAAGTCTATGGACAGTGATAAATGTGCAAGTTAAGTCAATAAGCCTGATGGGCACAAATCTGATTACTGTCAAATGCCATTGCTACAGTATTTAGCAGTTCCAAGTCTGCTGACCTATTGGGAGGGGCATATTTTTATGACCTTGCCTGCATTTGTTCTAAAAGATGCTGCTTTAACAATTGTGAAAAGGGATTATCTAAACAGAACCTTGTTTCTCAGCTTGTGTAGTTTGATTATGAATCATGTCAGGATGTTCAGATCCCACATTTTCCAGTCTAAACACCCGTAGGCCAGCGTCTCCCCAATAGAATACATGTGAAAGGGCACCACACAGGCAGCAAGGTGCTCCTCTGTAATTATCATTTTGGATGTGCATTTTTGTGCATGTTCTCTCGGGTTGTTCCCTGTGAATGCTTGGTTATACATGTCCAAAATAGGGGTTAGGCACATTCAAACTGGCTATTATGCAAAACCAGAATGATTTAGAATCCATCAATATTACAATTATTTGACCGAACAATTCATGGTTCTGAGCTGTTCAGCTCTTTTATTTAGAGCATAGCACAACACCCCATATTTGGGTAACCTTATTTGCAGACTATTCACTTTTCTATTAATATACAGTATTTTTGTCACAACTCTGAAGACTTTCTGATAGTGCCAACTACAGTTGCTCAGAATCTGCTGCATGCAATCAGATTCATCAGAGTCTGATCCAATTTTCAGATTTAGAATTTTCTGAATTGCAGTCCAGCTATCCTAATTCCTAAACTGATCCCTGTAACCTACTTTTACATAGGAATTCAATATTTTTAAATAGTAATCCATATCCAATTTTTGGGGTCCTTTTAAAGAGCCACTGTGACACCACAAGTGCTACATTGCAGAATACAATAAGCATACTCCCAGTAAGTCTCATACCAAAAATTAGACTTATACATTATTTTGTTTTAAAGTCATTAGACATTTTTAATTTTGATTGCACTATTTGTGCAATAAAAGCAGGTGTCAGTAAAGAGCTGCTGATAATGTCATGTAGGGACCTCAAAGTCTAATAATCCTGTCAACAAGCTTATGGGACCCATTTCTCCAAAGTTGTAAAAGATCATGTGCAATGGTTTTCACAAGTAAAACAGGCAGCACCAGTCAGTAAACATTGCTGTAAGAACTATATATGCTTCAGGTTTTGTAACAAAGTTGATAAAATTGTATTATTTAATGCTGTTTTTGTGTGGTCTATTTCTCCAGGGTTGCTGATGCTAGTCAGCATGCCCCCAGGCTGCTTGAATCCATTTGGAGTGTTACTCTAATGTGTCTGTCAGGAAATTGTATTTGCTGCTAGTATTGTAATGTTGATACAGTAATTTCATTGATGTTTTGCCATTGTCTGCTTTACAATATGGTTTAGTAGCAGCCTTATATATGTTAATTCCTACTATGGGTGGAAGTGTTATCTAGTAAAATGATCATTGTAATTTAGAGTAGAACATAGATGAGTCTGCCCACCCCAATGACAAGGAGATGGGGTAATTGTTTTAAATTGCCATTCTTAGAAGTTGCCTCAATTGACTGATAGGTGTGAATGAGCTCAGCCTTTCACCACATCAGAAACTATTCAGTCTGCAAACCTCTCAACAGTGTGCTATGACCCAGCATTCAGAAACCCAGGAAAAGGACCTCAATAAAAGGCATCCAGACAAATATTGTCAGTTTTGTTGCAAAGCCTGAAACACAAAGTTTTTAAGCAATGTTTACTAACTTGTGCTGCCTGATTTGCTTGTAAAACCATTGCACATGATCTATACAACTTTAGAGAAACAGGTCCTATAAGCTTACTGATAGGAAATACTAGACTGTAAGGTCCACAGATGACATCAGCAGCAGCTCTTCACTGAAACAAGCTTTTTTGAACAGGTAGTGAAATCATGGTTACAAATGGCTAATAACTTTAAAATGAAGTACCACAAAATGGTATGTGGTTTTGGTATGTGGTTTACTAGGGATGTGCTTATTCTAATCTCCGCAATGAAGCACTTTTGGCCAGATGGTGTCAGCAGCTCTTTAAGATTTGAATATGATTAGGATTTGAAAATTCTTAAATTTCTAAATCCAAAAATCAGGTTGAAATCCTCTGGTTCCAAGCATCCCTAGTGCTGACAACACTTTGAGGTTCCCAGATGTTTGATGAACCAGTTATCACTGAGCCTGAGCATGATTTGCTGATGACTCCTCCTCTGGTCGTGTGCCCGAGTGTGATCTCTGTCATTGACTGAAATACTCAAGACATGCTGCAAGACTAAGGAGGATAGCTGGTCTTGGCAGGATTTCTGTTGCATATGGCCATCCCAAATCATTGATCAGGGGTTTGCAGTGATGCCAAGGTTCAGTTCCACCATATCAGTGTGACAACATTTTTGTTGACACCAATATGGGCACAGGGAATCTGCCTCCTGGCTTTACAGCACCAGGCAGTGCAGCTCCCTGATGGCAGAGCGCCACCCTTTTTTTTTCAGGGGGCTATGCCCCCTGCATCCTCTGAAATTCATATATCTAACTCGGGGGATGCGTCGGGGAAAAGAGAAAACAATTGGGGCAAACTCCACCTTACAGCGGGTGACCAGAAATCACAATCATCCCTGTCAGTGTCTGCAACAGCGAGTCAGCCATAAATGCCACAACATAAATGCATCACTGCTGGAATGGTATACACACGTTCATATGATGGCTCTAAGGTGATTGGTTGGAGTCAGGATAGGGAGAGGTGAGGATAGAAATATGCTGTCATCTCATGGCACAGCAGACTAGCCAGAATACTTTCTACATATGAAAATCATTCTGGGAAGATGGTGGTAGTGTGGAGGGTGGGAGATGACTTCAGCTGAGGAAAACACTGACCAAAAAACTAGCCCTGACCACCCAGGGTTAAACAGAGTATTTTTTTTTATATTGGTCCCAAATATCAATTAAAGAATAAGGACAATGTGTATTTAGGGCTCTAAACATGAACATATATAACACACATTTGTCAATGCTGAATGTTTGCTGCTGGTATTGCTGTTGTATTGGGTCTAGCCTGTACACATTTTTACTATATATTTACCCAGGATAGAGCAGATGCAATGCAATATCTCATTTACAGAGGTGTCCTGCTTTGACAAATTGTTAGTTTGTAATTACCCAGGATAGGGCAGCTGAGTGCTAATATCAACTTTTAAGTGGGCTCCCACATTTTAACCCCAAATATCCAATAATCTTTTTAAAGTTATGAAACCATTCATTTCCTCATAAAATAATTGATTTTTGACACTTTTACCCCAAACTTTCAACATCATATTTTTATAATCACTCCTTCTGAACATGACAGGTGTCATTTGTAAAACAATGGCTGAAATGTCATTTTGTACCACAGTTGTTAAAACACATTTTTGGTAGGATCTGAGAAATGACAGTAGTCACATTCACAAGATGGTGTGAAAAAATTGGTATGCTGAAAAGTTGGGGTCAAAATATTGAAAATTACCATAGTTATGAGCATGTGATGAAAAACTGCAACATAGACTCATATTGTAACTTTGTTGTTTTCTCATATTTTTACCCCAAATGTTCAAGATTACCTTCCTATGACTCCACATAGCCTTCTTATGAGCCCACCTCATGAAGAAGGGCAGAGAAAATGTTCAAATCTTGCTCAAAAGATGATTTTGCACCACAAGTGAGAAAACACATTTTGGCCAGGATTTGAAAATGACAGCTGTTACATTCATGAGATGCTGTGAAGAATGGTTGTGTTGAAAATTTTGGGGTAAAAATTTTTGAAAATTACAAAGTTATGAGCCTGCATTCGTAAATTTCAATATATTCCTCACATAACTTTGTTGTTTTTTAATATTTTTACCCTAAATTGTCAACATAGCTTTTTAAGACTCTACCTCATGAACAAGAGAGGAGAAAATGCTCAACTCCTGTCTGAAAAGGGATTTCATGCAGCAACCACAAAATCACCATTTTTGGGCAGAGTTGCCTACAGTAATTTCATTGTCATTGTTCATGAGGTGGGGTCCCAAAAAAGGCATGTTGAAAATCTGGGACAAAAATATTCAAAAATTACCAAGTTATGCCACTAAGTTCAAAACCCCATTGAAATACAATGAACCGTATACCTGATTTCCTCAGTTTGTGTGCCAGAGTTGAAGAGTGAAGACATGTCTGTGGTCCAGAAAGGATTACACTTTTGGACCCCTGCTGGGTAAGTAAAAGCTTGGGGGGTGCTGAGTGGGAGGGTTTGATGTTGGTGTTATGTTTCTGAGGGTGTGCATGGGGTGGTGGGTGCTGAGTGAAAGAGTTGGGTGGGGGGACTAACAGAGGCAGCAGCAACAGACACTGATGGATGGTTTCTTTCACAGGGTATATTGTTAAAACAAACTATGAGAAATGGTTTTCTTTTATTTCAGGTGTTGACACTTGGGAACAGGCACCCCAGTCTTGGTGTTGTGTTTGTGGGAGATGCTGCAGGGAGGGACTGGTGGGTGGACTAACACCAGTGGCAGCAGCAGACATCCATAGACAGTTTGGTGTGGACATTTGATGTTACGGTTTCCAACCATACTACCTTCATTCCCACCTCACCACCCTCACACACCAGACATTGGGGTGTTACAGGTTTCATCAGCCTAACTCTCACCCCATTCCATCTGTAAACAAGCTGAGCTGGTACATTATAGGAGAACAGGGTGAGAGTTAATCTCAATGACCCCAAAACACACCCTGACACCTGTTGTTGTGTGGAGGATGAGTGGGGTTGGGCATGGGGTAATAGGGTTGGAAACCCTAACATCAAAATTCCACACTTTTGTTGGTGTAGAAATCAACTCTAACTGATGCATTAACAGAGATTTTTGCAATGAATTTCCTTTCTTTTTTGTGAAAGTGAAATGTTAGTCATATGGAATGCATAGGTGGGTGCTCTCACCTATCCATAACTGTCACTTCAGGTTTGCAAAATGGCATCCATAGGTGGGAACATGGGCCCTCCAGGCCATGCCCTCCCACCCACCTATGAGTGTAGTGTTCCCAGTTTAGCATAATAGTATGCATAGGTGGGAGTGTGGGCCCTCTGAGCCCTGTGCTCCCACCTACACATAAATGCAGACACCTGGCAGAGGCCTCGAAGCATTCCAAGCAACTCTCATAATGATTATTTGCCAATATCTTAGTAACTGTAGCAAGTGCAGAAAAAATTATTTTGCAGTTGTATTCATGACCTAGCCACCTCTATGCATGCTTAGCTGCATTTAGTGAAAAATCTGTATCTCAACCATTTTCCAGATATAGGCACTGGAAAGGCACTGCAACTGCTACAATGCAATAATCCTATGGGAAAATTTGCAGATTTGGAGTCCTGTAACTCTGGACCCAGTGTAATTGTTTTCACCAAACCAGCAAAAGCGCACATATGTGATGCAAGGGTTGACTACTCCCTGCAAATTTCAGCTCAAAAGTCCAAACCATGTAGTGGCAGTGAGGTGACAAAGAAAGAACATAGTAGCACACTTCAACAAACAAGGCAAATAGCTTCAAATTGTAAATAAAAACAAATTGTCTTTATTTTGCTATAAATTGACAGCCTCTGCTGTCTGCAAAGAAAACCCTGCTTAAAGCAATAGGCATTCATTTATATAAAATAGAGAGATATTAAATAAGCACATATCCATTACAATAAATATAATATAATACATTATTACATTTATTGGAGGCAGAAAATGAAGACCTCAGATTAAAGTCAAAACATAAATCATTTCATTAATTTTACATTTCAAAACTCCTGGGAAAGTTCAGTTGCAGACTAGACCTTTTATTACAACATCAAATATGTTTCTAAAGTTAGATAGACTATAATATGGCAAATTAAAAGAAAAGGAAGGGAAAAGAATGGGGGAGGAGGGAGCCGGTGGGGATTTGGAAATGGAGGAGATGGACTGGACACTCTAATTTTCTACATCAGTTTCATTACAGATAAGTAAAATTACAAATCAGTAAAGCAGGTAAGAAATTGAAAACCTGAAATTGAATGTATAAGGAGCTATAACCTTGTAGAGTATATCTCTTACAAAGAAGCAGGGCATTGACCTGCACCCACCACAACATTTCAGCACCCATAGTAGAATAATTGAGAGAACCAATAAATATAAAACATTCACAGATAAGGCTTTATATCAATTTCATTATTCAAGTATTCTGGATTTAGATAGTTGTGGTGCTCTGTTGAAGGTGAGAGTGCGCTCTACTCTAAGGTGGTGAAAAGAGATGAGCGAGGCACCAAGGTCCGAATTATTTTCGGATAGGATAACTGCTATCCGGACAAGGAGAGGCAGGAGTCAACTTAGTATTTCGATGCCCGCAAGGTGGGCATTTATTTGGTACCAAGGGGGTAGACAGACATAGTCACAAGAAGGAGTAGGGGATGCCCGATCAACAATAGGGCAATGGAACAGGGAAATACTGAAATACTTTTTATCTACCACTTTTACGGTTACCACTACAAGCATAAACTTTAGGCTTACTGCCACTTTATTCTAATACTAGTTTATACTGTACTTCTAAACTCTAAACAAGAATCCAGTCTTATTCTGATACTAGTTTATACTGTATTTCTATACTCTAAACAAGAATTCAGTTACATGGGCTACTCAGCACTACATTAGGGTGATCAGCATCACACATCTACAAAAGAGTCCAGATTTTACAAGAGTCCAGAGATCTGGCATCTTCGTGTACACCGTCATTCTTCGTTGGTAGCTACAAGGGAAATAAAACAGAACTGTAGAACCCTAATCTCAATTCCCAGCAAGGACCTAGATAAGGCCACTGGGGTGGTGAGAGGTTTGGTAAACAGACCATATATCTTCGGCAAAGCCCACTCTCTCCGGAGGCTGCCGGAATGTAGAACCAAAGCAACTGGTTCCTGAAATAACACACTGAAGCAAGAGGTTCCTTGGCCAAACCCACTTCTAGGGTTGCCAAAGATGAAGAAAGACCAAGATCTGTGTGGCGATGAATCCAATGGAGGACTACCACGATCTGACTGATGCTGCAGCACTCCAAGGGCCAGCTGGACTCGGAAGGAACTCCGACAGGACCAGGAACCATAAGAATCTGAAGAGATAATGGTTGAATCTGCAATCCTCAGATCAGGACCTAACACAAAACAAAGAAACGGCGGACGCATCCCGGACTGGGCTTCGGACTCGACTTTCTCGAACAACCAGGTGGGGGGCCCTAACAGGTTCTCCAAGATGAGTGCTCTCTTCTGTAGAGGGCTACCAACTTCGGGACATCTGGAAATAGGAACCATATGGAACGACACTTGCACGGCTGTCGTGATGCTGCTTCGGCAGACGTGACGCCAAGCTGTGAAAACAAGAAAACAGTGGGTACGACTGGTATGACTGACACGGACTCCAACTTCGTGGATGACACAAATGGACGGGTATGAGTTGATGGATGATCTTCCTGGAGTGAAGAATGCTGGAAGGATGTCTTCTTCTGAGTAGAGACTGATTCTGAGCACGTGTAGGTTACAGACCACACTATGAGACTGCAGTGTGGTAGAAGATTGAGACTGTCTTCGTACAGTAGTAAACATATAACTGAAGAATGCCCAAAGAACTGTGGAATGGTACAATAATTTGCCGGAGGAGGGCAAATTATAACTTCAGGGGTAATTGTTACTGATAAGGGCCAATGTCCAGGTGCTTAGAGCAATAGTTCAGATACTTTGGACAATAGTTCAGGTACTTAGGGCAATAGTTCAGGTACTTAGGGCAATAGCTCAGGTACTCAGGACAATAGTCCAGGTACTTAGGCCAATAGTTCAGGTACTTAGGGCAATAGTTCAGGTACTTAGGGCAATAGTTCAGGTACCTCGGACAATAGTTCAGGTACTTAGACCAATAGTTCAGGTACTTAGGGCAAGAGTTCAGGTACTTAGGGCAATAGTTCAGGTACTTCGGACAATAGTTCAGCATAAGCAGTACAGTAATCACAGTAATTTCACAGTATAGGCAAATAGAACACTCTCAAATGAACCCCTGTTTCTATAGGTAGGGTATCCTGGGATAGGATCCCTTACTGTACGTTGTGGCTAGGGCCTCCCTTTAGTACCACTAGGCTGGCTTGCCCTATTCCGCTAGGCCGGGGCCTCCCTTTAGACCAGGCTTTACCTCGGGCCTAATGCCCTACCATTACCTCGGGCCTGAAGCCCTACGTTAGCTTGAACCTGCCCTATTCTGCTAGGCCGGGGCCTCCCTTTAGTACCACTAGGCTGGCTTGCCCTATTCCGCTAGGCTGGGGCCTCCCTATAGTACCACTAGGCTGGCTTGCCCTATTACGCTAGGCTGGGACCTCCCTATAGTACCACTAGGCAGGCTTGTCCTATTCCACTAGGCTGGGGCCTCCCATAGACCAGGCTTTACCTCGGGCCTAATGCCCTACCTTTACCTCGGGCCTGAAACCCTACATTAGCTTGGGCCTGATGCCCCACCTTAGATTGGGCCTGGTGCCCCACTTTACAATGGGCCTGGTGCCCCTCGAAATACTGGGCCTGGTGCCCCACTTTATACTGGGCCTGGTGCCCCTCATTACCTTGGGCCTGGTGCCCCACCCAAATTGGGCCTGTGCCCTATTTACAATGGGCCTTATGCCCTCAACACTTTGGGCCAGATGCCCCACTTTATAATGGGCCTACTGCCCTACTTTATATTTTGGCTGGAATTGCTCTTTTAAATGGCGTTCTCTTTAAATTTGCAGGCCCCTAATGCCTGCTGTCAATCTTTATACTGATTGCCGCCTTTAATCCCACCTGAGTTCCGCCCCTTATGACTATTTATAGGCTGCGATAAAGGCTATGTTTTCTGGCTCCTCCTTTGGGGCGTCGCTAATCCCGACTCCCCAAATGAATATTCAAACGCGGGTCCTAATGACCCGATGCTCCCTGCGGCGCTCGGCTGCCTTCTTTAAGCACCTACTGCGCTTTTTCCCCACAAATGCAGTCCCCCTTACAACAGGTGGTCAGCACTGAATGTGCTGCAACCGACTCACCGTCCTGCGGTCTCTGGGAATCAGGAGGCTACCAGGAGGTGGGAGGTACTGTAGCAGAGAGAGGAAACATACAGGCAGCTAGAGAGACAGCTTCGGAGGGGTCTCCATGGCGACTCAAGATGCAGCTTTCGTCTGCGCCATGGGACCGAGATTCACTGTAAAACACTCACGGGGCCAAAATAAGAAACGGAGGGCTTCTAGCCCATTAACCACGCTGGACTACTGCCATCTCTCATGGTGCCCCAAGGCACCACCAAGACAGACTACCACAACAGAGGAAGTCTTCGGGCAGGGGAGGCAGCACAGGACCACAGCAAGTCCAGAGGGACGGCTCCAAACAAAAGGTAAGCCTAAACTGTCCCCCTGACTTCTGGGTCCTGGCTCCTCAACCTCTGCCCAGGATTAACTGTCTCCAACTGAACAACTATAGAATGCTTGTTTAAACTTGAACCTCCCCAGGGTTCTAGATCTGCTGGATTGGAATGCTGTGCATGAGCCACCTAGCACAGCATTCCATCCAGGCTATTATGACACAACTTGCTTGTAAATTCTAACTTTTTTACAAAGCTGCAAGTGCACAGGACGCTTTTCTACTATTTACAATATTTTCTCTGTAATGGCCAACTTTGGGGCATTACATAGTGGAGACTAAAAATCCAGAATCTTTCTTGTTGCAGCAATTTGTTAAGCCTGTCTCCACCACGCTTGCCTATGTTCACTTGTTCAATACCCATAAAGTGGATGTTTTCAGGGTTACCATTATGTGTGTGGTTCATAGCTCAGTGCTTATGCTACATACTGTAGCTGAATGATGTAGATGGTTGTTGGATACAGAGGCCAGCTGTTAAGTAGACAATGGTTGCAAGGTACTAGTATTATGGAATGATTTGTGCTTATGTACTTCAGCATTAACACGATCAAGTCAATGGTTATAGTATGTATGAATCGTGTAATATGAGCAATGAGCTTGGATGCTTGAACTGAGAATCGTTTGCTATTATTTGATGGTTTGGGCTTTTCTCTGTATCCCACCTGTAGGAGGAAGCTTTGTCTAGTATTATGAGACCCCCGTGGAATAAAAGTGCTGCAGAAGGAGGAGGTGCCAGGAGAATGGTGGGTGAGTGCGATTCACCTAAGCAGAATGGGAGTCTGCTGCAATGTTTAAGAAGGATGTAGGGAGGAGCTCTTCCCCCACATAACTATGGGCATGCACCCTTCAATTATATGTGGGTCATAGCTCAGTGGTCATGTTACATACTGTAGCTGAAAGATGTAGATGATTGTTGAATACAGAGGCCAGCTGTTAAGTAGACAATGGTTGCTAGGTACTAGTAGTATGGAATGATTTGTGCTTAGGTACTTCAGCATGAACACGATCAAGTCAATGGTTATAGTACATATGAATTGGATAATATGAGCAATGAGCTTGGATGCTTGAACTGAGAATCGTTTGTTATTATTTGATGGTTTTGGCTTTTCTCTGTATTCCACCTGTAGGGAGGAAGCTTTGTCTAGTATTATAAGACCCCCCAAAAGAAAATGATATCAATGATTGTTCTGTACCCAACTGATGAAGGAGCCGAGCAGGAATACACCCCTAATAATATGAGTAGATGATCACCTCCTCCAACTCTGGAGAGTGTGACCAGTAACACACAGGAGAGGAAACATTCCCTTGGGGGGAAACCTCTGAGGACCCATGGCTACTGATCTGCCTGTCCTTCTGGGCATACTAAAGGAGAGTAATCCTAAATAATCTAATGGGCTAATCTGAACCCCAAAAAGTAGGACCCAGTCCAGAGAAACAGAGAACTGAAGAAGTATGGAATTGTAACATGTCAGGTGAATAGAGTAAGCATCCATCCAGTAAACCCCAAGTCCGAGAGTCCACGAGCAGGCCGAATGAAATAGCGTGGCATCCGTGGTTGAAATGAATGTGACGCGAAGAGTCGCAGGTGGTGAACCATTCCAGCAGGGAGGATGACTTCAGAGGAGATCCAGGAATCAAGGCCCAGCATCCACATCAGAAAGAAAATTGCTGAGTCAAGTTCAGCATGGCAAGGTTAGCAAATGAAGGCTATGGCTAAGAAGTACAAGAACTGCACATGCCACTTAATAGGAAGGCAGAGCAGTAGGAACCTCCAATCCAGAGGGGAAATGAGCATTAAGTCGGTAGAGAATGTAGTGAATATGTAGAATTAAGACAGATGTGATTCCAGCCCACAAGGAAAGCAGCAGGTTATAATTGCAAGTTAGGTGGGATGACCTCTAGGCCCAGGAAGGGCGAAGCAGGTAGTACGAGCAAGTAGTATAAATAAGTGGACCTGTATGCAGTTCAGTTGATGAAGTAAATAAAGCTGCAGGACCAGATTTAGTAGCAGGGAAGTAGCATTGCAAGATGAGGTTCTTAAGAAGGAGATGGGCATTAAGAATGGCACAAGCCAGGAATCAGAGAGCTCCGTGGATCCAAATAATTGCATAACAATGTTGACATCTACGCTGTAAGCCAGAATGATACCTTAGCTAGAATTGACTTGTGAGAATATCCTAATGAGTCCTGAATAGAAGAACTTAGGAGTCCTGGATGGCGATAAGAGAAGAGGCTGAGTCGGATAAGTAGTGTTGTCACAGGGTCCTGAGAAGCGGTAGAGCATAATCCAGATAGTGAAGGTCCTCAGAGAAGCTCAACTAAGTGTCCTGGAAAGAGTGAAGCAGCATTAATTCCACACAGCTGAAGTGGGCGGGCAAAGCATCAAAATAGATGATGAGCGAAGAAACATTCAGATCTGAATCCATAGTAAAAGAGCTTCTGGCTGGCTGACAAGCAGCAGGTAGGAAAGTATAATAGAATATGTGAATCTCCAGGTCCTGGAGCTGGGCGAGGAATGGAGAGCAGAAGTAGGTAAACCTTCCAGCCCAATGGGCTAAGGCAGGCTCATAGAAGCAGGCGATTAGTAGGTAACTCCCAGCCCGATGGGCAAAGGCAGGTTTTAAAAGCAGGCGATTAGTAGGTAAACCTCCCAGCCTGATGGGCAAAGGCAAGTCATAGAAGCAGGTGATTTGATGCAGTAACATATAGGAACAGAGTGACTTTGGCTGTAGAGGCATAGCCTGACTAAATGATAGCTGAACCTCCGGCCCTGCGGAGCAAGGCAAGATGCAGAGTAGTTGTAGATAATGCAATGGAAATGTCAAACTACATGCAATGCAGAGGGTCATGTCCTGGTAGATAAGGATCGCAGTAAATATGTAAACATAGGTTAGCTGGATGCCAGCTCAGGAAGAGCGCAGTAGATTGTAATGGCAGATTAGTCATGATGACCTCTAAGCTCTGTAAGGGTGAAGCAGGTAATATGAGCAAGTAAGATAAGAAGTGAACCTATATGAAAATGTAGCAAGCAAGCTGCATGATGAAGAAGTAGAAGCAGGGCAAAACGTCCAAAGAATAGATGATGAATGCCGAAACATCAAATGTGAATCCATAGTAAGGAGCTCCTGGGCTGTCTGCCACGGCAGCAGGTAGGTGTATAGTAGAAAAAGTGAATTCTTAGGCTCAGAACAGGTGAGGCGGGTGGAGTAGAAGTGGCATGCTTTGTCCTGTTAGGCAAATGCAGGTCATACAAGTTGGCAAATGTGTGTAGCTGGATGCCACCAGAGTCAGCCGGTAATGGGAGGTAGGCAGCAGGACTATGCAAGCCAGTAGGGTATTGACCCTGCTGAGGTCAATCATGGGGCGGGCAGAGTAGCAACTAGCCTGCACGCCGGTTGCATGCACAGCTGGATCACGCAGGATCAGATGGTGTTGAGCAAACAGCAGCAGATAAAGCCCAGAAGGATAGCCAGCATGGCTAGACCACATACTGAATCAGCTGGTAAGGTAAGTATGTTAGCGGCTGAGGCCGCATGATGGCTACTCAGACAACGACCATGCTTAGGACAGCCAGAAAGTGGAGGAGGGTGAGGAATCCAAAGAAAGCAAGCAGCATGGAAGCATCCAGGGACACTGATGAATAATCCAAAGACATAGTCCCAAAGCAACTCTAAGAACGATGAAATGATGCATAGTAGGCCTTATAACGTTGGAGAGGAGGAAGGTCAATCCGTCAAGTTGGACATAATAGGTAGGCACCCAGAAATAGCTCAAGTGCAACGAAAATGACATGCTGTTACAGAATGCAAGCAAAATAGTCATAGCAAGGCAGCATGAGGGTTTTATCATGCTGGAAGGCAAAGCATGGTAACAATAGGTATACACATAGAGAAAGCAGGACAAGCAAGTCAATAATGATGGCTGCATTGGGTTGTGCTACAGAAAGAGATACTATGTATACCTGGTCGTAATACGGCATAACGGAAGCCACGGTCGAGCTGTGCTGCTGTATTAAGAATGGGCTCTGTATTGAGTACATGCAGGCTGGACTAGTTTTCGAAATCCAACAGGTCCTACATATTCAGAATATGCCGACAACAGTAACAACAAGGAGCAGATAAACTGAGCTGTCCCGTTCAGACCGACAGACATATGAAAATGAAGGAGCCGAATTGGGAAAGATGAGCATGGTAAATCCAATGTACTGGGCGATCGAAGGAGGCAAGCCCATTGCGTGCACAGGTGTGCTCCAATGATCAGGCGGTGGAATAGTATCCAAAATGCCTTCCTTAAACTTGGTACGAAGGAAAGACAAAGGGGAGTGCAGGAGGAGCAGAGGTCCACAGTGTGACTTGAAGAGGTGCAAACGCAGGCATCCTGAGCGAGTAAGGTGAAGCAATGGGAGAAGTAGCTGCTGCAGATGCCGCAGTAGAGGAGAGCAGAGTAAGGAGTGGGAAGATCTAATCCCTGAGGTAAGGGTAGCGATGCAGACCGAGAGGACAGAACTTGGCATTGGCACCGTAGCTGCTGCTCCAGGAAATGAAAGAAGGAATGAAACCAGAGCTGAGAGATAGACGGGTAGAAGAAGGAAGGAGAAGTACGGGCAAGCATAATACCCAAAGAGCAGGATGAAGGAAAACAACAAACAGCGGGGGAGGAGGCAGGCAAACAAACAACACCAACAGAGCAACGAGCAAGGACAATGGAGGGGAGGGGGCGGCAAACAAACAACACAATGGGAACAATGAGCAAGGAGGAATGGACGGGGGGCAGGCAACAGGAACAAAGGAGAGCAGCCACACACCGGCAGCACCATCAGTGAGTGTGACTCGCTCTAAGCAGAGTGGGAGTCTACTGCAACGTTTAGGAAGGATGTGGGGGAGGAGCTCTTCCCCCACATAACCACGGGGATGCGCCCTTCAATTATGTTTTTCCCAGAAATGTTCTGCTACAGGGTTGATAAAATCCATGTTAACGATGTCCCTTGTGTGTTCTTGCATTCTGTGTTTGAGGACCCTTGCAGTACGTCCCGCATACAATTTGTTGCAGCCACACCATATAGCATATACCACAAAAGTTATGACACATGAAATAAATTGTAATTTTCTTACAACTTTCATGCTCCCTGGTAGTGTTGTTTGCCATCTTAGAGTCTGTCTATGTCTAACTTTAAAAATAGATCTGATGTTGTAATAAAAGGTTTAGTGTACAACTGGGCTTTCCCAGGAGTTTTGAAACTTAAAATGAAATGAAATCATTTATGTTTTGACTTTAATTTGAGATCTTCATTTTCTACCTCTCATAAATTTAATAATGTATTATGTTTATTATAATGGCTAAGTGCTTATTTAATATCTCTCTGTTTTTTTATTATAACTGAATGACTATTGCTTTATGCATATTCTTGAATTTACAGGAAGTTAGTATTTGCAAAATCAATTGCACTCATTTATGATCCTTGGCCATGTGACTTGTGACATAATCTTGTGTGGGACTATATACAATGCATTCAGTATAAGAAATTGTTCCTTTAGACCTTAACGGTCGTGAAGTGGGTTACCTTGTAGACAGGCTATAAATTTTTGGCAAAATAAAATGACAATTTGTTTTTTATTTGCAGTTTGAAGCTGTTTGCATTGTTTGTTGAAGTGCTACTGTGTTCTAACTGTGTTTCTGAAAAGGCTAGCAATCTTTGTGCCCCCCGATTTGATTGTAGTGTTTTCTTTTTGTTAACTTGAGAAGTGACAAAGAAACCATGATTTTTGGGGAGAGTACTGTCACAAATTGCAAAAGTTTCTCAAATTCGTGAAAGTACCTAGTAACACTATCACAATTTGTGAAAGTGTCATGCTCCCAATTGCGACAGTACAAATGGCCGCATCAAAATATGCATATTTGCATGTCTTTTTGGAAAAAACGATTGCATGGGTGCTGTTCCTAAGACCCCGTTTAGGTAAGCACAACAGTTGATGTTTACCTAGGTTTCCGAACGATAAAGTTTTTCTCCACCGCTCAACTAAAATCAATATGGCAATGGCATGACACTACTGAGGACATGTGCAAAGAAAAAGGTACTTTCACGACACTACAGCTTGCTTTCATGTGGAATATATACCTTTCCCATAGGATATAATGGGAAACTTTAAACTTTAATAACTTTTGTATGGATTAATATTTTTTCACCAAATCTTCAAGGGCACTTCCTCACCTAATCCCCATATACCCTGAAAATGTCAGACCAGGCAGACAAACCATTTGGGCTGTAGAGACAAGCAAAGAATTCACAAAAGCTGAGGATTTGTCACACTGTTCAACACTCCACAGCTCCACAACTGAAGATCTGACCAGAACAAAAATTTCCAGCTTCACAGATCTGTGATGCAACAACATGCATGCCTAATTGCAGATGAATCAGATGAACGGTTGCAAAGTTATATATGTAATAGTAGTGGGCACCAATGCAGTTAAAGAAATCCCTTTATTCTCACTCATAGATGTGATTTTACTGTAGGAGTATTATGTTATTTTTGTACAACACTGTGACCATGTTTTTGGAATAGCATTTTATAGATAAAGAATTGCTTGCTTGCTTACTGGTGTTAGATAAATGTCAGAACCACCATTTATTTAAAACCCTAAAGTCAATCAGGCATCATTTATTTAACACCCTACAATCAATCATGCTGGACTAGAGCACTGACTATACCACCATTTTCTCCATCATTTGCACTGGCAGCTCCCATCTTGATCCACAAGCCACCTATACAGAGCACACCCTTACAAAACAAAAACTTATGTCCTCAAATAACTTTCTACCAGTACTAACAGCATAAATGTTATAATTTACTTCCTCTCCCCATTTTCCTGTTTTTTTTTTCTCCACAGTCTCCAGACTGCCAACTCTCTCTGTGTTCCCTCTTTGTACCGACAAAGCAAACTCAGAACAGACAGCTACTGCTGCCCAGCTCCAGCAAGATGTAACCAACTAGCCAAAACTGTGTTTCTTCAAAGAAAAGTATTTCCCCAGCAGCAATAGAACAAATCCACAGACACTACTGTCCTAAAAAAAAAAATAGCATTCTCCACTCTGACTGCCTAGCTTTTGTTGTTCGTAGGCTTGTTTCTCTGCTCTGCTCATCTCCTGCTCTTCGGAAACACACTGAATCAACTGCTACTCAGCTCACACATTTTGTTTTCTAGTTGTTTAACCAGGAGTGGCACACTAAGCTTGCTTACAGGTGCGACCTAGGAGCACAGGAAAGTTAAGTGACTTGATCAGGGTCACACAGTATGTAAGTGGGGGCTTTGGGATTCAAACCCAGGTCTCCAGATTTGCAGCTCAGAGTCTTGAGCCACTATGCTATACTGCCTCCTTCTCAATGTGATGCAATCAAGATCCCCACACTGAAGGCAGGATCAATCAGATAAATGATTTCATCTTTTAAAAAAATAATAAAAAAAAAGACTGAAAAAACACCACCACCACAGCAGCTCTCAACAACTCTCAGTAAGCGAGAAATGGAGCTGCCATGTTTCCAAAACTCTATGATCTCTCACATACCAAAACCAACAAATGAAAATCTCTCTGCTAATGTCTTGGCATCTGCTGAACAGCAACCATGCAAACCACACCACTCTTGAGTATGAATACATTAAATAATCCCACTCATTTTACACATAAGAAAACACAAACTCTACTAAAAATAAATAAAAAAACACCCCCAAAACTCTTTTCATATTGCATAGATGGAATATGCAATGAAAATCTCATGGAATACATTATTTATCTGCACTCGAGCAGTTTAACCTCAGTCACCTCACTCATGGCTTATGCCACTAATAAGGTTACCCAAGGTCAGACTGCTCTTGTGCAGATAAATCTTGTATTCCACTCATTTCTTGCATATCCTATATATATATATATATATATATATATATATATATATGTATTATGGTAGCTCGGTAGTGCTACCATAGTTAGAGTTGAGGAGCCATTTACATTTAACCTAAAATGTTGCACCTTAATAACTTTGCAACTGTTCAACGGTTTGCCTGAAATTTGGAATTCTTAATCAAAACAATACATCTTGGGATCTGCCAACTTTCGACTATTCGGATATACAGCTGCAGAGTTATTAAGCGTGATTTTGCACTCATTTACACTTTTTGGAATTCTTTGCTCATCTCTACAGGTCCACAGTTTGTGCGACTGGTCCGAAATTCAGAGACCATGTGACTGGGTCCCTGATGTGCCTTTTGAAGATTTTTTGAAAAATATTAAACGGTTCAAAAGTTATTCAAAACAATTTCCCATTATGTCAATGGGAAAAGTTAACAAAAAGTTCGACAGTGTTGCAAATGCAGTTTTTACTTTCACAAAAGGCCCTTTTACTGTCACAAATCCACCATTTTGTTTTCAGTTGCTCATCAGAAAAATGCTTGGCATTTAAATTTGGGCCCCTCTAGCAACCTAATTCTTTTTGTATTCACCTAGTCGGACCCTGAGGATACTAGGCATGTCTTTATTTTGGGGTAAAATACCCCAGAAATACGTTTTTCAAATTTGTGGAAAAAGTACTTTCACAAAGTACTTTCACATTTGCGACAGTGTCACATGAATTTGCAAAGCTTTCGCAAAGTTCGACAGTACTTTTCCAGGCTGTGGGAAAATGACAGCAATTCTTTGCCACCCTGCTGCAAAAGAACAGTTTGGTCTTTTGGGCTGCAGTTAGGAGAACAAAGCCAACATCTCACAGATGTGCCTTTCAGCATTTCAGTGAAAAAATATTACAGGGCGGCAAAGTTACTGCACTCCAAAGTTGCCCCTTTTTCCCATAGGATAACATTACGGCATCTGCCGCATTACAGGAATCCTTTGCTGCCCTGCTGCAAAATAATGGTTTGGTCTTTTGGGCTGAAATTCGAAGGGAAGAAAGCCAACATCCCACAGATGTGCCTTTCAGTGGTTTGATGAAAAAGATATTACAGGGAGCCAAAGTTATGGCACTCCAAACTACTCTTTTTTCCCATAGAATAACATTACGGCGTTCGCCGCGCCTTTCAGGGCCTGTATCTCGGAAACGGTGCAAGATATGGACTTTTTGTTGGAAAAATGCTTTGCCCCCTCAAGGAGGGTAAGTACAAAACTAGCCAGGAAAGTCATAAATCATTTGACTTTTAAATTTTTTTTCTAAGTCGTACTGTTCCTGAGATATAAGCACTTCAGTATTCCAACTCTTCATTTTCTGCTCCGAGACCCTTTATTATGCATACATTCCTTGTACTCACTGTCTTTCTCCATGCAGCTTTTGGGGAAAACTAGCCTGTGCGCTTACATTACTGTTACCCTTACCGCTTCTGCTTGCAGTTCCGTACCCGTTTCACTTACTGTTCCGTCTAAGGCACCATGTGCATTATCCTTTGCGTTTTCATTTGTGCTTGCGTTTGCGTTATTTTAACCATTTGTGTCTACAGTACAGTTTATCTTTGTGTTTTGCTTTGCATCACCATACGATAACCATTTGTGTTTGTGGGCACTGTGTTACTATGTGACAAGACATCACGTGGCGGAAGCGCAGGCCCAAACTATTTCTTATTATCATTCTCAAAAAGAAGGGAAAGTAGAGGTAATGGCCATTAGTCAAGAGTTCTCACAGTGACAAGAAATTTGCAGAAGATAGTCCCCTTGACCCTGTACCACACCCCCAACCGGCATCGGGTACACGTTGGGGTTGTCGGTCCTACTCTCACAATCGCTCTCCCATACCTCTGCTTCTTTCACACATCTGATGGGGGTGAGAGTTAGGGCTGGCAACCCCAACAAGCACCCCAATGTCAGTTGGGGGTGTGAGCGGGGGTCCGAGGGGGGCTTTCAACCCAACACCAATTTCTCCGCTTTTATCACTGTGGAACATCCCTAACTAATGCATTAAATGGAGTTTTATGGCTGTAATTATATATATATATATACACATATGTGTGTATATATATATATATATATATATATATATTATAGTGACATGGTAGTGCCACTATAGTTAGGGTTGAGAAAGCACTTTAATGTTAAACTTCAAATTTTGCACCTTAATAACTTTGCCACCGTATGACACATTTGCCTGACATTTTTGCATGCATGGTCTAGTACCATAGATCTCTTGATGTGGCAAGTTGCGTTGTGGTCGGATGTACGGTTATGGAGCTGCAGAATGCCAAAAAATGCAAAAAAAAAAAAAAGACTTTTTGTATGTTTCTTTGCTCACTTCCACAGCCTGCACAGTTTTCTCTTCAGTCCAAACACTTCAGGAAAGATGCAGCCTTGGTCACCGATGTGCCTTTCAAGATTTGTGGAAAATATTAAACCTTTCAAAAGTCATTCAAAACTAATTTCCCATTATAGTCAATGGGAAAAGTTAGCAAAAATCACCAAACTTTTGCAAATGCCTGTTTTACTTTCATAAATGGCCCTTTTACTTTCGTGATTTGGCCATCTTATTTTCAGTTAGTGACACAGAAAAATGCCTGCCATTTAAAATTGGGACCCTCTAGGTAAACACTGATTGTTGTATTTACCTAGTCAGATCCTGAGGATGCTAGCCATATAGTTTTTGGGGGGTTCAATCCCCCAGAAATGCATTTTTCAACATTGGGGGAAAAGTACTTTCATAAAATGCTTTCGCAAATGCGAAAGTTTTGTGATTTTTTTTGCTAAACTTTCATGATCTGCGAAAGTATTTTGCAAAAGTATTCTCAAAATAACTACAAATCTTTGCCATCCTCCTGCAACAAAACGGTTTGGTCTTTTGGCCTAAAATTTGCATGGTGGCAAGCCCTGGTCCCATAGATGTGCCTTTTGGGGGTTTGATGACAAAATATTACAGGGCCCAAAGTTACAGCATTCTGAAGTTCAGAAATTTTCCCATAGGATAACATTACGGTGTCCGTGATGCCTTTCGCACCGTATCTTTAAAATGGTTTGAGATATAGACTTTTGTCACAAAATTCTTTGTCCCCTATAGGGAGACTTAGTGCAGAAGTAGGCTGCAAAGCCATAAATAATATGAAATTTAATTTTTTTTTTATCCTTGTATGGTTCCTGAGATATTTAGGATTTACTGTTCCAATTGCTCATCTTCATGTCTGTAGGCCAGTATTATGCCCTCAGAGTTAGCACTCACAGTGCTTTTCAGTGCCTGTATCTCAGAAATGATGCGAGATATGGATTCGATTTACTTATATTGCAAAAACTACTAACTCTCATGATTACAACCACACTTAAATTTTTTTTACCTGCTACGGTTCCCGAGATAGAGGACTGCTGTATGGCTCCGTGCTTTTGTGTAAATGGGAGCCCAGGGCCCAGAGGGCCCACACCCCACAAACACATCATTATGCAGAAATGGGCACCTTGGTGGGAGCGTGGTCAGGCCTTGTGCTCCCACCAACGTACCATTTACTATTCATATTATACTTTCTCAAAGAAGGGAAATTCATTGCAAAAAAACTCCATTAATACATCAGTTAAGGTTGTTTCCACAATGACAAAAGTGTGTAAATGTGGTGTTAGGGTTATCACACCACCACCCCATCCCCATGCCCCCATCCTCAAACCCCTAACTCCACATTCCCCCAACACACACACCCTCCACACACACAAACACATACACGCATTCAAGACACATGCAAGTTTGTTAAGATACTATACCAGTCTGTCACATCTGTAAGCACAATAATCATGACACTGTACTCCTTTCACATAACACTATGTAATGGAAAGCAAATACAGTATGATCGACTCTATACTGCCAGCACAGTATGTGACACATTATAGCTGGCATATATTTTTCATGAAGTGAAACTTAGTCTGCACAGACTTTCTAAATATTGATTTTTATGTGTCATAGTTCAACTAATGACTCTCTGGTATTGCTGCCACCACATAGGCATGTGGTAGCAGGACAGACACAGCTGACACATACATATTACTTTTCACATACTGTTCAGGTCTGAAACTAGCACCATCACATGTTGTAATACTGCTGCATTGACTGGAAATACTCACAAGCAGCATGTTATGGTTAACTTTGGATGTTACAACTGTTGCTGTCACATGTTGCTTGTAAACTATACTACAAAACATTACTTTTATGATAACTACCATTTGTTATTAGGACTGACTCACTGTATCAGAAAAAAATATACAGACATCCATTGACTGTTGCTAGGGTTATCCAAACTCTTATTTCCAATACAGCTATCTACAGATAACATATTGTGTGTTTCATCATTTCTTAACAATTGAAATATAGGCATCTGTTTAAATGCTGTTATTGATGTTTGCAACAGAAAAATGCTTACTGTAGACCATCTCCCATGGTTGCTGAGCATGCATGTGTACCCACAAGGCACTATGATGGCAGCAGAACTCATACAGTTGCTGGACCATGATGATGGATGTGTCTTGTACTGCTTGCATGTGTGTGTGTGGGGAGGGGTGGGGGGGATGCAGAGTTAGGGATTTAGGATGGGGCCATGGGGGTTGGTGGTGGTAACCCTAACACTACATTTCCATACTTTTGTCACTGTGGAAACAACCCTAACTGATGCATTAACTGAGTTTTGTAATGATATATATATATATATATATATATATATATATATACACATAATATATAAATTAAAACTATAAGGGACAGTTTTCTTTATTTCAGGTGGTGGCACTGGGATTCAGCACCACTTGTGTTAGTGTGTTGTGGGGGCAGGGGTGCTGAATGGAGGGTCAGATAGGAGGACAGTAAAAGGCAGCTGCAGCAATAGACATCAATGGATGGTTTTGTTTTTTGGGATGTAATCCAACCTCAGCAGGCTGATCATAACAGATCAGCTGTGCTTGTTCAGGTGGCGTTATGCATATCAACAAAAAGAGCTGACCAATGGTTGGGTCGGCTCTCTCCTTTGAACTACATGAAGTTTCCCCCCAGCAAGCCAGAACAGTGTCATGATCAGCCTGGCTGATGACTGGTGTGACACTGATGAGACCCTTGCAGACAACTCTGCATTAGACTGACAGTGTCAGACCCACTTTAAAAGTCACTCTGCTACCAAAATGTTCACTGCACGTGTGAGCATGGCAAACATAAAAAATTAATATTTAGCTGACTATTTAGCTAAAGGTGTCCACACGCCCCTAGTTGCCTGTTTAACCACCTCTCCATAAGTGGGGGCATACAAACTCTTTTTACCAGCAGTTCTGTCTGGACTACCATCTGGGGACCAGTTAGGTACCAGAATTTCCTTACTGAAGCTTAGTACTATATCACTTTAAAGGAGAACCGCACTAAACATGTCAGTCATGTTTCCCAATAGAATTAGATTTTTATGTTGTTTTGAGCATGCACAAGCAACATCTTGTGGTAGTAGAAGAAATGCAGAGGTGTGTCAGTGTTGGCGAATGTAGGGCATGCTTTAGTAGGTACAACCATCATTCTCCAATTAGCCAGCATGCTAGCACTGACAGAAAAATTAGGTAAAGTGCCACCAACTTGAAATAAATGTGCTGCTGCAATCAGAGACAAGCTCGTCATGCAGCTGCACAGATGACACCCCTCCCATACATGCCTTTCCTGGTGAAACATTTCAATAAACATGGCAGTGGCTTCTGCTGTTACCACACAATCCCCAAAGAAAGCCAACATCAGGGTGCAGTCTCCATGTTGGGATGTCCCCCACCCCAACCCCACATTCTCTGGCACACTGGGAGCCCACCCCAGTGTGCCACTGCTCACACAAAGCTAACTGTGTCAGCATGTTCCTCCACCATCCCCTTTGTGTGGCACACTGGGAGCCCACCCCAGTGTGGCTAACATCCCCCCAAAAGTCATGGGACACACTAGGAGCACACCCCAGTGTGCCCAACATTTGTTTTACTTTCACCTGTAAAAAAAGAAAATGGTCCCGCAATGTTTTTTTTTACTGTACCTGAAAAAAAGAAAACAGCCCCTTGTTGTCTGCAGCACACACTCCCCTAACCCGCACCCACCCTCTGTACACCTCACCATCCCCACACACACCCTCACCCCATACTTACCTTCAGAGGTCCGGTGCTGTGATCTTCAGTGGAGTGGGAACATGTCTGAACTCTTCAAAGTCAAACTGCAAAATGAAGAAATGCCAGTAAGCTGTATAATGGCATCAGTGGAGGGGGGGGGGTCAACATAGGTGGATATATCAGCCATTGTTTTTGAATTTTGGCTCCAAATTCTGAACATGGGGTCCTTGGGACCACACCTTATGAACACATGCAATGTCATCTCACTATTTGGTCCCAAAAGGTCATTTTGCAGTCACTGCATGGAATCACCTTTGGGACTGATTTATGAAATGACAGTGCCACTGTTCATGACGTGGGGTCCCAAAAAGCCTACGTTGCAAATTTGGTGAAAAAATTCCAAAAAATGACTGTTATAAGCGTGAATTGCACAGTTTCCATGCATGCTCATAAGTTCGACAATTTTTAATATTTTCACTCCAGATTTTCAACATTGCCATTTTTTTCACACCTCTTATGAACAGTACAGCTGTCATTTTTCACATCCTGCTCGAAATGTGTTTTTGCACATCTGGCGCACAATGGTGTGGTCACTGTGGGAAATCAATGTTCAGGACAGATTAACAACATCACAGTGTCAATGTTTATAAGCAGAGGTCCCAAAATGCCTATGTTGAAAATTTGGTTCAAAAAATCCCCAAAATAATTGCGTTATGGGCTTGCGTTGCACAGTTTCTACTCAAGCTCGTGACTGCACCAATTTTTCATATTTTCACTTCAGATTTTCACCATTGCCATTTTTTTACACCTCCTCATGAACAGTACAGCTGTCATTTTTCACATCCTGTCCAAAATGTGTTTTCACACCTGTGGTGCTACATGGCGCAGTTGCTGTGCAAAATCACCTTTTGGCTATCAAACTGATAGTGCCACTGTTCATAAGGTGGGGTCACAAAAAGGCCATGTTGAAAATTTGGAGTGAAAATACCAACAAACACTCGAGATGTTAGGGTTTCCAACCATAATGCCCCACCCTGTAGAGACTGACAGGTGTCAGGGGTGTGACTTGGGATTGTCAGCTGTAATGCTCACACCATTCTACCCCCACCCTGCAGCCAGTGACAGGCATCCAGGGATGCCTTGGACTCTTCAGCCCTAAAGTTCACCCCATTCTCCTATACTGCACCCATCACTGCATATTTCCTTATGGAATGGAGTTAGCATAAGACCCAAAGACCCCAAGGGGTTGGCGTCAGTTCAGTACTTCACTGCCATTCCTATTATGCATCTCTCCAACTCCTGCACTACCAATGCTAATTCCAGCAATACAACATTCTGCATTGACAAATGCTTGTTAGATTCTGATTCCAGTTCTGTTACTGTGCAATCTCTACAGACATTAATTACACTAGTGGGTGTTTCTGATTTACACACAGGTAGTAAGTACCATTTTAGAACTGTATGACATAATTTATGCTTTTGCTGTCTTCCATTGTTGGTACAGTGCACACACATACTATAGAACTCTGTGGTTGAGACTAGGGATAAAAACTACATCACACAGTTCTAAAATGGTACTGAACACAGAGAGAAAATCAGACACACTCACAGAGGTCACTAATAGGCTAGCACAGATGGAACAACTGCAGCCTTGGAACCAGTGTTCAAAAATAGCTTCTACTTGGAAAATGACTTTCACCTTCAGTGCAGTTCTCCTTTAACAACTCTGCAGGCTGACTGTTGCCATGTGAGTCTCTGTTCTGCAGTCTGCTTGGAATTTTGCCATATGGTACAACTTCCTAGAAACTGCTCAGAGGATCTCAAATTTGATAAACAAACAGCAGATCTGAAAGAAAGATTTAGATCTAGAGGCTACCAGGAAGAATTACTTGAGAGGCTAAAGGCAGTCAATTTAAAACAACATGAGGATTTATTACAGCCCTGACCACAGACAAAAAAGAATGGTGCCATATTACATTTTCTACTGCGTTTAATAACACTGCAAGATTGGGAATGTTATTTGGAAACATTTCCCATACTGCTAGTGATGACCAGGGGTGTTTCTAGTGTCTGAAAAGATTAGAGGTTTAAGCCCTACCCTTCTCACCCAGTGGCAAAACAACTAAGACAGAGATTAGTTTTGGAATTGGGAATATTTTATTCAGGGCTAATGAATAAAGATTTGGAGCTCCAGCCCCTAATGCCACCCCTAGTAATACCCCTGGTGACGACACTGTGGGTGAAGTTATACATCCTGAGTCATGAGTTACCTTTAAGAAGAGCACAAATATCTGGGACCGCCTAGTGCACAGCCAGTTTACAGCTACACGCATAGGTGCCAACACCTGGCTTCTGAGTTACAGATTTCATATTCACATGTGCTCACAGGTTATTATTTTTCCTTTAATTCCCCCGGATCCAGGGGTCATGAATTTATGTTATGCTGGCTTATATCTACTACTGCTTCTACAAATTTTGTCTTTGTATTATTTTAAGATGTGGAATTTCTGACTCTGTATCTCTCTGTATCTTCTGTTATATCATCTTCCCCACAGCACCTGATCTTGCTGATCCCTGGGACTTCTTGAGAAAGTACATGGGTGATCACAGTAAGATGCCAGGGGCATGGGAGTTTTGTTCTGTCTTTGAATGCACTTTTGATAAAGCTCTAGGTGAAGTTATGCAAAGTTATTTACCTTTTTTAAAAATGCCCTGAGTGAAGTTACAATAAGTTAATTCTAAACTTCAGTAATCAGTACATTTCAGATGCTCTAAGTGTGACTGTTTATCATATGTGTATATTTTACATGTGGTACTGTCAAGTATGAACATATGCTTCATAACATACTTTGTATATTTCTTGGCTAATACTGTTCACATCATCTGGACATCATCAGGCTTAGATGATACATTTTTGTATTTGTCTCTTATTCCCCAAGAAGCATGTCACATCTTCCTTTATGGTGGCTGGCTTTGAGCTGTGCACTATTGAACTTTATGTCAGGGACACTGACGAATAACATTTCTTTTGATTACTAAGCATGTAATAAGAACCCTCCTTGTGTTGCTAGAGTGCAGCTTGTCCTGAGACAACTAGACAAACCTTGGGAGTTAGCCACCCCCTGAGCTGCACCCACCAGTATCCACAGAGTGTGATTGCCTCCCTGGTGTTCTGCTTGGAATTTTTCCCAGCAGTAAAAGGATTGCACATCTACCTCAATCTGGAACTCCAGTTTGTACAACACTGTTCATGCAGCTTACATAGGCTCAGGACACATTAACCATGGAGACATGAGGAACTATGGGGATTCAAGTTTACTAGAAAATAAAAAGGATTCTCTTACATGATTCACTGATTTTTATAGAGTCCTATAAAGATAGAGAGGAGATTTAGATATTGGGTGAGGGCACAAATCCCATGTGTCCTGTCTGTATATATCCCACCAGATAAGCAGAATCTGAGCCTAGTCAATCTCTGTTTCATGCAGCTCAGTCAGAACTAGGAATACATTGTTACTGATAACTTGTTGGAATACTAAGTCTAGCACAGGTCATAGGTATAGATGCTCCACCTGTTTCCCCACACAAATGATCACTGAGCACACCAGGACAAATGATATAACAGGCGCCATGACTCTACTCGACTGGATGCTAGTTACACACACTGATAGGGTTTATCAAAGTTCTTCCAGATACCCTAAGTGACCACTTCCCAGTACAAGGTCTAGGGGCAATTAAACAGACAAGGCCCCTATCATAGTTAACTGAGTCCTAAAAAGTGAAAGTGCCTGAATTCAAATCTTACCTGTCCCAAATTGATTGGAGCTTTTTAGATGCCATTCCCAATATTGAACCAGCCCTAGAATCTTTGCCTCTGAGTTCACATTTGCCTGTGATAAATTTCCATCCTTTACAAAGCTGCAAGGCAAAAGTACCACTGTTTGGATGGATCACCTCCAAACTTCTTGCCTGCATCAAGGAGCGGGACAACTTATGGGCACTGGCCAGGGAAACAGTGTTCCCTGTCCACCTGCAAAGGTACAGGAAAGCCCACAATAAGTGCACTAGTATGATAAGAAAGGTCAAATATGACTTCTGTAAGGACCAGCACACCCCAAACTAGATCAATGGCAAAATATTCTAGGATAACATCTCAGCACTCCTTGGTAAGAGAGTTAAAAACCACTCCTCAAATGCTCATGGTGGAGGGTTGAGAGATCCTTGATCCAACCAAAATTTCCAATTATTTCTATACAGCTTTTACTGATCTCAGTTCTCTCATCCTCACTAAGCCTGTCCAGACACCCCTGCTGGGAATCAGGCCAATAAGCTTCTCAAATGGTAGGTTCTGAACCAAGCTACACCAAATTCTACTTTAAGGCTGATTCAGTCAAAGACACCTCGAAATACATCGGTAGGGTACTTGGCAAAACTAGGAGTAGGAGTGATTTGGTTGATATGAAACCTCTTGCTCTGGCAGTAGAGGAACTTTCCCACCCCATCTGTAGATTTTGTAACTTTTCACTTTGCTGCTCAGAGTTCCCAAAGAAGTAGAAATCCACACTGGTTACACCAGTTTTCAAAAGTGGAGACTACACTTGCCTTGCCAGTCACAGACCCATTTTTATTATCTGCCTCCTGTCTAAGGCCCTAAAGTCTCTGACCAATTTGTTACATACCTCAAACAATACAGTGTCAAGCATGTACAGCAGCATGGTGTCTGGAAACTCCATAGCACCAACACAGTGCTGTTAGAATATACCAACTACTGTATGTTTATGAGGCTCTTGACAATAGTGACCTTGTCAGAGCTATATATATTGACCTTAATAAAGCCTTCGACCTAGTCAACTATAAGCTCCTACTTAACAAACTCCTTGACCTGTGTTTGTCACAAAACAGAGTTTGCTGGTTCCACAGCTATCTCACCAATCGCTCCCAGTTGGTGAAGATCAATAAATCTTTGTCTGACATTAAGGAAGTATCTATTGGTGTCCCCCATAGCTCCATCTTGAGCCCACTCCTGTCTGTCCACTTTATAAATCAACTGCCTAATGCCTGTTAGACAGCCAATGTACTCCTCAGTGTCAGTGGTGCAGTCTTCTATTCCAAAAACCCTGACCTTGACAGTCTTAGAGCTGCTCTCCTAAGAATCTTTAGGTCATTTGAAAACTGGCTCTCCAACAACAAACTGATTCTCAATTACAAAAAAAAAAAACCCCAAAAAACAAAGACCATGATGCTCTTCTCTAGCTCTTACAGAACAGGAAAGTACCACCCATTGCCATTTAAAATGGGCAAAGATAAACCTTGAACAGGTGGAGACCTTCAAATACCTTGGAGTAACTTTGGATGGCACCTTATCTTTTGCACCCCAAGTTGACAATCTGGTGACTATGGTTAACAGAAGACTGGGTGCCCTGTACTGTAACCAAACAATCTCACTTGGGATACTAGATGCCTTATTGTGCCCAGGTCCATTCTGCCATTTATAGATCATGAGCACCCTGTCTACACAGCTGCATGTCACACGGAGTAAACAGAGTAAAGCTGATCTGTAGAAAGGAATGCCACTTTGTACTTGGTGCAGATAATCACACTCATAGTTATACCTTTACACCCTCACTAACTGGTTATCTTTAGCCAGCAGAATAAAGCGATAGACCTGTTTGCTAGTCAAAAAGCACTCTTGGGCCCAGCACCCCGCTTTAATAAATTGCTTCCGCACCATCTCAAACCAATACAACACCAGGAGCATGGCCAGGAATTGTCTTAAGTCTCCTTTCCAGCAAACTCAGTTGGGCAAGTGATCATTTGCTCTCAGGGCTGTTGTAGTTTTGGTTAAATGAATTGTCTGATACACTGCTGAATCTCCCCAAGTTTAATCAGATTAAGAGATCCCTGTAGTCTACCTTTGCAGTCCAATGCAGCTGTAAGCATTAACTAGCTTTATCTGGTTTCTCTCTGTACATAATCTGTAACTTTTTATACAATGATTTGAATGGATTGTGTTTCAAAATTGTATGTAATTGTTCTGCCTTAAGTTCTTTGAACCTGACTTGACGGCATTTCCTCTGGAACTGCTTATTGTACTTGTGCTGTTTTTTGTAACTATGTATTTGACTTGCAACCTTTGTAAATGAGCATGTGTGTTAAAAGGTAATCTCCGAAGTTTTCAATAAATAAATAAATATTTCTATTTAGTCTCGGACTGCTAGTCTACTTACTTTCATGTTGGTGTGAAACTGGGATTGTTTTCACTCAAAGAAGGGACAGTTTGGATTTGACTACTCTGACGATGCAGGCCAAGAACTGCAATTTGTCGATGCATCATCGAGATTAAACTTTAATTTCATCTACAACCATTGCTACCATTGCTTGACATAGAGGCATTTGGATTAAGCATCCATTTTGTGTTTTCTAAGAGGAAACATGTCCAGAACTTTCAGGCCTACTCATCTGAGGCCATCGCCTACATGATGCCAGTAACACAGAAGGGTATATCCCCAAGAAAGCATTGCCTGTCACTCACCTCAACTGTGTCCATTGGCATACAGAACCCTACTACCATCTCACAAGGGTAGTAA
This sequence comes from Neoceratodus forsteri, assembly GCA_016271365.2. Taxonomy (NCBI): domain Eukaryota; kingdom Metazoa; phylum Chordata; order Ceratodontiformes; family Ceratodontidae; genus Neoceratodus; species Neoceratodus forsteri. The sequence goes on along the minus strand of CM057449.1, from coordinate 776,037,470 downwards.
CCAATTTAAAGTGAAGCCTTGTCATGTCACCAGGTCGGGGGTTAGGAGGCACTAGAGCAGTCTAAATGAAACAGAAACAGACTGTGGAGAGGCAATCCTGGAGACACTACTTTAATGGTGAACATTGAGAGTTTGTGACGAGTAAGGATCCAGCAGGATGAGTTCGTATCCTGTCCACTGTTTTGGCCAAGTTCTGTTGATTTTTTTTTGCCCCTGCATTGCAGTGGAAACATCCAGCGACTAAGTCCTTTAAGGTCAATAGAATGTGAATACTTCAGAGTTTAGGCTTTGAGGTATTTTTTTCTTTCTTTCTGCTTAAAGGTTTTATGGTAGGAAACCCCTTTCTTCTGCTACTGTTAACGTTAAATGTAATGAATAGTTTTTGTACATCGACAGGCTGCAACTTTATGATAGCAATGTTCTTTTCAGTATGGTGTTCACTACTCCAAAAGGACAGCTGTCCATTTATGTCCTTTGTGAGGAAACATTGGGTGCACCCACAAGTGGGGGAACTAGGACTGAGAGGGGAAGGACCTTGCGAGTATGACTTAATTTTTTCAAACAGTACGTAGAGTATAAAACCCATTTACCATTCTTTTCTGCATCACCCCTGTTCTTTCCTCTCCCTTTTTAATAAAAGTGTTGTTGTTCTCTATGTATTTGTGTTGTTTTAGTTATTTGTGTGTTGTATTTTAGTGGGAGGAAATTATGCAGAAGGTGGGCAGACATATTATTTTCTGAGGACTATAGGACTGGGTTTATCCCGGGTCCTCCATATCACTATCCCAGGTAGATGCACCATATCATTTATAATTCTAAGAACCCAGGTCTTTGAAAAGGAACTTGGGATTAACATTTCATCAGATTTGTCTTTTTCAGATCACTGCAATGAGGTTATCAAAAAATGTAACAAAATAATCAGTTGCATAAAAATATCTTTCTCATCCAGAGACAGGGGATGCAATTTACCATTCTACAGAGCCTACGTACATCCACACATGGACTACTGCTCCTCACTTTGGAGCCCACACCTAAGGACAGATGTGATAAAACTGGAGGGGGCCAGAGGTGAGTAACCAAAATAATAAACTACATGCAGACCAAAAGTTATGATGAAAGGCTAATAGAGTTGGACTTATTAGAACCGGTTAGAACTCCAGATAACATGGGGAGATATGCTTTAATGTTCAAAATATCAAGAGATCCGAAACTAATGTATAAACTAGGGATGACTTATAACATAAGGAAATTAATTTAAGAAGCCATAATTATCAACTTGAGTTAACATTTCCCCCCCCCAAAAAAAAATAGACGTTTCTTTTTTACACAAAGGATCATACCTTTGTGGAATGCACTTCCAAAATACATTGTAAATGTTAACAATATAGACATATTCAAAAATAAACTTGATAGACACTTATTGAACTTCTAAGAAAACCTAGTCCAGCTTTGCTGGAGGTGTACTTATATGGGCTTTGGCCTTCTGAACACCTAACACTCCTAGTATGACTCTTAGTATAACCCTAGGCTACTTTCAGCCCCAAACCAGGCTTAACCCCATAGAAATACATAGGATAAGGAGAGGAAGAGCCCATGAGGGACCTGGCATGGGAAAGAGATGCTACAGCTGGATGAATTGTCATTCTTGTTATCTCCTCTACTGTTTCTCCTACTCCTCCTTCAATTTCATATTCAGGCTCTACCTAAGTGTGCAGTTTTTATAATGAGCTTAGATACTTGCATCAGATCTCTCCTTAGTCATCTTTTCCCTGACTGTATAAGACCAGAATTTTCATTCTGTCCTGAGATGTATTTCTATTCAACCCCATTATAATCTTAGTGGCCTTCCTTCATACCTTCTCTACCCTTACTTTAGTATGTCTGTTTAATGTTACATATTGAGAGATTCTGAGTCAGAAATGGGGCTGTGGGGGTGTGTCAGGCTGTGAGTTAATGATACCCTTATGTCTGTTTTATGTTAGAGAGTGTGAGATTCTGAGCCAGAAATGGGGATGTGGAGGTGTGTCAGGCTGTGATCTAGTGATACACGTGCAAATGAGCATCTCTGTCTCTGCAATCAGTGGTGCTGGTCCTGGTCAATGATGCAGCTTTGGATTTGCATGCACACTTTTCAAAGGGCTGAGCCACACCTGTCCCTGAGCAGAACTTGTGATTTCTGCCAAAGCATTTTCACTGAGCCTATAGCTTGAGATATTCAGCTCTCTTTTGCTCCCAGCCCACCAAGTGGGCTTTCTTTCATGGTGCTGTTGAAGGTTAGTCAACTGTACACTCAGTGGGCTTTCATTCATACTGCTGTTGGTAGCTTTCCTTGATTGCCTACTGAGTGGGCTTTCATGCATCTGCCAGTGGCTCTTCCCCTCATCCCCCTCTAGACATGGGAAAAGACATCAATGGCCACTGCCACCCCGTGGCTCTTCTCTCACCCCCTTCACAAGAGTGTAACACATAGCACATGCTGCGGCCACTTGATGGCTCTCCTTTTATCCCTCTCTGGAGAGGAGGAACAAACATCAAATGCTTCTGCCACTCAGTGACTCTTCTCGTGTTGCCTTCCAGAAAAGGGTCCAGATGGCAATGACTGCAGCAAATCAGCAGCTCTTTTCTCATTTTTCTTCTGGAGAGGCAGATGGACATAGGTGGATCTTCTCTCATCCCCTTCTGGAAAGTGGGGCATACTGTAATGGTACTGCCATTCAGTGGCTCTTCCCTCGTCCCCCTCTGAAGAGAGGGACAGACATCATGGCCACCACTGCTCAGTAACTCTTCTCTCCTTCCCTTCCAAAGAGGGAGGCAAATGATAATGGACATTTGCCACATCCTCCTTTTAAAATCAACAGTTCTCAGGGTATGGAACAGAAACATGAGCACACTGGGCCTGATTCTCAAAAGTCAGTGCAAGCTGTGCCAAGGTGGCTTGCACCAATTGCCAGTGTTCCAGGGATCCTGCACCTGATTCTCTATTAGGAAGGGTCCTGGCATAAAACCCTGCAGACTGTGTCAACCTTGGCCTTATATCAAACTGAGGGGCCCATGGTGAATGTGTGATGCAAGCTGTGGAGCAGCTGTGTGACAAGAGCACCATGGACAGCAGTTCATTGTAGTTAGTGCCCCCCACTCAGCCCCAAGCCTTGATCTCTGAGTGTAAACTGAAATTGAACCCTGGTAGTCTAGGGCACCCCAGTCATGATCCCCAGTGAAAAGTGAAATTGAGCCCTTGTAGTCTGGGCACCCCAGCCTCAGTCCCCAATCAGCATGTAAATATTGCCCTAGTAGTGTGGTGCCACCCCAGCTCTGAACTCAGATAGTAATGTAGAAAATCCCCTGGTAGTTTGGTGCCCCCAACCCCATCCCCAATGTCCCTAAACCACTGAAAGGACAGTCCTGATGGTCTAGTGGTCTCCCTACCACTTACCCCAGCAGGCAGTCCCCATCACCCTGTTCCCAGCACAGTCTTCTGCATACCTCCATGACTAGCCACCAACTGATCTATCAATAAGAACATACTGTACTCACTCATTGATAGTTCAGTCAGTGGGAGCTAGGACAGTGGGTGACAGCCTGCTGGGGTGGGGTGGAGGGACCACTAGACCATCAGGACTGTCCCTTCAGTGGTTTTGGGGACATCAGGCTGGGTTTGGAGGGCTAAACTACCTGGAACATTTCTACATGGCTATGTGGGGATGGGGGTGGGGGATGCTACACTACTGGGCAATATTTACATGCTGATCAGGGATCGGCACTGGGGTGACCCTAAACACCAGGCTCAATTAACTTTATACTGTAGGATCAGAGCTGAGGGGTGTCCTAGACTACCAGTTCTACATTTAATTTTATAATCAGGGATCAGGGCTGAGGTTGCACTCACACTACTAGGGCTACATTTCATTTTACACTTGGGGATCAGGGTTGGGGGCATGGCAACTTGGAGCAGGGTTCACAACCCTCCCAGAGGTTTCTAAGTACCCTTAGACTAGCCCTTGGCTTTGCATAAAACAGGTATCAAAGAACAAGAGGAGGAAGAGACCACTTTGGTTATCCCAGAAAATAGCAGAAGCTGTCAGGGCAAAAAGACTAGCATTCAGAAAGTACAAAATGACACAAGGGGATCAGGATAGGGAGGAGTGTAGGAACAAAAAAAAGCAGCAAAAGGGGTTAGGGAAGCAAAACCACTCACAGAGGAGAACATTGCAAAAACTGTGAAGCAAGGGGATAAGACATTTTACAGATATTTCAGTGTTGGGGAGAATATACTTGATTTAGTACTTATGAATGGGGATAGTGTGGAGGAAGGGCAGTGGGTGATTGCTTGGGAACAAGTGATCATAATGTTGTAGGTTTTAAGATTCAAATAGGGAGGATAACAAATAAGACCAATAAAGTTTGGGACTTCAGAAGGGCTGATTTTGATAGGCTGAGAAATGTATTTAAGGAAAATTAAAGAATAAAGATATTACATTTGAGGTTGAGGTACTGTGGAAAAAATATTAAGGGTGCTTTATTAAAATCTATGCATTTATGTATAACAAAGATAGGGAAAAATCAAAATAGGAAAAGGCCACTATGACTTAATATGGATGTGATTGGGGCAATAAGGGATAGAAAAGTAGCATTTGGAAGGTATAAGAAATCTCAAAATGTGAGAGATAAAATTATATATAAGGAGAAGCTGAGAAAGGAAGAAAAAGTAAAAAGAAAAGTAAAAGCAGAAACAGAGGAAGAATAGCTAAATAAGCAAAAAGAGGGGCTAAGACTTTTTTAGATATGTGGGGGAAAAAGAAAAATACTACAGGGAACTGTCAAACTGAAGGGAGAAGGGGACATAAAGGTCGAGGAAGATTTTGATAAGGCAGAGGTACTAAATGAGTATTGTCAGAGGAGGGCAGCAAAAATGGTTCGGGGAAAGAAGGATGAGTCATATTTATCTAGAATAAAAGAGTTAAATGTGTACTCTCTGGAGATTAGAAGAGAGAGACGGGATATGATTGAGACATTTAAGTACATAAAGGGGATAAACAGGGTAAGAGTTGGCAGTGTATTCAAAAGGAAACTTAATGTTAAAACAAGGGATCATAGCTTGAGACTAGAACAAGGTAGATTGAAAAGTGATGTGAGGAAGTGGAGCCATGAAACAGTTTATCTGAGGAAGTGGTGAGTACTGAAACTGTAGAAGGTATTAGGAAAGACTGGGACAGGTATAAGGGGTTGGGGATGGGAAGCAATAAGTATGTCTGATAAAGGGACACAGGTAAGGGAAGGGAGGATATGGGCAGACTGGATGGACCAGGATGGTTCTTTTCTGCCATCACAATACTATGAAACTGTGAAACTAGGAAAAACAAGGGAGGCATAGTGAGAGTCAAGGGGGAGGAGGGAGAGTGTGTGGAGGAGGACCAGAAGAAGGCAGACATACTAAACAAATATTTTTTGTTCAGTTGTTATTGCTGAAGGGGAAGGAAATGGTCCACAGATAATGTAAAATGGAATAACTGGTGTGTATGTGTGTGGGAGGGGGGCTTGACACAAGCCCCTTTACCAAGCAAAGAATATTCAAGGAATTGGAGAAACTAAGGATGGACAAGACTATGGGTCCAGACGGGGTGTACCCAAGGATACTAAAAGAACTAAGGATGGAAATGGCTGCTCCCCTGGCAGCCCTGTTCAATCAATCCTTGTAAGCAGAGTTCATACCAGAAGACTGGAGGAGGGCAGATGTGGTACCATTCCACAAGAGTGCGAAGAGGGAGGAGGCAGGAAACTAAAGATCAGTGAGCCTGATGTTGGTGGTTGGGAAGATAATGGAGACATTAATAAAAGAAAGAATGATGGAGTACCTGACAAGCAATAAGTTGCAGGACCCAAGACAACATGGCTTCACAAGTGGGACATCCTGCCAAACTAACCTGATCAAGTTTTTTGACTGGGTGACACAAGAAATGGGCCATGGGGGAGCAGTGGATGTGGCCTACTTGGATTTCAGATAGGCCTTTTACACTGTTCCACACAGGAGATTGATTAACAAGCTAAACAGACTAGGGGTGAGGACAAAAGTGGTAAAATGGGTGCAGAACTGACTAAGCAACAGGAGTCAGCAGGTAGTAGTGAGTGAGGTGAGATCAGAGGAAAGGGAGATGACAAGTGAGGTACCACACGGGTCAGTCCTTGGGCCATTGCTATTCAATGTCTTCATGGGAGACAGTGCAGACAGGCTAGAAGGGAAAGTATACCTGTTCACAGACGACACAAAGATCTACAACAGTGTTGACATACAGGAGGGAGTGGACAGGATGCAAAGAGACTTGGAAAAAAATGGAGGAATTGCCAAGAGTTTGGTAGCTGGGTTTTAATGTCAAAAAGTGTAAGGTCATGCATATTGGGAGGAAGAACCCAAGAGCAGCATACCAACTAGGAGGTGAGGAGGTGGCAGCAACTAACCAGGAAAGGGATCTAATAGTCATCATAACAGATGACCTTAAAGTGGCAAGACAGTGTGAGAAGGCAGTGGGTAAGGCAAGCAGGGTGTTGGGTTACATTGGGAGAGGAGTAACAAGCAGAAAGAGGGAGGTAATCTTGCCCCACTATAGATCTCTGGTGAGACCCCACCTGCAGTACTGTGCCCATTTCTGGAGGCCCCTTATCAGAAAGGACATCAACCAGGTGGAACCAGTGCAGAGAAGGGCTACCAAAATGGTCCAGGCATGCTCCAGATAAACTATGAGAAGAGGCTCAGAGAGTTAAACATGTACCTCTGGATCTAAGAAAGAGAGGAGGACATGATAGAGACAATAAAATATGTGAAAAGATTAATAATATACAGCAGGGCAGCTTCAGAAGAAAGAAGGAGCACTATTAGGATGTGGGGCCATGAAATGAGGCTGAAAGGGGCAGGCTCAGAGGCAAGATGAGGAGAGCACTTCTTCACAAATGGGAGGAACCTATGATGAGGCTGATGGGGAAGTGATCACTCACAACCAAGAGGGCATGGGTAGGGTGCCTAAAGGGGCAGGTCTTCAATAGGAAAGGATAAGGGGGTGGGAGCAAGGGGACCAGACAGGGGGACAGTAGCTAAGGAGAGGGAGTAGGGAAGGTATGAGGAGACTGGGGGGGGAATGCTGCAATGGGAAGGACCAGGAGGTACCCAGGGGAGAAGGGTAATGAAAGCAGGGGTGAAAGGGGAAGGAGAGGGTAGGACAGAGACAGGGGAGGAAGGGGGACACCTGCAATTCATTTGGGAACAGAAGACCTGGAAGGAGGGGATGAGGAATGGGCAATGCGAGCAGTACAGGGAAATGAGAGTGGGATCCTAGTGCTGAGGGACTCAGTTCTGAAGGGGATATGATGGGGGAGCAATGGGGGTGAGACATAGTCGAATACGGGTGGAGGCCATGCCAGGTATGAAAGCGGAAAGGGTAGTGCAATCCATTCTGAAGTATGCTGGGAGGGTGGAGAAACCTCACATAGTTCTACACTTGGGTATTAATGACCTGGCAGGTAATTCAGTAGATGTGGTCCAGCAGAGGTTTGAGGAGCTGGGGCTGATTTATGAGGAGGTAGGGAGATCAGTTACCTCCTCAGAGGTGCTTCCTGTACACAGGGTGAGCGCAGCTAGGAAGCTGAGGTTAGAGGAATTTAACATGTGGCTAAGGGAATGGTGTCCATCCAAAGGGTATGGGCTGGTGGGGGGGGTGGGAAAGGACTTGGGAGGGCAAGGACCTATATGTCAAGGACAGGCTTCACTTAAGTGGGGAGGGGAAGAGGATCTTGAAACATAAACTAGAGGAGTACTTGGCAAACAATGAGAATTTAAACTAGTAGTGTGGGGTGGCAAGTGGGCAGGAATCTGACAGGATCCTGAGGCAGCGAAGCCATATGAGCTTACCCCCAACATGCTAGCAATAGGGGACTCAGAGAGAGGTCAAGAGGTGGTGCTAAAAAGCGATAGCACTTGGGAAGAGGGGGGAAGGAAGCAGGGTGGAGGATGGTAACCCTAAATGCTAGGAATCTAGGGAACAATACAGTAGAGTTACAGGCTCTCATGGCAGTTGGGGAGGTGGATATGGCAGCCATAACTGAGACATGGGCCACCCATTGCCATGACTGGGACCTGGTAGTGCCAGGATATAGGATATTCCAGAGGGACAGAGTAAAAGGGAAAGGTGGAGGGGTGGCACTGAATGTGAGGGAAGTTTTGAAATGTGTTAGGAGGAAGGGAAAAGAGCAACACAGAGTCATATGGGTGCAACTCCAGGTCTCCAAGAATAGAACCCTCAGGATGGGAGTGATGTACAGACCACCCTCTCAGACTGAGGAGTTAGACAGGGTCTTAGCTGGACAGATCAGAATGACCTGCAGAAAGGGAAGTACAGTGATTGTGGGGGACTTCAACCTGCCGGAAGTAGATTGGTGCACCCTAGCCACCACAAGCAGGAGGGAGCAGGTACTTCTGGATGCCTTCCAGGACAACTTCCTACTGCAAACGGTCAACAAGCTAACCAGGTTAGGAAACACCCTTGACCTCATGCTGGATAACGGTGAGTTTGTGAGGGAGCTGATAGTGGAGGAACCATTGGCAGGGAGTGACCACCACTCAGTGTGGTTCAAGATAGACATGGGGAAAGGGGGAGAAAGATCAGACATAAGGGTGTTAGACTTCAAAAAGGCCAACTTTGGGAGGATGAGGGAAACAGTACAGGGATATCTGACCAAGATCAGTCCAGATATGGACACTAGTCAGAGGTGGGAGGTCATTAAACAGGGTATAGTGGAGGCAACTGCAACTTGTATAAGGGTCCAGAGTAAAAGGGCTAGGGCCAAGAAGCTTAGCTGGGTGAGCAGGGAGGTCATACAGAAAGTAAGATCAAAACGAGCTGCTTTAAAAGGTATAAAAGAACAGGGTTGGAGGTAGACAGAGAGGAATACCTGAAGGAGTCAAAAGAGGTGACAAGGGCAGTCAGGGCAGTCAAGGCATCCCAGGAACTCAGGCTGGCACAGGGCATTTAAGAAGGGGAGAAGGACTTCTTCAGGTACATCAGGAGAAAAGGAGCTGCAAAGACCAAATAGTAAGGATTAAAAGGGAGGGAGGTGGGTGGCTACTAAGGCAGAACAGGCAGAAGCATTAAATGAGTACTTCTGCTCAGTATTTACTGCAGAGAAAGGGAGCAGTATCCAAGGGAGCTGGAGGGGTGGGCATGGAAGGGGAAGAGGTGACAGATGGGGAAATCCTGGTGGGCAGGGTACTGGAGGGCTTGAAGGCACTGAGGGTGGACGAAGCACCAGGGATGGATGGCATGCACTCCAGGGTGCTGAGGGAGCTAGAAGAGTATCCAGTGAACACAGCAACCACAATTGGGTGCTTACAAAAATGGTGACTCAGTTATGCCGACTGTGTTCAGGGCTACCTGGCAGGGTAGTGACCAGATACCTGGGAGGGTGAGGCAGGACGAGAGGAAGTGTACACGTGCAGATGCAAGGGGTGGAGAGGAAAGGGAGGGAAGGTATGTGAGAGGGGCTGTGGCAGACAGCTGCCAAGCTGGTCTGCTAGCGTGGTGGGGAGGGTGGTCAGTTGGGAAGTGCAGGGTTCAGGTCTGGTGCGGTGCTTTTTATTATTTTTGTCTGCAAGTGGCTTTTAGTATTTCATCCTCCTACATGCATCCCCCTGGAGTTGAGATTCCTTTAGTAGGGGGTAGTGGGGGGCATAGCACCCCACTTTAAAAAGTAACCCGTAGATCTCAGGCCCTTCTTGCCATTTGCCATGAGTGACATCTCCGAAATTCATTGTTGTCATGTACAGTCACCAAAATGGTGATAGCTATTCCGTGATCACTGTTATCACATAGAACTGCTAGCAGAAGTCCTATCAGAACCCATGGCAGACCTGTTCAATGCATCCCTGGCCTCGGGAAGGTTACCGTAGGACTGGAGGATGGCATACATGGACTTCAACAAGAGTGGCCCCAGGGATGAGCCAGGGAACTACAGACCAGTAAGCCTCACTTCCATTGTGGGTAAGCTGAAGGAGACTATCCTGAAGGAGGGTCTGGTTTCCATCCTGGAAGCTAATGGGCTGCAGGACAGCAGGCAACATGGGTTTGTCTCAGGCAGATCCTGTTAGACCAACCTGGTGGAGTACTATGATTGAGTTACCAGGCAGTTAGACAGGGGTCAAGCAGTGGATGTCCTGTTACCTGTACTTATAAAGCATTTGAGTCAGTGCCGCATGGGAAGTTAGGTAGTAGCTAGAAGGCACAGGAGCAGGGGCAAAGATGATGGGATGGGATGGGTAGTGAATTGGCTGCAAGGGAGACAGCAAAGGGTAGTGGTGGTAGGGGAGCTCTTGTCGTCCAGGGTATTGACTAGTGGGGTGCTACAGGGCTCTGTACTGGGGCCAGTGTTGTTTGGGATCTTCATAGCAGACATCTCAATGGGCATAAAGTGTAAGATCAGTCTGTTTGTAGATGACACTAAGATGGGGGCAGTGGTGGATGGCCTGGAAGGGGTGGCAGGGGCTGCAGGAGGATCTGGCAAAACCTGAGACCTGGTTGGACACTTGGCAGCTGGAGTCAATGCCAAGAAATGTAAGGTGTTGCATTTTGGGCCAAATAAAGCCTAGGAGAAGCTACTAGCTGTGGGTCAGTTAGTTAAGTCAGAGGAGGAGAAGGATCTGGGGTGATCATAACAGGAGCAATGAACAACTCAGCACAGTGTAAAGGCAGCTACAAAGGCTAACAAGATGCTGGGTTGTATTGCCAGGGCATATCCTCCAGGAGGGGAGGTGATCCTGCCACTGTATAGGTTACTGGTTAGACCACACATGGAGTACTGCATGCAGTTTTAGAGGCCGTACTGAAAAAGGACATTAGGTTGCTGGAGGCGGTGCAGTGCAGGACAACAAAATTATCCAGGGGCTATGGGACTTGCCCTATGACAGCAGGCTGAGGGAGCTGAACATGCTACTCCTGGAGGAGAGGAGGGAAAGGGGACATGATGGAAACCTTCAAGTACATGAAGGGTATAAATAAGACAGACACAGAGGGCTTTTCTAGTTAAGGAGAAGGAGGGACACCTGAGGGCACAAGCTGAGATTGGAGTGGGAAGGTTCAGGAGGGAAATGAGGAGACACGTTTTACAGAGAGGGTGGTGTCAGGGTGAAACACATTGCCAGAGGAAGTGGTAGCCTATGATACAGTGGGTTGCTTCATAAGGGGGTAGGACAAGATAACAGTGAGGGTCACTGGAATGGGGAGGAGGGATGGGCAGCTGCAGTATAAGGGCTGTTAGTTGCACAGTCGAGCAGACTCGATAGACCCAAAGGCCTTTATCTGCTGGCAAGTTTGTATGTTTGCATGTTCATGGAAAGGGTGGCTGAACCCTGGAACAGGCTTCCAGAAGAAGTGGTGGGTGTGGACACTGTGGAGGGATTCAAACATGCATGGGATAGACACAGAGGACTAGTGAGGTCAGAACAGAGGGGAAGTATGGACATAGGTCTAGCAAGACCCATATTTAAGAATTAGGAACTAAGCTGAAAATACAGCACACTAGATGGACCAGGAGGTCCTTTTCTGCCGACAACTATTATGTAACTATGTAACTTAGACCTTTGTCCTCTGGGAGGGTTTTGTGAATACCATGTTAGGGGATATGGCAGCCCGCATCTTCTGCAAGTACCCTAGCACCATGCCACAGCCCATTTTGTGGGGTAAGGCTGGCACAAGCCCCCTTTGATGCAGGCAGCCTGCATTTGACGCAGGCTGCCTTTCAGAATACTGCAGCTCCATGTGCATCTTTGGACAGAAGGTGCCACTTGCATCAGAAATGTTTGATGCAAGCACCTTTCGTCCTTCCAAGGGCTTTGAGAGTCAAGCTCACTGACTTCAGTCACATGCAGGAGAGGAAAACTCAGAACTGTGACATGTTGATTCAAAAAAAAAACTTATCATTCTTAGTTGTATAGCTGGAAATGTTTCATGACCCTAAAGCCTGAATGTTCAGTGCACTTGTGCACTGACATTTTGACTTTCATGGAACATCTGAGGATTCCTCTAGAGCTCTCCAGTGCAGTCAGCAAGGTTGGAAAACCAGGCTCCTAATAAACTCCTCCTGTCAGCAAGCACTGTCTTCATCAGATAATTTATAATTAGCTCCGTCAGACAGATAAGTGCTCATTTTTATGGCTGTGAGTGGAGCCTACAGCCATCCTGCTTTCTCTTGAAAAAAGGTGTTTCCACTGGAACACATCTTTTAGGAGTATTCAGTGGATCCTTTCATTCTGCAAATCTCCATGGCAGTTAAACTAATACTCCCTTCTCTCTGTTTAATTAGGATGATGGACGCAGAACTCCAAGTTGCTTTTCTCTGACAACAAATGTGCACACCTTCCAAACAAATCTAAATATCTTTAAAACTATTCAAGGTGCACAAAAACAACCAGTGTGAAAGTTGTTCACAGCAAAAAGACCTTTCTCATGAGGGCAGTCACTAATCTGAATTCTTTATGTTTTGTAAAATATGGTCTTCCAAACAACCTCATTTTTTTCTCTGAGTGAACACAGTAGGAGTCATGCCAAACAAATATAAATATCTTGGAAAGTATCCATGTTACCAATATACAACTAACATGAAAGTTGTTCAGGACAAAATGACCTTTCAAATGAGGGTAGTCACTAATCTGAATTCATTAGATTGTTTTTTAAAATATAGCCATCCAAAAGGTGAAAATTGTGATGAAATATGAAAATTCAGGTAATCAAATGGCCATAGTTTAAAAATTATCTGTAACTTGTATACTTTTAGAGATATTTACATTTGTTTAGCATAACTCCTATTGTACTTCTAAATGCCTCAGCTTTGCAAATTACTTCACCAAGACAGGATTAGTTTAATCAAAAAAGCTATTCCAAGGTCAAATTTCACTGACTTGAAAGTTCACTCCCTGACACAAGCTATAAAGCAAATGTAGTTTCATTTAAAACTCTCTGTGTGTCTATGCTAGCATTAGTAAATGACAATGATTAAAAATACAAGGCAAACTAAGGTTAAAGAGCAGCTGACATGTTCAAGAGAACTTTAACAAAACATAATATTTAGATAAAGTTCAGCTTGTATTCCACATTAGTTCTTTATTCCACCTTCCCGTTATTTACTGCTGATGTCATTTTCTTGAAAACAGGCTCTTTGCTCCTGAAGAGTTCATCTATTTCTGTTGCTGTATCCCTGCCTGAGGCCATAATGCACTGCTTGTGACATCACAGTTACTCTCATGGCAGCATATTGTGATGTCACAACAGATCATTATGACTTGAAGTAGGGAGTAAGCTATATAGGCAGATTAACTTTAAAGTAACTGCAATAGATAAAAATCATGTATTCATGCACATTTTCTCAGTAATAAATAATGGGGAGGAGAAATCTGAATATATATGGAATACAAGCAGAATTTTACCTACTTTTTATGTTTTTCAAAGTTTTCTTTGAGGGTTAAGTAGCTGTTTAAGCAATACATAGTAAATAATGTTAACAGTCTTATGAATATGAAAATATATATATGTGTTAAGTAAAAATAGGTTAGAAGACAACCTGTCCTACTGTAATTAAGCATTCACCAGCTGTTTCACACAGTGGTGTCAATCAAATTTACAGAGTGTACTTTTCAGATACATTTTTCTTAAACTCTGTGTACAATAAGTCCATATTACTCATGAACAGTTAAACATATAGGGCCAGATATTCAAACTGTGCTCAAAATGTGCGCACAGCAGGAGCAAGCACAAATCAATTCGCATATGCTAACAGACGCCGATATTCAAACATAGGAGCAGAACAATCATGCAAGCAGCCAACGCCTGAATATCGCATAAACCGCGCCATAGCACAACCAGGGAAGGGAAGCTGAGCAGTAAGGTTGTGCCATAACGCAACAAGGGCAGCCCAGCTGAGCAGTCCAGAGGTGCCATAACGCACAGAGCGCCCCCCCAGCAGAGCAATGGAACTGCACAACCAGGGAGGCAGGCTGGGGCCCACCGCCAGCCATGCCACACATGGGCACAGGAACACACTGCAGAACCAACAAGACACCTGCACACCCCAAGCACAGCATCACTGGGGTGGGGACAGATGATCTACTGGCCCATGGGGACAAGCCAACAAAGCACAGCAGAGCCATGACGCCCCAGCACAACCACTGGCAGGCTGAGACTGCCACACACAGGGGGTTGACAACCACAGTGCACATCAGCCCCCCGCACGCACAGCACACCCTGCACCGTGACCCCAAGACACCACCCATGTGCAGTGACTGGCACTGCAGGAAACACCATGCATCCCCGGCACACGTCAACCCCGTGCAGCAGAGAAGCATACAAGCCAGACCCACCCTGTGCACCCAGCAGTGGGTGGCAGCAGATGGCAAGACCAACAGAAAGTCACTGCCATGCTGGAGATACCTCCCCATGCACACACACGCACACACACACACACACACACACCCAGGACCATACCACCCCAGATGGCATGCACACCACTGCAACTGAGCAACCATAGCCAGCTGCAAATCAGAGACCAACACAGTATTCATATCAAAATATAAATGTATTATAAAACTGTAAATTACAAAACCAACAACACCATAACTATTTACAAGGGGGGTAGGGGTACAAGGTAGGGGTGGGCAAGAGGTAGGGATGAACAACTTGGAGAGGGAAGGCAGGGTGGGAGGGATGGGTGAAGTGGGAAGGGGAATCTGGCCTAAGGCCTAGCAGGCTGGTCCTCCTCTGCCTAGTGCTGCCGTGCCTGGCCATGCCTCCTCCGCAGGCCATGGCGCTGGATGTTGCTGAGGATGGCTCGGTTGTCCAAGGACACTTGTGTGAGCTGATGCAGTTCCCGCTGTATCCTTCGGAGAACATTGAGGCCTAGGAAAATGGGAACATAGTCAATGGCTGTGACTGACCACAACCCTGAACACCATCCAACCTGCAAGCCATATAGCCCAATGTCCCGCACCTGTGATGGTATGCCCCACCCACAGTGAACGTGCAGATGGCCATCACAAACAGGCGGCACCAGCTATGTGCACCACTGCACACACACACTGCCCATGTCCATCACAGCACAAACAAGGCTGTCAAATGACGTGGCAATGTGGTGCGATGCCAGTTACACAGCCATGTGCCCAGTGCATGCATGGACCACCAGTGATGCACACACAGACATGCAGTGACACTGGACAGTGATGAATGTCGCCTGTGTCATGCATGGTTGTGTTGTGCATGGCTGGTGGTCATGCCCACCCCCTCCAGCATGCAATAGCATCCATGATGTAATAATACTCACATTCCAAGAAGCTGTGTCTGCTGCTGCTGCTGCTGCTGTTGTGGCACCTCTTGCTGCACCACCGACTGGCACCGGGCCCTGTCACGGCCCTCCTCACCACGTGCCTGCATCCTCACAGCCCGGACTGTGGGAGACAAATGTTGAGAAAAACATCAGTGTGACTCCAAAGCAGACTGCCCCCTGCCCCAGTGAGAGTGCCTGCCCACACAGCCAGCCCCATGCATCTCACACCTGCACACACTGACACAGTCAACCATGTCAGAGCCATCACCTATGCACAGCCACCAAAACACACTCACACCCCTACAGAGAATAAAGGTGCATAGAAGGTACACCCACCTGGCCTAGGCACCACGCCCCTCCTGGCACGTGACCGTAGCCACTCATGCAGGTCAGGCTTCCTCCTGCGGAGGTCACTGTATCTGTGCCAGCACTGCTCAGCAGACCAGCGCTGCCCAGTGACCCCCACCAGGTCATTGGCCACTTGCAGCCAGACCTGTGTCCTAGCCATGGTGAGGGGCACCTCACCATACAGTGCCCCATAGTGGGGCTCCACCAGGGCCACCAGGTTGGCCACCTCCACGGGGCTCCATTGCACTGCCCTCCTGCGTGCCATGCTTCCAAGTTTACAGCAGGCAATATGGCGCCCTGCGCAGCGGCAACCCCACGTGGAAATGTAGCAATAGACCACCATAGGTTCCAATCACGCTGTTCAACACGAGTCCACATAATGCGCTGTCACCAGACAGCGCAATAGGGCCAGTACACATGGCGGCCGAACAGCGCCAGGGGCAAGGTGGGACACCAGGTCAGGGGTCTATGACGCAAGCCACGCACGGCGCCATCTGACGTCTCGCATCCTGCGCGACCGACCACCTGCGTGACAGTGCCACAGTGGACTATTGCGCAGTAGTGCCACAGCGCCATATAGTGCCCAGTGCTGTAGCCCACTGGCACAATGGTGGCCATGGCCTGAATTGCCGATCGCGCACAGCACGTCATCAGCAGCGGCAGACGCCTGCGTAAGCTACCTGGGCATGCGCAATGCAGTGTACCGCACAGTCACAGATCTGCGCTATTGGCTCAGCCGGCTCAACCGTCTTGCAAAAAGCGCAATGGCGCGATATTCAGCCGACACATGCAAATCATCTGATCAGCCATTCAAAGGCGCAGTGGCATGATTTGCATCTCATTACAGTTGCTCCCTCTAATTTGCATGCATTGCGCTATAAAAGTGTGACAGTGGGCTGTGCTGGACAGAGTCGGTTACTGCAGGTGAGAGGTGAGTTGCATGCTGTGGGATGTTCTGGACAATGGGCATGGGATAATGCTGTAGACTGCACAGTGACAGGTGTCCACTTCACCCATACAGATCGCCATGACCGAGCAGAGCCAAGGTGAGGGTGAGGATGGTGGGCGAGAGGAGGCCCAACTTCACCACGGCAGAGACTGAGGCCTCTTCCAGGCCTACCTGGAGGATGAGGCACTACTGCAGTGGATGCGGGCACCCTCAGGCGCTGCGGCTGCAAGGAGGGGTAGCCTGGCAGTGAACCTGCACGGAAGCCACCAGCGCTCCATGCAGGAATGCAAGAAGAAGATTGGGACAGACTGCAGGAGGGTGAAGGAGAAGGTGGCAGCCCTCAGGGCGGCACACGCTGGCACTGGCGGGGGCCAGCCAGTGGTGGTGGAGCTGACCCCAGCTGAGGACCGACTGGCTGCAACTATGCAGCACAGTGCTATTGAGGGCGTACCAGGAGGTGGATTCCAGACAGGTGGAAGCCCATCCATGCACAGTATGACATGGTGGTGGTGTTGGGGGGGGGAGGAAGGTTGTTCACATGCACTCACATGTCCTCTCTTTCTGTTGCAGATCCTGTTCATCTTCAGGAGACGGTGGTGGTGGGACCAGGAAGTGAGGATGACCTGCTGACATGGAGGAGGGTCCATCCACCTCTGTCACCAGCCAGCATGCACTGCACCAGCATGCACGCTGTGCTGCCAACTCTGGTGTCGGTGTTTGGTGTGGGGGTGCAGGCCTGTGTCTCAACAGTCTGGCATGCAAGCATGCCAGCATGCTGGCTATGTATAGCACGTACCTGCACCATTGATGATGCAAGGACTGCAATGGGCAGTGACATGTGTGTGTCCCATGACGGACACACAGCAGGCCATCACATGCCCCTGGGCCTTGCTGGTTCCAACTTGTGCGCCAGCATGTCAGCACAGTCCCAGGCTGTGCCTGTCAGCACCGGTGGGGCAGCACCGGTGGCTGTGCAGGTGTCTGGCACTGTTGCGGCCACAGCGGTGGAATGAGTGGACTCTGGGGCACAGCGGTTGGAGGGGCAGCAGCAGGAGTCACCCACCAGGTATGGGGGTACAGTGTCCAGCGGTGGCACATGCCCGCTGCCCTGTGATACTCCCATTCCTGGTCCTGCGAACAGCGCCCACCCTCAAGGGTGTTGTGTATCAGGACCTTCAACACCTGGGGACAGGATGCCTTGTGGCAGAGTACCCATTGGACGAGCACACCCACCTGCTGCGGAATCAGTACAGCAGCAGAGGCTGGTTGCAATGTCCGTGGAGGCACCTGTGTGGCTGTGGAGTGGCACAGCAGGGAGTGCTCTGGACCATGCAGAGATGGTCCACATGTGGATGGATGTGACCGCCGCCATTGACAGGCTGACCCAGGCAGTGGTCTCTGTCGTGGATGCATTGGGCAAACAGTCAGGTGACCCTGTACCACACACCCACACAGTTCACACTCCATTCACCGTTCCGGCATCATGCGACACAGGCCTGTCGACGCCAGGTTCTGCTGTGAGCATCCGAGCACCCCTGGTGCAGGTGTGTTCAGCATGCTGCAGACCCCTATGCGGCAAGGTTGCATTCGAGCAGTGGGACCCCTGGTGGTCCAACAGTGCCACCCCATGTGGCCCCTGCTCAGCCTGCCAGTGCTGTTGGGTCACGGTGGGGCCACCCACGCATCCGCGGTTGCCGTGGGACAGTGCTACATGACTGACCTGTCTCCCAGTGTGGGCCCTGTCTGGTGCTGCCCTGTGTGCAATGTGTGCCATGGTGGGCAGTGCACTGCTGGGTGCTCTGCTCAACATGCCGACACACGGACCACCTGCACACCCTCCCAACTGTTGCCCACTGGTGCGTGTGCATGATGATGCCTGCATTGTACTGTTCACCAAGGTGCAAGGGTGCCCAGCATCTGACACATGTACTTGGACAGTACAGGTGGTGGGGGTGGTCGGTGGTGCTGTGTGTTAGCAATGTCGGTTCTGCTGTGCTGTGCATCTGCCCATGTATGCTCTGTGCCTGGTGTGTGTGTGTCCATATGAGTGTTCACCCCTCCCTGATGGTGTGTTTGTAAGCCTGGACCCTTCCACTCCCCTGGCCGTCATGCACCCCTGGTGTGTTACCCTGTGTGCCTGTGGTTTGCGCCTGGACAGTGTTGGTTGCACATGTCCCCTTGACTTACCTGTGTTGTGCATAGTGCTCCTCTGTGATGGTGTCCCGGTGCAGCTGGGCCTGCCGGATCAGTCGGGGGTCCCGCCATCCTGGGGGGGCTGCTCATCAACATCAACACCGGCACCACTGGCGTCCCCATCGCTGTCCCCCTCTTCAACCTGTACGGCTATCCCACAGTCCTTGGCCATGTTGTGCAGGATGCAACAGGCCAGGAATATCCCACAGGCCTTTGGGGGCTGTACTGTAGGGCACCGCCGGAGGTGTCTAGGCATCGGAAGCGTGCCTTGAGCATCCCAAACACCCGCTCTATGATGTTGCGTGTGGCAGCATGTGCCTCATTATAGCGTTGCTGCGATGGGGTCATGGGGCACCGGTACGGTGTGAGCAGCCAGGGACGGAGTGGGTACCCGCTGTCACCTGTGTGGAGATAGTGGAGATCAGTGTCATGTTCAGGTCCATTTTGCCCATATCCCTGTGGCCACTACCATGGCACCTGTGGCATTCCACCCTTGCCCCAAGTTTGCATTCCATACATGCGTACTCACCCACTAGATGTCCTGTGGGTATGTCCCACTCTCAAATCGATGGCACAGTGCAGACTGATGCCATATGAAGGCATCATGTGCTCCACCAGGGTGTGTGGCACAGACATTGATTATTCGCCCAGTGGCGTCACACACACCTGGCAGTTGACACTGGAGTATCCCTTTCGGTTCCTATATGCTGCCCCATCGGGGCCAGGTGGCGTGCGAATGGCCACATGGGTGCAGTCTATGGCCCCTAGCACGCCAGGCATATGTGCTACCCTGTGGAACTCCCGCATGTTTGCTGTACGCTCTGCTGCGGTGCTGGGGAAATGGATGTGCTCCGCAGCATGTGGCAGCAGTGCGCTGAGGAATTGGGTGAGGATGCGTGACGTGGCTGACTGTGTGATGCCTGTGGTGTCCCCTGTCGGCCTCTGGAAGGTGCCCGTGGTGAGCAGGCACATGCAGGCTATCACCTTGGTCTCCACTGACAGAGCGTGACTCCGTCATGAGGGTGCCTGCATCACATCACTGCACAGCTCACAAAGCCGCCTCAGTATTGCCCTGTTCAGGCGGTACCGGCCCACGATCTCTACAGCTGTACACAGCTCATAGCTGATGCGGGCACGGTACTGCCTGTTGGGGGCGTACCGCCGATGGGCCCTTCCACGGCCTCGTCCCCCTGCAGCTTGCATTCTTATCCCCCTCATTACAGCTTCCATGTGAAGCTGGCACTGTCCATCTCCCTGGCTTCTGCTCCCCCCGGCTGGTGTTGCTGTGTTACCCCCGCTGTCCTGACTGCTACTTCCACTGCACCGGGCACCCCCTGCTGGCCTCTGCAGCCTATGGCCCACAATGCTTGCCTTGCCTGCCCTAGCCTGTCACTGTCTGTCTGTCTGTCTGTCTCTCTCTCTCCCCCACTTGGCATCCTTGTAGCGTTCTTGCGCCACTTCCTTGAGCCTTTTTATTTTGGCTCATTTCCGCTAGTGGGCAATTTCCGGCAGTTCCGCTCTTGCGCAATGCGCAAGTCTTTGAATTTCGCATTGGCGCCTTTATGCATCGGATCCACCCTGTCGGGTTGCGATGCCTTCCTTTGCATTGCGCTGTTGCTCAGCATGTTTTCAGTGGTGCAACTGCCTCCTGCTGAATATCGCAGAATAGTTGCACTTTTGGTCTTGCGCAGGCACAACCTATTGCGTGGCGCAACCTTTGAATATCCACCCATACTGTCTTAAACATGATATAGCTGCAATTCTTTAACAAGTGACTAGTGTATGTGTACATTCAAAACTCAAACCTAACACAGACCCCCATTGTAACTGAAATACTGTTATCCTAAAATATCCATGTACCTACATGTGTCCATATGTACCTAATCTGCAGTTGTATTAAATAACAGTCTATAAATCTAAAACCAAAACAAAACACAACTGACAGCTTCAGCTTTTATCCAGGCACAGTTAAATAGGGATCCATAGAAACATAGAAACATAGTGGCAGATAAGGACCACTTAGCCCACCCAGTCTGCCCATTTCCCTACCTACTGGATAAGCTGCAGATTCTAGATAACCAACAGCCTACTTCCTGCCACCCCACTACAATGCCTTATGTCTGTCCCATGCATGTTTGAATTCCCCACTGTTTTAGACCCAACAACCTCCCCAGGAAGGGGTTCCATGCATCAACCACTCTGTGAAAAAATTTTCCTCACATTACCCTGAGCCATCCTCTAACTTTAAATTGTGCCCCTTGTTCTTGCACATCTCTTTTTCTGAAAGATGCTACCCTCCTGGACATTGTTGATTCCTTGAGCTACTTGAATGTTTCTATCATGTCCCTCCTGTCCCTCCTTTCATCCAGGGTATATATATTAAGCTCTCTCAGTCTCTCTTCATATGGTTTCTGATGCAAACCCTGCACCATTTTAGTTGCCCCCTCCTGGACTGCTTCCATTCTGTCTATGTCCTTGCATAGATGAGGTCTCCAAAACTGCACACAATACTCCAGATGGGGTCTCACCAACTGTCTGTACAGAGGATAACCACTTCCCTTTTTCTACTTGTGATGCCCATTCCTATGCATCCCAGTATCCCCCTGGCTCTCCTTACTGACTTCTCACATTGCTTACCCACCTTTAGATCATCTGATATGACTACTCCCAGGTCCTTTTCCATTTTTGTTGTTGTTAGTACCTCCCCTGCTATTGTGTACTCTTCTTCTGGGTTTTTGTTTCCCAGGTGCATTACTTTGCACTTCTTTGCAATGAATCTAAATTGCCATATGTCTGACCATTCCTCCAACCTTGCCAAGTCCCTTCTCATCCTTTCTACCCCCCTGGTGTATCAACTCTGTTACAGATTTGATTACCTCCTTTGGAGGTAGGAATATAATTTATAAAAATAGAGACATTTCAACCAGCTGCACAAAAGTGATCGGTTTCTGTCCCCTTTAACTCAATGGGTCATTTCTAAAATGTGCAGATGAGCATGGGAACCACTTTTTTCAGAGCATGCCACCACTGGCAGCAACCACTTCAAAACCTTCTCCTAATACTATCAGGGAAAAAACAGAAGTCATATACCAGCACTGAGATCAATGTGGTTAAGGCACATTTACCAGAAATTACTTCTTAGAAAAGAATGAGAAAGTGACTGTGATGACGAGCAGATCCGACACCAGATCTTTAGTTTTTAATAGTCTCCTCCTGAGTCTGATTTTTTCAGTTGTGTGAGCTAAGCTCCGCAGATGTTATGCTATCATCAGATTTGTAAAAGAGCAACTGTCTGATGTTCTGTTCCAGTACTCCAGCATAGTTTCCAGTGATTCTGTTTATGCAGCCCTTCCCCTCTGGCCCACATAAACATACTCACTTCTGGCACACTACTTTTCCTTTCTGCAAGGGTGGACATGATGACTGCCATATGCAACATGGTGGCGCAGACTTAAATTGTGCATGCATGAGTGTAGTGCATATGTATGTAACCCCCACATCACCTTTGGCTAGCTGGCATCTCCCTTAAAAGAACTACTGACAACCACATGGCATACAATTTTCTTTCAGCAGAGCTACACTCATGGTACCACCCCTAGCACTGGAGTGTATACCAGGCTCATTATCTAGAAGATGGGGGAGTGGGGGTACTTACTAAAATGGACATTTTTATTTCCAACCAGATCCAGGGGAGAGGAAGCTAGACATATGCTAGACCTAACTACTGAGGAGCTCTAATAACATTCACACTAGAAGCAATAAGTAGAATGTCCAAAGCAGTAACTGGGATTTTGCAGTATGGCTTTATTTACAGGTGTTACTTAAAGCAAGGGTGGTTCCCCAAATGTTTATCATTGCAATACAGGCACACTCTCTTTGCAGGACACTTTGAAGGCAGTACTGTTTTCCATAAAAAAATCTCTATCTCTCTTCCAAAATGTTTATCTGTGGGATGTGCCACACACTTTAAAATCCTCCTGGTGCATGGTTATTGACCAGGGAACACTGGTGCCCATCCATGAACAACTTAGCCCTGCCTGTAACTCCAGATGGTGTTCCTCACTCTTTGCCCCAAACAGCCTCTGCCATTCCTTCAGAGTTACACCAAATGAGTCTCCAGTCCACAATGAATTGCTAAAGACTCCCAACTTGAACTTTAAATTCAGAAAAGTTGTGTTGAAAGGGGTGCTGACCGGTGTAATCTAGCCTTATCTAGGGCACACACACCTCAGACAGCTCCCTCAGAGAACAGTCTCAAATTCTGTACTCACAGATTAGTTGTTCCTTCCTCCCAGTCATGGAAAGAACAAAAGGCACCTTTCTTTCTCTGGTAGTTGTCAGATTCTACTCATTGTTCTTCCTTAAGGTAGCTGTGAACTTCAGGAACTTCAGGGGATTGCCCCTTGGATCCACAAGAAGAGTCCTGCAGGCAAACTGAGGATTTTATCAAACTAGGGTGAAAAATACCAGGGCTCCCTTTGACAGAGCCCCAGTGGCAGACCTCCTGCCAGTCTAACTGCCACACTTGAACTTACTGATGAACATTCTAAGCTCCCCAAGAGCAGCTGACTCTATAATGGTTATGCTGCTCAGAGACTTCTAAATTACATAATCATCCTTCTCTCAGGCTAGCTGAATAAACAATGATGACATTATGTAGAAAGCCCCTAATGACCTCCCCACCAACTACCTTTTCCTACCTGCCTAAGACTAGTACTAATGGGATTCTAGCAACCGAGGGAACTGGGTTGTTACACATTAGTTATGTTAGCACTGCCATGTTGCACAAGGCTGACTCCGGGGCAAACTGCACATGTGCAAGTATTATGCATGTGCAGTGCTGTAATCTCTGCAGTGCTACTGACTCCAGTGCAGTGAGAGCACAATATATTCTGTTCACTGCTCTTACTGCTCCTAAAGGCTCTCTACAGCCATATTGGCTCTGACCACAGTTTGTTGTGAATGACACTGAGAAGACAACTGGTGTGGGCTAGGGAACATGTCGTCATGGGTCTCCCCATTTCATATGAACATAGAAGCCAGCAGCAGAAGGCCATTTGGTCTGTCAAGTCTGCTCATATTGCAGGGTCCACAGCTTGAGCTAATGTCCCTGCCCTCCCTCCCCACTCCTTCATCCTCCCTACCCATGATTCTTACCTTCCTACTATGCCTATCCCAGCACCTCTTAAAGCTGCCCACTGTCTTCAATGAGATGACCTCTTCCAGCAGCGCATTCCAAGTGTCCACCACCCTCTCTGTGAAGAAGTGCTTCCTGACCTCCCTCCTAAACCTCCCACCCTCCAGCTTAAGACTGTGCCCCCTTGTGATATGGTTGCCACTCAGCTTAAAGAGACTCTCCTTATCAACCTTATTTATCCTTGTCAAGTACTTGAATGTCCCAATCATGTCCCCGCTCTCTCTCCTGTCTTCCAGGGAGTACATGTTCAGTGCTCTCAACCTCTGCTCATATGCCTTGCCCTGCTGAATGGCTATCATCTTTGTAGCCCTCCTCTGTACCTTCTCCAGCAGGCTAATGTCCTTTTTGAGGTGTGGGCACCAGTACTGCTCTCCATACTCTAGATGCGGCCTTACCGGTGACTTGTACAAAGGCAATATAACCTCCTCTCTCCTACTACTGATCCCCCCCTAGCTATGCATCCCAGCATCTTGTTTGCCTTTACTGCTGCTTTTTCACACTGCGTGGAGTGCTTCAGGTCACAAGTGATCATCACTCCCAGGTCCTTCTCCTCCTCTGATGCAGATACTCGAACTCCACCCAGGTAATACTCTGTCCTGGTATTCTTGGCTCTAATATGCATAACTTTGCATTTCTTGGCATTGAAGCCAACCTACCCAATCCTGGACCACCTCCCCAATTTTTCTAGATCTTCCTGTAGGTCCCATATCCCTTCAGCTGTGTCCACACTCCCACAGAGCTTGGTGTCATCTGCTAATAGGCACATTTTGCCTTTAATGCTATCCCTAATGTCATTGATGAAGACATTGAACAACACCAGTCCCAGCACAGAGCCCTGTGGGACCCCACTGGTTACCTCTCTGGTGCCAGATAACTCTCCCCACACCACCACCCTCTGGGTTCTGTCCCTCAGCCAGTTTTCCACCCATCTGACCATCTTTTCCCCAACTCCAAGATCCACCAACTTCCTGATCAACCTTTTGTGGGGCACAGAGTCAAAGGCCTTGCTGAAATCAAGATAGAGGATGTCTACTGCTTGGCCCTGTCTACTGTCTTAGTGACACAGTCAATGGAGTCAATCAGATTTGTTTGACATGATCCTCCCCATGAACCCATGCTGCCTCTCACCCTGGAGACCATATTCCTCTAGATATTCCACCAACCTTTTCCTTTAGTATGGTCTTCATGAGCTTGCCCACAATGGAGGTCAGACTGACTGGTCTGTAATTCCCTGGATCATCCTTGGGACCACTTTTGTGAAGGGGCACTACATGTGCTGTTCTCCAGTCCTGTGGTACCACACCTGACTCTAGTGAACTATTAAACAGGTCTGCTAGTGGCCCTGCCAGCTCCTCAGCCAGTTCCTTTAGTACCCTTGGATGTACTTTGTCCAGGCCTGGTGATTTGTCCATTTTCAATGTCAGCAGACCCTTCCTCACTCTATCTCCTCTATCACTATGTCTTTTTCCCCCTCCCCCGCTCCTCTTTTCCCTCCTGAAGGCACTGATCCATCCTTCTTCCTGGTGAAGACAGAACAGAAGTATTCATTTAGTATCTCTGCTTTTACTCCATTATCCTCCACCCACTCCACAACTTTCTTAAGCCTAACAATCCCTTCCTTCTTGTCCCTTTTCTCACTTATATAGTGAAAGAAAGCTTTCTCCCACTTTTTAATTCCTTCAGCTATTTGAAGCTCCTTCTGTGCCTTTGCTCACCGGACTTCCTTACTTGCCTCACTAGCCAACCTTAGGTAATTTTTCCTATCCACCTCTCTCTTGGTCTTCCTGACTTTTCTGTAGGCCAACCTCTTTTCCCTTACTGCCTTGGCAACCCCAGAATTGAACCAGCTGGGCAATTTGGCCCTGTGTTCTTCCACCTGAGCTTAACACTCTCATACCATTACAGTTTTTTTTTTATTCTGACTCAGAGGGCTTCATGGAAAGCAAAATGATCAAAACTTGGCCACTACTTGGTTACAGTTATCATCTTCAGCCATGTATACAAAGAAGTACAATCCATTCAAAACTATGTTTAATGCGTTACCCCTTCCCCCCTTGATGATTTCTACACATCAGTCGGGGACATTTCCAACTTCACTTCCTCTCACAAAACCTGGATAGAACAGGTGGGCTAAAGCTATTGTCTAAAGCTATTGCCATCTCCCTGCACACAAGTTCTTCATATTCTTCTAGAGACATCTGTAAACAAACATTTCTTCCACTCGGTGGTGGGAGGTGTTGATTACTAGAAATGTCAATACTGAGACGGGCACTTGGGCTGCAGTTTGGCATGGGTTTAAGGAGGGGTGGCACTAAGAAAGGGATTAGATATATTAGAAGCGTGAGAGGGGTTAACTGACGATCTCTGTATTGCAATTCATCTGTATATCCTGTGACATAGTTCTTGTTGTTTTCCCCTACCCACTACCCCCAGAACACATCTGGAATTGAGCGTTGCTCTGCTCAGCATGCCTTCCTGGTAAAACTTTAAAACAAATAAATAAACTGGTGATTGGGAGGTCTGCATATTGTGAAGCTGTTAGAGAGAAGAGCAAGGGAGAAGAGGAAAAAAGGAGCAGACCTTAGGGGTGCCAGGTGAGTTCTGATCAAACCCAGTAGAAGTCACCTGAGAAGTGTGGGAACTGGGGGGGGGGATTCTTCCTTTAGGGGAGCACCCTGATGGTCTTCAGGCCTAAATTTGGTTCTCCTAAAGTTATGTGGAAACCCTGGTGTTGGGATAGGATAGCTCAAGAGAGTTTTAATATCAAAGAAGACAGCAGAAGGAAAGAGAGAGCGACCATTCAGAAGGCCATGTGAAGATTTCCTGTAAGGTAAAGAAATCTGTTTCCAGACAAAAGGTGCCATTAGTGTGGGCTATGCTGTGCTGGCTTTTGAGAACTGGCTTAGCAGGACTTGTTCATGCTGTGGGGCAGGTCACTTTTGTGACTAAGGATGTAGCACTCTTGGGCTAAGAGCCTCATTCTGTGGCTTTGGCATCCACGCCCATTAAGCCTTATGGTGATATCATGGAGATATTAGACCTCAACAGCCTGAGTTCCCAGCCTGGAAAAAGGGAGCTAGATTTAGAGTCACTGGTCAAGTGGCATTGTTGATAAGTGTATGAAATGTGGACACAGATAGGCTAGGGGTATCATACATGTGAACCCATGTGTCTCACATTTCCCAGGAGACCTCTCCATACTAACTGTGTAGATGAGATAGTAGAGCTGTTTTATGCTCCCCTTCATATACTGTAAATGGAGGATCTGAGCTGTTATAATTGCCCCCATACATTGCAGATTAAGGAGCTGAGATCTTATAGTCACTCACCCTTACATATTTGACGTATGTGTAAAGCTGGTACTTCATTTTATTTCATTTTCATTTTTTATACTTGTAAGCCAATGAGCATAAATGCCCGATTTCATCAGCGACAAGTTTAACAAACAACCATATAACAAAGATTATAAGACACAAATTACGTACACATACAAATACACAGAAAACCAATGCACTCAGGCAGTATCAAAATGTTTACACATGGTTGTTAAGCATACATAATCAAAAACTGATCCTTTAAAAGTGGAGATAGAATCAGTGTCCCTAATCTCTTCAAGGAGGGAATTATAATGCAATCTATCAATCAATCAATCAAAGTCTTTATTTAACCAGGCGATCACCGTTGAGCAAGCTAATTTTTGAGGTGGACCTGGGTTTGTTAACAAGGAACAAGGGACGATATACATGGGATGCAACACACAAGAAAATAGTAATAATGCAAATAAAGTGAGATACAATAATACAGTATATACAAAGTATCAGCAGATAGCATTGACAGTAGTATATGTTTGGAACAGAAGATACAGCTAGTTTTGGGTAGGACATAATTTTCATCAAAGTAAAGAAATATACATATTAGGTGCAACCGAACACAAATAAAACCTAATATAAAAAGATATATAGTGATACAATATGGAGAATTTAGAGCTGGAACCAGGATCAAAGGAATGTGGAAGGGACAGATATGGGGTAGAAAAAGGAGAGAGGGAAGAGTCGATTATAGATGTGATCAGTCTTTTAACAGTAGTAATTAGAGTGTGCTTGGACTTATAGGAGTCACTATTTAGGGTAGACAGGCACAGGACTCCTTATTATGATGTAGATATAGAGATTTAAAAGCTGCTAGGCTGATGGGGTGAGTTAATTTCAAAGTTTTTGCAGCTTGTTCCACAGTTGAGGGAGCACAAAGCTGATGGCTGCTCTGCCAATGCAAGATTTTGCTTTGTAAACATAAAGGTAGATATGAGGTGCTTCTCAGAGCATACTTCCCCAGAGTGCACAAAGGTAAATAGACAGAGATATACTGGGGCAGTTTATCTGAGATGGCTTTGTATGTCCAAACCGCAGCATTTTTTTGCCATCTGTAAGCAAGGGATGACAATCTCACTGCCGTGTACAATGCACATGTATAATGCAATGGAGCTTTGTATAAAAAAGACCTCTGATTAAAAGATATTTTAAAGCAGGGGGCTAATCTTGTCTCATGAGTGTAAGAACTGATTTTAAATAAAGCTGTAATCTTTTCAGGGAGTAAACCCAGAGAGTTTGTATGGATTAACATGCTCATTTTTAACTTAACTCTATCATCCAATGACAGACAATCCACAGCAGAATATAACTCACAATGTGTGTAAGTCTGGGTAAGTTTGTGATGAATCTGTGAGTACTATTATAGGCCACTCTCAGTTTTGAAATGGTGGTGTCATTGGTTGCGTAGTAAACAGTGAGTTCGTTATCTATCGTAGAGAACAGGAAACTATTTGCTATACACCTCCTGGTCTCTTGTATCAGACACTTCCTGATCCTAAACAGGGCACCCAACCTTTCATGGACCTTATTTATAATTGTTTCAATGTGATTTTTAAAAGTCAAGGCTTCATCAATAATCACCCCAAGATACATGAGGCTGTTCACTAGTTCGAGTAAATTACCATTGAGATCACATATATCTTTCTATATAGCTAACTGTCCTGGAGCCAGAAAATATCATGTACTTAATTTTTTAGTATTAAGTACTGTACCATCCTTTTGTGGCAAGATGAGGCCATATTTTATTATTTTGGGTCATGTTTTATATAACTTTATGTATATAATGCAATTGTGACACCCATGGTGGCCAATGTAAGTGCAAGGGATAATGGGAACAAAAACAAAAGCCATAAGCCCTAGACTAAGGATGGAATTCCTGTTACTGAGCAGAAAAGCTGGTTGTTGCTAGCGAGGAGCTGGAGTTAATTAAATTATCTAAAAGGAGGCAAAAGAATAATTAAGTCTAGCTGGGAGGCCAGGTAGGCAAATTTGCTTGTGAAAGTCCAGGGCCTCAGGAGGAGACAGAATGTCTGGCCTCCTATTGTATCTGTAGGGCTACGGTGAGCTAATCTCTTTACAAACTGAATGGGCTACCATTTATGTAAAT
The DNA here is from genome assembly GCA_016271365.2 of Neoceratodus forsteri. NCBI lineage: Eukaryota > Metazoa > Chordata > Ceratodontiformes > Ceratodontidae > Neoceratodus > Neoceratodus forsteri. Next base: position 776,007,960 of record CM057449.1, on the reverse strand, counting down.
AGCTGTATTTACTGTTGAGTAATGATGGCCGTCTCCCAGAGAGAGACTTGATTGTTCCCAAGAAAATAAAGTTTGAGTTGGCTAACCTCATATTGTTTTTATGTGTTCAGAAAACTGCATATCTCTGTTATTGTAATAAAATACTGAACTTTGGTTGGTAACCATAAAACTAAAATGCTAGCCAGTCACAGGGTCAGTCACATCGACTGGATCAACCCTCTTGAGCCCCTTTAAAACCAGGATGCAGAGGGTATCTGAGCCTTTGCTGCCTTTTTGTTACTTTTGTTGCATTTTTGCTTGAAGCCTGTGTGGCCCTCTCTGCTTGTCTGTTGGGAGGACAGAGGCAATTTCTCCTGGATCCGTGAGAGCCAAGACATCAGCTACCACACTTCTAAGGATACTTTTGCACTTCAAAATTCCATCTAAGGACTCAAGGTAGACTTTTAACCTCATAGTTTAATGTGTAGATTTTTATGTATACCTTCCTTTTATTTTCAATATCCTGTAACCAATCTCAAAATTATTTTGCCTTTATGTTATTTACTGTTTTCTAAGTATTTAATTAGTAAATCCTTTGGCTTATTTTAAAATAATTCTGCCTATGCTGTTTGTGTGTGCTGCCTGGGTAAGAGTTCTTCAGACTATACTATGCCTGTGTGATCGCTTAAAGGTCAAAAAGCTACAAAAAATGAAGTACCATTAGGGACTTTGTGATGAAAGGAGGGGAGGAAATATGAAGGGTCTCAAGAGGAGCCTGTGGGAGTTTGAACTGAGTGCAGCATTTCTGGGGAAAGATACAGTAATAGGGTGTATAGAGCCCCCCAAAGCCTATACACATATGTGGCTTTCTGGTTTGTGGTGCATTGGCTGAAAGAGTTCTACCCAAGGAACACAGGCTCAAGACCATATTTGTATCTCCTCGCATAGAGAAAGGGTATCTCTGATCCTATTCCCCCTTCCCTGTCAAAAGAGGGATTCGCTGTGACATACAGAATCCCACCCCATGGAAATGGACTTGTGACAGATTTGGTGAGCAGTGATGTGATCATCGAACTGTTTGAACAACCACACACAAAGAAAATTGGAAACAGGCAAACTGGTTACAAGACATAGTTCCTACCTTGTTTTTGTTTTTTGGCTGCAAGTAAAAGAAATACTAGTGGTAATGTAGGGAAGAAAAATGATTTCTAAGTACAGTGACTACATTGTAGAAGAGCTGAAGCAGCTCTGCCAGGAAACAGTGGTCCATTATAAGGGGCAAAGCAAAAGGAACCTCATGGAGGCACTTGTGGCAGCCAATGAGCAAGCGACTGCCCAAGACCTCGAGTCACAGCCAGTGACTGAAAGGGACCAGACCTTGGGCAAGGGGTTCCAAGGGATGTCACGGTGTCCAGTCCCATGGAGGAGGACAGCAAGACCAGAGGGAACCCAGAGCCACAGTGCCAGGGGAAGGCCACAATAGTTCTGGTGCTGGAAGGAATCAGGCTGCAGCTAGAGTTGAGGAAATTGGAGCTTGCAGAAAAGTGGTGAGAAAGGAACTGGTGCTGGCATTCTAGCAGAAAAGTTTGAAGCCCAGCAGCAGAGAGGTTTAAGCAGAAAAGGTTTGAACTGGAGATGCAAGAAGAAGAAAACCAGTGTCAGAGAAAGGCTGAGAGAGGAACAAGAGCGCCAGAGGAATTGAACTAGAGAAGCTGAGACTCCAATGACCAGCACCAAAGGAGGTAAGTGGCAGGTTTAGACCTGAAACTCCAGGACTGGAGTATAAATTAATCTCCAAATTAATAACAGAATTTAAAGGGGAGGATATGGATGCATTTTTGAATTTGTTTTAAAAGATCTGTATCCAGGTCAGGGTACCCAGGGAGTCCTGGAGCTTCCAGCTTTCCCAGCTACTTACTGGTAAAGGGCATGAGGCGCTAGGCCAACTGGATAATGATGATAGCCAAGACTATGACAAACTTAAAACTGCTTTACTTAAAAAGTATGAACTGGTTCCTTAGGCCTACAGGGTTAAATTCCGTAAACTCCCAAAAAGCCCTGACATGAGTTTTGAAGAACTAGCCACAAAGCAATAGCAGTTTTTAAAGCGTTGGTGGGAGGGGTGGAAACAAACTCTGGGGAAAAGCGAGAAAGTTTTACTTTTAGAACAGTTCCTTTGGGCTTGCACATTGGAGCTGAAAACCTGGCTGGAAGAATGGGATCCTAAAACAGCACAGCAAGCTGCTGAGCTCTTGGATCGCTATGCCAGGAGCCAGCCTACTCTAAAAGGAAGTGGGAAGCAGGTGCTGTGGCACAGAAAGTGAAAAGCACACCTTCGGAGCAGCTAAAACCCTTAATGTCTCTGCAGAAAGGGGGAAGACCCAAGCTACCAAGCAGGAAGGTCTTGGAAAAAAAGAATAATGAATGATGGTTTTGAAAGCAGCCAGGGTATCTGGCTAGACAGTGTCCTGAAAAGGCACAGAGTGGACAAAGTGTCCCTTGAAAGGAAATGGGTGCACTGTGTATCCCTGACAGCATGTCTGTGAACATGAGGGAGCACATATACCCAGTTACTGTAAATGGGGTGCAGACTCATGGATTAAGGAACACAGGGGCATCTCTTACACTGGTAAAAGGGGATTTGGTTGAGCCTGAACAGCTTATACCTAATCAGTTTGTCACTGTGAGGGGATTCACAGGTGACGAAAAACCCTACCACTAGCTAGTGTTCTCCTGGATTGGGATGAGACAGGAGAAAGGGTACAAAAAGTGGCACTGGCAGACAACCTTCCTCTGGATGTGATTCGAATAGTCTACAGCAGGATGTGGTGTGTGCAGTTACCCAGAATCAGATGGCCTTAAGAGAGTTTTTAATGTAGATACAGACTCCTCCACCTTGTTTTATATTTCTATTTTTATGATAGAGAGTGTAGCCTGTCATATTATTAAACCACAGACATGTGTCATCCCACCATGTTTCAGTAACTGCTACTATGTTAATCTGCTTTTCAGTCATAATAGCAGTGATTTCATTTATTTTAACTGAATTCAGGCTCCTAGCATTACTAACAAGTATTGTATAACCAACCTCTTGCCGGATGATAATATATGGTTAGGAGTTTATTACCCTTTTTTGTCCCATCCTAGCTAGTTTAAATGCCTGTCAATGACTGTGGCTATGCATTTACCCAATGCATGGCTGCCCTTTTGCTAAGAGCAACCCATCCCAGCTATACAATGCTGAAATGCTCCCAATAAGTGAATCAACCTATTTTTTCTTAAATGTCCATTTTCTTAACCACTCATTTATTTTCTTTATTTTCTCTTGTTGTTTAATATTAGCTCCAGGTATTGGAAGGATTTCAGACACCGTGTTGTCACATCCTCTTTTTCCAGTGTGAACCAGTGATATATAACGACTCTGTATGCCCTCAGTAGTAGATTTGTTAACACTGTTTGTTCCAGCATGAACTACCACAACTGTATTACTGCCAGTGTGTTTAAGAATATTAGCGCCATCCTTTGATAGAGATAGTGAAAACACCAGTTTTATTTCAGGGAAATTAAGTACAAGGAGGTTCAAAAACAAATACATAAATTAAACTCACAAAAAGCCATGGGATTGGACCAGGTGGAAACAAAATTCCCTAAAGATGCTTTCAAGCAGATAACTCCAACTTCAACCAATTTGTTTAATCTCAGTCTGTGGCAGAATATTTACCCAGACTGTTGGAAAATTCCAAAATAAAACCTATATTTAAAGGGGACGACTAAGATACTTTAACAAATTACAGACCAATTGCCTTGTTGTCTACATTATTAAAAGTTTTTGAGAGATTAGTCTCAAGTCAGATTTGAGATTTCCTGGAAAAATATAGTTTGTTGACAGACTGTCAGACTGGGTATAGACCAAGGAGGTCGACGGACTTAGCTCTTGTGGACTTCTTGATACATTCTCATATGGACTGGAGCAGGGAGAATCTGTGGGAGCAGTGTTCATTGACCTCTCTAAAGCCTTTGATTTGGTAGACTACAGTATTCTGATGGAGAGGCTCTTCTTAGTGGGAATGTCACAATCAGTTAAAACTTGGATACTGTCATATAGTATTTGATGGAATGTACACAGCAGGTTAGTGTGGGGGACATTTTGTCTGAGAAGGAAGGGACATTTTGGGGTGTTCCCCAGGGCTCAATCCTGGGCCCCTTATGTTTCTAATTTATGTAAACCCAATTCCACAAATGACTGCCTGATCACAAATTTTCCTGTATGTCGATGACATGGCTCTAACTGCCAGACCAAACTCTATAATAGAACTGCAATATAAATTGCAATTTGATTTTGATTCTTTACAGCACTGGCTGCTTACTTCTAAAATGATCTTAAGCAAAAAAAATCCAAGTCATGTTGTTTCAAGCAAAAAATGCTGCAAAATGATCAAGTCAGGAGATAAATATAAGCACATGAGATAGAACTAGACTGAGGTAGTACCCCAATATAAATATTGGGGTACTTTGGGATTGTAGTTTAACCTTTAATAAGCATATGGAGACCATAGTAAAGAAAGTGAACACCAGACTGGGGGTTATTAGAAGGAAGACCTCATTCTTGGCAAGAGAAGATAGAAACAGAGTAGCGTTGCAACTTTTAATGCCAATTCTGGAATATGGGAGTTTGATTTACCAGCATGTAACAAAGACAACTTTGAAATGTCTGAACAAAGTACATTACAAAATAGCTGGGTATGTTTTACAATGTCATGTAAACACTCAACATTGCATTATATTATAGAAATTAAATTGGGATACATTGGAGATATAGAGAAAGAAAAGATTGGGGCAAAGGGCATTTATGTCATTTAGGGAAGGAAATGTAATACCATATATGCTTATGTCTATGAATAAATATTCCCTGAGGGCTATTCAAAACAGAGATCTGAAGATTCCATTAGTGAAAAATTGATATAGTAAGATGCAAGGAGGTATTATTTACCAAAGATCTGGAATAAACTGAAACTGGATGCTAGAAATGCAAGCAGCCTGGGCCTGTTCAGGAGGGATTGATTCCAATGTGGAAATTAAATTGTCAGTGTTCAGGGCCATAGGATAGTTGAATGCGATCCTATTAAATCATTATCTGTAGTTTGTGTGTGTTTGTTGTTGCATATTGTTAAGAATTTTCTTTTCTTTTCAGCTCACATCATGATGTTAGTTTGTTACTCGTTGTATATTTTACTTTTGTATGAAATCATGTTAAGATTTGTGCCTTGAAACCATTATCTATACAGGACAACTTTGTAAATAGGGCTAAACAGTCCTAAAGGTGAACTCCTGTCAAAAATAAACATTTACATAGATACATAGACAGTGTAAGCAGATAAGGCCTATGGCCCACCCAGTTTGCCCATTTGAGCTTGTAAGTTTACTTTATGTTTTCCTAGAAGTCATTTGTCCCTTAACTCTGATCTCCAGAATTCCTTTATGTCTATCCCATGCATTCTTAAATCCGTGATTGTTTCAGCCCCCACCACTTCCTCTGGCAGGGTGTTCCACTTGTCCACCACCTGTTCTGTGAAGAAATTCTTCCTCACGTTTCCGCTGAATCGTCCTCCCTCCAACTTCATAGCATGCTCTCTAGTCCTGGAACATCTTTTTCGCTTAAAAAGTAGTGTATTCCTACACCTGTTCCTCCCTGTAAGATACTTGTATGTCTGTATTGTATCCCCTCTCTTCCTCCTCTCCTCCAGGGAGTACATATTCAATTCCTTCAACCTGTCCACATAGGACTTGTGATGCAATCCCTGTACCATGTTTGTTGCCCTCCTCTGAACCTTCTCTACCCTGTCAATGTCCTTACGTAAGTAAGGTCTCCAGAACTGTACATTGTACTCCAGGTAGGGCCTCACTAGTGTCTTGTATAGTGGAATTATGACCTCCCTTTTCCTGCTGGTGTTGCCCCTGCCTATGCATCCCAGCATCCTATTTGCTTTACCTGCTGCCTTGTCACACTGTTTCCCTACCTTGAGGTCATCAGAGATGATAACCCCAAGATCCCTTTCCTGCTTGGTGCATGCTATATCCTCACCCCCTAACTGATATATTGTGCCAGGGTTTTTTTGCCCCACATGCATTATCTTGCACTTCTTTGCATTGAATTTCAGCTGCCAAACCCCTGACCATTCTTCAAGTTTCTGCAGGTCCCTTCTCATTCTGTCTACACCCTCTGGTGTATCTACTCTGTTACAGAGCTTTGTGTCATCAGCACACAGGGAAAGTCTGCCTTCAAGGTCCTGTGCAATGTCACTGATAAAGATGTTGATTAGGATCGGTTCCAGCACTGATCCCTGTGGTACCCCACTGGTCACTCTTCCCTCTGTGGAGCGACCGCGATTTACCACCACCCTCTGTGTCCTGCTGCCCAGCCAGTTACCTACCCACTGCACTACTGTCCTGCTCACACCCATATTCCCCAGTTTGTGTAATAGTCTTCTATGTGGCACAGTTTCAAAGGCCTTGCTATAGTCCAGATAAGCCATGTCCATTGTCCTCCCCTGATCCACCTCCCTAGTCACCCAGTCAAAAAATTCAACGAGGTTGGTCTGACATGACCTCCCCCTGGTGAAACCATGCTGCCTTGGGTCCTGTATTCCATTGTCAACCAGATGGTCCACCAATCTCTCCTTCAGTAGTGCTTCCATGATCTTCCCCACTACCGAGGTACTACTACCGATTTTTATCTATCTTATCTATCTTTCAATGTCCCAAATCCATGCACCTCTAAAACAAGCATGCCCTGTTTTCTTTGTCCTGCTTACATATATATTTATCTGAATATTTAATGATTGAGTCCCCAAGGATTACTACTTGTCTAATTGCCATATTTGTTCCATCAGTTACTGCTTATTCCGTCTCATTGGGCTCGCTCTCAGTTAACTCTTGGCTGATACAGGGGTTGGTACTAGCAGTAGTCCTATTAGCAGTTGAAGCTTCTGGCATAGATTGCACAGTAGTGACATGATTTTGTGTTGCAGGAGGGGGTAATATGCTGGTACCAGTAACTGCAGATTGATGCACCTGTGCAGTAACAGTTTTAATATTTTTATTATTAGGAATGGATTTATTAGTATGTTTTTCATAGGGGATAGATATTTCTTCATTAGGCTTATTTTCCATGTTGCCAAGCCCTGGGTCACAAGACTCTTCTACTTCCAGACATTCAAGAGGAGTAAATGAATCTTGTAAAAGAACACTAAAATTCACAGCCCTCCTTCATTATTTGCTTTTTGAAATGATAGTGACCCAGTCACTGTTCTCTTCTCCATCAGCTTTTCTTCCTCTTTTTTTTTCAGTTGGTGATGTTTCTCTCCTTGGCCCCTGGTTGGCTGAATATACCCAGCAACCTTTGTCCTCCAGCTGTCAGCCATCCCCTGCACCTCCACTTTATGGGCCATCACTGTTTTACCCCCATGGCAGGGTGGTGGGGAGCCCCTCATCTTCCCCACCAGGATTGGATCCAGTATGTGCAGCAATGCTCACTGGAGGTGTGCGATTGGACAAGTGACCATCAAGCTGCACAACCAGGACATTTTTTCCTGCTTTTCTCCTCTTTTTGCTGAGAGGGGGCATGCAGGATGCCGGTGGAGGGAGCGTGAATGCCTCCGCACATGCTCCTCCAGGCATCTGCCCCCTCTCCTTACCCCTTCTATCTGCAGCTTTGGTGCACCACCCCCCCAGCCACTGCCAGGGGCCAGTCAATGCAGAACATTGGCAGCCCCCCTGGAGAAGGAGAGCAGTCCCTCAGACACTGAATCCTTCTCTTCCCTGGTCAACTCCTGGCAACCTACCCTCGTTCCCAAACACAGGTCATCAGTGTAGCACAAGATAAGGTGTCCAGTGACTCAGCCCTCAGCACCAATGGGCCAGCTTCACTTCCTCTTGTAAAGGAATAATTATGCTTTTTATTAGGTACACATGTTGTGGGTGCAGAATTATTAGTTAATCTATGTGTTTGTAGCTCACAGTTTAACAGGATGTTAGTGCTTTGCAGCTGTTTAATCAGTATTTTAAGTTCCTGGAGTTTTGATTTCAATGTTTCATTTTCCTTACATTGGAGACATTTGAGCCCCTCAAATCCTGTACTACTTTCTAAGCAAAAGTTATTACATACAGTGGCATCCCCCAGGATGAAACCCACTTTTAAAGCACTCTGCAGTATGCTGCAGCAGACATACTGAATAAAGCAATGTAATTTCAAGGGCAGTTAGTCCATTTTGTCATGCAGGAAATGGTGGCATTCACCTGGCAGTGTCACTTTTTCCTGAATGACAAAAGGGACTAATTGCCATTGAAATTGCATTGCTTTATTCAGTAGGTCTGCTGTAGAATTCTGCAGAGTGCTGTAAAATACTGCAGAATTGGGTTTTATCCTGGGGGGGCGCCACTGTAGTATGCAAGTCATAGCAATCTCCCCAGTACTCAGTGTAACAATGGCTTCATTTATTTCCATGATAACGTCAATGAAGATGCAAAATTAGAAGATATAACTTTACCTAGATGGGACAGAGTTTTGGGTCAGAGTCCCCAGTTGTCCCCAGTGGACACAGCTGACATGCACAAGATGCACGTGTCTCTGCGCATGACCCCATGCATACTTGCCCTGCTCGCTAGAGGGGACCTCTAATAGTGGCAAAACAGGAAGTCGCACCACTTCCTGCTTCTGGCTTTGGTTACTCTTGCTGGTGCTACAGAAGGGTTTAAAAACACTGAAAAATACTTCTCTAAAGCACAGGAGCAGATTTTAGAGCCTAGTAAGCAGCTAGGTGTAGCAGCTCTCCCTGTGAATCAGATGACCCATAAAAAATGGGAACTGGGAGTCACCCACAGTATCCCACAATGCCTCACAGAGATATAGAGTGCTATACTCTTTGGGAGGGTACCCTTACCACAGTCCCACACCGGTATGTGCAAATCAAGCAAACACAGTACAATTTACAAGTATATTTAAGCTAAAAAGATTAAAATCTACATCACCTCTCTCCAGAGGTTTGTTCCCACCAACAGGTTACAGATCTGTACCCTGTCATGCTAGTACACCGTGCTATATGTTCTGCGTGGTATTCCATGAGCAGTTCTGTCTGCAATATATTGACCCAGTAGGGACCACCTCTGGGTATTGGGTGGCGTAATTGACTACCATCAGGTTATACCTTTTTCAAGAAGAGCTTGTGCTATTCAAGGGTCCCACAATATCCATTCCTACCCTCTTGAATGTCCTCCACTATAAGCAAGGAAGTAGGGCAGCTTTTGATTTACTACCTGCCTTCCCTATCTGTTGAATTGTGACAAGACCTGCAATATTCCTTCACCTGCTTGGGCCAATAGAAAGCTTTGGGGCAATTGCTCTGTGGTGAACAATGCCCAGATGTCCAGATATGGGGATATCATGGGTGAGATTGAAGAACTGCTCATGATACTTCTGGGGAATAACAAGCTGCCTGCCCATCACCCCTACCTCTGTTCTCACATCTTGTGTATAGAACAGTCCATTGTCCCCAAATACCCTATGTCTCATGTCACCTCCCTGTGTCTCATCAGATTCTGCACAAGTTCTCAGCCTCAAACTAGGGTCATCTGTCTGAACAGATGTAAAATCTTCACATTTTCCTAAAGCATGGGACTTGCCCCCCTTAGTCCCTAAACTGGGATCCATAGATCTAGCATCTGGGCCTTCAGAGTCACTGCCATCCCTAACCTTCTGATCATTGGTTACCCCTCCCTCCTCAGAGTAACCTTCTGTAGCTGTTTGGTGCATTGCTATTTGGGGAAGTCCTACCTTCCTTTCACTATTTTCCATGTCAGGAGACACAGGCTGGGGAAACGGCCTCCTATTCTTTTCCACAGGGGCTTCTTTAGAGTTAAGAGAATTATTAGCAGCCTTAGCCAGGCTACACTCTCTATCATAATAATAGAAATATAAAAAAGGTGGAGGAGTATGTATCTACATTAAAAACTCTCTTAAGGCACTGGAATTAAACATAAGCACAGATAGGAATATTGAGGGGTGTTGTATTCAGATTGAACATTTAGGTGGCAAGAAATAAATATTTGCTAATTTCTACAGGCCATCTTTGGTCGATGTTATATACAATGAAACTTCAAATAACATCATCTCTGAACTAATGGAAAGATTAGAGGTTATTCTGGTAGGTGGTCTAAATCTACCAGGAACAGACTGGAACAACCTACCAGTAATAAAACTGAATGACTATGTCTTGATAATCCCATTACACTGTGATTTGAGCAAATGGTCACTGATCCCACAGGGAAAAGAACATTTGGATATAGTACTAACTAACAGCAACTCTGACATCTACAATATGGAAGTTACTAAACCACTTGGCAACAGTGACCATAACATAGTACTATTTAACCCTAACATTAAAAAATAACTAATAATACTAGGTTTAAGCTCAACTATCATAAAGGTAATTATGTCAACGTTAAAGCAACCCTAGCAAGGTATGACTGGGAGAACAGTTTTCAGGGCTATGCACCAACAAGTGCTGGAACCAGTTCAAAACATTTTGCATGACTTAGAAATGTTGCATATAACACTACAAAGTCAATAATAATAAAGGAAAAATACCCAGTGGCTAACTAATGAAATTACTAGGCAAATAAAAAAAGGGAGAAAGCCTTTAAAAAATGAATAGAAACAAAACCGAAGAAAATAAACAATCGTATAAGCTAGAAATAAAAAAACCAAGGCAAGCTTAAAAAATGAAAGAAGGAAATTGGAATACAAACTCTCAGTATCTGAAGATGACACCAAAGCATTTTGTGCTTATGTTAATTCCAGTAGACTTAGTGACAACTCCATTGACTCAATCAACGGTAAGGGAATAGAGACTAATAACAAATCAAAAACAGCAGCCACTTTTAATGAGTACTTTGGATCAGTTTTCACCTTAAATAAGGCCAAATTATTACCTAACCCTAACATAGATCAGTTTATTGAGATCAGTCCAGGTGAAATTTAAACTGCTATTCTAACACTAAAGAATAATTCTGCACCAGGACCTGACTATATAAACACCTATTTTATTAAACAAACACTTGACCAGATCCTGATTCCTCTAACCATAATTTTTATAAATCTTTCATTAACAGAGAAGTTCCTGATGACTGGCACATATCAATTGAGCAATTGTGGTGCCCATTTATAACAAGTTCTGGTCAGAGCCTACACATCTGCATGAATCTATTAAGAGAGCATGGAGGTGATGGTGAAAGAGTCTCAGTGTTATGGAGTTCAGGGTGTAAATGTCTGCTGTATCCAAGATGGTCAGTGGAGTTCACACATGTGCAGTAAGATACAGTGGCCATCTTGGTCACAACAAGCATTTCTGCCATGAGCTGCTTGCACATGCATGATATGGCGAAATGTGAAGTGTAACATTAAAGAAGTGCACCTCTGGTGGGGCCTTCTGTACCACAGAGAGGAACTGCAGCCGTGGAGGGGAGGAGCAGTGGAAAAACTACACACCACCAATGATCTCTGCCCTGAGGACAAAGAGTGCATCACTGTAGAAGAGAACTGGGACCGAATACAGTAATGGTTCCTTATGTCTCCTAGAGTGATAACAATGTGCCTGCAGTGCTCTGCCTATGCAGTCATAAAAATAAAATTTAATTAGAAGTCTGTAATGTGAAAAACAAATTGGCATGCGCTCACGTGCACGCACACACTCACACACACACACACACACACACACACACACGACAGCTTTGGAGTATTCAGAAAAGGGAGATGCATTTTTTTTTTACTTTCTGAGTTGCATTATAAACTTTTCCTTCTGCTCTGTACCAAAGAGTTGTGAGGCTTGATTTTTACTGGACCTCCTTTGCTGTTGTAATCTATCCAGGAAAAGTATCGGTAGATATTGATAGTGCAGAGTATGAGGGGAACTTCAGTTCTCCATTTCAGCAGAAATCAAGATTTGGTACAAGTAACCCCCAGTAAATCACTATATTATATGTCATTTTCATAGGCATGACCCACAATCCATTACATTACTTTGACTGCCAAACAGGATTCTAAACTGAGAAAGACTACTGTTGAACTCTGCACAACCGGTAGAAATAATCACTGCCGCCAGCACTCCCACAAACTTCACTGACGAACGGCACTACAAGCTCTCTCAGCTAGGAATAGTGATTTTGAGTGAGTGTCTAGCCATTCTAACTAATATCAATGGTTTATGAAAGGAGGACTAGGAAGATACTATTCACTAAGCTGCTATATATGTCATTTGAAATGGGACATTAGCCATTTACCTGCAATACTAACACTTTAAGTACAATAAGTAGACCTCCACTAGGAAGTGGACCTTGTTTTGCCTCACATAAAAATCTCCATATATGTTAGGATACATGCCATACATAGCAAGATTATACATACATACAATCACAGGTGGTTTTCTAGTGACTAGAAAATAGTGATTTTCTGGGCAGGTATGGCATGTAACTGAACATGTAGAGAGTTTTATCTGGGGCAAAACCAGTCCCTTCCTAGTGAAGGTCTGCTTATGGTACATAGATAGTGTTGTTGCAGGTAAACAACCAATTTCAAATTTCAAGTGACTCATACAGCTGCACAGTGACTATTATCTTCCTAGTCTCTTTTCAGAAACCATCTGAACTTTGCTGATAAATTAGGCATTTGAACACAGCGTTGATGGACTGTGTGTGTGTCATTTTCTAAAACAGTCATCCCTGCAACTGGCCACCTATCTGAAGTTATATTCAGATTGAAAATACTAGCCCTGATTCTAGAAAAGTTATGCCTGGCATAACAGCACTTGTGCCAAGTAGAATAGCATAGTAGCAACCGCACGCCAGCAGCTGCGACATGCTGATTCTACAAGTGGCCTCACATGTCACAGGCCACTTGCTCTGAAGAGCTGTTACGCAGCAGTTACCCATAAACCCCATGACATGGCACTAGGAGTTTATGGCAGCAGTTATACCTCTTCCAGAAGGTCAGCAACAAAGTCCTCAATGTTGGGATTCTACAAGAACCCCCAGAGAAGAACCGGCAACATAAGTTACACTTGCATTTAGCTTGTGTAACTTACATACGTCCTCCAAGGGTCCTGTAGAACCTGGTCCATGTGCCCTCCCTTCCATGCCCAGTCCACACTGTTGGTGCCCCAATGGGCATCTCACACCCCCACCCCATCCCCCGTACTGTACATGCCCCAATACCCCCACACAGTAACAGCCCCACAGGGCTGCCCACACCCCTGGCCCCTAAATCCCTGTGAAATGAATACCTCCCAGTGCCCCCCCACTTCCACTTCCCAGAATCCCCCCTGCTTGAATAGCCCCACAGGGTGGTGCAGTCACCCCCAACTCATGCCCTGACCCAAGTCACAACCACAAATGCGGTATATACCCAGCCCTGGTAGTCTAGTGACCCCCACCCAACAATGCCAGTCCACCAGCACCCCCACCTGTCCCCAGCCAAACTGGCACAGCCACCTCTCACCTCCATGGCCAGCCACCGACTGAGTTCAGTTAGAGCATGGAGAGTAAAGATGTGCTCAGAAATTAATTACTGAGTGTGTTCTTTACTGCACGTGCTCCAACTGAACTCAGTCGATGGCTGGCTATGGAGGTGAGAGGGCTGTGCCAACTGCTGGGATGGGTGGGGGTGCTAGTGGACTGGCATGGCTGGGGTAGGGGGTGGGGGTCACCAGACCACCAGGGCTGGGTATATGCTGCATTTGCGATTGAGACTCAGGGTAAGGACATGGGTGGGAGGTGACTGTGCCACCCTGTGGGGCTATTCACAACATGGGAATTGGGGGGGATGGGGTGTGGTAGCCCTGTGGGGCTGGCTATCAGACACTTCTGGGGGCTGGGGGTATGGCAGCCCTGTGGGGCTATTATCAGACACTTCAGGGGAATGGGGGCGTGGGCAGCCCTGCAGGCTGTTATTGGACACTTCAGCAGGATGGGGATGTGGGTAGCCTTGCGGGGCTGTTATTGGACACTTCAGGGGGATGGAGGTGTGGGCAGCCCTGCGGGATGCCTAATATGTCTTGCTGGGAGGGGGGGTGCACTTGCGACCTGTGGTTGCGGCTTGCCACATGCTCGCCAGGTACACCCCGTGTTCGGTGTATCTAGCTGCGTGTCACAAGTCACAAAATTTAGCTACGGAGACCCTGCCCCTTCTAGAACAGGGTGCAGGCTCAATGTCATAGTTGCAGTTGGTGCAAGTCGCATTTGGCGGCGATTTGCGCCAACCTTCTAGAATCGGGCCCACTTTCTTTCTACCATGGTTCTAAAGAGAATGCATTAGTATGGTGCTAGCTTGTTTTTGGAGGAGAATAGCAGCACACCAAGATCGCATTTTCTGGATGAGCACAGCACAGCAATGCAATAATTAGTTTTACTACTGGTTAAATCACCTTGTGTAATAAATAAACTCTTACACAAAAAGGTATAGTGATTGTGTTTACGGAAATCATTATCAGTAACTCCTGAAATGAATAAAGTGGTGAGCTTTTCGAACCTATATTGACTTAACAAGCTGTTCCCTTGGTTCACACACTGGAAGCACGGAAAGTGAAAGTAGGGCAAAAAGCGGCACAAAACTGACTTGGGGCAAACCTTTTTTTTTTTAAATTTTTCAAATTAGTTTTACCAATACAGGCTAGCAGAATCTTAAACAGTTGACAAGGGGGCACAACAACTGTGCTGGCAGCAGATCAGTAAAACTCAGAACTGGGAACCGAACAGCTGGGAACACTAGCTCAGATTGCATTGCAATTTGCAATGCATGAAATCTTACCTGAGGTGGTAAGCTGTATTAGTTCACTGGTGTCCACTAATTAATTGTTAGAACTGTATGTGCCATTCAGTGTGGGCAGCTGACAAAGGACATTCACATTGCTGCCATATGCTGAAGTAATATAGACCAGCGCTTGATGTAAATGGAAGGGGGTGCTCACAATGTGATTAGAAATGCTCCCCTTGTAAATATCCCATAGAATTAGTAGACATTTTTGTAAAGCTACAAATGTGTGACCCATTGTGATGCATGACCATGACAAAATTGGTTCCTATTGCAAGTGAATGTGGCAGCACACCACAGGACAACTTTGGTAACTGATTACACAGCGTGATCTATAGGCATACCTGGATGAAATTAATTCTGATGTACACTGCTGAATTTTAAATGACTCTCATTAATACAGAACATTAGACACTAAACGAAATTCATTCCTATATGCACAGTCCCGTGTTTGGGGCAATCAATTTTGTCAGGGTCATGCAAGACTGTAATTGTGCAAGATCATTCGCAGCTTATCCATATTTTGCACGAGACCTTCACTTTAGGTGATCCAGTGCACTTGTGTGAGCCTTGGAGCGGACAGACTGTTTTTGCTCCTTATACTCCACTTTGCAGCTTTCATGGTACAGCCCAAAGAAAGTGCAATGCCTGTATAATCATCAGCCTATTTTAGAAATAATATTTTGAAAACCTTCACCTTTGTGCAATTTTGCAACAAAATTGATAAGGATGGCAACCCCCCCCCATGAAAATCACTATATTATATGTTGTTTTCATAGGCATGACCCACAATCCATCACATTACTTTGAATGCCAAACAGGATCCTAAACCAGCCAGATCACTGTGAACTTACCACTTGAGAAAGCCGAGGATCCAGAAAACAAATAGGAACCACTGAAGCTCCGCGTCTTGGCTGAAATGAAGAGCAAGCTGCTCTCACAGTAGCAAAGAAGGGAGTGGGGATGTACAGAGCACAGTGGGAGGCTGCTGGAGGGTTTGTTTACAACTTCAGTCAGCTCTGTGTTGGGTGGAGTTGGGGTGGTTTAAACATACTCTCCAGAGGAGGGTACCTCTGAAGACATCTAGGCAAAAAAAGTAGGGCTCCTCAAGTGTTATACCTTATATAGTAAGTGTAGTAATTGGGCTCTCTGTGGAAGAAACTGTTTTAACACTTTCTCATGTTGTGTGGATGGAAAACATTATGTAGGTCCTTTTCTGATGCAAAACGTCTGCAGGCTCCGCCACTGCAGACATAAAAGGGAGACAGAAAAGCTACTGAGAACTACCACCCTTTTAGCCTCACATCAATTGGCTGTAAATTTATGGAAAAAATCCTTAAACATATATTAGTCTTAGAGGCAGAGCATTTAGGTATTATTGATGAACCCCAACATGGTTTTCTAAAAGGTAGATTTTGCACAACCAACCTGGTAGCTTTTTATGACACAGTAAGCAATAGCCTAGACAAAAATATTCCTGTAGATATCATCTATTTAGATTTTAAAAAGGCATTTGACCTAGTCCACCATAACTTGTTGGTCAACAAAATGATTATGCTGGGTTTTAGTAGTCATTTGGTTGAATGAATCAATAAGTGGCTACATAACAGAAAACAAAGTTTTAAAATAGGGGACACCATTTAAAATGAGATTGCAGTCACAAGTGGGGTACCACAGGGCTCAGTGCTCAGGCCCACATTGTTCGGAATTTACATAAGTGATCTTCATCATGGTGTGTCTAATAAGCTCAGCAAATTCAATGATGATACAAAAATCATAGCAGAAATGGACACTGATGAGAAAATCTTAACATTTAAATTAGATCTATTAAAAATTGAAAATTGGGATATTTGCAATGAAATGTTGTGTAACACTTATAAAAACTCTGTGATCCATCTTGGAATAAAAAATGCCCACGCAACATATAGCTTCTGTGGGAAAAAAAACAAAAAACTGTTTTAGTGGAAAAAGACCATGGGATTGTGATAAATAACACCCTAGCCTCAGGAGACCACTGTAGAAAAGTGGCTCAAACAGGTAACCGCATTGTGTCAGCCACCAAAAAGACCCTTATTACAAGGAACGAACATTGTATCCTACCACTCTATAAAGCTTTTATTCGCCCTCATACTGACTACACTGACTCTTACTGAGCCCCGTATCTTAATAAAGACAAAATAATCATTGAGAGCATGCAAAGGAAAATGACAAAGCTAATCCCCAGAGTCAGCAATTTCCCATATGATTCTAGATTGACTGCTTTCGTTCTCTATGACTTACAATTGAGAAGGGACCGGGGTGACATACTTCTGTTATTTAAGATATTGAGTGACAATTCCCTTTCTAAAGAATGCAATACAGTAATGGCTGACAAGCCTGAGAATTTAAGATGCCACAATAAACAGATATGTATCCCTAGAGCACTGACTAACAAAAATCAACATTACTTTATGGTTAGAGCAGCTACATTATTGAACATGTTGCCCTATGAAATAGTGAATGCAGCTAACTTTAATACATTCAAGGCCAAACGACATAAACATTTCTTGGGATAGCATTTCAAAATAATCCCCACATGAGTGGGGAGGGTGTTCATAATGGGCCTAAGTGCCTCCTTCCACCCTTACATTACAGAGTAATACTGACTATGGCACATATGTTGCATGTGGTTTTATACCCTGTCACACATGGGTGGGGAGGAGGAGTGATGCAGAGGTCAAAACCTCTGTTGGGGAGGTGGTCTGCTGAGCTGCCACCTGTGGCTCAGTGAGATGAGCAGCGGAAGTGCAGGGGCACTATCCATCTGTGAACTAGGGCTCGAATCCTCATCCCAGACTTTTGCAAAACCTCATTGTGCAGTTTCTTTTTTTTTCTCCCACAGCAGTGTTTCTCCTTGTCCCTATGTTAAACCCCTCAGAGTTGACTATATTAATAAGGGGGAGTTCAGGGGTGCAGCCCCTCATAATCGGAGGTGGGGGGGTAGAGCCCCATGCAGAAAACAAAGAAGCCACTGGCTTCTTTGGCCGAAAAGTGCTTCGACAGTTTGTCTGATCAGCAGCAATGTATCTGCTGTATTTACAGAGTGGTACATTGCTGCACTGTTATGTCATACGACATAATGACTCAGTGCCGAAACAGTCACCTTGTCCTCCATTAAGGTACCCAAAGTGGCAGACGCCTTGATAGGGATTTTGTCCTATGTCAGGTTTCTGTAGGAGGTTATCTCTTTTTTATCATTTAATACTTTCTCACCTGCAGCCACAGTCCTGCTCTACATCCAGCCATCCACCTCCGTTCCTGCCGACCCTGAAGCTCCATATGCCCAGCTGGCAGACACATCTACACCTGTGAAGGGGTCCCCGTAGCCCCCATGCCTGGTGAGGAACCATTACTGGCACATGCTTCTGGGCATTGTCGGCCAGTGAGAACTGCAGCCGCCACAGCCGTGGGACCTGGGCTAATTTTCCCCACTTATCTCCCAATGGAAACATGGACATGCATAACACCAGTGCACTAGTGTGCAGACATCTGCTGTGCTTCCCCCCTACTATGCACCCGTACAGCTGCAGTACCTCTGGGCATCTCCAGGGACCAACAGAGCACGGTGTGCTTCCACCCCTTCTCCCAAGGACTAGGAGAGCTGTCATCGGACCCTCAATCCTAGTCCTCTCCTGCTGACCCCTGACAACCCATGCTCATTCCTGAACCTGGATCACTGGCGTGGATCAAGGTGTGGCGTCCAGTGCCTCAGCCTTCAGTGCCACCGGGCCAGCCAGTAGGAGGTTATCTCTGATCAAAGGGCTAACTTCTTGTTGGACCTGATGAAATCTTTGTGGGAGAAGTGTGGGTGGTGCAAAGACACATGACACCTTATCACCCACAAGCCAATGGACTCATAGAAAGATTCAATATTACCCTAAAAATCAATGCTCCAAGCATTTACTGAATAGCATGGAGGAACTGGGAGAAATACCTTCCCCACCTGTTGTTTGCATACAGGAAGTGCACCAAGATTCGACAAGTTCTCCCCTTCAAACTCTTATATGGACATAGGGTGTGGGCCCCTAGACTAGATCGGTGAAGACTGAGAAGGCAAGCACACCACCCAAGGAACTCCCATAGTGGATTATGTCCTTAGGCTGAGGTAGAAGCTGAAGGAGATTAAGGAGATGGCCCAAAGCAACCTGTCAGCTGCCCAGCAGAAGCAAAAAGTCTGGTATGATCACTGAGCCAGAGCTCGCTCATACAGCACAGGCTGTGAAGTAATGTTCCTCATTCCACTCTGGAAGGACAAGCTGCAGGCTGAGTGGGTGGGACCATACAAGGTTGTCCAACAGGTAAAGGACATGAACTACATTGTAGAACTGCCTGACAGGAGACATACCATATACGTGAACCTTTGCAAATGAGTCTCTGACTCAAAGGTCTTTCTGAATATCAAATAAATAAATAAAAAATACCCATTGAATGTACCATGTTAATATGATGAAGCCATATGTACATAGGGCTGACATGTGATTAAGGCTGTTTTTCTGCATGGGTATTGAAAAAGACAACCAAATCCAAAATCCTATGCTTTAGTGACTTTCCTCTTGTATTCATTTTGGTTTGGTCTGGATTAAGAAGGAGACTACTAGAACCATGGAAGCCCCTTAAAGAGTCTGATGGCATGCAGTAATGGAAAAGGTGCAGCCAGAAGAGCTGAAGATGCCCACAGCCGAGACTCAGGGAAAGCAGCTTGTTTAAGGACCTGATTTTTAATAACATCGAAACCGGAACAGAAACTTTTGCGGAGCTCCTGAAAAAGACTGAAAACCCTGAGGTAAGCCCTATTAATATTAAACAAGCTTTCCAGCAATTCGAAAGGGCAGCTTTCAGTGCTAAAAGATTACATTGGGAGAGAATCTCCTTGAAAGCATATCTGGAGGTTGAGCGTGCACCTCGAGGGCTGAGAGTTCTTAAAAAACCCTCGTTTGGTTTACAAAGGGAAGGCTTCTTGGAGAAATGGCATAAAATAAGCCATGAGGCCAGTAAACATTATATAGAGCTGATTTTAAAGGAGAATGCAGTAATACAATTAGAGACAGAAGAAGAAATCAGAGTTAAAGAAGAAGCTCTGTGTAAATAGAGAACATCCATTATATGAAGATTTCTGTCTGAGTTTTAAACAAAATCTATTTAAATATGATAAAAAAATTCAAGATATTAAGAAATATAAGTTTGAATGTGATACTAATGACTATTTAACTGATCAAGTCTTTGAGTGGGGGAAGAAAGTGAGGTTCAGTACAAGCCCAAGAGCATATGATAAGACACCCACTAGACCCATTCTTAATAATAAACATGATGTGAGAGAAAGAGAAGAGTTAAGCAGTCTATAGGATATTTATTTGGGAAAAGAAGATTATGTTGTGACATCAGATACTGAGAGGACACCCAAAGGCCCAAGGCGTAGCCAATGTTTAAATTATAATCAGGCCCCAAAAAATGAACTGGAGGGGGCAGGAAGAGGAGAAAGTGGTGTTTATCCTAACAGGGGAAGAAGAGGATGGAGTATGAGAGGCAATTTGAGAAGAGGTCAACAATAAATAATGTGATTAATATTTCCTCGAAGGAATTGATGACGATAGAAACAAGACTTTTAAATAAAGACCTTTCTTTCGTCCCTTAGCAGAGATCTGACTTATTTGAAACGATAGTGGATTGCCACAAACTAATTAGGAACCTTGGACTGCGATCTTTTTTTTAATAAGAAGAAAGAAGATAAGTATCGCAGACCAAGGGGTAAGTGAGACTGTGGTACCTGAGTATACTGATATGAATTTTTGTAAATTTAAACCTGCCTCTACTTTCTGTCCACTACTGACACCAGTATTACAGACTTTTGTTAAAAGTTGTGAAAGGGATTTCTTGGATTTGGATTGAAGCTTGCAGAATGGGGGTAACAATGCTACAAACAATTTGAGTACAGCAGAAAGATTTGCTATTAATGAACTAGGGAAGGACAAAAACATAACCATCAAGAAAGCAGACAAAGGGGTTCAATTGTAGTGATGGATACAGATAAATATCTGTTAGAGGCACACAGGCAATTGAACAACACAGCTTTTATAAGAACGTTTAGTAGATCCAACACCAAAATGTAAAGAATGGATTGATAGTTATCTGGTGGAGGTAAAGGAAAAGGGGTGGTTAACTAATGATACCTTCTCATTTCTGAAAGTACATAATCCTATGAGAGCATGCTTCTATATACTTCCTAAAATACATAAATGCCTTATAAATCACCCAGGTCATCCAATTATATCAAGAAATGGCTCTTTGACTGAGCCTTTGTCACAATACATTGATTATTACATCAAACCCATAGCCCAGAATGTTCCCTCATATATACAAGAGATACAGGTGATATACTGTCTGTGTTAGAAGAAATTGAAATTGAAGAAAAAAGCCTGTTTGTAACTTTGGATGTTGAATCTTTATATTCCAATATACCTCATGAAGGAGGTTTGGGAGCATTAGAGTTTTATCTGGATAGAAGGGATAGTAAGGTTCCGCCTACAGAAATGTTAGTCAATATGGCAGAGTTTGTACCAACATCTAATACTTTCTTTTTCACCAATGACCAGTATGTACAAGCTAAAGGGACAGCCATGGGGGCAACTTTTGCTCCTAATTTTTCAAATTTATATCTGGAAAAATGGGAAGAAGAGTTCATTAGGAACAGAGAGCACAATCCATTTAGAGACAAAATAGATATATATAGATGCTTTATAGATGATATTTATCATCTGGACTGGTACATAAATGAGCTCTTTGATTTTGTTAAATATTTGGAACACAGTAACAAAAATCTACAGTTCTCACTATCCTTCAGTTCCACACATTAATTTTTGGATTTGATAGTTAAAAAGGATGGAACTGGCCGGGGGTATAGAAACAGATCTGTATAGGAAAAATAGAGACAGAAACACATTATTACAAGCAGACAGTAGTCACCCATATCATACTACAGCAGGTATTCCAAAAGGGCAATTTATGAGAATGAAAAGAAATTGCAGTACCATGGTTATGTATGAGAAAAGAGCAGATGAGTTGGAAGAGAGATTACATGAGAGAAAATACTCAGTTAATATTATCACTAGGGCCAGAGAAGAAGTAGATAATATGATTAGGTCAGAGGTCATGCATAAGACAGAAAAGAAAGAGAAAGCAGACAAAGGGGGTTCAATTGTAGTGATGGATACAGAATACTTAGATACTTAGAATCAATTTTGTGAGTACATATAGTGCACAATCAAGTGAGATTGGGAAAATAGTTAAAAACACTGGCACATAGTGACTTTAGATCCAGGCCTATGGGATCTTAAGGATGTAGAGCCTAGATTGGTACATAGGAAAGGCAAAAGTTGAAAAGATAAATTAGTACATTCGGCACAACCAAAACAAGAACATACAACAATGTGGTTGCCTAGACAACAAGAAGAGTGTTTTAAGTGTGAAAATTGTAAATTTTGTAAATCCCTGACACGGACCAAACATTTTATTAACCCCAAGACAAAAAGAGAGATAAAGGTCAGAGGATTCATCACCTGTGTAACAGAAGGGGTAATTTTTATGGTCACATGTACATGTGGATGTTTTTATATAGGTAAGATGAAAAGAAAATTAAAGGAAAGGGTGGGTGAACACCTGAGAGCAATAAAGAATAATGATGTTAAAAATGCATTGGCAGTCCATATGGGGAAGGTAAAAACTTAAAGAGCATGTTTGGTCTTTTGTAGGGATGGAAAAGCCTATAAAAAGCCCTGGGGGTGACTAAGATAATGTCTTGCTAAAGAGGAACAGTATTGGATTTTGCTACAGGAGGGTCAGAAAGACCTGGGCTTAATGAAAGAATTGATCTCAAACCATTTTTAAAGAAATAATTTTATTCTGACTTGTGAAAAAAGTTTAGTACAATTTGAACATATAGTTTTTGTATAAAGATACCTTACAACAAGTAATATGTATTAACCTGCATTTCTCCTTTATTTTATAGATACCTCTACTAAACATTTAAATGCAAAGTGTATCCCCAAGAAATTGGAGGAGGACACTGATGTACAAAATATTAGTGGTACAAGTTAATAGTAAAGTTAAATGATACATACTGAACTTTTCATGATGCAGTAGTAATAGCTAATGTTTTAATTTGGTTTTATGGTGACTGAATACATTTTATATAAGCAATTAATGTTGTACTGGCACTTTAAGAACACTGAGTATTTAATGGCACCTAATGGTTATGTTTGTCATTCCTATGATTAAGTGCCAGGGGGTGTGAAATGCGTTGGGAGTGTTATGCTGTGAAGGAAACAGCTTTTATGGAAGCAGGGTGCACTTATTTAAATAAAATGAAGCACTTTTATAGTACCATGAGAAAAGCTCTTGCTACTTGTGAACATTGACAACCTTCCAGGATGATAAGAGGTTATATTCTGGTTGTTAAACTTGTGCTGGCATCTGTTTTCTTGCATACATTGTAGAACTGCCTGACAGGAGACATACCCATTGAATGTACCATGTTAATATGATGAAGCCATATGTACATAGGGCCAACATGGTATTTGCTGTCTGTAGTTCTGAGGAGGGAATGGACAAAAGAAGACCCCCTCCTGGACTTGCTAGAGGAAAACAAGTGGGAGTCATCAGTGAAGACAATCAAGCTGTCACCCCAGTTGACCCCAGAACAGACCCAGGAAGTAAGAGAGGTTTTAGAGGACTTTGCCCCTTTATTTATGGCCAAGCCCAGATGGACCACCTTAGTGACACATGATGTGGACATGAGGACGGAAGCGCCCATACAACAGACAGCCTACTGGGTGTCTGAGGCCATCTGAAAGGACATTAGGAGGGAAGTGGAGTAAATGGTGGAGTTAGGGGGTAATCCAGCAATCCCACAGTCCCTGGGCCTTGCCCATAGTCCTCATTCCCAAGCCAGATAGGTCTACCCACTTTTGTGTGGACTATCATGGACTTAATGCAGTCATGAAGTCTGATGCCAACCCAATGTCCTGGACAGATGAGTTGTTGAACAAATTGGGTGGGGTGACCTACCTAACAACCATAGACATGACAAACTGGTATGGGCAGGAGGAGCTAACTGTCAGAGCTAGGGAAGTGTTGGGTAGGATACAGAAGGCAAGATTAACTGTCAAAGCTGAAAGGTGCTAGGTGACCATGGCTGAGGTCTCATATGTGGGACATGTAACATAGATCTGCTAATGCCAATGCAGATGGCCTAGCCCTAAGTTGAAGTAAGAGGCAGAACTGTTGGAAACTCATAGTAAGCAGGGGGGATGTTCCCCCCAAGTTCTGTTAAGGAGGGAGTAGTGTGGTGAGATAAGGCCATATTTTATTATTTTGGGTCATATTTTATATAGCTTTATGTATATACTGCATTTGAGATGCCTGTGGTGGCCCGTGTAAGTGCAAGGGATCATGGGTACAGAAAAAAAGCCATAAGCCCTAGACTAAGGTTAGAATTCCTGTTACTGAGCAGAAAAGCTGGTTGTTGCTAGCCAGGAACTGGAGTTAATTAAATTATCTAAAAGGAGACAAAAGAATAATTAAGTCTTGTTGGGTGGCCAGGTAGGGAAATTTGTTTGTGAAAGGCCAGGGCCTCATGAAGAGACAGAATGTCTGTCTTCCTATTGTATCTGCAAGGCTACAGTGAGCTAATCTCATTACAAACTGAATGGGCTACCATTTATGTAAATAGCTATATTTAGTGTTGAGTAATGATGTCCATCTCCCAGAGAGAGGCTGGACTGTTCCCCAGAAAATTTGGTTTCAGCTGGCTAACCTCATGTTTTTTGCCCATGTTCATAAAATGCATATCTGTGTTATTGTAATAAAACACTGAACTTTGATTATTTGGGTAACTATAGAAACTGAAATGCTAGCCAGTCACAGGGCCAGCCACATTGACTGGAACCACCCTCTTGACCCCTTTAAAACCAGAATGCAAGCCGGCCCAGTTGCGCAGAGGGCTGAGGCGCTGGCGCCTTACCTCGAACCACGCCGGTGACATGGGTTCAGGAACGGACTCGGGATGCTGGGGGCTGGCAGAAGAAGGAGAGGATTGAGCATCCATAGGACAGTTGTCCTCTCCTGGGGTGGGTAGTGGGATGGTGTCACTCTGCAGCAGCCTCTGGTGGAGACCAGGAGCACTGCAGTAGCAACACAGGAGGGAACAACACAGAAAAACGGAAACTGCTGCACGATTGACCAGATGATGGCTACCGGTCCACTGATGCCACCAATGCCCTGAAGGAGCCTTTCCACCTCAGCAGCACCCCAGGGCCAAGTAGTTGTGCTGGTCTCCCCATTGGTGCCTTCCCCCTTGGAGGAGGGGGACCCACCTGGCAAAAGGTTAAGTCCGGGTTACCCTGGGGAAGGCTGCCATATGAGGTTGGAGGCTCAGGAAGGGACAGAGTGAATCAGACAGGACCTAGGTAACCCTGAAGGAGTGGTGGGTTGTGGAGCACAAAGGAGGGGGAAAAAAACAGAATGCAGATGGGTGCCTGAGCATTTTGCTGCCTTTTGTTGCCTTTTTACTTGAAGCCTGTGGGACTCTCTCTACCTGTCTGTTGGGAGGACAGAGGCAATTTCTCCTGGATCACTGAGAGTCAAGACCTCAGCTACTGTACCCCAGTTCTGAGGACACTTTTGCACTTCAAAATTCCAGCTAAGAACTCAAGGTAGACTTTTAACCTCTGAGTTTAAAGTGTAGGTTTTTATGTATACTTTCCCTTTATTTTATATATCCTGTAACCAATCTCCAAATCTCCCTTTTATGTTATTTACTGTTTTCTAATTATTTAATTAGTGAAGCCTTTGGCTTATTTTAAAATAATTCTTCCTATATTGTTTGTGTGCTGCCTGAGTAAGAGTTGTTCAGACTATACTACGCCTGTGTGATCACTTAAGGACCAAAACACTACCAAACATGAAGTACCATTAGGGACTTCATGATGAAATGAGGGGAGCAAATACGAGGGTCTCAAGAGGAGCCTGTGGGGGTTGAACTGAATGCTTCATTTCTGAGGAAATACACAGTAATAGGGCGTATAGTGCCCCCAAAGCTATACATGCCTGTGGCTTCCTGGTTTGTGGTGCAGTGGCTGAAAGACTTCTACCCCAGGAACACAGACTCAAGATTGTATTTGTATCCCTCACAGAAAAGAGGTATCTCTGACCCCATCCCCCACCCCATTACAAAGGCCGGATTCACTGTGACAGAGAATCCAGCCTCTAAGGAGTGGACATGTGACACTTTTATTTAAAGGTGATAGAAAATAGTTTTACACCTCTATAAGCCCTCTAGTTGTTCTTTTATTGGCTACCCAGTATTCTGATATGTTTTTGACGTTTTTTGTTAAATTAATAATCTAATTTTGTTACCTTTTTAAGTACCCTGAATCCCTCTCTCCTTAGCAGTTGCTGGTATCTCTTTTCATACTGCCTGAACATTCTATGACATTACAAACTCCTTTCCAGGCCATTCAGATGAATATGGGAGTTTGTGAGGTCATAGAATGTCTTAGAAGAAATATGAAAATCAAGAGCAGTAGCTGGTGAGGAGCGTGGAACTCAGTGTAGATCTGATGGCATTCCAAAGCTAGATGATTTATTTTTGAAAAAATCAAAGCATAGCAGAATACATAACTGGCATGGAAAGGAAAATGGAAGGGCAGTTAACTACAGTATGTAAAAATAATTTCCCATCTTCTTTAATAGCCATACCAGTAATGAATTAAAATCAATTTGAGCTTGTTCAATGGCTTTATTTACATCTGAACTCATGTTTTATATACACTTACTGTGTCATCCACGTACAATATTACTTCTGAGTTCCTACAGGATGTTGGCATGGAATTCAGAAAGAGTATAAACAGACAGGGGCCCAACATGGATCCCTGCGGTACTCCAAAGTGAATTGATAATGGATCAGAGGAGTGTTCAGATACAAATGTCTCTTGATATCCAAGATAACTTGTAAACCATTTGATGGTTTCAACTGAAAAATAACACTTTTTTTATGTATCTAACGATAAGGAGTGATCCACCAAATCAAAAGTCAAGGTGAGGTTAACAAAATTCCAGTGGCAGAGTGGCCCCTATCAATAGCACCCTGCACGCTGCTTGTTAACCTACCCATGGCTGTAGTGGTGCTGTGCTGAGTCCTAAAACCATGCTAATTTTAAGAAACTATTTTGTAATTATCGAAAAAGCAGTGGTCTGATCAAAATATTCACTCAAACATTTTGGAAAGGGGAACAAAAGGAAATAGGTCTATAATTGGCATTATGAACTAGGTGCTGAGAATCAAAGAAGCTGATTGGCTAAGAGGTCTTTGAAGCCTTGATGATATTGAGCTACATCACCACGGCTTCCAAAAACCTCCAGTCACCAGCCTCCTCACTCCTCAGTGTTCCTCATGTCCCACAGTCTGAGTCAGACCTCCAGTTCACCACTATTTAAAAAAAATTAACTCTTCACAACTGTGCCCCTGACAGAATGCAGCACAACACAAGCTGCTGGGAGCTGGGATGAACAACAGCCGAGATGCCCACAACATCCGCCGCATCCTACTGTTCCATTCCCTACACAGACGTAACGTTAGGCAGCAGACGGCAGTCGCAGTGCACATTGTATCTGTCTACAGGGCAGAATGGTGCAAGTCATGCCTTGAGTGACTATTTTTTCTAAAGAGTAAAGGATCAAAACCGGCCCACCACTTGTTTTAAACCGTACTAACAGCTGACCAAGTGACAGTTTCACATTTCAGGTGACTTACTGGAAGATGTCCATTCTTCCCATTTACATTGCTGCTTCCTGCTTGCCATAGATAACATGGAGTTGATTACCTATCTTCAGCCAGGGTAATGGTCAGATGTCTCCCAGGTACATCAGTGTGGAGAGACACTGACCACATTGCTAAACTTGTTCAGGAAGCAGGAGAAAACATTAACATCCTGGTACTGCATAGGACTATCGATCTTGTCAGCCAGTCAGCTGGGAGACCAAGAAACACTTGACCAGGCTGGGAGACAAACTATCATCCATTTCATCTGGCATCTCCTTCTCTAAGATCCTGCCAGTCCGGGAGAGGGGGGCAGATGGATGGAAGGTCAAAGAAGGGGAGATAGGGGAGCTAAACATGTGGCTCAAGGGCTGGTGCCAGGGAAAAGGACACAGATTTGTAGGGAACTGACAACAGTTTTGGGAGCAAAAGTTCTTTAAATTTGATTGACTGCATCAGACTAAGGAGGGAGTCAGTGCATTGGGGCAGATGTTTGACGTCCTTGCAGAATAGTTAAACTAGCAAATGGGAGGGGTGCAGCACCCCACTACGTCGAACGGAAGAACACCCTCCCCTTCAGCTAGTGGTCAAACAGGAGTTCAGCATGTTTGCAGTTCATTTGTATCACCAGGTAAGAAAAAAGTTCAGCTCCCCATACAATGCACAGGGGAAACGCCAAACCTCACCCGACAACTAACACACTGAAATCTGGCCAATGGAAAATCATGTACACAAATGCTCGCAGTCTGGGAAATAAGATCCCAGACCTACAGGCAATAACGACAGAGGCTAAACTGCACATACAGTAGTAGTAATTAGTGAGATGTGGTTTACCAGTTACCACACTTGGGAGACTTCAGTACCTGGCTAGGTACTGTTCAGAAGTGACCGAGGTGCAAAAAGGGTGGGGGTGGAGTGGCCCTGTATGTCAATGAAAATATCAAAGCTACAGAAATTCAGAATACACATAAGAAGCCAGAAGAACGGTGGGTTACCCTGGAAACAGGAAATGGGACAGCCATAAGAACTGGGGTTGTCTACAGGCCCCCGGACCAGGGGGAGGACATAGACACATTACTGTTAGAAGATATACAAAACATAACAGCTAAAGGGGAGGTTCTGATAATGGGAGACTTCAGCATGCCAGATACAGATTGGTCAATATCAGCAGGAACATCTGCCAGACCTAGGCACGTAGTGGATTCCCTGCAGGGGGAAGGCTTCAAACAACTGGTACAACAACCCACAAGAGACAGGGCTATCCTAGATCTAGTACTGACTAACAGGGAAAGGATCACAGATCTCCAGGTAGAGAAGGTCACCTGGGGGCCAGTGACCATCACATGGTATGGTTCAATTTGGCCACTACAACTAAATCATCCTATTCCAAGGCAAAAATATGGAACTTCAGAGGAGCTGACTTTGATAAGATGACCAACAGAGTTAAGCTAGCCCTGGCAAAAAGAAATGCAGGTTAGGATGTACAGGCAAAGTAGACAAGCCTTAAGGATGCAATACCTGAAGCAACATCCCACTGTGTTAGAGAGAAAAGGAAGTGCAAAAGAAGAAGGAAACCATTTTGGTTCTCAAAAACAGTAGCAGAAAAGGTCAGAGCCAAAAGGCTGGCCTTCAGGAAATATAAGGAACACAGCGGGATAAAGATAGGAGAAGCTACCAAACTTCCTAAGGGAAGCAGGAAGGCAGTAAGGTATGCAAAGGCCAAAACTAAGGCAACACTAGAACAGACAGTAAAAGAAGGTGACAAGACTTTCTATAGATGCATTAGTGAAAGGAGAAAGTCCAGAGGGTATTGCTAAGATCAAAGGAGATAAGGGGCGTGTGAAGAGGAGGACCATGTAAAACATCTATCCTAAATAATACTTCTGCTCAGTATTTACTGAAGAAGGTATGGCAAGAACCCCACAACTCAGCACCATGGACACGGGCAGGGGGGCGAGCACTAGTTCCTTCACAAAAGAAAGGGTCCTACAAGAGCTCGATAAGGTCAGGGTGGACAAGGCAAAGGGACCTGATGGCATACATCCCAGGGTACTAAAGGAGCTAAGGGTGGAATTAGCAGAGCCATTATCAGAACTGTTTAGTGAGTCTCTGAACACAGGAGAGGTCCCAGAAGACTAGAGAAGGGCTCATGTGATCCTGCTCCACAAGAGTGGTAGCAGGGAGAAGGCAGAGAACTACAGACCAGTCAATCTTACCTCAGTAGTGGGCAAAATTATAGAGGCACTCCTTAAGGAAAGGATAGTGCAACTCCTGGAATCCATAGGAGCACAGGATCCAAGATAGCATGGGCTTACAAAAGGACGGTCCTGTCAAACTAATCTCATAGATTTCTTTGACTGGGTAACCAGAGTGGTGGATCAAGGAGGAGCAGTTGATGTCACCTACCTTGATTTCAGCAAGGCTTTTGATACTATTCCACATAGAAGATTGATTAATAAGCTGGGTAGGCTTGATGTGGTCAGACATTGGTCAACTGCGGCAAATTGTTGACACAGGCAGAAAACAGAGTATGTAAACAGCATGCAGCCAGAAGAGATGCAAGTCACAAGAGGGGCACCCTCAGGGATCAGTTCTGGGGACAGACCTCTTCAATGTCTACATCAGTGACATTGCAGATGGACTGGAGGAAAGACTGTGATGTTTGCAGTTGACACCAATATCTGCAACAGAGAGACGATCTAGATGGGGTGGGCAGAATGAGAAGAGATCTAGATAAACTAGAAAAATGGTTGGAAGAGTGGCAACTGGGGTTTAATGAAAAGAAGTGCAAGATCATTCACATAGGGAAGAGAAACCCTGAAGCCACCTATAGGCTGGGAGGTGAGTTGCTGGCAGTCACAAGAGAAGAAAGAGACTTGGGCATCATCATCACTGATGACCTGAAATCATCCAAGCAGACCACCAAAGCAGTAGGTAAGGCTAGGGGATGTTAGTGTATTAGTAGGGGTATCACAAGTCGGAAGAGGGAGGTAATAATCCCTCTTTACAAGACACCGATTAGGCCCCATCTGGAGTACTGTCTGCATTACTGGAGGCCACACCTTCACAAGGAAATTAACCAAATTGAGGCAGTCCAGAGAAAGGCAACCAAAATAGTGCAGGGACTGCATCAGAAAACATATGAGGACAGATTAACGGAGCTCAATATGTATACCCTAGAGCAAAGGAGGGAAAGAGGTGATGTGATCGAAACATTCAAACACCTTAAGGGCATTAACAAGATGAAAGGATCTAACATGTTTCAACATAAGAAAAATAGCAGGACAAGAGGACACAGCATGAGATTAGAAGGAGGCAGATTAAGGGATAATGTGAGGAAGTTCTTTTTCACAGAAAGGGTAGTGGATGCATGGAATGGCCTACCTCAGGAAGTGGTGGATATGAATACAGTGCAGGGCTTCAAACAGGCATGGGATAGGCATAAGGGAGCAATGCAGATGAGTATGAATAGATAGGCCATTGACAGAGCAAGGCCGATGGCACATTTATAAGGCAGAAAAAGAAATGGGCAGACTGGATGGGCCTTGTGGTCCTTGTCTGCTGTCAACTTCTATGTTTCTATTTTATTGCTTTTTTTGGCCATAAAAAAAGTATTGCAATTATTGTTTTTTCTTGGGGTTTTCTATAGCTGTAATTTATACAAGCAAAACATTATGGCTGGGTGTTTACAGTTCTCTGATATTTGCAAGCCAAGAGGCTGAATGCACTCGATTTGTGACGTGCCTCAGTAAGCCAGTGTGTATGAGGCTCACTGAGTTCTGCCAACAGCAGCACATATGTTTTCGCATACATAAACCAAAAACACATCATGCAGTATTGCCTTTTACTACACCAGTGCTTCATTCTCGCATCCACTGGCATTCTCTCACTCACTGTCCATATGAACATAAACATGTATGTACCTATAAGTGGGAGTATTATCTGGCTGTCTCTATATATGTATAGTGATGTAGAGTCATTATTGTCCGTAGAACTGCTCTATGCAGACAGACTGCCTCAAAGTCATTATAGAAACATAGAAAGGTAGACTTTGATGGCAGACAAGGACCGCTTGGCCCACCTAGTCTGTCCATTTCTTACGTATAGGATACGCTACGGATTCCAGTCACCCAACATCCTACTTCCTCCTACCTCTCACTAAAATTGCCTTATGTCTGTCCCATGCATTCTTGAATTCTCCCACTGTTTTTGACCATACAGCCTCCTCTGGAAGGTGGTTCCATGCATCCACCACCCTCTGTGTAAAAGTACTTTCTCACATTGCCCCTGAGCCGCCCCCTCCACCTCCAAATTGTGCCCTTGTTCTTGTGCATCTCTTTTCATAAAGATGCTTCCATCGTGGACTTTGTTGATTCCCATGAGGTACTTGAAAGTTTCATCATGTACCCCTTTCCTCCTTTCCTCAAGAGTATTCATGTTAAGCACTTTTAATCTCTTCAGATGTCTTCTGTTGCAGACCCTGCACCATTTTAGTTGCCCTCCTCTGGACTGCTTCCATCTTGTCTATGTCCCTGCAGATATGAGAGGTCTCAGAACTGTACACAGTACTCCAACTGGGGTCTCACCAACTGTCTGTACAGAAGGATAATAACTTTTGTTTCCTACTGGTGATGCCTCTCCCTATATATCCCAGCATCCCTAGCCCTCCTTACTGCCTTCTCACATTGCTTACCTACTGTAAGGTCATCTGATTTGACTACCCCAGGTCCGTTTCCATTTGTGTTGTTGTTAGTGCCTCCCCCCACTGTGTACTCTTCTTCTGGGTTTTTGTTTCTCAGGTGCATTACTTTGCACTTTTTTGCATTGAATCTAAACTGCCATATTTGTGATTAGTCCTCCAATCTTGTCAAGTCCATTCTCATCCTTTGCACCCCTTCTTGTGTATCAATCCTGTTTCAGATCTTTGTGTCATCTGCAAAGAGGTATACTTTTCCTTCCAGCCCCTCTGTAATGTCTTCTATAAAGACATTAAAGAGGACTGGTCCCAATACTGAACCCTGTGGTACCCCACTAGTAACCCCCCTTTCTTCAGAGTGTACTCCGTTTACTATACCCTCTGGGTTCTTGTTACCTAGGCTACCACCTGGGACCCTCTCCCAGACTGGCAAACTTGTTTATTAATTTTGTGTGGGACTGTATCAAATGCCTTGCTATAGTCTAAGCAGGCCATATCCACAGCCCCTCCTGGTCTATTACTTTAGTTACCCAGTCAAAGAAATTCGATTAGATTCATCTGACATGACCTTCCTGCAATGAATCCATGCTGCCTTGGGTCCTGTGCCCCGCTGGCCTCTAGGTACTCAACAATTCTTCCTTTCAGAAGTGATTCCATCATGTTCCCTACCACTGAGCTCAAACCGACAGGTCAGTAGTTTCCAGCGTCTGCTTTGTTCCCACTTTTGTGAAGAGGAATCACATCTGCCCTTCTCCAGTCCTCTGGTACCACATCATCCTCCCATGATTTGTTAAAAAGGGTAGTCAGTGGTGTCACTAGTTCTCCCCTAATTTCTTTTAGAACTCTGGGGTGAATCCCATCAGGCCCCAATGCTTCGTGCAGTTTGAGTATTCAATCCAATCCAATCCATTCCATCTTTATTTTTATAGCGCCTTTCAAAACCAAGGCGCAGTACAAACCATAAATACAATAAAATACCATAAAACTGATTTATAGATATATAAAACCAAATCATTGTCATCCAGCTGTAATTTGGGAAGGCCAATCAAAACAAATAAGTTTTCAACATTGTTTTAAAACTACTGATGGTCAGGCATTCTCTTAACCGACAAGGTAGAGAATTCCACAGGGTCGGTGCTGCAAACAAAAAAGCTCGGGCACCAGATGTTTTAAGATGAACCCTGGGAATCTCTAGCAATCCCTCATTGGCAGATCGGAGTGGACGACTGGGGGAGTAGGGAGTCAGGAGATCCTTAAGGTAGTCAGGTCCCTGTTCATGTAGGGCTTTAAAGGTAAGCAAGCCTACCTCAGCGTGGCTCAGTGGTAGCACATCTGCCTCTGGACCAGAAGGTCATGGGTTCTCGTCCCACACCAGGATTGGACTTGCACCTAAAAATCTCTGGTATCCGAGTGCAGTATTGGGGGGTGTTGTACTGCTGGGGTGTCCGGTCCTTTGGATGAGACGTTAAACCGAGGTCCTTTCTGCCCCATCTTGGTGTTGTCCTGGTGGGTGTCCAGGTGGAAGTAAAAGAAACCAGGGCACTCTTTGCAAAGAGTAGGGAACATTCCTGGTGTCCTGGCCAACATTCCCCTTCCCATAAACCAGTTCATGCAATTATCTAGGCTGTGTGTGGGTGATGATGATGTGCAATATGGCCGCACCACACATTCAGTCACTTCACTACCAGTCTAGCATTGCTTGTAAAGTGCTTTGGATGTATGAAACGCGATATATAAATGCTGATTCTTCTTCTTCTTTGTAGGTAATCCACCACTGAACTGGAAGCCAGTACAGTTCATTCAGGACCGGTGTAATATGACTGGACCTGGAGGTACCAGTCAACAACCTGGCCACAGCATTCTGCACCAGCTACAAGCGGCGATATCAACCCTTGACAGCCCTAGGTAGAGGGCATTGCAGTAGTCAAGACCGGGTAGTAATGAAGGCATAGACCAATGCTGGAAGGTCACCAGGGGAATCAGATGTTTCATCCGGGTAATATTCCTCAGATACAAAAATTAAGATTTGACAACAGCTGACAGCTGAGACTTCAGGGTTAAGCCATTATCAAAAATAATGCCCAGGTTTCGCACCCGATCTGAGGTGACAAGCTGGGCACTAGTAAGCCAAAGGCTAGATATCTTCCCAGAACCAATACCTGCCCCCAGGAGACCTGGTTCCACCACCAACACCTCAGTCTTATCCGAATTCAATCTCAGCTAACTGGAGCTCATCCAGTCTTTGATCTGGGAGAGGCAGCTGTTTAGAACAGAGACTGCATCAGCCTGTCCGTGTACAAAGGACATATACATCTGAGTATCATCTGCATAGCAGTGACAACTCAAGTTGTAACACCTAATGATTTCTCCCAAGGGCAGCATGTACACTGCAAACAACATGGGTGCCAATATGGAGCCCTGAGACACCATGCAAGGCAGAGGGAGGGCATCAGAAGAATACATCCCTATGACCACCCTCTGAGAACTGCCTATCAGGAAAGATTGAAACCATTTGAGGACTGTATCTGACAGTCCACAAAGAAGCCACAGGATCTCCAAAAGCACCTCATGGTCCATAGTGTTAAAAGCTGCGGAGAGATTGAGAAGGACCATGATGATACAAGCCTTCGATATCTCACCATTAGGAGATCATTTAATACCCAAACAAGGGCAGTCTCCGTACTGTGTCTCTTCCGAAATCCAGACTGGAGAGCCTCACAGACACCGTGAGTTACTAAGTGATTGTCCAATTGCACCGCAACCACCTTCTCAATAGCCTTCCAAACAAAGTGAAAGTTAGAGACAGGTTGGTAGTTAGCTGGATCATCTCAATCTAAGGAAGATTTTTTAAGGGGTGGTCAAATGACCGCCTCTTTTAATGGGGCTGGAAAGGTTACCCCCTCCAAAGCTCTCCAGACAATTTCAGCTAGGGTCAGGCAGACAACATCTACACACCCCACCAGCAGGGAGGTAGGGCCCAGATCCAAACTACAGCAAGTTGGGCACAAGGTTTGGACAATCTTCATGATGTCCATGAATTCTGGTTGGTAAAACTCCTTCCAGACAGACCGGGCATTCGTCACCTCCCATTGACCACCGCATCCCCTCATGGAGAGGGCTTGGCCAATTCCGGACCTGATGCTGGCAACCTTATCTGTGAAGAACCGAGCTAGCTCATCACACTCAACTTGTGAAAAAACTCTTCCAGAATGCAGACAGAATGGATTGCACAGTCTGTCAACAGTGCAAAAGAGTTGTGATGGTTGGTTCTGTGCAGCAGAAATCTCCCTGGACAGGAACTCTTCCTTCTTACAGGTGATTTCTGATTGATAGATATAATGCTCCATCAATCTAAGCCTGTCAGCATCCAGGCCAGATTTCCGCCAAGTTCTCTCCAGTCTTCGACCACCACACCTCAGCTCCTTCAAGAACCCATCATACCATTGGTATCTTGGGCAAAGAGTGAGTGGTCAAACATGAACAGGAGCAATCAAATCCAGGACATCTCCCACTGCCCTATTATAAGCCAAACCCATTGTATCCCACTTTATCTCCAGGGACCACAGTGTCAATGACCTTTCTGTTTGTGTCCTGCAGCAGGGCTTCTGGGATTCTGACCATAGAATTGTTGAGTACCTAGAGGCCAGAGGGACACAGGACCCAAAGCAGCATGGGATAACAGTGGGAAGGTACTGTCAGATGAATCTAATTGATTTCTTTGACTGGGTGACCAAAGTAGTAGACCAGGGGAGGGGCTGTGGAAATGGCCTACCTAGACTTTAGCAAGGCATTTGACACAGTCCCACATAAAAGATTAATAGACAAATTAACCAGCCTGGGAGTGGGTACCAGGGTGGTAGCCTGTGTAAAACATTGGCTGGACAACATAACACAGAAGGTAATTGTAAATGGAGTCCACTCTGAAGAAAGAGGGGTTACTAGTGGGGTACCACAGGGTTCAGTACTGGATCTGGTCCTTTTTTAATGTCTTTATAAGTGCCATTGCAGAGGGACTGGAAGGAAAAGTATGCCTCTTTGCAGATGACACAAAGATCTGTAACAGGGTTGATACACAAGGAGGCGAGGGAAGGATGTGAAGGGACTTGGCAAAGTTGGAGGAATGGTCAGAAGTATGGCAGCTTGGATTCAATGCAAAGGAGTGCAAAATAATGCTCCTGGGAAACAAAAACCCAGGGGAAGATTACACAATGTGGGGGGACAACAACAAATATGGAAAGAGACCCGGGGGTAATCATATCACATGACCTTAAGGTTAGCAAGCAATGTGAGAAGGCAGTAGGGAGGGCTGGGGGTATACTGGGATGTATAGGGAGAGGCATCACCAGCAGAAAACAGGAAGTTGCTATCCCTCTGTACAGACAGTTGGTGAGACCCCATCTGGAGTACTGCATCCAGTTCTGGACACCCCATCTCTGCAAGGACATAGACAGGATGGAGGCAGTCCAGAGGAGGGCAACTAAAATGGTGTGGGGTCTGCAAGATAAGCCATATGAGGAGAGACCAAAGGAGCTTAATATGTATACCATTGAGGAAAGAAGGGAGAGGGGGGACATGATAGAAACTTTTAAGTACGTCAGTGGAATCAGCAAAGTCCAAGAGGGTAGCATCTTTCAGAAAAGAGATGTGGAAGAACAAGGGGACACAATTTAAAGATAGAGGGGCCAGTTCAGGGCAATGTAAGGAAGTATTCTTTCACAGAGAAGGTGGTGGATGCATGGACCAGCCTTCCTAAGGAGGTTGTGGGGTCTAAAACTGTGGGAGAATTCAAGAATACATGGAACAGACATAAGGGAGTTCTTGTGGGGGTAAGAAGAAATAGGTGGTTGGTTAACTAGGATCTGCAGCTTATCTGTAGGTAGGGCAATGGGCAGACTAACTGGGCCAAGCGGTCCTTATTCAGCCGCTAAAATCTATGTTTCTATGTTTCATAGAAAAAACATGGAAGCCAAGCTGATCATCCACCTTGGCTCCCAGCAGTCCTCTGGTTTAAATGATAGACTTATTTTCCACTAACATCTTTCAGCCACCCCTTATTTTCCCTAAAGTCTATTTGTATTTGTACTCATTTAATTTATTTTTCATTTTCACCATAAGTCTCCTTCTCTGTCTCCTTCCCAGACATTTGTCACCTTTCAGCCTTCTTACTAGGCCTAGTGGTGGGCGAAGTGGGCTCAATCCGCTCCGTGAAGCTATTCATGGAGCAAAGGCTGATTCACGGAGTGCTCTGCAACGTGAAGCGGAGTACTTCGCATAATAAGGAACGGAAGTCCATTGAAATAATGGCTTCATGTTACCCCGCTCTCCCAGACCACTACTCCACTCGAAATTTCAGGCTAAGTGCATTGAAAACAATGTACTTTGGCCTCACTTCTACCTTGTTTTTCAGCTCTGAAGGTGAATTTTGTAGTGATTCATGGGATTTCAGGTCACATGGCTCTATATTGATCTACACAGTCTCAGTTCAGGGTAGTATGAGAAGGAAGGAGTAGGAGACAGTCTGCTCTGAAAGCTGTCTGTGATAGAAATCTTGTAAAAGCTATTCAAAAAGCATTTATGTATTTTTTTTTTGGATCCAACTTTAGTTCATCGATTGTAGGAAACCCTCCTTGCCGATATCATTGGCGTTTTGCTTTTGTGTGGATTTTGGAATGTTAATTTACTACATTGAGCGTGTGTGGTGAAAGACAGTGAAAGCGTGCTTTGGGTGAGGGGCGTATCTGTGGTGTAGTAGATTTAAGTTGGAGAAATAGTGATTTCTTTGTTTTTTGGTTATCTTTTTGTTATATAACTGACTGTGTTAATGTACACACTAATATTGTCAGTAATAGTAGACATTTTCTTGCTGTTTGTTGTGTGGATGTGGTGCAGCAGTTCATAAGTTTAGGTTGTTTACATTACAAATTTAGAATACGTAACGTGGCATAGTGCTGAACTTCTGTATTTGCTACTCATTCCTCATTCAGTGTCGTACACAAACTGTTCTGTGTGTGAGTGTGTGTGTGCAGTGTTGCATGCATCAAATAATGCACCTTTTAGTGTGCACAAACTAGTGTGATTGCAGGCAAAGCAGTGTGAACCTGTTATCCACTGCAGCTGCCTGTTTTGTACTGCTATCATGGTATCTGTTCTCAGTTTTGCTGCTTGTAGTGCCGTAAAAATCTGCACTGTCTACATTCAGTGCCCCCCCACTCCCACATTCAAAAGGTATTTTTTACCAGATTGGATTGTTTTTGTGACATCATCAGCACCACTGGTTACTGACTGAAGTTGTTTTAATTCTGTGACAGTTTCAAAGTAGTATCTTATCTGTTGCTGAAGCCACAGTTGTTTATTTAGCTTCACATCCAGCGTCCCTCCAATCAGAGAGTGAATTTATCAAAATCTGAATTTGGTTATAATATTGTGGTTGATCCCCAAAATGCCTGCAAAGAGACGTGCAAGCAAAGTTGTTTCTTGCCATGGCAATGTTGGCAGTAAGATGGTCTGTGGCCGTGGTAGTTTTACGCAGATGCAGAAGTGCATTGCTGATGTGAGGAAAGGTATTTCTCCTGCAATGTTTTTTACAACCCAATCAGTAGCTTCACTCATAGTTGGAGGAGATGATGTTTTCCCAGCCGGTGGTGTTAATGCTACTGGTGTTAGTGTTGGTGGAGGTAGTATTAGTATTTTTGCATCAAGTTCTAATTCTGACTAGTGTACCATATCCAAACATATTGAGTGTGAAGCAGTGCAAGTGAGTGGCAGCACAGATGATGTCATACTTCCCAGTAACATCCCAGTAACTGAACCTGAGGATTCTGATAATCATGTGAACGATAGCATGCAATGTGATATTCTGTCCACCGTGGACTTAATGGCATGCATTTTCCATGCAGTGATTCACAGTGTGATGAAAAATATCAGGTGATGGTGGTGTAGATGCTGATGATGAATGTGATGATGATGATGATGATGTTGCTGTTATTGCAACATGCAGTCCACATGCTAGCATCCAAGCAGAAGATGTGAATGTGTGTGACACTGATGAATATGATGATGATGATGACGTAATTGACCCAGTTGGGAACCGGAGAAAAGAAATTCAAAGTGGCTGTGTCTGAGTCTGTTTGAGGAATCCTCCCCATACAAACTTGTGATCTACCAGTTTTAGTTGATGATGATGACCCAGTAATCAACATAACAGATAGTCGTGGTGGTCAGTTGCAGTCTAGGTGTGCAGTGCCCAAAACATCACGTGCCCCCCCCACTTCAGTGCTTAAAATAATGGACTTAAATGAGCCATATCATGGACATGTTAAAAGCAGAGGATCACAATCCCTTGTTTGGGATTTTTTTGTTCAAGATGCAAATGACGATTCAGTTGCAATCTGCCAGGTTTGCCATGTGCGTGTGAGTCGAGGTAAAAAGGGGAGCCATTTGGGCACAGGAGGACAGCATACAAATCTTAAGAATAGGCACTTGGCACTGTGGACCCAGCACAAGCTGGCAGCTAATACCACAGTGGGGCATTCACCCTTGTCACCGGCAACCATAGCCAGCATGTTATCCCCTTCCATGACTGTTAAGCCCAGTAGGAAATTAAACGTGTGCAGTAGTGGGGTAATAAGAGCAGAGGATTACTACAGGCATTATGAGGTGGAGGACCATAATGACTTTGAAATGTTGTCCAGTGCTGGAGAGAGTAGCAGTTTTTGTGGTGGTGGTGGTGGTGGTGAATGCAGTATGTCTAGTGTGGTGGTACATCAACCCCAGTTGCCAAATCTAGCAAAATAACATTTCTGGGTTTGTCATCATCACCTGTGCAACTGTCTTCATCAAATGTCCACACTCCACCCCCTGCCAATGCCATTCATCACAGAGCACAACCATTTGTGATCAACACACCCTGTGTAAAACGTTTAAGTCAGCCCACATTACAGAGTGTTTTGAGCATAAGCTGAAGTACCTGCCCAATCATACAGTGTCACATGAACTTAATACTGCTGTAGCGGAAATGCTGGCAATTGATCTTTTGCCCTTCCCCTTTGTGGAGAATTTTGGGTTCCGGCAGTTTGCTGCACATGCCTGTCCAAAATGGAAAGTCCCATCCAGGACGAACTTTTCTACCCTTGCTGTCCCTGAGTTGTTCCACACTGTGTCCGACTCAGTAAGACATGCCCTTCAACATTCCTCCTCTCCATTCATCTATTTAAGTATGGATATGTGGACAAGTGGAAAAACAGCAGGGAGTTCATATTTGTGTATAACTGCACATTGGGCACAGGTGCCAGGGGTTTTGTGATGTTGGTAGTGTGAATAATCAGTGCAGTAATGTGGATTGTCATGGTAGCAATCTTCCAGGAATTCAACAGTGTGCAATGATTGCTATGCGAAATGTGACCTGTTCACACACTGGTGAGAACATGTTGGATGTGGTACTGACTGAAATTTACAGATGGCTAAACCCTCTGTCCCTGAGAGCTGGGTTCATAGCAAGTGACAATGGTCAAATGTGGTGAAATGCATCACGAATGGTGTTTTTTTTTTCATGTTCCATGCATGGCCCACTGTTTAAATCTTGTGGTGCAGAAGTTTCTGCAGCACCCTAATGTAAAGGAAATGTTGACCATTGCATGACATATCTGCTCTCACTTTTCAAGATCTGGAAAGGCCCGTGACCAACTGCAGCATTTGCAGATACAAAACAGCCTGCCTCAGCACCACTTGAAGCTGGAAGTTGTCACCCCATGGAACTCAACTTTATACATAGTTGAGAGGTTGTATGAACAATACAAAGCCATCTCAGAATATCTTGTTATGCACACTAGCCGTGACAGTTCCGGGGTTTCCATGTCCATGACGACTAAACAGTGGCACCTCATGGACTCTGTAATAATAATTTTGCGGCCTTTTGAACATGCCACACAGGCAGTGAGTGGTGAGTCTGCCTCCATTAGCCAATCAATTCCACTGCTGCAGGTGCTGAGGCAGACATTGGTGAATGTACAGCATAGCCTTGATGTTGCCTGAGATGGTGGTAGCAGAATGTTGCTGCAACACATGCTGACAATATTTGACCAGAATCGTCACATTTTGAGCATTCAGCGTAGTGACAACTTTGCCATAGCAACAATTCTGGACCCACGATACAAACGTGGAATTGCATCAGTACTGGAGGGAGGGCCTGAACAGTTAAAAATGTCAGTGGTCAACTGGTGTGCAGGTTCATGAGGCACAGAAGTCACATGCCAAGGTCAGCAAACCTCAGCAGCATAATCTGGCTGAAGGTGTACCTGGAGGACCATCAAGTATATCCTGTAAGGGGAAGGGGACTGCAGTTCCAGGTGGTCTGTCATCCAAAGTGGCTGGCATCAACCTGCTTTGGGAGGCTTTGTCCCAAGTGGGTATTTATGAAATAAATGATTTGGGAGAACAGGATGATGCATCAACAACTGGACTTAGAGCGGCACAGAGAATGGTTGAGTCATATTTGTCTGAAAACAGGCATTTGACAATAACTGACTATCCTTTTTAGTACTGGAGTGGAAAGGTCAGTGAATGGCCAGAGCTGACTGCAGTGGCACTGAAGCACCTCACATGCCCACCCTCCAGTGTAAGTGTTGAGAGGGTATTCAGCTCAGCAGGTGCAATAGTCAGGGATCGTCAGACAAACCTGTCTCCTGCAAATGTTAGTTTGCTAACATTCATTAAAATGAATGAGAGGCACATACCAGCAAAGGCTGCAGCCTTGGTATTCATCCCCCAAGCCTAGTCATGGTAGTCTTGCTGATGTGGAAATGGAGCATCCTGGTGGCACTGGCTGTGGCTGACTGAAACGACCCACCACTGATGTAGATGATGACACAGTGGAGAAAGAATTTCCCAGTGGTCAGACTTCAGATATCGATGACTGCGAGGGCAGCCTTCTTTATGAGGAGGATGATGATGTGGCTGATGTTGGCAGGTTTTAACTGAAGTTTTTAAAAGGTGGTGTGCCCCCCCCCAACCACCACCACCAGGACTGATGTTAGCCACTGCCACCATGAGTCTTTCTGCCCCAGGACCACCACCTCCAGGACTGATGTTAGCCACTACCACCATGAGTCTCTCTGCTACCAGACCACCACCACCAGGACTGATGTTAGCCACTGCCACCATGAGTCTGTCTGCCCCACAGCGGACCCCCACCACTGGGACTGATGTCAGCCACTGCCACCATGAGTCTATCTGCCCCCGTACCACCACCAGGACTGATGTTAGCCACTGCCACCATGAGTCTGTCTGCCCCCCAGACCACCACCACCACCAGGACTGATGTTAGCCACTGCCACCATGAGTCTGTCTACCCCTAGACACCACCACCACGGGACTGATGTTAGCCACTGCCACCACTGAGCCTGAGTCTGTCCAGACCACGCATCCATCAGCCACAGACACAAAGCTTCTTAATATTTAAACCATAAAGTGAGTATTACACATTGGTATAAACAACTTTGGAAGGCAAGATGTCGGAGATATAGTCCATGAAATGGAAACAGCAGTTAAAACAATTCAGGATCTGAACACAATTCCATTAGTATCAGAAGTTCTTCCTTTCACCAAGAGCTAGCTACTAAAGAAAATGTCAAATCAAGAGTTACAATAACTGGTTACGTAGATGATGTTTTAGTAAACAACATTCAGTGTCTAAGAACCTGGGAAAGATTTGCTAATAACCAGGCATTATTTGGGTATGACAGATTTCATCTAAGCAGACAGGGCTCGAGGTTACTTGGTTCTACTATATATAGTGTCCTACACCAAACAAAAAACTAAATAAAATGCGGCAAAGGGAACCACCATCATTGTACTTACACCCACAGGCAGCACCCAATATGTCCACAGCTGCTATGAAAAACAAAAACAAATACAAGGTTAACTTTTCTTTTTAGTAATGCCAGGAGTTTAAACAAAGTAAAGATGGATGAACTCCAAATTTTACTAATGAAAGAAAAATATGATATTGTAGCAATAACAGAAACTTGGTGGAATGATACAACTGAATAGAACATTAATATTCCGGTTATGTGACTCACTACAGAAATTGAAAGGGAAAAACTGGGGGGCAGGGATTGCACTTTTATTAAAGACGAAATTAAATTCAAACCACTCCTGAAACACCAGAAATAACCAGATTGAAAACACTTGGGTTGAACTACTAGGTGAAAGCAACCAAAACTTCTTATTGGTTTGTGTTATAGACCACCTGACACAGACCTAATAAGCAGTCAAGCTATATTAAACAGCATAAACAATAAATCCAAATACAAATATTTCTTATGGGAGATTTTAACTTTCCTGGCATAAATTGGCATTAGTTACACAGGAACTAACATCCAGGAAAATCAATTCTTGGATTGTTGTTCATTTAATGGTTTACATCAATTAATCAATGTGGCAACAAGAAAAATAGCATTCTTGACCTACTGTTAATGGACAATACTGATAATATATCTAACATCACGGTCAAACCTCC
Source organism: Neoceratodus forsteri (assembly GCA_016271365.2). Taxonomy (NCBI): domain Eukaryota; kingdom Metazoa; phylum Chordata; order Ceratodontiformes; family Ceratodontidae; genus Neoceratodus; species Neoceratodus forsteri. The sequence goes on along the minus strand of CM057449.1, from coordinate 775,964,063 downwards.
AATACACAACAGTGACCATAATACTATAAGTTTTATCTGTGGTATCTAGATTAAACGTAGCAAAGGTAAAACCATTTTTAAGGACTATAACAATGCTGATTTGGCACAGCTAAAATCCGATCTCTATAGTTGGGATGGTGATATCAAAATAACTTCCCCTGACAATCTTTGGATTTCAATTAAGAACAAATTATTAGAGTTAGAGGCTACATATGTCCCTAATAAAACAGTACATAACAACAAAGGAAAGATCCCACCTTGGATAACTTTGACTATAATAAAATTAATCAAACAAAAAAAACAGGCATACAAACAAATGAAATGTGATGGGAGTGATTTCAACAAATGGAAGTATAGATGTCTTAAAAAATGCAAAAACAAAATAAAGAAAAAAAGATTTGAAAATGGGCTGGCAAACAGGAGAGATGGAGGCAAAAGTTGTTATACATATATAAACAAAAAGAAACAAACATCTCGGACAATAGGTTCAATTACACTGAATACCCAAGAGATAACAGCCCCACAAGAACTGGTTAAGGTTTTCAATGATTACTTTTCATCTGTATTCAATACTAATAACAAAGTACCAGTTGTTATTTCAACCGCTTGTGATGATAATGACCTCACATTTACTAAAGAGGAGATTATGACCCAACTCAACAAAATTAATGGTTAACAAATCACCTGGGCCTGATAGGCTACATCCCAGATTATTTTAAGAAATTAAAGCTTGGTTATTACATCCACTTTACATACTTTTAATATGTCATTTAAAAGTAACAAAATTCCAAATGATTAGAAAAAAGCAGTTGTTACACCAATCTTCAAATAAGGAGATCAAACTAAAGTTTCCAACTATAGACCAATCAGTCTAACCTGCATAATTGGGAAAATCTTTGAGACTCTACTAAAAACAAACTTGAACAAGAACTAGAAACAAAAGGGTTAAGAGATAAATTACAGCATGGTTTTATAAAAAAAATAGATCATGCCTAACTGGAAACCTAGTATTTTATGAACATATAAGTACGAACCTTGATAACAATATACCCATGGATGTTGTTTATCTGGACTTTCAAAAGGCTTTCGATAAAGTGCCCCATGACCTCTTAATAAATAAAATGAGACTTTTATGTATAAACTCTAAAATCACAAATTGGGTAGAGGAGTGGTTAAAAGAACGGATCCAACGTGTGTGTATAAGAGGTTACTTATCCGACCCCTGTCCAGTCACTAGTGGAGTGCCACAAGGGTTGGTCTTGGGACCACTACTATTTGATATCTTCATATCTGACTTAACTACAAATTTAAAAAGTTTCTCCATAAAATTTGTCGATGATACAAAAAAACCCACACCGGTTAAAACTGTCGATGATGTAGCAACATTCAGTAATGACCTCAGGATAATTGAGATGTGGGCAGTTAATAACCATATGTCCTTCAATTTAGACAAAGGTGTAATCATGCACTTTGGTACAGCTAATATATTAAACAATTATACATTGAATGGGCACACATTAACTTCTGTGGTCCAACACAAAGATTTAGGGCTAATTATTAATTCAGAACTTACTTCAGGTAGCCATTATAATTATATTATAAACAGAGCAAATAGACTAATTGGCTGCATCAAAAGGAGTTTTTCCTCTTGTAACAGGGATTGCATCATGCCACTATACAGGGTATATGTTAGGCCCCACTTAGACTACTGTTCTCCACTTTGAAATCCGTATCTAGGGAGAGACATCAGCAAATTGGAGGGAGTTCAGAGAAGACTAACCAAAATGGTAACTAACATGCAGGACAAGAATTATGAGACTAGGCTTCAGGAGCTAGATATGTACCCATTAGAACTAAGAAGGAAGAGAGGTGATCTCCTACTAATATACAAAATTCATACAGATACAGAACTACTACAGCAGCTAAATATGAACAATAATAACAGGGATCGCACCCTACGAAGCCATCCTTACCAACTTGCACTTACATTCCCTAGAACCATAAGAAGGAGAGCCTATTACACTGAAAGAATCATACCATTATGGAATTCTGTTCCTAATTCCTTATTAAACTCTACTATCAAAGGTACATTTAAACAGAAACTTGACTGTTATCTTTGTAAATCAATGGTTCCTGTACCAGCTGTGCTGGAGACATACACTTATGGGCACTAGCCTTCTGTATGCCTACTTCTTCCTAGTATGAATCCTAATATGAGTATGTGTATTAATTGTTTGTTATTGCTTCACTTCCTTTAGTTGTATGTTTTGTTTTCTGTAGCTTTTCAGAGCCGCAATGGTAAAACACATACAGTACACTTCTTTTGTTTCTTTTACAGGGTAACAAAAAAGGCTCCATCACTAAAAATCATTGGGAATGGTACTGTAGCTGTACCGTACAGAGAGAAAGTGATGTTATATCCATGTGAAATCCATTCTGATAAGTATGAAGATTTTTTTCATCCGTTTCATTGTTTTGGAAAGACTGCAGCAAATATTGCACACAGGTTGTGTTAGTTGACAAGATGTGGGTTTGAAATGTAACTTGACTTTAGATTGAGATTTGAGAACCAGGGAGGGACACATAACAATTCAGTTGTAAGAAGTCATTCATTTCTTTTTTTAGGACACTTCCAGATGCTTTGTTGTTCTGTCAAAGTGGCCTTATCTAAAAGAGTTCTTCAACATCAGGCACACCCTCCCGAGCTTGGGCACACATGCAACATGCAGAAGTCATTTTGTTACATGACCATGACCATCCTAACAACCAGACTCCAGAAGGATGCTGATGAAATCTGTGAAGAAGTAACAAAATAAAAACTGTTAGAGACAAACCTGCAAATATGATTCCTCCCACACCCCCCAGAACAAAAAATACATACTTTCATGTGCTTGAGAGTTATCCAATTTCCAGCAAAAATTCTCATGGAGCACTGGAATGTGTACCAACAGTTTCTGTATGACCTGTGATGTAGAACAATACCATGAGTACATGTCCATGTTAACCCCCCTCTCACCTACAAAACACACAACTATATATATATATATATATATATATATACTCACAAGGCTACTATTAGTGTACAGCCAAAGAGCACCCTTCAATCCAGTTGAGATGATCACATTGCATTTGCTTGAATCTTCTCACAGAACACATTAGACAAGCAACACGATGCTCACAGTCTTCATTTTATACGGGGTATAAGAGGAAACACTCTCATTTCACTGTGTTACCACTTGTCAATTTTCTGCACACATGGAGGATGCATTTTGGGCCCAGAAAAAATCTGGGAACTCTGTGCGACCACTGCAAGCATGACTGAGTGTGCCATTAATTCTGGGTGACTTTGTATGTGCTGAAACACTCTCATTTCACTGTGCTACCACTTGTGTCAATTTTCTGCATACAAGAAGGATGCATTTTGGGCCAACAGAAAAAAATCTGGGACTCTCTGCCACTTTTGTGCACATGACTGAGTGCGCCATTAATTCTGGGGGACTTTGTATGTGCTGAAACACTCTCATTTCACTGTTACCACTTGTCAATTTTCTGCACACAAGACAGTTGTATTTTGAGCATGCAAAAAAATATGGGATGCTGTGTGAGCACTGCATGCATGACTGAGTGCGCCATTAATTCAGGTAGACTTTGTATGTGCTGAAACACTCTCATTTCACTGTGTTACCACTTGTCAATTTTCTGCACACAAGAAGGATGCATTTTGGGCCAACAGAAAAAAATCTGGGACTCTCTGCCACTTTTGTGCACATGACTGAGTGCGCCATTAATTCTGGGGGATTTTGTATCTGCTGAAACACTCTCATTTAACTGTGTTACCACTTGTCAATTTTCTGCACACATGGAGGATGCATTTTGGGGCTGCAGTAAACATCTGGGGACTCTGTGTGACCACTGCACTCATGACTAAGTGTGCCATTAATTCTGGGAACTTTGTATGTGCTGAGACACTCTTATTTCACTGTGTTACCACTTGTCAATTTTCTGCACACAAGACAGATGTATTTTGGGCATGCAGAAAAAATATGGGGACTCTGTGTGACCACTGCGCGCATGACTGAGTGCGCCGTTAATTCTGTGGAACTTTGTATGTGCTAAAACACTCTTATTTCACTGTGTTACCACTTGTCAATTTTCATGACACAAGACAGATGCCTTTTGTGGATGCAGAAAAATGAGGCACCAAAACAGCACACACACACACACACACACACACACACACACTCACAAACACACACACAGACACTTAACAGAAGGAAGGGGGCCCAGAATACAAAGTGTCACGCATAAGGAAGACAACAAAAAAAGGGCATAATTACATGCAAGGTCAGGGATGGTGGAGGAATACATGTTAAGATACAGCATGGAAGGTGTGGGGGAGGCATATGGTGTGAGGAAACAAAACTAATGTGGGATCCCATGGTGATCCAGCAGCAGTTCCAGCATGGACATAATTTGCAGCTGATGTCCCTCTATGTGATCTAGCCGCTGCTTCACAGTAGTCATCCTCTCACTGTTCTCCTCAACAGCACTCCAGAGAACTGCCAAGTCAGTCTGTGTTACACACAGTTCTCTGGGGTCCACATGTTCTACAGGCTGACCTGCTGGTGGTGGTGGTGGGGGTGGGTGTGCTGGTGGAGCAACAGGTGCTGCTGCAGCCCTCTTCTTCTTAGGGATGCAGTTATGCACAGCTGCACCCTCTGCCTCAGAATGGCCAGCAGGTGCAGACATGGTCTGTTCTGTGGCAGCCTGCCACTCCAACTGGTGGTGATCAAGCATATGGGTGCGCTGGCCTCCAGTCCCCAGGTGGCTCCCCAAGGGGCCACGGTGCACCTCCACCTCACACAGGCGACACTTGATCACACTGCTGTCCCCCCGACACAGTCAAAAAACTGCCAAACAATGGAGGTGAGGGGAAGACCAGGCACAGGCAGGGGAGGGCCAGATGAACTGGCAGCCGGCTGGTCACAATGCTGAACACGGATAGGATCCACACCTGGGCCTGTGGGAACAGACACATCCTGCTCCACAGGACCTTGTGCTGGACTTGGTGGTGGTGGTTGAACTGCCTAAGAGTCAGGAGGCAGTGCTGGTCCTGCTTCCGGGGGTTGGATACTCTCAAGTTTAGAGTGGTCCAACAGGAATGGGCGACAATGCCCCCCACGCATGCACATGGTACAACATGTGCCATCATGCTCTCCCAGAGCTGTCCCCGCCCCAGACATTCCCTCACCCTGCTCCATCACGCCTACTGTGCTCCTTCAGTCCGAGCAATCAACTCACACTGTCACACAAGGACAACACACACACAGTCACACAGACACAGACAAACAACACACTAAGTTATAGAGATAAGAAAATAACATTTACAGAAAGAACAAATTAAGTAAAAAGAGTACAGAAAAGACAAAAATGTAGCTTTGAAAAAGCTGTTGAGTTACAATCAAAGTTTAACTCTCCTCCTCCTCTGATCTCAAAGTATCAGCACTTCAACACACTACTCTCTCCACACTCCTCTCTCAGTCTGCACAGCAAAAGTGAAACTGTCTGCTTGTCTGACTCACTTCCTTCCTGCCTGACTAGAAGAGCATGTGACTTGTGCAGTACTGTAAGCCGTGTGATGTGTGTGGGGACTGCCAAATCTGAAACACCAAGTGGATCACTTAGAATCATAATGAGGAATGCAAAGTCCATTAAAACAATGACTTCAGCTTGCTCAGCGATGCCATTCCGCCTTAACACGAAGTGGTAATGACAAAGTGGAGTGAGCACTTTGCATTGGCCACCCACGTAGCGGAGTGGCAAATGCAAAGTGCCACTTGCATTCACTTCACCAGCAGAAATATAAATTCACTGCATCTCTAACTAGGCCCTGTTAGTTAGTTCCCAACTAGGGACTTCCCTTGCTCTTTCACTCCTATTATGCTTTATATTTCCCAACATCACCTTTTTGTTTCACAGATTCTCTCTTAATCTTGCCATTTATCACTTTGTCTCCCTGAGCCTCCCCTTTTTTCTTTCCCCACATATATATATCCCTCATTTTATCTCCCATCTACACTAACTTTGTGTTTCCTTTCTCTTTTATATATTTCCTGAAGAAGACCTAAGGTCAAAACGTAGATTTTAACTCTACTTTCTATTTTCAGCGTGCATTTAATATAACCATTTTGTTTTGATATATATATATATATATATATATATATATATATACACACACACACACACATGCACACACACACATATATATATTTGTCAATCAATCAATTAAAACTTTATTTATAAAATAGCGCTATTCCCAAAGGGCCATCGCACTAGTACATAAGCAGTAAAACAAATTCACATATAAAACAATTGCAGCGGCTTATAAAAAAATCAGAAAATGCCAAAGTAAATAAAGAAGATTTCAAGGCAGATTTGAAGCTCTCCACCATCAAGCACTATCGTATCCAATGAGGTAGAGAATTCCACAGGTCAGGCCCCGGATGACTTTAAACAGACCCTGGAATCTCTAGCAATCCCTCATCAGTGGAGCAAAGCTGCCGGGAGGGGCAGTAGGGATGAAGAAGATCTTACAGATAACTTGGTCCCTGTCCATGTAGGGCCTTGTAGTTCAGTAAACTGACCTTAAAGGTAATCTGCCATTGAATAGTCAGCCAGTGTAGATCTCACAGCACTGGTGTGACATGGCAACTACGAGGCAGCCCAGTCAGCAGCCCAGCTGCTGTGTTTTGCACCAGCTGCAAGCGGCGGATATCAACCCCTGGAAGCCCTAGGTAAAGGGCATTACAGTAATCAAGGTGCGAGGTTACAAAGGTGTGAACCATATAGATATATATCATCTCTCTCACTATATATACAGTGTATGTATATATACACACTCTCACATTTGTTTGCATGTTAGTATGTTATAGATTGCATATAAATATATTAGTGATACACAGTAGGGACCTCTTGAGTGGTGTAGACAGCACATATAACTATATCAGTGATACACAATGAAGACCTCATGACTGGTATAGACAGCATGAGTATAGAAATACCTTATTTATCACATAAGGTCTTCTGTTCATTTCTATTTATGCAATAGGCTGTGACCTTAGGGGATAGATATCTTTTTTATCTAAAATTATTCCTAAGTCTGTTATTTTTTGAACTGGTGTTACTGTGCTTCCCTCATTTTGATTGCTATAACCATTGCCATGGAAATGAAGTCAGGATAACAAGCTGACCCTGTAATGTGGTAGTTCATAAGTGCCACAGAACTGCTGCAGAAATGACAAACCAATGCCGCAGAAGTTCTGCAGCAAATTGAAATCTTGCTGCAGAACTTGGTCCCAGTGTGCAGCAGAAAGGTAGGGCCTTGATATTCTACCTTCCCTGCTTCCTTCTGCTTTAGCTGATACAGTAGTCTGTCCTGCACCTTCTATGATTCCTTGTACTTCCTGAATGCTATCTTTTTCTCCCTAACGTTCCTGCCACCTCATTTGAGAACTATAGTGTTTTTTTACTTTTTTTTGTTTTGTTTATTTGCTTCACACAAAGGCTTATTGTCTCTGTAATGGCAGTTTTAATTATTCTCCATTGTCCTTCCACCCCTTCTTCCTGCCCATTTGCTAGTGCATTCCTTAGGCACTCACCCATTTTGGCAAAGACAGCCCTTCTTAAGTCCAGGACCTTTGCCTTTGTATGACTTAACTCTACTGCTGTGCTTTATCATGAACCATACTGTTCAGAGGTCACTAGTTTCCAGATGGCTACCCACTTCTAAATCTGTGATCCTCTCCATCCCCATTTGAGAGAACCAGATCTAAGATAGCTCCTCCCAGTGGATTTCAATACTAGCTGGCTAATGCATGTCTCCTGCAGGGCATTGAGAATGACCCTGCTCTTGGATGTGGCTGCAGCAAATGCGCCCAGTTAACATCTGGCATATTCAGGCCCCATCAACAATATCTCCCTTTTTCTGCCATTCTAAGGATACCTTCTATCATTTCCTTGTCCATTTCCTCCCCTGAGATGGGGTCTATAAATCCCATGCGGATTGTGGTGCCATTGCCTGTCTCAAAATTGACCCACAGTGCCTCCCCATTTACCCTTTAGTTCTGTTGCTTTGATCCTTCTCTTATGTAAAGAGCTACTCCCCCTCCTCCTCTTTTACCCTCCCTGTCCCTCCTGTAGATTGTGTACCCTGGTATGTTTACATCCCAGTCACAGTTCTGTGTGTACCATGCTTCTGTGGCTGCCACGCTATCCAGATGTTCCTCTTCCATCAAGGCCACTAGTTCAGGAAGCTTGTTACCTAGACTATGGGCATTGGTACTCTTTACTCTCCATTTTTTGATGGTTTTACCTCTTGTAGCACCATCTCTGCCCTTACTGACTTTGCCTTCTCCATTCACCCCTGTCCTGCTCCCTATTGACCTTTCTACCTTGGTCTTTACCTCACTAAGTACCCTGTGTGTGGGAGGAGGCTGGGAATTTCCTGATTCTTATCAGTGCCTCTCCTTGACTAGTTTAAAAGCTTGTCAATGAAGCATTTAAACTGATCACCCAGGAGACTGGTCCCATTCCAGACAGATGCAGACCATCGTACAGCATAGGCAGGTATCCCCCAGGTGGCACCCCAGTCCCCAGTGAAGCCAAAACCCTGTGTTCTGCACCAGTTTTCAACCATTCATTGAATCGCATGGTGCAGAGTACCCTCACCTCACCCATGCCATAGACAGGCAGTACCTCCGAGAAGGATACCATGTGTGCTACTTGTCTGAGGCCCCTCCCCAACTCCACAAACTCCTCCTGCACTGCTCTAATCCCATGCCCAGCTAAGTCATTTGTCCCTAGGTGGACAATGATGTCCAGCTCTGTCTCCCGTGCTGCTACTTTTGTGATCCTGAGGATGCACTTCCTGACCCTCCAAGCCATGGTGCCAGGCAGGCACATTACTTCACTTTTCCTCTCCTCCAGTTCAATCCCCTAACAAATAAGTCCCCCACCAGGAGCTGCTTTCTTTCCCTGTGGTATCCGTGCCTCCTTCCTGTGGGCATCCCTTGCGACAGTTGCCAGCAACATCCTCAGTCTCCACTGTGGGTGCCTCTATAGGGGAGCTATGCTCCACCAGAATGGCATTCGGATTGTGGAGTGGTACAACTGGCTGGATGTGCCTCTGTTCCACCACCCTCACCCTCCCTGAGCCCACTGTGGTCCAACCACTGTCCTTTCTTGGCAACTTCTGAGGCAGTGGTGGTGGTCTTCATGTTCCTTGGGTGGGGTGGGGAGATTCCTACTACTGCCCAGTTTGGCCTGGACATGGGCAACCTCCTCCCTCAGAGCAGAGGTTGTCTGCAAATAGAACAGCATCTCAGCCTCCAGAAAGTCTCCCAGCAGACTGCTGCCCCACAGCCAGTGCATGCACTACTCCCCACATGTCTGTCTTCTTTCCTGTTTATCCTGTGTAAGATATATATTTTTTAATTTTTTTTTATATACAGTGCTTGTTATAGAAAAGTTTATTGGTAACGAGGTATAACTTGGTGGGTGCAGCATGCTGAGAGATACCTTGTTACCAGGCATAGATGCGGTACTGTGCTACTGCAGTATGTGGCAAAGTACAAAGTGCATAATTAAATCAATGCCCTCATAATTTGCTGAAATGTGCCAGGTGACGCTGTTTGTGGTTGCATTACCTTGCAGCAGTGTTTCAGCAGGTGTCCCCACAATCCATGTCACAGGCTGGTACACATCTCATGGCTCAGAAAAAAATGTATTGAAAATGTAGTAAAAATGTGGTGAAAATGAGAACAATTTCCAAAGACTTGAAAGTAATAATTTTCCAATTGGCAGTGCTGCATTTGATCTTGCTTTGAGTGTTAATTGAACTTTATAGTGAAAAAAAATAATTCCCTGCTTCCCTACCCAATTCACCTTTGTAGTATAAAAAAATTCCTCTGGTAGTCTTGTCTCACAGCTTTTGTGTCTGTAATAGAAATTGAACTTGATAGTGCAAAAAATAAATCCTTGCTTCCCTGCCTGACCCCCTTTGCCCTTCTAGACTCCCTTCATACCTTTTAAATCCGTAATAGAAACTGAGTTGGAGAGGCTTTTGAGTCTGTCATAGAAACTGAACTTGACAGTGAAAAAACAAAGAAAAAATGGTGTGCTCTAAATGCTGAAATAGTGCCCCAATAAACTTATAGTGGTTCCCCTCAGTACACAGGTGTTCAGATGGACATGGCCTCACCTGAAATTAAGACTGGTCCCCTAGCTATCTCTGGAAACAGCTCTAGTCAGAATACTGCCATTTCTAATTCCTTCATTAAAATAAACTTCTCTAACACTGTAGAAAAAAAAATGGCAGAAAATAACAAGAAATTTTCAACCAAAGTTTAAAAGAAACTTAAAGAAAACATTCAGAAAGGCTTTGCCATACCCCCCCAGACCTCACTGTGCAGTGCCCACTGGATGAGGGGGGCTGAACAGCATGGCAGGTCACCCACTGATGATCAGCATCCTGGGCAGGTGCCGCAGGATGCGGACCATCTGGCTGAGCTCACCCAGCTGCTGTGGGCATCCATTGAGCAACAGGTGTTGCTCACTACTGGGGTGCGAGCACTGTGGGTGGAGGTGCGCTAGCTGGCCAAGCAGCAGGACAGGCAATGTGCAGATCCTGGAGGGTCTGCAACATATGCAAGAGGCCAGGTCTGCACCCATGGATCACATTGCCAGTGCCATTGCACATGGCTTTGCATTGCTGGCTGCCATTGGGTGCTGCCGTGTACAGGGGACATCCTGCAGTGTGCCATCCACCCCACGGACGTGACGTCAGGTGACGCCATCACAGTGGATTCTGGGTTATACTGTAGGCATCTCTGGCATTCCCGGGGTTGGCCTGTTTGCCCGTCAACAAACCTCCATGAGGACATGGTCGTGGTCTCACACATCCACCCCTAGGGGGGCATCTGACACCCCCCATGGCCGATGCACAGCCTGCAGCCGCTGATCAGCCCCGGCATGGCCGCCCCCATGGCCATGGGCATGATGAAGGCAGACTAGCACTGGTTACATCTATTGCACTGCGGCGATGCATCAGATCCTTGCCACGTTCCACTGCGTGTGGCAGTGTGTGTGTGTGTGCACATGCCTGTGCAGCATGTGTGTGTGTTGCTGTGTGTCAGTGTGTGCCACTGCCACCTCTACCCTGCTTAGCACCACTGTCTGTGTATGCCTCCCACCATGCATGCCCCTGCATGTGTGTGGTGTGCTGAGCTGCGTGGCATGTGCTTGTGTGCCATACCACCTACCTGCATTCTCAAAGTGTTCCTGTGAAACTGTGTCAAGGTGGTGTTGTGCCTGCTGCCCAAGTTGGTGGTTCCTCCTCCCAGGGGTGGCTGCATATCTCCCTCCAGCCCATTGTCACCATCATCCCTGCTACTATCGCCCTCCTCAGCTTCAACAGCTATCCACAGTCAATGGCCATGTTGTGCAGTATACAGCAGGCCAGGAATAGGCCACAGGCTTTTGAGGGCTATATTGTAGGCACCGCCCTGACCTGTCTATGCAATGGACTTGCGCCCTCAACATGCCAAAGACATGCTTGATGATGTTACATATGCTGGCATGTGCCTCATTGTACCGTTCCTTTGCAGGGGACGACAGTCGCTGGTAGGGAGTGAGCAGCTAGGGCATCAGTGGGTACGCACTGTCATCTGTGTGGAGATTGACATGGTTAGCCCTCTGCTATCCTGTTCTGCAACCATTGCCTTGTCCCTGGTACGCCCACCACCATGGCCCCCCTGATGTCCCCCAACCCAGCTCTGCAATGCCCCTTACTTGTGCCATACTCACCCACTAGGTGGCCCGAGGGGATGTTCCCACATTCAAACCTGTGGCACAATGCAGAGCTGTGCCAGATGAATGCATCGTATGCACTCTCGGGGTGTGTGGTGCAGACATTGATGATGCACCCTGTGGCATCGCACACCACCTGGCAGTTGATGGTCAGGCTCCCCTTCCTATTGATGTACACAATTCCCTCAGGGCCAGGTGGCATGTGGATGCCCACATGGGTGCAGTCAATAGCCACTAGCATGCCAGGCATGCGTGCAACCCTGTGGAAGGCCTGCATGTTCGCTATATGCTCTGCATGTGTGCTGGGGAAATGTATGTACTCCGATGCACTTGGCAGCAGGGCATTGAGGAACTATGTGAGAAGGCTGGATGTGGCCAACTGGGTGATGCCCGAGGTGCCCCTGTTGGTCATTGGAAGGTGCCCGTGGCAAGCAGGCACATGACAGCGGTCACCTTGGTCTCCACAGACATGGCATGGCTCCATCTGGTGGGTGTCTGCATCTCCTCACTGCTCAGCTTGCAGAGCTGCCTGAGAATGGCCCTGTTCGAGAGGTACTGGCCCACGATCTATGTGTCACTAATGTTCTTGAATGTAAAATGGGTACGGTACCACCTGTGTCGGGTATTCCACTGCCAGGCCCTTCACTGGCCACATGCTAGTTTCTCTTGCCTCATTACACCACTCATTACCGCCTCCATCAGGAATGGTGCACTCTCCATCCCTCCTTCTCTTTGTGTATCCCCTGGGTGGTTCACTGCCTGTCTGTGGCCTTGGTGCCCTGTTTCTGCATGTCTCTCTCTCTCTCTCTCTCTCTCTCTCTCTCTCTCTCTCTCTCTCTCTCTCTCTCTCTCTCTCTCTCTCTCTCTCTCTCTCTCTCTCTCTCAGCACAACTGCTGTCTGTATGTTTGAGCCCTGATTTTATAGGAACAAGTCTGGTCGCACATCTTGGGTTTGCTCCGGACTTGCTCCATGGCTTCCCAGTTGAATATTCCATTGTGCCACATATTCATGGGAATGCCCCCTGCACTTGTGCTGCATACATTATTGTTGTGCATTGGCGCAATGGGATTTGCATTGTGCTATGTCTCCCTCTGAATATCGCTTGGGGGCGCATCTTCGCACTTGCACTGGTGCATCTTGGTTGTGCCATGAGCATGTGCTCTGAATATCCAGGCCTGTGCATTTTATACTGGCTGTAACTTTTTGCGACACTTTCGAACTATGTTTCAAAGACATACAGACCTCTCTGTCTGAAGATCATTTGCTAATTTTTTAATGTTTCTTGTCTGTGTTACTGCCTAGGAATTAGTATTATCTACCATGAATAATTATGGGAACAGCAGAATTTCGCTGACAGATATAAAACTCCATGAAAAAAAATGGAAATTTCAACATTTCACATTTTCCACAGAACATGCTTCCATAATTTAAGACTAAAAAGATGAAGTTCAAATTTAAAACTAGCAGTTCACCACGAAAATAATGTTTAATCCATGGAATTCTGATGAATTCATTATGAAATTCGTTGAGCTCAGGAAGTAGAATTGTCATTCTACCTGAACCTGACTGCAGGATTTTGCATTCTGTGCAAGACTACCCAAAATCACACTGAAATCTGGGTTATACTTTAACCTCACTCAAATACAAGTAGTCATGTTCACCAAATCAGCTACATCAGAAGAAAGCCAACCAATGTTTCTATGGTATTATTTAAACCAATGAACTCAAAAATAATCTTTTTTTTGTAAACAAAGACAGTAAGTTGCAAATGGTTGCAGACAGCATCACCTATTGGTACAAACATGAAAAAATAACGATTTACTGTCAGTAACAAAAAATAAATTGTTCAAGCTGGTTCTCTTTGTTTTTAAATTATTGAGAGGTTTTCTAATTTTTTTTTGTCGAATATCCATTTCACAAGTGCAATCAGGCTTTCCCAGGGTGTGGTTGTCAGGGGTAAACCGTACTTCCAGCAGTTTGATGGCACTCCACGCAAGTGCAGTGTGACTCAAATGCCCCAGGTCATGCTGTCTATCAATGAGAGCCAGTGGGATGCCATGTATTTTTGTTTATATCACATCTCGTAGAATATATTGTGGTGAAGGACGATTAGTTAGGCCAGCTATAGTGAATGCATTTTCTTTTTTTTTTTTTTTTTTTTTAACCAGGAGACGCACACTAAGCTGAAGCTTGTTTACAGGTGTGACCTGGGAGCAAAAGGAAGTTGAGTGACTTGCAAAGGGTCACACAGCATGCAAGTGAGCTGTGGGACTCAAACACAGGTCTCCAGGTTTGCAGCTCAGAGCCTTAGACCACTGAGCTATACTGCCTCCTTAAACATAATGTATTCATTATTTTGGGTCTCAAAGGAGTGCTGCACTATCTACTGGCATGGCATATTTCATCAGTTTATTATTTCTTTTTTTAATTGGAAACTCCAATTTCATGACAGACGTGTGCAGTAAATATCGCTTTTGAATGCCGCTACCATCTCTCATTCATTCATTCATTCATTCAGTATCCATTTACACAGAAATGCAGGAATGACAGGAGACACGACGATAGTGTAGTGAATTCAAAAGTAATGTTGCTGCTCCTTAGATGAAGAGGAATCACCGTTTATACAGTGATTTTTATACACACTTATAATAAAAGAGATACACTGATGTTCTGCATTGCCACAGTATGTCATTTTCATAAACAAGCAGTCAGACATTCTGGGAAACTGTCAAACTGGAGGAAATACAAAATAACAGTGCTATGTGAGTGTATGATTCTGGCAATGTTTAGCAGAACATCTTTCTGAATACAGTTCAAAACAAGACATTTCCAAATAATATCCAGGTGCGTCAGGTGTTCAAACAGTTGATGGCTTTCTATTCTGATTGATCATATCTGCCTGCCCATGCTACCTTCACTTGATGTCTCAGTTGCCACCTTCAGTCGATCCAAAACTGATTGCACATTTCTGGGTAATGCCTTTCTAAGTCTCATCCAGTATCATTCGTTGTTCCCCATGTTTTCATTCGGGTCCACTGATGTTTTCCTATTTATTAATTCTCTTCTGACACCCTGCAGCTTTATATTCCCTGATGTTGTCTCTCTCTTGCTGAGTAAAGATTTCCAGTCAGTACAGTGTCGGCTCATGGAAAAGTGACTCCTGGGAACCTCAAAAATGATCAAATCTATTCTATTTAACTGATCACACAAGCTCAGACTAATATCTAATTTATAAATCCTCTGCCTCTCTAGCTCCTTTTCCCTTAACTCAGCTTTTGCATAAGAAGCACTGACCCAGGGGCCTGATGTTTTCTGAATTGTTACAGAAAAGACACTGGACAGCCTGAGACTATTTGCAACACCTGGCATTTTCTAACCACTGCCTACAGACAGTCTCTACTTCAATGACATTCAGTGGCTCCAAGATTTCCCCATCTCTGCCCATAAAGCATGTAACAACCACTCTAGTTCACTGCAACTGTCCCCCAGCCTTTCTGTGTTTAAATCACATGCCTGGGACAATCTTTAGTGGCAGCCAATGCCATCGGTAGTGCTGACGCACCATGGCATTTGTCACCACCAACCCGGTAGCCTGTACTAAGCATTTGGTTTGCACTGTGGATTACCTCTGCCATTGTATTGGGGTGCACTGTAGTGAAATTTACCCTTACTGATGGTACTGGTTACCACTGTACTTATCCAGATCACTTGTCAGTGACTCACCTGATGTGCCCAGATTTAGTTCCTTATTGTACCAGTCATATTGTTATGTCACACTATTCTTTGCCTGCATAGTGTCACTCATGTGCCTGCCTGTGAAGTACGGTATGTTATGTACTCATTTGCTGTTGTGCCAGTATTGGTTTGGTTCATGCCACCTCTCATCCCCTACACACAGAATAAAATGGGCAAAGTTACATAGAGAAATATTTTTTCTATATCACTTTACTATTTCTGTCCTTATTGTAAGCCTCAATTTCATGATAGACATGTACAGTAAAAGCAGCTTTTGAATGACATTACCATTCAGCATTCGATAATGTAGTGTATTCAAAATAACTGACAATGTAATACAAATGATAAAAATGTAAAGTGATATGTAACCCCTCACCCCTGCCTTTTTACTAAAATGACAGGTGGCATGCTGTTGACGTTGGCAGCAATACCTGGTGGGGACCTGGGTTCAGGGAGGATGAGGTTACCTGGCACAAGGGACCTAGGTTTGGCTACTCTGCACAGGGGCACCCAAGTAAATCCAACTACAGGAAGCAATAACTGTAATGTCCAGAACCAGGATTGGGATTTTTCAGTGTGGCTTTTATTCATAACTAGCTGAACATAACAAAGCATAGATGGACCCCCAAGGGGCTACATTTACTGTAAATGCAGATTAGAGACTACAAGGTGGTCCACTTAAAGAATGAACCCATTTCTACTGTTTTCTGGCTCTGGACCCACCAGGCACTCAGCCCGGACTTGCATGCGCTTTGGATACACAGCCCGACTGGCCCGGCTCCCCTGCCGGCCACTTGACTGATGGTCCATTTAAAGGATGAACCCAAATTTTACTTGTTGTGGCTCCCCACGCCACTTAGAGTCTGCGACTCCTAGAGAGATTTGTTTTTTTACTTCCTTTGGACTCCCATCAAACAAGGAGAATATTTTCCCAAGCTGTGGCTCCCCACACCACTTAGAGTATGTGACTCCTAGAGAGATTTTCCAATTTGCGACCCACATCTGGGTTCCTACCTCATCACTGGCCAGGCGCATGGGGCAAGTAGCAATCCCAGTAGAAATCCGTAGAGGTGGACCTGGTCACTAAAGATTGGGGAGTGTTCCCACCTCCAGCTCCCACAGCCCATACCCGGCCATTTCTCTGGACAAACAGAAACTTAAACTTTGAAATGTAGATTAAACGGTGGATGACCTGTAGCACCCCCTCTACAACTTTACTTGAAATCCATTCAGACTTTCAATTTTTAAACTACTCCATTAGTTTGTCCTAGTACAATAGGCCTCCCAAATAGTAGTTCACATCCCAGCTTTTCTTCACATTTTCCAAACTGAAGAAACATATTGTTTGCCCTCTCAAATAGAGCACAACACTCACCCTTTCGTTGCAGGTGCCCCACAGGCGAAGTACCACTTCTTTCACTGTTATCAGACCAGAACAGAAACTGTAAAAAGGCAGCTTTCTTCTGTAGTGGAAATTAGGGGATTGCCCCTGGAATCCACAGAGGGACACTTTGCTCCCCCGGGAGGGGGGCACTGAGACCTGGACAGCGGTCTCCACCACTTAAAACTGGACACTGTTCTTCTCCCAAGGAGGTAAACAGAAGACACTTCCTTCTCCTTCAAAACAAAACAGAAGACTCCCTTTGAAAAGTCCCAAAGTTCTATCTCACTCCCTGTGCTGCAGATTCCAATGTGGCTTATGCAGCTGCGAAAGTTCTATGGTGATGTCATCTCTCAGTCTCAGCTGTGACTGAGAACAGAGTGAGACAGTGTGAAACCCATGTAACTGGAGTTTCACAAGCTGTCTTCCTGCCACCACTAGGTCTTACTGGGATTCTAGTAACCCCAGGTAACAAGGGGTTACACTCACCCTTGACCAGGAAAATGACTGTTCCCAGTCATTATGCACCCAGCCTTAGGCCATCCCACCCTATGTGCTACCTACGGAGGGGGGTGATCAGGCCCTCCTACCATGTGCAAGCACAGGCAGGCAACACTAAGGGCCTAGAGGCCTGTAGCTGACATATCAGCCTCTACTCTATCCACTTACTATGGACACCTAGTGGCTCTGGTAGAACCATCCAGAGCATAGCCCTGATAGATCAGCACTACGGTCCCTACTGCAGGTCAGGGCCACAGCCTGTCCATCCCCCTAACCCTCTAGGGAAAACCTATCTGCCTCTAACATAATATCCCAAAATAAAAACAAAACCCGGGACCTCCCGACCTTGGGTAACCTACAACAACACCATTAAAATACCAATTACTGCCTCCTCCCTACCACTACAACCACACCTGTGGAAGGAAAAGGGTTAATACAGTAACAACCATAATAATAACAACACAGTACTTTACATTCTACACAATAAAGCACTGACGAGGAACTTCGATGAGCCCCTCCTCCTCTTCTTGTCTTCTGTTCTGTCTTCCCAGGGACACCTGTAAGAAAAAGAAAGACAAAACACCTCCTAAGTTTAAGTTTCTGTTTGTCCAGAGAAATGGCCGGATATGGGCTGTGGAAGCTGGAGGTGGGAACACACCCCCATCTTTAGTGACCAGGTCCACCTCTACGGATTTCTACTGGGATTGCTACTTGCCTCATGTGCCTGGCCAGTGATGAGGTGGGTACCCAGACGTGGGTCGCAAATTGGAAAATCTCTCTAGGAGTCGCAGACTCTAAGTGGTGTGGGGAGCCACAGCTTGGGAAAATATTCTCCTTGTTTGATGGGAGTCTGAAGGAAGTAAGAAAACAAATCTCTCTAGGAGTCACAGACTTTAAGTGGTGTGGGGAGCCACAACAAGTAAAATTTGGGTTCATCCTTTAAATGGACCGTCAGTCAAGTGGCCGGCAGGGGAGCCGGGCCAGTCGGGCTGTGTATCCAAAGCGCATGCAAGTCCGGGCTGAGTGCCTGGTGGGTCCAGAGCCGGAAAACAGTAGAAATGGGTTCATTCTTTAAGTGGACCACCTTGTAGTCTCTAATCTGCATTTACAGTAAACGTAGCCCCTTGGGGGTCCATCTATGCTTTGTTATGTTCAGCTAGTTATGAATAAAAGCCACACTGAAAAATCCCAATCCTGGTTCTGGACATTACAGTTATTGCTTCCTGTAGTTGGATTTACTTGGGTGCCCCTGTGCAGAGTAGCCAAACCCTAGGTCCCTTGTGCCAGGTAACCTCATCCTCCCGAACCAACTTCTCCTTCAAAACAAAACAGAAGACTCCTTTGAAAACTCCCAAAGTTCTATCTCACTCCCTGTGCTGCAGATTCCAATGTGGCTTATGCAGCCAGCGAAAGTTCTATGGTGATGTCATCTCTCAGCCTCAGCTGTGACTGAGAACAGAGTGAGACAGTGTGAAACCCATTTAACTGTAGTTTCACAAGCTGCCTTCTCTGCCTACTACTAGGTCTTATTAGATTCTAGTAACCCCAGGTAACAAGGGGTTACAGATAAAAAAAATATTTGCATAACTTTGCCCATTTTATTATTTATTATTTATCTCTATTTAGAACTGCTTAGAATTGCTATTATAAAATGACGTTGCACTGACTTTCTGCATTGCTATGTTCTTTTCATGAAGAAGCAGTCAGCTGTTTTGGAAGAATTATCAAGCTGGAGAATACAAAATAACAAAGTGCAGTGTGCATGTGTGATTCTGGCAATGGGGGACTATGGGGGACTGTGAGTGTTGCGGTTTGTGCTGTATGTGTGTGTGTGTGTATGTGTGTGTGTGTACTCTATGTATTTCAATTAAACCGTACATCACATGCTGTCCCTCACCCCCAATACACACACACTTATAAAGAATAAGATGGGCAAAGTTACATAGAGAAATATTTTTTACATCACTTTACTATTATTTTCTTATCGGAAGCCACAATTTTATGATAGACATGTACTGTAAACGCTGCTTTTGAATGCTGCTATCATCTCTCATTCACTCAGCTTTCCCAAGTGTAGCACATTCAGAATAATGGGTTTGCACCTTACAATAACAGATACACATGTAAAGTGATAAAAATGTACTTCTCTGTGTAACTTTGCCTATTTTATTATTTATCTATTTAGTTAGAGCTGCTTAGAAACACCATTATAAAAATGACATAAAGTAGCACTGACTTCTGCATTGGTGTCCCACTTAATTCCTAATTTATTCCATTCATCTAATGTTTTTTGCCAATAAATTGTTACTTTTGCTGGGGAAATAAATGATTCATTCTACTTTCCCTGTTATATTCCACATAAGTGTTAACAGCTGTTTCAGTAAACGTGGAAAGATGTTCCCATTTAATTTTCAAGACTACAGTAAATATTATGAGCAGAGAGTTTTATGTCCTCTGCAATCCAATGTAAAATGCCAAGACACCTTTTAGTTAGCAGTAAACAGTATAAAAGAGACATCAACAGAAGGGTGCTAGGGATTTAGAGGGGGCACCCAAGTTCAAGCAGCAAGGTGAAAGAGGAACATGGGTTTGGGGAGCACAAGCACTGGAGAGGCTGAAGCTGCATGAGTTTTGTGGCTGGCAGTGCAGAATGTAGGCAGGAGAACTGCGGCACATGCAATATTTGGTTCCAATGGTGCTTGTTAAATTCAGGCTGTGCAAGGGACTAGGATAAGAAAAAGGGATAGTACAAAGAGAGTGAGAAGGGCATCTTGAGTCAATGCAAAGAAGGAAACAAGAGCAGGAGTTTCAGAAAGTGCTGGGAGGCTGGACAGCATGAACCTCAATGTTGCAGCACTAGGTTTAGGCTGGAGAACCATGGCATATGTGCCTTTAATGATGCCCATTAATATAATGTTTTAGGAGATATTCTACAGCAGTCATACATGATGGGGTGTGTTTTCAGAATAAACGACCACATATTAATATTTTAACGTAGGGAAAAACAATGACTGTTCCTGACAGAAACTTAGAATCTGATGGCAGATAAGGACAGCTTGGCCCACCTAGTCTGTTCATTTCTGTACCTAATGGATAAGCTGCAGCAGCCTACTTCCTCCTACCCACCACTAGAATTGCCCTATGTCTGTCCCATGCATTCTTGAATTCCCCCACTGTTTTTGACTCTACGACCTCCTAAGGAATGCTGTTCCATGCATCTACAACCCTCTCTGTGAAGAAATACTTCCTCACATTACCTCTGAGTCATCCTCCCTCTATCTTCAAATTGTGCCCCCTTGTTCTTGCACATCTCTTTTTCTGAAAGATGCTACCCTCTTGGACTTTGTTCATTCCCTTAAGGTATTTGAAAGTTTCTATCACTCCTCTCCCTCCTTTCCTCGAGGGTATACATATTAAGCTCCTTCGTCTCTCTTCTATGTCTTCCGTGCAGACCCTGCACCATTTTAGCTCCCTCCCTCTGGACAGCTTCCATCCTGTCTATGTCTTTGCAGAGATTGGGTCTCCAGAACTGCACACAGTACTCAGATGGGGTCTCACCAGCTGTCTGTACAGAGGGATAATAACTTCTTGTTTTCTACTGGTGATGCCTCTCCCTATGCATCCCAGTATCCCCCCAGCCCTCCTTGCTGCCCTCTCACATTGCTGGCCCACTTTTAGGTCATCTGAAATGACAACCCCCAGGTCCCTTTCCATTTTTGTTGTTGTCAGTATCTCAACCCCCATTGTGTACTCTTTCCCTGGGTTTTTGTTTCTCAGGTGCATTATTTTGCACTTCTTTGCTCTGATAATCATAAGTGTAAGCAACCATGTGAAGCTCTGTTAAACTACTCTGCAGGAATGGCCACTGTATGACTTTGAGTCAATAAGTGTGGCTCCTGAGGCTTGTCAGAAGGGGCACCAGGTCCAGGTCCCTCAGGGGATAGGCTTCACAACAGGATATGGGGTGGCAGAGGAGAGAGTTTGTATTTACCTGTATGGCCACCAGGGTCCAAGATTTTGTTGAGAAGATGAGTACCATGCAGGAATGGGTCCAATAGCTAGTTGGAGGGGCTCAAGAGACATGGTCCTTGCATGAGTGCCTGCCATCAGGATGGCATGGGTTGAGCAGGGATTGGTGCCAGATGGATTGGCTCCAGCACTTACAGTATGTTCTGACACAGAGTGAGGGTGGCTTAAGGGAGCCCTAGTGAATTAATGATAAATCAAAATAGAATGGGTGGTTTGTGAATGAATAGAGGTGCACAGGTTCTCTTTGCAATGCATTGGATGGATGATGTAGTGGATCCCAGTAGATACTAGTGGTGAGATATTATTTCTTCATCTTTTGTGTCAGATTCAACAGCAGAAGGAACAGGCATTGGCCACAAAATTGTAGACACACAATTAGAGACTGGCAGGAATAGTGTATGACAAGAAGTAGTGGTCATGCACAGAATGGCTTTTTTATTTCCAAACTACACATACACCCACACACTTGGCAGCAAAGTACCATATATATATATATATATGTGTGTGTATATATATATATATATATATATATATATATATATATATATATATTACAGGCAAAAACTGTTTTAATGCATCAGTTAGGGTTGTTCCACAGCGACAAAGCGAAGAATTCGATGTTAAGAGTTGAAACCCTTACTCACCTCACTCTCAACTGGAATCGGTGTGCGCATTAGTGGTCGGCCCTAACTGTCACCCCATCACATGTGGAAAGAAGCTGAGGAATAGGAGAATGGGGTGACAGTTAGGACCAATGACCCTAGTGCGCACCCCGATTCCAGTTGGGGGGGTGGGCTGGAGGGGTGCAAAGGGGGTTTCAACCTTAACATCGAATTTCCTCATTTTTGTCACTGTGGAACAACCCTAACTGATGCATTAAACTGAGTTTTTTGCCTTTAATGAGAAATAGTGAATGTAATGCGGCGGTGCACTGCTGCCACATGATGCCTTGTCACATAGTAACATTGTGCCCGCAAACACAAATCGTAATGCGCATGGTGATGCAAAGCAAAACAGAAAGAGAAACAGTACTGGAGACAGAAATATTAAAAACAATGCAAACGCAACCGCAAATGAAAACGCAAAGGGTAACGCACATGGTGGCGTAAACGTGAACAGTAAGTGAAACGGGTATGGAACCGCAAGCAGAAATGGTAATGGTAACAGTAATGTAAGCACACAGGCTGGTTTTCCCCAAAAGCTGTATAAAGAAAGACAGTGAGTACAAAGAAAGTATGCAAAATAATGACTCTCGGAACACAAAAATGAGGACTTGGAATAGTAAATTGCTTATATCTCCTTAACCATACGACATAGAAAAAAAATTTAAAAGTCAGATGAATTATCACTTTCCTGGCTAGTTTTGTACTTAGCCCCATGAGGGAGCTAAGATTTTTATTGACAAAAAGTCCTTATCTCGCACCGTTTTCAAGATACGGGCCCTGAAAGGCGCGGCAAATGCCGTAATGTTATCCTATGGGAAAAAAACAGAAGTTCGGACTGCCATAACTTTGCCTCCCTGTAATATTTTTTCACCAAACCACTGGAAGGCACATCTGTGGGATGCTGGCTGTGTTCCCTGCAAATTTCAGCCCAAATGACCAAACCGTTATTTTGCAGGAGGACGCCAAATGATTGCTGCAATGCGACATACGCGGTAATGTTATCCTATGGGAAAAAGTGTCAACTTTGAAGCACTGTAACTTTGCCACCATGTAATATTTTTTCAACGAAATATGGAAAGGCAAATCTGAGAGATGTCGGCTGCGTTCCTTCCAAATTTCAGCCCAAAACTCCAAACCGTTCTTTTGCAGCGGGGTGCCAAAGAATTACTGATATTTTGGGCATAGTGTCACAAAGTAGTGTCGTGATTTGCGAAAGCTTTTGCAAAAATTTTCGACTCTTTCGTGAGTGTGACACTACTTTGCGAAAGTACTTTTTCCAGAAATCTGAAAAACATATATGGGGTGTTTTACCCCATAATAAAGATATGGCTAGCATCCTCAGGGCCCGACTAGGTGAATACAAAAAGAATTAGGTTGCTAGAGCGTCTCAATTTTAAATGGCAAGCATTTTTCTGATCACTAACTGAAAACAAAATGGTGGATTTGTGACAGTAAAAGGGCTATTTGCGACAGTAACAAGTGCATTTGCAACACTGTTGAACTTTTTGTTAACTTTTCCCATTGACTTATTATGGGAAATTGTTTTTTGAATAACTTTTGAACTGTTTAATGTTTTTTCACGAAATCTTCAAAAGGCACATCGGGGATCCTGGCTGCATGTTCCCTGAAGATTTTGGGCCAGTCGCGCAAACTGTGCAATCTGTAGGCACGACAGTAGAATTCCAGAAAAAGCGTAAATGCATGCACAGATCATGCTTAATAACTCCGCAGCTGTGTATTCCACTAGTATGAAACTTGGCACATCCCAAGGCAAATGGGTCTTGATTGAGTATTCCAAATTTCAGGTAAATCCATTAAACAGTTGCAAAGTTATTAAGGCATAAAGTTTGGGTTTAACATATGTAATAAACTAACTATAGTGGCACTACCTGTACTATAATATATATATAAATTTTTGTTGTTTCTGGGTTGGGCAATGGGCAGAGAACAAGATGCCACTTGTGCTACATGCTGGCTCTAAGAGGTGGACTATCAGTGCCTTTGGCAGGTGCTGTTCATTACTTTTGAGCAACCCTATGTATTTACATTCTGCCCTTTTGTTAAGCAATGCATACACATACAGAAACTGCTGCCTCCTCCCATTAAATGTGTCAGTAATGGCACCTGTAGATCTGCCTAACTCTCTCTCTAGCTGTATATTTTTTCTGTATCTTCTCTGTGTGAAATAGTAGATATGTTTACACTTACGCAATTGTGCATGTGTGTGTGTGGGGGGGGGTACTATCTGGCAGATAACTATTGCTTGTTGAAGTTTTTTATTACTAAAATTACTCAAACTAAATTAATGAAATGTAACTTTACTACCTTATTTCATTGCAGTGTTTAATTAATGACCATTTGCTGATTGGTTTCCTATATTACTCTATTTTACTTTCCACTCATTTCCATTCCATTTCTAAACTGCTTTACAGAGATGTAGTGTTCAGAAATATATAGTATTATTTAAATAATTATTGAATACTAATTAAATAAATATTATTTAGAATTAAATATTTAAAATGGTTCTCCATCACTAGTTCAATGTTAATATCATTTATTTGATGAAATCTATGAGCTTCACTGTACTTATGCATGAAATTAAAAAAAATTGCAGTAGTCAAGTCCGTGAACAAGTTATTTCTTCTGCTGAACCCAGAGCAGCTACAGGGCAGAAGCCACATTGTCAGGTACGTCACAGAACATTTCCCTTCTCCATAAAAGTGTTAAATCCTGATTTCTAAAATATATTTTGCTGCTGTTACTCGAATTTGGGGAGATTTGGGAACTATGAATTTGGTGGCAGTGACTGGAGGGCAGTGGACAAGGCAAAGGATAATCACTGCTCTCACTGCATGAGTAGAGGAGTCAAATCAATCCGTGGCAGGGTGTTGGTGTATTTAAATAATTGCTTTAATCAATTTCCATACCAAACAACACACAACGAGACCAAGTAATGACAAATGGACCATTGAGCTTAACTCAGCATATCTGTTGCTGTGCTAGTGTGTCTGTAAAAAATATAGTAAAAAGATGGCAAATGCTTGGAACTACTGAGATACAGTGCTTCATTAGATCAGGCAGTTCAGTATTGAGGGTCTTTTAAAACATTTACTTCACAACAATTCCACATAATGAACTACACATAAATAAACTTGTTTTTTTTTCTTTTTCCTTTTTTATAAAACATATGCTTAAAGCATGCAGCTTTTATTGCATCAGATACCAATTTGAATAAAGAATAACCTTCCTCTGTCTTGGACTTCACGAAATACAACTTTAAATCCTTAAACACCATCTTCTTTCTAACGCATGAATCCTTTCAAATAAATAATAAAGTGCAGTAACAGTGCAACATAGTGAGGATTCCCAAAGAGAGCATTAGTTTACTGTGCAGTCATGTGTAGCAAAAACAAAATTCATTTTATCTATGAATGGATACTGCTGTAACTTCATTCAATATAAATGCTTCTTATTCTGAATATCGCCTAATATGTTTTCTTTATTTTATTTTTTAGATTCTCAGAAATGATACAGTACAGCTACTTCACCATTTCTCAAGCGAAATTCAGAAAAAGAAGTCTTTATATTGAATTAAGTTACTGCACTATCAATTCACAGGTAAAAGTAACTTTGTTTTACTGCACATACTGTAATTGAACAGTAAACTATCGCTTTCTTTGACACAGTATTCTAAAGAGCCAGCTCTTCTACCTTTTCTTTCACTCCATCCTCAACTGAGAGCCAACAGCAAAGCAAAACTGAACATGCAAAAGTCTGAATAGTGCAGTTTGATATTATTTCCTCACTAGCTGTCAGGTGGGATGCATTTTGTCAGGGTGCCACCGACTGGCCTCATGCATTACAATGCTGTATCAGTGTGGCATCTGCCTTTGTGGTGTGCTTCTTCTTCTGTAGGTTTGCAGTTGAGTAGAGATTTTTATTTTTATATTTTATTTATGTTTTGCATCTTCAGGATTCTGAGAGAGTGATGAGTACTATGGTTTTTAAATTTAGCAGGTCTTCAGACCCACAAGTAGCATTAATAAAGGGAGAGGGATTGCAACCAGAACATTTTTGTCATGTCAGTGTCCCAGATTGTAACTAAATTGATTGTCAAGCAGTTCTCAGCAAAAATATATATATATTTTTTAACAATTACATACAGCACTTGGGGAATATCAGGGATAAAGATTACAATGAAGAAATAATTACTACATGTACTGTATGAAATTGGGTGGGGGTAATTAAATTGATTGCTAAGCAGTTCTTTGCAAAAAAAAATTTTAACAATTACATACAGCACTTGGGGTTTATCAGAGATAATGATCACCAATTAAAAAATAATTATGTACTGTATACAAATCAGGGGCACTGCACAACAGGGCTTAGTAAGGCAAAACATATGCTTACAAAAATGCCCTTTTTAAGCATGTAGGCTTTTTTTGTTGTCTACAGAGCTGCTGTTCTGCATTTCTTTACTGATTTACAAAATCAGTTACACGCCACCTGCTGATGCACCTGTATATATAAAGAGCAGAGAAAAAAATTATGACATATCTGGACTTCTGACACATTGCTGTCACCACCTAATGGATTAAGGATGCATTACACTGTGCCGCTAAGTATACCGCACAGCAGAATTACAAAATTTGCCACACTGGGTGGCATATTGAGTGGTACAGTGCTGCATCAGTTGGCAAATGACAGTACAGGACAACTTATCTATAGCAACTACTGTCTAGTGTGTGCACTTATATCATCAATGCAGTGAGAAGTGCTGGTAAGGATATGACAGTTGCATGCACCTTGCCCTCTTGAGAAAATGATGTCAGATCCCTGGTATAAAGGAAATGACACCTGGTGCTGTGGGTTGAGGGGAGGGGTTGGGCCTAAGCTGTGCCCTCCAGAAGCAATCAGCTACAAGCTCTGACTCACCACTATGATGAGTGTTTATCTTCCTGTTAGCAAGACAACCTGCACAACAATTTAACAGAGAAAATACCCAGCAAACACACAGAGAAAAATCAAGCAGTTGAGCCCAACACAGGTAAGCCTTCCTGACCCCTGACCGATACAGCCTGGTGTTGTGTGCTCTGAAAGCAATCAACCCAAAACAAGTCAGCTGTGTACAAGGAAAGAAAAAGTAAACAATATTTCAATCTCTTTGTGTTTAAACTCCCAGTCTCCAAAGCAGTATTCGAGTCCCTTCATTCAAAAAAAGCAATAACAAGTGTACAATTTAAGGTAAGGTATACCTCCTCTGATGTTAGCAAGATTGTGTTGTCTGCTGATTCTGAGTTCAGTATTGTCTCCTTTCCAGCGTTCAGTTAGAAGCAGTTTCCATATGAAGAAGATTAGCTTTTCAGATGAATCTGCTACAAACTACTTGCTTATAGTAATCTGATCAGGTCTGAAAGACTCCACTGAAAGCTATTGGCTGATAATATCCATGATGTAAGCACTCCCTGACACAGCATGGTCTGGCCTTTGAAGGCAATTGAGAAAAAAACAGTTTCTACCACCTCAGGCAATGTCTGGGTCAAATACACAGCCCTCTAGCCTGCACTCACTAGAAGGACTTATGGCAAATCCTCAGCCCAGTGAATAATTCACAGTACCACCAATATTTTGATGCAAGAGTCACTAAACTACTAGCCCAAAACAAGTCAGCTGTGCACAAGAAAAATAAAAGTAAACAGCATTTCAATCCCTCTGGCTTTAAATTCCCAATTTCAAAAGCAGTATTGCAAGCCCCTTCTTCATTCAAAAAAGTAATAACAAGTGTAAAATTTAAGGTAAGGTACACCTCCTTCTGATGTGGACAAGATTGTATTTCCTGCTGATACTGAATTCAGTATTGTCTCCTTCCCAGCTTTCAGTCAGACACAGCTTCCACCTGAAGAAGATTAGCTTTTAAGTTATGGTTGACAATGCAGTTTACGCCATCTTCTGCTTTTTATCTATGCATTTCTGCAGCTCTTAGCATAACAGTCATGTCTACTCATGCTGACATATCCACCACAGGAACACTAATCATTTGTTGGCATAGTGGTTCTGTTAACTGCCTGTTCCTCTGCCACTTTGTCCTTATTACTACTATTGACTACTGGTAAACTACCTATACCTGCCAATTCATCCTCTGTGTATTCTGGTTCAAAAGCATGCCCACCAGTGTAGCTATACACTGCAAAATCAGAATCGTCAGATGTCGAAGGGGATGACATTGCCTGTAGGAGGAACAGACAACATAAGTAATATAGTGAGATGTAGGAAATGTACATGTGACAAGCACAAAATAAATAGGTCTTAACTGGGAACATAAGTAGGAGGTTGTTTAGGAAAGAGGTTTGGTTTATATTCTGTTTTAACTAAAATTTGAATAGTTTTGTGTTTGAAATTAGTTCTGTGTGTTAAAAATTACTACTTTGAGTTAGAACTGTTACTTGGGCTATGATATTGTAACTATTGGGGCTTGTGGGAACACTTGTTTGGCAGTGATAATTAGAGTGAAATTTAATGTGATGTTTGCCTGGTGTTAGGGGAAGGGGTAATTACAAGAATCATCTTGTCTTTCATTGTCCACCTGGGAACAGAAGTAGGAGGTTGTTTAGGAAAGTGGTTTGGTTTATATTCTGTTTTAACTGAAATATTTGAATAGTTTTGTACTTGAAATTAGTTCTGTGTGAAATTTAATGTGATGTTTACCTGGTGGTGGTAGAGGCCTCCCACCCACTCTGTTATGTAGGCTTTCTTAAATACTGAAAAGCCACTTGGGGTTGGGATTGAAGGGCTGTGCATTTCTGTTTGTGACTAAAATGTAAAGCAACAGAAACTGGTGGGCCTGTGACATCATACGGTACATGATGTCTGCATACACACACTGTTAGCAGGACTGGGCACACACTGGACTGTATGTGTTTGTGAGACTTGGGAACATTATTGGTGGGGTTGAAATAGGGTTCATAAACAACTACAGTCAGTATAGAGAGAGAGAGAGACTGTATTCCAGGGGGAAGGGACTGAGA
Source organism: Neoceratodus forsteri (assembly GCA_016271365.2). Taxonomy (NCBI): domain Eukaryota; kingdom Metazoa; phylum Chordata; order Ceratodontiformes; family Ceratodontidae; genus Neoceratodus; species Neoceratodus forsteri. The sequence continues at coordinate 775,934,861 of CM057449.1, read as the reverse complement.
AAAGGGGTGTGTGTCATTATGAACAGAGAGGGACAAATAGGGTGGCCACATTCCACCATGGCAGGCATCTTTGGCAGGGTCGTAGGCTGCACAGGCTGTGGGGTGGCAATAATTCTAAATTGGGCCTGGAGAGAGGGAGGCTGCCCACTCTGTAGACAGCTATCTCATATCAGCAGTGAAGTATATTGGTTAAGGAGTAAGCTGGGGGAGTTAGGGTGTGTCCAAGGATAAGGGGTGTGGATATGGGTGGCAGAAGGGTGGGGCTGAGGAGAGGCTGGGGCAACACTCAGAAATTACAGGACATTATGTTACACCAAGCAGGAGTGGGGGATAATAGGGACAGAGGACCCTTAGATAGGGATGTTGACACTAAGGGAAAGCGTGCGGGAAACATTCGAATATAAAGAGAGTGGAGGGGAAGAGTCAGGAGGGGCTGTTGTGGGAAGCCTAGAAGAGCAGACAGTGGGAAGGGAGCTCTAAGGAGAACAGAGCAAGAGGGAGGAAGAGGGCAGTTTAGAGGGACAGTCGGGGAAATTCAGGTTACTTGATGGAGACTGGAATAGAGTGTTACAATAAATTTGAGCTACTAACAACCTAGAGGGGAGGAAGGGGTTGGTGAAAATGAAGAAACTGATACAGAGGCCGGGAGGAGGGAGTCTGATACCCATAGTGCATCACAGACTGGCAATGGAAAGGATAGAAATAGTTCCAGAGGAGAGGGAAACATAAATGTTACGCAGATGGAGGAGATGCAACATATTGCAGACAGAGGAGGAGAGCATGACTGGAGAGAAACTGGGAGACAAGGAGGTGGGAAGGGCCCCTTTCAGGAGGGAGGTCTGTACAAGGATGGGTCCCTAGGTAAAGGGACCCAGAGAGGCCCTGGAGGCAGGGTACTATTTCAAGGGAGGAGGATGGTAGTGTGGGGGAAGGGGAAACCATCAGGGCCAGGATAAATGGTTCTGATAAGAGAGAGTTAAAGGGGACACCTATTCGGGGGGAGGGTCTGAGTTAAGTGGGCAAAATAACAAGGGAGGCAGAAAGGGTAGGGTGACAAGGGGGTCTCTAATAAGGCAGGAAAACTCCTATGGAATTTAGATCACGAATAAGGGGGGGATGGAGGGTTGACAGCGCATGGTGGAGGTAACCATAAGGATGATGGCAGTGTTAAGGAGACTCAATGATTAGGGGTATCCAGTGGGAGGGACAGGGATGTGGATGCCATAGCCAGGTGAAGGTAGTGAGTATCTCTGGGCTGACAGTGCACAGAGCAAAGTTCATGGTTTACGAACTGGTTAGTGACTGTGGAGAAACCAGTTTCCTGGTGCATTTGGGAACTAATGATCTAGAGGGACATAGTGTTTTGGAAATCCAAGTAAGGTTCTGAGAACTTGCCAGGTCTGTCAGGATAATGGATGCAGCATTTCCTTTTGGAGATATTGCCAGTACCAAAGGCCTCAGTGGAGAAAAAATGAAGATCACAGAGGTTAATGACTGGCTCAGGAAGTGGATTGAAGAAAGTGAGTCGGGTGTTAGTGAACTGGAAAAGGAGTTTGGGAGGATAAGGGACTGTATCCAGGACAGGCTTCATCTTGCCCGTTAGGAAGGAAGTCCTTAAACAGGGGTGGCTGACTACATTGAAGAAAAGTGGGGTTTAAACTTGTGAGGAGAGGAGAGGATAAGGAGGGGCTGCCAGAAACCATCTCCTCCAGATGAGGGAGTAGCCTTCAAATCCAAGGTGGGAGGGAAACAGACTGGGGAGGAGGTTTTAGGAGGAGCAGAAGGTGGATGGAGTATAAGGAACCTGGGTGGGATTTGATAAAGGGGATCAGGGATAAGGGGTGGGGGGTGGTATTAGTAAATGCCAGGAGCTTGGGAAACAAGTTGCCAGAGTTCCAGGCCATGCTTTTCGAGGTTGGTGGTGGATGTGGTGGCAGTCACGGAAACATGGGCCAACAAAAACCTTGACTGGGACCTAAACATGTGGGGGTACACTATGCTTAGGAAGGATAGAAAGGAGGGCAGAGGGGGTGGAGTGGCTATGGTCATTAGAGAAGACATAGAAATTTCTAGGGTAGAAGAGGCAGAGGTAAACATGGAGGCCTTATGGGTCACTTACTGAACCCCAGCAGGAGGTAAGGTCAAGCTGGGTGTAGTATAAGGCCCCGGGATGGATAATGTTCTGGATGATGGTTTACTGGATGACATCATTGCCCAGTGTGGACCAAAAGGGAGGAGTGGTGTTGATGGGGACCTTGATATGCCAGGTACAAACTGGGAACCATGTCCTCTAAGCTGGCCAAGGAGAAGAGGCTGCTGGACGGCTTGCAGGATGTATTCTTAACACAGCACGTGATGGAGCCCACAAGGGAGGGGCATGTCCTGGACATGGTTCTGGCAGATGGGGATCTGGTAAGGGACCTGGTTGTAGAGGATCCCCTGGCTGGGAGTGACCACAATACTGTCTGGTTTCAAATAAGCATGGGAGGGAGATCTAGGACACTGGCAGTGGACTTCAGGGGCAGACTTTGTAGGCATAGGAAATATTCTCAAGGATCCCTGAAGGGATTACAACAATGACAAATGTGGAAAAGAGATGGGAGGTCATAAAGCGGGACTTCATGGGCAGTCAGGACCTGCGCTAAGGTGAGCGTAAGGAGCAAGGTCACATAAACCATGCTGGTGGTCCAGTGAGGTTCAGGTAGTGGTCAGAGAAAAGAAGACTGCCTACAAAAAATCTAAAACAACGAGAGGGGATAGGGAAAAGGAAATGTACCATCTTGCATCTAGAAAAGTCACCTGGATGGTGCGGGGGGCTAAGTCCAGTAAAGAGCAATGGCTGGCACAGGGGATACGGGGAATAGAAAAGGGGTTCTTCCAGTACATTGGGGAGTGGAGAAAAACTAAGGGCCATCTCAGCAGGTTGAGATCAGAAGGAGGGTGGGTGGAGGAGGAGAGGGACCAGGCAGAGGTATTAAAAGAGTACTTTGCCTCTGTGTTCACCAGGAAGGGGGATGGGATATCTAAAAAGCAAGGCATGATGGGGATAGAAGCGGTAGTGAGTGGGATCAGGGGCAGTAGAAATGGAGCAAGTGGGAGGGAGAGGTACCCCAGGGGTGTCACATCAGGATAAGGTTGAAAAGGCCACTAAGGTGGAGGGGACAGATGATGCTATCTCCACTGAAAGGGTGTGGTTAGCCCTTAAGGGCCTAAAGAAAGATAATTCTCCTGTGCCGGATGGCATTCATCTGAGAGTACCATGGGAATTGGTGGACATACTGGCTGCACCCCTGGTGGAGTTCTTCAACAGGTTGCTTGAGACAGGGAGGGCACCTAGGGATTGGTGAGAGGCACATGTGGTGCCAGTCCATAAAGGGGGGTCAAGAGAAGTACCAGGTAACTATAGACCCATCAGTTTGACCTCGATGGTGGGAAAATTTATAGAGAGTATACTAAAGGAATGATTGGGGGTGTACTTGGAGGAGGTGGGAGGTCTGGATAGTTGGCAACATGAGTTTGTGCCAGGTAGATTCAAGTCAAACCAATCTTGTGGAGTTCTACAAATTGGTAACATCAGAACTGGACAGGGAAAAGCTTGTGGATGTATTATTCTTGGACTTCAGCAAGGCGTTCGACTCTTCTCCTACAAGGGTCTGGTGGAGAAACTGACAAGGTTGAGAGTAGGCCTTTGATGGTCAGAGGGATTGAAAACTGGCTATCTGGATGCACTCAGAGAGTGAGTGGGTGGTGGGAGCTTCGAACCCTAGAGAGGTCGTAGTGGCATACCAGCAGGGCTCAGTCCTGGGTCCAATCCTCTTTAATGCATACATTTCAGACATCAGGGAGGAATAGGGTGTGAAATGAATCTCTTTGCTGATGACCCAAGATGGGAGCAGTAGTTGAGGGGAAGATGGGAGGTTAACCCTTCAATGGGACCTGGACACCATGGAAAGGTGGGCTCACACATGGAAATTAAATTTCAATATCACCAAGTGCAAGGTGTTACATCTTGGGTGGGAAACCCTAAACACAGGTACACCCTGGGAAGGGAGGTGCTGGAGGCTTCAAAAGGGAAAAGACCTAAGGGTCATGGTGGATGCATGTATGAATAACTCCGAGCAGTGCAGGAGAGTGGCTAGCAAAGCAAGCAGGATGTTGGGATGCATGCAAGGGGATCACCCCAGGAGCAGGGAAGTGATTCTGCTACTGTACAATGGATTGGTTAGACCACATCTTGAGTACTCTGTGCAGTACTGGAGACCACACTTGAAGAGGGACATACAGCTCCTGGAGGGTACAGAGGAGGACAACTAAGATGATATGGGGACTAGGGGATTTGACATATGAGGACAGACTTGAGGAGCTCTGCCTGTTTTCATTGGAGGAGATGAGAGACAGGGGATATGATTGTGGTCTTGAGTCTCTGAGCACAGAAGAGGTCTTCAAGTACCTCAAGGGAATAAATAGAGCAAACACGGAGGGGATCTTTAGACTAAAGCAAGGAGGTATCACCAGAGGGCATGGTTTGAAGCTGGAAGGTGGAAGGGTGAGGAGGGAAAAGAGGAGGAGGTTTTTCACTGAGAGGGTGGTGGATCCTTGGAACATGCTGCCTGGCAAGCTGGTTCAAAGATCCACAGTGGAGGGCTTCAAGAGAAGGTGGGACAGACACAGAAAGCAGATGTACCAGATGATGGCCTGGCCCGGGGGGGTGGGGATGGATGATAGAGGTTTCTGGAACACAAGGGGGGGAGCCTCGATACCCAACTAGGGATCTGAGGTTCGAGCAGACTCCATAGACCGTAAGGCCTAATCTGCTGGCAATGAGTATGTTTGTATGTTAGAATGAATAGAGACAGTCAAGGCAAGCATCAGGTGTGATATGCCGATATAATCAATAACACATGGCTGAGTGTTGCTAGTACTGACATACTGTCACACCAAGATGCGTACTTAGGCACAAGTCTACCCACACACATCCATGTCGTATTTCTTATATATAATGGGCCCATAGGCAACTATTACAAAAATATATCATTCTTAAAGTTTTCCAATTAACATAAATATACACACAAAACATGCTAAGTAATGTAATATAGTTCTTTCACTGCTTTTTGATCACCAGTCAGTCATCTGTCTATCTTCACAATCAATACATTGTGTCATTGTTTACAATTGAATAGAACAACTGATAGACCGGTATTATTGTAGTAGTCGAAAGCTCCCCCCCTACCCCACAACGCAAACTGAATGGTAACACTAAATACATGACTCCAACATTCTTCAAGGCACAACTAACATACAAAGAAACACACACACAGAAAGTGCATCAAGAGTCTACAGGTGAGGGGTTACAGGCAAAGTGGGCAAGCATTGAAGATGCAATACTTGACACAATATTCCATTGTGTTACGAGAGAAAAGGAAGTGCAAAAGAAGAAGGAAACCACTTTGGTTCAAAACAGTAGCAGAAAAGGTCAGAGCCAAAAGGCTGGTCTTCAGTAAACATAAGGGAATGCAGCAGGATGAAGATAGGGAGGCATACCAAACTTCCCTAAGGGAAGACGGGAAGGCAGTAAGGCAGGCAAAGGCCCAAACTGAGGAAACACTAGCACAAACAGTAAAATAAGTTGACAAGACTTTATATAGATACATTAGTGAAAGGAGAAGGTCCAGAGGGGGTATTGCTAAGATCAAAGGGGATAAGGGGGCATGTGAGGAGAAGGACCATGTTTTTTATTTATTTATTTATTTTATTTTATTTAATTTTTGTTTACGGGTAAGTGCACTAGCCATAGCAGTGACTATTTTCAGGCACTACCTGGGAGGATACAGTACAAAATATGGCATGAACACATTACACATACAGGATTATACATAAGCAAAACTATTGAAATACATATGACATGATAAGGTTGGCTAAGTTTAACAGGATTTTCTGCTCAACATTTACTGAAGAGAAGGTAAAGCAGGGACCTCAGCTCAGTACCATGGACACAGGGAGGAGGGAGGTGTGCACTAGTCCCTTCACAAAAGAAAGGGTTCTACAAGAGCTCAATAAGCTCAGGGTGGACAAGGCAATGGGACCTGATGGCATTCATCCCAGAGTACTAAAGGAGCTAAGGGTGGAACTAGCAGAGCCATTATCAGAACTGTTTAGTGAGTCTCTGAGCACAGGAGAGGTCCCAGAAGACTGGAGAAGGGCTCATGTGATCCTGCTCCTCAAGAGTGGTAGCAGGGAGGAGGCAGGGAACTACAGACCAGTCAATCTTACCTCAGTAGTGGGCAGGATTATGGAGGCACTCCTTAAGAAAAGGATAGTGCAACACCTGGAATCCATAGGAGCAAAGGATCCAAGACAGCATGGGTTTACAAAAGGAAGGTCCTGTCAAACTAATCTCATAGATTTATTTGACTGGGTAAACAGAGTGGTGGACCAAAGGGGAGCAGTTGATGTCACCTACCTTGACTTCAGCAAAGCTTCCAGTACTGTTCACATAGAAGACTGATTAATAAGCTGGGTAGACTTGGGGTGGGTCAGAGTTGGTCAACTGGGTGGTAAACTGGTTGACAGACAAAAAACAGAGAGTGGTGGTAAACGGTATACAGTCAGAAGAGATGCAAGTCACAAGTGAGGTACCTCAGAGATCAGTCCTAGGGCCAGTCCTCTTCAATACCTTCATCAGTGACATTGCAGGTGGACTGGAGGGTAAGGTTTGTCTGTCTGCAGATGATACCAAGATCTGTAACAAAGTAGATGATCCAGATAGGGTGGACAGAATGAGAAGAGATCTGGATAATCTAGCAAAATGGTTAAAGACCGGCAACTGGAGTTTAATGCAAAGAAGTGCAAGATCATACACATAGGAAGAGAAAATCTGAAGCCACCTATAGGCTGGGAGAGGGGTTGCTAGCAGTCATAAGGAAAGAAAGAGACTTGGCTTCATCATCACCGATGACCTAAAATCATTCAAACAGACCACTAAAGCAGTAGGTAGGCTAGAGGGATGTTGGGTGTATTAGTAGGTGTATCACAAGTTGGAAGAGGGAGGTAATAATCCCTCTTTACAAGACACTAGTTAGCCCCATCTGAAGTACAGTGTGCAGTACTGAGGCCACACCTTCACACAGACATTAACCAAATTGAGGCAGTCAGAGAAGGGCAACAAAATGGTGCAGGGCCTGCATCAGAAAACATATGAGGATAGATTAATGAAACTCAATATGTATACCCTAGAGCAAAGGAGAGAGAGAGGTGATATGATTGAAACATTCAAACACCTTAAGGGCATTAATAAGGTGAAAAAGTCCAACATGTTTTAATATAAAAAAAAATAGCAGGACAAGAGGACACAGCATGAGATTAGAGGGAGGCTGATTAAGGGATAATGTGAGAAAGTTCTTTTTCTCAGAAATGGTGGTGGATGCATGGAATGCCTACCACAGGAAGTGGTGGATATGAATACAGTGCAGGAATTCAAACAGGCATGGGACAGACATAAGGGAGCAATACAGATGAGTATGAATAGATAGGCCATTGACAGAGCAAAGGCTGATGGCACTTTCATAAGGCAGAAAAAGAAATGGGCAGACTGGATGGGCCTTGCGGTCCTTACCTGCTATCAACTTCTATGTTTCTATGTTTTGTGCTGCAAGGTACAGAAAATGGAGCTCTCTGTCAAAGGTGTATTGGTAATATGGGGATTGGTCACTGTTGTCAAGGAAACAGCACAAAAGGAACCTATCAATAGTACTTGATGTTTTTCTTCTCTGTATGTGTGCAAGGGGGGTCATGAGTGTAAGTAACACAAAGTTTTTATATATGTGACTGAAGGGTGCTGCCATGTTTGTAATAAAAAGTATGATGTAGATTGCTTGTGAATGATGTTACTTGCACTGCTTAGCAGGGACTTGTGCACAGCGATGGTACTGTGTTAATGCAGTGACTACAACCAAGTGTGAACCACAAAGGGGTGATCCTTAAAGCAACAGAGGGATGTCGATGGACAGTGAGGAATGACAAAAGGAAGAAGATGTCTCTGTGGTTCAATAGGGAAGTACAGATTGCGATAGGGGAAAAGAAAAGGTCTGTACTGCAATATAAGAGGATGCAGGGGAATGAGCACAGGGAACCTTGCAAGGAGAAATGGAAAGTGGCCTGGAAGGGGATTATAAAGGCGAAAGCAGAAACAGAAGACAGAGTTGGTAAGCAGGCAGGCAGGCGTGAGGCTGGCAGTTCTCACCAGGTCATGCTCACATTGGTGGTTGGTAAAGTACGGAAGAGACAATATTCAAACAAAGGATGGTTAGCGATTTGGATGAGGGTGGGTGGATGCAAGACAGCATAGCTTCACTCAGTGACGGTCATGTCTGTATGTCAACCTGAAGGTAGAGAGGACACATGATTAAGCAATAAGACACAACAGGGGGTGGGTTATTGTGGATTTACACAGACCATGTGTGTTTTGTCACGATGCGCAGCCAAGTTACATAACCACACAAGAAGTGTGTAAATCACCCAATAATTCACACTGTGGAGTGCGTTATTGTGATTAAACAATGTACCCATGTATCAAATACATTTATACTGTGTTTAATTCTGCTTTTTATAAATAACGTTTGTCAACCTGGATTCAGGATTGCTGTGGTCACAAGTAGCACTGGTAACACTGCCCAGGTGTGCCAGGCCCTCTTCCCATATTATGAGCTGCCTACCCTTGCATGTGTCTGCTCTTTTATTCCCCTGACTTGCAGAAAGGAATCAAGTGATGCAGAGTCTGATATGCATATACCAGAATGAGTCAGGCATGGAGCGAAATAAAATTACCTTTTCCACACTGGTAGCTGTCAGAATTTTCATGGAGCAGACATGGCATGGTCATATCTTTACGGTTTCCTTTATAGATACTATATTACCAGGCATGGATCTGCTCGGTTATGTATGTCACATACAGACCAGGCTGAACCACTTATTGATCTGGGAATGTCCCTACCACCCGGCAGAGTATCCATCCTTTGACATACCTAATACACACAGTGGCAATGGTCTACCCACCAACAACAATGGATTAGGGCTCGATGCAGTAACAAGTAGCACTGCTAACACAGCACGTGTACAAGCCATGGGTATGCTCACATACAAACCTGATTGCACCCCTTATGGATCCAGGGCTGTCCCTACCACCAACAGTGTATCCCTGGTTTGTCCTGCCTAATCACCCATGGGTCCACTGTTTACCTGCCACACACAATGGATTCTGTCTAGCCAGCCCCCCTGGTTTCTGTGCTGGATGATTGACAGAATGCATGAAGTTAAACTAAATACCCATTAATATGATTACTAAAAAAAGAACATTTATTAAAACCTTACTTTTTGGTTGTAATTAAAAATAAGACTGCTGAAAGAGGAAGTTCAACACAAAATTGGGTATCTGGATGGAGTCACAATAGGTGATGCACACTACACAAAAACTACATATAGACACACTGACATATATATAGACACTGACACATACACACACAATAAACTTAGGATGACCATTTATAGAAACTTTATTAATCTGACAGCATATCCCTCGTTCTGCAATAGCACAACTTCAGATATAATTGATTTTCCACATCTGCAGCAGAAACAGAGATTATTGCATACTGATTTTAAAGCCATTGTAATGTCTGAAATATATACAGGTGTTTAAAACACATTTGCACTGAAATGTATTTATTACACACAACAGAAAGCATTCTTAGACATGAAGCCAATTATGCCTATGGCTGTTTCAACCTATAGGCACAACTCACAGCTGCAGGAAAGTTAAAACACTTTTTTTTTTGTGCATGGATACTGGAATAATAAAACAGTAACTGTGATTTACAGCTGTTTGGATGCTGTATAATTGCACAGTCAACATTCCCTGATTTCGTACTGAGTTACATTGACTGACATGTGGACAGTGCCAAAGTGAACAGTCCCTCACTGACACACTATCTATGCCCACCATAGAATGTCTGTCACAATCAGGTGTGTAAGCACAAAGGAAAAACCCAAATACAGACTTTACTTCTCCGTACTTTAAATAATTAATTATTAAATACACACATTAATCAGCTATTTGCGTGATGCACTTACCTATGAGCTAGCACTTTGTCGATGCCACACACACAAGAGTTCCACCATGCTACTGTCACGATGACGTGTAAAGAGACTAAAATCCAGAGATCTGCACATGCACGAGTCTAAAGATGGGGTGGGTATCACAGTGGTTGATACTAAAGCCATTATTTTACAAGTGAAATTACATTTCGGGAGCAGAGTAGGAGTGGAAGGTACCAGCTGATTGCAAACTGCATTATACAAGGTAACAGAATATTTGGCTGCAAAACGATGGCTAGTTTAACTGAAATGTTGCAGAACTTCTCCTTTAAGGAAGACTGAAAAAAATTCCTGTTTATGCAATGCATATATAACTGCTTTATATGATACATTTACCACTACCACTTGCCCTTCATGATACCGTAACATCTACTATTCTGATGCACTTGAAAAGTTAAAATACTCTGCCCGTTTGTCTCTTCATACATAAGTGCCCTAACATTCTGTTAGTGCACTGCTGTCATGCTTTAGAAACATAGAATTTGTTGGCAGAAAAGGACTGCTTGGCCCACCCAGGTTGCCCAGATGGTTCCTGCCTAGTCTGCCTCCACAGACCCGGTGTCTGGTGACCCTCCCTCCTCCCTTTAAAAGTATGAGCAGGATCTAATCTTGGAGGGTGGGGAAACAATTGCACAATTTGGGGCAGAGCTTTACTCTGTATCTTTCTGTCATTAAGCCTGTTTCATGCCTGAAAATTGGCTACATCTATGCCCAGTGCACCCAAATTACCATAATAAATAAAAAAGAAATAAATGTATTAAATGTAATTAGATATGTGATTTGCAACAGAGGTATGCGAAAAGGTCAGAATGGGAATGTTTTGCTTCAGAAACTGCTGGTGGTCTCCTAAGGAGAAACACAGAACTTGTTTCTAGTTTATTTACAAGTTTTGTTCTGGAGTCGTTTCGAGGTGTAGCCTCAGGGTACAAATAAATTAGGAGGAAAATATAGTAAATACAACACAATATTTACAATATACACAGTGCACTGACAATAAGAAAAATACAGTCAGATAAACACATACTAAAGCCTTAACTAGGCAACAATAAAACTCATGCAATACTAAAAACTCTGAAGGGATAGATGACAGAAAGATAGAACTCAAGACCACTAAAGGCTAAGACAGAGGAGAGGGAGGAGCAATAGCGACAAGGTATACAGTAGTTCCTGGTACTTTACATACAGGAGAAGTAAAATGTCAGAAATGTATTTAATGAAGAAGGGTGATGAGGATAGCTGAAGGGTGGAAGGATGTTCCAAAGGTGAGGAGTAGGTAATAACAACCCATATACCTGGGATTTACAGTGGGAGTAAGGAAGGAGCAGATGTCAGAAGACCTGAAGGAGGTGGGAAGGGCTGATGAGCCGAAGGAAGAGATAACAGTGGGAGAAGGCAAAATCAGAATATGGAGATGAAGCAGGGACAGGAGGCGAAGTCTGCCTTCAAGGAGGGTGAAAGGTTAGTATATAAGAAGTAGGGGTGAGAGAAGTGAGTCATTGGCAGCTTCAGTTCTGCTTTGAGGTGGGGCCCATAAATTCATTTGCCTTCAAGAAGTAGGCCAAACCAGTTTTACTGCCAATGCAGTAGTTGGCAAGGAGGAAAGCAGACTACAAATAGGGGGGAGAAAGGCTTTGAAGTCAACAATGAACAGTTATGAATATTAAGGCCCTTTTATACAATCTGCTTTGCACTACTGTGAGCAGTGTAGAAGCAATGAGAATGTTACCTTGCTTGTCATGTAGAGCTGAGCTGCACTGCATCCAAGGGTAGCGTTAAGCACAGGCCTGGAACACCACGCTTCCTGGGTTCGCCATTGCAGTTTTCTGTTTTGTGCAGCATCCTGCTGCTGTATAATCACAGCACAGTACTCACATTGATGCAACCCCACAAACAAGTCTTGGGCTCTTGGTCAGCCAAAAGCTAACAAAACACTGTAAGGGCCAAAGACTGCTGCAGGACTGCTGTGTGTATACCCAAAATGCAGTGATGCAGGAAGAGCATACCAAGAGATTGGAAACTACAGCTCTGTGAGTAAGGGATCTGCATAAAAGGGCCTTTAAAGGGAGGGAGGCAGCATAGTCTTGAGGATAGAGCACTAAGCTGTGAACTTGGAGATATAACATTGAAGTTCAGGTGCAGTTGTAACCCAGGGGCCATGTACCAGTGGGCTACTACCCCTGCCTGATGACCTCAATATAGGTTGAGGGCCTGGGCACTGTTCTAATGGTGATTGGGATTTTTCCCAAAATAGAAAATGAATAGCATAGTGCCTCCACCCAGAATAAAATTATTGTGGGTCAGGCGTTTACATAGTACAGTTCTTGGTACCTACCCACCTCCCTTCCAGTTGGTCCACACTTGGAATACCATAAACAGGCTCAATACTTTACCTTGCATGCAATTATTGACTATATCTAATATAATGCTCACATTTTACCACAACAATAAAATATTTATCAAACAGGGGAAAGGGGTTGGGAAGCATGAAATATGACAATGGCTTTCAGTTTGGAAACAGCAAGAATCCATAGCAATCAATGTGCCCACATTCACTGGTACCAGTGTCCTCTAATGTGTATCCGGGTACCCAGTTAAAGTTACAGGCCTATGACTGGCCCAGTGGTGCAGCGGGTTGAGGAGCTGGACGTCTTACCTTGTGCTGTGCCAGCGACCTGGGTTCAAAAACGACCTTGGGTCATCAGGGTGCAGGAGTGGGGGGGGGTGGAGCAGGATTGAGCATGCCAGCAGACAGCTCTCCTCTCCAGAGGGTGGTGAGGGTGGGATGGTGCTCCTCCCTTAGTTCCACTCCCACCGGGTGGAGGTCCGGTAGGTAGCCTAGGCAGAAATGGGGCAGCGAAAAAAAAGCATCAGGAGGTGGAAGGGGCTGAGCTGGCACCACGGGGTGTGATGCATGCCTCTACATACTCGCACGGATGTGTGCTGGGGCATTGGGGGGGGTCAAGGGAAGAAAATCCATAAATATATATGTGTCCCTGTCACCAGTCAGTGGGAGGAGGCACCGGAGACCAAAACACTAAATAAAAAAAAAGTTACAGGCCTATACATTGCCACAGATTGGCCAGCATTGGTGCACTTTGAATAAACTGTAACTTGTTGCAAAATCTAAATCTAACTCCCAGGTCAGGGCAGGCCCTGTTTTACTCATGGTTCTGCAGTCCTGGTTCATAGGGTCTGAAGCAGAAACCACAGGCAGGCCAAGAGCTGGGTCCTTGAGCAGTAAAACAGGTTGACAGCAGACTTGCTGGGTGCTTCAGGAAGGTCTGACAGCTTCTTCCTTTCTGACTTGCTTGCAGGGTCTGATAGCTCGTCACCTTCTGTTTTCACTAAGGTATGGGAGCACTGCACAGTGGCTTCCCTGTTCAGAAGGAGCCCAGACCCAGAAGTGACCCCGCGGTCTGACTCCCCCAAATGGGTCAAGAGTACTCTAGCACTTAGGCATGCACCTGTGGCTCCCTGTGCCCAGATTCACCACACTTGATAAGGGCTAGCTGGCCCCTTACTTGGCTCTCAAGTGGCTTGAGCACAAATGCTTCTACAGACAATTCAGGGTGGCTCCAGGCTCAACAACAAACAGTCTCTTAGTGAGTGCCCCAGCTTTCAAACAGCAGGGGTACACAATATTCTCTGGCTCCAGGCACAAGAGCTCTGCAGGCTTCTTTCTAATTCTGGTTTTAAACCTCAGGTCAAACTTCAATCTCTAGTAAACAGTTTGACCCTTTTAACAGGCTGAGGGCTTTCTCAAGAGGAATATATTGGATTATCCCTATTGATCTGATCCCTCTCACTCTGGGGCCTCCAGACTACGGGCAGAAGCAAGTCCCCTGGTCTTTGGCTGTTGAAGCCTTGGGTCAAACTTCCAAACTTGATCTGGTCACACGCTGTATGCCCTCCAGACTCATGGAGAGGTGCTGGAGAACTGCCTTGAGCGACAACTCTCCCTGGGGTTTCACAGGAAAAATACCAGCTACTGATTGGCTGCCACAGCTGTTCAACCTGAAAATTAATAAACATTAAGTTCCCTTTGATGCCTGATCGGCCAGATTTTTGGGTGCCAAGAAAATGTCTTTTCCCATCTACCCAGAAGACATTACTGCAGGTCATCAGGCACCTTGACTGCTGATTGACTATGAATGCAGTAAAGGTGATCAACATGGCTGCTGATGAAGACAGTTTATGCAGTCCTAACTTTACATGTCTTTTGCAGTCACACTACATTATTTTAACTTTAATTGCCCCACACACCATTAGGTGCCCTCTGCCCTTGTGTCCAGTGGCAGAGTGAAATTAACATGCCCCTGGCCTGTCATGCCTTCTGATGTAGTAAATTACCCAGGTGGCAGGCAGGGCTTCATTACCACATTGCAGCCTTGGCTGCCTTAAAGGCAGGTGCCCATTTATCATTTTTTAAACTTCAGCCCCCACGTTTCTCTACCCCCTTCTGCATGTCTCCAGACCCCAATTAGCCTTCTGCAGGTCTGGGCATGCTGAAGGAAAAAACAACAGAGCCAGCACAGTGGCTTGTAAAATGAAAGTGCTGTAGGGTATTGCAGAACTGAGCCGAACGCCAGCTCGCACGTTTGTGCAGTGAACTGCACAGCAGCTTTCACACTGAATCACCAAACAGGCAGATTTCTAACTATTTATAGCTCCTGTGGTCCCCCAAGGATTCAGACACATGAGGGCTGGCAGGAGCAATAGGGCAGAACAACAGATCTGGGACTGGCAGCGGGAGCAGCAGGGAGGCACAGCAGCACCCGTAGGAGATTTAGGTAAGCCCCAGCCATGTGGGAAGATGATACACAGTAATCCACAGTATGACTTCTGCCAGAAGCCTTTGTTACCTAATTGAAGGAGACAATCAGGTTCATCTGGAATGATATTCCTGTCATAAACGCATGCTGCCTACTGCCCTATAACCCATTTGGCTCCAGGAAATCCACCAGCCTTTCCTTAACAATGGAGTACAGCATCTTAATCACTACTGAAGTCAATCTAACTGACTGGAAGTTTGCCTGGTTATCCATATTGCTGCAGTAGTGGCACTACATTACCCTCCAATTGGTCAGTACCACTCTTCTCTCTGGTTAGCAACTGAAGAAATCCATAAGTGTTTCCAATAGCTCCCTGTTTGAGCACCACTGAGGGAAAACCATGCATGTCCCAATCATACACATGAAGACTATTGGATAGTACACTGTAAACACACAAGCTCAGGGCTGGCATGGCATACGGCCTTCAGAGGACCACTACCAGAGAACCGAACATTGGACCACCTTCACCCTGGTACCTACAGAATCCTCACAGACTCCTTTGTTCCTTAGATACCTCATGTGCCCACTTACTTTGTGGCATGGCCATGCATGGCCCCATCATACACATGAAGACCATTGGAGAATCCACAACAAACACACAAGCTCAGGCATGACCTACTGCCTTCAGAGGGCCACTACCAGAAATCTGAACATCAGACTGCTTTCAGCCTGGTACCAACAGATTCCTCTCTATATCTCCATTCCTAGGACACTTCACTTGGCCACCTACCTTATGGCAAGGCAGTGCTGAGCCCCGTCAAAACAGACATTTTGCAACTCCACTGTTCACAGAAGAGGCCATGACCCCTGCAGGTGCGAGACACAGCTGTCATGGCAATGCACAAGGATTTCTCAGAACCAAAAGTTCACCTCACTGAGCAGTCAGAACTGAGACAACTAAGGTTTTCTCAGAACCGAACACTCACCTACTGCACAGTGAGAATCTAATCAGCAAGCAAGTTATACTATGTACAGAGGAAGCCCCAAAAGGTAAAACAGTTTTATTTTACGGTATATCTTACCTGGCCAAGGTCCTTGTACCTTGGCATGCACTGCAGACTTTTCATTGGTAAGCACTGTCACAGGCCCACTGACAATCAAATGCAGGTGGCAGAGTCTGGGCTGATCCTCTCACTGCCAGAGACTTCCCTAGTCACCAGGGTAATTCTGTTTTAAAGTATTGCTTCATGCTCTCCAGCACTACTCATACTGTGGCCTTCTTTTACAGATGCCTCTGTGGGAACACTGAGCTGGAGAGCAAGACCCTGGTGTACCTCCACATACTGTGGAAAACAAGTAAAACATCTACCACAGCACTTCTGGAAGATACACTACACAACACTAGGAAGGGCACAATGCTACCAGAGGCAGCCACTCCTTGCCTAACCAGTGGGTAAATTATTTTTATAAATGCCAGCAGCCAGACTGTTTTGCCATTGTAAGGTATCCACGTCAGCACTTTTAGAAAGTACACAAATGCACTCTAACCAGCATTAAAGTCCCCCAAAAATGTCACAAACACCCACACTAAATGTTTTCCATCTCTGGGCTCGCTGCATGCTGAATCGCCCAGCCAGCCTAAACAGCCAGAGTTTAAGGGTCTTCAGCTGCTGAGTCTTTATGGATCTTGGCTTCAGATCTTAGAAGTAGGAAAGAAGGACCAAGGTGCAGCAACTGCTCAGCAGCAGAAGCTGACCCACCTGTGGAAGTCTATCGACCTGGCTCCTTCACTCTCGTCCCTGCTGGGTTCTAGGGCTTTTGTAAGAAACACCAGGATTCCAGAGGCCGAAGACATGGATCTCAAGCCATGCACCATCAAATGCTATATAAACAGCTTCTTTCATTTCCTGAAATTCATAGAAATCAATGGTTTCACCAATTCCCAGCAGGGTGAACTTGTCACCTTCATCAAATTAACACCTTTTTGGAGACTGGGGATCTGTGCCTCCACACTGAAGAGGCACCACAAAATCCAGCTATGAGACTCACAAAGGTGGATATCATTAGAGACAGCATCCCTATATAATGACACCGTTCCTGCAAGCATACTGTCAGGATAACTAGCCATTCACCCAAAACAAGAGACTTGGATACCACATCACTGCCTTGCAAGAAATCACCTCATCTTCAGCTTGGCCCTCAGCAATGCCCAGTGCTTTGGTGCCATCTGAAATATGTCCCTGGGTGACCTGCAAAAAGCAAAGAGGTTGATTGCAGATGGGGAGGACAGCTATAACCATTTAATTCACAAAAATATAACAATGCATGGCCCAGCCAGACTGGAGATATACAGAGGGCTATTCAAGTTACTTCAGCTCTATGCAGAGCATACAAGGTGGCTACTCCCCAAACTGAGACCATCAGCAACTGATCTTAATGCCCCCATGCTCATTAAGTCAGATAGATCACAGTTGAATTGCTCTGCCATGGCAAAAGTGATCAAGAGACAGCCAGCAATACTGGGAATCAAAAATTTCGCCATGACCTTAGGGTGGAAGTTTCCCCCTTCTGATAGCAGCCAAAGTTGCACATTAAACACCCACTTTCATTCTTTCCACTCTTCCATAACCTTCACCCAGAAGAGAGACATCAGTTCATGAGTCACCAAGCCACAACAACAGATGCATACTATCACCTGATGGCCAGCAATGAGGGGAATATCAGTGTGAGTTGTCAAATAAGCCAGCTGACAACAAAGAACCTATGCACCACCAAAAGCCTGAATGTGGTTGTTCCATCAAAGACTCTGGAGAGGAGCTCACCCAACAATCCTGAATGGCAGTACCCCATTGCAGACTTTGCAGAGGAGCTCACCCAACAAGGCCAAACCAGGAAAAGGGCCATCTCTTTCACCAAGCACCTCCACGGCAACAAGAACAAGAAGCCATAGTGGGCCAGGGGACATCTGCAGAAACCAAGACAGATGGATGATGGGGACAAACTCTCCACCTTGAAGATCCACACTTTGCCAGCATTTCTTTAGTAAACAGCTGAAACTGGCAATCAAATCCACATTCACAGGACACATTGCACAAGGTCAGATCAAGACAGCTGACATCCAACATGTGCTGTCCTCAGTGCCTTCCCTATCCAGTCAAACCAAAGACTTGCTAAGGAAGATAATGAACAAAATAAGGAATTTCATTCTTAGTCATGCTAAAACATATCCTGCCAATGATGGCAGCTATATTGCACTATAAAAATAAAAGTTTTGAAATGGTTGAATCTCTGTCAGGCTTGCAATTTCTAGGGGCCCCACTATACCACACTACCCACAGAAACATCAGGGTTGTGGGTGAATTGTCTATGGAGAGGCCCCAGCAGATGCACCACAAATCATGACATATATCCTTAGGACAACCTTTCCATTTCTGCCAAGGCAGAACATCACTTTCTGAATATATACCCTTGGGAGGCACATGGAGGTCCACAACAAAACCCCCAAAAATAAATGTTCAGCATTATTTATGGCCAGGATATGGTGCCTATCTATCTCAAGTAAAAGCCATATCACGGACATAGGCTTGGGCCCCATTCTCATGGGAATGTGAGGGTGGACTTCCAGGTAGGGTATCAACCACTGTCCCTGTAGTATTGAGTTCCTCCAGGCAGTTTTTGTGTTTGCTTTCTATGGCTAATAAACTGATCAAGTGAGTATTTTCTGGTTACCTACTGGAAGGAAAAAATTATCCACCTCCACTAAATATATTTCACATTTCAAAACTTCATCACAGTTGTACTTTACAATAAAAAAATCAATGTTTGTTGAGCTGAGCAACATATAATGTACGCTCATTGGGTATCTAGTTTCTTTGACATTATATATTTTAAAATACAAACAGACTCTTTTAATCTTAATTGGCCTTGTTTAGGTTTTTTTTTGCTTGTTTTTTTGTTTTCACTATGTAGGTACAGTGAGTATCTTTCCTGCTGTAACTTAGCTGCACTTTTAAACTGCACCTTAGAAAAACATGATACAAGACATGACTTAATTCCTATCTGTACAGGACATTGCACATCAGGCCTGGCCTCCCTGCAGTATAAGAACTGTAACCTATCATTCAGTATCTGGATGTAACCAAAAATGCTGTAAAGACTAAAGATAAGTAAGTACAAGTCAGTCTTAGCTATGAACTGCTGAAGTTTGTGCTTTGGGTCGTGAGCCTATCCAGACTTTAGGGTGAACCCAAGTTCCAACAAGGGCAAACAATTAGTCATTTTAATGGCCATTGTGTTTGCAAAAATGTAGAGGTCTGGAGTTCTTTACAGTTATAGTCAGGGTAATGCTGTTGGTAAAATAAAGTTTTTTTAAGCTTTGAAACATGGCCTGGGATTAGATTTATCATAATTTAATTTAACCGTAGGAGAAGGGCATGAGAGGCACTGGTTGAAGCTTAGTCCCTTATGTCACTTGGGTTAGATTGGCAAAGGCATCATAATCCCTGCCGTGCCACAATGCTATTATTATAATATTTTGTTTTCAGTTTTTTTAATATTTATAATGTTTCTGTACTATTTGTTTTATCGTACATGTACAGCACTTGTAGTGTAGACACTCCTCTCAGTTTCCTTGGGGTATGAGACACCACTGCCCTATACCCAACACTGGGATGCAGTAGATGTTTGCTGTGGCTCCTGGGTCCTTTTCTCACTCAGCAATGGGGGAATAGATTGTATCCAGCAGGAAAAGAAAAGTGTGATGCCTCCACCCAGAGAAATATTAAAGTGAGCTAGATGTTTTAACAATACAACCCCCTGGGATGTCATACTAGCCCACCTTCCCACTGTAGTCACACACCCACAGACTACACAAAATGCAACAGTTTCCCCAGTCAACATGTACAGTATAACTGATGCAAATAATGACAACAGATTTAAACAGCTATACAAAGTTTTATTTAACACCACTGTATCTGCAATAAAAGAAGGGTTAGAGCAGACCGACACAGTACCCTGACCTGGGCTTTATGCCCTTCTAGACAGGGCCCCAACTACCACCTGCACTCAGGCTGCAGATAGTTAAGCCTATGAAGGCACGGCACAACTGCTGCTACCTTGGCTGCAGTAACAAGGCCTGACTAGGCACAACCACATTTTTCCCACTCTGACATTGCAATACAACACAGCTAATGAGATAGCCCTCAGGTGCTGGAGGTCACTACCCTCTCACATCTAGTACCAGAATTTTCCATTACATATAATGGGAACTTCCATACAGCAGTCCCTGGGTACCCAGTGTTGAAATGTCATAGTCCTATAGATGTTGTTGACATAGGCTGGAGTTTGTGCACTTAAATTTAAATACAAAGGTTAACTTCCACAAACCCCACAAGCCATGCAGTAGCTTAAATGGCTTGTAAAACCACTTAAAATGAGGTACAGTAGTCCCTCGCTATGACAAACAACTTCGGACCCATGTCAGTGGTTCGTTATAGCTCTCCCGTTTGTTACAATGAGGGACGGAATCAGGGGCTAGCCAGCTGTGGAAAACAAAAGAAAAAGCCACACCGAGGATTGAATGGTGCTTAACCAAGCAAAGTCCACAGTATTCATAAAGTTAGCACCCAGTCCAGGACATGTTTGCAAATATCTTTTATTAAAGTACTATGTGCAAATATTCTTGCTCACAATCATTATGGTAGCAGGCAGGCTACAAAATATTACGTTTCACCCGGCTACCCATCAAGCTTCATGTCCTGGAATGGGTGCTAACTTTATGGATACTGCTAGCCAGCTATGCAGCAAGTTGTCAGATAACTCTGTCTGGCACTGTGCATGTTGCATTATTAGTACAAACAGTACTTTTGTTGTACTGTAAAGTGTTTTGTGTTTTGTTTGGGAGGTGGGAAGCAGTTGTGCTTTGTGCTGGTGTAACCCCCCTAAAAATGGGGGTTCCCAAAAAGTCTTCCATGAGCTTGCCTAAATTCTCACTGCCAGGCTGGTGCCCTGAATATTAGCAGTTTAAATGTGATTACCAGATTCAGTATAGACTTTGTGTACTGTCTCTTTAAGAGCTGCTTGATTGCAGCATAAGTAATCTGAGATGGAGCTCTGTTGAAAGATGTAACTATTTGCTGAAAACCATTTAGAATGATAATGATAATGTAGTTTGTCTAACCTGCTTTCTTTGTAGCAAGGACTGTTTTATTTGTCTCCACTATCTTGGTCCTGGACTGCAAATTGGACCATTCAGTTCTGGTGGGACCTAAAATGTAGCCGGACTACAGGAGCTGTCTGAATTCAAAATCTATAGGAACTGTGGTTTGAGTTTTTGCACCTTTTTTGCAACTGAAGGGGGAGCTCTTGCTTTGACTGACAGCCAAATCAGCCAACCAGATCTTTTGGATCTTGGGGAAGTCCTGGGCTGCTTACAGTTTTCAGTTTAGTTCTGAGCTGGGAAGTAAAATGAGAGGAGCTGAAGTGATTCTGAAGTGATTCTGAGAGCAATCCTGAGTGGATTCACATGGAGATCTATGAAAAGGAGAGTTTGGCCTTCATGTCTGCCTGCTGCTCCTGAGAGGAGAGAAGAGAATTATTTTGGACTAAATCCAAATTTGTGTGACTAAAGTAAACTACTGAAGTGGGCCATTCTCAACCTGAAGAAGACCAAGATTTTTCTGAATGCGATCGGCCTGTCAGGAGTTCCAGCTACCCTAAGCTCCTGGTGTGTGCAGAGAGTTTGCGATTGTGACGGAGCACTTTGCCTGGTACAGTAGAATTCCTGTACATGTAAATGTACTATGAGCTGCTAGTGGGTTGTGAGTTGGTTCCCTACTGTTGAACTGTGTTCTGCTTGCTAGAAGCTGTATCCAGCCCCAAATGGACTGTATCTGAATCTGTCTCCATGCTGCCTGGGCCTTGTCAGACTGACCCAGCTGGACTACCCACTGCACAGAGAAGCGAGAAGCCATCACGAGATGCCTGGGGATCAGCCCCCTGCTCCATGCTTGAGCAGGAACAACACCTCTGCCAATTGTGTGGGCCCTGCTTCTCCTGGCATTCTAGATCAACCACCTGCAGTCTTGATTTTCATCCAGCCTGTGTTCAGTCTTGGGTATCGTGAGTAAATACCGGGGTAGCTCCCTGCAACAACAGCTTAATCTGAGTGTGTCATCTGATTGTCTTGTTGTTTTGTTTCCTTTACAAACTGATCCCTCTGGCTCCGGATTAAAAATACTGTGTACTGTGCATGTTGTGTTTTCCATCACAGGGCCCCAACCAGCTGCAACCCTGGGCAATGGTCCTGGCTAGCCCATTTCTTCTCCACCTGTGTACCCAGAGGTGGACTGTGTGGGGGACTCAAAGCACATGCATAACTGCTTGATTGATATAACCTTTAAGCTAATTAACCTGATTTTGCCCCTCCCTTGTTCACATCCCCTGAATAAATCAGATCTAACCTTTTCTGCATGTAATCTGACTGTGGTTCCAGTTTGTGCTCAACGTACTGTATTGTTGCTATTTGCTGTGCATAAACTTGTTTTACAGGGTAGTCCCCAGGGTTGAACCAGAGGAACCAGTCCTGGTGGTAAGTGCAAACAGTGTGGGTACTTGTGTGGTGTACCGGGTATTGTGAAAGTGATTATTGTACAGTGTACAGGCCACTAGAGGGGAAAGAGGGGGGTCAGAGTGTCCCAGAGGGCTGTGCCCAGGTTAGCTTGACCACTACCAACCCTGACCTCCAGGTGGAGGCACCCATTTCAGAACTCAGGCCCTTAACCTGCTACTAGCCAAGCAGGCAGGGTAGAAGCCCTTGGGAATAGCCTCGTTCTAGAGGTTACATCTTGGAGGTTCACCGAAGGGATCTGTGTCTTCAAGTGGCCAAATTTGCGAATTGCTGTTAAAAATAAATGGCTACCCCAACAGAAGTGGCTATTACACCAGTTGGTGGGGTGGTGAACTGGGCAGGAGATTGACCCCCAAGATGCTATACTTATCCTGGATATTTCCCTGGGTACCAATAAGGACACTGTAGAGGGAGTACTTTCCAAGGTTGAATATTTACAAAACCCTGTGGTGGTGGGTCGACAGGCTAATCTGCTTGCACAAAGTTTCATGGCATTAGTAGAGTGTAAGGACCCAATAGACAGTTCCAAAGTGCCACAGACTATCACCCCTGAAGGAGCCTAAACTGCCTGGATAGTGATAACTAAAGACAGTAAAGACCCTAGGGAGAATCAGCCTCCCACTATCTGAGTCTTGTGAGGAGAAATTTGCTAAGTTGTTACTGGAGGAAGGGAAAACTATAGAGGACTTAAAGAAACTATTCCTGCCACTTGGGAGTGTTCCTCCCTCAACACCTCCTCCCGCTCCAGCACCCATTATTGCCCCTCCTTCTGTGCCCATGCCAATGCTGGCTTCTATGTCTCTACCTGCCATTAGTCACGACTCTTACCGAAGGTTGAGAATCTTCTCCGGCACCCTCCCCACCCCCCAAGGGGAGGATGATTTGGAGACCTGAATAGATTGTGTTGCCCCTTTGACAGTGTGCGGAGGCTGAGAAACAGAAAAGGACCATATAAAGTTTGAGGGGTCCTGCCCTAGAGGCCATTACATTTCTGAGGTCCACAAACCCTGATGCATCTGCCCAGAAGTACCTATCTGCACTCTCAAGGCAATTTTGGGAGCACTGAGTCAGGAGAACTTTATGTGGAAATTTCAAGGTACAAAACAATGGCCAGGGAAAATTTGTTCGCATATGATACTGGCTGGAAGGGAGTGCAGAAGGCTTACAGAAAAGCCAAAAGTAGCCGCCAGTGACTTAAACCATGTGAGGTTGGGGCACATACTGCAACATGCAAAGCATTCTAAATTTCAGCTCCTTCAATTAAGGCTTCCAGATAGAAGGGGTAACCCACTGGACTACTGTGACTTGATAAAAGAACTCCGGGAGGTTGAAGATGAAGAGGGGGATTGTAATTCTAGGGTGAGCACAGCCCAAGTGATCACGGCATTGGAAGGCCCTTCCGAAGTGGGGACCAATGAGGGTGTGCCATCATGGGATGAACTGCTGAGGGAGTTCAGGGAAAGAAAAAACAGCCTCTCTATGAAGGCCACACCTGCAAGTATAGGCACCGACCCTTATCCAACTGCATCTGCTATGGGGGTGGTGGTGTCCACCCAGGCATCTCCTGCTGACAGCAGCTCGAAACTCGATGTCTTGACTATGAAAGTAAGAGAATTGAAGAGATGTCTCCAAATGCTCACCACACAGCAGACAGAGATGGCACCAAGGTTCTCGGTTGGTAGTACCACTGCCACAGCTCCCAGTGTGATGCCTCGGCCACCCCAAATCCCAGAAAACATATTTTGCCATAATTGTGGGAAGGACGGGCACATGAAGAGAGAATGCAGGTCCACAAAAGACCTAGATAAAGTTGAATATAGACTTCAAGGTGAGCTTCAGAAAATGAATCAGCAGTCGAGGAGTGCCCAAAATGACCGCAGTGGGGGTTCAAGAAGCAGTAACTGAAATCCCTATGTGGCTAAATCATCTGTCATGGCCCTGCTGCTATCCATCCAGACTGGTCCAAAA
Source organism: Neoceratodus forsteri (assembly GCA_016271365.2). Taxonomy (NCBI): domain Eukaryota; kingdom Metazoa; phylum Chordata; order Ceratodontiformes; family Ceratodontidae; genus Neoceratodus; species Neoceratodus forsteri. The sequence goes on along the minus strand of CM057449.1, from coordinate 775,910,348 downwards.
TAGTGGGCCCTTCAATGGAGACTACCGTGGCTGTGAATGGTATTCCTACTTGGGCTGTGCTGGACAGTGGGTCGCAAGTGACCATTGTATTTAAGGACTGGTATGGCAAACACTTTTCTGCTGTGCCTTTACAATCCCTGGAAGGCCTACATGTGTGGGGGCTGAGCGACAAGTCTTATCCCTACCTAGGATATGTTCACCTCTGGTTGTCATTTCCTGCAGCTGTAACTGGTGTAAAGGAGCAAGTCGAGACACTAGCCTTAGTGCATCCCCCTACTGGACTATATGATGGGGTTCCCCTGTTAATTGGGACCAACGCCCATATGTTTGGGAGACTGACACAACTGTGTTGCGAGAAACAAGGGCAATGGACTGGGAGGACCCTAAGAATTCTCACTCTGATCAAGAGGGCCTATGATTTGCAGCAGAACCCCAAGGGAGTGGACCAGAATGAACTGATAGGGGTCGTGTGGAAGAAGGATCCCGATTCAATGGTACAGGCCCTAATGCCCAGTGTACCATTCAAGGAGAGGTCCGCCTCTGCAAAGATATCAAGAACAAAATACTGATGTTGGACATGTCAGTCAATGGAAAATTGCTGGAAGAATTATTGGTTAAGCCCAGCATCTTGCCAGCTTGTGATCATGCCTATATATGATGAGTGATGGTCCAGATTCATAATGTGTAAGATCGGGAGATCTGGGTGAACAGAGGATGCACTCTAGCTATGGTACACTGGGCAGACACTGCAGAGTTGCCCAGCAACAAGCACCCTGGCAAGACAGATAAAGTAACTCCCGACTTGTTTGATTTTGGTGACTCCCCATTGTCAGCTGAATGGAAGACTAGAATTACCCAGAAACTTGCCCAGAGAGATCAAGTGTTTTCATTGAAGGAATGGGACATGGGATGTGTCCAAGGTGTGGAGCACCACATACGCCTGCTGGATGAACTGCCATTTTGAGAGAGGTCTCGATGCCTAGCCCCTGCAGACATAGACGATGTGAGAAGACACTTGCAGGAAATGCTTGCAGCTGGTGTGATACAAGAATCCAGGAGCCCACATGCTTCTCCCATTGTGGTTGTGCATAAGAAGAATGGAACAATTCGAATGTGTGTAGATTATCGGACCCTCAACAGGTGAACCATCCCTGATCAATACACCATGCCCCATATACAAGATGCTCTGGATTGTGAGTCACGGATGCGGGACGCTGAGTAGCTGGTTCTCCGCGGAGCTCCGTCCTCCGCCCGGTATTTTGATTAAAAGCTCTATCAAAAGCGCTCAAATTAAAAGTTTTTGAGAGATTACGCCTGAGGAGCTAGCATACTGGAGATCTATGGAGGCAGACATGAGGAAACAGCCTCCGAAACATACCCCGCCCAACCCCGAAAAGGCTGCCAAAAATCTAAGGCCTCGGCCTCTGTGGCTGGTTCATGGGGCGAGTGAGGGCTGTATCTCGAGGAGCTCCTTAACGCTGGACGCTGCTTGGAGGAGATCGGCCACTTAAATCCACGATCCTAGAAGTGGCAGGAGGCTCAAAATATAATTCAGCCATTGATGATCTCTCCCGGAGGGCTTCTGACAACGAAGCACGAGTGAAATCATTAGAGAGAAGTAAAGAGGCTATGGATGCATTGGTAATCAAGATCTCCCAGAAACTACAGAAATTGGAAATTAAGGTAGAAGATTTAGAAGGTCGGAGTCGGCGCAACAATGTTGTATTCATCGGATTGCCCGAGAAAGCTGAAGCTAATGACCCAATCACCTTTGCCCAAAAGTTAACAGTAAAAATTGCAGGGCCCTCACCTTTTGGGCCCAAATATATTGTGGAGAGAGCTCATAGGGCATTGCGCCCAATGCCTTCTTCGGATCGCCCCCCGAGGCCATTTATTATTAAATTTTTGAACTACCAGGAGAGGCAATTACTGATCGACAAGGCAAGAGAGGACAAGGAGATATATTGGGAAGGTACACGGATTAGAGTGGTCCAGGATCTCCCACTGTCCATTAGGCAGAAGCGTGCACCTTCCATCCACTCGTTAAATGGCTGATAAGCGGCTGGGTGAAATTTAGAATGGGATACCCGGCAAGATTTCAAGTTTTCATAGAGAGGCTGAAATCCTTGAATCTTCGGAGTTAGCTTCAACAGCCCTGAGAGAGGCTTTTCCAGAACTTTTTAAGGGCCCATGAGATGGGCCGAGAACATTCAGATTGTTCAGTTTGGGTGCCTTATGCTGTGACTTATTTATACAAGTTTGCGGTCTGGCGGAGGTGATCCAGACTTTGAACTTTTGGAATGCCCAAGCTCAAATTCACTGGCTCTGGACTCCTGATCGGGGCACTTTCGAATTTATTTTACCGGGCATTTAAGCAGCATGGACTTTGTCCCACATATGGCTTTAATTTTTCATGTAACATTGCATATTGGACACCATGGGGTTTCTTTATTGTAGAAGTCTCCTATGCCCGGTCTTTGGTGCTGATTTATAGAGCCAGATAGAAGGACATTATATGGGACTGAAACGCTTATCTCTGTAGCGTTCATAGTTCGGAGTTTAAATTTTGCCAGAGTGAGGCTTAGGCCCTGGGGCTTTAAATGCTTCCTGCTTGTTTTTTTTTGTTTACTTTTTGATTGGGCTGGGAACAAAGGGAGCTATTTTTTAGTTCCATGTGTCTCTACATATTTGAACAATTTCTAGCTGAAGTAAGCTGGCTTTAAGTTCTGGAACTCAGGCTGATACCAGAGTTTGATGTTAAATTTGATATTAATGGGCGTGGAGGGGGGAGAAGGGCTAAGTATCCTGATATCATGGGCCATAGTGCGATGTGGAGGGTAGGGGTGGGAGGGAGGGGATTTAGGGATGTATAGAGTTAAGGGGGAATTGCTGTGTTCTGTGGGATGGAGGTCGAGGGGGTTGGGCTTCCGAGGGATTTGGGGGTCTTGTTTGTTTATGGGGGCGACACAAGGTTGCTGGTGCTGCAGGGTACAATGGATAATGGAGTGTTTGTTATGTATTATAGATTGTTAGTTGGGTATGGGGACTGATACTCTATTAAGTCTTGCACATGGAATGTTAAGGGGCTAGACATAAAGTAAAGCAATATAGAATGCTGAAGTATTTGGAGGCAGCTAAAGTTAAGATTGCTTTTCTACAAGAAACCCACCTGCTCCAGGATGAAAGTAGATGTCTGAGAAGAATGCACTACGGGGAAATTTTTTCATCACAGGGCAACACAAAGAGTAAAGGGGTTTCGATTCTACTCCACAGATCAGTACCTTTTGTCCCTATAAAAGTCATTCCTGACAAAGAGGGTAGGTTTGTCTTAGTGGTAGGGAAATTACATAGAAGGGAGGTTTTGTTAGGGGCTATCTATGGTCCTAATTCTGATAGCCATGATTTCTTGATAAACTTACTGAAGGTGCTGTTACCCTTTAATCACCTTCCTATGATTATAGGGGGGGACTTCAACCTAGCTTTGGACCCTTTATTAGATAGGTCCTCAGTTTCACGCATGTACTCTACACCGGCCATCCTGGCTTTCACTGATCTAGTGGATCGTGTGGGCCTGGCGGATGTTTGGAGGGTCCTCCATCCACAAACAAAGGAATATACCTTTTTCTCTCCGGAGCACAAGTCAGGCTTGAGAATTGATTACCTACTTCTCTCTCGAGCATTGCTCAAAGGGGTTATTGACTCAGAGATAGTGGCAGCCCCCCTGTCAGACCATTCGGTAGTGGAGGTAGAGATATCTTTCCCCTCTGCATTGGGTAAGGGTAACAGGTGGAAAGTGAACAATCAACTTCTCAGAGTGCCCAAAGTAGTTCAGAGTCTGACTTCTCAAATGGAGGAATTTATTTCCTTTAATGAGAGGATGGAACCCGACCAGATATTCTCTGGTCAGCATTAAAGGTGTACATGAGGGCCTCCTAATAAGTCAGGCCACTAGGAGGAAAAAGGAGGAATGCCACTACAATGGAATTATTGAGGCAGATTAAGGAGTTACAGGCAACATTGATTTCTAACCCACAGGAGGAGATTGAGCTTAAATTGATTAAGGCTAGGGATGCGTATCTTAAAGTATTGGGGGACCAGGCCGAATTGGCTATTATTAAAACCAAAGCCATCTATGTAGATCAAGGCGAGAAGCCTGGAAGGCTTCTGGCCAGGCGTCTTGCACAGCTAGAAGCATCCCGTCTAATTGAAGGGGTTTGGTCAGGGCAGGATGGGTCCATTAAAACAACCCCGGAGGATATTGCCCTTGTCTTTCGGAATTATTATGAATTGTTGTATAGCGGTATGCAGTCTCCACCTCAGTTAAAGGGTATTCGAGATTACCTGGACAGGATACCACTTCCTAAATTGGAGGAAGCAGATTGCGATTTCCTTATTGCTGATATCACTTATGCTGAGATAGAGGCTGCTATTAAAAGTTGACCTATTGATAAGACGCCCGGTCCTGATGGCTTCTCGCCAAATTTCTATAAAACCTTCTCTTCCCATTTGATTCCCTCGTTAGCAAAATTATATCGACATATCCTATCTGGGGTGGATACAGATAGGTATTTGTTTGAAGCTCTAATAGTACTAATTCCCAAGTCCAATAAATCCCTTGAGAATCCAGGTAGCTACCGGCCCATTTCTTGTTAAACTATGATATAAAATTTTAGCTAAAGTTCTGGCTGAGAGAATTAGTAGTTATTGCCATGTCTAATAGGCCCGAACAGGTTGGTTTTATGAAGGGTAGATCCTCAGCAGATCATTTTAGGACATTGTCTCATGTCTTCTCGGCTTCCGAAGAGACTGGCCTCCCTTTGGCACTGGTCTCTTTGGATGCCGAGAAGGCATTTGATAGGGTTCACTGGGCCTTTTTATTCCAGACGATGGAGAAAGTAGGTTTTCCGGAGAGGTTTGTAGGGTGGATTAAGACCCTATACTCAAATCCGTCGGCAAGAGTTGCATGTAATGGGCTATATCGCCTTTTATGCTACATGTAGGGATGAGACAGGGTTGTCCTTATCCCCTGCTGTTTAACCTTATTTAGAGCCCTTGATAAGGCATATAGTGTTTAATTATAAGATTACTGGGATTAATATTAGGGATCAGGTAGTAAAGGTTACGGCTTTTGCAGACGACTTGTTGATATATGTGTCAAATCCAGCTTCTTCGGTGCCAGCTTTATTGGACGCAATTAAGGAGTTTAGTGCACTAGCCAATTATAAGCTGAATCAGGAGAAAACAGTGGTTTTTCCCCTGAACAGTAGAGTCCTTAAGAAAGATATTATTGGTTTGGGGCTGGGTTGGAATTCCAAATCCCTTAACTATCTAGGACTTATCTTAGCAAACAATCCGGATCGCCTCCGTCAACTCAATCTAGATGCCCTAACTCAGAGTATAGATTTAGACATGAAAAGATGGGCGAACTCCTTATCACTCTGGAGCAGAATAAATGTGGTTAAAATGAACATTTTTCCCAGGCTTTTTACCCATTATCTATGCTTAATATCTGGCTCCTCTGGCTGGTTCAACAGATTTCATAAGATAATAGCGGATTTTATTTGGAATTTTAAGAAAGCAAGAATGTCGTATATTAAACTAACGGCGCCTAAAGCCCAAGGTGGGTTGAAATGAGCCCTTTTTGCTCTTTATTATTGGGCGGCCCAGATAAACAAATATGGTAGATGGGCCCGTCCATTCATACCTGCTAATAGTAAGGATTATGTCCCCCTTTGGGTTAGTTTAGAGACTACCTTAATTAGAAAAGTGGGTCTTAACCCTGAAGCTTTGCTCTTTGTTCCCCCTAAGTTATCTCCCTTCTCAAAGGATTCCCCTATAGGAGTTTACCTAAGGATGCACAACCAACTTTGCCGTTTTTTGAAATATGATCATTGCAAGGATGAGTTTCAACCAATGATGGGCAATCCTCATTGGCTGATAGGAAAGAAACCTATCACTAAAAATTGGTTACCTAACTTTGGGGAATGTAGACTAAAAGACCTCCTGGATGAGGAGGGTAAGCCTTGCGCCACTCATCAAATACTCAATAGACTTAACTTACACACAAAAGAGGTCTTTAAGGTGTATCAGTTGCGTCACCTCCTAATTCAGATAATAGGAGCGAATGGGATTACCCCATCTAGTATGGACTTTTGAGGAAGTATTAGAGCCTTAATAGGTACCCCCATGCAGTTTCGAATCTATCGAGTGTTACTCCAATGTGCTCACTGACAGTTTTGTCCTTCATCCTATTGGATTAGGGCATTTCAATGTAAGTCTGGATTGGCCACAGATTTGGAACAATTGTCATAAATTCTTAAAGCAAGACTCTCTCAAATTGACACAATTCAAAATATTGCATAATATTTACTATTCTCCTCAAAAGTTAACTGACTTAAAGGTGATGCCCGAACCCAAGTGTTATAGGTGTGGTTTGGGGGAAGGTGATCTGTTTCATATCTTTTGGCATTGTCCAAAAGTTGCTCCATTATGGTCTGATATTAAGGAAAAGTCTAGCCCATTGTTGGGCCTAGAAGAGATGTTCAGTCCAGAGGTTTGTCTTCTAGGAATCATGTCGGATTTCCCGGTTACTCTGAGAAAGTATCACATGTTTTTGATTTCTATTACAGTTAAGAGGCTTGTGCTTAAGCACTGGAAGGATTCCATTAGGATTTCCTATACAGAATGGTTATCAGAATTGTTAGCATCTTTCAGGATAGAAAGAAGGATAGCTATTCTGCATGACCAATTGCCTCGCTTTGAGAAAATCTGGTCCCCGTTATCTATTGCTTATTCATGATTATTTTGTGTTATAGATCCCAAGTCTGTTTGACTATTGCACAGCACCTTGTGTCCGGGTTTGTTCTAGGGTGTGGGGGTTTAGGAGGAGGGAGCCTGGGGGGGGAGAGGGATGTAGAGGCACTTGTTTGGGGTGTGTTTTTTTTTTCATTATATGATTCCTGGATAATAAGTAATTGCATACCATGTAATGTTCCTCATGCTTTGGTACCTGTCTCTGTGTAAGTTGAAAACTCAATAAAAAGTGAATGGCAAAAAAAAAGATGCTCTGGATTGTTTGAATGGGAGCAAATGGTTCTTGGTGTTGGATCTTCTCAGTGGATATTACCAGATTCCAATGGCTCTGGAGCACTGTGAGAAGACAGCCTTCATCTGTCCTTTGGGGTTCTATAAATTCCTGAGAATGTTACAGGGGATAACGGGTGACCCAGCCACCTTCCAGCGACTGATGGAACAAGCGGTGGGAGACATGAATTTTCTGGAATGCCTGGTGTACTTGGACAATGTCATTGTGTTTGGGAGCTCCCTAGAGGAACATGAGAGTTGACTGTTCAAGGTACTAGACAGACTGGAAGATTTCGGCCTTAAGCTGTCCATTGACAAGTGTCAGTTTTTCCAAACCTCTGTGAAGTATGTGGGGCACATAGTGTCTACAGAGGGGATAGAGAATGATCCTAGTAAAGTTGAAGCCTTGAATACTTAGCCCCAGCCCCACAATTTGAAAGAACTACAATGTTTCCTGGGATTCTGGGGCTACTATCACCGGTTCATAAAAGACTATTCTAATGTGATTTGGCCACTCTTGAAACTTACCCAGGGTTACCCTTCTACCAATTGAAAATACAAAAAAGGGTCCGTCAAAGAACCAGACAAAGCATATTTCTGCCCAGATTAACTTTTCAGATCCCATTGGATGCCTGACTGTGAAGCAGCTTTCCACGAAGTCATGTACCAGCTCACCCATGCCCCCATCCTCACTTATGCTGATCCCACCAAACCTTATGTGTTGCATTCTGACGCCAGTCTACAGCATCTAGGAGCTGTACTGTATCAAGACCATGAAGATGGTTTGAGACCAGTGGCATTTTCCAGTAGGAGCTTGATCCCATCAGAGCGAAACCACCCTGTGCACAAGATGGAGTTCCTTGCTTTAAAATGGGCCATTGTCAGACCAGTTTCATGATTACCTCTATGGGGTGAAAATATTGGTGAGGACTGACAATAACCCATTGACCTATGTACAGACTTCAGCTAAGTTAGATGCCATGGGGCACAGGTGGCTTTCTGCATTGTCAACATATGATTATGCTGTCGAATACAGACCAGGCCTGAATCATAGTGTTGCTGACACCCTATCCCGGAGGCCCATTTCCAAGAGCGACTGGCTCAGGCTGTCTGAACCTGACATCTGAAAATTGTGCCAAATGTTTGATAGAAATGAACAGATGTCTACGGACACAGTGGACTGCTTAACAGATTTACTTGGGCCCCTCTGACACCTGCATACCTGCTGCGTATTGTCACTTTTCTGCCCTAGATATTAGTATGCTAAGTCAGTTTGACAATGACAGCATTCAATGGGTTCAATCCCGAGATCCTATGATTCATCCAGCACTTGACACCCTTCGTGCAGGAAAGGATGCATCCTAGTTGCATTCCTCTGATCTGTGAACCACTTTGTTGTTTAAAGAAGGCCCCAGATTGAAGCTGCTTAATCAGTTGAGGTATAGAGAGACTGTAGATTGAGGTGGCCAAATAGAAAAGCAACAATTGGTCCTGCCCACAGCCTTCAAAGATTTGGTACTGAGGTCCCTCCACAATCATATGGGCCACCTTGGTATCGACCAGACCCTTGACCTAGTACGATCTCAATTCTACTGGCCCAAGATGGGGTCAATGTTGAGCACCATATAAGGACTAGTAGTCGCTGTCTGCAGAGAAAAGCCCTGCCTCAGAGGGCTGCCCCACTTGTCAATATTACTACCAGCACCCCAATGGAACTAGTCTGCATAGACGTCTTGAATTTAGAGCCTGATCAGCGAAACATTGGCAATGTGTTAGTGGTTATGGACCATTTCACACGGTATACACGCTTTTCCCACCAAAGATCAAAAAGCATCTACCGTGGCCAAGGTGCTAGTGGAAATTTCTTCTTCCACTATGGTGCATCCCAATGAATTCACTCTGATCAGGGCCGGGACTTTGAGAGTCGGCTAATCAAAGAAATGCTCTCTCTATGGTGGGTGCGAAAGTCAAGAATCACCCCTTATCACCCGCAGGGGGATCCTCAACCTGAACGCTTTAACTGCACCCTACTAGACATGCTAGGCATCCTCCACCAAAAAGATAAGCATAAATGGAGCCAGCAGATTAGCACCTTGGTACACGTACATTTTCAAAAGAATGATGCTACCAGGTTCTTCTACCACCTCATGTTCGGGAGAGACCCGGCTGCCTGTTGATATCTGTTTTGGGGTTTCTCCCAATGGGGTCTGAGCCAAAGATTACCTGCAATATGTACAAAAACATAAAGCTCAATTGAACCATGCCGATCAACTGGCCCAGACAATGGCCGCCAAAAGAAATCTAGCCAACGAAGAGAGACATGATAGAAAAGTAAAGGCTCAAGATCTTAGAACAACGTGTATTGTTGCAAAATTTAGGATTGCATGGTAAACACAAAATTGCTGATCAATGGCACCATCTTCCCCATGTCATAGCTGGAAAGCTGGATGATTTGCCAGTGTACAAAGTGCACCCAGAGAATAACTCCAAAGCTGTTATGACCATGCACTGTAACCACCTGCTACCTATTGGTCAAGTTTTAATTGAGGCTGAACCCACCGAGATTGATTCCCCTGGACCATGACTCATGATGCTGCAAGAAAGAAACAGAGTCAGCCAGCCCCCATGGTTGCCGATTTAAGACTTCCCCCGCAGCAGGCCCAGAATGATAGTGACTGCCAGTCTAACTCGGATGACAGTGAGTGTGATAATGCCTATTACCCCTAATATGAACTGAGTCAGTTGTTTCGTAGAAATCCTATGTTGAATTATGAGGATGAAGCTGGGCCTTCTGGACTGCCTAATTCCCTGGCATCAGCCTTGGAGCCAATGCTCCCTGAAGGTGAAGTGCAAAGTATCACGTCGGAGGATGCTGAGTCTTTGTGTATCATGGAACTGTATGATTTGCCTGAAGGATATGCTGATGGTATGAGTCTTTCTGGTGACATGCCAGAACTTGAGCAACACTATGAGAGTGCTGACAACCCTCCTTCAGTGCCAGAGTGTCTTCAAAATGAGCCAAGTGTTGTAGAAACAGAGACTACAGAGCAAGAGGCTGACAGTGCTCCCAGCTTGGGCATTCCCCTTCATGCAGAGGCACCTCTCACAAGTAATGAAAGCTCCAAGACCATTGCTGAAAGTACAGAGACTATGGTTGTTCACCCCAGAAAGACTGGCCGAGTTGTCAAGACAGTGATGCGCTTCAGTTATAATTCCCCAGGGAAGCCAGTGGATTTGCCTCTCAATATAGTCCACAAAGGTGTTTATGTCTGTCAGAGCTCACTGCCCAAATTGAGCTTGATGGCCCATTCCAGGTTTCTTGTTTTGCCCTCTCACCATGGTGCCCCTGCCCCATCCAGCCCCAAGTTAGCTGATAGGAAGGGCCCCTCTTGCATTGTTTAGAGTACAAGACGTTATTACATGATTCTGTATAGTAATGTTCAATTTATCTGTGTGAAATATGCATAATGTATTGTCAGAATAGAAATTATATAGTGCAGTACGTTGAAATGTATAGTAAAGTGACAAGTTATGCCAAGTGATGAATCAGATAGTACTTGTAGAGCATGCTAATGGTATAAATGTCTTGTACATGTTGCATTTTCAACGTCATGGTAGTACAGACTTGACGCAGACGCCAAGTTTGCCCAGGCAGGGAGGGTGTAACCCCCTCTAAAAATGGGGGTTCCCAAAAAGTCTTCCTTGAGCTTGCCTAAATGCTTACTGCCAGGCTGGTGTCCTGCATTTTAGCAGCTTAAATGTGATTACCAGAGTCTGTAAAGCATCTGTGTACTATCTCTTTAAGAACTGCTTGATTGCAGCATAAGTAATTTGAGATGAAATTCTGTTGAAATATGTAACTATCTGCTGAAAACTATTTAGAATGATAATGATAATGTAGTTTGTCTAACCTGCTTTCTTTGTAGCAATGACTGTTTTGTTTGTCTCCTCTACCTTGGTCCTGGACTGCAAATTGGACCAATCAGTTCTGGTGGGACCTAAAATGTAGCCAGACTGCATGAACTATCTGAATTCAAAATCAATAGGAACTGTGGTTTGAGTTTTTGCACCTTTTTTGCAACTGAAGGGGGAGCTCTTGCTTTGACTGACAGCCAAATCAGCCAACCCGATCTTTTGGATCTTGAGGAAGTCTCGGGCTGCTTGCAGTTTTCAGTTTAATTCTGAACTGGGAAGTAAAAGGAGAGGAGTTGAAGTGATTCTGAAGTGATTCTGAGAACAATCCTGAGTGGATTCACATGGGACAACTATGAAAAGGCTAAGAGTTTGGCCTCCATGTCTGCCTGCTGCTCCTGAGAGGGAGAGAAGAGAAGAGAATTATTTTGGACTAAATCCAAGTTTATGTGACTAAAGTAAGCTACTGAAGTGGGCCACACTCAACCTGAAGAAGACCGAAGATTTTGCTGAATGTGATCAGCCTGTCAGGAGTTCCAGCTACCCCTAAGCTCCCGGTGTGTGCAGGGAGTTTGCGATTGTGACTGGGGAGCACTTTGCCTGGTACAGTAGAATTCCCGTACATGTAAATGTGCTGTGAGCTGCTAGTGGGTTGTGAGTTATTTCCCCACTGTATGAACTGTGTTCTGCTTGCTGGAAGCTGTATCCAGCCCAAAATGGACTGCATCCATATCTGTCTCCATGCAGTCTGGGCCTTGCCAGACTGACCCAGCCAGACTATCCACTGCACAGAGAAGCCATCGACTAGAGATCTACCTTGGGATCAGCCCCCTGCTCCACACTTGAACAGGAACGATGCCTCTGCAACTCGTGTGGGCCCTGCTTCTCCTGGCATTCCAGATCAACCACCTGCAGTCTCGATTTTCATCCAGCCTGTGTCCAGTCTTGGGTATCGTGAGTAAATACCGGGGTAGCTCCCTGCAACAACAGTTTAATCTGAGTGTGTCATCTGATTGTCTTGTTGTTTCATTTTCTTTACAAACTGAGCCCTCTGGCTCTGGATGACAAATATTGCATACTGTGCATGTTGTGTTTTCCATCACAGGGTCCCAACCAGCTGCAACCCTGGGCAACGGTCCTGACTAGCCCATCTCTTCTCCACCTGGGTACTCAGAGGTGGCTGTGTAGGGGGACTCAAAGCACATGCATAACTGCTTGATTGATATAACATTTAAGCTAATTAACCTGATTTTGCCCCTCCCTTGTTCACTTGTGGTTCCAGTTTGTGCTCAAAGTACTGTATTGTTGCTATTTGCTGTGCATAACCTTGTTTTACAGGGTAGTCCCCAGGGTTGAGCAAGAGGAACCAGCCCTGGTGGTAAGTGCAAACAGTGTGGGTACTTGTGTGGTGTACCATGGGTATTGTGAAAGTGATTACTGTACAGTTTTCAGGCCACTAGAGGGGAAAGAGGGGGGGTTAGAGTGTCCCAGAGGGTTGTGCCCAGGTTAGCTTGACCACTACCAATCCTGACCTCCAGGTGGAGGCACCCATTTCAGAACTCAGGCCCCTTAACCTGCTACTAGCCAAGCAGGCAGGGGTAGTAGCCCTTGAGATAGTGCCACCTAGGGGTTACACCTGATGCTTATTTTATTACATTTTTTTAACATGCTTCATGATTTTTTGCTTAACGCTTGGTGTGGTACTGTTAGCGCTTATTGTGGAACAACTCTAAAGAAGTCTGTCATCCTCTGCTGTTTAGATTTTCTCATGGCTGTGACATTATTTGCAAAGGAGACGAGCTGTTCCAGCTGGATAATTTTGATCGGATCTACCTCTTGACTGGACAGCCTTTCCTGTCCAGTCTCCAGACCACGGATTGCCTATGTGTGCATTGGGGGTGGTGGTGGCAACTTGCAGTCATACTCGTTGTCCTCATAATTTTCTCCTTCTTCCACGTTGCTTGCTTGTGCTTGCTGGCCAGGAACTACATTCAGGATCTCACCATTTGAAATGTTTTAAGTGGTATCCACACTGTCATTACTAGTGAACCACTCTTCGATAGCAGCCTCAGGATAGGAGCAGGTTCAGTTCTGTTGCCATTTGTGCAATTTCAACTGTGTCATCACTGTCCAGGTCATCACTGGGGGTAATGTTCTCAGCGAAGGTGGGATCCAGTGTTGCAGACTAGCAATGTGCAATTGTTCCTTCTAACACACTCTCCCAAGCCTCTCCAGCCAGATCTGCCTTGGTTTTTAAAGAGCTACTGACGCTAAAAAAAACTTTGAAAAATATAATAATTTGGTACAATTCAGCTTGCATTCCATATGTATTGTGTATATTTATCTTCCTTGTTATTTATTACAGAGTAAATTTGCATGAGTAAGTGAGTTTTATTCCTTTGATTTCCCTTAGAGTTTATCTGCCTCTGTAGTTTACTCCCTACTTCAAGTCATAATGCTCTGTTGTGACATCACAATCTGTTGCCATGGGACTAACTGTGATGTCACAAGCAGAGCATTATGACCTCAGGTAGGGAGAAAGCAATAGGAATAGATGAACTCTTCAAGAGTAAAGATCATGTCTTCAGACAAATGACCTCAGTAATACATAATTGGGAGGAAGAATACAAAACTAATACGAAATACAAGCTGAACTGTTTCTAAATGTTATGTTTTGTTAAAGTTCTCCTGAATGTGTCAGCTGCTCTTTAAAGTTAAAGATTTTATGAAGTCAGTGACCTTATCTGTGTCTGCTGCCACCGAATCACCTAAAAGGCACTTTCCGGTAGTACCGTTTATGTTTGCTTGCATGCATGTGCAAGAAACATATTGTGACAGCTTGCTGGCGTAGTGGGTTGTGGAGGCACGGCAGTGTTGTGGTGAATGGTAGCAGTCCATTTTAGGGCTGCTGTCTGCCGCATCAATAGAGGAGCATGCTGTTGATGACAGCAGTTAATAAGCTTGCCATTATGCTCAAAGAAATTGCTCGCTACAATCAGGGAGCACCCCGTCATTAAACAATCAGCTGTGTTTGTTTGTGGGGCAGTCCCTGACTGTAGCAGCAAAATAGAGCTGCATTGTCTGGTGTCCCCTTTCAAACAAACATGGTGGTGGCTTCTCTGTCAGCCTCTCACAGTCCCCATTACAGCCAATGGGGGTGCCCAATCCCCCTATCGGCATGCCCCTCCCCAGTTCATTTGCAGATTGGGTAGCCCAGTACTCATCAGCACGATACCCCCCATCTGTTGTGTGCTGAGGGGTTGCCCAATCCCCCTTAGCTCATGCCCCAACCCCCCCAACATTTTACCAATGGGGGTGCCCAGTGCCCATCAGCTACAGACCCCCCCAAGAAATTCTCAGGTGGCAGGCTGGGAGCCCACCCCAGTGTATCAAAGTACCTGCAAAAGCAGAAAGCCTTCCCATGTTGTTTTTTTTTTTTTTTTCCTGTAAAAGAAAACCAGTCCCTCATTGAGTCCGGTGCCTCTCCCTCAACCTGCAACCACCCTCTGTGCTCCTCACCTCCCACGCACACCCTCATCCCATACTTACCTCTGGAGCCCGGTGAGATGATCTTCAGAGGACCGGGAACACGTCTGTACTCTTCAAAGCTGACCGTGAACTGAAGAAATGCCAATAAGCTGTATAATGGCATAAATGTTTTTTTTTTTCAGCTTATGTGGATATCTGCCATTTTTCTGAATTTTTGCACCAAATTTTCAATATGGGGTTCTTGGGCCCCATCGCATGAATTCAGTGACTGCCATCTGGTTATTTGGTCCTGAAAGGTGATGTCACTGTTCCTGCTTGGAATCACCTTTCAGGACAGATTAACAAAATGACAGTGTCACTGTTCGTGAGGTGAGCTCTCACAAAGCCTATGTTGCAAATTTGATGAAACAATTCCAAAAAAAATGAATGTGTTATGAGCGTGCGTTGTGCAGTTTCCATGCACACTTGTAACTTCACAAATTTGTAATATTTTTACTCCAGATTTTCAACATTGACATTTTTTTCACACTTCCTGATGAACAGTACAGCTGTCATTTTTCACACCCTGGCCAAAATGTGTTTTCGCACATCTGGTGCAGAATAGCGTGGTCACTGTGGGAAATCAGTGTTCAAGACAGATTGCAAAAATCACAGTGCTGCTGTTCATAAGCGGAGGTCCGAAAATGCCTATGTTGAAAATTTGGTGACAAAAGTCCATAAAATGACTGTGTTACGAGCGTGCATTGCGCTGTTTCCATGAACCATCGTAACTTTGCAAATTTGTAATATTTTCACTCCAGATTTTCAACATTGGCATTTTTTCACACCTCCTTATGAACAGTACACCTGTCGTTTTTCACATCTTGGCCAAAATGTGTTTTTGTACTTCAAGCGCAGAATAATGCAGTTGCTGAGGGAAATCAGTGTTTGGGACAGATTAAGAAAATCACAGTGAGACTGTTCATGAGCAGAGGTCCTAAAATGCCTATGTTGAAAATTTGGTGACAAAAGTCCATAACATGTCTATGTTATGAGCATGCATTGTGCAGTTTCCACACACACACTCGTAACTTTACACATTTGTAATATTTCCACTCAAATTTTCAACATTGGCCATTTTGCACATCTCCTTATGAACAGTACAACTGCCATTTTTTATATCCTACCGAAAAAGTGTTTTCACACCTGTGGTGCAGAATGATGCAGTCACTGTGCAAATTCAAGCTTTGGAACAGATTAATGAAATCTCAGTGCAACTGTTCATGACAGGAGGTCCCAAAAAACCTACTGTATTTTGAAATTTTGAACAAACATACCAGCGAACACCTGGGTCATTAGAGTGTCCAACTGTTAACGCTGCACCCTGTACAGATTGACAGGCATCAAGGGTGTGGCTTGGGGTTCTCGCCTGAAATGCTCACGCTATTCCACCCCACCCTGCAGCCACTGACCGGCATTGAGGTGTGCCTTGCGGTCTTTGGCCCTAACGTTCACCCCATTCTCCTATACTGCACCTATCTCAACTTATTTCCTTATGGAATGGGGTGAGCTTCAGAGCCGAAGACCCCATGGCACATCGTTACACCTGTCACTGTCTGCAGGGTGGGATGAGGTGGAATGGTATGAGCATTATGGCTGACCCAAAGGCACACCCCAATGCCTGTCACTTTCTGTGGCATAGGGGTGGGGGTTGGCATTAGTTCAGTACTTCACTGCCATTCCTATTATGCATCTCTCTAACTCCTGCACTACCAATGTCAATACCTTCAAGCAACATTCGGCATTGACAAAGTTAAAGGTTGCAATAATTCCCCCATTCAGAGGTTGTATATGCGAGGTGGTGTTCCTTGGTACAAATTATGCCTTGACTTTGCCATTGCATGAGCGTAATTCAGCCTCTGGGGGTGAGCAGGGCATTGATCAAGAAGAAACAGGGCTTTCGGCTGTAATTTCTTTTTTTGAAGGAAAGCTCTTACATAGGGCACAAATGTTCCAATGAACTGTGGAAGGAAAATACCAGCCATCATCCATGTTTTTTTGCTATGGCTGTATGGAAGGGGCAATGATGTCATATTGATGTGGTGGAAACAACATGTGCTTTCAAATTTGCCAATACAGAGGGGCTTTATTTTGTAGATGCCTGTTGCTTTGCAGCAAGAGAGAAATGTCACACAGTCTTTTGAGAGCTTGAAGCCTTTGCTAGCAGTACCCTCAGCTCTGCTTGCCAGTGTTACATCTGGCAGGCACCTCCAGAATAACCCTGTCTTGTCTGCATTAAACACTTGATCTGCACTGTAGCCACCATCAGGCAAATTTTTTTTAGTTTAGGGAGAAATTTCATAGCAGCGGCATTGTCACAGGATTTTTGCTCTCCTGTGGCACACACTACAGATACCGTGCCATTTCTGGAAATGCCAAAGCCATCCTGTTGTTGACTGAGTGGTTCTCCTCTGACTGAGAGCTGAGTCACTGGGGCCTGTTCCTGACTGCTGCATATCTGCTGCTGTGTGCTATTCCTTGCTGAGACTGAGCTGCTGCATCCATGGGTCACATGAGTGCTGGCATTGCTGGCTGGGGGTCTTTTGTACTTCTCCACTTTGGATTACAATTACCTAATTTGGATTACAAGTTGGTTTTAAAGCATTTTCCATTTGGATTTCAAGTTCTTTAAATTGTGCTAGAACATTATGGCTTGTTCAGAGATTAAGTTGCAAACTTGCTCATTTTGTCAATTGCATAACTGAAATAACCTGGGCAACATAGCTACCAGGCCTGCACCAGGATGTTAGTGTAATCCCTGAGTACCTAGAGTCACTGGTTCTTGATTCATACCTGAAATAATAGTTTTATTATTGGTACCAGCTGAAGGGTTTACTGCACTCTGTGTAGTATAGTTCATCCTTTTGTGCCCCTTGATTGAGTAGGTGCTTAATAGTCTGTGTGGGATCTGAGGTCGTGGTAGTAAAAAAACAGCACAGTGGCTCCCTCGGGGGATTGCTAGAGGGCTGGAGTGCTCAGGGTGATTTGCAACTGTCTAGCCCTCTCTGTTCCTTGAGCTTCCAGGCCTGTGTTTGTAAAAAAAAAAAAAAAAAGGCAGAGTTCATTTTTTTAATCTTACTTTTATGTGTGCACCCAGTTTGTATAACCTATTTGAAGTGTTTATTGGTGAAGGCAACAACTGTTTTATTTGTCCCCAGAGGATGGTCCAGTCCAGTGTAAGAAGGAGGGTAGGTACTGTCTCCTAGGGGATGGTGCTGCACAGAGCATCTGAACCACTTATTCTCTTTGGGTGTAGGCCCCACACTATTTCTTATTTATTCTGGGATGAATTTCATCACAGGAGAAAGAACAAACTCTACACCCTCAACAAGATGGGGGCCCTGTACAGTCACCAGATACACTTTAAGTGTTAGTTGACTACAGTGGAGTTACAGGGTAATTACACTGTAACTGTACTGCAACTGCAATGTAGTTGCATACAACAAACATGTAACTACATTGTAATTACTTTTTTGCAGCCCAAACACAACAACCGGGGGTAGCTGAGGCCCTATCTGTTTAGGGCTTTGTTAGTCAACAGACACACCTTGAAGGTTAGGCACCACTTTATCAGCAGCTAGTGCAGTCCACATGATATGGAATGAGATACTTGAAGACTTTGCCTTGCTGCAATATTCTGCACCATCTGCAAGTATGCAAAAACTCCCCATTTAGCACTTGGTGAAGTGGCTCTTAGAGCCATGTTCTAATCCAGAGGCTGCTCAAAGTAGCCAGCAAATCATTTTAAGAGTTTTTTTTTCTATTTTCTTACTTACTTTCTTCATTCCATGATTTTAAAAGTTGTTCATGGTTTCATAAATTAGCTGAGTTATGAATACTGTAAATCTGGCCACCGATTACAAGTTGAGCCCCTTATAAGCCAGATACCTACTCTTTTACAGTTAACATGCAAGTATGAGCTGAGGTGGTCACCTTGTCATCAGTGGTTAGGCTTATTCACCTGGGAGACTCAAGAAGTTTGAAAACCCTATGGGTACCAGCAGCAACAGGAACCAGGAAACAAATTAAGTTTTCTACAGACAACTAGGCTAGAAATAATGGAACATGGCCAAATTAGGGAAGTGGTGATATTAGGGGACTTGTGCATGCTGGACATGGACTGGAAAGTCCCAGTCATGACATGTACTAGGAATCAGCTACTGGTGGAAGCATGCAGAAGGTGTTACTATACCAGCTGGTCAAGACCTGACAAGGGTTTTGGATCCTGCTGGATCTGATACTCATTGTTATTGAGAGGATCCAGAGTGTGGTTGTCCAGGAACCACTGGGATTCAGTGACCACAAGACGGTGAGGTTGCAGGTCAGCATGGAGGCCTTCAAGGGGTCAAGCTCAGTTAAGGTATGGGATGCCAGAAAAGCAAACTTTGACTGGATGCAGGGGCTGCTGAAGAAAAGCATAGAAAGAGTAGAGCAGATAGGTTATTGAAAAAAAAATGGAAAGCATTTGAAATAGGAATGCTAGAGGTGGCAGCAAGCTGCATTGACAGGGTATCAAAGGGCAGAAGAGTAAGAAGAATAATCCTAGTGTGGTTCATGTTACTCGTTAGGAATGTAGTAAGAACAAAGGGAAGGGCAGTCAACATAAAGTATAAGTGTAGTCAAAGGGAGGAGGATATAGAGGAGTACTTAAAGGTAGCCTAGGAGACTTGCAGAAAGGTCAGGGGCACCAAGGCAGTGACAAAACTCAGCCTGGCAAAGGGGGGTGAAGAAGGCAGAGAAAGCATTCTTTAAATACATAAGGGAGAATTACAAAGTCAGGGGAGCATAGTGAGATGTTCAAGGGGTATGTCTGGAAGGAAGAAGACAAAGGCAAGGCAGAGATATTGAATAATTGTGTCTCTAGCAAGTTTTTTTTGTTACTTTTCTTTTCAAGTTTTATAATCCTTGGGGGAGCCATTCAGGTTTCTTCTATTGCCGTAATCTATCCGAATTTTCCTAAAAAGTCTCTGGGAATGACATGAATTAGACTTTGCATTAGAACTAAGAGCTCAGGGTCCTACTTATACTCTAGTCTCACCATCTAACTGCAATTATTTGTGAAAGTTAATGGCTTTGAAAAGTGTTTGTCCACCCTACCCAGCCGAAGTCAGATTTTTGTAAAGTGCCAACTGTTGCTATTCTGGATGTGTGGCAGTTTTTTTTGTAAAGTGCTGTGTAACTAGGTGATAATAAAGTCAATACACCTTTAAAAGACTTGGGTCTAATTCATATAATTTCCAGAGGCATTACGGGAAAAGTCTAACAGATCAAAGGCAATAAAAGAAGCCTGAATGGCTATGCCCAGGAACTATAAAACTGGCAGGGAAAAGTAAACAAACAAAAACAAAACTTTGTCAGAGACACACTGAATAGAACACCAGAGACCATCAGTAAAACAAAAAGAGCAATGCACATTTGTTTTTATAATTTTTGCATATGCTCTATTTTCCTTTAAGTATTTGCAAGGGAAAAAGAGGGATCACTGCCAGAATACAGGGTTAGGCGGGAAGCAGGGCATGCGCAAACAGCTTGGGCAGTATAATGGAGGAAAAGGTGATGGAAAAGTTAAAGGGCTAAAAGAATAAAATCTATGGGACCTGACAGATTTCCTCCTAGGATGATCAAGAAGGCTGCAGAAGTAATAGCAGCTCCTTCTTAAAACATGTTTATCTGCTTTCTGGCCACGGTGGATGTCCCTAGAGACTGGAGGGCAACTAGAGACTGGAGGGCAAAAGACATTGCCCTCTGTACCAATGCAGAAAAAAAAATGAGCCAAGAGACTATAGACCAGTCAGCCTGACATCTATAGTGGGAAAGGTAATGGAGTCTGTACTAAGAGAGAAATTGGTGGAATTCCTAGAATGGAATGGGTTACAATACACCAGGAACCAAGGGTTCACCAGGGGGAGGTTTCGCCAGATGAACATTATTAACTTATTTAACTGGGTGACCAGGGCAGCAGACAAAAGCAGTCAGTGGACATAATGTACTTAGATTTCAGTAAGCCCTTTAACTCAGTACCCTACAGGAAACTGGTCAAGTAGCTATGGGACTTTGGGGGGTGGAAGAAAAGTTGACAACATGAATAAGAAAGCTGGCTGAGGGGAATGATGCAAAGGAGAGTAATAAATTGGGAGCTGGAACTGGGAGGGTACACAGAAAATTATCCATTCCATAGAATTCATAAAAAAATTATATAAATTTCAAAATCAACAATGAATCCTTAATGTACTGGTGCACAGAGTAGGAAAACAAACCTGCTGTGCCCCCGAGAAATGGAGAGCCCCCTAGATGAATGATACTCCACATGCCCCTCCCAGCTCAAATTTAAATAAGACACTCCTGAAGCACCACCATCTCCGATAGCTGAAGAGAACTAATAAATGTATCCCAACATCATTCAAATAGCGTCTCCTGCCCATTAAGCAGGTAAGACAGGTGATCCAGAGTAAGAGAAAGAGCCTGCAGGGCAAGGGTTCTTCACTGCATTACGGTAGGGGTAACACAAGAAACCCATGTATTTTGTTTGCATTTTCTTGCCATGACAAGTAGAACCTGAACCCATATGAGGTATGGGACCCATGTGAGGTATGAGACCATCTCATCACGGCCCACATCCTCTGCCCCAAATAACATGGATAGAGGGGTACACTGAATTACAGTTCCAGATATCCTAGAAATCTCCCTGGCCACCTCCTCCCAGAGGAGGCACTCCCAGAATAATGGATTTGAGTGCATATACTAATCTTACAGGGTCCACAAGTCAGGGATGAAATTTATGAACAACACTGTGGGAAATAGTAGAGCAAGTGGATACATTTATATTGTGATTCTTTGTGTCCCTAGCAAAGCAATATCCTTATATGAAGGGTCAGGATATCTTTCCAGCACTCATCAGAAATAACCAAAGCTAGGTCATGTTTACATGAGTTCCTGACTTTAAAAGAGAGATCCTGGAGCCTAGCCCTGTCGTATCTGGCCACTCTAGCTATTAAACCTTTGGTAGACATCCATGCAGTATAAGCTATGAGTTCCAACCCATATAAGGGTGAACCATCTAGAGGTTCATAGAAACAGAAACATAAAAGTTGACAGCAGATAAGGACTGCTTGGCCCACCCAGTCTGCTAATTTCCCTACCTATTGGATAAGCTGCAGATCTTTATTAACCAACAGCCTACTTCTTCCTAACCCCCACCAGAATTGCCTTATGTCTGTCCCATGCATTCTTGAATTCCCCCAGTGTTTGTGACCCCACAACCTCCCAAATGGCAGTTCCATGTGTCCACCACCCTCTCCATGAAATAATACTTCCTCACATTATCCTTGAGCAGTCAGTCCCCCCTCTATCTGCAAATTGTGTCCCCTTGTTCTTGCATGTCTCTTTTTCTGAAAGATGCTACCCCCTGGACTTTGTGCTGATTTTCTTGAGGTACTTGAACATTTCTATCATGTCCCCCCTCTCCCTCCTTTTCTCAAGGGTATACATATTAAGCTCCTTTAGTCTCTCTTCATATGACTTCTAGTGCAAACCCTGCACCATTTTAGTTGCCCTCTTCTGGACTGCCTCCATCCTGTCTATGTCCTTGTGGAGATGGGGTCTCCAGAACTGCATGCAGTACTCCAGATGGGGTCTCACCAACTGTCTGTACAGAGGGATAAAAACTTCCAGTTGTTTATTGTTGATGCCTCTCCCTGTACATCCCAGTATCTCCCCAGCCCTCCTTACTGCCTTCTCACATTGCTTGCTTACTTTTAGGTCATCTGATATGACAACCCCAGGTCCCTTTCCATTTTTGTTGTTGTTAGTACACCCCCCAATTGTGTACTCTTCCCCTGGGCTTTTGTTTCAGGTGCATTACTTGCACTTCTTTGCATTGAATCTAAGCTGCCATACTTTTGACCATTCTTCCAACCTTGCCAATCCTTCTCATCATTTTCACCTCCTTGTGTATCAACTCTGTTGCAGATCTTTATGTCATCTGCAAAGAGACATACTTTCCTTCCAGTCCCTCTGCAATGTCACTTACAAAGACATTAAAAGGATCAGAACAAGTACTGAACCCTGCAGTACTCCGCTAGTAACCCTCTTTCTTCAGAGTGGACACCGCTTATTATTACCCTCTGTGTCCTGTTGTCCAGCCAATTTTTTACCCAGGCCACCACCCTGGGACTCACTCCCAGCCTGGCTAATTTGTTTATTAATCTTTTGTGTGGGACTGTGTCAAATTCCTTGCTAAAGTCTAGATAGGCCATGTCCATGGCCCCTCCCTGGTTTACTACTTTGGTCACCCAGTCAAAGAAATCTATTAGATTAATCTGACATGACCTTCCTGCTGTGAATCCATGCTGCCTTGGGTCCTGTACTTCACTGGCCTCTACGTACTCAACAATTCTATCTTTCAGAAGTGATTCCACCATTTTCACTACCACTGAGGTCAAACTAACAGGTCTGTAGTTTCCTGCCTCTGCCTTGCACCCACTTTTGTGAAGGGGAATCACATCCACCCTCCTCCAGTCATTAGGTACCACACCATCCTTCCATGATTTGTTAAAAAGGGTAGTCAGTGGTGTCACTAGTTCTCCCCTTAGTTCTTTTAAAATTCTGGAGTGAATCCCATCAGGGCCCATTTCTTTGTCCACCTTCAGTTTTAGGATTTCTTTCAGAACCCTTTCTTCTGTGAATGAACTGGTATTGACCCCCAGAGTGCTTCTATTGATTGAATTAGGTATCTCCCTCCTCTTCTTTGTGAATACTGAGCAAGAAGTATCTGCTCAGTATCCCTGCTTTTTCACTGTCACCTGCCCACCCACCATCCCCTTTATTAAGCCTATCCCTTCCTTGGTCTTTCTTCGCTCCCTAATGTACCTATAAAAGATTTTATCCCCCTTCTTAACTGAGTTGGCTATCTTTTCCTAGGTTTGGGCCTTTGCTCTTCTGACTGCCTTCCCCACTTCTCTCGGCTTTAACTTGTACAGTTCTCTGTACTGCTCTTTCTATGTTTCCTTATGCTTCCTGAATGCTATCTTTTTCTCCCTAACCTTTCCTGCTACCTCTTTTGAGAACCATAGTGTTTTTTTCTTTCATTTTAATCTGTTTATTTGCTTCAAACAAAGGCTTGTTGCCTCTCTGATGGCAGTTTTGATGTTTTCCCATTGTTCCTCCACCCCTCCTTCTTGCCCATTTGCTAGTGCTTTTCTGAGACACTCTCCCATTTTGACAAAGTCAGCTCTCCTAAATTCCAGTACCCTCATTTTTGTATGGCTTGACTCTAGGCTGTGTTTATTGTGAACCACACTGTTTGGTGGTCACTTGTTCCCAGATGGCTACCCACTTCTAACTTTGTTTCCACCCCAGGCCCCTCCGGTAGGCCCTGGCTTGCAGATACTAGAAATGATGAGATACTGGGATGCCAAACCAATTCTGAAGGTCCACAAAAGACCGTATACCCTCCCTTGAGTATAAGTCCCTCATTCGTCACACTTTGCTGTTCCCATAATTAGAAGCCCCTATCACTGAGCCCTGGAAAAATGCCTGGATTCCCAGCAACAATGAGCAGTTGCATGCTATCCACTTTGGCCTTAGTCAACGCTGCAAGAGTATAAATCTAACCAACAGATTTTGCCACCCTGCCACCCCATATGCCCTTATCTCATCTGTGTTCAAATAAACTCATAGCTTCAGTCCAATCTCAGTTTCTTCCAGGTCCACCCAATTAGCTGTTTCACTTTATTAACCCAATTATGGATATACTGCTGTTGGATAGCTAGGTAACAGCCCCATACATCTCAGAATCCCAGCCCCCTCTGCTCTGCTGAGCTCTTAAGCCTCTGAATCCACACTCTAGGCTATTTAGTGTGCCAAAGGAAACATAGAAATTGTCGGCAAATAAGGACCACTAGGCCCATCCAGTCTGTCCATAGGCCCTATACATTGTGTGTGGCCACTGACCCTATATAAGCAATGGCTTTTCATCACTCCCTTCCCACTCAAGCTTCCCTTGTGCCTGTCCCAGGCATGCTTAGACCCTTCCACTGTGCTTGCCCCCACTGCCTCATGTGGCAGACTATTTTGAGTGTTGACTACCCTTTCTGTGTAGAAAGACTTCCTCACATTACCTCTTAATTTAAACTCTTCCAATTTCATATTGTGTCCCCTTGTTCTAGTACTTTTTCTACATTGGAAAGGTCCCCCCACCTACACCTTGTTTGTACACTTGAGGTACTTGAAAGTTTCAACCATGTCCACCTGCTCTGTCCTCTCCTCCAGTAAGTATATATTGAGGTCCCTCAGTCTCTCCTCATATGTTCTGTGGTGCAAGTCCTGCACCATCTTTGTTACCCGTCTTTATATAGTCTCTACCTAATTTATATCCTTTCACTGGTGTGGCCTCCAGAACTTCATGCAGTACTCCAGGTGAGGCCTTACCAATGTTTTATACAATGGCATCACCACCTCCCACCTCTTACTAATGATACCCCTGCCTATGCACCCCAGCATGCCACTGGTCCTCCCTGCCACCTTTGCTGAAAAGGCAAAGACTGAAAAGCCCCACTCTAAGCACTTAATATCAGCCTTTGAGGGTTCCATTTGGAGCACCTACTTAATGTATAATGATCTGGGTAGGTATCTTTAATAAATTAATACAGCCTATCCATGAAATTGGCAGCACTCTTCACTGCTCCAACTTTCCCAGTACAATACTGAACATCGGCTTATAATTTAAATTATAGAGGTTTCCAATATCTCTTCCCATATTAATTCCCAGATATGTAAGGGCAGAATTAACTGTTCTGAGCCCCCATTCTCTCTTCAATTGATCAGAAGGGTCTGGGCTAAGACTCAGAAGTTTGGATTTGTGTAAGTTCAATTTGTACCCTGAAAATATAGCAAACTGAGCAATGTTCTGTAACAACATTGGCACTGAAGTCTGCAGCTCAGTAACAAATAACAGGAGATCATTAGCATACAATGTAATCTTGTACTGCTGTGCCAGATGGGTCCCCACCCTCCTTACTGCTTCAGTAGCTCAAATTTTATTTTTTTTGTTTCCTTCTGTGGGCTCCACAAGGCTATGACCCTGCCTCAGAGGGGTACATCCTCCGGCCTGACCTCCAGCTCGCCTGCCCCGAGGTTCCCCTGGGATTGCCTCTCCATGGCAGGGCCAGGTGAAAGAAGGCAGTCCCTCACTACCTGGTATGGCAAATCTGGTGGTGGGGGGAAGACTTTGCAGGAGTAGTTGGGCCATCACAGGTCCATGGAGCCCCAGCCTTTTTCCATTTTCTCCCTGCCTCCCTTCCAACATAAGCATGTTGGCTTCTGACTCTCCCGACCCATACTAGCCCTACAGCCACCCCTAGAGGGAAGTCTGTGGGCTGGACGACTTGTCCCCTTCCCCCCTTCCCCAGAGAGAGGAGAGCAGTCTTCCAGATGCTGAATCCTCTCTCCCTCCCTGCCAAACCCCAGAGGCCCAGGTTCATTCCCGAACCTGGGTGCAGTCGCATAGCGTGAGGTGTGGCGTCCAGTGCCTCAACCAACAGTGCCACAGGCCGGCCTAGTAGTTCAAATTTAAATGGCCAGAGGCTCAATTGCTAACATGAAGAAGGGAGAAAGGGAGCAGCCCTGCCTCGTGCCCTGATATAAGCTGGACTGAGAGTCCCCCATTCACCAGGATCCCGGCCTTTGGTTTAACATAGAATAACTTTACCCACTCCACAAATGGCTGCCCAGGCCAAATTTCCCCAGTACGTGGAATAAATAATTCCACTTTATGCAGTAAAAGGCTTTCTCAGCATCCACTAACAGCATGAGTGTTGAGTCTGGGAGCTGAAAGCCCCACCGAATAATATTCAGTAAACTTCAGATATTGTAGTAAGACAATTGTCCCTTTACAAACCCAGTCTGATCCAAGTGGACCAGCTATGGGAGGACCTACTCAGCCAGTGAGGATCTTAACCAGGAATTTTATATCACAGTTCAAGATGGAAATCAGTCTATAGGAAGACTTCATAGGGTGTCCTTGCCCAGTTTCAGGAGTAAACAGATGGAAGCCAGGTAACACAAGGCCATCAGATCCCTTTCCTCCTTGGCCTCTTCCAACATCTCACAGAGTGACGTCAGCAAAACCTCCTCCAATTTCTTGTAATACACTGCCATAAACCCATCTGATCTGGCAGCTTTCCCCTGCTTTAATGACCCATAATGATTGGTGCCCCTAACATTTCCTTTTGCACCTTTGTGGCTTGCAGCATGTCAAGTTCTGCAAAAAAGGCATTAGCTGCCTCATCTAAGTTAGGACATTCCACCTTATGCAAAGTGTGATAGAAGTTGTGGAGGATTGTCTTAATGCCTTCAGTTTGGGACTCTACCCTCCCTTCTGAACCCCTCAGCACTGCAATTCTATTAGTAGTGTGGCACCCTTTCACTAAGCGAGTCAATAAGTGGCCAAGTTTGTTACCCCATTCAAATATCCTCTGCCAGGCAAAATATAAGTCTGTCTTGGTCTCCCCCACATACTGAAGATTCACAGACTCCCTGGTTGTCTTGAGCTCTTCCAACAGACTTTTATCTCCCTTCTCCACTACCTGAACTTCTAAAGATTTCAACTTTTGTTCCAACTCTGTGTGTGTGTCTTTCTTTCTTGTTCTTTTCAGGGTGGCCACCTATTTAATAATCATACATTGCATAAATGCCATCCCCGCTTCCCAAAGCAACTTCTTAGGTGGAGTAGTACTAACACTGATGACCAAATAAAATTATTGTTCCTTGAGATACCATCAGAAATCCTCCTTCCCTAGGAGATATGTCAGAAACCTCCATGTGGTCCCCCAGATCTATCAGCAGTCACCCGAGGTGTAACAGGACCATTGCATGGTCCAGTATAAATACAGGACTGTGGGAAGCTTCCTGTACCTGACCATATTGTTCTAAAGTCACATATATATATAGCCATGCCATGACCAGGTTTTGTAGGGGTTCGAATAAAAAGCATATTCCTGCACCCCAGGGGTGGCTGTCAGCCATGCAGCCAGCAAATCAAGATCTGCCAATCCTTTGACCCAATATGTGATCCTGTCATGGTGTACCCTTCCTGTGGAATGTTCTAGATGGGGCCTGCTACACATTTAAAATCTCCACCCATTACTAAATTAGGGAACTGTTCCCTGTGCAGTAGATCCAACACAGACTTATAAAAACTGGGGTCAAAACCAATGAGGCATATATGCTCCCGACGGTGACCTGCTGTACATGCAGTTCTCCACATGCAAACACATTCTGCCCTTCTTTCAGGTCTGCCACAGTTCTCCAACCCTGATGGGTAGAAGTTTATTGATCAAAACTGCCATGCCCCTTTAATGAGAGGAGTAAACTGCAGCATGGCAGTCTTCCACCAAAATGCCTACCAGCTTCTTATGTTCCTCTCTCGTCAGGTGTTGTCAACTGTAATAAAGCCACATGGACCTGCTTGCTTTTGAGGGCAATCAACACGTTTTTACACATAATTGATGAGGAGAACCCCCTGATATTCCATGAACCAATATTCATGGAATTTGCCATCTAAAGGGAATAAAATGTCAGCTGCAACCATAGTCCCCTCCAACACAGACCCTCCAGACCCCTCCTCCAGGGCTCAGGAGCAGACATAAACTCCCCAGGATCATAACCACATTAAAGGGATCAAGAACAAGCAAACTTAATCCTCCACCCTGTGCACTGAAGTAAAAATCAAACAACAGAAATTAACACAATAAGGAAACGATTAATAACATACAACATGTAACGAGGGATACAAAACTTCTTCTCCACTGATGTGCCCTTGCTTTCCCCAGGAATCCAATGACAATGTGCTGTCTATACCTAATGGCATTTAATTGAGGTAAAACAATCTCTCTGGACTGCCCCTGTGGTTAAGTAAAAGCTATTTTAACACTATCTAAAAAAAATAATAATCACCTAATTATGAGTCTAATGATGTTAGAAATACATTTTCCCCAAATCTATATGATGAAATTGTTTGCTAAGAAATACTGTTGTTTAAGTGCAAAAAAAGTTTTAATTTAAAAGAGACAAAGATTCCACTTATTCAGATGTTGTGTATGAGGCACCCTTATGGTTATACAGGGATGGAATAGTCAGAAATGTGCCAGGCAGGGGTGCAAGCTGGGTGCAGCGCAACTGGGATGCGCCAGGGTGTGGTCTGGGCGATATTCAATGGTGCTGTGCCATGGCTCAGCACTACTTGAATATGGCACTGGGGCCGCCTGCACTGTGCACAGTGCAGTGGCACTGAGTCAGTGCAACTGGCAGTTGAGGAGCAGGGGGCTGCGTCAGCACAAGTGCAGCTGCGCTAGGCACAGCAAGAATGATATTTAGACGTGAGCATGCAAATGAGGCCATTATGACT
Organism: Neoceratodus forsteri; assembly: GCA_016271365.2. Lineage (NCBI taxonomy): Eukaryota > Metazoa > Chordata > Ceratodontiformes > Ceratodontidae > Neoceratodus > Neoceratodus forsteri. The sequence goes on along the minus strand of CM057449.1, from coordinate 775,881,421 downwards.
GCAAGGCACAAATGGGGCCATTTGCATGTCATCTCTTCATTGCATGCAGGTGTGCTGATCCCCAGTGAGTTGCACCTGGCAGCCTGCCAGGCTGCAGGCGTTGGACAGCAACCCCTGCCCCTCGGAAGGCAATACGTCCCAATACTGATCTTGGAGGCTAAAATGAATCAGACAATCCCTGGTGGTCCAGTGGACCTGTGTCCCAGTCGATCATAGGCTTTACAATTAAAAATAAACCCTGGTGGTCCAGTGGACCTGTGCCCAAGCCCAATAGTGGGCTTATGTAAAATACAAGAATCCCTGGTGGTCCAGTGGAACCGAACCCCAGCCCAATCGCGGGCTTTAGAAAACAGAACATCCTTGGTGGTCCAGTGGTACCCCCCCTCCCCACCTGCCCACTCAGACCCACCACCCCGCTCCCCCTTGGTCAGCGGCAAGAGGCAGCTCCCCACCTGCCAGCCAACTGGCCGCCTGACGACTGATAGCGTACAGTACAGCTGTACGCCCATTGATCCACTGCGTCGACCAATGGGCATGCAGACCGTACTGTATTGCACAGTCCTGAAATGTCAGTCGGCGTGCAGTCGGGTGGCTGGCAGTTGGGGAGCTGTTGCCCGCCACTGACCAAGGGCAGTGGGGTGGCGGGTCTGAGTGAGTGGGTGGGGAGGGGGTACTAGCTGGATCACCAGGGATGTTCTGTTTTCCAAAGCTCATGATCGGGCTGGGGTTCAGGTCCACTGGATTACCAGGGATTCTTGTATTTTACTTAAGCCCACAATCAGGCTGGGGCATAGGTCCACTGGACCACCAGGATTTATTTTTAATTGTAAAGCCCGCGATCGGGCTGGGGGGCAGGTCCACTGGACCACCACAGAATAGATTACTTTATTTAAGCCCGCGATTGAGCTGGGGGGTAGGTCCACTGGACCACCAGGGATTCTATTCTATTCACTAGGCCCACAATCGGGAGTGGGGGGTGATGCCCGGCCTCTGACTTGGGAGGTTGGGTGGCCACCCACAGCAGGTGGCTGCCTTGTTGCTCCCAGCAATATGGCAGCTGGACTGTGGGTGGCCAGTCCTTGCTCTTATTTTCTTCGGGCACATCTTTGCACCCCCTTGTGCAGTGCAAGGCGGGTGTGTGCCTGCATATGCACCGCACATCCCGGGCTGAATATCGAGATGTGCTGAGTATGCATGGGCACACCCCCCTCACTTGCGCCACATACATTACTGGTGTGCCCTGGTGCATCGGGATTTGCATGGCGCAAATTCACCTTTTGAATATCGTGCCGGGGCACATCATTGGGTTGTGCATGGTGCAACGCTGTTGCACCATGCGCATCCCCTTTAAATATACCACCCAGGTTTGTCACACCCAGGCAAAGACTCAGCACTGTGGATCTTAATCCACACTGATAATTAATAATGAAAGAACTTGTGTATTCCAGAAAACTTGGTTCACAAAAGACAGAGATGCAGTCCATGTACAGGTGAAAGCAACTTATCATGAAAAAGTGTACTGAACATGTCAGAGAGTTGCACTCCAGCCAAGAAAGAGAAGTCAGGCACATCAATGTCAATAAGACAGAACTGACCATAAAACATGAAAGTCAATCAACCCATTGATAGCAGAGGCATCCATATGCTTAGGCTGCAATGCATGTGACCAGTGTTTTGATTTTCTACATAGGACAGGGGGTATTCTGTGTTGCCATGCTTATTGTTTTGGGCTGTCAAAATCAGCTCATTTTTGAACCCCTCCCACCCACACAGACAAATGCATGTATCATTAGAAGTCTGACATGCTAGAGGAAATTTTACATTACTGGATTTGCAATGGTGCCAGTGGTGCAGATGAATTGCACTGGTGCAAAACCAGCAATGTAAACAGCTGCCGATGCATTGCAATCCACTAAATTACAGTGATGAGTGTTCTCTGGTTTGCTGGGAACAAGACTAGTGTGTACCAGTGCAGGCGTTTTTTTGCAAGCATGTGAACACACTGCTTTGTCTGCACTTTGCTGCTCCAACTCATTAATGCCTCCACCAGAAATGTACCCAAACCATGAGAAGCCCATCGGGAATGCTGCACAGCTGCAGCATGTAAACAAAACAGTGAGTGCAGCAACTGAAGCAGAGGGGACTGATTCCAACAACAATGCTCCCAGGCAGACTCTGTTTAAATGAGCCTTATCTGCTTCAGTTCATTTACTGTTAAAAACATTAAATGAAAAAGCCTGCCCAATAATCCAAAACATGATGCCATTACTGCACCTTCCAATACTAGCAAACAAAACAAGAATTCTATCAGAGACCAAAGCTTTATTCAGAGCTTGATAGTTCTTGTCACCACTTGATTCACTCTGTAAGGAAGTTGGTCTTATAGTAATTGTCAATTCTTTGATACTAGTTGAAATCCAAATATCTAGTGAGACACTGTGAAACACTTTACTCACTAAAAATGTATTTCAGTATAATATTGGAATTGGAAGGGCTTTATCTTATGTTCTTGTAATTAGAAATTAGGCAGTTACATTTAACTCTTATTATGAAATGGGTACTAAGAATGTTGTATCCTGATTGGTCAAGAGTTGCTTTCAGCAGGGCCATTATCCCACCACAACAGCCTGGGTGAAAGTGCTTCTGGCAAAACGGACTCTGCACATGGCAAATACCCCTATGCTCACCTGCCAGCTTCTTGTCCCCACATAACATGTATCTCAAGCAGCAATTCCAATCTCCCCTCTCACACACATCTTCCAGTCTCACTCTAAGGAACAGCTCTCTGGTACTGTTTTTTTTTTTTTTAATCTGTTGACCATGAGCATTACTTTCTTTCATGCTGCTCAGCTCTGTCTCGCAGATAATATGCGAGATGGACCACAAAAGAAAAAACATTTTTTAATGTGTTAAAAAAAATACAAAAGAAAGGCTGGCTGTAGTTAAGAGCACATACATGCAGCATCAAGACATGTATGCAACTTTAGAGCCCTTCACCACCTGCAACATGCACACTGTAGATCACACATCTTAAAATAAAATGCCAAGTAATGCGAATGTGGCTCACTTGAAACTGCCGCCCAGCGCCGCTCTTCTTCACCTGCCCTGACTGAATGGAGGCATCTGATAGAGGATGACCCAATGAGATTCCTGTGTCTAAAAAGTACCAAGGAAGGTGGCTCTTCTGAATGTCCCTGAGAGACACCTATCAGTGCCTTAATCTTTGCCTTAATGAAATAAAAGGAAAAAACAGCAACTGACATGCAGGTTTGCTGCAACTGGCTGGACAAAAAGTAAAGCTGACCCCACAAGACTAGGACTACAATACTTTGTTCCACAAAGCCATTTATTTTAGTTTATATGTTTTCCCTTTTTCACTAATTTAAATTAAAAAGCACAAACATAATTTTTTTTTTACTTCCTCTTACATATGGATCCATTTCACAACAGCAATAAGGCACTCCAGGGGTGCAACGTGGTGGGATAATGGCCCTTCTCAGATGGTGGAAGCAATCGGCTTCACCTCATGCTTCAACCCACCTGAGGTGGGCCCCAACCCCGTCATGCCTTATTGCTTAATTATGAAATGGGTAGGAAGAATGCTGGCTCCTGATCAGCCAAGAGGTACCTTCAGCTGGGTCATTATCCCAGCACAACGGCCTGGCTGAAAGTAGCACCATGTAATCAGGAGTCAACATTAGAATGATAGCATTATGATTCTAGTTCACAGCAATTTGTTCTCAACAAACATGGCTAGCCAGCCCATCAATGCAGTGGTAGCACTACCACTTGCTCATGGGTGAAACAGGTTGAGGAACAAGCCTTAAGTTTGGGGGCTCACTAAGGGAAAGAAGACTGAGTGTCCCAGAGGATACTCTCCTCCTTCATGGAGGGTGCATGCCCACAGGTGGCAGTCCAGCTGAGGGTGCCATAAGATGGGCAAAACATTGACTGGGGGCCTGTATTGAGCATGCAATGTGCGCATGAGCACTGTTCCCTCTAGAGTGATGGAATCTTCCAGGGATTAGGCAGCAACAAGATTAAAAACATCCCATCTGATGCAGGATGACTTTCTACACTGTTTGCAGGCTCTGCACTACCAATTGCAGCACTTCTCCCTCAAAAGTGGCTGAGCTGCCTCATGGGGTCCAGCCTCTCCCAGACTCTGATGAAGAGCCCTGCTGTGGGGAGGGGTAAGCCACAAGCACATCAAGGGAGAGAGAGAAGTTCCAGAGATATGGGTGAGGGAGCTGGAGGTAGAGAAGAAGGATGAAGCAGGCTGACTGGACAGATGGGCTAAAAAAAAGACAAAAATACTGCCGCTCTTGAGTCTTTTTCCCCACATAGGATCCCACACAATCCAGGTCTTCAGTTCTCCCAGCTTCAGTCTCCTTATATATATATATATATATATATATATTATGGTAGCATTTCTATGTTAAACCTCAAAACTTTGCACCTTAATAATTTTGCAACCGTTTGAGGATTAGCCTAAAATTTGAATCATGATCAAGAACCATAGGCCTTGGGATCTGCCAAGTTTCGTATCAGTCAGATACACAGCTGTGGAGTTATTAAGCGTGATCTGCTGGCGTGTTCACAGCTTTTCTGGAATTCTATGGTTTTCACCTACAGGTGCATACGGTTTGTGCGATCGCCCAATCTTCAGGAGCGTGCAGCTGTGTCTCTCGATGTGCCTTTCAAGATTTCGTGAAAAATATTAAACTGTTCAAAAGTTATGGCAGTCCGAACTTCTGTTTTTTTTTCCATAGATAACATTACGGCGTTCACGCGCTTTGAGGGCCTGTATCTCGAAATGGTGTGAGAATAGAGGTTTTTGTCAAAACATTTTAGCCCCATTAGTATATAACCAGGAAAGTGATAATACATATGACTTTTAAATTGTTTTTCTATGTCGATCACGGTTACTGAGATATAAGCAATTTACTATTACAACTACTGATTTTTGTTTTCCGAGAGTCATTATTTTGCATACATTCTTTCTACTCACTGTCTTCTATACAGCTTTTGGGGAAAACCAGCCTGTGCGCTTACATTACTCTTACCATTACCATTTCTGCTTGTGGTTCCGTACACGTTTCACTTACCGTTCACGTTTACACCACCATGTGCGTTACCCTTTGCGTTTTCATTTGCAGTTGCGTTTCCATTGTTTTTAACATTTCTGTCTACAGTACTGTTCCTCTTTCTGTTTCGCTTTGCGTCATCATGCTCGCTACGATTTGCGTTTGCGGGTACAATGTTACAATGCAACTAAGACATCACCCTGCTCTCCGCCGCTGCATTACATTCACTATTTCTCATTATCATTCTCAAAAGGAAGACAAATTAGAGGCAAAAAACTCCATTTAATGCATCAGTTAGGGTTGTTTAACAGTGACAAAAGCGAGGAAATTCGATGTTAGGGTTGAAACCCCCTTTGCACCCCTCCAGCCCACCCCCCCAACTGGAATCAGGGTGTGCATTGGAGTCATCGGTCCTAACTGTCACCCCATTCTCCTATTCCTCAGCTTCTTTCCACATGTGATGGGATGACACTTAGGGCGATGACCCCAATGAGCACCCGATTCCAGTTGGGGGTGGGCTGAGGTGCAGCAGGGTTTCAACCCTAACATCGAATATATATCTATATATATATATATATTATGATAGCACTGTAGTGCTACCATTGTTAGGGGTTGAGGAGCCATTTCTATGTTAAACACCCAAAACTTTGCACCTTAATAACTTTGCAACCGTTTGACGGATTTGCCTGAAATTTGGAATACGTGATCAAGAACCATAGGCCTTGGGATGTGCCATGTTTTGTACTGGTTGGATATACAGCTGTGGAGTTATTAAGCGTGATCTGTGCACACGTTTACACTTTTTCTGGAATTCTACGGTCGCGCCTACAGGTTGTACGGTTTGCTCAACTGGCCCAAAATCTTCAGGGAACATGCGGCCAGAGTCCACGATGTGCCTTTCGAAGATTAATGAAAAAATATTAAACAGTTCAAAAGTTATTCAAAAAACAATTTCCCATTATAAGTCAATGGGAAAAGTTAACAAAAAGTTCGACAGTGTCGCAAATGCACTTTTTACTGTCACAAATGGCCCTGTTACTGTCGCAAATCCGCCATCTTGTTTTCAGTTAGTGATCAGAAAAATGCTTGGCATTTAAAATTGAGACCCTCTAGCAACCTAATTCTTTTTGTATTCACCTAGTCGGGCCCTGAGGATGCTAGCCATGTCTTTATTTTGGGGTAAAACACCCCAGAAATATGTTTTTCAGATTTCTGGAAAAAGTACTTTCACAAAGTAGTGTCACACTCATGAAAGTATTGCAAATTTTTTGCGAAAGCTTTCGCAAATTGCTACACTACTTTGCGACACTATGCCCAAAATAACAGTAATTCTTTCCACTCCACTGCAAAAGAACGGTTGGGAGTTCTGGGCTGACATTTGGAGGGAACTCAGAAGACATCTCACAGATGTGCCTGTCAGTGTTGTATTGAAAAAATATTACATGGGGGAAAAGTTACGGCACTCCAAAGTTGACGGTTTTTCCCATAGGATAACATTACAGCACCTGACACATTACAGGAATCCTTTGGCACCCTGCTGCAAAAGAACGGTTTAGTCTTTTTTCAGTAAATTTGGAGGGAAGGCAGCCAACAGCCCACAGATATGCCTTTCAGTGGTTTGGTGAAAAAATATTACAGGGAGGCAAAGTTATGGCACTCCGAACTTCTCTTTTTTTCCCATAGGATAACATTACGGCGTTTGCCGCGCCTTTCAGGGCCCGTATCTCGGAAACGGTGCGAGATACAGACTTTTCATCAGAAAAGCACTTAGCCCCCTAGTGGGGGCTAAGTGCAAAATTAGCCAGGACAGTTGTAAATCATATGACTTTTAATTTTTTTTCCTACGTTGTACAGTTCCTGAGATATAACCTATTTAGTATTCCAAGTTCTCATTTTCTGCTCCGATGCTCATTATTACTCATACATTATTTGTACTCACTGTCTTTCTCTATGCAGGTTTTGGGGAAAACCAGCCTGTGTGCTTACATTACTGTTACTGTTGCCCTTTCCGCTTATGGTTTCATACCGCTTCACTTATCGTTGACGTCCTGCTTCACCATGCTGCTATCCTTTGTGTTTTCATTTGCACTTGTGTTTTGATATTTTTTGCCATTTGTGTCTACAGTACTGTTTCTCTTTCTGTTTCACTTTGCGTCACCATGCCCATTGACATTTCTGTTTGCAGGCACCATGTTACTATGTGACAACACACCACGTGGCAGACCGTTCCCGTCTACGCCACCGTGTGCGTTACCCTTTCTGTTCTCATTCGTGCTTGTGTTACCATGTGCGCCACTGTTAGCACTTCTGTTTGCGTTGCTGTTCCTGTTACTATGCCACAAGACATCATGAGGTGGGAGCGTGGGGCCCCAGCCGCCGTTACATTCACTATTTCTCGTTATCATTCTCAAAAAGAAGGGAAATTAGAGGCAAAAAACTCCATTTAATGCATTAGTTAGGGTTGTTCCACAGTGACAAAAGTGAGGAAATTTGCTGTTAGGGTTGAAAACCCTAACTCCGAATTCACCCCCCCCAGCACCACAAACACACACACAGACACACACACATATGCAAGTATGGGGGAGGACCAAGTCAACACAACCAACGACAGACATCCAGCAGCAGGTGACAGAAATAACAAACAATTGTCTAAATGTACTACGAGACATCCCCACCCACCTGACCAGGTACTGCATGCTCAGTGGAGATCAACAGCAAAACTGAGGCCTTGTACACCAAACGTACACATCCCTGATTGCAGCTGCACACAACGTACCACACTTAGTAGTTGCATGGCCTTACCTAACGATGCCCCACACCACACCACAACTGGTACTGTGCCATTAGTCAATATAAATGCTAAAGGTGCATGATCACAGTTGTAGAAAGGTTTTGACACTAGTGAGTATACATTAATTAAGAGAAGTACATAAATTAACTACAAGACACTAGCATGCTCAAGATAAAAGTAGTGTTACATTTAGTATGTGATTTTCATAGTAGTACATTTACTGCAACTGTTTACTGAAGATAGAAAGGCTGATGTAAACATATGGAAAAGCATTTCCTGTTCAATGCTGTGAAATTCGTACTGCCAGTATCAGATGCATTCTTACTGATGAAGCTGTACTGCTAATGTACATACACAGACCTTCAGTGTGTTTCAATACTAAAGATGCAGTAAGTATTCTTTGTAAGAAACTGTAATTGCATGGATCAGGCCAAGCAACTTCTAAATATCATAGGACTACTGAGCCAACAATGACGTACCTGCATCGGAGATGTCTATAGGATAGATTTTCCTGTAGGCACTTACTCAGTATGTTGTACCTGATAAAGACAATCTCATTGCATCTGTGATGACTAACTTATTCAAACAGTGATACATTTACTATTGTTGCAATGAGTGATCTATGCTACTTATGGACACAGCGTAATTTTTTAACAGTTGTTTCATACTCAGGCTGTATACGTAGTGTTTGGGTTTGCCACACTTCTGTCACTGATGCTATCAAAGTGATAACTATGTCAATTGTGGTACAACAGCAATCAAGTAGGTATGGTGTAGATATAAACAGAATGTCTTTTAGTATTGATTTAACTCACAATGGGATAAGTGTACTAGGACAGCAAGGGTTATTCTCTATCACTGACTCTGTCAGTTAAAATCACACTAAGGTTTCAATGACTGTAATGATCAAGTTACACTGTTCTTCTTCATGAGTTCATATTCACAGCCATTCTCCAGTAAGTAGACAGAGTATGGTGTAACTGGGTATGACACTGTGTTGCAAAACTCCTGCAGTGCCTAACAGAGGGAGAGTATCTAGTCATAAAGACAATTAAGCAATAAGGCATGACCAATGGTTATGTTAGATGGTCTGTTAATCACCATGTAGGGGTTTAATGTTGAATGAGGCGTAGCCGAGTGCCACATGTCACTAGACAGTGATAAACTGACCATTAACATAATACCTGGGAGTGGCTTATTGCTATCATAATAAAACTGTTTTTTAAACAACATTAAAGCATGTTCATCATATGGTTAGGCTCTACATGTATGTTAATAAAAACTAAACATAAGGCTGATACAATGTTTACAGTCAATTAGAAAGCTGCATTTCTCAAACCCTTGTTATAATCAAATATATTATACCTGTACAATTCCTTGGTTTTGTTCAACTCTGTTGCTCAGGTGGCCCATCACATGTGGTGTCGTCTGGTGTGGGGCATCGGTAGGTAAGGCCATGCAACTACTAAGTGTGGTACATTGTGCAGCTGCAATCAGGGATGTGTACGTTTGGTGTACATGGCCTCAGTTTTGCTGTTGATCTCCACTGAGCATGCAGTACCTGGTCAGGTGGGTGGGGATGTCTCGTAGTACATTTAGACAATTGTTTGTTATTTCTGTCACCTGCTGCTGGATGTCTGTCATTGGTTGTGTTGACTTGGTCCTCCCCATACTTGCATGTGTGTGTGTGTTTCTGTGTGTGTGTGGTGCTGGGGGGTGACTCGAGTTAGGTTTTCAACCCTAACACGCAATTTCCTCACTTTTGTCACTGTGGAACAACCCTAACTAATGCATTAAATGGAGTTTTTGCCTCTAATATACATATATATATATATATATATATATATATATATATATATATATATATATTAATTCAGTAACCTGGTAAGGCCCACTAGGCAGAAGTGCTTGTTTTCAGGGGCAACCTGGGAGTACTGGGGAGGTTATGTGTCTTGTTCAGTCACACAGTATGCAAGCAGAGGTTGTGTGAATCCAGTCCAGGTCTGCTGGATGTACCAAACTCATTCACATCTTATTAGTACTCTAACCTCTAGGCTATATTGCCAGTCTCAAAACTCCAGAATCTTAAAAGAAAAGTTCCTGCCTCTCACCATGATTAACTTCTGTGACTCTCGCAGTCACGCAGACTGCATCTAAAATTTAAAACAAAAATGATGGCCAGGATTCCAAACTGGCTGCCAATTCCATGGCCTCTTTAAACCAACAGCCACTGGTGGCAAACATGACACACTCTGCTATGACCCAGTGATGCTATTTAGTACAAACTGGTGGCCTCCTGAAACAGGCACTGGGGCAGGCACGACTTGTTCTGCCCTGACCCAGCCTCAGCTAAGCCACTGCCTGTCCCTCCTTTTTTCCTACCACTGTCATTGCACAGAGGTTAAAAAACAAAGAAAAGCTGATAATATGCAGCATTAGTGCCACCCATCGGCAATACAATGTCCAAATTGGACATTTGTATTTAAACTTTTTATACTAAATTTAGTAATAAAAAATGTTTTTAAAAAATATATCCTATTCCCTCATAGGGCTTATTTCATAATTGCAATGAAGTACTCTAGGGGTGCACTGTGGTGGGATAATAATGCTTCTCAGGTAGTGGAAGCACTTGCCTTTGCCTTGTGCTTCAACCCACCCAAGGCTGGCCATTACCCACCAAACACACCTCCCTGTCATGCCTTATTGCTTAAATATGATTTTGAGTTCATGGGAAAAATGGAGCACAGCAAGAACAGCACAGAGCAAAAAGAGGAAGAGAGGTTATTCATCATTATGCAGACACAGTGCATGTAAGTCCTGCTTGCACTATATCTAGAAAAGAAACTTTATTACAAAAAATAGGGAAGTTCACACTTTTGGCTCCTCATCAAATGCATCACTGTCAAATATTTAATCAGAATAATTACAGGTTTACAATGTCCCACTTTGCATTCAAACTATTCCATACTAGAATTCCAGGTACTTTACGAAAATCTCTTATCAAATATTCTCCTACCTACGAGTCATGATCATCCATAAAGTCTCAACTGGTCATGCCTCATGTATAAGCAAAGGCAGGGAAGGGAACCTTTGCCTGTTGTGCTGCTTCTGTCTGGAACAATTTACCTCTCAATGTAAAGCAATCCCGTCTGCTAATACTTTTAACATGGCAGCTTTAATCATTTTAAGCGTCTGAATGAACGTGTATGTAAATTAATGTATTGTATTTATGTCATTTTGTACTTTCATACTGTCAAAACATGTATATTTGTATGTTGTATTTCTCACTTGACTTCAGGTTGTACCTGAAAACAGAATGCAAATTCCAGAGTACTTACCTGCAATTCCAAATAAAATGAAAACGAAAAATGAAATGGGAAAAATAGGGCTACATTCGGAAACTGAAAAAGGACTTTTGCATTAATGCTGTTGTCAACCAAACCCCAGTATGAATTTCAACTATTTACTGATATCTTAACAATATAATTCTTGTCATATGTATAGGGTAAATTGTTTAACCAGGAAAGGCTCACTAAGCTGAAGCTTGTTTCCAGGTGCACTCACAAGGAAGTTAACTGACTTGCTCAGAGTCACACAGTATACAAATGGAGGCTGACAGGATTTAAACCCAGGTCTCAAATTTTCAGCTCAGTGCCTTTAACCACTACGCTATACTGCCTCCTGAACATCACCCAACATTGCAAGTGGCAACCCAAGTGCCTTCTTTCTTTTCTTTACAAGGTACTGTAATTAATGTTTAGCTTTTATTATTATTTTTATTAGTATTTTAATTTAGGTATTTATAATTTTGTTAAGGATATGTTATTTTCTTTTAGTTAGTCCCCTTTCTTGTACTCTGTTAGAGGAAGGATTTTTGTCTTCGGATCTTTTCATCCTCAGTAGTAGCATGCTTGCCTCTGTGGCCAGAATATCAGAAGGTCTTAAGGTCTTAACCCCACACTGGGTCCTTGGGGAAATGCCTGTAACTGACACTGTAGTGCAATATGAGGGAGGTATTTCATTGTTGAGGCGCCATCCCTCGGATAAGATGCTAAACTGAGGTTCCTTCGGCCCATCTCTGGTCCAGGTGGAAGTAAAAGATCCCATGGCGCTTATCAAAGAAGAGTGAGGGAGTTAACCTGGTGTCATGGCCAACAGCCCCCTGTCAATAGAACAGACACATGCAGCCCAACCCTGAGGATGCACCTGTAAACAAGCTGTCATAGCTTAATGTGAAACTCCTGGTCAAAATTATAAATAAATTATGGTGTTTCACTTTCTCTCCCTGTTGTATTGTAAAATTCTTTTGTAAATCACCAGCTATTGGAAAGGCTCTACAACAGAAAAAAAAGAAACTACTACTACTGTAACCCCAAGGTGGTGCTATCCCAAGGGCTACTACCCCTGCCTGCTTGGCTAGTGGCAGGTTAAAGGGCCTGGGTAATGAAATGGGTGCCTCCACCCGGAGGTCAGGGTTGTTAGTGGTCAAGCTAACCTGGGCACTGTAAGCCCCCTCTTTCCCTTCTAGTGGCCTGAACAATATACACTAATCACTTTCACAATGACCTTTATTCAACAAGCAATTGCCCACACTGTTTGCACTTACCACCAGGGCTGGTTCCTCTAGCTTGACCCTGGGGACCCCCTGTAAAACAAGGTTAAGCACAGCAAATAGCAACAGTACAATACTTTTGGAACAAACTGGAACCACAGTCAGGTTAAATGCAAACAAAGTTAAATCTGATTTATTCAGGAGACTTGAACAATGGAGGCGTAATCAGGTTGATGTGCTTAAAAGCTATATTAATCAGACAGTTATGCATGCAGTTTGGAGTCCCTACACAGCCACACACTCTGGATACCCAGGTAGGAAAATGGTGGGCTAGCCAGGAATGTTGCAGCTGGTTGGAATCCTGTGACAATAGAAAGCAACATTCACAACACACTCTTTGTAATCTGGAGCCAGAGGGTTCAGTTTGTAAGAAAAGGCAACAAGACAATCAGATGACAATACTTTTAGATTTCGCTGTTGTTGCAGGGAGCTACCCTAATGTTTACTTATAATACCCAATATGGACACAGGCAGGACTAAAGTGAGACTGCAGACTGTTGATCTGGAGTGCCCGGAGAAGCAGGGCCCACATGAATCACCGAGGCGTTGTTCCTGTTCAAGGCATTGAGCAGAGGGCTGATCCCCAGGCCAGTCTCTCGTTGATGACTTTCTCTGCGTAGCAGGTATTCTGGCTGGGCCAGTGTAGCAGAACCCAGGCAAACAGAAATGGATATGGATTCAGTCCATGGAGCTGGATACAGCCTCCAGCAAGCAAAACACAGTTTAGACACACAATGGGGAACCAAATCATGACCCACTCTAAGCACACAGCGCATTCACATGTAAGGAAAGTCCACTGTACCAGGCAAATGGCTCTTTGGTCACAATTACAGAGTCTTTGCACAATCTGGAAGTTCAGAGGTACAGTAGCTGGAAGTCCTGACAGGTCGATCGCATTCAGCAAATCTTGGGTCTTTTTCAGGTTAAAGCCTGGTCACAATTCAGTGGCTTAATTCGCTCTCCAAATTCAAATTCAATCCAAAAAAAAAACAAGTTCCCTCTCAGGAACAGCAGGCAGGCATGCAGGCTAAACTCAGGCCTTTCCACAGTTCTCCCACGTGAATCCACTATGAATTGCTGCTCGAACTATCTCGAGCTGCTACTTTTTACTTCCCAGCTCAGATCTAACTGAAACTGCAAGCAGTGTGGGACTTTCCCCCAAGATCCAAAAGGTTCAGTTAGCTGATTTGTCAGTTCAGTCACAACAAGGGCTCCTCCTCCAGGTTACTTTAGGTACCAAAATCCCAAAACTACAATTCCTACAAGTTTTGGCCCCACCAAGACCCTGTAGGCAGGCTCCGTTTTAGAGTTCCAAAATGTACTGATTGGCCCATTCTGCAGTCCAGGACCAAGATGATGGAAACAAACAGAATTATCCTTGCTGCAAATAAAACAGGTTAGAACAAACTGCAATATTATTAGCACTCTAATACATAATCAGCAAATAAGTACATCTTCTAACAGAGCTCCCTCTCAGATTAATTATGACTGCAATCCAGGCAGCTCTTAAAGAGACAGTACACAGAGGCTATACAGGCACTCTCGGGGCAATACATTTAAACTTCTAAAACACAGAACACCAGCCTGGCAGTGAGCATTTAGACAAGCTCAAGGAAGACTTTTCAGGAACCCCCATTTGTAGTGGGTTACACCCTTCCCTGCCTGGAGAAATCTTGGCTACCCATCAAATCTGTACCATCATGCATCAGTTAACATAAACTTATTACTTTACTATACATATTCACTACACTTCATGATACTATATCCATAAGGACAATACTTATGCATGTTTCATACAGGTAATACTGATTCCACTATGATTAACATACTTGTGACATCACAATACTGATTCATGTTATAACTTCCTGTACATTAAACAATGTAGGAGGGGCCCTTCCCTATCAGATAACTTTGGGGCTGGATGGGGCAGGGGCACCATACTGAGAAGGAAGAACAATCAACCTGAAATTGTCCATTAAGCTCAGTTTGGGTAGAGAGCTCTGAGAAATACAAACACCTTTGTGAACCACATTGAGAAGCAAATCCGCTGGCCTCCCGGGAGAATCATAATTGAGGTGCAATACTGGCTTGACAGCTTGGCCAGTCTTTCTGGGGGGAACAGCCACAGTTTCTGTACTTTCATCATTAACTTTGGAGCTTTCATCATTCGTGAGTGGTGCCTCTGCATGGATGGGAATGTCCAAACTGGGAGCACTGTCAGCTCCTTGCTCTGTAGGCTCTGCTTCCACAACACTTGGCTCATTTAGAGAAGGTTCTGGCACAATTAGGTGTTGTGGCACTGAAGGGGGGCTTTCAGCACTCTCATATAATTGTTCGGGTTCTGGTGTGTCACCAGGGAGACTCAGACCATCAGCCCCTTCTTCGGGCAATTCACACAGTTCCACAAAACACAGATAGTCTGCAACCTCAGATGTGATGCTTTGCACCTCACTTTCAGGGAGTATTGGCTCCAAGGATGAAGCTGGGGGTTAGGCAGTCCAGAAGGCCCAGCTTCATCCCCACAATTAGTCATTGGGTTACCTCAAAACAGCTGACTCAATTCATAGGAGGGTAATAGGCATTGTCACACTCACTATCATCAGAGGTGACTGACAGTCACTGTCATTCTGGGCCTGCTGTGGGGAAACCTTAATTCTGTAACTACTGGGATAGGTTGACTCTGTCTCTTTTTGCTGCAGCATGAGTCACTGGCCCAGGGGGCAATGTCTGCTGGCTCAGCTTCAATAATAACCTGGCCGATAGGCAGCAAGTGATTCGGTGCATGGTCATGATAGCTTGGGTTATTCTCTGGGTGTACCTTGTATACTGATAGATCATCCAACTTTCCAACTACTACATGAGAAAGATGGCGCCACCTATTAGCAATTTTGTGCTTGCCATGTAGTCCCAAATTGCATAACAACACACGGTCTCCGGGACGTAGCTCTTGAGCCTTTACTTTCTTGTCGTGCCTGTCTTTGTTGGCGACATTTCTTTTAGCGGCCTCTGTCTGGGCCAGTTGATATGAATGGTTCAACTGAGCTTTCAGTTTCTGTACATACTGCAGGTAGTTTTCAGCTCAGACCCCATCTGGAGAGACCCCAAAGCAGACATCAACTGGCAGGCGGGCCTCCTTCCCAAACATGAGGCAGTAGGGGGAGAACCCAGTAGCATCATTTTTGGTGCAATTGTATGTGTGTGCCAAGTTGCAAATCTGCTGGCTCCACTTATGCTTGTGTTTTGGGTGGAGGGTGCCCAGCATGTCAAGAAGGGTGCGGTTAAAACATTCTGGTTGTAGGTCCCCATGCAGGTGATAAGGGGTGGTTCTTGACTTCCGCACCTCCCATAAAGAGAGCATTTCTTTGATTAGCTGACTTTCAAAGTCTCTGCCTTGGTCAGAGTGGATCCACTGGGGGGCACCATAGTGGACAAAGAAATTTTCCACTAGCACCTTGGCCATGGTAGAGGCCTTTTGATCTTTAGTTGAAAAAGCTTGTGCATACTGTGTGAAATGATCCCTAACCACTAACACATTGCCAATATTCCGCTGATCAGGTTCTAAACACAAAATGTCTATGCAGGCCAGTTCCATGGAGGTGCTGGTAGTAATATTGACAAGGTGGAAGCCCTCTGAGGCAGGGCTTTCTTTTGCAAGCAACGACTGCAGGTCTTTACATGGTGCTCAACATCAGCCCCCATCTTGGGTCAGTAGAATCGAGATTGTATCAGGTTCAATGTTCTGTCAATACCAAGGTGCCCCATGTGATTGTGGAGGGACCTCAGTACCAAATCATTAAAGGCTGTGGGCAGGACTAATTGATGCTTGTCTACTCAACCACTGTGATCCACTGTCTCTCTGTATAACAACTGATTGTGTAACTTCAGTCTGGGGCCTTCTTTAAACAATAGGGCAGTTCACAAGTCAGGGAACGCATAACTAAACCCCTGTGCTCCACACCATTTTTTCAACCACTCATTAAACTGCATGGTGCAAAGTACCCTTGCCTCACTCATGCCATTTACAGGCAGCACCTCTGAGAAGGATACTGTGTGTGCTACTTGTCTTAGGCCCCTCCCCAGTTCTACAAAGTCCTTCTGCACTGCTCTAATCTCATGCTGAGCCATGTCATTTGTCCCTAGGTGGACAATGACATCCAGCTCAGACTCCTGTGCAGCTGTTCTCATGATCCTGAGGATGTGCTTCCTGTCCCTACAAGCCATGGCACCAGGCAGGCACTTTACTTCAGTTTTCCCTGCTCCCCCCAGTTCTATCCCCCTAATAACTGAGTCCCCACCAGGAGCTGCTTCCTTTCCTTGTGGCATCCTCTGCCTCCTTCCTGTGGGCCTCCCTTGTGGCAGGTGTCCTCAGCCTCCTTAATCTCCTCCATGGGTGATCCATGGGGAGCTGTGCTCCCCAGAATTGTGTATGGATTGTGGGTGGAAGAACTGACTGGGTGTGCCTCTGTTCCACCTCCTCACCCTCCCTGAGCCCACTGTGGTCCAACTGCTGTGCTTTCTTTGCAACCTCTGAGGTAGTGGTGGTGGCTCTGGTGCTCCCTGGATGGGGGGGGGTTCCCTTCCTACCATCCAGTCTGGCCTGGATGAAGGTTCTCTTACTGCTGTCTAGTGTGGCCTGAAGATGGGCAACTTCCTCCTCAGGGCAGAGAGTTGTCTGCAAATAGGGCAGCATCTCAGCCTCCAGAAAGACTCCGGCATACTGCTGCCCCACAGCCATTACATTGCACTACTCCCACATGACAATTTTTTTTTTTTTTGTGTGTGCTTGTGTGTGTGATTGGTTTGTTATATAGAAATATATATATATATATATTATACAATGTGTATGCATATATTTTCAGTGATGTGTGCTAGAGAGGATATGACATTGATATGCACCTTGCACTCTTGAGGAAATGATGTCAGAACCCCAGGTATAAAGGAACTATTTCCAGGGGTGGGTGGGGTGAGGGTGGGAAGGGGTTGGGCCTAAACTGTGCCCTTATAAAACAATCAGCTAAGACTCTGACCCACCACTGCGACTGCACCATGACAGCCTCCAAATCCTATATCTTGTTGCTAAGGCTTCTGGCATTGGCATACATGGCTTTTCATGATTTGAACTCCCTGGACTGTTTAGTCATTCTACTCCAGCCCCTCCCTGGGTGTCCTGTATCTCTGGTTCTCTCTGCTGTCTTCCCTTCTGTTGAATTTTGCCCCTTTTGTAATAAAATATTTTTGAAAGAAAAATTCCCGGTCTGGTGCTGTTATGTTTTCTCAAGTGGTTTTAGTAGGTGGCACCTGATCTTGACAAACCCAGATATATCAATGTCCAATGTTTGTTTTATTACATTCTTTTAATTGATTTTTTTATTTTTATTTATTTAATTCTTGGATTACAATTACCTATGAGTCAGAAGACTCTTTTGCATAGGTTCCATGTCATACAGCGACAAGTAACAATACAGGCAAGCAAATTGCTAAAAACATCATCATATGGATAAATACAATTTCAGCAGACAGATTAGTGTATCATAGTCATACAGAGCAAAGGCTACTTGAGTAAACTGAGTAACAGAAACATATATTGCACATAACAGTTACAAAAAGATAATGTTGCTCCACACAGCAATGGCAAACAGCTGGAGGCAGACAGAAATGGCTTTGATGGTGTGAGTTAGTCTGCTTAAAAATAAGGCTCCATTCATGAGGTGTGGAGGGTGTGGAAGCTATCATAAATGGGGTTGTGGAGAGTTAGAGAGTATATGGGGCTGGGGAGGCAGTCACAAAGGCTGTGGGAGATGAGGTGCAATCAGGGTGTGCCAACAACTGTAAGGACCCCCCTGTAAAATATTTTGTGGGGGCCACCTCCCCACCAACAAAAGTAAAATAACCATTAGTTCATATGAAATTTTTATAGCATAAGTTTTTTGTATCAGTCCTGCTGAACATATGTAGTGTATCCATGCTGCCCCATCCTCCTGGCTGGCACCAGGATCAAAGAACTGAACAATGTAATTTGTTCCTGCTCCTTCTGGGGACACCAGTACCAAGATAAGATGTTTTGAGTTATGGATCTTAATGCTTCTTTGTTCTGTACTCTCCCTCCCAACCATGTGAAACTGGAATTGGAATCTTGTGACACCACTGCTGACAGACCTAGTTTCAAATGGATGAGGAATTTCCAAAGTGAAATTTGCAAGTTTATCTGTGAGAAAAGGTTTTCTTAATGCTGACCACTGAGGCAGTGGGCCCCCTAACAGTGTGGGCCCTACTGCAACCGCAGCTCTTGCACCCCCTGGTCACTGCCCTGGGTGAAATCTTAAGAGCTGTTTAAAGGTCATGTGCAACGGTTTTTACATATTTTTTATAAAAGCTGACATTCAAGTCCCTGTGTCATGATTAGAGTTTCCTGAAAATTTCATGCTGTTTGATTTTGTGGTTTTCTTTAAATCAGCATTTGTTAATTTGCTCTACAGTGGCTGAAAACGGTGGAGTTATTTCTGTCCTCTCAGTCAAACTTGGAGTGCGATGACATCATTTTGGAGTAGCTTACTGTTTCAGATTCCCAATCAGAGCAGTACTTTGTAGAGTTAATGGTTTGCTGAGCTCTCAAGTTTCTTACAAACCCAGTCTCTGGTTTGTGTTTAGATAGATCAACTTAAAACATATCATTATCTTTGATAAAAAGCTGATCATTTCAGTTTCAATGCAGAATTGAAGTAGAGGAAATCTTTCTTTGTGAGAAATCAGCTTGTCTGTATCACAGCTTTCAGTTCTTTCTAATCAAAAATCTGATTTGTTTTCTAACTATATAGCACAGGGCTGTTTAATGAATATAAAACAAATCTAAGTTTTGTTCATTCACAGAAACAATTTGTCTTTGATGTAGTTTTCATAAATATGTTCATGTAAGATCATTTTGTTTATGTCAGATTGACAAACAGTACATGTGCTTGAAATACTGTAGCAGAGTGTGACAGGCACCTGTCTGAACTCACAAATTTCAGTTCGTTGGTGGTTTCTGTGTGAAAATATATCATGTACATGTAGAACTAGAAACACTAAGTGGCATCCCGATGCACCGTGTCTCTGCCCCACAGTTGAGGCAGCTGCAGTCTACTGCCACCTGTCCCTGCCCCACAAGCCCCCTGCCTTCTGCTCCACATGTGAGACTGCTTCACCCTGCTGCCCACTGTCTTCTCCCACACAGTCAGGGATTGTGCACCCTGCTGCCTCCATCCCCTGCCTAAAGAATCAGGGCTGCTGCACTCTGCCACCCCCGGCCCAAACAGTTGGGGATGACTCACCCTGCTGCTCTCTCTCTCCCTCCCTCACAGTTAGGGAAGCTGCACCTGTTGACCCCTGTTCCTGTCTCCACAGTTAGGGCTGCTGTGCCGTGCTAAGCCCTAGTGTGCCAGGTCCCCTGCCTCCACAGCTGGGGTTGCTGTACCATGCTGCCCTAGCCACCAGAAGTGAGGCTTTTGCTACATGCTGCTACCCACTTCCATTGCCCCAAATGGGCAGGGCTGCTACACCATCTGTACCCCATCTCATAGTCAGGGATGCTGTACCCTGTTGCCCTCTGTGTTCTGCACCACAATCAAGACTTCTGCATCATGCTATCCTCTATCTTTTGCCACCAGAGACAGGGCTGCTGCATCCTGATCCTTTCTACACAGTTGGGGTTGCCATGGCCTGCTGTGCTATAGTTTCCCATGACACTGCAGTTTGGACTGTTGCACCATGCTGCCACTTGCCACAAGATGCAGGGTATTTGCTGTGCCCTGTTGCATGCTTCCACAGTTCAGTCAGTTGTCCCCTGCCACCAGAGTCAGATTCTTTGCTATACCCTGCTGCCCACATCCCTTGCCCCAGACAGGCATGGCTGCTACACCCTGTTCCACAGTTCGAGCTTCTGTATTCTGATGCCACACCTATCTCCTGCATGAACATTCAGGGCTGTTACGCCCTGCTGCCCTCTGTCCCCACGCTCACAGTCAGGGCCACGGTACCCTGTTGCCCCCTGTCCCTGTCTCCACAGTCAGGGCTGCTGTGCTGTGCTACACCCTAGAGTCTCATGCTGCCTGCATCCACATTTGGGGCTGCTGAGTCCTGCTGCACATTTCCATTGCCGCAAATGGGCTGGGCTGCTGCACAATGTACTCCCTGTACCACTGTCAGGGCTGCTGTATCCTGATGCCCACCTGTGTCCTGTCCCACAGTCAAGGCTTCTGCACCATGCTGTCCTTTGTCTCCTGTCACCATTGTGTCCTGCTGCACCACACAGCCCCTTGCCTCCACAGGTAGGAGACAGGATGCAACAAATGCCCTTACTCTTGTGCTGCACCCTTCCTAAACAGTTGGGGTTGCTGCAACCTGCTACTCTCTCTCTCTCTCTCTCTCTCCCCCTCACAGTCAGGGACACTGCACATGTTGCCCCCTATTCCTGCCTCAGCAGAGTGTAGCAAAGGATCTGACTCTGGTGGCAGGGGGACGGCAGGGTCCAACTGCCTCAACTGTGGAGGCATGCAACAGGGTGCAGCAAATGCCCTGAATCTTGTGACAAGTGGCAGCATAATGCAGCAGCCCTAACTGCAGAGGCATGGGGCTCTAGGGCACAGCAGACCACAGCAACCACAACTGTATAAAAAGGAGCAGGGTGCAGAAGCCCTGTCTGTGGTGATAGGTGATAGAAAACAGCATGATGCAGAAGCCTTGACTGTGGGGCAGGACACATGGGGCATCAGGGTACAGCAGCCCTGACTGTGAGATGGGGTACATGTGGTGCAGCAGCCCTGCCCATGGAGGCAGGGAACATGGCACTTTAGGGCCTAGCGCAGCACAGCAACCTTGACTGTGGAGACAGGAACAGGGGGCAATAGGTGCAGCTTCCCTAACTTTGAGGGTGGGGGAGATAGGGCAGCAGGGTGCAGCAAACCCAATTGTTTGGGCAGGGAGCAGCAGGGTGCAGTAGTCCTGATTCTTTAGGTAGGGGATGGAGGCAGCAGGGTGCACAATCCATGACTGTGTGGGAGAAGACAGTGGGCAGCAGGGTGCAGCAGCCTCGAATGTGGAGCAGAAGGCAGGGGGCTTGTGGGGCAGGGGACTAGTGGCAGTAGACTGCAGCTGCCTCAACTGTGGGGCAGAGACACAGTGCATCAGGATGCCACATAGTGGTTCTAGTTGTACACATACATGATGTATTTTCACACAGAAACCACCAAAGAGCTTAAATTTGTGAGTTCTGATAGTACATGTGCTTGAAATACTGTAGCAGAGTGTGACAAGCACCTGTTTGTCAATCTGACATGAAAAAAAAAATGTCTTACATGACTGTATTTATGAAAGTTACATCAAAGACAAACTGTTTCTGTGAATGAACAACATTTAGATTTATTTATATTCATTAAACAGCCCTGTGTCATATAGTTAGAAAAAAATTGAAGTTCAATTGGAAAGAACAGAGCTGTGTAACAGACAGGCTGATTTCTCACAGAAAAAGATTTCCACTACTACAGTTCAGCATTGGAACTGAAATGATCAGCTTTGTAAAGGAAGAGAATTATATATTTTAAGATGATCTATCTAAACACAAAACAGAGACTGGGTTTGTAAGGAACCTGGAGAGCTCAGCAAACCATAAACTCAACAGAGTGCTGCTCTGATTGGGAATCTGAGCAGCAGGCTACACAAAATGATGTCATCGCACTCTAAGTTTGACTGAGAGGACAGAAATAACTCCCCTGTTTTTAGCCACTGTAGAGCAAGTTAACAAATGCTGATTTAAAAAAACCACAAAACCAAACAGCATGAAATTTTTAGGAAACACTAATCATGACGCAAGGACTTGAATTTCAGCTTTTAAAGCTTTTATTAAAAATTTGCAAAAACCGTTGCACATGATCTTTAAGAGGGCCCAACATGGGTGAGTCAACTGTGCCTGCTGGAAGGCTGTTCAGCCAGCTGGGAGCCCTATTACTAAAGGACCGTTTGACCTGACTTGTGCGACAAAAGGGGACCTGGTATGCAAGATTTGGTCCATTTCTTGTGGTACAAGAGCAGGCAAACCGAGTTAGCAAGTGCTGGGAGTTGGGGGGGGAGGGTAAGGTCTAAGCTAATCTTTTTCCCATATAGGCAAGTGTGGTACTTTATCCTGTCATATAGGCTACAATGTCCAATCCTTGTACCCTGAGATTTGTCACTTGAGCTCCATTCAAAAGATGTTCGAGTCTGAGCCCCATTGCTTAGTTCTATGCTTAACACACCAGCTACTACTGTCAAAGTTTTAGCCACCAACTCAGTGGTCACTGTAGCTTCCATCGAGACTAAGTTAATTTTTGTTTCCATCAAAACAAACATGTTTCTGATCCAGATCAGGGATTGCCTGCAGCAGTGCGCTGCTTGAGGGTTCAGCTTCCAATGTCCCTTCATGAGTCTCAAACTTGCCTGTAGGATGTGGACTCCGATCGGATTTCAGATTTGGTTTCACAGAAACATAGAAATTGATGGCAGACAAAGGGGGTTGCCCCATTCAAAGGCAGCCTGAGTTGTCACTGGCCCCCTGGAATAAGCAGGGCCCAGGCTAGGGTTAGGATGGGAGGGGAGGAAGGAGGGGGAAGGGAGAGCCAAGGAGAAAAAGCAGGTCAGTAAACAAGGGGAAGGGGGGACATGGAGGGGAGGGGCGATGAGGTTATGGGGGTGAGGTCACAAAAGGGGAAGAGCTAAGGGGATGATGTGACAGAGGGACATTGGGTAGGACACAGACAGGGGAGGAGTTATGAGGGGTAGATAAGGTGCTGCAGAGAGAGGGATCTCCCTCTTTCTGCAGCAGTTTTCCTCAGAAATTTTTCACAGATTTGCTGTTGCACAGGAAACAGGCAAACTTTTTTTTTGTGGGTAGATTTGAACTCTGATCAAGGTAAGTCACCTAGTCAGGCCTGATGGTAAGGGCAGGCCTGGCCGCATGGCCTTTGTGGCCTGCATCAATGGTTTTGGCTCTGATGCAAGTTTTCTTATACTGTTATCATGTTTAAAAGGGACTACTGATTTTAACCATAAATTGCTGTTTATTTCCTACAGAAGGGCATCTGTCTTTTGAGAGGTTTTAATTTGTTTAAGTGGCATAGGATCATTTTATGTAGTGCCTGTATGGCTGGGAGCAAAATACATGTAAATAAGGTAAGAGTATTTTTGTTTTCGGAGAGTTTTGTGGTACATTGTGACACAGATGAAAAAAAATCATCATTCAAGGGATCAGCAGCCGTTTCAGGGCCAGGAAGTTTAGTTGGTGTCTTCCTGCTGCAGTGCCATCTTAGAGCCATTATTGGGGTTCCCCATAGGTGTGGAGCTAGTGTAAAAATGAAGCTGTTGTTTTTTTCTTTGGGTGCCCCAGCTCATGAACTTCATGGTTAGCCACAGATGAGGTGAGCTTTTCTTCTCTGGCCCGGCATGTGGCAGAGGAACGCCATTGCCCACGTTGAGGGACTGCAGGGGGGAACGGTGACCCAGCCTCATCTTGGCCGGGATCTAGGTGCTCGGGAACAGGGTCAGCTTGTTTCAGGTGCTCTGGAGGCAGTCGCAGTGGCCTGGCTGGTCACACCTCAGAGGAAAAGTAAAATTTTCTTTTTTCTTGTATTGGGTTTGTTTTTCTCCATCTGACGCTTAGCGTCCCCCCAGGCCCGAAGACCTCAAGGCAGAGCTCACAGTGAAAGTGCTTGGGCTCAGGCAGTTTTGTGGTCAGATGGCTGCTTCGAGGGGAACAAGTACTGTTTAAGAAGAAACTAGACTCACATAATAGGGAGACAGGTGGAAGGCACAATGGAGAGTGCAGAGTTTCAAGCCATAGGGATCGATGGTTACAGGTGGGTTTTTTTTGTCCAGGAATGGGGTTAGTGGGCACAGTAGGTGCATGCCACGTGATCAGGCCCAGTTCGGAGGACGTTGTTGCATCACCCCAGGGGGGGTGACAGGAGCCGTGTTGTTGGTTCTTTCGAGCAAAAAAGAAAGACAAATTGATACTGTTAGCTCACAGCAGAAGGGGCTCAAGGACAAGATACAGTAATTTGGCAAACAAGTAAGTAGGAAGCTGCAAATATTTACTGACTTACTTCCTGGCAGAGTTTTTACAGTGAACTAGGATTACAGTTGAGTTTATTACAGAATTAGTATATAGAGTCCACCTGCAATATTGTGCTCACTGTACTGAGACATTACAGGCAAAATAATCTATTTAGGTATCTGGAAGTTTTGTGTTGCCACAATTTGGGGGTTTTGATAAAAGATGCCTACTTCTGCTTTCCTCAAGCATATGGGGGTAAAAAAAAAAAAAACTAATAAAAAACAGTGAGCTAACTGTAGTGTATCCCATTCCCTTTGAGCAGTTCAGTTGAAAATAGCAAGGGAAGTAGGGGGTAGCGGGACTGCAACAGGGAACATATTTTATGCTTTTTGCTTTTTCTACCTCTGGCAATGTCCCCCAAATGGGGTGGGAGATCGCTCAGGTGGGGGGGTCCTGTGGTTCACAGGATGACATGTGGTCAGTAGGGGATTGCAGTGTTTGTGGAGTTTACCTAACTAAATGGCATCTCAGCTGCAGGATGACTCCCAAAAAGGCACCAACCCCAAAGCCTAAAGCCAGTGAGGTGCTGGCACAGAACACCATGGGCCTGATGGACCAGGTACAGGCCAAATTAAAGAAGCAAGAGAGGTGGAGGGGAAGGAAAGATAGGCAGACAAGAGGAAGAGGCCACCACAACAGAAGAAATCACCGAGAAAGAAAGTGACCAGAGGCACCCTGGAGGACAAGGGTGAACCTCAGCAGGAGGAGGGTAAGGTGCCGACTGTGGACCTGTCAGTTGAGGGTAGCCTCATAGAATATTTATCAGGTTTGATGGCAGATAAAGGGTGGGAGGAAGTAGGCAAGGCATGGCAGGCTCTGAAAGCAAAGAAGAAAGGGGAAGACTAGGAAGGGCAAGGAGCGGGAATGGGGAGGGGACAATCAAAGGGGGACACAGATGTCCACCAGGTATGACACTGGAAGACCACATCTCCCAGACCCTCAAGGAAAAAATTTGGAAGGGAGAGTATATAGACATGTTTGCATTGATAGACAAGGACACAGCAAAGAAATATGAGTAGAAAGAATCAGTGGGCAACTGTAGCACTGGCCATTATGGGAAAGACAAACGAGGAGGTCAGCTACAAAGGTAAGACTTTTGGAACATGGATGGATGGTTAAATGCATTTCAGTGCCAGTATGCTTCAAAAGAAACCCGAGCTGGCTATACCATTGCTGACCTACTCGGTCATCATAAGGGACACCTATAGGGTCAAGAGTGGGTATGGGTGGCTTATCTATGATGAGAAATTCAGGCAGAGGATGGCATCACATGGTGATGTGAGATGGGACGTCACTCTATTCTAACTCTGGATAAGGACCCTGTCAGCACAGCACAGGAACACTAATGAAGGAAAAAAAGGGACAGGACCACCTAACACAAAAGCATGTTGGACTTATAACAAGGCAAACTGCATGTTGCCCAGCTGCAAATTCAAATACATATGTTTGGGATGTGGGGTAACCACCCTGTTCCACGCTGCAGAATGCAAGGAGACAGAGAGGGGTTCACCAGGCACAAGAGCAGTTCTTTCGAGGGGGTCAGGGTGGGGGGAAAGAGGGGGTTATATGGGGTAAGGATACAATTACAGATGGCAAAACAGGAAAGGGCCTTTGGGGGGAAGTAGGGACCCCAAAGTGAGAAGGTGTCACAGGGAGATGTTCAGCAGTACAGCATCCCTGATAAGATTAGACATACTAAAGATTTGGACTGCTAATTACCCCAACCAGTTAACCGGGGAAATTCTGAGAGAGGGTTTTGAGGGGGGTTTCCATATATATTTCACAGGGGACAGGAAAAACATGAGAGCCAAAAATGTGGCATCCATAAAAGGGAAGGAGGAAATAGTGGAAAGGAAGATAAAAAAGGAAGTGGAGGAGGGCAGAGTGGCAGGGCCATTCGAACTCCCTCCTTTTCCCAGATTCAGAGTGTCACCTTTAAGTATAGTCCCAAAAAAGACACCTGGGGAATACCGGTTAATCCACACCTATCATACCTCAAAGGTGATTCCATCAATGACTTCATCACACCCGAAAGGAGCACAGTTTCATATGCCACGCTGCATCAGGCAGTGGAGACCATAGGGTGAAGCAAGGCACGGCTCTCGATGACTGACATAGAGTCAGCTTTCTGCTTGTTGCCTGTGTGCAGGGAGGATTGGGAACTCCTTGGTTTCCTATTTCAGTGGTGTTTTATTTTGATAAGGCCATGTCCATGGGGTTCACCTGCCACATTTGAGGTGTTTAGCACCTGACTGCAGTGGGTTTTCATGGACCAGCATTGAAGGGAGTAGTTGTCCACTACCTGGATGATTTTATTCATAGGGGACAGCAGAGAGAGACAGTGGGCATGCTCAAGAAGTTTGAGGCCATGTGCAAAGAGCTAGGGTCCCCTGGTGGGGATAAGACAGAAAGTCCTGCCAGGAGGATCACGTTCTTGGGCATTGAGCTGGACATGGAAGAACAGTGCTTCAGCTGCCAGCTGTAAAGTGGCTAAGCTCCTGGACCTCATAAAATGGATAAAAGGGAAGCAGAGGTTACAGTTGAAGGTGGTGTAGCAGATATTAGGTGGCATGAATTTCACCTGCAAGGTGGTGGCACCAGGCCGGATTTTCACTAGGAGGCTTGCCAGGGCTACGGCCAGAGCCAGATTGCCTCACCACTGGGTAGACATCACTGCAGGGGTGCAGAACGATCTGCTAGCTTGGGAGACTTTTCTGGATGGGTACAATGGGGTCACTTTTTGGCAAGAACTGTGGGAAGGTAACACCGAACTAGAACTATACACGGATGCAGCAGGGGGATCAGACATGGGAGCACATTTTCAGGGAAAATGGATGGCAGAGAGATGGCTCAGACAGCTAGGTGGCAATAGTGATAACTAAGGACATGACATTCTTGGAGGCATTCCCTATATGGGTGGAAATGGTGATGTGGGGAGAGGATTTCAGGAACAAGACGGTGTTCTGCCAATGCATAACATGGCAGTGGTCTCGTTCATCAACAAGCAGTCTGGGACAACAGAGGCAGTGCTGAGGGTGGCCAGGAGAATGGTATGGGAGGGGCTGAGGCTGAACATGTCTTTCAGAGCACAACATGTGGAAGGGGTATAAAATTACATAGCTGACAGCCTCTCCCATTTGCAGTTGGACAGTTTCCAGTCACTGGCCCCTTTGGCAGTTGCCCGGAGAACACTGGTGCCTGCTCAGCTATGGGAGATTGGATGGAATGATGTCAACTCCTTTTCTGGAATGCCTGGGCACCCAACACACTGAAGGCTTATGAGGGGGCATGGAGGATTTTCCAGGACTTCTGGGAGAGGGTGGGGCTAGAGGTAAGTGGCAGTGGCCCAGTTAATGAATTACAGATCGCTAGATATATGGTAGACAGATGGGAGGTGGGCATGTCAGACACAACCATTGGTATCCAACTGGCAGGAATAGGTATGGTATGTTAGATGAGAGGATGGGGTCACCCACTAACACCCTAGCAGTCTGCCAGATAGAAACATAGACTTTGACAGCAGATAAGGACCGCTTGGCCCACCTAGTCTGCCCATTTCCCTACCTAGAGGATAAGCTGCAAATCCTATTTAACCAACAGCCTATTTCTTCCTACCCCCCAACAAAAATTGCCTTATGTCTGTCCCATGAATTCTTGAATTCTCCCACAACCTCCTCAGGAAGGCTGTTCCATGCGTCCACTACCCTCTCTGTGAAAAAATACTACCTCACATTGCCCCTGCGCTGTCCCCCCTCTATCTTCAAATTGTGTCCCCTTGTTCTTTCACATCTCTTTTTCTGAAAGATGTACTCTCTTGGACTTTGTTGATTCCACTGAGGTACTTAAAAGTTTCTATCATGCTCCCCCCTTTCCCTCCTTTCCTCAAGGGTATATATATTAAGCTCCTTTAGTCTATCCTTGTATGGCTTCTCTTGCAGACCCTGCACCATTTTAGTTGCCCTCCTCTGGACTGCCTCCAATCTGTCTATGTCCTTGCGAAGATGGGGTCTCCAGAACTGG
Organism: Neoceratodus forsteri; assembly: GCA_016271365.2. Taxonomy (NCBI): domain Eukaryota; kingdom Metazoa; phylum Chordata; order Ceratodontiformes; family Ceratodontidae; genus Neoceratodus; species Neoceratodus forsteri. The sequence goes on along the minus strand of CM057449.1, from coordinate 775,852,793 downwards.
ACGCAGTACTCCAGATGGGGTCTCACCAGCTGTGTCTACAGAGGGATAACAACTTCCTGTTTTCTGCTGGTGATGCCTCTCCCTATACATCCCAGTATCCCCCCAGCTCTCCCTACTGCCTTCTCACATTGCTTGCTTACCTTAAGGTCATCTGATATGATTACCCCCAGGTCTCTTTCCATTTTTGTTTTTGGTACTCCCCCCATTGTATAACCTTTCCCTATGCTTTTGTTTCCCAGGTGCATTATTTTACACTTCTTTGCATTGAATCCAAGCTGCCATATTTCTGACCATTCTCCAACCTTTCCAAGTACCTATTCATCCTTTCCACGCCTCCTTGTGTATCAACCCTGTTGCGGATCTTTGAGTCATCTGCAAAGAGGCATACTTTTCCTTTCAGTCCTCTGCAATATCACTTATAAAGACATTAAAAATGACTGGATGCAGTACTGAACCTCAGGTACCCACTAGTAACCGCCTCTTTCTTCAGAGTGGACTCCATTTACAATTACCTTCTGTGTCCTGTTGTCCAGTCAATGTTTTACCCAGGCTACCTCCCTGGGACCCACTCCCAGGCTGGTTAATTTGACTATTAATTTTTTGTGTGGGACTGTGTCAAATGCCTTGCTAAAGTCTAGGTAGGCCATGTCCACAGCCCCTTCCTTGTCTACTACTTTGGTCACCCAGTCAAAGAAATCAATTAGATTCATCTGACATGACCTTCCTGCTGTGAACCCATGCTGCCTTGGGTCCTATGCCCTACTGGCCTCTAGGTGCTCAACAATTCTTTCTTTCAGAAGTGATTCTATCACTTTCCCTACCACAGAGGTCAAACTGACAGGTCTGTAGTTTCCTGCCTCTGTCTTGCTCCCACTTTTGTAAAGAGGAATTATATCCACCTTCCTCCAGTCCTCAGGTACCACACCATCCTCCCATGATTTGTTAAAAAGAGTAGTCAGTGGTGCCACTAGTTCTCTCCTTAATTCTTTTAGAATTCTGGGGTGAATTCCATCAGGCCCCATTGCTTTGTCCACCTTCAGTTTTAGGAGTTCTTTCAGAACCCTTTCTTCTGTGAAAGAACTGGGATCGACACCCCTATCCAGAGTGCTTCTGTTAATTGGATTAGGCACCTCCCCCTCCTCCTCTTTTGTGAATACTGAGCAGAAGTATTCATTCAGTATCCCTGCTTTTTCACTGTCCATCTCTGCCCACCCACTGTCCATTCTATTCAGCCTTACTATCCCTCCCTTTGTCTTTCTACGGTCCCTGATATACCTATAAAATGTTTTATCCCCCTTGTTAACCGAGTTGGCTATCTTTTCCTCAGTTTGGGCTTTTGCTATTCTGACTACCCTCTCTGCCTCCTTCTGCCTTAACTGGTACAGTTCTCTGTCCTGCTCCTTCTGTGTTTCCTTATACTTCCTAAATGCTATATTTTTCTCCCTAACCTTCACCGCCACTTCTTTTGAGAATCATAGTGTTTTTTTTCTTTCATTTTGATTTGTTTATTTGCTTTACACAAAGGCTTGTTGCCTCTGTGAATGCAGTTTTGATGTTTCTTCATTGTTGCTCCACCCTATTTCTAGCCTGTTTGCTAGTGCTTTTCTAAGAGCCACTCCCACCTTGCAAATCAGCCCTCCTGAAGTCCAGAACCCTCAGTTTTGTATGGCTTGACTCTGTAGCTGAGTTTATCATGAACCACACTGTTTGGTGGCCACTTGTTCCGAGGTGGTTACCCACTTCTAGATCTGAGATCCAACCACTGTCCACATTTGAGAGTATGAGATCTAAGAATGCACCTTCACGACTGGGTTCCAAAACTAGCTATCTGAGGCATGCCCCCCTTAAGGGCATCAAGAATGGCCCTGCTTTTGGATGTGGCTGCAGCAAAGGTGCTCCAGTTAACACCTGGCATATTCAGGTCCCCCATCAACAGTATCTCCCCTTTCTCAGCCATCCTAAAGATGCCTTCTATCATATTCTTGTTCATTCCCTCCCCCTGACACGGGGTCTGTATACAACCCCTGTACAGATTGTGGTGTCATTTCCAGTCTCTAAGGTGACCTACAGTGCCTCCTCTCCTCCCTGTTTACTCTTTTGTTCAGTTGCTTTTATCCCTTCCCTTACATAGAGAGCTACTCCGTCCACTCTTCTCACCTCCCTGTCCTTCCTGTAGGTTGTGTACCCTTGTATGTTAACATCTCAGTCATGGTTCTCTGTGTACCATGTTTCTGTGACTGCTACGATATCCAGGCATCCCTCTTCCATCAAGGCCACCAGTTCAGGGAGCTTATTGCCTAGACTATGGGCATTGGTACTCATTACCCTCCATTTCTTGATGTCCTTACCCCTTTTTGCCCCATCCCTGTCCTTATTGCATTTGTCATTTTCTCCATTTACCCCAGCCCTTCTCCCTATCGACATCTCTATCTTGGTGTTTACCTCACTTAGTACCCTGATGTTTTTGGTGGAGCTAGGCTTTCCTTCTTCTCTCAGTGCTCTCCCCTTGGCTAGTTTAAATGCTTGCCAATGAAGTATTTAAACCTATCACCTAGGATCCTGGTCCCCTCCTGGACAGAAGCAGACCATCATGCCAGTATAGGCCTACATCCCTCCAGGTGAACTCCCAGTCCCCAATGAAGCCAAATCCCTGAGCTCTGCACCAGTATTTCAACCACTGATTGAATCCCATGGTGTGGAGCACCCTAGCCTCACCCGTGCCATGGACAGGCAGCACCTCCAAGAAGGTTACCATGCGTACTACTTGTCTAAGTCCCCTCTCCAAGTCCACAAACACTTCCTGTACTGCTCTGATCCCTTTCTTAGCCAGGTCATTTGTCCCTAGGTGGACAATGACATCCAGCTCCCTCTCCTGTGCAGCTGCTACTACAATCCTGAGGATTCACTCCCCGTCCCTCCAAGCCATTGCACCAGGCAGGCACCTTATCTCCCTCTCCCCTTCCTTCCCCAGTTCTACCTTCCTAACAATAGAGTCCCCAACAGGAGATGTTTCCATCTCCTGTGGGGTCCCATGCCCCCCGTGAGTCTCCCTTGTGGAGGTTCCCAGCATCCTCCTTGGTCTCCACTGTGGTGACTCCATAAAGGAACCACACTTTGCCAGAATGGCATATGAATCTGTTGAAAGGTACAACTGAAGGGATGTGCCTTGTTCCACCACCCTCACACTCCCTGAGCCCACTGTGGTCCAACCACCTCCTCTTTCTTGGCAACCTCTGAGGCAATGGCAGTGGCCTTGCAACAAGGGTGGGCAAGACTGCAGAGACAATGGATGGATCAGCGCAGGCCGATTTGTGGGGATCTATTCAAGAACTTGCTGTGTAGTCTGAGCAACGTGTGCTCATCAGCGCATGAGGCAAAGCTTTTCTCGGCCATTTTCCACACTATGCAGAGAGGTGCATTCTGGGTTAGTGAAGTAATGGAATAAGGAAAGGTGGAAAATCTGAGTGGCTTGCTGGCACAGGTCATGTCCTGGTCATCAGGAACAGTATGGCTATGGCTCAGACGATCCAAAATGGACCAGAGGGGAAAAGGGGTGAGGGTGGTTTTGGAACAGATGGGGGAGGAGGGAAAAGGGATCATGGACACCATAAGGGTGTATGCAGCAATAAGGCCATGTATGGATGGGAGATTTTTCCTGCATGGGAATGGGGAACCAGCCCCCACCCCACAGGTCACTGCGGTTTTAAAAAAAGGATATGGTTTTCATCAGTGAAGATCCAAGGGTGCTAGCATTACACTCGTTCAGGATCTGGGTAACATCTGAGGTAGCCTCCCGAGGGGGATAACAGACTGTTGTGCAACAGGTAGGCAGGTGGAAGTCCCAGGCATACAAGAGTTACATTAGAAAATGACAACCTGACTATCTTGTTTTTGCTTCCAGGTGATAAAGCAGGGTGGTGTGGATTTTTGGACACTCTTTTATTCACTGGGCAGAGCTGCGGGCAAGGAAGTCAAGGGGTGGTTCCCAGTTGGGACAGGAGGTGGGCAGAACACTGATAAAGTGGCAAGGATGAAGGGGACTGAAATGGAGGCAATTATTACCATTGGTCAAGGAACAGAGTCGGGCACGGCCCACACTGGACTTAATTGTTGTACATGCGGGGGGGTAACGATTTGGGAAACACACCATGGGTGGTTTTGGTATGGACCATCCTGAAGGACTTGATGACTATAAGGGGATGCTGGCCACAGGCTAAGCTGGCTTGGTTGGAGATAATCCCAAGGAGAAACTAGAGGCAGGCTAAGAAGGCACTCACCCTTGAGAAAGCCTGCAAGAGGAAGGTGGCAGCCTGGACCAGAGCTCAGTGGGGGATGTACACTCACACACACATACTAAGCTCCTCTCAGAGAGAGGAGCATAGTTTGATCACCTATGATACACAGGGTATATATATGGCGGACAGGGTACATATGTCCAAGGTAGGAAATATGGTGCTAAATGGGGACATTTGTGAGGCTACTGAGTCCTCGTGGGGTCTCAGAGGTTTGTTTGCCTAGTTTTACCCAGATAAAGCCCTAGGGGGGCCAACCAGGGTTGACCTCAGAGGGCTAATGGAAAAAAAAGGGGGGCCCAGACGGAGTAAGGTGTGGCTGGGCAGGGGAGGGCTCCCCATGGGGAGGTCACCCCAGGGGGGGCAGGGATGGGGAGCAGGTGGAACACCTGAAGCCAGACAGAAGATACCAGAAGATGCGGCACCAGGTCAGTACACCCGGGCCAAGGGAAAATATATAGGCTTAAATTAACATTGTTGTAAATAAAGGGGTCACCCAAGCACAGTGGTGGAAAGAAAATTGTACAGAACTATGACGATGGATGTAAAAATTGCAATGTCAAGAATGTATATTTATGAAATGCAAAAGGAGAATTTGATGATGCAAATCTACCCAATAAAAAGCCAGTGGTGAACCAGACTGGAAATTGGTGTGTGTGTGTGAACTGATTTCAGGGGGTTCACAGGGACAAAGGGGGTTGTCCCATTCAGGGGCAGCCTGAGTTGTCACTGACCCCCTGGAATTGGCAGGGCCCAGGCTAGGTTCAGGATAGGAGTGAGGAAGGAGTGGAAGGGAGAGCTAAGGAGAGAAAGCAGGTCAGTAAACAACAAGGGGGGGCATGGGGGAGGGGTGATGAGGTCACGGGGTGTGGTCACAAAATGGGAGGAGCTAAGGGGATGAGGGACATTGGGTAGGACACAGGCAGGGGAGGAGTCATGGGGTAGATAAGGATCTGCAGAGAGAGGGATCTCCCTCTATCTGCAGCAGTTGTCTTCAGAAATCCCACCCACCCACCTGGCAGAAAAGATAAGGAACAAGAATAGGTGAAGGGGTATTAAAGGTGTGAAGAAAAAGGGTTGCCATGTGAGGGTAACAGGGTGGTGTCACAAAAGGGGTTGCTGGCTAAGAGCAACAGGCATGTTAGGGATAGATGGAAAGCTGGTTGGAAGGACCAGTCGAGGCTAAGGAAAAGTTGAAAAGAGGTGCAGCAGGAAAAAGGTATGGCTGGGGAGGGCTCCTATGGGCAGCCATCATAGGGGAGGCAGGGCTGGGGAGCAGATGGGACACCTGAACCCAGACAGATTATATCAGAAAATGAGGCACCGGGTCAGTACACCTGGGCCAAGGGAAAATATATAGCTATAAATCAACATTGTTGTAAATAAAGGGGGCCAACTTAAAGACAGTGGCGGAAAGAAAATTGCACAGAACTATGGTGACGGGTGTAAAAATTGTAATGTCAAGGATGTATATTTATGAAATGTAAAAGGAGAAGTTGATGATGCAAATCTACCCAATAAAGAGCCAGTGGTGAACCAAATTGGAAATTGGTGTGTGTGTGTGTGTATGTGAGAACTGATTTCGGGGGGTCCACAGGTACAAGGACCGCTTGGCCCACCTAGTCTGCCTGTGTGTGTGTGTGCGTGTGCATGTGCGTGTGTGTGTGTGTGTGTGTGTATGTTTTGAGAGCCCGTTAATGCTATGGGCACTTTTAGAGTGGCTCTCCTTTACATGTTTTTTTTTGTTATGCATTTCTGAGAGGAGCTTAGTATGTGTGTGTGAGTGTACGAGTCAGCATGTGAATGCTGCATATGCTTTTTTTTTATTTTTTATATATACATTTCTGCGAGGAGCTTACTATTACATAGTGTGTGTCCAAGTCAGCCTGTGACTGCTGTGTGCACTTTTTGGGTTACTGTAAATCACAATTTTTCTTTTTTATTATAAGTTTCTGCAAGGAGCTTACTATTGCATAGTGTGCATATCCATGTCAGCCTGTGAACTCTATGGGCGCTTTTTAAGTGGCTGTCATGCACATGTTTTTTTTTTCTGTATATACATTACCGTGAGGAGGTGAAAAGCTTACTGTCATATAGTAAACAAAGAATAAAGGGAGGCTATTAAATAATATAAGAATGTGCTCCAGTCAATGTGCGAGTCACAATTGACTAGAAACACTCCTACATTTTATACCCCATGTTAATCAACAATAAAGTGCACTGACTGTGAGAGCAAGCAATAATACAGTGTAAAAGTATTACTAAAGTGCAAATCAGAGCATATCCAAGACCAAAAGGATAAAACGGCATACTAAGTACATTCATGGCATATATATATATATATGTATGTATATATATATATATATATATATATATATATATATAATAATTATATATGTTATTCATCTCATTAAAGGATGTTGCATATATTGCACAGACACTCTATTAAAACAGCAGTATTTGTTATCAACAAAATTTATCATATAGTTTTTTCGGTGAAAATATATTTTTGATATCCATATATTCATCCTCAGTGTATTCTAAATTTTCACATATATTTCTGAAACAGCTTTCGGAGCTATTTTTTTTACTTAATGGCTCATGTCATTAAAGATGGCTACAATTCACAATTTAAAAAAAAAAGTCTCTTTCATTGAAGTTACCTGTTGAATATAAATACTGGATTCAGGTGACTAACAAATACTGCTGATTAAAGTGCTTTGTTATTTAAACGATCGGTAGTTAAGAACAGACTAGTTGCATCTGCACCATGTTATCATGATGTATTAGAAGGTAATAAAAAGCAGAGATGCTATCTATACTACTGTGCTTCCCAAACATTAGCTTCAGGTTTTTAGCTATAAATTATTCAAATGAGCAATGGCCATAAAAGCAGTGGATTGTTTAAAAAAAAGAGCTGTACTATAACAAGGGAAATGTGAAAAGTCGGGTGCTCAGGCAGGATTCAAACAAAAGGTGTTTGCTTTTATAATCTCATGCCCAAATTTTCAGAACACTGCAAACACATATGATACAATGGTGCCTTTTATTTGCAATAATATGTAATAGTAAATGGCAGTAGATGAAGGATTGAAAATACATAAGTACCCATTTCTGGATTAAAGATAGCAGCATGCTGTTATGTACTACTAGTGCATGGTAAAGTCTCATATTTGTCAGATGTGACTAATCATATCATATCTAGTATTCCATCCCAACATGAGCCGATCTCCTATTTGCCCAATGACAGTGAGAGAGATCATATCAGTTAGGTCACCAGTTCCCATGCTCTAGTCAAAACTGTAAACAGCCTCAGTGGCCAGTGCACCACTAGACATCTGGGAAACAGTGGCTAACAGCTCTCACTGTAGCCCATATCATGCCTCCATCAGTGGCTACAGATATCAAGAAACTCCTGCTGTTCTCATAGAGAGAATGCAGGTGAAGGGCTCCTCTCATTAAGGTGGGCACACAGGATTTTGGGTGCCCAAAAAAGTTATTTGTGGGCATTATGTTAGAAAACAAACACTAGAATATAGCTAAACGAGTCCTGTTTAGCTAGGTTCGGATGTTTGTTTTTAAAACTCTTTGCATGTTTATTTATTTTCCATGTTTGTTGGTTCGTGGAAAAGATCAACAAGATGGAGGTTGGCACAGCACAAAAATGTTTGGTGCTTCTGCCAATTCAGTGGCATGAAAACAAACCCGCATTTGCAGGATCACATTTTACTTTTGCCACAGAATATTATCTGAAAACCCTACTGTGCATGCACAAGTCAGAAAACAGTACATTTTAAAGCCTTATAACTCTGGAACCATTTCATATTTTTTCACCAGACCTGTCAAAGGAACTACCTTGGGACATGACGCATGTTCCCTACAAGTCTGGCATAACACTTCCTTTCCATGTAGGCTGTAGGAGAGAGCAAAAAAAAAAACATTTTAAGTATGTGAAAAAAGTTAAATTTTTACATAAAATGACACATGTGAATCTCAGAAACCACATAAGTTGCCATCACAAAACTTTCCACACATCATAACCTTGCCTCCTAAACATCACATGCACAATTTCAGCTCATTTTGTCAAAGGGAAACAAAGATAATAATGTGTAAAGTTAGGGGTTTAACATTAGAGAGGCTTCTCAACCCTAACTACAGGGATGCTACCGCACTCCTATAATATACTGGATAGACCTGATTTATAAAAGACTTCCAGCTTTATCTAGACCACTTTTAATAGGTGACCCACTATGTCGGGGAGAGCAACAACATCTATTATGCATTATATATCAGGCATGAGTCTACCTGTTTGATCAACAAGCACCTTTATTTATTAGTTTCAACATTTCAACCTCTATAGGGACTGCTTGTTTCCTATTTGAACTTTCCTACTACAGTATTACTGCTGCATAATGTGAATAATCCTGATCCTTCTTCTCCTCCAGGTCTGTGGAAGGTTTGGAAAGAAGTCAATTTGTGATTCAGCTGCACTAACCTGCAACAAGAACAGACTGCAACAAACTGATTTGCATAGTAAATTGAGGATTAGCAGCAATAGTGCAGCAACCTGGTTGTGGAAATGGTTACATGCGTGTTGCTGAAATATTAAAATGAAAGGTTGCTGCAGGTTATATTTTTTGGTAGGGATCAGCATGAGATTATTCTGCTTGCCAGTGTTGAATCTGCAATCCTTCTTACAAGCTGAGCATGCTGCTTTAAGTAAATCAGCCTTCTCTACACTGTGTTTATCAGGTCTGCCTGACATTTTGGTTGTTGATTTACTGCTTGATGAAACTGCTGCCAGTTCAAGTAGCCATTTTGGCCTGACATGACTTTTCCATTGCTGCTCTGTACCCTGTTTACTACTGCAAGCTGCTGCTAATCTGTTTTGCCTGGCAATTGTTATACTTTTAATTTTGTTTATACTGCATGTACAATATAAACAACTGTAGTCTGATTATTGCCGTCAATGTGGTCCTGAACTTTCCTAGCTACCTTTCTGTTTATCTACTACCAATTTCAAAACACGTTTCATAGCTAGCTGCTTTCTTTTAAACAGCCTGGTCATTCACATTGCTGCCATATAACTTATCTGTGCACCACCCATGAACTTGAAAGGTGCTAAACAAATGAAGTTATTATTATTTTTATTTTCCATCTAGCATTACCACAGCCTTTGTTTCACCTTGTTCTATTGTAAACAATTATGTGTTTAAATGTTTTGATTTCAACTGCCCATATTTGTATTTAAGTACTTTTCCTATCTAACTTTATAAGTCTGTTGCCTTCAAAGTTACCTACTCAGCTACAGTACCTAAATCCTTTTTCTCCTCTCCTAACAGAACCAGTTTATGCAATTGTCCAGGGCTGTGTGTGGGTGCTGATGTGTGAAATGGATGCCACTGCATGTTACAGTTGCTTTACTACCAGTTTCACATTGCTTGTAAAGCACTTTAGGGCACAGTGAGTATGAAAGTGCTATATATGGGATGCCAGCATGCATAGGGAGGGGTATCCCTGCAGAAATAGGGAGGTGGTGATGCCTTTGTATGGATTGCTGGTAAGAGCCCACTTAGAGTACTGTGTCCAGTTCTGGAGACCACATCTCAAGAAAGACATAGAAGAGAGTGGAGGTGGTCCAGAGTAGAGATTGGCGATGTGGCCCAATTGGCTATGAAGTGATTTGTGGAGTGAAGGTGAATCCTCATGGAGTGCTCGCAATCCGAAGTGAGTACTTGAGTTGTAATAGGTAATGCGGGGTTCATTGAAAACAATGACTTTGCATTACCCCGCCTTCCCAAACCACTGCTCACTTTTTAAGGCAAAGTACATTGAAAACAATGTACTTTGCCTCACTTCGCCTTTGTTTTTAAGCTTCAAAGGTGAATTTTGCAGTGATTCATGGGATTTCAGGTCACATAGGCTCTAGATTGTTCTGCACAGCCTCAGTTTGGGGTAGTGTGTAGGAAGTTGTAGGAGACAGTCTGCTCTGAGAGCTCTCTGCATTCAAACCTTCTAAAGCTGTTAAAAAGCCTTTTGAGACTTTTTTGCTGAAACTTTAGTTCATCAATTATAGGAAACCTCTCCGTGATCATATCATCAAGCTGCTTATTGTTCGTGTGTGGATTTTGAATGTTAATGTACAACATTAGTCTGTGTACTGAGAGACAGTGAAGTGTGCTTTTGGGGAGGTGTATCTGTGGTGTAGGTAGATTAATTTGGAGAAAAAGACAGTGCTTTCTGTTTTGGTGATATTTTTCTTGTATAACTGTGTTAATGTACACACTAATATTTTCAATAATTCTTGCCATTTTTTTTTCTGATTGTTGTGGTGCAGCAGTGCATAATTATAGTTTGTTTAAAATATGTGGTTATATTACTGAAGTTTTCAATTTGCTATGCATTTCTTAGTGTGTATGTGTGTGATGAATGTCATCAAATCAGACACCTTTTATTGTGCCACATAATAATTTCAGCAATGTGAACCTGCTATCCACTGCAGCTGTGTGATTTTTGTACTTCTTTGTGGTATCTTTACTGGTACTAGTACTAGTGACTGTTACTGCAGCAGTGTAGCACGCTGCCCCCCGCCCCCAACCAGCAAAGGTATTCTTTTCCAGATTTAAATTTCTGATGGTGAGCACTGCTTAGGTGTTGTGCCTTTGCATCTGCATCTCTCAGTGTGCAGCACAATTTTAATCTGTCTGTGCATTTGCATTTCTTTAGGGCCCAATCTCCATCTGTAACTTAAATCACGGTTGTTTCTTTGGCTTCGCTTCAGAGTAGTGGACAGGTGTAGTGCACAATTCTGCATGAACATTGTACTCATTAATATGCGTTTTTAAGTCAGGACCATCATCACGAGTCTCTTGTGATACAAATCATGTTCTTCATCATTACAGTCACAAATGCAGGCACAAATCACTATTCACGATCATGTCACGAATCACAACATTTATTTTTTTTCTAGTTACTTGGATGTATTTTAAACCTGTTTTGTAGTATCTCTCTCCCGGCTTCACCACCCTGCCATTGTACTCATTAATGAGCATTTTTAAGTCAGGAAGTTTGTGCTACAGCTCATCGGGGAAGTACAGCCATAGGCATTTGTATTCCCCTACCAATACAGTTCCATATTGTTCATCTCACACCGTCAACACTGAATCATATTCTTCACCATCATGGTCACAAATCACGATTCATGATCACGTCATGAATCACAACACTAATTTTTTGACTAGCTACTTGGATGCATTGTAAGTGTGCTTTGTAGTATCTCTCCAGGCTTCACCACCCCACCATTGAACCTCATTAATGAGCATTTTTAGTTGGGGAGTTTGTGCTAGCTCATCAGGGAAGTACAGCCATAGGCAATCACATTCCCAATATAGTTTTCATATTGGTTATTCTCACCGTCAACACCGAATCACGTTCTTCATCATCACGGTCACAAATGCAGTCACAAATCACGATTCACGATCACGCCACAAATTACAACATTCATTTTTTACTAGTTACTTGGATGTATTGTAAGCATGTTTTGTAGTACTCTCCAGGCTTCACCACTCCACCATTGTACTCATTAATAAGCATTTTTAAGTCTGGGAGTTTTGTGCTACAGCCCATCGGGGAAGTACAGCCATAGGCATTCGCGTTCTTTCCTGTACAGCATGTGAGTTACAGTACTGTAAGTAGTGGTGGGCGAAGTGGCCCCAATTTGCTCTGTAACATGGAATCCGTGGAGAACTCCACAATGTGAAGTGGAGTACTTCACTTCATAACGAGGAACGCAAAGTACATTGAAACCAATGACTTTGCATTAATCCGCCTTCCCTAAATTTTAAGGCGAAGTACATTGAATCAATGTAAGTCGCCTCACTTTGCCCTGTAATTGAGCTCCAAATGAAATTCTGCAGTTATTCATGGGATTGCAGGTCACATGGGCTCTATATTGTTCAGCACAGCCTCAGTTCTGGCCTGGGTAGTGTGTGTGTAGTGGTAGCTGAAGACAGTTTGCTCTCAGAGCTCTGCGATTCAAAACCTCTAAAAGCTGTTTAAAATACCTTTTTGAGTAATATTTTTTGCTCAAAATTGAGTACATCGATTGTAGGAAACCCTTCTGTGCTCATATCTTCGAGTGTTTATTGTTGTGTGTGGATTATGAATGTTAATTTAGAACAGTCAGTCTGTTTACTGTGAAGTGTGCTTTGGGGGAGGGGTGTATTTGTGGTGTAGGTAGATTAACTGGGAGAAAAAGGCAATCTTTCTGTTTTGATTATATTTTTCTTGTATAACTGTGTTAATGTACACACAGTAATATTTTCAGTAATTCTTGACATTTTTTGCTGATTATTGTGGTGCAGCAGTGTACAATTTGCCTGTTTAAAACATTTGGTTATAGTACTAAAGGTTTTCAATTTGCTATGCATTACTTGAGTGTGTGTGCGATGCATGCCATTAAATCAGACACCTTTTATTGTGTTACAGAGTAATTGCAGCAATGTGAACCTGCTATCCACCGCACCTGCATGAATTTTTTTATACTGCTTTGTGGTATCTTTACTGGTAGTGGATAGTTACTGTCGTGCACTAATCCCCCAACTGGCAAAATGTATTCCTTTCCAGATTTGGATTTGTGACTTGTGAGCACTGGTTAGGTGTTGTTGTGCCTTTTTTGTATGCATCCCTTGAGTGTGCAGCACAATCTTAATCTGTCTGTGCATTTGCATGGCACCATTAATTCTGGGAGACTGCATTTCTTGTTACGCTCTCATTTCACTTCATCAGCACTGGGGAATTTTCTGGACACAAGACAGTAGCATTTTGGTGATGCACATTCATTCTGGTGACTCTGTGTGTGACCTGACCACTGTGCACATGACTGAGTGCACCATTAATTGTGAGAGACTTTGCATTTCTTGTTACACTCTCATTTCACTTCATTGGCACTGGGGAGTTTTCTGGACACAAGACAGTAGCACTTTGGGGATGCACATTCATTCTGGTGACTGTGTGCGTGGGATGCTGCCAATATTGTTATCACTCAGCCTTACTTTGCATTTAAGGTGGAATGACAATGCAAAGAAATAATAAGGCAAGTGAGCCTTTCCTATGGGGCACTCCACGTAGCAAAGTGCCAATGCGAAGTGGCCTCTTTGCGTTCACTTCGCCGGCAGGTTTTAAATTCGCTGCATCTCTAGTCCAGAGGGGGCAACTAAAATGGTGCAGGGTCTGCATCAAAAGCCCTATAAGAAGAGATTAAAGGACCTAAATAAATACTCTCTGAAAGAGAGAAGGAGGGAATATGATAGAGACCTTCAAATACCTCGGGGGGGGGTAAACAAGGTACAGGAGGGAAGTATTTTCAAGAACAAGGGGACATGCTAAGAGGCCCAATGGAGTAGATTCAGGACAGTGTGAGAAAGTATTTCATCACAGAAAGATTGGTGGATTCATGAAACAACCTTCTAGCAGAAGTGATGGGGGCAAAATGGTTTTGCTCAAGAATGCATGAAATAGGCATAAGGGAATCTTAGGGGAAAGGAACTGATAGAGGGAAAAGGGGACAGAGATCAAGCAGGATCTGCATTAATACTGTAGGTAGGAAACATGTACAGACTAGATGAACCACTCAGTTCTTATCTCATGGCAAATTCTGTTTTTGTATAAATGCTAATTCTTATTCTTCTTCTTGTCATTTCTTTTCTTTGGCTTCTTCCCTTCTGATCAGTCTACCTTTCCAATTCCCTGTTGGTCTCTACTGCTTTTTGAACACCATCTTCATCTCTCACATGCCCTTTAACCTCTATTTTCTTTAATTCATGCCTTTATTAGCTTCCTCCTCCTTTATATTGTCTCCTGCAGTTCTCTCCTCAAGCTCTGCCATCTCGCATTCCTACTGTGATATCACCAGTGTACTCCTGCCTCTCCTCTCCTCTTTTTCTCTGCATACCATCTGATTCCTCCATTCCTAGACTCTTCAATCCTCTCCCCTTGAGCCCCCATTCTCCATCTTCCACTACTTTCCTTACCTTTGTCAGCTTCATCCCATCCCTTTCTCAAGTCAAGAAGCTCTCTTGATGCCAAAATGCCATAACAGACCTTCTTCCTCTCTAAACACCTTTTAAGCTTTTTCCACAATAGAAAGTCCCACTGTCTTGGACTAACCAATGGACTTCATCTTCTGCAGTTGGGATATGTTGAACTTGCCCAAGTCTAGTCCGGCCATTTCTCCCTTCACCTCCCCCTACAGATTTCTTCATAGTTCTGCTTATTGCTCAGAGCTTAGTTCCTATATTGGGCCAGCTTTGACTATGAGTATTATAATGCCTGCCTCAAATGCTAGTAATCACCAAGCCCTGGCTCTTGGTTAGGATCAATGATGTGGATGTTGCTAGCTCTGTTTCTGTAGTCCACAGAGAAGTTCATGGGAAGCAATATGGTAGCATGATTGTCTATATCAAGGACTGTCTCAACTGCACACAGTGGTAACATATTGATTTAAGGTCAGAAGGCATCATATGTTAATTATGTCTGCACCACCCTGCTTTATAAGTATTACCTATGATATCGTTTCTTTAGTCCTCAACTTCCGTCCACACACAAAATTACTGTGCAAGCTCTCCTTTCCCTCTTCCTCCTAACATTCTTTGCTGATGCAACATCCCTATTCTCATGCCTGACTCCTTCCATGACCTCCTATCTTCCCTTTATAACCTGTCCTTTGTGAACTCCTTGTCTTTGGGGACCTAACTGTCATCCAACAAATGCAGTCTTTCAAACCTACTCAGCTAAAGTAGTAGTAGTAGTAGTAGTAAAAATCTTTATTTTTCAACAGGATTAGATGGTACAAAACATAGTTAGGACCACAGTCCCATTTTCAAGGTGCTCCTGAGTTTAAGCATTTTATGTTATTCATAAGTTATTAAAAATCATATTACTATACAATACACAAAAATGTTCCTTCAGGAGTATATTACAGATACAAAATAACATACACTCTATTATAAATTTCTATGTTTATACAAAATAAGATAACTAACATTTTAATTTTGAGTGATCCAATAATTCTAAGGTAGTATCTATGTTGCATTCATTTATTAAATTTAACAAAGCATGTGCATCAGAGCCTATCCTCCAGAACCTCAACTCTACTAACCATTCTCTCATTGATGGGTTCTTCTTTTCCCACAGAAAAAACAAACCAGGCTCATCAGCAAACCGTCATGAAGAATCACAGTCTTGCATTGACTGAAGTTAATTTAATCTTTATTGAAGTTAAAACAAATATGTACAGGACTGCAGTCCTGTATGCAAGTGATTTAACTTCAATAAGGTTTAAATTAACTTCAGTCAGAGCAAGACTGCAGTTCTTCATGATGATTTTACCGCTGAGCTCAATTTGTTGTTTACTGAGTAACTCATTTTACTAAATGCTGCAGGATAGCTATGGAGTGGTCCTTTTTGTTTGTTCCTCCTCTTTGCCACCTCACCATATGCTAGATGCTGGTATTCTCCCTGACACATTTACTGACTTCAGGATGGTCTACTATATGCAGAAGCTCCATTGCCTTAAATCTCTCCAAAGACATCTGGTTCAAGTCTTTGAGTATCTTGACCTGCCCTTCCTCATAGATGATTTTATTCATAGATGATTTTATCACACAGACTGGTTTCCACCACTCTAAATAACCTTTGACATTGATGATGCTCTTTCCCAAGTTCATTTTAAATTCATGACTGTCTGTGGCAACATACACTCCCTCTGGAGGACATGTAAGATAGACTCCTACCTTCACAGGATTTCTTCAGACATTATTGTTTGTTTCAAAGCCCATGACTAAGCATGGTACCAACATAAGGCTTCCTGCTTACCAGTAACCTTCTTGATATACCTGCAACTCTAGAATGTCAGAATGAAGGCTGTCAGGTTTAGCCAAAGCACATTACTTCTCCACCAACCTTCAGAATACCCTAAAATCCCTCCACAAGCTCTGGGGGTTTGAACTCTCTTTTTGGCATGGCTTCCCAGTCCCCCCACCCCCATCAATTTTTAAAGTGGCGAGCTTTCCTATCTCTGCTCCTGCTGAGGTCGCTGACATTTTCAACAATTATTTTATCCCTTGTGGCCTGTCTTTACTCCTCCTGCTCCTGATATTTCCTCTCTGCCTCCCTCTTGTCATCTCCACCTCCTCCTATGCATCTCCCTTTATTTCTCTCATCTCCCTACTTTTACTTCTCCCTTTCCTTCTCCTTCTCTCTATTTCCTTTCTGCTGCTCTAACTGCACTGCACTCTGTCAACCCTTGGAGCATCTGAACCCAGATGTTCTTGGCCTTAACACTTGCACCTCTTCTCATCTGAAATTGCTGTCCCTGTCATTTACCTTTCATTCTATCCTTTTGATTTGGGATCACTCCTCACAACTGTGAGGATTTCAATGTTCTGCCACTACAGAAGAGGTTGACTTCACTGCCACTGCAAATTATTGTCCCATCTCTTCTCCCTGAGAAGAAACACTTTTCCTCTCCAAATTCTCTTCCTTTCTTGATTCTTCCTGCTTCCTCTCCCTTTCCAGTCTTTCACCTGCAAATTCCACTCCACAGTCTTCTTCCTAATATTCTATGTTTCTATAGGTAATGTGAGGAAGTATTTTTCTGAGAGGGCTGTGGATGCATGGAACAGCCTCCTTGAGGAGGTCATGGAGTCAAGAACAGTGGGGAATTCAAGAATGCATGTGACAGGCATAAGGCAGTCCAAGTGGGGGTAGGAGGAAGTAAGCTGTTGGTTAACTAGGATCTGCAGCTTATCTGTTAGGTAGGAAAATGGACAGACTAGGTGGGCAAAGCAGTCCTTATCTGACATCAAATTCTATGTTTCTATGTTTCTAGCACACTGATTCTATCCTGAAGGGATGGATCAGGAACAGTCCACCTTTGCCATCTTTGTTAACTTTCCTGTGGCTTTGGAACCTGTGGTCTGCAATCCACTCCACATCTCTTCCCTACTACAGCTCATTGATTTTGTCCAGAAAGGGAAGGATTAGTGACAGTTTACCTGTGCCATTATTTTTTTCCAGTAAAATGTTCTATTAAGTTTTTCAAAACATACAGCGTTAACAGTCAGTTACAGGAGTAGCAGTCTCCATACAGTAATAAAACAGTTGCCAAATAACTCATATCTAATAAGACCAGGATCTATATAGATACAAGATATCAATGTATACATACCAGCCCTGTGGAGAGTAGGCCAGTACCATGAATCAAGTACCTAGGCTGCTGTGCGATCGAGATGTCGTACATGCCTGTGGTGCAGTAGCATGCCTCCCAGTCTGTAACAGAGAGAATATAACCACAAAATAACACAGAACTTAGCATATACATAGTTTAACTATATAAACATGATTTGTTCAGTAAGCTGCAGAGAATGGAAGATGCCCTCTTGTCATGGTTTCATTGGGGTGTCAGTTCATGCCCTTAGTTAGTCTCTAAGGAAGGAGATTTCTCCCTTTAATCTATACCTGCTCTGAGTGCAAGGTATGCCAAGTATGGTGCCCAGCACTTTGAAAGTGCCCACTTGGTGGTGGACTATATGAGCATCTGTCAAGTCTGGATATGGTTGAGAGTGATGTGATAATGTCACCAGTGGCAGGAATATTGGTACCTCACCATTTGCTAAGAAGGAAGCTTGATTTGCATGCTGAGCAGCATCAGCCATCGAAGTTCAGGGAAGATTAGATTTGGTGTTTCTGCTCTCAGGCTGATTAGTAAAACTGGGGCTGACAACGGTACTGTTTTGCAAAGCACTTTACTGTCTTCTTGGATGATTTGCTTCCAGAGGAGGTGTATTTTGGAGCAATCCCACAACATGTTCTGTAGATCCCCTCCTGGCTGGTGACAGCACCAGCATTTATCATAGCTCAAGAGTCTGGCCTTGTGGAGTGCAACTGGGAATCTGTACTAGGAATATCATATCTTATAATATAATATAATCTGCTGCGGGCATCTATGTGGACTTAGTGCCATACTGTTCTGCATTGCTCCCACTGAGTATCAGAGATGGGTATGTTCAAAGCATTTTCCCACTTGTGTTTTGAGTCTGATATTTGGCTGGGTAATGTCCTAGTCTGAGAGTATATGACTCCTGTGGTACCTCTGTGAAGGGCAAGCCATTTTGTGAGTAGTAAGGAGGTCGAGTATTGTTTTTTGACTGGGGAGAGAAAGGGTTTCACTGCATCTCTAAGCTGGAGATACCTCCAAAAGCCTTGGGAGGGTATTCCCCATTTTGTTTGAAAATTTTGAAACATGTCCACACCTCCAGTCATGGGTGTGGTGATTATGGATGTGTGAAAAAAATGTTTGCCGGTTGAACCGAAGCGAAAGTCAGACTTTCACTTTCACGGAAGTTCAGAAATCCACTTCCGAACTTTCATGGAAATTCCACCTCCCCTATAATGCAAATTAAAGACATTTCCCCCTGTAATCCCTAGTGGCTAGTAGTCCCTCTCCCCCACCTGATAACATGCCTGACATTAATAAAAAAATCCCTGAATCTCCCATAACCCCTGCTGGCTAGCGGTCCCTCCCCTAGTCCATCACCCACCCAACATAAAAAAGAAATGCTTCTCTTGTAAATTCTGATAGCTAGTGGTCCCTCCCCCCACCCAATCACCCACCTGACCACATCAGATCAACACCTCCCCATCCCCATCCCCATCATACAGTCACACACACAAAATTAATAAAATAAACTATTTCTCCTTAATGGTGTAGTAACCATCCCTCCCTACCCCAACCCATGAATCAAACATTCTTTCTAATCCCTGGTGGTCTATTGTACTCCCCCACACCCCACCCTTGCAGGCAATGACCCTCATGTCTCACCCAGCTCCCCCTTCCCAAACCCAAACGGGTCACCAGTGCAACCCTCTCTTCCACAGCTGGCAGCCCACTGATATTATGAATGGATGAGCATGCGGCTATAAACTCCGGTCTCTTAGTAACAGGGTATTGAGTCTCCAAGTGGGTGAACTTTTTGGGAGAGGGGCCCCAGGGCATCAGCAGCTGTACTGGAGCATGATCTGAAATGGTAAGAGGTCAATATAGTGCTACAAAAACAGTGCTACAAAAACACGCTGTCCAAAGTGTGGAAACATTTAGAGTGACAGGGTATAATAGCAGTAGGGAATTACCACCACCCCTGTCACTGACTGCGGTTGAGGAAGGCTCAAAGAAGCCTGTGCTTCTGTGTCTGGTGGAGAAATTCCCATGGTGGACTGGCTAAGGCACCAGCCCACAGCAGTGAAGGAGACCTGAGACCATGGTTCAGTTCCCCAATTCTCCTGATGTTGCAACTTTAAAAAAAAAAAAATTCCCCTCCCAAGTTTCATCCCATCCCCAAAGTCCACACCCCTTGAGTTGGTTATTTAAAGTCTGGGTTGTGAAAGAAATAGTCCCATTGATTTGAATGGTGTGTGCTAGTTTATTGTATGGTCATTGTTTTGACTGACCTTATTTTGGCACGTGCTGTTTTGTTTGGGGCATTTATTGCTGTGCTGTTTCTGTCCACGACATTATGACCCCATGCCATCTGAAATTATTATAGGGATGATGTTAAGAGTCCAGTGTGGATTGTGTGATCTTGTGGGAGGTGAGCCAGCAGTTCAGCTGGCTATACGTGCCTTGCACCCAGAGTGAAATGTACAGTCCCTCTCTTTTGCATGTAACAGGGGCCAGGTATCAACCAGATTGAATTCTGCATCAGCTGATGTGCAGTCTGTACCCCCTGAGCTGGGATTCCTTCCTCTTATCACTCCTGTTCAATATGGTATGAGAGTTAATATAAGTTAAACCCTTTGCCCCTGTCTAGGCCATCCCATCTCAGTTCCAAGAGTGGCAGCCACATTGTTCATCCCTCCCAAGTCCTCCTCGTGCCTTTGACACTCCAAGAAAAAATAACAGTAGAGATACTTATCTGACAGAATTAGTCTGATCCAGCAGTATTGGAAGCTTCCATCGCTTTCTGATCCTGTGGTGACTGCTTCAGAAGGCTAGCATCCAGAGAAGGCGGGATGGCTGAGTTCTGATCATGAGTTGCATCGTGGGTTACAGTCTTTGCCCAGGTCTTGTCTGCAGAATCAGGTTCATGGTCCCAGTGATCATGGCTTCTTCCGGATATCCAAGGGAAGCTTCTGTGCCTGATATTTCTGTGTGTGAGAGAGGAGCATATTTGTTTCTAGAAAAATACGGGCTTAGTATTTCATTTTCTCCCACTGGTGATCCTTCCCCACTGTGACTCCTCTCTTGTGCTCTCTCCTGTGGGTGGTTTTGTTTGGCATGGCAGCCTGTTTGGTGTCTTTTCCTCAGTCTAGCCAGGAAAGCCCAGGCTCCAGAGGGTTGTTTGTGTGGAGAGTACACTCCTTTAAGCTGCTGCTGTTGTCTGGTGTTAGTTTCTTTGATCTCCTGACTTCTCTATGCTCCGAATGTTGCCTTTGAGCTATCTGTGTGCTCTTTGTTTAGGCCAGGTCTAGTGAATAAAATCCAAGCTGGGCCTCAGAGTTTTGAAAAGCATGGGGCTCCATTTTACCACTAACCACATGGTTGTGAGGTAGAGAAGTGAAAACTGGATGCCCAGGGAGTGTAGCATTTGGCAGGCCTCTGTGTATTCCTTCTGATGGTTAGAGAGCTCTCAAGAGTAGACCTGGAAAATTAGAATGCAGTCACCATGCCAGTGATCCTAGTTCACAGGCCCATGAGAGTACCCATTCTTTGTCTGCATAGTTAATGATGTGGTTCACGATGGGCCTCGACCTTTTGCTGGATTTAGGTTCCAGGTTCATGATTCTGTGGGCCCATTCTATGGCCATCCTGGGCTTCAGTTAGTACTGGAGAATGCAGGGTAGCTCCTAGTACAAAACATCCACTGAGTTCCCTTTTCCACCCCTCTGGGAACTCTAGGTGCCAGAGATTGTTACAGTGGCTTCTGTTCTCCAGATCATTGAGCTTTCTTTGGAGCAGCCTTATGGTGTGAGACTGGTCATGGAGTGTGGAGTTCAACTTGTTGATGGCCATGGTGTTTGCTGCAACTCGTCTTTCTGTTTGGCAGATTCTGGTGTCCAGTTGGTGGATTGAGAGGGTTGTGTTGTTTAAAGCCATAGTGACATTGGACATCTGCTGAAGTAAGGCACTGAACATTTTGTTTACCTGTTTCATATTCATGGCCATGTTGTGTGCTATGCGGGTTTTTGCTTTATGTGCTGGATTACACATGCTAAGGCTCCAATTGGCTCCACAAAAGTAGGTAGATCTTTAGTTCTTGACTTGATGTACTGATCGTGGCTTATGATACTGCAAAGTTCTGCATAATTCAGGTGATTTTCAAGTTAATGTTCCCATGGTTGAAGGGGCGATGGAGTCAAGCTGCCCTTATGCTAGGAGCTAAGCCATGCCCCTCACCTGTGCCATTACTGATGACCATGCCAAGACTTTCAACACTGTAGCCACTCCATCCTCCTTGATAAACTCTTGGCCACTAGCCACTCTGGCCTTGTAGTCAGTTTTTCTTCTCCTACCTATTTAAATGACACAAAAACACCCAGGTAAGGGACATCTTCCTCCTGTCTGTCTGCTCCAGGGAGAGACTCTTGCAGGGCTCCATCATGGTCCCAGTCAATTTCCCATTTTTCAATGACCTCCCTCTTTGTCTCCTTGCACATTCACATGAGCATGGATGACAATACATTTTTCTTCAGTACATCAGCCCTTGAGCTGTAAATATCTCTGCAGCAGGGCTTTAACAATGTCCAACACCGTTCCACTTAAGCCAACTCCCAACTCTCAAATAATGCCAAACAAGGGTTTTCAAAGCATTTGGTGCTAAGAAAAGATTTTCTACATTCCAATATACACCTGTCTTCAGTATGAGTAATTAAATGTGAAAACTGGCAACTTCAATTCAGCACTGATTCAGACCCTTTGACTTTGATTTGGCTTTGACGTAGAAACATAGAGGATGACAACAGAAAAAATCCACAGGCCCATCTAGTCTGTCCAGAGTTCCGTATCTGCTCTGGGACATGTTGCCCATGCAGAGATTTGTTTTGTTTTTTAACTATAACTTTTATTGAGAAATATCTTAGAGACACATAACTTTCTGTTTTACAAGATGTTATGGTATATGTGATAAAATACCCACATATATGCATTTGGGTAATCAGGTAGCATGACATAGCAATGACATCCATTAGGTATATAAGCCTGAATTAAAGGCATGATGTAAATATAGCACATTCTCATAATTTCGTATTCCCATGGATAGTTAATATCCAAGCACAGTATTGAATTCCACTTTAGTCCCCCCCCCAATAGGAGCACCACCCCTTTTGGAGCTAGAGGACTGCATTAAGGAAGGAAGCCTGGATCAAGACAAATGTTATGCAGCTTATTTAAGGTCCTCATTCACCTACAATCTGAAGTTTGTACTTAATTATTCAAAAAAATTTAAATATAGTATTAGAAAGGCCAAAAGGAAGTAGGAGAATAATTTGCACTAATTGCATGTAAGAACAATTCCAAATCTTTCTATGCATACATAAATTCCCTCAAAAGCCCTCTTGTCAGGTAGGTCCCTCCTGATCAATGACTCTCTGTTTAATGATCCCTTAGACATGGTTAATATTTTCAATACTAAATTCTGTAATGTATTCCATAAAACTAGAGGCTATAATATGACTTATCCTTGTCGAGTATTTGTTTTTCTATAATATCAGATGTTCATACAGTTACTCAACCTCAAAGGCAAAACTAGTGTCTCTCCCGATGACTTACCTGGTCACTTTTTATATTTATTAGCTGACTGTTTATCAATACCACTTAAATTATTATGTGAGCACTGTTTGAATCATAATTATGTGCCCCATCAGTGGAAAATGGCATATGTAGTTCCTCTCTATAAAAAGGGTCCAAGAAACTGTTGGGAAAACTGTAGACCTACAGTATTAGCCTTACATCCACTATGGGTAAAATATTACAAAGCATAATTAAAGATTTAATTACTGCTTCATTTGAACAGATTGACAAGGAACAGCACAGCTTTAAAAAAGGAAGGAGTTGCCTGACTAATTTACTGTGCTTTTATGAAGATTTAAGTTTTCACTTAGATAACAGATCCCCATATGATGTTATATTTATTGATTTTAGCAAGGCTTTCGATTCTCTCCCACATTGGTCCCTATTACAAAAATTACATGGTACAGGCATTAATTTGAATCTTGTTAGATGGATAGCAAATTGGTTAGATCAACGTTCACAAGTACTGATTAATGGTCATTTCTCCAATAGGGGTGTGTTTACTAGTGCAGTGCCACAGGGTTCCATCTTCGGACCCTGTTTGTTTCAGTTTTTTATAGCTGATATTATGATATCTAGTTGTTCAAATACAGTTAAATTTGCTGATGACATTAAATAGGTGGGCCATGTGCTAATTTATATCAAATTGCTTCTATTCAAAATGACCTGGATTATTTATCTAAATGGATTTCTACATGGGGGATGAAACTAAACCATAACAAATGCAAAAGCATTTGTTTTGGTGTTAGTAATCCTAGGCATGTGTATACTTTAGATAATCAGGTGTTAGTTTGCCTCAGTTGTTGAAAAGGGCTTGGGAGTTTTGATAACAGATGACTTCCTCCCAACCACTCAAATCAATAAGGTTATCCTTAAAGCAAATTGGGTCATTTGGTCCATCAAATGGAACATTAAATCTAGGGATAGTAGGGTTTTGATGCCTCTTTATAGAGACTATGTCATTCCCCACCTAGATTTTTCATCCCAACTATGGTGCCCATTTAAAATACAGGACATCGCACAACTTGAAGAAGTTCAAAGGAGATATACAAAGATGGTTAGAGGTTTTGCAAATGCCCCATATGAAGCCAGACTAACCATATTGAACCTGATGCCTCTGTACATCAGGTGTTTGAGAGGTGACCTTCTCCTAATGTATGATATCATAAATGATCAAAATTTAACAACTATTCTAGGTCTCTGTTTTAAGGAAGTAACCTATAATTTTAGGGGACATCCTCTTCAATTACAGTTAAAACATTTATTATCTTTCTCATAAGTTTTTCTATACATTCCGTGTAATTAAACCATGGAACATCCTACCTTTAGATGTGATTGTTAGCAGTTACAAATCCAATTTTAAACAAAGCCTGACAAATTTATTTTATCTGGTTCACTGTGTAGTTATTACTAGCAATACGAGCAATCATGAGCCTTATTGGCTCTCTAGCTTGTCAGCAATCTTAGTATGATTCTTAGTATAATCTATTTGTGCCATGTACCATATCCATTTTGCCAATTTGCAATAAAACTTTTGGTATGGCGTGAATGGCAGCTGTTAATTTTCTAATTGGTAAATATTCAGTACAATCGCTCTCCATTCAGTTACTGTTGGAATATGGGAGTCATCCATTTATGGGTGATTGTTTTTTAGCTGCTATTAAATATATTGGTAAGAGAGTTTTTCACCATTTTGGGATAATCAATAGCGATACCATCTCAGCTGTCAATTCAATGGGTTCTCCCAGGCAGTTCTGTATCTCATTTTATATTGCACACCAAAATGGCACTAATAAATGGCATAGTCTGCCAGGGCCAGACTCCTCCAAGATGCAGAGAACCCTGCCTGCTCAAGGCAGAGGTAAAGTACATCAAAGGGGTAGCAGGTAGGAGGCAGTGAGGGCTGGGGGAAGATGGGGGAGGAGGTTGCTGGGGGAGAGGGATTGGTAAGGAGAGAAGAAAACTGGTAGGGGAGAGAGGTGAGAATAAAGTTGAGGAAGTAGTCATAGTGGAAATAGAGTTTGGGTAAAGGGTGTGTAGAGAGAAGATATTAAGGTGGATTATTGCAGGAGCAGTTAGAGGAAAAGTAGCTGTGCAAGACTGCTCCAAGGGAGTAGAATGAGGGGAGTGCAGTACTTGTTGGGGGAGAGAGTTCAAGACTTTAGGGAACTGGTAGGAAAATGCAGACTGACTGACAAGTGTAGACCAACGAGGGACTGCCATGGTATGAGTGTTCTGAAGATCTGAGGAGTGTAGCGTAGGGATGAGGTAGGAGGGAGTTCACCAATCAGTATTTAGAGGCATTTGGCACAGTGAGAAAGGCATCTGTTAGCAAGAGGGGAAAGGACAGGGCATGATAGAACTCTCAGTGATGGGTATGAGAGGGAGCATTAAGAGTGAAATGGTAGAAAAAGTTGAAGAGGATATCCAATCTGGCCAAAGAGGACTTGTGGTAGGCACCATAAACCACATCACAGTAGTTGAAAATAGGGATTCTCACGTCTGGACAAGTTCACATCTGGCCATAAGAGGATTCAGCTGGTGCCTGTACAAGTCACCAAGCTTGGGGTAATTTTTCAGGATGGCATCAAAATGCCAAGAGAAGTTGAGGTATTGGTCTAACCATACTCCAAGATATCTGAATGAGGAAGTGTCCTCTAAGGTAGTCCCATCCAGGGTGTGGAAGGAGAGTGGACTGGGTAGCTTTGAGAGTCTCTGCCCTGTGCCAAAGGTCATGGATACTGTCTTCTTGATATTGAGGAAGAGCTGATGACAGGCAAACCAGAGTTGAACCAGGTGGAAATCATGCTGCAGAGTGGTTGCAACATCAGCTGGGAATTTGCCAGAGGTGTACAAGACAATATCATCAGCATACATGTGAATGGAGGAAGAAGTTAAACAGATTAGATGGAGGTAATTTAGGAAAATGGAGAATAGAACGACACCAAGCACTGAGCCCTGTGGGATGTCAGTAGTGATAGGTAGAGGAGGAGAGATGGAATCTTGCACCTTGAGAGATTGGGTTCTACCTGTGAGGTAGGCTATAAACCAGTTTGTAGAAGAGGTGGAGAGGCCAGCTGCTGTGAGGGAGACTATAAGGAGTGCATGGAAGACGGTGTTGAAAGCCTTGGCAAGTTTGGCAAAGATGGCTGAAGTGATGAGTCTATTGTCCATCCCTGTAAGGATGGTGTCAATTAGTCTGAGAGGGGAGGTGGTGGTGGTGGAGTAATTTTTCCAAAAGCTAGATTGGAAAGGGGTGAAAAAGGAGGAGTCTGTGAGGAAGGTGGTAAGCTGGGAGACGAATACTTGTTCTTGAAGCTTAGTGAGGGCCGAGAGGAGAAAGATAGGGTGAAAGTTGGCTGGAGAAATAGGATCACCACTCTTGAGGAGGGGAAGGACCACTGCATGTTTCCAGGAGGAAGGGATGGTAGAGGACAAGAAAGAGAGGTTGAGGATGAGTGATAGTGGAAAGGCTATAGCTGGGGCTGAAAGGTACAAGAGCTTGGGGTCAATGTCATCTGGCAAGGAGCCTTTAGAAGGGTTTGTTGAGAGCAAGGCAGTTAGTGTTTCAGCAGGGGAGACTGCTGTAAAGTAGATGAGGAGGATGGTGGGGGGAGGATGAGTGCCAGGGGGAAGGGAAGCAAGCATGGAGGGGAGAAGGAGGGGATGGGACTTTAGAAGTTCAGAGGTGCATGTTGTGTAATAAGAGTTAAATTCTTTGGTTACAAGGTAGGGATCAGAGACCAGTGAGTTGTTAATATTTAGCATGGGGGGATGAGACGGTGGGGAGAAGAGTGCTTGGACCACCTTCCAGAACTGAGAGGGTGTGTTGATATTATTGAGGAAGGCAGTTCTGAAATACTCGGACTTAACTAGTCCAGTAGCTTTAATGCAAGCATTTTGTAGTCTGTGGTACATTGTGTAATCTGAGAGGAGCCAGGAGGCCTTGTGCTTTTTCCAAGCTTTGTCGTGTGCCCTGAGGCAGGCCAGCAGTTCAGAGGTGATCTAAGGGAGATGGTTACCACAAAATCTAGTTTGTTTGAATGGGGCATGAGTGTTCCATGTTGCTAAGAATTTGTCTTTAAAGTAGGAAAGGGCGTGGTCTGAAGAGGGGACAGAGGTAAGAAGGGGCCTATTGGAGGAGTCAAGATCTTGTAGGAGAGGTTCAAGGTCCAGGAAGTTGTAGGATCTAAGTTGTAGGATTTTTTGAGGGGATCTGAGCCTATGGACCTTCCTTACCAGGAAGATAGGGTGATGGTCATTGAGGACATCTGTGAGGATACCGGATCTGATAACTCTGAGGGGTGGGAGGTGAGGGCCCAGTATTAGGGAATGATTTTGAGTTTTGTGGTTCTGGCGAGTAGGTTCTTGGATGAGTTGGACAAGGTTTAGGCTGAAATGTCATTTAGATTTTAGATGGATGGAGACAGCCAGTTTAGATTGAAGTCACCTAGAAGGAATAGCTTGCTGTGTGGAGAGGGAAGTAAGGAAGTTACTAGTTCAGTGGTGGCAAACAGGTTGGATGCCAGGATGGCAGTAGATGCTTACAATAAATAGTGGGGCAGAGAAAGGGAGAAGAATTCTGATGGCAATAGCTTCATATGAAGTGGGGAAGGAGGCTGCAAAAACAGTGGAGTATTTTAATGGAGACTGGATGTACATAGCTACACCGTCACTTCTGCCGGCCCTGTCTTGCCTATTGATGGAGTAGCCAGGAATGGAGATAGAGTGGTCAGATATCTTGTCAATAAACCATGTTTCTGTTATGATAAGAATATCAGGTTTGAGTGGAACAACCATTGTTTGCAGTAGATCAATCTTAGATAAAAGACTACAGATATTCAGATGTAAGATTTTCAGTCCACGTAGAAGAGTAGGAAGGGCTTGGGAGTTAGGGAGGTAGGAGTTTGTGGGGGCATTGGGAGGAGAAGAAGCAATCGGGCCTGGGTTGGGGTGAATATTGTCCAAAGAGAGCAGTAGAAGAGCAGTTTTGAGGAAGTGAAGCTTAGAGCATTTGTGATGAGGACATGACTTGTGAGTTGAGGCAGCTGACTTGGGAGTTGAGGGAGGTGTGGGTGCATGTGAGAAGGAGATAAAGATGAAGGAAGGCAAAGTAGCTAGGAACTGAGAAAATCATTCTGTGCATATTCTGTATCTTTCCAAGGTGCAAGATAGGTAGGGATAACCCTAGAATTACAATTTTCAGAAAAGCTGCTCTTGCATACAATTATAGATTTGGAAGATTAACTCCTCCCAAAGCTAGCGGGAGATGTGAAAGTGAGTATAAACACTAGGGCATTGTCTGCTCCAAATAAAGTTTGATATTAATTTATGTCCATGCAGAGTTTTATCACTCCAGATCACCCCTCAGATCCCCACCCTATAGCTATCAACCTGTTCATCCACTACTTCACTTCGCTTCAGCAAAAGCCACTTTTGGTCTTTGTATGGGCTACAAATAGAGGAAAGAGGCACCTCTTACCAACACCAGTCAATTCCAACATCTTCAACCCTTTCCTTTTCCTCCTGTCATATTAGTCAAACATACACTGTCAGGACCTGAGGCAGACATTTATTTTTATTTGGCTTGATAGGGAACTACGGGCAGACCGGATGGACCATTGGTCTCTTTCTGCCATCATTGTCTGTGTTTCTGTGTTTATTTAAACTAAATTTAAGGAGGGGAAAGAATGTGGAAGGAACTGGAATAGGGAAAGGGGTGGTCACAGTACTAGACCTGACCACCTGGGAAGGGCTAGAGTATTGCTGTTCCTTACACTATTTGACCAAAGGTTGATGTTATCCAAAGTGGCCCAAAAGTTCAACAGGCCCAAATAAAATGTAGAAGTTCCACATTTTGGCGCATTCACCAAACACAAATTCAGCATCGGCTCATCCTTAGTCTTAAGGACTCCTGGTGGCTCACCTCTTGATGGCATCCCCTATTTCAAGTACAAAGGTGTGTGACTGGATCAATACTTTTCTTTCTCTACCGAAATCAGTGCTATCCACAGGAAGCTCCTTCCCAGTCTTGACACACTCTACCACAAGTCTTGTCCTCCACTCGCAGTCTACCATGATGTTATTCTTAATATAATCCTCCCAGTGTTTGACTATACTGATGTGATCTACAGTGCTATCTCCAAGTCTACCAGAGCCAGATTGGATCACCTTTTTACTCTTGCCATTTGCACTTTACTGTCTTCCTCACACTCACCACTGTACCTCTACCAGAACCTCTATTTTCCTTCCCATGAGGACCAACAGTTCTTTCACTGTGCCACTTTTTCTTGCTAGAAACTGCTTTAGCTCCCATTCCTATTACTCCTTCTCCTTTTTCTCCATCACTTGTCTCTTCAGACTCCTTCCACTCCTCTGATACCCACTTGTTCCCTGTCCCTAAATGCAAAACTTTAGCTGTTTAGTCTGCTTCTCCTCCTATAGCCCTGACTTGGGAACAATGGCCCACTCTCCATGTATGCCATTTTCTCTGCCTCTCTCTCTCTCTCTCTCTCTCTCTCTCTCTCTCTCTCTCTCCAAGATCAATGTCCTCCTCCTCAGATCTTTTCTTCCCCACCTGCTTCTGCAACTCAACCCCTGCTACTTCAGAGTTCAGTGCTCCTGTTCCCACCCCATCACCTTAATATTTTCCATTGGCCCTTCTAGTGTCCCTACTCACCCTCATATTTGTTTTAAATTTTCTGTTTATGCCCCTACTGTCACTGCTCCAGTCTCTCCCAGGAGCTCCCAAAGGCACACCAACCCCATGCACCCCTATCTGTGGTCATTCATTTTTCTTTATTTTATGTTCATTTTTGATTTCAGTGCCAGTTTTAATTGACCAAATACCCACTTTCCCATATTCCATGTGACCAGTTTCTCAGCTGATTTCCTATGGAGTTCACACACAAACACAGTAAAGTTTGGTGAGATTTTAAATACTGTTTGCTTGCATGTCCTCTGAAGGATAACTCCAACATGCCTTAAATCTCCTTGCTCAGTCCCACTCACCTGATATGAGCTTTATTTTAACCTGAGGAAGCAGTTCAATGCCTCTCTGATCATGATAATAATAATAAATTGTATTTATATGGTGCCTTTCCAAAAACCAAGGAGCCTTAACAATAATTAAAATTACAATATGCATACAAAACACTAAGCATAAAACAAAATAATAATACTGATAACACCTTTAATCAATCACCAAAAGTTTGGTTCCACAAGTAAGTTTTTAATGCTTGTTTAAAGCCTTCTATGGTTGAGCACTCATGTAACCGACGGGGTAGAGAATTCCAGAGGGTAGGAGCAGCATACATAAATGTTCTCACTCCAGAAGATTTCAAACATACCCTCGGAATCTCTAGCAACCCCTCATTGGCTGAGCAGAGCAATCGCCTTGGGAAGTGAGGAACCAGGAGCGCTTTCAGGTAGTCCATGCCCTGTCTGTGTATGGCTTTAAAAGTCAGAAGACCGAATTTAAAGGTGATCCACCACTGAACTGGCAACCAGTGCAGTCCATGCAGCACAGATGTAATATGACAGGACCAAAAGCATCTCATCAAAGGCCAAGCTGCAGCATTCACCACTAGCTGCAACTGATGGATTTCCACCCCAGGTAGCCCTAGGTACAGGTAGTTGCAGTAGTCCAAACGCAAGGTCACAAAGGCATGGATCAAAGTAGGAAGGTCGCTGGATGGAACTAGGTGCTTAATCCTAGAGATATTCCTCAGATGGTAAAATGAGGATTTAACAACAGCCGACACCTGCAATGCAGTATCAGCACCTGTTGAAGATTACCCCAGGATCTACACCCATTCAGAAGTCAAGAGTGGCACACCCCCAAGGTAAAGACCAGAGGGTGAACCGCCACTAAACCCCATGTCTGGCGACCGGATCCACAACCAATACCTCAATCTTATCGGAGTTCAACGTTAACCAACTGGCATCAAATCCACTGGATTTCGGCAAGGCAGCTATTAAAGACCGAGATAGCTCAATCCTGGTCGGGTGCAAAAGAAAGGTAGAGCTGAGTATCATCTGCATAACAATGAAACTTCAGCCCATAACTTCTTACAATGTCTCTGAGGGGCAGCATGTATACTGCGAACAACATGGGGAACAGCACCGAGCCCTGAGGAACCTCACATAATAGAGGGACTGGGTCCGAGAAAAAAACCCTGGACACCATCCTCTGAGATCTTCCTGTGAGGAACGATGTAAACCACTTGAGAACTGTAACTGCCAGTCCACAAATGAACCTCAGGTGATCAAGCAGGACCCCATGGTCCACAGTGTCAAACACTGATGAGAGATCTAGGAGGACCAAGGTAGAATGGCTCCTCCCATCTCTCGCCATCAGGAGATCATTGAGCACCTGAACCAGCACTGTCTCAGTGCTATGCTTCTTTCAAAATCTGGACTGGAGGGGTTCATTGATGTCATGGATGGTCAAATGGTCCTCCAACTGTAAGGCCACTACTTTCTCAATTACCTTCCCTGCAAAGTGAAGGTTAGAGACTGGTCTGTAGTTTGCAGGGCAGTCTGGGTCCGAAGAAGATTTTTTCAAGAGCAGTGTCACCACCGCCTCTTTCAGTTAGCCTGGAATCTCACCTGTCTCCAAGGAACACCAGACTATCCAAGCTAGGACCAGACTGATAACATCAATACAACCCAAAATTAGGGAAGTAGGTCCTGGGTCCAACTACAGTGTGTAGGCACGTGCGCTGGATGATCTGCATGACATCCATGAAAGCTGGGCAGACAAAGGTACTCCAAGAAGTCCGAGGAAAAGTGATCTCACACAGATCCACAGCAACACCCCTAGGGCATGCTGAACGGCAGGCCGATCTGATGTCAGCCACCTTATTTGCAAAAAATTGAGCAAGTTCATCACACTCTTCTTGCGAAAATGCTTTCTGGACTTGTAGACAGGCTGGATTGCACAGTCTGTCCACAGTTCAGAACAGCTGAGCTGGTTGATGAGGAGCCACAATCTCCCCAGACAGGAATTCTGCCTTCTTACGAGATTGCAGATTGATAGACTCAATAATGGTCCATCAATCTAAGCGGTCAGCATCAAGAGTAGATTTCCACCAGCAATGCTCTCACCTTCATCCTAATCACTGCAATTCCCTCAGAGTCCCGTCAAACCAAGGGGTGAAGGGAAAGAGGATGAACATGGACTGGAGCAATGACATCTAGGGTCACTGCAATGGCTGAGTTATAAGCCACCACGAGGGCCTCTGGGTCACTGTTTGCCTCTGAGAGGGATGAGAGATCCAGCACCGCTGTTAGGCCTTGAGAGTTTAAATCCGCAAAGGGTGATTCCGTGTCATCTCCACAGAGGTAGGCCTACCTAGGGGGGAGCTAAAACTGAACTCCACGGTGTAGTAATCAGACCATCAAACTGGTTCCACACCCAGGTTAGAGGCCTCAATCCCCAGAAGGAATACTAAGTCAAGAGGGTGACCATGATTATGAGTGGTAGTGGTAACAACCTGTGTAAGGCCCAGAGATGTTATCAACTCGAGGAAATGCTGATCAAATTGCGAGAGTTCGTCATCAACCCAAGCACTGAAGTAGCCCAGGACCATCAGCCTGGGTGACTCAAATGCCATGTCGACGACAAAGTCTGCAACTTCTTGAAGGAATCGCTTCTCATCTTATTTTGGATGGTAGATGAGAGCGATCCTACAGCCTACACCTGTTACAGCAGTACACTCAAATGACTCAATCTCCCCAACTGGTACATTTGTGAGGTTAAGTTCAGTCTTGAAACAGACTGCTACCCCCCCCCCACCGTGATCCAATCTCGGGCAGTGTATCACCGAGTACCCAGTCGGAATTGCATTCTCCAAAAAGGGGCCAGAGTTCTCATCCAGTCAGGTCTCACTGATGCAAACCAGGTCCACCGACTCAACAAGATCTGCAATAATTGCAATCTTGTTCTTAATGGACCTAGCATTGCATAACACCGCCCGAGTTGGATGAACCTCTCGGGCCGCCAAGACCATCTGCCTACCACCATTTGTAGTGCCCTTGGGTATGGAAACCAGGCATGGCAAGTCACGTTCTGGGTTCCATTTCACCCCAGGGCATCTCCTGGACCTCACTACCCTGATGCGGTGGCTCCCCTCATTCATCCTCCACTGTTCACACCCCCACACTGTCCTCCGACCCCTCCGAACCATGCCCAGTGCCCTACAGTGCAGGTATGTTGTAAACTGAAGTGGGGAGGGAGAAAGGACAGAGAGGGAAAGTGATGGGCAGCTGATCATGGCTAACAAAACTGCAGATATGGAGTAAATCTGCAACCACCTCCCTGTGCATAATAGCCTCCAATGTCATTTTCCATGTGCACATGCATCAGTGACAACTCCCCTGCCATTCTCAACCCCAAAAATCTTCAGAGCACAACAAAATAAAACTGCAACTCACTAAACCACAGCAAAAGAACAAAAGTAAAATAACTAAGTAAAAGCAAAATAATTATAATAATAAAACAAAAAACTTCTGCAATTCTAGTACTGGGCAGTCATGTGGAAACATAAAGAACAGTTCAAGAGGCAGTACAGTTAACAAGCCAAGAATGATCCTCTAATCAGCAGATCAGGTACAGTAGTACAGTTTCCAAGCCAAGAATTATCATATTGCTCCCTAGTCCCATCAGACAAAGGACTGTTTTGCTGTTAATTTAAAATCAATTTAGTTTTTTTTAACGTTTCCGTTATGTGTTCCTAAAAATAATCCTTGTTATTAGCAATAGGAACTTCCAGGGTGCTAGTTCTGAAACCTAAAGACAGAAGATGGGCACTCGAGATGTGCAGGTACTGCTGTATTCACAAAAAGATAAATAATAGAAAAACATCACACACTTGCAACCTAAATTGCTGCATCATATTTTTTCTAAAAGTGCATTATATCCTTAAAAAATGCAAAGTAAAAACTTCCATAAAACTCTGACAAAAAAACTCCCCTAGGTAACATAGAAGACAGTCTTGTTGGTCTATGTTTTGGGAGGTTTTACTTTGCACTGCATGTAGTATTATGATGCACTTCATATGAATTAGGGTTATAATTGTGCTTTGATAACATACTTCTGGGGACTAAAGGCCTCAGCCTGCAGCCATAGTACTGCAGTGGCGTTTGGGCATGGATTTTCAAAACTGATAAAGTAACATCCTATGTCATATTACTTAGTAATGTTTTTAATAAAACATTACTAAGTAATACGACACTATAGGATGTTACTTTATTTGTGCTTGGATAAATCCATTTTTTTATCAAGGTATTCAATAGGAAGTTGTAATACCAAAATGTGTAAGCAAGAAGATGGAGGCAACTATTACTGTGGATTAGAAACTGATTGAGAAACAGGAGAAAGAGTAGTGGTGGGTAGACAAGTGTTAGACTGGAAGGCAGTGATTAATTGGATTCCACAAGGGTCTGCTCTTGGACTGCTTTAGTTCATCTTTTTCATCAAAGTTTTAGAATTGGGTGCATGCAGCTATTTAGTCAAATTTGCAGATGATATAAAGTATGCAGTAATGGTCAACACTGAGAAGGAGTACAAGAAATTACAGAAGGACCTAGATAAAGTAGACTGTTGGTCAGACAGATGGCAGATGCAGTTTAATGTGTGGGGGAAATGTCAAGTACAAAATACACATCCCTTTCTCCTCTCACCATCAGGTTCTTAAATTCTCACATGTAAACATCCCACCAGCACAGTGGTAGTGCTACTGCTCATAGTACCCATGATGTGAGGTTAGGAGGGACCTCAGGAGTCAGAGGTTCAACTGGGAGGAGGTGGACTGAGAATCCTAAGGACTGCTCTCATCCACTGAGTGGGGGAAACAGTGGTCGGCATTAGGCTGGCCATTAGTGGTGGCTGGGAGGTCAGCACACCAACACTATATGCAAGGGGGTGGAGCTGGGGCAGATACCTGGTGTGCTGCCAAGGGAGCATGCAGAGCACAGCTATTTGCATCATTGCAGTCACATCCTCTGCACATGTGGAGAAAAAATGGGAAAATGCCAACTGGTAGGATGACACTGGTTTCCTGCAAGCCCTGCACCTGGCTAGCTTCACACATCCTGGAAACTGGATCCTGTTACCAATGGAGCTTGAAGGGGGCCCCACCGACCACACCAGAGGTCAAGCCCTGGGGGAAGAGCTGGACAAGGCAAGTCCCAGGGGGCACTGGGGTGATGGGGCCAGGGAGACCAGTGGATGGTGGCCGGTTGGCATGGGAAGGTAAAGAAATCAATAACAAATTCTCACATATAAATGTCTGCAATCTTCTTCCTAAAACTGATCACATGATACTATGGACAAACCCTCAAGCTTTCATTTCTCATTGTTTTTGAGATCTGGCTTTTCCCAACGATTAGTGACACTACATTGCTCTCCCTGGCTACTCCATTTATTGACAGAGGACACCAACAGTGGTGCCATTGTTGTCATGTGTGTGACTCCTTCCCCTCTAGTTCAAGGTCATGAACATCATCTCCACACAAACTTCCCAATTCCCATGAGATGACTGCAGGAAATATCCATCCCTTTCATCCTCCTGGGTTTTGTTGGTTTCATCTATTTCTGTCTTGGAACCAAACCAGATACCATTGTGACACCCTCCTCATCTGTTCTCTAGACTTCCTGCCGACAGTAAACTCCTCATTTTGGGTGATGTCAACCACAGTGGGTCTTTCTCTGCTGTGTATCTCAGCTGAGCTCCTGTCATCGCTGACCAGTTAACTTAGAAAGGTACAAGCAGCTCTACAATGCCTGCACAAAGGCTACCAGGCTGTCCAAGTTGCAATACTTTGTCTTAGATTTTTTTAAAAATAATAACTGGTGAGCAATTTTTTCTTTGGGTTCATCTAGTTGATATTCGCCGTAATAACCCACGGGTTGTTACGGCAAGTGCACACTGTGTCATTCAAAATCAGCCCCTCCCTTATTGTCTCTCGTCCTGTCTGTGGGTGGTCTGAACCATTCAGCAGACATGGTGGTTCCATCCAATGATTAGCAAGGAGCTACTAGAACAACCTTTGGGTCTCTTTCCATCATCCTTTCTTTTAACTATGTGGTTGATCCAAGTTAAAAAAAAAAAACTCTATCTGGTAGATCCTGCTGTTCGCTGCCTTCAAGTGAAAGATACTGCCAACAGAAATGGGACTGTGCCTGACTGCATACTGCGCTAGGTAAGCACTATTGTCACCAACATTCCAAACTATAAGTTTTAAAAAAAATAAATTTAATAACAAAATGTTGACTCTTAACAACGAGGGAGGGGAAGGACACTCTGTGTGTGTGTGTGTGTGTGTGTGTGTGTTGTGTGTGAGACAGGGTCCCAGCACTATGGCTGGAAAAATTGCTCACCAGTATATTATTTAAAATAAAGATGAGGAAGTGCATAGGAGAATTTAATGCACACCTCTATGTGGAATGCTTTGATAAACCCTGAGGCCTATGTGACATCCCACACCTTGGGTGTGCATTAAATTCTCATATCACACAGTTCTCCATCCTTTATTCTATATATATTAATTATGGAAGATTGTAAAATCTCTTTTCAATTCCCAACCCAGTGTCTCATCCCATCATTTATACAAGGCAGTTCATACCAGGTTAATACCATGCATGAAAGGCTGTGCGGTACTAATTGCGCTCTACTGAGAGGGCATGTAATAAGGGTGACATGGGTGGAACAACAGCAGGAAATACCACTACCCCTGCCATTGTGCACTTATACTGGGAAGGGATCAAGTTTCTGTTTGCTGGGTGCCTGGTCGAGCCACTTCTGTAGGGTAGTGGCTAAGGCACCAGCACATGGAGGAAGCAGAGACCTGGGATCATGATTTGGTTCTCACCAGGTCTCCATGTGCTGCTACTTTTTGCGGCATTTTTTTTTTTGTAAATGAACTTGTCCCCCCTCCTGACATACTCCCCCTCCCAAAAGTCCACAATCCCCCAGAGTTTGTTATATATATTCTCAGGGGTGGGAAGGAGCCTCTACAACAAAAGGCAGAGGCCCATTGATTCAAAGGGCATGTGCTGTTTCTGTCAGGTTGGTGTTTTGCCAGACAAGATTTTGGTGCATGCCCTTTTGCTTGTGGCATTTGTTGTCATGCGGTTTTTGCATTTGGCAAGATGACCCCATGACAAGGCAGTTTCATTGCCCCAGCACTAATGATGTAGCTTCTGCCTTTAACCACATTTTCATTTGCACCTACCACCTGCATCCACTTATTTCTACCCTCATCACTTCTCTATTCCCTTCTGCTTTCTCCCTCCACATCCCCCTTTCCTACCCCTTTCTCCCCCAATATCTCCTTTGGTACTGTAGCATCTGTTCTTTCCCTCATCCCCCTTAGAGCAGATTGCAGATTGGATTGAATCCAAACTCCTTTAGCTCCCTGCCCCTGCTATACCCTGGAATATTTCTGACCTCCTTATTCTCTCTTTTCATGAGGGCACTGTTCTGAAAGCTCAGAAGCAGGCTAAGGGCATCCCCTTATGCAAAGCTGGGGACACTCCTGTCCACAGATCTGTCACCTTATTTCACTTTCTCTACTCTAAGAAATAAGAACACCTAGTACTCAGACTTTCTCTAACTCTCTCTTTTTCTTGATTCCTCTGCTTTTCTCAGTTCCTACTAGTTGGCTTTAGAAACTTCCACTCCATTCTTATATCCATGATGCAACTCATTGGCTCTGTCCTGAAAGGGATGGATCAAGGTCTCATCACCTCTGCTATCTTTGTCAACCTAGCTAAAGCTTTCAAAACTGTTGCCCTCACCTTCCTACTGGATAAGTTTACTGGTGCTGGACTATCTAATCCAAAGATCAATGGGTTAACTCCTACCTGGGAGACAGATCCCAGTTCATCTTCCTAGATTGTACTGCTCTGTCCTCTCCCCATCCCCTTTTTGAGACAAATGTTCTGCAGGTCTCTTTTCTTGGTGCTAATGTGTTCTCAGTCTTCCTGGATAACCTACCAAAGGCATGTTATTCCTCAAACGATTACATGTATGTCAATGATATGGTGCTATTTGCACCTGGCTCTTCCACTCCTGACTTGACTATACAACTCCGGTTTCATGTGACCAGTATTTTTCACTTATTCTGTACCAGTTGGCTTATCCTGAATTCCAAAAAAGTCAGTATTAAGGACCTTTGGCACCAAACAGCATCAGGCTTGTAGCCAGGCTACCCCAGTCTTTATGACTCTGGCTGGCTCCCATCAGGAGGAAGTCTCCAATTGTAAATACTGTGGATTTTTATATAACAGTTGACTTGATATCTCAGTCTATACTGATACCATACAAATGTTGCTGTTACCCAAGTTTGGTGTGCTATACGAGAACAAAGCCTGTGTCCCTTCTCTGGCCACACAAGAGATCATTATGGAAATGAACTGCCTGTCTTTCACTATAGTGATATGGAATATAGCATTGCCTCCAAATCCACTCTTGCCCAGGTGGACTCCTGTATCATTCCTTCTGTTGCTTTGGTCTAATGGGGCTCCCATCACTCATCACTGCTTACTTTACTCTTCTCTCTACTTCCCTGCCTTGAAGGTAGTCACCTCTTGTATTGTGCTAACTTTAATATCTTAGTTTTGGTTTTGGTCTCTCCATTGCTCTGTAAACTTTATTTTGACATACCGTATACCCTCTTCCTTCTCCCTGAACTATACTGACTTTTCTTCCATATTGATTCCCTGGACCAAAATCCTTGTCAGTCTGCCTTCTGTTGAAGACTGCATCATCTCTGATCTACCCTTCCCCCTCAAGCCATTCTTTTTCCTCTCCTTCTTCCCTAAAGGATGCTATTCAGGACCACACACCCCATATCTGCACATACACCTGACTCTTTTGTTGTATGGCTTCTACTGTTTATTTGCAACTTGTACAGTGCCCCGTGTTCTTTTCTGTTCATCCCTTTACTGCATTGATCAACTTCAACTTCAAATTATTTTATTTTTTTATAAAAGTGCAAGTCACCCTGTATCCAAGCACTTGTACATTAATTAAAACAATACGTAAGACAATAATTAAAATAGAGTAATCAATGAGACAGCAAATCAATGATTCATTCATAATCTGAAAAGGCAAGGCTGATGCCTGTTTTTGCACATCCATTTACAATTTTTGCTGCTGTTATATTAGCAATTTACTATAATTCTTACTTATTGTATTTGAGTTTACTTTTGCTATTTTGAATTCCTGTTCTGCTTTTATGCCTGCTTTGTACACCTGTATTGACCCCTTTTAAACTGTATTTTTGTATTTAAAATTCCACTGTAAGTACTGAGCTCACTTTTACCATTTTTACTACCATTGTTATTTTCTCTTCTCTTGTACGATGTCCCCAGGGCACCTCTAGAAACAAGTTGTTTTTCAACTCAGTATGCCTTTCTTGGAAACACTTTCAAACAAATAATTGCAATGAAATACACTTGAGAACCAGAAACAGAAAATGGGCTAAAATATTAAATGGTATGGTATTTAGATATGGCAACGTGGGAGTAGAACTCAAGGTTCTTAATGACTACTCTTTAAAAATGTCCAAACAGTGCTCTGCAGTAGCCAGCATGACTAACGCAATGTTAGTTTCCATTAAAAGGAGGATAAGTAGTACAGGTAGAAAAAGTAAGCAATAATGTCAGCATATAGAACACTGCTTAGTCCCCATCTGGAACACTGTGTTCAGTTTTGAGTACTTCATTAAAAAAAGGACAAAACAACTAGAAACAGTACAACAGAGAGCTACAGATGTGATTAGGCTGCTAGAAGACGTTCCATATGAGGACAGATTTTAGCACCTTGGCTTGTTCCACTAAGGAAATAGTAGACTGATAACATGATACAATTGAAGTATACAAAATCATGAACGGGTGTTTAATTATAGACCAGAAACATCTGTTCAGTAAAATGCAGGACAGCAGAATCATGGGGACACCAGCTCTATTTATAGGGGAAGAGATGAGTGATGTACAGAAACACTGTTTTACCTAGATGACTCCATACAGGTAGAAATCTATACTCTGATCTCTCTCCTCATCATGGACATCAAACTATTAGCCAGGGTACTAGCAGATGAACTAGAGACAGTGTAGAAAGAACTGGCAGGACCAAAATGGGTAGGTTTTCTTTAGGGTGCATAGCTTTGGACCCCCTAAAGAGAATCTCCCACATTATATCTGTATCCAAAGAGTCTGATGCCCCAGTGGTGCTGGTGTCTGGGACACAGAAATAGCATCTGACAGGGAGTCCAGATATACCTACCTAGAACCCTTTTTCATTTTGGAATATCAGACCAGTTCATCTGCCAGTTACAATTGTGTTCATGCCCCATAGCCTAGATCTACTGCTATGGAGCATTCAACAGGGGTGCCACCCTCACCTGTGTTGTTGACGTTATACCTAGAACAACTCATGTAGTATTAAACTATGGGTTCAGATAAAAGAAGTTGAATTAGGGAGATCCTTCTACAAAATACCTGCTACACAGATGACATTAAGCTGCACCTAGAGCACTCGTCCTCATCAATACCAGTGACTTTGAACATGATTACAGAATTTAGCTAGATAATCTGACTACAAAATGCATGTATCAGACATTACAATTTTGCCACTGAATTACAGGGTATGCAAATGAGAGTCAGAGGAATGGCTCTAAAATGGTCATCTCAATAGTTATATACCTAAAAATAGACTTATAAGTATGAAACAGTATTATGAAAAGAAGACTCTAGAGGACCTTTGGCCAACATTGAACAAGATTTGTGGTGTTGGGCTAAGCTACCATTCTTCATCTGGGGTCAGGTCATCATAATAAAAATGAATGTATTACCCTGCATCTTGTGTCCTTTGGGCACACTGACTCAAGCGCTCCCCCTCAGGTGGATGCAGAGCAAGCATACTAGCATTTCTAACTTCATATGGGCAGGGATAGCCATAAGAGGAGCTTACAGAAAATGTTCAACAGCCAAGGAGCAAGGAGGCTTGCAGTAGCCCAACTTTCTCCTCTTCTATCAGCATCAACAAGCCAGTACATATCTATAAAGGGAAGGGAGAACCAAGAGTAAGAGACAGCTTAGAACATCACAGTTTGTGTCACTGGGTACAATCCTTCAAATTCACCACAAAGCTGAGCTGAACTGCCATTTAAATGAGATACTTAACTGCAGAGGCTTGAAATGAACTGAACAATACCTGTCTCATAGAATGTTGTAGTTACAGTGTCAGACAGCTTTAGTTTCACTTTCGAGATGGCCACCTGAACCACACCACAACAGCTGGACCTCTTCAGGCTGATCACACAGAGCTCCTCAAGGTCAATGCCTCAGCTGGCAGTGGCTATTCTGGCAAATAATCTTTCTGACATGACACACATTTTGGCCACGTTAACTCAAATTTTGAAAGCTATGGCCAAACTAAGGTTTAAACAGCTCAGACTAAATGGAACCTACTGTAGCAAAAGTTGGCATGAGGGTCCAAACAGCAGCAGAGACAGGATGATTTACACTCCCAAACCTATGAACAAGATAGATCAATACAATGTCTTATGGCCAAAGCCGATGATCAGGAGAACCAGGTGTGCAGAAACAATATGCATCTAGTTGGTTTTCCAAATGGGGCTGAGGGATCAGACTTAACTACCTTTCTACAATAGACTATCCCAGATCACCTAAATGTGCCATCGGGTGAAATAAATCATTCTTACATTGTAACAGGAAAGAGAGCCCTTGCCCTGAGAAAGACACTAGATCCAGTTCTTCCAGTACTTTGCTGCAGACTTGTTGCAAAGATGGAGGGTCTGCCCCCTTTGCCTGCCCCAAATGAAAACTCATGCATCTGAGTATTAAAACAGTCTTACGATATCTGGCTTAGCTGTGAATCCATCTAAATGACATACCTTACATGTCTGACTCACCAGAGTTAGTGACCAGCTCATTGAAAAAAACCTGGCTGGGTCAGACTTTTCTTCCTTCTGGACAATGCACATATAGGCCCAGGAAGAGGTCACAGAAGATGGATACTATGCATTAATATCAGAGGCCTGATACTAGCTAGGAGAATGGCTCACTGAAGGGAAAAATTTACATTCAACAAAGGAGGGGCCTCAGTCATAAGCACCAAAATTAGACCAGGTGTAGATGGAGATGGGGTGTCACCTGAGTGCTAAATAAATGCTGATGGTTGTTTAATGTAGCAGATATACCCAACATTTATGTTCTGTTTGTTGATCACATTAACACTGGGGAAAATGAGAGTTTGCATCAATTTTGTACTGACACCTTGACAAATTTTGCAATTTTCAGCTTCACGTACTTAATGCAGATTCTCGGGCCATTACTTTGAAAGTAAATGAAATATGCATTCAAGTGTGGTCTCAATAAATAGGTGGGAGTTAGAGCTTTAAAATGCATACAGATATGTTATCCTAAAAGATTAATGTTAAAAGTTATAGGTTTAAATACCAATTACAACCTCTTAATTTCTTGTGAAATTTCAAAATATTCTTATATTTAATTTTGTCAGACAGGATTTGTTGTGCTTTATAATATACATGTATGGTGTCTAAAAGGGTAAGGATTCTGCTTTGAAATGTATTTATGG
Organism: Neoceratodus forsteri; assembly: GCA_016271365.2. Lineage (NCBI taxonomy): Eukaryota > Metazoa > Chordata > Ceratodontiformes > Ceratodontidae > Neoceratodus > Neoceratodus forsteri. Next base: position 775,810,026 of record CM057449.1, on the reverse strand, counting down.
TTTTGAAATCTTAAGGTAATATAAGAGGATAAATTGATAAAGTGAAGACACTATTAATAGAAGAAATGTTAACAAGTTTTGAGCAGGTCAAATTTTGCTATTTTCACTGTGCACATTAATGCAGATTCTTGGGCTGTTGCTTTGAGACTAATTTAAATATGCATTCAGTGTGATCTCAATGAATAGGTGGGAGTTAGAGCTTTAAAATGCATACTATAAGTTGCCTGAAAGGTTCATTTTAAAGTTTTTTAAAGAAAGAAATTTATCTAAAAGAAAAAAACACCTTTGTTACACAAAACATTTTTATTTTAAAAAATGTAAAAGTTAAAATATCACTGTTGCAAAGTGGTGGAAGTTTGTCTTGTCCATCTACTGTAGGAAAAATCTTCATCGTCAACAGATACACCAATATCGTCTTGGTAATCACATACATCTTGGTCCTCTTCTGAGTCCTCATCAATTGCATTATAGAGCAGAGACATAACATCATCTGGAAATGGTATGTCCTTTTTTTTTAATTCAAATTTTATTGAAGTTTTCAATACAGAGAACGAATCATAACAATATTAACATGATCCACTCACATCACGTACAAAGTATGTAATGATTCATTCTCCCCCTTCCCAACCCCTCTCCCACCCTGCCAAGCACCCGCCCCAAAAAACCCAGCACAACATTTAACACTCAGCACCATACCTATGGATGCGGCAATTGATTGCTTAAACTTGCAATGCGTAGAGGGTTTGTAACAGACCCCAGATCTTGTCAAACTTCTAATTTTATTGTGAAGACTTGCAATAGTCCTCTCTGTTCTGAGATTAGCAAGTAATTCCTGGAGCCATTCAACATAAGTTGGTACATCCGAGTCTTTCCAATGTCTTAGAACCACTTTCTTAACAGACAGCGAAATTAAAGCTATATGATACTTCCTGTTCACCACCAAAATGGAGGAGAAATCACCCAGAAGACATATTTCAGGGGTGAACAAGTCTGACAGCCCTAGAAGAGGGTCAACTCGTTGTTTAATAGTAGTCCAAAGTGGGACAATTTTGGAACAGCTCCAGAAAATATGAAGAAGGCCTCCTCTTTGCATTTGACATCTTGTACAGAAAGGAGAGGATACCAAACCCAGTCTGTCCAGCTTCTGCGGAGAATAATAGATGTCAAATTTTTGAATTGCATTAACCTGAGTCTGTCCTGCTGGAGAACCTTATGGCAGCTTTGCCAAGAAGAGGCCAGTCCAATTCTTTGCCCTGGAAAAGGGAAGCCCAGAAGGTAATGGGAGCATAATTATCAGGGTAGGCCCAAGTAAATAAAGCACTATGTAATTTGGATAAAGCATGGGGTGAACCCGCCAGCTCCGTTGAAGTAACTTGAAAGCTGATATGGGTAGCCGGAGGGTGAATCGAACCTATTACCTTAACCAGGAGATGACGAAGCTGGAAAATCTTATATCATAAACTTGTGCATAATATCTACTGAAGAGCACCATTGTCTGTTGGGTGTTATGAGCTCATCAATGTGACAGTCTCCTATCTGAGGAAGCCAGCTGACTGAAAGGGGCTTGTTATCTAGTATAAAATTGGGGTTACCTCTCAAGGGTTGAAATAAATCCTTGAGATTCTCATATTTCAGAAATGCGCACAATTGAGTATGAACCTTAATTGAAACTGCTATAGGGGATCTGCTGAGAGGTTCAGGTAGGGAGCTAACTCTGGTAGATAACAGCACAGCTGGGGAATAACCATGTTTTTTTATGGAGGCTGACTCCATGGCTAACCAGATCGGGGTGTACATAGCCAGAGTAGGCAACTGATCCACGGTCAGCCATCGGAGATACTTGTTGGCCTGGCTGGTCCAATAGTACAGCCCGATGTGGGGAAGCCTTAATCCTCCTTTGACTTTCGGAGTGGCTAATTTATGGAATGCCATCCTAGCTTTCTTATCCCCCCATTTAAAGGTAGAAATCATACTGTGCACTTTTTTAACCCAAGACAAGAGGAGCCATACGTTCAGCATATTGAGGGTAAAGCAGGCAAGGAAAACATTCATTTTAATTAAATTAATTCTACCCCAGAGAGAGAGAAATAGGGTCCATCTGTGAAGGTCTTGCTCTATTTTGTGTACCAGGGCATCAATATTTAATTGTCTAAACCGGGCAGCATTCCAAGTTAAAGAGCCAAGATATTTAATACAGTCAGACTTCCAAGTAAGCCGCGATAATTTCTTGTTTATAAACCTTATGGTTAAGAGGAAAACTACAGTCTTTCGTACATTAAGTTTATAATTTGAGACCTTACTGAAATCATCTATTGTTTTAGGAATGGCAGGATAGATGTAAGTGGATGTGTTATTTGTAACAGGAGGTCATCTGCATATGCCACCACTTTAACCACCTGCTCACCTAAAGAGATACCAGATATGCCCTGGGCACCTAATAGCTTTCTAATAAGGGGCTCTAAGTATATATTAAAAAGGAGGTGGGACAGGGGGCATCCTTGTCTGGTTCCCACATGCAATTTGAAGGGACCAGAGATAACCTCATTGCATGAAATTCTGGCTGAGGGAAACTTATATAGTGAGCTAACCCAGTTCCGGAATCTAGTGGGGAAACCAAATACCTCCATTGCTGCAAACAAATAATCCCAATGGACTCTGTCGAATGCCTTCTCTGCATCCAGTGAAATCAGGACCATTGGATGAGGAGCATCCCTGGATGCCAAGAAGACATGAGCCAGAGTCCTCAGATGGTCCACCGAGGATATCCCCTTCATGAAACCTACCTGTTCATCCCCAATTAGAGAGGGAAGTACTGCTTCCAAGCGATCAGCTAGTAATCTTGCCAGAATTTTAATATCATGGTTCAGAAGGGAGATCGGCCTATAACTTGAGACCTGGTTAGGCGTCCTGTCCGACTTGGGCAGCAGAAGAATCAAAGCCTCAAAAAGGGAGGGATTGGATACCTGACCAGAGAGGATAGACTGAAAAAGTGGTAAAAGAATGGGAGTCAGTTGTTTAGAAAAGGCTTTATAAAAATTGGAGATGAACCCATCCGGACCCGGAGATTTGTCCGATGGAAGGGAGTTAATTACCCATTCTATCTCACCCTCAGAAATGGGAGACTCCAATGCCTTCTGCTGGGACTTTGTAAGACAGGGCAGTTGTAAGTCCCTCAGGTATTTGTAGAGCCTTTCCTAGGATGGATGGTTAGTCATAGGGCCATATAAATCCCTGAAATAAGTTGTGAACTCCTCCACTATCTCCGAGGGTAAGACTTTAAGGGAGTTGTCTTTAGGAGAATGGACCGCAGGAATAAATCTGGCAGATTCCTGCTGCTTAATGCACAATGCTAGCATTCGACCAGCTTTCTCTCCCTGATCAGTATATGCAGATTTTGTTTTCAAAATTGCAAATTCAACTTGCTCCGCCAGCATAGCCAGGTAGGCTTCTCTCAATTTCGTTAAATCTTGTTTAAAAGTCTCTGAGGAGGAAGAAGAGAGAGTGGTCTCCATGCCCCTAATCTGAGAAAGGAGATCGGAAACCCGAGATGCCCTCTCTCTTTTCCTTCTCGATGTTAGGCCAATTATAATCCCTCTTAAATATGCTTTACTAGCCCCCCATACCATATCGGGCTTCCCTATGGAGTTAGTGTTAGTAACAGTGAACTGCTCTATTTGGGATACTATATATTGAACTGTCTTCGGCTCCTTCAATATTTGATTATTCAGCTTCCACCTGCTCCCTTTATTTGGCAAGGAAGCAAAGGATATTAAGCAGGTGAGCACTGAATGATCTGACAGGGGCCCTGAGACAATACTAGAACCTATAACCCCTGGTAAAAGAGCTTGGGAAATTAGGATATAGTCAATCCACGAGGAGGTTGCATGAACCTGGGAAACAAAAGTGTACTCCCTTGTATTGGGATGCAACACACGCCACATGTCACAGAGACCTACAGAGTCCAACAGATCCCTGAAGGCTATTTGGGCTGGGGAGAGACCTTGACGGGATTGACCCGATCTGTCTAGAGCCTGATCAAAAACAAGGTTAAGGTCGCCCCCTATGACCAGAGGGGTATCCAAAAATGGAGTTAAAGCTTCAATTATCTGGACAAAAAAGGTTGGGGAGTCTACATTAGGACCGTAAACAGTACCCAAGACAATGTCCAAGGTATACAATCTTCCTTTTACAAACAGAAATCTGCCCAGAGGGTCAGAGACTACTTGGAGAGGTTTGAATGGAACCAATCTGTGCAGAAGGATCATAACCCCTCTGTTCTTGGTCGTGCCTTCCGCCACAAAAGTATGCCCAATTTGTTGCCATCTCATTTTGTCAGCCTCCCCATTAAGCAGGTGCATTTCCTGCAAAAACATAATTTCTGCCTTTAAATAGTATAAGTGCTTCAAAATTTTATATTGTTTAGTTTTGTGCCTCACCCCTTTAACGTTCCAACTAATAAATTGAATGTTTCTAGCCATCACCCTTATCCCCAGTCTAAGACCTTTCAGAGTGCCGCTTGTGCTCATATATAACGTCCACACTGTGCCAGATGTGTTGTGTGCTGGGCTGTTCTACCTCCCCTACCCTACCATTACTTAGTGCTATCCCCAAACCACCTCCCCAACCCCCCACAAAACACCCCATAAACCCTAACCCCCTCCCACTCCCATCCCCTTTTGCATGGTACATGATGATCGGCAACCTGAAAAGTGCCTCTCCTCCAACCCCCACCCTCCCAAGTAAGAAAACCAGGACAAAGTACCCCATTGTACTGGAACATTCTGTGAAGTATCCCCATTTCCTTCATCTTAGCAACACCCCTTAATAGCTCTGAAGAATTATCTAAACATGCCCAACAAAGAAAAATTGCCCCCTTTGTAACCCTAACAAACCACACAGTAACAAGTACCCATGAGCAAGAGGTGTGCAAAACACCCGATAACAAAGTAAAATAATAATCTCAGATGCCCTCTTAATGGAACAACCTGAGAACAACCAGAAACATCAACAGACCCGAGTGGCGAGGCGCTAACACCCTCTCAAAAATAAAGGAGAGTTTATGCACTCCAAGGTTACTGTCCGGGACACTGTACTTTAACTCCAGAAGCTGTAACTTCATCATTCTTTTAGGGAAATATAAAGAAGGGACCCTCCAAGCAAATAAAACGAGCAGGACTGTAGCAAAGATGCTTACAATCACCTGATTAAAGCTTTCAGACACCTTGCTTTCTAAACCTGTCTGTAGTATCGAGGTCCCCACCTAGTAGTCAAACTTACCCTATCCAGAGCGTGCAGGCATTTTAAAACAAAAGAAGGGGAAGCCATGGGAAGACATGAGCTTAATATATAGACTAGGATGGGACCTCGGTTACAGGCAGGATCTCATTGTAGGCTCAAAAAGAACTGAGCATTCCCCCCATTTCCTTGAAATCGAGGCATCACCCCTACAGGAGTAAACAGCTATAACTGTATAAAATAAGACATAGCTTGGCCACTAATACACCGCCCAGACATCCATTAGTTGAGACCAAATCTGAATAACCACAGGTGCCCACTTGCACCTCGCTTCTATACCAGGCAGGCTGGGCTCAACATTAACTAAAGCATGCAAAGTCAGCATAATGATGAGCAGTCCGGGGATAACAGCCAAAGCGGGAACAAAATGTCTCTTTTAGGTCAAAGAGGTCACCCTCCATGATAATTTCAGCATACGTGTGGGTAACCAGACAGAGCAGCTTGTTGTAGAGCTAGCCCAAGAGACTTTACTAAGATCTGTAGATTAACAGCAGCTAAACAGTTCCACCAGAGGACAGCACAGCATAGCAGACTACTCCAGGTCGAGATTCAGGTAGACTTGAATAGGTCAGGAAGCGCTTCTTTAAGCCCTGCAGTTGCCAACTCCACTTCCTCGTAGGTCACCCAGGAACCATTCAGAAAAACTTGAAGCCTTGCAGGGAAGTCCATTCTGAACTTGATTCCTGAGGCAATTAGTTTGAGGACCAGTTTGTAAAATGTGGCTTATTTCTGACACACAGACAGAGGCAGATCTTGCGCCACCCTCAACTTTTTGCCTTCCCATTGCAAATCTTGTGTGTCTTTAGCTTTGTAAAGAAAGTGCTGCCACTCCTAAAAATTCAAAAAATGAAATACAAGTGACCTGAGGTGGGGCTCCATCAGGGGGAAGGGGGCATAGTGCCTGATGAGCTCTCTCTATGATGTAACCTGCTCCAAAGGGGGAAGGACCTGCCACCTTTTCCACAAACTTCTTAACAAACTTAATAGGGTCAGAGTCCTCTTCTCCTTCAGGCAGACCTATACCTACCACATTATTGTGGCGACTATGACCCTCCAGATCTTGCACTTTATTTTCCATCTTCACTAGCTTTTGCCTCATGACTACCAAATCCAGCTCTGCTTTGCCCTGTTTCCTCTCGCCAGAGCATATGTGCTTCATTAACAGCTGTTTTCTTAGAAGCTCCTCCAAGGAGTTCGAGATGCCTTTTATTTCTTCTGCCATGCTCTGCATTTAACCTTAAAAGGCTGAAACTCCTCTAAAAATTTGAGAAGGTAAGAGGATCCAAGTTGGAGCTCTCGCTAGTGTCAGGCTGCGAGGACTGCAAGGAGGAGGCCCTGACTTTTTTAGAGGCCTTCTCCGGTGTTGCAGGAGGCGTGTGTTTGGTGGTGATTTTCCGCATCTTCTCTTCCATCGACTACTTATCAAGGAGGTACAACCACTTAGAAAGCTGAAAATCAGACGATCAGCGGTAAATATCACTGCAAAATGGGATTTTAAGAATATTTAGCAGGCGGAGGTCAGAGCTAACAGAGAAGTGTCTTACTCAGTGTGCTGCATCACGTGACTCCCCTGGAAATGGTATGTCCAACCACCTTACATTGAGATCATCAATCCAACCATGCAAAGCTGCATTTGGGACATTTATAAGTACAACAGAAGAAAGCCTCCACAATAGACAGATGTAGTTGGCTCATAGAATATGTAACTCAAAGGTTCCCTGGCAGGGTGGTAGCTGAGACAGATCAGATGTTCTGTTGTGTTTGTTTTATTTCTCCCAGAAGATCTGCTGCCTCACTATATTTACACTATTAACCTCCTTCCTTCCATAGAGTTTACAGACATACCTCCAACAAAATTACAACACCTTATCCACTTCCCAATTACTCCCAAGTTTCTGAAAGGCATCCAGGAATTTGGGGTACTTTTGAAGGATGTTCCAGCAAATATTCTTACCTTTTTTGAAGAACACAGAAACATAGTCATTGCCTGTGAATGCATGGAAACTGACTAAGGCTTTCTTTGTTGCAGTGGTCATTTCACACTTGCTAATGTCTAAGATTTCCTACTGTTGCCATGGCCATTGTCCAGGTATATACTTTGCTTGCATTCTGAAAATAGTGGCAGTAAAATTACTGGTATATCGGTGTCCCCAGATGGTAAATGGATGATGACAGTGCCTGGTTTTATTGTAATGGCATGTTTCACATGAAGGGGAATGTTTGTGTCTGTTTCTTCTTGGTCAGAACAGAGATCATCCACAAATACAGTCCCTCTTTGGTGATCATGTAGCATTTGTGCCTCTTTGAAAAATGGATCACTTGGCCCTCTGACAAACTCATACAATTTCTCCCCAGACCTGCATGATCAAGTCAATCAGGCATGCCTTGTTAGATCCATTAGAAAGGAAGTAACTGAAATTCTTTAGCACATTGGTGTTGGGACCTTTAATAATATGTTTCTCACTAAATCCTCATTGAAATCTCTATGCCTCTTTGATTGGCTGCTCTCTGTATGTTGAACCAAAACCAAAAAGAAATTTGCTATGCTCATTCCCTTGTGAAGGGCAAGTGTAGTCCCTCAGGTGCTTGCTGCCAAGGTACATGAAATAAGGAAAGTGCTACCCTATAAGGTGAGCTGTGCAGCTGTACACTGTATTTACCTACTGAGGAAAAAAAACCTTTTGCCAATCCTCTTCAGTAGCACAAAAAACATTTTTTTATTTTTATAATCTTTTAATGAACCATAAAATATTCTCAATATTACTGTCACTGTAAAACATTTTTACATACAGCCCATAGCATACCAAAACATTGAATAGGCAAGAACTTAAAATTGTGTCTGTGTATCAGTAATAATGTGTAAATCATTAGATAAAGTTTAAGGTAACATTTTATAATTTATTTAAGAATGCTGAATGATCAATGGTGCCATTAAGACCTCTGTCACTTCTAGCTCCTAGTTGATATAGCCAGAAGCTTTCTTTCTACAGAATTATAGCTATAACCCTTCTGTCATGAAATTTAGACAGAGGAGTTATTGCTATAATTCTATAGCCACTGCAGTCTCAGTACAGTAATATTTTCTAGCACTGGTTAATTTTGGTATCAGGTGCTCTGGTCAGCCTTATCAAGTTAAGTTACTTTCATACATAAATTGTTTCTTGCTTATTTTTAACATAACCCCATGGGTCCCTTTGGGATATGACAACTGGTGTAGACAAAATCCCGCCCCTGTGAGTTTTAATATATTCTTCAACATAATCCCTAACTGTTTTGTCTGAACTTCCCATTTTATAGCCTTTTGGGAGGTGCCTGAAAGACTGCTCTGAAGAAGGAGCGTCATAGCTCTGAAACGTCAGCACGTATGGACATGGCCAATGCAATCCGAAGCGGAGAGCAGTGAATACACAAAACAGCGCAACTCAAGGGTTCAGAGCTGCAGAGGCACATAAAGAAAGCTAAGCAGGCTTCCATTCTTTATTACAAGTCACGGCAGCACTTGAGTATTGGAGAGCAACAGTGCTTCATGACACATAGCTCTTTTATAGCTTTGGGCACTGTAAAGTGAAGCAGCATCTTACCATGGAGTGAAAATAAACTAAAGGAAAGGCATAAGCATTCCCAACCTTTGGATTTAGGCAACAGAGCCACAAAAAACAAAATGAAGGGTAACAACCCAGCTCTAAGATGGCTAAAAGAACTGATAACATAAACACTTTTTTTACATGGGAAATAAGGACACAACAGCAGTTCTGAGTAGAAATGTATTTAAATAACAATAACTCCTAAGATTTTATGGTTTATTAAAAGAATATAAAAAAATGTTTTTGTACTACTTAAGAGGATTGGCAAAATGTTTTTTTTTTCCCTCAGTAAATAAAGCGTGTAGCTGCATAGCTCACCTTATAGAAGAGCACTTTCCTTATGCTCTCTGTATGTATCTGCAACAACATCCACTCTTGCAAATCCTTTTGCAAGAGTGGAAGTTGAGAGGAGTTTCATTGCCAGATCACAAAAGATTTCAGGGATTCTTGCCATAACCTGCAATGGTGTTGTCCCTCTAGTTCCATATGCACTGGCTAGACACAGCGGGACTGGGCCCAGGCAATATGTTAATAACTTGGTTATATCTACAGGAAAGTTGTGCTTGTTTGAAAGGGCAAAACATTTTCCCAATATATCTTTTAAAAATTTAAGTTCTATAACTTTTCCTTTGGTGGTTACCTATGTTTTTTTTTTGCATCATTGAAGGTTTTCAATGAGGCTTTTGGAATTGTAGCAAAATATTTCTTTTTACCATTTTCCAATCTTTCTTTGACAAACTGTTCATACATTTCTGTACCTCCTTCAATGATACCAGTGAGGTTCTCTTCAATATCAGGCGCAACAGTTGCTCCCGAGGACACATTGTACAATCTTTCAGCATCTAAAGTAGCACTGAATGGGTTGATAAACTCTTGATTGAGAACAGTCAATATGGCTTTGACACATTGTTCTGACTTGATGATTTCAGATGGCCTGCATGCTTTTTGTGGATTACTGGCTGAACTGTGAAGGCCAGTCACCTCTAAAAATACCTCTCTGAATTTTGCTAGATGTGGCTGGTTTAACTCCCATTTATCATAGGCCATTTGATTTGCAACAAAATGCTTGATTCCACATGGAATTTTGGAACTTTGATTGTATGTCTGTTCACCAGCTTGGTCAACTGACTCCCTAAAAGCTTTGGGATGGCACCTTTGAACTGAAAGCCCTTGCTTTTCAATTAATATCCTGGACCCTGGATGAGAAGCTTTAAGGGTTTCAAGTGTGTGCACATAGTAAGCCCCATAACGAGCATCATTTTTCTTTTTTGAAACTAAAGAACAGGAGCAGTGAACATTTCCAACACAATAGTCTGCAATCAAAGTTGTTTTCTTTTATTGCTGTGTGGAGCAGATGCTGCCAATCCACTATATCCAGATATGTCATCCAGAGCTGTGGGGGTTTTCTCTAGCTCACCACGATGAATCTGCTGCCTGAAGGCCTCATACTTAGTCTGGAAAGTGACAATCTCATCTTCCTGAAGCAGTTTATGGAAGTCTGTGGGTTGAGGTGATGATCTGATCAGGTCAAGCAATATTGCAGGGGTGGCATTCAATTTTGTTGAATACTCTAGAAATCTGACTTGAATCAATCACTCTAAAGCATCTACAAAATGCTCTTGTACAGTCCATGCCTGATTGTAATACTTCCCACATAAAATTCCCCTCTTTTGCTGCCAGAGGCACAAAGACCAGCCTGAAATACTATGTCCTGAAAGCCACTGCCACCAGTTAACTGTCCTATAATGCCAATGTCTTAAAGGAATAGGTGGAAAGCTCCCAAATGAATTATGATTTTGTGGAACTGATCTGGGAAATTCCACACAACATGATAAGCCTTTGATGCTGCTCCAATATCAAGTGTCAGGTGAACATAGGGCATATTTACTTGCTGAGCTATTTCTTGTGTCTGTGTGAGGTATTCAACTACAGTGGCATAATCAGTGAAGAGTTTGTGGATGGGTGGAAGATATGTGATAACTATCTTCTTTGGTGAACTTGAATGATTGTTACAAACTAGCATTAGCCAACCAGTAAACCTTGGGATAAGCTGATCCTCCTTGTGTGCTTTCTGACCAAGTTTCCATAACATTAGCTTTGCCTTGCCAATATTTACCACTGATGTTGGCACAGTAGGCTTGGGCATATTGCCAAATGTGGTTGGCTCCTTCTTTGAATTCACCTGTCGATGTTCTAATTCCTTTTTGTTAGATATAATTGTCCTTCTTTTTGAGTGAGGAATTTCAATAGAATCTTCATGAAGAGTGGAGCCTTCAGATTTTTCTTGGTATGCAACACCATGTGTATTGTGTATTGTTCCACGTCCAGTTACTGCTTCAATGGTCTGCTCAAAATTGTCCATCCAGAAAACTGTTAAGACAACAGAAGACTCTGACTTTGGTTGAAGTGGCTGTTACAGACCTTAATCTTGAAAATGCTGAGAAAGTTTGACTAAACCAGCTTCAGTTTCACACACTTGGTCATGATTGCAAATATTTCCTAAATGAAAGAAAAACAGGCAATACTACCTCCACAAGCCTGTAGGAATGCCAACACCAAAACCAGTCACTTTATAACTTGGGCTGGCAGTATAGCCTAGAGGTTAGAGGAATGAGGTGTGAACAAGTTTGATACCTCCAGCAGACCAGACCTGAGTTTGATTCTCACAACCTCCACTTGCATACTGTGTGACTCTAAGCAAGTCACTCAACTGCCCAGTGCTCCCAGGTTGCCCCTGAAAACAGGTACTTGTGCCTAGTGGGCCTTACCTGGTTACCAAAGACTAAAATAAAATAAATGAATAAATAAATAAATAATAATTTAGTTTTTCTTGTTTCAACACATATTATCTTGAAGCATTCATATATTCATTTCATAGCAAGGTGAATTATTTCATGGTTCCTTAATTGCATTAGTTGTTCAAACAAGCAATAAAGAGACTCATCATTAATTATATTTCATTAAATACAATTCTGTGCCACTCAATAAGGTAAACTGCAAGTGCAAATAGAGTAAGGTTAAAAACTTAGCAAAACTGCCATGAGCAAGTATACAAGCGAAATTTTCCTAAGTGAACTAAACTGTTCCAGAGCTATACTTCCTTAAGCAAGAGACAGATGTGAAATTAAGTAATTAGTAAATTTAGACAAGCAAAATATAGTTACCAATGGCAAAATTTCGACGAACATGCATAATTGTGTCCAAGCTACTACTTCAATTTTGCCCAAACTTCATGCTGCATTTACCTTTGCTAAGGTTTTTTAGCAAATTCTCAGAGCTTTAAGAAAGGAAATGGAGGTCCCAGCCTTCTTATATATTATTTCTACCACAGGTCCAAATTATAGCAAGGCAGTATTTTTTAAACCTACTGAAATGTGATTGTTTCTAATGTATTTATTGATTGTTTGCTTACTGTTTGTTTATGTACATTCTGCAAATTATTGTACCAGCATGTTGACTGTATTTAATTTATGATCCCAGGTTGCATTTGAAAATGGCCCTTGGCTCACATTTCCTACCGGAAAACAAAAGTTTAAATAAATAAACAAAATATTATCACTCTCCTTCACTAAAAAGCTTATTAGGTCAGAGTAATATATATATATATTATGGTAGCACATTAGTGCTCCCATAGTTAGAGTTGAGGAGCCATTTACATGTTAAACCTGAAATTTTGCACCTTAATAACTTTGCAACCGTTAGATGGATTTGCCTGAAATTTGGAATACATGATCAAGATCCATGCACCTTGGGATCTGCCAAGTTTCGTACTGGTTGGATATATGGCTGTGGAGTTATTAAGCGTGATCTGTGCATGCATTTACGCTTTTTGGGGAATTCTATGGGCACACCTACAGGTCGCACGCTTTCCGCGACTGGTCCGACATCTTCAGGAAACGTGCGGGCTAGGGTCCCCGATGTGCCTTTCAAAGATTTCGTGAAAAAATATTAAACGGTTCAAAAGTTATTCAAAAAACAAGTTCCCACTATAAGTCAATGGGAAAAGTTAACAAAAAGTTCAACAGTGTCGCAAATGCAGTTTTTACTTTCGCAAATGGCCATTTTTACTGTTGCAAATCTGCCATTTTGTTTTCAGTTGGTGATCAGAAAGATGCTTGGCATTTAAATTTGGGACCATCTAGTAACCTAATTCTTTTTGTATTCACCTAGTCGGACCCTGAGGATGCTAGCCATGTCTTTATTTTGGGGTAAAACACCCCAGAAATATGGTTTTCACATTTCAGGAAAAAGTACTTTCACAAAGTACTTTTGCACTTGTGACACTGTTGAATGAATTTGTGAAAGTTTTTGCAAATTGAGACAATACTTTTCTACGCTGTGGGAAAATGACAGCAATTTTTTGGTACCCCACTGCAAAAGAGTGGTTTGGTGTTTTGGGCTGAAATTTGGAGGGGACATAGCTGACATCTCACAGATGTGCCTTTCAGTATTTTGTTGAAAAAATATTACATGGTGGCAAAGTTACAGCACTACAAAATTGACACTTTTTCCCATAGGATAACATTATGGTGTCTGATGCATTGCAGCAATCCTTTGGCCCACTGCTGCAAAATAACAGTTCAGTCTTTTGGGCTGAAATTTGGAGGGAGGACAGCCAACATCCCACAGATGTGCCTTTTTCTGGTTTGGTGAAAAAATATTGTAGGGAGCCAAAGTTATGGCACTCCGAACTTCTCTTTTTTTCCCATAGGATAACATTACGGCATCCACCACGCCTTTCAGGGCCCGTATCTCGGAAACGGTGCAAGATACGGACTTTTCATCAGAAAAATACTTAGCCCAAACTAGTCAGGAAAGTCATAAATCATATGACTTTTAATTTTTTTCACGTCAGACGGTTCCAGAGATATAAGCAATTTAGTATTCCAACTCCTCATTTTCTGCTCTGAGACCCATTATTATGCATACATTCTTTGTACTCACTGTCTTTCTCTATGAAGCTTTTGGGGAAAGCCAGCCTGTGCGCTTACATTACTGTTACCGTTGCCCTTTCCGCTTGCGGTTCCGTACCCGTTTCACTTACCATTCACGTCTACCCCACCATGTGCGTTATCCTTTGCATTTTCATTTGCGCTTTCGTTTCTGTTATTTTTCACCATTTGTGTCTACAGTACTGTTTCTGTTTCGCTTTGTGTCACCATGGCCATTACCATTTGCATTTGTGGCCATCATGTTACTATGTCACAAGACATCATGTGGCGGACCGTTCCCATCTACGCCACTGTGTGTGTTACCCTTTCTGTTCTCATTCCGCTTGTGTTACCATGTGTGCCACTGTTAGTGCTTCTGTTTGTGTTGCTGTTCCTGTTACTATGTCACAAGATATCACATGGCGGGAGCATGGGGCCCGAAGGGCCCCTCGCTCCCTCTGCCGCATTACATTCACTATTTCTCATTATCATTCTCAAAAAGAAGGGAAATTAGAGGCAAAAAACTCAGTTTAATGCATCAGTTAGGGTTGTTCCAAAGCAACAAAAGTGATGAAATTCAGTGTTAGGGTTGAATACCCCCCTTGGACCCCCCAGCCCACCCTCCCAACCAGCATTGGGGTGCGCATTGGGGTCTTCAGTTCTAACTCTCACCCCATTCTCCTATACCTCTGCTTCTTTACACATATGATGGGGTGAGAGTTAGGGCCGACAACCCCAATGTGCACCCAAATGCCAGTTGAGGTGGGCTGGGGTCCAAAGGGATTTTTCAACCCTAGTACCTAATTTCCTCACTTTTGTCACTATAGCTCCAATTATTCACAAGATCGAGTGAAATAAATTATTTTTCAACCTTTCCTTTGCTATCAGCTTATTTGGGATAAAAGTTTCAATATAAAGCATCCACAAACCAGAAAAGCACCATTTAAATTCACCATCTTAGTCATGTGCAGTGTCCATATGAAATTATGTCCATGCGAAGAGATGAAAAAAGTGACTGATAGAGAACATCATGCTTAGATTAGAATAGCTGAACTTCGTAGATGCACAGTGATGTAAAAGTGATTGATAGCCTATGGTTGTGATATAAATAAAAAATACTAAAATGTGCTAGAAAGTGAAAAATGCTTGCGATCACAGAAGCGATTATTTTGCTGCTAACAAATTAAACTTATTATTTAAAATGCAATCAATAGTACTGTATAAATATGCTGAGTACAGTTACACATATCTTACAGTCACTAGCTGATATCACAACCACAAAGTATATCCCATAAAACACTGCGGGAACTTAAGCAAATATATATTTTTCTTTTGCTTTAGTAGGAGGATAATCCAGTGGTTGGGTATGGGGCTGGTCTTTTTTTGGGGGGGGGACAGAAAAGGGGAAGAAAAGAAGAGGCAAACAAAGGGGAAACCCTTATTTCACCTATCCTAGCATAAACAACCTATTATAGAACAGAGATGCTAAAGTTCTCCATTCATTGGATTATATTCTAAAGTTTATACTCTATGTACCAAATCCTCTATATAACTAAAAAACTAAAATCATGATGTACCAGAGATCATTTCATCCTAAATGTTAGTCTGGAATTTTAGGAGTCCAAAAATCCATTTGTAATTCCTTATTTAGTCCAAAAGAAACCAGAGTAGACAAAGTAAATATCCAAAAACTTTCTCTTTGATATTGGAGGGATCGGATGTCCCCATTCTCGGTCCTGTATCAATCTTTTCCAATCCAAGGAATCTGACATCCTTTACTACCCCATGTCCCATTTGCATTAAATACTTAACAGTTGCATATCTTACATTTCCAGTTCTTATTGCTGTTAGGTGTTCTGATAGCCTCTGTTTTAACTTTGATTTTGTTTGTCCCACATAGCTTGCTCACAAGGACATTTTAGCAAATACACAACTGCTGTAGTTGAACATTTAATGAAACCATTTATATTGAATTCTCTGTTGTTGCCTGGATGCTTAATTTGTTAAAATTATTGCTCTTTTGGCAATAGACACATCTTCCACATTTGGAGTTACCATATGGTAATTTGAATAATCAGGTATCTTTTTTCACATCTAAGCTGGTTACAGTGAGTACTAACATGTCCCTAAGATTTTTTTCCTTTTCTGTATGCAATCTGAGGTGGATCCAAAAATTTTCCAGCTATAGTGAAATTCATTTGTAAAAGGTTCCAGTTCTCTGTGATGACTCTTCCGATTTTACTAGAAATTGGATTATGCTAAGTCACAAAGTATGTGTCTTTTTGTATCATTTTGCACATAAGTTTTTTAATCAACAATTCCTCTCAGTCCATTTGTTTGACTTTATTGAATTGAAGTGCAATTGTGCTTTCCATATATCTTCTTTGATGAAATCTGTTTTCCATAGTTTCTGCATGTCTATTACAGTCAGCAATGTCCATACAGTTCCTTTTGCTCAAATGAATTGGCTTTTTCGGTATGTTCTCAATAAGGTGTCTGGGGTGGCAGATGTTTCCATGCAAGATTGTATTCTGCTCCATAGGTTTTCTGGATAATGTGGTCTTAAGTACATTCCTTCTTTTACATGTCCAAGTCCATGAAGTGTACATGTATGCTGCTAAATTCATGTACAGTTTAAATTACTGGTGGTAGAATTAATAAAATCCATGAATATCTCCATTTGCCCTTCTGTATTACTCCACACAATAATGATATCATCGATATAGCATTTATAAAGTGTGATATGTTCAGCAAACCCATTGCCAGTGGCTTCAAGCAAAAAGTCCTGTTCCCATGAACCCATACAGTATATAGATTTGCCAAATTACGGGTGAATGCCATCCCCGTTGCAGTACCACTGTTTTGGTATAACAACTACTGCCAAAAAGGAAATATATAGACTCTAGCATAAATCTTGCCATAGTCACAAGGAAGCATGTGGGAGGCATCACTTATCCCTATATTGTTCCAATGTTTTGAATCACCAAAAGGCCCCACTCATGGAGGATATTTGTGTATAAACTCTATGGCAATTCTTTCTAGCAAATTAGTTTCACACACCTCTATGCCTTCAATCTTTCTTATAACATCCCTTGTATCTTTTAAGTATTCAGATAATTGGGGTACCCATCTTTTGATGAATTCATCCATGTATTTTGATAGTGGCTCAGTTACAGAATTTAGACTAAAACTATCAGATGTCCTGGAAGTTTTTGTTCATGTTTGTGTAATTTTGTAATAGATAAAGAACTGATTTTACTGGATGTGGTACTGTCAAATATTTTAGATCTGTCTGTAATCCAACCCTTTTCACGTGCTTGTTGTAGCACCTGATCCACCCTTCTTTTGATCTCTAAAGTGGGGTCCTTATTTAATTTCTGATAATGATTCTGATTATTCAACATTCTCATTGCTTCTTGTATACAGTCCTGTTTGTCTCAAATTACAATTGCTCCATCTTTGTCCGCCAGTTTTATGATTGCTCCCTGTATATTTTCTAGTTCTTGTAATGCCATTCTCTCTGATCGTGTTAGATTATCCTTCAAATATTTTTGTTTTTTTATCACCTTCTTTACTGTTTTGTATATCTTATAGTCTTCCACTGTCGTGAAGGTTCTTAGACTATCACTGGAGGGGACTGGAGTTAATTTATTTTTAAGGTTGTGCTGCTCCCTATTAGGTGCTCAACATGCCACATTCTGTGCTGGTGGGGTACATGCAAAAAGCTCAGTCAGTCTCAATTGTCTGAAAAATTTGAACTTATCAACTTCTAAATTAAAAAATATTAACTTTATTTTTTGGTACAAATGATAATCCTCTGGTTAGAACCAATAGTTGGGTTTGTATGATTGGGACACTTGAGATGTTGATGACTGCCAGTTCTCTCATCTGTTTGAGCTCCTCAGTTCTTTTTGGTAATACTAATTGTAACCCCAATTGGTGTTTTAGCCTCCTGTTCTTCTTCCGCTTCCTCTCATTCCTCCTCTTTCTACCCCTCCTTATCCTCCCCTTTGCTCGAAAAAAGGAGACATGCTGGTGAAGGTACTGGGTCTCTGTGAATCTTGGACAATTCTTGGTCACAATGATCTTTCTGATCTTTTTGAATCTGAGCCTACATCTGATCCTGCTGATGATAGATCAGTGGGTACCTCCTCAGTGTTAGTGGGAGTTATATCTTGTGTATCTGAGGGACCAGGGACCCAATTTCAAGATGGTGTATGCTAACACAAGTTGAGTTATGCCAAACCCCATGGCATAACTCATGACTTGCACCATGTGTTATGCAGTACCCTATTCCAAAAGACACCTTGTGCTATGTCAGCTGTGGGCTACCCCAACCATAGGATAAGCCACCCACTATGCCACAACCTGCAACAACATGACACAAGGGTGGGTTATAGCAGCAACTGAACCCTATTCCAGAAGGGCAGCTGCCGTAATCCACTAGCACAATTCTAGGAGCTGCACTGGTGGAGCTAATGAAGAACATCTCAGAGACATGCCCAATCTGCAGTGCCATGGAAAAGGTCCTGCTGTGCTCCCTGTGCCTCCATGAACATGGCCATGCCCCCACCCCTGAATGTCAGGGACCCCTGGGGTCCATTCTCCACTGTGCCCCCTGGACTCCTGTGCCATTTGTCCAGCCCCCCATGCCCCTGGTGCATGCCATGGTGTTCTGGGGTGGGGGGGCTCTGGGGGGAAGTCTGTAGGGGGCTGTGACTTGTGACATGCGGGGCTATTACACCATGCCAGCAGCATTAGCCTACGCATGTCACAAGTCACACGTCATAAGTGCAGGGACCCGCCGGCCCAGTGGCGCTGAGGGTTGAGGCGCTGGACACCACACCTCACACCACTCCAGCGACCCATGTTTGGGAATGGGCACGGGTTGCCGGGGGTCAGCGGGGTGGAGATGGATTGAGCGTCCGGGTGGACTGCTCTCCATCTCCGGGGTGGGGGGATTTGGTCATCCGGTGCTTGTCTGACCCCTAGTGGAGGCTGGGGGACCAACCAGATGTAGCCGCAAGACTAAGGAGGGCAGGATGCTTATGGCCTTGACTTTAGTACGCGCAGGGCGTCGCGCGCGCACTCAGTCGCTGAGCGCCATTGCACGCCATGGCCTGTCGGGGGACAAGAAAAAAAATAGGCCTGGCAGCATGATGTCGTTCCTGGTGCAATTCCTGGAGGACGCCTCCCTGGCATGGATCCGTTGTGGTGGGTCAGTCCTCCCTCACCACCCTGCCACAGAAGGAGTAAGTGGAGTGTGGAAGGAGGCGTCTCATGTCCAGGAATGGCACTGGGGAATGGCAGAGTGCGGGGGGGGGTAGCTGGAGCTCCAAAAAAATAATACCCCAAAAAATAAAAAATAAAATAAGTGCAGGGACCTTGCCACTCTTAGAATATGGCATAGGGTCCCCGGCATACTGGTGAATGTCACAACTCACATACACCTATGAGTTGTGACATTTGCCTTGGAATCAGCCCCTATGTCTTGTTTTTCTGTCACTCCACACATATGCTCTCTTACTAGCATGGCCTCCATTGTCCTTGTTATGTTTGATCAATTTTTGCTTCCTTATTTCTTCCCTATATTCATTTAACATTTGATCAATCTTCACTTTCCAATCATTTAAGTCTACATTTGTTAAAGTTTATATATATTTCAATCCAGTTTCTTTATTTCTCCTAATATATTGTTACTTTCTTTCTCCTTTTCTTGATTAGTAACAGAATCAATCAAATGAGCATTTGTTTACTGATAAATCACTTCTATCTCAGCAAAAGTAAGTACCAGTATGGATTAAGCAAACAGATACTTTATTAGAAGAAGGGGGTCTCATTTAAGTAAAAAAAAAAAGAAGAAAGTCACTGTGTGTTTCTCTGAGGAAGGGGGCTGTATCAGCTTAATTTACCAAGTCAGTGCAGAGAGTGAATCTACTTGGGGGTGTGGCTTAGCAGCTTAGGAGTACAAAAGCATGTGGCTCCAATTACAGCTTATTGCTGTTTTAACAGAAGAGAACTTTGGTTTCAGAGCAAGAAGCAGCAGTCTAGAACTACAGAATTTTTACTAATTGCCCTCCTTTCCACCCAAAGCCAGTTCTATTTTTATAGCCAATGGATTTGACTGACAACAGGAACTTCCTGTGTGGCAGTAGGAAGGGAAGGATCACTGAGACACATTAGTTTCATCAACCTTGAAGGAACCTAAAAATAACTCTTTCTCCCTCCCAGGCTGCTGGAGGTCTGAATCTAAGCATGGAAGAAGGAGACTACTGAAGACTACAGGAAGTTCCTGTCCCAGAACAGAAAGGGCGAGAGTTGTAAGGGCACATAGGCAGAAGGAAAGTAAGTGTAAAAATACATAGAGGAAGGAGACAGTAAGCATACAAAGCAACAGGAGAGGGGACACAAAATAAGTCAAGAAGGGAGTGGTGCAGTGCAATGGCTGTGGGGCAGCAGTGTTCCGGGAGACATTCTGGAAGCTGTGATGCTGCTCTGTTTGCAGGCACCTCTCTGGTCTGAGGGAGGAGGTTGCCCATCTACAGGCTGACCTGGCTAGGATTCATGAAACCTCTTCCCCAACCCTGGGACCACCAGGGCCACCACTGTTACCTCAGATATTGCCAAGAAAGAGGAGTGGTTGGACCAAGGTGGGCTCAGGGAGGGAGAGGATGGTGGAAAAGAGCTGCATCCCTCCAGTTGTACCTCTTCACAATTCATATGCTGTTCTGGCAAAGAGTGGTTCCTTTATGGAGGCATCTGCAGTGGAGATCAAGGAGGATGCTGGGAAACTCCACAAAGGAGAACCACAGGAGGGTGGCACAAGACCCCAGAGGGGAAGGAAACAACTCCTGGTGTGGGACTCAATCATTAGGGGGTTGAAGTGGGGGAGGAAGGTGATAGGGAGGTAAGGTGCCTGCCTGGTTCCATGGCTCAGAGGGACAGGAAGTGAATCCTCAGGATTGCGGGAGCAGCTGCACGAGGGAGGGAGTTGGATGTCATTGTCAACCTAGGGACAAATGACCTGGCTATGAATGGGATCAGAGCAGTGCAAAAGGGGTTTGTGGAGTTGGGGAA
This sequence comes from Neoceratodus forsteri, assembly GCA_016271365.2. NCBI lineage: Eukaryota > Metazoa > Chordata > Ceratodontiformes > Ceratodontidae > Neoceratodus > Neoceratodus forsteri. Next base: position 775,789,139 of record CM057449.1, on the reverse strand, counting down.
GGGCCTTAGACAAGTAGCATGTACAGTAATGTTTTCGGAGGTGCTGCATGTCTATGGCAAGGATGATGCTAGGTTATTCTGCACCATGAGATTCAATGAATGTATGAAAAACTGGTGTGGAGCTCAGGATTTTGGCTTCATTGGGGACTGGGGAACCACCTGGAGGATGCAGACTTATACTGGCATGATGGTCTGCATCTGTCCAGGGGAACCAGGATCCTAGGTGACAGGTTTAAATGCTTCATTGGCAAGGATTTAAACTAGCCAAGGGGGGAGGCACTGAAAAAGAGCAGGGAAATCCAAGACTACCCCCACAAAGCACAGTAGTTAGAGAGGTAAACACCAAGGTAGAGAAGTCAGTAGGGAGAAGGACAGGGATAAATTCAGAAAAAGGCAGTAAGGACAGGGATGAGGCTAAAAGGGGTAAGGCCATAAAAAATAAATGGAAGGTGATGAGTACCAATGCCCACAGTCTGAGCAACAAGCTCCCTGAACTAGTGGCCTTGATGGAAGAGGGATGCCTGGATATTGTGGCAGTCACTGAAACATGGTACAGAGTACCATGACTGAGATATCAACATACCAGAATACACAGTCTACAGGAGGGGTAGGGTGGGTCAAAGATGAGGAGAAGTAGCTCTCTATATAAGGGAAGTGATTAAAGCAACAGAAAGAGTAAACAGGAAGCTGATGAGTCACTATGGGTCACCCTGGAGACAGGAAATGGCACCACAATCCGCATGAGGGTTGTGTACAGACCCCCCATCTCAGGGGGAGGAAATGGACAAGGAAATGATAGAAGGCATCCTTAAAATGGCAGAAAAAGGGGTGATATTGTTGATGGGGGACCTAAATATGACAGATGTTAACTGGAGTACCTTTGCTGTAGGCACATCCAAGAGCAGGGTCATTCTTGATGCCGTACATGGGGATGCCTCAGACAGCTAGTGTTGGAACCCACTCAGGAGGGAGCAATCTTAGACCTGGTAATCTCAAATGGGGAAGGAGACAGGATCTCAGATTTAGAAGTAGGTAGCCATCTGGGAATAAGTGACCACCAAACAATGTGGTTCACAATAAACACAGCCATAAAGTCAAGCCATTCAAAAAACAAGAGTATTGGACTTTAGGAAGACTGACTTTGGGAAAATGAGAGAGTGCCTTAGAAAAGCACTAGCAAACGGGCAAGAAGGAGGGGTGGAGGAACAATGGGGGATAATCAAAACAGCCATCACAGAAGCAACAAGCCTTTGTGTGAAGCAAATCAACAAAACAAAATGAAGGAAAAAAACACTATGGTTCTCAAAAGAGGTGGAAGGGACGGTTAAGGAGAAAAGGATAGCATTCAGAAAATGTAACGAAACACAGAAGGAGCAGGACAGAGAACTTTTTCAGTTAAAGCAGAAGAAGGCAGGGAAGGCAGTCAGAATAGGAAAGGCACAGACTGAGGAAAAGATAGCCAACTCTGTTAAGAAGGGGGAAACACCTTTTATAGGTACATTAGGGAGCAAAGAAAGACCAAGGGAGGAATACAGAGACTTAATAAAGGGGAGAGAATGTGGGCAGAGGCTGACAGTGAAAAAGCAAGGATACTGAATGAATATTTCTGCTCAGTATTCACAACGGATGAGGAGGGAGAGGTACCTAAACCAAACAAGAGAGAAACTCTGAATTGGGGGGTCGATACCAGTCCATTCACAGAAGAAAGGGTTTTGAAATAACTCTTGAAACTGAGGGTGGACAAAGCAATGGGGCCTGAAGCGATTCACCCAAGAATTCTAAAAGAACTAAGGGTAGAATTAGTAGCAACACTGACTACTCTCTTAAACAAATCATGGGAGGATGGGGTGGTACCTGAGGACTGGAGGAGGGCAAATGTGATTCCACTTCACAAAAGTGGGAACAGGGTAGAGGCAGGAAACTACAGACCAGTTAGTTTGACTTCAGTGGTAGGGAAAATGATGGAATCACTTCTGAAGGGAAGAACTGTTGAGTACCTAGAGGCCAGTGAGGCACAGGACCTAAGGCAGCATGGTTTCACAGCAGGAAGGTCATGTCAGATGAACTGAATAGATTTCTTTGACTGAGTGACCAAAGTAGTAGACCAGTGAGGGGCTGCGGATATGACCTACCTAGGTTTTAGCAAGGCATTTGACACAGTCTCACACAAAGATTAATATACAAGTTGACCAGTCTTGGAGTGGGTCCCAAGGTGGTAGCCTTGATAAAAAACTGGCTGCACAACAGGACGCAAAGGGTAATAGTAAATGGAGTCCACAGTGAAGAATGGAGGGTAACTAATAATAATAATAATAATACTTTATTTATTGTGCGCCTTTCAAATATCAAGGCACACTACAATAAGATGATAAAATACAAAAAAGTCAACATCATAAAACCAAACAGAATCGAATCAGTAAACAGTTGCAACCATAAGCTTTTCCCACAGGAAAGATTTCAAAGGCTGTTTAAAACTCCCATGGTCATACACTCCCTAACTAGCGGGCTGCATGGGTTTCAGTACTAGGACGGTCCTCTTTAATGTCTTTATAAGTGACATTAGAGAGCAACTGGAAGAAAGGTATGTCTCTTTGCAGATGATACAAAGATCTGCAACAGGGTCGATTACACAAGGTGGGGTGGAAAGAATGAAAAGGGACTTGGCAAGGTTGGCGGAATGGTCAAATATGTGGCAGCTTAAATTCAGTGTAAAGGGTGCAAGGTAATGCATCTGGAAACAAACCCAGGGAAGAGTAGACAATGGGGTGAGTTAATAACAACAACAAAAATCGAAAAGAGACCTAGGAGTAATTATGTCAGATGACCTAAAGGTGGGCAAGCAAGTGGAGAAGGCAGTAAGGAGGGCTAGGGGATACTGGGATGCATAGGAGGGCATCAACAGTAGAAAAGAGAAGTTGTTATCCCTCTGTACAGACAGTTAGTGAGACCCCATCGGGAGTACTGTGTGCAACTCTGGAGACCCCATCTCCACAAAGACATAGACAGAGTGGAGGCTGTTCAGAGGAGTGCAACCAAAATGGTGCAGGGTCTGCACCAGAAGACTTATGAGGAGAGACTAAAGCAGCTTAATATGTATACCCTTGAGGAAAGGAGGGAGAGAGGAGACATGATAGAAACTTTTAAGTATCTCAAGGGAATTAACAAAGTGCAAGAGGATAGTATCTTTCAGAAGAAGAGATGTGCAAGAACAAGGGGTCACAATTTGTAGATAGAGGGGGGACGGCTCAGAGGGAATGTTTGAAAGTATGTTGTCACAGAGAGGGTTGTGGATGCATGGAACAGCCTTCTTGAGGAGGTTGTGGAGTCAGAAACAGTGGGGGAATTCAAGAATGCATGGGACAGGCATAAAGCAATTCTAGTGGGGGGTAGGAGGAAGTAAGCTGTTGATTAACTAGAATCTGCAGCTTATCCATCAGGTAGGGAAATGGGCAGACTAGGTGGGCAAGCGGTCCTTATCTGCCATCAGATTCTATGTTTCTATGTTTCCATTTGCCATTCTCTCCCACTTAGTCATCAATTCATTGTCTTCCAAGCCATAGGCTGGATGTTTCTGTATTCGTAGCCCACGTGGTATTTTTCTGACCTGCCAGTACCTAGTCAGGGATACTGCTGCATGTTGTATCTTATTTTTTTTTCCTCTGTAGAATCTCTATGTACCTTAAATCATCATTATCATGTGCTTGTCCATTCCCATTACTAAACATGTTCTGATATCCTTCTATGGGTTCTGTAATTCTTAACCCTTCTTCTTCAGAAATTGACAAGCAGTCAGAGTAGTCTGCTGAACAAACCATTATCACACAGACAATGCAAATAGTAACTAAAAGTCAGTTGTATCAGACTTGGTGCACCTGGAGCCTACTACTGCCAAAGTAGGGCTTAGTACCAAGGCAAAAAGCAAGAATTTCTCCCAGCTTCCAGATCGATCCTGGTACGTGCACTGGTTTGTATACACAGCAAAAAATATTTGAAAGAAAAATCAGGCAATACATCCCCCACAAGCATGTAGGAATGCCAGCACCAAAACCAGTCACTTTAAAAACTTTAATAATTTAGTTTTCTTGTTTCAACACATATTATCTTGAAGTATTCACATATTCATTTCACACCAAGGTGTATTTTTAATGGATCCTTATGCATTAGTTGTTCAAACAAGAACTAAAGAGCCTCATCATTAGTTATATTTAATTAAATACAATTCTGTGCCACTCAGTAAGGTAAACTGCAAATAGAGTAAGGTTAAAAATGCAGCCAAACTGCCATGAGTAAGTATATATGCGCAATTTTCCCAAGTGACTGAAACTGTTCCAGAGCTATATTTCCTTAGGCAAGAGACAGATGAGAAATTGTAGAGAAGCGAAATATAGTTACCAATAGCAACATTTCACTGAACATGCATAATTGTGTCTCGGGCCTCCTCAATGTTCCCAGCTCTTATCATGAACCTCCCCACAGACAACAGATTTGATCCCCTAAGATCAAACTCTCCTCATGAAAAACAGTCAGATACAGCAGTAGGGGTACTGAATCCTCCAAAGTACTGAAGGTACCAAAGCTATCAGCAGGAGAACCCTCCAGGTTGGATCGAGTATCTACACACATAAACCAGCCTGAGGTGCTGTAAGTCCCTACCTCCCTGCTCACAGCCCCATTGCAGCTGTCCTTTCAGAATCCAGCCCCAAGCTGAACAAAGCACCTTTATTTTTTTATTATTATTTATTTATTTAGTTTTTGTTGAAAGGGTAAATGCACTAGACAAATCCTTCCTATTTTCAGGCACGACCCGGGGGAGGGGGGATACAGATGAATGCCAACTGACTTTGAACCAGATTAAGCTGTTGGTGGTATTTATAGTGAATGCAAGTAATCTCTTCTAAGGAATGACAGTGCCCTCTTTCTTTGAAGATTGAGGTCAGCTGACCACTGGGTATCAGGACCAGGATCTATTGCCTCCCCCCTCTCCCACTTAACCACATGTTAGGGATGAGTTGAACCTAGGGGCTACTGTCACACCCTGGTCCTTTGAAAGAGACACGCCGTGATCCCTCACTCTTTACTAATATTCCTCTACCCCCCAGAGATCAGAGAAAGCAGCACTTGTTCTCTGATTTACTGAAAGTATCCACCTCTTCAATCTAATGGCCAGTTAGCTATTTTGAAGTTGCTGTATTACCAGCCATCTTTGTGCATCTCACAGAAAATTAATATTTTTGAGCTGAGGGTCGGTAGCTTTATAATAAGAATCGTACACTGGATGATGCAAGACTTTGAGGTTTCTTCTAATGTTCAATCTGTTTATCATGTCAACTCTTTTCATTACTGTACTCTTAGGGTCACTTATGGCCCAAAACAAGTTTCACTGACTGTTTCAGGCTTGTGAGGAAAAATGTTTTGGTGGCTCTGTGTGTCTGAGGAGCACTCTAAAGTGATCTTTAATATGCAGATGGCTTTGGAGGCTTGTAGTAACTCTAAATTGGCAAGATGGGTCTCTGCCCCCCTCTCCCCAACATGGCATGCTGCAGTCAGCCATATCTCTGTTGCTTCTCCCTTTCTCAGTTGCTGAACTATTGCGCTGCTCATCAGGGATTCATTTGGGCAGGAGTCCACAAGAACTCAGTTCCATCACCTCTTAAAAACTGTATGACAGTTCCACTACCTCTGTCGCCTTTTTCCACTGCTACTAGAAGTGGGAGAAATTTTCCAGTTCCACTTTTGTGGAACTTTCATGAAAATTTGGAAATTTCACAGAATTTTCTGAACTTCAGCCATTGATGAGATTGGAATCTTGCGAATATGTTTGGTAGATTTTCATTCTGTTCTGTGTAATTTTTTGGCCAAACTGTGGAATAATACACATGAACTGCAGAAAAACAGTTCTGAGGATTTTGTTTTCGCAGTTTAATGAATTATTCCTCAGTACATGTAATTATTCTGCAATTCAGTGATCAGTTCTGTGGACTTTTTCCCTACACAGTTTAATACAATAATTCACAATTTATACATTTATTCTGCTGGTCTAAGTCAGAATTTCTGCGAAAGTTACTAACTTGATTTCCACACTTTTGTGGAAGCAAAAATCAAACTGTCGCAGAAATTCCACTGGTCAAAGGTTTTTTTTCGCACACCTATACTGCCAGCTGTAGGAGAGTTCCACCACCTCAAAATGGCAGCTCCACTACCTAGAAATCTAGGTATGAAAGCTCTCCCACCTAAACGTTTCCAATTTAACTATTGTTACTTATATGAGCTGTGCCACAAAGAATTCATCAGTCTGATTTTAAACCCCACTTTGTAACAGTTCAGCTGCATGGTCTTGGCACCATGACTGTTTACACTGTTGCAGCTGGCTACATAGTTGTCCATGTCCGCAGTTTAATGAATTATTCCTCACTACATGTAATTATTCTGCAGTTCACTGATCAGTTCTGTGGACTTTTTCTCCACAGTTTAATACAATAGTCCACAATGTATACAGTTATTCCACCGTTCTAAGTCAGAATTTCTGTGAAAGTTGCTAACTTGATTTCTGCACTTTTGTGGCAGTAAAAATCAAACTGTCGCAGAAATTCCAACAGTCAGTCTTTTTTTCGTACACCTCTACTGCCTACTATAGAAGAGTTCCACCACCACCTCGAAATGACAGCTCCACTACCTAGAAATCTAGCTATAAGAGCTCTTCCATGGAAACATTTCCAATTTAACCATTTCTGCTCATATTAGCTGTGCCACAAAGATCTCCTCAGTCTGATGGTAAACCTCACTTTGTGATAGTTCAGGTGCATGGCTTTGGCAATTTGACTGTTTACTCTATTGCAGCTGGCTGTCACATAGTTGTCCATGTCAGCTAGGGCTCCTCAGCTACACCACCCGCAGGTATCTGTAAGTTGCCTGGCAATACCATACTGACTTTTAAGACATTCTTTCAGTCTGGGCTGTCTGCCTTGCCTAGCTTCCACCTAAATGGGCATAAGTGTTTTAGGGGTTGAACTGATGCAGGAGGCAAGCGTTTTTGGAAGCCTCAAGGGGATGTGTTCTCCCTACCTCCAGAGATCCTAAGGATATGACCAGCTGGAGGAGTGGTGGTACCCCCCAGTGATCTGCTATGCTTTCCCCTGAGCTCCATACTGGCTATGCAGTTGCTCTCCTGGGAAGGGGCTGCTGTCAGGTATATTCATCAGGGTATATTCTTATTAGTCTGTAGATCTAAGCTCTATGCAAGCTACAGGTGTAGGAGGTGTAGCAGGCAGTGCCAGATAACAGTTACTGGAATATGGAAGTGACACCTTCCTAACTGACTTATGGTGGCTTCTAGGTAAGCTGAACTTGTCAGAATGGTTACTGTCCTGCTTGCACCCTTTTCCACTGTGTCCCAACACCAAGTGGCCCCAGACATGAGGTTCCCAAATTACCAGGATGTATCACACTCTAATTCTCCAGTATAGTGCGGGCAGGCCCCTCCTCCTCACATACCCTATCTCCTCTCCACAGAGGCAGTCTCAGCTCCAACTTATTATATACCAAGGGATTGGCATGGTGCAAAGCACCACTGCAGCTTTGTCTCAGAGTAATTATTATACCCACTTCTTGGGTTTGCAGTGTTCCAACCATGTCAGCAAATCTGCAGTTGGACATATGTAACCTGCTGGTACTTCTAGGGTTCTTACTAGGGCACTTATAGTCTCCACTTTTTTTTTTTTGCTGTATTATATGAATGCCCTGACATTGTTTACCACAGTAGTGTTGTTCACTGTTTTCAGAAGCATTGCATATTTTACAAAATGTATGGTGTACAAGTTGAGGAGTATGATGATATTAATGAGAAAGAGCTTACAGTTCAAGATGGCTACTTTCAGGGTCTGGTGGCACCTGTTACTCAATAATCCTTTCCAACATGTTGCTTACATTTCATGCTATATCTACGTCAACCCTTAAGTATGTCACCTGGGATGTATGAGGGTTAAACTCTCCCAATTAAATGGAAAAGGGTCCCTACAAGGCTCATGGCGATGAAGGTTCAAATTGTACTGCTTCAAGAAACTAAACTAGTCACCTCAGAAACATAGAAACACAGAATTTGACAGCAAATAAGGCCCACCAAGTCTGCCCATTTTCCTACCTGATGGATAAGCTGTAAATCCTAGTTAACCAACAGCCTACTTTCTCCTACCCCCCTAGAACTGCCTTATGTCTGTCCCATGCATTCTTGAATTCCCCCACTGTTTTTGAATCCATGACCTCCTCAGGAAGGCTGTTCCATGCATCCACAACCCTGTCCATGAAAAAATACTTCCTCACATTACTTCTGAGCCGTCCCCCTTCTATCTTCAAATTGTGCTCCCTTGTTCTTGCACATCTCTTTTTCTGAAAGATACTACCCTCTTGGACTTTGTTGATTCCCTTGAGGTACTTGAACATTTCTATCATGTCCCCCTCTCCCTTCATTCTTCAAGGGTATACATATTAAGCTCCTTTAGTGTCTCTTCGTATGTCTTCTGGTGCAGACCCTGCACCATTTTGGTTGCCCTCCTCTGAACAGCCTCCACTCTGTCTATGTCTTTGTGGAGGTGGGGTCTCCAGAACTGAACACAGTATTCCTCAAGGGGTTTCACCAACTGTCTGCACAAAGGGATGACAACTTCCTGTTTTCTACTCTTGGTGCCTCTCCCTATGCATCCCAGTAACCCCCCAGCCCTCCTTACTACCTTCTCACATTGCTTGCCCACCTTTAGGTCATCTGATATAATTACCCCCAGGTCCCTATCCATTTTTGTTGTTGTTAGTATCTCACCCCCCATTGTGTACTCTTCCCCTGGGTTTTTGTTTCCCAGGTGCATTACGTTGCACTTCTTTGCACTGAATCTAAGCTGCCATACATTTGACCATTCCTCCAACCTTGCCAAGTCCCTTCTCATCCTTTTCATTCCATCCTGTGTATCAGCCCTGTGGCAGATCTTTGTGTCATCTGCAAAGAGACATACTTTTCCTTCCAGTTCCTCTGCAATGTTACTTATAAAGACATTAAAAAGGATCGGTCCCAGTACTGAACCCTGCGGTACCCCACTAGTAACCCTCCTTTCTTCACTGTGGATTCTGTTTACTATTACCCTTTACGTCCTGTTGTCCAGCCAATTTTTTATCCAGGCTACCACCTGGGACCCACTCAAGGCTGGCTAACTTGTATATTAATCTTTATATGGGACTGTATCAAATGCCTTGCTAAAATCTAAGTAGGAAATGTCCATAGCCCCTCCCTGGTCCACTACTTTGGTCACTCAGTCAAAGAAATTTATTAGATTCATCTGACACAACCTTCTTGCTTTGAATCCATGCTGCCTTGGGTCCTGTGTCCCACTGGCCTCTAGCTACTCAACAATTCTTTCCTTCAGAAGTGATTCCATCATTTTCCCTACCACTGAGGTTAAACTAACTGGTTTTTAGTTTCCTGCCTCTACCCTGTTCCCACTTTTGTGAAGAGGAATCACATTTCCTCCTCCAGTCCTCAGGTACCATCCCATCCTCCCATGATTTGTTAAAGAGAGTAGTCAGTGGTGTCACTAGTTGTACCCTTAGTTCTTTTAGAATTCTTGGGTGAATCACATCAGGCCCCATTGCTTTGTCCACCTTCAATTTTACTAGTTCTTTCAGAACCCTTTCTTCTGTGAATGGACTGGTATCGACCCCTATCCAAAGTGTTTATCTTGTTTGGTTTAGGTACCCCACTCCTCTTCTTTGTGAATACTGAGCAGAAATATTCATTCAGTATCCTTGCTTTTCCTGTCACCCCTCTGCCTACATTCGCTCCCCTTTATTAAGCCTCAGCATCCCTCCCTAGGTCTTCTTCACTCCCTAATGTAGCTATAAAGTATAGCCCTCTCAACAGAGTTGGCTATCCTTCTCTGTATGAGCCTTTGCTAATCTGACTGCCTTACCTGCCTCTTTTCTGCCTTAACTGATAAAGTTCTCTGTCCTGCTCCTTCTGTGTTATATTTCCTGAATGCTATCCTTTTCTCCTTAACCTTCCCTCCCACCTCTTTTGAGAACCATAGTGTTTTTTCCTTCATTGTGTTTTGTTGATTTGCTTTACACAAAGGCTTGTTGCCTCTGTGATGGCTGTTTTGATTACTCCCCATTGTTCCTCCACCCCTCCTTCTTGCCCATTTGCTAGTGCTTTTCCAAGGCACTCTCTCATTTTCCCAAAGTCAGCCCTCCTAAAGTCCAATACTCTTGCTTTTGTATGGCTTGACTCTATGGCTGTGTTTATCATGAACCACACTGTTTGGTGGTCACTTGTTCCCAGTTGGCTACCCACTTCTAAATCTGAGATTCTTTCTCCATCCCCGTTTGAGAGTACCAGGTCTAAGATTGCTCCCTCCCGAGTGGGTTCCAATACTAGCTGTCTGAGGCATCCCCTGTAGGGCATCGCGAATGACCCTGGTTTTGGATATGCCTGCAGCAAAGATGCTCCATTTAACATCTGGCATATTCAGGTCCCCATCAACAATATCATCCCTTTTCTGCCATTCTAAGGATGCCTTCTATCATTAGGAGGTAGTATAGCACAGTGGTCTAAGGCTCTGAGCTGCAAATCTGGTGGCATCCAGCAGGCCAGACCTGGGTTTGAATCCCATAGCTTCCACTTGCATAATGTATGACCTTGAGCAAGTCACTTAACTTCCTTATGCTCCCAGGTTGCACCTGGAAACAAGCTCCAGCTTAGTGTGCCTTTACTGGTTAAACAATTTCCCCTTTCCCTATTTCCTTGTCCATTCCCTCCCCCGAGATAGGGATCTGTATACAACCCCCATGTGGATTGTGGTACCATTTTCTGTCTCCAGGTTGACCCAGAGTGCCTCATCCGCCCCCTGTTTACTCTTTAGTTCTGTTGCTTGGATCCCTTCCTTTACATAGAGAGCTACTCCTCCTTCACTTTTTTTCCAGTTGTTTAACCAGGTGAGATACACTAAGCTGAATGCTTGTTTACAGGTGTAACCTGGGAGCACAGGGATATTAAGTGACTTGCTCAGGGTCACACTGTATGCAAGTGGGGGCTGTGGGATTCAAACCCAGGTCTTCAGATTTGCAGCTCAGTGCCTTGAACCACTGCACTATACTGCCTCCAAACTGCCTACTGCCTTTTACCCTCCCTGTCCCTCCTGTAGACTGTGTATCCTGTTATGCTGACATCCCAGTCATGGTTCTCTGTGTATCATGTTTCTGTGATTGCCACAATATCCAGGCATCCTTTTCCATCAAGGCCACTAGTTCAGGGAGCTTTTTATACAGACTAAAGACATTGGTACCATCACCCTCCATTTTTGATGGCCTTACCCTTTTAGCCCCATCCTGTCCTTACTGCCTTTGCCTTTTTTGCATTTACCTCTGTCCTGCTCCCTAATGACTCTCTATCTTGGTGTTTACCTCACTAATTACCTGTTCAGTGCCTCCCCTTGCTTAGTTTAAATACTTGCCAATGAGGCATTGAACCTATCACCTAGGATCCTAGTTTCCCCACCCGACAGATGCAGACCATCCCACCAGTATAGGCCTGCATCCCTCCAGGTGACACCCCAGTCCCCAGTGAAGTGAAAACCCTGAGCTCCACACCAATTTTTCAACCATTCATTGACTTCCATGGTGTTGAGTACCCTAACATCACCCTTGCCATAGACAGGCAGCACCTCTGAGAAGGTTACGGTATGTGCTACTTGTCTAAGGCCCCTCCCCAACTCTATAAACTCCTCTTGCACTACTCTGATACCATTCCCAGCCAGGTCATTTGTTCCTAGGTGGACAATGACATTCAGCTCCCTCCCTCTTGCAGCCGCTCCCATGATCCTGAGGATTCGCTTCCTGTCCCTCCAAGCCGTGGCACCAGGCAGGCACCTTACCACCCTTTCCCATTCCTCCCCCACTTCTACACCCCAATGACTGAGTTCACCACAAGGAGTTGTTTTCTTCCCCTGTGGGGTCCCATGCCACCCTCCTGTGGGTCTCCTTTGTGAAGGTTCCCAGCATCCTCCTTGGTCTCCACCACAGGTTCCTCCATAGAGGAACCACTATCCACCAGAACAGTGTCTGAATTGTGGAGAGGTACAGATGAAGGTATGCAGCTGTGTTCCACCACCCTTTCCCTCCCTGAGCTCACCTTGGTCCAGCCACTCCTTTTTCTTGGCAACCTCTGAGGTAGCGATGGTGGCTCTGGTGGTCCCTGGGTGGGGAGGAGGTTCACAAATCCTAGCCAGGTCAGCCTGGATACAGGCAACCTCCTCCCTCAGACCAGAGAGGTGCCTGCAAATGAGGCAGCATCGCAGCCTCCAGAATGTCTCGCAGAACACTGTCGCCCCATAGCCATTGCACTGCACCACTCCCATCATATCTTATTTTGTGTCCCCTCCTGTCGCGCTGTATGCTTACTCTCCTCTTCTACAACTCTCACCCTTCCGTTCTGGGACTGCAACTTCCTGTATTATTCAGTAGTCTCTTCTTCCTTGCTCAGAGTCAGACCTCCTGCAGCTGGGGGCTACTTTTTTCCTTCAGGGTTGACAAAACCAATGTTTCTCTATGATCCTTCCTTTCCTACTGCCAAACAGGATGAAGTCATTAAATTGTGCATGGAGTGGCTGGAACACTAGTGCATAGTTGTGCAGCATCTTAGAAAGCAGTAGTCTCCATTCTGCTGCATACATAAATGAAATGGATGGTCTCACAGTAGCTGCCAAATGTGGAGGACTGCTGGGTCATACTTAGACCATGGAAAGTGACAAACCATCCTGAAAGAAATAAAAATGTCATGCAAGGCTTTTACGAGGAATTATATATCTTAAAAGGTCAATTGACCCATACCGATGGAAGGATTTCCACTCAGGCCTCATGCTTCCATCTCTGTCAGAAATCCAACAGCAGTATTTGAATGCATCACTATCCATGCACGAGATATCCTGGCCCATCTCTTCTCTTTCCCATCATAAGCTGCCCAGCAGTGATGACTTTTAGTGGATTTTACCAGATTATAGGAAATTATAGTCTTGGCCATTCTATACAAAGTGTATGAGATAGTATCTGCTTCTTTCTCTATGTGGGAAGCTATCATTATAGTACTCCCCAAGGAGGAGAAAGACCCCACAGTTGTGGCAAGCTACAGGTCTATATACAGTAGTTGATAAACACTCGATGCCAAGAACTTGGCAGAAGTCATAGTTCAGTTGGAAATTGTCCCACCAGGACTGCGGCAAATCCCAGTGATTTGTGAAAGGAGACTAAACTTGGCTCCACCTGTGATGTCTCCTGTCTCTCCTGAAACCGAAGCAGTATCGCCACTCCATCTGAAGTTGTAGCAATTGATTTCAAAAATGTATTCGAGTCTGTGGAGTGGGGGCATCTGTACTCAATAATGGAGAAAATGTGGTTCATGAAAGCATTTGGAGGCTAGATTAAAACTCTTGATACTCAATCATCAGTGAAAGTTCTCAACAATGCTAGTGCATCTCCTCCTTTCCTCCTTCAAAAATCAAATTCTGAGGTGCCCTCTTTCCATACTACTATTAGCGCTGGCCATATAGCCTCTAGCATTAGCAATCAGAGAGCACAGAGCCCTGCAAGGCATAAATATGGGCTCTGTGGAATGTAGAACAAAACTATATGAAGACAATTTCTTGATCCTGCTTTGGGAAACTCCCTCAGGTATTCCTTACCTCCTTTCTTTGCAGCAGACATTCCAGGAGATCTCAAACCTGAAAATCAACACAGGCAAGACAGAAATCTTGCCTTTGAACAGCTTTTGGACCCAGATTCCTTATGTCCCTTGGGGCTTAAATCGCCCCCAAGGGTATTAAGTATATAGAAGCCTGGTTTCCTCTGGACATCCCCTCCATCATCTTGCAAAGCCTGGGCCCACTGCTTAAGAAGCTCAGGGACAAATGCAATAGATGGAGTCCCTTAAACTTCTCACTAGTGAGGAAAATCCCCGACAGGACTAGTACTGAAGAAGGACATGGGTAAATTCCAGATGATTATTTACTTGTTATATCTGGAAGAAGATTCAGCAAATGATAATATTGACCCAAATTTCATATCAGTGCACTATGAATCACATGACAGGGCTGTGAAGGTGGTGTATGCAGCAGGACCATGGTCTAGGATGGAAAAAGTGGATATGGAGTCCGCCTTCTACTTGCTGCCGGTACACCTGCCAGATAGAGACTTGCTAGGGATGAAATTTGAGGGAGATTATTACATGTACAACTGCATGCCTATGGGTTGCACTGTGGCTTGTGCAGTGTTTGAAGGCTTCAGCACCTTCTTGCATTGGGCCACATAGTAGGAGACAGGGAACAATGGGATAGTCCATTACCTCAGTGACTTCTTGTTCCTGGGGCTCTCGTGGTCCCCGATCTGAGGGTAGACACTGAGCACATTTGTTGAGCTGTATGGACATTTGGAGTACCCTTGATGCTGAGGAAGGTACAGTCACCAGGGTCAGTGATGACCTTCCTGGGAATCAAAATTGACATAGTGAAACAGGAGTGTCGATTGCCAGAAGACAAGTTGGTCACATTGTGGACCCTCTTGAATAAAGCAGCAATGGCCAAAATGGTTACATTGTAGAAGCTGCAGCAGATACTTAGGCATCTCAATTTTGCCTGTTGAGTGATACCTATGGGAAGAACATTTTTGCAGCACATGACAAAGCTAGGGACAGGAGCTAAGAAACCACATCACAGAATTAGAGTCAAGGAGGGGTTCCGTGAAGATTTGCTGATCTGGCATTTGTTCACATCCCATTTCAGTGGGGTTGCGTGTGGCAGGAGACAGAAGATGGTGAGGCTTTGGAGTTACACACAGACACAGCTGGAGGGCTGGGATTTGGCATGTACTTTCAGGGGAGTGGTGCACAGCAGGGTGGCCTCTGTAGTGGGTCGTGGCAGGGCTCCACAGAGACATTATGCTACTAGAATGTTTTCCTATAGTGGTAGCCTTATGCACTTTGGGGAGCTAAGTTGAGATATAGACAGGTCATTTTCCATACCTTAACACGAGGGTGGTGTTCATCAACAGACAATTAGTGCCAAAGGGCCACCTGGGAGATTTAATGAGGATTTTCACGTTCAGGTGCATTCTGTTGAATATTCACTTTAAAGCTGTTCATGTGCCTGGCATAGATAATGGTGCTTTGTCTTGTTTGCAGAGACAGAGATTCAGGAGTTGGCTCCAGCAGCAGAACAGCAACCATGACCAGTCTGTCCTTTACAGTGGAAGGTGGTGACCTCGAGACTTGAAATGCATAGGTAATTCCCTTGCTCTACAAACAAGAGCAGCCTACAGACAAGGGATGAAACATTACATCACAATACATGGGGGGCAGGATGGCTGAACATCTCACCCATCCTGGTTAATAAATAAATAAATAAATATGCACTTACATTATGTCAGCCAAGGGTGAAAGGTTGACACCTGGAGTGGTTAAAAGATATCTAGAGGGTCTGTCATGGTTCATATGGGTGATGAGGTTTATAGATACCACCAAAGCCTTCAAGGTGGGGAAGATCCTTAAAGGCTGAGTCAGGAGTTACTTTAAGCAGCCAGATGCATGATGGCCTATCACACCGCGTGATGGGCCATGTTGCCAGAGGTTTGTTGGAACTTGTATGAGGCTATGCTACTTCAGACTGCCTTCTGGTGGACTTCTGTGGGGCATTCAGGGCCTTGGAGATGATGTGGGTGATCCAGTGTAAGGGACACTGAGACTGTTATAAAATGACCTCACCACGACCCAGGAAGTGTTTTCTGTGCAACTGCAGATGAACAAGACTGACCAGAAAGGCACACAGCAATGGTGCCCCAAAAGGCCCAAGTTGGTTCCTCGTGGGACATCATGGCTCAGGTAGGGCTTACATGGCTGAACGCCCAGGCAAAGGTGAAGCTTTCTTTCGAATGGTAATGGCTGGGTCACCAGGGTGCTTCCAACTGCTCCTTGAACCTCACCAGCCCACCTCAAAGCCAGAAGGCTCATAGTCACCCCTGTTGGGGTTACTGCAGCACTCCCCATGGCTCCTTGGACCTCACCAGCCCACCTCAAAGCCAGCAAGGTACTGTAGCCAGCAGGTTCCATTTCAAGTCTTCAGGCAGCCTACATTTGAATTCTGGCACCTTTCTAAGCAGTTCTCTGCCTTCCAAGCTATGGCTGAATTTCACCTCAACTTACCTCTGCACTATTGCAGACTAGAGGAGACCGCAAAATCCCCTGTGCAGACTGACTTAAATGTGCCTCTGTTCAGCCAAGCTGTAAACTGAATTTGTGCCTTGCATTGCAGCTCCCTAGTGTGTATGGGATTTCTGTGTGCACTGCAATCTCTGAGTTTATGGCGCTGTTTCTGATTTAATTGTATGCTCCTAGCCTGTTTTACTGTGAGAGACACTGAAGTCAAATTTTCTCCCTCCCTTCCCCATGACTTATTAAATGCTTGTTCCTTGGGGGTGGATATTCTTTTCCCTCAGGGATTGGACCATTTCTTCTGGTGTGAGGATCTCAAGGCAGCTAGCTTTTGAATTTCATTGTTGGATTGCCCCATGAAACTAGTGAATATCTCCACACTTAGCAAAAGCTTTAATAAGGTTTCTAGTTGCAGCTCAGCGAGCTGTAGTTGCTCCTCGTTGAATTCCATGTTATTTTGTGTTATTTTGTTTTATTTTGCAGTATTTTATTTTATTTGTTTTACTTTGCATTGTACTTTGGTTTTGGCGTCTGCTTTAAGCTTGTTGCATGTAATGCAAACTTTGGTGAACTACGGTGTAAATTGTATAACTTTATCATCCCACCGCCAACGTTTGAGCTCCTGTAGAGCTCCTGTTGAGCCCGAAGAACTCTTGTCGCTATAATCAATATTCCTTACTCCTTGTGTAGGAAGGAATTTTATGGGACTTTACGGGACGAGGGGTAGTAAAGAGATGCTGCTCGGGCTGTGGAGAACGCAAGAGAGGGAATGGGACACTTTCTGAAGCTAATCGAGAGGAAAAATGTGAGGAGATCTAGCGAGGGATTTATGGCTGGTTTCTGCTTGACCTGGCTGTGAACCGATCCTGGGCTGGAAAAGTGAAAGCTGAACATTGGGTCTGGAAGTACTTT
The DNA here is from genome assembly GCA_016271365.2 of Neoceratodus forsteri. Taxonomy (NCBI): domain Eukaryota; kingdom Metazoa; phylum Chordata; order Ceratodontiformes; family Ceratodontidae; genus Neoceratodus; species Neoceratodus forsteri. The sequence goes on along the minus strand of CM057449.1, from coordinate 775,771,996 downwards.
GGATGGTGGATAGTGACTGAAGTGGGCCTGACTCCATTGTGTGTCTCTTGGTGGGATTTGCCACCTCAAGGGGGTTATATACTATTTACTTAGCCAGGGAGCTGGCTGGGGGTGCCGTGTTCCCCTTGACTTGTGGGTCTGGCTGCAGCATGGCCTTACTCTGGTGTCTTGTGGGCTGCATTATTTCCACGGGTTACACACAGATTGGAATTGATGGGCCCTAAGTTGCTGATCAGAATCCTCTGGCAGGCTTTTGACAGATGCTAGTTTTGATTTGGATCTGGGCTCTCCTCATATCTACAGTGGAGTAATATTTTGATTTCTCCCTTGTTTCTACCCCTACTTCAGTTGGCTATGAGCGGCTCGGTTCTGGTTTCTTCTTTGATTTTATGGATGCCTATTGCCTGTTCTGGATTTTGTGACTCTTGTACTTTCGGTGAAGATTGCCGAACTAACTGCACCCTTCTCTGGATTAACATTTTTATTTTTGGTGGACTCCTTAGTGGTGAGAGAACCTTGGCGTCCACATATTTATTTCTCCTTTATTTATTTATGTTAAAGTTCTATGTCTTCATTTCTGTGTACTGTGACTTTTACTTGGGCAGTGAGAGTGCCGAAATTACCCTGTCTACCTGGTCATGAGTAGAGATGCAGCGAATTTAAAATCTGCCTGCAAAGTGAATGTGAAGTGGCCACTTCACATTGGCACTTCGTTATGTGGAGTGTCCCATAGGAAAGGCTCACTTCGCCTTGTTATTACTACTTTGCATTGTCATTCCACTTTAAACATGAATTAAGGCAGAGTGACAACAATATTGGGAGCACCCAACCCACAGAGTCACCAGAATTAATGTGCATCCCCAAAGTGCTACTGTCTTGTGTCCAGAAAACTCCCCAGTGCTGACAGAGGAAATAAGAGCATCACAAGAAATGCAAAATCTCCAGAATTAATGGTGCACTCAGTCATGCACGCAGTGGTCACACACAGAGTCACCAGAATTAATGTGCATTCCAAAATGCTACTGTCTTGTGTCTAGAATTCCCAGTGCTGATGAAATGCTACTGTCTTGTATCCAGAAAATTTCCCAGCACTGATGAAGTGAAATGAGAGCGAGACAAGAAATGCAGTCTCCAGAATTAATGGTGCACTGCAAATGCACAGAGATTAAGATTGCAATGCACAGTCAAGGGATACATAATTAAAAGGAACAACACCACCTAACTAGAGCACACAAGTCACAAATCCAAATCTGGAAAGGAATACATTTTGCCAGTTGGGGGATTAGTGCACGGCAGTAACAATCCATTACCAGTAAAGATACCACAAAGCAGTATAAAAAAATTCATGCAGGTGTGGTGGATAGCAGGTTCACAATGCTGCAATTACTCTATGGCACAATAAAAGGTGTCTGATTTAATTGCACACATCGCACACACACTCACACACACACTACAAGTAATGCATAGCAAATTGAAAACCTTTAGTAATATAACCAAATGTTTTAAACAGGCAAATTATACACTGCTGCACCACAACAATCAGCAAAAAATTTCAAGAATTACTAAAAATATTACTGTGTCTACATTAACATAGTTATACAAGAAAAATATAACCAAAACAGAAAAACTGTCTTTTCTCCGAGTTAATGTACCTACACCACAAATACGCCCCTCCCCCAAAACACACTTCACAGTACACAGACTGACTGTTCTAAATTAACATTCAGAATCCACACGCAACAATAATCACTCGATGATATGAGAACAGAAGGGTTTCCTACAAGATGTAGTAAAATGCAAAATAAATGACTCAAAAAGGCATTTTAAACAGCTTTTAGAGGTTTTGAATCGCAGAGCTCTGAGAGCAAACTGTCTCCAGCTACCACTACACACACAATACCCAGGCCAGAACTGAGGCTGTGCAGAACAATCTAGAGCCCATGTGACCTGCAATCCCATGAATTACTGCAGAATTTAATTTGGAGCTCAATTAGAAGGCGAAGTGAGGCGAATTACATTGATTTCAATAAACTTCACCTTAAAATTGGTGGAGAAGTGGTTTGGGGAAGGCGGAATAACACAAAGTCATTGGTTTCAATGGACTTTGCGTTCCTCATTATAAGGCGAAGTACTCCACTTCACATTGTGGAGTGCTCCGCAGGTTCCGCGTTATTCCGTGAATCACTTAGTGGAGTGAATTGGGGCCTACTGCCCACCACTACTTATAGTACTGTAACTTACATGCTGTACAGGTAGGAACATGAATGCCTATGGCTGTACTTCCCAATGAGCACAAAATTCCCCAACTTAAAACACGTATTAATGAGTACAATGGTGGAGTGGTGAAGCCTGGAGAGGTACTACAAAACAGGTTTACAATACATCCAAGTAACTAGTAAAAAAATGAATGTTGTGATTTGTGACGTGATCGTGAATCATGATTTGTGACTGTGATAATGAAAAACGTGATTCGTTGTCGATGGTGTGAGATAACCAGTATGAAACTGTATTGGGAACGCGAATGCCTATGGCTGTACTTCCCCGATGAGCTGTAGCTTAAAACTCCCAGACTTAAAAACACATATCAATAAGTACAATGGTGGGGTGGTGAAGCCTGGAGAGATACTACAAAACAGGCTTACAATACATCCAAGTAACTAGAAAAAAAATTAATGTTGTGATTCGTGACGTGATCGTGAATCGTGATTTGTGACTGCATTTGTAACTGTGATGACGAAGAACGGATTTGTATCAATGAAAGTGACTCGTGATGATGGTCCTGACTTAAAACGCATATTATTGAGTACAATGTTCATGCAGAATTATGCACCAGTACTCTGAAGGGAAGCCCAAGAAACAACTGTGACTTAAGTTACAGATGGAGATTGGGCCCTAAAGAGATGCAAATGTACAGACAGATTAAGATTGCGCTGCACACTGAAGAGATGCAGACACAAAGGCACAACACCTAACCAGTGCTCACCATCAGAAATTCAAATCTGGAAAAGAATTCCTTTGCCAGTTGGGGCGGGCCGCAAGGGGAGCAGTGTACTGCACTGCTGCAGTAACAGTCACTAGTACTAGTACCAGTAAAGATACCACAAAGAAGTACAAAAATCACACAGCTGCAGTGGATATCGAGTTCATATTGCTGAAATTATGTGGCACAATAAAAGGTGTCTGATTTGATGACACACGTCACACACATACTCACACACACACTAAGTAATGCAAAGCAAATTGAAAACGTTAGTGATATAACCACATATTTTAAACAAACTAAAATTATGCACTGCTGCACCACAACAATCAGCAAAAAAATGGCAAGAATTATTGAAAATATTACTGTGTGTACATTAACACAGTTATACAAAAAAAATCACCAAAACAGAAAGCACTGTCTTTTTCTCCAAGTTAATCTACCTACACCACAGATACGCCCTCCCCAAAGCACACTTCCACTGTCTCAGTACACAGACTGAATGTTGTACATTAACATTCAAAATCCATACACAAACAATAAACGCTGATGATATGAGCACAGGAGGGTTTCCTATAATTGATAAACTAAAGTTTCAGCAAAAAAATGACTCAAAAAGGCTTTTTTAACAGCTTTTAGAAGGTTTGAATCGCAGAGAGCTCTCAGAGCAGACTGTCTCCTACAGCTTCCTACACACACTACCCCAAACTGAGGCTGTGCAGAGCAATCTAGAGCCCATGTGACCTGAAATCCCATGAATCACTGCAAAATTTCCCTTTGGAGCTTAAAAACAAGGTGAAGTGAGGCGGAGTACATTGTTTTCAATGTACTTCGCCTTAAGAATTGGTGGAGTATTGGTTTGGGAAGGTGGAGTAATGCGAAGTCATTGTTTTCAATGGACTTCGTGTTACCAATTACAACGTGAAGTACTCCGCTTCGCATTACAGAGCACTCCACAAATTCAGCTTTACTCCGCGAATCATTTGGCAGAGCGAATTCTGGCCACTTCTCCCATCTCTAGTCATGAGAGACTGGGGGTGGGGTAAACTTCATTATTCATATGTTGTTTTGTTTATCTGTGATTTTTGCCTGGGCAGTGAGAGTGCCTGAATTGTTCTTTCTCCTGGCTGTGAGAGGGTTGGGTGGGGGTAAGTTTTATTATTTCATTATTTTGTATTCTATATATGTGTGAGGGGATTGTAGTGGCTCCAGATTTAAGTATAGGAGTGACTCTATTAGTTTATAGGGGATAGGGTGGTGTTTTAAATTGCATTTTATTATATAAGGGTTGGGTTAGTTGAGTAATTGTGAGGTTTGTTTTGTTTTATTTTAATTTGTTTTACTGTTGTGAATTTTGGGATAATATTACTTTGGGTGGGGTTGGGTGATAATAGGGTTGGGTTTGTTTAGTGTATTTATTAATTTGTTTTGTAGCTGCAGAATGTGTTGGATGCCAGCCCCCACAGTCGTGCACTACTCATCCTCTGCCCTTCATGCCCTTTGCCCTTTCTGTACCCTCTCCAGTTTGAGACATACCAGTGCTGTAGAGAACTGGGCATTATGTGTAGGAGAGGGAGAAGGGTGGGCGCACAGACAGTGGAGGATGAACGAGGGGGTCACCGAATTGGGGTGGTTGTATCCAGAAGATGCCTTGGGGTGAAATGGAATCCAGATCGTGGTTCACCATGTCTGACGCCCTACCCAAGGGCACTACTGAGTGTGGTACAGATGGCCCTGGCGACTGGTGGAGGTTCATCCAACTTCGGGCGGTAAGCAGGCAATGCCAGGTCCATTAAGAATAAGTCTGCAATTATTGCAGATCTTGTTGGTACAGTGGACCTGGCATGCATCGCTGAGACCTGGCTGGATGAAAATTATGGCCCCATTGTGGAGGCTGTGACTCCAGCTGGGTACTGATGATACACCGCCGAGATTGGATCAGGGGGGGGGAGGTTCGGTCTGTTTCAAGACTGAACTAAACCACACCGGAGTATTAGTTGAGGAGGTTGAGTCCTTTGACTATACAGTAGTAGCAGGTGTAGGTTATCAAATCACTTCATCTACCATCCACCCGGTGATGAGAAGTGATTCCTCAGGAAGTGGCGAACTGTGTCGACATGATTTGAGTCACCCAGATTGATGGTTCTGGGTGACTTCAACGCTTCTGTCAACGATGAACTCTCTCAATTTGGTTAACACTCCTCCAGTTAATGACATCTCTGGGCCTTACACAGGTGGTTTCCACTGCTACTTATAAACATGGACACTCTTTGGACTTAATCTTCCTCCTAGGGATCAAAACATCTGACGTTGGGGTGGAACCAGTTGGGTGGTCCGATCACTACACTGTGCGGTTTAGTTTTAGCACCCGCCTCAAAGGCCTTCCCCTGCAGAGATGGTTAGGTACCGCCCTTTATGGGATATAAGTTCCCAAGGCCTTGCAGTGGTCCTTGACCTCTCGTCCCCCACGTTGGCAAGCAATGATCCAGAGACCCTCATGCTGGCTTATAATACAGCCGATACGGCAGCTCTGGATTCCATTGCTCCAGTCCATGTTTGCCCTCTCTCCCTTTGTCCCAGGTCCCCTTGGTTTGATGGGACCTTGAGGGAAATGCAGACAGGGCCAAAGTTATAGTGTTGCTGGCGAAAGTCTGCCCTTGATGCCGACCGCCTTAGATTGATGGACCATTACTTAGTCTATCAATCTGCAATCACCCGTAAGAAGTCAGAATTCCTGTCCAGGGAGAGTGCGACTGCTCAAAATCGATCAGCTCAACTATTTTGAACTGTGGACAGACAGTGCAACCCAGCCTGCCTGCATGTTTGGAAAGCTTTTTCGCAATTAGAGTGCGACGAGCTTGCTCGATTCTTTGCAAATAAGGTGGCAGACATCAGGGCAGTACTGCAGCCAGCACACCCTAGGGGGGATTGTTGTCAATCAGTATAGGGTCACTGTACCTCAGTTTTCCTGGAGTACCTTCAGTCAACAGGAGTTCATGGATGTCATGAGGATTATCCAGAGTGTGTGCCCTATGTGCTGTTGGATCCTGGACCAACTTCCTAATTTTAGGTTGTAGTGACATCATCAGTCCAGTCCTTGTGTGGATAGTCTGGTGCTCCTCGGAATCGGGAGAGTTTTCTAGCTCTCTGAAAGAGGCGGTGGAGACACCACTCTTGAAGAAAGGTACCTTTACCCAGACTGTTTTGCAAATTACAGACCTATCTCTAACCTTCCCTTTGTTGGGAAGGTGATTGAGAAGGTAGTGGCAGCACAACTGGAGGACCATTTGACCATCCATGACATCTATGAACCCCTCCAGTCCGGTTTTCGTAAGAGACATAGTACTGAGACGGTGCTGTTTCTAGTGCTTAATGATCTCATGATTGTGAGAGATCAGAAGAGCTGTTCCATCTTGATTCTTCTGGATCTTTCTTCAGCTTTTGACACCCTGGACCACATGGTGTTGATAGGATGCCTGAGACATACCTGTGGAATGTCGGTGACAGTCCTCAGTTGGTTTGCATCGTTTCTCATAGGTAGAACACAAAGAGTTGTGTCTGGGTTTTTTCTTCAGGCCCAACTGCTTTGTCTTGTGAGGTGCCTCAGGGCTCTGTATTGCCACCCATGCTGTTCGCGGTGTATATGCTACCCCTCAAAGACATTGTAAGAAGGTATGGGCTGAGGTTTCACTTTTATACAGACGATACCCAGCTCTACCTCTTTTTTGCACCTGACCAGGATGGAGCTCTCTCGGTCTTTAACAACTGTCTGAAAGAAATCCAGGAGTGGATGGATTCTAGCTGGCTGAAATTGAATTTGGAAAAGACTGGGGTGCTGGTTGTGGACCCGGGTCACCAGATGGGGGGATGGGTGTTGGTGCGCCCTCCGGAATTGTTTTTGATGGCGTCTTCTCCTGACCTCTGAATGGGTGCATAATCTGGGGTAGTTTTTGATGATGGACTGACCCTACATTCACAGGTGTTGGCTGTTGTCAAAACTTCCTTTTATCATCTTAGGAATATTGCCAGGGTTAGGCATCTGGTCCCGTCTGACGACCTTCCTACTTTGGTCCACGCCTTTGTGTCCTTGCCCTTGGATTACTGCAACTCCCTTTATCTAGGGCTTTCTGGGGTTGAAATCCATCACCTGCAGCTGGTGCAGAATGCAGCAGCCCAGCTTTTGACAGGTTCTACTCAATACTGCCATATTACCCTGGTGCTGCACGAACAGCACTGGCTGCCAATATGGTGGCGGATCACCTTTAAAGTCGGTTTACTGACTTTTAAAGCCTTACATGGACAGGGCCCAGATTATCTGAAAGAACTTCTGGTTCTTTACTGCCCTGGTCGATCACTCCACTCGGCTGCCGAGGGGTTGTTAGAGATTCCAAGGGTGAATTTGAAGTCATCTGGTTCCAAGACCTTTTGCCTATGCAGCTCCCACCCTTTGGAATTTCTCTACCCTGTCGATACGGAGTGCACAGCTGTAGAGGAATTTAAGAAGGGCTTAAAACCTTTCTGTGGCAAAAAACTTTTTGTATAATTGAAGTATGTGTTACTGATTGTTTATGATTCTCGGTTGTATTGTCTTGTTATTGGATTTTATATTAATTGTTTTTAAATTGTTAGGTGCCTGGGCAATGGAAAGGCACTATATAAATAAAATTAATTATTATTATTATTATATCTCCGCCTGCTGGATAGTTTCATCCTTGGACTTAGTTACTGTCTCACTACTGCAGTCAACTGCACATTTGCTTCAGTCCCGTCTCCAGTCCTGAATTCGCTGCTTTCTCTTTTTCCCTAGTTCTATGTTCCCTTCTGTTCCTTACCAGTGTACACTATGGGGGGTGATCTCACATCACTGCAGCTTTGTAGGAGTATTTTCCCTTCTGCTAGCCCTTCAACTCTCAGTAGATCTCCTCTGCCAGACATCTACTGAGTCTGGCTACCAAATAAAGCAGAGGACTGGAGCTATTGTTTCTCAGACCCAATTATCAGGGTAATACCTCTATCCCTGAAACCTGGCTCCTAAATCTTATCCCATTTGCTAGTATAGCTGACTGCCTATGCCATTCCCTTTTTATATGCCACTGGAGGGCAAACTCCAAACCTCCTCATTGAGACCTGGGTAACCCATGTCATCTCTCTCTCTAGTGATACTGAACCTAACCCGGCCCTCCTAATGGCATCGCCTCCCAAGAACCCATCTTATTGGTTCACAGAAAAGGGGCTTAGGCTTGCACATATGAACATTAGAAGTCTGTCAGCTAATTTTGTGCAGCTTGAAGCCTGGATTGCTCACAACTCCCTGACGTCTTAGGTCTAACTCGAGACTTGGTTAAAACCCCATATACCAGATTCATTATGTAGGATCAATGGATATAAACTTCACAGATGTGATCATCCAAATGCTAAAAAGGTGGTGGTGTTTTGTTTTATACCAGACAGGACCTTGACATTATGGTTCTCTCGGTCAACACTACCTGTCTACGTGAAACTATTCATATTGTTATTACCTTAGCTCTCACTAAGAAGCTAAATGTAGTGTGCATCTACAACTCTCCTAAAATGGACTAACAGGCCTGACTAAGGTAATTGACCATCTTTCCTCACTAAAGGGTAGACAAGAGCTCATTGTTATGGGGACCTCAACCTGGATTGGCTAGGAAAAACTCTAATCTCTATGCTGCTGAACTCAGCAGGTTACACCTGTCTCAATTGGTCAGTCTCCCAACCAGACAGAGTGGTAACAGCAGTCTCCAGTCTCTTCTAGACCAGGTCGTCTCCAACAGGCCTGGGAGGATCAGTACTGTTGGAGTTTATCAATGACCACTCCTCAGTTTTGCGTTTGGAAAGCTAGGGCCCCTAAACCACACCCCAGAGAAATTATGTTCAGGGATTTTCAAAATGTGTAACCCCTTGTTCCCCGGGGTTACTAGAATCCCACTTAGAAACAGCGGCAGGCAGGGAAAGACAGCTTGTGAGACACCAGTTAAATGGGTTTCACAATGTCTCACTCTGTCCTCAGTCTCATCTGAGCTGGAGGGATAACATCACCATAGAAGTCTCTCAGTAGCATATGCCACATTGGAATGCAGCAGCAAGGGTTAGTGTTAGAACGTTTGGGAATTCAAGGAAGTCTGCAGTGGAATCTTGTGAGAGGAGGAGGTGTGCTGCAGTTGGCAGCCCCTCAGAGCCCAGCTCTGCTTTAGAGCTACATCAAGAGGTGGGTTGTGTTTCTCACCCTAGAGAAGAACACAGCAGAGGCCAGAAGGAAGTGGTAGAGACCGTTCCATGTGTTGTTCCAGTGCCTCATCCCAGGAAGGGATGGGGGAGTCCAGCATTTATGGGGCAGTCCCCTGGCCCTGCCTTGAAAGGGAAAAGCTGCCTGAAAATGGGAATTGTTCTGAGATCCAGAGAATTTGTTGTTTCCTTTGAAAGAAGCCCTGGAGCACCTGCATACCAAGGTGAGTCTGCTGTGATATAGATCCTATGTTCACCAAGACAGAGATAAGTAGAAAAGTATCTGCCTACTGTGGGGTCATGGAGAAGACTAGCCACACAGTGCTTTTAATTTGTGTATGGCTTGGAAGCATCTGAAACAGTGGGGGTCTAGGGAATGGACATAGCCACTAACAGAACTTTTTAAGTCAGGACACTGCATAAATACAGTGTAGAATGTTAAATGTGATATACATTTCGAGATAGCATCCTACAACCAGTAGTTTGAAGAAAGGTGCTGTTCCAAATGAATGGCCTGGTATAGATTTGGGAACAAGAGGTGGGAGACCCCCATCTGGAGTAACCAGGTTTACCTCTACGGGTTCAGTTTTGGGCACCTATAGCTTTCTCCCAGGCACTTGGCCAGTGTCTGCAGAAAGTACCCAGACACGGGACTATGTATGATTTTCCCTTTAGAGCTAAAAAGTGCTCATGGGTGGTTTAGGGAGTCACCATCAAACTCCATGCTATATGAAAAGTGTCCAAGTACTGGCCGGGGTGCCATGTCAAGGAATCAAAGTAGAAGAGCACCAGTTTGGGCCGTGTGAGCCCAGAGTAGTTCAGAATCTGAGGGTTTCATGTAGTGAAGAAGATATGCTCTGATCTCTGTAATCTGCATTACCAGCGAGTGTAGCCCTGTGGGGGTCCATCTTTGCTTTGTTATTCCCGTGTTGATGTGAATAAAAGCCACACTCTAGAACCCCATTCCTGGTTTGGACATTTCAGTTATTGCATCCTGTGTCCAGAGTTACTTGGGCACCACTGCCAGGGGTACAAACCTAGCATAATGCTGAGCAAATAGATTTCTCCCCGAACCTAAGGGTTACAAATGGATAAGATAAACCTAATCTTGGAGCTACAGAACACAGACTGAGCACCTCTATATAATACTTGTAGTATGGAACCTGCTGCTCAATACCTCCTTACTACACTTTTGAACCTTCAAGACAAACATATCCCAGTAAAAGGCACGTATCCGGGGATCTGGTACCTGCTGGATAAAATTATTCACTCTGTCCTCTCTCAAAAGAGGATAAAGCCTTGAACAAAGCTAAGCTAACCCAGTCCCCATCAGATTGGGTGGAGTACTGAAGACTCAAAACCTATGTAAGTTTCCATCAGATCTGCTATGGTAATTACTACCGTCAGCTCCTTAGTACCTCTGTCAGTGACTCTCATGGTTTTGGAGTCATGTTAACACCATCATGGGGAAACATAAGTGCAATACCATCTCGATAAGGTCATGGATGGTTGTGATTGCAATAACCTGCTCACTATCACTGAGGCTCTTAACCCAGATTCACTGACCTCTCTTCCCATACTGCACCTCCTGGGCCTTACCTGTCACTCTGCAGGATAACCTTAAACCTTCCAACCCATCTTTCACCCTTCGCCCAGTCTCTGAGAGTGAAATCTTATGCTTACTTAAGTCCAGCTCTCCTGTTGGATCAGCAGTGGCAGATGGACTCTACCAAAATTCCTAAGAACCACTGCACTGCCTATAGTCTCTCCAATGACTAGACATTTCAAACTGTCTCTTCTACAAGACATGTCCCTTCCTCTGGAGGACTGCTCGAGTTGTACCGGTCACAAAAAGGGACACCACTAACCTGGATAACTCACCCCTATTGCCATCCTCTCCATCCTCTCTAAAATGCTTGAGAAAATTGTTGCTACTCAGGTCTTGGATTACCTCTACTCCTTCAAACTCCTCACCCTGACCAACATGGTTTCCGACGTGGGCACAGTACCTCCACTGCTCTCATACACTTTACAAATGATTTCAGACTCGCTAGACAAAGATACTCTCACTAGGGCTACTTTGTTGATCCTACAAAAGCGTTTGATTTAGTTGACTAGCTGCTCATATCAAAGTTGTCATCCCTAGGCTTTTCTACCTCTGTCACCACATGTTTCCAAAATTCTCTTTCGAAGCATCAACAATTAGTCCAGACCAGAGATGCTAAGTCCCCTCTTGCTCCTACTTGGATCGGAGTGCTCCTGGGTTCGATTCTTGGTCCTCTCCTGTTTACAGTCTTCATAAACGACATCCCACTGCTCACTGGTGCTTGCTCAGGTCTGCTATACGCCCGACAATCTTGTTTTTTACTCATCCTCCTCAAACCTCTCAGATATCAACCTGAATCTCAATAGTAACTTCAATACCTTTCAGAGCTGGCAATTGCAAAACAAGATTGTCTTAAATAAAAATAAAGCAGTGACTATGCTCTTCGGATCAGATTCAAAAATTCGGTCCTGCACCCAACCATTAAGTATCAGATCGCTTGATGGCTTTCCCCTTAACACAGTTACCTCTTAAATACCTAGGAGTAACCCTTGATCCCACCTTGTATTTTGACCTGCACATAGCCTCAGTCATTAAATCTGTCAATATTCAACTTGGGCTGACATATAAGGTGAGACTTAGCCTAACATCCACGGTGAGGATGGCCATTGCACAGGGGATCCTGAGACCGAAATTGGCATATGGGTTAATAGCCTTTCCGGGCAACTACTGGAGGGCTCCTCCAAAAGTGGGATGTCTGCTACAACAGCATTTGCCATTTTGCTCTGTCTTTACCCAAACATACTCACAGATGCACACTATACTCCAGTCTGCAATGGTTTACCCCCTCAGCCTTCCGACAGTTTACTTCCTACTGTTTTATAAAGAATATAATCTCTTCCCAGAGACCTGACAAATTGGCTCTACTGCTCAAACCTGTGACTTCTGCCTACCCACTGAGATCAGCTGACAAATTCCTTCTTGTCCAACCGAGATGTAAAACCAAAATGGGGGAGAATGCTTTCTCTAGCTAGGCCCCTAAACTATGGAACTCCCTTCCACTGAGTATAAGAATCTCCCCTTCTCCACACAGCTTCAAACAGGAGCTTCATATGGCTTTTCTAAACTCTGAACCCTGCTCCTGTTCTCTATCCACTCACTCCTGTACTGGTTCCTCCTAGTTGCCTACTGGCTCCAACCTCTACTACTCTCAAACCTACCTGGAAATCTTACTATTTCCTCTCTTCTAGCACTTATTCACTAGTTGTATGACTTATGACTGTTATTTATTTGCACATATATTTCTATTTTGTTATTACATATAGATTCCTGCAAATGTACTGTCATTGCTGAAAATTTTGTATAAGTGTACTATGTCTGACTTTTACTTGTTCCCATGATTTTTCTTGTATCTACTATTGTCTGCATACCCTTTGTTGTAATCTCCCGGGTCATACCTAAAAATTGGCAGCTATGCTGTCTAGTGTACCTACCTGGTTAACAAAAACTAAATAAATAAATAAAATAAATAAATGGCAAGCCAGTGATGGCCTATCAGTTTTGCCATATCCTGTGGCTAGTGGTCCACCAAGTGGGACTGAGTGTCCAAGAGTTCAACACCACTTTCTTTAGAATTGGAGCAGCAATGACTGCACAAAGCAAGGGACAGATGGATGATGAAATTCAGACTCTGGGGCACTGGCAGTCCCATGCGTTCTTGTGCTACATTCACCCACATCTGCCACAATGATTTTCTTTGTCTAGTCCAGGTTCCCCAGAGGGCTTCAAGAATGTATGAATCATTGTTCATTCCTTCACCATCTAGGAAGTGGAGCAAGCAGCTTGCTGGTGAGTGGAGGGCAGAACCTGGCCATCCTCAGGCAGAAAGTACAGATTGAGTGGTTTGGCACGAATGGCATCCGGTGGAGTCCCGAAGCAGAAAATGTCCTGACATCCAACAGCACCTTACCGCACTTAACAACTGAGACTGTCCCAGCTAGCTTTTACCCTAGCAGAACATTGCCACCCCATTCCATATTTTATGCTAGCACCCAACTACTCCCTCTCTCTATCAGCTCCCCGTCCCTTCGCCAGTCACCCCTCCCCACTCCCCTTCCCCACTCCCCCTATCCTCACCTCTGATAACTCCCAGATTTTCTACACTCTCCCCGATCCTTCTGTCTGTCACCCCTTGTCCTCTGTGCTCCTCTCTCCCACTCTCACATACCACTCCACCTCCCCTCCCTTCAACCCTCAGCCCAACAAAGCCTCCTTGCTGACTGCTCTGCTTTTGCCTCTGCCTCCTCTCTCCACTTGACAAACTCAATAGTCTGACTGCTCAAACATTGTTGCATCACACTATTGGTGCACCAACCTGTAATTTGTATTGTAAACTTATATTTTCTACCTATAACCCCATTATCCTGTTTCCCTCTACATACTCATGCTGTTACCTTTCCTCTTTATTTATCAATTTGCACTGGTATTGGAACCGCGTGCTCTTTTGACAATATCTCCTCACTGATGGCTCAAGTGTCACCTAATTTTCTCATTGTCTGTGCCCTCTATTATCATCTGCACCCACTGTAGTCACAAATGTACACATTGCTAACTGTTACCCAAATGTGTTTATGTTCATTTACACATAATTCTGCCTTGTGATTTAATATCCCATTGTCTGTATTATTTTATTGTACTTTGTCTGTATTTTAACATATTGTATGCTCAGATGCGGAACCTCTGTAAATGAGTCTCTGATTCATAGGTTTTGTAATTCCAAGAAATAAATAAAATAATAAAATACAATAAATAAAATCCTATTAATTCAACATGGGGGTGAGGACCTGGGTCTCGGAGGAGCTCAACCTCCTACTGTTGATGAAGAATGGCTTTGTTCCTTGCTCCCGATGGGGCCCAGGACTGTTATCACTTAGTCACACCTCATTCAGTGTAGGCACTGACTGCATGCAAGTGATTCTAAGGCATTAAATGCAGCATGCAATCGCATCAATAGGGAGATGTAAACCTATATGGAAGCCATATGGGGAATTGTGGTAAGGCATAGAAATCAGCACCTCCTGCCAAGAACATCATGCTCTGGATGGTGTGCATTTGTGAGAGGAAGGATGGAGTTGATGTTGAACTCTTTCAGGAGGTCATGACAGCACAATTGGAGTAAGTAGCTTGGGGGTTGGACTACATCTGTGCTGTGGCTGCTTGGGAGTAGAACAGGCTGATGGTATAGGGAAAAGAGGGAGAAAGTTAAATTATTTTGAAGGGATCATCAACTCCTGTTGGCATAAGGCCAGGGGACCACATGACTTGGACCTAGACAGAGCGGATCGCGGTACAACCTCATCAGGTTAACCAGCAAGGGTGGTGGTGCTGGATGGGGTGGCTGCTAGCCATGTTGCCATATGACCTCCCACTCTTGGGGTGTGCTATGCCAGGAGGTACATTTTTCCTTGACACACAAGCAGGTTGGCACTTCTCAATCAATCAATTGATCAATCAATCAATCAACATCTTTATTTTGCCAGGTGAAACACCATTGAGACAAGCTCATTTACAAGATGGACCTTGGAACAATACAGTAGCCTGATGGGCTATAACCTAAGACATATAGTAAGCAATTATAATGACAGTATAATTGTACAAGGCATACACAGGGCAAGGAAGTACATGTGAAATGCAACAGGCTAAGAGTCACTAGCAAGCTATTTACATAGGTTCTTAGGAAGGTCAATGATTCAATACATGTATGCACAGTTTTAAGCATATTAAATGAAAGTTACATGAAGATTTGCATAACTGTAGAATGACAGGGTCTATATGACCTATGAGCAGCGTACTGGAGTATAGACTACTCGTGATTACATTGATGTGGTAATGACAAGACAGATAGGGCAGGAAGGACAGTAAAGAGGTAAGAAGAGGGAGGTAAGGAATATAATAGCTAGGGTATGGAGGTTATCAGTAGGTGGTATGCTCTTCAGAAACAGTGTCTCCTAGATTGATATCCTAGTAGACAAGACTGAAGGATAAGCAATATGAAGGTGGGTCAGACAATTGAATGCTACTTCCCTATTTGAAACACTGTCAGACCTCAGGGAAGGTCTTTAGGAGCATGGCTTTGAATTAGGATAGTGTTACAGGATGAGTTAGCTTTAGGGATTTTTGTATCTTGTTCCAGAGCACTGGAAGGGCATAGCTAAGTGAGGCTCTGCCAAAGCGTGTTCCAACTTTGGGAATAGCAAGGGATATGTAGGTGAGATTTATAAAGGGATAGATACTGGGGGTGGGCAGATGGGCAGACAGCCTATGAGGTACTGAGGAAGCTTATGAGTTACGGCCTTGTTAGTCCAGAGTACGGCATTTTTTTTTTGCCTCCTCAAGCTAAGTGAACTCCCACCTATGGAAGCATAAAGGGCATAGTGGTGAGTGGAGTAAGGTGCATCAGAGATAAACCTGAGGGCTCTTTGGTAAAGGCTGTCAAGTTTTGAAAGAGCCAGGCTGATGCGGTGGCTATACAAGAAGTCCACATAGTCCAGAAGTGGCATGAAAGTAGCCTGGACAAGGAGTTTTCTAGCCTCTGGGGTTAGTGAGTGTTTGATGCGGAGGAAGATGCCGAGTGTTTGTCTCAAGTTCTTGGTGAGCTCATTTAAGTGGTCAAGAGTCAATCCAGACCCCCAGATATGTGAATTTCTTCATGAACTCCAGTTTTTAACCCAGGACGGTGCTGATTTGGAGGTTTGTGTCAACTAGGTTATTTTTGTAGAAAGGACTAGGGAGAGAAAAGCATGGCTTTGTTTTTTTTTTGCATTTAGTAGGAGTTTCAGGTCAAGCAGCTTTTTCTGAAGGACTTCAAATTCATTTTGGAGGTCCGCACAGGCGAGCTTCGGTGTTAATCTGTTGATGTAGAGCACAGTGTCATCAGCGAAAAGGTGTATTTTCACCAACTGAAGACTGCTGTCTATTTGGTTTATATAGATAGCAAAGAGCAGTGGACCAAGTATTGACCCTTGAGGCACTCCTCTTAGGAATGTTTTTTTTTTGAGATATAATGCTTTCAGCCTTTACCTGCTGATCTCTGTCCATAAGGTAGTTGGCAAACCAATTTAGTGCCTGGTTATCCACTCCAACTTTGTTAAGGTCATTAGGAGCAAATCATGATCCACCATATTGAAGGCCTTACTAAGGTCTAGAAACATGGTGCAAACATAACGTTTGTTGTCAAGAGCAATCTGCCAGTCATTTATGACCTTGGTGAGTGCAGTTGTAGTACTGTAAAGCGGCTGGAAACCAGACTGGATCAGGTTTAACAAATTGGTGTTTTCTAGGTGCGTTCTGAGCTGCTCATTAACCAATTTCTCCAGTAGTTTAGACAGAGGTGGGATCAAGAAAAATGGGACGATAGTTATTAAGGTCATAGGGATCCCCTGATTTAAATAAAGGAATAACATGCACTGTCTTCCAGACCTTAGGAAGGGTACCTTGGTTGAGAGAAAGGTTAAAAAGGTGGGTAACGGGAAGGGGCCAGTATAAAGTAGGCTAGCTTTAGAAAGAACAGCTCGATCAGATCTGCACCTGCACTTTTCTTTGTATCAAGACTTCTAACAATGGAAGGAGTGTGCTTCCAGAGGAGTTTGCTTATCCTGCCTACTACCCATGCTGCTCCAATAATGTTTGTAAAATAAACATATGGCTGTGGCCATTTGCTCCAGTGCCTGTGTCACTGTGTTTATTCATGGAGGGGAAGTGGGGGCACCCATGACCAATCACTAGTGAGTTTATGACACACCAAAAAGGATTTGACTAAAACCTGGAGTCCACTTCTGATGCTACAATTATTACTTAATATAGTAAGAAGAAATGGGATAGGTGTGTTTCCCCATAAACTAGTCTCAGGATGAAGGGTTTCTTTATAGTCATCAAACATGACTTACCACATGCATATAAGATGCGGTACTGTAGTTAGAACATTACTTGCTGGCTGGGAGTGGAGAAATGGGATATTTTACTTGCCTTGTAAATACATACAATTGTGATTGTGAATGTAATGACTTAAACTTCTAATAAAACATGCTACATTTAAAAAAATATATATTACTAAATAAAACATAGTAACAATGATCATATATTAAATTATATTCTTTCATATAATATATCAGATTAAATGATCTTCTTATATATCATATCAGATTAAATTATTTGCTCGTACATCATAGCTACCACCATGCCCAGTGCTATCTGAATGCCCATCATTCCACAGTTTCTGAAAAAGAAATCATCTCCCAGTCACTGCTCCCTCACATAAGTGTTCCCCTAGAAGCACCCACAGCCCCGCCAACACCACCAATCCACTGTGCCAAAATAAATAAAACAAATCCTGTGCTGTATTGGGTTCTTTACAGATGAGTCCACATCTACTAAAATCACATTTCACATCATATAAATTAAGCCATATTTAAGAATAACAATTAATAATAATTGCATTAAAATAAAGACTCTAGACTGATTCTGGCTTCAGAAAACAACACATCCTTTTTATCATCATCATCATCATCATCCTTCTCCTCCTTCCTCCTTCATGAGTCATGTTTTCCTCATCATATATCACTGCAGCATGTGGATGACACCACCTTCTTCCCTGCCTTTACAATGCAAAGATGATGCAATAGGACTGGTATATATCACTATAGGAGGTGGTACAATGTACTGTGGGATGGGAAATTGTTTGTTTTCCCTGTGGCGCTATAGATAGTGCTATTTATTTTTATCTTCGTGAATATTATTTTACTATCTTCTACCCCAATAAACTTACTGTCATGTCACTCCTGGCATGGGGTCATATCCTGTAGCACTCCTCTGCCAGTATCAGCGGAATTACAAGAACCCGTGCCCTGGCACACATTTCACAACTCATTGGGGTGTAATGATGGGACTTGATCTTCAGCAATTTTCCATTGTAGAAGACATTGGATTTCAAAGACTCTTAGATGATGAACTGAAATACAAATACAACATTCCATTATGCTTCCCATTGTTTAGGCATGACAGACCTGGACAGTGCATGTAGAGGTGTGTGCTGCATACACTTATTCTGCTTTTGCCACCATGTGAACAAGCTTCCAAAGTACACAATAAGCAACCCTTACTATTATGCTTCTCAGCGGGAGTTCATGTTTTCTTCAGAAACCCATAGAAGCATACTATTATACAATCATACACTATTTGTCTTAGTATATAAATAACAAATCAGTAATATTAATCTTCTACACATAAAGCATTCATTATCATAAATCATGTTGTCTTGTCAGATAAAGAAATTACATAAAAGTAATA
The DNA here is from genome assembly GCA_016271365.2 of Neoceratodus forsteri. Taxonomy (NCBI): domain Eukaryota; kingdom Metazoa; phylum Chordata; order Ceratodontiformes; family Ceratodontidae; genus Neoceratodus; species Neoceratodus forsteri. Next base: position 775,753,382 of record CM057449.1, on the reverse strand, counting down.
AAACATATTTTTATTACATTACATTTATATATTACATTAGGACTGGCAGTATAGCCTAGAGGTTAGAGGAAAGAGGTGTGAATGAGCTTGAATACATCCAGCAGACCAGACCTGAGTTTGATTCTCACAACCTCCACTTGCATACTGTGTGACTCTAAGCAAGTCACTTAACCACCCAGTGCTCCCAGGTCACCCCTGAAAACAGGCACTTGTGCCTGGTGGGCCTTACCTGTTTACCAAAGACTAGAATAAAATAAAAAACTGAAATAAACATTACAATTAATTAATATATAAAATACATTGCATAGAATAAAAATAATAGAAGTAATTATAATAAATGTTAATCAGAACATAAACCTATCATTATAAAATCTATGGTACAACAAGGGAGAGTATAGTAATTGGCATGAGGTAAAGCAGAGAATCAAAGACTACAGGAGGCTATATGTCTTGAGGTCAACAATAAATGGTGACTATTAGAAACATAGGGCTTGATTTTCAAAGCTCCAGGAATGATGCATGGTGCTTGATTCGAAAAGGATTTATGCAAGCCACACTGTGCACCACACCATGCAGAATTCCCTGTTTTCCCATGCATCTTCTGCCGGATGGGGAGGCCACCTATGCCAGCCAGCCTTGCACCATCCTTGCAGAGGCCATTCACCTGTGCCCTTGCAGATGGGAGCATGGAAACAACCAGCCAACTCCAAAGCAATTATCTTTGATTTTCTTTAATTTCATCGAATGTTACACATAGATCACCATGTCATGGACAAGGACCCCCAATGTTTCAACCTCTATAGGAGCTTCTTCAGAGTGATATGGTGTGCAAAATGTTTTTTATTGATCAAAAATGCAATTCTGGATGGCCAAGTGGTGCTGAGGGTTGAGGTGCTGGACGCTACACCTCGCAGTGCACTGTCTATCCTTGTTTGAGAGAAAGCCTCAGTCGGTGTGGAGGGGTGGATTGAGCTACCAATAGGCAGCTCTCCTCTCCAGGGAAGGGCTGGGCACCGATCCAACTAAAGGAGCTTAATATGTATACCCTTGAGGAAAGAAGGGAGAGGGGGGACATGATAGAAACTTTTAACTACCTCAGTGGAATCAACAAAGTCCAAGAGGGTAGCATCTTTCAGAAAAAGAGACTTGCAAGAACAAGGGGACACAATTTAAAGATGGGGGGCGGTTGAGGGGCAATGTGAGGAAGTATTATTTCACAGAGAGGGTAGTGGATGCATGGAACAGCCTTCCTGAGGAGGTTGTGGGGTCTAAAACTGTGGGAGAATTCAAGAATGCATGGGACAGACATAAGGCAGTTCTTGTGGGGGGTAGGAAGAAATAGGCTGTTGGTTAACTAGGATCTGTGGCCTATCCTGCAGGTAGGGAAATGGGCAGACTAGATGGGCCAAGCGGTCCTTATCTGCTGTCAAAGTCTATGTTTCTATGATCCAACCATCGGACAGTGTCAGGAGGAGAGGGAACTTTTAGGTGCTTGGCAGAAGCCATGTCTCCTCATGGCTTCCTGCTTGAACTATGGTCCTTTGTGCCAGTGCCCTCGGGGCGGGGTAGGGTCATGTGCAACATTCAATGAAAAAAAAAGAAAATCAAAGATATTTGCTTTGGAGTTGGCTGGTTTTATTCATTCTTGCTCACAGGTTTGAGTCCACACCAGCACCCAGCCTCATCACTATACTGAACAGCTGCTACAAATACAGTGAGGGTACCTAGGGGACTACCATACTGTTTAGAGATGGAAGCATGTGCTATATCTAGGCTGCACTATCCCAACTGTGGGATTTTTAAATCTCTGCCATAGCTGCAAGCCCTGCCTACTGTTAGACCAGCCAGATCTCTGGTATAACATCCCTGGCGCCACCACCATCCAGAGCTGCTGGATGGCCTGAGTGACTGGCTGGTTCAGGATGTAAACAGTGTAGTGGGTCCCAGAAAGATGTACCCATCCATGACTGATGGGTCCTGAAGCTGGCATCATGCTTTTGTAGGGCATGCCTACTTGCCACATGTTGCTGCATGAGTTGGTGGGACATGGCTGTATCCTGCCAGCACCACTGAAGGGGTGCTCTGCAGAGGAATGGTGGCAGTGGTGTGCTGCATCAGGTTGGAGTCCCTGTTAGCCATGACCTAGGCAGGGGCTACTTGAGATAACCATGGCACTGTGCCCAGAAGTGAGCTGCCATCATTGGGTGCAGGTATGAGTCATAGTTCTGGGATGGTGGCTCAGATCCAGGGGACTGTTGGAGACCTCCAGGGCAACAGGAGGGACATGAATCACCATTCCCCCCACAGTTGTGATGGCACATCTGAGCACTACTGCCCCAGGAGCTGCCGCCAGAGGTGTGCAGTCCCTGTTATCATGATGTCCCTCTGTAGCATGGCAGCAATTAATGTACAATGGGTGTCTGCTGGCTAGCTGCTCCAGCTGGATGACAGACAGGAGTGATACAGTGCATGTGGGTATGTAGACATACAGTAGCCTGGTGACCTTGGGGTCTGTGGAAGTGCAGAGACTGCACAGGACTGACATGGGCATCCATCAATGGTGCATGACTATGTTTGTACCCTGTGCATGCTGGGATACTGCACCTGTCACCATGGTACCATCCTCTGAGCACTCAACACGTCAGACCCAGTCTTTTGCAATGATGTGTATGGGCCTACATGCAGCCTGTTATCATATACCATCCGTAGTACCCCTGTTGCTGTACCTCAGGAGCAGTCCAGCATCACTCTTGTTGTAATGCACCTCTACACCTCACCTTTGAGACTTTTACATTCCTATGTGCATCATGCAATAGTGTACCCATTCAAGTACTGTACACCCTTTAACACAGTCGGGCTACCATGATGTCGCTTGGTGGTGATTCCCAGCAGATGACTTGGCTAGGCTCCTTGAGCTGCATTCCAGCACTGTGGTGCTCTGTGGTCTGACACACATGCGCTAGGGACTGGTTTTACAGTGGCATGATGTGGTGTGAAGCACACATTCATGCATGGCACTTTCTGTTATGTGCCATAATAGGACTGTACACTACATGCTCTGTGCTTTGTTGCAGCAACATACATACTGGTTGTGGTGCACAGACAGAACTACAGATGGTGGTACACAGGCATGGTACAGTTGTACATTGTTTGCATTCCTGGCAAACATATACAGCACTGCCAGGTTTACTATTAAGCTCACCATCCTCTGAGTTGCTGTTCCATCACAGAACAAGGTCATTGATGGGTGCCACAGGTGATGTACATCTGTTTTGCTCATAAATCCCAAGCCATACTTGTGTTTCCACCTGCTACACAGCATCTATAGTGCCAAGATTGACTGTCCCATGTACATGCTCCATTTCAGTACACATGCCCGGTGGTCTGGTGATACTGGCATCCCTCAGAGTCAACTGTACAGCCAGCAGGCCAACATGGCACTCCATATTCACTACACCCTCAACTCCATGTACTACTTGGCTGTGGTACTGAGAACATATGTTGGCCTGGGGTCATAGGTATTGCAAAGGAGCCAGATTTGTGCATGTCCTGGACCTGATGGAAGCCTCCATCAATCTCCTCCCATGCACCAGTAGTATGGCACACAGGATAGTTTGTGGCATATTTGCGGACTTTGGTGCCAGGACCTCACACCTACCAAAATAATGTGCAGGGTCCCTGGCACACAAGAGTTTGTCACAAGTGGGGATTCAGCATACCATGTGCTGATCTATGGGTGCTTTTGAAAACTGAACACATAGAATTTACATGAAGAAGGGAACGGTATAGCATAAAAGCTTGTGTTCTGAGAAATTCCTATTGGTCTAATAAAAGGCATTAAGTCATCTACTTTGTTCATATATTGGAAAAATAGAAACAATGAAAACTGCTGTCAGAAGAAGGCATTGTGATCTTTCTAGTCTGTCTGTGATGTTGTCAATGCCCCTAGGGGATTATGACCAACTTCCTCCATACCCTGCCCCTCTGATCCCTTAACCAGCCCTTTGTGCTTATCCCTTCCCCTCTTAAAGCTCTCTATCATTTGTACACTGATGAGTGATTAAGGTAGCTTGTTCCACTCCTTAACCACTCCCTCTGTAAAGTAATACTTTATCAGATCCCTTATGAATTCCCCTACCCATTTCTTACTATTACCACTGGTATTTGACTTGCTGCTGGTTGTAAACAGCCCACTAGAGTACACCGTGTTAATACCCTGCATGAAAAAGAGAGTCCAAGATGGAGTCCTGAACAGTCATACAAAATGGACCTGAGGTCTGAAAAAAATATTTGTTATGAAACAGCCAGGCAGATGTGCAAAACATCAGCCAAACAGAAAAAGAGAAAGAAAAAGCCTGTGTTTTCCAGCAGTACAGATTCCCCAATTCTGTTTTTTTTTTAAAGGGCCAATACACTACTTTCTATCTCAAGAATCACTACAGCATGCACCAAATTAACCGGATGCACTTGTAACAGACAGCCACATCTATCAAATTATTTCCAAAGCCAAATGCCAAAAGCTATATTGTGTTATGTTAATATCACCCATTTAAGTGGACCTTCAACTCCGCATGTAGCGACTATCATGTCACACCTTACCTGCCTTAACACCTTAACAAGGTGATAATTACATATTGCAGCTGCACCCAACTTGTTTTGTAGCCAATGCATCAATTAGCACTCTATTTACACATTCCCACAGCACAGAAGATATCGATTCAGCCGGTCTGTCATCAGGAAAGCACTCCTGACACTCTGCCACGCCTTACAGAGAGAGGATATTGTTCCTCAGTGGGATCAGCTAGCCACAATGGAACTATGCTGGAGAAGGTACACAACTGCCCCCAAAACAGACCTCAGTTGTGGATTACTTGAGGCCACATAACTAGAGCAGTAAAACGCAGAACAGCGCACAGCTTTTATTATTTTTTGGGGTTTGGTTTTTGAATTAAATAAAGTTTCCAGAACTTGTTTTGCAAGCAAGTGCTTGCTCATTAAAAGAGCTGTAATCATGAGTAAGTGTTTTGTGTTGTTCATTGCTGTTTGTCTGATCGCTCGCTCCCATGTCATACTACATAGAACATAGAAACATAGAATTTAATGGCAGATAAGGACCGCTTGGCCCACCCAGTCTGCCCATTTCTCTACCTAATGGATAAGCTGCAGATCCTAGTTAACCAGCAGCCTACTTCTTCCTACCCCCAACCCCTAGAATTGCCTTATGACTGTCCCATGCATGCTTGAATTCCACCACTGTTTTTGACTCCACAACCTCCTCCGGAAGGCCGTTCCATGCATCCACAACTTTCTCTGTGAAAAATACTTCTAAATTACCTCGAGCTGCCCCCATCTTCAAATAGTGCCCCTTGTTCTTGCACACCCTTTTGAAAGATGCTACCCTCTTGGACTTTGTTGATTCCCTGAGGTACTTGAAAGTTTCTATCATGTCCCCCTCTCCCTCCTTTCCTCGAGGCTATACATATTAAGCTCCTGAAGTATCTCTTCATATGTCTTCCAGTGCAGACCCTGCACCATTTTAGTTGCCCTCCTCTGGACAGCTTCCATCCTGTCTATGTCTTTGCGGAGATTGGGTCACCAGAACTGCACACAGTACTCCAGATGGGGTCTCACCAGCTGTCTGTACAGAGGGATAATAACTTCCTGTTTTCTACTGGTGATGCCTCTCCCTAAAGAAAGGATACTGCTACCAATTTTGCACTTACTTTTTGTTTCCGATGTAACGGACACCGCTTGTAACAGACGTGAATGCCTATGTCAAACTAGACCATTACAAGCAGTTCATTCAGTATTGCAATTTCATATGCTCCATTGGTAAAACTTAGACTTCTCGATACAGGAAATCAGGAAGATAAGTCTAAACTCTAAGACTATATTTAGTCCTCTATTGTGCAATACAAAATTGACTCACTCTTTTGAAAAGTATCTTAAACAAAAAACTGATTCTGCACTTAGGAAAATAATCACATTTCTAAGCTTTAATACTCATAAAGTGATTTTTTTTTTAGATAACATACAACCACCTACCAGAAACCCCAGACTCAAGACTCTTTAAATGAAGCTGGATAATTATTGGAAGTATGTGTGTGAAGAAAATGAAATGAGAAAGTTTCAAGCAAGTGAATTTATCATTCTCTAGAGTATTTGATTATTTTGCAACAGTTTGATAAAATTTTGGATGCTAATATGCTATGAAGAGGTGGGGTACAGTGGTTATACTGGAGATAGGTACTGGACTGCTATCCATATAAAGGTGGTATACAGATCTCCAGCACAGGGAGAAGAGCTAGATAAGGCACTTGGTGAAGCTTAAGCAATCAGGATGGCAAGTAAGGGGGAGATGCTGCTAGTTGGGGACTTTGATTTGTGAGATGTGGATTGGGGCCTTTCAACTGCAGCTTTAGCAAGGAGAAGTGCCATCCTTGATACCCTATGACAGACTTTTCTCAGGCAGCTAGACACAGAAGCCACTAGTGATGGAGAACTGCTAGATCAGGTGCTTGCAAACCAGGACGGCATTGCAGATGTCACAGTGGGCAGTTCCCTAGCAACCAATGATCACTATACAATATGGTTTAACATTAAGATGGGAACAGAAGCAAACCACATGAGGATGAGGGTCCTGGACATTAGAAGGGAAGATTTAAAAAGGTAGACTGTCTCAGAAACTGCCTTGTAGAGGGGCATTCAGGGAGGGAGGCACAGTGGGGAAAATTGGGATGATGGCATAATTAAGCAGCAAACCTCTGTGTGAAGGAAGTGAGTAAATACGGTAGAATGAAAAAAGACACTTACGGTTCTCTAGGGAAGTGGCCAAGTTGGTAAGGAAGAAAGGGGCATTCAGGAGGTATAGGAAATTTCAAAACACCAACTTCGGCACTCACCATCTCAGTATATGTAGGATGCCAAACTCAAAAAAGTTTCAGTTCAAAAATTATTTTATTGAAACACAAAGCCACTCAGATTGATCTCGCCTTCAGATTGTTTAGGTATAAGGAAATGTAGATGAAGGAAACAAAGAGGTATGCCAAGTTAAATGGGAAGGAGGAAAGGCAGTGAGGGGAGCAAAGGCACAGACAGAAAAAAAGATAGCCAAAGAGGTAACTGAAGAGGACAAGACTTTTTCAGATACATAAGTGAGATGTTGAAAGCACGGGCATGGAAAGTGAGGATAAGGAGGGTGGCAGGAAACTGCACAGAAGAGGATCAAGAAAATCAGACATCATGAACAGGTACTCCAGTAGAGGATCAGACCACCAGGAGTAGTAGTAACAAAGTGGGGAGTGGATATAAATCCATTTTAGAGGAAACAGTCCTGAAGGAACTTGCAGCTCTGAAAGTGGACAAGGCTGTGATACTAGATGGGATACATCCAAGAGTACTAAAAGAAGACAGGAAGTTACTAGATGCACCACAGACAGCCTTATTCAACAGCTCCATGGAAACAGACATGGTTTGGGTGGTCCCTTTCCATAAGAGCAGCAGCAGGGAGGAGACTTGCAAATTTGGGCTGGTCAGTCTCTCACAGAGGTGAGGAAGGTAATGGAAACCCCATTAATGGAAAGGTTTGTAGAGTACCTTGAATCCAACAGGCTACAAGACTAAAGGTAGCATGGATTCATGGGGCAGTGGTCATGCCAGACAAACAGATCAGGGGAGGTCAGTGAATGTGGCCTATCTGGACTTTAGCAAGTGTGGTGCCACAGAGCTTATTACTGAGAATGAGCCTTTTCAATGCCATCATAAGTGACATTGTAGAAGAACTGGAAGGGAAGCTATGCATTTTTGTAGATGACACCAAAATCTCTAATAGGGTGGACATTCAGGAGGGCTGAAGAGAAGGCATAGTGACCTTAAGAAATTCAAGTAGTGGTCAGGAGCATGGCAGTTAGGGTTCAATTCCAAATAGTGCAAAATCATTTACCTAGGGCATAGGGAACCAGGAGTTGAATACAGGATGGGGGTACTGACAGTCACTAAGAAGGAAATGGACCCTGGGTTATCATATTTGATAACCTCAAATTGATAGGATAGTATGACCAAGCAGGAGGTAGGGCCAGTGGGATACTGGGATGCATAGATAAAGGTATTGCCAGTAGGAGGAGGGAAGTGATGTTACCACTGTACCTCTCATTTGTGAGATGCCACCTGGAATATTGTGTCCAGTTTTGGAGGCAGCACCTCAAAATGACATAGACAGGATAGAGATGGTCCAGAGGAGGGCAACTAAATGATACAAGGGTTGCATCAAAAGCCCCAAGAAGACAAGAGAAATGAAGGCAAAAGGGCACCAGAAGCCTTGAGGAGCGAAATAGACAGTATCCATTCTCAGTGGGGAGAGCCCGAAAGCACTTTTGACAACCTGAAAGTAGACAAAGCTATGGGATAGACAGGGTACAGCCAAGTGCATGGAGGAATTTTGGGAGTAACTAGCTGAACCTCTGACAGGTTTGTTTAACAGATCACAGAAGACTGGTATGGTCCCAGAGGACTGGAAATGGGCAGATGTAGTCCCACTTCACAAAAGTGGTAGTAAGGAAGAGGAGAGCAATTATAGACCTGTTAGCCTGACATCAGAGGTGGATAAGTTGATGGAAACACTACTGAAGGAAAGGATTGCAGAATTTCTTGTATCCAAAGGATTGCAGGACCCAAGGCAGAATGGTTTCAAAGAAGGAAGGTCATGTCAAACAAATCTGGAAAACTTCTTGGACTGGGCGACTGAGGAGCTAGATCAGGGAGGTACAGAAGACATCGCTCACCTGGATTTCAGTAAGGCTTATGACACTGTTCTACACAGGAGACTAATAAGCAAGTTAGGTAACTTGGGGGCAGATGATAAGGTGGTAACCCATATAAGAAACTGGTTAGTGAAAAGGACACGGGGTTGCAGTGAATGGAGTGTGCTCCAAGGAAGGGAGGGTGACCAGTGAGATACCTCAGGGATCAGTGTTGGGACCAGTCCACTGGAATAGCTTTATAAGTGACATAGCAGAAGAACTGGAAGGGATGTCTGCCTCTTGCAAATGACACCAAGATCTATAACAGAGTGCGTGCACACCGGGGTGGATAGAATGTGCAGGGATTCAAAGAGGGTCATAGGTATGGCAGCTGGGTTTTAATGTAAAAAGGTGCAAAATAATGCATCTAGGCCATAGCAACTCGGGAGTAAAGTAAAAGATGGGTGGAGTGATATTGGCAAAGACCAGTCAAGAAAGAAACCTAGGGTAATCATGACTGACAAGCTAAAGGTAGCAAGATTGTGTGGCAAGGCAGTCAAAAAAGCTACTGGGATGCTGGGGTGCCTTGGTATATATATATCCAGCAAGAAAAGAGAGGTGGTTGTACACCATATAAATCACAGGTACTGTAAGACACCTTCTTGAGTACTGTGCACAGTTTTGGAGACCACATATAAGAAAAGACATAGAGTTGAGGTGGTCCAGAGGAGGGCTACCAAAATGATGCAAGATATGCAACAAAAGCCTGGTGAGGAAAGGCTTAAGGCACTGAATATTTACACCCAGGAGGAAAGGAGGAAGGGGGACAGGATAGAAAGCATTAAGTGCATGAAAGGGGTTAATAGGGTACAGGAGGACAGCATCTTTCAGAGTAAAAGGTGCTCTATAACAAGAGGGCATAATATGAAGCTGGAGGGGGTAAATTCAGGAGGGATGTGAAGAAGTACTATTTCACAGAAAGTAAAGTGGGTGCCTGGAATAGCCTTCAAGGGCAGGTAGTGGTAGTGAAGACAGGAATAGGGTTAAAAAATGCCTAGGATAGGCACAAGGGAATCCTGGGGATAGGGTAGAGGGGAGTAAAGATTTGCAATGTGAGTATGCAAGGTCTGAGAAATAATAAACAAAAATAATACACGATTGGGCATCACATTCTGTGTTTCTATGTAAGTATCTCTGTAAATAAGAAAGAGTGCCACAACCAGAGGGCACACGATGAAGCTAGTATGGGGGAGTTTAACTCATTCTGTCGATTATGTGCAAGATTAAGCAATGGGTGGTTCAGACTTCATACAAAGCAGTTGGGATGTGAGGAAATATTACTTCACAGAAAGAGTGGTGAATGCCTGGAGCAGACTGTCAACAGAAGTGGTGGAGGCAAAATAAAAAACTCTGGCTGAGTCACTATGACTGTGAATGCATAAACTAGATAAGGGTGTTTCATGGGCTCAAATATAAACATTTATTTATTTAAAAAAATATCAGATTTGCAAACCTTTGTGTCAGAGACTCAGTTGCTAAAGCACCTCGATGAAACTAATACAAGGACAGCACAGTTAACAAGTCAAAAAACAATGGCTTGGAGCAGACTGTTATAACAATCATTCACTGGAGATGCATGGGTAGCAGTAGATAAACAGATTACATAGTTTAGGCACACAGGCACCACGTCAAGAAGACCAAAGCAGCTCAAACAATATACTATAGCTAAAGCAAATAGACATCAGGAGTCAAAGAGAAGCCCAGAGTGTTCACATGAAGGCTGTTGCATATATACTAACTGAATCAAAGTACAGTGCAGTGAGAAAGGGCATATTTAAAGCTGCACTGTCAGATTTAGAGATAAATTCTAATTTGCACAGATTAGCACTCACCTTTGCAACCAAATCTTAAACTCTGCTCCTCGATTAAATCCCTCCACTTTTTCCTGGAATTTAGTGCATTTATTTTTTATAAAATAAACCTCCAAATCTGCATTTTGTCCTGTGTAGCCCCACCTTTGTTCCAAATCTCCTCTGTTAAAACCAACGTGCACGTTCAGGTTCCTGCCTCTAATTAGGTGGGGATGTGCTTGATCCTGACCACTAATTAACATACTTCCTTCCTCCTTCCTCCACTTATGCCTTTATATTTTTTGTCCCCATTTACCTCCCATCGGTATTTGCCTGTCATCTGTGTCTAACTCTGTCTCACAGAGCTGTCATCCCAAATCCTCCTTGCAAATGTCTTGGCGATTGGTAATTTTACTTTTTTTATTCATGTGCTCTTACTTTTTTTATTCATGCGCTCTTGTGTTAGCTTCTGTTACATATATATTGTTAATTTGTGTAAGTGGATTTAAATTCATGTAGACCTGTGTTTTTTAATGTACTGCTGCTCAACTATGATTATTTCTATGGGTACGATACAAATTCCCCACTGTTAATGTTCTCCACTGTTAGTTTCCTGACTCCTCTTGCCTGAAAAACCTTTTCCTGACCAGTACACAAACCCGACCCTTGAAACCCCTACTTTTGCAGCATCCAGCTTTGTCTGCATTTGTTTATCAAGGATCTGCAAAGTCCAGCTGTTGAAGCTCTATCAGGAAAAAATGTGAGCTGCTGTGATCCTAAAAGAATGCGATTTCTCATTAGGACAGTAAACGGGGTAACTAATTTACACTGGAAACACAGAATGGTTGTTTCCTCTTGGTATGATGGATGCCGACCCATATCGCCCCATGATTTTATTTCTCTACGATTTGATAAGCAAGTCCCAAGATCTGGATCACCCGCCCCCCCCCAATCCCGAAAAGAAAACCTGGCTCCTGCACTTAGCCATGCCACATAGTGCCCAGTCCCCAGTTAAAATAAATTACCCCCCAGTGCCTGCCTGCAGTGATCAAGAAACTTGTAAGCGTATTTATTGGTCTCTGCAGTACCCTCGACAAAACATAAGACCGCATTCAAGGCGAAAGTGATTCACTGCCACAATTTAGTATTTTGTAATACCATATCATCGTTTTCAATTACATATTTCTGGAATCCTGCCTCTCCAAAAAAAAAAAAAAAAACCTATTACCGTGTTTGGATTTTCAATCAAATACACAAACGTTACATCCACCTTCAGAACCAGCATGGAAGAATCAGTAAAATCAACTGTGGGGCCAAGCACTGAGTTGACCATAAATTACAGTATAATTTTGCAGCTAACCACTCTAATAACTACTTCCTGTAGCCCGACAATAATAATACAATTTCGGTATCTAATGTATCCACAGAGCTGGTGGTACATGAAGTGCCATTTTAGACATTCACAGACAATAAAAAGGCATTCGGGTTCTAGCGAAACAAAAATAGGTTTGGTCTGTAATTTGCCGGCAAAAAAGTTTGGTTAGTAGAAAACAAATCATAAAAAACAATAGGTTTTAGTAAATAGTTTTTTTTTTCAGTATAGCTTGTTTGTTTTTCCTTATATCACAATAAAATGACAGCTCCAATAGTCCTGTTACACAATTGATTAATATATAATCAGCAAGTTCAAAAATCCCTTTGTACAAATAAAGATTTCAGGTTTTTATGTGTGTGAAACACGCTGCAGGCTAAAAGCCTTTTATCACAACAGTGAAGTGGACGTTCAAGTGCTGATGATTTTTCATCAGTGTTTTTCTTTTTTTCTAAAAACAACAAACTAAAATCGCTTCTGACACAGTAATGCGAACCCCCACCATAATGTAGAAACATGTTTGTATGTATTTTACAACTGTAAAAGTCTTAATTACTTAGATAAATGTCAGGTAAATGCAATGACCTCGACTGAATTTAAATAAGTGCAGAAAACTAGCAGTCTTCGCCTTGGTCTATAGGAGTGTAACCAATCAAACTGGTCTTCATATATTTTTTGAATTTCTTTCACATTTCATTTGAACATCTTAGGTATAAAAAAAGCAAATTCTTTTATTATGTTTGTTATTGGAATCAAGTAGAGGATGGTTACACTTCGCAAGGAAAAGTTGGTAATGAATAATCTTCAAAAGGATGAAAATGGTATTATGCATATGGTGACTTTGGCATCTCCAGCTTGAAAACAATGAAATAGACTGCAGTAACTGCACTTCGAATATGGAGTGAGAGATCCGTTGATGTAAAGAAAATGGACCTTTTTGAATGTATGCAGCCTTGTGTACAGATGTTCACATTGTATTCGATAGAACTCTCACTATGTACTTGACATTTAGACTTTTAATAAATAAGCAATCACAGGAACCATTTTGATGAGTGAAAAGCCATAGTACTTCACGGGCGTGAAGGCACTTTGGAACCTTCAAAACACACACACACACACACACACTTGACCAATTGGTGAGCTAGCACTGATATTCTTTACTATTACCACATTGCGTTCATCTGTCAATAATTATTTAAATGCTAATTGCAGTAGGGGTATTTTCGATTATAAACTGGTGCATCACTCAGTGTATACAGCAACAAACTTTCTTATTTGTGCTTTCCCTTTTGTTTCGCCCTTTCATTGAGCTACCTATTCGCACACCTTTGTAAGATGCATGCACCCCTTGCAATTAGCAGTTCTGCTTACATTTGAAGACAGCCCAGAAAGTGTCAGGGCATCTATATTTCTCCTATGTAACTATCAATTTTTCCTCTGTTTGCCAGAGGTTCAATGCAGTCTTGAATTTAGGAAACCCCAGCAGACTAATGAAAGGGGCACCTACGCAAGACAAAGTGCTGGACAAGGCGGAGCAGGAAGAACCAAGAATGAACCTATGAATGAATGAATGCTATCACAACCTTTCAGCTTAGTGTGTCTCTTCTAGTTAATAAAAATAAATGGGGAGGGATGTAAGGGTCTGAAGCCACCTCCATCACATTCAGACATCAGCAGTGCTGGGCAGGTTGGTTCCTTCAGGCTCCGTCCCGAGTATGATTCCCTTGTGGCTGCACCAGCTCCACTGCTGCTTACTAAGTTGCTTCCTCATCCGTTCCCTGCTATTGTTGGGATGTACACTGATGGTCTGAGTCTCTAGAGTTGTACTCTCGGCTGGCGACTGGATGTTGCAGAGTTGATGACGGGGGTGAGGGGGGTCCAGGCGGCAGCAGTCAGCTGAGCTTGTTGAAGCTCTGATCGGCCTGGTCAGGAAAGGGGAAATAACTATGGTGAGATACTCCACCCGATAAAGGGCCTGTGGCATGTATACAGGCTGCTCAGAGTTACCGGGTAAGTCTGTTGTTAGACGGTAACTACTTACCCCATAATGCTAGCATGCATGTCACCATTATGGGGTAACTAGTTACTGGCTAACAATGGATTTACCCAGTAATGCCTAGCCATGCGTATACATGCCACAGGCTGTCTATCAGGTGCATCCAGACCTTTGCGTCAGTGTCTGGGAACTTCCAATAAAATGACTGCCTGCAGGTCTGGGTGCACAGGACAGAGCTTCAGAATTGAGGGAAGGGACGAAGGAGGGGAGATGAGAGCTCAGTCCCTGTCTGGTCCACAGCTGAGAGGTGCAGTGACAGCCGGAGAGAGTAGGATACATGATCCTCTGACACTAACGGTACCAGAAAACTGCAGTCCAGGGAGAAAGGGGTAGGAGAGAGAGAGAGTGATTAAACAAGACTAGTACTGGGGCGGTTGCAACAATCAGGGACCACTCACCATCTTACCATCAACTTGTCCTCTACATTATTGGGACCCAAAGGAGAGGTGGATGGCTGACGCTCAATGCGTGCATGCGTGCTGCCCATTGGCTGTAGCTCTGCACCAATGGGCGGCAACCCTACTGACAGTCAGGTCGGGCGGGCGGGCGGGGTGCAGGTGGGTGGATGCTGTCGTCGCCGGCCGCGGGGGAGTGGGTGGAGGGCTCAGGGTGGGGGACACTAGACACCAGGGAGATGTTTGGGGGTTTGTGATGATTCTGCCCGCGATCGGGCTTTTACGGTCCACTGGACCACCAGGAGATATTTGGGTTGGGGTTATATCTCACCCTGATCGGGCACTGGGGTTCATACATGTTATGCCCGCGATCGGGCTTCGGGATATGGGGGGTGTTACATGTGCCTGTACTGCCCGCGATCGGGCTGTGGGAGATGTGTGGCGGGGGGAGTCATGTACACCATGTCCGCATCGGGCTGGTGGGGGGCACAGGAAAGAGTTGGGGGCCAGCCAGGGTGGCAGCTGCTGTGTTGGCGCCTGCAATGCAGCAGCTCACCTGTGGGTGGCCCTCAACTTAAGCTCTTTTTGGGGCTCAAGGTTGTGCAGGCGCAGGTTGGGTTGCGATGCACAACTCTGCACAACCCGACTGAATATCGGGTTGCGCAGGTTGTGCGATCCATCCCCTCCTGTTGAGCATGCATTCATTTGCATTGCTCTTTGCGCAACCTGATGCCAGTGGCGTAACTGCCTCCTGCGTGGAATATCGTAGAATGGCGATTTTGGTTTTAGCATGCACAAACCCGTTGCGCATGGCACAACCCTTTGAATATCCAGGCCTTGATGTTTTTGCAGAATATTTAAACTAGCAAATGGGGAGAGGTGCAGCACTTGACACATCGAATGGGAAGAACACCATTCCCCACTCAGCTAGTGATCAAATAGTAGTTCAGCATGTTTATAGTTCATTTGCATCACCAGGTAAGGAAAAAGTCTGGTTCCCCATACGACACGCAGAGGAAATGCCAGACCCCGCCCAATAACTAACACACTGAAACTTGGCCAATGGAAAATCATGTCTACAAATTCCTGCAGTCTGGGGAACAAGATCCCAGACCTGCAGGCAACAATAACAGAGGCTAAACTGGACACAGTAGCCATTAGTGAGACATGGTTTGCCAGTTACCACACTTGGGAGACTTCAGTACCCGGCTATGTACTGTTCAGAACAGACCGAGGTGCAAAGGGGTGGAGTGGCCCTTTATGTCAATGAAAATATCAAAGCTACAGAAATTCAGAATACACATAAGGGGCCAGAAGAACTGTGTATCACCCTGGAAACAGGAAATGGGACAGCCATACAAACTGGGGTTGTCTAATGGCCTCCAGACCAGGGGGAGGACATAGACACATTACTGTTAGAAGATATACAAAACATGATAGCTAATGGGGAGGTTCTTATAATGGGAGACTTCAACATGCCAGATGCAGATTGATCAATACCAGCAGGAGCATCTACCAGAATTAGACACACGGTGGATTCCCTGCAGGGGGAGGGCTTCAAACAACTGGTACAAGAACCCACAAGAGACAGGGCTATCCTAGATATAGTACTGACTAATGAGGAAAGGATCACTGATCTCCAGGTAGAAGGTCACCTGGAGGCCAGTGACCATCACATGGTATGGTTCAATGTGTCCACTAGAACTAAATCATCACATTTCAACACAAAATATAGAACTTCAGGGGAGCTGACTTTGATAAGATGGCCAACAGAGTTAAGCTAGCCCTGGCAAGAAGAAATACAGGTGAGTGGGTACAGGCAAAGTGGGAAAGCATTAAGGATGCAATACTTGAATTAACATCCCATTGTGTTAGAAAGAAAAGCAAGAGCAAAAGAAGAGGAAACCACTTTAGTTCTCAAAAACAGTAGCCGAAAAGGTAAGAGCCAAAAGGCTGGCCTTCAGGAAATATAAGAAAATGCAGCAGGATGAAGATAGGGAGGAATACCAAACTTCCCTAAGGAAAGCAAGGAAGGCAGTAAGGCAGGCAAAGGCCCAAACCGAGGAAACAATAGCACGAACAGTAAAAGAAGGGGCCAGGACTTTCTATAGATACATTAGTGAAATGAGAAAGTCCAGAGGGGGTATTGCTAAGATCAAAGGGGATAAGGGGGAGGGTGTGGAGGAGGACCAAGGAAAGGCATCTATCCTAAATAGATACTTCTGTTCAGTATTTACTGAGGAGAAGGTAGAGCAGGGCCCACAGCTCAGCACCATGGACACAGGGGAGGAGGTGTGCAGTAGTCCTTCCACAAAAGAAAGGGTCCTACAAGAGCTCACTAAGCTTAGGTGGAAAAGGCAATGGGACCTGATGGCATACATCCCAGGGTACTAAAGGTGCTAAAGGTGGAACCAGCAGAGCCATTAGCAGAACTGTTTAGTGAGTCTCTGAGCACAGAAGAGGTCCCAGAAGACTGGAGAAGGGCTCATGTGATCCCACTCCACAACAGCGGTCACAGGGAGGAGGCAGGGAACTACAGACCAGTCAGTCTTACCTCGGTAGTTGGCAAGATTATGGAGGCACTCCTTAAGGAAAGGATAGTGCATCACCCGGAATCTATAGGAGAACAGGATCTAAGACAGCATGGGTTTACAACAGGAAGGTCCTGTCAAACTAATCTCATAGATTTCTTTGACAGGGTAACCAGAGTGGTGGATCAAGGGGGTGCAGTTGATGTCACCTACCTTGACTTCAGCAAAGCTTTCGATACTGTTCCACATAGAAGATTGATTGATAAGCTGGGTAGGCTCACGGTGGGTCAGAAATTGGTTAACTGAGTGGCAAACTGGTTGGCAGGCACAAAACAGAGAGTGGTGATAAACGGTATACAGTAAGAAGAGACACAAGTCACAAGTGAGGTACCACAGTGATCAATCCTGGGGCTAGTTCTCTTCAATATCTTCATCAGTGACATTGCAGATGGACTGGAGGGTAAGGTTTGTTTGTTTGCAGATGACACCAAGATCTGCAACAGAGTAGATGATCCAGAAGGGATGGGCAGAATGAGAAGAGATCTGGATAAACTGGCAAAATGGTCAGAAGAGCGGCAACTGAGATTTAATGCAAAGAAGTACAAGATCATGCACATAGCGAAGAGAAACCCTGAAGCCACCTATAGGCTGGGAGGGGAGTGGTTGGCAGTCACAAGGGAAGAAAGAGACTTGGGCATCATCATCATCATCACCAATTACCTGAAATCATCCAAGCAGACCACTAAAGCAGCACATAAGGCTAGGGGGATGTTAGATTGCATTAGTAAGGGTATCGCAAGTCGTAAGAGGGAGATAATAATGCCTCTTTACAAGACACTAGTTAGGCCCCATCTAGAGTACTGTGTGCAGTGCTGGACGCTGCACCTATGCAAGGACATTAACAAAATGGAAGCAGTCCAGAGAAGGGCAACCAAAATGGTGTAGGGACAGCATCAGAAAACATATGAGGACAGATTAATGGAGCTCAATATGTATACCCTTATGCAAAGGAGTGAGAGAGGTGATATGATTGAAATATTCAAACATCTTAAAGGCATTAACAAGGTGAACATATTTCAATATAAGAAAAATAGCAGGACAAAAGGACACAGCATGAGATTAGAGGGAGGCCGATTAAGGGATAATGTGAGGAAGTTCTTTTTCAAAGAAAGGGTGGTGGATACACGGAACATCTTACCTCAGAAAGTGGTGGCTATGAATACAGTGCAGGGCTTCAAACAGGTATGGGATAGGCATAAGGGAGCAATACAGATGAGTATGAATAGATAAGCCATTGACAGAGTAAAGACTTATGACACATTCATAAGGTAGAAAAAATGGGCAGACTGGATGGGCCTTGCGGTCCTGAATTTCCATAAACTTCTATGCTTCTATGTTTCAATGGTTTGGGACATATGAAAATCTGAGTTGACTTTTGAGATAAATGAAGGAACTGTCCACATAGTGATCCTGTCCAAGTGAAAAACTATGAGGGTGTGGTGCATGCTATGGCCTGTAGCTCACATGTCCTAGCTGAGCATATGGCAACTAAAAAAGGTGTCTTTAGCGTTAGCCATTTCAGATCAATTTCCCCTCATGCGTTCAAATGGGTGAGACGTTAGCACCTGGAGAACCAGAACCAGGTCCCACAGTGCCATGGTTAACCTAGGCTTCGGCCTCAAAATGTTGGCTGTCCTGATGAATAAGACTACATCTGGGTGGGCCCCTGGTGCTGTGTCACCTACCAATCACTGCCACTTGTACTGTCACTGACGAGGGTGATAGTCCCTTTTCCAGTCCTTTCTGGAGGAACAATAGGATAGTTGGGATAGGGGGCTTCCTCTGGGATGGTTTGTCTCCCTGTACACCTGTTGACAAATATGCCCCACTGCCTTTTGTGAATGGTTGTTGTTGATGACTGTCTAGACATGGTCAGGGTCTCTACTACCTTCTCTGCATAGCCTGCCTTAACAGTCTCTCCCTTTCAGGAGGTAAGCAATGAGCTGTGAACTTCAAGGGTCTGGCTGTAGGACTGGGCCCTGGTGAACGGTGTCCCATCTGGTCCTCAGTATCAGGGTCACTCCAATGCCATGGTCACTGCCATTGTAAAACCAAGCTCTCCTCGGGCAGTATGGTGTCAGTAGAATTACCCATGCTCATGACTTTCTCACTTTGTGGAGGATCTGCGGAATGAATGGGATAGGTGGGAATGCATATGCTATCATGAAGTTCCACTCTCTGGATAGTGTATCCACCCTGTCTGACCGGGAGTCCTTATATCTGGAGTAGAACTTCTGCACCTGTGTATTTTCTGCAGTTGCTATTATATTATATCTTGTTCTATGGGGCCCCAGCCTGAGTTGATTTCATGCAACACTTGTCGATTTAGTTGCCCACCCCTGGGTGAATGAGCTGATGGGTCTGCCAGTCCTCTGGTTTAGTTTCCCTGCTAGGTGTATTACTGTTAGTGAGGGTAGATTGGATTGTGCCCTACTGAGTACTTTTGTGGCTTTCCTTTACATGGCCACACTCTTAGAGCCTCCTTGTTTCACTAGGTAGGCCACTGTGTGTGTATTGTCTGAGCAAATGAACACATTCTTCTGGTGTACTCAGTCCCAGAATGCCATTGGCGTGTTGAACACTGCACACATTTTCAGGACACGGATGGGAAGTCTCTCCTCAGTGGGCATCCACCTGCCGTGGGCTGAGTGGTTGTCCGATGTCGTGCCCTAGCCCTGTAGACTGGCGTCCATCTCAATTACCACTTCCGCTTGTGGGTCCAGGGGTGCACCCCTTGTCAGGTTGCCCATCTTCAACCACCAGGTTAAGGACCTTTTTATCTGTGACCTCACGAGGAACCGAACCGACAGGTCATGATTCTCCCGATGGCCCTGTTTGATGTAATCCAGTAGCAGCTGGCTCATGTTCCATCGTGCCCAGGGCATCAGATCTGTGCATGATGGCATCATGCCCAGTAGTCTGGAAATCTCAAGCAGTGATGGTGCCTTGTGGGCCAACAACTTCCTGGTGAGTTGAAACAGTGCTTGGACCCAGTCACTCGATCAGCACTCCCTGCCTTCTGCTTTGTCTATGAGAGATTCCAGGTGCTTGATCCACTGATTGGATGATAGAGTGCTTTTCTCCCTGTTGATCACCCAGCCATGGCTCTGTAGGCACCAGAGAACTATGTCCATATCCCTTATGCCTTCATTAGGGATCTCACTCAAATCAGCCAGTCATTGATGTAGGGTAATACTTGGATGCCCTGCTCTCTCAACTTGGCGCCAACACCACCGCCGTCTTGGTGAAGACTCGGGGGGGCATATGGGAAGTCAAATAAGAGTGTTGTGTACTGGAAGTGTTTTCCCAAGATGTGAAATCTCAGGAACTTGTGGTGGGAAGGTCTGCCTGGGATGTATAGGTATGCATACTTTAGATCTCCAGCCTTAAGGCCCTGAGAGTGGACCGGATTGTCTCCATCTTGAACTGCTTGTACTGGATGAAGCGATTTAAGAATTTCAAGTCAGGTATCATACAAAGGTCTCGCATTTTCTTGGCCATTATAAAGGAGATGGAATAGATGCCCTTGCCCTGTTCGTGTTCTGGTACCTCTGTTATTGACCCTGTTTTGATTAGTTTGCCCAGAACTTCCTTGACTTAGTCTGGGGAAGCCCTCTTTTTGGATATCGGGGAGGTGATTAACCTGTCCCGCGTAGGGTTTGTAGTCAGTTCTATTGCATAGCCCTCTGTTATGACTTCCTTACCCATCAGTCAGTTGTTGTTTTCGCCCACTCATGGGTAAACAGCTGCAGGCATGCCCGATGGTGGGTATCCCATTTCTGCTGTCACTGGCCTGTGGTCATGGTGTGCTTTGCTTGGGCTTTGAAAGAGTTGTTGGGGTGATTCCAGTTGTGATGGAATTTGTAGTGTGGTTTGTATTGATGACTTCAGTTGCCTTGCTGGTGCTGGCTCTTGGCAGTTATTCATGTTATCGTTGTTTTTTGTCACAAAATTGTGTTTCTTTCTGGACCTGGACCTGTCTGGTAAATATGTGTTAGCCGATGACTGGTCCTTTACCAGTTCCCGCCTCTTTTTTCTTTTAGAACTCTCCATCCCTTCACCAAGAGAGATGTTCCTTGAAAGGAATTTTTAAGAGAATGGCCTTTGATTATAAATCCGCGTCCCATATCTTCATCCATATAAGCTGCCTAAACTTAATTGTTTATAGTCATAGACCAGGGATTTATTCTCAGCTGATTGACTGCCATGTCTGCCAGGTATTTAGCAGCCAGTATGGAGTGTTCCATTAAGGCTGTCTCAGGTGAGTTGGGTGCTAGTGTCTTTTGTATATCCTGGAGCCAGACGACTTGGGCTCTGGTAGTGTATATAGCTGTGGTGGCTGCCCTGTGTCCCAGCCCAGCCAGCTTAAAAATCTTTGTGAGCAGTTCTTCCAACTTTTTGTCTGTTGGCTCCGTAAGTGCTGAGGTGCCTTCAGCTGGCAGGACTGTTTTCTTACTTTGGGAGATGATCTGCAGGTCCACCTGTGAAGTTGTGCACCAGGGCTTCAGTTATCCCACTTGAAAGAGGCAGATCTTGTCCCAGGACCTGTGTTCTGGGAATCTAGTGGGTTCCAATGCTTCCCATTCCTTCTGCACAACCTCCTGGACTGACACACAGATAGGAAAAGTGTTTGATGCCTTCAGAGCTGGGTTTAGGGATGCAATCAGTTTTGATGGAGGCTCTGTGGGGGGTCTGCGGGACCTACTGTTTCTTTTATAGCCTTTACCAGATTAGGGATCTAGTTGGGAGTGCAGTATCTGCCGTCAGAGTCTGTGGGTCCTGTTCCATTGGCTCCTGTGATTCCGCCCCACCGCTTGATTGGGTGTCAGACTCATCCCCAGATTCATCTTGGATCTATGGTTGATAGGGGAATTGCATGGCCTTGGAGGGTGATGTCAGTCTTGCTGGTTGCTTGGTTTGGGAGATCTCTGCCAGCTTTTGAAGGATGGCCAGCATGAACTGTTGTTGCTGCTGAGCGATTGTTTTGTGACCTGTTGATTCTGCATGAGCAGGGCTGCTGTAACAGGTTGTGAATTTCCCTAGATAGGGTGTTGGTTGATGCGGCCTCCTGAGATGATGAGCCCTGGTCCTGGATGGACTGGTAGGAATGCTCTGATAAATCCTCATCCATGAAGTCATGGCAGAGTTTGCTAAGGTTTGCTGGCAGCAGGGTATCTTGCAGCTTTGCAGATCCTTGTCTTTACTATGGTTTGTCCTGGGGAGACATAGTGAAAGAGGACCTTCAGTATCCTTGCATAACCTGAGCCCTAACTAGCCTGTGCTGTCTGTGCTACCCTTTCACTGCTTGTTAGTATGGGTGCCGATGTGGAAGGGTGTGTGTGTGTGGTGGCGAAGAACTACCAAAATGGCTGCACATGTAGTCCTTTATAGAACTACAATTATGTCTGACAACCCTGCATCACCCTTTAGTGGCTGCCAGCCTTTATTCCTGTTTAATTTCCTCACTTTCCTTATTTCCTGCTATGTTCTGTTCCCCTTGCTTTATGCCTTCCATGTAAGGGATAATCTGTCCATTTCCTATTTTTCTGTTGGTGATGGTCGCCATGTTGCATGGGTGTGCTGGATTGCTATCCCTAAGACGGCAGAGGCTGCACATGCACAGAAGCTCAGTGACATTGCATGCATGCTTGCTGTTTGAACAAACCACGCAAATTGGCCAGAGAAGACACAGTAAGGTGCAAGTAATATGACTGCACTCCCTTCCCTATAGGGGTCCTGTTTGTTGGGACAGGGGGGAGGTACTACAAAGGTGCAGGGAAATCCTAGCCCCCCAAAAACAATGTCAGGGTAGTAAGTGAGGTAAACACCAAGTTAGAGATGTTGATAGAGAGAAGAGCAGGGGTAAATGGAGAAAGTGACAAAGGCAAAAAGGTCAGGGTTGGGACAGAAAGGGGTAAGGCCATCAAGAAATGGAGGGTAATGAGTAGTCTGTGCAAAAAGCTCCCTGAACTGGTGGCCTTGATGGAAGAGGGAGGCCTGGATATTGTAGCAGTCACAGAAACATGGTACACAGAGAACCATGACTGGGATGTTAACATACTAGGGTACACAACCTACAGGAGAGACAGGGAGGGGAGAAGAGGGGGAAGAGTAGCTATCTATGTAAGGGAAGGGATAAATGCAACTGAACAAAAGAGTAAACAGGGAGGAGAGGAGGCATTGTGGGTCACCTTAGAGACTGGAAATGGCACCACAGTCTGCACAGGTGTTGTATACAGACCCCATGTCAGTGGGAGGAAATGGACAAGGAAATGATAGAAGGCATTCTTAGGATGGCAGAGAAAGGGAGATACTGTTGATGGAGACCTGAATATGCCAGCTGTTGACTGGAGCATATTTTTTGCAGCCACATCCAAGAGCAGGGCCATTCTCGATGCCCTACAGGTGGCATGACTCAGACAGCTAGTTTTGGAACCCACTTGAGGGAGCAATCTTAGACCTCATACTCTCAAATGGGGACAGTGAGAGGATCTCAGATCTAGAAGTGGGTAGCCATCTGGGAACAAGTGACCACCAAACAGTATGGTTCACGATAAACTCAGTTACAGAGTCAAGCCATATGAAAGTGAGGGTACTGGACTTCAGGAGGGCTGACTTTGGCAAGATGGGAGAGTACCTTAGAAAAGCACTAGCAAATAGGCTAGAAGGAGAGGTGGAGCAACAAAGGGGAAACATCAAAACTGCCATCACAGAGGCAACAAGCCTTTGTGTGAAGCAAATAAACAAATCAAAATGAAAGAAAAAGCCACTATGGTTCTCAAAAGAGGTGGCGGAAGGGGGAGAAAAGATAGTATTCAGTAAGGCCCAGACTGAGGAAACGTTAGTCAACTCTGTTAAGAGGATAAAACCTTTTATAGGTACATCAGGGAAAATAGAAAGACAAAGAGAGGGATAGTGAGGCTGAATAGAAAGGACGGTGGGTGGGTAGAGCGGGACAGTGAAAAAGCAGGGGTACTGAATGAATATTTCTGCTCAGTATTCACAAAGAGGAGGAGGGGGTGGTGCCTAATCCAACTAACAGAAGCACTCTGGATAGGGGGATTGATCCCAGTCCTTTCGCAGAAGAAAGGGTTCTGAAGGAACTCCTAAAACCAAAGGTGAACAAAGCAGAGGGGCCTGATGGAGTTCACCCCAGAATTCTAAAAGAATTAAGGGGAGAACTAGTGAAACCACTGACTACCCTTTTTAATAAATCATGGGAGGATGGTGTGGTACCTGAGAAAGGCGGATGTGATTCCTCTTCACAAAAGTGGGACCAGGACAGAGCAGGAAACTACAGACCTGTCAGTTTGACAAGAGGTGGTAGGAAAGTGATGGAATCACTTCTGAAGGAAAGAATTGTTGAGTACCTAGAGGCCAGTGGGGCACAGGACCCAAGGCAGCATGGGTTCACAGCGGAAGGTCACGCTCAGATCGAATCTAGTTGATTTCTTTGCCTGGGTAACCAAAGTAGTAGACCAGAGAGGGGACATGCTCATCTAGACTTTAGCAAGGCATTTGACACAGTCCCACACAAAAGATTAATAGTCAATTAGCCAGCCTGGGAGGGTCCCAGGTGGTAGTCTGGGTAAAACATTGGCTGGACAACAGAACACAGAAGGTAATTGTAAATGGAGTCCACTCTGAAGAAAGAGGTGTTACTAGTGGGGTACCACAGGGTTCAGTACTGGGTCCAGTCCTTTTAATGTCTTTATAAGTGACATTGCAGAGGGCCTGGAAGGAAAAGTATGCCTCTTTGCAGATGACATTAAGATCTGAACAGGGCTGATACACGAGGTTTGGAAAGGATGAGAAGGGACTTGGCAAAGTTGGAGGAATGGTCAGAAGTATGGCAGCTTGGATTCAATGAAAAGAAGTGCAAAATAATGCACCTGGGAAACAAAAACCCATGGGAAGATTACATAATTGCGGGGAGGTAGTAACAACAACAAAAATGGAAAGGGACCTGGAGGTAATCATATCACATAACCTTAAGTTTAGCAAGCAATGTGAGAAGGCAGTAGGGAGGGCTGGAGGGATACTGGGATATAAAGGGAGAGGCAACACCAAAAGAAAACAGGAAGTTGTTATTCCTCTGTACAGACAGCTGGTGAGACCCCATCTGGAGTACTGCATCCAGTTCTGGAGACCCTATCTCCGCAAGGACATAGACAGGATAGAGGCAGTTCAGAGGAGGGCAACTAAAAAGATTCAGGTTCTGCAAGAGAAGCCATATGAGGAGAGATTAAAGGAGCTTAATATGTATACCCTTGAGGAAAGGAGGGATGGGGGGACATGATAGAAAGCTTTAAGCACCTCAGTGGAATCAACAAAGTCCAAGAGGGTAGCATCTTTCAGAAAAAGAGTTGAGCAAGAACAAGGGAACACAATTTGAAGATGGGGAGCAGTTCAGGGGCAATGTGAGGACGTATTTTTTTACAGAGAGGGTGGTGGATGCATGGAACAGCCTTCCTGAGGAAGCTGTAGGGTCTAAAACTGTGGGAGAATTCAAGAATGCATGGGACAGACATAAGGCAATTTCTGTGGTAGTAGGAAGAAATAGGTTGTTGGTTAACTAGGATCTGCAGCTTATCCTGTAGGTAGGGAAATGGACAGACTAGGTGGGCCAAGTGGTCCTTATCTGCTGTCAAAGTCTATGTTTCTATGTTCTATATTTCTATGTTTCTATGACATGTTGTTTTGAGGTCGGGACCCCTTCAGGTTGAGTAGTTACTTTCTTTTTTCTCTGTTGTTCCCTTCTGGTGGCAGGCAGACTTCCATGCAATTGCTAGGAGGGACTGCACAGTGCTGCCCATAATGCCAGCAGACCTTGAGCACCTCGCTAATAGGGAGGTGCTCTGGTCACCTTCTAT
This sequence comes from Neoceratodus forsteri, assembly GCA_016271365.2. Classification (NCBI taxonomy): domain Eukaryota; kingdom Metazoa; phylum Chordata; order Ceratodontiformes; family Ceratodontidae; genus Neoceratodus; species Neoceratodus forsteri. The sequence continues at coordinate 775,727,507 of CM057449.1, read as the reverse complement.
ACTGGCGCTTGTCCCCAGAGGATCACCATATAAGGGATGCCAATGGCACTGCTGCACAACCTTGCAAAACCTTGTTTTGAACCTTTTTCCTGCAATGAACTGTGTAATGAAGCTATAGTAGCCTGTGCTCCTTAACTGATGTACAAACACTGGTATGAGACAGAATAGAGCCTGCTTAGATATATCTAAGGTAGCCAGGTTGTTAGTGAAAGCCTGTACTATATGTGGGGTTAATTAATTAAGATCTGCCTTACCTTGTTTTAACACTTATGTGAATTGCTCATGAGCTGTGTCCTATGCATGTAACCTGGTCAGATACACAGAATAACTGACCAAGCAGGGACAGAGGAGGGGTCTAGTAGGGGATGGACTTCTTTAGAAGTCACACATGCATTGAAGCCTATCAGGTGGCTTGGAGACCCAGTGAGTAAGGTTTGGAGTGCCTCAGAGATTTCTCCCACAGTTGGAATTTTGGGCACATATGAAGTCTGTGTAATATCACTTGTGTACTGGTTATAGTATTTCTTTTGAAATATGCCTGTTTTTTTCCCCTTATTTAGGGTCTTGAGATAATGCTTCCTTTCTCCCTTACAATATTCATCTTTTAATTATTTATGAGTTCCTGAACCCAATGACATCAGTTGAGCAGAAGCCTAAAAAAAGCTTTTCATGCAGGGCTTCTGCTGAACTGATGTTGCTGGTTTCCAGAACTCTAAGCAATTCAAAATCAAATACTGGCTCAGAAACATACTGTACTGCATTAACTAGGGACCCTGATGCATAAAAAATAGAACTATTTCTAAACAGAAACATGAAATAGTACACCGAGTTACTATACAGACTTCATACATACCCATGCTTTCAAAGGTATCAAAATATAAAGAAAACAAAGTTTATGTTATATTTAATGTCCCTCCCTCCCTCACCCCTCCCTCTCCTTTCCCCTTTTCTTCCATGTACGCACTTGTTTACTTATTAACCAGGCACTTATTATAGTCCACTCTTTATACCTACTATGTGCAACACTGTTGTAACACTGTTTGTAACACCTGCCTTACAACTGTATGTTAATGTAGATCTTGCAAATTGAATGTTTAATGTCTCATTCCTATTGTACCCCTTCCCCTCAGGTTGCACCTGGAGACAAGCGACTTGTCACTCCATGTGCCTTCCTGGTGAAACATTTCAATAAATAAATAAAAAAAAATATTAGATGTACATCTGTCATTTCAAAACTAGCAGGATCCTGATGATGTACCTTTAATTACACCATAAGGAGAAAGGGCCATCATACAATGGAGCTCGTCTTGCATGTTCTTTTATCGTCATTGCTGCAAATTTACTCCTCTTTAAAACAAACTCTAGCCAGATCTGGTAGGGCTGTGAAGAGCTACCAGTTGACCCAAGTTACACATGTAAATAGGAATTATTCAATTTGGCTATTTTTTGGAGGTGGTACACCAAATTTTCAACATGGTCTTTCTGGGACCACTCCTGATGAAGAGTGCCAGTGTCATTTTGTTCACTTGTCCCGAAAGGTGATTTCAGAGAGCAAACATGCTATTCGGCACAACAGGTATGAAAACATGTTTTGGGCAGGTTGTGGAAAATGACAGCTGTACTGTTTTGAAGGAGGTGTGCAAAAATGGCAATGTTGAAAATGTGCAGTGAAAATATAAAAAATTGGTGAAGTTACGACGTGCCTGGAAACTGCGCAATGCACGCTTCTAATAAATCATTTATGGAACTTTTCACCAAATTTGCAAAATGGGCTTTTGAACCTCACTTCATGAACAATGGCACTGTCATTTCATGAATCGGTCCTGAAAGGTGATTCCCACAGTAACTGCAAAATCACCTTTCATGACCAGAAAACAAAATGACAGTGACAATTTTCATGAGGTGGGGACCCAAGAACCCCATGTTGAAAATCTGGGGCAATAATTCAAAAAAATGGCTGATTTATCAGCATAAGTTGAAAACCCCATTGAATGGCATTATAGTTTGCTTACCTTAGATTCTTCAGTCCGTGGTTCAGCTTTGAAGAGTGCAGATGTGTTCTGGTCCAGAGAAGAAGATGCTGCCAACCTCTGGAGGTAACTATGGGGTAATTGAGTGTGTGAGGAGGTGGGTACTTAGTGGGAGGGTGGGGATGTGGAAGGGGGACTGCAGCAACGACAAGGGACCATTTTCTTTTTTATAGGAAGAAAAACAAATGAGTGCAGCGATGATGAGGGATTGTTACCTTTTTTATAGAAAACAGAAAAAGAATACATTTAGGCACACTGGGGTGGGCTCCCAGTGTGCCACATAACTGGGGTGGGGTTGTACAGGATGCTAACATAGTGATTGGGTACCCCGATGTCAGCAGGGTTGGGGGGAATAAATAAAAATTATTGCACACTAGGGTGGGCTCCCAGTGTGCTACATGAGTGGGGAGGGGTCAAATAATGCTGACATGGGGATTGGGCACCCTGATGTTTGTGGACAAAAATAAACATCTGTCGGCACACTGACGAGGGCTACCAGTGTGCCACTTATGTTGGTGGGGGGCATGGAATGCTGCAGAGCTGGCATCTTGCCATTCACAACATGATGGCACCAGCAGAACTGCGCATGCATGTGAGTCACACATGTGCAGTTCATGCACCAGAATGCAGAAGTAACAGCCAAAATAATGTGGCTATTATTCTGTAGCAGTCGATCATGGCAGAGGGATTCAATCTCCATTGGGCTTTTGGAAGGATACTTCCAAAAGTCCAATGGAAGGTTCCACAAAGCCATTTTTTAAAGCTACTAAGTGATCGCAATAGTGCTGTAGGTTCCACCCACAGTCCTAATAAAGGAGTTTCTTAGCACCACTACCTGCCTTGAGTCTGATCCTTTTGTGTGGTGAGTGCCCAGTACTTTCCGAGTACCTTTTAACCCTTTGTGCTTATGTTGGGAATCAGAGATTGCTCCCAACCTATTCAACTTTTACGAGGTTATAAGATTTCCAGTAGCTGGGTGGCCAATAATTAATGGAAACTGTCCAGATGCAACTATATAAAAAAAAATTATTGATCCACCTAGAACATGGTTTAATAAACTGAAACAAATAGTTAATTTAGTTGCCACTAATAATAATTCAGTAATAATATTTCAGTAGTTAGTTGTCACCAGGCTTCTGGATTTCTGATGTGAGTAAATGTCCAAAACATTTGGTGCAGACTCTAGTCTCAGGTGAGTTGTGGTGTCATATTGTGAGATAGAAATTAGCTTGGCTGAGACATGCTGAATGTGTTTTTATTGATACACAGACAATGCCCACAGAATTTTAAACTGATGTTATGATCTGCTCTTTCGTGAATATTTTCCTGAGTTTTTCCAGTATATGCTTCAGTCATTTTTGTTTTGCTTTTTTCAGCAGTTTCTGGCAGGTGAGCTAGTGAAATTGTATTACAGAGGAGAAAGGCACAATGTAAACCTGCACAGGCTGTTGCAGGTCTTGCAGAAGGAGCAGGAGGCGTATATACATTAAAGACTGGCAGAAGGTGCAAAGGGGAATTTCTGAAAAGTGTATTTGAAAAATGTTTTATTTACTGAGTGTTGGTGGTATAGTAAAAGACACAGACACTAATATTCATTTGTTTTATTTGTTTTTGTCCCCTGCATCAGGAGCATGGCACATTCAATGTACAGTAACAAGCTGCCAAAGATGCAGATGAGATTTTGAAGGATTTATTTGACAACCAGTTTTTACAGACTGCTTTTGGTGCAGCAGGGCACAGAAATTAATCTGTTTATTTTGTGTGTGTGTATGCTAGCATGTCTGTCAACCACATAGAGATGAAACTTCTAAGTAGACTGTTGTGTGAAATACAAGATCACTAGATCTCTTAGTGGGGTGGAGTGGTGATGTGGTCTGTCAGTGGTTGGTGACCTGGCAGTGTTTCTCTTCCCTATCACCTTGTGAGTCATGTGGCACTGCAGCTTGTCTGTGTGCTGCACATGCAACGTTAATGTCATGTGGGTATCTAAGAATTATTGACAACTACAGTGAGTCATCACTGTTAGCATCTGGCAGCAGCTGCACCTTTCCATCATCTGTCCTGAGGGTGTTCTCAATGTGTGTTGAGACCATGAAGAGAAGAACAGGAGGAAAAAAGGATGCAGAGGAAGGAACAGGACAGATAAATGTCTCACCATGACAGTTCTACCACAGACAAGTTCTGCAAGCAGTGGTAGTGGAGAATGGATCTGATCATGAGGAATGAGGACTGAGCATCATGGACATGTGACTGTGAGCACAAGGGCCAAAACACCATCAGTAATGCACTTCACCACATTGGAGCTATTGTCACTGGCAATAAACCCTGCTATAAGTGAATGTGCAGTTAGCCACTCATCAATCTGATTTAACAGCACATTCAGCAGTTTCTCACCAGTGTGAGACCCCGATAACACTTTGCATAGTGATGGTGGCATTCTGATGAATACCAGGTGTGTTCAACCAACACAATTATGCTTTAAGCAGCTTTGCCAGGCCCCAAATCAATGACCACCCCAGGTACCTGTGCCCAGTGTGCTGTTTTGCACAGATATGAGCTGCCCACTGTTTGTCCACTTGCCCACATATCCATGCTAAGGTGGATATATTTGGAGGCAGAATGCTTCATGCAATGTAGGACAGACTGTGAAACTCTACTATACAGTTTGGGCATGGCACGTTTGAGAAATACGTTCGGGATGGCACCTGCCATTTGGGACAGGCATGGGCCATCAAATGGCAGAATCCTGGAGTCTCCACAAAGGAGAAGAGCAGCAGGTTGATTCCAAGCATTTCAGCGATGGCTGTGTTCAGCTCACGGGCAGCAGCATGATGGGGGGTACTTTGAATGCTGCTCAAACACACTCTTCATTGTGGGTTGCATCTTGGGTGGTGGGTCGACAAAAACACTTTACTTGTGCGACAGTGTTGTTCTTGCTGGGGTACCAGGTGAGTCTTGAGGCCTGGGATATGCAGAATGTATGAAACAGGTTATTTTGGAGGATTTGGTGCCTGGTGGTGTACTTTTATAACTCAAAGGAGTGGCAGCTCCACTGCTACTATGTCTACTGCTCAAGAGAAAAAAGGATTCCTCACACTCCTTCTCCACCTACCCACTTAGCTCTCCTCCTCCTCCTCCTCCTCCTGCTCTATTGCACTGCTGCCACTAACATTAAGCTTGACAAGGGAAGTCCATCCAACATTTCTTGCATTTTCTGGTGTTGGTGCCTCGCAATGGGTGCTTGTTTTTCAAGTTGGCGTGCTGGCCACCAGTGCCTATGTGGCTGTCTTTTTTCCAGATTTACATGTGCTTGGCGCAGTTGACTTATCGCCATGGTGTCATCAGCTGCATCAAGCATGAAAAATCCCAAACTAGGGACTTTGCACCTCTAGATATGACATGATACTGGGACTTGGACATTGGAGGCAAAGTTGTGGAAGTTTTTGCTTTTTGGGCCGCTTGCATGACTTCCACCATTCTTCATTTGGGAGATGGGGTTACTGCACTGCTTGTTGTAGACATTCTGATATCCTCACCCTCAGATTTGTCATCTAAATGGGCTACAGCCTCGCCCTTCAGCTTTTTCACTTCTGGCTCCCACAGGGATCCAACACCTCGTCATCATCTGTACCAAAACATATTATATCCTCCTCCACCTCATCCCCCCATCACTGTCTATTTCCAGAGAAATGTTTCCCTACTCTGGCATCTCTGCACTGTGGGGGGGCTGACTTTCCTTATCTCCTTCTCCAGGAGAAACAGACTAAAGCTGGACAGTATCACCCTCACCACCATCAGCTCCACGTTAAGCAGGAACAACAGTCACACCAACAACTTTTTCAACCACCTCCTGGACCTCTGTGCCTCCATTGGTGTGAGTGTCTCCATCATTCCAAGTATCATCCTCAACAAGCATGCTAGCTACGGACTGGGCAGTAAAAAAATAAGTCGCAGACTTGAAGCCACTTCTAACTTTGATTTTGCTTCTACTGACTGCTACAGCAGCAGCTGAACCCACAGAGGGCACTGATTTGGAAATAGGTTTGCTTATTCCAACAGACTTCTTGAGCCTCCTCCCACCCAGGCACCTTTCCCTGAAGTGGAACATCTCTTGGCAGGCTTATTTATATGCTTGTTCTGTTTGGCTTCTCTGAAGTATATGATTATGTATTTCTATTGAATAAGTGTGATTTGACACCTGCAGTACTATCTGCAAAGGGCAAACAGAAATCAGAACAGGTAGCTGCACTGTAGTGCATACAATTACCTACAACTGCTACTGTAGCCTATTTAAGTGTTAAAACACTATTTTATTTTTCAGTTACAAAAACTTGAGTTAAGTAACATGGGGTAACAGGAGGACAGAACTAAGAGACTTTTAATACAAAACCGACAGAGAACACCACCACAACAAGGATGTGCAGTAACTCTGAAAAAATACTTAAGTAGTTGTTAATCAAATGTCAGTTTTTAAATGGAATGATTATTACACAACTTGATAATAACTGGGTAGATACTGGTAGGTTCACAGAAGCTAAATTGTAAACCAACCACACAGAACACTTTGCAGTCAAAATACAAGCTACAGTCTGGATAAGTGGTGTCTGGAGAAGGCAAGTACTGCAATGTGTTGTACTTACTAAATACAATTTTGGCTTATAGATGTTTCAGACGGCAGGAACAAGATTTGAAATGAACAAACAAAGTCACTTCCAACAATCGTGTAGGGATCACCACTCTTTCTGAAAACTATGTAGTTTTTATGTTGGCTTGCGCTATCACAAGCAACATCTTGTGCTAGTAGCACATTTCAGAGGTGTGTCAGTGTGGGAAAATGCAGGGCATGCTTTAGAAGGTGCGTCCCTCATTCCCCAATAAGCCAGCATACTAAGCGCTAACACAAGCATTATGTGAAGCTGACACGACTTGTAAGAAAATGACACTGCAATCAGAGACAAGTTCACCAAGCAGCGGCATGGATAACATGCTCCCGAAAAGCCTTACCTTGTAAAACATTTACACAAACATGGCAGCCGCGGTTGTCACAGTCTGCACACAATCCCCAGAAAGCCGACTTGAGGGGTGCCCAATCCCCCTGTCGGCATGTCCAACACCCCCCCAGATTGTGTGGCACACTGGGAGCTTACCCCAGTATGCCTCCATTTAAGGAAAGCTGACTGTGTCAGCAAGTTCCTGCCCCATCCCACCTCCATCTTGTCTCACACTGGGAGCCCACCTCAGTGTGGCCAACATCACTCCCCCAAAAGTCATGGGGCACACTGGGAGCCCACTCCAGTGTGTACAACATTTCTTTTGTTTCACCTCTAAGAAAGAAAACCATCTGCAGTGTTCTTTTTTTCTGTCCCTGAAACAAAAATGGTCCCTCACTGTCAGTGGTGCCCTCCCCAACCTGCACCCACCTCTGCACACCCACCTCCCACACCCCTTCACCCCATACTTACCTCTAGAGGTCAGTGCTGTGATCTTTGGTGGAGCAGGAACATGTCTGCACTCTTCAAAGCCAACTGCAACTCAAGAAATGCCAGTAAGCTGTATAATGGCATAAGTGGAGGGTGGTGTTCAACTTCGGTGAATATCTCAACCATTTTTTTAAATTTTGCCTCCAAATTTTCAACATGGGGTTCCTGGGATCCCACCTCATGAACATGCACTGCCATCTTGTTATTCAGTCCTGAAAGATCATTTTGTGGTCACTGTACAGACTCACCTTTCAGGACTGATTAATGAAATGACAGTGCTACTGTTCATGCGGTGGGGTCCCAAAAAACCTATCTTGGAAATTTGGTGGAAAAATTCCCAAAAATGACTGTTATGAGCGTATATTGTGTAGATTCTATGCATGCCCATGACTTCAACAATTTTTCATATTTTCACTCCAGATTTTTAGCATTGCCATTTTTTTACACCTCCTTATGAACAGTACAGCTGTCATTCATCACATCCTGCTCAGAATGTGTTTTTGCACATATGGTGCACAATGGCGCTGTTGCTGTGGGAAATCAATGTTCGGGACAGAGTAACAAAATCGCAGTGACAATGTTCATGAGCAGAGTTCCAAAAATGCCTATATTGAAAATTTGTTTAAAAAAAATCCCAAAAATAATTGTTTTACTGACGTGCATTGAGCAGTTTCTATGCATGCTCGTGACTTCACCAATTTTTCATATTTTCACTTCAGATTTTCAACATTGCCATTTTTTTACACCTCCTCATGAACCATACAGGTGTCAAATTTCACATCCTGCCCGAAATGTGTTTTCGTATCTGTGGTGCCAAATGGCACAGTCACTGTGCAAAGTCACCTTTCAGCTAACAAACTCATAGTGCCACTGTTCATGAGGTGAGGTCACAAAAAGCCCATGTTGAAAATTTGGAGTGAAAATACCAACAAACACCAAGGGCGTTAGGGTTTCCAACCATAACATCCCACCCTGTAGGGAATGACAGGTGTCAGGGGTGTGACTTGGCATTGTTGGCTGTAATGCTCATGCCATTCCACCCGCCCACACCTTGCAGCCAGTGACAGGTATTGAGGTGTGCCTGGGACTCTTTAGCCCCAAAGATCACCCCATTCTCCCATATTGCACCCATCTCAGCATATTTCCTTATGGAATGGGGTGAGCATAAGGCTCAAAGACCCCAAGGTGCACCATGACACTTGTCAGTGTCTGTGGGGTAGGGTTAGGTGAAATGGCATAAGCATTATGACCGATGACCCTAAGGCACACCCCAATGCCTGTCACTCTCTGCAGGGTGGGGGTAGGGTTGGCGTCAGTTCACTACTTCACTGCCATTCCTATTATGCATATCTCTAACTCTTGCACTACCAATGCCAATGCCAGCAAGCCAACATTCAGCATTGCCAAATGCTTGTTTATATAGTACGGGTCAAGTAGTAAACACCAGTGGTGAAACAGGAGGAAAGGGTTAATATGGTAAGCAAATTAAATAGAAAAACAGGAACTCTGCAATACAGAGGCTAGATCACAATTTTAATTTATGTGAGCAATTCAACAATGCAGTGTACCTGGATATGGGCACTTGGTCAATGTACACGAATACTTCCAATAAAAAAATAAAGCAAAAAAGTGATTAAGCAAAGGGAAACAGGAATAGAACTACTCAGAATGAGTAACTGTTCAGATAAAGTTACCCCAAAAAGGGTCAATATGTAAGAAAAACATAACAAATAAGTAGCACACCAACAAAAATATTAAGACTTAAAAGAATTACAGAAACTCACTCACAACTTGTGAGAAATCTGTCAAATAATAGGAACTAGCCTGCTCTGTTTTCACATATATACAAACACCCCACACCCCACCCCACCCACCCCACACGGTGACCCTCCCTCATAACTCCCTCACAGACACAGATGCAGAGAAAACTGAAAACACTACCTAAGTTTAACTAAGTATTATCCAAAGACACCAGAACAAAAAAAAATGTTTACTAGCAGCACTAGGAACTAAACTGAGATTCTAGGAGCAATTAACTGTCAAAAATCACAAATAAAATTTTTAAAGGGTTTATTTGCTGTAATGCATCACACTGAACTGCTTTCCAACTCAACAGACAATATATTGTAGAAAACAGCCTGCATGTGATATTTCAGCTATTTTACCCACAATGCAGTGCAATTTCACAGGCAAAATTAAAAACATTGGTGAAATGTAGCTAAATTTGGCGAAATGTTGCTTTATGAGAAAGTGCCATCAGAGGCAAAATTATATTTTGCCCAGGCAAAAAATTTCATGTAATAATGAAACTATGCAAAATATTTTGCTAGGTGAAATTTTCCAGTTTTGCACATCTCTGATTAGAGGTGGCCCCCTACCAAACCCTCATGCTTGATTTTGGAAGGAGAGGGGGCAGTAGAATAGATAAATCTGGCTAGCTTTGTGACTTCTCTCCCATGCAGCTTGCCTGCTCCATGGAGGGTGCAGAGCAACTGTGTCATTAGTGGCACAAGACAGACTGACCCAATCAGTCTTCCTAGCATCCCTAAAGATGCAATTGCTCCACATTCTCCCTTCCATTTGCATCTGCTTGTTCCATACAGTGATTGTAGATTCAGGGAGCATGTGAAATGCATGGAAGGGGATTCCATGAGCCAACTAATTGTTACTCGACTGCCTCCCAAAAGTGAATGATCATTGATTATAAAGGATAATGAAGAGAGGGATGTCACCAGGGGGGTGCCTCAAGGATTGGTGCCGAATCTAGTCCTCTTAAATATGTTCATCAGCAACATGGGAGAAGAAATCCAGGGCAAGTTGCATCTCTTCACAGATGACACTAAGCTCTGTGATGGGGTTGACAGTGATATGGGGGTTTAGGAGATGCAGAAAGACTTGCAAAGGCTAGAAAGGTGGTCAAAAGTGTGGCAGTTTAAATTGAATGCCAAAAAGTGCTAGTCAATGCACATAAGGAGCAAGAACCCCAGGACAGAGTGCTGGATGTGGGGGGGGTAGAGCTGGGCATGACCTATGAGAAAAAAAGACCTAAGGGTCATCATCTGTAATCACAATGAGGGTGGATCAATCAGTAGATACTGAGAGGTATGCAAACTTGAGCAGACTAGATAGACAGTAAGGCCTTTCTGTGCTATTTCTATATTTTCATCCCTAAAACAATCAAGCTAGTGTAACAAGGCCTACAGTAAGGCAAACAGGATGCTAGGGTATATAGAAAGGGGTAATGACAACGAGCAGAAGGAAGGAGGTATTACTACCTCTCTATAGATCACTGCTGAAGCCTTACCTGGAGTACTGTGATGAGTTCAGGAGTTCTCACATAAGGAAAGATAAGAACAGGCTGGAGACCTTCCACCATAGTGTGACCAAAATGATTTATGGCCAACATGGTAGATATTACAAGGATTGACTCAAACCACTGAACTTGAACTCACTGGGGGCCAGATGAAAGAAAGGAGATATGATAGAGACCGTCAGTTTACTGAAAGTAATAACAAGGTAAACTGTGAGGAACTATTTGGCACAAATAGTGGATCAAGAACATGGGGCATGAGAGGAAATGTTGGGGATTTCAAGAGGAAATCAAAAGTTCTATTTTACAAAAGGGTGGTGTAGCCATGGAACAAATTGCTAGCTGATATGATGGGCACTAAAACTATCAATGGTTTCAGGCATTGCTGGGACAGAGTGAAGGGCGTAATTGTTGCTCAGGGTGGTAGTGGTAGGGCAGGAAGACTGATGCTGGATGGTGTGGGTTAGGACCCTCTATGGACAATAGGTCCTGGTTTTGTTAGGGTTTCATGGGCAAATTGGATGGACCAGTGGTCTTTTTCTGCCATCACTGTCTACGTTTCTGTTTTTGAGGGTACCTTTCAAAACAATGTTTTGGAGGACTGGGAATCTGATTAGGGAAAAGGTTGATTCAAAAAGATAGTGCAGCTCCTGACACAGTGCTAGGAGTTGACATTTTTTCCTTTTCTTGAAAAGTAATATTTGGGAGACCAGGGAAGGGGGCTGTGGGAGGAGGGTGGGAAGTGACAAGGATGGTTTAGATGGGGTGGGGTGGGAGGTTTGATAAGGGTGAAAGAAGGGGGTCATAGACATCTTTGTTTGACTGCAGATTAGACTCTGAAAATTCTCCTCAAGTTCCCAAATTAAGCCAAATCACTTTGGCTCCCAATATAGTAGTTGGCATAGAGTAAAACATAGTACAAATAGGGGGAGTCTTTAGGTAAGTTATAAACATGAATTACTGAAACTTACTTTTGCCAGGTGATGTTGATATAAACCTGCTGTGAATTACTGTTTATAGTGTTGTGAAAGAGGCTGCAAAACCCATGAAGACTGCCATGACCCAGAGTGAGCTGATGTATTCTGTTATCTTTTTTTATATACCAACAAAAATAGTTGTATGATAGTATAATAGTATGCTTCATTCAGCTGATGTAAAAGATTATAAATAATAGCATATGCGGCATTCATGTTAACTCACTGGAAATACCTTGGTAAGGGTTGATTCTTGTGCCCTTTGAAAGCCTGTTAATATAGTCACTGAAGCAGAATGATCTTTTGCAGTACACACCACCACATACACTGTCTATGCCAGGCATGCATAGACAATGTGAAGTGTGATGGAATGTTGTACTTGTGCTTCAGTTCTTCATGCAAGAGTCTTAGAAAGTCAATGTGTTGCTCTACAGAAAATGGCTGAAGAGCAAGAGCAATCTTTACATTCACAATTTAAGCCTACAGTACACGTACATAGAAACACAGAAGTTGATGACAGATAAGGACCACAAGGCCCATCCAGTCTGCCCATTTTTTTCTACGTTATGAATGTGCCATAGGCCTTTACTCTGTCAATGGCCAATCTATTCATACTATTCTGTATTTCTCCCTTATGCCTATCCCATGCCTGTTTGAAGCCCTGCACTGTATTCATATCCAACACTTCCTGAGGTACTATAGGCCGTTCCATGCATCCAACACCCTTTCTGTGAAAAAGAACTTCCTCACATTACCCCTTAATTGGTCTCCTTCTAATCTCATGCTGTGTCCTCTTGTCCTGCTATTTTTCTTATATTGAAACATATTAGACTAATTCACCTTGTTATTGCCCTTAAGATGTTTGAATATTTTGATCCTACTACTTCTCTCCCCTCCTTTGCTCTAGGGTATACATATTGAGCTCCATTAATCTGTCCTCATATGTTTTCCGATGCAATCCTTGCACCATTTTGGTTGCACTTCTCTGGACTGCCTCCATTTTATTAATGTCCTTGTGCAAGTGCAGCCTCCAGTACTTATGCAGTACCCCAGATGGGGCTTAGCCAGGGCCTTGTATAAAGGTATTACTACTTCTCTCTTATGATGTGTGATACCTCTGCTAATACATCCCAACATCCGTCTAGCCTTATATACTGCTTTAGTGGTCTGCTTGGATGATTTCAGGTCATCTGTAATGATGATGCCCAAGTCTCTTTCTTCCCTTGTGATTGCCAGCAACTCCCCTCCCAACCTATAGGTGGCTTCAGGGTTTCTCTTCCCTATGCATATGATCTTGCACTTCTTTGCTTTAAACCCCAGTTGCCACTTTTCTAATCATTTTGCCAGTTTTTCCAGATCTCTTCTCATTCTGCCCACCCCATCTGGATCATCTATTCTGTTGCTGATCTTGGTGTCATCTGCAAACAGACAAACCTTACCCTCCAGTCCATCTACAATGTCACTGATGAAGATATTGAAGAGGACTAGCTCCAGAACTGATCCCTGAGGTACCCCACTTGTGACTTGCATCTCCTCTGACTGTATACCATTTACCACCACTCTCTGTTTTCTGCCCACCAACCAGTTTGCCACCCAGTTGACCAACTTCTGATCCACCCCGAGCCTACCCAACTTATTAATCAACTTTCTATGTGGAACAGTATTAAAAGCTTTGCTGAAGTCAAGGTGGGTGACATCAACTGCGCCCCCATGGTCCACCACTCTGGCTACCCAGTTAAAGAAATCTATGAGATTAGTTTGACAGGACCTTCCTGTTGTAAACCCATGCTGTCTTAGATTCCGTGTGCCTATGGATTCCAGGTGTTGCACTATCCTTTCCTTAAGAGTGCCTCCATAATCTTGCCCACTGTTGAGGTAAGACTGACTGATCTGCAGTTCTCTGCCTCCTCCCTGCTACCACTCTTGTGGAACCGGATCACATGAGCCCTTCCTCAGTCTTCTGAGACTTCTCCTGTGCTCAGACACTCACTAAACAGTTCTGATAATGGCTCTGCTAGTTCCACCCTTATCTCCTTTAGTATCCTGGGATGTGTGCCATCAGGTCCTATTGCCCGTCCACCCTGAGTTTAGTGAGCTCTTGTGCACACCTCGCCCCATGTCCATGGTGCTGAGCTGTGGGCCCTGCCCTACCTTCTCCTCAGTAAATACTGAGCAGAAGTATCTATTTAGGATAGATGATTTTCCTTGGTCCCCTCCACCACACACTCCCCTTTTCCCTTTTGATCATAGCAAAAGCCCCTCTGGACTTTCTCCTTTCACTAATGTATCTAGAGAAAATCCTGTCCCCTTCTTTTACTGTTCGTGCTAGTGTTTTCTTGGTTATGGCCTTTGCCTGCCTTACTGCCTTCCCTGCTTTCCTTAGGGAAGTTTAGTATGCCTCCCAATTTTCATCCCGCTGCATTCCTTTATATTTCCCGAAGGTCAACCTTTTGGCTCTGACCTTTTCTGCTGCTGTTTTTGAGAACCAAAGTGGTTTCCTCCTTTTGTTCTTGCTTTTCTCCTTAACACAATGGGATGTTGCTGCAAGTATTGCATCTTAATGCTTGCCACTTTGCCTGTGCCCCTTACCTGTATTTCTTCTTGCTAGTGCTAGCTTAACTCTGTTGGACATCTTATCAAAGTCAGCTCTTCTGAAGTCCCTTATTTTTGCCTTGGAATGGGATGATTTAGTTCTAGTGGCCAAATTGAACCATACCATGTGATGGTCACTGGCCCCCAGGTGACCTTCTACCTGGAGATCTGTGATCTTTTCCCCGTTATTCAGTATTAGATCTAGGATAGCCCTGTCTCTTGTGGATTGTTGTCCCAGTTGTTTGAGGCCCTCCCCCTGCAGGGAATCCACTATGTGTCTAGTTCTGGCAGATGTTCCTGCTGGTATTAACCAATCTGTATCTGGCATGTTGAAGTCTCCCATTATCAGAAAAGGACTTATGACTTTACAATCTCTAAAGCAGGGAATTACCGGCTGTAGGTTTAAACAGACTTGTGCACAGTTGTTTCACAGGGTAAAGATCTTGTACACGCAGTTAGCAGTACCTAAAACAGTATAGCTCTAATCCCCCTATTTTCCTATTCCAAACGGCTGCAAACTTCTTACAGTAAAGGCAATACAGCTCTGATTCCCTTAATGCAGGACAGTACAGCACAAATCCCCTTGATATACTGTTCTACTAATGGGATTATAGGTCGGTTTTGGAGTCAGAGTGCTGTGATAAAACTATCAGCACTGCTCCACCGACACAAAATCAATATGCACAGTCCGTCTTTGTTAAAACAAAAAGCGCCAAATTAAAATCTGTAGCGCAACTCCTGAAACAACTGCAAGCTGGGATGGCTACCTGGCGCTCTGAGAAACTCCGTAGTCCGCGGGGTGATTTCGGTGGCTGTGGGGAGGAAGTCAGCTTGCCTGGCGACACTGCACCTGGCACTTTTGAGAAAGCTCCGTAGTCATGGAGGATTACGGTGGCTGTGGGAGGCTGTGTCAGCTTGCCTTCACGACTACACACTGGCGCCTGAGAAAGCTCCGAGTCCACGGGGTGATTTCGGTGGCTGTGGGAGGGCTGAAGTTCAGTGGGAGCTCCTCCAGAAGAAGGAGGCTCCTGCCCCAGGAGAGAATGGGGCTGAAAGATGGGTCTGCCTGGGGGATGCAAGCAATTTGTCCCACAGGGCAGGGAGGTCCTGCCCCATCAGGAACAGGAAGAAGCAACTTGGCAGAGAGAAAAAGGGAAAAGCTGCAGAATGCTGAAAGTTCTTTGCTGCTTTGACATTGCACCACAGCAGTGAGAGAAAGCAGAAGAGAGAAGAGGTTGTGTCCTGAGCCTGAATAAAAGGACAAAGGTTAAGTCTAAGCCTAGGAATAGACCATGGTTGCGTTTTGAGCCTGGGGAAAGATGGGAATTCAGAGAATGATGAGCAAGTGAATATAAATGTGCTGAGAAAGAGAAAAGGAAGAGTAAGCCTCTTCGAGCCAGAGAAATCTTAAGAATCTGTACAGTGAGAAACTGGACTGTGAGAGTGCAGGTGATCTGTATGAGCCAAAGCAGAAAGGTGGCTATGTCAGGCTGAGAGACTGTGAAAGCAGAAGGATAGACAGGTACTTTCTGGTCTGAGTACCTGTTGTCTGCTCCTGAGATACAACAAAGAAAGAAAGGGATTACTGTGGTTGAATCTGCAAGCCCATTGGGTTAGAGTCAGTTGTAGTAAAATGACTTTTTGCTACTTTATTTTTGATACTCATCCTTTTCTGTATACCACTTTCAGTTGCTCACCCAGCTTGTTCTTGAGATCAAGATCTGTGTCAAGTACAGTACCTGCCAAAATCTCTTCAAGGCTCCTGCAATTTTGGGAGAAATGTTATTGTACTCAGTGATAAAGTTAACAGCATTGGGCACATCTGGAGTTCTGGCCAGCAGGTTCAATAGATCCTGACATTTTTGTGATTTAGCATGTCTATATGCAGTTTCCAACAGATCCAAATCATAGCCTCTATCCCAAAACCTAAGGGTTAGATTATTAGCATGTTTCTCAAAATCTTCTATTTTAGAACAATTGTGCCTCGACCTCAGATACTGCCCCTTTGGAATCCCTCTCAATAAATGGGGTGGATGGCAACCATAATTTCCCAAAAGTGAGTTTCCAGCTGTGGGTTAGCAGAAATTCTCTGTGACTATACTCCCATCTGGGGACTCACGGAGCTGGAGATCCAAAAAGGTCTCTGTAGTGTGATCCGATGTGCATGTAAAATGAAGGTTAAACTCATTATTGTTAATAATATCCAAAAATTCAATGACTTCAGACTCTATGCCTCCCAGATGTTATTTAAGTAGTAAGAATATTAAGGGGGTACTAATTTATTGCTAAGGCAAGCTAAATGGACTTCGGCCTTTATACAGCTCAGGACCACCTATGCAACCTATGAATAGCCCAGTGCAAAACCGGCTAAATATAGCAAGCAAAGGAAGCTGGGCAAACAGGGCCAGGGGTGCAGGGGAAAACATTGCCCAGGAATATGACAGCACTGAATATAGCACCCAGGCAGGCAGTGCAAACACCCAGTGGAACACAGTGCAGAGGTGAGACAGCCTGACCCTGGGACACATGCAATGAAGCAACCTAGAATCAGGTCCCATATGCAGACCTCAGTGCAGAACCCAGTATATGACACACAGGCACATGAACGGCAAGTCACAACCAAGACCCATGTGTGAGAATCAAGGAACAGTACATATGAAGTGAAAACCCCTGCATCCAAGAATAAAACAGGACACAGTAAACTGTAGAAACATGAATGTAATATGTAACAAAAGAATGGCAAAGCAACAGTTCACACAACAATGTGAAAGTTAAATGAAAACAATAAACAAACATAACCAAACTGTTAACAAGGAACACTACCACAACAACTACTGGATGAACCAATACTAAAACAAATAAGGCCAGCTGTACAAACCCAAGAAAAAGAAATGCCAATAACCCCCCCAACACAGAACACTACTACTAAGATGACTAGCATGCGAAGGACTACAACTATGAAAACAAAGACTACCAAAACAGTGGCATGAATAACATATTTACAAATATACAATATTTACAGTATGGCAATGGTAATGGGGGGAAGGGAGGTGGCCACAAACAGGGGAACATAACAGAGGCCAGGGATAAACACCAGTTCACAAAGGGTGGAGGATAGACAACAGAAAAGAGGCAATGCTCATGGCTGACTGTGGGATGGATCTGGTAGACTCACCTCCAGGACAGCAGCCACCCTCCTGGTCTTCGAAATGAGGATGGCCTGCTGCTCTATAATCATCTGTTGCTGCTGGACAAGGCACCGCAGTAGATCCTCTGATCCCTCCGTCTCCTCCGGTCTGGTCACCCACAGAGATGATTGGTGGACCTGCAAGAGGAAGGGCGAGCTGGTGAGGATGGGAAACCAGCCAGGAGGCATACTGCAGCCACAGGTGACCATACAGGGATGGACAGCATGTCCCGACAGCCATGCCCAGGTGGTGGTGAGGAATACAATGATAGGCACACCGGCAGGTTCCAGAGGCAGGCGCTGGTAGACACAGGCCCCATCCCAATACCCAATAGTCATGGATATGTCAGGCCCTGACAGCACCATGGCACAGATGACACCACCCACCCCAACACTGCACACAGTGAGACAGTGCAGACACACAGGTAGTCTCCAGGATGGCAGTGGGTGAGGGCCACACAACATGCACATGGGTGACCACTCATTGGGACAGGCTTCCCATAGACAGATAGGAATGCACCAGAAAGTAGAGCACAACAACAATACAAAGGTGCACCGGAGCAGTACAATGCGGGCACGTTGGCCAGCCAGAGGCCAACCCATGCCATGGCCAAACCGACCCACAGTAGATGCAGGCCCACAGGGTGCAGACAGCAACAGGGGTGGACTGACAGATGCCGCCAAACATGGGCCATGTACTGCACTGTGCACGGTGCTCTGCAGCCAGAACACGCACACAGCAGGTGAACAGCCGAACATGGCCAGCATGTGGACAGCATGGCAATGCCAGCCGCATGCAGGTGTAGGAATGGGGGGGAGGTGGGAGGGGTGGATCCCACCCCACTGCAGATGTCTGTATTGCAAATGACTGTTGAGAAACAGTGCCCTGTGTACCCTCATTTGTGCCTCTCTGAACCTCCACCTCCTCAACCCATAATACCATCCAGCACCCTTGCAGCTGTGCATGCTGACACTGGCCTGCACTGCCCCACCCCTCCGTCACAGGGCATAGTGGCCAGACAGCCAGATACCGGCAGCACTGTGCAACACTGGTGCACAACACAGCACAGTGCTGCAACAGCACTGGCATGATGCCTGTGGCAGCCAACCCACCAGCACAGTCAATGGCAGACCAGTGAAGGAACCACACAAAACAGAAGTACAGCACACATAAAAAAGGACATGTACTCATGCAACAGGACCCTGGCCTCAGGGCTGCTCTCTTGTGCTTGCTGTGGCATGGCCGTCACCCTCAGGCTGCTCTTCCATGTGTTCTTGGACACCTCTTGGACCTCTCCCACTGTCCTGGGCTGCTCAATCTGCTCTATAGTGAACAGAGGGAAAAACAGCGTTAGTGCAACACAGCAAAATGCACCCCTACTTCAGGAACAGTGTCAGACCACACAGAGCACCCTCATGGCCCATGGTGTGTATGACAGGCACACAGGGCATGTAGGCATGTTGACACAGCAATGTAACAGTGCCAAACGCAGGTGCATGGCCACTGGATGCACACACAGCCGTGTAGGCAGTCCAGAGCCCAGGCAACAGCACCCCAACAGCACACTAGTGATGGCTGCAGAACAGTCCTGTGGCAGGGCCTCTTGCCCTCACAGTCCATACCCGCCACCCATGCCATGGCCAAGGGCATGGCTGCACATGGCACAACAGCAGTGTGTCCCCCACAGACACAGCATGCACCATGCAAGCACCACCACCACCATGTGTGTCACCTGGCAACACTGGCAGGTGTGCCACCAACACCCTGTACCATTTTGTACTTCTGGATTGCCAATCCACGCCCCTGAACCAGAGCCACTTGTGTCCTTCCACCTGGCACCACAACACACCTGTGCACACACAGGTGCACACACACATGCACACCAGCAGACAGGTGACATGTGCCATATGTGTGCTATGTGTGATGCCACTTACCTGGCACTGGCAGAGTGCCCTCATGCACCATGTGCTTGCTCCCTCCAACTGCAGTCTTTGCCATTGGCGCGAGGTCTGTATAGCGATGCCAGCACTTCTTGGCATCCCTTGTTATGCCATGCGTTCCGTAAGCCTCTGAACAATAGGGGCCCACACACCTGCTGGTGTGGGAGGTCACCTCTTCTGACCTCCCCAAAGAGGCGATGGTGCCTTTGCTGCACTAGCTGGACAACGTTGGCAGATTCAACTTGCCCCAGTGTCTGTCCCTATGTACAACAGCATGCAGCCCTGCCTCCCTTGACATCATTAAACAAGACTGGTACCCTGCCACAAGTGGTATTTCACAGCCTGTGTCACTCCCTGAGCTCATCAGATAACTGTGCTGTAGCCCTGTGCAATCACATGACGTAGTGCAGCACTACCCAGCAGCTGGCGTGCTGCGCATGCGTGATCCCATCCACAACCCCAGAGCCTGTGGACATGCATGCACATAGCACTGTGCTAAATGACACAGCGCAGTGCTATGGCACACTGCACTACAAGTGCTGGTGCCACAGGGCCACACACGCATGCATGGAGTTGCACTATGCCACATAGCACTGTGCTAATGGGACAACACAGCGCTAGATGCCACATAGCTAAGGCGCTAACATTTGCATGGCGCTAAGCCGATTGCCTGGTCTAATCAGACCCATATTCAACCGGCCTATGCAAATGAGGACACTTGTGTATGCAAGATGCAAACAGTGTGAATAGCATATCATTATCCACTCATTTGCATGCCTAACAGTCAGGATTGCCCAGCTGGGCTATATAGGGCAAACAGTACTCACCGGTGTTGTGTTGAGGGACTGCAGCACTCATCTGATGCAACAGCTGAACAGGCATTCCAAACAAGGGCATGTAAAAGGAGGCAGAGCCGCATGAGGCAGGTCTGTATAGTGGCCTGAGGTTTGGCCTGATGGCAGTGGGACATGCACAGGCCCAGGCGTACACAGTGCACACTTGTGGGTGGCCACGGTACAGGCATGGGACAGAGCGGCAGCATGCAGGTCCACAAGCCTGCACGTTGCTGCGTAGTGGTTCACATGGCCACTGGTCCTGCTGACTGGGGCATGTGTCAAGCCCATGTCTCCAGCGGCAGCCTCCATTGTGAGTGGACTGTGCGCACACTGTGGTAGCCAGGCACTGGGCCTGGGAAGGGTGATTCACAGTGGCCTGCAGACATACCTCTCAACCATTTCACACTGACATGGGGGTCATGGACCCACATTGGACACTCAGGAAGGGGGACGTTGAGGGTCACAGACCCTCTGACAGAGGTACACAGCCTCAGCACTGGGGATACAAGCCCAGGTCAGTGAGGATCCCATAGAGCCAACAGCTACACCGTTGGGTCTGG
The DNA here is from genome assembly GCA_016271365.2 of Neoceratodus forsteri. Classification (NCBI taxonomy): domain Eukaryota; kingdom Metazoa; phylum Chordata; order Ceratodontiformes; family Ceratodontidae; genus Neoceratodus; species Neoceratodus forsteri. The sequence continues at coordinate 775,706,597 of CM057449.1, read as the reverse complement.
GTCTGGTATCATTCAATGGTATGTGTATGTGCCATGACGCCTGGATGTGCAGCACAATCCCTGTGTGGGGACCACATGTTCCATGAGGGACGGATGGGGACAGAGCAGTGTCAGGGGGTGATGGTAGGGATGGCCCTCATACTGAGGGACACTTGAGAGGTATGCCTGCAGGCAGCATGGGCCATGCGCTGCCCATGCGGGGGCTGGTGCATGCAGTGTGTCTGTGGTGTATGCCATTGCACATGCACATGCACTGTGTACACAAGGGTGGCGGCATTGCACTGTTGATGTGTGCGCTGTACACTCACATGCTGACCTGGACATGCACAGTGCTGCAACAGTACGGTCAGTGCAGGCATTGGGGATGTCATGAACATAGTGTTCTGTCAGTGCCATGCAGTGGGGCAACACCACAGCATGTGACCTATGTCCTTTATATGTCTCCCATAGGTACTGCAGCTTGTCAGGAATGCCTACAGTCACATCAGTTCTCACAGGATGAAAATGAAGACGTTGGTCCATGGCATCAAGGAGAGGGAGCAGGTGCTTCAACACCACAAGGCAATGGATGCCATCGTTCACCAGATGTGGGACGAGGTCATGGCAGAGGTCAATGCTGTTGGTGGATGGGGACATACCACTGACGCTGTGAGAAAGCAGTGGAGTGACCTGCTGTGCCGGGCAAAAGAGGAGGAGGCACAGTGGCTCCATGATTGGCTGCAGACTGGAGGTGGGCCACAGACAATCCAACAGCAGCAGGAAAACCCACTGATGACTGTGGTGGCATCCACACTGCATCCCATGCCCATTGCTGGTGTACTTGGTGGTGGGTGTGAGACGCCACTCACACCACGAAGAACAGATCAGTATCTGCGTGTGTGCACCCTGCATGGCATGCCTGCACTGTTGCTGGGGGTTGGTTCTGCCACAGTGCATGGGGTGCACCTCGGGGGTGCTTTGCTGTGCACACTGCACACATGAGGCAGTATTTCTTGCAACCACTGCCCATGCAAGGCTGCCCCACAGTTGACACCTCAAGGCATGTGAACTGTGGAGAGTGTGTGCATTTGGCCATGGTCTGCATTGCTGGGACTGATCTGTGTGGTGTGCATGTCCGTGCCGTGTGGCATGTATCCAAGGGTGTGCATGTACATGTGGTAGTTGTGGCACACTGTGCACTTACCAGTCAGTGACACTGTCTCTTCTTGTTCCACAGTGGTGGGTGCACAATCTGCAGCATGACAGGATGTGGCTGGGATGACTGATGTAGAGCAGGAGGCTGCAGATGACGATGACATGCCATCAACCTCTGGAATGGGTGCTAGGCATGGACCCACAGCAGCAGCACATGTGTGGCAGTCATATGGACATGAGGTACACCTGCCGGGGGGGGAGTACTCCATTGCTGGTGGGGACCTGGACAATGGTGCAGGCCTGGAGGATGCCCAGGTGGAGGATCTGAGTGGTGGCTAGGTGATCCTCCTGTCTGTCACCAGTGACATTGGGTCAGATGGATCTGAACAGAGTTATTTCCTGCCTGTGGAGGGGCCTGTAGTAGGTGGCACAGGAGTGGGCATGCTGAGGTCCACAACACCAGTGCCATTGTGGTGGATAGCCATGCCACCATGGGTGGTCCCGTCCAGCCAGTGGTGGGCCATGTGAAAGCCATGTGTGCACCACTGGACATGTGTTGCCATCCACAGGCAAGGGGTTCAAGGCCCGCAGGGAACACAGCACACCACAGGAACCCTGCAGCAGCAGGACATTCAGCTGCCACCACAGTGTCCCCACCATGTCCAGCAGCAGGCGTAACCCCCAGCTGGCATTGACATTGCCGCAGCCGTGGAGCCGGATGTCCAGGGGCCGTCCTCTGCTCTGGGCTGCCCTCACCCAGCAAGTGGCCAAGCTAGACCTGCATGCCCTTCGGCATTAGCTGCGGTGTGAGCTGTTGCAGATGTGGGGGTCTGTGTCCTTGGGCTTTGCATGTGCCAAACAGCAGACAGAGGACAGGTTGGGGTGCATGGTGGCCATTCTTGACTGGGGCTTTGCAGGTCTGACAGCTGCTGTGGCTGATCTCGCCACAGTGCTGCATGGGGTGCATGGTGGTCAGCGGGCTGTGCAAGGGGGACAGCATGCCTGTGGCACACAGGCCCACAGGTAGGCCTCATGCAGCTCCAGGGCGGGTACTGGCTCCAGCATCACTGCATCGGGTTCATCTGCTGGTACCCAGTGGTGCTGTGGGCATCTACTAACCCTGTCTGGCTCTGCTGATTGGTCAGGGTGCCTGCGCACCACCCTCCCAGCCTCACCACAGTCCTCCCCAAATATATCTTTGGCACAGAGCACCCCAGGCTCTGTGTCCTGCACACATGGTGTGTGTCATGTGCGTGGTGGTAGTCACCACAGATAGGCACAGCTGCCATGCACAAGCCCACAGTTAACACCCACATGTACATACATGCATACACACACACACACACACACACACAGCCACTGGCATATTCACCCATACACAGCCATGATAGCCCTTCCCACCCTGCCACCTCTTATCAGGCACCATGTGCATCACCCACTTCACAGTGCCATGGCTGTCTACCGTGGTCACATGCATGTCCTGCATGGCCCACAGGTCACATTGCCATCACATGTACATTCACTCCCACTGTGTTGTGCACATGCTTTGTTGGTGGTCTGCACTATTGTGGTTGTCTGCACATATTAAAGTGATTTACACTGTACTGTTTCTGGTTACTGTGCTGTGTTTACTCACCTTCTGGCCCGTGACAGTGTCCTAATGGTGGCAGCCATGTGCTCCAGGACCCTGCGGGCCATTTGAGGATCTCTCCTCTCGAATTGCTCCACTATCCCCCTGACCCCTGACTCTGGGTCACTGTTGGCCTGTTCCTCAGTTTCAGGTGCCTGTATCCCACAGTTCATCACCATGTTGTGCAGCATGCAACAGGCTAGGATGATACGGCATACCTTCTGAGACCTATATTGTAGGGCACTGCCTGACTTGTCTGGGCATCAGAAGCGCATCTTCAGCATGCCAAACACCCTCTCTATGATGTTCCTAGTGGCATCGTGTGCCTCATTGTACCCCTTTTCAACCACTGTGGCCAGCCAGGGGTACTGGTGTCAGCAGCCAGGGTCACAGGGGGATAGGCATTGTCCCCTATTGAGACATGTGCACCAGTTAGTGTTGTTGTCCTGCTGTCTGCACCTTGCTGTGGTGCACCACCTGTGTTGCTATCCTGAAACCCTTCCTTGCATTCCCCTGCCTATCCCTGCCCCTGCTGTGGTGTGTGCATGCCTTGCATACTGATACTCACCAACTAGGTGCCCACTGGGTATTCTGCCCTCCTCAAAGGCCTGACACAGCTGAGACTGATGCCAGACAAAGGTGTCACGGGCACTGCTGGGGTACTGTGCAAAGACATTGCTGATGCACCCAGTTGCATTGCACACCACCTGGTAATTGATGGAGTGGTACCCCTTCCTGTTTGCGTATACCTCATTGCAATCACCAGGTGGTGCACGGATAGGGACATGGGTGCAGTCAATGGCATCAAGTACCGCTGGTATGTGCACAACTCAGAACTGCTGCATGGTTTCTCTGCATTCTGTTGCTATGCTGAGGATTTCACAGAGTGGCTCTGTGAAGGATTAGGAACTGTAAGAGGTCTAAATCTCACCTTGGAAGTTTTGGCTTGATTCTTCATCTAAAGCCCTTTTTTGTAAATGAAAGTGTAGCAGAGAGCAGCAAGGTAATAAGAGGAGGGGGCTCAAGTTAGAAGGAGTTCTTCAATATTCTCCTCCCCCAGGTAATTATGAGTGCCCTGCTAGCTGCTGCTTTAACTCATTCATGCCACAAGAGCTCTTTGAGAATTCCACCACTTGTGCCCTGTATATTTTTAGCACTGCATCCTGGGCCTTTCTAAGCAAAATCAAGCCATAATCCATTGTAACCCTCCCCTATTTCTTCCAAATGTTAACTGCTCTTTGATCCTACTGTTCCAGTTGTTGTTAGCTGCCTGCATTCCTCAATGTGTTCCACTTATTTCATGTGCTGCATCACATGCATGTTTCATTTTGTATGTTTAACTATCTTCTCCCGGGTCGTGCCTGAAAATAGGCATTGCTATGCCTAGTGCACTCACCCAGTTACCAAAAGCAAATAAAATAAATAAATAAATAAATAATCAGCATGCCACAAACAAATGTGAATACCTCTTGAACCGTAAGTGCTACACACAAAGTATGAGTGGCAAAGTTGTTCAGCACAACATTACCTTTCCAATGGTGCTATACAATCAATTGTAATCAATTTGGTTTTTATTTTATACTAGCTGAAATACCAAACAACTGTGTTTTTGTCAGATTTTTTCAAGGTGCTTAGGTGAGGCTTGAGAGATAAATGTTAGCCATGCACACTATACCTTAAACAAATGTGAATAACTCTAAAAGTGTAGGTGGTAAACACAAAGTATCAGTGACAAAATTGTTCAGCACTAAATTACCTTCCTAACGGTGCTATGCAATCAATTGTAATCCATTTAGTTTTTATTTTATACTAGCTAAAATACCAAACAACTTTTTTTTTTCAGATTTATTCAAGGTGCTTAGGTGAGGCTTGAGAGACAAATGTCAGCCATGCATACCATACCTTAAACAAATGCAAATGACTCGTAAAGTATACATGATAGACACAAAGTATCAGCAGCAAAATTGTTCAGTACAAAATTACCTTTTTTAACAGTGCTATGCAATCATGTCTAAGCAATTCAGTTTGTTTTATATTTAGGTAAAAACTGCTGACTTCCTCAGACATTTTCAGGCCTGAGTGAAAATCAGCTGAGTACGCCTACAGGCGTTATTGGCCTAAGTGGCTATGCTTTCAGCCGCCACCTACAGGCGTATCTAGGCCTGAATGAGTTAAGGAGCTGCGATGGTGTGCATTGTCGCACAGTTTAGTAAGGTGAGAAAGGGGGCAAGAAACAAAATCTAAATGACCCACATGGAGAAAAGAAAGCAACACTAAATGTGTTTGCTTTATGGTGGCTTCTCTGCTTTTACTTTGCCTTTGTGGTTTAAGCATTTGGTGAAATGCCTGTATTAGTGTAGTCCTGCTATTATGAGGTGCCTATTAACTGAAAAGGTAGCTGAACTGAGGTTATGCCCTATAGTTAGTTATACCCTGCAGTAGTTGTAGCCTGACAGAACAGTTGAAATGCCTAAAAAGGGAGTCGGCAGCTGAACTGTGGGTTTTGTTAATTTAACTCTTGGGCCTAGTGCTTTAGAAGCAGTAGTGAAAATGCTGAATTCGTATGAACTGCTTTTGATAAAGTTTAGCTGTCAGCCCTTACCCTGAGAAGGAATTAAATAAAACAAAAGGTGATTCCTTTGTGCATGCGTGGTGCTGCCTAAAGGAGCCCATTTTACTATATGAATTTGCGGGTTGCTGTAGTGAAGAAAGACACAAATGAGCTACTGGCTGTATGTTAAGACTGGTCAGTTTCAGCCATAACATATGAAGGCTTTTAATCATTTCAAACACCCTAGTTTGGTTTATTTATTTAAAAATGGGTACATAGGAATGTAAAGGTTTGCAAATAAGGGGGATTATATGATTAAAGGCAAAATCAACAGGAAGAAGCACTAATTACAAATGTAGCATTTGTGCTCCTGAATGTTTGTCACTTTTAAGTTTAGAAGGTAAAATGCAGTAGCCAAGTAAGGAAAAATGAAAAAGGAAACAAAAATGGCAGCCCTGTTCTTGTTAGACTAAATGTTTGTTATCTTTAAGGTTAAAAGGTTACAGTCACAGATGGTGTTGGGCTCTGTAGTAAAATAAACAAATAAATGTACATTTTGAACAAAATCAGGTTTTAGGAAATTTATAAAGTGATTCCTTGATGATACAGGGTTATATGGGTTTTGTTAAACAAAGTACCTGTTGTTATGCCTGTGTCTGGAAATGTTTGGGGAGTGGTTCTGTTCCTTCTTCACTCTATCATGCCTCAGTTCCCTTTAGGGCTGGTTGGCCATCTTTAGACTACTTTTATCCTGCAGTCAGAGGTGAGTGGTGCTACCTGATGCTGGGAGATTGTTTGAAACATTTAAAAATATATAAAACCATTGTAGAGATTGTATGAAAGTCCCAGTATTAAATAAAATTGTGACTAGAGTGTTTGGGAATGTAGAAATAAATAAAACACTTCATATATAAAAATATTGTATTTGAAATGTTCAGAAGGGTGAAGTTTTCATGTCACATGAGCATTAAACTGTATAAAAGGGCAGAGAATAGACAGAGATGTTAGATGTGATCCAGAGAGTAAGAGGAGGGGATTAAGGTCTGGAGGGAACGTCAGGAGTGATGTAAATTTCAAGAAAGATATGACCTGAGGAAGTGCTCCAGTGTTATCAGTTGGGTGATGTACACTGTATGTAAAGTGTCCTGCTTATGAAGAAAACCACTTCTGAAATAAATGTTGGACTATGAAGAAAATCAAATATTGAGTCATGCTACCGGTTTCTGTCCACGAAGCCTGTGCCCTATCACAGGGAAACACTATGAATTCACCAGAATGTGGCAGGAAAGCATCGAGGAACTGGGTCAGGAGACGTGAGATGGCAGACTGCGATACCCTTATGGTGTCCCCCATTGGTTGTTGGAACATCCCTGTGGCTAGGAAGTACATCACTGCTGTCACCTTCTCCTCAACTGTCATGGCATGGCTGTGTCTGGTGTTGGACCGCAGCTGCTCATGCAGGAGTTCACATAGCTGCCTCAACATACCCCTGTTCATCCTCTACTGGCCAGTGATGTGCTCTTCTGTTAGGGTCTCGAAAGAGACCCTGGGCCGGTACCACCTGTGTGCAGCATATCTTCTTCTTGGCCTGTGTTGTGGCCCATGTTGGCACTGCTCCCTCTCTTCCTTCTCCACCACTACTGCTGCCATCAGTTGCAGCAACATAACATTTGGCATTGCTGCCATAGTCACTTCCTGGTCTGGTCCCTCCCCCCCGTGTTTTGCCCTGGGATAAGATCAGCCTTTTATAGGCAGTAACTAGCACCGTGCTAAGTGTCACGCTATGTGGCCTTGTGCGGCACTATAGTTCTGAATATCCCGTAGCGCGTGTATGCTGGTTCACGCCCCCTCACTTTGCCCTTTGCATACATTATCAGTTTGCCCCGTGCTATTGTGGTTAGCACGCACTAACTGGTCCTTTGAATATGGCAGCTCCATGCTAAGCATGCACTATTCTCACTCTATTGGTTTGTGTGCCACACTAAGTTATGAAAACCTGGCCCCAGGTCTTTCAAAGCCCTGCTAATGGTTACACTCATCAGATTCAATGTTATTTGACTTGCAAAAAAAATGTTGTTATTTATGCACTTTGGTGTGATTGTCCATCACTCTGTGTAGGTATGACCACTTGTAGCCTCAAGGAAAGAATCCTGGAACATGTTTGTTCTATTAGTAATAGACAGTGTGACACTCCAGCAGGGAGTCATTGGGGTTTCCACCATAATTTTGATTTAAAATGTTTTCATTTCATAGGGATCAACCATGTTAAGGCATTACCAAGAGGTGGTGTTGGACACCAAATACTGAGACAAAAAGAAAGCAGACTTATTTTCCTGTTAAACGCCTCTCACCCAGCAGGAATTAATGATGGCTGGGATTTATAGCCTTCCCTCTGACTTTGTAATGTACCTCCTGTACTTTTATTGTATCTAATTGTTGTTTTTATCTATTGTAGATTTTAGGCAAGTTATCTACCTAGTTCCTTTCAGCCATTTTTTCTTCTTTCTTTTTCCTCTTCACCCTCTCCCCCCGCCTTTCCTTTCCCTCCTCCGTTGGCCTTAGATAATTACTGTGTACTGTTTGTTATGCATAATTAATCTTTCTTTATTTTATTTTCTTTCTGGGTTGAAATGCATTCTGAAGTCTCTGATTTTGTCATCCATTGGTTATAGATGCCACTTATATTCCAAATGAAACTTGAAATAGATCAATTAGATATAAAACTATATTTATATTTAAAATGTATACTATTTGATAAAGGATATGTAGTTTATTTAATATATTCTTTCATACTTGGGTATCTGGAGTTTATTGTACTTTGAAAATGTTTATGCTATTTCTTATGTGAATATCACTTTGCAATTTAATGGGTATTGTCCCTTTAAGATATGGCTTTAAAAGTATTGGTGCTGCTTTTGTTGACTCCCCTTTGAAAAGCCTGCAGGGATTTGAGGTGCTAGGGGCTTTTGCACTTGTTCTGTGGGTTGGCACTTTAAAAATCACTTGAGCTTTATGAGTACTGGCCTTGTTTACGCACCTTTTGCTGTCTGTCCTGTGTTTTAGGTGAAACATTTTTTTTTAATGAGCACTTGAAACATTGCTTCAGCTGCACCTCAGGTCTGCAACTCTAAAATCTGGGTACCCAGTGATAGGACTGTGGGTTTTAATGGACTGTGACCTGCGGGTCTGGGTTTGGGCATGCATGCTGCAGTTAGCTAAATAGCTAGACCTAGTGGTTGTACTGATTGCAATAAGGGAATGAATCAGAAGGGGAAATGTGATTTTGGGAAATGCAAAATGAAAATGCTTGAACTCTAGTCCTTCTACCCCATTCCTAAACTCTCCCCTGTAAATAAACCATGATGTTATTGTTTTGCAGCAGAGATGGTTTCAGAGCCAAATTTTAGTGAGCCTGTCTATTGTTTGAAATGAAAAATGTAAAAGGTATAACTGAATGTGGAGAGGTTTGAACTTGGTAAGTCCATGCCTGGAGTAACTATTTGGGAAGTGGGTTGGTAAGACATCCCAGGGGTTTAACTGCAGGTAATCAGGCCCACTGATATGTATTCTGGGTGGAAGCACCACCTTTTTATTTCAGCTTTTGGGAAATACCCCCGTAGTTCAGCTATTGGGACCCCAGACCCCTGTGCCTTCTAATGGCTGGCAAGCCAGGGGCAGTAGCCCTCTCCAGGACAGCATCGAAAAGGGGCTACATTATTTATAACTTCTTTGGCATAAAGAGAAAAGGGTACACCTGTACACAAACATATACAAGAAAATCAGTGGGTAATTTCCTGTCCAGAGCTAGCCCCATGGAGATACAAATGTAATGTGAAACAGTGTTTAAAGAGATTGTCCAAGCTGTATTCTAAGATACACCAATGGGCTTTTTAATACCATAGTCCATTACCATATGGTAGCAAAAAAGTCTTTTGAGCCAGTAAGTGAAAATTGAAAAGTATTCCTGTTTGGAAGGGATCGTAAACTGAACTGAAAAGACATCCAGCTGATCCCTTCCACATTTTGAAAATAACTTTATGTCTGTATAAGCAGTCTTTGATATAAATAAAAACAGCACTTTACTAATAAGACTCTAGGGTAGAGATGCAGCGAAATGTTATTTTGCTGGAGAAATTCTGGCTAAATCAGGAATTTCGCCTAGCGTAATATTTCATGAAATTAATCACTTAAGGCAAAATTTCACCATCAGTTTCACTGGTAAATTTCTCTTTCACTAGTAAATTTTGCCTTGCGGTAGTATCAGGCAAAATTAGGGAAAAAACTTGCACATGACTTACTCTCTGTAGCAGACTGCAGGTTACATGGGAGACTGTACTTAGGCAGGAAGCCACTGAATCTGCTTCCTTTTCCTAGATCGTGCAGGCAGAGGTCATACTGTCCTGAGTGCACAGGAAAAACTTTTAGAATAGAAATTTAGTTTGTGTGATTACTGATTATTGTGTGTTGTTCCCCAAATTCTTTAGTTTAAAAAGTTAATTTTTCTTTGCTAGGTAATTTTTGTTGTCTTATATTTTTCTGTCCTTAAGTTTATATTGAGTGTGTGTGTGTGTGTGTGTTTGACTCCTCTTTTTTATCTCTCTCTCACTCTCTTTTTCATTTATTTAGTTTTTTATTAAATGGATGGGAGTAAAGATAGGGCAAGGGGGGCTGGGCAGAATAAGGCAGTAGCAGCAGGAACTGGCAGTGGCAGATCCTATGTTCACCTTAACAGGTGGGCATTTCTGTCCGAAAGACAGACCCCCCATTGGAGAATGTGCCCCCACCCCCAGGCAACAGGAGCCCATTGCCCCCATGGCAGCAGCAGGTTCTCCCCACCCTTCAGCAGCATGAGCACCTTGCCCCCTCAGCAGCAGCATGTTGTCCGCAGCAGCAGCAGCAGCAGGTGCATGTGCCCTCCACCCTCCCCATCAAGGGCAGAATGATGTTATTGATGCCTCTGCCGGGACATCAGCTGTCAACCTCCATGAGTCTGTGTGGTGTGGGCATATTTTAACACAAAGGCATGAGATGGCACTGTTGTCATCTGCAGCCTTTTGTGGTACCAATGTAAAGAGGTGAAAAAAAGGGTCCCACATTGGGACCGGTAGACAAAGGAGCCACCTGCAGCATCACCATGCTGCAGAGTGGCTTGCAAAACAACAAGAGGCTGCAGCAGGAGGAGGAGGAGGTAGTGATGGGCAAGGAGAAGGGGGCAGTCAGCAAGAGGGAGGCAGTCAGTCACCTAGGGGGAGCCATAGGTCCAGCAGAAGGATGCAGCATCAGGACTCTTAGGCAACAGGACCATCCCTCATTGATGCACCCCACACCCACTGGTGCTACCATGCTGCTGATTTGGCAGCACAACCTGAAAGCCTGAAGCAGCCCGCCAAGTCAGGTTAGCATGGGAGACCTGGAGGCCGTGCGCTGTGAGGTGGCAGTGGTGCACAGTGAGGTACATGGTGTCCAGCAGGAGTTGGACCAGTTCCACCAGGAGGTCAGGAGTGTCCTCCAAAAACTAATGGAGGACCAAAAGAAGGTGTTGGACCTTCTTTTGGAGCTGTAGCATGGGGGTGGTGATGGCACCGGTAGTGGTGGAAGTGCATAATGACCTGTAGTCCAAGGTCCGAAGCAGCGCCATGACTCTTTTGACTGCCCATATCTTTTTCTTCTCCTTTCTTACTCTTGAGTCACTATTCCTCATCTGCACCCCCTTAAAATAAGAAAAAAATAAATAAAAAAGTGAAAAAAAATGAATATTTTCTGTCCTCTTCTTCTGTATCCTTTTGTTTCTTTTTCTTGTCCACTGGTATGTGTAACTTCTTATGTAATGTTTATGATCCCTCCCTTTCTCTGTCATATGAATACCCATGCCCTGATCCTGCATATCCCCACTGTTGTAATACTGTTACTGTGCCCATAAACTCTGTACCTTTCTTCTTGTTTTATGTTACTCCTTCTTTATGTTTCCTTCTCCTTTCCACAAATGTCAAGTATTGTAATTTGTTCTATGAACACTATTTTTTTCCCCAAAGCTACGTGATGTTGTGGCAGTTGTTTTGGCTGTGTGCAGTGCCAATCTGAATATGTATACACAACAGTCATAGACAAATAAGCAATTTTATTGTGAAGTTAAACATAATATGTTTTTGTGCTTAACAACAGCACATGTCCCTGCCCTGGCCCTGCCACCCACAAATGTTAACTTTGTGTCTCTCCCTCCCCTCCTCCAGTCATCATGATGTGTTATAGTGCCCCATTGCCACCTGGTCCAAATGTGCTCAGTCATGATGTTATATGGTGTCCCCCCCACTGAGCAGATCTCAAAATGGTCTTTGGCCCACTATTTACAAAGCATTTTAGGCTGAATCTTGTTGTGATTGCAGAACTGGCTGTACAAGTCCAGAAATGTTTCATAAGAAATGTTACGTTAAATTGAGACAGAAATCTGGTCTCAGTGATGATGTTACATGTTGCACCCCACATCCTGGATTAAAACATGCTGTTTGCATAGCATTTTAGGCTGTATCTACTTGCTGTGAGTGCAGAACGGGCCCTAGGAGTCCAGAAATGTTTCACAAAAATGTTGCATTAAATTCAGACAGAGTCTGGTCTCAGTCATGATATTATATGGGTCTAAAAGGCGATCACTGTTATTACTCGAGTGCAAAACACATTTTCGGCACTCTGACTACCCTAGTGCACCAGCACAATGCGCCAGAACATATTTTACTACTTTGCCCCTGCACCGCCCCTACTTAAGGAATCTCAGCTCCAGGGGTGCATGTCAGAGGAGGTAAGTAGTAAAATAAAAAGATTCGGGCAGGCGCAATAAAATCGCACCAGTGCCTGGACCCGAGCCCAGTACCTCAGCCACCCCAGCCATTGCCCAATCCTGATGCCACACCACAGCTCAACCGACAACTGCAGTGCCACCCCTACATCCTCTCCACCCCAGACCACGCTCGCTGTGCTCGCTCCCACCCCCCCGCGTGCATACGTATAGTGACATTCTGTCACCTAGTTCGCCCACCCCCTCATCCAGTCACCCTGCCCATCAGTCGCCATGAGTGGATTGTGTGAGGAAGGTGTCGCTGTAACGGATGGCACCCTTCCTCATGTCCCCACTTCATGGGTTACCATATTATATGATTCCCTGCCACCACCCGAACAATAAAATGTTTTGTCCACCATTTAAAAATGACTTCAGGATGAAACTTGTTTCCTCTAGCTGCTGTGGTGTGCAGAACAGGCCTTATACAGTAAGTCTAGAAAAAACACATTGTAAACATTGTGAAAAAAGGGAGATACTATTTTTCTGGGAATTATGAAATACTGTAAAGGGCTGCCATGCTGAGAAAATGAATTCCTCCTGCAAAATGGTGCTGCTACTTGCACTTGCTTCCTCCTGCTGCTGGTTTCTCAACTGAATGAGAAATGTAGAATTATTTTTTCCCAATGTTGCTGTGCTATCCAGTTTTGCTGTGTTGACTCTGTGATTGTAACTTTATGGTGTGGAGGGAATGAGATTTTGGGGTGATGTAGCTTGCTGCTTGCTGGTCTGACTAGTTGCCAACTTTCCATGAGAAGTAGTCTTTTAGCTGCTTGATGGATCATCATCACAGAGACAGAGTTCATACTGCTGCTGCTGCACCCATATCTATCTGTATTTTTTTTTTCAACAAAAGGGTGTTGATGGGCTAGTATTGTGGCGCCTTGAATTCTAATATGTTTGCACTGCTTTTCTATTATTTTTCAGATTGCTGCTGGGGATTACATCATGCCAGGCCAGTATCTGGATCTGGGATATTGTTTCAGATGGTAAGTATTTTTTTCCATTACTGGGTCAGGTTACTGCTGTCTGGATGTCAGAGTTTGATAGTAATTGTGTTCTTTTTTCTTTTGTCAACATTCAGGATAGAATTCTGGTGATGTTACCTCCCTGTCCTGCTGCTGTTGATCAAGACGTGGGTGATTAATTTTGTTGTGCAATGGTTCCAGTTTCACAGACAGTCACTGAGGTAAGTATTTCTTAATTTTTTTATGGTCTTTGGGGTGAGGTGTTGGGGTGAGAGTTGTATGGGGGAGGGCCTGTAGTGTGGGGGGTGTAGAACTTTTAACAATCCTCAAAATGTGTTCTTTTTATCTTATTTCCAGGTATGCAGTACTGTTGGGGAAAGGGAATGTGGAATCTGGATGCGTACTGCTGTGCTTCATGTGCCACACCCCACATGTTTCTTCTGAGGGGTAATTTCTGCAGTTTAATTATATTTATGGGGTATGGTAAGTATATGTTTTTTTGGCTGCTTCTAATTTGCTTGCTAACACCAGGTATACAGATGGATGAGTATTTGTCATGCTTCCTGTCATTGTTCCTGCTTAGATCATTTTCCTCTGGTGACTTTTCATACAATGTCTGTGTGATGACTACATCCTGGCTCTGCAGAAGTTGTTGTGTGGAAGACAGAGCAGGTTGCTTGAACTGTGATGTAGGCCACTGGTTTCATTAACAAGTAAACAGCACATCCAGTGATGAAGAATATGTGGAAATGGATGGTGGAAACAGTGTTTAGTAATTAGATGGAGGGGGATAATGTCCCGTCTAATCATTTGAGGTGGCAGAGCTGGAGTAATTAGGAAAATTTAGAAGCCAAACTGTGGACAACTAACACTGCCACCCGTGGGGATCTTCATAGTTTCTGTACAAGTACTTTGGTATAACTTATTAACCTTTTTTGGGGGAATTGGATGCTGTTAAGCCTTTTTTATGATTACTTTGTAATTAATGACTCATTTCATTAAAGATGGCTGCCATTCACCATTTTGGAAAATCATGTCAGCTGGTGTTAACGGTTGAATGAGGGTGCTATATTCGTATTCTACTAGTAGTAGGAGGGTTCCACAACATGTCATGGATAGTAAGCAGCAGAAAATATTTATTTTTCGCATGGAGTGAATGGGCATGTCAGGTGGCACCGAGGAGGGGAGGGTTGGGTGTGGCATGTGCCAGCATGGGCACTTTTAAAGATGTCTTGAGACAACACATCTTGCTTTAATATAGGGTTAGTCCAAATCAAAAGTAAAATGTGCATCTTGATATTTTTGGCAGTGAAATATTATAACTGTAATCATGCAAAATGTTTATGGTTATAGTATTCTGACTGCTGCAGTATATAGGGCGGGGACCAAACAGTTTAGGACAAAGGGTAATCAAATGAAACTGATTAACAGTACAGCAGATAATACAACCAATTCAGAAATACAATGATAGATAAATAAAAATAATTATTAACACTATACTGAGCTGAAAATGTTTGGGGGGGTCCTTTGAGTAACTTCAGCCTTGTTCCATTTCCATTGTCACATCATTCAAGAAGCAGCCCTCACAGTCTTCAAGACTGGAACTGTCACCAGGTGGAAATTCTCTCAGCATTGCTGCTTCATCCACCTCGCTGCTGGTGGATGCCTTAGTAGAGGGATTGTCATCATCCTCATCACCGAGAAACAGTTTGTGTGGCAACACCACTGATAACACTGACATGCAAGATGTGCCTTTCGTTCATTTTGATGAATATTAGCATGGACACATTCTTGGGTGACAAATTGGTCCTACAGTCATGCACAGTGGCCCCAGTCAAACTAAACACCTGTTCCACACTGACACTGGATGATGGGCAGCTCAGGTATTTCATAGCAACTGATGTTAGTGCTGGCCAGTCAGTTACTTTCCTGCTCCAGTACTGCAAAGGGTCATCACTAATGGCAAGGTGCTTTGTGTCCTCAATATACTGTAGGCCTCCACCATTCATTCTGCTGCCCTGAGTCCAGTTGCCTCATCTGTCTCCTCCTCCTTTACTTCCATATCTTCCACTCCCACCTGATAGAGAACATCCCAGATTGGATTGTCTGCTGTTTTCTGCTGTACCTGCCCATTTCTCAGAATGGATTGTCTGTGAGCTGCTGATGGTGGTAGCAATACCCATTGTCTGTGCAGTGTGTGACATTTTGATCTGTGCAGCAGATACCCATCTAATGAGCTTCTCTGTCAACTTTTGCACTTGTTGATGACTTCCTTCGATTATAGAAAGCAGGCCACGTTTGTAGCATGGATCAAGCATGGTAGCAATTGCAAATTCATCCGACTGTACAATGCTGGTTATGTGGGTCTTCGTGTCCAGCACGTGGAGGATGTGATCCATTAAATCACAACTGCTATGATCCCCACTTGCCTCCATCTGGTGTCGCACATTAACCAGTGTCTGCCTCAGCACATGTATGAGGGGTATGGATTGACTTATACAAGCAGTGTCCCCTCTCACTGCCTGTGTAGCATACTCAAATGGATGGAGAATGTGTATTAGACTATCCATTTGGTGCCACTGCTCTGTTATTAGAGCGATGGACCCTCCAGCACTGTCACTGTTGGTGTGCACTAGCAGATACTCTGCAAGAGCCTTATACGTTCATACAGTCAGTCAAGCATGTACAGCATGGAGTTCTACCTGGTTGCAACATCAAGCTTCATACTGTGCTGAGGCAGATGGTTATTGTGCTGTAGCTCACACAGATGGTCACGGGCCTTTTCAGAATGGGTGAAGTGTACACAGATGTGATGGGTGACAGTCACTGTTTCCTTAATATCAGCATGGTTTAGAAAGTGCTGCACAACAAGATTAAGGCAGTGTGCCAGGCAAGGCACCATGAAAACCCACGATTGCTAATGCACTTAATTACATTTGAGTCATTATCACTTGCAGTGGATCCTGCTATAAGTAACTGTGTGTGTGTAGCCACTCATCAATCTCTTCCAGCAGAACATTAAGCATTTTCTCACTGGTGTGAGAACCAGTAGCACTTCACATAGTCAGGGTTGCATACTGCCTAATTCCAGGGGTGTTGCTACCACCACAATTTTGCTTCAGGCAGGTTTTGCCAGGCCCCAAATCAACTATCAGCTCAGGTACCTGTGCCCAGTGTGCTGTTATGCAAAGATACAAGCTTGCTGTGGTTTGTCCACTGGTCCACATATCGATGCTAAGATGGATATATTCTGATGTAGAATGCTTCATTGCATGTCTTATGGAATCAGCAGCTCTACCGTACAGCTCTGGCATGGCACACTTACAGAAATAGGTTCGCAATGGAACCTGCCATTTGGGACAGGCACGGGCCATCAACCTGCAGAACTCTGCATTCTCCATGAATGAGAATGGCAACAGATCAATGGCTAGCAGTTCAGTGGAGGCAGCATTTAACTCATATGAAACAACATGATTGGGGGGAAGGTACTTTGCATGCTGCTTAAGGACAGTCTTCAGTGTGGACTGCATCTTTGGAGCTGTTTGACTAGAACGCAATACTTGAGACACCAATGTTGTTCTTTTAGGGATAACAGTAGATTCTTGGGGATGTGCAGAGCATATGGAAACCATTATTTTGGTTGATTTTGGGTGTTGTGGTGTACTTCTTTGAGTCAAGGGACTGGGATTGGTGCATCCACTGCTATGCACACTACTCGAGAGTAAATGATTGCTCCTCCTCCTCCTCCACTGACCCACTCTGTCCTCTCTCCTCCTTCTGTATTGAACTGCTCTCAGTTACATTTAACTTGCCAAGGGACATCCCATGAACAGCTCTGTTGTTCTTCTGGTGTTGTTGCCACCACATCGAGTACTTGTTTTTCAGGTGGGTGCGTTGGTCACCCATGCCTAGGTGGCTTCCCTTTTTTCCCCATCTAACACATGCTTGACACAGTTAATATATTGCTATGGTCTCATCAACTGGATCAAGCATGTAAAAGTCTCAAACTAGGGACTTTTGACCTCTGGAATTAACATCCTGCTGTGACTGGGAGGGCTGAGGAACAGGCATTGAAGTTTGTGCCTTTTGGGCTGCTTTCATCGCTTCTATGAGACTACTTGTTTTGGGAGGAGGATGACTTGACTGCTTGGAGGATTGCTGCTGATAGGCTTGGTGACGGACTGTGCATGTACATGGCCTACTGCACCTTTGACCTTTTTAAACTCAGGCTCTCATGAGAGAGCATCCAAGTCATAGTCATCAGCACCGATGCTGATGATGTACTTATCGTCGTCGTCCTCCTCCTCCTCCCTATTACTGTCTTCTTGCATGGTGCTTTTCTTTCTCTACAACCATTTCCCTCAGGGCCAGGGGATCACTACCCATATCTATTGGATTATCAGACTCCGCTGAACACTATCACACCACCAACTCCAACAGCAGTAACAGGCCCTGGGACAGTCACACCGACAGACTTATCACCCTCCTCCTGGACCTCTGCTCCTGTACTGGTGTCAGTCTCTCCATCTTCTTACTGTCATCATCCCACACCAGCATGGATGCAACAGCTTTGGCCTTAAAAAACTGAGACACATTATGCCAATACATTGAACAATTCCTTTGCTAGTAACTGCTGCACCACCAGAGCCCACAGAAGACACTAATACAGACATACGTGTGGTTTCACTGCTTTGGGGAACTGGAGATGAAGTTGTACTCTCCTCAACATATTTCTTATATGCCTCGTCCCCCCCCCGGCATACTTCCCCCTGTACTGCACTGTCTCTTAGCAGGCATTTTTATATGCTGTTGCTTCAAAGTTTTGCCTTTCTCTGGGAGTAGATGAAGAAAGGATCTATTACTAACTGTGTGAATAACACCTCACACCTGCAGGCAGTACTGACTTTCCTCCAAGTCCAAACACAATCAGAACAGGTGGCAGCACCCTGTATAACTAATACATTATATGGTAGCCTAGTCTAGTAAAAACAAAAAGATAACTTTTTTCTTTCTCCAGACAGGAATTAAAGTAACACAAAGAAAAAGGGCACAGGTAACTTACTTTAAATACAGATCATCTGTGTCTTGACAACTTGAGTACTGTAATGTGTTAGTACTTACTACTAGAATTTTGTTTTTGATAAGGGCAGAGACACCATAAAACATCGACAAACAAATGCTCATACAATAATATGGATGGGATCAGCAATCTCTTGACAGTTACTATATTTATTAATATGAAGTTTTTATGTTGTGCAGGTCAGGTAGTAAACAATGCAGTAACAGGAAAGGGTACCCAAAGTAAAAGAGGAACACTGCAATGCAGAGCAAGCTCCACAATAAAATACAAAGGAACAATTTACCAAAGCCGTGAAACAGTATAATATGGACAAGTTCAGGTGTTCCACTAAAGTCCTTAAATTTCCATACAAAAATATAGAACTGTTACTTTTCACAGTTTAAGTGACACAAGTTAACAGAAAACAGAACTGACCACAAACAAAACATAAAATAAAATAAGGGATCAGGACTGTGTGTTCAAAACTTTAGAATTCACAACTAAAAGCTGAAGAATAGTATATAACACAGGCTAACAGGAGCAGGAACTCTCAGACAGTAGTAACTTTTCAGAGAAAGAAAAAAAATACTTGTCAAAATATAAGTAATTTATTACAAATAAGTAGAACACCAACAAAAATATAAGGGCTTAAAAGAAATAACAGTAAATTAGTCACAATTTGTGAGAAACATATAAAAGGCTAGAAATTGCCTGACTGTACACACCTACCCTACCCTACCCCACCACACTCAACTCTTTCACATATACAGACAGAATTAAAAACTAAATAAAATAAGTAATATGCAAAAATCCACAAAATTAGAAAATGTTCCCTAGCAGCACTAGGAACAAACTATATATTTGGGAGCAATTGGCTCTCAAAAACAAGTTTGAAAGAGGCTTTAAAAGGGTTTATTGGCTGTGATGCACCACAACAGACTGCTCTCTGACTCAACAGGCAATAGACTATGCTGTAAACAACCTACACATGATAATTGATCAATTTACCCACAAATAATGCCTTTGAAACATAATTTCGCCAGTGAAATCAAAAGTTACATGGGTGAAATTTTTGCCACAAGGCAAAATTTAAGCATGAATGGGCAAAATAGATCGGTGAAAGCATTTTATGCGAAACTTCACAGATTATGTGAACTCTAAATCCCAGGTGAAATTACGTTTTGCCTTGGTGAAAACTTCTGTGAAATTACACAAAATATTTTGGCTGAAATTTTTTTAATTTCGAACAATACTACTGTAGGGTAAGAAAAGAAGAGGTTAAACAACTTAATAAACTTTACTCAAAAATAAGTTCTTTACCCAATAAAAACAGTGAAGAAAAATCTCTACTGGCTAATGCAAGAAGTCCTGGAAAAAGTTGGATGAGGTCAGACACATTTTACACAAAGAAGGAATTCAAATTTGTGCAGTGATGGAGACTTTGTGGAAGAAGGATGAGTGGAGAAAATATATTTAGGGCTTCAATCTCTTACACATGGAGTGAACAGAGAAAAGGGGTGGAGGAGAGTGTGTATGTGTATGTCTATTGGCATGGGTGACAGAGAACAAATCTGGCTTAAACTTAGCTTGAATCCTATGGAAATAATGATAGACATTTGCTGTCAATTTCCAAATCTAATGGCAGAAGAAAACATAACATTTATTGAGACTATTGAGAAAATGGATTTAGAGGGACAAACAATACTCATGGGAGATTTTAATGTATCTACAGTACAGGAGATTGTTTTCAGTTTATTTCAGTTTCAGTTTATTTATTGTACTCAAAAGGCATGTGAGCAGAAGATGCCTGTTTTCACAAGCTTCCAGTTTTGGACAAATACAACAGGAGGATTACATTATGCAGGCAAAAACAGTGACTGGGTTACAAAAATTGGGAAACAGGAGACAATGTATAGGACAAGAGAGCACTGACATGTTACATAACAATATAGGAAAAACATTTACAAGTGCATTGGTAGGAAGATATTAAACTAGACTTGGACAATTGAGCAATGAACAGATGCTGAACAATATAATGTAAACATTTACAAGTGCATTGGTAGAAAAGTGCTAGGCATTATCAGTCCAGGAGATCCAGCATCTGCAATATTGGGTGAAATTCAGTTGATGAGGAGGTGGAGGAGAGGATGAGCACCAAGTGGGAGTATCACATGGTGGTACAGATGCAGATGGCAGCTTGAGAAAGGTAAGACTTTAGGTTATACTTAAAGGAAGCCAGAGAGGGGCACTCAGTGATAGCAGGGGAAGACTGTTGAATAGCTTGGTGTCCTTGTAGGAGAGGGTGTTTTGGCCATGTCTGGTCCAACAGCAAGGGACTGAGAAGGAGAGGGAGGGGACCTACCAGTGGTTCGAGGATGGGAAGACTTGGAGATATGAGAACTAATGCTGTCTGGGAGGATGCCCAATAATAGCTTATGGAAGAAAGTGAGTATTTTGCTGTTGAGTTTGTCATCTAGGGAGGTCCCGTTGGAGATTCTGTAGAGGTGACAGTAATAGGTTAGTCTGGGAGACCAGTAACAAAACAAATTATGCTGTGGTTGGTGGAACAGAGTTTTTGAAGCTGCTTTTAGTGAGGGCTAGAAAATAGACTAAGGCACTATAGTCAAAGTGGGATCAGGAAACTGGTAGCGAACAGGGTCTTAGATTCAGTAGTCAGGAAAGGCCTCACTCTGCCTCACTCTGTACAGCATGCCCAGACATTGGTGGGTTTTCTGAATGAGCTGATTTATGTGAGAATCAAAGTTTATGTTGCTGTTGAGAAGTAGTCCGAGGTATCTGAACTCACTGACTCTTTTGATTTCATTGCCTTCATTGTCAAGTAGTGAGAAGTCTATAGAGATTGGTTTCCGTGGACTAAAGAAAACCATTGATTTGGTTTTCTTTACATTGAGCACTAGCCCCATGGACAAGAACCAAGAGTGAAAGCAACTGAAATCACTCTGTTGATTGTTGAGTAAGGAGATGGGGTCTTTGTCTTTGCAGAAGAGTGGCATTCTCAGCATAGAGATGAGTTTGGTGTTCATTCAGATTTCAGGAAGAGAATTAACTACCAGGAGGAAAGGAGGGATCTTGAATAGACCGTTGGGGTACTCCAAACTTAATGGGCAGAGGTTAGAAAAGATACTGTTTAAGATGGTTTGGTGTGACCTGTGGCTGAGGTAGTTTGAACCAGTTTGTGACATCTGACTGAAAGTGGAGGTGGAAAAGGGTGGATAATAATAGGACGTTGTGGTCTACAAGGTCAGAAAGGCTTTTGTGAGGTCCACAAAAATGACCTGTCATAAGGTCCTTCATCAATTGCTTTATTGATAAAGCTGGTGAATTTGATGAGGTGATCTTGGTGTTATAGCCAGACCTGAACCTGTGCTGGGCTTCTGTCTGAAGGTCATACATTTGAGAAATTACAATGTTTGCTTGTGCATGATTTTCTCAAAAGTTTGGGGAGGCAGAGGGAGAGGGGCTCAAAGCTGGAGATGTCATCTTTGGGTTGGTTTGTGTAGGGGTTTTATTATGGCACATTTCCATTTAAGCAGATAGGACCCAATGCAGAGGGAGTAGTTGAGAATATTGAGAGGGAGTGGCAATGGATCCATAGACCAATTTGAGGACCATGGAATCAATGTTGTTGAGCCTTAATGGGGGCTTAGGGTCATGGCCTTGACAAGTTTTACTACTTCAGAGGGGGTGAGGTAACAAAAAGAAACTTGGGTGGGGTTTGGGAGAGGTGGGCATGGAGATCTGGGGAGGGGCTAGGGTGGACTTGTATTTGTTGAGATCTCTGAAGTAGTTGTTAAAGAAGGTGGCAACTTAAAAGGATCAGTGGCAGTACATCCACTGAAGGAAAGGCTGACCTGTTCATCGGTTTGCTCTCTCCTTAGAATATTCAGAATATTTCAAGTGTGTTTAGGGTTTCCTGGGAACTGCATTGCTTCTCAGTGGTAGGAGAATTTGGCAGACAGGATAAAGGATTTGAATTTGTTATGGAGTGTTTTATAAATTTGGAGAAGGTGGGGAGTTTCTGATGCCTGTATTTTGACAAGGCATGGTCCCTTTCCCTCATGAGTTTGAGCCAGTCCTGGCTGTTACCTCTGACCCCAATTTTTTAAGGGGAATAAGGAGGTCACAAATGGCAAGGAACTTGCTGCTAAATTCCTCAAGGGCAGAGTCAATATCCTTAATAGATTCAGTGAAAGACCAATCTGTGGTCAGGGCCACCTGGTGAAACTGTGCAGGATCAAGTTTTTTTAACTGTCTGGTTTGTATGTATCTATGCTCCCATGGAGCTATTTTAGCATACCAGCAGCAGTATACCCCACAATGGTCGCTGGAGGAATCAGGAAGAACCCCAGAGGAGGTAATGTGGGAGGTGTGCAAGACAAGGATCCAGTCAATCAGGGTGTCGGTGCCTGTTTTGTAGTTGGTGTGAGTTGGGAAGGAGAGGAGTTGGTGGAGGCCTAGGAGCAGGTGAAGACCTAGGCTGGTGATGAATTCCTTATTAGTAAGGGACTGAGTGGATAGCTAGTTTTGATTAAACTCTCCAATGATTATCCATTCTGTACGGGGGGGAAGCGATTATTTGATGTTAAGGAAATCATCTAATTCTTTTAAGGGGGTGCCAGAGGGAAGATAGGTGATGCTGACGGTAATTATTTTGTTTTTGCCCAGTAGGAGGTTAATGAAAAGGGATTCCAAGTTGGGGGTGGCAATAGGAGTGACTAGCTCTGAGGCAGAGAGGTGATCAGCTACTCAGAGCAGGCAACCACCACCTCTTCTACCATGTCTGTCTTTCCTGAAGAGGGAGTACCCATCTAAAAGCATTTTATTGTGAGCCAGGTTTCTGTAAGGGCAACTATGTCTAAATTGTTTGTAGAAAGACATGATTCAAGTTAAGTTTTTTTAGCTGTTAAACTTTGAATGTTGAGATGTAATATTTCAGCAGCATGGAATGCTTGGGGGATATCATGATTTGTGCTGTTCCCATCGGGAGGGCCAGGGTTTGGGTGGATGGACCCAGAAATTAGGAAGAAGAAGGAGCCTTCTGTGCCTATTGACGCAAGGATAGACAGCTTATAATATGTACATCTAGTGAGGACCTGATGTGTGTATTTTGTGGTGGAGAGGGAGGGTGAGCATTCATGCAGGAGGCATAGTTTACTTTAGGAAGGTCCAAGGGCAGGGGAGGAGAAGGTGGTGGAGGTGTGAGAATGGTGAGGAATGAAGGGGGTATAGCATAAGTGGAAGGAGGATGAGGTGGAGAGTGGAGGGTGGGGGATTAGTGAAAAGAGCAGTAAGAGTAGATTTGTGGGGACAGGGAGACAGAGGTGGTGAGAAGCAATGTAGAGATAAGGACATGGAGTGGTGAAGAAGGGAAGTCACTGTTTGGCAGGAGACATGGAACATAGGGACAGGAAAAAGGTTGTTAGGTAAACACATTGGGAATTTTAAGGAACATGAACTTAACTAAAAGTGCAATTGCTCTTTCAGGGCCTAGAAGCCTACCTTACTTCTTTGGTAGAGTCAGTAGTAGGGCAGTCACTTATGGTAGGGAGACAATTTAAAGAGTGCTGGAGAGGGGGGTTGGAGAAAAATCAAGCAAGAAATCTCTCTCTGTGTGAGCCTTGTAAGAGTAGGAGAGGGTGCAGCCAATCAGCAATCAGCCGGAAATGGCGCCTGATTCAAATCAGTCAGATAGGCAGATAAGCGTACGTTCAGTTTGCTGCTTGGGGTCTGGGGCAGGCAGGCAGTGTCTGGTAGGAAGGAGATCTGAGGGAGAAAAGAGAGACAACAGAGATATTAGTGGGTTGCAGTGGGAAGGAGGGTGGGCAGGAGACGGTCTGCACAGTAGGAGAACAATAGGGTGAGCAGGCTGAGATAAATGGAGAGAGGGGTTAGTAGTAAGAGAAGTGGAGAATGTGAGGGAGATCTGGCTGCAGGGGGGAATTAAGTAGGAACATGGAGAGAGAAAAATAGTAAGACAGCAGGACGAAGGTTTTAAGGGACCAAAAAACACTTTAATAATAGCTCTGAATTAATTTGCAGCTTGAGGCTGGAGAAAGAAAAGCAAGAGGGCAGAATGACATTTTTATGAGCCAAAAGCACTTTAAAAAAGCTCTTAAGTTAAATTGTGGCTTGAGGCTGGAGAGAGAAGGCAGGAAATGAGCCAAAAGCACTAATTATAAAGCTCTATATTAAATTGCGGCAATTGTACAGTAGAATGTTCAACATAAAAAATTAAATACCAGCAAATTCTTAACAGACTTAATTTTAAGGTACAAAAGCTATCTGTAGTAGCAGTACAAAGTTATAAGGCAGCAGACTAAACAAAATCAAGCAAGAAATCTCTCTCAGTGTGAGACTTGTAAGAGTAGGAGAAGGTACAGCCAGTGAGTGCTCAGCTAGAAATGTCACCAAATTCAAATCAGGCAGATAGGCAGAAAAACGTACCTTCGGTGAGCTGCTTGGGGTATGAGGTAGGCGGGCAGTGGCTGGTAGGAAGGAGCCACTACCGCGGACAGTTTGCAGATCTTTGTTGAGCTGCTTGGGGCAGGCAGTCCGTGGCTGATAGAAAGGAGCCACACCACCTAGGAAATTTTGCAGATCTTCAGTGAACTACTTGAGGTCTGAGGCAGGTAGGCTTGCACTGATAGGAAGGAGCCGCACCACCCGGGAAAGTTTGCAGATTGGGATAGTTTTATTGGATCAAACACACTGGATTATAGATTTCTGGACATCACTTTTGCATAAAATGTGGAACAATTAGTACATGAGGATGTAACAGACTGGGCCTTGTATTCACCAGTTTGGACAATGAAATAACTAATTTGGAGTTACTGAACCACTTCGGTGACAGTGACTACAATATAGTTCATTTACAATTGGGGAACTGGAGCGTTATAAAAGGAGACACCAGAATCAAATGTTATAACTGGGCTAACTATGATGGAATGAGGATTGGAAAAAGGACATGCAGAAGCTAACCCTTGATCAATAATGGAGCATAATTTAAAAAAAACTCTACTACTGTAGTAGAACATTTATTCTCGAAGTTACAAAATACAATAAAATGGGAAGAGTCCCTTTTTGGATTAGCAGAAACATTAGATGTAATATCAGCAAAGGGAAAAAGCATATAAGAAATCCAAAAAAAGATCCTGCCCAGGAAATCTGGAATGCATACAGAGAGCAAGCAGATACATGTAAAAAAACTAATTAGAAAGGCAAAAAGTATTGTGGGAACAAGAATGGCATCACAAACAAAAGACAATAAGAAATAATTCTCCAACTACATAAGTAGTTAAATAGGTGGGCAGAAAACAGTAGGGCCTCTGCAAGCTGGAAATGTAGTGATTGAGGGAGAACAACAAATTGCAACAAGCTTTAACAATTATTTCCTGACTCTTTTTAAACAAAATACTGCTCCGAAAACAATCATAGATGAATGGGACAACAACAATGCTTCTATAACAGTAGTAATGGAATCAGAAGTGAAAGATAAATTAGGAAAAAATGTTATAAGTCTGCAGGACCAGATGGTATTCATCTTAGCATTCTAAAATAATTGGATAATATATTTGCTGGCCCAAATGCAATATTATTTAATGCCTCATTGGAAGAAGTAAAAAAATATTTATGAGAAGTGGGAGGCAAATGTAACCCCCTATTTTTAAAGGGTAGTAAAACAGAATATACAGAATTATCATTAAATCAGCTTGACTTCAGTACTGTGAAAACTGATGGCAGAATTTATCAAGGAAATAGTTGAAAAACATATGACTATTAAGATGTTGGAGGACTTCACCCAGCATGGGTTTAGGACAGGAAGACCATGTCTTACCAACTTTCTTCAATTTTTTAAGCCTATCAGCAGTGCCCTAGACAAGGGCTACTGGTGGACGTAATATACCTGGATTGCACCAAGGCCTTTGATTTAGTACTGCATGGCAAACTTGTAAATACACTCACTGTACTTAACAGTCATCTGTTGATTATTAAAGGGATGCAGTCATGGCTTGAAGATAGGCAACAGAGTGTGTATCCATGGATTTCAATCTAACTGGGTAGGGTGACTAGTGGTGTCCCACAAGAATCTGTGTTGGGTCCCTTGCTATTTAATTTGTTTGTTTCCTCTATGTAGACATCATCAGGGTCATGGATATGTAAATATGCCAATGATACCAAATTAGAGCAATCATTAACAACAAGTAAGCTGCAGCAGATTTCAAAAAGATCTGTACAAATTAAGAATATGGGCCAAGAAACATCAACTTAAATTCAATAAGGATACATGCAAAGTTATGCATTTTGGCCATAATAACATTTTGGCAGAATATAAAGTAGGTTAAATGGTAGGGTGTTACAGGCAATTGATAAGGAAAAATTACCTCAGTGTTATTATTACCAAAATGTATCCTTTGACAATCATGCAAGGAAGTAGTTAAGAGAAGCAACACAATATTAGGTTGCACTTTCAGACACATTAAAAAAGAGACCTAGATGTAATAGTTCCAGTTAAATTCCATATTGTTTAGCCACACCTAGAGTACAGTCCCCTTTCAGTGCCCCACAGAATTTAAGAAGTGTGATTTATGGAAATAGTACAGAGGAAAGCTGCAAAGAAAATTAAACATTTAAAGAATAAGGCATATGAGGACAGGCTGCGAGAATTGGGCCTATACTGACTGGAGTATAGGTGATTCAAATGAGACCTTTGCATTATATATAAAGCATCGATAGAAGAAGAATTAAGGGAATGCACTGGCTTAATAGAAAGATAATCAATAGAACCACTAGAGCGCATATGCTCCAGCTTAAGAGTGAGATATGTAGAACCAGTAGAGGAGTGGTGGTTCAGCCAGAGAGTGGTGTTAACTTGGAATGCACTACCAGAGTCAATAGTTCTTAGTATTTCAATGGTGGTGTTTAAAATTGTTGGATAACTTTATGGGTCCTAATCAGTCAACAGATCACTGATATGTTTCAAGTCACCATAGGCTAGCACCGACTAACTGGATCCTTTTCTGTGTGATTCTGTGTGGCTCAAAAGACTTTTGCTACCAAACAGTAATACTAATGCTGTGCGGAATGTGGAATTCCACTGGTGGAATTAGCGCGAAACGGTCATTCCACTGGTGGAATTTCTGCTGGAATTTCGCTGGTTCTTTGGTGGAATTTTGTCCACTGTAATCCATGAAATATTATTCTGCGGAAAAGCAATTTTTCAATTATTTCACACAAAATATTGAAATCTGTGGCATAATATTCCGTGGAACAGCATTTTTTTCTGCAGAAAGTAATTCCACAACTGTTTTCTACCATAGAATTTCACCATTCTGTTTGTGGTGAAATTTGGTTGAGTTCAGTAGAATTTTAAAAATTCAGTGGAATTTCATTCTGCCAGAATTTGAAAATTCTGCACAGCATTAAGTAATAGTGTATGGTATTAAAAAGCCCATTGCAGTATCGTGGACATTTCCTTTAACCATATTCTAATAAACATATTCAGGCAAACAAGGGAAGTGGTATGAGCTAATGTGACACATTCATTCAAGCTCTAGTGTAGAACTATGCTTGAACACAACCAGAAATGTTGAGGATCTAGCTGTGTAGTATCACATAGTCTACCTAAGGATGTCAGTGAAAGAGCCCCAATTTGGGGGAAGGGAACCCATACCTCTGAGGGGAGTGATGGGAGAAGGGAAGAAAGAACCAGGGTTACATATATCCTCCTCAAGTTACTCATTTACATGCAAGGGGACGGTATGTGGGGTTGGGTGCAGTTGAGATGGGAAAGGGAGGGGATGGAGGAGTAGTGGATGAGGTCCTCATTTAACCTGCCATGAAGGTCATGTCTTATGGTATATAGTGACCCTGAAGAATTTTGCAGTACTCAGACACAAGACAAAAGATAAGACCCCCAATGTGGTTGAAGCATTCCAATTCTTTGAACCAGGTATATTGGACTCTTTTATAGTCAAACATTTTTCCAAGTTCCTATTGCTGCTCAGCCAGAGAGGGAGGGCATCATCTCTTTTCAGTCGTGAAGAATGACCATCTTGACTGTGATCAGAGCCCCGAGGAGCCAGAGCTTCTTCAATGATCTATATGTGTGTGTAGGGTAGAGCTGTCTGGAATATAACATTTTGTTAGTAGAATACCCACAGAATAACCATTCTGATTCTGCAGAATGTCATAGCATTTGTGTGAAAATTCTGTGGAATTTTGGCAAATTTTAAATTTCATTTATTTTAGTCTAGTTTTTAAAGTACATATTCATATGATACCAAATTTGGCAGATATACAGGTATTGTTGGTTTGCATAAGTGTACTAAATTTCAGGGTCCTAGATTGAAGGGGAGTTGAGTTAGTGGTAGAGATGTGTGAAGTCAGCATAATTCACTCTTTGAATAATGTTGTGAATTGTGCTCAATTTGCAAAGCGTAATTCACAGAATTTACCAATTTGCAGAGCAGGGATCAATCACGAAGCATATCATTTCACAGTTGAAATTCCACACTTTGTGGCAAAACCTACTTTCCAGCTTCTAGTAGTGGGTGCCTCCCCACTACCAAATGCCAACCCTAATGTAAAAAAAAGTATATAGGCACAAATATGCTACTGG
This sequence comes from Neoceratodus forsteri, assembly GCA_016271365.2. Classification (NCBI taxonomy): domain Eukaryota; kingdom Metazoa; phylum Chordata; order Ceratodontiformes; family Ceratodontidae; genus Neoceratodus; species Neoceratodus forsteri. The sequence continues at coordinate 775,677,787 of CM057449.1, read as the reverse complement.
AGAGACCTATTGTGACTCTCAGGACAAACATTAAAGTCTGTTTGTTTCTCATGACTATGCCTCTGTTAAGATGCATATATATGCTACTGTTGGTATGCAAAAGATAAAGATAATTCATTAAGTCTATGTTATGGAAAAATGTATTGAAAGTTAGAATATGAAAAATCTAATGTTCGTAACATGGTGTCTTACTTGTTTTAATTTCTAGTTATGTAAATAAAAGCATCTTTTTATAATACCATGACTTCTGCTTCTATTTATGGGCTGTAGTATGGATCTTTCATTGTTTGTTTCTTATTCATTCTGGGGGGGGGCTTAAACAACAGTTCATCTTAGGACACCATTGTATGTTAAACTTTGGAATATAGCAGTTTTGTTGTAACTTGTATCTTTCTAATATTCCCGAACAACCATGCTGTGCAGCCTTCAACACCTTTGTTTCTAAGACAGACAACTCTGCATATCCTAGATAAAAAAGGAAATGTTATTTTTTTAGAAATTTTTTTCAATAGTTAACGTGTGCTACAGGGACACCACATTATCACAGTGATACTGTCTCACCATACAAATTAAAGCTAACTACTACTTGTTCTTAAAACAATGCCATATTGACAAACACACAACTAAGCTACTTACAAAAAACAATATACACTTAAGTACACTATGTACAAGGTATATAATTTTGCCTGATGTGTCTCAGCCCTCCTCATACCAGCTGGTTATAAACCCAGAAAAGAGTGATGGAATCCAATGTAGTACAATAATAAACAATAACCATGAAAATATTGCATTGATAAAATGACTGTTGGGTTTGAGGCAAAAGGCACAGCTAAGGGTTTTGTAGTGGATACGGTGTTCCTAGACTTTAGTAATACATTTGACATCATGATGCACAGAGCATTTTTGCACAAAATGAGAACCATGGGGGTGGCTCCAGAGATGAAAAGATGGATGAAGAATTTGCTGGAGGGAAGGAGGCAAGGGGTGATAATTAATGGAGTTCCATCAGGGCAGGGAAGGATGACTAGTGTGGTACCACTTGGTTGGCACTGGGTCCGATTCTGTTCAATATTTTCATTGGGGACATTGTGGAAGGGCTTAAGGGGAAGGTCTATCTATTTACAGACGGTACAAAGCTCTACAACAGAGTAAGCACTGTTGATGGGGTAAAAAATGAAAAGGGATTTGCACAAACTAGAGGAGTGGCCAAAGTGTGGCAGTTGAGCTTGAATGCTAAAAAGTACAAAGTTATGACCAAAGGGAATAGTAATCTAAAATCAGAGTACTGGAAGTGATGGTGCAGGAGAGATAACTTGGTATAATCCTATATAATGATCTCAAGGTGGCTAAGCAATGCAAGGGAGCAGAAGCGAGGGCCACTAGAATGCTGGAATGCATAGGCATGAGTATTATGAGCAGAAGGGGAGAGGTGGCAATGCCACTGCAAACAGCTGGTGAGGTCAGACCTTTCATATGGTGTCCAGTTCTGGACACTGTACCTCACGAGGGATGTGGAGAGAGTGGAGAGGGTCCAGAAGAGGGCAATGAAAATGGAGTGAGGACTTAGCCATTTGACATATGAGGAGAGTTTGAAAGACCTCAACATGTATACCTTGGAGCAAAGGATGGAAAGGGTGGACATAATAGAGACCATTAAGTACCAAAAGAGTATAAACAAGGTCCCAGATAGTAGTATATTCCAGAATAAGAGGCTCTTAAGGGCAAGAGTTATGACATGAAGATAGACGGTGGATGATTCTAGGGAAACATCAGGAAACACCACTTCAAAGAACGGGTTGTAGAAGAGTGGAATTCACTCCCTGAGGAAGTGGTGGGGGCCAAACCAGTGATGGGATTAAAGGTTGCATGGGATAGGTACAAGGCAATTCTGGAGGTGGGGGGATTACCCAGCTCACCTAGGATCCTTGAGTAACATGGAAATAGAACACTTGGGCAGATTCAGTGGGCCTGGAGGTCCTTATCTGCTGACAGTTTCTGTTTCCATGCAAACTAGCTCCATCAGTAGATGGTCATGGGAGGTATCCAGCAATGTCTAACCCCTGGTGATTTTGGCCACCAGGATGTCCCAATTAATGTCCGGCAGATTCAGTTATCTGACCACCATGACTTCCTCCATTGACAGTAAAGCATAGTCATTGGGGCACTGAGCTGCACACTAGGACCTGGAAATGATAGACCTATCAGTCTGACCTCAGTGGTGGATACAATTATAGAATATATGCTAAAGAAAGGGATAACCAAAAACATTGAATCAAGTGGAGCCAAAAATCCAAGGCAACACAGATTCAGAGCAGGAAAGTCATGTCAAAATAATCTGATTGATTTCTTTGAATGGGTCACTAGGGAGGTAGATTCTGGGGGAGCAGTTGTTGTGGCCTACCTTGACTTCAGCAAGGCATTTAACATCGTTCCACATAGGAGACGTGTGAACAAGCTGGGCAGCCTGGGACTGGGGCATAAGGTGGTGAACTGGGTTTGAAACTGGCTGAAAGGTAGGAAACAGGGTGGTGATAAATGAGACAAAATCCAAAGTAGGGAAGGTGATCATCAGGGTGCCACAGGGTTCAGTTCTTGGACCAGTGCTGTTTAATATCTACATTAGTGACATTGCAAATGGGCTGGAGGGGAAGATGTGCCTCTCTTCAGATGACACAAAGATTTGCAATAGGGAGGACAGTCAATGAGGGGTGGAGAGAATGATGAGGGAAGTAGCTAAAATGGAAGACTGGTCCAAAATGTGGCAACTAGGATTCAATGCGAAGAAGTGCAAAATCATGCACTTCGGGAACAAGAATCCAAGGAAGGACTACATGATGAAGGGGGAGATATTAGCAGTCACAAAACAGAAAAGGGATCTGGGGTTCATCATATCTGACAACTTAATGGTTGTCAAAAAATGTGCCAATGCAGTGGGGAGAGCCAGTGGTATGCTCAGGTGCAATGGAAGAGGTATTACTAACAGAAATAAAGGAAATCATAAGGCCACTATATTGGTCATTGGTGAGACCTCATTTGGAGTACTGCATCCCTCATCTCAGGAAGGACATACTGTATACAGGGCTGAGACTGTTTGAGGAAGGGCAAGAAAAATTGTACAGGATCTGTACCACATATCATATGAGGAGGTGGTTGGGGCAAATACAGCTGGGGGTTTAAACAGGCATGGGATAGACATGAGCCAATCCAAGAGAGGGATGGAGAGGCAGTAGCAGTGGACCAGTAGGGTCAGTAGTAACTAATTAAAGGTAAGCTATACAGGCAGATTGGATGGGCCTAGTGGTCCTTATCTGCCATCAATTTCTGTATTTCTAAATCTATAGACATGTGTTTGAATTCCTTCAGCCCCTGCTTGATTAATGTGTGACCCTGATGGCTAGCAGCTCAACATCACCTTTATTTGCTTACATCCATGATTGTTGACATGGCAAAAGACTATCAACTTTTAATATTTGAAAAACCCTTTTTCTTACTTTGGAAATGAAATAAAGCGAAAAGAAAGTCATATATATTGAGGTTGTGGTTTGCATAACTGCCCACCAAGTTATTTAAATTATTGTTAACTGTTACTGCTACTTTAAGAATTTTAATCTGTGTTGGGTGGACTATCAGGAAAAGGTTTGTTACTCTGAGACTGAAACGATAGGTATGAGAAAAGGGGTGATTTGTCCCATTTACCTAATGGAACATTAACTGCAAAGCTTGCTTTTGAATAGCACAGTAAGTTTCTGTCAAGGCATGCTTTCAGTCTGAATGGGGCTGGCAGTATAGCATAGGGGTTAGAGTAACAAGTTGTGAATGAGCTTGGTGCATCCAGCAGACCTGTGTTTTATTCCCACAACCTCCACTTGCATACTGTTTGACTCTGAACAAGTCACTTAACCTCTCCAGTGTTCCTAGGTCACCCCTGCAGACAGGCATGTGTGTCTAGTGGGCCTTACCTGATTAACAAAGAATAAAATAAATGGAATTTTATTCAACTGTTTGAGTTTGCATGGCTGTTCAAGTTATACATGTGAATGTGCTTTTGGGGGCTTTGGTAACAGTGATCCATTGCTTGGTGGTCTGGTACACATGCACACATACAAAGACAGTCTTTTCCCAGGTTCCAAAATTATTTTAACATCTCTTTTCCCAAGAGAAAGCTATGGAGGGCCTTACGTGCAACGCATGGTACACCAAAACATTACTTGCTTCGAAAGTAAGAAAAAACTCAAACTTTCAAAAAGAAAAGTGCCCTTATATATAAGTATGTTAGCACTCTGCAGTCATCTTGGGGGGAAAAAAGATGTAAATTACACATTTAAAGCTGTGTTCAGTACAAAGGAAACAGCCACTTTAGTTTCCCCTGTACTGAACATCGACTGGAGCAACTAAACAGCCCAAATGTTTCAAAACAGCTAAAAAAAGTAAACAAAAGCACTAGCATTGAAGGTAAGTAAGGGCTAGTTACAGGCCAGAGCTGGCTCCTGTTATAAAACTTTATTTTACATCTCTTTTCACCAGAAATGGCCATGCAAGGCCTTACATGCAGCACATGGTACACCAAACAATTACTCAAAAGCACTAGAACATGCTCTGAAGTACATTAAAAAATCTAACTTTCAAATACAAAGGTGCTTACAGATGAATTTATTAAACCTCTGCATGCATCTGGGGAAAAGAGATTTAAATTGAGCATTTAGAGCTGTGAGATTGGACCAAGCTTATGTTCAGTACAAAGGAACCAGCCTTTTTAGTTTCCTTTGTACTGAACATCAACTAAAATAACCCAACAACTCAAATGTTACAAAAAGAAAAAAATGTGAAAATACACTAGCATCAAAAGTAACTATGGGCCAGTTACAGGCCAGAGCTGAACCAAGTTACAAAACTTTATTTTACATCTCTTTTCACAGGAAAAGTCCATGCAGGGCCTTACATGCAGCACACAGTACACCAAACAATTACTCAAAAGCACCAGAACTTGCTCTGAAATGCGATAAAAAAAAATCCAACTTTAAAATACAAAGGTGCTTCTAGAAGAACTTGTAAAAACCCTGCAGGCATCTGAGGAAAAGAAATTTAAATTAAGCATTTAAAGATGTGAGATTGGTCCAAGCTTATGTTCAGTACAAAGGAACCAGTCTCTTTAGTTTCCTCTGTACTGAACATCAACTGAAACAACCTAAAAACACAAATGTTACAAAAAGTAAAAAAAAAAAACCAAAAAAAATGTGAAAATACACTAGCTTCAAAGGTAACTATGGGCCAGTTACAGGCCAGAGCTGGACCAGGTTGTAAAGCTTTATTTTACATCTCTTTTCACCAGAAAAGACCATGTAGGGCCTTACACACATCACATGGTACACCAAAAACTTACTCAAAAGCCCTTGAACATGCCTGGAAATGCATAAAAAATTACATTTTCGAATGCAAAGGTGCTTACAGATAAACTTGTGAGAACTCTACAGGCAACTGGGGAAAAAAAGATGTAAATTCAGTATTTAAAGCTGTGAGATGGCCCAAGCTTATGTTCAGTACAAAGGAAACAGCCCTTTTAGTTTCCCTTGTACTGAACCTAGATTGAAACAACTAAACAGCCTAAATGTTCAAAAAAAAAAACCTCAAAATGTAAAAAAAGAACTAGCATTGAAGGCAACTAAGGGTGAGTCATTGGTCAGTCTTGGCCCAGGTTACAAAAAATATTTTACATCTCTTATCCCCAAAACACCCATGCAGGACCTTAAGTGAAGCATACAGTACACCAAGGAGTTACATCTAGAATTATTGCAGGTGAAGCCAGCAATGCAGAAAAGTACAGTTGTTGAAAAGGAAGGGATGACCAGAAAGTTGATGTGCATTTGAAGATAATGCTGGCTGACTGAGTAGCATATGTTCATTACAAAGGAACACTGTGAGGATGACAGAACGTTCACGGCAAAAAGTGTGACTGAAAGAAACTGAGAACTGTGAGTCAAGACTTTTTAAAGACATGGTGGATGACAAAACCAGGTGCTGATGTATACTTTCAATTCCCATTTGTCTAGGACAGTATCTTACGTGGGTACATATGGGACACTAAGGAGGGATCACCACAAACTGTTAAAATGAACAAAAAAGTAAAACCTATACAAAGAAATTAGTTTTAAAATATGAAAGGGGACATGAAAATGATTCATTGCAGAGATCTGCACTGAAATTGCACAGCTCTGTAATAAATGGATAACACCAGTACAGCAAGGCATATAAAGGACACCACATGTTGTGAACGTAAGAGAGCAATCCAAAGTGGAGAAAAATGAAAAAATACATTTTATTTAACCAAAGCCTCTAAGTAGGGGGATACAACATGTTATCTAGCAATGAATGCAGTCAAAGTTTGTTAAGTAGAGCACTGTGTGCATGCAAATAATTACAGCATAATTTGTGATAGGCAGGAATGTCACAAAATGGATGCCAATTTAAGATAGTGAGAAAGCAGTTGAAGGGCCATAGTAAACAAAAATCAAACATAACAGGTCATGTTATTCCCAGTATGTTTTTATGATAACTCACTACAAAACAGAAATAGAATAAAAGCAATATAATACTGTTTTAAAAAATTACAGGGTAAAATTGTGTGTAAGGTACGAATCTCTCCAGTACTGTACACAGAGTCATATATTAAATCCCTGGTGTCTAGTGGTCCCCTGGTGGGGGAAGGGGCACTAGATATCAGGGATTTAATATATATTTTTTACATTGGTGCAGGAGATTGGTTGGGGGGTGGCTCTAGAACTCAAGGATTTTGGGGATTTGGAATTTATCATTTTTGAAGTACGACTTGCACTTAAAAAAAAACACAAAAAGCAAGGTGAAGTACAAATGGTGAATTGTCATTTAAGGGGACAACTTCAGGAATTGATCCACATAGGCGAATATGGTGAGTTTGCGGAAAATTAATGGGTGAAGTAAAACTTCGCTGCATCTCTAATTTAGGGTGACCAAATATTTCATGAACATTTTGTTTTTCAGTTTTTTCTATCTAATTTTAAGATTTCTTCACCTTATCCATATTTCTTCAGTTTCAGGATTTATAGAGACATGTAACATGATTATGTGCACCAAGATTTAAGTCTCAAGCTTTAAAGTGGGATGTGCTATAGCCTAGGTAGTCAAACATTTTGCATAATTTAGGTTTTAGTTTAATATCATTTTGAAAGCATTCATCGCAATGTTATACAATTTTGTGGGTGTATGGGCTAGTCATGCACTTATATATGTAGCCAGTTTCAGATTTATAGCTCCAAAGGTGCCTGAGTTACATGCTGATAAAAAGTTTCATGAAATCCACCCCCCCAAAATAAAATAACAGATTCTGAGCATCTATAATTTTGAGATGGTACACCCTAATGTCATGATATTTGGTACAGCATTAGAACTCCTATTAGCACGATATCATGCCAAAGGTCAGATCTCTAGCTCAATAGACAGCTCAGCAATTACCAAATTAATACATTTCAAGAATTCCACTGAATTTTGTCAACTTTTAAATTTCAGTTATGTTGGTCTAGTTTTCAAAGTATGTATCCAAATTATAGCAAATTTAGCAGGTATACAGGAACTAATGGATTTCATAACTGTATAACATTCAGAGTCCTTGAGTGAATGGTGTGAATCGTGGGTGGCTAAACATTTAATCAAAAATGTTCCATCTCATTTAAAAAATTATTATCCAAAAATCTCCACAGATTCAGGATTTAGAGAAACATGCTGCATGGGCATGTACACTAAGTTGTAAGTATCAAGCTTTAAAGAGGGCTGTACTATAGGTAGCCAAACATTTTGCTAAAATCTTAATTTTAGTTGTTTCAGTATAATTTTGAAAGCATTCCTCAAAATGTAATAAAGTTTTGCAGGTATAGGGGTTATCACTACATTTATGTAGGTACTTACTTTTGGTTTTCTGACTCCAAAGGTGCCTGAGTTACATGCAAATAAAAATTGTCATCACAGTTCCCATAAAAATAAAATGCCAGATTTTGAGCACTTATAAGTTTGAAACAGTACATACTAATGTCAGGATATTTGGTACACCATTAGAGCACATATCAACAGGTGTGCATGCTACCTGTAAATATCAGATATCTAGCTCAATTGACAGCTGATTTATGACCAAATTAATACATTTCAAAATTTGCCACAAACTTCTGATGACATTCCATGAAATTTCATAGAATTTTGCAGAAATCCATCGCAATTCTGTGAATTCGGAATGTTCTCATTCCATGCAGCTTTAGTCTAGGTCCTTATCTCCAGTGATGCTTAACATAACCATGGTGGGGGTAAAATTGGAGGTCTTGCCCAAGAGTCAGGGACCATCTTGTCTTGATTTCTTGCCAGCACTGTGTCAGTACTGAGCAGTCCCACAGTATGTGTGTGATACAGTCACCTGTGCATATCTCTAGCAGCTGTAGGACTGCATTAGACCCCATTGGCAGAGCTGCTGAGGGGCCATGTGCCAGCAGTGTAGGACTTTAAACTGTGAGAAATGGGTCTTTGTATACCTTGCTGTGCACTTGAGATCTCACCAGCATCTGCTCAAGGTTTCAGAATGGATGGGTTCAGCTAACTCTTCTTCCTACTTCACCTGCAGTGGTTCTGTTGGGTTCAGTTGCAGGTCTCTGTAGCTCTGATAAATCAAACTGGCTTTAGGAGGTAGACTGTGCTGTACCTGCATCAACCTGTCCAAGTCTTTAAGGACTCTGTGGTGAAATTTGGAGACATTGCCTACCTCAGTTTCAGCAAGGCCTTCAACATCATGTCACATAAAAGGCTGGTTAGCAAGATGGGTAGTCTGGGCATGGGCCACAATGTGGGAAACTGGATTAGAAACTGATTAATGGACAGGAGGCAGAGACTGGTGGTAAATGGGATCCAGTCTGTGGAGAGGGAGGTGACCAGTGGGGTGCCTCAGGGATCAGTCCTTGTGCCAGTGTTGATTAATGTCTTCATCAGTGACATAGTGGAGAAAATGAGGAGGGACATGGGAAAGCTTAAAGAGTGGTCTGAGGTGTAGCAATTGAGGTTCAGTTCTAAGAAGTGCAAAATAATGCACCTGGGATGAGGGAACCCTGGAGAGAACTACAGTACTGTATGGGGGAGTTGCTGACAGTCACCAAGGAAGAAGAGGATCTGGGGGTTATCATTTTAGACACTTAAAGGTGTCTAAGCAGAGTACAAAGGAGGGCTAGTGGCATACTGGGGTGCATAGTCAGAGGTGTCACTAGCAGATGGAGAGAGGTGGTGCTTCCATTGTATAAAACACTAGTGAGGTCTCACCTAGAGTACTGCATACAGTTATGTGGTCTGCATCTTTGTAAGGACATTGACAGGGTGGAGGCAGTCCAAAGAAGGGAGACAAAGATGTTACAGGGCTTGCGCCAGAAAACCTATGAAGACAGATTAAAAGATCTCAATATGTACTCGCTGGAGGAGAGGAGAGAGCGGGGAGACATGATAGAAACCTTCAAGTACCTTAAAGACATAAACAAGGTAGAGGGGGGCAACATCTTCCAATACAGGAGGAGTAAAAGAATGAGAGAGCTTGATATGAAATTGGAAGATGGCAGGATAAAGGAAAATATGAGGACATTTTTTTTCATAGAAAGGGTGGTAGACACATGGAATAGTCTGCCACAGGAGGTGGTGGGAGTGAGCACAATGGAGGGATTTAAACAGGCATGGGAACCCTAGAAGTAGAAAGGAGAGGAGAGGTGAAAGCTGTTGATCAAATAGGGTCAGAGGCGGCAAACAGGGGTAGGACATACGGTCAGACTGGATGGGCCTAATGGTCCTTATTTGCCGACAATTTTTATGTTTCTATTTTTCTATGGCTTTCAAATTGATGATAGGGCCCTAACACATTCACCAAGGAGTGCCTAAGTTGTAGATATTGCCAATGTTGTTTTTTTCTCTATGCTAAATTTCTTCTGTAGGTGTTTGAATGTTTTGACATGCTTTAAGTGGGTGTCCATGAATTGGCCCTGGCAAAGAACACCATTGTTTGTCTAGCTGCTCTAGGCTATGGAGGTCCCATCTATTTTGAAAGCCAGGGTATTCCACAGAGGGAAATCTGGGGATGAGTGGGAGGACCACCAACCCAACCTGACACATTTTAACTTATGCTGCAATTAGGGGAGTGAGGGTGGAGTGGAATGCCAGTCCCCAAGGCAGCTTTCCAAACTGGATGCTGGTCAGGAGATTCAACCCCATCATGTGTGCCTCACAGTCTGCCCATTTACAGTAGGTTCAGAATTTATGATAACCAGGGAGGAGGACTCAGATAGTTGGGACATGAGGTGGGCCACATGTATCAAAGCAAAGTCTGGCATGTTGAGGCCTCCTTTGTCCAGGGGTAAAATGAGTTTCTGGTAGCATACCCTTTTGTGACCAGAGTCCAAGAAGAAGCTGAGTATCTTCTGTTGAATAGATGGGAACAGCATAGGCTGTGTCTTCACAGGGAGGTTATCTATGGTGTAGAGAATCATCAGCGTGCTGTCATCTTGAAGGCACGAGTCCTGCCCCAGTAGGAAATGGGTAGGCTATTCCATTGAGATATGTCTTTTCCCATTCTGTGAGGAGATGGAATGTCGAGCCTGGCAATTATGGTTCAGTCCCAAGACAAAAGGACACCTAGGTATTTTTAGACTGTTGGTTGCAGGTTTAAGCCCCCACAGGAAGTTTTCCTTGGACCAGACCACATTGCTGGAAGGAAGCAATAGGGCCTTATAGCCCAATTTGCTATAGCGGTCCTGTAACTGGAGTAGTGCAAGGACTGATTCTTCTGGCTGTTTGAGGGTTAGCATGACATCATTGGCATAAGCTAGAGCTTTGCTCTCTGTCCCCAGCCTCACACCATATATGGTCACTTGGTAGTGAATTGCTTGTTGGATAGGTTACAAGGCCAGAACATGCAGTAGCAGTGAGAGCTGGCTCCCCTGGTGGGTGCCTCTGCTAAGTGAAAGAGTCTGAGGCTTAGGCATTAGTGACCACTGGTGCTGAGGCCCCCAGATACAGAATGCACTCATGTCCAACAAATTTCTCTCCAAAGCCAAAAGTCCTTAGAGTGTGGAAGATTTATCCTCACTCCACCCTGTCAAATGCTTTTTCAGCATCGAGAGTACTGTGTACATTTCTGTAGGCTGCATCTCCTGAAGGACATAGACAGAGCTGAGGCAGTTCAGAGAAGGGCAACAAAAATGGTGCAGGGTCTGCACCAAAGGCCATATAAGAAGAGACTGGAAGATCTCAACATGTATACCTTAGAGGAGAGGGGAGAGAGGGTGGATATGATAGAGACTTTCAAATACCACAAGGGCATAAATAATGTACAAGAGGGTAGCATCTTTCAGAGAAAAAGATGCTCAAGAACAAGGGATCATACCTGGCAGATAATGACTGCTAGGCCGATCCAGTCTGCCCATTTTCCCTACCTACTGCAAAGCATCAGACCCTACCTGATCTCCAGCTTTACCTTCTTTTTTCCTATTGCTAAGGTTCCCTTATGCCTGTCCCATGCATTTTTTAATTCCCCCATTGTGTTTGCCCCCACCACCTCTGCTGGGGTTTGTTCCACCACCCTTTCCATGATGAAATACTTCCTCACATTACCCTTTAGTCAACCCTCTTCCAACCTCATGTCATGCCCCCTCATTTCTGAACAGTTCCTTTTCTAAAAGATACTACCCTATGGTACCCAATTTAGGCCCTTTAGATATCTGTAGGTTTCTAGCATATCTCCCCATCTCTCCTCTCCTCCAGGGTATGCATATTGCGGTCTCCCAGTCTCTCCTCATATGACTTTTGATGCGGGCCCTGCACCATCATTGTTGCCCTTCATTGAACTGCCTCAGCCCTGTCTATGTTCTTACAAAGATGCAGCCTCCAGAACTGCACACAGTACTCCAAATGAGGCCTCACCAATTATCTGTGCAGTGTAATCATCACCTCTTCTTCTGCTGGTGAAACCACTCACTATGCACCCCATCATCCAACTGGCTCTCTCCACAGCCATGGCACATTGTTTGGCCACCTTTAGGTCATCAGATATGATTACCCCCAAATCCCTTTCCTGTTTGGTGACCATCAGGATCTCCTCCCCCCCCATCATGTAATCTTCCCAAGGGTTCTTGCACATGAAGTGCATGATTATGCACTTCTTTGCATTTAATCTCAGCTGCCACACTCTAGACCCTTCCTCCTGTTTACCTAGGTGCCTCCTCATTTTTTTTCACCCCTTCTAGAGCATCCACCTTGTTGCAGTTCTTAGTGTCATTTGCAAAGAGACACACCTGCCATTCCATCCCCTCTGCAATGTCACTTATGAAGATATTAAACAGGACTGCCCCAGAATAGGGGTGGGTGAAAGTTGCAAATTTCACTTTCACTGAACTTCTGTGAAATTTAGGAAATTTCACAGAAATTGCAGAACTTCCACTATTGGTGTAAATGAGATTTTCCGTGGATTTTCGCCGAGTTATGTGGACTTTTTTTTTGTGAACTGTGGAAAAATGCATATAAACTGCAGAATTTATTCTATCCACAGTTTAATGAACTGTCAGTGAATGAGCGCCTGCTTGTACAACCATGCGGTCATTCACTGACAATTCAGTGGGCCACTGGCAGTGGAGGAGAGAGGAGTGCTGCATTGGTAGCCCGCTCAGGGACAGAGTGGGGAGGGGAAGGGAGTGGGATGGTGGCAGAAGAACTGTCAGGGTGGTGGTTGGGAGGGTCCAATAGACACCAGGGAACTGGGATTATTTTTTTTTTATATAAGGGATCTGGGATGGGGAGGTCCACTAGACACCAGGGAATACTGGGAATAGATGGGGATGAGTTGGCGGACTGATGGCTGTTTATTTGTGGATTAAGGAATCCAGGATAGGGAGGAGGGTCCACTAGACATCAGGGAAATAAAATGTTTTGGGGCCATGGTCAGTGGGTAGGGGGGCCACTAGAAACCATGAGGGTCCAAGGAAGGTATTGGAGATATTTACTGTGATCACTGATCAGTGGGGAGTGGATTAATGACTTAAACTGCAGTTAAAAAAGCCCAGAAATGACCACTGGCAGTGATCCTTTCTGCTGATTTTTTTTCCCGCAGTTTAATAAATTAACCTGCAATTTTTATATTTTTTCCACAGTTTTAAGACAAATTTCCGTGAAAGTTCCAAAATGATTTCTGAACTTTCTCAAGTGAAATTAGCACTTTCACTGAAATTCCATTGGCGGAAATTTTTTCGCACATCCTATCCCTGAACTGATACCTGTGCCCCCGCTGGTCATCATCCTTTCTTCTGAGCTCCATTTACCACCACCCTGTCTTCAGTCACTCAACCAGTTCCTAATGCAGATTACCATCTTGTGACCCACTCCCAGACTGAATAGAGTTACAGACTGGTAAAAATTGAGCCCACTCACCAAAATGTATATAAAAGTGAAAATAATTTATTCTTTGTATTGTGCAAGAGAGCACAATGTCCTAATTACATCAAACATTACAGACACATATATCCTTCATCAGTGAAGAAACACTAATGCTCATTCTAAAGTAAAAAAAAAAAGACTAAATGTGTTACAGAAGTTAAATGCAATTTCCCACATTAGAATGTTGTACTCAATTAAATCCAAATGCCTCACCAGGTAAATTATCAGCACCTGATAACTGTGCCATCCATAAGATGTAAGGAGAACATAACATAGAGAATACTGGATGGGCAACTATGCACAACCATTGTATTCTGCCACAGAAGGGTTCTGATTTCCTCTGACCTTGAGAGCAAAGCTCGAGAGGTCCATGGGAATCGGAACCCTGAGGTGACAGAACATACAGGTTGTGCATAAAATTACTTATCCTGTATTTTGTATAGTATATAGTAGTACTATGTGAAATGTGTGCTTTTTCTTTCTCTTTTTCATAATGAAACTTACTTGAAAAGTCTCCAGAGGTTCTAGAATACTGTCACCAAAGAATTAAATAGAGGAAAGCAACAATGTGCCAGGATTCCAAGTGGTTCTGCTGCAGTAGTGACATCACTACTGCAGGAGAACAACATAATGACATCACTACTGCAGCAGAACATAGAGGATTATGTATGAGCAGGCATACACAAGGGTATGCATGCATCGAGAGGTTTCCTTGGTGACAGTAGACCTCGAGAGCGCAGCATACCCTTGTCTGTGTATGCCTGCTCATACACAATCTTTTATAGTGTATGAGAAGGCACTTGCATACAGTGGTATCATGATTAATGCTTTTTTCTTCAAATAAACAAGTAGCCTAGGGAGAGAGACACGTAAAATGGTCTTATCTGTTGTTGTTTTTCAGGGCATCCACTCGGAGGTCTGCTTACTAGGCAACAGCTCTGGCAACGGTCGGCATGACCGAGGAGACTTCAGCACAAGCACTGATTCGATGTTGCTGTGCATTAGTAGTGACGTCTTCAGTGAAGCACAACAGGAGTTTGACGTCACTACTAATGCACAACAACCTGATTCCAGTCATCGATTTCTGTACACAACAGCACTCTCTCATACACTATAAGCATATTCCAGGCATGGAATTTCATGCATAACAGCATTCCACTATACACTATATAATGATTCCACTGGTATTGATTATCCCATATCTATGCCATCTAGGATGAAACATCCATAAATATTAATAAATTCTGTATAAGTAATGCATACCTAAGGACTGTGGGTTAGTGCTCATCCTCATTTTATAAGTACTAACAAAATTCTTACGGCATTTCTAAAAACTGAAATAAAGTATTCATATATAGCAAACTTTGTCCGGTAAAAGCTTTTCCATTTAACTTGAATACCTCTTGTACATATTTTCTATTTCCTTACTATATACTGACAGACCTGTAATAGTTCATCATATTTTCTTACATATTTAAACATTTACTTTCAGTCTATTACATTGCTGCATACTGTGAGAGTTAATATGTGGTAGTTCATTCTTCCTGTTACACACAAACGTTTACTATGAACCAAAATTGTAACCAAATTCAACTGTTTCATAGGGCAGCATATTAAACCCAAAGCCATAATGTTCTTAGACTTTTCTTACAAAAAGTTTCTTTGTGTTTATCCACAAAAATATAGTTCAAAAGTATGTACTTGACAACAGACTTTTGCTTCATATATATCTGTAAAGACAATAGTGCCTTCAGAATCCAGGGGATAGAAGAAGGAATAGCACAAGTAACCCAATATTCATTTCAAAAACTAAATATGTGAGGTCTTTACTCATTGAATGTAGAGTGGTGCTGCCATGACCTCCACACTCTCTCTAAATGGAGATACAGCCAGCGTCCTATGCAACTAATTTATATTGCTTTACACACGGGGAATCAGGCACATGGCAATGAGTCTGTATCACCTGACAGTGATTGAGTACAACATTCTAATGTGGTAAATTACATTTAACTTCTGTAACACACATTCTGTTGTTTTTACTTTAGAATGAGCATTAGTGTTTCTTCACTGATGAAGGATATATGTGTCCATAACGTTTGATGTAATTAGGACACTGTGCTCTCTTGCACAATATGAAATACAAAGAATAAATTATTTTCACTTTTATATACAGTTTGGTGAGTGGGCTCAATTTTTACCAATCTGTTACTCTGTTTAGCTGTGCTTGGATTGGTGCTGAGCTACTCGTATTGAATTAAATTTTTGTTTTCACAGAGGTTGGCTGGGCTAGTACCACTCCAAAAATCCACTCCCAGGCTGTCCAGCTTTTTCACAAGTCTTCTATGTGGAAAAGTATTGAAGGTCTTACTGAAATCCAGGTAGGCGACTTCCAACACTCCCCCCAATCCACTTCTCTGGTCACTCAAAGAAATGGTTCATCCTTACCAGTTCAACAATCATGTTGCTAATGCCGATTATGGTGCAGGCAATATTCTACCCAGCATTATGGCCCCAGGCATTATATCTCCTGGGAGTTACAGTGCCAAAGTACCCTCCAGGGAAACAATCAGCTTTTGAGAGGGGCTTCACACCTCTCCAAAACTACATATATCCTCCTCTGGGGTGGGTATGACCTGGAGGTGGCAGAAATTGTGTGAGAGCAAAGGACAGCATCAGTGAGGAGTGGTCTAAAATCAAAATCGCCCCAGTCACTGACGCCCTTGTTGTGGCACCAAAATTTAATCTCAGCACTAACGGTATACCCAAAGAAATCAATTAGATTTGTTTGGCATGACCTTCCCGCAGCGAATTTATGCCACCTCTAATCCTGTGCTCCACTGGATTCAAGGTGTTCCACAATCCTTTCTTTAAGTAGTGATTCCATAGTTTTCCCCACTATTGAGGTGACACAGACTGGTCTATAGTTTCCAGCCTCCTCCCTACTCCCACTTTTGTGAAGAGGGACTACATCTGCCCTCCTCCAGTTCTCTGGAACCACTCTGTATCAAGTGATTCATTGAACAGGGCTGCCAGTGGTGCTGCTAGCACCTTCTATAGTTCCCTTAATGTTCTAGGATGTATCCTATCCAGTCCCATTGCCGTTCAGTTTTGTGAGTTCTTTTAGGACTCTCTCTTCTGTAAATAGACTGGTGTCCATCTCCTTCCCATATATGCTCATGTTGCCTAACTGTGGTCCCTCACCTTCTTCTGTGAATATAGAACAAAAATATTTGTTCAGTATTGATGCTTTTTCCAGGTCCCCTTCCACACACTCCTGGTCTTCCCCTTTAAGCCTTATAATCCAACCCCTGGTTTTTCTCCTTTCCTAATGTACCTATAAAAAGTCTTGTCCCCTTTTTTCTACCTCCTGTGCTATTTTTCCCTGTATTTGCAGCTTTGTGCTCCTGACTGCTTTCCTGCCTCCCTCTGTTTATTCAGGTACACTACCCTGTCCTTCTGTGGTTCCTTGTATTCCCTAAAGCCATCTTTTTCACCTTTACTTTCCCATCCAATTCCTTTGAGAACAATAATGGTTTTCTTTTCTCTTTCCCTTGATTGCTTGCCTAATGCAAAGGTTTGATGACCCCATTATGGGTCATTTCAGATGGGCCCACTGCTTCTCAACTAACCCCCCCCCATTCATCCCTCCCTGCCAGGGCATTCTTGAGACATAGCCCCATCTTAGTAAAGTCCACCCTCCTGAAATCCAAGATTCTTGCCTTTGTGTGGCTTGACTCTGCCACTGTACTCATACTAAACCACATTGTGCGATGATCACAGGACTCCAGGTGCCCACCAACCCTTACTTTCATAATTCTGTTCCCGTTGGTGAGTACCAAGTCCAAAATTGCACCCTCTCTGGTGGGCTCTAGCACTAGCTGCCTGAGACCTGCCCTTGCATGGAGTACAGACTGGCTGAAGCAGCAGCTGGGATGCTCCAATTCATACCTGGTAGATTGAAATCACTGCCAGTAGGACCTCCCTTTAGCTGCCATTGTGTGGATGGATGTTACTAGAATCCTGTCTACCTCCTCTCCCTGTGTTTGAGGTCTGCATATCACATCCTTGTGAATAGCTGTGCCATTGCCCATCTCAGGGTGGCCCACAGTACCTCCACAACCCCTGCATTCCCTGTATCTCAGTCACTCTAATACCCTCCATGATGTAAAGAGCTAACCAGTATCCCTCTTTACCCTCCTTGTTTCTCCTAAACAGAGTATATTGTGGTATTGCTACATCCCAGTCATGGTTTCCAGTATACCACATCTCAGGAATAGCTACAATGCCCAGGTCAGCCTCCATCATTAAGCCACCAGGTCTGGGATTTTATTTCTTAGGCTGCGGGCATTAGTCATAGAATCATAGAAATCTGATGGCAGAAAACGACCCTTTGGCTCATCGAGTCGGCCCCTTTATTCCCCTCTTCTCTACTCACCCTCTAAGTCCAGATCCCTTCTGCCCCCTGTCCAGTGCTTTGTATCTGTCCCATGTCCATTTGAAACCCTCCATATTTATAGCTCCTGCCACCTCCTCTTGCACTCTGTTCCAGGGGTCCACCACCCTCTCCATGAAGAAGTACCCCCTTCCATTTGTCCTAAATCTTCCTCCCTCTAATCCATGACTATGACCCCTTGTTTTGTCACATAATTTCCTTGTGAATAAGTTCCCCTTCCCCACCTTATTTTTCCCTTTCATGTATGCAAACGTCTCGATCATGTCCTCCCGCTCCCTCCTAGTCTCCAGTGGACACAGGTCACGCTCCCTTAACCGTTCCTCGTAGGGCTTCCAATGCATGTCATGTACCATCTTTGTCACCCTTCTCAGAACCCTCTCCATCTACTCTATATCCTTGCACAGGTGAGGCCTCCAGAACTGGACCCCATACTCCAGGTGAGGTCTCACCATGGACTTATAAAGGGGCATTAGCACCTCCCTCTTCCTGCTTGTTATACCCCTCCCTATGCATCCCAACATTCCATTTGCCTTGCCAACTGCTTTGCTGGATTGATTCCCCACCTTGAGGTTATCCAAAATTACAATCCCCAGATCCCTCTCCTGCTCCGCTACCTTTATTTCCTCCCCTCCCAGTGTATAGCTGCCTTGCAGGTTCTTATGCCCCATCTCATTTACGGTACAATTTTTTGTATTTAACTTCAGCTACCATGTATCTGACCACCTCTGCAGGATATTTAGCTCCTCCCTCATTACTTCTACCCCTTCCTGGGTGTCCACCCTATTGAATATCTTTTTATCATCTGCAAAGAGGCACACCTTCCCCTCTAGTTCCGCTGCTATATCGCTGATATAAATGTTAAATAGGATGGGCCCCATCACTGACCCCTGGGGCACCCCACTTGTCACCCTTTCCTCCCCGGAATGCACCCCATTTACCACCACCATCTGGCTTCTGTCCCTTAACCAGTTTTCTACCCACCTTGCTATTTTTGGTCCCACCCCTAAACTTTCCAACTTACTCACCAACCTTCTGTGAGGGAATGGAGTTGAAGGCCTTCCTTAAGTCCAAGTAGGCCACGTCCACTGTGCCCCCCAGTCCACCTCTCTGGTCACCCAATTAAAGAATTTGATGAGGTTCATCTGGCAAGATCTCCCTTTGGTAAAGCCATGCTGCCTGACATCTTGCAGTCCACTGTCTTCAAGGTATCTGACCACCCTTTCCTTCCAGAGCACCTCCATCATCTTTTGCACCACTGAAGTGAGGCTGACTGGACTGTAGTTTTCTGCCTCTTGCTTGCTGCCACCTTTGTGTAGCAGAACCATGTCTGCCCTCTTCCAATCCCTAGGCACCCACCACATATCCAGGGACAGGTTAAACAGTCTTGCCAAAGGAATTGCCAGCTCTTGCCTTAATTCTCTGACTACCCTGGGAAGGATAGCATCCGGACCCATAGCCTTATCCACTCTCAACCTTCCTAGTTCCTCCTTGCCCTGTCAGCACTGAACAGGCTGGGTTCTACCCCAAAGTTTCCTCTTCTCCTCCTTCTCAACTCTGCTTCTTTTCCTGTATTGTGAAGACCAAGCAGAAATACTTAATTAACACTTCTGCCTTCTCAAAATCTTCTTCCACCTGTTTTCCCCCTTTAGTCCATTTATCCTGTGCTTGACCTTCTACCTCTCTCTAACATACCTAAAAAAGTTTCATTTCCCTTTTTTAGCAATCCTCTTCTCACTATCCGCTTTTACCCTCCTAATCTTTTGCCCTACCTCCCTCAGCTTCTCCCAGTAAATCTAGCTATCTTCTTCCCTCTGGGTCCTCTTCTATGTTTTGAATGTCTTTTTTTTTTTTTCTTTCCCCCAGTTGCCTTCGTTGCCTCCCTGGTGAACCACAAAGGCCTCTTTTTGTATACATGGCCTTCCATGATTTGCCATTTCTTCTTTTATCATCCCCTTTTTGCCCTTTTGCCTCTTCTATTTGTCCTTCCTGTTTTTAACCCACTTCCTCCTGTTCCCCTTTTATGAGTTTGGTTACCTCTGGTGATATCATTACTTTAAGGTCCTCCATGTTGACTGCACTATGCTGTGGGGGTTGGCAGTTTGATTCTCCCTGCTTCCTTCTAGCAACCCCCTTGCTACTTTAAATGTAGCCAGGGGGATGCCAGTGGCTCAGTAGGTAGCACACTCACCTCTGAGGCCAGGAGATCAGAGGGCTGTGGGTTCAGTTCCCACATCTGGCACTTGGGTTAATATCCCAGTACTGACACTGTAATGCAGATTAGAGGGGTGCTGCACTTCTGAGGTGCCATCTTTTGGGTGAGACGTTAAACCGAGGTCCCAGCTGCCTGGATTGGTGGTAATTCAGGTGGATGTTAAAGATCCCATGGCACTTATCGAAAAGAGTAGAGGAATTTCCCCAGTGTCCTGGCCAAATTTCCCTCCTTCACTAAAAATACCACCAACAGCTTAATCTGGTTCAAGGTAAGTTGGCATTCATCTGTATCCCCCTCCCCCCGGGTCGTGCCTGAAAATAGGCAGGATTTGTCTAGTGCACTTACCCGGTCAAGAAAAATGAAATAAATAAATGCTTGCAAATGAAGCATTTAAATTGTTGACTGAGGACAACAGTCCTCTCCTAGGATGGATGTAGGCCATCATCCTTGTACAGGTCCACATTTCTCCAGGTGGGTCCCTAGTCCCCATTAAAACTGAAACCCTTCTCTCTGCATCAGTTCTCGAGGCAAGCGTTCATGTCCCTGGTGCAGAGGTTCCTAGCCTCCCCCTGGCTGTGGATAGCTAGCACCTCTGAGAAGGTCACGAGCCTGGTACCTTTCCAAGGCCCCTCCCCAACTCCCTGAACTCCTCCTGCACCCTTTCTTTCCCTGCCTCATCTCTAGCCAAGTCATTTGTCCCCAGATGGACAATGACATCAATCTCCCCTCTCCTTGTTACTTCCATAGCAATTCTCTGGACCCTCTCTTCATCCTCCAAGCTGTTCTTCCCGGTAGACACTTTACCACCCTTTCCACCACCGTACGTGTCCCCAAATACACTCCCCAGACTCTGGAGTCACCCACTAGGAGAAGCTTCCATTTCCTTTGAGGTCCTCTACCACCTGTCTGTGGGCCTCTCTTGTGGACAGCCCGCCCATACCCTTGATTGCAACTTCAGGTGACACTGTGGGATCCTCCCACTCCTCCAAGACTGCATAGGAATTCTTCGGTTGCACCAGGTGGGGGATGTGCTTTTGATCCACCTGCTTCACCCTCCTTGAGCCCACTGTAGGCTTCATAGGTTTTTATTCAGGTTCAAAGAGCATTAGCCTTTAAAGACCTGTACCATTAAAAAGTTATTAAATATCTTTGTTCAGAATAGTGGTTATCTAGCGCTTGCTTAAATTGGCACATTGTATTACAAGATACAACAGTTTGTAGCAGTGTGTTCCATTTATTGACTACTCTCTGGGAGAGCCAATTTCCCCTTGTGTTCATGTTGTAGTTTTCACCTTGAAGCTGGTACTGGTGGCCTCTATTTGTTGTCTGACTCAGTCTAGCTTTTAGCCCCACACATTCCCAGAGATCCATGTCCCTAAAGGCACTATACACTAGGCACATGTCACCTCTAAACCTTCTAAACTGAAGGGAATACATCCCCAGCTCCCTCAGTCTGTCTCTGTATAATCTATCCTCTAACCCCCGCACCAACTTTGTCGCCTGTCTCTGAACAGCCTCCAATCTTGCAACATCACCTCTAAAATATGGTGACCAAAAGCTGCCACAGTACTCAAGGTGGGGTTGCACCAACAAGCCAAAAAGTGGCACCAACACCTCTTTCCTTGCTCCTTATATGTCTTGCAATTGTTCCTAGTATTCTATATCCTTTTTTTTTTAAACCTGCCTACAGTGTTCAGAGAATTTCGTATCACTACTAACAAGTATTCCCAGATCCCTTTCAGAGCTTGTGGACTGAAGTTGGTACCCATTTAGGTTATACTTAAAATCTTGGTTTCTTTTACCCAGATGCATGATGTTACATTTTTCTAAGTTAAAGTGTAGTTTCTTCAGTTCTGCTTCTTTAACCACAGAATCTATATTGTTTTGAAAGAGCACTGCATCCTGGCTATTTGATACTAGAGAACCCACGTTAATGTCATCTGCAAATTTATTAGCCCAAGTGTTAGATGTACCCGTTACTGAGGCTACAAGGATACTGAATAGTGTGGGACCCAGGACTGATCCCTTGGGTACCCCACTGGGCGCTGGAGCCCAAGATGACAAGTGGCCTCTAATGCATACCCTTTGTTTCCTTGTGTTAAGCCAAGCTACCATCCACTGAATTAAGTAGTCATTTAGGCCTATTTATCTTAATGTATGAGTAAGTTCACTATGTGAGACACTATCAAAGGCCTTCTCGAAATCAATAAAAAGGACATCCACTGGTATGTTGTTGTCAAGTGCTTCCATGACTGGATCGTAGAAGTTTATTAAATTTGCTAGGCATGACCTGCCCTTCTTGAAACTGCTGCTTGGAATCAATGAGCCCCTTATTAGAAATATGATTTTCAATAAGCTCTTTTATGGTAGACTCCAGGGTCTTTCCCAAAATACTGATCAAACTTATTAGTCTATAGTTAGAACAAACTGATTTTGAAATGTTTTATGTGTTGGAGTGATATATGCATAGTCCAATCCTTGGGGATCTTCCCCTCTGATACTGATTTTTGGAATATTGACTGCAAGGGAGCTAGTATAACAGGGGCTAACTCCTTTAATAGCTAGGGGAGCATTGCTTCAGAACCAGGGGAATTATTAGGGTCCAGTTTCAATTATCTTTCTCTTACCATTTCTGGTATGTCTATTACAATTTGGCCCTACTATAATATTGTCTAATAATACGTCCTTTTTCTGATAAACACTTTCAAAGTATTTGTTGAACATTTCTGCCATCTCTTGATAGTCACTTACAACCCTATCCCCCTCTGTCAAGGGGCTGATGTAGTTATTTTGCGATTTTGTTGCTTATATAATGATAAAAAGCTTTTTTATTATCTGCTGCTTTATTTATAAGTATATGTTCCATTTCTTTCTTAGCCGTTTTTATTGCTTTTTAGAGCATCTGAAGTTTTCCTTTATATCTTTTTTTACAGTCCTCTGTACCTTCCCTTCTGCCTTTGATAAAAAATCTGTTTTTGGACCTTAGTAGCTTATGTAGCTTGTGGTTAAACCTGGGAGGGATTTTCCCTTTTGTGTTATATTTATTTGATGTAGGTATATGCTGTTTAACAACCTCTAACAGAAATGTTTTAAATACATCCCACATTTGGTGGGTATCTAGATTGACAAAAGCCCTTTCCCAATCCCAGTTGTTGATTTGACTCCTTAAAATATTGTAATCATCTAGATCATGTCTATTTACCTTGGTAACTCCAGGTTTTGGGGGCAGCTTTGTTGACATAGCAACACTGTAGTCCACCCACTCCTTTTGCTGGTCCATCTTTGAGGTAGTGGGTGTAGACTTTGTGGCACCTGGGTGGAGGAGATTACCTGAAACCTAGCCAACTCAGCCTGGAGGCTGGCAATCTCTGCCCTCAGCCCAGTGAGGTGCCTACAGATGGGGCAGCAACGCAGTTCCCAGAAAGTCCTTCTTAATACTGTTGCTCCACATCCATTACATTGTACCACTCCCATTGTGATATGAGGCTGGAGGGGGTGTAGACTCAGAGGTAAGGTGAGGAAGTATTTTTTTCATGGAAAGGGTGGTGGATGCATGTAACAGCCTTACTAATGAGGCAGTGGGGGACAAGACAGTGGCAGAATTCAAGAATGCATGTGATAGACAAAAGGGAGCCTTAGCGATAGGTAAGGTAGTAAACAGTAGACCAAGTAGGGTCTACAGTGTTGTAGTAGGTAAGGAAAATGGGCAGACTAGGTGGGCTGAATGGTCTTTATCTACCATCAGTTTCTATGTTTCTATGTGGGAGATCAGGACTGAGGGGGATTTCAGCTGCCTTGCTTGCAAGAGAAAGTTCAGAAGCCTTCTAGTGTTGTCTGTGCCTCTACGCTGTGGGATTAAGCCCACTGATCTCTGTCAATGAGATCAGTGATAATGTTTCTCAGTTGCGTTGAGGGATTTTACCAAAAACCTTGCAGTTAGCCATGAATGGAGAAATGGGGCAGTAGCTCCCACACAGAAGTGGGTCCTTACCCTCCATGGGGATAAGATAGTTCACAGCCATTCTCATGGAAGGTGTGAGTTATCCCTTCACACAGGCCTCTTTCAGTGCATCACATAGAGGTGGCAGATGGACCCCTCAGAAGGTATATAGAAACTTTGCCTGGAGACAATCCCTTCCTGGGGCTTTCCCGACTAATATGTCCCAGATTACCTGTTCTAGCTCTTTGGGTATAAGGGTATTTTCTATGACCTCTTGGTGAGCCACATTTAAGGTAGGGAGGTGCGGCAGACCATGAAAGAGGTAAGTTCTTCATTAGTAGGTTGGACTTCTTGTTAGTACAAGGTCTGATAGAAATCTCTGAAGGCAGTATTGGTACCATACAGGTGTCCTGGATGGTACCAGGACTCCACCTTGCCCTTTGACAGCAGCAATATCAGGCATCTCACCTGCATCCCAGAAGTGGTAAGACAGAATAGGGCATACTGTACCTTGTCATGCAGATGCAGGTTGACCTCATACCATGTGCCTGTTATTTCCCCCAGCAAGGGGGTACTGCAGGTCGATCTGTGTTTCTCCTCCAGGTCCTTCAACCACTGAAGCTGTTCTTCAAGGTTTTTGGCCTGGGCCTTTTTGAAGTTTGTAGCAAAGCTAATGTACTGCACTTGGATAAAGGCTATTAAGGTGTCCCAACGTATTGCTGTAGATGTGTTTCCAGGGTGATTCGTTTCCAGGAAACCTTGGATGTCAGCATGACTTGCAGATGGCTGGGTCCTTAAGGATGGAAGATTTAAAATGTATCTTTGCCTAGACAGTACTGCAGTCCTGGGAAAAGCAATACAAAATGAGACTGGGGCATGGTCAGAGACAATCACTGTGCCTATGTCTGCCCCTGTGACATCTGGAACCCAGGAACGGGGAAGAAAGCCACAGGGCTACCCTAGAATAGATGTGATGAACTACAGAATAGAAGGAATAGTCTCACTCCATGGGATGTACTATCCTTCAAATGTCAATGAGACCCAGCTTCTCTGCCAGATCCACCAGCCCTAGGGGTGCTGGTGTTCAAGCTGGTCATGGGTGCTCTACTGCTGTCTAGGAAATTGTCTGGCACCATGTTGGCATCACCTCCAACTACCACCTGTGCACTCCAGTAGATCATCAGTGTGCTAGCTAGTATTGTGAAGAAAGCTTCATCCATTTGGTTGGGCCCATACGTATAATAGAGGGTGATCATTTGTTTGTGCAGGGTGCCTAGTACAATAACAAATCTGGCTGTTGTGTCAGGAATTATTTTTTTTGGCTCTCAAAGGGGTGTTCTTATGTATAAGTACAGTATAGCTACTCCTCTGCCATTTGAGGTATAGGTGCAGCTATTTGTTTAATTTTTGTTGACCAGGTACCTGCACTAGGTAGAAAAATAAATAGCAATGTTCAAGCACAACTTGAGAGATTACATATAAAATATGGAATATAATAAATAATGAATAAAAGGTGGGTAAGTGTGTGATATGCAAGCAATAATACCCAACAGGGTGGGCAGTATTGGACAATACTGGACTGCCCAGGGGCATAATGAGGCCCAACACCATAGGTAGAAAATGGGCTACATGTCACTTTTTAAAGGATTATAAAAAACAATTAAAGTAATCCTGTAAAAAAATGGTTACAATTGTATGTTTAGTCCCTTTTTTAAGTTTGTCACGTGCACAAGCGCAGACAAACTTGTTGATATGAGAGTTGTATAGAGGGGTGTGGGGGGTGCGTTCACTGGAGCGCTCTGTTCAAGAGGCAGGTCTACAGCTGATGAATCAGTAGGCAGGCTGCCAATGACTTACTTTATGGTTTTGGGGCAGAGTTGGCAAAGTTTTCAAAGGACAAAGCCAAGCCAATAGTGGTGTGGCTCTGTCCTTTGATGTGAAAACAGCCCTGCAAGGAATTAGTTACTTCCTGGTTGCACATTCACACTGCTGTCATTCTTACAGTGATGATGGCAGTTGCTGTCAGGAATGAGCTTGCTTAGTAGGAGCCTGCTCCAGCAGACATGTGAATGCGCTGTGTCTGTCTTCACACGTAAATCAATTCCTCCCACTCCCTCCCACTCCCCACTGCTGCTGTCCTCCCTGCTCCCTCCGTTCCTGTTTGAGCCCCGCCCCAGCAAATCAATGCCTTTTTCTAAACCTGCAAAAAAGGAAACTGTCCCTCGTTGTCTCCCCCATCCCAGCAAATCACTCCCTCCCACTACTGCTGTCCTCCCCGCACGCTCTGTTCTGTTCCAGCCCCCCTAACAAATCAATCCCTCCTGCTCCCTTCCACTGCTGCTCTCCCTCCCACACCCTCTGTTCTCCATCCCACTGGACACTGGGGAGCCCACTCCCAGTATCAGGAAATGTACACAGCATCGTTCCTGGTTAAAAAAAAAAAGAAAACCGTCTCCAATGTCTCTTTTTTTAAACCTGCATAAAAGAAAATGGTCTACCATTGTCTCCCCATCCCTCTCCCCATCCCGACCCTCCCACTATGCATCCACCTCCCCCCCCCGTTACCAATACTTACCTCCAGAGGTCAGGAGCAACAATTTTCTGTGGGCTGGGACATGTCTGCACTATTCAAAAGCCGACCAGCAAAGTGAAGATTTCAAGGTAAGCCAAATAGTAGGCATCAATGGGGGGGGGGGTTAACTTAGGTTGGTATCTCGGCCATTTCTAGGAATTTTGGCCCCACATTTTCAACATGGGGTTCTTGGAACCCCACCTCCTGAACACTGTCAATGTCATTCCGTTACTCAGTCCCAAAAGGTGATTTCATGGTCGCTGCATGGAATCACCTTTCAGGACCAATTAATGAAATATCAGTGCCACTGTTCATGAGGTGGGGTCCAAAAAAGCCCATGTGGAAAATTTGGTGAAAAAATTCCAAATAATTACTGCATTACTATGCACACTCCTAACTTCACCAGTTTATAATATTTTCACTCCAGATCTTCAACTGCCATTATTTCACACCTCCTTATGAACAGTATATCTGTCATTTTTCATATCCTGCCTGAAACACGTTTTCGCATCTGTGTCACTGAATGACTGTCACTGCAAAATCACCTTTTGAGACAAGTGAATGAAATGACAGTGGCACTCTTCATGAGGTGGAGTCGGTCATAACAATGCTACATTGTTAACATTTTCACACCAAATGTTCAAACAACAAAGTTAAGAGCATGCACTTAAATTGGCAAATGCAGGCTCGTACGTTTGGTACTTTTCAATATTTTGACCCCAAATTTTCATCATAGCCATTTCTTCACTGCACCTCATGAATGTGACATCTGCCATTTTCCAGATCCTAGGCAAACTGGTTTTTTTGCATCCCGAAAGGTGATTTTGCAGCCACTGTGTAAAATAACCTTTCGGAGAGGAGTTGAAATTGCACTCTTCCTTTCCTCATGAGGTGGCATAGTAAGAGGGCTATGTTGAAAATGTGGTGTAAAAATATTGCAAAACAATGAAGTTATGAACCCGTCACACGACAAACATTTGGCATTTACAAATGCTTGTTGTTAAAGTAGTTCCTATACTGCTGGAATACTTGCTTCTCTAGTGGTCACTAGAAGGAGCAGTTGTATCTCATTAAAATGATGAGTTATTGCTCATTGTCAGTCCTGCATCATTCTCCCCCTTTAATTTTTTTTGCTTATTTTCAGTTTCCTGGTCTTCGCTGCCTGCCCTGAGGACTGGGAAGAAAAGCTTGCTCTGTGAACCAGAATCCTATTTGAATACCGTTTTGTTTTTTTTGTCTGTTGCTTTACAAGTTCCCAGTCATCGCTGCCTACCATGAGGACCAGGAGTACCCTGCCGGA
Organism: Neoceratodus forsteri; assembly: GCA_016271365.2. NCBI lineage: Eukaryota > Metazoa > Chordata > Ceratodontiformes > Ceratodontidae > Neoceratodus > Neoceratodus forsteri. The sequence continues at coordinate 775,649,843 of CM057449.1, read as the reverse complement.
GAAAATGTGCATCTCTGACATCAGGAGCAGAGTGGGAGAAGTATCGAGCTACTCTTGTGGGTGTTAGATTATTGCAGAAATAACTCTTGAGCTTGCTGACTCCAGAGTTCAGTTTCGGTTGTTGACCACTTGACCTGAAGGTATGCGGGTGGGTGGGTGGGGTGGCAGAGCAGCATGTTTCATTTTAATGGTCTGTCCCCCCCCATGGAGTAGCAGTACTTTGTTTTTATTTCTGTAACATGCTCATCGGAGATCATCTGAATTAGTGCTTCAATGGGGTGCGAGTTGTGTTTTTTAATTTTACTGTGAACAGGTGGGTTTAAACAGACTGATGGGGGGACAGTGAGGGAGAAGGATGAGAGAGCAGGCAGCTGTAAGATTTTTCACCTTGGTGACTCTTTACAAAAGCTGTTAGCTGTTACCAGATAACTTCTGTGTGTGTGTGTGTGGGGGGGGGGGAGCGGAATGGATCTCGTATAGTCTGCCACTTGCTCTGTAAGGGAGCAGAAAATGTATACTGTATATTTTAGATATATGCTGTTTGTTGTTGGGAAGAAAATGCCAAATAAATGTGTTGGGATATTTTACATGTGCCACATATGACTGGTCTCGCTAAACGATTATAAAAAAAAAAAACATGGCTGCAGTTTGAAATTATCTGCCCAGTGCTTCAGCCAATAACAAAGCAGGCTGGGCACAAAGATTCTTTCTTGGGCATGAGGCAGGTTTGGGCTGGGACTTTTTATTTGGTGGGCATCTATTGAAAATTGATGTACCCCTGTGGAATGATACTAGCCAACCAGATGCCTCCAAATAAAAAGCCCATTTTCTAAGAGAATTTAATTCACACCCGAGGTGTGGGATGCTACATAAACCCTGTGGTTGAAGCCCGGGGGGGTTATTAAAGCATCTCACACTGTGGGTGTGCATTAAATGCTCATATGCACACTTCCCTATCTTTTATTTTATTATAATTGCTGGTCAGCAATTTTTCTAAAGCCTACCTTGTGTGAGCATGTCTGTGTGTGTCTCTCTCTCGTGCTCTCTCTCTCTCTCTCTCTCGCTCTATCTCTCACACCCGCTCTCTCAAATGACAGCATGTCACATGCCTGTCAAATATTCAAGAAAGAAATAGCACAAATACACATTTTTAACCTGAAAACCAAAACCATACCGTCAACCAAAATTCTCCCAAGATGTAATACCAATATCCTCCCAAGGGTGTATACTGATCCAAGCCAACAACCTGGGCTGTCCAGTGGATCTCACAACTAATGAACGCCATTGCAGCAGATGCCCCAGACCCTCTTACCAGTCTACACACACACACACACACACACACACACACACACACACACACACACACAGTCTCTGTCTGCTTGCCCATCTCATTTTTTTCTTTACTTCTTTTTTTAGTCTTTTGTTGTCTTTTTTTTTTTTTTTTTAACTCGCATAATATTCTCCCAATTGTACTGGTGCTGCAAGTTAAGCCATGGTCCCAAAGCAGAGAAAGAGCAGGATCAACCAGATATAGCTTTGTAGATGGCAGGATCAACCAGATACTATAAAAAAATAAATAAATAATAATGAGAGTTAAAGGAGGTGTTTGTGGCTGCTCCGTCTTTGGCGGATCCTCAGTGAATGAAAGACGGAGCTGCCATGTCGCGAGTGCCTTCAGCCCGCCAACACATGGAACAGAAGCCAATAAGGGAGAAGCACTGTCCAGGGCACGTGAATGCCATAACAACCAGCAGGTTATTATGACAAATATCAACTGGGTCAGCCTATACAGAAAAATTGCTGGCCAGTTAGTATATGTGATTTAACATAATTTAGGTAGAAACTTGACAACACATGTTAAAGCATGAGTGAAACAAGGGTTGGACTAAATACACAGTAGACAGTGAAAACTATTCAAAACATAGCAAAGCATTAATATATTTACTTTAAGACAGGGTAGGATTCACTATGCACTTGTGAAACCCCACATTGCCTTAAGTTTCAGGGTTTCAGGTTGTGTAAGATGGGTTTCTTGTAAAAAGCAATTCCGGCTCCCTCTTACCTCAGGTGGTCCAGAATCATCTTTCTCTTTATGAGCATGTGGATGTCCTTAACATTCCAAGAAATCTACCTAAGGCTATGCTCTGCTGCATTTGAAGGTATGAGAAAATTGGAGCAGCTACTTATAGGGTGACACCATGTCATCTAGCATCCATACAGCAGTGAGAACAACACACAGTCCTGTAATGCTAATGTAGTCCTAGTGGTGTGCTAGTGGTACTATTGCCAGTAGACTGGGTTTCACACCTGGTAGTCTGAGTGTCTCTTTATAAATTTTACTGATTTTCTGGAGATTTTCTGAGATATGTAACCAAACAAGCAAAAACACTTTACTGTAGAACATTGTGAAAATATGTGTAACCATAACTAACTGTTAAACATCCAGTTAACACTAAAAACAAACTGTTCTCCCAGAGGGAACAAAAGGGCTTTGCCTACAGTGGGGTGGAGGCCCTTGAAGTGTCTGCCCATTGGTTCCAGTGTGTTCATCTTTGTTGTGGAACATGCTACGTGGTTTTGGCTGTGTCAGCCAGCCCATGTTTCAGAATCTGACCAGATGTACACCTCACTCTGGAGGCGATAGTCATGTAATATGCATGGAGAAGGTGAGGAGCAAGGGGGAAATGTGGAGTGACTCAGTATACCCTCCTAACAACAAGGGAAATATCCAGATCAATGTGTTCTTTCTTCTGGTTTTAATGAGGGAGGACCTAGAGGAGAGTGCCAAGCCGTTCAGCTTGGTGAGGAAGGACATCGGTACTGATGTTATGCCCATCCATGCAGACTGCTGCCAATTGGCTGGGGGGGGGTAGTGTATACAGTTCTCAACAACTTGTCCTTTGTGGGGTGAAGAGCAAGAAAAGCAGATGTGTACCAGATTTCTGTAGGAAGATAGGCCAGGAGCTGCCAGGTTTAATTCCACCTACTTTTCCACCAATCTCATGTGTTCGATGTTTGGGCTGGGGATGCCTTCGCACTGGCAGATTCAGAGAGATGTGAGCAGGACTACTAGGCACATTTAAGAATGGTTCCACACTCATCTTCTCTGTCAGCTCCTTACTTGTCAGTGGTAAGCAACCACAGATAACAAGGGAGCAGTAAGCATGCAGAAGAGGGGGAGGGACAATGGAGATCCAGCAACCTGGTAGCATTGGAGTGCACCTGGTCCATACTGCTCTGTATGGAGTGCAAAGGGGGGTTCCCTGGTGGAGGCAGGATTCAAGAGGTCATCTACATTATTTCTATCCCCTTTTTCTAGTAGAGAGATGAACATGTGCCTCTCAGCAGACAGCGTATATGTGCACAATGTCCTCTTTGCACATTCAAGGAGGACAATTCTCATGAGTGCACAATTCCATGCTGCTGGTAGCAGCTGCTGGACCTTGCCTCATAGCCTAGGCATCTCCATGTAAGAGAGAATTTAGTGGGAGATGGGGAGGTTGGGAAGACCAATCATGGCCATTGTGAGAAGCCAGGCCTTCTCGCTCAGTGTCTCGGTAACTACACAATAGCTAAAAATCAAGCCGAGACCCTCAGTCATGACCTGGATGCCTCCCAACCTCAACTCATCCCTACCCCACATCCGTTCCCAGCCCTTACTGCCAGCATGCTTCTGTGAAGTTAAAAAGCACAAGTAATTCTATTTACACATCCCAGAGAGGCATTGAAAGGGGAAGGAAAAATGGGGGACTGGGAAGGGACTGGAGGTCAAGGCAGTAATGAAAAACCTAATACTGTATTTGGAAATGTGTGATTTCAGTTCCATGGGAAAACAACCCATATGGAAAAAATATATATTTTCCATATATGGCCAAAAATGCATTTGAAATAATACAACAATTGCAACTTTTTGTTAGGTTTCAAATATATAAAATAGTAGCAAAATATAGTTGTGTGTATATGTGTGTGTGTGTATATGTGTGTGTGGTGTGTGTGTGTGTGTATATATGTATATGTATATGTATATGTGTGTGAATGGGCAACATATGGAAAATGCATTCTCAATGTAAAACTTAGTTGCATATGATGTTTTATATATGGTCCATATATTGTTCCTGCATGTCTCATATATACACCATATATTTTCTCAATATTTTATATGTTTAAAACATACCAAAAAGTGGCCAATTTATGTAAATTTAAAATGCATTTTTGGCCATATATGGAAAATATATAATTTTTTCCATATGGGAATGCAGTTCTTCAGCACAATCAACTGGATATAACACAAGTAGGCAGTGAAGAACAGTCTAATGCTTCAAAAGCCTATGCTTGCTAGAGGGGTTCCTGGTGAGATCAGATGCAAGATACTGTCAACAATCCACTGCTCTGCCTTGGGTTGGGTGCAGATGATGCCAGACTCTCCACCACCATGCTGTACCACTGCTGCTCATTCAGCCCATGTTCAGTAGACATCCACTTGCTGTGCTTGGAGGGTAGCTGTCACTAGCTTCATTGGGGAATCTGGGAGTGGGGTGGCTAGGGGAAGAGCAGCTGGGTTGCCTTTTCACTTTTGGGCTGGTTCACCAGCAGCGTCTGAGCTGGCTGCTGACCTGCCAGAGTCTATGCTCACATCTCTACTCAGTTGGGTCTGGTCATCTGCCCTGTTCATTGCTTATCTCTGCCCTGGCAGTTACAGCCTCTTCGCTGTAGAGGCCTGTCAGTCCATTGAGTCACCTGGGTCTCTGTTTTTCAGTTGGCTGGGGTGCTATATATTCCATGTTGGCTTGTGCTGGCCTGCTTTTTGCTGTTGCCCACTGGTATTGTTCCTTTGCTGCCATAGGTTGGATTTATTTGCCCAGTTCTTAACCATGTAATGTTATGTCTCTTCCACAGTGGGGAAAGTATGAGGAACACCATTCTAATGTATGCTTAACTTGGCTGGGTACTGGAGTTTGAAAGGGATCCCTATCTCCTGGAGGACTCTCTTCACCCACTGGTAGCCTTTCCACCTTTTAGCCAGTTCTTTATGGTAGTTAGGTTAGTTAAATGTTTTCACCAGAAAAGGCATATTGAGCAGATCTGCTTGTTTCAGATGCATCTTGGGGGGAGAGAAATAGACAAATTATAATACAGTTAATGAATTAATATGTAAAGTTGGCAAAATGTATATTCAGGCAGATTACATTACAGGATAAACAGTACAGGCTGGGTCATGAATTACATCAGCAATTACAAAGGACAATACAAAGTGAGTGGTGGAGACATAATGCATACAGACAGCAGAGCAAGTGCTACACAAAGAATAGAGGAGAGTGGAAGAAGGAGTTAGGAGCAGCTGCAGGAGAGGGAGATGAAATTACAGAGAAGGGAGGAAAGGGAGCAGGGGGTTGGAGCATTGCAGCTGTGCAGGGGACGGGTATTCCATAGTTTAGGGAAGTGATATGAGAAGGTGGCCTGGCCAGCAGTTGAGGACTGAGAAGGAGAGCAAAGGACCAATGGTCGGTGTTCAAAGGGATATGGTGAGGGAGGAGAGAACTGAGGTGAGATAAGAGGAGAGTGATCTGAACCAATATTTGGCTACAAAGCTGGCACAGTGGGCAATGTGCCTGTCAACAAGAGAGAGGAAGGAGAGAGATTTATAGAGATAACAGTAGTGGCTCTGGGGTGGGAAGTCAGATCAAAATGACATAATGAGTGGAAGCGGTTATCCAGTCTGACTAAGGAGGACTTGGAAGCAGCACTGTAGATTGTGCTGCCATAGTCTAAAATAGGAGCATCATTTTCTGGACAAGCGCACGCAGGCGGCAGGGGATGCACACACAGTTCCTATATAGTACGGCAAGAGTGGAGTGCAGTTTCTTCTGGATGGCATCCACATGACCAGAGAAGTTGAGTTTTCAGTCGAGCCAGACCCTGAGATACCTAAAGGAGATAATCCTCAATCGTAGTCCCATCCAGGGTGTTGAAGGAAAGGAGGGAGGAATACCTAGACAGTCTCTGCCTAGTGCCTAAGGTCAGGAGGCTGTCTTCTAGGCATTAAGAACAGCTGGTTTGAGCTGAACCAGAGCTGAACTTTGTCAAAGTCCAGTTGAGTCTGGTCACCACATCAGAAGGAGAGGGGCCAGAGGTGTACAGGACAGTGTTGTACGCATACATGTGAATGGATGTAGAGGTACAGACAGCAGGGAGGTCATTTAGGAAGACAGAAAAGAGAAGAGGGCCTAGGACAGAGCCTTGAGCAATGCTAGCACTGATGGGGAGGGAGGGGGATAAGGAGTCACCTATCTTAACTGACTGAGTCCTAATCGCTAGGTAGGAGTGGAACCAGCTAGTGGTATGAGCCAAGAGTCCTGCTGCTGTGAGTTTATCAAGGAGGAGGGGGTGTGATACTGTGTCGAAGGCCTTGGTAAGGTCAACAAAGATCACAGTGGTGATAAGGCCCTGATCCATACTGGAGAGAATGGAGTCAGTAAGTTGAATGAGGGAGGTAGAGGTTGAGTGGAATTTCTGGAAATCAGACTGGAATGGCGTGAGAAAGGATGAAGAGTCAAGAAAAGGAGATCTAGGTACTGCCATGTGTTCCTGATATTTTGTGAGGATGGAGAATAAGGAGGTATGGTGGCAGTTGCCTGCATTGGAGGAGTCACCACCACTGGGGACTGGTACAACTGTGGCATGCTTCCAGGAAACAGGGACTGAGGGTAGAGAGGAAAGAGATTTAAGAAAGAGGCAAGTGGGAGGCGATGGCAGTCCAGAGAGATGCAGAAGTTCATAGTCAATCCCACCAATCTCTTGTACTTGGTAGGGTTTAGGGCTAGAAGGGCCTTGAGAATGTTTGACAGGGACATGGGAGAGAAAGAAAAAGAAGGGGGTGAAAGCGGGGTGCAGGTAGGTGGTGTAAAGGGGGAGGCAGAGCGAGAGGAGTAGGGAAAGAAGAGAGAAGGGAAGCACAGGACATGAAGTCAGTACTGAATTCAGTAGCCATAGTGAGGGGATCAGAAAGGGAGGTGTCATCCACCCTGAGGAATGGTATGGGGGTGGGGGCTGAGCAGGTAAGAAGAGTGCTTGGATGACCTTCCCGAATTTTGAAGGATGGCTGATGTTTGTTTTGGAAGGAGGCAGAAAAGTACTCTGCGTTGGCAAGTCTAATAGCCATAGTGCACGTGTTCTGAAGGGAGTGGTACATATAGAGGTCAGCTGGGGAGCCAGTGGTCTTATGCACCTTCCATGCTTGATCTCGCGCACATAGGAAGGTCAGCAGTTCAGCTGTGACCCAAAGGAGGTGGGAACTTCCTGTCCAGGTTCTTCTGAGGGGAGCATGGTAATTCCAGATGTCCAGGAATTTGTCCTTAAAATAGCCAAAGGCTGAGTCTACAGAGGAGGTGGAGGGGATGGGTGACCAACCAATATTTGCCAGGTCCTCCAGAAGGGGACCCAGATCCAAGGATCTGAATGAGTGGATCAATAGGAGTTTATGGGAGGCTTTGGGTCTATGGATTTTCCATATACAATAGATCATGTAGTGGTCACTAAGAGCATCTGGAAGAATACCGGGATCAGTTATCAGATGTAGGTGGGAGGTGAGTGCCCAGTCTAATAGGGTATGGCTGAGGGTTTTTCTTAGGTGGGTGGATTTGGTAAGTAATTGTCAGACTTGAGGGGAATGTCATCACAGGTTTTGTAAGAGAAGGGAGAGCCAATTTAAAGAGATTCACCAAGCTGATTGCTTGCACCACATACAGTGGTGCCTTAACACTACGTGAATCATTTGGTGCATATGGTGTGAAAAAGAACATTGTAATATTCTTGTAAAAACACTCAAAATTGCAGTGACTGGTTTTTGCTGTTTTCCTGGTATATAGCACCACCCACACTCCTCCCCCGCGCACAGGCATATTATGATGTAAGGCCAGTGAGAGTACGGGGATGTGCTCCATTCTAGCCTATGGGGGGGCTATTTTCCAATCAATTTTATGTATTATAATGGTAAACCAGTGATCAATCAAGGACACAGATCGACTAACAACGGCCTTGTTAGTCGATCGGTGCCATGATTGATCACTAGTTTACCATTACAATACAAAAAATCAATTGGAAAATAGCCCCCATAGGCTAGAATGGAGCATGTCCTCATGCTTTCCCTGGTCTTGGATCATAACGTGGCTGTGTGTGGGGGCACAGCATAGGTGGCGCTATATACCAGGAAGACAGCAATATCCAGTGACTGCAATTTTATGAGCATTTTTTGCAAGAATATTACAATGTTCTTTTTCACACCATATGCACCAAATGATTCACGAGGGTAAGGCACCACTGTATGGTGCAGATCTAAATATTTTTACATTACTAGATCTCTTTAAGTTGAAATTCCCTAGAATGTGTGGTTCACCAACTGAGGCATGCGTTGTGAGGATAGTGGAGAGGTCAGAAATTGCTGAGGTGGGAGGCCCGAGCAGTAATATACTCCAGCCACAAAATAGGGAGAGAGATGGGAAGGAGAGGAGGAGAGTTTAACGAGTAACACCTTGAAAGCAGAAGGGAAAGATGGAGAGTATAGGTGGAACTGAGAGGAGGAGAAATACATGGCCACAGCACCACCACCACTGCAGATCCTATCCCTCAGGACAGACCACTGTACAGAGAGGCTAGAAACAAATGTACCTGGGCTATCTGGCTAGCTAAAGCTACTTACTTTAAGCAAGCCCTCACCTCCTCCTGGGGCTCCAGGAGAAAAATTCTGGAGCAGTATTAAAGAACTCTGTGAGAAAACTGTATCCCCTGCACCTGCTCAGCTGCCAGTTGATGGGGTATCTCCCAGGATCCTACTGCTATCTCCAACACCCTCAATACTGCCTTCTCAGACCTCAGTCACATCCTCCCCCAGAGCTTCTTTGACCCGATTCCAAACTGCCCTATGGACATTTCAGCCGCCACTGATCACCCCCTCTTCCGGCTGCAAATTGTCTCCTGCAGTGAAGCAAATGCTATCTCACCAAAGTCCTAGTGAATTTTGCTATAGCAACGACTCCTGGATCTCAGACTCCTCCAGCTTACACTGGATGTGACCCTGCCCCAGCTCACCAAAATACTTAACTTGTCCTTATGCCTCAGCCAGTTCTCCATGCCCTCGAAAAGAGCAGTTATAACCCATATTCTGAAGAATGGTGATCGCATCTCCACCAGTGGTTATCCGCCCATTTCGATCCTACCCCCCCAAGGCACTTGAAAAAATTGTGTTGGACCAGCTCACAGATTACCTAGCCAAGCATAACCTGCTCTGTCATGAACAACACAGCTTCCAGAGGAGTCACAGCACTACCACTGCCTTTCTCGAATTTACATCATATATACATGAGGCTCTGGAACAGGGTTACCTGGCTGATGCAATCTGCGTCGATTTCACCAAAGCATCACTACCGTCAGTCACGTGTTGCTTCTCTACCCTTCCTTCTCAGAACATCTCCCTTGAGGCCGCCTTCTGGTTCAAAGATTCTCTCTGGCTGTACTCAATAGGTCAAATTAACACCACACTCTCCTCCAGTAGACCAGTCCTAACCGGGATCTCACAAGGGTCCATACTTGGGCCATTGCTCTTCACCCTCTTCCTGAACTCCCTACCCAAATCCTGCAGTGGGAAGCCACTGCTCTATGTGGATGTTGCCATAGTTTTTTTGAAACACCTTCATCCTAACTCCCTCCAAATTACCTTACAGGGCTTCTTTGGGGAACTTGAAACCTGGTTCTCTGAGCACCGCCTAATACTGAACTACACCAAGACAACGTCTATGATCTTTCTCACCACCAGAGCCCCACAGTAGCTCCTCGTTAATAATCACAAACTCCCTAGGCAGCCCGCTTGAACAGGTCTCTTCCTTCATACCTGGGTGTCACCTTGGACACCTCTCTCACCTACCACACACATATTCAACACATCTCCTCCTCAATTAACACCAAGCTGGGGATCCTATACAGACATAAGCACTGTCTACTCCCCAGGCAATCTGACTTGCTGTGTCTTCCTCAGTCCTATCCTTGGTGGATTATGGCATTGTGATCTATGAAACTGCAGATCAAACTGCCCTAAAGTATGTTAATCTAGCCCTTGATAAAGCCTGCCACCTGGTCTATGGATGTGACCAGTTAACCCACACATGCAAGCTGTACAGCTTTATGGACTGGCTGAACTGAAGGTAGGCTTAAGTATCACACTGCCTCCTTGCAAAAAGATACTTCAGAAGCAAGCACCCTATGGCCTATACCCCTCATCCAAATAGTCTCACACAGAAGGGCCCCAGATGTTCTGCCAATACCTCCTCCTAGTCCCCATTGTAGGACCTCCCTTGGTAAAAGGTCCTTCTGCTGTCATGCCCTCCTATGACTAAACAGCCTACCATCTCTATCTCAATGTAACCCAATCTTGGACAATTTAAAGCCAGTCTCAAGACCCTCCTCCTTGACTCCACAGCCTGTGACTGTAAATAATATTTCACCTTCTTTCTGAATCTCTCTAGGATGTATATTTTAAAAAGGTTTAGCTTTATTCAGTTAGGATGCCCGCAGGAAAGGGACAACATGACTGTTGTATCTCACGATTAATTTCCCTGTTCCTTCTTTCACTGTATATACTGTAAATTATGACTCAGGGTCCATTTAAGACCTCCCCTGAGCTGTAACCTGCCATATCTATATAACTATGACCCAGGGTCTACTTTAAGACACCTGAAGCTGTAACCTGCCAATTGTATATATTTTCTGTACTCTATTATTTATGTATTGTATTGTTTATGTTGTGTATGAGTATTTTTCTGATGTGGGGCCTTTACAAAGGAGTCTATGACTCAAAAGATTGTAATTCCAATTCTCTTCAATAAATAAATATCCTATTGGATGAGGGTGTAACTGGGGATGGAGATGGCATTATCGTGGATTTTTGGGGAAAGCCAAGACTCAGAAATAATTAGTATATCAAGTTGAAGATTGAGTTTGAGAGACTGGAGAAGGGTTATCTTGGGGAGGAGGCTTCTGATTTTGAGATGTGCAATTTTCAAGCCTTTGCGAAGACAGGTGGGGGGGTAAGCTGGGCCAGGGTTAGGTTCAGTATCACCTGTGCCTAGAAGTAGCAGTGTGATTAGCAGCTTGATAGGAACTGATATCAGTCTATGTGACAGCAAGCAGGGCAGACAACTGTGGGAAAGGGGCTAGCAGTGATCCAAACAGTGCAACGTGGTGGCAAAGGGATAGGAGGAGGGAAGATCCAGGGGGCCAGGGGCAGGGGTACTAGTCTATAATAATGTGATTCCTCTGCCATATCAAAGAGCCTCTGTTCTATGCCAGTACCAAAATCTTTTCTCTGATTGGAAATCTTAGACAACAGGTTGTGATGGGCAGGGGTATGTCTCCTGGTTTTGGTAGCAGGTTGAGACTCTGGTGTGCCCTCTCAGTTTCCAGGAATACTTTCAGCAGTGAGATCTCATTATATAAATCCAGCCACATCTCATTGCTTTGCACCCTAGGGGAAACGAATGAATCAAAGATTATTTCTGTGACTGCTCAGCCCACTACCACAGTAGTCCCTGTAGTCTCTCCAGCTCCTGGATGCAAGCCTCATAGCAAGTGTCCTCATCATTGATGTAGGAGAGGTATGCTTGTCTATCTCTCACCACGTGTTGGAGTGCCTTCATTTTTTCATCAAGCATGGCCATGGAGCTCTTAAAACAGTTATTTCTTTTCTTGTTGTAAGAGACGCCTGATTTTGGTTGTGTTTGTGAGTATAGGTGATGCTGGTCCTCTACCATCTTCCTGCAATTTTTATACAGTCGATGACTTCAAAATCCAATATCTCAGTGCCAGATCAAATTTCAGTGCAAGCCTCAGTTATTCATTCAGGCCCTTTTGGTTTGCATTGAACACTGTAGGTTTGAACAAAATCAGTAGAATTTCCATGAAAATCTGGATGAAAATGTACCTGTGTAACACAGAGCTGCTCTGTCAAGCTGCCATCCCATTCCATGGTTCACCAAGGGTTTCTGTTAAATGATGTAAATGCTGAATTACAAGTTGATTTTAACTTGGTTCAAAACTGGCTTAGTGACAAATGACTTGGTATTGAATGTGACAAAAAAAGCACATTAGATTTTGAAAAGACAGTCATTGCCATCACAGTTCCCCTTCTTCTCTAATCAAGATAGTGGGGGAATGGTGATAGAAAGTGTAGAAAATGTTAAATATTTACGATATACACTTGACTGTACATTGTCATTTGAGAATCATGTAAATAGGTTGATCAAAACTACACACATAAGACTGGGCCAACTTTACCGATTAAAAAATCGTTTGACTGCTAATTAAAGGAAACTTTTATCCCAGTCATTACTTCTTTATTTGTTGGACTACGGTGCCACAGTTTACATAACTGCTACAGACACATTAGTTTCTAGTGCAAAAATTTTATATAATTCCATCTGTCAATTTGCCCTGTCTGGTTCAAAAACAACACATCACTGCATTTTGTGTAATAACTTGAAATGTGTTGTGCACAAGCTGCAACCAGCGGAGGGTCCCTCCAGTGACCCTGAAGTAAAGAGAATTGCAGTAGTTGAGCCTTGAGGTAAAAAAGGTATGTACTAGTATTGGAAGGTCTTTAGGAGGAATGAGGGGCTTCATCCTGGCAATATTCCTCGAGTGGTAAATACTTTTGACAACAGAAGACACCTGAGCCTCAAGAGTCAATCTTCTGTTCAGGATCATGCCAAGATCTCGCACCCTCTGCGAGGCCATCAACCAAGTGGACCCCAGAAACAATCCTGTGCCCTCTCCGGATGCACTCCCATCATACCTGTGACCAGACTCGATCACCAGCTTCTCCATCTTGTCAGGGTTCAGTCGCAATCAGCTGGAGGATGTCCAGTCATTGATTTTCATCAAACAGTTGTTAATCACATTTACAGTGTTGTGTGTTCCAGGGGCCAAGGACAAATACAGCTGGGTATCATTTTCTGCATAGCAGTGAAAGTCCACACTGTATTCCTGAATGATCTCACCCAGCAGCAGAATGTATACTGTAAACAGCATCGGCTATAAGATTGAATCCTGAGGTACTCCATGTCACAGGGCATTGGGAGGAGGAGAAATTCCATCACTACCTGCTGCACTCTGTCAGAGAGAGGACTCAAACCAGTTGATGACAGTACTGACGAGTCTGCAGTACTCATGGAGATGATCGAGAAGCTCACTCAATGTGATCCACAGTATCAAAACTGACGAGAGACCGAGGAGAACAAGAATTGACCTGTATGCCCTAAGGAGGTCTTTGTGCACCCTAACTAATGCTGTTTCAGTACTGTGTCTGGTCCTAAACCTGACTGAATGGCTCATAGATGTCAAAGAACACGAGGTGATCTTCAAGCTGTTGCGCCAAAGTTTCTCAACAACTTTGCTCAACAATGGCAAGTTGGAGATGGAATGGAAATTCTCCAGGATGTCAGGGTTGAGAGATGGTTTCTTCAAGAGGGGTCTCACCAAGGCTTCATTCAAGGCCTCTGGAAAGACACCCTCTGACATTGAACACCGGACAATCTTCATGAACATGTGGCCGACAGCCCCAGCACATCTCATCCAGAAACGGGTCAAGGCTGGGTCCAGTTCATAATATGTGTGCATTAGCTCTGATATCACCTCTATGACCTTGGTCACCTCCACAGGTTTAAACTCTTCCCAGACCGACAGAGTGGCTCTGCTCCTCCCAGTCTGACCACTGTGAGACAAAACTTGCCTCACTGACGGATCCTTAACTGTGTAGAGGACACCGCAGATAAGAACAGAACAAACTCATCACATAAGGTGGTTGAGAAAGCTTTTTTCAGCTGCAGACAGACTTGGTGAAGTAGTCTGTCTACAGTCCAAAATAGCTGAGGAGGTCTATTCTTCCTTGCGCAATTTCCTGGACAGAAATGTTACCTTGTTACGGTAATTGCCCCTTGGTGGTCATCATAATGAGCACGCAAGGACAGTTTGTCCTCCTCAGACTAGGTCTTTTGCCAGCAATGCTCCAACTTCCGACCCCTGATCATCACCTTGAGATCTCCATCAAACCAGGGGGATTTCAAATGAGAAGATCTGGGTCATATACGGACTGGTGCAATGGTGTCAAGCACTTTGGATACCACCTTGTTATAGGTAGCCACCGCCTCACTGATGTCCACCGCACATGCAACTTCCACCCTACAGTAGATAAGTCTGCCATCACCAACAGTCCCTCTGAAGACAAACCCCTTAAAGGGTGATAGCTAACCATCTCCACAGTGGAGGGCCTTTCAGGAGGAGCCCCAAATGTGAATTTCACCGTAAAGTGATAAGACCAGCTGACCTGATCAATCTTGAGGGTTCCAACCTCAAGACCCAGCAGAAACACCAGATCAAGCATGTAGCCAGGGTGGTGGATCTCAGAAGTAACCACTTGTACTAGGCCCAGTAATGACATCAACTGAAGGAGGTCATAACTGAATTGTGAGGATTCGTCATCAACCATGTATTGGAAGTCCCCAGGATTAAACACCTGGGGACTCCAGCACCTGGTCGACAATGAAGTCCACAAACTCCTTCAGGAAATCTTCTCCAGCACCCGGAGGGTGATAAATGAGGAAAATCCAGCAACCTGCACCTGGACCTCCATGCACTGCCACACACTCAAAGGACCTGGCCGTTTTTAACCAGGTGTATGTTGAAACCCAAGCAGGATCTGAAAAGATCGCCACACCCCACCCCTGCATTCCTCCTCGACAGTGCGCTATGGAATACTCATCGAGGATGGCCACCTCCAGAACTGGCCTGCATCATCACCCAGCCAAGTTTCCATGATGCAAGCCACATCAATGGAGGAAATCAAGTTTCTATAATTGTGGTCTTGTCCTTATCGACTTGGCATTGCATAGAACTGTCCAAAGGGGATGTGGACACCTCTGGCCCCTTGGCTGCCTGCTCACTTAGTCTGGTTGACCCCTGGGGACAGAGAACAAACACATCTGGCCTCTCAAGGCCCTGCCTATTCCTACGGTGTCTTCTGCACCCAACCACACCATACCGCTACCTCCACTGCACCCACCGCGCCTGCCACCATTGACCTATGCGCACCCTAGTAATCTCAAGCTCCTGCTGTGCCTTGCTGCAGTAGCTGGTACCGGGAGGTTAGAAAAGGGTGAAGGTTGCATCGCTGGGAAGAAGCATAGGTCAGTAGCAGAGGGCCATGACTCCAACACATCCTGACCAGACCGAAATATCACCAACTACTAAAAACAGCCCAACTTGACTTGCCCTTTTAAATAGCAAGGACAGTACTAACCTACTGGGCTGCACTTCAAACAATTTTTACCCTCCCACAACCACACAATCATCTAATTACAAAATTACACTAACCACTCACACCTCCCAGACACTCATCCCTCACAAAACCACTAATTTCCTACCCCCAAACAACTCACCCACAACAATACTTAAAGTAAAATAATAAATAAATATAAATATGGGAGAGCCAGTAAAGTGTGATGTGATGTAAACAGTTTCTATCCACTAAGGGATTCAGAAAATCAGTTTACAATTTGAAAAATGCAGTTACCATGAAACACCAGCAGTCAGTCCAGCCTTGGCATTAGATTCCAATGAACCAGTTCCAAAGTCTCAGATAGGAGGGAGAAAATGGCACTCACACCACCATAATCCAGATAAAATTAATCAATTGCTGGGGCGAATAGAAAGTGTCATGAACGGCCAACTTTAGCAGGCTTAATTTGGCACTTCCCTCACAAGAGCGAAATATAGGCTTACACAGATCTTTCCATGTAAACTCTTACCCTTGCAGGACCACCATAGATCGTCAGGTAAAGAAAGTTCCACTCTCACCAGTACTTTATGATAGGCCAGATGCTTCAAAAATCAAGAGAGGGCACACAAACGAGGAACCCAAGGCTAAAACTTGCAAGGCCACCGAGTTACTGATCACCAATCACCAAACGCTCAGGCAGTTCTCCAGATCACCAGGTTCTCCAAATCCATGAACAGTGTAAATAGCTCAGTCCAAAGCCACTGAAGATGAACACAGACCCCTATGAAAAGGGAGGATTACTTGACTTACACTGAGCCAATAGGAACAACCAGGTTCAAAGGAGAGCCATTCCTCTCCAATCAGAGTACTCTTCTCTGACCCAGCGCTAAGCTCCTGGACAGGGTTAGGCAATGGCAAGCAAGCGGGGTTCTCTCAGGAGGCAGCATAGCTCTCACCTTAGCACCATGCTGGTTACCCTCACCGCTCACTGCTATATCACTTCTCCAACTCCTTCTTTGGCCATAAGCAGCAAAGGACTCCCCCAACCTTCTCCTTCCTCTCTGATTTCCATAGTTATCTTCTGGTTAGCAGCTACACTTTTTAGGATTAAGAAAGTGCCCTCCACGTTCAAGCCCTCCACATCAATTTCAAAGACTCTTTGGTCTACAAATGGTAAGAATCCAAGTTCAAAACTTTGCTTTTCACAATGCAGTGTGAAAAGAGATTACAGTGCCGTGTACCACACACTCTGACCCTATCTAAAAATAAAACTACTCTCCTATTCTGCCTCACTGCTTCTACCCTGCCTATTACTCAAACCCTACACTAAAACTAACCAATAAAACAGCAATAAAATAATTTAAAAATTCTAAAACTTAGTTCTCCACTCTGCACTCTCCGAATTTTGTCAGTAGAAACAGTAATATGCTTAATTAAAAGGCTAACACAAGCTCATATCAGAGCTCCTGCAGACTGCAGCCCAGCGTGGCCGCCATCTTCAGCTGTCTTATACAGAATACACATTATGCCCCACTTTCCCCATAAATCATGGTGTCCCTTAGAAACTGACTGCTCTCAGTACTCCCTTGATCCAAAACCACCCCCAGGAGGTCGTTCACACCCTATTCTGGTCCTCTTCCTCAAATTCCAAGATAAAGAGCTAAGCATTCAGTTAGCCAGATAAAAAGCAGAGCTTCACTGGCAAGGCCACAGAACAAAGATTTTCACTGACTTCTTTCTTGCTCTGTCAGTGCACCATAGGGCCTTCACGATGGCTCGGAGGGCCTATTCAGGCCTGGTCCTTCCCATTCCCTCCACTACCTGGTTATGCCCAGAATCACAGCAAAAGGAGTTACCTACTTCTTTGACACTCCAGAGTCAGCTGAACTCTTCCAGAACTCTAGATGGCCTAAGATGGACCTCTGCCAATATTAGCCCGCTCCAAATAACAACTGGGATAGAGAATGTCATCAGCCCATGGACACAACCCCGGCCCCAAACAGTCAGAAAGGGAGGAAGCGGGGCCTGTCTACACAACTCCCACTTAGCGATGAGGACCA
This sequence comes from Neoceratodus forsteri, assembly GCA_016271365.2. Lineage (NCBI taxonomy): Eukaryota > Metazoa > Chordata > Ceratodontiformes > Ceratodontidae > Neoceratodus > Neoceratodus forsteri. The sequence goes on along the minus strand of CM057449.1, from coordinate 775,632,464 downwards.
GTGGCAGCTTCCACTCAAACAAATGCAGAAAAACAAGCACAGGACGTCTGAGACAGGTAGCAGGAAGGACAGATCCCTGTGTTTCTGTCCCCACAGCAGGAGTCATAGAGCCATCTCCAGGGACTCTTCTGGCTCAGCCCAAGTGGCACTGGGGCCCAGCAGATACACTGTACTACAAACCTGTGAGGAACCTTGAACCCATCCCTTCCCACCGACATGGTCCAAGACCCCGGCCCCAGTACACTCACTTTCCAAGACCAGGTCATAAGCTAAAGCTGCAGCTGTTACACAGGTCCCTCTGAATGGATCGACCAACTGTGAGATCCCGCTACTCCAGCTGCATCCACCAACCTGAACTGTATTCACAAACTCATATGTCATGGCAGTATGCCTAACCTTTTTATAGTGAATATCTTTTGACGTGTTATTGGCTTTTACATCCAGATGGTTTATCTTACAACTGGGCCTATGCCCCATTAGGACTCCTATCAATTAAGGCTGGTGCATTCTTAAAAGGGCAATGGCCATAGCCCTGTATCACCCGTCCTAAGCTGGGAAAGTGAATATCACCCCACTTAAGACAACATCTGGATGGGACTGCAGTAACAGTCCTCACATAGCCCCCCATAGTCCAGGCCTTCCCACATAGTCTGTGAGCCATCGGACCAGCCTGCATCTTCATTTCCTTACTATCCTTGATGCCCACACCCACCACCACCTGCTAGGAGGTAAATCACACCACCCTCCTTGGTCAGGCCAGTGCTCCATGACTGTGGGAGGGGGGGCTGACATCCCTGTTCATTCAGAGAGAATGGTGTGGTGGTCCAGTTAACAGATGACCAATTTGCTGTGAGGTTATGTCAGCAAAGTGGAGAGCAACCCCAGAAAAGAATGCCTTGGGGTACTTTTTCACTTTACGTATCCCTTTTTCCTTTTTTTCTTGGCAATAGCATTCAACCAATCACACATGAGGGCACATGAGAACAAGAGCAGGGATGTGCAAAATTGGAAAATTCACCCAGCGAAATATTTCATGTAATTAGTGCATTCCGCTAAATATTTCGCAGGGCGAAATTCAAAAATTTCGCCCGCAATTGGATGCAAAGTTTCGTCCCCAAGCTGGAGAAATTTTGCTTGCAGGCAAAATTTCACACCTGAGGGTGAAATTTCGCCACCTGTGCCAAAATTTCACCACCTGAGGGAGTAATTTCGCCTCCCACAGCAAATTGTTGTGGCCATTGCCCACTGGCCAAAATTTGCCCTGGTGTCCAGTGTTCCCCCCCAGCCATCACTGGCCATAATAATATGAAATAAGAACCACCCCCAAGGTTGCCCTACACCCCACTCCCAATTTGCCTTATTAAAAAAAAAATACTCTCCACTCCCTGGTGTCTAGTTGCCCCCCCCGGCCATCACTGGCAGTTATAATATTAAATAACCCCCCAAGTTCCCTGCATCTCTGTCTGTTTTATGGAAAAAAAGACAAAATCACCCTCCACTCTTTGGTGTCTAGTGGACTCCCCACCCCCAGCCCATTAATAGATATCAGCACCCACCCAGCTCCCCCAGTAACCCGATCGGGCCACTGGCACAGCCCTCCACTCACCTCCATGGCCAGCAGCCTGACTGAGTGCTTGAATGAATGAGAATGAGAATGAATGCGTGCACATATGCGCTTATTCATTCTCATACAAGCACTCAGTGGCGCTCAGCTGGGCTGCCGGCCATGGAGATGAGCGGAGGGCTGTGCCAGTGGCCCGATCGGGTTACTGGAGGGGAGCTGGGTGGGTGCTGATATCTTTTGATGCAGTGGGGGGGTAGGAGATCCACTAGACACCAGGGAGTGGAGGGTGATTTTGTCATCTTTTTCCCGAAAAACAATAGGAGGTGCAGGGTAACTTGGGGGGTGCTTATTTAATATTATAACGGCCAATGATGGCCGGAGGGGGAGAACCACTAAACACCAGGGAGTGTAGGGTATTTTTTTTTTAATAACACAAATTGGGGAGTGCAGGATAACTGTGTGTGGGGGAACTGGGGAGGGTTCAATTGACTTTGGCGGCCGTGACAGGCGAAATTGAGGGCTAAATTTTGCCGCAATTTCAATGTATTGATTTCGGACAGTGAAATTTCCACTTTGCAGCAATTTTGCCAGTGAATTTTAATTTCTCTGCATTCCTAGTCAAGAGGCCAGCATTACCTAGGTGTTAGCAGGCTTAGGAAGGGGTAGCTCACTGGGTTTGTTTCATAACTTCCCATTCCCCAAGCTCTCACACATCTGGTGAGGTTCCCCTTGGATACTCTATGCCAGAAAGGTCAGGTCACATGCTTAGCAGCCCACATGGGACTTGGGTTCCGTGAACGAGATTTGATTAACTCTTGTGTTGTCCCTTGAGACACCGAGGGCATCTTGGGCCTCAGAGAAGCCCCTGCCATACTCTGTCATGACTCATTGAATTGGGAAGGTAGATAGGAAACGATTTCTCTAATTAGTCTTAAGGGTTTTACTGGTTACCACTGTTACAGTTTCTGTTACTCTTGTGCCTTGGTAGCTGTTACACACAGGAGGAGCTATGGGAGGAGGAATGGACTGGGGAAGGAGGGACATTGCCAAGTCTAGATATACAGTACTGGTGGGAGGTCTAGGCTCATGTGGAGATTAATGCTGTGAGCTGGAATGTGAGGGACTGAACTCCCTATAAAATAAAAGAAGGCACAGGCACATCTAAAACACCTAAGGGCACACCTAGTATTTTGCAAGAAACAAAGATTTCTACCTTAGAAGCATAGAAATGAAAAGACTGTGGGTAAGTGGCACACAGTGTAGTCCCCACTTCCAAATGGAGAGTTTCCATCCTAATCCACAAAATTCTGAAGTGGGGTTAAAGATATGCACAGCAGACAAGGAGGGCAGATAGCTATTGATGAAGATAGCTACCCCTTCTGGGCCCATGATACTACCTTAATATATTAATGGGCCCAATGTAGATGACTCTGCCTCCTTTCATACCCTTAGACAGACCCTTTTGGAGTTTAATGATGTTCATGAAACATGGAAACATAGAATCTGACAGCATATAAGGGCCATTTTCCCACCCAGTCTGCCCATTCATGGCAGAGCATGGCCAGACAGATGCCTGAAGGGCCCATCATCCCAACATGAGGGACTACACATATTTCCCAAGTCTCTGGTCGCCAGCAGGCTTGACATGTAGCTGCTGAGTTACTGTCTTATGTCAACTAACTGAGGCCAATATACACATAATGGTAATTTCAGACCATGCTCCCATGGAAATCAAAGTGCTTTGCGGACCTGCTCCACAGAAGTACTCGACATGGAGGCTGGACCCTCTTTAACTAGAGGAACAGAACTTCAAATCATGGGTTAAAACTCAGGTCCTAACCTACTGGCAAGTCAATGACACCTGGGAGGTGTCAGATGCTACAAAGCAGGAAGCTGTTAAGGCCACTTTGAGGGACTGTATTATGGCATATGCTGCTTGCAGAAGGAGGGCCAGGGAGGCTGAGAAAATACAGCTGGGGAAGACCTCCAAGAGGCAGAAGTGAAGTTCAACCCCCACTGCCAATGCAGAGATCTGGTCACCAAGTAAATAGCATCTAGACCAAGCTGGATACCCTCCTCACCAGGAGGTCAGAACTAACACTCCACTGTCTGTGCCACTGCTTTTGGGAAGGGGGAAGTCAAGTAAGTTACTGGCATACAGACTTAAATGCAGACAAGTCAACAAGCTGATTGCCAGCCTTAAAGATACCTTGGGGGTCAACAAACATGGTCCCAAGGATATCAACTCCAACATGAAAAACTTTTATGGGGCATTCTCACCTTGCTCTACCCCACCAGTGTGTCTTAGTGAAAAACTTCCTGGTAAACCACCTATACTAACTCTCCCACCCACTCAGGTGGCTGACTTGGAAAGCCTCATCAATGCACAAGAAGTATTACAGACCATAAAAGCTCTCAACCTGCATAGAGTCCACAGGAGAGATAGATTCACGTCTGATTTCCACCACCTACTTGCAAATGAGCTCGCCATTCCTCCTGAAAGTCTTCCAGGAGTCCCTTGTATTGGTTTCTCTCCCTCATCTGTTAGGGAAGCAGTAATAGTGGTGCTCCTCAAAGAAGGAAAGGATCCAACGTCCCCCACTAGTGATCCTCCCATCTCCCTCATCAATGCTGACATAAAAGTCCTGGGGAAGGTGCTAGCTAGCAGATTAGAGATTGTCCTATCAGGGCTTATCCAACCTGCATAGGTGGGATTCATGAGAGAGAGGCTGGGCTCTGATCACCTGGAGACTCTTGTCACTCTAATACACAAAGTACAGTCAGATAATTCCCAAGCAGCATTCCTTGCTGTTGACATTGAGAAGGACTTCAACTTGGTGGAATGGCAATACTCTATTGCCATTCTTCAGAAGAATGATTTTTGGTACTGCCTTTCAGAATTGGGTCTATCTCCTGTACACATCACCCATGGCCTCCATCTTTATGAATGGCCCTTTGCTCACCACCCCTTCATCTTACAGAAGAGGATCAGACAAGAGTGCCCCCTCCTGCATTACTGTTCATCCTGGCTACTGAACCATTAGCCATTGCTCTAAGGGAGCACCCACACATCCATGGTCTCATAGTGGGGGACAAAGAGAACACTACCTTCCTTTATGTGAATGACCTGTTGACTGCACTTGCCAATGCTCCCCAGGCCATCTCACATGTTATTGGCTTGCTTAAGGCCTTCTCCAAAATGTCTTACCTCAAAGTTAACCAAGGTAAGACTGAAGCATTGCCTCTGAATGACATCTGCACCTCTGATGCATTCCAGGCTACAGGTCTTTCATGGGTGCCAGATTTTATCACCAACCTAGGAGTTAGCTTCACAGAGATCTCCCGAAAATATTTTTTTAATTAACTGATTTAGTGGCCCAGCATGGTAGTAGTGTTCATGAAAGTGAAACTGGGATTAGGGATTACAACACTGGCGAGCTGTACAGTGACATTTGTATTAGCTGAGCAACATTGGTACTGGACATTTTCATGCCCATTGGTTGTGTTTTCTCAATCCAATGGATAGGAACAAGTTTTAGCCCATCAGGATTCAGGACTCTTAGTACTCATTTTATAAGAAATTATACTTTTCCACTCGCTGAAACCCTGCTATAATTAATGGCTTGCTCTTTTTCCCATAGGGAACTGTGGTGTGATTTGCGAATAAAGGAGTGTTTATTACGGCAAACATGCACATGCTTTCTCTCCTCTACACATGTGCTCGCTGAGCTTCTCGCCTTCGACTGCTGTCCCTCCCCTCCCAAACCGCAAAGCAACAAGGGCACAAACCGCCACAGAGACTCGGTGGTAAGTCATTTTAAATAAAAGTAAATCTGACAAAAAGATTACCGAATCAAGTACCCACACGAAAATGAAAAGCAAAAAAATTTTAAGTGAAAGGCAACTTTGAACTGCACACTCCAGCGTACCCAGACTGCAGCCGCACAGCAACCTTTTTTATTTTACATAATTACAGAGGCAAAAAAGAGCATCCCAGCAATTATATAAAACAAAATCTGGGTCAGGGTGTGTAAACGCTAAGTTTACACACACCCTCAGGGTTAGATGCTATGCATAAACCTCTTGGGTTTGTAAACTTCTGGTTACACACCCTGATCCATACATAATCCTATATGTTATGATCTTGGATAAAGCAAATCATATCAATTGTTGAATGTATCAGTGAGCAATTAAGTACAGGGAGAGATTGGGGCTTGTGCAACTTAGTTCATGATCTTTTACGTCTAAGACCAGTTGGACTTGCTCTTATGATTATGGATAAACCAAATCATATCAAAAGTTGAATGTGCCACCAAGCGATTAAGTACAGGGATACAATGATGCTTGTACAACTTAGTACTTGATCTTTTGCCTTTAAAACCAATTGGTCCAATGTAGTTCCAACCATTCACTCCACTTCACTCCACCATGGAGCTTTTGCTGGTCATCCTGTGGTCATGTCTTAAGTTGTTAGGAGATAGGGTATTCTTTGCGGTGGCCTTGCTTATTTGGAGCTCCTGTCCTTCCACTTAAGGAATTCACCCTTGATGGAGGTGTATAAAAAGGAGCATAAATGCCATAAGTTTATGACTGCTTTTGGTACAGAATTTTGCAGAATTTGGGAAAATTTCACAACATTTTATTGGTAGGAGAATACTGACATTTTGCAAGCAAAATGGTTTTCAAGGTTTGACAATCTGCAGTTTGCGTAGAATGCAGAATATTTTTACACAGTCCACAGAAAATTGTTCCACAGTATACCTAATCCATGGAAAATGATTTTACTGTTCACAGAGAAATGCTTTTTGGAATTCTTCAGACCTCAACAAGAAATTCCCAAAAGCATTTCGGAAAAGGAATTGCCATTCTGCACTAATTTCACCTGCAGAATTATGCATTCCGCACAGTACTAGGTACCACATGACTGTGATTAATTTCTGTATTTTAGCATTCTTGTTTTACCTATTTAATACTATTTATTATTTTTATGTATTGTGTGGTGTTATGATGTTACTGGCCTTTTCTTTTTGTGATGTGCCTTGAGCATTGGGGTAGGGTGCTATATAAATAAAAATGCCTTGACATTTAGGATTCTTGTAAGAAAAGATTTTCTGTTTAACAGTGATTAGTCTGAATGCTTATGCATCACAGTAGTGTCTGTTTGTGATCTCTAGAAACACAGAAACATAGAATTTGATGGCAGATAAGGACCGCTTGGCCCACCCAGTCTGCCCATTTCCTTACCTACTGGATAAGCTGCAGATCCTAGTTAACCAGCAGCCTACTTCTTCCTACCCCCACCCCCTAGAATTGCCTTATGACTGTCCCATGCATGCTTGAATTCCACCATGGATTTTGACTCCACAACCTCCTCCGGAAGGCTGTTCCATGCATCCACAACCCTCTCTGTGAAAAAATACTTCTTAAATTACCTCTGAGCTGCCCCTCTATCATCAAATTATGCCTCTTGTTCTTGCACACCTCTTTTTGAAAGATGCTACCCTCTTGGACTTTGTTGATTCCTTGAGGTACTTGAACATTTCTATCATGTCCCCCTCCTCCTTTCTTTCCTCGAGGCTATACATATTAAGCTCCTTCGCTCTCTTCATATGTCTTCCGTGCAGACCATGCACCATTTTAGTTGCCCTCCTCTGACAGCTTCCATCCTGTCTATGTCTTTATGGAGATTGGGTCTCAGAACTGCACACAGTACTCCAGATGGGGTCTCACCAGCTGCCTGTACAGAGGATAATAACTTCCTGTTTTCTACTGGTGATGCCTCTCTATGCATCCCAGTATCCCCCAGCCCTCCTTGCTGCCCTCTCACATTGCTTGCCCATCTTTAGGTCATCTGATATGACTACCCCAGATCCCTTTCCATTTTGTTGTTGTTAGTATCTCACCCCCCATTGCGTACTCTTCCCCTGGGTTTTTGTTTCCCAGGTGCATTACCTTGCACTTCTTAGCATTGAATCTAAGCTGCCATATATTTCACCATTCCTCTAACCTTGCCAAGTCCCTTCTCATCCTTTCTACCCCACCCTGTGCATCAACTCTGTTGCAGATCTTTGTGTCATCTCCAAAGAGATATACTTTTCCTTCCTGTCCTTCTGCAATGTCGCTTATAAAGACATTGAAGAGGACCGTCCTAATACTGAACCCTCGGCACCCGACTAGTAACCTCCTTTCTTCTGAGTGGACTCCATTTACTATTACCTCTGTGTCCTATTCTCCAGCCAATTCTTTTACCCAGGCTGTGATCTTGGGACCCACTCCCAGGCTGGCTAACTTGTTATTAATCTTTTGTGTGGGACTGTGTCAAATGCCTTGCTAAAGTCTAGGTAGGCCATGTCCACATCCTCCCTGATCTACTACTTTGGTCACCCAGTCAAAGAAATCTATCAGATTCGTCTGGCATGACCTTCCCGCTGTGAATCCATGCTGCCTAGGGTCCGGTGCCCTCTGGTCTCTAGATACTGACAATTCTTTCCTTCAGAAGTGATTCCATCATTTTCCTATCACTGAGGTTAAACTAACAGGTCTGTAGTTTCCTGCTTCTGCCTTGCTCCCACTTTTGTGAAGGGGAATCACATCTGCCCTCCTCCAGTCCTTGGGTACCACCCCATCCTCCCATGATTTGTTAAAAGGGTAGTCAGTGATGTCACTAGTTCTACCCTTAGTTCTTTAGAATTCTGGGATGAATCCTTCAGGCCCCATTGCTTTGTCCACCTTCAGTTTTAGAGTTCTTTCAGAACCCTTTCTTCTGTAAATGGGCTGAGTATCAACTTCTCTATCCAGAGTGTTTCTACTGTTTGTTTTAGGTACCTTCCCTCTTCATTTGTAAATACTGAGCAAAACTATTTGTTTAGTATCTCTGCCTTTTCACAGTCTCCCTCTGCCCACCCACCTCCCTTTATTAAGCCTCACTATCCCTCCCTTGGTCTTTCTTCGCTCCCTGATGTACCTATAAAAGGTTTTATCCCCCTTCTTAACTGAATTGGCTATCTTTTCCTTGGTTTGGGCCTTTGCTGTTCTGACTGCCTTCCCAGCCTCCTTTTGCTTTATCTGATACAGTTCCCTGTCCTGCTCCTTCTGCGATTCCTTGTACTTCCTGAATGCTTTCTTTTTCTCTTGAACCTTCACTGCCACTTCCTTTGAGAATCATAGTGGTTTCTTACATCGTTTTGTTTTGTTTATTTGCTTCACACAAAGGCTCGTTACCTCTGTGATGGCAGTTTTTATTATTCCCCATTGTTCTTCCACCCCTCCTTCCTGCCCATTTGCTAGTGCATTCCTTAGCACTCACCCATTTGGCAAAGTCAGCCCTCCTAAAGTCCAGTATTTTTGTCTTTGTATGGCTTGACTCTATTGCTGTGTTTATTGTGAACCATACTGTTCGATGGTCGCTAGTTCCCAGATGGCTAACCACTTCTACATCTGTGATCCTCTCTCCATCTCCATTTGAGAGAATCAAGTCTAATATTGCTCCCTCTCGAGTGGGCTGCATACTAGTTGTCTAAGGCATGCCCTTGTAGGGCATCTAGAATAACTCCACTCTTCAGTGGCAGCTGCAACTGTACTCCAGTTAACATCTGGCATATTCAGATCACCCATCAGCAATATCTCCCCTTTTTCTACCATTCTAAGTATACTTTCTATCATTTCCTTGTCCATTTCCTCCCCCTGAGAAGAGGATCTGTATACAACCCCTGTGCGGATTGTGGTGCCATTGCCTGTCTCCAAATTTACCCACAGTGCTTCTTCTCCTCCTCCCTGTTTACCCTTTTGTTCTGTTGCTTTTATTCCTTCCCTTATGTAAACAGCTACTCCTCCTCCTCTTTTACCCTCCCTGTCCCTCCTGTAGATAGTGTATCCTGGTATGTTTACGTCCCAGTCATGGTTTTGTGTGTACCATGTTTCTGTGACTGCCACAATATCAGATGTTCCTCCTATATCAAGGCCACTATTTCAGGAAGCTTGTTACCCAGACTACTGGCATTGGTACTCATTGCTCTCCATTTTTGATGGCTTTACCTTCTGTTGCAGCATTCCCACTGACCGTTCTACCTCGGTCTTTTTCTCATTTAGTACCTTGTTTTGTAGGGAGAGGCTGGGATTTTCCTGCTGCTTGTCAGTGCCTCCCCTTTGACTAGTTAAAAGCTTGCCAATGAAGCATTTAAACTGATTGCTCAAAGACTTGTTCCTTCCTGGACAGATGCAGACCATCCTGCCAGTATAGGCTGGTGTCCAACCAGGTAGAACCCAGTCCCCAATGAAGCCGAACCCTGTGCTCCATCATTTTTCAACCATTCATTAAACTGCATGGTGCTAATTACCTCGCCTCCCCATGCCTTTGACAGGCAGCACCTCTGAGAAGGATACTGTGTGTGCTACTTGTCTTAGGCCCCTCCCCAACTCTGCAATGTCCTCCTGCACTGCTCTAATCCCATGATGAGCCAAGTCATTTGTCCCTAGGTGGACAATTACGTCTGGCTCAGACTCCCTTGCAGCTGTTCTCGTGATCCTGAGGATGCGCTTCCTGTCCCTCCAAGCCATGGCACCAGGCAGGCACCTTACTTCAGTTTTCCCAGCTCCTCCCAGTTCTATACCCCTAATAATTGAGTCCCCCACCAGGAGCTGCTTCCTTTCCCTGTGGTGTCCTCTGCCTCCTTTCTGTGGGCCTCCCTTGTGACAGTTGTCATCAGTCTTCTCTGCGGGTGCATCCATAGTCGAGCTATGCTCCCCCAGAATGGTGTATGGATTGTGGAGTGGAACAATTGACTTGGTGTGCCTCTGTTCCACCATTCTCACCCTCCCTGAGCCCACTGTGGTCCAACTGCTGTGCTTTCTTCACAACCTCTGAGGTAGTGATGGTGGCACTAGTGCTCCCTGGATGGGGGAGGTTCCCTTCCTACTGTCCAGTGTGGCCTGGGGAAGGTTTCCTTACTACTGTCCAGTGCGGTCTGAAGGCAGGCAACTTCCTCCCTCAGGGCAGAGAGTTGTCTGCAAATAGGGCAGCATCTCAGCCTCCAGAAAGACTCCTGGAAGACTGCTGCCCCACAGCCATTACATTGCACTACTCTCCACATGTTTATCTACTTTTTTTGTTTGTTTGTTTTTGTGTGTGTGTGTGTGTGTGTGTGTGTGTGTGTGTGTGTGCGCGCGCACGTGTGTGTGATTGGTTATATAGAAATATATATATAATACAATGTGTATGCTTATATTGTCAGTGCAGTGTTGTCTCTGTACCTTAAAAGGACTACCATCCTTCTGGGTACCATGAAGGTACAGGATCCCTTTTGAGGAAGGTTCCACCTTAAGAGGTGTTGCAGAAACAAAGTTCCTTTATACTGATGCCCCTAATAGAAAGAGCTCCAAGGGGAGGAGAGTCACCAGAGGAGATGGGGGGTGGTGGTGGGAGTCAAGAAGATGAGCTTCTGGAGGAGACTAATGTGCATACTCCTTTAATTAACCCTGGAGGTGCATGGCTAGAGTCACTCACTGCCCCACCAAACCCAAGACTGTACCCTTGCAATTCAGTGAGTCAGTGAGGGATAAAGTATAGGGAGAGAATGGTGCTTATGCAACATAAAGTATTGTGTTATCTGTTAGGATACTTGTGTAATGCCCACCCGGTCTACCGTTTGTTTCTGACAGCAATACCAGGTGGGCTGGGTTCAGGAAGGAATAGGTCACTCGGCACAAAGACTAGGTTTGGCTACTCTGCCCAGGGGCACCCAAGTAATTCCGAACACAGGAAGCAATAACTCTAATGTCCAATGCCAGAAGTGGGATTCTAAAGTGTGGCTTTTTATTCACATCCAAACAGAATAAACAAAGCATAGATGGACCCCCACAGGGCTATCTCCTGGTAATGCAGATTAAAAGAACCAAGAACACTTCCTCAACACTTTAGCCCTCAGGCTCTGAACCTACCAGGCACACAGCCCAGACTTGCACACTGCTTTGGGTACACAGCCCGAACCTGTACACTGGTCTGGGATTTCCCAGGCTTGGCTCCCTTGCCAGCCACTCGGACACCTTCCATATGTCATGGAAACATTTTCTGGTGGCTCACTATACCACCTAAGAGCACCTCAGCTCTATCAGGGAATTCTCCTTTTAATTCCACATCTGGGTACTTTCCTCAGGCACTGTCCAAGTACCTGAGAGAAAGTAAAAAGTGCCTCAGAGCAAATCCGTATAGGTGAATTTGGTTACTACTGATGGGGGGGTCTCCCACCTCTCGCTCCCACAATTCATACCCGGCCATTTCTCTGGACAATAAACACCTCATACTGTAAAGCTTGGCAATGTAGATTCTTGCTAAATGTATGTCACATTCCATCTACTTGTCTTGCTTTCCCTTTGTGCTGGACTTGAACATACTTTTAATTAGCATAGCCCATTGCTCTAAGCCCCTCACTGATTAAGCAGTCCAATCCCCACTTTACAACTGTACTTGGCTGTCTTTTCCTGACCCCACAGTAACAGTCCCTTTAGTTTCCTTCTGTTAAGGTGAAAACACACTTGGCCCTCTTTCAGAGTGAACTCACCCTTTGCTTGCAGGTGCCCCACAGGCGATTCCTCCACAGGAATTTCTCTCTGAGCTTTTGGTGCTGCAGCACAACTTGAGTAGGCAGCTTCTTCCCTTAGCCGGAACCAGGAGGGTTGCCCCTGGAAAACAGGCAAAACATCACCCCCCCATCCTCTCAGGGATGGGGCACTTGTGGACCAGTAACAGCGGTCTCCACCACTTCAACTACCAGTTTCTGTGTTCCTCTTATGGTGGAAACACACACCTTCCTAATCAGTAGCTCTAAAACAGAGCTTAAAGCTCTGAGAGCCTACACACAGACAGCTGTACTACTGTCTCTCACCAAGACTGCACACAGACTGAATTCAAAATCCCCAACATTCTATGCTAACCTCCAACTGCAACATTCCAGTGTGGCTTATGCAGCTGAGAAAGTTCTATGGTGATGTCATCCCTCAGTCTCAGCTGAGACTGAGAACAGAGTGAGACAGTATGAAATCCATTTAACTGGAGTTTCACAAGCTGCCTTCCCTGACTACCACTAGGTCTGATTGGGATTCTAGTAATCCCAGGTAACAGGGGGGTTACACTTGTAATAAGGTTGCTTGTTTAACATAGAGTAATCTGAATGCTTATACAACATACCACTGTCTGACTGTACTATCACTTTTCTGTGGTACCATGGTAGAACAGGAATACAATTGAGAAAGTTTGCACCAATAATGGTGCTACAGGAATGAAGCTCCTTTAGGCCAAATGTACCTTATGGAAGGAGCTCCAATGAAGAGTTGTCATCCACCAGAGGAGAAAGGGGGTGGTGGTAGTGGGAGCAAAGAAAATGTGCTTCTGGAGTGGATTGAGCATGCAAATAGCCCTGGAGGGGTATGTGGCTAGAGTCACTTATGCCCCATTAAACCCCAAGCTATAGCCTTGCAATTCAGTGGGTTGGTGAGTGATAAATTATAGGAGGAGAATAGTGCTTGTGTAGCTTAGTATGCATCTGTTAGGATACTTGCAATGAAATGCTGTTTCTTTGATAGTGAGTTGTCTGAATACTTATGCACCATACTTTTGGTCATTTGTGCTCTCTGTCCCTTACATGGACAGCACATGTTTTGGGGTATAATAAAGGTACTAGAACACTCTTGAGGAGGATTCCTCCCCTAGAGGGGCTGTGGTAATTAACTTTCTATAGGCTAAACTTACCTTAGTGATGGGAAACCAAGACAGCATAGCCGAAGGAAACATTGAAATGTTCATTGATTTGAGGCATGATTTCTGTAAAGAGAGAGGGGGTAGTGGATGAAGAAGATTTAAAGTAATAGCTGAAAGTGTTTGAGGACCCTCTATCCTATCTCCAAATTAGAGTACAGGACCACCATCCGGCTTCAACTCCAAATGGAATTAAATATTTCATATATATTTTGACCTTTTGCCTGAAGGAGAGGAAACATATGACACTTGTGGAGGAATCCTCTGAGGAACCAAGGCATTGGTCACCATCTCTCTTGGCTTGGGTTACTGTTTATGATGGTTCAGACAACTGCTGAATTGGAAGTCCAGTACTTGGAATGAGTTTAGATGGTAAGGCTCTCACTCTTTCCCTACAATGGGATAATGCTGTGAAGTGCTGCTGAGTCAGTCTTTGCAGCCACAACTACTATGCTGTCCGCCAGTCTCCAAGTGTTACTAATCCTGAAATAAGCCAGCTTCTATGCCTACCACCAATCTCCAAGTGTTTCTACTCCTGAAATAAGAAAGTTATTATAACTGCTCCCCAGCTCCATAAGTTTTACTCCGAACATAAGACAATTGATATCCCTGCAACCTGTCAGCAAGTGTTTCTTCTCCTGAAATAAATCAGTGACTATGCCACTAAAGTGTTTCTGTACCTGAAATAGGTCAACCATGCCAATTGTGGTGGTGATTGATGATGTTGATGATTGATTCCCTTCAGCCCAGTACCAGCACATGTATATCCAACCAGCACAGATGTGATGAATGTTGGATATTGAAGGTGTCCAAACCAGATGAGAATGTTGATAATTTTTGAGTAACATGGTGTGTCCTACATGAAAGTATTCAATGTTCCTTTTCTTCTAGGGCAGGTGGGAAAGGTTAACATTTGCCTGTGTGTACCATACTTCCTAGCTGTCTCTTAATGACCATTTTTTCTCCTGTTTTTCTTGTCTGATATATATATACTATATATATATATATATATATATATATATATATATATATCACCAGGGTGATTTAACCCTGTAGCTACATAGTTTTAATCTAGTTTTGGTTAATGGATGATATTTGCTTGATAACATATTTTATGGATGACACTTCCAAAATGAGGATTGATATGATGACAGGAGGAGGTATAACTGTGGATGACACTGGACAATGAAAAAATAATTATGCCCAAACCAGATCAGATGGTGATCTTTATGCCTGGACCACTCACCAGTCCAGATTCTACAGTAAGTCTACCACTGGGAAGAGGAGTGGTGACTGCCTGAAGAAGTAACTACTGGGACCTGCTTTAGAAAAAGGAAGATATCTACCTTCCCTTCTCCAGTTAGCCTCTCAGTGAATGCCACAAACCTGCTGCACACTGGACATCACATCCAGAGGATTTCCCTGGAGATGACTGTATCACAGGTGTTACAGCATATGGGATCACCTCCCACCATCCTTCCCATTCCTCCCTCAGTTCCCCATAGCCCCCTTTTCTGTGCCTTTAATGCTGTTTGTTATCCCTTGGTTGTTTGTCCCCCTGCCTAGTAGCTCCCTTTCCTGTTTGACTGGTTCCCTTGATCTGGGACCCTTTTATCTGGGTACCCCAAATAGAATTTGTTTTTCTAGGATTTCTTAAAAACTTCTGTTATCCTAACTTCTACTCCCCGTACTGTTTGACTGCTTCTCAGCGCCCCCTCCATTGTTCCTCTTTGTCATTCTGTGTTTTTCTTTTTTTTTTAATCTTAGATGCCACACATCTGACCCTTTGCTGCTTTGGCATTTCATTGTTAACCACTCTTTCCCATACTTGTCTTTAGAAAGCAGCTCCCTTTTCAAGTGGCCCTTGTATCATACAGGTAAGCCTGCCTTACACTGAGCAGAGTTCCCTGTGGCACTACTGCCTACTAGTGGGCACCCCTGCAAACATTGCCCTCCTACTCTGAGGTCCTCATACTTTGGGGTGACTAATACTATGGGATTAAAATATAATTTTACAGCCTTGCTATTGGCCACTGTTTTCTCTGTTTAAAGCTTCCCATCACAGGACTGAGGTTTAACTGCTGCATTCATACAGGTTACACTCAGGGTTCTGCCCTCATCCTCTCCTTCTAATTATCACTTAACACCAGGACTTATGCAAAGACAACGTTCCCAATTCCCCTGCATTAGGGCAAAACACTGCTTCTTAATTATAGGTTAGTCTGATGACTTATCCCTTTTACCCTGTAGACTATATTTATTTTACAGCCTATTCCAGTTTTCTACTTACCACTGCCAGGTTCAGTTCCTGTTAGCCTGCATCCTAGTTTGCACACCCTGGAGGCAGCTTTTCTTCTTAAAGTCTTCCTTGTAGAACTCTTCTGACATCTCGGGTAACTTGTTTGTCCTACTTGTCTGACAAGTATTGGTCATTCTTGTCAGTGATTCCTTCTCCCCATCCTGATTGTCTCAGGGTCATACAGAGATCTTTTCTGGCACCTATCCTTGTCTAATTTTTCCTGAATGATTTCATAAATCTTGCTCTTCCTCCACACAGATACATACATAGGTGGTTGACATGGTGCTTTCCTAACTGACCTATGACCTCTAAGTTAGAAGCTGATCTATAATGGGACTTTCATAATGTCCAACTTTGGGTTTGTGCCAATCAACTTAACCTGATTTTTAAAATAATGTCTCTGTGTCCCTTGTAGCAGTCAGGGTGGGCTAGGACCCTTGCTGCTATCTATTCAAATCTAAATAGTGTCCACTTAGAGAATATTCCTATCTTCAAATACCTTGGCATCTGGCTGGACCCAAACCTGTATTTTTCCAGACCGCTTAAAACATTTCCTAAACTGGATGCGCCCTACAGGAACAGGTCCTGCATTCCCATTCCTGTGAATCGTGAGATTGTGTTCAGAATGATCCTCCAGTTATTTGACTATGGGAATGTTGTCTCTAGTGTAGTGCCCAAATCTGCCCTTGCTTGCTGCACCTACTCTACCACACCTCTGATGTTTTCCCTAAACTATCCTGTACATACACAACTCTGCTCTGATGCCTTCCTACCCTTTCTTGAAGGCAGACACCTTCCCTATTCTGCTTCCCTCCAATCTAAATATTGGGGCTGTACTCTTTTGTACTTCTATCCTCCCAACTCTCTCCCTCCATATCCACCCCTTACTCAAAAACGCTGACAACCATGCCTTCTCTATCTCATTTTTCAAAATGAATGCAGGTCACACCTTTTCCTTTACCGTATTTTAATGTAGTGATGTATTCTGTTTCTGGCATTATTGTAAAGTGCCCTGATGACTAGGAATAGGATGCTGTAGAAATAAAAATGGTCTTTCCGTGCCATGGGCATATGGAACACTCTCCTTCTCACTATGTACACCTCCCACTCTACTTCTGCATTGAAGCTCTAACCCTTGATCACATAGCAATCTCCCATTCCTGTCTCTGGTGACCCCTGGGCTACCTCTCCAGGCAGGCCCAGTTTGTACTACAGCTATCAGCCACTGCTACCGCCTACACATTTTACACATACTGTATGTTTTTCACAATGTTGTGCTGTTACTCTATCCTAAATCTCTTTAGTCCTGCATTGCCAGCACTGCAGCCACCATACGCTATTATCTCTAGAGATGTATATTTATGAATGAGCCATGTATACAATAATGGTTGGATTCTGTTATCTGTGATAACATGTTATTTACAAATTGATGTGCCCAGTCAACTCCCGGTACACCAAGAAATAAGACTCAGATCTGAGTACTTTTCTTGGTCAACATTATTTTATTTAAAGCAGCAGTGCACGATAGCTGTGAAAATGTTGTCCTATACTTTTTTTTTTTTACATTTCCCCTTAACTACTCACTTTTATGATACCCTTTTTTCCACATCTTGAGTATGCTTTACCCCTTTTAATTTTTTACCATTCAAATAATGAAATGGGTTCTCCTTTTAACATGGCTTGTGCCAGGTTTTCTGCAGTATTCGCTGCTGTTTTTAAACACCCATTATTTAAGATTAGTTTTCTTGGGACTATAAGGAATTATCATGCAGCAAACACTACTACTTGACTTTACAGGGCACCAGGTGTACAAAAACAACTGAGTATATTGATGAAAGCTTAGTTTGAGTCATATTAAAAGGAGTGCTCTTTTTAGTATTTCAAATACAAAAAAAATAGTTGTAAAGCAGACTCCGATATGGGAAAGAAGGATCTCATTCAAGTCACAAGATTAGGGGAAATCTAAAATAAAATTAAAAACATATAGGTCAAAATTTTCGCATCACGCACTGCTGCTTTAAATAGAAATATTCAGACAGCTCTAAAATCTGGAACAAAACACTTTGTAGGCCATTCAGTAAAAAGCATAAATGCTGTTCTCCATGTAACAGCATTTTAACACAGTCTTTTGGCCTTAGTAAAATAGACAGCACCACTTTAAATAAGATAAGTGGGTCATATTGTTGCAAATAAAGATCAGAAGTGCATATGCAATACCAGTATGCAAACCATTCCATCTATGCTATAGGTTTGTTAACATGTTATATGAATATGTTGTACTATTAACACATTATTCCTGCCCTACATAATACCAGTGCTTTCTAGATGACAGGGTTTTTTTTGAAAGAACAACAGAAAATCTGTTGGAGGGAGGCCATTATCCTCCCTTCTGCCTATTGCGTGGTAACCATTTGCTATTATAGTCAGCAATACAAATTATATTCAATTAATTATGTTGCTTCAACCAAGTAAATGCCATAGGCCTGGTAAATTGCTCACAATTATCCCAAATAACAGCTAATTTGAACAGTTATCAAGATTTTAAACTTCTACATCCCCCCATGAATGCCACTGCCAAGTAGACAACAAGTAGTGGATCTGTATTGTTATGCTCAATGACAGTTTTCAAATGAGCTGGTTGTGTGACTATTTAAGGTGAAACATAATAGAAAGGAGGTTCTATAAGAGTGTTTCATATTCTCTTCCAGAGTACAAAGACACATAAACGCTGGTGAGCAATTTAAAATTAGATATCTTTGAAAACATTTAGAATAACTGTAGAACAACCTGAATCAAAAAGAATGAGCAAAAACTTAGCTATTCCTACAGAATATTTTTTTTGTTACACTTATTGAAATGTATTTAACATCTGAAGCAATACTGAAGTAAGTACAAAATACATAATTTCCATTTGCAACATAGTGGAAGAGGATGGAAGTATGCAGGGACGAATGTTGCAACATTACAAGTTTTTACAATGTGTTATGTGTACAGTATGCACTTTGCAATGCAACTGCAAAGCAGCTGTTTACTGCAGAGTACAATAACTTATTCAGTGATTATAGTGATTCAAACTCGGGTCTAGTGGATATTTTAAGATTTGATAGTTGCATCATAAAAGCTTAAGCAATTTAAGATTCTGCACACTGCAGTACCTATACAATCTGTTATTTACAGTACACTGAATACAATAATACATCAGTCTGCCTGTCGTTCTGTCTAGGTATCTGTCTATCTATCCTGAGGACACAAACAGTGAAGAACATTCTAAAAGATCAATTACAGTTACAGACACTATTTTGTTTCCATCATGGAATTAAAGTGGCCTTTAAAAACTAGCAGAATGGATATGATTAGTGATATCTCTGGGTAAAGCATTTGAAAGAACTGTCATTTAGAACATAAAATATTTTGGCCCATGTACAGGTCTTCTCTTGGGATTGGGAACAACTAGGCCATATATTTTGAAGATCTGCTAGGTTATTGATTTGTTACAGGCTTCAAATGGTCACATCGTCTTGATAGGGCCATGCCTATTCAGAAATGTTGCACTAATTAAGCCAACATAATACTGAAATTTTCGTTCTAGTAGATGACGGTCAGTACAAAAACACCTCAGAGAGATGAGTCAGAAATTAATGTTTAAAGCAAACTGACATATTTTATGAGAACCTGGGCTGGATTTTCAAAATGTCTCAAATAGTGCAAGCCCTGGGTGCACCGCACAAATGGCGCACAAGTGATTACACTCCTATCTTGTGTCAGTATCACACTAATGCCGAATTAATCCTGCAGTTGGTTTGAGCATTGTCAGACAAGTAGGAGCTAATCTGCCTCCACAGACCCTAACTGATCTCCAGCAACCCTTCCTCTTCCCTGACTATTTAGTAATATACCCCTAAGTTTATGCCAAGCATGCTTGAAGACCTCCCACTGTATTCCTCTCCACTACTGTACTTTCACTAACAATCTGTTCCAGATCAGTGTCACATTTTCAGTGAAGAAGCATCTCTATTAAATATCTCCCCTCCAGCTTTGTCACATTCCCCCTGGTCCTGGTGCTCTTAATTATTTGTAGAAGGCTCCCTGTTCACACCATAGTTTTATTTGTATTGTATTGTATTTACTGTATTTGCTTTACCAAGATAAACCTTACTGAGCAGAGCTCATTTTAAAGGAGGCCCTGGGTGCAAGCAAACAGTTACAGCAAAGCTGACAAACCTGTTCAGCAGAAATAATAATGCAAAGAAAACATATACAATACAAAGAATTTCAAAGCTATCATTTGATATTGATCGACAGTGGTGAATGCTATGGAAGTTATAGCCCAAGATATATTATTTATAGCTAACAGTTACTTTTTTTTTTTTATTGTTTGATAACCCGTAAAGTCCACTAGGCAGAAGTGCCTGTTTTAGGAATGACCTGGGAGCACTGTGGAGGTTAAGTGACTTGTTCAGAGTCATACAGTAAGAAAGTGGAGACTGTGGGATGGGAATCAAGCCCAGGTCTACTGGATGCACTAGCTCATGCAAGCCCCTCCCACTTCCCCACGTCTAGGGGTATAAAGATGGTATATATCCAGGGAGGGGGACTGTCCAGACAGAAAACAGTTTAGAAACAGAACAGGAAAACAGTACCTTGATTCCTCATGGATTATGCAGGTGATGGATTAGCTCCATAGTGGGTACCCTTGAACCTTCAGGGCATGCAGAGCTGGTACACTGGTGGGATGAAGAACGATGACACTTCACCTGCCTGGCCTTGCCATCTTCGCCCACAGGCCTTTGTAGACTGTCTTCACCAGCCAGGCCTCTCAGTCTTCCTCAATGGTGCATTGGTTCTTTGGGATCACATCCTTGAACACAATGGGAACTGGCTGTGGAGGCACACTTCTTTTAGCAGCAAAACAGTTCATCTAGAAAACCGGAGGCAAACACCAAACTGCAGGAACAAGGTATCTCATTTAATGAACATATGATAAAACAGGAACAGTCACCAATAAAACACAAATAGATTGCTCTGGACCATGTTGTAACATTAGAAGCTCAGTAGTCACTCTGGACTGAAAAGATCACATTGAAGCTAGAGGTGCTCTGGGCCAAACCGGCCACATCAGTTACTACATTCCTGGGTGCTACCTATAGCCTAGACAGCTGCAGTCCAAATGCAGGCAGCAAAACTTGTGGCCAAATATGGCCTTAAATACAAGCAGCCAACATTCCCATCTTCTCCTTTCTCCTCTCCCTTGAGGAGCATGGACCTCCAGGGAATGGCCCACCCTGCCAAGGCCACCCTCTTTGTCCACTCCTCCTTCAATGTTCCTGAGCAAAAACTTCTGAGGGATGGCTGCCCAGACCCACAGTCACCCTCAAACTGGCTCCTTCAGGACACAGATCCCAGGAATAAGCAGTCCCAGCAAGAGGGACAGACTAGGACCAGGGAGGTGTCCTGGACCCCTGGCCCACTGATACAACCCCTCACCTCATGTGTCTGTCACCTTGATGAGCTCCCTTGTAGGCAGCCTCTTTCCTCTCTCTATCCCTTTCAAGGGATCAAAACTGCAGACTGACCCCACACAGGGCTCCCAAACAGATGGCCACCACACATCCTTTTCCTGGCTAAACTGAGCATCCCAACAAAAAACAAACACCTGGCCACATGGGCCAAAGGTACTTATATGCATATGCAATGCCCATGTTCCTAAACAGATTTGCAACATATAGGGATTGATCACTTTTGTAACTTTAAAGATCCAGAAGTATAGTTCCTTTAGCCTCATGGTGATCAAGCAAGTCTGATTTAGGGCAGTATTTAGGGAGCAGTGTTCTGTTGTGCTGCCAGTTATGAACCATATTGTTCTGTGATATAGTAAATCTAGTCTAGATAGATACGAATGGGCACTATTTATTGTAATAAAGTCTGCATAAACCAGTGGTGGTGAGAAATTGGCCTACTTAAGTTGCCTCCTGTCCTTGTGGAAACAAGATTTTATGCTTGTAAAAGAAACCCAGTGTCATCCTAAGTTTTTAATTGAGATCATCGATGTATAGAGACAATGACTGCTTATTGTCAATCCGTAAGTGTCAGAGTGACTCAGTTGGTAACACATCTGCCTCTGAGCCAGAAGATTGTGAGTTCTAGTCCCACACTGGGTTTGGGCTCATACCTTAAAAACACTGGCACCCAACTGCAGTACTTGATAGATGCTGTATTGTCAGGGTGTGCTATCCTTTGGATGAGATGTTAAACTGAGGTCCCTTCTGTCCATCTCTGGTGCTGTGGCACTTTTGCAGGAGTTGGGGATTTTCCCAGCATCCTGGCTAATATTCCCCTTCCCATAGAACTGATTCATGTTCATGGCTGTGTGTGGGTGCTGATGTGTAAAATGGCTACCACTACATGGTTAGTCACTTCACTACCATTCTCACATTGCTTGTAAAGTGCTTTTGGATACAGTGTGTATGAAAAGTGCTATATAAATGCTGATTTTTCTTCTTCATAAGCCAATGAACTTGTAAGAACATAACACCTCCAATGTACAGTGGTGCCAGGCAGGATGCAATGCAGTAATGCTGCAGTATGCTGCAGAAAACAGTATAATTCAATGGAAATTAAGCCATTTTTTACTGCAGTATTTTGTGACGTCATTTACTGCAGATTATTGCATTGCATCATGCTGGCTCCACTATATCTGGCAAAATAGAGACAGAGGAATTAGATTGCAGGATTTCATGTCTCTTTGGGTGAACAGCATTGTTTGTGTTTCGGAGGTATTAGAGGATACCTAAACAACATTTTGGCAACAAACTATTCAACAATCTGACTCCGTAGATGACTAAAGGAAAGGCTGCTGTATTCATTAATGCTAAAACTACATGTAACCCCCTCACCCCTGCCTTTTTAGCAAAATGACAGGTGGCATGCTTTTGAAGCTGACAGCAGTACCTGGTGGGGACTTGGTTCGGGGAAGATGAGGTTACTTGGAACAGGGGGCCTAGGTTTGGCTACTCTGCACAGGGGCACCCAAGTAAATCCGAACACAGGAAGCAATAACTGTAATGTCCAGAACCAGGAATGGGATTCTACAGTGTGGCTTTTTATTCACATCCAAGCTGAACAAACAAAGCATAGACGGAACCCCACAGGGCTACATTCCTGGTAATGCAGATTAGAGACAACAGAACACTTTATCACTATTTCCAGCCCTCAGACTCTGAACCCACCAGGCACACAGCCTGGTCTTGCATGCAGCTTGAGGTACACAGTACCATCTTTACACTACTTGGTTTTCCCACTGGGCCTGCCCCCGCCTGCCACTTGATCCGCTGTCCATTTTGGGAATGAATGAATTATCCTGTTGTGGCTCCCAAACCACACTAGAGCCTTCGACTCCTAGATTGAATTTTCCTTCCAGTCCCATCGCCTGGGTACTTCCTCATCACTGGCCAAGTGCCTGAGGCAAAGTAGAAATCCACAGAGCAAATCCGTGGAGGTGGACCTGGTCACTAAAGATGGGGGGGGTCTCCCACCTCCAGCTCCCACAGCCCATACCCGGCCATTTCTCTGGAAACTAAACAATTCCTTTACTGAAAACTTGAAAATGTAGATTCCTGGGTAGACGTATGTCATATCTCCTCTACATATCATTTTCATCCCAATAAGCTCTGGACTTGAACCTACTTTTACTTGTTGGCTAAGCCAATTACTCTAGGTCTCCCACTATCTTAGTAGTTCAGTCCCCACATTTGTCACACAAGTCCCAGGGTGAAAACATAGGCCTTTCAGGAAGAGCAGACACTCACCCTCCAGTTGCAGGTGTCCCACAGGCGATTCACAAGTCTTCTTGTTCTCTCAAAAACTCTGGAACAAATAGGCAGCTTCTCCATTACTAGCAGAACTAGGGGGTTGCCCCAGGAATTTGCAGGAACCCTTTCCTGCCCTCATCCTCAGAGTGAGGGGAACTGAGACCGAAAACAGCGGTCTCCACCACCTCAGTTATCTTCTGTGTCTCTCTTTGGTGGAGACACACCCTTTTACCTAAAAGTAGACCTCTGTCAGGGCTGAGGCTCCTAGAGCCTACACTGAGCTGCTGTGCTGCTTCCTCAGCAAGCTCCCAACACCAACTGACCACAGAATCTGTTCAAACCTCCAAACATGCTATTCCAACTCCCTTGCTGCAGATTCCATTGTGGCTCATGCAGCTGCGATAGTTATATTGATGATGTCATCACTCAGTCTCAGCTGAGACTGAGAACAGAGTAAGACAGTGTGAAATCCATTTAACTGGAGTTTCACAAGCTGCCTTCCCTGCCTACCACTAGGTCTTACTGGGATTCTAGTAACCCCGGGTAACAAGGGGGTTATATACATGTACATAATTTACCTAAATGTGGTTCCAGAACATTTGAAAATTGTAAAATCAGCCTTCCAATTTCAAAAAAACTGTCTTCCCTGCTTCCTAAAATGGCACCAAATGCGTATGTGATGCCATCATTGGAGCCAAACTCAGAGAGGTATATATGGGTCTCTATAGTGCTAAATAGTTCTGTTTTCCTTTGTATAGAATTGTTTCACCCAAATGGTCAAAACCATGTGCATTGTTCTATATAATGCACATGTTAGGCTATAGTTCTGTTAATTTTGTTTACTTTAACATGCTGAAAATGTGTTTTAATCCAACCGACTTTGTGGCAAACCACAGTGCAGTATAAATCTTGAATAACCTGGTGGTCTAGTGGTTATGGTGGACCCATGATGCTACAATGGGGGTGATGAGGTGATATGCATGCTTAATATGCACTTTTAACATTTTTATTAAACCTTTATATTTTCTGCTATAATTCTTTTCTAGTACATTTTGACAGAACCTACAAATGTATTCCATAGTTTGAATGTAAAATTTGTACAATCAATAACTCAGATTTCTTCAACAAAGTAAAATGCAGCAGCAGCAAGCAGGTACATTACTATGTGTGTGTGTGGGGGTTGCAGCCACACCCTTCACCACCCCTAGAGCCACCACTTTTTGTAGCAAAGTTCTTGTTCAGTCCAATGTTAGAGTTCATGCTTTCTCGAAAGTCAAATATATGCTTGTCTTGTCATCTTTCTCCATGGGAAATATAATAATAAAAGAAGAACCAGCAATTTTATAGTGGTTTTCATACATATTGTATCCCAAAGTGTTTTACAAGCAGCACTAGACTGGTAGTGAACTGACTGAATGTGTACTGGCAGCCATTTCATGCATTAATATCCACACACAGCCTTGGACAATTGCATGAAGTGGTTTTATATGAAAAGGAATGTCAGGAGAATGGGGTCAGGTAGTGATCAAGGTGCTGGTAGCCCCACATCTTATTTCTCACAGTAATCCACTCATATTTATCTCCTTCTGTCTTCCCCTTCCCTGAATATACAAGTACCTTGCAAGAGTGGCCTTCTCAGTCCCCCTCTGGTATTCATTCTTCACTAGTCCTCTTCACACCGAAAACAGGTGAGCTCATCACCCTTCTGCATCATGAATGCAAGTAGTACAGTCCCCATTTTATTTTGACATATCTAATATAAACATATCTGTTCTGTAAGTCAGGCTCATAGCAGCAGGGAACAAGGGGAATGATGGGCTTTCCTATCCTTAAAAGATCTAGGCTACCTTTGATTAGGAACTATTAAATTATGGATGTGCACATCATTATGCACATCAATCATAGCTGGCTTAGATCTTATATGGGTAGGAAAGCCTATTTTTCCACTGTGCCTTGCTGCTATCAGCTTGGCTTACCAGAAGATCATGTTTATTATTATGTAAATATAACACGGAGACTGTACTAACCACATCTGCAGATGCGGAAGGGTAGTGAACCCACCAGTTTGTGGTGTGGGAGCAGGTGAGAAGAATGAATGCCAGAGAGGAACTGAAGAGGTCACTCCAGCAGGGCACAGCTATATGCAGATTAGTTGAAGACATGAAGGAGGACGCTGAGCAGACCACTGTGAGATCTGAAATGTGGGGCTGCTGGCATCGTGATCACTACCTGACTGTGGATGGAGTAGCCAGTGATGACAAATACTCAGGTGGAAGGGCTGCACCTAAACTGTTACTTGAATTCAGTGTAGGGAAGATTACCCCTGGGTGGTGGTGGGGGTTGACGTTTGTTAGGACAGTATTGAGGAGTTGTGTAGCGAGAGCTCATTCAAGATTTGGTAGGGTGGTAGCCAGCCAATTTGCATTGTGGAGTGGAGCACAGAAAAGTATTGGAGAAGAATTGCTGGGAACTGTCCTGCAGGGTTCTTCAGATCACAGGTAAGGAATAGACTGACTTTGGAAGTCAGGTGGATTCCTCAAGGTATTAGTATGCCTCTCCTGCTAATAATATTGTTATCCATTGTATAGTAAGTGCAGCCTTTATGAGGGCATGAACTGCAGTTTTTTGGTTGGTCATGATGCTTATTGCTTCGCCTCCAGGAAGAACTAGTTGTTGGTTAATAAGGTGGGAAAAAACACAACAGGGAACTGTTCATACTACCTTCACTGTGCAGAAGGGTGGTGATCCACTCAATGTTTACTGTGGGAGTAGAAGTCAAACATTGAGAATGTGGACTGAGAGTAATTTGGGAGGCATTTAAAAGTGCCAGCTGATGATGCATATCAGTATAGGTGTGCACAACTTTCTGAGGTACAAGATTACAATCTGAGGTGTGATAATTCTCTTCATGAGACCGCAAGATCATATGCGGCCCCAAGCAATACTAAGGACAGGGTATGGATGGTGGAGGTGTTAAACAGAAAGCAGGCTAGGTGCAGGGGGTTCACATGGAAAAAGAAAGCCCTATTTGTGGATTAACACAAGAGCATGAGCTTTGGAACTGAATAAGACCAGTACTTTGCTGTGTGACCCTGAGCAAGTCACTAAACTTTCTTGTGCTCCTAGGCCACACCTGTAAACAAGCTTTCAGCTTAGTGTCTCTCCTGGTTAACAAAACTAAATTCAGTGCCTCATTTAACCACTAGATCATCAGGCATTTGAAGTGTTGTACTGTAATGCAGTTTGCCAAAGAAAAGTCAGCTGGATTGCAAAACATTTTCTGCAGGTTAAAGTAAACAAAATGAACAAAATCATAGCCTAGAATGTGTACTGATCAAAATAATCCACGAGGTAATACATGGTGTTGATCATTCTGGTACAACAACTCAAAATAAAGAGGGAAATAAGAACTAGTTAGCACTATAGAAATATATGTGGATCTCTGTCTCTGACTCCGATGATGTCATCATGACTCATTACTTAACACACTTGGCAGACATCTTAGGGAGAAACCAGGCTGTTTTTTGAAAGTGAAATGCTGATGTTTACATTTTTCAAAAGCTATGAAACTGCATTTATGTAATTTACATAAATGCAGTTTTAGCTACTCTAATAAACAGCAGCCTACTACTACCTCACAATGAAGCCAGATTTTGGAATTTGCAGTTTTAAAAACTGCTTGTTTAGGTAACTTTAAGGAGGGTTCCACGCTATAATATTGAGGAAACAATGACGGTGATAAAAGAGGGTGAATGAAAATCAATAAAAATAAAATGGTAACCTGCACTATAGCATGTACCAAACAGCTGATAGAGATACTGACTTTCCTTTGCCCCCACCCCTATTTATAATAACCATCTCCGGGGAGACATAACTCGGGAGTGGGAGAAACACGGAAGGGGATTCTCCAGGGAAGGCAACTCAGGAGGGAGAACAAGTTAGGTGGAAATTCAATATTGCCACTCGGCGGGGAGTATATGTGTGTGTGTGTGTGTGTGTGTGTGTGTGTGTGCGTGAGACAAAACTGAGGGATCAGGGGGAGACGCAAACTCCGGGATGGGGAGAAACTCAAGAGAACAAATAAAAACATTAAGGTATTTACTGGGATCAAACCCATATGCACTGCATATCCCAGTGACATATAGGTGGTGACTCTAACCACCATGCTAGGCTGGCAGCATAGTTTTCAGCCAATAGCAACTGTACTACTTAAAAAAACTGCTCACTCTTTTCCTCCTTTCTCATTATCACTCTTTAGTAACGCTTGGTATGTCAACCACCTTGCTACTCTCTAGCACTCTCTTATTTCCACAGGCACTCAAACTGAGGCACTCAATTTACATGGTACTCTGCTAATCACAGCTGGGATGTCAATGTACCAGGCTATAAACTGTTCAGAAGGGACAGGGAAGGTAAAAAGGGAGGGGGTAGCCCTATACATCAGAGAAGGCATAAAGGTTGCAGAAGTACAGGGAAGACAGGGGGAGGCCAAGGCAATGTGGGTCACCCTTGAACCAGGGAATGGCACATCAATGCATATTGGGGTGATCTACAGACCTCTGGCACAGAGGGAGGAAGTGGACAGGGTACTAATGGAGGAAATTCATGACATGACAGCTAAAGGTTAAATCCTGCTGATGGGGGATTTCAATATGCCAGATATAGATTGAACCACGCAGGCTGCTGCTTCAGCCAGAAGCACGGCCATCCTGGAATTCCTGCAGGGGTTGGACTCAGACAACTGATGCATGAGACAACCAGAGACAAATCTATTCTGGACCTGGTATGGACCAATGGAAACAGAGTCAAGGAGTCCAGGTGGAAGGGCATCTGGGCTCCAGTGACCACCATATGATGTGGTTTGGTATGGAGACAGGGACTCAATTAAGCCACTGAATGGCAAAAGTATTAGATTTCAGGAGGGCAGATTTCAGTGAAATGGGTAGATGTTTAAGAGCTGCCTGGAGAAGGGAGAGGTAATGGAGGGAGTGGAAGAACAGTAGGGGAATCTAAATGGAGCCATAGTGGAGGTAACAAACCAATGCCTTAGGATAGTGGCCAAAGGGAAAAGAAGAAGGAAACCACTACGGTTCTCAAAAGAGGAAGAAAGACAAAGTAAGGGCTAAAAGAGCAAGTTTCAGGAAGTATAAGGGAACACAAAGGGAGCAGGACAGGGAGGTGTGCATTGAATGGCTAAGGGAAGCAGGAAAGGCTGTTAGGAGAGCCAAGGCACAGACAGAGGAGGGTTTAGCACGGACTGTGAAAAAGGGACAAGACATTCTATAGGTACATCAGTGATAGAAGAAAAAATGGGGAAGGGGATTATAAGGCTCAAAGGGGAGAAGGAAAAATGGGGAGATTATAAGGCTCAAAAGGGAGGAGGGAAAGTGTAAGGAGTGTGATCTAGACAAAGCAGAAATACTAAATACTTCTATTCAGTATTCACTAAGGAGTGGAGGGTCAAGGACCACAGTTTGGGAGAAGAGGCAATAGGAGGAGAGAAGTGGACACCAGTCCATTTACAGTGGAGAGAGTTCTGGAGGAACTCTCAAAGCAGAAAGGTGGATAAAGCCATGGGGCCAGACCATATACACCTGAGGATATTAGGAGCTGAGAGAGACTAGCAGCTCCTCTCTGGCTGCCCTGCTCACAGAGTCACTCAACACAGGCATGGTTCCAGAGGACTGGAGGAGGGTGCATGTAGTCGCACTGCACAAAAGTGGCAGTAGGGAGGAAGTGGAGAACTACAGGCCAGTCAGCTTCACCTCAGTGGTGGGGAAGATCATGGAGACACTGCTGAAAGAAAGGATAGTGGCACACTTGGAATCCAATGGTGCCCAGGATATGAGACAACACAGATTTACAGCAGGAAGGTCTTGTAAAATAAATCTGATAGATTTATTTGATTGGGTGACCAGGAAAGTGAATCAGAGAGGGGCAGGAGACATCACCTACCTAGATTTCAGCAAAGACTTTGATACCGTCCCACACAGAAGGCTGGTTAACAGGATAAGTAGTCTGGGCATGGGGCTTGGGGTGATACACATCGGGTTAGAAACTGGCTGATGGACAGAAGACAGAGGCGGTGGTAAATAGGATCCAATCTAGGGAAAGAGAGGTGACTGGCAGAGTACCACAGGGATCAGTACTGAGACCAGTTCTGTTCAATGTCTTCATTAGTGACATTGCAGAGCGGCTAGAAAGAAAGGTCTTCCTATTTGCAGATGACACCAAGATCTGCAACAGAGTGGATACTCCAGAAGGGTGCAGAAAATGAAGAGGACCTGGAGAAGCTTGAAAGTTGGTCAGAGGTGTGGCAACTGAGGTTCAATTCAAAAGTGCAAGATAATGCACCTGGGTAGGAGGAACCCTGGGGAGAGCTACAGAATGGGGTACTCACTGTCACAAAGAGGAAAGAGACCTTAAGAGACCTTAAGGGACCTTAAGAGGAAAGGGACATTAAGGTATCAAAGCAGTGCACAAAGGCTGCAGGGTGGGCCAATGGCATGCTGGGGTGCATAGGCACAAGCATTACTAGCAGGAGACAGGAGGTGTTGATGCCATTGTATAAAACACTGGTAAGACCTCAATTGGGAGTACTGCGTGCAGTACTGGAGACCACACATGCGTAAGGACGTAGACAGGGTGGAGGCTATTCAGAGAAGGGCAACAAAGATGGTGCATGGCTTGCATCACAAAACATATGAGGAGAAACTAGGAGTCCTCAATATGAACTCACTGGAGGAGAGGAGTGAAAGGGGGGACATGATAGAAACTTTCAAGTACATCAAGGGCATAAACAATGTGCTGGTGGGGGATCTGTTCCAATTTAGAAAAGATGTCAGAATGAGGGGACACAATATGAAATTAGAAGGGGGTAGATTAAGAGGTAATGTGAGGAAGTCTTTCTACACAGAGAGGGTGGTAAATGCTTGGAACAGTCTGCCACAAGAGGTGGTGGGGCAAGCACAGAGGAGGGGGTTTGAACATGCTTGGGACAGGCACAAGGCAACACTGGGTGGGAGTTATGAAAAGCCATTGATCACTTAGAGTCAGTGACTGCATACAAGTTTAGGGCTTATGGGCAGACTAGATTGGCCTAGCAGTCCTTATCTGCCTTCAATTTCTATGTGTCTCTGTATCTATGTATCTATGAAACATGGTGATCTGAAAATGACAACTGGAATTAAAACATCCCAGGATATAACTATGTATGCTAGATAGGAAAGGTAAAAGAGGTGGTGTAATTGCTGTGTATATTAATGAACAAATTATAGCAAATAAACATTTCCTGGAAAGTAAAACCTAGTTAATCAACCATGGAATCACTATGGGTTCAAATCTGTACACATTTAAATAGACACTATATAATTGGACTATGCTATAGACCATCAGATATCAAAGAGAAACAGAATAATAACCTGCTGGAAGAAAGAATCAATGCAGTAGACACAGGTGATGTCATAATATCAGGTGATTTCAATCTCCCAGACATTAATTGGGTAAATAACATTGTACATTCTAAACAAAGTAAGACATTTGTTAAAACATGCTTATTGAATAATTCAATACAGTTAGTGAACAAACCTAAAAGAGGAAACAATTTGCCAGATCTAGTTCTTGTTAATGACACTGTCACTGTATCAAATTGTAAAGTGACCCCACCAATTGGTTCTAGTGACCACAACTGTGTCCTTTTTTCAGTCAACACTACACTTAAGCAACAAAAAGGATGCACTGAAATACACTTATGTAATACTGCAAATAAATATAAAAGAAACACAACTTTAAAAAACATAGATTGGAACAAAGAACTAATAAATCAGTAGATGAATGTTGGACATATATAAAAGAGACAATACTTACTACTACAGACAAATATGTCAAGAAAGTAAAAAAATATAATCACAAGGGCATAAACTCCAACTGGTTAAATAAAGGGATTATTAAATTAATTAATAGGAAAATAAAGCCTATGGTAAGGCAAAAGCTGACAACTGTGAAAAAACTGGTCAAAATTTAAAGACTTGCAAAGAAAGTGTAAAATAAGTTTTATCTATTTATTTATTTATTTATTTTATTTATGACTTTGATAACTGGGTAGGTACACTGATCCTAGGGACTGTTTTCAGGCACGACCCGGCCATATTCAGAAGTGGCACAGATAACAATACGATAGAAAAACAAGAAAAGGCAAGCAGAGAAAAGAACAAAAACAAAACTCTATACAGGTTACAAATAAAACAAGGTAGGATACATAGGTCAAAATTGAACAAGAATTTGATAACATAAGTCAGTTAATTACAATAAGTGATTAGTTATTATAGAAGTACATTTTGTGGTTTACTAGAACAAAGTGGAATATGGAAAAAAAACCTAGTTAAAACAGCAAACAAAGCTAAGCAAACAATTTTACGCATACATAAACTCACTAAAGAAAACAAACAATGAGTTGCTATATATAATTTTAGAGGGAAAACTAATTTCAGTACCTGAAGAAATGGCCAATATTTTCAACACTTATTTTTGCTTTATTTACAAAACACTGAAGAACCAAACTGGAACTAAATATACATTCAATATAGGCAAACATGAAATAAGTCTTGAAGATATAAAAAGTAAAATAAATGAGCTTAAACTACATGGGCACTAGGACCTGATAACATATCTAGTAAATATTACAGATGATGACAGAGAACATTATAAAACCACTAAAAATATTATATGATAAATCACTTAATAATGGAAGGTACTGCACAAATGGAAAATGGCTAAAGTAACTCCAATGCACAAAAAAGGAAGCAAACAGGACATAACAAATTACCAGCTAATAAGTCTTACATCAGTGGTATGCAAAATAATGGAGTCAATAACTAAGGGCAAAATCTATAAGGAATTAGAAGAAAATCCAGTTTTTGATAGTAACCAACATGGCTTTAAAAAAGGGTGTTCGTGTCAAACCAATTTAATTTGTTTTTTATGAAAATGCAAATAAACACCTTGACAACAGCGATCCATATGATGTAATATTATTTGCTTATAGTAAAGCCTTTGACTTAGTGCCACACTTGGCAATAGAGGGCAATCTTACAAAATATAATATTGACAGACATATTATTAGTTGGGTATTAAACTGCTTAAGTCAAAAAACCCAGGTTGTTGCAAAAAAGGGTCACTTCTCCAAAATGGGTAAAGTGTTAAGTGGAGTCCCACAGGTTCTGTACTGGGCCCACTAAAATTTCAACTATTCCCTGCAGATATGGATGACAACATTTATAATCAGATCTGCAAATATGCATACAATGTAAAGTTAGGTGGAGTATGTAGCACTCAAGAACAACAACGTCTCATACAGACTGATGTAGACCAATTGGTATTCTGGGCAAACAAATGGGGAATAACCTTGAATCAAGAAAAATGCTGCATCCTCCATATGGGACTACATAATCCTATACATCAGCATTTCATAAATACAAATCCACTTCAATCAAAAAGTAATGAAAAAGACCTAAGGGTTGTAATAGAGATAGAATTAAGATTTAAGAACCAGCATACATCAGTTATTGCCAGAGCTAATAGGATAATTGAGGCAATAGAATGAAACATAAAAAGTAGATCAAAAGAAGTTATGCTACCTCTATATTTGTCCTATGTTAGGCGACACATTGATTACTGTAGTCAATTATGGAACCCATACAAATGAGGGGAAATCTCTTGTAGAAAGAGTACAGTGCGGACACACATGAACAATTCAACCGATCGAAAACCTGTCTTATCAAGAGTGATTACAGTTTTGGGATTACATAGTCTTCAGACCAGATGACCTAAAGGTGACCACTAGAGGACACCCATTGCAAGTAACATTAAAAAAGTTCAAGACTGATAAAAGAAAGTATTTCTTTACTCAAAGAACCAGTAATCTTTGGAATAATTTCCCAGAGAGCATAATTATCAGTAATAGTAAACAAGCATTCCAAAACAGTTTGGATAAGTACATACTGCAAGGGGGAACATTCATGCATTATGATTTGTGCTAAGGAACTATTTTTGGGCTTTGGCCTTTTCAGTTCCTGATGTATCAAGTGACATGTTGAAAATGTTGACTCAAAATATTTAAATTACCAGAGTTACAAAGGAGTATAGCAAAATTTCAATGTATGCACATGACTTTGGCATTTCAACATATGTTGGCCCCCAGATATTAAAATAGCCTTCTTATGACCCCACCTTATGAACATGGTCCATGAAAATTTTCAAATTGCAACCGAAAGGTGATTTCGCTAAGTGACTGCAAAAATGCCTTTCTGGATGGATTTGCATAATGTCACTGATATTGCTCATGAGGTGGGGTTCAAAAAGGCCATATTGAAAATTACTTTTTTTAATCTAGCTTTTTGGTCCATGTCACCTCATCCCACTGACTGGCAATGGGGACACATATGGATTTTTATGGATTTTTCTTCTCCTGGTCCCCCTGAGGCCTGGCACATGGCTTTGCCAGCATATGGAGGCATACATTGCACCCCATGGCACAAGCTCAGCCCCTTCCACCTCCTGATGCTTTTTTGCCATCCCCTCTCCACCTATGTTACCCACTGGACCTCCACCCACTGGGAGTGGAACTACAGAGTGGTGCCAACCCACCCTCACCACCCTCTGAACAGGAGAGCTGCCTGCTGGCATGCTCAATCTTGTTCTTCCCTCCCCGCCACACTGGCACTCTGATGACCCAGGGTTGTTCCCAAACCCAGATCACCAGCATAGCGTGAGATAAGATGTCCAGAACCTCAACCCTCTGTGCCACCAGGCTAGCACCATGTTGAAAATTTGAAGTCAGAATATGCAAAAATGGCTAAGTTATGCATCACAGTTGAAAACCCAATTGAAATACACTGATCCACATTTACTTTCATTTCTTATTTTGCAGTTGGTCATTCCAGCAGCAAGATGTGTCTTCCATAGAAGAGAAGATCTTCACCCTGGCACCTCTTTAGGTGAGTGAGGCTGTGTGAGGGTATACTGGGGGTGTGGAGTGGTAGGTGCTGAGTGGTAGGTGTGGTGGGAGGATCAGATTGGTGAGGGACCATTTTCTTTCTTCCAAGTAAAAAAAAAACATCAAGAGACCATTTTCTTTATTGCACCTGAAGACAGCTATCGGTGGGGAGGTGCCACTAGACACCAGGGATGTAAACTATAACACAAGACAGCCATCACAGGGTGGTGGGTGCCACTTGACTCCAGTGATAAAATAAGTAATAATGGGGACTGGGTCCAAAGGTGGGGGGCTGCCACTAGACACCAGGGAGATATAAAAACTTATGGGGACATGGATCAGAGGGTGGGTGGTGCCACTAGACACCAGGGGAATGCAACACAGGTAAGAAGAGAGTGATTGGAGGGCTGGAGGTACCTCTACACACCAAGGAAAATAAGGAATGGCAATTGGAGTATGAGGGACGCCACTAGACACTAGAGAAAATTAAATACAAGTACAGGGAGGGTGGGTGCCACTAGACACCAGGAAAAACATTCTGGCAAGTGAAAAAGGATATGTTCCTCAAAAAAAAAAAACAGTCTTTTTTCGAGAGTTGTTATATAAAAGAGAATATTTGTTCATATAATGACTCATGAAAAAAGATTTAAAAGTTGAAAGAAACATCAATAAGTGGAGAAAGGATTAATATTTTTTACCAAACCAGCAAAGGTACATCTGTGGCCCACCGCCTTTTACCCTGAAAATGGCAGGCTAAAATTCCAAATAGTCTGCCAGCTAGGTCAGTTGACATAAAACAATAAGAGGATCAGGAGCATCGATAAACAGAAGAATCTTTTTCACAATAAGTGAGTGACAGAAAAGATTTTAAATGTAAAAAAAAAGAAAGAAATTTCAGGCCATTTACCCAACAGTTAACTGCAAAATCAGATACACAACATACAGGTGTTGCTTACACTGGTGAATGTCATTTTGCAAGCTTTTTACATTTGAATTTCAGGTAAAAACTGAAAACAAGACGGCCACCACACAAAAAAGGATTTTACCCAAATGGAAAAGGATGATGTCAATATGAAAAAATAATTGTTTTTTTCATTTCATACAGCTATTTTTTGGTGCTTACTGAGCGTGGTCGGACCTGTTATTCAAAATTTCAGAATTAAATAACTTTGGAACGCTTGTATTTTTTCACCAAACAAGCAAAAGGCATCTGTGGTCCAGCCCATGCTACTTAGAAAATGTTAGCCAAAATTCCAAACTGTCTGGGCACCAGCCAAGTTGACAGAAATCTCATTCAAACCAAAGAGAAACCCCAAAATATTCATTCAAAGCGTCTGTATTTGAAATCCACACATCTGACCAGAATGAAACTTGGTATATCCAGAGATCTATTAAGTGACACAGTGCATGCAAATTGTGTACAAATCCATTGAACAACTGCAAAGTTATTAAAGTGCAAAATTTGGGGTTAATATTAAGTCCCCATACAAACCTAGCTAAAGGGCACGGCCACACCTTTATAATGTATATGTATATGTACTGTATACACATATGTATATATCTTCAAAAAACTGTGTTAATGCCAGTTAGGATAACTTAATGACACAAAAGGAAATGTGGCATTAGGATTTCCAACCCTAACACACCCCTCCCAGAAGCAAAAAGAGAAAAAGTCTTAGGGTTTTGGGATTCCAAGTCTTAGTGAATCAGTGGTGTGGTTTTCCTTGTGAGTAGTCATAGAAACATAGAAATATAGAAGTTGATGGCAGATAAGGACCGCAAGGCCCATCCAGTCTGCCCATTTCTTTTTCTACCTTATGAATGTTCCATTGGCCTTTGCTCTGTCAATGGCCTATCTATTTATACTCCATTGACAGAGCATCATCATAGTCAACCCTAATGCCCACTCCATTCTGTGAGCAAACGATGTGACACATGATGTCCTTTCTTCACACAGAGCCCATGGAGGGGAGAGGTGAGCATTAGGATTGACAACCCCCAAGGAAGACCCCACCACTGATTCACCAAGACTCAGAGATCAAAACCCTAATGTTTTTCTATTTGTTTTGGGTGGTATTAAGTTTGGAAACCCTACTGCCACATTTCCCTACTTTTGTGGCATTAAGTTACCCTAATTGGTGCATTAATGCAGTTTTTTTTCAAATTATTTCCTTTCTTTTTTAGGTAGTATAACAGAATCATAATTTGCCTGATGGGAGTGTAGAGCCCAAAGGGACATGTGTGCTGGCATGGAAGCATAGGTCCGGGAGGTCTTTGTGCTTGCATTTCAGCCAAAACAGCAACCATACTGTCAGCATAGCCTTATTATTACCCCTCCTCATGAATGCTTTGCCAAGAATTTTAAAATCCCCGCTGCAACAGGTGTGAAAGCACATTTTGGCCAGGATTAGAAAAATAACAGCTGTCACATTCATAAGGTGCTGTAAAAAAATGGACGTGTTGAAAATTTGGGGTTGACATATTTAAAATTAGCAAATTTATGTGTACATGTAGTAAAATTTCAACAAATGCACATAACTTTGCCATTTTTACATATATTGACCCCAAATTTTCAACATAGCGTTCTTATGATCCCACCTCATGAACAAGTGTAGAGAAAACTTTCAACTCCTGCCTGAAAGCTAATTTTGCCCAGCAACCACATTATTACCTTTTGGGACAGGAAAATACATTTAGGTCAGGATTTGAAAAATGACAGCTATCACATTTTGAGGTGATGTGATGAAATATCTGAGTTGAAAAGTTGGTGTCAAAATATTCAAAATTACCAAGGTGATGAGCCTTCGTTTGCAAATTTCATTGTAGACTGATAACTTTGCCGTTTTTTTAATATTTTTACACCAGTTTTTTGACATAGCCTTCTTATGACCCCACCTAATGAACAAGGATGGAGAAAATTTTCCGCCTCCTGCCTGAAAGGTCATTTCGCACAGTGACTGAAAAATCACCTTTTGGGACAGAGCTTCCTAATTTCACTGCTATTACTCATGAGGTGGTG
This sequence comes from Neoceratodus forsteri, assembly GCA_016271365.2. NCBI lineage: Eukaryota > Metazoa > Chordata > Ceratodontiformes > Ceratodontidae > Neoceratodus > Neoceratodus forsteri. The sequence goes on along the minus strand of CM057449.1, from coordinate 775,595,032 downwards.
TCCCAAAAAAGTCATGTTTAAAATTTGAAGCCAGAATATTAAGAAATTGCCAAGTTATGCCACAAAGCTCAAAACCCCATTGCAATACATTGAACTGCATACCTGATTTCCTCAGTTCAAGATCCAGCTTTGAAGAGTTAAGACATGTCTGTGGTCCACAGAGGATTACAACATTAGACCCCTGGTGGTAAGTAAAGGTTTGGGATGTGTGGGTAGTGGATGCTGAATGGGACTGTCAGGTGGGGTGACTAACAGAAGTGCAGCAGACATTGATGGATGGTTTTCTTTTTTACAGAGTTACTTAAAATAACTACGAAGGATGGGACAGTTTTCATTTTTTTCAGATTGTGATGTCAATCAGAGGATTGGGGTTTGCCACTAGATGCAAAGGAAAATGTAAATAATGAAGATAAGGATTGGAGGGTGGGGGGTGCCACAAGGCACCAGGGAAAGATTAACTATGGGGGTGGCAATCAGAGGATAGTGGGTGCCACTTGACACCAGGGCAATACACAAACAATGAGGACAGAGATTGGAGGATGGGGTGCCACTAGACACAAAAGATAGATACAGAAACAGCAGGGACAGTGATTAGATGATGGGGTATGCCACTAAACTCCAGAGGAATAAATATAATATTACTGGGATGATGACTAGGGGCAACTAGACACCAGGAAACAAATTAAATATTATGGGACAGCAATCATGGGGGCACCACTAGACAACAGGAAACATTTATTTATTGAGGAAATGGTAATTGGGGTGCCAATAAACACTAGGGCATATTATTTTATCTTGGGACAGCAATTGCTGGTTTGGGGATGCCACTAGACACAAGAAAAATACTGTTTTATTACAAGGATGGGAGTTGGCAGGTGGGTGTGCCACTAGACACCAGGGAGCTATTATAATAGAATCTGTTATTGATTTTACTTTTGCAGTCTTTTCTGATCAAAGAGTAACATTTGAACTGTATTTTATTTATTTATTTCAAAGTTGATAACGGGAAAGGCACACTGAGCCAAGGCTCGATTCAGTTGGACTCGGGGTTGGGCATGGGTACAATATACAATTAATACAGGCATAGTAAAAGCAAAGTATGCCACATATACAAAGGTTTCAAAATAGAAAGGTTACAAAATACTGTAAAAACGTGCGAATGGTTATTTTCCAATCGAACTATCCTAATATTAGCAAGTGATGGGCGAAATTATTCTCTCCACAAAAACACACATTTGCCCTTATAAATTTCTAAATTCTAAGACAAGAAATTAACTTAGTATGTGAGGGAGTCCTAAATACATGTCTTCTTCATTCGTTACCAAGCAGTACGTTTTTAGAAAAACATTTTTAAAACTGGAAAAAAAAAAGATGGCTGACATCACTGACATGGGGCCCAATTCTAGAAAGATGGTGCAAGTCACCTCCAAAGGTGACTTGAGCCAAACCCCATTACACCAAGGACCCTGCGCCCAATTCTGTAAGGGGCAGGATACCTGTGGCTAAGTCCTGTGACTTGCGACAAGCCCACAGGCACGACAAACAAAGGATGTACCTGGAGGGTTTGCCACAAGCTGCAACTGTGGTTGTGAAGGGTGCAATCATTCCCCAATTGCAGTCTGTACAGCCCAGCAGGGTTTCTCCATGCCCCTGATCCCCCATGATACTAAAGCCCCTCAGACTTGTTCATACCCCAGCCCACTGATATATTCCCCACAGCTCCTACGGGCTTTGTCATGCCCCCCAACCCCTCAATATTTTAGTACAGCCCCTCTTGGCTTTGTTATGTCCCCCTGACTGACCAATACAGTTACAAAGCCCTGAATCCCCACTATGTGTGAACAGTGCCCAACGCCAATCCATGACCAGATCCCTGATATGTAGGCATATAAACTAAATATTCCCCATTACTCTGGTGGTCTAGTGACCCCTCACCCTCCCAACTGGCAGTGCCTGACCTTCCCACTCAAACCCCCTGACCTCTTACAGGCCATCAATTGGCACAGCCCACCTCTCACCACTACAGCCAGCTACTGACTGAACATGAATGAGCACGTACTACTGTACTGTACATATGCACAGTGCACATATGTACAGTACAGTAGTATGCACTCATTCATGTTCAGTGAGATGGGCTGTGCCAGTTGCTGGCCTGTAAGGGGTCAGGGTGGAGGCGGAAGTTGGCACTGCCAGGTGGATGAGTGGTGGGCCACTAGACAACCGGGATAATGGGGAACATTTGCTTTATATGCATACATATAGGGGATTGGGTCAGGTGTTGGGGTGGTGGGTGCTGTTCACACACTGTGGGGATTCTGGGCTTTGTAACTATATTGAGGGGTCAGGGGGACATAACAAAACCCAGAGTGGCTATATTAAAACATTGGGGGTTGGGGGCATGACAAAGCCCAGAGGGGCTGGTTAAATATATCTGGGGGTCAGAGGGACATAACAAAGCCAGGAGGAGCTGGATAAATACATTAGGGGTTGGGGCACATGACAAAGCCCAGAGGGGCTGTAGTACAATATCAGGATGTTAGGGGGTCATGACAAAACCCAGAAGGGCTTTAACCAGAGAGTGGTGTCAGGGAATGGGCAAGCCCTGCAGGGATTTACAGATTGGGGTTTAGGGATTGGGGCACATGTACGGGAGATGGATGAGGCACATTTGCACAACCCTCAGTGGGTGTAAGTCCACTTTATACCAGCTAAAAGCTGGTGTAACAGTACTTTGGCTGATGTCCTCCCAGGGTTGTTTGAGAATAGCAAACTGGGGGATTTGGTTGCTGTCCTTCCAGAATAGGGTGCAGCTGCTGCTGTAGGACTCCTAACACCCTGTTGCAGGGGATTTAGGGTGTAAATGGTGGTGTAAGTCCACTTTAGCACAAGCAGCCTGTGACATGTTGCAGGCTGCTTTGCAGAATACCAAATGTTACAACTGCTGCATTAATTGCTACTTGCAACTTTTTTTGGTTTAAGTCAATTTACGCCTAGATGTAATGTTTTGAGAATTGGGCCCACTGTTTCTCTGAGCATGAACAGTACATCCTTAACTGTTCACCCACAGCCCTTCTATCATCGATCAGAGTATAGCTACAGGTTAAGGAGAAAAAGGCTGCATTAAAAAGTATAAGGAGTCACAGAAGGAGCACTACAGGTAACTGCATTAATTAAAGCAGAAAGAAGTGGGAAGGCAGTCTGAATAGCAAAGGCCCAAACCGAGGAAAAAATAGCCAACTCAGTAAAGAAGGGGATAAAATCTTTATAGGTACATTAGGGAGCATAGAAAGGTTAGGAGGAATAGTGAAGATTAATAAAGGAGAGAGGAGATGGCAGAGGGAGACAGTGAAAAGGCAGAGATACTGAATTAATACTTTTGCTCAGTATTCACAAAAGAAGATGAGGAGGAGTTACCTAAACCAGACAATAGAAGCACTCTGGGTAGCGGGGTTCACATGAGTCCATTTACAGAAGAAAGAGTCCTGAAAGAACTCCTAAAACTCAAGGTGGACAAAGCAATAGGGCCTGACGTGATTCACCCCAGAATCCTAAAAGAACTAGGGGAGGACCTAGTGGCCCCACTGGCCACACATTTTAACCAATCATGGGAGGATGGGGTGGTACCTGAGGACTGGAGGAGGGCAGATGTGATTCCCCTTCACAAAAGTGGGAGCAAGGCAGAAGCAGGAAACTACAGACCTGTAAGTTTGACCTCAGTGGTAGGGAAAATGATGGAATCACTTCTGAAAGAAAGAATTGTTGAGTACCTAGAGGTCAGCGAGGCACAGGACCCAAAGCAGCATGGATTTACAGCAGGAAGGTCATGTCAGAAGAATCTAATTGATTTCTTTGACTGGGTGACCAAAGTAATAGACCAGGGAGGGGCTGTGGATATGGCCTACCTAGACTTTAGCAAGGCATTTGACACAGTCCCGCACAAAAGATTAATAATCAAGTTAGCAAGCCTGGGAGTGGGTCCCAGGGTGGTAGCCTGGGTAGCAAACTTCCTGCACAACAGGACACAGAAGGTAATAGTGAATGGAATACATTCTGAAGAAGGGGGGGTGCCAGTGGAGTACCTCAGGGCTCAGTACTGGGTCCAGTCCTCTTTAACATCTTTATAGGTGACATTGCAGAGGTTCTGGAGGGAAATGTATGCCTCTTTGCAGATGACACAAAGATCTGTAACAGAGTTGATACACAAGGGGGAGTAGAAAGGATGAGAAGGGACTTGGCAAAGTTGGAGGAATGGTCAGACATGTGGCAACTTAGATTCAATGCAATGAAGTGCAAAGTAATGCACATGGGAAACAAAACCCAGGAGAAGAGTACACATAGCAGGGGAGGTACTAACAACAACAAAATGGAAAGGGACCTGAGGTAGTCATATTAGATGACCTAAAGGTGGGTAAGCAATGTGAGAAGTCAGTAAGGAGAGTCAGAGGAATACTGGGATACATAGGAAGGGCATCACAAGTAGAAAAAGGAAGTGGTTATCCTCTGTACAGACAGTTGGTGAGACCCCATCTAGAGTACTGTGTGCAGTTTTGGAGACCTCATCTATGCAAAGACATAGACAGGATGGAAGCAGTCCAGAGGAGGGTAACTAAAATGGTGCAGGGTCTGCATCAGAATCCATATGAAGAGATACTGAGAGAGATTAATATGTATACCCTTGATGAAAGGAGGGACGGGGGAACATGATAGAAACTTCCAAGTACCTCAAAGGAATCAACAAAGTCCAGGAGGGTAGCATCTTTCAGAAAAAAAGATGTGTAAGAACAAGGGGGCACAATTTAAAGATATAGGGGGGTTGGCTCAGTGGTAATGTGAGGAATTGTTTTTTCACGGAGAGAGTGGTGGATGCATGGAACTGCCTTCCTGGGGAGGCTGTGGGGGTCTAAAACAGTGGGGGAATTGAAACATGCATGGGACAGACATAAGGCAATTGTAGTGGGGGTTGCAGGAAGTAGGCTGTTGGCTAACTAGAATCTGAAGCTTATTCAGTAGGTAGGGAAATGGCAGACTGGGTGGGACAAGTGGTCCTTATCTGCCATCAAAGTCTATGTTTCTATGTAGCTCTAAATGGCTTTTCATGGAACTCCATTTTAGACATTTGGATGTATTCTCCACAGCTGCAAAGTAGTGCCTCCCTCTGATTTTGTTATTTGCTGTTCTATGTTAAAGGAATCTGAAGGGGGTGCTACTACATTGTACCTCAGAATTTCTCAGGATGTTAACAAAAAAAAACCTTTTAAACTGCTGTTTCTATCATCTGTCCAGCTCAGTCTAATAGATTTGTTCTATTTCTTTCAGCAACCTACGGTTAACTCATTTTCTCTAGCTTTTGTGAAAGCAAAAGTCAGACTCTGTCAGATTACAGACAGTGCAATTGCAGTCTATTAACTGTCATTCCTAGGGAAGGACAGGTTGCACACAAGCACACACACACGCATGCAGCATTTATTCTGACTAAACAAATTCAAGAGGACTGATTTAGCAGCATGGCAGTTTTTGATAATTGTGACTAAACAGCATTATATGGCACCAAGCTCTTCACAGCCCACACACACACACATTAGGGATCCCAGATCTACAGGGATTCTTGTATTTTATAGCAATTTGGAGACATCTACAGGGAAGTTCTTCCCATAGACTTGCATTAGTTATATGGGAAAATTAGGAATTTGGCTTCCATTGGAAATAGTGTAATCTGCAGGAAAACACTGGAAAATTGCCCTGCAGTTACAGGAAAAAGGCAAACTTAATCTTGGAGCAGTCTCACACAGACACACACACGCACACACACACACACACACACACACCAGCAGCATTTACTCTGACTAAATAAATTCAAGAGGACTGGTTTAGCAGCATGGCAGTTTTTGATAGTTGTGACTAAACAGCACTATATAGCACTAACGAGAAAATAACTTTGGCCATTTGGTAGCTCTTCACAGTCCTATCGGCGCTGGCTAGAGTTTATTTTTACCTGTAGAAAAGTAAAAGATCACACAAGCAACCACAAACACCCATCATCACATAAGACAACATATAACTGTTTCCATATGACAGAGATGCAGTACCACTGATGTGCTACATCCATGGATTTGAATCGATGGCATGCACACCACAAGGCATATATATTCACTTCTGGCAACAAATAGAAATCAATGATGCTAAAATCACAATATTGCTTCTGTGTGTAGAAGCACAGAGCCGGCAGCCACATATATAAATTCACAGTACCCTAATTACAAGAGTTCTTTTGTCTACAGAAGGGCAGGCCCCTATGGGACCAGTACTTCTATAGGCACAGGTACTCATTCACACTGTAAGACATACACAAAGTTTTGTCTGCAGAAGCACAGGCCATAGAGGAGACTGCACTTCTGTAGCTGTAGCTGTAAGACATACGCACTGGCCTCCGTCTGCAGAAGAGCAGGTGACATGAAATTCATCATCCCAATACTGCAACAGTACTTCTGTCTACAGAAGTGCAGGCACCTGAGGGGTCTACACCTCTTCAGCCACAGGTGTAAAATACACACATCAACTTCCAGCTGCAGAAGTGAAGGCCCCTGTGGGGTCTGTACTTACACAGCTGCATATAGAAAGACATACACTAGCAGATTGAGCTATGTAACAAGGTAACATCTATTACACTATTAGGATAGCAAAAAGTAACAGTTTTAATCAAGTCTGAGTATTAAAAGTAAGATTTTACTTTTCCAGAGGATGTGCTACCCCCTAGAAAAAATTGCCACCCCACTGAAAAATTTCTAGATCCACCACTAAAACTATTATACCTACATTGGAACATTACTTTTGTCTGTGATGGCTCAGTTCCCTCATGGAGCCTGCACTTCTACAGCCACAGGTACTCATGCATGCTGTATGACATACACACACAGGTGTGGCTTCAGAAGCATAGGTCACTGTGGGGCTTGTGCTTCTGCAGCCAGATACAAATCCGCAAATAATAATATCCAAATCCCACTGCTTAGCACAAACATAGGACAATGCTAATTTAGTTGCCTAGCCACTTCACTCTTGAACTCAATGCCTCCATCAAAATAAAAATCAACTGTCACTACCTTCACAAAGAAGCTGAAAGGCTATTACTTATGCTAAATGTCTGTGATTGCTTAGTTTAGAAACTAATGTTTCTCTTGTACCTTTTCTCCATATGCACTTACTGCACTGCCTGTATCAAATTATTGTAACCTGAGCTGCCTGTATCCATTACCGCACTACAATTGCACTGTATGTGTGTGCCAATTTAAGGTAACCTGTACTCTATATTTTAATCACTTTAAATTTTTGTTACCTGTACTGTTTGCGCCATTGCACCCGGGTCATACCTAAAAAAGGCATCTGTTTCCAGTGCACTAACCCAGTTACCACAGTTGAAATAAATAAATAAAATAAATGAAAGTAGTATAACAGTGCTATTGCATCTGTGTCGTTGTCATCTGGAAACAGTTGTATACTGTTTGTCTTACTGATGATAGCTGACTGTGATTGTTTGTGTGGTCTTGCCTTTTGCTGCTGGGGTGTTAGGTTGGAAAAATAATGCCACATTCTCTGGTTTTCTGGCAATAAGCCAAACTCTGACTGGTGTGTTAACACAGATTTTTGCAAAGAATTTCATTTCTTTTTGAGATGCTGTAATCATATCCTCATTCATGTAGTTCCCTTTAGGACCTGCATACACAGATGCAGATGAACAGGGTACTCTGGTCCCTGCACCAAGGTAAGAGTCCATCAGACTAGAAGTGCAGGCCCTGTGGTCCCTGCACTCTGTTGACAGCAGATGTCAAGAATTTGTGGGTGGGCTGCAGGATTGCAGGGGCCCCTTAGGACTCTGAGCTCCATGTGGCTGCTGATACAGACACACAGGGGAAGAATCCATCTGTCAACTGAAGCACAGGTTCCTCTGACAGCCATGGTGTGAGGTGCATGGCCCTATTTCAAAAGAAGATTTGTCTTGACTATTGATAATTGGCCTATCTGGTGACCCTGCACCTTCCCCTCCCAGACTAGGGTTGGTGCTGAATGACTGTGTTGTCCCCCTATCTGCAACCCATCCAAGTGGCTCACTGTGCTTGCCTCCAAAATCATCTTACTGGCTATATACAGCTACTATGGGGCACCCTGGTGGTGTCAAGGGATCTTTATGGTTTGTTTTTGCATTTGAATCAACTTTGTATTTCATGTGCAACTCCCACCACTTTGATTGTGCATTAAGTAGTTGTTTAATGTAAACACTTAAGATGGGTGAAAAAGATAAATGATAGAGTGATCTGATTGGTTTCTATGTGAAGTGACATCACTGGTAGGAGAGTATATATTATTTGAATGGAATGTAATTCACTAGCTCTAAAGATGCCCGTATGGACGGGTGAAACGTAAGCTACCTTGTCTGTTACACTGCTATGTCTCTCGAGGAGTAAAATGACTTTAAAGCACTAATTTGGTGTATATGTTATTTTTTTATACCTGCTGCCAGTAGGGGTGAGTGCTTTCCACAAACTACATTGGTTACCCAATGTTCTTCTGTACCAGGACTGATTCTTTGACCATAGCTGGTTACCTGCGGGGAATCTTATATTTGACGGAATTTTGTTCCACTCAAATGGGCCTCTGTAAAAACTGACTGACAGTCAATCTCAAGAGTTCATCTTGGGGTTACCAAATTAGAAACAGAAGCTGATCTTAGGCATACAAGTTTACCCTTGTAGAACAGATTCTTAGAAATAGAAGGAGGGAGTGTACCATGTAGACCTTTATACACAAACATCAGAAGATGCTCCTGTCTACTTTCATACAAAGTTAACCAGCCTAGCTGGTTATATAAAAAATGTGTATATAATAGGGAGCTTCTAAAATAAATCTAGCTAGTCTACCATGTCAAACTTCCAAACATTCCAAGATGCCTTTTTTACCATGGGCATAAAGGAAATCCCTACAAAGAAAAATAGGAATTACCATAGAATTTACTACTCTTTTCTAATATTCAGATTCATGCAAGTTTTAACTCTATAAAGGGCTCCTATTTTTCCCTACAGTTTTGATTAAATTATTGACCTGAACTGACCAACTCAATGTATCATTCAACCAAATACCCAAGTATTTGTAAGATTACATCTGCCTGATTGGGGATCCTCCAGGGTAACTATATCCAATGCCACACCATCACGCTTCTCATGGGGTCGATGAAATTGAATGGACTGGGTCTTCTGCATTCTAAACTAATCTGCTTGCTTTAAAGAAAACCTGGAAATCATCAAAGGTCTTATGCAACTTCTCTTGGATCTTATTAACTGTAAAATCTGTGGTATAGTTGATAGTATCCCCATCATCTAGACATTCTATCACTGCTTCTCCTTTGTCCATTATGACCTTACACTTGAACATTTAAATATTGATTGCTTTGATTAGGATGCATACTTAGACAGTATTGATGTTGATATGTATATATTAGTTTAGATGGTGTGCATTTGTATACTTATATGTAACTATGGCTCTTGCTATGCTTAGGATGTAGACTTAGACAATATTGATATTGAAATCTATACATATGTGTAATAGTATAACTGTATATAACCTAGTATTTGAACCTTGACCTTATCAGGTCCATCTTGCAAATGAGCTGTGCTCAATGATGTTCACCTGGATAAATAACGATTTTGATTGATTGATTGATATAGATGGTAATTCACAGATGAGTCAGAGGTTTAGGCCAATAACATATACGTTGAAAAAAGCTGACTAAGTATGGATCCCTGGGGGACCCTGGATCCGACAGGCACATAACCTGATACCCAATTTCCTGTTGAAGCCATTTATGATCTATCCTTCAGGTATGACGTGACCCAACTTAAACTAGACCCAGTCATACCTAGTAAGGCAGCTCTGGATAGGAGGACACCATGATCCAAGGAGTCAAATGCTTTGGATAAATGTACAAAGATGGCTCCAACAGGTGTCCTCCCATCCAGAGTAGACTGCACATCCCCTACAACCTCAGTCAGTGCCGAGATGGTACTGTGTCATTTTCTGAAACCAGATTACATACCATTAAGGAGCATCTCAGTCTCAGTGTGTCCCATAATCTGTTCAGTCACAAGCCTTTCAAAGATTTTGGAGATCTGAAGTAAAAATGATATTGAAAAAGTAGTCCACTCTGATTTTTAACCCCTTTAAAAATGGGAACAACTTTAGATTGCTTCCACACTTTAGGGCACTCTCATGTGCTTAATGATAATTTAAATAAGTAAGTTAAGGGATATGCCACCACATGAGCTGTGAATTTTACCATCTAAGCCAATGGCTTTGAAGTACTTAATTTCAAAAGTTCTGTAATAACAGAGTGAACTGAAATCTCAAAAAAAAAAAAACTCCTTTATGGGACCACAATCTGATTCCATCATTAAGTGTTTATTCACCTGCTTTTCCATTAGTCCCATCTTACTAAAATAATCATTAAATGTATCAACTACTAACTAGGACATAGGGATCATTTGTGCATCAATATTGAACACATTTGAAATTTCATTTTCTTGTCCTTTTAATAAGCAATTGATTGTCCTCCAGAAATATTTTGGGCATTGGGTACATTTAGTGTCTAATAAACAAGAATAATGCTTTTGTTTTGCACACCTTACTTCCTTAAGGTATAAATTACAATTTTTTTTTGTAATTGTCCCAATCTTATTTATTACCTATTTTTTAGCCATATCCCAAGCCTTGTCTCTGACAGATTTTTGTTTTCTTAACTCGTTGGAATACATAAAGGCATGTTTTGTTTTAGACACTTAGATTTAATAGGGTGTACCTGTTACAAATCAATATAAATTTAGAATAAAATAATCCCAGGCTCATCTACCATTGGTACCAATGACATTCTATCCCAATTTATGTTACCTACTTCCACCATAAAATTAATATAGCCAAAATATTTAAAACTACACCAGGTAACACATCTATTACAGACCTGCTTAAAATGTAGTGTTCTAATACAAAAAATAAACTGATGGTCACATATAGAGTGTGGTAAAACACCGCTTGCTGATGTATGATTCGGAGAGTTAGTAAAAATCAAGTACAGAATTGTGGATGATTCAGGATTTACCATATTTATTCTAGTAGGATTTTGAATCAATTGAGTAAGCCCCAAATTAGTTTGCAAGTCGACTAAGGAATGGAGTTCACTTACACCACCACTTCCCCTCAATTGTCCCCCACCCCTTTTGTTTCTATCTTGGTGCCATATGTTATAATTCTTTATATTTAATACAGAATCATCCTTTTTTATGTTGTTGTGCTTGCGCAGCCAACATCTTGTGGTAGTGCAGATTTGGAGGCGTGGTCACTGTTGGGTGAATGCAGGGCACGTATCAGTAGGTGCATCCCTCATTCCCAATCAGCCTGCATATTGGTGCCACCACCCAGGTGAGCACATCTAAGGAAAGGTCTGCTGTAATGTGAGCAAAGCTCGTCACATGCAGCGGACCTCCCAACATGCTTACCAGGAAACACAAACATGACGGCACACTGCCCACCAAACTGCCAACTTTGGGGTGCCCAATCCCTCTGTCAGCTTAACCTGCCCCCAGTGTATGTGCTGATGGGGGAGCCCACTCCCCGTTGGCATAAAGAACCCCCCATTTGTTATATGCTGAGGGGGGGTGCCCAATCCCCCTCAGCTCTTGACCCCATCCCATTTTCCTTGTGTATTGATGTGAGTGCTCAATCCCCATCGCATAAAGTAAGCCCCCTTTTGTTGTGTGCTGACAGGGATGCCCAATCCCATCAGGTACAGCTGCCCCAAAAAGCAAAGCTCTGTTGGCATGCTGGGAGCCCACCCCAGCATGTCATATGCCCCTGTAAACATAAAATGGTCCTGCAATGTTTTTTTTTTGTACCTGTGGAAAAGAAACTGTCCTCGGTGGTCTCCTGCCCTCCCACAACCAGTGCCCACCTACTGTGCACCTACCTCCCCACACCCCTCACCCCATACTTACCTGCAGAGGACAGTGCAATTTGTTGCATATCTCAGCCATTTTTTGGAATTTTGGCACCACGTTTTCAACAGGGGATTTTTGGGAACCCTCCTCATGAATTCTGGCACTGTCATGGCATTATTCGATCAAGAAAGGTGATTTGGCGGTCACTGTCCAGAATCACCTTTTGGGACTGAGTAATGAAATGACAGTGCCACTGTTCATGAGGGGAGCTCTCAAAAAGTCTATGTGGCAAATTTGGTGACAAAACTCCCTAAAATGTCTGTTTTATGAGCGTGCGTTGCGCTGTTTCTATGCATGCTCATAACGTCATGAATTTGTAATATTTTCACTCCAGATCTTCAAAACTGGCATTTTTTTACACCTCCTGATGAACAGTACAGCTGCCATTTTACACATTCTTCCTGAAATGTGTTTTCGCACATCCGGAGCAGAATAGCATGGTCACTGTGCGAAATCACTTTTCGGGACAGTTTGAGGACATGACGGTGACACTGCTCAAAAGCAGAGGTCCTAAAATGCCTATGTTGAAAATTTGATGCAGAAAGTCCATAAAAAATGATTGTGTTGCAAGCGTGCATTGCACAGTTTCCACGCACCCTTGTAACTTCGCAAATTTGCAATATTTCCATGCCAGATTTTCAACACTGGCATTTTTCACACCTCCTTATGAACAGTAGAGCTGTCATTTTTCACATCCTGACCAAAATGTGTTTCCACACCTGTGGCATACAATGGCATGGTCGCTGTGGGAAATCAACTTTGGGACAGATTAACAAAATCGCAGAGCACCACTGTTCATAAGGGAGGTCTGAAATGCCTATGTTACAGATGTGGCTTCCAAACTCCCAAAAATAATTGGGTTATGGATGTGTTGTGCAGTTTGTATGTAAGCTCATTGCTTCACCAATATTTCATATTGTCACTCCAGATTTTCAATGTTGCCATTTTTTACCCTCCTCATGAACAATACAGTTGTCATTCTCCACATCCTGCCCAGAAATATGTTTTCATCCTCTATCACCAAATGGCACAGCTGCTGTGCAAAACCACCTTTCAGCTAAAAAAGTGATTATGCTGCTTTTCATGAGGTGGCCTGACAAGCAGCCCGTGTTGAAAATGTGGAATGAAACTATCACCACACGCCTACAGTGTTAGGGTTTCCAGCTGTAGCACCCCACCTGGTACAGACTGACAGGTGTCAGGGGTGTGACTTGGGATCATCGGATGTAATGCTCCTGCCATTCCACCCCCACTCCCACCCTGCAGCCACTGACAGGCATTGTGGTGTGCCATGCACTGTTCGGCCACAAAGTTCAACCCACGCTCCTATACTGCACCCACATCAGCATATTTCCTTATGGAATGGGGTAGGTATAATGTCCAAAGACCCAAAGCATACCATGACACTTGTCAGTGTCTACAGGGTAGGGTGAGGTACAATGGCATGAGTGTTATAGCTGATGACCCAAAGGCACACCCCAATGCCTGTCACTCTCTACAGGGTGGGGGTGGGGTTGGCGTCACTTCAATACTTCACTGCCATTCCTATTATGCATCTCTAGCTCAGGCACTGCTAATGCCAATGCCAGTGTGACAACATTCAGCATTGACAAATGCTAGTTTCATTTAACCATGTCTCCGAAATTATGACAAAGTCTGTATTATGATCCAGGATCCAAGTACTAATTAGGTCCATTTTCAAGAACATACTTCTAGCAGTAAAATGTATCAATGTAAACCCTGGCTTTACTCATCCCAGGGTAAGGGGATAATCAAGGCTGGGATTAATAACTTGATCACTATTCTATTCAAATGTAGTATAAGGTCTGTGTGAGGAAGTGACATTTAAAGGGCCCAGACTGGGATGTATATCACCACAGGACATTAAAAAAGGCAGAAACATATACTTGAAAAGTCTAAAGCATTTAAATTTCATCCTGGATCATTCCCAAAACCTGTTCAAAGACCAATTGACTATAACCAGGTTCCCGGTTTTGTTAGGCTTCATTTGCAAATTTAAATATCAATACTTACATAGAGCACTATTAAGACCATTTGTCAGTAGATTAGGTCTGATGAAAACATTATTATGTACATAAAAAGTACTAACAATCCCAGTACTCCTCCTGGCACATGCATATGCTTGTATTGCTTCCTGAGTGGCCTTGTTCCACTCCCCTGCCTCAAGTGTAGAAACAAACCATAATAAAAATAAAAATAAAACTCCCCCAGAAGCATTTTTTGGCTCATGCCAGCTAAGTAAGACAAAAACAGCTACTAACAAGTAACAAAATGTAACAATCACTAATATATGCAGCTATACCAAAATCAGGGGAGTGAACAGGCTAAATGCCCCAAAATATAGTATTAGGATAAAATTACAAGCCTCCCAAAAAGAGGTTCAGTTCCATATTATTTACCTCACAAAGGTTAAAACTTTCCTAAGTGCTTTTTCCAATCACATTGCTCATGATATGGCACTCGTGCCATGTGGCTAGGGACATGTAAAGTGGCAAAGTACCCCACCCCCTTGCTTTTTGCTCTCCAAGTGGTCTGCTGCCCGACCCCCTCCCACACAGAGCAATACTGAAGTCAGGGGAGCAAAGTTCATTCAGCAGACCACTTTAAATGTGACAGGCAGCACAAACAGTAAATGCAGGACATAAAGCACATAAAACACAAAGTCCAGTACAAAGTCCCTCTGCTCCATGGAGATGTTGCTATTGGCAATAACCCTTTGGCCTAGATTTGAAACATCTCAGCTACCTTGTTCATATGCTGGGGTCCCAAAAAGGCCAAGTTTAACGTTTTGTGGAAAGAAATACAGAAAAGTAGCAATGTTTTAAGTGAATACTGAAATATTTCATCATTCATTTAAAACTTGGTTGTTTTACCATATTTTTCCACCAACTTTTCTACGTAATCATTTTATGACCACATCTCATTAACACAGTAGGTGAAAGTTCAATACCTATCTGAAAGGTAATTTCACAGAGCAATTGGAAAATCACCTTTCCGGATGTATTTGAAAAAATTCTCCTACTTTATTTGAGTGGTAGTGTCTCCAAAACGACATGTTTAAAATTAGATGTACCCATACTTAAAAATGACAAGATTATGAGTAAAACGTTAAACCCCATTGAAAATACATTAACCAGCCTTACTGTACCTCATTTTCTCATCTTGGAGTTATGGTTCCAGTAGGAGGATTATTTTTTCACTGGAGAGGTGGTTCTATATTGTGGGACCATGTTTAGGTGGCTAAGGGTGTGTGGGGGTGTGTGGACTGGTGGATGCTAAGTTGGAGTAAGGGCAGGGTAAGTGGGGCTGTGGGGATCTCAGATTGGTGAAGGCCTGTTTAAAATGTTACAGATTTAAAAAAAGTTCAACAAAGTATCATTTGCTTCTTATACAGGGCAATTGTAGCTGACACTGGGGTTTGGTCACCCCAGTGTCAGAATTGTCTCGCAGCACCAGGAATGGGCACCTCGGTGCTGACACCTACTGTATTTATGTGGGGTGGGTGCTCTTGAGGGGCAGTGGTGGTATAAAGCAGCACCAGTTGGTGGCCACCCAGTCTACTTCAATAAATACAAATACTGTAAATGCTTGAATAACCGCGGATCTCGAATAAGCACCTGCCTGAATTATCGCCTGGTCAATTGCAGCCCCAAAATGTATAAGTACCTGTGTTCAATTAAGTGCCTGGTTTAGTTAAGCACCTGGTTTAGCACTGTCATGGTGTGATTGAGGGCTAGGTATGGTTACACGACTGCAGACCAGTGCTTATTGCAGTGTAAAGCAATGCACTCTAAATTAAAACAATTAATCCCCCACTTGACCAGGTGTTCACCATTCATAGTGATGCTACTTCAGCATTTACCACCTTCTTCTGAACACACCACAGCTATGATTGAACTGGACAAGTGAGAGAGAAAGCACTCACCAGACCCTGATTTGGAGCCGAATTGTAAGAAACAATGGTTCCACAGCTACAATATCGATTTTAAACTGAGCAAAGGGAGGATGTCCTTATCATGCTCATGACATCTCTAGAAGTTGCATAAATACTCCCAAAGAGCCTGAACCAGAAGGAAATGCAGATGTTGGGATGCCAAAGAGACAGCTGAAAACAAACTAGCTGTCGATTACAGTGATGAATGTGATTAATTAAATTTTTCCACATAAAAATGACATAAAATAAAGTTATTTTATGTGCAGTTGCAAATATTGAGTATTTGTTTTTATTTTTCTTAAAATGTTCTGCCAGTTTAATAAGTGCCCGAGTTCAAATTAGCACCTTGCTTGAATAAGAACCTGGTGCTTAAGCAGCACAAAATAAATAAGCACCTGGGCTCTTTTTGAGCATTTATGGTAACATGAATAGGAAAGATGGGACAGGCGATAGGGAAGGAAAGGTATTAAAATGAACTGGGGATTGGCACTCCTGTTAATTTCAATGAATATAAAATATAATAGGGCGGATAAGGGAGGCTGTCTGAGCTGGAAGGAGACATTATTATTAGAGGATGAAAATGACAAGGAATGGTTGGCTGAGCTGAGAGGAGAGGAAGAAGAGGTTTTTAATTTGAACCAAAAAGAAATTCAGTTCATGAAGCATAAAACAACTGCTCTTGCTAAATTGAAAAAAAAAAGAAAAGAAAACAAAGCTAGCATCAAGGAGCCCAGTGGCTCAAGGACAATGTCTGACAAACTTTAATCTTGCAATTATTGCATACTCTCTTTCTTTACGCAATAAAATACCACTGAGGGTGAAGAGATAAACCAAGGTATTTTGATTTCCACTGGTCTTCATCAGGAGGCTTATCCAACAGGCAAAATGCAGTTCTTATATTCCCAGCCCTTAAAGGCATAGTTACATACACAGCCTCATTTCCCAACATACGTGTAATATATACAATACTAATACAATGGCAGCTTTATCATGTTTAAGGCATAATAGTATATCTCATTATTAAATTCATATTTTCCTTCATAATAAATGTCAAAACCCTTTGAGGAAATAATATAGGAGGTAGAAAATGATTAAACTGAAGAACTTCCCTTACCTGCAAAACAAGTACATTTGAAAATGTATACACAACACCTCCTAAAAAGTGTAATTAGAAAGAACAACCATTTGTTAGAGGTGATAGAAAAGAAAATGAAGAAAAAGGAAAGAAAAAATTTAAATAGCACCTGTGGGGGGAGGGTTAGGGGGTGGAATCAAAAGAGAGTTTTACTATGGAGAGGTACTGTATAATGAATTAGCGATGATGAGAAAATACATAAGAAAAAGGTAATTTGAGTCTCTTGTTCAGTTAAAATATATTCCTTATGTCACATGCATCTAGCATTCTCAGTGAGTGGGGCAAGAGGGGAAGGGATGAAAAAGATTGAGTAAGAAAAATTATTTGAGTTATGTTTCTGTGAAGGAGCATTTACATCATTGCATCACTGTGATTTTCTACCTCCTATATTATTTCTACAAATAGTCCTGGTATTTATTATTAACAAAAATAAGACTTTAGTAATGATTTATACAATTATGCCTTAAACATGATAAGGTTGTTCTTGTTTAAATTGACATTTTCTTTTATATATTTATTATATGCACTTTTATTGGTATTGTATAGCACCACACAGATGTTGGCAAATGTTGTTGGTTATCTGTAACTTAAATGGACAAGACTCTCCTGTTTAAATTGCCATTTTCTTTGGCCCATATTTATAACATGCACTTTTATTAGTATTATATAGCACTTCACAGATGTTGGGAAATATGGTTCTTTATATGTAACTATGCCTTAAGGGTGGGGTATTTAAGAACTGCCTTTCTCTATTGAATTCATCTCCTGACAAAGACTGATGGAGGTCAAAGTGCTGGGGTTTATCTTCTCAATTGTCACTTTCAAAGTGGCTTTTCACTGTATGAAATAAATATGCTATAACTGCAAGAGTAATTTGTGTCTGTTGTCATTGAACCACTGAACTCCTTGAGTGCTAGCTTTTTTCATTTTGCTTCAGTTAATTGGGATTAGTCTCCCTAGTTTAGCACTACCTCACTTCCCTGGAGTTGTTACAGATGTGGTAGTTTTATCTCGCTAAGCTGGGCACTCTAAATTTTGGAATGCCCGGAAAACAGATTTGTAGGGGTAATTTAAAAAGCAAACAAACAAATATCAGAATCTAGCTAAATGGGTCCTGTTTACCTAGGCTCGGGTGTTTATTTTTTAAAATGACATTATTTTTCTGTTCATACTTTCAGGTGAAAAAAAGAAAAAAAGATGACGGCTCTCACAATCTGTATTTTATTTCTTATGAAAGATACATTACTAATTCTGTGAAACATGATTGCCTGTAAAAGGTAACATTATCTTTTATATCAGAGGGTTTTCCTAAAACCCTACTGAGCATGTTCAGAAAAAAAAACTTAAAATCCTTATAACTCTGGAACCAATTAATATGTCTTCACAAAAGCTTTGAAAGGCACTATCTTGCCACAGACTGCTTTTACCTTAAATATTTCAAAAAAATATTTTGCACCATCTAGGCTATAGGTGAGAGTAAAAAAAGTGTAATGAGCGTAGGAAAAATCATTCTTCTCATTAAAAATTGTCATTCAGTATTTCAGAAACCACTCAAGTTGTTGTCATGAATTTTCTCATGTCATGATAACTCCTCTGAGACATTGCATGCCAAATAATCTCACCATAGTTATTAGAGAATAATGGTTGGGAATGGGGTTATAATGAGAATGTTATATCACACCTGAGGTGTGGAATGCCACATAAACCATGAGAGCAAGCTCAAGGGTTTATTAAGACATCCCACATTGAGGCACATGTAAAATTCAAGTTTTACATTTACCCAGCCTGAATTTTATATAATTGCTGGCCAGAATTTTTCACACAGTAATTATATAAAATAAACAGAGAAAGCAGCAGACTGCGGTCAGATTTCAGCACAGTCCATGGTGGTAGAAAATAAAGTTTCCATTTTTGTTTTGTTTTTTAAATGCATCAGTGGAAAAAGATACCTTTTTCTTTACATAACAAATAAACTTACCGCCAACTATGAGGGACGGTGAAATCTGCCGTAATAGGGAATTGCCAAGGGTGAGCATTGCAGAGTACAGGAAGACCAGTGACTGGTGCATGTGTGGTCCGAGGGAAACCTGGCATGTGATTGCTGTTATAACCACCTGGTTAAAACAAAAAATTATAACTGGGTTTCACTGTAAGGAACAAATGCTGGACAGTAATTATTGTGCAAATATTGGTGCTTAATATTAAACACCCTACTCAACCATAGCTATACAGGCACTACCACACCAGTAAAATATATATATTTATTTTTCCCTTTGAGGCCCCTTCAAGGTCATCATTATGGGCTACTCCCCAACTACAATAGGTTAAGTAGGAGACATTACCATTTCTTAATATAATTTCCATAAGTTAGGGGTGGGTAGCACAGTGCAGGCAGTACACCACAGGCAGAGGCCACTGGTTACCTACTCCTAACTACACTTACCTACTTCAATAAACCAGACTGGTCAAAAGTACATGCCAGGTGCCTACAAGCAACTCTTGCTTCAAAACAATTATTGGCATTTTAGTGTTTATCTTTTCCCTCAGTGATATTGTTTCAAAATATGAGGGAAGCAATTTCATGCTATGATTCAGGGAGATTATTTATTTATTTATTGTGAATCTCAGATTAACACCTTTGGGAACAAGCATTACAATTGGTTCCATGTCAAGTAAAACAATAACAGTGACAACAGTTGGTTTTACAGGTAAACAGGTAATTCAAAGACTAGACATACAATGCTATACATTATAGAACTACACAACAATAGAAAGAATAACAACAATGCAGGCAATGTAAAATATATGCCGATATTTCAAGGAATGGACTGGGTGAAAAGTAAGGGGTATATGTGCAGGGTGAGAGATATTTCAGTGCAGGGCCTTGTCAATAGAGGGTCAGGGGAGTGAACAGGTATATGTGCAGGGTGAAGAGACACTTCGACTCAAGGGGCCTCATCAGTAGAGGGTCAGGGGTGAGAATATCTGAGAAATTTTCACAGTGACTGTCAAGTAGCGGGAAGTTAGGAGGGTGTGGTAGGGGTGGACTAGTGAGGACAGAGACGGTGGGGGGATAGCATGATTGTGGAGGAACAGGCGGGGAGTAATTTGGAGGAAGTGAAGGATTGCAAGGGAGTTTCTGGCAAGTTCAAATTATCTACAGGGAATCAGGCAGAATTTTGCATTGTAGTGGGTCATAAGATGAATGACCCAGGGGTTGAGGAGGTAGGAAAACCACTATTGAGAACTATTCGGAGTTAGAGAGAGCAGTCACAGCAGGCCTTTTAAACAAGATGTTTCCTAAGCTTTTGTTTAAAGGGGCCTAATGAAGTTTATTTATTTATTTATTTGTTTTAGGATTACAAATACCTTTGAGCCGAGGCTCTTTTACAAAGGTTCCACATCATTGGTACAACTGAGACAAACATAAGCAAAGGTAACAGTTTATATAATTAAAAAAACACATAGTCTTGTATAGGAAAAAAGATCAATAAGGTGAAACTTTGGGGAGGGGAAAGGGAAAGGAGGAGGGTGAAATCAGGGAGACTAAGTGGATGGGAGAAAAGAGGAGGTGGGGGGAACAGAGAGAGGGGAGGTGGTAGGCAGGCAAGAAAAGAGGTAGTGCAGCCGGGTGGCATTTGTCATGGGCCAGCAGGGGAGGTGAAGATGTGGGGGGGTGCTGGCAAAGTGCAGAAGTAGATGTGGATCCAAAGGGCAGATGTCCTTAGGAGAGAGTTCAGCCAGTAAGTAAAATCCCTCTCACCTAGAGAGGTGCAACAGTGAGGAACTATCCGTGTTTCTGGTACAGTGGCTATGTTCATAGGGGGTGAGGAGCTTCTGAACACCAACAGGAACCAGACATTGTCTAATCTTTTTTGGCCAATAGACAGGTTTGGTACCTAAGTCTGCCATCGAACTGGAGCCAGTTTGCCTGTTCATACAAATCACAAGTATGTGTTAGCCTTGGTGAACTGGTAGCCAAGCAGCATGCTTTGTTTAATGATTCTATGATATGGTGGAGGGCCATGGTCATTGCTGAACCATAGATTACTAGTCCATACTCAATAAATGAGATCACTGAACTATGGATGGCCAGATTAAGAGCCTCAGGGGGAAAGACTTTGCTTGTGTCTATGAAGCATACCGATGTGCCTGTTGACTGCCTTTGCAGTATTATCAATGTGTTGTGAGTAAGACATGGTACTGTTCATCGTAAGCCCTAAGTATTTGAAGTGTCAGACTATTTCCAGCAAGGTACCATCCATATTAGTAATGTTGAGGGGGTATGTATGATGCCTGTTCTGGGTGCTCGAGAACAACATTATTTTTGTTTTCTTGTGGTTCAAGATGAGTTTTTGATCACCAAACTATCATTCTGCATCCAAAAAAAACTTTCTTGTAGCTTTCACTCCAGGTGCTTAGGATCAGGGTCACTCATGAGCAAAACTGCATCATTGGCGTAAAGCAGAATTTGACACTGACAGGAGTAGGGGAGCCAGTAGAGGAATATGCTAAATAATAAAGGACCCAAAATGGAGCCTTGGGGTACACCACAGCACACATGTCTGCTTTCAGATAAGATGTTGTCAGTCTTCACTTGCTGTGAATGGTTAGAAAGATAACTCTTGAACTAGGCAACAGTATCACTTGAGAGGCCAATGTATGCGAGTTGTTCGACAAGAAGGACATGATTAACCACATTGAACACTTTTGTTAAATCATTGAAAGCAGCACCAACAAGGGCACCACGGCCCAGTGCATTGTAAATGTAACCAGTAAATTCTAGTAACACAGTGGTGGTGCTATGATCTTTGTGGAAGCCATGTTGCTGCGGGCATTGAATTTGATACTTTTCTAAGTACTCACCCAGTTGATCAGCAACTATTCTTTCTAATGCTTTTGATATCAGCGGGAGGATTGAGATAGGTTTATAATTACTTTGAGAGGTATGATCCCCAATCTTAAAGATCAGTGTGACTAATGTTGATTTCCATTAATGTGTGAATTGTGACAGTCACAGAGAGGTGCTGATGATGTGAGTTAGAGGTGGTAGTGTCTCATCCAAGGTTAACGCTACAAATTTAAGGTCAAGGAAGTCACCACTCTATCTGGACTTCCCAAGAACCGTCAGGAAGTATTTCCTAGCTTCATGCATTGTGTTGGCTCTAAAGTGGAATGGTGCACTGGGTGGCCAGTCTTCTGACCTGGCACTGTGCCCTTGGTTGGGGTGGTGGGAGAAGTCAGGGGATAGAACACCATTCAGGTCTGAAAAGGCTTTGTTAAAAGGGTAGCACATGAATATGGCAAAAGCAAAAAGAATACTCCATAACTGCAATGGCAAAATAGTGAATACACTAACGGCGACTGCTAATAAATGACAACAGGCTGGAAACGGTGACTATGCTGACATAACCTACCCCAGTGTCAAGGAGCACCTCAGAGTAGGATAAATAGAAATGGCAGGGGGGGCGGGGTGTGCGAGGCAGAGCCCCCCAATAAGAATAAAGGGCTTAGGTATCCTCCCTGTTCTAGCCAGAAACACCCGATTCCAAAACTCTACTCAGCAATTATCATCCCTATCCTGGGTTGCTTCCCCTAACAAAGCTGTCTCTAAACCACCCTGTGAGAATCCCCCCAATGGTACCTACACAAGAGTCCCTAAGAGAAACCAGTGCATCATCTGATGATTTCGTATCATGACAAAATTTGCTTATATTGTCTGTCACCGTTATTTGAGATTGTAGAATCTATAATCACTGTTCCAGTTTCACTATTCTGACATTCGCTGAAATTAACTTGCCATTTTCACATGGAACCGTTAAAAGTATTTGCTGTGGTATATGGATCCAGTGTGGGTTCACCATCAATGTTGAGTATTGTGGGTGCTGCCTTATTATCTTTCCCAGTGAGTTCTTTCAGGTTAGACAAGAATTTTCATCCATCACTCCATAATCTTGTAAGGGCGCTTATATAGTACTGTTTTTTGCAGCACGATGGCTCTATGCAGTCATTTTGGGCTGCTTTATAAGCCTGGATGCTGGCCTGCTTACCTGAGGTTCTGGCTCGATGCCACAGGTGGTCCCTTGACTTAATACGCTCATGAAGTTCAGGAGAGAACCATGGGTTACTGTGGCCTTTGATCTTTTTGATTTTTTATTGGAGCATGTCTATCATACACTGTGTTGAATTAGTGAATAAACTGGTTAAGAGTGGAGTCAACCATGCAGCAGGAGTAGACCAGGGACCAGTCCTGGTGGTGGAGATCTACTTTTAGTAGATTGAGATGGCCACGTCTAAGGACCCTGTTGATAACAGTTCTAGCAGGGGGATTAGAGTAATGATTAGACCACTGGAAAAGGACAGGTGAGTGGTCACTACAGACATTGGGGAGTACAGCTGTATTGAAAATATGTTCAGGGTGGTTAGATAGTACCCAGTCGAGTAGGGTAGATGTCCCAGTCTTGCAATTCATCCTGTTGAGTGCGTGTCAACTAGCTATAAGAGGTGAACAGCTGAGACTGCATCCTTGTATGGGTTTGCATCAGGGGAGAGCCAATAAACATTTAAATTCCCCAGCAGTATGGTTTCTGTGTTAAGATTTTGGCTACCAAGGCATTCCATGAGTGAGTACAAACCAGTGGCCTTTTGCCCAGGTGGGATGTAGACTGTAAGGACAATAAGGGTTTTATCATGTGTTCTGAGGAGCACTTTTACCACAAGAGCTTGCATGTGTGCCCCAGTGCTAGGCAGAGGCAGGACTAGGCCCTGAATGTTATCTCTCCAGTATATCACACAGCCTCCCCCTCGCTTGGTTAGACGATTCTGTCTGTATGCATTGTATCCAGGAATTGAGATTGTAGCATCAGCTATATTTGGGGAGAGCCAAGTCTCAACTATTGATACTATATCCGGATTGTGCTACAAAACCCATGCATTCAGGATGTCCATTTAAGGGAGGAGGCTGCATATGTTGATTGAGACAAAAGTTAGTTGTTTTGTCTTTCTCTGGTGGATGGAGAATGATTGGGGTGGGCCCAGTTTGGGGTGGATATTGCCTGAGAGGAGTAAAAGGGAATATTTTTCCTGGGATCCACAATGGGTGCTCGACAAAATATTTGTCAAACTCCCCATCAAGCGAAACTGGCAGGTCGACCGCATTCTGCAGTCGGCTGCCAGTTCCCACTAGCTGGCTGTGTTTTCTTGAGGCGGCTTTGCCCTAGACCCCCACGTGGAGGGCTATGCCACCCTCTTCCCACTTTAGGATTATCCAACTCTGAGTCGGAGCTGCTCGTGGGTGCAAGACCTGACAGACAGCCCCAGGTTCCAGTGGCTTCCCACAGCGGCATGGCACTGTAGTCACTGTGGGGGACCTCACTGGCGAAATGTCACTGTCGAGTGGGTAACAATTTTTCCTGGATGCTGAAAATCCCAGGTAAGAGGGCCAGAGGGAGCAGCCAACCAGGCTGTTGAACCATCATCCCTTTGAGGGTGTATGCCACAAACACATGGGGAGGGACATGGGAGTTGATTCTATGGGATAAGGTAACAATGCTGTAGGCATACCAGGCATTACCCTGAAGTACTGGCAGAGCTGATGCTGGTGGAGTCGGGGTTAAAAGGCCCAAGAAAGTTAAAAAGGTGAGCAGTAGCATGCCTCTCAGTACAAGAGCACCCACATAGAAACATAGAATTTGACGGCAGATAAGGACCACTTGGCCCACCCAGTCTGCCCATTTCCTATCTAATGGATAAGTTGCAGATCCTAGTTAACCAGCTGCCTACCTCTTTCTACCCCACCCCTTGAATTGCCTTATGACTGTCCCATGCATGCTTGAATTCAACCACTGTTTTGACTCCACAACCTCCTCTGAAGGCCGCTCCATGCATCCACAACCCTCTCTGTGAAAAAATACTTCTTACATTACCTCTGAGTCACCCCCATCTTCAAATTGTGCCCCTGAGTCTTTTGCACACTTTTTGAAAGATGCTACCTCTTGACTTTGTAGATTCCCTGAGGTACTTGAAAGTTTCTATCATGTCCCCCCCTCCTTTCCTCGAGGCTATACATATTAAGCTCCCTTAGTCTCTCTTCATATGTCTTCCAGTGCAGACCCTGCACCATTTTAGTTGCCCTCCTCTGGACACCTTCCATCTTGTCTATGTCCTTGAGGGAGATTGGGTCCTCAGAACTGCATACAGTACTCCAGATGGGGTCTCACCAGCTGTCTGTACAAAGGATAACAGCTTCCTGTTTTCTACTGGTGATGCCTCTCCTATGCATCCCAGTATCCCCCCAGCCCTCCTTACTGCCCTCTCACATTGCTTGCCCACATTTAAGTCATCTGATATGACTACCCCCAGGTCCCTTTCTATTTTTGTTGTTGTTAGTATCTCACCCCCCATTGTGTACTCTTCCCCTGGGATTTTGTTTTCCAGGTGCATTACCTTGCGCTTCTTAGCATTGAATCTAAACTGCCATACATTTGACCATTCCTCTAACCTTACCAAGTCCCTTCTCATCCTTTCCACCCCACCTTGTGCATCAACTCTGTTGCACATCTTTATGTCATCTGCAAAGAGACATACTTTTCCTTCCAGTCCCTCTACAATGTCGCTTATAAAGACATTGAAGAGGACCGGTCCTAATACTGAACCCTGTGGTACCCACTAGTAACCCCCCCTTTCTTCAGAGTGGACTCCATTTACTATTACCCTCTGTGTCCTATTCTCCAGCCAGTTCTTTACCCAGACTATCATCTTGGACCCACTCCCAGGCTGGCAAACTTGTATATTAATCTTTTGTGTGGGACTGTGTCAAATGCCTTGCTAACATCTAGGTAGGCCATGCCCACAGCCCCTCCCTGATCTACTACTTTGGCCACCCAGTCAAAGAAATCTATTAGATTCATCTGGCATGACCATCCCGCTGTGAATCCATGCTGCCTTGGGTCCTGTGCCCCCTCTGGCCTCTAGGTACTCAACAATTCTTTCTTTCAGAAGTGATTCCATCATTTTCCCTATCACTGAGGTTAAACTAACAGGTCTGTAGTTTCCTGCTTCTGCCCTGCTCCCACTTTTGTGAAGGGGAATCACATCTGCCCTCCTCCAGTCCTCAGGTACCACCCCATCCTCCCATTATTTGTTAAAGAGGGTAGTCAGTGGTGTCACTAGTTCTATCCTTAGTTCTTTTAGAATTCTGGGATGAATCCCATCAGGCCCCATTGCTTTGTCCACCTTCAGTTTTAAGAGTTCTTTCAGAACCCTTTTTCATAAATGGGCTGGTACCAACTTCTGTATCCAGAGTGTTTCTATTGTTTGTTTTAGGTACCTCCCACTCTTCATTTGTAAATACTGAGCAAAAATATTTGTTTAGTATCTCTGCCTTTTCGTCGGCCATCCTCTGCCCACCCCTCCCCTTTATTAAGCCTCACTATCCCTCCCTTGGTCACAAGGGACATGATGAAGCCAATTAGATGCTTAGCAGAAGGACTCACTGGTTGCTCAAATAGCAAAGGAGAGGCTGCCCAGTATTTAGAATAACCCCAAATAGAGAGGGCTACATGTTGTGAGGGCTACCAGAGTTGCACACAGGTTAGAGTATTTATATTGTGCCAATAGTACCCTACTACTATGGAGCAAGACATATGGTGGGAGATAGACAGTAGTGAATCACAGGAAACATAGAAACATAGAACTTGATGGCAGATAAGGACCACTTGGCCCACCCAGTCTGCCCATTTCCCTACCTAATGGATAAGCTACAGATCCTAATTAACCAGCAGCCTACTTCGTCCTACCCCTACCCCCTAGAATTACCTTATGACTATCCCATTTATGCTTGAATTCCACTACTGTTTTTGACTCCACAACCTCCTCTGGAAGGCCATTCCATGCATCCACAACCCTCTCTGTGAAAAATACTTCCTTACATTATCTCTGAGATGCCCCCCCTCTATCTTCAAATTGTGCCCCCTTGTTTTTGCACACCTCTTTTTCTGAAAGATGCTACCCTCTTGGACTTTGTTGATTCACTTGAGGTACTTGAAATTTTCTGTCATGTCCCCCCCTTCCTCCTTTCCTTGAGGCTATACATATTAAGCTCCTTAAGTCTTTCTTCATATATCTTCTGGTGCAGACCTTGCATCATTTTAGTTGCCCTCCTCTGGACAGCTTCCATCTTGTCTATGTTTTTGCAGAGATTGGGTCTCCAGAACTGCAAGCAGTACTCCGGATGAGGTCTCACCAGCTGTCTGTACAGAGGGATAACAACTTCCTGTTTTCTACTGGTGATGCCTCTCCCTATGCATCCCAGTATCCACCCAGCCCTCCTTACTGCCCTCTCACATTACTTGCCCACCTTTAAGTCATCTGATATGACTACCCCAGGTCCCTTTCCATTTTGTTGCTGTTAGTATCTCACCCCCATTGTGTACTCTTCCCTGGTTTTGTTTTCCAGGGTGCATTACTGCACTTATTAGCATTGAATCTAAGCTGCCATACATTTGAACATTCCTCTAACCTTGCCGAGTCCCTTCTCATCCTTTCCACCCCACCTTGTGCCTCAACTTTGTTGCAGATCTTTATGTCATCTGCAAAGAGACATACTTTTCCTTCCAGTCCCTCTGAAATGTCTCTTATAAAGACACTGAAGAGGACCAGTCCTAATACTGAACCCTGCAGTACCCCACTAGTAACCCCTCTTTCTTCAGAGTGGACTCCATTTACTATTACCCTCTGTGTCCTAATCTCCAGCCAATTCTTTACCCAGGCTATCATCTTGGGACCCACTCCCAGGCTGGCTAACTTGTATGTTGATCTTTTGTGTGGGACTGTGTCAGATGCCTTGCTAAAGTCTAGGTAGGCCATTTCTACAGCCCCTCCCTGATCTACCACAGGAAACAGAATAGGCAGGCTAGGATGAACATTGCAGCTTTTTTAATAGCAGATGCCTCAGGAAGGAAGTATTCATTAATGCCTAGTTAAGTGACAGGTCTAGATAAGGTGGAGTAGAAGCCACAAGTAGAACATAGTTTAAAGTCAGGTGATGTGCCAGAATGATAGAAAGATTCTTGCCCTTTGAATAGTGCTGGCTTTGGAACAGTGCCATCAAGTGGTACAGATGTATAACTTGCAAATGAGAAAGTGGGAGAAAAGGCATAAAAGTTTTAAAACATATTCAGTTAAGGAATTCTAAGCAGTAAATTCATTCAACAGCTATGCAGTGGCTAACTAAACTGAGCAGAACAGTCACTGCATCCAAGTTAAGAATTTCTTGTCCCTGTCAGAAAAGGCAGCAAGTTTAACAGTCAGACAGGGCTTTGCTGGCTGGAAGACTTCGGAGGAATCTCTGCTCTGTTTCTCAGCAGTACCTGCAGTTTTGGTCAGAGGAGGAAGAGTGTCCAACTCTGGGACAGCTGGTGGTCTCTGCAGCCAATTTAACTTGAAGTTGGAAGGGAAATACAAAGGTAGGGTGTGTAACATATATATTCTGTGGGAGGGGGTGAGAACAGAAAGCTAGCACAATAGAAGATTTACTGATAACTGGCTTCCCCTGCCCAACCAGTGTCTCCAAAGAAATCAGAGTAAAACTCCTTTTTTAAAAAAAAAGGCATAAATGTTTTTAAAAATATTCAGTTAAGGAATTTGAAGCAGTAAAATTCATTAAACAGTCATGCAGCAGCTAACAAAATTGAGCAGAACAGTCACCGAATAAAAGTTAAGATTATCAACAGAAGGTGCACACATTTGGACTGTCCTTATAAGGGAGTAGGTATAACTGTAATGCAGTTATTAAAATAATAAAATAATGTTTAAAAAGAGATACAAGGGAAATGGAGTGGTTGATGTTGATGTGTAGATATATGTTTCACCAGCAGTGAAGCTCAATTTGAAATCCCAGCCCAAGGAAACATGAATAGAAGTAGGAACAACTCACAAGCTGCAGTACATTAGTCTTTACTCAGAACTTGCCAGAAATGTTGTTAATATGCAGGCAGACTGAATATTATCTCTATGAGGAGCAGCAGTCAGGTAATGATTTCAAATGTTTCCTCTTTCCTGCCCCTCAAAAAACATTCCATCTGGGTTCATGTCCACTAGTTTTGTAGCACTCACCAGCTCAAACATCTGTGAAAACTCCTAAAGTAGTATATGTTACTTTCCCCTGCACAGTTTTATGGTTCAGTATACAGTATGCCTACAGTATTAACAGTTTTATAGTTTAAACCTTGCACTAATGCATTACTTCGCCATTGTTCTTTGACTGTTTTTCTGCTTTCTAAATCTTATTAGAATTATGGGACACAGTGGGCAAGATTTTTTAAAGAATCCATGTGAGATGTGTCTGTCTCAGTTTTCAAAACAGAAATACATCTGATCTGTTAGACAATTTATTAGATGGTCAGTGTTGGTGAATGACTATAGACAAGTATACCGTACTTATACCAACACAGAGCTGGCTCTGTGGCACAGAGAGCTGAGACGTGGTAAAGCACCTTTCTCACACCATGCTGGTAACGCAAGTTTGGGAACAAGTTCCAGTCACTGGCAGTCAGCAGGGGGAGGGGATGGGAGAGGATTTAACAGCTGTCTGGCACCTCTCCTCTCTCAGACTGGAGTGATGTGCTTCTTCTGCTCTTGGCTGCCAGCAGCTGGAGGCCTGTGGTAGAGCATATGTCCAAGAGGCTGACGGAGTGATTGGAGGGTGGAAGGAGCTGTGGTTCCAGAGCACTTGTGTGCCTCTATGCAAGTGCATCCTCCATGCTGCTGCAACTCCAGGATCCTGGGAAGTAAATAGGAGGGAAAATAAGTGGTGAACCTGACTCCATGAAGCCTGCCCAGGGCACTACAGCTCACCCTGCCACTTTGTGTCCAGGGGTGAATTCTGGATGAAAGGCTCCAGGATGATTGCCCTCCTCCTGGTCCTGCCATGGGGTACAGTCTGTGGGGAACTTAGCACTGGATCATGCAGGGAGGTAAGGGATGGTTGCCAGTGCCCAAGAATGAGGCTGACTAGCTGCCTGGTCTGACCAAGGAGGATAAAAATTTAATTAAAAAAAATAACAAACTATATTAACACAGTACAAAACACTATTTGTTATACTTAGGGTTAGCTGGTATGGTACAATGTTTCTTTTATTAATTTGGTTGAGTAAGAGGTTCTGTCCCCACCCCATTTTTATTTAAACTTGGGGGTTGAAACACATTTAAAAAGAATGACAGCAACCATACCAGCTAACCCTACATCATGCAAATAGTATACTGTACTGCCATGCCATGCTATGCTGTGTTAATTATGATGGTTCATAGTCCTCAAATATCATCACATGGTCTACCAGCATCCAAAGTTCATGTCCAAAAAGATAAAATCATAATAAAAAATGCAAATTGCATTTGTGGCATTTTTTTATTGCAAATCCTGAAGTATTGATGCAAAAGAATGCATCTTTTAATGGAAAATGATCTTCTTCTTCTTCTGTTCAATTTATTTTTAAGCTTAAACCCTGTTGTATTATGTGTTAAAAAGTGCATGATTCATGACCATGAAAATCTTGTAAGGGATGGAGATATCCTTTGGAGCGTGTGTGGGTAAAAAACTAAAATTTCTGGCTTCACTCTTGATGGTATAAATACATTACACGGGTGTTTGGTTTACATATTTTTTTCTACCTTCACTCTAGTCTGTCTCTGTACTGTTTGAATCTCCTTATACACTGAAATAGCAGCAATATTCCTTCCAGACACCTTCTTGTATTGAAAAGTGCTTTCTGAGCTGGCCTGTTGGTGTAGCGGTAACATTACTGTTGCGATGCCAGAGCCCCAGATTTGAAACAAGCCTGAGTTGTTGAGGGCCAGGTGGGGCGATGGAAGACTGAGTGTCCCAGAAGATGACCTCCACCTCCAGAAAGGGAGGACCGCCTGCCCTGCTGTTCTACTACCTCATGCATGACCACAGGTGGTAGAGCAGTAGGGGCAGCATAGTGTAGGAGGGGATGTAGGCTGATGCCACACCAAGCATGATCACCTGCATACACATGTGCACCACTGTCACTTGTGTTATGAGGATGTGACTGAAGGGAAATCCCAGCAAGGAAGATGAATGCCAGCCTCTACAGGCCTGGCACTGGCAACGTGGCCTCCTCCAACTGGGACCTGGTCTGAGTGGTGTGAGGCCTAGCCTGCTACCCCTGTTGAGAGAGTGTGACTAATGGAGGATGGAGCTGGAAGGTGAGCCCACACTAATCTGGGTGATGGGGTTGAGGAAGCCAGCATGAAGGAGGGCCTTTCTAGTGAAGGGGGGAAGAAAAGTGCTTTTTGATAGTCTGAATGAAATGCTATGTAAAATACTTTTCTTTCATTTCTTTAACCAGTAAGTGGGAAAGGAAGCAATGTAAATGAGTCTTCAGGTCTTGAGCTCCTCATTCAGGTTTGAATCTGAATCTATGCATCTGTGCACACCCTGTATGCCCCCAGCAGGTTAGCAGGTATCTATTTGAAAATAAATGGCTACATGGCTAAAACAATTGGTTGATACTAAAAATTGGAGTTTAGCCAAATAACTAATTATTTTGCCTCTAGAGCCAACAATAGCTCTAAGCAATGAAAGAATGGCTAAAGGAGAAGAACATTATTAATTCTGAATCATATGTGAGATGATTTTGAAATAAAATACAGTATATATTTTAAAGTTTTAGATATGGTTTCCTTTACATTAAATGTCATCATGGGGGGGGGGGGATTTCCAAATCAGAATGCTGACTGCTGTCTTCATGAAATATTCCATTAAGTTAACAATTTAAAATATATGTAAATATATAATACCATTGCAGACAGAAGATGTTTTAAAAAATCTGATTTTGAGAATGATATGTGGGAATGTGAGAAGAAACATGTGACAGGTTGCACTAAATGCAGGGCAGTTGGTGTAGTCCCTGTACTCCTGATACTATTCTTCAAGAAGGCGTCTGTTGAGCTGAACTGAATGAGTATCAGTTTCACCAACAGCGCCTGACAATAGATTGTGGCTACATCTGACAAGGCCTCTTGGGAGGGCTGCAACCCTCTGCCACCATATGGCCTGAGAGAGTTTTATACTGTTACAATATCCACACATGGGATTTGCTAGCTAAATTTGTGTAGGGCTAATTTTAACCTTATAGAGCTCATGAGTTTGTGAAGGACATACAGCCAAGATATGTATGGTAAGCAATCAGGTACATTTAGAATTGCAATTTAGTTTTAAATATATCTGAAGTGCACTGTATGTTTTAGACTTAATGGGTAGGTACAGTATGTATGCAAAGAATGTTACGAACACTTCCTGTTTGAACCAAACCAGTGTACTGTTACTGTACAGTGGTCTGGCTCAAAATAGCTATTCATAGCATCAGCTGTAAAGCATTGTGCTGAGAACTGGGAAACCCAGCTTGAGGAGGAGTGAATCTCTTGCTTCTGGGCCTGGACAGAGAAGAGAGGACTGAACATAACTTACTTGATGTGCTGCCAATTTCCCAATACAAGGAGGTAGCCACATAACTACACTGCACCTCTTGCTCCATCAGCAGCATCAATAGCTGCAAAGGCAAATATACTCTACTTTCCAGAGCAAAGCAGTATATATGCCAAATAAGCAAACAGTTAATTTCAGGAACTATATGAAGAAAAAGTATACCAATAAATTATGAATGCCCATCCCAGCCAGAGCAAAGGAATATATTTGCAAGATTAGCAAACATCTAAGGTATTTTCAGGATCCCTATGATGAACAAAATAGCAAAATATTATGAATGCTCATCCTATTAAGTTCCCTTGAAGAGCTAGTGCCTAAAACAGGATACAGAAATGTTATTAATTTTTTAAACAAAAATCTAAGAGTTGCCTGCAGAAAACCATCTTCAGGTATGGTTGGTAGAGGGTTTAGTGTGGCAGTGATATAGTAACAATAGGAGTTCAGAAGGTCATGCCACTCTGGTCACAAATCATGCCACTTCACACAATTAATTTTCAGGTTTATGTTTATTTTTGTAATCCTGTCCCAACATTTCGCTGGCAGTACTGGTTTATCAAGGGACCATTCTATGAAATAAATAAAAAAAATATTATTTGTTTCAATCTTTTGAGCTTTACACATACACTTACCAGTGTCATGGAGCTTTTCACTATTAATCTGTACTGCATTTACCTTAGGGTGCTTTACTTTATAGAGACCTCTTGGTATTTAGGTAATGTAAAAGCTATCTCTGCAACATACAGTACAAACATTTGTAATAGTTTAATTTTACAACTCTTACTATAAAGATTATTGCCCACACATAGCCCACAGACACCTTAGAGAAATATTGAATTAATATGTACTGCACAACCCTCATCCACCTGTCTGCATTTTTGCTGACTAAGTCATTCAATTACTACAGCACTAAATGTCACATTCTGTAAAATAGGGACAAAGTCATAAGCATCTCATTGATATTGCTTGATTCCAATAAATAGTATTATAATGTATAATGTCTTTTATAAAACATATGTGCTGTGTAAATGTTCCATTATTGCTCATGTTTTCAAAAATAACTCACATATAAACTACTAGCACCTCAGTGAGATACTTGTACTGTTAGTACAACTAAAATCATACTTGCCTGCATTTTCATTATAACCCATGAATAAACCACTAGCACCTTAGTGAGATACTTGTTTTATTAATACAGCTACAAACATAAATGCCTGCTTTTTCATATTTGCCTGTCTGTCTCTATCTATCTAATATATATATATATATATATATATATCATGGGTAGGAAAATGTTGATATATTATAGGATGTAAAGCATCATATGACCATGCGTATATCAGAGCATGACCGCACACCTGCACTTTTACCCTCCCAAAATTTTTGATATTTCATAAGATAGATAACACTCAGAGGTGTGGTTGCACGCTGACATATACATGCCTTGGGTGGTAGATGCATTCTGCCTGTGGTCTATCGCACAACACACCAAGGCATGTGTATATCAGAGCTTGACCGCACACCTCAGAGTGGCTTATCTATTACATATATATATATATGTGTGTGTGTGTATTCATATATATATATATATATATATATATATTGTCTGATTTGCCTGAAATTTGCATGCGAGCGCCTAACCATAGATCCCTGAATCTGGAAAGTTTTGTTTTAGTTGGATGTACTGTATGATTATGGAACTGCTGAGTGTCAAAATGTGAAAATGCTTAACTTTTATACATGTTTTCATCAGGCTTAACAGATTGAAAGATGCATCTGTTTGGATTCAAATGTGAATGTGTGTGTGTGGCTCAATCAATCTTGTGCCTTTTGAAGATTTGATGAAAAAATATTAATCCATTCAAAAGTTATGCAAGTTTTTCATGTCCCATTTTAGCTTATGGGAAAATTTATATGTGCACTGTGAAAACTTTTGTGACAACATTTTTGTTTTCGTGCTCTGGATTTTTGTTTTTGTGCGGCCGCCATCTTATGTTCAGTTATCAAAGAGACAAAAAAAAGTTGTAAATTGAAAAATACTGACCTTTGGTAAACACCAACACTTGTATTTACCTAATCAGGCCATGAGGAACAGGACCCTGGCATCAGGTTTTTGCAGGTAGCCTGGAAATATGTTTTTCAAACATTTTCCACCATTTTGCCGTTTTGTTTTCATGAAAACATATTTTTGTGTGTGATAATAACTGAGCACAAAATAAAAGGTGGCTTGACAACATATTTTAGTGCACAAAAAGATTTCATTATAAGGTGTAGGGGTGTTGCGAAAACATTTTTGTTTTCATGAAAACAATGTTCCAAAACATTTTCCATGTGTTGTTTCCTTTGTCACTTCATTTTGCAAAGGTGGATTGTGCTTTTTGGTTGAAATTTGCAGGGTGCCAAGCCCTGATCCCACATATGTGCCTTTTGGTGGTTTGTTCCCCAAACATTCAATGGGATCGTAGTTACAGCATTCCAAAATTGAAACATTTCCCATAGGATAACATTGTGGTGCCCATATCTTGAAAACTGGTTACCTTCTCGACAGCAACATTTTGCCAGCGAGGTCCCCCACAGCGACTACAGTGCCTAGCCACAGTGGGAGACCCGCTGGAATCCAGCACTGTCTGTCAGGGGTCCTGCACCCCCCAATCAGCTCCGACTGGAGTTGAGAATCCTTAAGTTGGGGAGTGTGGGGGCACAGCCTCCCACGTTGGGTGTTTGGGATGAAACCCCCTGAAGAAAACAACAGAACAAAGTGCAAACTGGCAGCTGACTGCAGAATGCGGTCACCCTGTCGGTGTCACTGATGGGGCGCTCGACAAATTTTTTGTCGGACTCCCATTGTGGATCCCTTGAAAACAATTTTGCAACAGGATTTTTGTTTTCGTGCTGCCGCCATCTTGTTTTCAGTTAGTGAGAAACAAAAAGCACTATAGATTGAAAAATACTGACCCTTGGTAAACACCAACACTTGTGTTTACTTAATTGGGCCCTGAGGAACATGATCCTGGCATCAGTTTTTGTGCAGATAGCCTGGAAATATTTTTTTCACAAAATTTCCAACATTTTGCCATTTTGTTTTTGCGAAAACATTTTTTGTGTGCGTGATAATAGCTGAGCACAAAATAAAAGGTGGCTTGACAACATATTTTTGTGCATGAAAGACTTCATTAAAAGTTACAGGGTGTTGTGAAATTTTTGTTTTCTCAAAACAATGTTCCAAAACATTTCTCATGTGTTGTTTTCTTTGTCACTTCATTGTGCCAAGGTAGATTGTGATCTTGGGCTGACATTTGCAGGGTGGCAAGCCCTGGTCCCACAGATGTACCTTTTGGTGATTCAGTCCCAAAACATTCAATGGGGCCATAGTTACAGTATTCCGAAGATAAGCAATTTCACATTGGATAACATTGTGGAGCCCACAGTGCCTTTTTCGCCCCTTATTTCAAAAACAATTCAAGATATGGATTTTTTTGCTACCCGCAGTTTAAGCATGCATAGAGGTTTCAATGTCATGATTGCAACTACAGTGGATTTTTTCCATAGTTGCTACAGTTACTGAGATATTGCCAAATAAGTGTGGCAAGGGTTCCTTTTCAGTACTATGGGGCTGCTGTATGGCTCTGTACTTATGTGTAAGTGGGAGCACAGTCCCAGAGGGCCCATGCTCCCAGAAATGCATACCATTATGCAAAAAATGGGCAATGTGGAGTGACACAGGGCCCGGAGGATCCACACTCTCACAAACACATGCCAGTTACCAGTTACATTACACTTTCTCAAAAATAAGGGAAATTCATTGCAAAAAAACTTTGTAAATGCATCAGTAAGGGTTGATAGTACAGTGAAAAAGTAGGGAAATGTGATGTTAGGGTTAACCCCATCCCCACCATCTACAGAGCAACAGACAGGCGGGTCATCAGACCTAACTCTCACCCCATTCTCCTGTACTATAGGATGTCAGCTTGATTACACATGGAATGAGGTGAGAGATGTGCCTGACAACCCCATGGCACACACCAGCATCTGTTGATGTGTAGAGAGTGGGTGGTAAGGGGAGTGACCCTAACATCACATTTCCATACTTTTGCCACTGTGCTAGCAACCCAAACTGATGCATTAAAAATGTTTTTTGCAATGAAGATATATGTATATATGTATATGTATCTTCATTGCAAAAATAGTAATGCATCAGTTAGGGTTAACATGTCAAAAGTGGGGAAATGGGATGCCATGGTTGACAGCCTAACCCTACACCCCACCCCAATCCTCCTCAGACCAACAGATGCCAGGGTGTGCCATGGGTTGTCAGGCCCAACTCTCATCCCATTCTCCTTTACTGTAGTATGTCAACCTGCTTACACATGGAATGGGGTGAGAGTTGGGCCTGACAACCCCATGGCATGCCCCAGTGTCTGTCCATCTGTGGAGGATGGAGGGGTGGGGGGTGGGGTTAGGAGTTCAACCCTAACATCTCATTTCCCTACTTTTGTCACTTTAACCCTAACTGATGCATTAATGAAGTTTTTTGCAATTAATAAATATATATGGTGCAAAAAACCTCATTAATGCATCAGTTAGTGTTGAAGCGACAAAAGTTGGGAAATGAGACACTGGGGTTGAGCCCCTAATCCCCCTCCAACCCAACCCCACCAGCCCACCCCACATCCACCTCCCACAGATCAACACGCATCAGGGTGTGCCTTGGGATCAACGGCCCTAACTCTCACCCCATTCTTCTGTACTGTACCATACCAACTTTCTTACACATTGAATGGGGTGAGAGTTAGGGCTGATGACCTCAAGGCACAGCCTGATGCATGTTTGTCTGTGGAGGGTGGGTGTGGGGCAGGCTGGTGGCATTGGGTGGGAAGGGGGGTGTTAGGGGCTCAACCCTAAAGTTTCATTTGCCTACTTTTGTCACTTCAATCCTAAGTGATACATCAACAAAGTTTTTTTGCATTGATATATGTGATATATATATATATATATATATATATCGTGCACACACAAAAAATATTCAATGCAGAAAACTTCATTAATGCATCAGTTAGGGTTAATAGTACAGCGACAAAAGTTTGCAAATGTGCTGTTAGGTTCAAAACTCTAACTTGCATTCACCCCACCCCTCACTTCACCCTTGATCATGCATGCACGCCACACACACACACACACACACACACACACACACACACTCAGATATATGCAAGCTTGGAAGAGCCAAGGCAAGACAACCAATCAGAGACAATCAGCATCAGGTAATAGAAGTAATATACAACTCTTTAAATGTACTGTAAGACACATCCATCATCATGGATCACCAACTGTATGAGTTCTGCCACCATCACAGTGCCTTGGGGTACACACGCATGTTGGAAAAACATGTGATGCCCCACACTAAGCATTTTTGTGTTACAAACAGAAATAACAATATTTTAAGCAGATGCCTATATTTCAATAGTGAAGAAGTGATGAAACACACAGTATGTTATCCACAGACAGTTTCTTACTAATGAGAGTTAGTATAATTAATTAATATGTATACCCTTGAAGAAAGAAGGAGAGGGGGACATGATAGAAACTTTCAAGTACCTCAGGAATCAACAAAGTCCAAGAGGGTAGCATCTTTCAGAAAAAGAGACTGCAAGAACAAGGGACACAATTTAAAGATAGAAGGGAGGGTTCTAGGGCAATGTGAGGAAGTATTATTTCACAGAGAGGGTAGTGGATGCATGGAACAGCCTTCCTGAGGAAGTTGTGGGTCTAAAACTGTGGGAGAATTCAAGAATGCATGGGACAGACATAAAGGCAATTCTTGTGGGGGCAGGAAGATATAGGCTGTTGGTTAACTAGGATCTGCGGCCTATCCTGTAGGTAGGAAATGGGCACACTAGATGGGCCTAGCGGTCCTTATCTGCCATCAAAGTCTATGTTTCTATGTTTCTATGTTTCTATACGCCTACCAATAGTCACTGGATGTTGGCATTTATTTTTCTGATAGAGTGAGTCAGTCCTAATAACAAACGGTAGTAATAATAAAAGTAATTATGTATAGTATTGTTTACAAGTAACATGTAAAACAACAGTTGTAATATCCAAAGCTAACAATAACATGTTGCTAATGAGTATTTCTAGGTAAAACAGCAGTATAACAACATGTGACGTGCTATTTTCGTACCTGAACAGTATCTGAAAAGTACTATGTGTCCTCTCTATATTTCCTGCTCACATGCCCATGTTGTAGCAGCGATACCAAGCAACCCAATTGTTGAATAGTGACACATAAAATCAATATTTTGAAAATGTGTACAGATTAAGTCTCATTGTATGAAGAAGACATGCCAGCAATAATGTGTCATCATACTGTGCTGGCAGTATAGAGTCACTGAAACTATATTTGTTTTTTCATTACATAGTGTTATGTGAAATTACTGCAATGTTGTGATTATTGTAGTTAGAGATGTGACGGAGTGGTATAGTGTCTTGCAATCTTGCGTGTGCCTTGCATGTATGTGTGTGGGGGAGGGGGTGAATGCGGAGTTAGGGTTTTGAACCCTAACAGCACATTTCCAAACTTTTGTCGCTGTACTATTAACCCTAACTGATGCATTAATGGATTTTTTGGCAATGAATTTCCCATCTTTGAGAAAGTGTAATGTAATTGGTATGTGTTAGTGGAGCATGGGCCTCTGGGCCCTGCACTCACACTCACACGTAAGTATGGAGCCATACAGCAGCCCTATAGGAAAGGAACCCTTGAAATAGTAATGTGCCAATATCTTGGTAACCATAGAAGCTACAAAACAAATTCAAGTGTCATTATAATCATGACAGTGAGATGTCCACATGACATAAATTAACCAAATCTGTATCTCGCATAGTTTATGAGATATGGGCACTGAAATGCACTGAAAAGGCACCCTTGGAATCATTGGAACATGTGTTGGCCAATATCTCCGTAACCATATAAGACAGGAAAAAAATTCCACTGCTGGTGTAACCTATGATTCGCAAATAGTTTCTATAGGTTAGATCACTTGCTGTGTGTAGCAAAACTCTGTATTTCACTTTGTTTTTGAGATACGGGTGTCGAAAAGCTTAATAGACAATGCAGTTTTATCCTATGGGAAATTTCTCAAATTTGGAACACTGTAACTTTTGGCACTTTGAATGTTTTGGCACCAAACCATCAAAGGCATCTATGGGACCAGAACTTTCCACCCTGCAAATTTTAGCCTAAAGACCTTACCATTCAGTTGCAGGGTGATAGCAAGATTTGATGTTTTTTAAAATACTTTCGCAAATACAAAGTTTTGCAAAAGTAGCACAAAATTTCACATTTGTGAAAGTATTTCAGCAGTTTCTTTCATGATTTGTGAAAGTATTTCTCTCCAATGTTTAAAACTGCATTTCTGTGGGTTTACTCCCCAATAAAGATAGGGCTGGCATCCTCAGGACCCGACTAGGTAAACCCAACAGTCAGTGTTTTACTAGAGTCCCGAATTTAAATGGCAGGCATTTTCCTCTCACTAACTGTAAAAAGATGGCCACAGCATGAAAGTAAAAGAGCCATTTGCAAAAGTAAAATTGCATTTGCGAAACTTTCATGAGACACATATATTTTTCCCCATTGACTATAATGGAACATTTGTTTTTTGAATAGCTTTCAAACGGTTTAATATTTTTACACCAAATCTTCGAAAGGCACATTGGTGACCCAGACTGCATCTTCCCTGAAGAGTTCAGACTGAACGGAAAAATTGTGCAGAATGTGGGTGTGAGCGAAGAAACACGTAAAAAGTCTGTATTCTTGCATTTTTTGGCATTCTGTAGCTCCGCAACTGTACAGCCGACTATAACGCAACTTGCCACTTCCAGAGATCTATGACACCAGTCTGCACTTGCAAAGTTTCAGCCAAATCCACCATATGGTGGCAAACTTATTAAAGTGCACAATTTGAGGTTTAACATTAAAGTGCTTACTCAACCCTAAC
This sequence comes from Neoceratodus forsteri, assembly GCA_016271365.2. Taxonomy (NCBI): domain Eukaryota; kingdom Metazoa; phylum Chordata; order Ceratodontiformes; family Ceratodontidae; genus Neoceratodus; species Neoceratodus forsteri. The sequence continues at coordinate 775,554,408 of CM057449.1, read as the reverse complement.
TATACTGGCACTACTGCGTCAGTATAATGTATGTATGTATATATTATACTGGCACAGTAAGGCCAGCATAGTTAGGGTTGCACAGCCACTTCTATGTTAAAACCCCAAATTTTGCACTTTAATAATTTTGCAACAATGTGTCCAATGCACCTGAAAGTTTGCATGTGTGGTTTGGCACCATAGATATTTGGCTCTGGAAATTTTAGTTCCAGTTGGATTTTCAGTTGTGGCACTATAGAGCATTGCAAAGTGTGAAAAATCATCTTTTTTGAATTTTGTTCATCTCTGCAGCCTGAATGGTTTGTCTGACTGTTCTGACATTTTCAGAGTATATGGGGACTGGGTCAAGGAAGGGCCTTTTGAAGATTTAGTGAAAAATATGAATCTGTTTAAAAGTTATTACACTTTAAAGTTTCCATTATAGCCTATGGGAAAAATATATGTGCACCATGAAAGTTTTAAAAGTTTTTGCAAATGCAAAATTAGTTTTTGAGCTATGCCAATTTGTTTTTGAGCTGCCGCCATATTGTTTTCAGTTAGCAATAGACAAAATGTATGTAGTTCAGATTTCACTGGTTCTATGAAAACACTGGCAGCTGTGTTTACCTAGCTGGGCCCTGAGATATACAGCAGAACTTTTTTTAAGGGGATAAATCCCTCCAGAAATGCCTTTTCTGAGATCGTCCCCCTCTAGTGTCACAAATTGAGACAGAACAGATGTAACAATTTTGGAAATCATGACAGTGTTGTGCCATTGTTTCTCAATTTTTTGTGAAAGTGTCACAATTTGTGACACTACAACATCCAAAAAAGAGGAATTTTTTGTCACTTCACTGCACTTAAATGGTTGGGGATTTGGGGCTGAAATGTGCAGGGTGGCAAGTCCTGGACATATAGATGTGCATTTTGTTGATTTGGTCCCAAACCATGTAACGCTTCCTTAGTTACAGCGTTCCAAACTTGAGAAATTTCCCTTAGGCTAACATTGCGGTGCCCACTGTCTGTTTCGATGCCCATATCTCAAAAATGATTTGTGGTACAGATTTTTTTCCAGGTGGCTTAGACTCTCCTCGTGGAGGTTTAGAAGTCATGATTACAACTGCAGTGGAACTTTTTCAAAGTTGCTACAGTTAGTGAGATATTGCCAAATAAGTGTTGCAAGGGTTACTTCTCAGTACTATGGGGCTGCTGTGTCTCTGTACTTATGTGTAATTGGAGCTCAGGGCCCAGAGGTCCCATGCTCCCATTATGCTTATTGTTTGGCTAAAATTGGGCAGCATGGAAGGACCACAGGACCCGGAAGGCATGCACTCCCACAGTCACACACCAGTTACAGCACTCTTTTTCAAAAGTTCCCCTGGGCGGTCTGGTGTTGCCCATTGCAAAACAAATCTGTTAATTCATCAGTTAGGGTTTATGCCACAGCCACAAAACTTTGAAAATTTGATGTTAGGGTTACCACCTCTAGCACCTCCCCCAAGCTCCCTTTACCTTCACACACCAACAAGTGTTTGCCCATTATTGGCTGTTGGGAAAAATATATGTACAGCATGAAAGTTTCTACAAAACTACTTGGCATTTTCATGAAAGTACCATTGGTTTACGTAGGTGACTTTTGCAAAAGTGCTTGGTAATTCTGTGAAAGTTTCACATGTCAACCAATGGTACTTTTGTGAAAGATCTCAGATTTTGCAAAAGTACCTATTGTTAACATAGGGGGATTTTAGCTAAAGTACTTGTACTTTAGTGAAATCTCCATGTAAACCAATAGTACTTTTGCAAAAGTAGAAAGTACTTTCATGAAAGTAGGCTAACACACTAGGCCCAATATAACAGTTTATTGGCCACCTTACAGTCAAAAACAGTTAGAACCTTCGGCAGAAATTTATAGGGAGTCAAGTCCTTCAACTCTGAAGTGTGTTTTGATGCTTTGGTTTTAAAATTTACATCAGTTATGGTGTAAGTGGGTGAACATGACCCAGAGGCCTCGGTGATCTCACATACGCAGAGCCATTATGCAAAATGGACAGCATGAAGGGGAGAGCAGGGCCTGCAGGGCCCATGCCCCACCACCACCACATACCACTTCAATTACATTTCTCAAAGAAGGAAATTATTGTAAGAACTGTGTTAATGCATCAGTAAGGGTTGATAGCATAGCAATAAAAGTTTGGAAATGTGATTTTAGAGTTACCACTCTACCACTCACCCCAACCCCTCTCACCTCCACACACCAACAGATGTCGGAGTGTGCCATGGGGTCATCAGACTCAACACTCACCCCATTCTTGTATGCTGTAGCATGTCCACTTATTTATATATGGAATGGGGTGAGAATTGGCATGATTATTCCCACTGCACACCCCACGCCTGTTGGTGTGTGCAGGTGGGGTGGTTGGGGTGGTAGGATGGTAACCTTAACATTAAATTTCCAAACTTTGTTGCTGTGCTATCAACCCTAATTGATACATTAACACAGTTTTCGCAATGAATATATATATATATATCATATAATATATATATATATATATATATATATATGAGGCAAAATCTTGTTTAAATTAGTTAGTCACAGTGAAGAGTTGACAATAGGTTGAAAACCCCTTGATCCCCAGTCTGCTCCCCCCATTCAGCATTAGTGATTATAGGTTCCCCACTCACCCCATCACATGTAAAGCAGCAGAGGTATAGGAGAATGGGGTGAGAGTTAGGACCAACACCCCAATGCACACCCCAGTGCGGTTGGGTCCAAGGGGTTTCAACACTAACACCGAATTTCCTCACTTTTGTCACTGTGGAACTACCCTAACTGATGCATTAAACTGAGTTTTTTGCCTCTACTTTCCCTTCTTTTTGAGAATGATAACAAGAAATACTGAATGTAATGCAGCAGCGGGAGAGGGCCCGCGCTTCCGCCACGTCATGTCATGTCTTATGACATAGTAACAGGAACAGCAACACAAACAGAAGTGCTAACAGTGGTGCACATGGTAATGCAAGTGTGAATGAGAACAGAAAGGGTAACACACATGGTGGCATAGACGGGAAACGGTCTGCCACATGATGTCTTGTCACATAGTAACATGGTGGCCGCAAACAGAAATCGCAATGTGCATGGTGACGCAAAGCGAAACAGAAAGAGAAACAGTACTGTAAACACAAATGGCAAAAAATAACGGAAATGCAAGTGCAAATGAAAACACAAAGGATAACGCACATGGTGGCGTAGATGTGAATGGTAAGTGAAACGGGTATGGAACCGTAAGCGGAAAGGGCAACGGTAACAGTAATGTAAGCACACAGGCTGGTTTTCACCAAAAGCTGCATAGAGAATGACAGTAAGTACAAAGAATGTATGCATAATAATGGGTCTCGGAGCAAAAACTGAAGAGTTGGGATACTAAATTGCTTATATCTCAGAAACCGTACGACGTAGGAAAAAAATTTAAAAGTCATATAATGTATGACTTTCCTGGCTAGTTTTATATTTAGCCCCCATTAGGGGGCTAAGTATTTTTTTGACGAAAAGTCTGTATATTGCACCGTTTCCGAGATACGGGTCCCGAAATGCCCGGCGGACGCAGTAATGTTATCCTATGGGAAAAAAAGAGAAGTTCAGAGTGCCATAACTTTGGCTCCTTGTAATATTTTTTAACCAATCCACTAAAAGCACATCTGTGGGATGTTTTCTGTCTTCCCTCCAAATTTCAGCCCAAAAGACTGAGTTGTTATTTTGCAGCAGGGCGCCAAAGGATTGCTGCAATGCGTCGGATGCCGTAATGTTATCCTATGGGAAAAAGCGTAAACTTTGGAGTACCGTAACTTTGCCACCGTGTAATATTTTTTCAACACAACACTGAAAGGCACATCTGTGAGATGTCGGCTGCGTTCCCTCTAAATTTCAGGCCAAAACACCAAACCGTTCTTTTGCAACAGGGTGCCAAAGAATTGATGTCATTTTCCCACAGCCTAGAAAAGTAAGGTCGCAAACTGCAAAAGCTTTCGCAAATGCATTTGACAGTGTCACAAGTGCGACAGTACTTTGCGAAAATACTTTTTCCAGAAATTTGAAAATCATATTTCTGGGGTGTTTTACCCCAAAATAAAGACATGACTAGCATCCTCAGGGCCAACTAGGTGAATACAGAAAGAATTAGGTTGCTAGAGGGTCACAATTTTAAATGCCAAGCATTTTTCTGATCACTAACTGAAAACAAAATGATGGATTTGTGACAGTAAAAGGGCCATTTGCAACAGTAAAAAGTGCATTTGCGATACTGTCGAACTTTTTGTTAACTTTTCCCATTGACTTATAATGGGAAATTGTTTTTTGAATAACATTTGAACCGTTTAATATTTTTTCACGAAATCTTCAAAAGGCACATCGGGGACCCCGGCTGCACATTCTCTGAAGATTTCAGACTGGTCGTGCAAGCCGTGCGACCTGTAGGTGCGACCATAGAATTCCAGAAAAAGCATAAACGTACGTGCAGATCACGCTTAATAATTCCGTAGCCTTGTAGCCGACTGGTACAAAACTTGGCAGATCCCAAGGTGTATGGGTCTTGATTGTGTATTCCAAATTACAGGCAAATCTGTCAAATGGTTGCAAAGTTATTAAGGTACAAAAATTGGGATTTAACATGTAAGTGGCTCCTCAACCCTAACTATGTTAGCACTACCGTGTTACCATAATATATATGTGTATATATATATATATATATATATATATATATATATATATATATATTAGAGGCAAAAATCCATTTAATGCATTAGTTAGGGTTGTTCCACAGCTTAATAAAGTGAGAGGGGCTCTGTTAGGGTTGAAAACCCTAACTCAATTCACCCTCCCCAGCACCACACACACACAGACACACACACACACACACACAATGCAAGTATGGGGAGGACCAAGTCAACACAACCAATGACAGACATCCAGCAGCAGGTGACAGAAATAACAAACAATTGTCTAAATGTACTACGACATCCCCACCCACCTGACCAGGTACTGCATGCTCAGTGGAGATCAACAGCAAAACTGAGGCATGTACACCAAATGTACACATCCCTGATTGCAGCTGCACACAACATACCACACTTAGTAGTTGCATGGCCTTATCATCGATGCTCCACACCAGACCACACCACATGTGAGGGCCACCTGAGCAATAGAGTTCAGCAAAACCAAGTAGTTGTACAGGTATAATATCTCTGATTATAACAAGGATTTGAGAAATGCAGCTTTCTAATTGACTGTAAACATTGTAACAGCCTTATGTTTAGTTTTTATTAACATACATGTAGAGCCTAACCATATGATGAACATGGTTTAATGTTGTTTAAAAAACAGTTTTATTATGATAGCAATAAGCCACTCCCAGGTATTATGTTAATGGTCAGTTTATCACTGTCTAGCGACATGTGGCACTCTGCTATGCCTCATTCAACATTAAACCCCTACAGAGTCATTAACAGACCATTTAACATAACTGTTGGTCATGCCTTATTGCTTAATTGTCTTTATGAGTAGATACTCTCCCTCTGCTAGGCACTGCAGCAGCTTTGCAACACAGTGTCCCACCCAGTTACACCATACACTGTCTAGTTACTGGAGAATGGCTGTGAATATGAACTCATGAAGATGAACAGTGTAACTTGATCATTACAGTCATCGAAACCTTAGTGTGATTATTACTGACAGAGTCAGTGATAGAGAATAACCCCAGCTGTCCTAGTACACTTACCCCATTGTGAGTTAAATCAATACTAAAATACATTCTGTTTATATCTACACCATACCTACTTGATTCCTGTTGTACCACAATTAACATAGTTATCACTTTGATAGCTGCCAGTGACAGAAGTGTGGTAACCCAAACACTAGGCATACAGCCTGAATATGAAACAACTGTTAAAAAAATTACACTGTGTCCATAAGTGGCATAGATCACTCATTGCAACAATAGTAAATGTATTACTATTTGAATAAGTTAGTCATCACAGATGCAATGTGATTGTCTTTATCAGGTACAACATACTCAGTAAGTGCCTACAGGAAAATCTATCCTATATACATCTCTCGATACAGGTACGCCATTGTTGGCTCAGTAGTGCTATGATATTTAGAAGTTGCTTGGCCTGATCCATGCAATTACACTGTTTCTACAAAGAATACTTACTGCATCTTTAGTATTGAAACACACCAAGGTCTATGTATGTACATCAGCAGTACACCTTCATCAGTAAGAATGCATCTGATACTGGCAGTATGAATTTCACAGCATTGAACAGGCAATGCTTTTCCATATGTTTACATCAGCCTCTATCTTGAGTAAACCATTGCAGTAAATGTACTGCTATGTAAATCACATACTAAATGTAACACTACTTTTATCTTGAGCATGCTAGTGTCTTGTAGTTAATTTATGTACTTCTCTTAATTAATGTATACTCACTAGTGTTAAACCTTTCTACAACTGTCATCATGCACCTTCAGCATTTATATTGACTAACGGCACAGTACCAGTTGTGGTGTGGTGTGGACATCGGTAGGTGGGGCCATGCAACTACTAAGTGTGGTGGTGTTGTGCAGCTGCAATCAGGGATGTGTACATTTGGTGTACGTGTCCTCAGTTTTGCTGCTGATCTCCACTGAGCATGCAGTACCTGGTCAGGTGGGTGGGATGTCTCGAGTACATTTAGACAATTGTTTGTTATTTCTGTCACCTGCTGCTGGATGTCTGTCATTGGTTGTGTTGACTTGGTCCTCCCCATACTTGCATGTGTGTGTGTGTGTGTGTGTGTGTGTGGTGCTGGGGGGGTGAATTCCGAGTTAGGGTTTTCAACCCTAACAGCGAATTTCCTCACTTTTGTCACTGTGGAACAACCCTAACTAATGCATTAAACAGAGTTTTTTGCCTCTAATTTCCCTTCTTTTTGAGAATGATAATGAGAAATAGTGAATGTAATGTGGCAGCGGGAGCACGGGACCCTTTGGGCCCCACGCTCCCGCCACATGATGTCTTGTGGCATAGTAACAGGAAGAGCAACGCAAACAGAAATGCTAACAGTGGCGCACATGGTAACGCAAGCGCAAATGACAACAGAAAGGGAAATGCACACGGTGGCATAGACGGGAACAGTCTGCCACGTGATGTGTTCTCACATAGTAACATGGTGCCTGCAAACGGAAATGTCAATGGGCATGGTGACGCAAAGTGAAACAGAAAGAGAAACAGTACTGTAGACACAAATGGCAAAAATAACAGAAACGCAAGCGCAAATGAAAACGAAAAGGATGATGCACGTGGTGGCGATGACGTCAATGGTAAGTGAAACAGGCTATGGAAATCGACGGAAAGGGCAATGGTAACAGTAATGTAAGCGCACAGGCTGGTTTTCACCAAAAGCTGAATAGAGAAAGACAATGAGTACAAAGAATGGGCAGACTAGATGGGCCTAGTGGTCCTTATCTGCCGTCAAAGTCTATGTAATGTATGCATAATAATGGGTATCGGAGCAGAAAATGAATACTTGGAATACTGAATAGGTTATAACTCAGGAACCGTATGACGTAGAAAAAAAATTTAAAAGTCATATGATTTACAACTGTCCTGGCTAGTTTTATACTTAGCCTGCATCAGGGGGCTAAGAATTTTTCTGACGAAAAGTCTGTATCTCGCACCGTTTCCGAGATACGGGCCCTGAAAGGCGTGGCGAACGCCGTAATGTTATCCTATGGGAAAAAAGAGAAGTTTGGAGCACCATAACTTTGCCTCGCTGTAATATTTTTTCACCAAACTACTGAAAGGCACATCTGTGGGCTGTTGGCTGTCTTCCCTCCAAATTTCAGGAAAAATGACTAAACCGTTATTTTGCAGCAGGGTGCCAAAGGATTCCTGTAATGCATCGGGCTCTGTAATGTTATCCTATGGGAAAAACTGTCAACTTTGGAGTGCCGTAACTTTGCTGCCATGTAATATTTTTTCAATACAAGACTGAAAGACACATCTGTGAGATGTTGGCTGTGTTCCCTCCAAATTTCAGCCCAAAACTCCTAACTGTTCTTTTTCAGTGGGGTGCCAAAGAATTGCTGTCATTTTCCCACAGACTAGAAAATTACTGACGCTATTTGCAAAAGCTTTCGAAAACATTTGTGACACTTTCGTGAGCACGAAAGTACTTTGCGATAGTACTTTTTCCAGAAATCTGAAAAACATATTTCTGGGGTGTTTTATCCCAAAATAAAGACATGGCTAGCATCCTCAGGGTCCGACTAGGTGAATACAAAAAGAATTAGGTTGCTAGAGGGTCCAAAATTTAAATGCCAAGCATTTTTCTAATCACCATCTGAAAACAAAATGGTGGATTTGTGAAAGTAACAGGGCCATTTGCGAAAGTAAAAATGCATTTGTGAAAGTGTCGAACTTTTTGTTAACTTTTCCCATTGACTTATAATGGGAAATTGTTTGTTGAATAACTTTTGAACCGTTTAATATTTTTTCACCAAATCTTCAAAAGGCACATCAGGGACCCTGGCCGCATGATCCCTGAAGATTTCAGGCTGGTCGCGCAAACCGTGCAACCTGTACACGCGACCGTAGAATTCCAGAAAAGCATAAACGCGTATGCAGATCACGCTAATAACTCCGCAGTCGAATATCAACCGGTACAAAACTTGGCAGATCCCAAGGCCTATGGTTCTTGATCATGTATTCCAAATTTCAGGCAACCGTCAAATGGTTGCAAAGTTATTAAGGTGCAAAATTTGGGGTTTAACATAGAAATGGCTCCTTTACATAATATATATATATATATATATATATATATATATCAGCGGATACATGATGGGCATGAGTGTGATATGGCAAATATTGTCACTCCTGCAGAGTGAGCTCTGGATATATCACTAGTGCCAAAGGCATGAGTGAGATATCCAGAGCTCACGATGCAGGAGTTACAATTTTTGCCATAGCACACAATCTGCCCATCATGTATTTGATATATACAATAGGGCCAAGAGTTTCAGAAGTTTTGTTATGCTGTCATGTGTTCTGTTCCTGTTTATGTGTTTGCTCATTCTGTGTGTGAGCTTTTCTGAATGGGCTGGCAGTGTTATAAACTCTGGGAGACACATAAGTGTGTTTTGCAATGCTAAATGAGTTAGTTTTAGGTAGGAGTGAGAAACATAATTTTGTGAGGCTGTATTGTTTATAAATCTGGCTGCAGTGAAGCTGAGAGCATCACAGTAATTGTAATGAGCTGAGAGGCAGAGTGTCAGAACAGCTGATACTGTTTTCAGTGGTAATTAAGTTAGCAGCAGGCGGAGTGCAGAGTGTTCTGTGAAATTGTGCTCTTTAGGATTCTGGCTGCAGTCAAGCTCAAAGTATCACAGTAATTGTAATGGGTGAGAATAAGAGTTTGAGGAACAAGTGAGAGGTGTTTCAGTGGTAGTTGAGTTAGCTGCAGGCAGTAGTTTAGACTGTTCTGTGAAGCTGTGCTGTTTAGAATTCTATCTGCAGTCACAGTAATGAGCTGGAAGTTGGTGGGTGGGGATAGGTGTGTTTGTTAATGCTCACTGAGTTAGCTGTAGGCAGCAGTGAGACCTCTGAAGTAGTTCTGCATTTGTGTCTATGGTAACAGCACAGGAGTTTTTGGGATGCTGAGGGGAAAGCTGGCTAGAGTGATTACCTTTTGTAACCTGGGTGTGTAAATGGCCGATATCATCACAGTAGAGCAGAGGATAAAAATATCACACTGCAGTGGATGATACACTGTTTTATCTCACTCATTTACCACTCACCCCTATTGTGTGTGTGTGTGTGTGTATATATATATATATATATATATATATATATTATGGTAGCACGATAGTGCTACTACTATAGGGTTAAGGAGCCATTTACATGTTAAACCCAAAATTTTGCACCTTAATAACTTTGCAACTGTTTAACAGATTTGCCTGAAATTTGGAACGCAGAATCAAGACTCATACGCCTTGGGATCTGTCAAGTTTCATACCAATCAGATATACAGCTGCGGAGTTATTAAGCATGATCAGTGCATGCATTTACACTTTTTTTGGAATTCTACGGTCATGCCTACAGGTCGCATGGTTTGTGCGACCGGTCCAAAATCTTCAGAGAACATGCGGCGGGTCCCCGATGTGCCATGCCTTTCAAAAATTTTTGTAAAAATATTAAACGGTTCAAAAGTTATTCAAAAACAAGTTCCCTTTATAAGTCAATATGAAAAGTTAACAAAATGTTCGACAGTGTCGAAATGCAGTTTTACTTTAAATGGCCCTTTACTGTTGAAAATCCACCATTTTGTTTTCAGTTGGTGATCAGAAAAATGCTTGGCATTTAAATTTGAGACCCTCTAGCAACCTAATTATTTTTGTATTCACGTAGTCAGACCCTGAGGATGCTAGCCATGTCTTTATTTTGGGTAAAACACCCCAGAAATAAGTTTTTCAGATTTCTGGAAAAAGTACTTTCACAAAGTAGTGTCGCACTCACGACAGTGTCGCAAATTTTTGTGAAAGCTTTCACAAACTGCGACAGTACTTTTCTAGGCTGTGGGAAAATTATAGCAATTCTTTGGCACCCTGCTGCAAAAGAACAGTTTGGAGTTTTGGGCTGAAATTTGGTGGGAATGCAGCTGACACCTCACAGATGTGCCTTTCAGTGTTTTATTGAAAACCATATTACATGGCGGTAAAGTTACGGTACTCCAAAGTTGACATTTGTTCCCATAGGATAACATTACGGGCGAATGACGCATTGCAGCAACGTTGGCTCTGCTGCAAAATAACGGTTTGGTCTTTTGGCTGAAATTTGCAGAGAACACAGCCAACATCCCACAGATGTGCCTTTCAGTTGTTTGGTGAAGAAATATTACAGGGAGGCAAAGTTATGTCACTCCGAACTTCTGTTTTTTCCATAGGATAACATTACGGTGTTCACGGCACCTTTCAGGGCCCGTATCTCGGAAACGGTGCGAGATACGGACTTTTCATTGAAAAAATGCTTAGCCCCTTAATGGGGGCTAAGTACAAAACTTGCCAGGAAAGTGATAATTCATATGACTTTTAAATTTTTTTCTATGTTGTACGGTTCCTGAGATATAAGCAATTTACTATTCCAAGTCCTCATTTTTCTGTTCCGAGAGTCATTATTTTGCATACATTCTTTGTACTCACTGTCTTTCTCTATACAGCTTTTGGGGAAAACCAGCCTGTGCGTTTACATTGCTGTTACCATTACAGTTTCCGCTTGCAGTTCCGTACCCATTTCACTTACCGTTCACGTTTACGCCACCATGTGCATTACCCTTTGCATTTTCATTTGCGGTTCTGTTTGCATTGTTTTTAACATTTCTGTCTACAGTGCTGTTTCTCTTTCTTTTTTGCGTTGCATTACCATGCACATTACAATTTGCATTTGCAGCCACATGCTCCCGTCACCGCATTACATTCACTATTTCTCATTATCATTCTCAAAAAGAAGGGAAATTAGAGGCAAAAAACCCTGTTTAATGCATCAGTTAGGGTTGTTCCACAGCAACAAAAGCGAGGAAATTCGATGTTAGGTTGAAACCCCTTTGCACCCCTCAGCCCACCCCCAACTGGAATCAGGGTGCGTGTGGAATCATCGGTCTTAACTCTCACCCCATTCTCCTATTCCTCAGCTTCTTTCCACATGTGATGGGGTGAGAGTTAGGACGCCGACCCCAATGCGCAACCCGATTCCAGTTGGTGGTGGGCTGAGGGGTCAAAGGGGCTTCAACCCTAACATCGAATTTCCTACTTTTGTCACTGAGGAACAACCCTAACTGATGCATTAAACAGAGTTTTTGCTTTTAATATATATATATATATATATGTATATATATACTATAGATATAGATATAGATATAGATATAGATATAGATATAGATATAGATATAGATATGGCACTATTGTTCTCAATAAAGAGAAGTCTGTGGAAACAATGTAAACATACCATGGGTAATACCAGTGCTGAAATTACACTTTATGAACTTTGGGATTGGGGACATAAGGGCACTATCTTTAAATTGAGCACCCCTTCCGATTATAAGTCAATGGCTGTGATGCATGAGCTTCTGGGCTCACTTCAGAGCTAAGGGGGCTGAGCCCTGGCAATTCCCCTGTAATTCCAACTCTGGTATTATTTCATACCCCGAACATTGTAAACTAATGCAACACAGGTATACTTCTTGTATAGAGAGGTCTGTAATTTACCAAACTCACAGGAGCAGCATACTCCACTGATCATGGGTTCTAAAGTGCAGAAACAGATGCTGGATGTCTTCTCCTCTTGTACCCACAGGAGGGTAGAAACATTTTCCTTTTCACAAATTATAAGATTGTCATCCTAGCAGCGTCTGAATATTTCTATGGCCAGCTTGGTGCAGCACCTTTCACAGAGAACATTGCTAGTCATCAGTGCTTTGTCAAAAGTCCTCAGGGACTGAATTACCAGTGCTGCACCTCTGTTTGTTCATGCCTGCTCTATGGCTGTCAGTTTTATTACAGCCTTTCCACAAGACAGACCTTGTTGATCTTATGTACAGACAGGCCATCTCTTGAGTTGGAGTTGCTAGTGAGCTTTCTCTGAACTCTGGACTTGACATCTGCCCTTTGCTTTTGCAGTACTGAGTCTTATTGAGTCCTGCAATGAACTCTGACTAAGGCTGAGTTGCCTCCTATAGTCTCTGTCTTTCATTTCATCTCGACCTTATTTGCTTCTTGAACAATGATGTCCTTATCTGGGACATTAGTGAAATCCTGATGGCCCAGTAAAGAGGGCAAGGCATATAGGCTCAGTACAGGAAAAACAGGAGCAATAATAAAATACACCATCAAGCAAGATAATACTCAACAGGGTGGTTGGTATTGGCGTACCAGACCCACCTAGGGGCATAATGAGGCCAGATGCTGCAGGCGGAGGTCCTTATAGCCTATTGAAGGTCTGTATTGCCCAGTACCACCCACCCTGGAGGGCATTATTATGCTTAGAAAATTGGCTACTTAATGAAAGGAGTACACAGGTACAAACTTTCATGTTTGCAGTACAAAACATTTAAATTACCTTTTTAAACTTGTTTATGGGGAGAAAAAGTAGTCCCTTTTGAGAAGGGTGGAGGAATTAATTCAAATGCAAAGATCACACAGTTGCACATTCTGTAAAACTGGAGGCCACAAAGTTTTGTAAGTGATGAAGTTTATAGTGGAATTAAATGTGCAGTTCTGATGGTTGAAGTAGTTCTTGATACTTGGAAGTGGTACTGATGTGCTAGTTCCTGCTTTGCAGGTTTCTGGTTTGTCAGCTGTGATCTATGCTCGGTTTTCTTTTGTTTTCTGTCTTCTTCTGGTTCTTTTTTGATTTGTTATGGGTGCACACCCCCTAGGATTGAACTCCAGGCTCTTCTATTATTGTCATGGATGCTGCCAATAATGCGATAGGCTCACTTCTGAGTGGTGTCCTGTGACTGCTGTATGCTCATGGTTTGTGAGTCCACATTTAAGAGGATCTGCACCACTGTTGTATGAATGCTGTGATTTATATAGCATATGGAGATCTGTGCTTCTGCACTTAATCTGGGCATCAAGATTCTAAGATAATTTTTGTTCATAGGTTCTCAGGTGTATCAGCAGCGTTCACTGTCAAGGAAAGCCTTTAGTAGACATGGTGGGCTCAGGCAGAAGGATGATGCATTGGCAAGCATTTTGGAGACATATTTTTTGAATGATTTGACTGGGCACAGTGGGTTGTTCTGCTGCTCAAACATGAATCCCTGGTTATTATCTTTGTTTTGTTCTAAGGGATTTTTATGGTTTTTGGTCTTGTCGTTATGTGACAATGTCACATATCTGACTCCAGATTTATTGGTCTTGATGATGAACGAGTCTCATACTAGTTGCTTCAGTCCTTCCCGATTGCTCCTGGCCATGTAAAATTGGATATCAAACCAGACTTTTTTACTAATCCAGGCACAGTATTTGGAGACAGCTCAGCAGTGTCCTTTAATTTTTGTAGGTCAGTCTGTGTTATGGCAGGGTGATGGGAAGAGGTGTCTTTATGTTCTTTCCTTAGTGTTTTATTTAGTTTAATTTAGAAACATATCGGAATTACAATTCATTGAGACATAGACTGCTTTACAAAGACTCCATGTCGGATAACAGACAGTGACAATATTACAGAGACTTACACAACATGGTGATAAAAAATTAACCAATAATTTTACATACTGCATACAAAATAGGTACAATTAAGCAGTGGGAGAGTAATGTACCAGGTAAGGCAGAATAGAGATCCCTTGTCAAGAAAGCTGGGTAGCGTTACATAGCTTAAGGAGGATAGAAATACATTGTCAGGGGATGTTAACAAAGCCAAGCAGGAGGGGGGGATATAGGAGATGATGTGTATGTACATTCACATTTCAAGTGAGGCGATAGGAGTGCTAGAGAGGGGGACTGGGAAGAATATAGAGGGGGGAGACCAGCAGCAGTCACAGGCACCAGAGGAATGGAGGTGTTCCCTGAGATTGGTTTTGAAGGGACCTAGCTTGTTTTCAGAGGAGATGGCACTGGGCAGTGCCTTCATCCAGAGGGGAGCCCCATAGAAGAAGGATCTCTCTCCCAGAGCTGTTCGGCAGTTGGAAATCAGGAGGGAGGTTTGGGAGGGGCTGCAGGTGGTTTTCACTAATGGGGAGGGTTGCAGAAAGCTGATAAGACCAGGGGGGCTAGTCCATTGGTGATCTTTTTGGCAAGGAGGCATGTCTGGTACCTGAGTCTTCCATCAAAATTGAGCCAGTTGGTGAGACCATATAGTGAGCAGGTATGTGCCCTTCTATCACTGCTCTTGACAAGGTGGCAGGCTTTATTTAGGGATACTTTGATTCTGCAAAGGGCAGAGTTATCAGCAGCCCCATAGATTGTGATCCCATAGTCAATTAGAGACAGGATGGATGAGCGTGACAGCTAGACGAGGGCCTCAGGGGTAGACATTGTTTGTGCCAGTAGAATTGACTAATTCTGGTATTGACAGTGGTGCTAAGGAGGTGATATGCTCATAGTAGGTGAGAGCAGGGTCGAGGGTAACTCGAGGTATTTAAATGTGCTAACCTGTTCAAGGGGTAACAGTTGGGAGTTGAGGATTTGCAGGGAAGCCTTGTGTTTGTTCTGAGTTGTGAACAAACACCATGACCTTGGTGTTTTTATAGTTGAGTACCAGCCGGTGGTCAGAAAACCAGGATTCAGCCTCTTCAAGCATTTCTGGAAGGACAGTTGAAGAGTGAGAGGATCAGGGTGGTGTGGAAAAGTACTGCATCATTAGCATATAGTAGTGGTTGCTCAGAGCAGGACTTAGGTAGGGTGTTCAGAATTAAGCTAAAGAGAAGGGGCCCCAGGATGGAATCTTGGGGCTCCCCTGACTTGACCGGGAGGCAGGAGGAGAGTGTTTCATTAATTTTGACTTGCTGGCACCTACCAGTTGAATAGTCAGCAAACCACTTGGTGGCATCCTGGGAGATGCCTGTGTGGGAGAGGGCCAATAGGTGGAGGGAGCGCTTTATGGTATCAAAGGCTTTTGACAAATCCACATAGACAGACCCAGCCAGACACCATCTGTCAAGGGCAGTGTTGATAGCATTGGTGAATTCCAGGAGCATGGTGGTTGAGCTGTGCCCTTACAAAATCCGTGTTGTTCCCAGAAAAGGAAGTTGTGTTTAATGAGGTGGTCAGTGAGCTGATCAGAGATGATTTTTTCCAGAGCCTTGGAGAGGGAAGAAAGGAGATGGGGTGATAGTTCCTCAATGTGGTACAGTAGCCACTTTTATGGATGGGGTAATGACAATGACTTTCCATTTGGAAGGAATTGACCATAGCAGAGGGAGCAATTAAGGTTGCTAGTTAGGAGGGAGAGGACTTCATCCAGGGTCATGAGGAGGAGTCTGAGGTCCAGAGCATCACTGCTATTGTGAGATTTACCTAATTCTTAAGCATGGCATGCCTAAAAGACTTGGAACAGATAGAAACAAGCTTCTCAAAATCTCAGACTCCAGGGGAACTATGCTAGAAGTTGGAAGTAGCAAGAAATACCTTGGAATGTACTTAGACCAAGAATTGACATTAAAAACAACATATCAAACAGACCACCAAAACAATACATCAGAAAACTGGATTACTATACAGACTAAGACAGTACCTCATCAACGACATCTGCCAAATGATTTTGAATGCTGTCCTGCTTCTGATACTCCTTTACAGAGCTCCAGTATTGACCACCCCTGAAGAAAATGGAAGTAAGCAGACTCCACATGCTCTGCCACAAAAATAGCAGGTTTTCAGCTCATGTAGTCAGAAGAGAACACCATTGCAAGGTTCTAGCAATACTGAACTAGCCACAGTTGAACGACAGGCTTAAACACTCCTCACACTGCCTAATGTAAAAAATACTGCACAATCACCTACCTCACCTCAAAAACTTAGTGGAGCACAGGCTGCATGAAAGAACTCTCTGATCTTCATTTCAACCCCCACTAGAGGTACTTAGAGTAAACACAGTGACTGGGCAAAGGTCATATGAATACAAAATCTCGCAGTAATGGAACAAGGTTCCAATAATCATGTGAAGCAGCCCCATGCTCCCTCATTCAAGTACTCACTAAATGTGTACCTCTCCAGCAGCAGCACATTCAACTGTCCTCAATAATTCCCCCAATCCCACTAAAATCTACAGATGTCAATCAGCACTCCTGAATTATGTATGGCAGTTCCAGCATTGTCTGTTAATGTGGTCCTTGTGTGTTGTAACTAATAACCAGTCAGGTACTGTATAACTGTGTCCTGTAGTGTTGCTCTGAAATGCCTCTTATGTATTTAATGGTCTCCACAGTCTTAATATGCTTATGAGCAAGCTATCACCTATAATGAATTGTAATTATTGTCTGTGCTTTACTATCTGCAACTAAACCTGGGTCACCCCTGAAAAGGACTTTGTCTCAGTGGACCTACCCGGTCAACAAACTTCAATAAATAAAGAAAATGCAGGACATTGTTTGATGGTTTGAATGGCAGGTCAGTGATGATGCTTGTGTTTGGCCTATTTCCTAAGTGTTAAGGTGGTTGTTTAGCACAGCAAGAAGAGCACAGTACCCTAAGACTGAGTACTGATCTCCCCAGCTTGTCCAGACCTCTTCGTATAACTTGTGGACGTGATTGTTTAATATCTGATAGCTGTAATTTTTCTTGTCTACCATTATGTTGTTGTATTGTGCCCAGTTGGAGAAAATTCTGACAGCCCACTGCATATTTTTTCTTGGGGATATGCGGGTTAGTTCCTGTCATTTTGGTCTGTGACAATGTAATATGGTCTGGCTGTCCCCACAGAAATTAGATTCTATGTAAGTTTGTACTTGTGAGAAGTTGTCCTCTGTTCTACTTCTTGCTGCAGCAGTTGGTCTTCTGGGTGTTTCTTGCAAGGAACAGTTTGCTGTGGATGCTGTGCATACTGTGCATGTTGACATCATGAAAGAGTCCATAGGGGACGGGTGTAGCATGCTGGGTATTGGTGTTGTTGGTTTATGGTTGCTGCTGAAGTAAGATTTTTTTATTTGTTTTTATATGTTTTTTGAGGTACAGAGGGTTTCTGAGTTTATTTTATTTGAGTTTAGTTTAGTTTTAGTTTTGTTTATTTTTTATTGTAGTCAGCACCTTTTTATTTCATTTGAAGAAAAGATTTTACTATGGTGGTGCAGAATTTGAATATTAACTGAATGCATTCTTGTTTGACTTATGTTTTAATGTTTGATCGAAATGTGCTATTTTATTTCTTCATAGTGCTTGAACATATTAATTGAACATAAAATCTGGAGTGTATCTGACAGAAAGTACATGCTGTTTTAAGTCATTTAATGTTTAGTTTTATTACATAAGTGCACAGTCCGTACATTAATAAGGAAACAAAAGTTTGTTAGTCAGTTTTCATCCTTTATTGTTTTGTTTTTCTTACATATCTGGATAGTCCAGACACTGTTTCAAAAGGAAAACAAAGTTTGTGACACTCAGTTTTACTTTACATTGTTAATGCTTTCAAAGTTGGGATATGGAGGCACAGCTGTTAGAATTCAAAGTCGTGAGCTATTGCTATTAGATTCACCTATCAGGCATCCAACTGGCTCAACTCTCTTGGCAGCGACATAGTGACCACTCCAACACTCGGCATCTTCAAGTCCAAGCTGCACCTCTAACTGCTTGTATCCTGTGATTGCCCATCTTAACATTTCTACCATTCCAGATGCAAATGCCCCAGCACCCAGCACTTACAATCAGTCTCTGCACCCCTAGCACCTTATCTGTCATATTCCCTCGACAAGGCCCCCCTTGCTGCACTGTCTCCTGCCCTCGTCCACCTCCCCCCCTGTATCTCCACTCCTGCCCCCACCCCAACCACCTCCCGTACTCCCCCTTACCTCTGCACCTCCTCCCCTTGATCTCCTACCTTCACTTCTCCCACCACCCCTTCCCTTGTCTTGCTCATAGCTCAAGTTACTGGTTATTACATGTCTGTAAGTCAATGACTATATGTTTGTAACTAAAATGATGACTGTTGCACACGCTGATGTGGAACCTTTGAAAAAAAGCCTCGGCTCAAAGGTATTGTAAACCTAGATTGAAATAAATAAAAAAAATAAATAAATAAAGATATTCAAATAACATGTATGTTTTGTATGCTTTTACAGCTACTTCCAGGCACTTGCTTATTTCTGGTATTTCTTCCTAGGTTCTATAGGGGTGTTGCCTGTTAGGAGGTGTTCCAGGTCACCATCTGCTTTCCACGGTATGGCTTTTAGATCATTTATTAACTCCTATAGTGCCAGGTTTGTTATGCCTAGTAGGTCATTGAGGGTACTGTGGAAGGCTTCCACAGCATTGTTGGTGTGGGATCCTTGTGTAGGACTCTTTGGTAGTAGTTCCAAGATTCGGGTGGGGTAGTGGTCATAGGTATTCTGTTCTTTGGCAGTTGATGTGTCCTATGTATGTTGACTCAAAGTGGTCAAGTATGGGCTATAGCTCTTCTGGTATGATATATTGCTCTTCAACTGACAGTATTTCAAATTTAGCTACTATGTATTTGAGGGGTATGAATGCCATGGCAAGTATACACCTGCATAGGAGAGCAAAGCTGAGTCCTCTCTATATCTGGTGTTGAGTCCTCCAATTGTATTGTCCTCCAGATGTTTCAAAACAAGTAAGAAGCAGCCCTTCTTTCAACCTGGGGAACATTTCTTCCATTGTTTGTACTCTGTTACCTGAAAGTCAGTGAGGATCAATTGTGGGTTTAACTGTGATTGCATTTGTAAGATGTATTTCAGGGCTAGTATATACAGTATGTGTATTTTTCTGGTTTGGTAGGAATATGAATAGACACAGAATTACTTTTCTGAATTACTCCTTGTGTATGGTGTAGATTTGTTTGAATAATTGTGAGTGGGGGGGGGCACATTTAAAAGGTGCCGTCCAAGAAGTAGTTTTAAAATGCATCTAGGAAGGTTAGATTTCTGGGGGCTCCAAATATTAGTATTCTGTTGTCCTCCAGTTCGCCGTCATACAACAAGAATGTTTCATGTTTCCATTTGGGGCTATGAAGGAGATTAATTTTCTTGTGGATGGGTTTGATGGTGCCGACATTGTTGTTATGCAGGTTCTCTGTATAGTTCTTTTAGGTTGTGGTCACTTAATTTTTCCAAAGTGTATAGTAACAGTCCTTCTTTGGCTTTGATAGTATGATCATTGTTATTTCCTGAGTGGTGCAAGCTCTGTTCATAATGCACTCCACTGTTTGCAGAATTTCTACCTTGATAGGCCATTAACATGTGAATGGAATGCCAGTGTTGCTATTATTGGGCCTATGCACCAATTGGGCATTGGTACTGTTTATGTGACATGCACATACCCCAACTGCTTAGCTGCACAGCCATGTCGGCCACCTGTCTGTGGCCATTCCTCCCCCAGTGCACAGGACTCTGCAGGGTGGCTGGGGGTGGGGTCATGGGTCCGGCCGGGCATCCAATTGGATGCCTGGATTGGATCCCACATGGCAGGGTGTGCATTGGCAGCATTCCATGGATATCTGACAGCCAGTGTCTGTGGCAGGTGAGGGAGGGCAATGTCACCGGCCCTTCGATGACACTGACCAGTGCAGTGGGATAGGTGGGGACACACCTGCAAGCAAGGGGGGGCCATGGGAGAACAGTACCAACAATAGCTGGGAATAGGTTGCCATAAGGTGCTGCTGGGCAGGGGGGTGGCAGCCATGTGTTGATGTCCCTTTGAGAGGTATGGGTGTTGGGGGGGATCACCACACTCACTGCAGTGTGCTGAGATGGGTGGGTGGCATCTGGCGATGTATCATGTGGTCATGGTGGGTCGATGGGCTGTTTTCCCTGTCTTGTGAGGTGTGCACAGGGTGTGTAGGGGGTTAAAGGCAGGGTTCTCCCTGGGGTACCCTGTGCCCCCTATGCACCCCCACAGCCAGTGCTACGCACCTTATTGCATGGTGCGTAGTGCCAACCCACTCCTCACCCTCTCCCGGCACATTGCTTCTTGCCTGGTCAGAGGATCTTGAGCATATGTGCTGCATACGCACCCCGCTTTGTGCATCCTGTGCTGTTGCACACCCCAGAAGTGCGTGCTTAGCCACTCTACCCCATTAGTGTATAGGGCCCTCTATGTCTTCAGTGGTGTGTATTTTTGCTTTGCATATTACTCCTGCCCTTCTGCTGACCTCAGATTGCCCACACTGCTTCAAACCATCTTTGCTGCATTTGTTCTAGAGCCTTTCCCACAATGAAGGACACCACATCCAGTATTGCATTGGTTGCTCAGTCGGCACACCATTTATCAAAAATTTTAACAAATAATTTATTCAAGCCATATCATACATTACTGAGTTACTTTATTTTACCACATTTCAGAATATTTTACTCCATTTTATTTATCATGTCACATAAATTCTGTATCTTTATTACATTTTTACATATGCATCATTATTTCAAAATATCACATCCTTTTCCTTCATCCCCAGATGTAAACCTGAGGGGGTCTGTCTTTATTGTTCAATTTTGTCCATTTCAACCCCAGATGTAAATCTGAGGGGTTCATTTCTTTAATTCAGAGCCAGGTGTTCATTCCTATCCCCCATTTTCCTTCTCCTATGTGTCCACATCTTCTTCTCCTACCCAACCTTGATTGAAATAAAGGCTGGGTTCCTCCTCACTCCCCCTACAAAAGGACTTTCTTCTTTTCTTTCCCTCTCCTGATGTCAACCTTCAGCAGTCTTTGCTGTCCTTATTAAATTAGGACCTATTTCTGTCCTTCTTTTAACTCCTCTCACCCCTTTTGGGTTGTGGGTGGAAAAATTAAAATTATGCTAGCAAAAGTGAGGTAGAACCCTTCTGTGCAGCCCCTTATATCCTCCTTTAACCCCACCCTTAGTTCTCATTCTCCTCTCTTTTCTTCCCCAATCTCTGTTTTCCTTATCATCCTTAGCCCCATCCCTGTTCCAAGGTCATAATCCCTTCAGCCAAACTCCTTGCCTCTTAGTACTCCCCTCTGATGTCACTAAGCCCTCCTCCCCCCTTCTCCCCTGCTTTCGTCCCATCTTCAAAAGGTTCCAGGCCTAGAACAATGGTGTCTGTCCTTAAGAGACAAACCTTCTTGTGGAATATCTGCTTTTCATTTGCCTTTCTTGGACAACATATATTTTACTGGTGTTCTCTGCATGTTTCTACATGTTTGGTTCTGCTTGGGTGCTTCTTACTTGATTTTATGTTGTGCTGTGTGCTAGGTGCATGAGATGTCATGCTTGATTTTAATTTTATTAGGTACACCTATTGAATGGGGTTTGCATTTTCTCATGGTTGGAGGTGGGCTTTCATTCTTGTTTTGAGTGGAACACATGTGTCGGCTTCGGGAGGTAATTGTCAGGAGGTAATTGTTTGGGGCAAGCACTTGTGAGAGAACTAATTTTGTGGGGAGTGAATTGTTGGTAAAGCTAATTTATAACAGAGCAAATTGTTGAGGTGATGAACAGCCCAGGGAGTTTAGTACTGGTCCCAAATTGTTGGGGGACCAAAAATCCAGAACAAATTGTTGTGTAGCTGTTTTTGCTTTTTATTTCTTGACATTCATTTTCAATGATATCAAGGTCTGTGTGTGAAAGAGATACATCTTTCACTTACGTTATGTTTTCTTCTTTTCTTGCTCATTTTTAGAGTTTACTGAACTGGCTGGCCATCAGGGAAAATCCTGCTTACAGTTTCTTCTACAACCACATTGACGTGAATAGGCAGGTAATCTGACATTACTTTTATTTTGTCCAGTGGTCTAAAAAATGCCAGCCTTTTAGCAGTGTGAAAATGATTTCACAGGTTGGCACATGGATATGGATAAATAGCTTGGCACAGCTGGCTCTTAATTACAGCAAGATTCTACTAGTACTTAATGTACCTGGTTGCCAGGGCTCTCAACAAATCAGAGAGCTTCTGTTCTCCACCCCATGTTCTAATAATTAATAAACAATACACACTATATAAATATATATAAAATAACCAAAAATAGTGGGCATTATAAAATAAATATGTTTTTAAAGTGTTCATAAAGGTCTTCATTGTATGAGCTAAATCTATGATTGGGTGGAGGCAGAGAGTTTCACAAGGATGATGAAGCCACCATAGATGTCCTTTCCTTTAAGAGTGAGAGAGACTGGGTACCAATAACAGCTTATATTTGTGGAAATCAGAGGGCAGACAGGTGTGTAAACAAACAAGAGATCTTTTAGGTGATTAGGACCAAAACCTTGCAGGGCCATGTACATCAACAAGCATATTTTGATTAAGCCACGCCACTGAATTGTCAGTCAGTATAGAATGCGTGGAACCAGCATGGCATGTTTCCTTTGTGATGTTCCAGCCACCAGCTATGCTGCAGCATTCTGGATCACCTGCAGATTGTACATCAAATCTCCATATGACCCTCAGTAAAGAGCATTGCAGTAATCCAGTCACAAAGTAACAAAACCACTGACTGTCATCACCGGATCCACAGACGCATGCTGAGTTTTATCTCAGCAATTATACACAGGTGAAAAAAGCCATTACAGACTACAGCTGTGACACCTGTTGTACTAGCATCAGCTTGCGGTCCACAGTGACCCCCAAATCCTAAACTGCATCCACAGCTTGAAGTGCATTGCCATTTAAAGATGGTAATAAGGTGTCTGCACTTTTCATTACTTACCAACATGGACCCAGTTTGGCATTCATCACCACTGTCTTACTTGGCTTGAGGTTCAACATGTTGGAAATCATGCAGTCATTGATTTCCCAAAGTCACAGCTCCAACACAGAGATTGGATTACCCATCAGGTGAATAAGACAGGTACAGTAGCTTACTGCCCTTTGCATCAGTGAAACATAACACCATACTGAGTTATGATCTCGCCCAATGGCAGCAAGTACACAGCAAGCAGCAATGATGCAAGGATTGGGCCTTGAGGCACACCAGAGTTGAGCACAGCAGTTCCAAAGATGGAATTGCCCAGAATCACTTGCTGTACACTCCCAGTAAAGTAAGACTCAGACCAGCACAAAACTATGCTGGTAAGCCCTACATAGTGTCTGTGTGACTCAGCTGCACTCCGTGAACCATCACGTCAAACACCAATAAGAGATATAGAATGACCAAGATGGAATGAGAGTATAGATTCCTTGCAGTGAGGATATCATGGAACACTCACATAAGAACAGTCTCTGTGCCACAGTGGGGCCTAAATCCCAACCAAAGAGGCTTGTAGATGGTGAATTGTTCCAGATGTGTGTCAAGCTGTGCTACCATCATCTTCTGAATAACCAACCCTGAAAAGGGGAGGTTTGACACAGGTCTGTAGTTCAAAAAACTTTCAGGGTCCAACTAGGGCTTCTTCAGGAGAAGTCTAACAACAGACCTTTTCAGACTTCAGAAGAAACAATCCTGTTCAAGGAGTAGCTGACAATGTCAGTGAAAATTGGCCCCTGGTATTCCACACGACAATTCAGTAGCCAGGTCAACCCAAGATCTAATCCTAAAATTGGCTGGAACACATCTTCATTTACAACTCCGTAAAACTCCACCAAGGTGGCACATAGTCTAAGCCTGTCGTTGACTGGGTGATAGGTCATTTTAGGAGTGTCCTAGTCCAATTAGAGGACACATTACCATGATAGAATTGATTAAACTCTTTGCACTTTTTATTGTAGAAGAGGTGTAAGTAGCTCACAGATAGGTGGCATTGATGAACTTTGTGGCATGAAAAGGATGAACCAGAGGGTTCTTTCCTGTGGCAATACACCTTGACAGGAACTTTGCCTTTTTAAGGTGATTGCGTGCTAATAATCACCTTAGTGAGCCTTCAGTGCCAATCTGTCCTCCTTAGAGTGAGACCTCACCCAAGAACACTCCTCTAGTATTTTGAGCTCCTCCACTAGCAACATCACCAGGGCAGTACAGGTTTTTTAACCAAAAGCTTGTCTGTTGTTGATGCTTTCATGCCAGTCCACTGCCACCCTTTGTGTACAACAAGTGCTACTTGGTTTAATGGGGTCCTTCAATCTCTTGGGTTTCAGGGTTGGATGCTAGAGTGCAAATGAAGGAAGTCCAGCTTGGAGCCCAATAATTGTGTCCTACTGGCTCACTATCCTGAGTATCAGGAGGCTATGATTACTGCTCACTCTATAATGGTTTATGGTGAATCTACAAAAGGTCAGCATAGACTTGCAAGGTAAAGGACATAGGTTCTATTTGTTTTTCAAGAAAAATCACACCACTCAAAGGTAGATATTCTTATGTTTTTATTCTTTTATACCCTAACATTTCACCTGCCAATAGGCTTTTTAAGGGAATGTAATTAATTTTTTTCAGTAATAAACCATTTGATTAATACATTTTCAAAACAGAACACTAATACGTATTACAGTGATTTAATGTGCCAAGTTTTGTACCAGTACACTGCTATTCCTTTTCTAAGAATACGTTTTTAACAATGTAATTTTTGAATTTCTATATATCTAAGTAGAAGTTAAAAAAAATCAAACAACTTCTGTTTTAAAAATGTTTCATTTCTATCCCATAAACTCAGATTTATAAATCCATGTGCATATCTATCTACCTATCTATCTATCCATCTAGCTATCTATCTATCTATAAATAATATGCAAAAAACTGCATTAATGCATCATTTAGGATTAAAACACGAAAAGTCAGGAAATGAACCCTTTAGGGTTGCCCCCTCCCAATGTATCCCCCATCCTCCTGAGATTGACAGATGCAGGGGTGTGTCATTGTGTTAGGAGGCCCAAATATCACCCCTTTCCATGTGTAATCATATTCACAAGCAACAGTAAAGAAGAATTGGATGAAATGTAGGCCTCACAACCCCAATGACACACCCCGGCATCTGTCAATCTTGGGAGGATGGGAGGAAGCACAAGGGGGAGGGGCAGCCCTAAAGGTCTCATTTCCTGACCTTTTGTGTTTTAATCCTAAATGATGCAGTAATGCAGATTTTTGCATAGAATTCCCTTACTTTTACAGAAAGCATAGAAAAGTAGGAAGTCATGCAAGTTGGTGAAGGGCCCCGTGCTCCTACCAACTTGCAAATTTCTGTCCAACATAACAGTATAAGTACTGAATGTCATATGTATTGGTGGGAACGCATATGGGTGGGAGTGTGGATCCCAAAGGGCCCTATGCTCCCACCACCTTGAAACAAAACAAAGTTTCATTCATCAGAGTGGCATAATTCTGCACCTGTTTACATGTGAGACACCTAACCACTGAAAATTACCTCCATGGCAGTAAGGCTAGCTACCCTATAAATTTGAAGCCACTACCACAATGCAAAATGTAAAGTGTGTCATGCAATATCTCCAGAGCAAATTAATTTTCCAACACCTAAATATCATAGTTCACATGTACAGGACATCCCCTCAATGCCCTCCAAATTTCAAGTTAAAAGACCAAACCATTTCTGAGATATTGTGTTTTATAGTTTGACCTTTTCATTCATCTGAGTGGCTGAATTCTGCACCTGTTTACATTTATACACCAAATGACTTAAAACTACATCCATTGCAGTAAGGGTAGCTATACAATAAATTTCAAGCCACTACCACAATGCAAAATGCTGCATGCAAATGTAAACTGTGCCAATGCAATATCTCCATAATAAATCTATTTTCCAAGACCTAAACACCAAAATACACCTCTACAGAACTTCCCATCAGCATCCTCCAAATTTCAAGTTAAAAGACCAAACCATTTCTGAGATATTTAATTTTAAAAGTTGTTAAAACTGGGCTATCTGGTCCCTCCAAATCTCGCATATCTAGTCCCTCCCTCCGAACAAAGATCGCGATTAAAGAATCTCATGATCAAAGAATTTGCAGGCTCATGACCAAAGAATTTGCAGGCTTGTGATCAAAGAATAAGAAAATGGTAAAACTTAGTTTTTACACAGAAATACATGACATCACAGCCATGCCTCAATAGATCAAAGACCCCTGAGCAAAACCTATCCTAGTTTGACTTTATAAGTTACCCCTGGGCTGAGAAATTAGATTTTTTAATCTGGTCACCTCTTCGCCCCTCACGATCAAAGATCATGGTCAAAGAATCTCGCGATCAAAGAATTTGCAGGCTCACAATCAAAGATCTTGCACACTCACGATCAAAGAATAAAAAATGCTAAAACTCAATTTTTACACAGAAATACATCAAACCACAGCCATGTCTCAATAGAACAAAGCCCCCAGAGCAAAACCCATCCTAATTTGACTTTATAAGTCACCTCTGGGCTGAGAAACTTTATTTTTTAGTCTGGCCATCTAGTCGCACCCTCGTGATCAAAGATCACAGTCAAAGAATCTCACAATCAAAGAATTTGCAGGCTCGCAATCAAAGATTGTTAGTGAGCCACAATCAAAGAATTAAAAATTTTAAAACTCTGCTTTTTGACAGAATTATAAGAAACCACAGGCATGGCTCGATACAGGGAAGACTCCTGAGTAAAACCCATCATAGTTTTACTTCAGAAGTCACCCCTGAGCCAAGACATTTGTTTTTTTCTGACTGCAAAATGAAAACAAGATGGCGGCAGTCACGATCAAAGAATTCCTCACCTACAAATTCTTTGATCATCAAGAGGGACCAGTTGGCCAAAATCCCATTCTTCTTTCGCAAAATAGCTATATAAATTTTCCCATAAACTCATAATGGGAACTTAAAAGTTTAATAACTTTTGAATGAATTCATATTTTTTCAGCAAACAAAAATTGGCATGTTCCTTGACCCAAGCTCTTTCAAAATCTCAAGTTGCAGAGTGACATGCCACACAACAGCCATGCAGCGTCATGGACAAAATCCAAAAAACTGCCCACAGAACTGGCGAAAAGCGCATTTTCAGCATTTGGGTGTGCAAAAAACTTAAGTCCAACCAACATAAAATTTGGCAGATCAAGAGATCTATCATTCTCCACTGTGAATACCAAATTTCATGCAAATCCTTTAATCAGGTCCAAAGTTATTAACGTGCACAATTTCGAGTTTAACAAAGAAGTGGCTTCATAACCCTAAATATAGGGGCACGATCCATATATATATATATATATATATATATATATATATATAGTGTATATATGGCACCAGCTCAGTTATGAATACACCTAGAGGAGTTTTACATCTGTGTGTCTTTCCAATCAGGATTTCATCCACAGTGCAACACTGAATCAGCCCTGGTGAGGGTACAAGGGAAAGGTTTTTCCTGATACATTTAGATCTTTCATATGCATTTTATACTTTTGGACACTTGGAACTGGTGGGGTCAATAAGGAGGACTGTTAGGGTAGATGGGACTATGCTGGCATGCATACGTTCTTTTCTTAATGATCAACAGCTGTCAGTGGTCTTGGGAAAGTTTTGACCTTTCCGCATAAATTTTCTGTGGTGTTCCTCAGGGTTCCATCCTGTTTCCATTGCTGTCTGTGGCATTTATGCTACCACTAGGAGAAGTCATCCAAAATGCTGCTTATGTTTCCATTGTTATGTCAGTAATACCTAATTGTATCTTTGTTTAGACCTGGACAGGGCTCCCTAGTAGCTGTGCTTCAGAATGCAGTTTCAGAAATCTGTCTGTGGATCGCTCACAGTGGGTTGAAGTTGAATCCATGCAAAACTGGGTTGTTACTGGTGGGACAAAAGCATCTCAAATCATCCATTATGGAGATTCTGTGCCTCTCTGTATTTGGAGATGGCAGGCTCAAGGTCAGGCAGGTGATGAACAACCTAGGGGGCAATCAAAATGAGGAATTGACACTTGTTGATCAGTTTTCCATGGTGATGAAGAACAGATTTTACAATCTGAAGAACAGAGCTGGGTTGTGCCCTTACTTTGAGCCAAAAGATCTATAATACTGATGTAAGTTTTTGTCTCACCCATCTTGATTACTGTAATTGAATCTACTGTGGCCTTTCTTCAGGGCAGATTCACCATCTGCAGTTTGAGCAGAACTCACTAGCTAGATTAATGATGTCAAACAGGAGGAGGCATCATATAACACTCCTTCTCTGCATTCTCTGCTTTGGCTGCTGATTAGATGGAGGATTGATTTTAAAATCTGTTTATGGACATTCAAGACCATAAAGAGACAGGGACTTTATTAGCTTAGGGACCTTCTTGCAACCCACTCTGATATTTGGGAGCTGTGGTCCTATGGCAGTGGATTGTTGTTTGTTCCTAAGTCAAGACTGAAGTCAGCTTGGAACAGAGCATTTTCTGTTGCTGCCCCATCCTATAGAACAACCTACCCAGATATTCAGTCTGCTCCTTGGCCCCCCACTTTCAAATGCAAAGGGAAACCTGGCTTTTAAACAGGAAT
The DNA here is from genome assembly GCA_016271365.2 of Neoceratodus forsteri. Lineage (NCBI taxonomy): Eukaryota > Metazoa > Chordata > Ceratodontiformes > Ceratodontidae > Neoceratodus > Neoceratodus forsteri. The sequence goes on along the minus strand of CM057449.1, from coordinate 775,525,404 downwards.
TTAAGAAGGTTTAATAGTTTGGAGGTACTGCACACCCATGTCTTGTTGTGATTATTTTGTATAATACATAGTATTTTATTGTATATAATGTCACTGTTGTGTGTTTGTTTCATTTGATTGCATTTATGTCATTTTAAACTGAACATTGGGTTAAGAAATTCATAGTTTAAATAATCTATCCTATTTATCTATCTGTCTGTCTGTCTGCTCATCTGTCTGTCTGTGTAACACTTAAGCTTCTGTCTCTTAGACTTAATTCACCTCATCTCCTCACAGTACAATGAGGAACTCCAGTGGTGTGTCAAGGAGTGGACATGGTGGGCAGCAATGTAGCCAAGGCAACTGCAAGAGCCATGTTGTAGCACTCCATAACCTTCTCAGCTCTCTGACCACAAGCTGTCGTCATGCCCATAACATCCAATTGCATCTGCAGATGGTTTTGGGCTTCTGAGAACCTCTGTCCTCATGTCACCTAGTAGGCCCTGCTGACCTCTTGGTCGGATAACGCATCCCGTAGCCTAAACATCCCTTCATTTTCAGAGGCAGAGCTCCAAAGGTTCTGCAGGAGAGGAAGTCTCTCGAGTTTCTTAATTGGAGTTGTTTACATTGGAATTTACCATATACTCCATTTTAGGAGAAGTGATTTAAATAATAGTACTTCACCAGAGGAATATTTTTTTTAAATTTATGATGAATCCTCTTTAAACATGAAATACGATTTTCCCCTAGAGTGAATAGACACATACACAAATACACTCCCTATTGAATTTACTGTCTTATATTATGCAGGTGATTACAGATTCACAAGATGAAGTCAAGATGTTGCAACTCTTTGGAAGGATCACCATGCTGCTAATTCTATTTTGTTAGAACAAATGATGCTAATAAGAAAGGAGCTATATCTCTTTAGGGGGTAAATGGCAAATCTTCAGAAAGTCAGTAAAAGTTGATAGCAGCAGTACTGTAAACTTATGGCCACCTTCAATTACACTAGAGTTAAGTAATGAAGGAAATTAACTATATACTAATTCTAATCAAATTGTCTTATTAAATGTCTTAGAAAGTACTATCTAAGCATATAGTGCCAGAGTTGCAGCCTGAGGGCAGGTGCACCATTTCAGTAGAGTACATATGTTATTATCAAATTAGAGTATCTCTTGATTACTCATCTGTATTCCAACTTGAATTAATTATGCCTAGTGTTTCAGAAAACAATCTTGAAATGAAAAAAAGTAGTAATTTCCAAATCCACATGTGAAAAATAATAGATAAAACTAAAACAAAAGAAATAAAATCTGGCTGGTGCCAACAAGGCTGGTAATGCTTTTTTAAGTTGTTATCTTTGTTTATTTTTGTAGCAGGCCTTATTATCTCACCAGTCTCACTTTTATAATTGTAGTTATATGAAGACCACATCCAATTTTAGTTTTACAGTGTCTTTTGCTTACAGTGTCCACAGGTTGGGCTTTGACACTGAAGCACTGTTTTTTCTGTAGTATGCAGTGGTTCATGTCCACCCAATACCAGACAATTAATTTAATCTCCTCAGCACCAAACCACTGTAACTTATATACCCTACCCAAAAAAAAACACACTTTTTTTTTATTCGCCGATGCTTTGGTTGGACATTCGACCTATCAGGTAATTGGGGAGAGATGGACAGATTTTTTTTAATTCCCTAATGGGCCAGGTTGTGCACTGAACCCATCAGTTAGTTGGAGGGAGAGGGACAGAAGTTTTCTCTTGCCTGATAGGTAAGTTTTTTTTTTTTAGTTAGGCCACAGTCCTAGAGAACCTGCTGCTGGAAGGGTTGGAAGGCTGTGAAGCTCCAGAGGATATGGTAGATATTCCCACCTGGCTGGTGGCAATGCCACACCTGTCATTTGGTAGATGGCCCATTTTCAGAAGTTTATATGGGGTGTAGGGCCATGAATGTAGTTCTCTGTGTTGCTTTAAAAGACTGTGAGTGGAAGTTTAACAGATTTTTTTTTAATTCCCTAACAGTTCTGGTTGGGCTTGAGTCTGGACTCCTCAGCTATAGTAGTTGGGTGGAGGAGGTGACGAGCAGATATTTTTATTCCCTGTTGGTCAATGGAGTTGTTAGGTTGTTTGCAGAATGGGCCAGATTTGTTATTCCCTGCTGGGTTGAGAAAGGTAATTTGCGAGAGGGGAAATTATTTTTTTTAGTCCCTGATGGTCTAGGTTGGGTTCAAGACCACTCTGCTGCACAACTGCCTATGTTGCAGCACACTTGTCAGTGTAATCCCTATACTCATATAAGGAAGAGTGCCGAGCTGAGATTGAGAACCAAGAGAAGGAAAGCGCAAGAGAGGGAGAGTCGGGGGGGCGCTGGAATCACTGACGGTGGGAGGTTACAGCCTTGAAGTGTGTAACCATTGGTCGCTTCTCTGTCCAAACTTGCATGCTTATATTCTGCAAGCTGGTAGAGCTGGAGATGCCTTGACAGGCTGGTACAAACAGTAGTACAGCAGCAGCACCCAAGCCTTCTGTGCAGTATATTAGTCCCTCATTGTGATTTGAGTGGATGGCCATGGCAAAACAATGTTTTACTACCCCACCTATTCCACCTTCCACATATCATTTTGCTGCTGCACCTTCCTATATCTGCTTGGTGTAATACATACTGTAGGCCAGGTTGCACATGGGATCCAGCAGGTAGTTGGAGGAAGAAGGTGCTAGCTTATGCTTGTGATCTGTCATATATACACATTGCCATACATGCATTCCCTATATATGTTTTACTAATGATACAGGGGACAGATTTTGTTTTATTCCTAATAGGCCAAGTTGGGCACCAGAATGGTAAGACGTTAGAGGAAGATGGCCTGATTTTTTTTATCCCTGCCAGGCAGAGTTCAGCACCAGACCTGTGTGGTGGTTTGGGGTGGCAGATTTTTTCATTATTATTTCCTGACAGTCCTGGTTGAACACTGGACCTGTCAGATTATTGGGGAGGGTTATAATTGTTTTATTCCCTGACATGCGAGATTGGGTATTAAACCTATCAGGTTGCTGAGGGAGCAGGAGAAGCTTTTCTTTTTATTCTCTAATGGGCTGGGTTGTACACTAAACTTTTCAGGCAATTTGAGGGAGGAGGCAAATGTTTTTATTCTGTGAAGGGCTGCATTGTGCACTGGATCCATCAGGTTGTTGGTGGGAGGGGGCATATTTTTTCATTCCCTGACAGGCTGGGTTGCATACAGGGCCCATCAGGTAGTTTAGAAGAGAGGGGCATATTTGTTTCTATTTCCTGATGGGCTGGATTAGATATTGGACCAGTCAGGTAGTTGGGGGGGCAGGGCCATATCTGGTTTTTATTCTCTAATGGATCAGACTGAGCACTGGATCTGTCAAGATTTGGGAGAGATTTGTGTTAGCACCACTTGCTCAACATGTTTTCATGCACTCTTCTCCTTGCAGCCAACAGAAAGTTAGCAAAGCATCATAGACAGATGCAAGGAGCAATAACAAAGCTCAAAGCACAACATGCTCATTGACAGCCATAAAAAAATATCCCAGTCCCCAACTTTATTTATTTATTTATTTAATTTTTGTTTACCGGGTAAGGTGCACTAGCCATGGAAATGACTATTTTCAGGCACGACCGGGGAGGGTACAGAACAATACATAAGAGGCAAATAACAATACATCATGACATTACATACATTTGACAATTATCTAGGATGGGAATACATTGCAAGTAGGAGTAAATAAACAGCAGGCAAGGTAAGAAATACAATACAGTGTAAATAACTAAAAGTGAGGGAAAACATACATTAACTAAGGTTATTTGAGCAGCAGCCCAGGCAGTTTGGGTAGGATAATACAATAAAGGCTGTAACACTTGAGTAATACAGATAGATATGGGAGAGCTGGGAAGTTGAAGGAAATTGGAATGAGGTATAGGAAAAATTAGTGACAAAGTAAGAGGTGAGAACAGAGAATAATTGTGAGTAGGACAGACAGGTAACAAGAAGAAAAAAGTGCCAATCATTTATTGGGATAAAACTGAAACTAGTGGCTAGGAAGTGTAGGTAAGAGGGAGATATGCAGACTAAGGTGGATTGAAGCAGGAGCAGTTACCAGAATTAATTAGGTGTCTATGTAGCAATCTCTTGAAAGAGGCACGGGATGAGGCAAGGCATATAGTTAGAGGGCAAGAGTTCCAGTATTGGGGGCATGACAAGCAAAGACACTAGCCCCTTTAGAGGAGTGATGTCTAGGGATGAGGACAAGAGCATTGATCACAGAATGCAGGCCATGACTGGATGTCTGGTTTATAAATAGTCCTGTCAGAGCCTTAGGTATTTGTGTTCTGATTATGTTATCTATGATTGAGCCACATGCGTAGGATCTAGATGCAGGAGACAAAAAACATCCAAGTTCGGAGTATAGGAGGCAGTAATGTTTAGTTGGTGTGAAGAGGAGGCATAGCGACAGATGTTATTGTAGGTAACATCCCACTTCCAGAAACTAGATTTACTCATGACAGCATACGTTGCAACCCCATAAGTGAGTGACAGAAGGAGTATGCCACGTGCTATGGCAAGCCTTGCATTTCAGTGGTACACCTGCAAAACACTTCCTGACTGTGATCCTAGCAGCAACTGATGTGCTATGCAGACCAGCTCTAAAAAGAGGTTTATATTGATGAATTATCCTTTACAACAACTAATGAAAAAGAACAAGATAAGATTTCAACACATTATCATATTAAGATTTATTCACTCATTATAATGCCTACATCAGAGAACTAAGATAAAACTATAAATCAGGCACATCATAACAAACTCTTAGCCATAATAAAATGATGACCAGTTACTGGAGACAGTGGGTGAGACTGAAGCTTTCACTAAAAATCTCAAATAATCTACAACTGTTTAACAATCAATTATTCCAGCTAAAAAGCAACAAGTGATCAAATTCTATAATTTGTTTCATAAGGAATATGAAACAAATAAGACTTTTCTAGAGTTAATACAGCATCTGTTTATGTAAGAACTTGTGGTAGCTAGAGATGTGCAGAACTGGTAAATTTTGTTACGCGAAATATTTTGTGACATTTTTTGCAGAAGCAAAATTCAGAATGTTGCCTGTGTAATGTGAAATTTTGCCTGCAAAAAGGTGAAATGTTATCTGCAGAAGGCGAAACTTTACTTTTCACAGGTGAAATTTCACATTATGCAGGTGAAATTCAGAATTTCACACCTGGCAAAATATTTTGCGTAATGGACAAATTTCATGAAATATTTTGCATGGTGAAATTGCTGATTTCACCAGAATTTTACCATTGAAATATAATTTCCTAGCATCTCTCGTGGTAGCCATGCAGTAGATGTGACCTAGTGGTCCTGAAAATAACATGGTAATATATTTTAATATGGATATTTACACTTGGAATAATTTAAAGAAAATAAAGATTCTTAAAAAATTTGAATTGAACAATTGTCTTGTTTCCACATTTTTCAATTCATCATACTAGCAGTCACCAATTTTGCCAAACTTGAGTTTTAAGTACTCATGAGATGCTTGTAATTCAGTTAAAGAAAATTTCTGAGTATAATATTGATGACAATGCAAACACTGGATAACACAGATGAGTCATCCTTGGATTCACAAAGAACAAAAATGAAATTTAACAATCTTTGACCAAACAATTAGTAAACATTTTCATAGAACTTTGCAATCCAGCTGATGAGAGGGAGGATTTTGGCAGCTGAAAGAAAAAAAAAAATACTGAAACTGCTGAGGAAGAACAAGTAAACATCTTAGTCAGGGAAATGTAATTGGCTGGTTTGATTCTGTGTGAAGCCCAAAAACTTGATTCATTGGAAATCAGTATGATAGACTTTATCTACCAAGGAAAGAGATACAGAACACTCCAAAAAAGACATACTCATTTATGTCTTCCCCTGATAACTGAATCTTTTATACTGTACCTATAAATCCTGGGTCATACCTGAAAATAGGCGATAACTTGTCTAGTGTACTACCTGGTCAACAAAAAGCTAAATAAATAAATAAATCTAATTTTAAAACATAATACTAGAGTACATCCATTAATTCTGCTAACAGATGGGTTATTCCTTCACAAGAGTCATCAACTGATTGACTCCTTGCATGTGTGTTGAAATGTCTCTCAAACAATATCACTAAAGTAAATGTACAGTACTACAAATTAGATCTTGAAACACATGAGAACAAAAGCAGGAGCAAGGCAGATGCAGGAAACTACAGACCTGTTAGTTTGACCTCAGTGGTAGGGAAAATGATTGAATCACTTCTGAAGCAAAAAATTATTGAGTACCAAGAGGTCAGTGGGGCACAGGAACCGAGGCAGCATGGATTCATAGAAGAAGATCATGTCAGATGAATCTAATTGATTTTTTTGACTGGGTGACCAAAGTAATAAACCAGGGAGGGGCTGTAGATATGGCCTACCTTGACTTTAGCAAGGCATTTGATAAAGTTCCACACAAAAGATTAATAATCAAGTTAGCCAGCCTGGGAGTGGGTCCCAGGGTGGTAGCCTGGGTAGCAAATTGGCTGCACAACAGGAGACAGAGGGTAATAGTAAATGAGACTCACTCTGAAGAAAGGGGGGTTACTAGTGGGGTACCTCAGGGTTCAGTACTGGGTCCAGTCCTCTTAATATCTTTATAAGTGACATTGCAGTGGGTCTGGAAGGAAAAGTATGCCTCTTTGCGATGACACAAAGATCTGTAATAGAGTTAATACAGAAGGGGGTTGGAGGGATGAGAAGGAACTTGGCAAGGTTGGGGAATGGTCAGACGTATGGCAACTTAGATTCAATGCAAAGAAGGGCAGAGTAATGCACCTATGAAACAAAACCCAAGTGAAGAGGACAATGGCAGGGAGGTACTAACAACAACAAAATGGAAAGGGACCTGAGGGTAGTCATATCTGATGTCCTAAAGATAGGCAAGCAAAGTGAGAAGGCAATAAGGATAGCTGGGGATACTGGGATGTACAGGAGAGGCATCACAAGTAGAAAATGGGAAGTAGTTATCCCTCTGTACAGACAGTTGGTAAGACCCCATCTGAGTACTGCATGAGTTTTGGAGACTCCATCTCTCAAGGACATAGACAGGATGGAGGCAGTCTAGAGGATGGCAACTAAAATAGTGCAGGATCTGCATCAGAAACCATATGAAGAGAGACTAAGAGAGCTTAATATGTATAACCTTGAGGAAAGGAGGGGCAGGGGGGTCATGATAGAAACTTTCAAGTACCTCAAGGAAATCAACAAAGTCCAGGAGGGTAGCATCTTTCAGAAAAAAAGATGTGCAAGAACAAGGAGACCCAATTCAAAGATAGAGGAGGGATGGCTCAGGGGCAACGTGAGGAAATATTGTTTCACAGAGAGAGTGGTAGATGCATGGAACCACCTTCCTGAGGAGGTTGTGGGGTCTAAAACAGTGGGGGAATTCAATAATGCATGGGACAGACATAAGGCAATTATAGTGGGGGGTAGGAGGATGTAGGCTGTTGGTAAACTTGAATCTTCAGCTGATCCAATAGGTAGGGAAATGGCCGACTTGGTGAGCCAAGTGGTCCTTATGTGCCGTCAAAGTCTATATTTCTATGTTTTTATGCAATCTAACTACCTGACAAGAATTTCCTGTCAGGCATTAAACAGGCAGATATTATATGTCTAAAGGAGGCATGGATTCCTTTTCAGTAATTCTTTTTAAAAATGCTTTTTTCTTCTATAGCAAGCCCCATCTAGAAATGAAAAGGCAAAAAGCTGACCCATCCAGGGTCCACTGATGTTAGTTAAGGTGTGTAATTACATATTTTTTTAGTTGACTATAGTTTTATTGTTTTCCAACTCACAACAAGAACAAATCAGACCATATGGGGAAAAAAAAACAAAACAAGTATAGTAAGACTCTGATAACAAAAAAAAACCTCAGCGCAGTCTCTCCACCACCCTATCCTCATCCACCACACACCCTCAGGAGCTCAACAGTTACAATTAGAAAAAGCAGGCGGGAGTTACAGAACAAAATCGTCCTTAGAAAGAAAAAAAGCCAACTGGGGGGAATCAAGAACTCATAGAATGAAAGGCCTAGTGTAGCAGATTAAATGGGATCTAGACAGAAAAGGAAGTGCAAAAGAAGAAGGAAACCACTTTGGTTCTCAAATACAGTAGCAGAAAAGGTCAGAGCCAAAAGGCTGGCCTTCAGAAAATGTAAGGGAACACAGCGGGATGAAGATAGGGAGGCATACCAAACTGCCCTAAGGGAAGCAGGTAAGGCAGTAAGGCAGGCAAAGTCCCAAACTGAGGAAACACTATAGCACGAATAGTAAAAAGAAGGTGACAAGACTTTCTATAGATACATTAGTGAAAGGAGAAAGTCCAGAGGGGTATTGAAGTCTAATGGAGAAAAGGGAGCATGGAGGAGGAGGACCCAAAGGCATCTATCCTAAATAGATACTTTTGTTCAGTATTTACTGAAGAGAAGGTAGGCAGGCCCACAGCTCAGCATCATGGACACAGGGGAGGGAGGTGAGCACTACTCCCTTCACAAAAGAAAGGGTCCTACAAGAGCTTGCTAAGCCTAGGTGTATAAGGCAATGGGACCTGATGGCATACATCCCAGGGTACTTAAGGAGCTAAAGGAGGAACTAGCAGAGCCATTAGCAGAATTGTTTAGTGAGTCTCTGAGCACAGGAGAGGTCCCAGAAGACTGGAGAAGGGCTTATGTGATCCCGCCTCACAAGAGTGGTAGCAGGGAGGAGGCGGGGAACTACAGACCAGTCTCGCTCTCATAGTGAGTGGGCAAGATTATGGAGGCACCTTGATGAAAGGATAGTGCAACACCTGGAATCCATAGGGGCACAGGATCCCAAGACAGCATGGGTTTACAAAAGGAAGGTCCTGTCAAACTAATCTCATAGATTTCTTTGACTGGGTAACCAGAGTGGTGGACCAAGGGGAGCAGTTGATGTCGCCTACCTTGACTTCAGCAAAGCTTTTGACACTGTTCCATGATTGATAAACAAGCCAGGTATGGCTCGTGTGGGGTCAGAAGTTGGTCAACTGGGTGGCAAACCGGCTTGACTGGCAGAAAACAGAGAGTGGTGGTAAATGGTATACAGTCAGAAGAGATGCAAGTCACAAGTGGGCTACCTAGGGATCAGTCCTGGGGCCAGTCCTATTCAACATCTTCATTAGTGACCCCGAGATGGACTAGAGGGTAGGCTTGTCTGTTTGCAGATGACACCAAGATCTGCAACAGAGTAGATGATCCAGATGGGGTGGGCAGAATGAGAAGAGATCTGGATAAACTAGCAAAATGGCTGAAGAGTGGCAACTGGATTTAATGCAAAGAAGTGCAAAATCATGCACATAGGGAAGAGAAACCCAAGCCACCTTATAGGCTGGGAGGAGTTGCTAGCAGTCACAAAGGAAGAAAGAGACTTGGGCATCATCATCACTGATGACCTAAAATCATCCAAGCAGACCTCTAAAGCAGTAGGTAAGGCTAGGGGTGTTAGGGGGTATTAGTAGGGGTATCACAAGTCGTGAAGAGGGAGGTAATAATCCTCTGTACAAGACATTGGTTAGGCCCCATCTGAGTACTCGTGTGCAGTATTGGAGGCCACACCTTCACAAGGACATTAACCAAATTGAGGCAGTCCAGAGAAGGCAACCAAAATGGTGAGGGACTGCATCAGAAGACATATGAGGACAGATTAACGGAGCTCAATATGTATACCCTTGAGCAAAGGAGGGAGAGAGGTGATATGATCGAGACATTTAAACACCTTAAGGGCATAAACAAAGGTGAAAAGAGTCTAACATGTTTAAATATAAGAAAAATTGCAGGACAAGAGGACACAGCATGAGATTAGAGGAGGCCGATTAAGGGGAATGTGGAGAAATTCTTTTCACAGAAAGGGTGGTAGATGCATGGAATAGCTTACCACAAGAAGTGGTGGCTATATGAATACAGTGCAGGGCTTCAAACAGGCATGGGATAGGCATATGAGCAATACAAATGACTATGAATAGATAGGTCACTGACAGAGCAAAGGCCGATGGCACATTTATAAGGTAGAAAAGAAATGGGCAGACTGGATGGGCCTTATGTCCTTATCTGTCAACTTCTATGTTTCTATGTTTCTATGTTTCTATTGATTCTGTGGATGGAAGTGAAAGCAGCATGTAAAGACTCCTTCCTGTCCAGTACTGGCTAGGACACTTCCTAATCGAGCGATGTGATTCTCCAACATCAAGGCAAAAAGGATCTCATGATGCCATTCTGTAAAGAATGGTGAGGTGGTATCCAGCCAGTGCCTCAAAATTACTAACTCCTCTATTAAAGATATCAATAATACATGTGCCTTATGTATACCGGGTAAGCCTAGTGGGAATATACCAGCCAGACAAATCTCAGGTGTAAATAATTCTTCTAGTCCAAGAAGGGGATCTAATGAATCTTTTATAGCTTTCCAAAGTGGAGATATCTGTAAAAAAAATCCCAAAGTACATGATTCAAAGAGCCAACCACAAGGCCATATGATAAACATACTGCAGAGGATAATTGCTTCATTCTACACAACTTAGTGGGATATAGTACATGTTATGTAATATATGGAATTGCATAAACCTGAACCTGTCTTGCCTGAAGTATCTGTGGAGGTTCCACCTGACAGAGCACCACGACTGGCATCTTCTGGAAGGCCTAGTGCCTGTGTCCAGTAACAACACAGACCCATAGGACTTTTAGAGTCCATACTTTGAAGCAATTTATATATATTTGATACAGCAAGCAGGTGAGATGCTGCAACCAGTGCTGGTTGAAGCCCAGAAGAATCCCACCAAAGCCATGGTCTCAGGCCCTAAAAGGTTGATATTGCATGCTTGAGTTGAAAGTATAAAACTGGCTGAATTAAGGAGGTACAGCTTCAGTTTTCAAGGCAACTAAATGATATGAATTGGTCCCCTCTAATAAGAATGCAACTGTGATATCATTGAGTAAAGGATAGAAAGAAAAGAAACCACTGACCTCCATATGAAAGTCTGGTTACCAATGGAGGCTGAGCAGTGGCCTCATCCAGCGTTAACCCATAATATGCCCCCATCTGCTTATGAGTCTTCATGGACCAAAACAAGGGAGTGAAACAGAGAGAATGGGGAAGATGAGAATGGACTGTATAAAGTAGGCTTTTAACCATAATGCCCGCAGTGTGACAAAGAGACTGTTCCAGCTCCAGCCATAGCAGTATATATGACTGGTCCCAGAAAGCATCTGCTTGAACACCCCACAACAAGGACTTGCTACTGTGGAGAGCACAATAGTATAAGAAGAAATTAGGCAATTGCAAACACCCACTGAACTTCAGGGCAGACAATTTAAAATATGTATGTTGAACTGACCCCACCTTCCAGAGAATACTAGTGATTATACTGTAGATTGTAAATTAAGAAACCACGTTTTCAGAAGGTAAATATTTAACATTTCCGGCAGGTACAATACGCAGGGTAAAACAATATGCCCCCCTGACGGCAACACCAACACAGCGACCTACATCGCTATCGACAAAATCAACACTTTGCCAACAGGTCACTGTGTTGGTATGCCTGAGACAGGGGCACACTGTCTCCCGTTCCTGTACCACCTCCCCGAATCAACTCGGAGCTGAGAATCTTTAGTATTGTGGGGTGCAGAACTGGGAGACATACAGGATTTATGTCTACCGTAACTTGGGGTGGACATAAATCTTGTTGCTGTGATGCCAATCATAAAAGTGTTGTCGAACCAACATCATAAATCCAGCTAAAACATTCATTTTAACAACGTTAATACATCCTCATAAAGATATAGGTAATGTGGACTATTGTCGCAGATCCTGTTGTAGGGTGCGAGTAAAGAGGATAAATTATTCTTAAATAGTCGAGAGGAAAACAAGAGTGGCATATACCTAGATAAACCAAGGATCTAGGCTCTATAACAATCCCGTTGTTTTTGGACCAAATGATTTACAGGCACAACCTTTGTTTTACTGAGATTCCGTTTATAACCAGAGAAGGCCTAGAAGTTGTTAATATCTTGCAGCATTACTTGTAACGAGGCTGCGGTCTTCTATATGTAATAAAAGACATCTACTTAAGCAGATAAAACATACCTGGTTCCCCCCACCTGAATGCCTTTGATGTCAGGACAGTTTTGTAGATGATATATCAAAGGCTCTAAATATAAACTGAAAAGAAAAAGGGAAAAGGGGAAGCCTTGATGCGTACCATGTTGAAGGGGAAACAAATCAGATAGGATCCCATTACAGCAGATTCAAGCCATAGGGTTACTATATAACGTTTGCACCCATTTCCCAAACTCCAAGAGAAACCAAGCTTATGTAATACCTTGACAAGGTAATGCTAGGCCACAAGGTCAAAGGTTTTTCGGTGTCCAGGGAGATCAGAGCTGCAGGCTTTAGACTCTCCTCGATGCCGAATAAGGTAATGCAGCTTGAGGTGATCATTAGAAAGTCGCCTCGACATAAATCCAACCTGAGATGGATTAATTAGCTTGCCTCATACCTGCATTAGCTGATTAGGTAAAATTTTAGACAAAATCTTGAGATCGACATTAATTAAAGAGATGGGGCAATAGCTGTCCAGAAATGTCGCCGGTCTCCCCATTTTTTTAATTAAAGTGATCCAGGCCATAGTAAAAGATGAGTTGGAAAAACCATGAGAGAACCAATAATTATGCAGCTGTACTAACACTGGGCAAGGTCCTCTGAAAAAAACAGAGTAAAAATTATTAGAGAAGCAGTCCGACCTGGAAGCTTTGTCAGGTGAATGTTGGCTGATGGTTGATACAACTTCTGCAATTGTTATTGTGCCTTTAAGGCTTTCTTGATGAGGTAGGGTTAGTGTTGGGAGGGGAATAGGATCCAGGTATGCAGCAGTGAGGGTTTCAAGCTGGGGATCAGAGGGAGCACTAGCATACAGTTTCATATAATATTGGTGAAAAACAGCAACAACTTCCCTAGGGCTAGTGACTAAGTCAGCATAGGGGTTATGCTTCAGTCCCCAGATAAAGCTGTCAGCATTTAAGGAATGAAACCTAAGGGCAAGAAGCTTGCCAACTCTTTCACCAGCTTTGAGATACCGGACCTTTGTCCTTTTTATAGCCAGTTCTGCCTTTTGCACCATAAGATCTGCATATTGAGATCTTATATGGTGCAACCTGGACCACACATCCGCAGTGGAATGTGAATGAAGGTTACACTTCAGCTGCCGAATATCCTTTAGTTGTCCCCAGTGAGATTGTTTAATTATGGAGTGTTTTGAAGCCAGTCTATTGCATTCCTCCTGACTGCACATTTCAATGCTTCCCATAGCACATCCACAACTGCAACCGATCCTTCATTCTGCTCTAAAAAAATGTTTTGAAAAGGAGCATATAGATTGAAGGGATTGAGAGTCCTGCAGAAGTTGGGCATTGATACAACAGATCTTGTCCCTCAAGTCCATCCTGCTGATGTCATGCACCAAACTGACTGGAGCATTTTCAGATATGACAGTGGGAAGCACTTCAGCACTATTTAGACCAGATAAGCTCTCCTGGTTAATAAAAATAAATTGATTCTAGAGTGAGAATCATGCATGGGAAGTAGAGGGAATACCTGTCAGTGGATGGAGAAGGCCAAGGGTCTACAAGTCCCAGGCTATCCATAATCTCTAAGGCCCTGTTGACCAGGAGATAGACCCTTCTGACATCCCTGATCTATCTATATCGTGCTGATGTACAATATTCCAGCCCCCATCTATTAGGAGGGAGCAGGGGATTGATGGGGCCAATATAGGAAGCAAGCTGGTAGAAAAGGAAGGGGAGTCAGCATTTAGACCAAAAACTGATCCTAGCACCAAATTAGCAAGTCCCAATTTCCCCTGGATAAAGATGTTCCAGCCACCCTCATCCCCAAACTCCCTCTCCATCTGAAAGGGGACATGCTGAGCAATTAAAATGGTGACTCCCACTGTCTACCACTACAGCCATCACCATATGCTTGTCCCACCCATTCCCGTCTAAATAAAGTAATGTCCTCTCTTTTAACATGAGTTTCATATAAGTAGACAATCTCAGATTGTAAGTTTTTGAGATGATGTAGAACTATATGACACTTTTTCCTATCTTGACCCCCCTTGATATTCCAACTCACAAACATAAGAATTCATTACAATTAAAAATCCACAGACAGAAAGACCCAGCTGCTACCATCCTTAATGGAAAAACAGACAATATAGCCCTCTGTTGAGCTCCTAAAACCCATCCCACAACCCCCTGGGCCAGAGATGAAAATACCAAAACTCACATACTCTGGATACATACCAGGACAGTATACATTCATGAGCTAAATAAAATTATAATATAGAGTGGCCCAACCACTATAAGACATATATAATCCCAGTAACCAAGCAAATAAAACATCCAAAGGATATGAATAAAAAAAGGAAATCTTCCAGTCCTCACCACTGCACACCCTCGGAGCACCGACTGTTGTGCATCCATCATTAGGGCATGAACCCAAGTCACCCCCCAGGCCTACCCCGGAGTTAGAATCCTAAGTAAGGGGTGTGAGGCACACCCTGTATGAAATATGATTAACGACTTGTGGAATTGGCACCATAATGACAGGGCACAGCAGCAGGCACATTCTGAAGGTGGAACCACTCCTAATGACTGCAATGCCAGAAGGATTCATTCCACGATGTAATTCCCACAAATGCCATCCAACCCTATTTCTCCCACCTAGAAGAAAATAAAAGGTTATCAGTGTACCCCAGTATGGTTAACACACAACCCTAATAATCTAAGCAGTTACAGTAGTAATCCTAAATACACAAGTCTGACAAGGAGACCCATCAAAATGCAAAACAACTGATTTTATTAGAGAAAAGAATCCAAAAAAGGGAAGGAGTCCCCAATACAGTTAATAATCAAGCCTTCTTGAATATGTAAAAGGAATTATTGTAAAGAGCATATTAACAATGACACAACAACAATTTTAGTAAACTTGTGCATGGAATACAGTTGAGGCAGTAATGCAGATCTGGCAGAAATATACTGGCAGAGCTGACTGTACAATGGAGACAGGACATTAACTGGTACTGAAAAAGACAGTCCACAAATAAATGGAATTCCAGTCCTTGATGAAAAAAGAAAAAGCTGCAGTACCTCAGCTATAAAGGTCAGGAGGTAAAGATCTCTGCGCTGAAGCAACATACATTCCCCAATGAAACAATTGCTTGGGTGCACTATATCTCTGGCATTGGGGTTTAAATGTCTGATACAAGGGACCCAGTGAAAAGAAAATCTCTAACTGTACTACTGAGTATGGTCCAAATAAATACACAGGTCCCAATACCACAGGAGAAGCATGCAGGAAACTAATCCAAAGTGAGAGGGTAATAAAAACCTCACCATTTTGCAGTATCAAATGTTATACCCGACAATGCCCAATACCAAGGGAGCACCTCAGGTAGATCAAAAGACTGCAGCATCCTTGCTGATAGTGAGGAAAATTCCAGTTAAAAGAAAGTGGGTTACCAGAATGTTACACTATAAATGAACACTAAACAGTTACTACTTTAAGCAAAGTGGCTATCCTGTGCCCAAATAAAATGTGTTTCCTGCCCCACATAAAACAAAACAAAAAAAGAAGCCTCACAAACAGGTGGTGTCTGCCTCTACTAGAAATGTTGGAGATCCAAAAGACCCTTCCTTTAATGGCAAGCTGGATCAGACAGCCAGACAAGATAAAGATTATTCCTATGATCTAATGCCACTCTTAAACAGATCAGGGAACATTTTTGGAAGTTTGCTTTTGGCTTGCTCATAGGTATTAAAGCAGGTGAAGGATCCCTGAAAGCTCACCTGTAGTTTGTACAGGTATATCATTCAGATGGGAATGTGGGCTGAAATCAGTTTTGAAACTGCTGGACTGTAGGCATCTCTCTTTTGCCTGACAGTTTGAGGGAGATCATGCATGATACAGAGTTTGTGCCCCTCCCAGGACACCTCCTTTAACTCTTTAACTTTTAATAAGAGATGCTGGTGTAATAGGGTGTGGGATAAGTGACAACACCAGAGACAAAATTTTAAATTTGGTGCTCACACTAACTTCGTGTGGTCCATTTATTCAAAACAATAAATTAGATTCAGGCTCTTCTTGAGCTTTAACTTCCAAAACTTAATGTAAGAGGCTTCTTATTAAAAATAAACAAAAAAAAAGAGCAAATAATTCAGTATAGCAACTGAGCTTCAGTATCCCCACATGGAATACTGCTACAGAGTGGTGCCTATAAACAGATAGAACCACTATCATATGTGTAATCTGCCTATCTGCTAGGCCCCTTGTCTCTTCTCTTTATATAATACTCAGAGGATGACATCATTGGTCACATGTTCTGCCCTCTAACTCTAATACATCAAATAAACCTATTATAATACAATAATATGGGGCGTCACACAGACCTGTCTTTATTTGTTACTATATTAATTTCAAACATACCATATTACACACAGGAGTTTATCACAAAAATAGAATTTACTCATGAATATAACATTGCTAATTATGACAGATGACCCCTCCAACTTTTGTTGACCTCAAGTGTTGTTAGGACTATAAAACTAGCCCACTAGAGGGCTGCTGGCCCTTAAGGAACAGTCAAGCACCTAAAAAGGAGAGGAGCCAGTCCCTCGGTAAGTTAAGGCATTTTGAAAATAAAAAAAAAAGTTTCCTCTAACCTACTTCTGTAACAGCCTTCATTTCCTTACCTTGGTTTAAGCATTTGTATCCCTCTAAGCTTTTATAAAAAATAAGCAGTAATGTAGCTCTGTATACACAGACTTCATCCAGGAGACTTTTATTATTATGGCGTAGGGAACATTATTATGGGCTGTTTCGAATGTCATGGGAAGAACAACAGGCAGACATAAATTATAGTCCTTTTATTCCTTGAAGTTCTATCCCTTCATCTCCTCCACAGAGATGCACCTTGTCTGTTTTGAATTCAACCCATTGTAACATATTTTTATTTATTTATTTTTTGTTGACCGGGTAAGTGCACTAGACAAATCCTGCCTATTTTCAGGCACGACCCAGGGGAAGGGGATACAGATGAATGCCAACTGACCTTGAACCAGAGTAAGCTGTTGGTGGTATTTTTAGTGAATGAGGGAAATTTGGCCAGGACACCGGAGAAATTCCCCTACTCTTTTCGATAAGTGCCATGGGATCTTTAACATCCACCTGAACTACCACCAATCCAGGCAGATGGGACCTCGGTTTAATGTCTCATCCGAAAGACGGCACCTCAGAAATGCAGCACCCCTCTCATGCTGCATTACAGTGTCAGTACTGGGATATTAACCCAAGTGCCAGATGTGGGAACTGAACCCACAGCCCTCTGATCTCCCGCCTCAGAGGCGAGTGTACCTACTGAGCCACTGACACTGACAATTACCACTGACACTGATATTAAAACTCATTTGCAGCGCATCTAGTGTGTGACCATTTGAATGGTTACACAAGCATTTTCCACCGGCATACATGGTGCACAGATGCTACAGAATCGAGACTTCTTTAAATAAAAAAACCAAAAACAAAGAAACTTGCTTTGGTTCTGTCACTGTTGCCCAATACTCCTAAAGGGCAACAGAAGGCTTGGATATATGGTATTTTTTTTAATTAAGTGTGAGGCGTGGTAGCTCATTTTCTCGGCTTAAAAGTAACCTCAGATCGGGAAAGCAATTTATTTTGGGCAGCTGCTAGAAGGAATAGGAGCCTTCAGTTCTCCTATGCACAACCACAGTTCCCAATGGAATTTTGAGAGGAAAACAAAAAATAGCTTTTTTTTAATTATTTATTTAGCAAGGGGTTGAAAACTTGCAAAGGCATAATTCTGCTACTGAAAACAAAACAATAAATGAGCTGCTATGGTAAACTGCACACATAATTTCCCCCTTTTCAACAAGGCTAGCCTACATTAACTATGCTGAACTTTTTAATTGGATTGTGATGTTTTAAATTTTTTTTAGGAGGACTTGCCAAGCCTTGTTTGAAACATTTTAAACCCCAACCCTTTTTTTTTTCTATATGGACATTGGAAAGAAAAGGGTATCATGAT
Organism: Neoceratodus forsteri; assembly: GCA_016271365.2. Classification (NCBI taxonomy): domain Eukaryota; kingdom Metazoa; phylum Chordata; order Ceratodontiformes; family Ceratodontidae; genus Neoceratodus; species Neoceratodus forsteri. Next base: position 775,507,211 of record CM057449.1, on the reverse strand, counting down.
GGGAGGCAACCCAGCATGATAAAAGAAGACAAGGATAGTCTAGAACAGAAGTACTACTGCAGCAGATTTTCTTTATTAAGAGAGGAAGAAGGAGCAGAAAATGTCCATACAACTAAAAGGGGGGCTTCACTAGCACACTCCTCCAAGGTTAAGAAAAAAGCAAATCTTCAAATGTGGTTTTTAAGACAATCTACCCAAGATACATGGGTAGGATGGAGCTTCCACCCTCCCTCACCTGAAAGCTCCACCCCAGGGCACCCTTAAGATAAACCAACATATAAGTGTATGGAACTGTTATATTCCATACCTCAATACATAACACAATATTTCCCTGGGGTGTCTTTTTCTCTATCTCTAGGCTCCATGTCTGGAGAGGTAATCAGCATTAACATGTGTATTTCCAGCCCTGTATTTCACCTCAAACTTATAAGGTTGTAGGGCTAGGTACCACCTCATTACCCAGTTATTTTTGTCTTTCATCTGGGATAGGAAACACAAAGGATTATGATCTGTAACAAGGGTAAAGGTGCTCCCACAAATAGAACTTAAGGGATTCGATAGCCTACTTTGCGGCTTGGCACTCCTGTTCTATTGTGGAGTATTTTCTTTCCATATCATGGAATTTCCATGAGATATACACCACTGAGTGTTCTTCCCCATCAATGGTCTGACCTAATACAGCTCCTAGATCTGCACCAGATGCGTCAGTAAAAATCTCAAAGGGATATGAGAAATCTGGGCTCCGTAATACCGGAGCAGAGCATAATGCACCTTTAATATTAATAAAGGCTTGCTCATACTCAGATGTCCAATGTACCTGGTTCCCATATTTCTTTTTTGTTAACTCAGTCAGGGGTGTGGCCATTTTTGCAAAATCAGGAATAAATCTCCGGTAGTAACCTGTAAGCCCAAGAAGGAATGTACCTGTTTCTTGGTTTGGGGAACTGGACATTTTGCAACCGCTTCCACTTTAGTAATATCGGGTATTAGTAGGCCATTTTCTAAAATAAAACCAAGATATCAGGTCTCCTGCATGACCAGGGTGCACTTTGTAGGGTTAATGGTCATTCCTGCTTGGTGAAGGGATTTAATAACTGCCCGCAAATGCTTCAAATGGAGCTCCCAATTTAAACTAAAAACAACTATATCGTCCAGGTATAAACATAACATAGAAACATAGAATTTGACAGCAGATAAGGACGGCTTGACCCACCAAGTCTGCCCATTTCCCTACCTAATGGATAAGCTGCAAATCCTAGTTAACCAGTAGCCTGCTTCTTTCTACTCCCACCCCCTAGAATTGCCTTATGACTGTCCAATGCATGCTTGAATTCAACCACTGTTTTTGACTCCACAACCTCCTCCGGAAGGCTGTTTCATGTATCCACAACCCTCTCTGTGAAAAAATACTTCCTTACATTACCTCTGAGCTGCCTTCCCTCTATCTTCAAATTGTGCCCCCTTGTTCTCACACACCTCTTTTTTTGAAAGATGCTACCCTCTTTGACTTTGCTGATTCCCTTGAGGTACTTGAAATTTTCTATCATGTCCCCCTCTCCCTCCTTTCCTCGAGGCTATACATATTAAGCTCCTTTATGCATCACTGAACTCAGTATGAGGTGCTAAAATCTGATCCATGAATCTTTGGAAAGTTGCTGGGGCCCCATGGAGCCCAAAAGGCATAGTTTTAAATTGGTAGAGTCCCACTGAGGTGCTGAATGCAGTCTTTTCCTTGGCATCTTTAGCTAACGGAATCTGTCAGTATCCTTTTATTAAGTCCAGTGTGAAGATGTGTTTTGCATTTTCAATTCTATCAATAATATCATCTACACAAGGCATTGGATAGGCATCAAATTGTGAGACCTGATTAAGTCCTTGGAAGTCTAGACATAACCTTATACCGTCCTCCCTTTTTGAAGCAATCACCACTGGAGATCCCCAAGGACTTTGCGAGGGTTCAATAATGTTTAAATCCTTCATTCTCTGGATTTCATTTTGAACCTCCCCTTTACACCTTTCTGGAAGCCTGTACGGTTTCTTACGAATGGGACCAGATGTAGTTATAATCTGGTATTCCACTCCCTTAGCTATCCCCGGCTTATTAGTGAAGGAAGTTTCATATTCCTTTACTAAGGATTGCATCACCTCTTTTTGTTTGTCTGTTAAATCTGGATTTGTTTTTATTTCACTTATCCCTTTAATGTCTTCCAGACACTGATATGCCAAATCCATATCAGTCAAATCTGTATTGGGTAATACTATCATCTGTATTTTGGTCTCACATTGTTCATGTCACTTTTTTAACAGATTGGCATGGTAGATTTTTTTTTTCTTCTGTCTGGGGTGGCAACCTCATAGGTTACAGGGCCTGTCTGTCTAAGAATCCTATAAGGGCCTTGCCATTTCATAAGCAGCTTGTGGGTTGAAGTCAGGAGTAGCAGTAATACCTGTTCCCCTGGCTGGAAACACTTATGTCTGTCAGTCCCTTTATCATAATGACCTTTTTGTACTTCTTGAGCTGTGACTCCCAACTCATGTGCTTTACTGGCATATGAAACCAACTTCTGTCATAATTGCCTCATGTACTGGGCTGTTCCTGGAGATTTGAGATCTTTTCCCTCCTCCCAGCATTCCTTTACTGTGTCTAGGATCTCTCTAGGGTTTCTTCCATACAGAAGCGAGAAAGGGGAATACTTAGTTTATGCCTGTGGTACTTCCCTATACGCAAGCAATAGATAGGGACAGTACCGGTCCCACTCCTTTCCCTCTTTCTGAATTAATTTTTTAATCATTCTTTTTAAAGTTTGATTAAAATGTTCCACCAACCCATCAGTTTGTGGGTGGTATGGTGAAGTCCTTAATGCGACTATTCCCAAAAGGCAATTCAATTCTCTTAATAGCTCTGCATTGAAGTTAGTCCCTCGGTCGGATACAATCTCTCTGGGAATGCCTACCTGGCTAAACAGTTTAAATAACTCTTCTGCTATGTGAGCTGTGGTAACTGAACACATAGGAATAGCTTCTGGATATTTTGTAGCATAGTCACAAATCACCAAGATATATTTATTTCCCTTACTACTTTTATCTAAGGAACCCACAATATCTGTCCCTATCCTTTCAAAAGAAGTTGTAACCAGGGGGAAGGGGTTGTAAAGGAACCATGTCCTTCTTCCTTTTTCGGGCAACCATTTGACATTCAGGGCAGGCTTGACAATATATAGCTATGTTGTCATGAATCCCTGGCCAAAAAAACCTATGTAAAATTCAGACTGTTGTCCTATACCTCCCAGCATGACCTGCCCAGGAATATCATGTCCTAATGACAATATACAGTATATTGTCTATAACACTGTGGTACCAAGGTTGTTCCACTATTTCTCCTGTTTTAGGGTCTTTACATACTCTATACAACAGTTCATTTAATAGTTGTACTGTGGGTATCCCAGTTGTTTATTCTTGTCCCACCTGTTGGAAAAAAGCTTTAATCGTAACTTAATTTTCCTGCTGTTCATTCATATCACTTTTAACAAACATCATATTACTCTTTTTAGTTAACCCATACTTCTTTTGTTTCCACTGTTCTTGTATCCTTTTTTCCTTTCTTTTCCCCTTTTTCTAGTCTTCCCTTGTTACCCATGTACTTCCCCATCAAAAGGAAATACTTCTCCCAGTAATAATTCCCTTTTACTCTGGGCTCTAGTTGTTACAGCTATTATATTCCCTTTTGTATTACTTATCAAGGAGGAAAACTCTGGGAAGTCATGCCCCAAAACTACCAGGACAGGTAAAGAGTGTACTAGACCTGCTGAGACTAAGGAAGTGACCCCATTAACCTGTAAGGGTAACCTTATTGTGGGGTATAGGTGACTATCCCCATGTACACAGACTACATTAATAGTAGGTCCCTTAGATTCCTCTTTTACTAATAATTCTCTTCTGATGATGGTGTTTTTGCTACTTGTATCAATTAACACCAGCACCTTCTGACCTTGGAACTGAACAATGGCAGTAGGATAAGTAGAATTTAATAAGCTAAATGGGCCCCACCCGTCTTTCATGAGGGACAAAACCTAGGAATATGTTCTTTGCCTTTACAAAAATGACATATGATACCTGAATTGAATGTCCATTTTCCTTTACCATCATCATATGTCCATGATGAAACAGTCTGAGGAGGCCTTACCACTGAAGGCTTGGATGTTACCTCTAAGGGATGGTTGCTTCCTTTCCTGTAAGGCTGATGTGCAGAAAGGAAGTTTTCAGCCAGGGTTACTGCCATTTCTGTAGATTCTGGATTGTGCTTCTTTATCCATATTTGAACACCTGTTGGTAATATTGGCAAAAACTGTTCTAACACAAACATTTCTAATTCTGTATTTCCTTCTGGCACAATCCATTTTATGCATAATTCCATAATCTAATATAAGTCTCTTTGAGGGTCTTGAGGGTAATGTCTTAATGCTCTAAATCTCTGTCATTATGTCTCTGAATTATATCACATCACTTTAGGATTTCCTGTTTTACCAGTTCATAATCCTCAGCTAGTCTAGGGTCCATATTACCATATGCTAGTTGCACTTTGCCAGACAACTAGGGAGCCAGTCTCACTACCCACTGCTTTGTAAGCCATTACAAGCCTTGGCCACTCATTCGAAAGTGGTCAAGTATGCCTCAATGTCATCAGTTGGCAACATAAGGGACAGTTTGATATCTTTAGGATGATTGGTATTTTGATTACCCCCATGCCTTGGCCTAAACCCATAGTCTGTAATAAATGCAATGTCTCTGCACACCTTTCATCTTGATGTTTCTGATCTCTTTCCCTCTCTAGAGCATCAGCATCCCTCTGTCATTCTATCTCCATTTGATGAATAGCCAGCCGGTGTAATAGGTCACTGATGTTTTCTGGTTGAAGGTCGCCAATTCCCATCTGTTTCCATGGTGTACATCCTCATCATTAGCCTCTTCTGGTGCCTCCTTATGGACTTTTCTGCATACATCTGGAAGGCCTTCATATAGAGGTTCACCAGTCATCTTTGTCTGGGAGTGAGTAACTGCTCCTGGTTTTTCTGATGTTCCAGTTGCCATAGTTGCCACTTGTACCAATGCTGGTACACCCTGGTCTCCCCCACTATCCTTTGGATGACCAGAGAATCCCATTTCTGACACCAAATTCTGTAATATGGTGTGGGATAAGTGACAACACCAGACACAACATTTTCAGTTTGGTGCTCACACTAACTATGTGTGCTCCATTTATTCAAAAAAATATATTAGATTCAGGCTCTTACTTACTTTGTATTACTTGGTATGAAAGAACAGAAGAAGGCCAGAGCCCATCAAGACTGTTCCTCACACTATGTGGGGCATTATTTATCTATTATCCCTCAACCAAACGTCTAATTTGTTTTTAAAGACAGTGGCACTAGTTGCCTCTACCAATTCTTGTGGCAAGGTGTTCCATACAATGGATGCTCTTATTGGAAAAAAGTTTCCCCTTTTGCTGGTTTTATAAGTTTTTATTTCAAGCTGTTTATTATGCAGTCTCGGAACATGTCTCCTTTTGGAGAGTGTTAGACTACATTTTTCCATTAGATCTGGTGAATTTACTAAATTAAAAACCGTAAGCATATCACCTCTTAATCTTCTAGTTTGAAGACAGAAGAGACCAGTAGCTTTTAATCTGTTCTGATAAACCAAGTTTGTTAATCTTGGAATCATTCTAGTTACTCTCCTTTGAACCTGTTCAAGAATTGCTATGTCTTTTTTTTGGTTTGGATTTCAGAAAGGAGAGTCATAGTCTAGATACAGTCTAATGTATGCCCTATACAATGGAATAAGGCATTGTTCAGTGCGATTAACAAAAGTGCGTTTTATTTGCCTCAAAAGTCTGTTGGTCATGCAAGCAGTTCTAACACAGTGATCATTTGATGTAAGTTTATTATTAACATATATCCCTAAATCTTTTTCACAATTTGATGAGTGAAGTGGTAGTCCGTTTATATGCTATATCGTTTTTGGATATTTACACCGAAATGCACTACTAAACATTTGTCTTGATTAAACTGCATATGATTTTCATTTGCCCTAAGTGTTAATTTTTCAAAATTCTTCTTTAATGCAGAAATATTTTCTTGATTATTAACCTTACCCCCCAATTTAGTATCATCTGCAAATTTAACTATGAAGTTATTTGGCCCTGTTTGTAAATCACTGATAAAGAGGTTAAACAATGTTGGTCCCAAGCTCTTCTTCAGCTTTAACTTCCAAAACTTAATGTAAGAGACTTCATATTAAAAATAAACAACAACAACAACAAAAGTAAATAATTCAGTATAGCAACTGAGCTTCAGTATCCCCACATGGAATACTGCCACAGAGTGGTGTCTACAAACAGATAGGCAGATTACACAGATGATAGTGGTTCTATCTGCTAGGTCTCTTGTCTCTTCTCTTTAATTAATACTCAGAGGATAACATCATTGTCCATATGTTCCACCCCCTAACTCTAATACATCAAATCAAACTATTATAATACAGTATTATGGGGCATCACACAGACCTATGTCTTTATTGTTTACTATATTAATTTCAAACATACCATATTACACACATGAGTTTATCACAAAAGTAAAATTTACTCATGGATATAAAATTGCTAATTATGACAGATGACCCCTCCTACTTCTGGTGACCTCAAGTGTTGTCAGGACTATAAAAATAGCTTACTAGAGGGCGTTGGCCCTAAGGAACAGTCAACACCTAAAAGGGGTGGAGCCAGTCCTTGGTATGTTCATGCATTTTTAAAATAAATAAAAAAGTTTCCTTACTTTGGTTTAAGCATTTGTATCCTCTAGGCTTTTATAAAAATAAGCAGTAATGTAGCTCTGTATACGGACTTCATCTGGGAGACTTTATTATTATGGCGTAGGAACATTATTATGGACTGTTTCAATGCCATGGAAGAACAACAGGTAAACATAAATTAAAGTCCTTTTATTCCTTGTAGTTCTGTCCCTTCATCCCTCCACAGAGATGTGCCTTGTCCATTTTGCAATCAACCCATTGTAACATTTAAAACTCATTTGCAGCGTGCATCTAGTGTGTAACGATTTGAATGGTTGCACAAGCATTTTTCACTGGCACACATGGTGCACAGAAGCTACAGAATCCGAGCCTTCTTTAAATAAAAGAACAAAAAACAAAGAAACTTGCTTTGGTTCTGTCACTGTTGCCCAATACTCCTAAAGGGCAACAGAAGGTTGGATATATTTTTGTTAATTAAGCGTGAGGCGCAGTAGCGCATTTTCTCGGCTTAAAAGTAACCACAAATTGGGAAACCAAGTTATTTTAGGCAACTGCTACAAGGAATAGGAGGCTTCAGTTCTCCTATGCACAGCCACAGTTCCCAGTAGAATTTTGAGAGGAAAACAAACTGTACATAGCTTTTTTTTTATTATTTATTTAGCGGGGGTTAAAACTTGCAAAGGCATAATTATGCTACTGAAAACAAAACAAGAAATGAGATGCTATGGTAAACTACACACATAATTTCCCTTTTTCAACAGGGCGAGCCTGCATTAACTAAGCTGAACTTTTAATGAGATTGTGATGTTTTAGATTTTTTAGGGGACTTCCAAGCCTCATTTAAAACATTTTAAACCCCAACCTCTTTTTTTATATGGACAATGGGAAAAGAAAAGGGTATCATTATGGGAGGCCACCCTAGCATGATAAAAGAAGACAGGGATAGTCTAGAACAGAAGTACTACTGCAGCAGATTTTCTTTTATTAAGAGAGTAGAAGGAAGCAGAAAAAATGTTCATACAACAAAAAGAGGGGGGCTTCACTAGCACAGCTGGAGATCCAAGTATGTTAGAATTTAAAAATTAAAGGTCTCAGATTCAATCCAGGAGGGAGGAGTGGGTTTCAGGGCTCAATTAGCATGATCCACAATATATGTGGGTCCATTTGGTGAGGGGTCCACTGTGCGCGCACATCATTTTTGGATAAAGAGGAGCACATTAGATCCCTCGGTGCCCTCCGGTAAACCAAAAACCACCACATTATTGTAGTGGTTACGACCTTTGAGGTCTTCCAACTTTTCATCCATTCGGGCTAGTTTTCTGTCGATAGCCACCACCTCCAGGTCAATTTTAGCATGCCAATCCTCCACAGAACTTCTATGCACCTCCGCATCAGTAAGTCTCTTGGCAATTTTTTCATTCGCTAGTGGATACTTTTCAGCTCATCAGTAATGAGTTGTAAGGATTCTTTCAGAGGTGAAATGTCCACCAGAAAATGGTCTTCAGTTAACATTGCAGAAGTTATAATAATAATAATAATATTTATTTATACCGCACTTTCTAAAAATCAAGGAGCTGTATATAAATAGTATAATAAAAGACATATAATAAATTAAAAATCTTAAAACAGTAAAACATCAAGTCTTGTATGCTTGATACCACAAATGGGTCTTCAGGGCTTGTTTAAATTCCTCCACAGAAGCGCACTTCCAAGCGGATGGGGTGAAATTCTAAGGCTTGGGCCTTGTACATAAAAGCATGGCCCAGGAAGATTTTAAAGAAACCCTTTGAATCTCTAGCAACCCCTCATCTGACAAGCAGAGCGTTTCAGGGCAGTAAGAAACTGTAGTCTTTCAGGTAGTCCAGGTAAACTCATTACTGATGAGCCGAAAAGTATTCACTTAGCAAATGAAAAATGACCAGAGACTTACTGATGCAGAGGTGCATAGATGTTCTGTGGAGATCAGAATAGCAAAGGCCCAAACTGAGGAAAAGATAGCCAACTCAGTTAAGAAGCAGGATAAAACCTTTTGTAGGTACATCATGGAGCATAGAAAGACAAAGAGAGGCTAGTGAGGCTGAATAGAATGGACGATGGGTGGGCAGAGAGGACAGTGAAAAAGCAGGGATACTGAACGAATATTTCTGGTCAGTATTCACAGAGGAGGGAGGTGCCTAATACAATTAACAGAAGCACTCTGGATAGGGGTGGCGATCCCAGCACTTTCAAAGAAGAAAGGGTTCTGAAAGAACTCCTAAAACAGATGGTGGACAAAGCAATGAGGACTGATGGAGTTCACCCCAGAATTCTAAAAGAATTAAGGGTAGCACTAGTGAAACCACTGACTATCCTTTTTAACAAATTATGGAAAGATGGTGTGGTACCTGAGGACTGGAGGAAAGCAGATGTGATTCCTCTTCGCAAAACTGGGACCAAGACAGAGGCAGGAAACTACAGACCTGTCAATTTGACCTCTGTGGTAGGGAAAGTGATAGAATCACTTCTGAAGGAAATAATTGTTGAGTACCTAGAGGTCAGTGGGGAACAGGACCCAAGGCAGCATGGGTTCACAGCTGGAAGGTCATGTCAGATGAATCTAATTGATTTCTTTGACTGGATGACCAAAGTAGTAGACCAGGGAGGGCTGTGGACATGGCCTACCTAGACTTTAGCAAGGTGTTTTGACACAGTCCCACACAAACATTAACAGTCAAATTAACTAGCCTGGGAGTGAGTCCCAGGGTGGTAGCCTGGGTAAAACATTGGCTGGGCAACAGGATACAGAAGGTAATTGTAAATGGAGTCCACTGAAGAAAGAGGGGTTACTAGTGGGATACCTAGTTCAGTACTGGTCAAGTCATTTTTATTGTCTTTATAAGTGACTTTGCAGAGGGACTGGAAGGAAAATTATGCCTCTTTGCAGATGACACAAAGATCTGCAACAGGGTTGATACACAAGAAGGTGTGGAAAGGATGAGAAGGGACTTGGCAAGGCTGGAGGAATAGTAAGAAGTATGGCAGCTTGGATTGAATGCAGACAAGTGCAAAATAATGCACCTGGGAAACAAACACCCAGGGGAAGATTACACAATGGGTGGAGGCAGTAACAACAACAAAAATGGAAAGGAACCTGGGGTAATCATATCAGATGACCTTAAGTTTAGCAAGCAATGTAGGAAGGCAGTAGAGAGGCTGGAAGGATACTGGGATGTATAGGGAGAGGTATCACCAGCAGAAAACAGGAAGTTGTTATCCCTCTGTACAGACAGTTGGTGAGATCCCATCTGGAATACTACATCCAGTTCGGGAGATCCCATTTCCACAAGGACATAGACAGGATAGAGGCAGTCCAGAGGAGGGCAACTAAAATGGTGCAGGGTCTGCAAGAGAAGCCTTATGAGGAGATACTAAAGGAGCTTAATATGAATACCCTTGAGGAAAGGCGGGGGGGGGCATGATACAAACTTTTAAGTACCTCAGTGGAATCAACAAAGTCCAAGAGGGTAGCATCTGTCAGAAAAAGAGATGTGCAAGAACAAGGGGACACAATTTGAAAATAGAGGCGGGGCGATTCAAGGGCAATGTGAGGAAGTATTTTTTTCACAGAGAGGGTGGTGGAAGCATGGAACAGCCTTCCTGAGGAGGTTGTGGGGTCTAAAACTGTGAGAGAATTCAAGAATGCATAGGACAGACATAAGGCAAATTTTGTGGGGGGTAGGAAGAAATAGGCTGTTGGTTAACTAGGATCTGCAGTTTATCCTGTGGGTAGGGAAATGTGCAGACTAGGTGGACCAAGTGGTCCTTATCTACCATCAAAGTCTATGTTTCTATGTAAGTCCATGTAGGGCTTTATATGTCAGAAGTCCGACTTGATTGGTGATCCGCCACTGTAGTGGCAGCCGGTGCAGTTCGCGCAGCATGGGGGAAAGATGACAAGTACGAGGAATACCCATCAATAACCGGGCCGCAGCATTTTGCACTAGATGCAAGTGGCAGATATCAACCCCAGGTAGTCCTAGATAAAGGGAGTTGCAATAATCAAGGCACAAGGTCACAAAGGCATGGACCAAAGTCAGCAGTTCACCAGATGGAACAAGGTGCTTAATCCTGGAGATGATCCTTTGATGATAAAAGGAAGATTTGATGACCTCTGACACCTGCGATCACAGTGTCAGCCCATCATCAAAAATCACTCCCAGGTTTCTCATCTATTCAGAAGTGGGGAGCTGGGAACCACCAAGAAAAGTCCTAAAGGTAACCCAGCTCCCCTACCCTACAGTCACTGACCCAGGTCCACAGCCAACACTTCTGTCTTCTCCGAGTTCAACTTTAGCCAACTCAAATCCATCCAATTCTGGATTTCAGTGAGGCAGTTGTTAAAAGTCGAGAGAGCTACATCCTGGTTGGGTGCAAAAGATAGGTAGAGTTGGGTATCATCAGCATAGTAGTAAAACCTCAGCCCATAACTTCTAACAATGTCTCCGAGGGGCAGCATATACACTGCAAACAACATGGGGACAACACCAAACCCTGAGGTACCCACATGACAGAGACTGGGCCAGAGGAATTAATCCCAACACCACCCTCTGAGTTCTGCCAGTGAGGAAAGATCTAAACCACCCAAGGACTGTGCTAGACAGGCCACAGATGAACCTCAGGCATTCAAGGAGAACCCATGGTCCACAGCATCAAACACTGATGAGAGATCAAGAAGAACCAAGATGGAGTGGCTCTTCCAATCTCTCACCATCAGGAGATCATTGAGCACCTGAACCAGTGCAGTCTCGGTACTATGCCTTTTTAAAACCAGACTGGAATGGTTCATAGATGACATGGATGGTAAATGGTTCTCCAGCTGTATTGCCACTACTTTTCTCAATTACATTCCCCACAAAGGAAGGTTAGAAATTGCTCTGTAGTTCACATGGCAGTCTGGGTCCAAAGAAGCTTTCTTCAGGAGGACATCACCACCATGTCTTTCAGGGAGCTAGGAAGCTCACCCATTTCCAAGGAGCACCAGACTATCCATGCTAGGACCGGGCTAGTGGTATCCCAACAACCCTTAATCAGGGATGTTGGACCCGGATCCAAACTACAGCACATAGGGTGCATACCTTGGACAATCCGCATGACATCAATGAGCTTCGGTTGAGTAAAGGAACTCCAGGAGAACTCGAGGTTAGTGACCAAGTGCCAATCCATAGCTTCTCCCATAGAAGGTGCAGGAAGGAGCGCCACCCCGATGTCGGCCACCATAGCCACAAAGAAGTGATCAAGCTCTTCACACTCTACTTGTGAAAAAGCTCTTTGAACCTGCAGGCAGGCTGGGTTGCACAGTGTGTCTACAGTTCAAAAGAGCTGAGCTAGTCAGTTCTGAGCAGCCGTAATCTCCCTAGACAGGAACTCTGGCTTCTTAAGGGAGATTGCAGAATGATAGGCTTGATAATGTTCCATCAATCTCGATGGTCAGCATTAAAGGAGGATCTCCGCCAACAATGTTCTAATCTTTGTTCTTGTAGCCACATCTCCCTCAAAGTCCCATCAAATCATGGGGACCAAGGGTGAAGGGAGAGAGGATGCACATGGACTGGAACAATGATATCCAGAGCAGAGGAAATTGCCTTATTATAAGCCAATACCAAGGCATCTGGGTCACTGCTCACTCCAGAAATTTCCGATAGGTCAAGCTCCACCATCAGGCCCTCCAAACTTATATCTTGCAAAGGGCAGTACCTGACCATTTCCACAGGGGTAGGCCTCCTAAGGGGGGGTGCAAAAACTATACCCCACGGTGTAGTGATTGGAGCATCTGACTGGTTCCACCCCCAAATCGAAGGCATCGATCCCCAGGAGGAAGACTAAGTCAAGTGAGTGACCACCTTTATGAGTGACAGAAGTAACAACTTGTGTGAGGCTGAAAGATGCCATCAATTGGAGGAAGTGCTGTCCAAATTGTGAGTTTGTCCCGTCGGACCCAGGCATTAGAAGTCAGCCAGGACCATCAGCCTGGGTGACTCAAATGCCATGTCGATCAAGAAGTCTGCAACTTCCTGCAGGAAGCACTTCCACCACCTGATGGACGGTAAATGAGGCGATCCTGCAACCCACACCGAACAATGGTACACTCGAATGACTCAGCCTCCAACTGGTACACCTGTGAGGCCCAGCTCGGTCTTGAAACAGACCGCAACCCCCCACCCCAGTCCAACCTCGGGTGGTGCAACACTGTGTACCCAGCTGGAATAGTAGCCTCTAATATGAGGCCTGCATGCTCATCCAACCAGGTCTCGGTAATGCATGCTAGATCCACAGATCTAACAAGATCTGCAATAACTGCAGTCTTATTTTTAATGGATCTGGCATTACATAGCACCGCTCAGGTAGGATGGGCCTCTGAAGCTGCTCTGGCTACCTGCCCACCGACACTGGTGGTGGCCTTGGGTATGGAAACTAAACATGAAGGACCATGCTCCAGATTCCATTTCACCCCAGGGCATCTTCTGGGTCTCACTACCCGAATACAATGGCCCCGCTCATTTGACCTCCACTGTTTGCACCCTCCAGCCCCCCTCCCTCCCTCCACTACGGCAATATCAAGTGCTCTACATCGCTGGTATGCTGAAAACTGTAATGGGGTGGGAAGAAAGGACAGGAGGGCATGAAGGGCTGAGGACGAATAGCACACGACCATGGAGGAAGGCCTCTTACACATAGTGGAGACCCCAACAATTTCCTATGCGGCACTAATTAAGCCAAACCATGTAATTCAAATAAATAAAAACACCCACAATACATATAACTGGGAATAACTCCCTCAATATTTAAATAATAAAATAATTAACTCAATAATAAAATCAATTATAAAACATCCCATTCAATAGTGAAAATAAGGCCATAGTTCACAGTTAGGCCAAATCTATAGAAAATAAAAATCAATATATGGGAGGTTCTCTCACAGTCTCCCACCTGGAGTAAGACCAGAAAAAAGGTTGAAAAAACTAGTACTCTCACTCCCAGTCAGTGAAAAATATGTCCAGAATCCGAATAAAGTCAGTGTCTGAGAGGTTCTCTCACAACTTCCCTCCAGAGACCAAGCAAAAATTAAAATCAATGTTAGTATTAATCCCAAAAACACAGGGGAAGGACCTCAGGCAATTTACCAAACCAGAATTTGTAGTTCCAGAACCAAGAATTTGTCCAGCTGAAGTGCAGACAAAACAACTTTCTTGACCCTTCAAAACTCCAAGCAAGGGGGTGAGAAATAGACTACACAGCACAGTAAAAAAGAATAAATCCAAGTCTTCCAGGCTGGAAAGGAAGGGAAGGGAGAAGCACACAGCCCCAGAGCCCGCTGACAATGCAGATGGCCCCGACATCCACTAACCACAAAGCAATCTGTGTCCCTCACTACCTGACCCCAATCCTTCAACAGAAGTCCATGAAGCAGGGTTCAGGAGACTCCAGGCCTGCAAAGGAACCCCCAACCAGCCTCCAACACAAACCCAGCATTGGTTTTAAATTGCTGTTACTCATGACCTGCACTGTAATTGTCAGCTATCATGGACTGGGAAGGCCACAGACTTCTTCAAACCTCCATATAATTGCCTGCTTGGTGAATCCAGGTAAATCCAAGAAAGGGCATTAAAGCTGGATCCAGGTGGTCTGATTCCTCCCACAGAGTGATTTGATCATACCCACTCACAAAATACAGCAGGGCATCAAAAATTAAACTCCAAACAAACTCCGAGCACTGAAATAGCTTCAAGGCTTTAAACTGTAATAAATGCCGCAGCAGGGTGTAAAACCGACTAAAATAATCGGGCTTAGGAGGGCGATACAAAAAAGATTTGTCCCGAAAAAATGTGAAAACACTAACCACCTCACTCCTTCAACCCTGTCTCACTATAAAACACATCTTAAACTAAGTTTTAAACTAAATAACAATAACGACACATAGAAAAACAAAAATAAATAACAAACAAACAAAGCTAAAACACCGGCATGCTCATAGCAATGGTTATGGAAGGCCATTGTGTATTTGTGGCCTGCACCTCAGACCTTTGAGCCCTTCTTCCTTTCTGGTGTCATTGGGAGAGTGCGAGCATGGGTGCTGTCTTCATTTCAGAATCCATCTTACAACCGGCTAGGTTCACCAAGAAGGTCCCATAGAGCTTACAAGATGATCAAAATCAAGAAAAATGGGTACACTTTGAAGAAAGTTGAAAAATTAAATCGATAAACAGGTGAAAGGAGCAGAGCAGTTAACAATGCATGTTTACCCGCTGCAGCCCATCACGAGATCCTATTCCAGGTATGTAATTATGTAATGGTGACACATACAGTTACTGTTCCTCATAATTTTTTGGTCATGTACTGTATTTAACAGTTGATACAGACAAATGTATAATCATACATTCTTATATTCCTCCAGCTGATACATCCTATTATAATCATGATAGTTGTGAAAAATATATAATGTATATTACAGATTGAATTGTTAAATATCCTAGGACTGAAACTCTACTTTTGTGTGATTTGAACACTCGAATTGATTGTTTTGACAATCTTGCAGACTCAGATAAAATATTGCCTGATACTGAGGAGGAAATTTATTTTTAGATCCTTAGTCAATTGATCTGTGAATACAAATTTTGAAACATTGATAATGTTTATGAATGTCAGTTTAATACAGTTTCTGACATTGTAGTAGAATCACTCAATAGTCTGTAGATGGCTTTCAGTATGTTAGAAGATACCTGATTCTCCATAAATTTGTGCTTGGCTGCCGCACGTGTGCTACATGCTGGGGATAGGGAGTCTGAGCCAGACTCAGAAGATCTCTCCTGAGAAACCATAGACTCTATGGCTTAATCCAGCAGGAGGAAAGAATGCTTCCAGTATTTTCTTGCAATTTTAGTTTTCTAAGCTCTTTCTTAGACACAGTTCTGTAATGAAACACTTTATTCAACTATGGAACATAAAGAAAACAAACCACAAGGCACTTCAAAGGTAAAAAGTTAGTTTGAAAAGTAGCAGCTTTGAGAACAAAGTCGCTGTGCAGCTGTGTTGTTTGCAACCATGCCCCCTGCAATGACATGCACACTTGCAAAGGTCAGCAAACAAGTGGAGCAGGATGACCAGCAGACAAAGCAATGTGCTGATTCTAATTGAAATCAAAACAAAATTCAAATCTTAATTGCCAATAAAATACATTATTGTGAAGGTCAATGGTCTATTACAGTACTTTGTAAACTTTAAAGACTAGAAAATATTTTGAGGGAGTGTAATGTCCTAATTTTGGGTCTACCCATCTTTTTGGTACACATAATCTTTCGAATGCCGGAATTCTGTGGCCACAGAACTTTTGAGCTTAATCTTTTGTTTGTTAAGGCATTCCAGTTACCTTGAAAAGAGGATCTGGGCCCAAATATTCAAAACTTTGCCCCAGGGTTAATTAGCACTGCCGGTGGGCAAACTTAGCCGGAGCAGAAAGCAAGCAATATTCAAAAGGAATAGCCTGGTGCAAAACTGCTGAATATAGCATGCTAAGGAAGCCGGGCAAACTGGGCTGGGAGTACAGTGCAAATATTGCCCGGGATTAAGATAGCACTGAATATAGCAAATAAGACAGCACTAAATATAGTACCCAAGCAGTGCAAACACCCACAGGAACATAGTGCAGATGGAGCCATGCCCTGGACCACAGGCAAAGGAGCATAGGCTGGAAAAGGAGCCCAAGATCAGACAGCAGTGCAGAACTCAGACACTGATGCATACCCAGCCAGGGGAATGGCCAGAGTGCACCAGGACCCAGGGGTAGAACCAAAGAACAGAACAGCCCTGTCATAAAAGCCATGCACCCAGTAATGACACAGGACACAGTGCAAATTTGTAAAAGTTATGTATATTGTGACAAATGCACAATAAAGGAAACAGATAAACAAGTGAATAACAACACAAAACATAACAAACAGCAAAGTAATGAAACAAAGTATGCAAACACATAAAAGGAAAGCTACAGCAAACACCACCACAATGACAACCACTATATACAACAGGAACTACTACAACTACTACAACTACTACTATGACTACTACTACTACTACCATGATTACTACTAACGCTAACACTACCACTACAAAACTGACTGTACTACATCAAATGACCTATGACACCTACAGCAACCAAGGAATGAAATATGGAAAAGAAGCACAGGGCAGAAAAAACTGTAAAGCAACAGAACAGGAGGGGACAGGGATGTGGACACAAACAATGGGGTAAAAGGCCAACAACAGAAAATACAGTCCAGTAAAGGGGAGGGCAAGGCAAACAATGTCTTCAGGAAGGCATCATGGCTGGGATCCCACAGGTTCTGGCAGACATGCCTCCAGTACAGCGGCCACCCTCCTCGCTCTGGTATGAGCACTGCATGTTGCTCAATGATGGTGCTGCTGGCACAAGCTGTCTCAGGAGGACTTCATTGTTTTCTAACCTCCGGCCATGTTGACACAAAAGGATCGGAATGGACCTACAAGAGGAAGGGGAGTAGTGAGGATGCTAAACCAGCCAGAAGGCACATTGCAGCCACAGGTGGCCATACAGGGATGGACAGCATGCCCCGATAGCCATACCCATGTAGTGCTGAGGTATGCAATGGTAGTCACATCTGACAGATGCCCACAGGGCAGGTCTGGAAGACACAGGCAACAACCCAATACCCAATAGACGTGGATACTTCAGGCCTCGACAACACTGTGGTATGGTCGACACCACCCAATCCAGCACTACACACAGTGAGACAATGCAGACACACAGGTGGTCACCAAGATGGTGGTGGGGGTGGACCATTCAACAACATGCACATGGGAGAGCACACGTTGGGACACGCTGCCCAAAGTCAGATAGCAATGTTCCAGAAAAAACGAGAGTGAAAAACAACTCATAGGGGTGCAGGAGCATCACAATGCAGACATGGTATCTGGCCAATGGCCATCCCATGCCAGGGCCAAACCATCCCATAACAGATGCAATACCACAGGGGGCACACACCAGCAGGGGTGGGCCGACAGATGCCGCCTCACATGGGCCATGTACTGCAATGTATGCGGTGTCTTGCAACTAGAACCTGCACATGCCAAGTAAACAGCTGAACATGGACAGTGGTGATTGTGGACTGCACAGTAATGCCAGCTATGTATGCCGACAAAGGCCCATACTGCTCCCCCCCCCAGCAACAGGGTACAGCAGCCAGACAGCCATACACTGGCAGCACTCTGCAACACTGGTGAGCAATCCATCACAATGCTGCACCAGCAATGGCATGATGCCCATGGCTGTTAACTTGTCATCACAGTCAATGGCAGACCAGTGAAGGAACCACACAAAACAGAGGCACAGCACAAATGAAAACAGACATTTACTCATGCACAGGCCCTTGGCCTCAGGTCTGCTCTCCTGCATCCACTGTGGCATGGATGGCATACTCAGGCTGCTCCGCATCGATTGCCGGGACACCCCTGGCTCCTCTCCTGGGCTGTGCTGCTCAATCCACTATACAGTGGGCAGAGGTAACAGCAGCATTAGCGCAACACAGCATGTACCATGATAGCCACAGCAAGATGCGCCCCAACTCCAAAACACTGTACACACAGTGCAGCCCAGGGACAGTGTCTGAACACAGGATACACCCACACAGAGGCCCCCATGGCCCATGGAGCATGAACCAGTCACACAGGGCATGTAGGCATTGTGGCACTGCAGTGCAACAGTGCCACACGCAAGTGCAAAGTGACTGGATGCACACACAGCTATGTAGGCAGACAGAGCCTCAGGATACAGCACCCCCACACCACACTGATGTTGTCTGCAGGACGGTCCTGTTGCAGGTCGCCCCACCTGCAATTTCCAGACCTGCCACCCATGCCATGGCCAAGTGTCATGGCTGAGCACAGCACAACTGCAATGTATCCCCAATGGACACAGCATGCACCATGCAAGCACTACTACTACCATGGGTGGCACCTGGCAACTGTGGAAACTGTGCTCCCCAGACACCCTGTACTATAGTGCCACTCAAGAGGCCCACATTATATGCCCCAGAACCAGTGACACATGTGTCCGACCACCTGGCACGACAGCACACCTGTGCACAGACAGGGACACACACATACATACACACACACACACACACACACACACACATATGCACACGCACACTGGGAGACAGAGAGACACGTGACATAAGTGTGTGATGTGATGGCACCTACCTGGGCACTGGCACAGTTCCATCACGCACCATCCGTTTGAACCTCTCCAACTGTTGGCGTTGCCAGTGGCGCAGGTCTGTTAATGGTGCCGACACTTTTCAGCATCCTCGTGATACCTGTCCATTCTGTGAGGCAGCGTGCAATGGATACCCACATCTGGCATTGTGGAAGATCACTGTCCCTGACCTCCCCAAACAGGCATCTGTGCCGTTGTTGCACAAGCAGCACCAAATTAGCCATCTCAACATCCTCCCAGCACCTGTTCCTGTGCACCACTGCACACTGCCTATGCTTCCCAGACATGCTTTATAACAGCTGGTACCCCACCGCATGAACTAACTGTACAGCGCGTGTCATACCCTGCACCCTCCAGCAACATGTGCATTAGCGCAGCACAGTCACATAGCATAGTGCGACACTAACCAGAAGTGGTCTCAGTGCACATGCCTGACCCACCACAATACTCAAGCATCATGGTCACTCATACGCATAGCGCCATGCTGTATGACTTAGCGTGGCAGTATGGCATGCTACACTGGGGTTTTAGTGTGGCATAAGAGTCACAAGCGCATGCGTGGATGTTGCGCTATGCCACATAGTGCTGTACTAATGGGACAGCATGGCACTGGACACCATTTAGCCCACCACTACCATTAGCACAGCACTAAGCTGATTGCCCGGTGCTAACATGGCCCATATTCAAACAGCCTATGCAAATGAGGACACTTGTGTATGCAAGGGGGCAAGCAGTGTGATTAGCATATCATTATTGTCTCGTTTACATGCCTAACAGGCAGGATTGCTCAGCAGGGCTATTTAAGGGCAAACAGTGCTACACCTGTGTTGTGTTGAGGGACTGCAATACTCAGCAGGTGCCACAGCTGAATAGGCCCAACACAGAGGAGAATGTCACAGGAGAAAAGCAGCAACAGGCAGGTCTGTATAGCAGCCTGGGGGCTTGGCTGTATGGCAGTGGGACATGACTAGGCCCTGGCTTGCACAGTGCACACATGCATATGGGCACGGAACATGCATGGGCAGAATATACGCCTGCAGGCCCACATGTCAGCAGGATACTGCATACAGAGGTGTACATGGCCACTGTGCCTGTTGGCCAGCTGACTGAGGCATGTGCTACACCTGTGTCAACAGCAGCAGTCACCGCTATGAGTGGACTGCCTGTACAATGTTGTTGCCAGGCACCAGGCTGGGGAAGGGGGGGCCACATTGGTCTGCAGGCGACCCAGACCGTGCGGTGCCCATGTGGGGGTTGGTGCATGCAGTATGGCTGCAGTGTCCATTGTGGCACAGGGGTGGCCATGTCACACAGTTGCAGTGTGTGCTGTACCCTCTCAAGCTGAACAAGGCCTGCGCTATGCCGCTACATGACGTACATTGCAGTCGTACAAGGTGGCATGCCACAGTGTTCTGCCTGTGCCATGCAATGCAGTCACACCACAGTATGTGACATGTGTTCCTCTATATGTCTCCCATAGGTTCTGCAGCATGTCAGGACAGGATACGTGCCCATAAATTCTCATAGGATGAACTGACTGCTCTGGTCCATGGTGTCAAGGAGTGGGAGCAGGTGCTACGCTACCACTCAGGCTATTGATGCTGTCAGAGAGATGTGGGACGAGGTCATGGCAAGGGTCAATGCCGTGGAGGCCGGGGACGTACTACCGATGCTGTTAGGAACAGGTGGAGTGACCTGCAGATGGGGCAAGGAGAAGGAGGCAACATTGGCTCCGTAATCAGCTATGTACCAGAGGAGGGTTACAGACCACACAACAGTGGCAGGGGGACCCACTGATGACCCAGGTGGCCTCCACCCTGTGTCCCATGTCCATTGGTGGTGTTATTGGTGGGGGTGTGAGACACCACTCACATCACCTAGGACAGGTCTGTATCCATGTGTGTGCACCCTATATGGCATGCCTGCACTGGTGCTGGGGGGTCAGTGTAGGACCGATATGCAGTGTGCACTATGGGGGCCTATGCTGTGCACACTGTACACATGAGGCAGTATTGCCTGCATCCACTGCCTGTGCTTGGCTGGCACCACAGCTGTCAGTACAATGCATGTGCACTGTGGTAGGGGGTGTGTGCATATGGCCATGGTATGCTTCGACTGGAATGCAATGTGTGGTGTGCATGTCTGTGGAGTGTGGCACTCATCCTAGGGTGTGCATGTACAGGTGGTGGTTGTGGCACACTGTGCATATAAGTCAGTAACACTGTTCTTTCTTGTTTCACAGCGGTGGGTGCACACCATGCAGCATGCCAAGACGTGGCTGGAATAGCTGATTTGGAGCAGAAGGCAGTGGATGTCAACAATATGTCATCAACTTCAGTATTGGGTGCAAGGTGTGGAACCTCAGCAGCAGCACATGGGTGGCAGGCCAAAGGACTTGGGTTACACCTTCCTGTGGGGGGGATGACTCTGGTGCTGGTAGGGTCCTGGATACCAGTGACATCCTAGAGGATGCCCAGGTGGAGGATCTGAGTGGTGGCCAGGTGGTCCTCCTGACAGTCACTAGTGACCTTGGTTCAGATGGCTCAGACCAGGGTCGCTACATGCCTGTGGAGGGACTGTGATTGGTGGCACAAGCATGGGGCATGCTGGGGTCTGTAACACGTGTGCCATGGGGTGGATCTGCCATGCCACCATAGGTGGTCTGGTACAGCAGGTGGTGGGCCATTGGGTGCCATGTGTGCAACTCTGGACATGTGGTGCCCTTCATGGGAGAGGGTGGAGGTCCTGCAGGAGATGCATCACACTGCAGGGCCTGCAGCAGCAGGAACTACAGCAGCCACCACAGCATCCCCACCATGTCCAACAGCAGGCACAACCCCTGGCTGGCATTGGCATTGCCACAGCATTGCCACAGCCATGGTTCTGGATGGCCAAAGGTCTACCTTGGCTCCAGGCTGTCCTTACATCCCAGCAGGAGGCCCAGATAGACCTGCATGGCCTTCGACGTGAACTGTGACATGAGCTCTCGCAGTTGCAGGAGACTGTGGCCTTGGGCTTTGCATATGCCAAGCAGCAGGCGGAGGACAGGATGGGATGCATGGTAGCCATGCTTGACCATGGCTTTGTGGGTCTCACGGCCACTGTGGTTGATCTTGACACAGTGCTAAGGGGGGCATGCCCATGGCACATAGACCCACAGGCAGGCCTCACTTGGCTGCAGGTCAAGCAGGGTTCCAGCACCACTGCATCAGGTGCATCATCCAGAACCCAGTGTCACCATGGCTTGCCACCCACCCTGTCTGGATCTGCTGGTCGGCCAGGGCAGTGGTGCACCACCCTCCCAGCCTCACTGCGGTCCTCCTCAAATATATAATCATTACAGAGCACCCTGGCTCAGTGTCCCATGCACATGGTGTGCATCATGTGCATGGTGGTAGTCGCCTCAGATAGGCACAGCTGCCATGCACAGGCACACAGACAACACCCACATGTGCACACTTGCATGCACACACACATACACACACACAGTCACTGGCATGTTCACCCATGCACAGCCATGGTAGCCCTTCCCACCCTATCACCTCATATCAGGCACCTCATTCATCATCTGCATCACCATGCCATGGCTGTCTACCATGGTCACATGCATGTCTTGCATGGCACACACACACATTTCCATCCCACATACATTCACTCCCACTGTGTTGTGCACATGCTCTGTTGGTGGTCCTCACTATTGTGGTTATCTGCACGTAATAAAGTCATTGTCACTGTACTGTTCTGGTTGCTGTGCTGTGTTTACTCACTGTCCTGCCTGTGACAGTGTCCTGATGATGCCAGCCCTGTGCTCCAGGTCCTGCAGGCCATTCAAAGATCTCTCCTCTCTACTTGCTCCACTATCCCCCTGACCTCTGGCTCTGGGTCACTGTCGGCCTGTTCCTCAGGTTCAGGTGCCTGTATCTCACAGTTCATTGTCATGTTGTGGAGCATACAACAGGCTAGGATGATACGGCATACCTTCTGAGGCCAATACTGTAGGGCACCGCCTGATGTGTCTAGGCAGCGGAAGCACATCTTTAGCATGCCAAAGGCCCTCTCTATGATGTTTCTAGTGGTGGTGTTTGCCTCATTGTACTGCTTCTCAGCCACTGTGGCTGACTGGGGTACTGGTGTCAGCAGCCAGGGTCACAGGGGATAGGCGCTCTCCCCTGTTGAAAAATGTACAACTGTTAGCGTTGCTGTTCTGCTGTCTGCCCCTTGCTGTGGTGTACCATCTGTGTTGCAGTCCCAACCTCCTTCCTTTCATACCCCTGCCTATCCCCTCCCACACTGTGGTGAGTGCATACCTTGCATGCTGATACTCACTGACTAGGTGTCCACTGGGTATTCTGCCCACCTCAAAGGCCAGACACAGCTGGGACTGGTGCCAAATGAAGGCATGGGCACTGCCAGGGTACTGCGCAAGGACATTGCTGATGCACCCAGTCACATTGCACACCACCTGGCAATTGATGGAGTGGTACCCTTCCCGTTCATGAACACCCTCACTGCCATCATAAGGTGGTGCACAGATGGGGACATTGGTGCAGTCAATGGCACCAAGTACGGCTGGTAGGTGCAACTCTATGGAATTGCTGCATGGTTTCTTTGTGCTCTGCTGCTGTGCTGGTGAATACTATGAATTCACCAGCATGTGGCAGGAAAGTTTCGAGGAACTGGCTCAGGAGGTGTGAGGTGGCAGACTGTGATACCCCTATGGTGTCCCCTGTTGGTCGTTGAAATTTCCCTGTGGCTAGGAAACACATCACTGCTGTCACTTTCTCTTTGACTGTCATGGCATGGCTGCATCTGGTGTTGGGCTGCAACTGCTCATGCAGGAGTTCACATAGCTGCCTCAGCATTTCCCTGTTCATCCTGTACCGGCCAGTGATTTGTTCATCTGGCAGGGATCAAGGAGACTCTGGGCCGGTACCACCTGTGCAGCATATCATCTCCTTGGCCTGCATTGTGGTCCATGTTGGCCCTGTTCCTCTCATTCTCCTCCACTACTGCTGCCATTAGGTGCAACAACACTGCATTAGGCATGCCTGCCATGGTCACTTCCTGTTCTGGTCCCTCCCTCTGTGTTTTGTCCTGGGATAAGACCAGGCTTTTATAGGTGGTAACTAGCCACCGCTGTGTGTCACGCTATATGGCCTTGTGCAGCGCTATCACCCTGAATATCTTGTGGCATGTGTATACTGGTTCCTGCCCCCTCACTTTGTCCCTTGCATACATTATTGGTTTGCCCCATGCTATTGCAAACTTAGCCCAGAGCAGAAAGCAAGCAATATTCAAAAGGAACAGCCGGTGCAAAAACCGCCAAATATAGCATGCTAAGGAAGTCAGGCAAACTGGGCTGGGAGTGCAGTGCAAATATTGCCAAGGATTAAGACAGCATTGAATATAGCAAATACTGTATGACAGCACTGAATATAGTACCCAGGCAGTGAAAACACCCACAGGAACACAGTGCAGATGGAGCCATCATGCCCTGGACCACAGGCAAAGGAGCATAGGCTGGAATGGGAGCCCAAGAGCAGACAGCAGTGCAGAACTCAGGCACTGATGCACACCCAGCCAGGGGAATGGCCAGAGGGAACCAGGACCCAGGGGTAGAACCAAAGAACAGAACAACCCTGTTGTAAAAGCCATGCACCCAATAATGACACAGGACACAGTGCAAATATGTAAAAGATATGCATAATATGACAAATGCACAATAAAGGAAACAGATAAACAACAAGTGAATAACAACACAAAATGTAACAAACGGCAAAGTAATGACACACAATATGCAAACACATAAAAGGAAACCTACAGCAAACACCACCACGACAACCACTATATACAACAGGAACTACTACGACTACTATGACTACTACAACTACTACAACTACTTCTACTACTACTATGACTACTACTACCATGACTACTACTAACGCTAACACTACCACTACAAAACTGACCATACTACATCAAATGACCTATGACACCTACAGCAACTAAGGAATGGAATATGGAAAACAGAAGCACAGGGGCAGAAAACAAACTGTAAAGCAACAGAACAGGAGAGGACAGGGATGAGTACACAAACAATGGGGTAAAAGGCCAACAACAGAAAATACAGTCCAGTAAAGGGGGAAGGCAAGGTAAACAATGTCTTCAGGAAGGCATCATGGCTGGGATCCCACAGGTTCTGGCAACTCTATGGAACTGCTGCATGGTTTCTTTGCACTCTGCTGCTGTACTGGGGAATACTATGAATTCACCAGCATGTGGCAGGAAAGTATAGAGGAACTGGCTCAGGAGGTGCGAGGTGACAGACTGTGATACCCCTAACTAGTACCACGCTATGTGTCACGCTATCACTCTGAATATACTGTGGCATGTGTATGCTGGTTCTTGTCTGCTCACTTTGCCCCTTGCATACTGTACATTATTGGTTTGCCCCATGCTATTGCAGTTAGCGCGTGCTATCCGGTACTTTGAATATTGCAGCTCCAAGATAAGCCTGCACTATTCCTGCGCTACAGGTTTGTGCGCTGCACTACATTTTGAATATCTGGGCCCTTGCTTCAAGTGGCAATACAGCATCATCAGCATCTGATATTCAATCTTGCAACAAATCAACAAGAATCGTGACAGTGGTATCAGTTGAACAAAAGATGCATTTGATAATAAAGGCAAAGATTTCGAGGACTTTTGAAGTCACAGTTCAAAATTATTTTTCTTTCTGGATTTTGCATGAAAAATGCAAAGGAGAAGGAAGTATTTCCGAATTTTAGATCGAGCCTATTGGAGATCATGGCAGAGTTTGTGTCACAGGTCCAGCTCATCTAAAAATAACACTTACAGGGCATGCATACTTTTTCACTGTTGAGGAGGTATTTCAGTGTCTTATTTCAGAAAAGATTGCTCCTACAGTGAGTCAAGATACTGGGGACTCAGAAGATCTAGACATAATCCAATGTTGTGGCTTAAACAGATTAATTACCAGTAACCCGAGTATAATATTAACTGCAAACTAATACAATGGTTCAAAACAACTTTTTCTTCCCTTTCTAAACTGTGGCCCAGATATTCAAAAGGGTTGCATAGGCAACAGTGTTGCACTATACACAACCCAATGATGCGCCCGGCATGATATTCAAACGGAAGTGTGCCTGGCACAAGTCCCAATGTGCCGGAGTGCATCAGTAATGTATGCAAGGAGGGGGCATGCCCATGCATACTCTGTACATCCCGATATTCAGCCCGGTTGTGCTGAGTCATGCATGTGCAACCCCTACTTGAGCCGCACAAAGTTTATCAAAAATTAAAAGGAACAACAGCTGGCCACCTACAGGTGAGCTGCTGTATTGCAGGGCACAACACGGCAGCCGCCACCTGTGGGTGGCCACCCAAGCTCTGGCTGTACCTGGCGGCACCCCCCATGCCTGATTGCGGGCATACATACAAAAATGACCCTCCAAACTCCCTGGTGGTCCAGTGGACCGCTGTCAGCCCGATCGCGGGCAGTTGTAAAACAGAAATGAATCCAGTATCCCTGGTGGTCCAGCGGTCCCACCTGCCCACTGAGCCCACTGCTCTGCTCCCCCGGTCAGCAGTGGGTGGCACTCACCCACCTGCTGCCCGCCACCCGCCCGACCGACTACTGTCGGGATGTGACGCCATCGGTCTGACAGCTTGAGCCAATGGGCATGCAGCCTGTAATGTACTATATATTCCAGATATGTGAATGGATCCATTCACATATCTGGAATGTGGTACAGACTGTACGCCCATTGGCTCACACTGTGGACCAATGGCATACAACCCACAGATGGTGTCAGTCAGGCCAGGGCGGCAGCAGGCAGGTGGTGCGCCACCCGCTGACTGGGGAGCGGGCGGTGGGCCCAGTGGGCAGGTGGGAGGGGGTCCACTGGACCACCAGGATATTGGATTCATTTCTGTTTACAAATGCCCGCGATCAGGCTGATAGCGGTCCACTGGACCACCAGGGATACTGGATTCATTGTTATTTTCACTTAAGCCCACGATCGGACTGACAGCGGTCCACTGGACCACCAGGGATATTGGATTTGTTGTTATTTTTACTTAAGCACACGATCTGGCTGACAGCAGTCCCCTGGACCACCAGGGATATTGGAGTTCATTTCTTTTACAAATGCCATGATCGGGCTGTGGGGCACTTTGCCTTGCAGCAGGGGGTGTTGGTCCCCGACGGCTGCTGCCTGGCAGGGCGCCAGGCACAAGTCACTGGGGATCGGTGCACCTGCATGCAAATGGGGCCATAATGACATGCAAATTGCCCCATTTGTGCCTTGCATACATTATGGCCACGTTTGCATGTGCACTTTTGAATATCGCTTTTGCTGCGCATAGCACAATGGAACTTATGCTAGCGCATCCCCCTGCTCCACTCTGGCCACTTGTGCTGGCACAGTGCCACTGCACCATGTGCACTGACGGTGGCCAGGGTGTGATATTCAACCATGCTGTGCCATGGCACAGATCTGTTGAATATCGCCCAGTCAACGCCCCTGCACAGCCAAGTTGTGCTGCTCCCAGGCTTGTGCCACAGCCTGGCGCAGTTTGAATATCCGGGCCTGTGACAAAAGTTTTATTTTAATTATTCTTGGTAACAGATCATTCTACTGCTTCCCCCCCTTTTTTCACCATGGAAAGTTGTGATTTGGCATTATGTATCTGTTTGATTTTTAGATAACATATAGACTGGCCCAATCTCCTCTTCCTTTGAAGATTCCTGCTTCACATCTGTCTTTGATAGAGGAGAACTTTGGTTTCATAGCAAAGAAACAGCAGTCTGGAACTACAGATATTTTACTGATAAATCACTTCTATCTCAGCAGGAGTCAGTACCTGTTTGGATTAAGCAAACAGATACTTTATTAGAAGAAGGGGTCTCATTTAAGTAAAAAAAAAAAAGAAGAACGCCACTGTGTGTTTCTCTGAGGAAGGGGACTGTATCAGCTTAATTTACTGAGTCAGAGCAGAGGGTGAATCTAATTGGGGGGTGTGGTTTAACAGCTTAGCTGTACAAAAGCAGGTGTCTCCAATTGCAGCTTCCTGCTGTCTTTGGCAGAGGAGAACTTTGGTTTCAGAGCAAAGAAACAGCAGTCTATAACTACAGATTTTTTACTAATTGCCCTTCTTGCCACCCTCCCACCCAAAGCCAGTTCTAGTTTGATAGCCACTGGAATTGACTGACAACAGGAACTTCCTGTTTGGCAGTAGGAAGGGAAGGATCACTGGGACACATTAGTTTCATCAACCCTGAAGGAACCTAAAAAATAACTCTTTCTCCCCCCCCCCACCACCGGCTGCTGGAGGTCTGAATCCAAGCACGGAAGAAGAGGACTACTGAAGACTACATTAAGTTCCTGTCCCAGAACAGGAAGGGCAAGAGTTGTAAGGGCACATAGGCAGTAGGAAAGTAAGTGTAAAAATACATAGAGGGAGGAGACAGTTAGCATGAAAAGCAACAGGAGAAGGGACACACAATAAGTCAAGATGGGAGTGATGCAGTACAATGGCTGTGGGGCTGCAGTATTCTGGGAGACATTCTGGAGGCTGCGCTGTTGCCCTGTTTGCATGCACCTCTCTGGTCTGAGGGAGGGGGTTGCCCTTTTCCAGGCTGACATGGCTAGGATTTCTGAAACCTTTTCCCCCACCCAGGGACCACCAGGGCCACCATCGTTAGCTCAGAGGTTGCTAAGAAAGAGGAGCGGTTGGACCAAGGTGGGCTCAGGGAGGGACAGGGTGGTGAAATAGAGGTGCATCCCTCCAGTTGTACCTCTCCACAATTCATATGCTGTTCTGGCAAAGAGTAGTTCCTCTATGGAGGCACCTGCAGTGGAGACCAAGGAAGATGCTGTGAACCTCCACAAAGGAGACCCACAGGAGGGTGGTACAAGACTCCACAGGGGAAGGAAACAATTCCTGGTGGGGCTCAATCATTAGGGGGTGTAGAAGTGGGAGGAAGGGGATAAGGGAGGTAGGGTGCCTGCCATACTGCCTCGGGACGGACAGGAAGTGAATCCTCAGGATCGCAGTACCAGCTACACAAGGGAGGGAACTGGATGTTATTGTCCACCTAGAGACAAATGACCTGGCTGTGAATGGGATCAGAATGGTGCAAGAGGAATTTGTGAAGTTGGGGAAGGGGCCTTAGACAAGTGGCATGTACGGTAACCTTCTCTGAGGTGCTGCCTGTCTATGGCAAGGATAATGCTAGGGTATTCTGCACCATGGGATTCAATGAATGGTTGAAAAACTGGTGTGGAGCTCAGGGTTTTGGCTTCATTGGGGACTGGGGAGCCACCTGGAGGGATGCAGGCTTATACTGGCACAATGGTTTGCATCTGTCCGGGGGGGAACCAGGATCCTAATTGACAGGTTTAAATGCTTCATTGGCAAGCATTTAAACTAACCAAGGGGGAGGCACTGAAAAGGAGCAGGAAAATCCCAGTCCCCCCACAAAACACAGTAGCTAGGGAGGTAAACACCAAGGTAGAGAGGTCAGTAGGAAGCAGGACAGGGATAAATGCAGAAAAAGGCAGTAAGGACAGGGATGGGGCTAAAAGTGGTAAGGCCATAAAAAATAAATGGAAGGTGATGAGTACCAATGCCTGCAGTCTGTGCAACAAACTCCCTGAACTAGTGTCCTTGATGGAAGAGGGATGCCTGGATATTGTGGCAGTCACTGAAACATGGTACACAGAGCACTATGACTGGGATGTCAGCATATCAGGATTCACAGTCTACAGGAGGGACAGGGTGGGTAAAAGAGGAGGAGGATTAGCTATCTATATAAGGGAATGGATTAAGGCAATAGAACTAAAGAGTAAACAGGATGTTGATGAGTCACTATGGGTCACCCTGGAGACAGGAAATTGCACCACAATCAGCATGGGGGTTGTGTACAGACCCCCATCTCAGGGGGAGGAAATGGACAAGGAAATGATAGAAGGCATCCTTAAAATGGCAGAAAAAGGAGAGATATTGTTTATGGGGGACCTGAATATGCCAGATGTTAACTGGAGTACCTTTGCTACAGGCACATCCAAGAGCAGGGTCATTCTTGATGCCCTACAGGGGGCATGCCTCAGACAGCTAGTGTTGGAACCCACTCAGGATGGAGCAGTCTTAGACCTGGTACTCTCAAATGGGGAAGGAGAAAGGATCTCAGATTTAGAAGTGGGTAGCCATCTGGGAACAAGTGACCACCATACAGCGTGGTCCACAATAAACACAGCCATAGAATCAAGCCATACAAAAACAAGAGTATTGGACTTTAGGAAGGCTGACTTTGGGAAGATGAGAGAGTGCCTCATAAAAGCATTAGCAAATGGTCAAGAAGGAGGGATGGAGGAACAATGGGGAATAATCAAAACAGCCATCGCAGAGGCAACAAGCCTTTGTGTGAAGCAAATCAACAAAACAAAATGAAGTAAAACCACTATGGTACTCAAAAGAGGTGGCAGGGATGGTTAAGGAGAAAAGGAGAGCATTCAGGAAATATAAAGAAAGACAGAAGGAGCAGGACAGAGAACTTTATCAGTTAAAGCAGAAGGAGGCAGGGAAGACAGTCAGAATAGCAAAGGAACAAACTGAGGAAAAGATAGCCAACTCTGTTAAGAAGGGGGATAAAACCTTTTATAGGTACATTAGGGAGCGAAGAAAGACCAAGGGAGGGATACGGAGACTAAATAAAGGGGAGGGAATGTGGGCAGAGGGTGACAGTGAAAAGGCAGGGATACTGAACAAATATTTCTGCTCAGTATTCACAATGGAAGAGGAGGGGGCGGTACCTAAGCCAAACAAGAGAGAAACTCTGAATAGGGGTGTTGATACCAGTCCATTCACAGAAGAAAGGATTTTGAAAGAACTCTTGAAACTGAGGGTGGACAAAGCAATGGGGCCTGATGGGATTCACCCAAGAATTCTAAAAGAATTAAGGTTAGAACTAGTAACACCACTGACTACTCTCTTTAACAAACCATGGGAGGATGGAGTGGTGCCTGAGGACTAGAGGAGGGCGAATGTGATTCCACTTCACAAAAGTGGGAGCAGGGCAGAGGCAGGAAACTATAGACCAGTTAGTTTGACTTCAGTGGTAGGGAAAATGATGGAATCACTTCTGAAGGAAAGAACTGTTGAGTACCTAGAGGCCAGTGGGGCACAGGACCCAAGGCAGCATGGTTTCACAACAGGAAGGTCATGTCAGACGAACCTAATAGATTTCTTTGACTGGGTGACCAAAGTAGTAGAACAGGGAGAGGCTGTGGATATGGCCTACCTAGATTTTAACAAAGCATTTGACACAGTATCACACAAAATATTAATATACAAGTTAGCCAACCTTGGAGAGGGTCCCAAGGTGGTAGCTTGGATAAAGAACTGGCTGGACAACAGGACACAAAGGGTAATAATAAACGGAGTCCACAGTGAAGAAAGGGGGTAACTAGCAGGGTCAGGTACTTGGACTAATCCTCTTTAATGTCTTTATAAGTGACATTGGAGAGCATCTTGAAGGAAAGGTATGTCTCTTTGCAGATGACACAAAGATCTGCAACAGGGTTGATACACAAGGTGAGGTGGAAAGAATGAAAAAGGACTTGGCAAGGTTGGAGGAGTGGTCAAATATGTGGCAGCTCAAATTCAATGCAAAGAAGTGTAAGGTAATGCATCTGGGAAACAAAAACCCATGGGAAGAGTACACAATGGGGTGGGGTGAGTTAATAACAACAAAAAAAATTGAAAGAGACCTAGGAGTAATTATATCAGACAACCTAAAGGTGGGCAAGCAATGAGAAAAGGCAATAATGAGGGCTGGAGTGATACTGGGATGCATAGGGAGAAGCATCAACAGTAGAAAACAGGAAGTTGTTATCCCTCTGTACAGACAGTTAGTGAGACCCCATCTGGAGTACTGCGTGCAATTCTGGAGACCCCATCTCTGCAAAGACATAGACAGAGTGGAGGCTGCTTAGAGGAGGGCAACCGAAATGGTGCAGGGTCTGCACCAGAAGACATACGAGGAGAGACTAAAGCAGCTTAATATGTGTACCCTTGAGGAGAGGAGGGAGAGGGGGGACATGATAGAAACTTTCAAGTATCTCAAGGGAATTAACAAAGTACAAGAGGGTAGTATCTTTCAGAAGAAGAGATGTGTAAGAACAAGGGGGCACAATTTGAAGATCGAGGCGGGACGCCTCAGAGGTAATGTTGGAATGTATTTTTTCACAGAGGGGGTTGTGGATGCATCTAACAGCCTTCCTGAGGAGGTTGTGGAGTCAAGAACAGTAGAAGAATTCAAGAATGCATGGGACAGGCATAAGACAATTCTAGTGGGGGGTAGGAGGAAGTAAGTTGTTGATTAACGAGAATCTGCAGCTTATCCATCAAGTAGGGAAATGGGCAGACCAGGTGTGCCAAGCTGTCTTTATCTGCCATCAAATTCTATGTTTCTATGTTTCACATCAACTTCTCCGGCTGGATCATGTTATCTTGCAGTCAAGAACAACTTGTACTGTGGTGGAGAGGAAATGTGAGTTCATTTTTATGAAAGCGAGGTACTCAATATTCTTGTCAGACAGGCAGCTTTGATGGTTAGTCACAATGTCACCTGAAGCACTAAATACCCTTTCTGAGCTATCACTGGCACAGGGGCAGGTTAGTTACTCAAAACATGTTTTACCAGGTAAAGAAGCATAGCCCAGTAATCTTGCTTCCGGTTCTGACTCATATAAATCAATTAACTCCATTCATGATTATTATTAAAATTATAACACTTAACCAGCCCAGAGGCGCTGAGGGTTAATGCGCTGGACACCACACCTCATGCTACGCCGGTGACCCGGGTTCAGGAACAGATGCATAGTTGTCGGGGATTGGAGGGGGGAGGAGGATCAAGTGTCCCAATGGATGCTCTCCTCCTCCTCCTCCTGGGGTGGGTTCCTGGGGTGCTCTAAGCACCCGATGCACCGGCTCCAGTGGAAGCACAGGCACCTGGGCACCAGGCAGCTCTTCAGAGTCAGTTTGGGGAGGACTTTGTGGGCATTTGACAATGGCATGTGTCAGTATGCTGTCTGTCTGAATGTCAGTCTTCTGTGCCGATGCCCTCAGGGGAGGAGGATCCAAGGGAAGAAAAGTGGAAAAACACCCACTCAGACCAAGATGATGACCAATCCCAGCCCCAATCACCTACCCATGGGCAGACCCCACTGTGCAGGCTCTCCGGAGGAAAGAGGAGCAAGGTAGGGAGACAAAGGAGTAAGCCTGGCACTTTAGGGGCAGATGTCATGGGAGGGATTACGGGGATTGATCGGCCCAAAGGAGTGGACCGAGAGGGCAGTAAGGATGGGATAAAAAAAAGTTAAAAAAAAAATTATAACACTTTAATGTAGTTCCCTTACAGTTTAAAGGCTATGCCCTAATCCCTTTTGCTGTACAAACTAGGAATGGGTGAACCAGCACTGCTGCATTTCCAACCCCCTCATCAAACTGAGATGACTTGGCACTGACTGGGAAAACCAAGCCTTTCATGGCTTGACCTGAGTTGCTAAGTTGGCCTGGTTTGGAAGTGTGGTCTGGTCCAGAAATGACACTCTCACCACCAGCACTGCATGCAAGTCATTAAGCAAGGCAGGACAGGGTGCAGAAATAAAAATCTCTAATGAATACTCCCCAGTCCCTGGATCATCACATGACCTACAAAGGCAAACACCTATGATACTGGGGAACTGAAGGGAGCCAACCAATGAGGGTCTCTGTTCTATGACTAACTTATGTTCCAGCCAATCCTGTGGGTCAGCCACCACTGGTCATCACTAGGAAACAATGTATCAAGCACATTTCGGGCTTTGCATTGAAAGGAGACAGTCATGTGTGTGTGTGTGTGTGTGTGTATGTGTGCAGAGAAATTCCACCCCCCCCCAAAAAAAATGGTGAAAACAAAACATTGTTTTTCATTGTTTTTCTTTCCTTAGTCAGAAAAAGGAAGGGAGAGAAACAGACATAGATAGAGAGGAGAGAGAGAGACCAACAAATTCAACAGCAGACAACAGCAGAGTTAAGACATTGCAGCAGAATACTCTGTCAAAAAAAATTGGGTTAGAGAGAGAATAGAAAGACTGAGAGGACAACAAATTCAGCAGCAGACAACAGCAGACTGCAGAGTGGACAACAGCAGAGTGAAGACATTGCAGACTCCACTGTAAAAAAATGAAACACCCATTTTTTGTTAGTCAGAGAGAGAGAGACCTACAAATTCAACAGGAGACAACAGCAGAGTGCAGAAAAAAATATTAAGGTGAGCATAGTCCAACAGGACAGGAGGCCTCTGTCTGAAGGTCATAGTGTCTCAGTAATTTTGAGGGGGGGCTTATTGTGCCACACAGATTTTGAAGGGGTGTCACCCATGTCTCAGGCTCTGTGGTGCCCATCTCTGTGCTGCCTGAAAGGTCATACTGCCATAGACTTGGTATTGCCCATCTCTGTTCCTGAACTACTGCTAGGTCATAGTGCCATACAGATAGTGAAGGGGGATAGGTCTCAGACTCTGTGTTGCCCATCTCTGCATCGGAACTAATACTGCTAAGTATGTAATTAAGTTGTACCCCAAAAAATGGATTCAGAATCAGAGACTGTTATGGAAATGGAACATGAGGCCAGCAGCAGCAGTATGGCTGAAATTGCTACTCATAACAATAATATATCTCCCAAAAACAAATTCAGAAAAAATGGGAAATTCACTGCTGAAGATATAATTAATACAATTGATGACAATGAAGCAACACAAGCAGAAAAAATGGAGAAACACAAGCAGAAAAAGATGAAGAAACACAACCAGAAAAAGAAAAGAATGTTGATGAATCCCTTGTTCAAAGTACTGCAACACTGCTAGCACTGTCAGAAAAATCATATAAAAGTAAAACACAAAAACAGGTAGCCAAAATAGTTAGACCTAAAAAACAAGGCTCTATCTAGTACAACAAGATGTGACACTCCATGATATGTCACTCATACATATTGGGATCCTTCATCAGAAAGCTGTGCCTCTGATGAGGAAGAGGTTGTAAATGCACAAGTACAAGGACACAATGTATCACAGTTATGCTCTTCCAAAAGTGACAATTCAGAATGTGATACTGATGAGGTAGAGGATGACACCTAAGTTCTCCCAACCAAAAAGAAAAAAACGAATACAGCAAGCACCTCCACTAGCCACGGCCAGCAGTAGAAAAACAATAATAATGGTAGCAGCAGCTCTTCTCGGAAGAGCCAGAGTAAGCATGCCTCAGGATCAGAAACAACTGTCAAATAAATTGCTGCAGTTTCTGGCATGACAACAAAATGTTCCACCTTAGTTGTGCGGAGATATTTTCATATAAGTCCCAAAAAAGAATGTTTTGCTGTCTGCACCTTTTGTCACTGGAGAGTTAGCAAGGGAAAGGGGCCAGTTCAGGACAAAATCACTAAAAAGCATTTGCAAAGAGCACATCCAATCATTCGGCTGGGCAGAAGTCCTGAGCAAAGGGAAAAATATCTGTGATGAAAATAACCCTACAGACAATAGTTAAGGCAATATTATTTTCACAATTTTTTTATTAACATTTTACGGTGCCTGCATGGTGAAAATTCAATATTTCACAGAAATGAATGAATGCAGAAACGAGTAGTTGAAAATGAAAACAAATTACATTTTCATTCCTTCAACTAGTTTTGGATATTAAAAACATAATTTAGACAGTGAAACAGTATATTTTCATATGTGCAAAATCAGATAAATCAATTCTGCTGCAACAGTGAATACACTTTTAAGTTCTCCACTTTGATGCTGCATCTGTTAACAGTAAGCATGGACCCACATCGGGAGAATGAACGCTCCACACTAGCACTGTGTACTGGGACAGACAGGCAACTCAGGGCAGTATTGCTTAAATTTGGGAATCTGTCCTGATTCAAAATCTAGAACTGTACAATATCTTTTTCCCCTTTTCAGAGTTGATTGCACTGAACGTCCGTTATGCACCATCGAAGTTCAGCTCTTGCTTGCAGATTCTCCTCTAATGTTGGGATACTGGTGCATATTTTCTTCTCAGACGCTGCCATGGTCGAAAGGTGGGTGGGGTCTAATATGCGGACAGCAGCAAAGAATTTAGCAGCAGATTGATGAAACCTGCAATTCCCTAACATGTAGTTCTGAATTTTTAGGGCACATGCAGACATTGTATTTTTTGTTGTAGGATATGTACTGCTTCCTGCTTTAACTTCTAAAAATGTAGCAAAGTCCAGCAAATCATCAAAAACAATGTGAGATTTGATCTCATCACCTTCATATTTCTGCAGCACCTGCACCAAAGGGGGGCATTGACAGTTTCTTCATTTATTTCGAATACCACCGACTGAGTTGATGCTAAATTAATTACTTCTGAATAAGCAAGATTGTAAGTAGCAGAAGTAGCTAGATTTATTACTAGTTGTTCAAATGTTTGTTTTTATTTTATGAAAAAAAGGAGACAAATTCAAACTAAATAATTTAGTACATTTCATGCTACCTTGTCAGAAAACAGGAATTACACGGACAAGTGCCGGTTTCACGGAAATCGTGAATTCCGTGCACTCCGTGATTTAATTACTGCCTTAACAATAGTGATGGTGAAGAGACTGAGATACTGGGCAGAAAAAAAAAACATGTCCAACTTCACTGCAAAAAAGTGTTTGGACAAGCTACAGCTGTGTCACTGCAATCCTACGGTTTTTTGGCCCCAGTGGACAAACTAAACAGCAGATCATTACTGCAACGCTCGAAGAAAAAACTTCCTACAGTAGATCACATCAAGTCACCTTAAAAATTAATCAGTTAATAGCTGAATTTATTGCCAAGGACCTGCAACTATTTTCTGTGGTGGAGAATGATGATTTTAGAGCCCTTTTAAATATTTCTCTCCATGTAACAACATACCAAGCTATAAATATTTTGTGAATGTGGCTGTCCACAAAATGTACTAATGTATGCAAAGTAAAATAAAATTGGCTCTTCAAGAGAGGGAATGTGGTTCTGTGAACCTGACCACAGACATGTGGATGAGTTCACAGACTACTGATTATGTGTGTGTCAGAGTACATTGGGTGTCATGATCATCTTCAAACACCACCACAAGCAGCAATGTACAGGAAGGAAGACAAAGAATGGCAGCCCCTTTATTTATTTATTATTTATTTATTTAATTGGATATTAGACATCTGAACTCCAAAGCTCATTTACAAAGGTTCCTTGTCAACAATGGTACAAACAATGCTAGAGCTGGTAGAAAGAGCAGATCCAAAGGAGCCTTGTCAAACATATTTCAAAGAAATTCCTAGGTAGATGAGAGATAGGTCCATAGTATACCATATAATTAGATGTTGTTTAAGAATCTAAGCCCGGAAGCATGGTCAGGCATTCAGTTATGTCAGATTGCAGTCACAACTAGGGTTCAAGGATAGTACCTTTTGTAGCCCTATCTTGAATCTGGTTCTGCTTGGCAGGTTCAGCAAAGATCTCATTCAACCATAGGGGTGCTTGGTAGGTGAAGGATCGTTATGCCTGGATACTATGTTGGAAAGGTATAGCTAGGACTTTACTAGCCATTCCCCTGGTTGTGTATAGGTCATTGGCAGGGTGCAGAAGGCATTGTATGGGGTGGGAACCCCAAGAGCACATTCTTTCCTAGTAAGCAAACCTGGTACTTGATTCTGTCCTGCAGTGGGAGCCAGTTGATTGGAAGAATGGAGAACATGTTTGTATCAGCCCTCAGGATGAACTAGCAGACCTTATTTAGTACCAATCTGACCCTATTTAGGACCTTGTCTGTGGTTGCACCATACACAGCCAGACTGTAGTCTAGCACTGAGAATATAGTTTTTTTGTTTGTTTCAGCCTTTGATTTGCCTCTTTTTGCTGTCTTTTTAATTGTGTTTTATATTTTAGCTTTTATTATTATTGATGCATGTTTTTATGTGCTGCATTTTGGCAATTGAAAAGCACAATATAAATAATTTATGATTATGATTATGATAGTGTTAGATACTACAGTACATTTTGCTGCAGGCATGAGGCAATGTCTAAGCTCTTTGCGTTACCATGTTTGGTTAACACCACACCGCTAACAATATTTTGGAAGAGTTGTGTGACAACATTTCTGAGTGGTTAGAGACCCTGGGACTCACTACTAAATTTGTAGTTTAGACAATGGCACCAATATTTTTAGTGCATTGAAACATGGTGGTTTTGCTCACATTCTGTACTTTGCACACTCATTAAATCTGTTAGTACGAACTTTCCTTTCCAGTGACAAAAAGTATAGTAGCATTACTGGGAGCTGCAAAGAAAATATGTGGCCATTTTAGTTGCTCTGCAAAATCACCTGCCATTTTGTCTGATCTCCAGAAAAAAGATGGCTTGCCAATACAGCAACCAAAACAAGACATTTTGAAAAGATGGAACTCTATGGTTCCAGAAGGCAGTCCAAAATATACCATGGGTAACAATGTAACAGATGGTTTTGTGCTGAATTTGTTCCACTGGGACCTTATGGAGCATCCTACATTGCTCTTGACTCCCTTTGAGGAAGCAACTCAACAGATTAACAAAGAGAATACTACTCTAAATCAGGTTATTCCCATCATAAATTTATTGAACAAGGAACTCAGGAGGCTGTGTAGAGGTTTTGACCGAATAGGAGACAAATCTGGTATATCCTTTATGGACCGACTGATACAGCAATTCCAAAATTCAGAAGATTTCACAGTATCATGACAGACAAAAATGTTCTTCTTTCCACTTTTCTTGACCCTCAGTTTAAGTTGCAACAGCTGCCTCCTTTAGATCTTGATGATTCTTATCTTGAATGCAAAAATATGCTGATTTCAGCAATTGCACAGGAAAAGGAAGGAACCCTATATGACAAAACAAGTCCACGTGATGTGGATGCTGCATCTGATGATGCAACATCTATTGGTGGCCACAGCAGTAATTTCCACTTAGTGACACCATGTACTCCTTCATCATCATTTGGTAGTCCTGCACCATGTCTTCTGTCATAACCTTTGAAAAAGGCATGTCATTCTGAAAAGCACACAGATGGCTCTCACACCTTTTGTGAAAACTCATGGAAACTGATAATTCAGATTTGTCTGTTGTGGAGCCGCCTTCTTTGTCTTTGCCTGATATTGTGGATGCCTATTTATTGGAACCACTTATTAATATTAGTGATGACCTTTTTGAGTACTTGCTGGAAAAGAAAAATATCTGGCCTGCACTATGTGCCTTTGCTGTTAAGCTTCTTAGTTGCCCTCTCACTGGTTTTTACTGAGAGCGTATATTTAGAACAGCTAGAAATGTTGTCTCTGATGGCCACACAAGTCTTACTCCTGAAAATGTACAGCATCTTTCCTTCCTCAAAGTCAGTCTCAAAAAATTATCTTACCAGTTCAGTAAAGTATGGCAGGAACACAAAAGTGATGATGACGAACAGCTGCAACCGGTGTCTCGTAATATAGGTGCTTCCTTGGTGGTATTTGAAGATGATGGTGATGATATTATTTAATTTAATGATTTATTTCATTGATTTCAGAGGGCAAAACGTCAGCAACTATAACAGAAAGATCAAGTAAAAAAATTATTTCTTGTGAAGTCATGGTGCATATGACATCATAGTTATTGCCATATGAGTTTTTCACATTCAGTTTGGGAACCCAGGTGGAGTGTAATTTGTTTATTCAGCAAGTTAAAAAATACAAACAGGGCACAGGCAGTTGCTGGAGGTTTGGGGTGGAGGGCAGGACCAAGAGGGCAACACAAAGGAAAACTACCTATGTACTTGCACGGCCACTGCGACTGATGGGCCCTGTGGTTCTAAGGTCCTGCATTGTGGATCCCTGCTGGCTTGATGATAGGGGGAACAGTGGCAGGGCTGGGGACTGGCAAGTGGGCTTCATGGCAGGAGTAGGTGGCAGTCAGGGCCAAACAGTTCTATAACAAAACAAATCAATGTCCACAATTAACTGCAATTAGTTATGGAAGCTTGTAGGATATATCCAAAAACTGCAATGCCGGGTGTAGGGGAAGTTGGGCAAGGTCAACCACATAAGTTACAAAACACAAGTGTGTCTCTCTCTCTCCTCCTCCCTCTCTCTCTCTCTCTCTCTCTCTCTTTCTCTTTCTCTCTGGTTTAACACACTGCTCCCAACACTGCAAAGCTCCAAATGACCTGTATACACTGGGCTGACTTCACAAACATTTTGGGATTAAGTCCCACACCACAACTCCAGTTGTGGACTGAAATCTGCACAACTGTGGAGATTGTTATTCACATTCGCTGCAATTGCAGAAGATGTTATGGCTGGTCCCACCGGCCATAACATTTTTCTAAAGCTGTGGCGATTTCCATGACAACACTACCTGCAAGCTGCCATAAATCATGATGTCAGTCATAAACAGGTGCCACTTTTGATGTAGCTGTAGAAGAAATTACAGTTCCGAAAGTGGCAACCCGCTTGCACTGAGTTTTTCCCACAGCAGCTAGATTTCCAAGAGTTTGTGAATCCAGCCAACTGTTTCCTAAGAATGTCATGTGGTAGCTGACACACAGGATTGGCAAGAACAGTGTTCACTTTATTTTTTTGCTGTTGGCTGCTTGCTGACCTTGAGAAATGACATGAAAATAGAGGCACATATTTTTTAAAGGTTAAATTAAATTTTTTGTTAACAGAGAATCTAAAAGAATAATACTGATGCATTTTTTCATACTCAAATAAACTAAAATAGGTATACAATTCATCAAAGTAAATCTGAAACTTTTGGAAAAAAATCAGAGTTGGAATCAGAACTGGGTTACAGACAACCCACCTATCCCTAGTACAAACGAATACAAATCTTTTTTTTTTTTTCCCAGACATAAAACATAGAGTCATTACTAAAATTAAAGTTACATTTTTTTGACCATGTGCAATTCATAGATGAATATGTTGTGTGTGTGTGTGTGTGTGTGTGTGTGTGAGTTTGTGTGTTTTGTGTCCACTTCCTAAATCATTGGTTCCCTGTCAGACTACAAGTCATGTACAAAAGAAGGGACTCAACTAATGGAAATCTTCCAAGCTTCTGGAAGTTGAAGTCATGCACTAGTTCAGATGCTAAGGGAAATACACTTACAGGAAAGCTGAAGCATCCAGATGATAAAAAAGGTAAACCAGATCAGTGAGGTGAAGCTTGGATGATTTGTACACTAGATTGCTTCGTGAGTATGGGTACACTAGTGCAGTAGATACAATGCTGGCCTCAATGTGAATGAAGCATAACTCTTATTTCTGTATAGCACCCTCAGGGTGATGGGCATAGGCAAGTGCAATGCAAACCTTTTGATCTACTTTTGCCCATTTTCCAATATCAAGACCAAGATGTAAATTTTTAGAAGCATTCACATGACAGGATAGAGGTTATGAACAGCTTTATTCGGAGAATACTATGGTTGATAACAGAGGTACATTATGAGCCCTCAGACATAATATTGTAATTGAAGAATCCAAATGAAAATGTGATTTTGAAATATTCTGTAAATGATATTACATATTATACTGCCAATGAACAGACACTCTGGTTAGACAAAGTCTGATTCACATTGTGAAAGCCATATTCCTAATGAAGTAACCATATGGTTAAGAAATTTTGATTTTATACCATTTTAAGGCTTCTAAATAAATAGAAATATTAGACTAGTACCCCACACATTATACCATGTATAGCCAGATAGAAAATCTGCTAATTAGCAAAAGTGAAAAACAGAAAAACTATATTTGATATATATAAAGTAGTAGCTGGCTACTTTTTTTCACTTTATCTTTTTATTGAAATTTGAGTATATAAGAAAGCACACATCTATTACAATAGAAGACTATCCTCCATGTAAGGTATAAAATATCACTACAGCATTTAGGGTAAACATATTGGAGAAGCCTTATATACAGTATATGTATTGATAATAAAGCACAAACCTAGACAGGATGTAAGTGGAGAGCAGAAGGGTTGCAATCAATAGGGTATTATAGGATCAGAAATAGCAACCATGTATGAAATACATGCTAGGGCAGGCTATGGCAATGCATTCAGTAAATTTAGCTGACTACTTTTAAAAGTTAACATTTATGTCAGGCAGTATACAGTTCTAGCTGTTTAATGAAAGGTAGATAACCAAAAAGATCATTGACATGCCCATTGTTTCTAATAATTCTTTATTCATCCTGACATTTGGCTCAGGTGTTGTATTTTTTTTTGTTAACTCTTTCATCCTCCGACACCACTTACAATGAGACCTCTCTCAGTCATCTCTGTGCTTTATCCTGCCCTACAGATATCTTCCCTGCCTGTAGCTCTGGTCCTCCTTGGTCCACCCACAACTCACTTGCTAGGGGCAATTCCTTGACTTGTACTCCCTAAGACAGGTCTGCCTTCAGATCCTCAGCACTCCTGTACCTGAATCCAATAATTCCTGCAGGCAGATGTGAAGACAGGAGAGGGAATGTTGGGGCCCAGGAGCCCGGTGGGATTGGATGTGCAGTGATCTAATGGGGTAGCGTGCACACTCCCTTGCACACCACACTGACATCTGACACATCCCATCCCTCTTCATTTTCTCCAAGGCTCCCAACTCAGTACCTCCAGGCCACCGCCAGGAGGCATGCTATTGCCGGAGCCCTGAGCCCACCATCTGGAAGGAGGTAAGCTGTCTGTCAGATGCTCTAGCCTCTCCCTGGCCAACCCTCAAATGCACCAGGCTTCTTCCTGACCCCAGGTGTTTGGTGCTGCAAGCAATAGCACTACAGCTGTGCCAGTGAGTCAGCTCAGGTGTTGTATTTTTAAATAACGCAGGTAGTATGAGAGCCACAGCCGTGGTTCTCTGATGAACCCGACCTGCCAGACTGCCACCCACAGTCCAGGTCTGAAGCCACCAGCCCCTCACAGAAACACAGGTAGTCTGAGAGACACAGCCATGGTTCTCTGATGAACCTGACCTGCCAGACTGCCACCCGCAGTCCAGGTCTGAAGCCACCAGCCCCTCACAGAAACACAGGTACAGACTTGCCCTCAGGGACTGATTATCTCCAGGAAGGGAGCCCTAGCTGCCAATTTTTTCGCCCACCCACGCACCCCCCCGGTCCTGATTAAATACACATAAACCCTGCCCCGCCTCTAGCTCACTCCTACTGGCTGTTGCCAGTCACACCTCATTAGTTATCTAGGCCTTAATTTTTCATTGGTACCCCATCCTCCCACAAGATCCACTCATTTCCTTGGCCATCTCAAGGAACTGTTGGAAATCCTGTGTTTATTACTGGTAAAAGGAAATATCTCCACGTTAAGAATGCCATGCTCCTATCCTTCTCTATAGTTGCCTTATATTACTTTGCTATACTCTACCTAAAATTTCGGTTTGCAACTTGGACAAAGGCCAGTTTCCCTCCTCTATCATCTACCAAGATATAGCCTCCCACATTAGACCATGGCATCCTACATCAGGGACGTCTCCTCTATGGTCATGCCCCTCCTCTCACCAGGCCATAACTATAGAACACGTGCAATTCCCTAGGATGGTGTCGGCTCTATCAGTTCTCTATGTTTTATCCCTAGCAAACAGCAATCCTGCCCTTAACACAGCCACCGCTAAACCAATGTATCCTAGAAGGAGTAACAAAAGAATATTTAGCAGGTTAAGACACCACCTTAAAAAACTACTACTGCTTCTCCTACTCTGTTCGGGAAATGTTGAATTAAACCCAGGTCCAAATATTTCTCTAGATGCCCCTGCGGACCTCCCTCAATATAAAGGGATTAGCTTTCTCCATATCAATGTCTGTAGTTTGCTAAAGAAGATTGACTCTATACAGGCCTGGGCTCTACATGCATCTCCTGATTTCTTCATGATAACTAAATCCTGGCTCACACCCTCGACCCTGGACAAATCTATCAACATACCTGGATATATCATCTACCGCTGTGATAGACTGACTAGAGGGGGAGGGGTTGCAATATATGTCAAAAGCAAATTCACAATCGCAGTCTTTAACTGTACCTCAAAGGCTAAGGAATTTGAATGCCTTGCTCGAAAATTATCACTTTCCAGCAAGAAATCACTCCTTATGGCAGCATGCTACCGACCTCCGTCTGGTGGCTGGGCACTTCTGCCACAACTTCAAAACCTTCTTGACTCTGCTAATAATAAATGTATTCAAATGGGGGATTTCAATCTAAATTGGAATGATGACAGCTCTAAGAAATTGAAGGATCTATGCGATGTTAATGGTCTGCTACAAATGGTGACTGCTATAATCGGACCTAGCAGGAAAAAACCCTGAGCGCAGCACCCTCCTGGACCTTATGCTAGTAAACTAACCTCACACTATCTCGCATACTGGAGTATTCTTCAGTGATATAAGTGACCATTGCGCTACTGCCTGCATCAGACATCCTTCCCAAATAAAAATGGCCTCCAAATTCAAACTGAAAAGATGCCTGAAAAAGTTCTGCCAGTACACTTTCCTGAAAGA
The DNA here is from genome assembly GCA_016271365.2 of Neoceratodus forsteri. NCBI lineage: Eukaryota > Metazoa > Chordata > Ceratodontiformes > Ceratodontidae > Neoceratodus > Neoceratodus forsteri. The sequence continues at coordinate 775,462,507 of CM057449.1, read as the reverse complement.
TCTAAGCAACATTCGTTGGCAGGATTTCTATCTAGCCTCCACCTTTAATGAGGCATTTAACATCTTTCGCAGCCTCTTACTGGGGCTAATAGACAAATACGCCCCCACTAAGACTGATCAAATCAAAAAATAAAACTCCTGGCTGGTTCTTTCCCATCCTGAAGAAAGCACTTAGGGATAGGGACTACTGGTGGAAAAAAGCCAGAAAATCCCACCTGGAGGCTGATTGGTTAGCATTCTGTACCACTAGAAATGCTTGTACCAAGCTAATTAGGTCAGAAAAAGCTAGGTACTTCCTAAAAGAACTAGAAGACAATAAAAACAACTCTGCCAAATTTTGGAACATCCTCAAAGTAGTCGAAGGTCAGTCCACTGCAATACCCCTTCCAAACAAAATTGTGTCTGATGGTACCACCTATACAGACAAAGCTGATATACTAGAGAAGCTTAATGATCACTTTGCCACTGCAGGGCTTGCCTTTGATACCTCACCTATCAGCAAACTTAGCCTGGCAAGAGACTACACTGTTGGCTTCACTGATAATCACAACCATAACCACCGCATCCCACCCCCTTCAGCTTCCTCACAATTATGTTCAAGCAAGTGGAGGACCTCCTCCTTTTTCTGGATATGAAAAAGAATGCAGGTGCAGATAATATTGAACCTTAGTTCCTAAAACTTGGCCATACCTATCTGACAGCCCCCATTACACACTTATTCAACACCTCTCTGATTCAAGGTGAGCTACCTGTCTTGTGGAAAACTGCCCACATACTACCATTATTTAAGACTGGGGATCCGAGTGATCTGAACAATTGCCAGCCTTTTTCTGTACTATCCGTCCTCTCTAAATTACTTGAAAAAATTTTCAACATCCAACTTAGAGAACATTTGGATTCACAAAAGTTGCTAAACCTGGCTCAGTCTGGCTTCAGAGCCAAACACAGTACAGTATTGGCTCTTGCCAAAGTAACTATAGACTGGTAAATGGCCTTGGACTCTAAGAAGCATGTATTTGCCCTCTTCCTTGATCTAAGTAAGGCCTTCGATACTGTGGATCATACCATCATGCTTACTGCACTGAGTAACATTGGACTTGATAGTTCTGCCATTCAATGGTTCACCAGCTACCTAACCAATAGGTTATAACAAGTCAAAGCCATAGGAGATCAGTCCCAACAAAAATCCTTGTTACGAGGAGTCCCACAAGGCTCCATCCTGGGCCCTATCCTCTTTGCAATATACATCAATAATCTGTACCCACAGCTGGGCACAGCAAATGTGCACTTATTCACAGATAATACTGTACGCTATACCACAAATTCATCCTTGGATCTGGCCCATGAGTACTTACTGAAAGACTTTGTCACCCTCCAAAACAACCTTCTCACTCATAAGCTCCTCCTCAACACCAAAAAGACTAAAGCAATGATTCTTTCACCAAAGTCTACTTCCGGATGTCCATATATCACACAGATCTGAACACTCTTAGATGAACCCCTTGAAGTAGTTGATACCTTTAAATACCTAGGGTTCTGGCTGGATAAGAAGCTCAACTTTCTGTGCCACTTAAATGAAACTTCGAAGAAACTAAGACAGTGATTAGGTTTATTCTATCGCATTAAACACCTACTCACATTAGAAGCCAGAATGAGACTAGTACAAACTACATTTCTACCTATACTGGACTACGCTGACTTCCTTTACAGTCATTGCCCATCAACGATGCTAAACAAACTGGACACTCTTTACCACCAGGCTTTAAGATTTATTTTAAATCTACCCCGTAGTACACATCACTGTCGTCTATATCAGGTTTTGGGATGGACCTCAGTCCCAACTAGAAGAAAAAGGGATGCGGTTCTCTGGTTTTTTAGAACATTATCTGATAACCTCCCTGCATACATCACGAACATCTTCAAATGGGCTAAAGGTTCCTATGGCCTGAGACACTTCTCCTTAATCTGCTTCCAGATTCCTAGAGTGAAAACTACCCTTGGCTCAGCAGCAATCAACTTCTCACTTCCATCACTTTGGAACACTATGCAAGTCTCATTAAAATGATCCTCACTTCCAAGCATTTTCACATTCAAAACTCTATTAACAGATTACCTGAAGGAATCATGCAACTGTTTCAGACGCCGATGACCCCTAAGCCCTGGGTGCCACTCTCAAATCCTACGCCTAAGTATCTCATCCACCCCACATTCCTAACAACAGAAACTTAGGACCTACAAGCCTAGTTCCCTTAATCCAAGATGGCCCTGCCTATTCTATACCTTTTACCTATTCTGGCCTCCCTTTGGCTGCCTACTCTTTCACCCCAGTTTCTACCCCATTCCTTAATACCACTTATTTTTTTTATCATTTAGGTATGAGCTCTTACTTAGCGTAGACTATATGGGATTGTTGTCTCTTCTCATTTCAGTAAACTTATCATTATGTATCTTTGCATGTTAATTATGTTTGACGGTATGTAGGCCCATATTGATAACTTGCAATCACAATGTTTTTTCCTTTTTTTTTTTTGCACCGTTGTCCACCGTAATTGTAATGTTATGAAGTGTACTGTATTGTATTAATGCCCAGGACCACCTTGAAAATGAGCTTGCTCAATGGTGTTTATGCCTGGTTAAATAAAGTGATTGATTGATTGATTGATTGAAATAAACAAAATGTTTGTTCTACACAAATAAGAACACATTTTAGGATTTATATGGAATATTAGTGTGTGGAATAGTTCAAAAAGTCACTTTCAATAAAGTCCTCTCTTTCTCAGAGGTCCTACTCTGCGGTGACCCCCAGGGTTTCATACTAGGCCCCTTACTCTTTTCTCTCTTCATCAATGATATTCCTTCCTTTTCTACTCACTCCAGTGCATGTATGCTGATGACCTGGTCCTCTTCACTGCGTTCTAATTCTGTCACTGATATAAGTGATCAACTATCTTCCTCCTTCCAAAGCCTCCAATCCTGGCTCTCCTCGAATCAGCTCATTCTTAACCTACCCAAAACATATGCCATGTTCTTCGGATCCAATAGAAAAGTCCAGACAGCTACCCCTTGTCTGCAGGTCCATTGCCTTGATGGATCTGCTATATCTAATACGGACTCCTTTAAATACTTGTGTATGACACTTCACCCGTCTCTGAACTTTTCCTCTCTTATAAATGAGGTTTGCATGCACCTACAAAGTTTGCCATTCACTTACCCCTTCAGCAAGGATTTCCATAGCCCAGGGTATCCTCCTCCCAGGGCTTAAATATTCTCTCCCATTCCTGTCCCGGGCTAATGTTACTGCTTTCCACAAATGGGAAGTCACATACAATAATATTTGTAGATTTGCCCTGTCTACACCTAGACTCACCCACCACTGTCTCCTCTCCTCCTCTTTAAACTGGCTTGCTCCCAGTGGCTTGTGCTCCTACACCCTTGGATGTTTTATTGACTCTCTTACCTGTATCTCCAGACCTGACCCTCTTGGAGCTGTGTTAAATGCTGTGACTTATGCTCACTCCCTGAGGTCCTCTGCATCTCCCCTATGCTTTGTTCTCCCTTGTTCAACAAGAATGGGTGAACAAGCTTTCTCCCACTTTGCCCCCAAATTCTGGAACTTCCTACTTCCCCATATCAGGGTCTCTGCATCTCATGACTCATTCAAGACAGCACTCTTCTCTTACCTAAGGACACATGATGTCAGCAAATGCTCTTAACCTTATTTTTGTTGCTTGTCTTGTCAAATATTACTATTGTATTAACTCCTCCTACACAGTGTTATGTTTTGCTTCTCTCTCTATTATCTCTTGGTGTCCAATTGTCTGAATGTAATCCATACTGTCAGATCTTCCTGTGCTGAGGTCCAGCACTGGTTTAATTTGATTTTGTTTTTGTATGTCTCACTCCTGCATGGGTGACCTAAGTTAACAATATTAATTTGTATTTTGACCTTCCTGTGTGAGGTCCTGCTTTGGCATACTGTACCATTTTCTACTGTTTATGTTTGTATCTCTGTATTCTGTACTATTCCAGGCCATGCTTGAAAATATGCAGGTCAAATTGCCTAACACACTTACCCGGTCACCAAAAGCTAATAAATAAATAAATAAAACAGGTTGAACAGGTATCTGGAAGCAAAAGGCATTTTAGGTTATGACAACTGAACAAGGAACAACCATTAAGTAGCATTATGTCCACTGTAGTGGGGGTGTGAACTAGATGGACTAAGGGCTTCATTCACTCTTATGTCTCATCCTATGTAATATCATACAGTATAACAATCCTCAGTGTTGTTCTTTATTTTGCCCTACTGTTAAAGCATGCTGTAAGATTTCTCTTGAGTGTGTTCATCTCATGTTCTATGATTTCATAAGACCTGCCTGTCTTGGTTCAATGTCATAACGGCGATCGCCAAATAGCGATCACCGCTACAGCGAGTGTAGAGTACTGAAAAACCAAAATGGTGATGTGCACTCCCAGCAAGGCAACACCAGTAAAAACAAATGAATTTATGCAGAGGACTGCACCCCCTACTACCCCCTCACTGGGGGGGGGGGTTCACCCACCATACCCCCTTTACAATGGATTCTCAACTCCAGTGGGATGCATGTCAAGTTGGGAGAGAATCTTGTTAAAAAAAATTTACTCCCACACATAAAACACAAAAAACTGTACCCCTTCCCAACCTCAAACCCTACACCCTCCCCACTATAGTCAGCCACCCTCACCACCACACCACCCAGCCAGCTCAGCAGCCTCACATCACATCACCTTCCACACACCTTCCCTATCATTCCTCCTATTCTGTTCTCCCTTCACCCTACTGTCCTCCCCTCACTACCCTTTCAGGGTAGCTCACATAACTGGCATTGATATTGAGTCACTCGTATCCGAGTCACTCAACTTCAGTTGCCCTTTTTACGGGATACCACCTGTCTTTATTCTGCGACACCTTTCCAGTAATTGGAAGGGAAATGTGATCAGTGTTTAGTTACTCAAATGTCCACCTAAATGTCAGTCCAAGTATTACAAAAATGCAAAGCATGACAGTAATCAAACTGCTGTTACAGAACAAGAAAATTATTTAAGAGTATCATAAAAGTACAGTCAGTACTCATCTTCCATATCTTATCATATAACTAGATTCTACTATTTTTCTAGAATGAAGGTTTTGCAACACTCACAAATACTATGCTGGGTTGATGAGAAAAGAGGAAAAATATCACATTGTAATAAGCATTATTCTGCTGTTCTCAGAGGCATTCAAGAGGTTCTGCTGGAACCTTATACAAAGCTAACTGGCCATTAGGAAATACTTTGAATCATGTAACCTTTTATCACCATATGACTTTACAATTTCTAGATTAAAGTTATAATACAGTTATTCCATAATTTCTTTTTGTGATATAAATCTGGCAGAAATCAGATGAAAGAGAAATTCATACTGTGCCCGATAATGTAAATGATGATTCAATACACTGCAATAGAACAAAGAACAAATAAAACTAAGTGCGTTTTTTTCTTACTCTAAGAAGTCACTTAAAGCTTTATTATCTGAAGTCTGTGTTTCATCACAATTCCTTCCTAAGCACCCTGTTATTTCAAACAGTGAGGTTTCTGTATAGTAACAGGAGCAGGTGCCTTTTTAGGCCAGCAAACCAGTGGTATGTGTTTTGGCAGGTAGCATGAAGAATGCACCATAATGTCAGATTGCCTCATGACTAATGATGATCACTGTAAACACTTGGGTGCTGTTTGACTGCCTGGATGGTGGTCCCACCTAGTGACAACCCCTCCATGTGTTTTATCTCATCTCACCTTTCATATTCTACCAGAACTAAGATATGGATTCGGGAGACATTTGAGAATGTTTATGAGGGAAACGTGATGAACTGCAGTTATTAAATGACGTTGCCACAAAACAAAAACATAAATTAAAAAATATGTATTATCCTACTGGCTTTTTTGGTTTTATCTATGACAGAGAAGGCCTTGTTTAACATCTATTTGAAAGCTAAAGTATTAACTGCTTGGCATGTAATGATAACAGAATTCCTTGTTCACATTTTCTTTATACAGCATATCTTGGCTGTTATAACTCAGTTACAGTAATGATTGTTATTTGGGGCATTAACTGCGTAGTTTCCTCAAAAGAGCAGTAGTATATGACTGCAATGTGATATTTTTCTATGATTCATGATGTGGATTCTGAGGCCAGCAGGTTTGTAATAGCCCGGTTGCTAAGCCTGGGTAGCTTCATAGTTGAGATTTGTACTTCAGTGTGGCTTATCTTTGAAACATGTCTGGTGAAGCATAGTCATGTTTTGCCAAAGGCAGGAAACTTCCAACACACTTGTTAAAATGAAGGAGGATCATTGCATGAAAATGATTGCTTAAGCAAAAATATCCTAGGATCACAGGATGGGTAACTTGTGTAGCAGATATGTTTGCTCAATTACATGCTTTATCAGTAAAAAATATGTTGCATTACTTATGAGTTGCAGACTACTTTTCGGTGAACATGACACTTATAGTAATCATTCCTACTACCACAAAGACTACTAGGAAATAAACCTGATGAGGCTGCGAGACATGTAGCTATTCAAACTTTCAAACTATTCAAAACCATCTGGAATATTACTAGCAGAAGAAGCTTTAATAACTATCAAGAAAGTTATTTACATTGTCAATGTTTGTTGCAGTGGAATACATAACAGAAACTGATGGATAGCAATCTAAATCCACAAAGAAACAGTTTTAACATGAAAAGCTTCAGAAGAACTCCCCATAGTCTTAGAGTAAAGTGTAATGATTTAGCAAGAAAATGCCTTAATAAAATATCATAAAATGTAACTACAGTAAAGCTAGATATTTAAAATGCTTTTGTGTTTTCTGAAATCAAGAGATGACTAGAATATGTAGTCGCAGGCAGATAAAGCCACACATTAACACAAACACAGTACACATATTGCATGCTCATGGATATACAGTAAATGCACACAGAGACAGACATACAGTGGTGTCCCCCAGGATGAAACGCAATTCTGCACCATTTTGCAGTAGTCTGCAGAATGCTGCAGCAGACCTAGTGAATAAAGCAATATAATTCAATGGCAATTAGTCCCTTTTGTCATTCAGGAAAATGTGACACTACCAGGATGACGTGAATGCCATAGTTTCTTGCATGGCAAAGGGTCTAATTGCCATTGCAATTACATTGCTTTATTCAGTAGGTCTGTTGCAGCATACTGCAGAGTGCTTTAAATGTGGGTTTCATCCTGGGGGATGCCACTTTATACTGTACACAGATACAGTCACACAGAAATACATGAACACAAACATGTTAATTAATTTTTTAGCTATATCTTACATGGCAGTGTGGGACTAATCAAAATCCTTTGGGATCTGGGACTATTTTGTTGGGGGCCAGTGTGCCTCCATCTCCCTACCTGGTATTAGATGAAATCAAGATGCTAGCAGGGAGATATAACGTATTCTTGAGGTAATGCAACACAGGTCCATGTCCTCCAGTAGTCCTGGAGTGGGGCCAGAACCAAATTACTTATAGGCTATGATACTGTGCTTACTTAGAAGTATTATATTATATTGTATTATCCTGAAACACAAAAGTAGCCAACATGGAAAGTAGTTATTTCTCTCTCTCTCTCTCTCTCTCTCTCTCTTTTTCTGTATCAATCTCAAGAGACAGTCATACAATAAATCTGCACGACTCTATATGGAGAAATCTCTTTGAATGAAAGTTCACCAACACTGTAGTACAATAATTGTGTCCAGGATGCACTTTATATCATAATGACCATAAGTACATTGCCACTGCAGTGTAACACTTTGTTTTGCTGGAAATAAAGTGACAGGTGCGTGCATAACAATTTTCAATTTTATTAGCTGTTCAATCCAGTTCTTGTTCACAGTGCAGTGCTGATACTGTGCAACATGTTCAAATGACAATATAGCTTCCAAGAAATTTTTGCTTCATAGTATGTTCACATATATTTGTCACTGTGATGCAAAGTTTTATGCTTTGCTGAAGATCAAGTGCAGTGTGCTATGCAGGATGAATGTTAGGCTCCTTAGTGGCATAAATTCAGTTCAGGTTTGTACTACACTGAAAATATTGTGCAAAGCCTCCCATAAATAATTATCACTTCAGTATTGGAGCGTCATGATTAAAGTTACCTAATATGTGCTTTGCACAGCACTTTTCATTTTAATCATAAAACGCCATCCTAGAATTCATCATTCATAGCACATTGCACTTTATCTTCAGCAAAGCATAAAATGGTTGTATTGCACTGACAAATGTATATGAACATAATAAGCAAAAATGTCTTGGAAGCTATACTGCCATTTGAACATGTGTTGCCCAGTATTAGCACCTTACTATGAACTTGAACTGGGTTTGAACTGCTGTGATATTTGGAAATTGTTATATACAGCACCTGCCACTTTATTTCCAGCTAAGTGTGATATTGCAGTGGAAATGTGCTTATGGACATTATAATAGCAAGTGTATTTTGGACAAAACTAAGGTAGTAGGATGTTGATGGCTTTCATTCAAAGAGATTTCTCCTTATAGAATCACTGCAGATTTATTGATGACTGTTTTTTTAACATGAGATTGATACATAAAAAGAGAGAGAGAGAGAAAAATAATTAATTTCTGTGTCAGTTGCTTTTGTGTTTCTGGATGATACAATATAATATAAGATTTCTAAGTAAGCACAGCATAACAGCCTACCACTAATTTGGTGCTGGTCCCACTGCAGGGCTAGTGGAAGAAGTGGCCTTGTGTTGCATCACATTATTTCCCATTGGTAACAGATGCACTGGTTGGTTGAACCTGGGAGCTGGAAATAATTGTTTTTTTTGCAATATTTTTGGGGCCTCTATGCCTCAAACTTTATCCTTGCCAGTAGATGAAGCCAGAAAATTAGCAGGGTCATGGACCTAAATGCTTTTGCCCTTCATGGAGAAACTGCACATGGGGGTGTTCTATAGGCCAGTGGAGCAGGGTCCAAGGGTGATAGGTAACATGGGGCAGAAATTGAAGAAGGGGGCCATACAAGGTGAGGTAGTGGTAGTGGGTGATCTCAGCCTGCCAGGCACTGATTGAGACATTCATGATCTAGGAGCTGTAGAAGTCAGGTCCTTCTAGATATGTTGCAGGACTGCCTGATGGTGCAGCTGTTATGGGAACCTGCAAGGCAGGCTGCCATTTTCAATGAATAATTCCTTACTGTTAACTCAAGTGGAAATCATCATTTAATCTCTTCCATTGGGCTACCTATGTAATTTGCATTATGTACTTTATTTTTTCTTTGTACCTCAAAGTGCCTGTAGTACCTGCATGTCTGTACTCCTATTCCGCCCTGTCCTGGGTTGCACCTAGAAACAAGCCTTGGCTCAGTGTATCTTGCCCAGTTACCAAATTTTAAATAAAAATGAATAAATGTACTGTTCAACAATTCAGAAATAGTGAAGGAGAAAACATAGGAGAACCATTAGGGTCCAGTGACCATACCAACATATTGTTCGAACTGGCCATTGGCAGCAAAATACCCTCATCAAAGACTGAGGTCCTGGATTTCAGTATAGCAGTCATTAACCAGATGAGGAAATTAGTCCAGGGTAGGATGATTTGGGTGGCTGGAATCAGAGGTGTAGAGGAGATGTGGGGAGAAATTAAAGGGGCTGTTCCTGATGCAACAATGTCAAGCTTAAGGATGGTCACCAGGAGAAACAGATACAAGGGTCCAGATTGGTTCTCTAAGAAGGTCAGAGCGGCAGTGGGGGGGCAAGAAAAGGCCACCATTAGCTGTAAGAATAAGCAGGGGTATGAAGAATGGAGGGAGTACCAGGTGAAATCAAAGGATGCCAAGAATGCAGTCAGGTATTTAATAGCAGATATAAAGCTTTAAGTTGTAGAGGGGTTTAGGCATGTGGGAAAAACAGTTTTTAAGATATATTGCAGAAAAAAGAAGATGGAAGGAGGAATTGCTAGGCAAATAAGCATTTGTTAATGCCAAACATTGGCTGTGTATTAAACATTTTTTTGTTTGCAATTTGGACCCCGAATTTTGAATTCCTATCAATTTGAGCTTTGCCTGTCAGCTGCAATAGGAATAAGGAATGCCCCCCCTCCACCATGGGGACACTCTCTAACAATATAAGCAAGTTTATTGTCCCCATGTCTGCTCTTTAGTTTTCCTGATTTTCGTCTCCTGGTCCTGATGCTTTTCTTTTTTTCTTTGGAGTTTTCTTTTTATCTGTCACCTACTATTAATAATATTTCCTCTCTATTCCTCCACATGATATGTCTAATAGTGCTTGAGACCGAAGCGAAAGGAAAGACTGGGGTGTTGCTATAAGGGTAGTGATATAAATGACTTTAGGGAAAATACTAGTGAAAGTTTGGAACTGGTGGTCAGCAGACCCAGCAGGAAAACACAAACATACACACTCACACACGCACACTCACACACACACAGCAAAACTGCTTTACTCACCGCTCATCCCTCTTAAAGAGAGGTATGAATCACCAATCCAACTCCACAGCTTTGGGGATCCTTCCTTCACTGGTGAGGGTAGAGGAGCAATGCCACTTGCAGTGACTCAAGGCAAGGACTGCATTCCACACATTTATTTATTTAAGGGTTTTACCAGGCAGGCATATTGAGCAGAGTACCGCTCGATTCCATGCCAGCGGATACAGCCAGGCTCAGTGTCCACAACTACATCTGCACCTGGGAGTCTCCTGAGGGACTGGCCATGCAGAACTCATTTTAAAAGGAAACTGTCAACTCCTAGAAGAAAACCATAAAAGAATAAAAGAAATGACAAGGCAGAGGTACAAGGGATTAAGAAATGACAAGGTAGAGGTACAAGGAATGGGGGGGGGGTGCGGAATGAGTGGAAAATGAGCCAGGAGGTGGTAGAGAAAACAAAGTGCAGTGGAAGTGAGACAAGCCATAGAGCTGTGGAGTGGCAACAACAAGGAGTGGGGTTGGGACAACAGCTGCAAAGTGGTAGAGGGAATAGGGAGGAAGAGAGCAGCGAGAAACAACAGTGAAAAAACAGAAACTGGGAACATGACAGAGGGGACAGAAACAGAAAATGCAGACACAACAAAGAGATGGAGGAGCAGAGGCAAGAACAAAGGCAGACAAAGAAAACTATGAGGTGGTGACGCTGGGGTATTAAGCAACTCCAAAGTCAGTGTTATGTTTTGGGGTGGTGGCGGGCCAGTGGATGCTGAGGGTAGGGTAGGGTGCAGGGGACAATCACAGGGGAGCCAGCAACAGACATCAATGGACAGATTTCTTTTTTATAGACTGACAGGCACCAGAAGTTGAAAGCTGCTCAGATGTTGATGAAAATCAAAGGACCCAAGCCCTCTCTGATTGGAGCAACTTCAGTTCTTTTGAAGTACTTTCTGAAGTAGTTTCTCTTACTGAGCTCCCATCACATGGCTCCTTCTACTCCATGAGCATACCACTACCTTCTGCCTACCCCCTCCTACCTGCCCTCAATCCCCTGCTCTTCTCTCGTCTCCCTTCACCCCTCTGCTTCTCACTATTAACCCCTCTCTCTCAGTACCTCTGCTTAACTATCCACCCATAATCCTCTCCCTCTCCCCTCTGTCTCAGCATCCATCCATAACCATTTTCCCTCTCTTCTCCACTCATGGATCCTATTCTTCCTCCCCCCTTTTAATTATTTACCTCCCAGTCCTACCATCCTCCCCTCCACTCTGACCCCTAGTCACCTACATTGTCCATCTCCCTGTGATAGTCTCTCCCCATAACAACCAACATCTCTCCCTTCATCTGTCTCACACCTACCCCCTTCACCTTTTCTCTCCACCCTGCTGCCATCATGTTGCACTCTGGTTTTCTTCCCTCCTATTCCCTTCACTTCGAGCTCTTCTACAGGCTTCATCTCTCCATTCCCCTCCATCCAAAACAAAACCTACTCGCCATCATAGAATGGGTAGGTCTAACCAATATCTTCTCCTCCTCTTTCCTCCTCCATCTCATAGCTGGTGACATTCAACCCAAACCTGGTCCTTCCTTCCCCCTTCACTCTTAGCCTTAGCCAAAGGCCTTAGACATTGCCACCTCAGTGCAAGGAATCTGCTTCCCAAGCTTGATGCCCTCAAAGTCTGCATCTCCCAATATTCCCATGATCTACTCTGCATATCAGAAACCTGGCTCACTTCTAGAGTTCCTGATTCCCAACTATCTTTGCTGGACTTCAGCATCTTTCGGTAAGACCTTGGCAAATGAGGGGGTGGCATAGCCTCCTATGTTTGCCAAAACCTTTTCTGTTTCTGTTTGTGAGTCTCTCCTCTTCTCACATGAGCACCTTCTAATTAATATTAAGTTCCCCTCCTCCCTCACTATTTTTGTAGCAGTGATATACATGTCCCCCAAAATCTCTCCTCCCTCTGTTGTTGATAACATCTCATCCCTGGTCTCCCTAGTCTCTTCTGGTGAGCTTAGTATTCTTGGGGACTTTAATCTAAATTGGTTTTCTACAACCCTAAAGCCTATCATTGAAAAGATTTAGTCTCTAAACCTCTATCAACTACTCAAGGAACCCACCCGCCTAACCCACTCTCCCTCAACCACTCTCCTTTCTGGACCAGGTTCTCTCCTCCCACCCCCACCACATTGTTGCTGCTGGTACTCTTTCTGATGCCTTCAGTGACCATTACATGACTAATTGTGTCCATAAGGTATGTACAGTATGTCTCACTCTCCCTCTAACTTTCTCTGGCTTAGGTCTTTTAGGTCACTAAATACCATTGCCCTCCTCCATGACCTCTACTCCTGTGACTGGTCTGTCATATACTCTGCCTCTGATATTGACTTGGCTGTCTCCCTCTTCTGCTACATCTTAAACAAGGCTTTGAATACTCATGCCTCCGCCTAGAAGATGTAGAGTCAGATGCTCCCACTACCCCTGATATCTGCTGACATCATCCAGCTTTGCAAGTCAGGTTACCTCACCTGGGTGTGCTACAAATTCTCCTTCTCCTTCTCCCCCTCTGATCTCTACCTCTATAGGTCCCTAAGAAATGCCTGTACAAACGCCAATATATTGGACTTTATATTTACCAACATTGAAGATGGCTTAACAAAACCTAAAGTACTTCAACCACTTGATGATAGTAACCACAACATGGTTCAATTAGAAATAAATATAAATACTAATGCATACATAAATGGTAAAACAAAATTAAAGGATTATTATAAGGCAGACTATCAAAGCATTAGAAATTTTCTATCATCATGGGACTGGAAAAAAGAACTGTGTAATCTTGGTCTTACAGACATCTGGTTAAAGCTAAGACACAAAATAAACTAATGCATTGTACGACGGGTACCAGAAAGAAAGAAATACAATAATAATTGCAGAGTTCCACCGTGGTGGCATAAAACATCCAAAGGAATATATGCAAAAAAAATAAGTTATATATAAAATATAAAACAAAACCCTCTCTAGAAAATTGAAAATTATGTAAAAAAAGCTGCAAACAAAACCAAGACTTCTAAAAGAAAATCTAAACAGAAACTTGAAATAAAGCTATCTACTTTGGTCAAAGATAATAAGATAACATTTTATAAGTACGTAGGTTCAATGTGAAGAAACAGAAATACATTTGGACCACTTCAAACAGATAAAGGGATGGCAATAAAATAATTAGATATGGCTACTGAATTAAACATTTTTTTTACTGTGTGTAAGACTAAGGAACAAATTTGCACCAATAATATGAACTGCTGTAAGAAGAGGATTTTGTACCTTTGACATATCCAGAAGTAGAAGAAGCTATGTAAACACTAAAACCAAACAGCTCAGCAGGGCCTGATGGAATAACTCCAAACTTCTTAAAAGAACTGTCATCCCAATTATCTGGACCCATAACACTACTATTAAATGCTTCATTAAAGGAAGGACAGACACTGCCAGAATGAAATGAGGCCTTAGTCACTCCTATTCACAAAGGTGGTAGGAAACAAGCTGTTAGGAATTATAGACCCATAAGTTTGACATCTGTTCTAGGTAAAGTAATGGAGAAGTTATTACAACATAGAATCAGTACCCACTTGAAACAAATTGGATGTATTGGTATCTCCCAACATGTTTTTTTTTCCCAGGTGGCTCCTGTTTGACTAATCTTCTACAGTTCTTTGAACCTGTAAGTGCGGCCCTTGACAAAGGTATGCCAGTGGATATGGTTTTTCTAGACTATTCTAAGGATTTCAATATAATGTCCCATAAAATCCTTGTGGAACAACTGATAAAACTTAAATTCCATCTGATATAATTAGCTGAGTTATTTCCTGGCTCTACAATAGGAAACAACTTGTGGCAATTAGGGGACACATGTCTAAGTGGGGTCAAGCCACAATTGGGTGCCTGCAGGCTTCTGTAATTGGGCCCACCCTCTTTAATATACTTGTCTCAACCTATGTTCCCCCTAAGGGGTGAGCATGTGCGCCCACACAGCAGTCAGAAATAACCCGCACACAGCTTTAGTAGTAGCGCACAAAGCAGCTGACAGAGATCCTCATGTTAATTAAGTAGTGACTACAGTCATCATTCAGATTTAAGACTCAGACAGCAGGACATGAAAGTGAATGGGAAAGAAACATTGTATGCCCATCTCTGAGGCCACAACTCATTAACTTTAACAAGCCAGCAGTTAACAAGCCAGACATCTCGCTCTTGTTCCACTTATTGAACATTGGAACCGCTCTGCAAAATTCCAACCAATCGGGTTTGCAGTTACAGCAATGTTTTTAGCTTGACACCTCTTTTCAGTAAGACAGTACTTGGTAATGAACAGTACTCCCCTGCTGTTCACAGAAATGGCATGTTTCATTTGTTTGGTAGATTCCCCCCAACAATGAAATGCGAGAGATTCGCTGATATAGGGTGTATATTATAATATTTTAGTTTTAAAATTGCACAACTTCAGTGTAATCTGCCTCCTCCCCAAGCAGTGTCTCACATACAAAATGTGTTTATAATGGAGTTAAAGCCTCACCATTGAAAGCATGTTCATTTTTTTTTTCAGCATAAGACTGTACATATGTTTAGAGAGATGAGACTGCGCTTCTTTTTAAAACAGGGTCTCACATTATACACACATTTGAGATTCAATAAATCAGTGCTTGTAAAAGGTTGCCCATGTTGGCTACATGGGGATAGTAATTCTAAAATGGACAACAAGAAATAGTGAAACAAATGTCCTTTTCATTTAACTTCATAAATTCAGGCTGTTCTTAGTATGGATCCAGAATGGAAGAGAATTACAGTCTCCTAAATGCATCTCCTCTCTCATATCACACTGACTCACTCACTACATTGCAAAAATACATTTTAAAACCCCCACTGAGCTTGACAATACCCAGCATAGTTATTGTGAACCATATCTAGGGTAAATGACATCACATACAATTTTGCATGCATCCATCAAAGATCCCATTGCTAAGTACTGCTTTAAGAAGCTATCCAACCCTAAATGCCACATTGCCATAACAGTATTAAATGATGTACTTTTGGAGTTGGCAGAGTTGTCTAAGACGTTTCAGAAAGTGGTCTAAAAAGTTGAAGCTGTACAAATTGCTAGGGCAAAAATAAAAAGTTCAGAAGCCAGTACCTGGGTGAAACTGTTCATTGAGCCCACCAGTAAAACTGCTTTTGGCTAATTGCACAGCTGAAGTAAGCACAACAGCAATTTTGCAATTCATTGGCCTGTTAGGTGACCATCTGGACAGCTGATTTCCTGCAGGGGAGCTTTCTGACTGATCTGCCTTTGATTTTGCAGCAATGCCATATTGCAGCTTTGAGTCTGGCTTATCAAATATTGAGAGACTGTACAGCAAATATCAGGACTATTTATTTTTATCAGTGGACCAGGCAGAAATTGTTAGCCAGTACAATGACTTCAGATTTATAGTTGCTGAAAAAATAAAGGGAGGATCATTAAAATCCTTTACTGACATGATCCACTTTGCTTTGACTAATGTGCAATACGGCATGGTGGCTAAACTTATTGATGTATGTGCTACATTCCAAGCTAAACATGAAGCAATCATGAATAGAGGTTCCTACACAGTCTTATCATTCCCCAGAAGAGATTCTCCATAGGGAGGTGCAGAGTGAGAAAGCTATGATAGCACAGAGAAAAATCTTGGGAGTGATAGAAGATCACATACTGAAGCAGAGAGAAGTATGGCTGAGTAAGACCATAACTATCTTTGGGTGGAAGGTTTCACTCAAGGATTCTCATAGAAAAGTTAGGAAGATTTGTTGTTGCTCTTGGAAAGAGCAATAGGATTTTATGTCTCCAGAAACATGGTGGAGTCCATAAAGTTATATGGAGACCCTGAGCCCACAACACAAATTGATATTACATTTAAAAATCCTCATGCAGCTAGCAGCTTGCTTTCTCTGGCCAGCAAGCTGGATTGTTTGGAAATACATTTAGTTAACACGTTAGACTTGGGTGAAGTCTTTTCATGGTTTAAACAGACTAAGGATAGTCCAGAATCAATCTTTGAGACAGATAACCCCCTGATTGACTTTGGAAACCTAACTGACCCTAATACCTACTCACTGCTGATAGTTATTGATTCAGCCTGACAAATGCAGCCTGTAGATAATATCAAACAAATGAACTCTGAATGCCAGCTAGATTTGGATAAGGGAGCTGGGGATCGAGACATGGATGCCCTTCCTATACTTTCGTGGAATATTGAGGGCATCCATATTAAAATAATTGACCATGAAGTAGTGAGATTTCTGGATAATTTTGATATTACTGGAGTGCAAGAAAGATGGTGTACAGAACATGTAACTCCTAAATTGGCTGGATATTCTGTCTTTACTCTGCCAGCAACTAAAGATAAAAAGTTTGGAAGGTTTAAAGGGGGTATTTCTTTTTTTTACTAAATCTTTGCAAAATTTTCAGATCACTAACAATTCTACTAAGTCAGAGGGTATTTTGGCTCTAATGAGTAGCAAGGGACAGGAGAAGATCATTCTATGCAATATATACGTTCCCCCTCGCAGTACAGCTACTGATCCCACTGAACTTTTCATATAGGATCTGAAAATGTCACTTGACGAATTGTCAGAAAAGAGTATACTTTCTCCTATAATTATTTTGGTAGACTTTAATGCTAGAATTCCTTCCCATTTCTTGGAGGATGTATATTCAGATATGATCCATACAATATCTATAATTAATCCAAATATCTCATATACTAGGACTCCTGAGGATCTAAAATCTAACCTCAGAGGTAAGGAATTGTTAGTGGGCTTAGCCAGTAGAAATTTCTGTATTTTAAATGGTAGAACTCAGGTCGATCTAGTCGGATCCTTACCATGTAGAGGACCTACTGGCTCTTCAACCCCTGATTAGGTTTGGACCAATTTGGAAGCAGTAAAGCTGATCCAAAAGTTAGAGGTCATGGATAGATTGGAATCAGCATGCTGTGCTATTGTAATTAACATCAAATGCCCTTTTGGAACTTTAGGGAGTGAGGCACAACAGGAAGAGAGTCTGGAAGTCATAAACTAGAGAAGGATTGGATGGGAGCCGATTCATCAAGCTAGTTTCAAAGAAATTGTTAGTAGAGGAGTCTTAGGTAATATTCACGAGTTGGTCCTGGACAAAAGTAAGGCCTTTAATATTTTGGAGAATTGGGAAACTATTCATTCTTTACTTGGACCTAGATGTAAAACAACGTACCATCCTAGGTCCCTTTATAAAAAGTCTTAGTTCAATTCGATATGCCTACAGGCAAAGAAAGAGTTTGGAGGAAAACTAAGACAGCATAAGAAGAAAAGAAATAAGTCTGCAGCAAATTTTAAATTGCTAAAGACTGAAAGAGAAAAGTATAGGAAAATTCTTGAACGGGAGAGACATAAACATACTCAGGGACTTTAGGAAAAACTGAGGCAGGCTGTTTTGGATAGGGATGGAAATTTTGGAATATTGTTGCCCAGGGATATAATAGATATGCCAATAAGATTGAAGCCTGTATTACACCTGAAGTCTGGGCATCTCATTTATCCAATCTCTATTATTCTCATAATGAGCAGGAGACACCTGATGCTTTCAAAATGCGGGAGGATGAAATTTTTCCAAGACCTATCTTGATCACAGAGGACGAAATCTGGATGGCACTGATTGGCCTTAAGGCAAATAAAGCAACAGGGCCAGATGGGGTCCTAGGTGATCTCTATAAGGTTTTTACCAACTGATGGATTCCTTTTCTTCCTTTACTGTTTAATGGCCTGGTTCAGGGGTACTCTTGCCCTGCCAGTCGGGCAGGTAGTGTTATCTTCCCAATTGTCAAAAAAGAGGATCTGAATGACCCAAGGATGTATAGGCCTATTAGTTTGATAGATGTTTCAAAGAAGATTTTGTCTAGGATAATTTTGGGCAGATTGCTGTCATGGGTCAAGGAGAACTTAGTATTGAATGAGGCACAGAATGGTTTCTGGAAGGACTGTTCTACAGTACAACACTATTATGTGCTTCAGCACCTGATCTGGAAGTATATTAAAGTGAGAAAAAACAGATTATATTGCTGTTTTGTGGACTTCTCCTCAGCCTTCGACAGCATTAGTAGAAAAATCATTTGGGCTACATTAAGGGATCTGAAGTTGGAGGCCTCACTTTGTGATGTTATTAATAGACTGTATGAAAATATGTGAGTAAAGATCCAATATAATCAATATGGTCATCTAACTGATAGATTTGAGACAAATGTGGGGGACAGACAGGGGTGTATTTTGGCCCCCACACTATTTAACATCTACATTAATACAGTCTTGGATCAGCTAGGTAACCCAGATTTCCATACTGCAAAAATTAATGATCAAAGGATTGAGTGTTTAGGATATGCAGACAATTTAGTCTTGCTCTCTACTTCAGTCCTAGGTCTTAAAAGACAACTGGCTGCCCGACCTGATGGCGCTGAAGGTTGAGGCGCTGGACGCCACACCTCACGCCACGCCGGTGACCCGGGTTCGGGAACAGACTCGGGTTGCTGGGGGTCGGAGGGGAGGAGGATCGAGCATCCCAACGGATGCTCTCCTCCTCCAGGGGTGGGTTCCTGGGGTGCTGTATGCACCCGATGCCCTGGGACTGGTGAAAGCACAGGCACTGGGGCACAGGCGGCTAAGAGCCGGGGAGGGGAGGACATCTGGGCACTTGACAACAGCATGCGTCAGCACACCATCTGTCTGGACATCAGTCCTGCGTGCTGACGTCCTCAAGTGGGTAGAGGGAGAAAAACGGATAAACCTCTCGGTGGTCCTAGATGAAGACGACTCCACCCAAGACCACCGAACTCAGAACAGACCCCAAAGTGCAGAGAAGGAGGGAGGAGATAGGCACTCTAGGGGCAGATCCTGGGTTAGTGGCGTAAAGGGGATGAGCAGTCCGAAGGAGTGGACACCGAGGTAGGAAAGGGGGATAAATAAGAAGGTTAAAAAAAAAAAAGACAACTGGCTCACTTTGAATCTCTCTGTTCTCAAAGGAAACTAAAAGTTAATCTCAGCAAGACCAACAATGTAGTTTTTGGCTCTCAAACCAAGAATACGGTAGGCTTTAGGCTAAACTTTAACCATATAGACACTATTAAGTGTTATGACTATTTAGGTGCCCATTTTGCCTATAGCCTATCTTGGACCAAACATTTGGAGGCTATTCAATTTAAAAAGGGACCTTCTGTAAATGCCCTAAAGATATTTAACAGCAAGATGGGGAAGTCATCGGTGAGTGGGGTATTAAGAGTTTTTAATGCCAAAATAAGAACGATCATGTTATATGCCTCTGAAATCTGGGGTTATACTAAGGTTAGAGAATTAGAAATAATTCTGAATAAACTCTATAGATACATCTTAATATTTTTAAATGGAACTCTAAGCTGTATTCTTGCCTTGGAGGTAGGACAATGTTCCTTGACTTCTCTCATCTGTGAATGACAGATTCTCTTTCTGTTGAAACTTTTTCCTTTGCCCCTACAAAGATATCGCAGAATGTGTGAAGTGGACGCCATCAAATTGGCTAGCATGGTACATGTACATCCCTTTTTTCAACTTATTGAGGAAACAATAATGCCAGCTGTATTGGGCCACCTCTTGTATAACATTTACACGAGACCATTTGAGGAGATTAGGCAGGATATCAAATTGAGGCTTATTGACTTAAGACATAAATTCTTTCTGTGTTCAACTCTCCAAGCTTAAGCTATATGGATTTTATAAAAAAGTAAAGATGTCATGGGGATATGAGCCATATCTCTCTTTTTTTTAACCTGTCCTAAACAAAGAAGAATCTATACAAGATTTGGAACTGAAAACTATAATGCTTAATGCATTCATTTCAGACAAAAGAGAGGGGGTGCTTTTTCCATATTGTAAATGTGGAGTGGGGACTATAAATGATCTCAAACATGTGGTACTCTTGTGTCCTACGTATGAATCAATTAGGAAAAAACTGCTGGGGGATCTCGGCCTCCCCCTGGAGGATCTTTTGGAATATGTGTTTACTATGAAAGAGAAGAACATGGAAGAGATCTTTGCAAGATTCTTCATCTCAACTCATTTGTAAAGTTTATTAGGGGGACTTGAAGTTCTATGGAGGTTTATTATGTGAAAAGATACACTGTTAAATTGACTTGCACTGTAAAGATATTTAAGTTCCTTGTTGATTTATTTATTGTCTATTTATATTTGCTATGTATTTTGTCCTGATTTTAGTATACTGTAACTGCTTTATGTGGAACAATAAATTGTGCTACTACTACTACATTCCAAGCTTCTAGTGCTGACTGTGAAAGAGGCTTCAGCTTCATGAACTACATTAAGAGCAAATAAAGAAACCACTTGGAAGAAAGTCATTTAGATATGCTGATGCGAACAAAATTGTTTTTAACATCTGGTGGAAAAATGGATCTTAATAAAATATAAGTCCACTGGAAGAATGGGAAAGACAGGAGAGAAAAACAGTAAATGTTGATTTCTTAGCAATGCATCATCAGCAGCACCCCTTTTAGATGCATGCAAGACTCTTTAAAATGTACATAGTTTATACATGTTTCCAGTTCATACTGTTATGGCGCACAATGCACATCCAAGCTTCAGACTGTGTCAGAATGTATATTTATACTTTGCATTGAGTATTTGAGTGTTTGGTTACATTTTCTACTGTTTATTGGCAATAAAATATATCACTTGTTTGGGCCACCCAATTTGCACACATGAATCAATTTTTTTGCACAAAGTGCCACGCACACATATCAGTCGCTCACCCACAGAGACTAAAAATTAGAGGGAACATTGGTCTCAACCATACAGTTATCAAACAAAACATGGCTGTGCAAGTACGCCAATGACTGTAAGGTTGGAGGTATAATGCATGACCTACTAAAAGCGCAACAATTTCAGGAAAATGTAACACACCTTGAATATTGGGCTATAGACAATACGATGTATTTCAATGAAAACAAGTGCAAAGTTATGCATCTGGGTCATAATAATCCAGGTCATTTGTACACATTAAATAATGTAGTGCTTCAAGAAACCATTAATGAAAAAGACCTAGGAGTGAACAGGTCATGAAATCTGACATTTAGCAATCATACAAACAACATTGTTAAAAAATGTAAATGCATTCTAGGTTGTATTTTAAAGAGCATTAAAAGCAGACAGCCCAAGTCCTTATTCCGCTGTACTCTAGTTTGGTCAGGCCACATTTGGAATATTGCTCCCCCTTCTGTGCCCTGTATATGGTGGGAGAAAAGGAAAAGTTAGATTGAGTTCAATGAAGGGTAACTAAAAAATAACAAATATATACAACCTTGACTATGGTGAAAGACTGAAGAGACTAGGATTATTCTCTATGGACTATGGAAGACTCAGGGAAGACCTATGTTTAACCTTTAGATCATTTCTAAATAGTAACTGACTGTGCTTTAGAAACAATTGGTCTGGTAAGACATCCAAACAATAATAGCACTAAATCACACAAATTTAAATTGATAGGCAAAACTAACATAACTGTCAAAAAAAGTCAAGTGTTTCAGTCAAAGAATAATTACCACCTGGAATACCCTACCTAAGATTGTAGTTGACAGCAAAAATATAAACATATTTAAAAAGAGACTAGATGAATACATGGGTATCAAAAAATTCTCCTTCCACAATTTAAACACGGAATGGTGGCATGTTCACAAAAGGCCAATGGTCTACAGAACTTGTATTCTATCTGTGAATTTATGATTCTATAAAGTACTGTGTCCAGTTCTGGAGTCCCCACCTCCAGAAGGATATTGATAAGGTGGAGACAGTAAAAAAGAGGGCTGCTAAAACGGTGCAGGGCTTGCATCAAAACCCCTAGAAGGAGACACTCAAGGAACTGAATATGTACTCTCTGGAGGAGAGGAGAGAAAGGGGGGATATGATAGAAACATTCAAATACCTAACAGGTATTAATAAGGTTCGGGAAGGTAGCATTTTCCATGGAAAAAGAAGCTCAAGGACAAGGGGTCATGTTATGAAGTTGGGGGGGTGCTCAGAGGAAATGTGAGGAAATGCTTCTTCATGGAGATGGTGGTGGGTGCCTTGAGCAACCTTCCAACAGAGGAGGTGGATGCTAAAACAGTAACAGGATTCAGTCATGCATGGGATAGATTCATGGGGAATTTGGTAGTAAGGCAAGGGGAGGAGATGATTGGAGTTTAAGTAGGTTCTGCAGCGGCACAGTAGGAAGGGAAAATTGGGAAGACTAGGTGGGTAAAGCGGTCATTACCTGCCGTCAGCTTCTATGTTTCTATATTTTTATGTTTCTGTGATTTGTTTTTCTTTGGTTTTTAACATAAGGATGGTAGCAAAAGCAAACCAAGCAAGGATGAGAGTCCCAGACTTCAAAAGGGCAGATTTAATAAAAAAAGGGTGAATAACTCAGTGATGAACTAACAGGGGATATGGCCTGAGTGGAGTGGAGGAACAATGGAAAAATTAAGTGATGGCATACTGAAGGCAATAAACCTCAGTGCAAAAGAAGTAAACAAAAATAGGAGAAAAAAATAGACCACTGCGGTTCTCAAGGGAAGTAGCTGCAAAGGTTAAGGCTAAAAGCATTACATTCATGAGGTACAAAGACATGCAGAGGGAAGAAGATAGGGAGGTATATCAGATACACACCCTTGATTGGGTGGTCCCAGGCTTGATCCTGAAGTGTGGTGCACTCTCTTCTATGGCTGCCGCCCACCTCTCTGCTGTCCACTAGCTCTCCAGCTCAGATATACACTCTTGACCAGGTGCTCCCCAGCTTGATCCTATGGTGTGGTGCAGTTCTCCCCTATGACTGCCGCCCACCACTCTGCTGCCTGTCAGCTCTCCAGCTCAGACACAAGCCCTTGACTGGGTGCTTCCTGGCTTGATCCTGAAGCGTGGTGCACCTCTCTCCTATGGCTGCCACCCACCTCTCTGCTGTCTGCCAGCTGTCCAGCTCAGATACATGTCCTTGACTGGGTGCTTCTAGGCTTGATCCTGTGGCATGGTGCAGTTCTCCCCTATGGTTACCACCCACCTTTCTGCTGTCCACCTGCTCTCCATCTCAGATACATGCCCTTGACTGGGCGCTCCCCAGCTTGACCATGTGACACGGTGCGGCTCTCTGCTATGGCCGCCACCCACATCTCTGCTATCTGCCAGCTCTACAGCTCAGATACATGCCCTTGACTGGGTGCTTCCCAGCTTGATCCTGTGGTGTGGTGTGGCTCTTCCCTACAGCAGCTTCCAACCTCTCTGCTGTCTGCCAGCTCTCCAGCTCAGATACACCCTTAACCTGGCACTCCATAGCTTGATCCCGTGGTGCGATGTGGCTCTCCCTAATGGCCGCCACCCACCTCTCTGCTGTCCACCAGCTGTCCAGCTCAGATACACCCCTTTGACTGGGCACTCCCCATTTTGATCCTGTAGCTTGGTGCGGCTCTCACCTATGGTGGGCCCCCACCTCTCTGCTGCCCACCAGCTTTCCTGCTCAGGTACGGCTCAAGAAATAGCACCACTTTGAATTCTGGCGTGCAATCATCCTCAACTCCTTCATAGGTTATCCTTACTCCGATGCAGCACTGAATCTAATTAAATCTCCTTTGATTAGCTCCTGCTGTAATTTTATTGTCTATTTTTCTTGTACTCACAACATTTAGTATGTGCTTTAATCAGACTACTGTACTTGAATTGAATTTTTTTATGTATGTATTAGATTGTTTACAGTATATTTCTTCAGTTAGTCTATACAGCAATTGTAACTGTGTAAGAGTAGAACTGTATTTTTTAATATTGACCAATCACAGTGTAAGAGTAGAACAGTATTTAATATCTGGACAATCACAGTGTCTGATCTATGCTTCTTGCTACTGTGTATCTAAGCTATGTAGTAGCATAGTCTCTAAAGATTTTTAGCTGTGCTAATTAGCCTTATATTTTCTTTTTCTTTTCTCTGTGCCTTCTTTTCAACTGTGTTTCTTCCCTCGCCTTCCCCCCAGCTCTGTATCTTTTTCTAACTCTGACTCTGCTTACACACCCTCCCACTTCTATTCCTACATCCTTAAACTGCCCCTCTTTGCTTTGTCTAGCTTCTCCTATCTGATGCCCCCCTGCTGGCACTGTGTCTCTTGTTTCCTCTGCCCCTGGATTCCCAAAACAGCTAAATAATCTTTTCTCTCCCCTGCTCTCTCCTAGATACACGCCCTTGATTGGGCGATCCACAGCTTGATCCTGCAGTGTGGTGAGGCTCTTCCGTACAGCTGCTGCCCACCTTTCTGCTGTCTGCCAGGTCTCCAGCATAGGTACGTCTCAAGAAACAGCGCCACTTTGAATTCAGGTGCACTTTCATCCTCAACTCCTTGATTGGCCATCCTTTTTCTGATGCAGCACCAAATCTAGCTAAATCTCCTCTGACTTGCTCCTGCTGCAGTTTCACTGTCTATTTTTCTTGTACTCACAGCATTTAGAATGTGCTTGCAATAAAGCTACTTGACTTGAAATTTCTCCTGCCTCCCCTCCATCGCCCTTGGCACTCTAAATATGCTTTCTCCCAAAGAAGGCTCCTCCCTATTCCCTCTACCTATCACCCATTGTTGCCACTCTAGGCAGCCAATCACTCTTAAAGGGGTGGTCCCTGATAAGATTATTACTTTATCTACCCTCTCCTTACACTACTCCTCTGCTTATTTACACAACCTGTTTGGGAACATAATGAGCTCTAGGCTTTGGAACCGATCCTGGCTGTACTGCTTTGCCCTGATCCCCCTAGTACTGCCATACTAGCTTACTACAAAAACTCTCAACATCGTGTTTAGTTGTACACAGAGCTAACCTACTTGGCTGTATCACTGAGCTGCACAATGTGCCTATTCTTAATTAAGGTTTTTCTGTTCCTAGTGCTGGTGCTGCAACTCCCTACACATCTGGGTCACAGTTGGCATGTATATGACAAAAAGCCACCCTGCCATGCATTGTGTGGTACCTCTCAACATCCCACTGGCAGCGACCTCATCTTCTGGTGGTGAACTCAATGTTTTTAGGTGGCTTGCACTACTGGAGAACAGCATGTACCCCTTCCCCATGTACAACTAAACATGTTCATATTAGCTGGAAAAACTACCAAACATAGAGCAAATGCCCACACCCACTCTCGGGCCATAAAACAACTAAAATGGCAAGCAATGAGACTGGCCTGTCTGCTATTAATGTTGTCTAGCAATATTCATCCTAAACCTGGACCTGCACCAAAAACACCTGTACCTATAGTGAAGGATGGAGTCTTAACTATTGCTTCCATTATTATCTGTAGCATCCTGGCTAAATATGACTCTTTGCAGGCATGAATTGCTCAATACACCCCAGATGTTCTGTTTGTAGTAGAGACCTGGCTTAACCCAAGATTCCCAAGACCTGGAAATCCTGCTGGGAGGATATATGTCATTCAGGTTGGATAGATCTGGCAAGTGAGGTGGAGGTTTTGTCATTTACATCAGGGTCTCCCTCCAGGGGCATGCACTTCCACCCCCTACTATTGGGAGTAATACCCAAATGCTTGCTATAAAGTTACAACTTGGCAAGCATGGCAAATGCCTCATGATAGTCTCAGTGTACATAGCACCCAAAGAGCAGGCTGCAGGCTATAAGTAAATCCTGGAATATATCACTGAAATATGCCACATCTCAGAGGTTCTGATAGTAGGGGATTTTAACGTAAATTGGTTATCCCCTGTGGTGGCTCCCCACAAAGATGTCATGTCTTCCATCAACATGACCCAACTAGTGTAGTCTCCCACCTTGGTGAACTATCGAATTGGTTGTAGTACTCTGATTGACTGGTTAATAACCAATCCACCTGGCAGAATAACTAGTACAGTTCTACTGCCAGATGTCATCAGTGACCACTCTCCCCCATCTTCTGTACTTGGACAAATAAAACACCCAGAGTTCCTCCCAAAACAGTTAACTCAAGAATGTTAAAAAAAGGACATCTTGGCTTACTCAAAGTGCACCTCAGACAGCAAGACTGGCCAGGAGTCTACACTGCAGAAGATGTCGACTTTGCGCTTGAGAACTTTGTCAATACTTGTAATGCATCCTGCAACTTCTATGCCCCATACAAAAAAGAGGAAGTATGAGGAACAAGTAAGTCCTGGATCACACCATTGCTCATTGAACAAATGAAGGAAAGGGAAAACCTGTGGCATATGGCTAGAAGTACAGGGTCCCACATTGACATCCAAACCTACAAAGCAGCATGTAATAAATGCACATCGACTATCCAGCAAGCAAAAAGTCACTACTTCAAAAATGAATTAAACAACTCATGGAGTGACAGCCAAACATTTTGGGACAGCATTAAGTCCCTTACTGGTAAAGCTAGTAAAGTGCCACCTCAATGTCAACAGTATCATAACCCAGGACCCCAAAGAAATTGATAACACTTTCAATAAGGCCTTTACTGACCTTAGTGAGGTCCTATCCCCAGACTTCCTAGTTCTACAAAGGGATACTATTCCACATAGCAATGCAAGGACATTAGTAAGCACACTTCCCCCCTTCTACCCCAAGATTGTCACCAAATTTGAGGCTAAAGATGTCTCACTCAGGTACTTGGGAAATCAAGTACCAATAGCAACATGCTAGCCCTTAAGCTACTAACACTGTCCCTTGATGTGGTACTCCCTACTCTAACTTGAATCTTCAACCTATCAATTAGGACCGCAAAATTCCCCCAGTTCTGGAAAGCGATGGTGGTTACTCCTGTCTTCAAAAGTGGAGACAGAACCACTCACTCCAATTACTGTCCAATTTCTATTCTACCTCCTCTCTCAAAAGCCCTTGAGAGAATTGTCTATAACCAGCTTGTAGACTATCTTGACAAATATATGCTACAATGTCAGCAACAGCAGTTTCAGGAAACAACACAGCACAACAATAGCACTAGTGGAGTTCACAGGCTACATCCATGAGGCACTTGATCAAGGACTCTTGGTGAGGGCTACCTACATTGACCTCACCAAGGCCTTTGATACAGTCAGTTATGAGTTACTACTATGTCAGTTGGCCAGTATAGGTCTTTCTACTGAATCCATGGGTTGGTTCTGGAGCTTCCTCACAGGAAGTGTGAAACAAGTAAAAATACTTGATGTTGTCTCTGATCATCAAAATGTTTCTTCCGAGGTCCCCCAAGGGTCAGTCTTGGGCCCCCTGCTGTTTTGCCTGTTTATAAATAACCTCCCTAAGGCATGTCTGGAAAATGTCCTTTTGTTCACAGGTGACACCGTGCTGTTCTTTAGTCATTCAAACCCTGAATTCCTTGAAAAATCAATGCAGGCAAATTTCATGGCAGTGGCAGCCTGGTTCCGCAAATCCAAGCTCCTCCTAAACTACAAGAAGACAAAGACAATGCTGTTTGCTTCATTACATTACAGAGACAGGTCTCATCACCTCAAGATTCTAAACAATCAGAACACTCTGTTAGAGATGGTCAATACCTTTAAATACCTAGGGATCACTCTAGACTGCTCCCTCTCATTTGTGCAACACACTGACCAAGTAGCCAAGGCTGTGCACTCGCATATTGGCCAGATATATAGGCACAGACACTGCCTCATGGATGGTGCCCTTAAGCTAGCAGTCTGTAGCTCAGTCCTGTCAGTAAGTGACTATGGGTTGGTTGTCTATGGGGCAGGAACTGAAACAGCTCTTAGGAGAATCAAATTACCCCAAAACAAAGCCTGTAGGCTTATATTAGGTGCTCACTGGTTAACCCCTACCTGTGAGCTCTACACTAGATCTGGATAGCTCAACCTGCAAAACAAAGGTCAAATATCAGGTTTTCCTTCTTGCTAAGAAGTCCACCCTAGGCCTTTCACCTCATGGTGTACTGGGACTCCTCTGTCTACAGGCAAACTAGGGGTACTAGCGATAAGCTACTTCAAGTCCCTTTCTACCAAACATCACAAGGGCAATGGTCTTCCATTTACAGAGCCCCAAAATGGCTTATCTCGCTCAACGATGACCTTCTATCAGAACCCAAACTTGGCTCTTTTAAGTCTAAACTTTTTGCTTACCTAGTTTCCACCAGTACATTCAACTGTGATAACTAATGCAAACACTTCTTCCTTTTGGGACATCTACTCATCTGCAGCACTTATACCCTACCCCTCAACCCAATCATACCCTGCTGTTAGCCTCACCTTGCTCCCTGCTCACCACTACCCTACTGGTTCAGCTGACCCTAACAGTGGTTTACATAACATTTTCCATGAGCTACCCTCCTCCTTACCACCCCCGTGTCCACTTCCCCTTCTCCAATTGCACTGACAAGATCCTCCAGGTGACTCCTTTACATTCATCCTACTCCTCCTCATCTGTATACGTGTCCACTAGTAACCTCATTCCAGTCCTTACCACTGTGTCTGCCACTGTTTGCTCCATTTGCACAGACAAGACCCCCCATGTTGCTCCTCTACATTTCCCCATAACTCCTCTTCCTCTGCATTTAAGTCTAACTATCCCTTTAGCTGCTGCTCCCTTACAATACTACTTCTTTCTGTAGTAATCTGGGCCTCTCCCTTCTTTTTTCTCCTCTCTCCTTTCTCCTTCTGTTTCCTTCTATGATTCAGGTTCTCTGTTGCTGTACTGATTGTAAGCAATTCTCGGGTTTATGATTGTATCTTTCTGTCTTTAAACAATTGTTTATTCAAACCATCTTAACTTTGTACTGTATGCTTATTTTATTTATCAATGATGTGGAACCTTTGTAAATGAGCTGTTAGCTCAAAGGTATTAATTCCGAGATACAATTAAATAAATAAATAAATAAAAGCATAGGAAAGCAGGAAAAGCAGTGCAATGTGCAAAGGAGCAAACTGAGGAAAGGACAGTGGAAGATTAGGTTTGCTGGCAAAGGCACCTACCCTCACCTGAGCTCTTTTCTTCTAGGTTTGCTTGTAAGGACAGAGCAAGGAACAACATTATCAGAGCAAGCAGAAAGATTAAGGCTTCTTTTTGCTAGGCAGATTAACTGTGTGTTGTTATTTTCGTTTGTGCTCACAAGATTTAATACTGTTTTTTGCTTACATTTTACTGCTGTAATCTTCTCTGATTCAAATTGCTGTTGCAAGGTATACCTTCTGCTGCATTATTACAGTGTATGCCTACAGGATTGTTACTGTTTTGTGCTTACAATTTATTGCTGTAATCTTCTATGATTCAAATAGTTTTTTTGCAAGGTATATCTTCTAGAAACATAGAAACATAGAAGTTGATGGCAGATAAGGACTGCAAGGCCCATCCAGTCTGCCCATTTTTTTTACCTTTTGACTGTGCCATGGGCCTGTGCTCTGCCAATGGTCTATCTATTCATACTCATCTTTATTGCTCCCTTATGTCTGTTCCATGCCAGTTTGAAGCCCTACACTGTATTCATATCCACCACTTCCTGAGGTAGGCCGTTCTATGCATCCACCACCCTTTCTATGAAAAAGAATTTCCTCACATTCTCCCTTAATCGGCCTCCCTCTAATCTCATGCTGTGTCCTCTTGTCCTGCTATTTTTCCTTATATTGAAACATATTAGACTCTTTCACCTTCTTAATGCCCTAAAGATGTTTGATTGTTTTGATCATATCACCTCTCTTCCTCCTTTGCTCTAGGGTATACATATTGAGCTCCCTTAATCTGTCCTCATTTGTTTTGTGATACAGTCCCTGCACCATTTTGGTTGCCCTTCTCTGAACTGTTTCCATTTTGTTAATGTCCTTGTGCAGGTGTGGCCTCCAGTACTGCACACAGTACTCCAGATGGGGCCTAACTAGTGTCTTGTAAAGAAGGATTATTACCTCCCTCTTACAACTTGTGATACTCCTACTAATAGACCCCAACATCTCCCTAGCCTTACCTACTGCTTTAGTGATCTGTTTGGATGATTTTAGCTTACCTGTGATGATGATGATGCCTAAGTCTCTTTCTTCCCCCCCTTGTAATTTCCAGCATATTCCCATTTTTTTACCTTGAAATGGGATGATTTAGTTCTAGTGGCCAAATTGAACCATACCACTGGCCCCCAGGTAACCTTCTACCTGGAGTTCTGTGATCCTTTCCCCGTTTAGTCATTACTAGATCTAGGATAGCCCTGTCTTTTGTGGGTTGTTCTACCAGTTGTTTGAGGCCCTCCCTCAACAGGGAATCCACTATGTGTCTAGTTCTGGCAGATGTTCCTGCTGGTATTGACCGATCTGTATCTGGCATGTTGAAGTCTCCCATTATCAGAACCTCCCCTTTAGCAGTCATGTTTTGTATATCTTCTAACAGTAATGTGCCTGTGTCCTCCTCCTGGTCTGGAGGACTGTAGACAACCCAGTTCATATGGCAGTCCCATTTCCCTGTTTTCAGGGTGACCCACAGTTACACAGAAACATAGAAACATAGACTTTGATGGCAGATAATGACTGCTTGGCCCATCTAATCTGCCCATTTCCCTACCTACTGGATAAGCTGCAGATTCTAGTTAACCAACAGCCTACTTCCTCCTACCACTCACTATAATTGCCTTATGTCTGTCCCATTTTGGCTCCTTATGTGTATTCTGAATTTCTGTAGCTTGGATGTTTTAATTGACATAAAGGGCCACTCCTCCCCCTCCCCCTTTTTAAACCTCAGTCTCTTTTGAACAGTACATAGCCGGGTACTGAAGTCTCCCAAGTGTGATTACTGGCGAACCATGTTTTGCTAATGGCTACTATGTCCAGTTTAGCTTCTATCATTGTTACCTGCAGGTCTGGGATCTTGTTTCCCAGACTGTGAGCATTTGTGAACGTGATTTTCCATTGGCCACATTTCAGTGTGTTAGCTGTTGGGCAAGGTTCGGCATTTCCCCTGTGAATCATATGGGGAGCCAGACCTTTTTCCTTACTCGGTAATGCAAATGAACTACAAACATGATGAACTCCTGTTTGATCACTAGCTGAGGGGGGAGGTGTATTCTTCCCATTCTAAGGTATCGGGTGCTGCATCCCTCTCCCCATTTTCTAGTTTAAATGTTCTGCAAAGACGTCAAAATTCTACCCCAATCCATTGACTCCCTCCTTAGTCAGATGCAGTACATCAAATTTAAAGAACTTTCACTCCAAAAACTGTTGCCAGTTACTTACATATTTGTGTCCTTTTTCCTGGCATCGGCTCTTGAGCCACATGTTTAGCTCCCCTGTCTCCCCTTCTCTGACCTTCCATCCATCTGCCTCCTCTCCCAGAATGACAGGATCTCAGAGAAAGAGATGCCAGACACAATGGATGACATTTTGTCACTCAGCCTGATCAGGTTCCTTGGTCTTCACAACTGATTAGCTGGAGAGATCGTTAGTCCCTATGTGTACCAGGACATTGATGTTTTCTCCTGCTTCCTGCACAATTTTAGCAATGCAGTCAGTGTCTCTCCACACTGATGCATCTGGGAGACATCTGACCATTACTCCCAGCTGGAGGTATGTATCACCTCCCCGAATCATGGAGTCTCCTATGATCTGAAGTGTTTTGGATTTCCCTTTTGCTTTTTTGTTTTTGTCCTTGTTTCTGTTACTGTTTAATTTTTCTCTGTAGCAAAGTGTTTTTTGCAGGGTATATCTTATGTGAAATTGTTACAGGTGGCACTTGCAGGGCTTACAGTTTTATCTATCATTAGGCTAAGCTTTTGGGACTACTGCATTTCTTGTTGATTGATTGTTTCTACTCTTACCTCCTTGTTTTATTTTCATCCGTGGTTCTTCTTTTTCGGCAGGGGAAGGGCCTACCACATATCCCCATCCCCGACTACCCCATGCTACACTCCTTCTGTAGAGCAGTACAGCTGTGACATTTCCTGTAACAAAGCAGAAAGGAGAGGATCAGAGGGTTATCCACACAGTGACCTCACTTACATGGGCACAAGTAATATAACTTGTTATGACAAGTTACAAAAAAAAAAAAAATGAAACTTTTGCTTTCATTTTCCTCCTTCCAATTATTCAAAAAAGGTTTTAAACTCAACAACTCAAGTGGAATGGATATTATTAACTGCAGGTACTGAGAGACACTTTTCAAAAGGCAGTTATACAGGATTTAGGATGCTGTCCTACATGCTGGACCATTGACAATCTAAGGGCTCAACTCCTAGCAGCATGGGCAGAGTTTGCACGCCTCAAATTACATATTCAGGAGAAAATATATTATAAGAACCACCTGCCATTTCCCCAACATCCAACTGAAGCTGCAGAGGATAGTTAGTCCGGGAGGTTGGCAGGTAGTTAGGAGGGGCAAATCGGGTGCCCCATCACTCAATGGTTTCCAGTGTATCACAGCTACAATTCATATAAAAACTACAAACATGTATCTGCCTCTATCTCCAAAAGCAAACAAATGGGCAGAGGACACTGCTGCACAGGAGTTGGCACAACAAAACTCACCCAAAACAGGGACCAAAACAAAAAAAAAAGCAAAAAGGAAATCCAAAACACTTCTGATCATAAGAGACTCAATGATTCGGGGAGCTGATATCTACCTTCTGCCGGGGGTAATGATCAGATGTCTCCCATGTACATTGGTGTGGACAGATACTGACCGCATTGCTAAAATCATGCAGGAAGCATGAGAAAACATTGATGTCTTGGTACACATAGGGACTAATGGTCTCTCCATCTGGTCACTTGTGGAGACCAAGGAACACCTGACCAGGCTGGGAGACAAACTTTCATCCATTTCACCTGGCATCTCCTTCTCTGAGATCCTAGCAATAGTTTTTGGAGTAAAAGTTCTTTAAATTTGATGGACTGCCTCTGACTAAGGAGGGAGTCAGTGCATTGGGGCAGAAGTTTGATGTCTTTGCAGAATATTTAAACTAGCCAGTGGGGAGTTGAGTGCAGCACCTGATACATCGAAGAAGAAGAACATCCCTCCCCCCTCCGCTAGCGATCAAACAGGAGTTCAGCATGTTTATAGTTCATTTGCATTACCAGGTAAGGAAAAAGGTCTGGCTCCCCATACAATGCACCGGGGAAACACTGGACATCACCCAACAACTAGCGCACCGAAATCTGACCAATGGAAAATCATGTACACGAATGCCCACAGTCTGGGAAACAAGATTTCAGACCTGAAGGCAACAATGACAGAGGCTAAACTGGACAAAGTAGCCATTAGTGAGACATGGTTCACCAGTAACCACACTTGGAAGACTTCAGTACCCAGCTATGTACTGTTCAGAAGAGATCAAGGTGCAAAAATGGGAAGGGGGAGTAGCCCTTTACATCAATGACAATATCAAAGCTACAGAAATTCAGAATACACATAAGAAGCCAGAAGAACTGTGGGTCACCTTGGAAAAAGAAAATGGGACTGCCATACAAATTGGGTTGTCTACAGGCCTCCAGACCAGGGAGAGGACATAGACACATTACTGTTAGAAGATATACAAAATATGACTGCTAAAGGGGAGGTTCTGATAATGGGATACTTCAACATGCCAGATACAGATTGGTCAATATTAGCAGGAGCATCCACCAGAACTAGACACATAGTAGATTCCCTGCTGAGGGAGGTCCTCAAACAACTGGTACAACAACCCACAAGAGACTGGGCTATCCTAGATCTGGTGATGACTAATAGGAAAAGGATCACAGAACTCCAGGTGGAGATCACCTGGTGGCCAGTGACCATCACATGGTATGGTTCAATTTGGCCACTAGAACTAAATTATTCTATTTCAATGCAAAAATGTGGGACTTCAGAGGAGCTGACTTTGATAAGATGGCCAACAGCATTAAGCTAGCCCTGGCAAGAAGAAATACAGGTGATGGGGTAAAGCCAAAGTGGGCAAGCATTAAGGATGCGATACTTGAAGCACCATCCCATTGTGTTAGGGAGAAAAGCATGAGCAAAAGAAGGAGGAAACCACTTTGGTTCTCAAAAACAGTAGCAGAAAACGTCAGAGCCAAAAGACTGGCCTTCAGGAAGTAAAAGGGAACACAGCAGGATGAAGATAGGGATGCATACCAAACTTCCCTAAGGAAAGCAGGGAAGGCAGTAAGGCAGGCAAAGACCCAAACTTGAGGAAACACTAACACAAACAGTGAAAGAAGGGGCAAGACTTTCTATAGATACATTAGTGAAAGAAGAAAGTCCAGAGGGGGTATTGCTAAGATCAAAGGGGATAAGGAGGAGTGTGTGGATTAGGACCAAGGAAAAGCATCTATCCTTAATAGAAACTTCTGTTCAGTATTTAC
The DNA here is from genome assembly GCA_016271365.2 of Neoceratodus forsteri. Taxonomy (NCBI): domain Eukaryota; kingdom Metazoa; phylum Chordata; order Ceratodontiformes; family Ceratodontidae; genus Neoceratodus; species Neoceratodus forsteri. The sequence goes on along the minus strand of CM057449.1, from coordinate 775,427,645 downwards.
TGAAGAGAAGGTAGGGCAGGGCCCATAGCTCAGCACCATGGACACAGGGGGGAGGTAGGTGTACACAAGTCAGTTCACAAAAGAAAGAGTCCTACAAGAACTTGCTAAGCTCAGGGTGGACAAGGCAATGGGACCTGATGGCATACATCCCAGGGTACTAAATGAGCTAAGGGTAGAACTAGCAGATCCATTATCAGAACTGTTTTTTTCCCCAATTGTTTAACCAGGTGAGACAAACTAAACTGAACACTTGTTTACAGGTGCAACCTGGGAGCACAGGGAAGTTAAGTGACTTGCTCAGAGTCACACTGTATGCAAGTGGGGGCTCTGGGATTCAAACCCAGGTCTCCAGATTTGCAGCTCAGAGCCTTAAACCACTGCGCTATACTGCCTTTCATTTAGTTTAGTGAGTCTCTGAGCATAGGAGAGGTCCCAGAAGACTGGAGAAGAGCTCAAGTGATCCCACTCCACAAGATTGGTAGCAGGGAGGAGGCAGGGAACTACAGACCAGTCAGTCTTACCTCAGTAGTGGGTAAGATTATGGAGGCACTCCTTAAGGAAAGGATAGTGCAACACATGGAATCCATTGAAGCACAGTATCCAAGACAGCATGGGTTTACAACAGGAAGGTCCTGTCAAACTAATCTCAGATTTCTTTGACAGGGTAACCAGAGTGGTGGACCAAGGGAGTGCAGTTAATATTACCTACCTTGACTTCAGCAAAGCTTTTGATATTGTTCCACATAGAAGATTGAAAAATAGGATGGGTAGGCTTCTAGTGGGTCAGAAGTTGGTCAACTGGGTGGCAAACTGGTTGGCGGGCAGAAAACAGATAGTGGTGGTAAACAGTATATAGTCAGAAGAGATGCAAATCACAAGTGGGGTACCTCAGGGATCAGTCCTGGGCCCAGTCCTCATCAATATCTTCATCAGTGACATTGCAGATGTACTGGAGGGTAAGGTTTGTTTGCTTGCAGATGACACAAAGATCTGCAACAGAGTAGATGATCCAGATGTGGTGGGCAGAATGAGAAGAGATCTGGAAAACTGGCAAAATGGTCATAAGAGTGGCAACCGAGATTTAACGCAAAGAAGTGCAAGATCAGGCACATAGGGAAGAGAAACCCTGAAACCACCTATTGGTTGGGAGGGGAGTTGCTGGCAATCACAAGGGAAGAAAGAGACTTGGGTATCATCATCATCACAAATGACCTGAAATCATCCAAGCAGACCATTAAACCAGCAGTAGGTAAGGCTAGGGGGGATATTGGGGTGTATTAGTAGGGGTATCACAAATTGTAAGAGGGAGGTAATAATCCCTCTTTACAAAACACTGGTTAGGCCCCATCTGGAGTACTGTGTGCAGTACTGGAGGCCGCACCTTCACAAGGACATTAACAAAAAGGAGGCAGTCCAGAGAAGGGCAACCAAAATGGTGCAGGAACTGCATCAGAAAACATATAAGGATAGATTAACGGAGCTCAATATGTATATCCTAGAGCAAAGAAGGGAGAGAGGTGATATGATCAAAACATTCAGACACCTTAAGGGCATTAAGAAGGTGAAAGAGTCTAATATGTTTCAATATAAGAAAAATAGCAGGACAAGAGGACACAACATGAGATTAGAGGGAGGCTGATTAAGGAGTAATGTGAGGAAGTTCTTTTTCACAGAAAGGGTGGTGGATGCATGGAAAGTCTACCTCAGAAAGTGGTGGATGTGAATGCAGTGCAAGGCTTCAGACAGGTATGGGATAGGCATAAGGGAGCAATACAGATGAGTATGAATAGATAGGCCATTGACAGAGTAAAAGCCTATGGCACATTCATAAGGTGAAAAAAAATAGGCAGACTGGATGGGCCTTGTGGTCCTTATCTGCCGTCCACTTCTATTTTTCTATGTTTCTATAGTCAAAGGAGTAACTAAGAGGGGGATAATACTTTTTTAAAGTAAATAAGTAAACAAAGGAAGACTATGGAAAAATTGTGAGGTTAAGAAGGGCGGGGGGGTATGCAAAGGAGGATCAGAAAAAAGCAGATATCCTGAATAGATACTTCTGTTTGGTCTTCACAGTGGAAAGAGAGGGGGATGGACCACATGAAAACAGCAGGAACATCAGGAGGAAGGAGGTAGACACAAGTTCATTCACAGAGGAAAAACTCCTGAAGAGACATGCGAATCTGAAAATAGACAACGCTATGAGGCTGGATGGGGTAGACCCTAGTGTGCTGAGGGAGCTCAGGTAGATACTGGCTATACCCTTGACAGCCTTATTCAACAATTCACTGGAAACAGGAGTTGTTCCAGAGGACTGGAGGAGGGCAGATTCAGAGGTAGTCCTGCTTCTTACTAGCAGCAGCAGGCAGGAGGCTGGAAACCATAACTTGGTCAAACATTAGTGGTGAGGAAGTTAGTGGAGATGCTTTTAAAGGAGAAGTTTTTGGAGTTCTTTAATTCAACAGGTTACAAAACCTGAGGCAGCAAGAATTCATTTGGGGGGGTGGAAGTCCAGTCATATGAACCTAATCAATTTCTTCTACTGGTGACCAGGAAAACAGATCATGATGGGGGAATGGATGTAGCCTACTTAGACTTCAGCAACACCTTCGACACCATACCATACAGGAGGCTCATTAGGATATTGAGCAGTTTGAGGGTGGGTTCTAAGGTGGTAAACTGGATACAAAACTGGTTGATGGATAGGTGATAGAGGATGTTGGTAAATGGCACTTACTCCTAGGAAGGGAGAGTGACCAGCAAGGTACACCAGGTAGCACGATATTTCAGCGAATCAATTTGGGTGAGTCAATTTGTGTGACTCTTTTAGCGTGACTGTCATAATGGTGAGCATGTCAGTATAGTGACAGTCAAAATACCCAACTGCAACATTTCAGCGATCCTGCGAGGCAATGAGTGCCTCGGAGTTAGAATCTATTAGATAGGGGGTTCAGGGGCACAGCCTTCCTGGGCAATACAACAGACCAGTAATTAGCCCACCATTAAGCACCTTGATTGTCTCGATTGTCTACAGGTGTTCCACTGTATACTAGGGGCATAGGTGCATGGTAGGACAGCTCTCAACATGGCTGTGGAGTTTCTAAGGAGCCAGAGAGGGATGCAGATGATCCAGTATGGAGGCTTGAATAAATTGTTTCTGGAGCAGCTGTGGGAATAAGTCGTTGTTGATACTGTGACCTGACCAAGAGACTGGAGCAGGTAATCGGGGAGTATGTACGCGTTCCTGGCTTGAGTATTTAAGAGGATTGGCATACAATTTCCAGCTTCAGCTGTTAAAAAAAAAGATCTGGTTTGAAGTGCACTGATATTTCCAGTCGACGAAATTGAAGTCGCTTTAAATAAAATTGTCGAAATTGCATTCATTATTATAGAGACGCTGTAAAGACATGGAAACGGTACCCCATGGCTTAGTACTTGGACCAGTCTTCTTTAATATCTTTAAAAGTGACATTGCAGAAAAGCTGAAAGGGGAGGCATTCAGATTTGCAGTTGACATCTATATTTCCAATAGAGTAGGCACTCCAGAGGGGGTGGAGAGAATGTGTAGAGACCTGAAAAAACTCAAGGAGTAGTCTAGAGTATGGCAGCTAGGTTTCAATACCAAAAAGTGCAAGGTCATGCACCTAGGGACAGAAACTCAGAGGTGGAGTATAAAATAGGAAAGAGGTAATGACAGTCTTAAAACAGGAAACATAGAAACATAGACTTTGACGGCAGATAAGGACCGCTTGGCCCACCTAGTCTGCCCATTTCCCTACCTACAGGGTAGACCGCAGATCCGAGTTAACCAACAGCCTATTTCTTCCTACCCCCCACAAGAATTTCCTTATGTCTGTCCCATGCATTCTTGAATTCTCCAACAGTTTTAGACCCCACAACCTCCTCAGGAAGGCTGTTCCATGTATCCACTACCCTCTCTGTGAAAAAATACTTCCTCACATTGCCCCAGAACTGCCCCCCCCATCTTTAAATTGTGTCCCCTTGTTATTGCACGTCCCTTTTTCTGTAAGATGCTACCCTCTTGGACTTTATTGATTCCACTGAGGTACTTAAAAGTTTCTATCATGTCCCCCCTCTCCCTTCTTTCCTCAAGGGTATGCATATTAAGCTCCTTTAGTGTCTCCTCTTATGGCTTCTCTTGCAGACCCTGCACCATTTTAGTTGCCCTCCTCTGGTCTGCCTGTAGCCTGTCTATGTCCTTGCGGGGATGGGGTCTCCAGAACTGGATGCAGTACTCCAGAGGGGGTCTCACCAACTGTCTGTACAGTGGGATAACAACTTCCTGTTTTCTACTGGTGATGCCTCTCCCTATGCATCCCAGCATACCCCCAGCCCTCCCTACTGCCTTCTCACATTGCTTGCTAACCTTAAGGTCATCTGATATGATTACCCCCAGGTCCCTTTCCTTTTTTGTTGTTGTTACTACCTCCCCCATTGTGTAATCTTCCCCTGGGTTCTTGTTTCCCAGGTGCATTATTTTGCACTTCTTTGCATTGAATCCTAGCTGCCATACTTCTGACCATTCCTCCAACCTTGCCAAGTCCCTTCTCATCCTTTCCATGCCTCCTTGTGTATCAACCCTGTTGCAGATCTTTGTGTCATCTGCAAAGAGGCATACTTTCCTTCCAGTCCCTCTGCAATGTCACTTATAAAGACATTAAAAAGGACTGGACCCAGTACTGAACCCTGCGGTACCCCACTAGTAAACCCTCTTTCTTCAGAGTGGACTTGATTTACAATTACCTTCTGTGTCCTGTTGTCCAGACAATGTTTTACCCAGGCTATCACCCTGGGACCTACTCCCAGGCTGGTTAATTTGACTATTAATCTTTTGTGTGGGACTGTGTCACATGCCTTACTAAAGTCTAGGTAGGCCATGTCCATAGCCGCTCCCTGGTCTACTACTTTGGTCACCCAGTCAAAGAAATCTATTAGATTCATCTGACAAGACCTTCCTACTGTGAACCCATGCTGCCTTGGGTCCTGTGCCCTACTGGCCTCTAGGTACTCAACTATTCTTTCCTTCAGAAGTGACTCCATCACTTTCCCCACCACAGAGGTCAAACTGACAGGTCTGTAGTTTCCTGCCTCTGTCTTGGTCCCACTTTTGTGAAGAGGAATCGCATCTGCCTTCCTCCAGTCCTTGGGTACCACACCACCCTCCCATGATTTATTAAAAAGAGGAGTCAGTGGTTTCACTAGTTCTACCCTTAATTCTTTTAGAATTCTGGGGTGAATTCCATCAGGCCCCATTGCTTTGTCCACCTTCAGTTTTAGGAGTTCTTGCAGAATCCTTTCTTCTGTGTAAGGGCTGGGATCGACCCCCTATCAAGAGAGCTTCTGTTAATTGGATTAGGCACTTCCCCCTTCTCTTTTGTGAATACTGAGCAGAAATATTCTTTCAGTATCCCTGCTTTTTCACTGTCCCCCTCTTCCCACCCACCATTCATTCTATTCAGCCTCACTATCCTCCTTGGTCTTTCTATGCTCTCTGATATACCTATAAAGGTTTTACCCCCTTCTTAACCGAGTTGTCTATCTTTTCCTCAGTTTGGGCCTTTGCTATTCTGACTTCCCTCCCTGCTTCCTTCTGCCTTAACTGGTACAGCTCTCTGTCCTGCTCCTTCTGTGTTTCCTTATACTTCCTGAATGCTATATTTTTCTCCCTGAAAGGGACATTGGAGCAACCATATTGGCTAGAAACAAAGAAGTTGTTGGCAGATAGGGACCATACGATCCATCCAGTCTGCCCTTAGCTTCCTTCCCCCTTAATTAGCAGCCTGCTTGTGTATCCTACAGTGTCTGCTCAGGCCCACTTGAATGCCCCCACTGTCCTGGTTCCCACCACCCCCTCTGGCAGGCTATTCCATGGTTCCACAACACGCTCTGAGAAGAAGAATTTCCTCACAATACATAAAAACATAGAAACATAGACTTTGATGGCAGATAAGGACCCCTTGGCCCACCTAGTCTGCCCATTTCCCTACCTAGAGGATAAGCTGCAGATCCTATTTAACCAACAGCATATTTCTTCCTACCCCTCACAAAAATTGCCTTATGTCTGTCCCTTGCATTCTTGAATTCTCCCACAGTTTTATACCCCACAACCTTCTCAGGAAGGCTGTTCCATGTGTCCACCACCCTGTCTGTGAAAAAATACTTCCTCACATTGCCCTTGAGCTGTGCCCCCTCTATCTTCAAATTGTGTCCCCTTGTTCTTGCACATCTCTTTTTCTGAAAGATGCTACCCTCTTGGACTTTGTTGATTCCACTGAGGTACTTAAACATTTCTATCATGTCCCCCCTTTCCTCATTGCTGCTGAATTTTCCTCCCTTAAGTCAAAGGTTGTGCCCTCTAGTCCTTCTGTCGTCCTTTACCTGAAAGAGGTTTTGCACATGCACCCTGTTGCTGTCTTTATGGTATTTGAATGTTTCTATCATGTCCTCACGATTCCTGCATTGTTCTAGGAAGTATAATTTGAGGTCATCCAGTCTTGCCTCATACAGTTTTTGATGCATGCCCTGCAACACCATTGTTGCTCTTCTCTGTACCGTCTCCAGCCTATCTGTGTCCTTTCTGAGGTGTGGCCTCCAGAATTGGACACAGTACTCCAGATGAGGACTGACCAGGGACCGATACAAGGGCATGACTACTTCATGTCTTCTGCTCATGATGCCCCTCCCTATGCATCCCTGAATACGACTAGCCTTTAGTACTGCCATTTCATATTATCTACTGACGTTGAAGTCATCTGATATGATCACCCCTAGGTCTCACTGCTGCCCAGTAGCCACCAGCTGCTCTCATCCCATTGAGTACGGTATCCCTGGGTTACACTTTCCCAGGTGCATGACCTTGTGTTTATGGTATTGAATTTCAATTGCCAGGTCTTGGACCTCATGTCCAGTTTTCGGAGATCAGCTTCCATGCTTTGCTGTCCCTCTGTTGTGTCTACCCTGTTGCCGATTTTGGTGTCATCTGCAAACAGGCACACCTTTCCTTCCAGTTCATCCACAATGTCCCTGCTGAATATGTTGAAGAGGACTGGCCTCAGTACTTAGTCCTGCAGAACCCCGCTAGTCACCCTCCCCTCCACAGACAGAGTGCCATTTACTAATACCTTCTGAATTCTTCCATGTAAACAGTTTCTGACCCAGTTTGTAACCTCGTGCCCAATTCCCATGTTCTCCATTTTTTTGACTAGTCTCCTGTGTGGAACAGTCAAAAGCTTTGCTGAAGTCCAGATAAACCACATCAACTGCCCCGCCCTGATCCACTGTTTTGGTGACCCAATTGAAAAAAATCAACCAGCCTTGTCTGGCAGGACCTCATTGCCATGAAACCATGTTGATTTCTGTTGAGTTGACCAGTTTAATCCCAAAAAACGATGATTCTTTCCTTCAGAAGGGACTCCATAACTTTTCCCACAACTGATGTTAGACTAACCGGACAGTAGTTACCTGGCTGTTCCTTGCTTCCACTGTTGTGGAGTGGTACTGCTGTTGCACTCTTCCATTCCTCCGGCACCTCCCTGCTCCTTAATGATTTGTTGAAGAGCACTGCTAGGGGGGCTGCCAGTTCCCTTCCTAGTTCTTTCAGTATTATTGGGTGTATCTCATCTGGCCCCATAGCTTTATCTACCTTTAACTTGTCTATTTCCTCCCTGGACCCTTTCTTCTGTGAAGGGACCTGTGCCTATTCCTTCAATCAGACACTTCTTTATGCCTATTGTTGATCCGTTACCATATGCTTCCTGTGTGAAGGCTGAGCAGAAGTACTCATTGAGTGCCTCTGCCTTCTCTCCATCTTGCTCTGTGGTTTACATAGAAAAACAGAAACATAGTATCTGATGGCAGATAAGGACTGCTTGTCCCACCTAGTCTGCCCATTTCCCCACCAAATGGATAACCTGCAGATTCTAGTTAACCAACAGCCTACTTTCTTCTACCCCCCACTAGAATTGCTTTATGTCTCCCCCATGCATTCTTGAATTCTCCCACTGTTTTTGAATCTATAACCTCCTTAGGAAGGCTGTTCCATGCATCTACACCCTGTCTGAGAAGAAATACTTCCTCACATTACCTCTGAGCTGTCCCCCCTCTACCTTCAAATTGTGCCCCCTTGTTCTTGCACATCTCTTTTTATGAGAGATGCTACCCTCTTGGACTTTTTTGATTCCCTTGAGGTATTCAAAAGTTTCTATCATGCCCCCACTTCCCTCCTTTCCTCAAGGCTATACATCTTAAGATCCTGTAGTCTTTCTTCATATGTCTTCTGGTGCAGACCCTGCACCATTTTGGTTGCACTCCTCTTGACAGCATCCACTCTGTCTATGTCTTTGTGGAGATGGGGTCTTCAGAACTGTAAACAGTACTCTAGATGTAGTCTTACCAACTGTCTGTACAGAGGGCCAACAACTTCCTGTTTTCTACTGGTGATGCATCTCCCTATGCATCCTAGTATCACCCTCAGCCCTTCTTTCTGCCTTCTCACATTGCTGGCCCATCTTTAGGTCATCTTATATGACTACCCCCAGGTCCCTTCCTATTTTGTTGTTGTCAGCATCTCACCCCTCATTGTGTGCTCTTCAACTGGGTTTTTGTTGCCCTTCTTTGCGTTGAATCTAAGCTGCCATACATTTGACCATTCCTCCAACATTGCCAAGTCCCTTTTCATCCTTTCTACCCCACCTTGCATATCAACCCTGTTGCAGATCTTTGTGTCATCTGCAAAGAGTCATATTTTTCTTTCCAGTCCCTCTGCAATGTCACTTATAAAGACAATAAAAAGGACCAGCCCCACTACTGAACCCTGTGGTATCCCACTAGTAACCCCACTTTCTTCACTGTGGAATCCATTTACAATTACCTTCTGTGTCCTGTTGTCCAGCCAGTGTTTTACCCAGGCTACCACCCTGGGACCCACTCCCAGGCTGGATAATTTGAGTAACAGAATGACAACAGAATAATTGACCTATTGCATGCCAGATCAAGTTGGTCACAGCACTTCAAAACTGGAACAATTTAACTTGTGTTCTGAAAACTCGGGATAGTAAGATAGTCTCAGATAGTAAGTGTGCCCACCACTCGGGTGCTGCTGTAAAGCCTCATTTGGTAGTCCATCAACAACTGCAACTGGCTTTTTTTCTTATTTTTAGATCTACTCTACTACACAGCTCTTCATTGTAACTCAGTGGTTTCCAATATTCATCCAATAGTTATGTTTCTTTCTGTGCATCCAATACTCTACTACATGGTTCTGTTACCTCTGATCATAGCTTGTACAGTTCATCAAAAGAACTAGTACATCAATCCCCTGCTATTATAAACATGGTATTTCCTCTCCTTATTTTCCTTTCCCAGGGCACTGACATTTTTATTTAAAATAACTGTCTATAAAATGAGGCAGTATGGTGCAGTGATTTAAGGCTCTGAGCTGCAAACCTGGAGATCTAGGTTTGAATCCTACAGCCCTCACTTGCATACTGAGTGACCCTAAGCAAGTCACTTAACTTCCTTCTGCTCCCAGGTCACACCTGTAAACAAGCTTCAGTTTAATGTGTCTCTCCTGGTTAAAAAAAAAGAGACCATAGGTATTTCTTTTGAGCCTTTTTTTTGTTATAAGCATATATTCCTTCTTCAGGTTTGATAATGCAATCCTTGGTTCTAGTTCATAACGGTGACTGTTGAAAGGCAATCGCCATTACGGTGAAGTAACAGTGCCAAAAATCAGTTTTGATGCTGTGACTCCCCAGCACACAGCAAAATGGCACCAGGGACTTACATTTTTAATGCTTTATGCAGGGGGCTGCACCCCCCCGCACCCGCCTACTTAAGGATTCTCAACTTCAGGGGGGGTGCATGCCTGGGGGGGTGCAAAACATAAAAAAAAAAAATTTGGACTGGGTGCAACAAAAACATACCTGCACCTGGACCCGAACCCTCCCACCACATCACGGGGCCAGCTCAGCAGCCCACCATGGCACCACCCTCAAACCCTCCCGCCCCTCACTGAGAGTGCTCCCTCTCACCCCCCCATGCACGAGTATGTGTAGCGACATCCTGTTGCTACATACAAACCCACCCCCATCTGGTAGTCCTACCTCATTAGTAGCCCCCATTACATGTGCTGCGATTGAGTCGCCGTTTTGCAGTTCACTCAGTGGCAGTTGCGCATGTCATGGGCTACCCAATTCTTGATGCTAGTAGGACAGATCTGTTTACTTCCTTCCCAACTGTATATGTGTTACCACTACAATCTTTATCATATCATGGATTACCCAAGCAAGTCATTTTACCAAGTCTCTTAATAATATGCCATAAACATATTGAATAAAACATCCTGCATTGACTGTAACTCTTTCAGGGTATTTTCCAATTCTACTTCCTGTGTCACATCTTGAAATCTTCCAGAGTTATTATAATATATTTGAGAAAGCTACCCATGCCAAAATATAACCAAATAATTCATCAGAGGGGTCCAATTAATATATATTTTATTGTAAACTGCCAGGTTCTCATTTGTCTTCTGAATTTCTCAGTTCTGTTCCGAGTTCTTGCATGTATAATCCAGAGATATTTTTATTTTTTTATACTTTATTTTTATTCTTTTCTTAAAGAAATATACTTTAAATTACAGACAGAGAAAAATCAAAAAGAAAAACATTTTGAAATTGGATAGATCAAGAGAAGTTTAGCTTAATAAAGCATCCTTTTGTGGGGGGGAAATAACAAAATTCCAGTATATCAGTTTAATCTAGAGCCATAACAAAGCAAAAAGAGAAGAAATATTTAATATGTGCTCCAAGCTTTTACATCCCAATGATAGCAAAAAAGAAGAAATTACAAAACCCAAAGTCTAAGGTATTTTTTCAAGTCCCATCTCTCCAGTCCTCAATCTGTGGCAGAGAAAAAGAAAGAAAGGGGAGAATAAAAAGTGCTATTGCTCAAAATGGATGATATTGTATTACTTCTATCTCCTCCTGTTCAAAATCTGAACCCAGATCTTCCGGCATCTTAATATTCTTTTCAAAAAACAATTGTGCAGCATCTTGATCCTCAAAATAAAAAGCTTTCCCTGAAATTGAACTCTCAGGTGAGCTGGCGCTAGTATAGCAACTGGGATTCCAGCCTCCTTGAATTCTGACATAATAGATAAGAACCTTTTCTCTCTACATTGCGTTTGAAGACAGAAGTCTGGATACAAGTGCATACAAGTCCCCTTGTATATCATATGTTTCTTCTGTCTAGCCATGTGGAGAATCTTATTTATTTCAGCCAATGTTGAAAAAGTAACAATAATATATCTTGCACCTGATTCTCTCTCTTCTAGATCCTTTGAAATACATGAGGGACGATATATAAATTCCAAAGAGAAGGAAGATTCCAAAGAAAAAATTGCTCTAAGCACTGCTTCCACCACCTCTTTCAGCTCTTCATTTAAAACATTGCCAGGAAATCCAATGAGCCTCAGATTGCATCTCAATATGTTATTCTCCAGGCATTCAATCCTAGCTGCCTGGGCTAGTTGTTCATGCAGCGCTGCATTACCTGCCCCTTCTAAAGTAAGTGTTTGTGCCGATACTGCCTTAATATTTTTTTCATTGAATTGGACTGCTTTTTCAGTAATCTCCAGTCTGTCCACATTGTGAAGAAATTTCACTCAAAGCAGTCTCAATCCGAGACGTAGATTGCCTTACTTCGGATTGGAATCCAGATAATAGAGCTTGTATAGATGCCAGAGAAGGTTTAGTTGCTGCTTTGGATTTTATGCCCAATTCTAGGCGAATAACTGACACAGGAGAGCTCCCTGCTTCTTCCTCACTGAGCTGTCCCATAGGCCCTCGGACAGGAGTGCCTCTCCCACCAAACTTCAGGGAAACAAACTCAAAGTTTCTTACAAACAGAAAAGAAATAAAAATGATTGCTGTGTGTTTTTAGAGCATCTTCCAGCTGTTAAACTTGCGGAGCTCCACACAAATGTGTTTTTCAAGGAAATAGCTCAACAGCGCACCCCCCAGAGAAATTTTTAAATCTAAAGGGAAGTTATCACTTTCCTATAATTCTGCTTGAGAAAAATGTTTGATTTTCCCAAATGAGTGGTTTTCTCTTCAAGGCCAGATCTAGGACATTTCCTCAATTATTTGTTTGAACTGTTATTTTACCTTGGTTGTCCCCCCTTCCCCGGCCCCTGCCATTTAAGATTCTCAGTAAATTGTTTTGCACAGTCTCAAACAGTTTTCTTCCTCTTTTATTTACTATATCGTCACATTATACTCTAGTGCTGTAGCTATACTAAGGTTATCATCAATATTCCATAGGGACGTTTTTATTAGTTTTCTTTGGCTCGCAGTTTAGAAAGCTTGGGTGGAACATGCATATTTATAATGACCACCAGCATCTTCTCATTAATTGAAAGACACATTGCCAAAAAATATGGATATTTCCCCTGTATCTCTTTACACTTCAAGGTGAAGGATGTAGATATTTGTGCAGCAATACCACCCTTAGGTCTCCTTAACTGACTGTCTCATGTAGCTTTATATTTCCAGAAGTAGCCCTCTCCTAGGAAGGGATGTTTACCTGGACACTGCTATGCTGCCCCTGAACCTTCCTTCAATTTTCTTTGGCCACTGTGTCCTGAGACTGCAATTGACAGAGGACTGGAGGAGCCATCTTGTGGCCCACTACACAATTACACAAGTAATATGAGCATGTTCTAGCGGCCTCCTGCTTGAACATGTGAGCTGACTTTGCAGCTCGTATGTTTCTGGTGCTGGAAGCAAAAGCCACATTTGCAGCCAGCCACCACACCCACTCTGGTGTGCTCCAGCCACAGGGATGCCTGTGGACATGAGGGGGCTCAGAGACACTAGGAGGAGAGAGAAAAATAAAAAGAGTTGGAGAGTGTGATTTGGTGTGTTGTGCCTTTAAGAGACTGCCAGCCACACAGACTGCCTGCATAGGGAGGGGGAGCACAAAGCACACGCCAACTCCAAATCTCCTTTGAGATAAATGTCTCAAGTGTTCCTACCAAACCTTGAGGCCAGTATGAATAAATGTCAGGGCTGTAGAAACTAAAATAAACTTTAAGATGAAAGCCCGGTTATTCAGAAACTACAGCCTCCATCTTGTTGACCCCTGACCTCACTTCTAGCCAATCAGTGGTCAGAGATCTGGGCAGCTTAACACCTGAGAGGATTGTGGGAACTGATGTCATAAGAACCCTCCCAAATGGACTGGCAGTTTTTTTGACCCAATCAGAAGTCAGGACCGGGGAGAAGAACTGCTAGACCAGGCTGTTTACCTGAATAGAGACTGAATGGAGGAAAAAAGATTGTCGGGCTTTGGAGGGGCAAAGGGCAGTCTCAGAGACAGTGAGAATGATCAGACATGCTGCTAGTGAGAGAGAGCCAGAATCCCAGCCAGGCCAATAAATCCGGTGAGCCATCTCCAGAGTTTAATCTGAATACTTCTTGTGAACCTTTCCCTAGGTTCAGCAAATTTACAGTCTGTTCCAGAGAGCCTTGTATGGAAGAAATTGCTGAAAGTGTGAACCTGAGGGACATTGTTGCATCCAAAAGTTCTAGGCTGCTATTAGTGGATAGCGATATCTGCACTCCTTCCTAGTCTGCTTTAGAGGCAGGTAAAGGGCCTGCTAGCCTTTACCCAGTGGAGTGGATTTGGGAATAGGGAGTCAAGGGTGCATATCCAAGTACAGGTGTACTCTCGATCCAGTGGGGTGTCAGACCATGGGGTTGCTTCTGGGGTCTGGGTTCGTTGGAGACTGGGAAACTATTGTGTAGCACTCCTGCTTCATGTGCAGTGAACCATAAAGGCTGTTTCCCAATAAATTGAGCCAGCAGGGCTGTGCCAGAGGAGTGTGAACCAGAAGGGCCTGTCTATTGTCACCTGTTTGAAAGAATCCAAAGCTTCTGGCATGCTTTCCTGCTCCTATGTGCTGCTCCCTGCTTCTTCTTAACTGCTATCCTCCTGCTCCTGTGTGCTGCATACAAGGATCATATGAGTGCTGGAATTTTCTGGCTGGAATTTGTATCTCTCCCTGGTGGATTATACTTGTGGTTTAAGCTTTTTCTTGAATGTTCAAGTAATTTTGTTTGAGTTTCATTTCAAATTATCAATTTATGCTAGCACACTATGGCCTGTTGGGGGGTTAAAATGCAAGATTGCTAAGTTTTCTCACTTGCATCACTGAAAGATCCAGGGCAATGCAATCACCAGGCCTGCATCTGGACTCTTAACAAACTCTTGGTACCCGAGTCTACCTGGTAGCTGTTTATACTTGCTGTAGATCTAAAGTCCAACTACTAATACCAGTTTCAGAATATTTTACATCAACAGAGGGAAAAGGAGGTCGAGATAACATTGAACAATAACCCTGCCTTTATAATAAAATCAAGTGTGTTAATATTACACATGTAGGGGTTATAACCACAGCCACTTAAGCGACTAATGATTATTAAATAAACTGCAGTATCTGGCACCATCTAGCGGTGAAATATCGGTAGTACTGAGTCGAGTTAAATGCAATATTAAATATTTCTTGGGAAAACAGCTGCTGGACCATCAGTTCGAGTCCCCAGTCTGAGATCAAACATAAATTACAACAGCTGGAAGCAGCAAAAGATGTAAGTGCAGGATTTAATGCCGGGAAAGAAGGATGAGCAGCTCCACAGATGGCACCATGCGCGACCAACCCAGAACCAAACAAGATCCAGTCCCCTCTCTTTCCCGTGCCCTCCAGAGCCTCCAATGCACTCTCAATCGGGAGATGAAAGGCAAGAAGGAAACAGACACCTCCCGGGAATCCACGGGCTGGGCTCACCGAGCAAATCCCTCTTCTCTCCACGACCTAGGCGAGCTGGGCACACCTGTAGAAACCTCTGTGGTTGAAGTAATGGTACACTAAAGCAGCATCCATGTGAGTAGTACATTACCAATGTCTCTGTCAGGTAACCTTTGTCCACAAGCCCGTATTTCTGTGCACTATCTTTTACCCCTATATGCAGAGAGAGAGCGTGGGAGCTGCAGGGCATTGCTAGATGGGCGATCACGATCGTGTTTTGCTTGGGGGAACCCGGAGACATTAATGCGGTCCGATCATAAACTCAAAAGCAAGTCTAACAATAGATCCCCCATCATTCACAAAACATAAATCCAGAAGGAGGACCCGTGAAACATCCAGAAAAAATGGACCCCAAAAAAAAAAAAAAAAAATTAGCGAAGCTCCTCTTATTCGCAAAGCCTTCTGAGTTAGGTGAAAGACCAGTGGAGAACTCTGAATCAGGCACACATCCAGTACCCCCCCTTGCCTCAGGGGGAACAAAACAAATCTGGGAGGACTACCTTAAGCCCTGCAGCTGCGGAGTCTGCATTTTCATATGTTATCCAAGAGCCAGACACCAAAACTTGAAGTCTGGCAGGATAGCTGACTTTAAACTTAATCGCGGCAGCTATTAGCTTGGTGGCCAAGGGGTGGTAAGTAGCCCATTTTTGGCACACAGAAAAGGGTAGATCTTGCGTTACCCTCAGTCTAACTCCTTCCCATGTAAGTTCCTTATGTTCTCGAACTTTGGCAAAGAAATGCTGTTTTTCTTGAAAATTTAGAAACCGAAAGATAAAGGTCCTGGCAGGAGCTCCTTGCGGCGGCATTGGTTTCAACGCTCTATGGGCTCTTTCAATGATATAATCAGAACCAAAAGGGGTCGGGCCAACAACTTTCTCAATAAATTTTTTAATGAACTTAATTGGATCAGTGCCTTCTTCTCATTCAGGTAAACCAATTAATACTGCATTATTGCAGCGACTCCGACCCTCAAGATCTTCTACTTTATTTTCCAACTTAGATAAGCGTTGCCTTGCAGTCACCAGCTCGGGATCTAGTTGCTCATATTTACGCTCCAGGGAGTGTAAGCGGACTTCATTATCAGATGTTCTCTGTGAGAGTGATTCCAAAGCATTACAGATGCATTTAATTTCTCCCGCAATGTTCTGGATTTCTGTTTTAAAAGGCTGAAATTCCTCCAGAAATTTAGCGAGGGTGAGAGGCTCCGAGTCCATGTTTCCAGCTCCAGCAAACTGCGTCAGGGACGTAGTAGAGGCCTTAGGCTTCTTCGGGGCCTTTTCAGGAGTTTGCAGGAGGGGTGTGTTTAGGAGGATTCTTCTTCATTTCCACTTCCATCCAGCCTCGTCGGATATACACTGGTTAGTAAATACACCTTGCACCAGATGCAAAATAACAAACAGCTTCTGCAACCAACTTTAATCGGCTTAAACACAGACGGAGGGTAGGAGCTCTTGAAGGAGAGTGTTACTCAGTGGACTGCATCACGTGACTCCATAAATTGTTGTTTTAACAACAAGACTTAGCCCCATTATATGTTATATAGCCATTGGAATATGAATTAAAGTCACTTTATCAGTATGAACAAACTCTTAGTATGCAGGCCTGCTGGACTACAAAATGGAGGAATGTACAGTTCCTGCCTATTTGACAAGTTTTATGGCCTACATGCCCTACAGACATGATACCTAGGATATACTCATATGTCTAGATTTACTTTTCCATACAGTATATGTTGCTTTTTTATTGCATTATTGAATGTGTATCACATGCACCCAAAGGGGTTGAGTGTGACCACGGGTCGGAGGGAGGGGTTGAAGAGGTTAAGGGAACACAGTACACAGAAACAGGAGGAGGGAAGGTTATTTAGTACTGCATACCTTCCATGATACTCTATATCAGGATATAAACAGAGTCCATATTGGTAGATTACTTGATTTAGTAGAACATAGAGTGACTTTTATGACTGTTTACAGAAGTTACTTGTTTGTACATTCCATACTTAAGCTGAATACTACTTTTGGGGATTCAACAGTGCCTTCTGGTTTCATTCATAGTTATGCCTAACATAATGTGCAGTTAATGATATTGTTTGCCTTTCATTGTTTTTCTCCTTCTACACATGAAAGTGGTTCATATTATTTATTGTCTGCTCAGATGCTGTGAAATTTTCTTTGTTGAGTGATCATAATAGAAAATTCCCCTACTCTTCTGTAGGGGGAGACCTTGTTGGTCACTGCCAAGATGGCCGACTTCCAAGATGGAGGAGGAAGAGGTGGTGGTGGTGTTGAGTTACCTAGTCCTGAAGCTTTCACCTCTGCAACTTCTATTTCTACAGACTTGCCAATGGTTATTGATGAGGAGTGGCTGTCATTCACAGAAAGTATTGTTTCCCATGTTTTGGACCAGCATTCCCCACATGTCCAGAGGGTGGATCCGAACCCTGACACAGTTACTTCAGCTACTGGAAATACATTGCTTAATTCAGCTACAGAAGATCATTTAAGCCAGGTATGTAAACTCCATAAAAACTTTATGCTGCTGCTCATACGGGTGGATGCTGACTCCCAAAGTGATATCCCTGATGCTACTTATTCTGCAACAGCCGCCACAAGTAACATAACTACAGACACTAGTATGAACACTGTATCAAACGTGGCTACCTCTGTAAAGCAAACAGGATCTGCATCCTCTTCCTCCCTGCATCTCAGGGATAGTCACATGACTGGCATTTCTGCAGAGTGCACTTGGTCCCAGGAGGTCAATCTTCACATGGCTGGCTGGTGTAAGCTTCAACAAAGAGCTCCCTGGATCTCTCCTGGACCTATCAGTGCACAGAACATCATTGCTGCTGCCCAAAACACTGGAGGCAGAGTCCCCTTCTTCTGGAAACTTTGCTACGCATCCTGACAAAACTACTGGCGGGCCAAATCCTGCAGGTTCTGTCGCGCCAGTAGCAATCTTCAATATTAGCCAGCCACCACATACAACAGTAGACACCAACCAATGCATGGGTCCCAATGTTACTCAGCAACTGACCGAGCAATCCTTCGCAGAAGATGATCCAAGTGAAACAACAGGAACTGGTGCTTCTGCCCCGCAACCTGAAGGTGAGCCTTCAGTAAACACTCCCTTTAAACTTAGTGACTTATTCCAGACATTGGGTGAGCCTGCACAGCACAGGAACGCCATGTGTTTGAAGTTTTTGGGAGATGTAAGCAATGCTCTGGACCGGAGAACTGTTTTGCATAGCATGCTACAGGACTCTCTAGGCATTGGGGCCCCTGAGCTTTTTGCTTTTGTTCATGTACATGGAGAACCAATCTATGATCTTAGTTTTAAGAATGCTTACACTTTGGAAAGATCTGTGTCTAAACATGAGCAAGTTAAATCCTCTCCACTCTGGACTTCCTTTTTGGTCATCCCCTCACTAAACCTATGGTTAAAATTATTACTTTGCTTTTTTTAGGAGTGAGGGGGTGAGCATTGCAGATGTCCAGTACTGGCTGAAACAGCACTGCAATATTTAAAATACTTCTCGCCCTATCTTGGATGAGGATTTTGTGTGGACAGGGGGATGGAAAATCAAAGTGCAGCTAAAACAAACTGACAGAGGCATCTCTCACTTGCCTGGAAGTTTTTTATATAGGCAGGGATCAAGGGTTATGTTTTTATCCAGGCCAGCCTCAGACCTGTCACAAGTGTGGCTCCAGAACTTACTTGAGCAGCACCTGCGATAAGCCTTGATGCAACTTCTGTCTCTTTGTTATGGTCATGTGAATTTAGGGTGCCAGAACCTGCTAAAATGTTATCTGTGTGATGAGGTGGGCCACGCTTATGAGCAATGTCCTTGTGCCAACCACAATAGATTAGACTGCCCTACTCTGGATCAGACTGCCCTCATTACGGATTTACAGGTCCTGGTCCTGCACCAGAAGGAGGCTTCCCCCCTCCCACATCTATGCAGCCACCTCAGGAACTCCTGGTTACATACTCCTCAGTGCCTTCTCCAACTACGGTTCCTGCCAACCCCCCTTCCCCCAGCCATGCTACTGATAGTTCAGGCAGAAACAACCTCTGCTCAAACTCCTAAGCCTGATAGTATATCTGTCTTGTCTCATCAGGAGACTGTGCCCTCCCCAGAGATGTTAATCCTTTTGTTTTTGTCCCACCCTCTAAATGAGGTAAAGAGAAAAGAAAATCAGACAGCCACACTCCCAAAATGACTATTCTCACCAGGAATAGGTATCAAGCTTTGGTGAAGAGGAGGTAGTGGGGGGATGTGGAGGAGGAGGATGGAGATTCTAATTCCTCGCTTGCATCCTCCTTCAGAATGAACTTACTATTCTTCAGACTCTCAAAGTGACCCATCCCTCTCTAAAGGAAGATCCAGCAAGCAGACCCCTGTAATCTGATTATGTGGTGGTCCCTTTTCGCCTCTGCTTTGCATTAATGCGTTCTGGTCTCACACTTCGCTGCCTCACACTTAATGTGTACAGTATAAAATCCTTTCAGAAGCGAGTGAACACAGTGCAATATTTAGCGGACTTAAACATGACATATATTTACTTAAAGACACTAAACTAAAGACCATCTATGAAATCTCCCAGGTTATGTGCAGGTGGTCGGAAGGAGCCTCCTTCTGGTCATATGGTGAAGACCTGTGTGACGGTCTTGTCATACTGTTTTCAGGTTTTCAATTTCATGTCTCTAGGTTAGTGGACAAATTTCCTGGACAAGCTCTACTATTGGACTATACATACAAACAAATAAAACTCAGATTCATTAATATTCATGCCCAACAGAGTATTACCTCCATATCTGATTTATTTAAATGTTTACAGCCATAATTATACACTAACCATTATGTTTTCTTGGGGGGGGGGCTTTAACTGTGGTTTAACTCTGTCAGACAGGGGAGGGTCCACTCAAAAGGTGTTTGATGACATGGCTACTCTGAACACAGTCATACAGACTGCTGCTCTTTTAGATGGGTACTGGACAGTACATCATGCAGGAGCTAAAACATACTATAGAGGCCCTTATGCCACTCAAATTATTACATCTTTTTTCCAGGAATATTTCTGTACAACAAGCTATTGTTCTCCCTTGCAAGACTTCCGATCACTTAGCAGTCTCACTTATCTGCTCACCTGCCATAGGGTCCTTTTCCCATAAATTCCAGTCACGCTGGAAACTCAATAGCTCATTGCTATCTAATCCAGGCATTTCTAAAGCTTGCCAGGACCTCCTGTGAACAAGGCTCTGTTTTTGATGCCTATATCTCACCTTTAAGTTGGTGGGAAGATACAAAAGCTGATTTCAAAACTATCTTTATAAAACAAACCAAGACTAAATCCCTATCCTCATACCTTAAGTGTCTAGGACTCAGGCAAAAACTGCTGGATACCACTTCCAGAGATTATGAAACCTACACTGACTGTTCACAACAGATTAAGGATTTAAAGACAGAAATGAAGACTTATCAATATAACAGAGCTCTCTCTTTAAAAATGGAAACATCAATATGGCACCCAAAGTTCCAAACCTTCCCTTGAAATTTTTAAAAGATGTAGCCAGCCCGGTGGCACTGAGGGTTGAGGCGCTGGACGCCACACCTCACACCACGCCGGTGACCCAGGTTCGGGAATGAGCATAGGTCATCGGGGGTCAGCAGGGGAGGAGAAGCATCGCGTGTCAGTCGGACTGCTCTATTTCTCTGGGGAGGGGGGTGGAATGCTCCGGTGGCCTAGTGGCCTCTATCGATGGCTGGGGGCAACTGCAGACCATGGGCAGAATGGGGGGACGTGCTGTGGCAGATGCCAGGAAGAGGCATGTGTGGTAGCATGAGCGCTCCGGTCCCTTGGCGTTATTGCACACCACAGATGTCCATGGGGAGAAAAATGGAAAAAAAACCATGGCCACCAGTCACGGTGGCTTGATGGCCATCTCTGAGGAGGACTTGCTCGGCGCCGAGGGTGTGCAGCTCACTGGATCTGGTCCTGGTGTGAGAGTGTGAGGGGAGCTCTCCACCTCCCGCTGCATGGGTCAAGCTGCAGTGGTATACCGCAGGCCCAAACATGAAGCCGGGGGTCTTTGGGATGGTGGCCGGAAACCTCAGGAGGATGCCTGGAAGTGTGAGGTAGGCAGGCTCGTGACCAGGGAGAAAAAAGTACCAAGAAAAAAAAAATATGTGTCTGCTACCCACATAGAGCAGCTGATGGATCCAGTTACCACCCTCACCCACAATACGTTACTCTCAATAAAGCAGATGGCCTAAACCCATTTGAAAGAAATGTTTAGCTCCACTTCTACAGCTTCTCCTGGTAACGACTTTTTCTCAGATATTCCCATCCCAGATGTCACCACAGAACAGTTAAATTCCCTTCCCATCCCTATTTCCCTTGAAGAGACCCAACAGGCCATAAGTCACCAGAAAAAAAACACATATTTCCTGGGAAATATGGACTTACAACTGAGTTATATCAGCAGTTTTCAGCATTTTATGCTCATTTTTTGACCATAGTGTTTAACATTTTAGTCACTAATTCCATTCCAAAACATTTCTGAAATGTTATCATGATCCTTCTATTTAAAAAGGGTAATAGGTCAGACATTCGGAATTGGAGGCCTCTTAGCCTCCTAAACGTAGACTATAAAATATTTACATCTATATTATTACACAGACTGACTCCTATAGCTTCACAGGCAATTTCTGATGTACAGACCTGTGCTCTACCTCACAGGTCAATATTTCATAACCTGACTTTACGAAAAGATATAGTAGCCACCAGTACAATAGACACATCCACAACTTTAATGTCACTCAGTCAGGAGAAAGGCTTTTGACAATGTGGACCATGACTACTGGTTTCAGACTCTGAATCTTTAACATATTCCACAGAAATTCACTTCATGGATTTGACTTTTATATAACACCACTTGGATACAACCACATATTAATTTCTCCCCAGGGTTTCCCTTTCTTGGTCGTAAATGTGTTAGGCAAGGCTACTCCCTCATCCCTCTTCTCTATGTTTTTCAGATAGACCCCCTACTTAGAAAGTTATTACAGCACTCCCCCTTCCCAAAGCTTCTCTCTCCACAGGGCAAACTATTTAGTCTGTCTGCGCATATGTCAATGATTTGTGCACCTCCATAACTCCCTTAATACAAGACACAGACCTTAAATCCACTATTACGGAATTTGGGGCACTCTCCGATTCAAAATTAAACTATGGCAAAAGCAGAGCCATCCATATCCCATTCCCAACAGCTTCAAACCTAACTACAAACATGGCAGGCATTCCTTTAGCTACCTCACCCATTGAACTATTAGGCCTGATTCTTGGTAGCACAAAAGATGCTTCCCATAACTGGAACATCACCCTAGATAAGGCTTCCACCTTGGTCAATTCCTGGAAAGGGCGCACCATAGCAAAACGGAAAAGGGTAATGCTGCTAAAAACTTCAGTCCTTCCTCTCTTCCTGAATCAGGAATCTGTCTTCCCAGCTCCTTTCTTCTTTGAAGCATGAGTAAACATCTTTTTCCAGGGCTTCTGGTGAAGTCACCTGAACCCTGTCAAAAGAATTTATACATATCCTGACTATTGCCGTGGAGGGGTCAGAATGCTCAACCCCATTGTCTTTTTTCATATTCCAACTCTTCCAACCTCTCATTCCTTTCTGATTCTCAGCAATGCAATTCCTGACTCTACCTTTGTGTCATATTTGGCAACAGGCCTCTTTTGAGATCCCCATGAATTTCCAGAAATGTCAGATTCCTTCTTATCTAGTTCCCACTTTTCTTAAAATACTGCAATGGCGACTGTCACCAATTATTATTCAGGCCTCCACAAGGAAGCAACTGTATCAACCATTCTTGGTTCATATTTTTATGAGACACCACAATTGATGGACAAGCAAGGGAATAACTTGGATACAGTATTTTTACAATTGACAGACTCTAGGATTCCCCTGCGTCTTTGGGATGTCACCTGGCTTTCATGCCATGGGCGGCTAGGAGATCGTAACACCATGACACATAAATCAATAGAAGAGAGGATGCATCCTTGTGACTCCTGCTCAAATATTCTTGAAACCATGCATAATTTTTTATCGAATGTCCTTACAGTCAATCCTTCTGCACCCACATTTTACGTAAATGGAGAGAAAAACATCTCACAATAATTACTTATGACATTTTGGTATATGGTATATTCTCTCCTGCACTAGATCATTACCATCCCAGCACTTTACATTTAATTTTACATTATGTAGGTTTTATTTATGGCAAGCAAGATGTGTTTATCTCATGCAGCAAAAGAATTACACTGCTGTACAGGTCTTGTCTCAAATAGTGCAAAGTTTGTGGTCTACTTATGAAAATGAAAAGAAATCAGTATCTCCTACATTTAGAAATAATTGGAAATATTGTGCATGGTTTTTGACTGCATTGTCTCAAGTTTGAGTTGCTTTATTTTTTGTTCATTTACCTCATTGAAATAAAGCTTGCCTTCTTTTGTTTATTTTCCTTTATAGACTTCTGCGATATGTATTCCTGACTTTGTTTGCTATATGATTTTTTTCTTCAACAAAACATTCTGCTACTCTGCTGCCTAGTCCCTGGTGTCTAGTAGACCCCCACCCTGATGGTTAGTGAAGATTGCCACCACCCCACTCCCCCCCATTTGACCCCCCAAGTGGGCCACTGGTGCAGCCCTCATCTCTCCTCCATGGCCAGTGGCCCACTGAGCTGCTGTCAATATGAAGGAGTGCGTGCTTGCTTGTACAAGCAAGTGCTCATTCTTTGCAGCTTGTGGTTATCTTTCACAAGTTTTCAGGAGTAGAGGTAAGAGGGGAGGGCAACGAATGGATGGAGGGAGGAGTCAGAGGACTAATTACATTAAGGGGTGGGATCATAGGTAGGGGGGTTGGCTAGACACCAGGGAGCAGGACAAGTTTTTTAATGAGACCTGCAATTGGCAGGTGGGGGACTTGGGGGTGGGACCACTAGCCACCAGGAAACCTTTTTTGGGGACCGATGATCAGCGGGTGCCAGTGGGGGGGATATTAATTAATAAATTTAATTAACTTAATGTAAACTGCCAGTAAAAAATCCACAGAACTGACCACTGACAGTGATCAGTTCTGCATATTGCTGCAGTTTAACCTACGGTTACCACATTTATTCTGCCCATTTTAGGGCAGAATTTCCGTGGAAGTTGTGAAAGTGATTTCCAAACTTTCACGGAAGTGAAAGTCACACTTTCGTGGAAATTCTGCCAGTGGTTTTTATCTTTGCACAACCCTATAAGGTGTCCACAGTCCAGTGCATTATAGATGAAGTCATTCTACTCTAGGAGGGCAGAGGTGATGCCATGCCCCTTCCTAAATCCATGCTACTGTGGACACTGTATATTGTATGTGGCCAGGTACTTGGATAGCTGGTCTGATACGATTTGCTGAAATGCATTGGAGAGTGGTGGGATGATGGAGATATGGTGATAGTTCAAGTGTGAGTCTCTATCACCACTCTTGTGGATTGGTGTCATCAGCTCCACTTTCCATTGTTGGGGGAATTGACCAAGGTGGTGGGATATGTTTAATATCTTGGTAAGAGCTGCCAAGATGGCATCTACGGCAAGGTGTAGTAGTTTCAGGTCAAGGGAGTCACTACTGAACCTCGATTTCCCAAGAACCCGCAGCAAGTACTTCTCAGATTCCTTAGTAGTAACTACCCTGAATAGATAAGGGGTGTTAGAGGTATTGGCCGCACTGTGAGAGCTGACCTTACCGACAACATCATTGAAGAAGTCTGGTGGGAGAACACCACTCAGATCAGTGAAAGCAGCATTGAATGTTGCTGCAATCACCTTTGGATCCGGGATGGTTTCACCATTTACATTAAGCTCTGAGGGAGGAGACTTTTTTGGTTTGCCAGTGAGATCTTTGATAGTCTCCAAAAATTCCTACTATTACTCCAGGTATTCGTGAATATGCCTTGAAAGTGTACAATTTTGGCAAGGCATATCTCGTGGGTGCAGACGTTTCTCACAGCCTTGTAGAGCTGCCATTCACCAGATTTACCTGTAGCCATGTGCAGTGTGCCAGAGATGATCATGTGAGACCATAAGGTTAAGGAAGGGCAGTCGAGATTCATGGGTTGTTAAGACCTTTGACTTTCCATTTCCTGTAAGGGGCATAAATATCACAGGCAGTATTAAAGAGGGTGATAAAGTGTTTCAGAGCTTGGTTTACACTTTTAGTAGTGTCAACTGGTGACCGGTGACACTGATATAAGTATATAACTAGGTCTGAAACTGTTGGAGCAGCCCTCTTCTAAGGACATGCAGATAAGATGGGTTTGTGAGGCATTTGGGAGACCAGTTTGACCAGCAACAGGTGACGGGAATGGTAACTAAGAGAGTTAGACAAAACCATGATGTCTGTAAACCTCTCGGGTGGTTGGTGAACATTAGGCCAAGCTGTGAGCTGCTTCTAGTCCTATAAATAATTCTGGTAGAGTTAAATAGTAGCTGGGTGAGGTCTACAGCAGTTAGCATAGGATAGAGTCAAAGGGGGAATAAAGACAGAAGATATACAAAAGTTTTTTTTTGAGGAAAGCTGAATACAAAGTTGCAGACACAGATAAAGGGACATTGATATCTCATATTACTGTACAAGAAGTAAATACAATACTGAAATCTTTAAAATAAGGATCATCACCTGGATGGGATGGGATATTCAATGAGTTTGTTAAATATTTTAGTGAGGAGATGGAAGAAAGTTTGACAACAGCATTTTTTTATTTCTTGTCTCAAAATCAAATCCCATCTACTTTTTCAAATGGTTTAATTTTTTTGTTTGTTTAAACCTGGAGACGAGGGGCCCGATTCTCAAAGCCATGCATCTGATGCAAGGTGCTTGCACCAAACAGATATGGTGCAAGGTGCACCTTGCGTTCAGGGCTGCCTCCATGCAATTCTCAAAGGTTGCCTGCGTCGACCGCAGGCTGCCTGCCCCAAACAGGGCTTGTGCCAGCCTTGCACCCTGCACTGCACTGAGAAACGGTACTAGGTGGACTGCGCCAATGCAAATTGCAGCTTGCTATTCACAGACAGCACCCACTGGGAGAAATTCTAAGTCCCCTTAGACCAGCCAGGGCTAGCGTAAGGGGACTTAGACATCGCTCCCCTGGGTGAGCTGTCCTATGGGTAGTGCAGCAAGTCCTACCTCCCCAACCCCAGTTTGCCCCACAAGTGCCACTTAGTGGCCCCCATCCAGGTTGTGTCCCCATAGGGCATCCAGGGCAGGAGCGCCCACCTGATCATCGATGTGCCCCATAGCATGTAGGTAGTGCCCCCTTCCCGATCCCATTGTCCCAGTTCATACTAGGACAGATGCCACCTATCCTCCCACCGGTGCCTGTGCCCCCCACTCATGCAGGTTGTATCCCCCCATCCCCAGACAGAGCAGGGGACTGGCACAGCCCTCTGCACACCTCTGCTGCCAGTCCCAAATTGGACAGACCGTGCAGCCGACGGTCTAAGGGGCTTGTGGTGAACCCTCCTGTGCACCATGCAGTTGCTGCATGGCTGGGGTTGCCACAAGCACTGGGTCTTAGGTGCTGGGATCCCTCCTGTAACAGAATCAGGTGCAGGGTTCCTGGTGCAAGGGGCTTTGGCACAAGCTGCTGTTTGCCACAGCTTGCGCCGAATGCAGCCCAGTACGAGAATCGAGCCCAGGATGTTACTTCAAAACTAAAGACCTAGTTGTAAGTTAGAAACAGATTTTAACATTCTAACTAAAATATTACATAATAGGGTGACAGAAACAGAAGAGTATTTGGTTGATCCAGTACAAACATGTTCATTACTCTACAGGAAAATACAAAAGAATCTTTTATAGTAAGAGAGGTTCAGGAATATTATACAAGAAATAACTATTCTGGTTTTCTTTTAGCTGTAGATCAAAATAAAGTTTTCAACAGTGTTAAGCATGGTTTTCTTTTTTTTCTTTTTCAGGTGTTATTGGAATAGAAACATAGAAACATAGAATTTGATGGTAGATAAGGACCGCTTGGCCTACCTAGTCTACCCATTCTCCCTACCTGTCTCATATACCACAGATCCTAAATGATCTGCGGCTTACCCTCTCTTTCCTATCACTAGAGTTCTTTTATGTCTGTCTCATGCATTTTTTGAAATCTCCTACTGTTTTTGCCCCTTCAACCTCTGCCAGGAGACTGTTCCATGGGTCAACCAGCCTTTCCATGAAAAAATACTTTCTCACATTACCCCTAAGTCTACCTCCCTCTATTTTCTTATCAGGGCCCCTTAACTTTCTTACATTACCTCTAAGTCTACCTCCCTCTATTTTCCTATCATGGCCCCATGTGGTATTCCTGCAGGATTTGTAAGATGACTACAGATTCTGTATGAAATGGAATCAATGGTACCTCTCATTTTAGCAAGGGAAGGGACAGATATACAAGTAAAGGTAGGGGTATGACAGAGCTGCCCACTTTTAGCTCTCTGCTATATATTTTCTTCCTTGACCCATTATTACAGGTATTATAAAAAATGGTGCCATAGATAGGATTTTCCTCCCTTATCAGGAAATGGTTCTTAAAGGTATACATACATGTACAGTGGCAGACATAGTCTGAAAGTCCATGAACTGTTCTTTAAGTTGCGGTATTGGGCATACATGTAGCTGAAAGCAGTCCAGAGATATTGATGATTGAGTCTGTGAAATATGAATACTACATTAGAGCCATTCTTAGAACCTCGTGATGTCAGTGACAATCAAGCAATGTTTTTAAGCACTGCTTGATCATCGCTGACATCACAATGTTCTAACAATGGCTCTAATGTAGTATTTATATTTCACGGACTCAGTCATCAATATTTCTGGACTGCTTTCAGCTACAGGTATGCCCAATACCTCAATTTAAAGAACAGTTCATGGGCTTTCAAACTATGTCTGCCACTATACATGAATGTATCCCTTTAAAGCGATTACCTATGCAGCTGATATATGTGTTTTTGTGAGCAATACAAAAAGTGTATTATCAGGTTTTGAAGTCATGCAAAAATATTCTGTAGTTTCTAGTGATAAACTAAATCTGTGAAAAGGTATAGGTTACAATTAGGGAGCCAGCTTAATAGTCCATGACAGGCAGCAGGTATAAGAATATCAAACAAACCAATTAAACTATTAGGGATAACATTTGGAGCAGGAGAGGTAACCAAAAGTAATTAGGAAAATACGTTGAAGGATTGTGAGCAGAAAGTAAACAAATGGAAAGGATGGTGGCTGTACAAACAAAAGATAGCTTATACTCTGAAGAAATTTGTGGTACATAACTTATTATTATTAGTTTTGTATTTCCACTACCTGTGCAATTTAAAACAAGGTTACTCAGTATTTTCTTTCAAATGTTTTGGGGGAGTAGGTTAAATCCTACTAAAACAGAAATGACCTATCTTCCTCGGAAGAAGGTGTGTGCATATGTTAAACCCAGTTGTTTTTGTACACACTTTATTTTGGTCAGGAACACTTAAGTTAGCAATATAGCCTGAACACTCCGCAGCACAAAAAAGGGATTTGTGGGCATTTAAAGGTATTTCTGGTAATATACAGAGATAAACCTCTAAAAGTTACTCAAATGTTCCAGGTTCCAGGGATTTTACTCCCAATTTTACAGAAACTTTCTAAGTGGCAAGTTCAAAAGGGGCACATTCCTACTTTAACAAGAAAACAGACACCTCGAGGATTGCAGGGTCACAAGGGCAAGGGGCATCTCTGCCCTCCCCACTACACATTCTCTTGCAGACAAGACATCATCAAACCATCCCCACTCACAGATGCCCTGAGGATTGTAGGATCATGAGGGCTAGGGACCTCTCAGCCCCCCCAGCTACACATGCCCTGCAGACAAGATGCCATTAGACCATCCCTACTCACAGATGGCCCGAGGACTGCAGGGTCATGAGGGCTAGTGACCTCTCAGCCCTCCCCACTATACATCCTCCTGCAGACAAGACACCATCAGACCATCCCCACTCACAGATGCCCAGAGGATTGCAGGGTCATGAAAGCTAGGGACCTCTATGCCCTCCCCACGAAACATCCCCCTGTGAACAAGATGCTATCAAACCATCCCCACCCACAGATGCCCTGAGGATTGCAGGGTAGTGATGTCTAGGGACCTCTCAGACCCTCCCACTACACATCCCCCTGTGGACAAGATGCCATCAGACCATCCCCACTCACAGATGCCCCAAGGATTACATGGTCACGAGGGCCAGGGACCTCTCAGCCCTCCCCACTACACATTCCCTTGCGGACAGGACACCATCAGGTACAGCAGCAATGTGCAAGGTGCATGCTGATTTGACATGTGCCACCATTACTACACACTGGGCCATTGGCAGACACTCACTGGTTGTTATTTTAACTTGAAATTGAATGCCTGTTCCTGCTGTTAGTCTGGTTTTCTGAATCAACTTCAGACTGTGTTTGATATTTGTACTGACACATTTCACAGCAATTATTAGCTCATTTCACTGTTCTATTTTAAAACATTTGATTTTGTTATTCTGTTCTGTATTAATTGGAACATAGCTCAGAGCAATTGTTTCAGCCACAGCACACAGTTTACAGCCTTGCATAACTGCTGTTTTCCCCCTCCTACCACAGCTCATATTACCTCCTTGCTCAGTCTACTGACCTGGTATTTCTTCCCTCTGCAGACTGCTTCCACTCACAGACACCCAGAGGATTGCAGGGTCATGAGGACTAGGGACCTTTCAACCCTCCCTACTACAAATCACCCTGCGGACAGGATACCGTAAGGTATAGCAGCAGCATGTAAGGTGCAAGTGAGTTTTGCAGCAGCGCCACAGATTATCTCCCTCTACCCTCTACTGTCCTAAGTTCCCTTTTCTCACTATAGCCATATTGCTTGCTGGAGACCTGGAGAGAAACCCTGGTCCAGTAAACTGTTCTGTTTCCTATACAATGCTACATGTGCACACAAACATGGCCTACAAATTTTACATCTTAATATTTGTAGTCTCCTACCCAAACTTGCTGAGTTGGAGACTTGGGTTTCTCTATATAATCCTGATATCCTCGGTATCTCAGAGACCTGGCTAAAACTCAGTACCCCTGACACTAACTGTAACCTGTCTGGCTTCATCTTCATTAGGTATGACTGTGGCGGGACTCAGAGAGAAGAAAGGGTATTTCTTTACTTCAAGAACTCCATTAGTGCCACCCTTTCCAGGCAGTCCACAGCTGGCTCTTCCAGTGAGTGGCTCATCACTGAACTGTCCATAGGAGCCTCAAAAAGTTGTATATCAGTTACAACAGACCCTCAAAAGTGTCACTGCTAGGCTTTCACACCTATTGAACAACCTCGGGACTCCTTCCCCCTCCTAGGGAAACCATTATGCTGGGTGACTTAAACCTCAATTGGCAGGGAAGTACCCATACTGAATGCAACAACCTTATCTACAGGCTAAGAAATTGGATACTCTGGAAACTTGGTGATCTTTAAGAAAATTTCGAAACCACTGTGTTACCTTAGTAAGGAAATCTAAATCTTCTTATTATAAAATCAATTTGTTAGACTCTAGATCTAATCTCCCCAAAATTTGCCAGTTAGTAGATTCCATGTGGATGGCTTCATCTGCCCCAAACATTTCCACCTTGTCCTATAACAGTTATACTGTTTTTTTCCTAAAGAAAATATCAGTAGTCTTCTTAATTAATTTTTTGTAGAAGCCCCCAGTTTGTTATTAGGAAAGGCTGGACTGTATCCCCCTATGTCCACCTACTGGTAACATCGATTCTCTATCCTTTTCAAGACCCAAATTTCACTTTAAATATATTAGTCATAAAAAGGTCTTTGATCTTTTATCATCTTTTTAAGAAGACTCTGCTAGAGCTATTGATAATTTGGATAATTTTTTAATTAAAATCTAGTGTTGATATTATTACCCCTCTTCTTACTCACATAATCAGATAATCTCATAGTCTTCAGGTGAAGCTACCTCTGGCTGCAAGCTGCAACACTGGATTTAAGATTTGCAAGAGAGTGAGTAGTGCTCACAACAGAGGGAGGTGAACCTTACAATTTACAATTGTCTTTGGTTTGAAGCAGATTCCTTAGGAAAGTTAATATTCTTCAGGTGGAGGATACTTCTAACTGAAGGGTGAAATAAGCAACTTAGAATTATCAGAAAAGGCAGTCTTTCAATCAACAGAGGAGGTGGAGTTTGCTTTACTTATTACAAGTGTTAAGATTTTACTGTTTTCTGTGTTTCTGCCCTTCTGACTTGATTGGAGTTAGTGATTGACTGTTTGCATTGCAATATTTGTAATACTGAGTATTCACTGGGCTAAGAATTTGTCATAAGCCCTGAATTGAGAGCAGGTTACAGGCTGTGTATTGGACCCAGACAGTGCCTAGGGGGTGGAAACTGGTTTTTCTTTTGTTTACCTCAGTGTGCCTTATAAGGCCAAGCCAGACTGTGTCAGGAAGTGCTTACATCACAGCTATTTAACAGCCAATAGCTCTGGAAGAATCTTACAGACCTTGATAAAAGTACTAATTTTAGCAGGCTCATCAGATAATCTCATAGTCTTCAGGTGAAGCTACCTCTGGCTACAAGCTGCAACACTGGACTTAAGATTTGCAAGAAAGTGAGTAGTGCTCACAACAAAGGGAGGTGAACCTTACAATTTACAATTGTCTTTGGTTTGAAGCAGATTCCTTAGGAAAGTTAATATTCTTCAGGTGGAGGATACTTCTAACTGAAGGGTGAAACAAGCAACTTAGAATTATCAGAAAAGGCAGTCTTTCAATCAACAGAGGGAGGTGGAGTTTGCTTTACTTGTGTTACAAGTGTTAAGGTTTTCAGTGCAGGAAGAGTTTAAACCCAGATAGGCTGAATACTGTTTTCTGTGTCTGCCCTGCTGCACAGCTGACCTGTTTTGGGGCTGACTGTTTTCAGAGCACAAGTCACCAGGCTATTTTGTGGCTGGGGAGGTTTACCTGTGTCTGACTTGGATGTTTGGATTTTTCTCTGTTTGATTAGCAGGGTATTTTCTCTGTCAAATTGGTTTGAAGCAGTATTACAAATTGTCGTGTATGGCATCATGCTGACAGGAAGGCACTCATCACATCGGTAGGTCAGAGCATTTAGCTGATTGTTCTCAGTGAGGGCACAGTTTAGGCCCAACCCTTCCCACCCTCACCCCACCCACCCCTGGAAATAGTTCATTTATACCTGGGGTTCTGACATCATTTCCTGAAGAGGGCAAGGTACACATCACTGTCATATCCTGTCTAGCACACTGCACTGACAATATAAACATACACATTATATAAATACATATATTTCTATATAACGCACCAATCACACACACACACAAAAAAAACTAAACAAGGTAGACAGTTATGTGGGGAGTAGTACAATGTAATGGCTGTGGGGCACTAGTCTTCCAGGAGTCTTTCTGGAGGCTGAGATGCTGCTCTGTTTGCAGACAACTATCTGCCCTGAGGGAGGAAGTTGCCCATCTTCAGGCTGCACTGGACAGTGGCAAGGGAACCACCCCCATCCAGGGAGCACCACAGCCACCACCACTACCTCAGAGGTTGTGAAGAAAGCACAGCAGTTGGACCACAGTGGGCTCAGGGAGGGTAAGGGTGGTGGAACAGAGGCACACCCAGTCAGTTGTTACACTCCACAATCCATACACCATTCTGGGGGAGCATAGTTCCCCTGTGGATGCACCCACAGAGGAGACTAAGGAGGGTGCAGACAACTGTCACAAGGGAGGCCCTCTGGAAGGAGGCAGAGGGCACCACAGAAAGAAAGCAGCTCCTGGTGGGGACTCAATTATTAGGGATAGAACTGGGGAGCAGGGAAAACTGAGTAAGGTGCCTGCCTGGTGCCATGGCTAGGAGGGACAGGAAGCGCATCCTTAGGATCACGAGAACAGTTGCATGGGAGTCTGAGCTGGATGTCATTGTCCACCTAGGGACAAATGACTTGGCTCATCATGAGATTAGAGCAGTGCAAAAGGACTTTGTAGAGTTGGGGAGGGGCTTAAGACAAGTAGCACACACAGTATCCTTCTCAGAGGTGCTGCCTGTCAGTGGCATGAGTGAGATGAGGGTACTTTGCATCATGCAGTTTAACAAATGGTTAAAAAAATGGTGTGGAGCACAGGGGTTTGGCTTCATTGGGGACTGGGGTTCCACCTGGAGGGACACCAGCCTATACTGGCAGGATGGTCTGCATCTGTCCAGGAAGGAGCAAGTCTTTTGGGCAATCGGTTTAAATGCTTCATTGGCAAGCCTTTAAACTAGTCAAGGGAGGCACTGATAAGTAGCAGGAAAATCCCAGCCTTCCCTACAAAACAGGGTACTAAATGAGAAAAGACCAAGGTAGAAAGGTCAGTGGGGTTGCCGCTACAGAAGGTAAAGCCATCAAAAATGGAGAGCAATGAGTACCAATGCCGAAGTCTGGGTAACAAGCTTCCTGAATTAGTGGCCTTGATGGAGGAGGAAGATCTGGATATCGTGGCAGTCACAGAAACATGGTACACACAGAACCATGACTGGGATGTAAACATACCAGGATACACTATCTACAGGAGGGACAGGGAGGGTAAAAGAGGAGGAGGAGTAGCTCTCTACATAAGAGAAGAAATCAAAGCAACAGAACAAAAGGGTAAACAGGGAGGAGAAGAAGCACTGTGGATCAATTTGGAGGCAGACAATGGCACCACAATCTGCACAGGGGTTGTATACAGACCCCCCTCTCAGGGGGAGGAAATGGACAAGGAAATGATAGAAAGTATACTTAGAATGGCAGATAAAGGGGAGATATTGCTGATGGGTGATCTGAATATGCCAGATGTTAACTGGAGTGCAGTTTCAGCAGCCACTTCTAAGAGTGGGGTTATTCTAGATGCCCTACAGGGGGCATGCCTTAGACAACTAGTATTGAAGCCCACTCGAGAGGAGCAATCTTAGACCTGGTTCTCTCAAATGGAGATGAAGAGGATCACAGATGTAGAAGTGGGTAGCCATCTGGGAACTAGCGACCATCGAAAACTATGGTCTGTCACTTACAGCAATAGAGTCAAGCCATACAAACACAAAGGTACTGGATTTTAGGAGGCTGACTTTGCCAAAATGGGTGAGTGCCTAAGGAATGCACTAGCAAATGGGCAGGAAGGAGGGGTGGAAGAACAATGGGGAATAATAAAACTGCCATCACAGAGGTAACAAGCCTTTGTGTAAAGCAAATAAACAAAATGAAACGAGGTAAGAAACCACTATGGTTCTCAAAAGAAGTGGCAGTGAAGGTTCAAGAGAAAGAAAGCATTCAGGAAGTACAAGGAATCACAGAAGGAACAGGACAGAGAACTGTATCAGTTAAAGCAAAAGGAAGCTGGAAAGGCAGTCAGAACAGCAAAGGCCCAAACCGAGGAAAAGATAGCAAACTCCAGTTAGAAGGGATAAAACCTTTATAGGTACATCAGGAGTGAAGAAAGACCAAGGGAGGGATAGTGAGGCTTAATAAAGGGAGGGAGGGTGGGCAGAGGGTGACTGTGAAAAGGCAGAGATACTAAACAAATATTTTTGCTCAGTATTTACAAAGGAAGAGGGGAAGGTACCTAAAACAAACAGTAGAAACACTCTGGATACAGAAGTTGATACCAGCCCATTTACAGAAGAAAGGGTTCTGAAAGAACTCTTAAAACTGAAGGTGGACAAAGCAATGGGGCCTGATGGGATTCATCCCAGAATTCTAAAAGAACTAAGGGTAGAACTAGTGACACTACTGACTACCCTCTTTAACAAATCATGGGAGGATGGGGTGGTACCTGAGGACTGGAGGAGGGCAGATGTGATTCCCCTTCACAAAGTGGGAGCAAGGCAGAAGCAGGAAACTACAGACCTGTTAGTTTAACCTCAGTGGTAGGGAAAATGATGGAATCACTTCTGAAGGAAAGAATTGTTGCGTAACTAGAGGCCAGAGGGCACAGGACCCAAGGCAGCATGGATTCACAGCGGGAAGGTCATGCCAGACAAATCTGATAGATTTCTTTGACTGGGTGACCAAAGTAGTTGATCAGGAGGGGCTGTGGACATGGCCTACAGATTTTAGCAAGGCATTTGACACAGTCCCACACAGAAGATTAATATACAAGTTAGCCAGCCTGGGAGTGGGTCCCAAGATGACAGCCTGGGTAAAAATTGGCTGGAGAATAGGACACAGAGAGTAATAGTAAATGGAGTCCACTCTGAAAAAGGGGTTAGCAGTGGGGTACCAAGAGGTTCAGTATTAGGACGGTCCTCTTCAATGTCTTTATAAGCGACATTGCAGAGGGACTGGAAGAAAAGTATGTCTCTTTGCAGATGACACAAAGATCTGTAACAGAGTTGATGCACAAGGTGGGGTGGAAAGGATGAGAAGGGACTTGGCAAGGTTAGAGGAATGGTCAAATGTATGGCAGCTTAGATTCAATGCTAAGAAGTGCAAGGTAATGCACCTGGGAAACAAAAACCCAGGGGAAGAGTACACAATGGGGGGTGAGATACTAACAACAACAAAAATGGAAAGGGACCTGGGGTAGTCATATCAGATGACCTAAAGGTGGGTAAGCAATGTGAAAAGTCGGTAAACAGAGCCAGGGGGATACTGGGATGCATAGGAAGGGGCATCACAAGTAGAAAAAGGGAAGTGGTTATCCCTCTGTACAGACAGTTGGTGAGACCCCATCTGGAGTACTGCGTGCAGTTTTGGAGACCTCATCTATGCAAGGACATAGACAGGATGGAAGCAGTCCAGAGGAGGGCAACTAAAATGGTGCCGGGTCTGCACCGGAAGACATATGAAGAGAGACTTAAGGAGCTTAATATGTATAGCCTCGAGGAAAGGAGGGAGAGGGGGGACATGATAGAAACTTTCAAGTACCTCAAGGGAATCAACAAAGTCCAAGAGGGTAGCATCTTTCAAAAAAAGAGGTGTGCAAGAACAAGGGGGCACAATTTGAAGATAGAAGGGGCGGCTCAGAGGTAATTTAAGGAAGTATTTTTTCACAGAGAGGGTTGTGGATGTATGGAACAGCCTTCCAGAGGAGGTTGTGGAGTCAAAAACAGTGGTGGAATTCAAGCATGCATGGGACAGTCATAAGGCAATTCTAGGGGGTGGGGGTATGAAGAAGTAGGCTGCTGGTTAACTAGAATCTGCAGCTTATCCATCAGGTAGGGAAATGGGCAGACTGGGTGGGCCAAGCGGTCCTTATCTGCCTTCAAATTCTATGTTTCTATGTTTCTATGTTGTTCCAAGTGGGCAGCAATGCTCCACCCTCCCATTTAACCTCATTGAAAACCCTCAGAAGCAAGGAGATAACATACTGTATATAATGTGTCCCTTACTACTCGAATCTTTTCTTCTGCTTGAAAAAAAATCTGTCGGTGTCCCTCTTCATAAGGGTGTGGACAAATCTTTGATTGGCAATTGTCACTCCATCTCATTATTACCAATATTATCAAAATTTCTTAAAAAAATAGTCCTCCATTAAATGTGTCAATATCTACGTACCTACCACGTGCTTTTACCTGCTCTGTCTGGCTTCCAGCCTCATCACTCTACTCAGACAACACTAATTGATTTTCATGACTCTCTCTCAAGAGCCTTTGACAAGGGTCAATATGTTGCGACAGTTTTCATAGACATGTGCATGGCTTTCGATGTAATGGTGACTGGGGACCCACCTGGAGGAATGGAGGTTTGTTCAAGCCTGACGGCCTGCATCCATCCTGGAGGGGAATCCAAGCACTCAATGATAAGTTTAAATGCTACATTGACAAGCATTTAAACTAGCAAAGGGGGGGTGGCAGGCCAGCAAGGAGGTACCTACTTGCTCACCCCACAGCTAGCAGTGGAACCAGTGAACCAGAGGAGTGGCTATCTCTGCAAAGCAGTGTGCAAAGATGGAGATTATTGCCCAAGAGGTGGATAGGCAGAAAAGGGGCAAAATTCAGCAGAAGGGCAGACAGCAAGGAGAACCAGGGATAAAGGACAACCAAGGAAGGGGCTGGAGTAGAACAGTGAAACAGTCTAGGGAGGTCAAATCATGGAAAGCCAAGTGTGCAAATGCCAGGAGCCTTAGCAACAAGATGGAAGATCTGGAGGCTGTCATGGTGCAGTCAGACCTGGACATTGTGGCCATCACTGAAACCTGGTGTAATGATAACCATGACTGGGAGATGGCCATACCTGGCTACAACATATTCAGAAGAGACAGAGCAGGCAGGAAGGGAGGAGGAGTGGCACTGTATGTAAAAAATAACATAAGAGCCACAGAGATCCAGGAGGAACAAAATGGGGGAGAGATACTGTAGGTTAAGCTGGAAAGGAATATGGGAACAGCCATCTGCACAGGTGTGGTCTATAGACCACCAGCCCAGGAGGAAGAAACAGATAAGGAGCTGATGCTAGCCATCCAAAGGATGGCAGACAAGGGTGAGGTAGTACTGGTTGGAGACTTCAATATTCCAGACGTGGACTGGAGCATCCCAGCAGCAGCATCAACTAGGAGCAGATTTATCCTGGACACCCTTCAGGGTGCCTTCCTCAAGTAACTGGTCATGGAACCAACTCGGCAGAAGGAAATACTGGACCTTGTGCTCACAAACAGGGACAGTGTGATGGGGGCAACAGTGGGGGAGCACCTGGAGAACGGTGACCACCAGTCATTGTGGTTTGAAATCACAGAAAGAGCAGAACCAAACCACACAAAAAAACATATCTTGGATTTTAGGGGGGCAGACTTTGGGAAAATGGGGAGATACTTGAAAGAGGCATTCAGGGGAATGGGACAGGAATCAGGGGTTGAGAAATAGTGGGCAGTATTTAAAATGGGGATTACAAGAACAACAGAATTATGCATTAAGCAGGTTAGCAAAAGGAAAAGGAAGAGGAGACCATTATGGTTTTCCAAAGAGGTAGCAAAGAAAGTGAAAGCCAAAAAGATTGCATTCAGGCAATACAAAAAGACACAGGTAGAAGAGGATAGGGAGAAGTACCAGGAGAAGCAAAGGGAGGCAGGGAGGTCAGTAAGGGAAGCCAAAGCTCAGACAGAAGAACACATTGCAAAATCAGTGGGTAGAGGGGACAAAACCTTTTACAGGTACATAAGTGAAAAAAGAAAGACAAAGGGAGGGACAGTGAGACTGAAGGGGGAGGATGGGGGCCGCGTAGAGGATGACAACAGTAAAGCTGACATATTGAACAGGTATTTCTGCTCAGTCTTTACTGAGGAAGAGGAGGGTAATGGGTCTGAAGGGAGTACAAGGGGTGAGAATGGTGCAGAAATGGACACAAGTCCCTTTACACGAGAAAGGGTCCTGAAGGAACTGGAAGTAATAAGAGTGGATAAAGCAATGGGTCCAGATGGGGTGCACCCCAGGGTCCTTAAAGAACTAAGAGAGGTGGTGGCTGAACCTCTGGCTATCCTGTTTAGCCGATCACTGGAAACAGGGGAGGTACCCAAAGACTGGAGGACAGCAGATGTAGTCCCCTTATACAAAAGCGGGAACAAAGAGGAAGCAGGGAACTACAGACCAGTCAGCCTCACCTCGTGAGTGGGAAGATCATGAAAGCACTACTGTAGGAGAGATTGGTGGAACATCTGGTTGTCATGGACCACAGGACTCAAGGCAGCATGGTTTACCAGGGAGGTCATGTCAGACCAACCTCGTTGAATTTTGACTGGGTGACTAGGGAGGTGGATCAGGGAGGGCAGTGGACATGGCCTATCTGGACTTCAGCAAGGCCTTTGACACTGTGCCACATAGAAGACTATTACACAAACTGGGGAATATGGGTGTGGGCAGGACAGTAGTGTGGTGGGTAGGTAACTGGCTGGGTGGCAGGACACAGATTGTGGTGGTAAATGGCTGTCACTCCACAGAGGGAAGAGTGACCAGTGGGGTACCACAGGGATCAGTGCTGGAACCGGTCCTATTCAACATCTTCATAAGTGACATTGCACAGGACCTAGAAGGCAGAATTTCACTGTTCGCTGATGACACAAAGCTCTGTAACAGAGTAGACACACCAGAGGGTGTAGTCAGAATGAGAAGGGACCTACAGAAACTTGAAGAATGGTCAGGGGCTTGGCAGTTGAAATTCAATGCAAAGAAGTGCAAGATAATGCATATGGGGCACAAAAACCCTGGCACAATATATCAGTTGGGGGGTGAGGATATAGCATGCACCAAGCAGGAAAGGGATCTTGGGGTTATCATCTCTGATGACCTCAAGGTAGAGAAACAGTGTGACAAGGCAGCAGGTAAAGCAAATAGGATGCTGGGATGTATAGGCAGGGGCATCACCAGCAGGAAAAGGGAGGTCATAATTCCGCTATACAAGACACTAGTGAGACCCCACCTGGAGTACAGTGTACAGTTCTGGAGACAATACCTACATAAGGACATAGACAGGGTAGAGAAGGTTCAGAGGAGGGCAACAAAGATGGTGCATGGATTGCATCACAAGTCCTATGAAGACAGGTTGAAAGAACTGAACATGTACTCCCTGGAGAAGAGGAGGGAGAGAGGGGATGTGATAGAGACATACAAGTATCTTACAGGGATGAACAGGGTGCAGGAATACACTATTTTAAGCGAAAAGATGTTCCAGGACTAGAGGGCATGGGATGAAGTTGGAGGGAGGACAATTCAGAGGAAGCGTGAGGAAAATTTCTTCACAGAACGGGTGGTGGACAAGTGGGACACCCTGCCAGAGGATGTGGTGGGGGCTGAAACAATCACGGGATTTAAGAATGCATGGGATAGACATAAAGGAATTCTGGAGGTCAGAGCTAAGGGGCAACAGACTTCTAGGAAAACATAAACTGAACTAACAAGCTCAAATGGCAGACTGGGTGGGCCATAGGCCCTTATCTGCCGACACTGTCTATATATCTATGCAAAGTTTTACAGTACATGATTTTTTTTAGAAGAAAAGAAAATATATTGGTCTTCCCTTGGGGTGGTATGGCCGATTTTATTTGGTAGTTAACATTTTGAGATCTGCTTTTCTGCCAGCTTCCCTTCTTATCATCACAATATTGCCTAAGCCATTGGCCAGAAGTGAGCTTGCCCTACCCAGTGTATAAGAGTATTGAGACACTGGCCGCTCTAGGTTGGCCTTTTAGTAGTGATCAACTGAAGTAAATAATAATATTAACATAGAAACAAAGGCTGGGATAGAGTATCAATTTCTTCACAGAATGTGTGATGGACAAGTGGAACACCCTGCCAGAGGAAGTGGTGGGGGCTGAAACAATCACGGGATTTAAGAATGCATGGGATAGACATAAAGGAATTCTTGAGGTCAGGGGTTAGGGGCAACAGACTTCTAGGAAAACATAAACTGAACTTACAAGCTCAAATGGGCAGACTGGATGGGCCATAGGCCCTTATCTGCTGACACTGTCTATGTATCTATGTATCTGTGAATCATCATTTGCTTCTAAAACAATTACTTTCTTATGGGTTTTCTTCAAATGTTGTATCTTGGTTTTCATCTTATTTATATGGAAGGTGTCAAGCTGTTTCTTGAAATGGGTGTCTATACTCTTTTCTTTCCACAAGCACAGGGGTACCCCAGGGGTCTATTGTGGGTCCTGTTCTTTTTAAATTGTTTGTTGGCCCTTTACCTTCAATAGTTAGGAACTGCACTATTAGACTTTATGCTGACAATATCATTCTTTTTTTTTTGCTCATAATGATTTAAAGTTCCTAACTTCTACTCTTCAGATTGATTTTGATAAAGTTGCTGATTGGTTTTCCTCTAATCTACTACTACTTCTAAATAGTAAAGAAAAAAACCAAGTAATGTTATTTGGGTCCGAATCCCTCATTAACAACACCCATTCTTCCTTCACTGTTAAGCTTAATAATGTTACTTTGCAACTTGTTCATGAATTTAAATATTTGGGCTTGATGTTCAACTCTACTCTTTCTTTCAAATCTCACATTTATAACACTACTGTAAAGATGCATCAGTGGTTAGTTTGATTGAAAAGAGCTGGACATTGTTTATCATTACAAGATCACAAAATCATTGTTGCTCAATTAATACTTCCAATTTTGGATCATGGTGATTCTATTTATTGTAGTTCGAACATCACAGAATTCTCCTTAGTTGGTATTGTATATTTTCAGTTATTACAGTTTATTTTAAATAGTCCAAGAAATACACATCACTGTGCTCTTCTAACTCAATTAAACTGGCTATCCCCTCATCAAGAAGTTGATATCATTGGCTTACTTTGATCTACAAAATAGTAAACCACTTAACTCAAGCTTATCTCTGAAACAAACTGTTAGCCTCCACTCATAGTCATAATTTAAGGGAAGTTTCCAACTGGGCTTTACTCTTACCTAGATATCAATCTCATTATGGTAGAAATTGTTTTTCTTTCAATGCCCCCTTGGCTGGAATAAACTTTCACCCGAGTTATGAAATTCACGGACATTATACACTTTCAAACATAATCTCAAGAAGAAGCTTTTGCAGACACAATCTATCTGTAACTGTCTTTCATGAGCAACAAGTTACCTGCTGCATTATCCATTGACAGCACTCAAGTGTTTATGTGTTATGTATAATTGTTCTTATCGGCAACAAGTTAGTTGTTGCGTCACCCAGTAGTTAGTATGTAAGTGTTCATGTGTTATTATATATGTTTTATATTATTATGTATGCTTATATCTATCAACCTATTGCCATTCTCTCCGTACTCAGCAAAATCCTGGAAAAATTAGTGGCAACCCAAACTACAGCATACCTACTGAAGCATAACCTTCTCACAGATTCCCAGCATGGCTTCCGCAAAGGCCACAATACTACCACTGCCATCCTAAAACTTACAAACCACATCTATGGTGCAATGGAATCCGGCTTCTTGACAGGTGCTATCTTCATTGACTTAACTAAGGCTTTTGACCTGGTAAACCACACCCTTCTCCTTACAAAACTTCGCTCGTTCAGTTTCTCTGCCAAAACAGTTGCTTGGTTCAATAGCTACCTAACCAACTGGATGCAGGCTGTAGCTTTTAACTCAGCTATGTCCAGTCTTTCTCCCATACATATGAGAGTTCCCCAAGGCTCCATACTTGGCCCACTACTTTTCTCTATTTTTATAAATCACCTCCCATCTGCTGCACCAGACTGCTCTTCCTTGCTGTATGTGGATAACCTTGTCATTTACTAGAGTGGAAGTAATGTCGAGGATATTAACCTCTCCCTAATTGATGGCTTCCTAAGTATTCAATCCTGCCTAATTGAAAACAATCTTGTTCTTAATGCAAGAAAAACACACTCCATGCTTTTCGGTTCTCCAGCCAGACTCAAATCGACTCGCAACTCCTTTCAAGTTTCGTGTGCCAGTGGTTCCCTTGTAGTTAGCACCAGCTCTTTCAAATACCTGGGTATCCTCCTTGATGAATCCCTGGATTTTGACTACCCTATCACCGCCACCTGCAAATCGATCAACGCAAAAATCAGAGGTGCCTATCGTACAAGCTATGTCCTCACACCGTCTGCCAGGCTTACTGTGGCTCAAGGCCTACTGCTTCTAGCCCTGGCTGATGGCTTGGTCATGTACATAGGGGCTTCTAAGACCTTGCTCCATAGATGGGACACCACCTACAATAGTATCTGCCACTATGCCTCCGGATCACCACGTTTCAAACATCACTGTCAGCATTACGCTGACCTAAAATGGCCCAGCCCTTCTGCCCACCGGCTACTAGCCTTGGCTCCCTACTTGATGGTATAACTAGATCAGGTCTCCCCTAATCCCTTGCCTCCTTGCTACACTCCCAAACCCCCACCTATGATCACTGATCAAATGGCTCTGCCCCTGTCTTCATCCCTAGATGTAAAACCACTATGGGTGAATGTGGTTTCTCTTACTCTGCACCTAAGTACTGGAATTCTATCCCTCAAACTATTCGACTAGCTCCCACTCATGCCGGTTTCAAGAAACTCCACCATGAACATCTACTGGCCTCAAATCCTTGCACATGCTTCCATCCACCTTACCCGATTCAATCCTTCCACCTCCCACCTTGTTCTTTCCTGCACTCGCCTTCTTCCCTCTCACCCCTTTTGACCCCATTCTCCCACCTCTCTCTCCTCCCCCTCTCCCTCTTTTCCCTCTTCATCTCTCTCTATACTGCACCTCAAGATGGCACTTACTGTTTTTCTGCACTTTCCTGACAGCTCCAGTACAGACTTGTTGGCACTTGTTTCGTTTAGTTTACTTTTTCGTAGCGGTACTGTCTATATTGTTTGACATTGTCTAATCTCTATATATGATCCAGTTGCCAATATTGTTTGTATCGCAGATAATCCCATTTGTCTACCTCTCCCTTGTGCTGCATCACATTGTACTTCTCATGTACTTTTCACTTGTATGCTCCTGGGTCATGCCTGAAAATAGGCATCTCTATGTCTAGTGCAACCACCCAGTTACCAAAAGCAAATAAATAAATAAATACATTTTGTTGTGTTTGTATTTAATGGACTTGGTACATTCTGTAAATGAGACTTGATCTCATTGAACACATTCTGTAAATTCAAAACTTTTAAATAAAAAAAATAATAAATCAGCTAAACCTTACCCAGCTCCTCACTACACCACCCATCATAACAATTGGTCCTGTAACCACTCTACCCTTGACTGGATACTAACAAACAAAGAAGATAGGATCACTCATGCTAGTATTCTGTCTGACTCCATTAGTGACCACTCACTAACCTATTGTATCTGGTCCTCTAAAACTCCTCACCCACCACCTAAATATCTGACGTTCTGGGATTACTCAAAGTACGATCTTACTCAGTTAAACACTGATATCAGAGCTGTTAACTAATCAGACCTCCACAATATGAAGGATGCTGCCTCGGCCTTCAGCTTCAAGATGTGCACTCTCACTGCAGTTCAAGACAAACACTTTCCATTAACTATCAGAAGAATGCATGAGGATGACACTTTCTGACTCTTTAAGGACCTCATCAGGCTGATGAAGGAGAGGGATGCCAAATGGGCAACCAACAAAGCTTCTCCCTCCCAACTGCTCTGGAATGAATACAGATGATTATGCAACCTCTGCAAAAGAAGTGTCAATGCCAGTAAGGCCACTTACTTTTGCAATCTACAGTCCCACAGACTTGGCAACCCAAGGCTTTTCTGGTCAGCTATCCACTCGCTGCTCACTCCAGGGACCAAGCAGCCTCCCCTGCAACTCTCCACACCATCTGGATCACTATCTGATCCATCAGAGGTTGCTAATACCCTCAATGTCAAGTTTACTAATCTATCCAATTTCCTTGCAAACTCCCCGTTGATAACCTCAATCCCCCCTTTAGCCAGTTCTCAATGGATTTAAACATACCACCATTTTATTTGTAAACCATCTCCCCCAACAAGACATTGAAATTCCTTCTGAGCCTCCCCAACAGGGGAAGCACTGGCAGTGATGGCCTCTCTCCCCGCTTCCTCAAAATTGTGGCTAATGCTATCGCCAAACCTCTTACTACAGCTTTCAATCTCTCCCTCACCCACAGTCACAGTACCTCCTATATGGAAAAAGGATTGGGTCATCCCAGTCTCTAAATCTAGAGAACCTAGTAACATGGACAACAGCAACAGCCTTATGTCCATCCTTTCCCAACTAAGCAAACTGCTGGAAAAAAAATTGTTCACTCACCATGAGACCAAATACAACCTCCCCTTCCCA
This sequence comes from Neoceratodus forsteri, assembly GCA_016271365.2. Classification (NCBI taxonomy): domain Eukaryota; kingdom Metazoa; phylum Chordata; order Ceratodontiformes; family Ceratodontidae; genus Neoceratodus; species Neoceratodus forsteri. The sequence goes on along the minus strand of CM057449.1, from coordinate 775,382,907 downwards.
CAACAGCATGGCTTCAGAAAAGGCCATAGCACAACAGCCCTGGCTTGTTTCTCTGACCATGTCCTCTCCAACATGGATGATGGAAAGCTCACTGGGGCTGTCTTTGTGGGCTTCTCAAAAGCGTTTGACTTGGTCAACTACAGCATCCTCCTTGGCAAACTTATTAACCTCAATTGGTCCCCCACCACTGCCACCTGGTTCCATGACTACCTCTCTGGCCACTCACAAACAGTCTGTACCAGAGGCACTACCTCCACCATCATGTGCATCTCCACCAGAGTCTCCCAGGGGTCAATCCTTGGGTTGATTCTTTTCTCCATCTATGTAAACTCCCTCCCCAAGGATGGTCTGTCTTGCTGCTCTCTACTATATGCTGATGGCCTCATCCTGTACCACAGCAATAAGTTCCTGGCTAACCTATCCACTACACTCACCACCAATTTCTGCAATGCCCACAACTGGTTCACTGCTAACAGATTACTAGCTAATGCCAAGAAGACCAAGGCCATGCTCTTTGGCTCCAAGCCCAGACTAACTAAGCTAGCTCATGACCCTAACCCACTTAGTGTCCTATCTCTTGATGGCTCCCCCCTAGAGACAGTTAACTATTTTAAATACCTTGGCATCACTCTTGACCCTGCCCTGACCTTCTCTGACCACATTGTGCCTATATATTGGGCTGGCAGTATAGCCTAGAGGTTAGAGGAACAAGGTGTGAATGAGCTTGGTACATCCAGCAAACCAGACCTGAGTTTGATTCTCACAACCTTGACTTGCATACTGTGTGACTCTGAGCAAGTCACTTAACCACCCAGTGCTCCTAGGTCATCCTTGAAAACAGGCATTTGTGCCTAGTGAGCCTTACCTGGTTACCAAAGACTAAAAAAAAATAAAAAATAAAAAAATAAATAACACAATGCATAAATCAGAAACTGGAGACTGATGACTGATTAGCTAACTTCCTAACCCCAGAAGCCCAACTAGCATTGTCTAGTGCAACCTCCTCCCCCTTTTGGACTACAGATCACACATTTTTTTCTCAAATCTCTTCCACTAGCCTAGTTAGATTAAAGACTACCTACAACAGTATCTGTAGATTCGCCCTCCTGGCACCCTACACCACCCATCACTGCACCCTCTATCAGGCCCTAGGATTGCCCCCCCATGCCGGATGTAATTCCCTCCTGGGCTGTACCAAAGACAAGGCCATCAGACAACACAATGTTCTCCCTTTCTCCGACCCAAAACACACTGCCGCAAACTCTGCTACTTCTTTAGTCTCTTGCTGAAATGCCCACAAGTCTCCACCTGTATGGTTCAAAAAGCCTTCTCTTTCACTGCCCCTACCTTGTGGAACTACTTGCCACCTCCCTGAGGTCCTGAACTCCCACCTGCAATTCTGCTTCCTTCTCAAGATGGAGATTATGACCACTCTTACCTGCTCATGCTCCCCAAGGGTGAAAGTCATGTAATGTAGTTCTTCTTTCTCACTCCCCCTTTTGTTTGGCCCTGTCTTAACTGACTTGCAATATCATGTGACTATATGCATTTAGTTCTCTGCTTTGTCATGGATGTCATGCCTTGTCTTGGATGCATTTTCACTTCACTGGTCCAAGTAATTTGTACTATTTGCAATTTTTATTTATTGTCAGTATTCCACTCACCCCCCCACCCATTTTCTTTGGTCTCTACCAGCTTTGTACAGCCACTATGTTTATTTATTACCTAGTGTTCTGTATTATATCCGAAATTTGTAATGTGGAAAATTTGTGTTGTGTTCTCCTGTGCCATCTTCATGGCCTGGGTCATGCCTGAAAACAGTCCTTGGATTAGTGCACCTACCCAGTCAACAAATGAATAAATAAATAAATAATTTGGTGTTGAAAACAATAGGTCCTCAAGAGCCAGATTTTAAACATTGTAGACTAGAGAAATCTTTTTTTGTTATTAAACAGTTTACTGATAATAGGATTCCAAGAAGGATGTGGGATAAATTATGGTTAAGTTCATATGGAAAACTGAATGTTAGGGGTAATAACAAGCATAAGGTGATGGAAGAAAAACTGTGTCCATATCCTGAATGTGGTGATGTCATAGAAAGGTTGGAGCATTTTCTTTTAGAATGTATCTTTGCTATGCAGCCAAGAAAATGTATAGGCAACTAAATGGCATCTTCCTTGGCTGGATAGACTCACTTATGAGTGCACCATTCTAGGTGTCTTTCCACATGGTTTGAGGAAGTATAATAACAGCACTTTATCAGTATTATTTGCGTGCCTTAAATTTTATTTGTGGCAGGAGAGATGTAGATTGGTGCTACAGCAGCAAAGGATGACATATATTTTTATAAGAAAATTATTTGAAGTTGCATTCAGAGAGGTTTATGACAGATATAATGGTATACTTATGATTTCTGGAGGCTAGGTTACCCAACAAGCAGTACCCCAGTCAACCTTGCCCTATAGACGCGGTAACCGGATGCTTCTACACCTGATGCTATTGCTCCTGATGGGGTAAGGTAGCGGATGTGACAGAATGCTACCTTTCCCCATCTGATGCTTAGGAATGGATGGCTGGATGAGGTTGCTGGCCGAGCTGCCCCATTGGTGTGGAGGGGAATAACACTGGTAGCTCAGTTTGCATGCTGTGCATGACCTGGTTCTGGTCCGGGTCATGTCCTTTTACACACTGCACTCCCCACAACACTTTATCATCTTACACCAGGGTATGCTCCTCCTCGGAGTTTTATCTTTTAGTTACAAGGGGGGTTGGGGGTGAGGGTGGCAAAGCCCCCTGCATTTTACACTTACTTTGCGTAACATGCCTGAAATTCATCTCTCGGGCATGAGAGTGATTCGGGGCTCTCCATGTCAGGACATTTGACTTGGTATGCAGAGCATCAGCATACCAAGTTTAGATATATCATAGTATATCCGATATAATGTATCATTCACAGCAAGAAGTAAAAATAATGGCTTTGTTAAATAACATATTTTCTTGCCAAACATTTTTGAGGTAGACATAAGGGGGTATGGTTACACTACACCAGTTTTTTCAAGAATTACTATAAAGATGATTGATATGATTTGGAAATAAAAACATAGAAACATAGAAGTTGATGGCAGAAGGAGACCGCTAGGTTCATATAGTCTGCCCAGTTGATTTCATTTTGTTCTAGAGAGTAGCTTTTCTTGTTTCTTTGTGTTTTCATTCACTTCATGTATCATAGATGCATTTTCAGTTGTTAATAAAATCCACCTACTCTTGCCAGTAGGGAGAGTCCTTTTTGTTCTGGCAGCCAGCCAAGATGGTGAACATTGCAGATGAGGGGGGAGGGGAAGAGGTTTTGGTGAGGATTTGGAACCCATAGCAACTACAAAACATACTATTACAATCCTGTATTTGTGCATTGTATCAAGGAAAATGAAAATACAGCTTCCTTACCCATGGAAATGCAGGTGGATCCTGCACTTGTTGAGCAAGCATCAAAATTGGATGTAGAAATTACATCCAGCCAAGGTGAGGAGATTAAACTAAACACTGATGAGAAATAAGGTATACCTAGCTGTCTTTCTGACTTTGTGTAGACTGGAGATGACCAGAAGTTGGAAAAAGCCATTTATGATAGAAAACAACATCTTAAATTATTACCTGAGGTGAAAGAACATCTGGTTAAAGACAAGGAGCAAAGAAGCATAAAGTCTGAGAAACCCTCCAATTTGGTGCCTATGGATTCTTTACAGCATCTGTCACAATATAGGGAAATATCCTAAAAATGCACCCAACCTTCAGACTCATAAAATGGTTGTGAAAAGACTGGGTCTCCAGAGAGAAAAAACACCCCATACACAATCCAAATGTCTGAGATGAATGGACTTCAGGATGTGAGCACTCGGTCACGTGATGAGCTAGTGTGAGGTAGACATCTCTTCCGCAGCTCCCGAGTCCCGAAAGCTATTTAATTTAAAATAATTAATTCTTTGGCTTCCGCGACGGATCGCGAGTGAGGGGTGTTGTTTATAAGGAGCTGGGACAGCTGGGAAACCATTTTGGGGTCGGTCTGGTGGACGAAAGGACTGCAACAAACCCAAGCAATCTGGCTCGTGAAATGGCCGAGATGGAGTCAAGCAGCCCAGCCCCTCGTGAGGAGAACACCGGCGGTGGCTCAAAGCCATCCCGGTCCCAGGCAGGCCTGAGGTCTGGAAGGGGAGGCCCATAGGGTCAATCAACAACAGGGACATTTTAGAAATTAAGCAGCTCCTGAAGGGGCTGGTGCCGATTCACTATACTAAAACCTGCATTACATGCTCTCACCAGAGAGTGGGTGACCTGGAGGTTAGAATGGTATCACAAGAAAGAAAAGTACTACGGTGGACCAAGATATAATTATTCTGAAAAGGCAAGTGAGAAAATTAGAAAATCGTCTGGAAGATCAGGAGGCAAGAAGCCAAGGAATAATTTAATTATGGCTGGGCTCCCCGAGAAAACAGAAGGCTCAGATTGTGTTGCCTTCATGCAAGATCTTCTCTTTAAGTTATTTGGACCCACGCCATTTGGTGAATCTTATAATCTTGAGAGGGCCCACCGGGCATTGAGAGAACCCCGGGCGCGGCCTCGCGTAATTATAATGCGTTTTCTTAATTACAAGGAAAAATCTCATGTATTGATGAAAGCCAAAGCTAATAGAAATCTTCACTGGAATGGGGCTTCGGTGTGGTTGTTTCAGGACTTGGTCCCCTCAGTGAGGGAAAAACAGAAGGAGTTCGCGGACATTAAAAAGAAGCTGTATATGGCAGGTTTGAAGTTCAGACTGCAATATCCTGCCACTCTAGTAGTCAAGTTGGTGAATGTGGACAGAAAATACCTCTCGGCAGAAGAAGCCTTGGAAGGCCTTAAAGTGGAATTACCTGATTTATTTAAACCAACTACTTAAGAGCAAAGGCGGAGTTGGACAGAGAATACAGAATAATCTGTCAAGCGTTTAGTTACGCTGCTCGAAGGACTCATATGGGGACTATTTAATTGTTTTTGAATTGTACTTGTTTGTATTTTTCTCTCAATGAATAGTCATAATAGGTTAGTGAGCTTGGCGAAGGGGTAAAACCCCTCCCCCCCTTTTTTTTCTTTTTTTTTCCCCACTGTACAGGTTGTGGGAGCAGTAAGCCATGAAGATAATGGCTTTAGCTATTGAGATATAACTTCTCCCATTATTAATTTGGATGCTTAGATGCGATGTTTTGCTGTCTGGTTTGTACCAGGCGATATGGGAAGAATGAGGGTTTCTAAGTGTTATAGAGGGACTTGGGGCCTGGAAGGGCGTCTGGTGAGTGGGCTCTAGCCCGTTCGGATCGGTGATTTGGAGGGCGCTGGAAGGATCCAGAGGGTAGCATGTGGGCAGTTTATGGGGAGGGTAGGAGAGAGAGAGAGAGAGAGAAACCATGACAGGTGGCCCAAGGGAATTTAATAGTCAGAGAGGGAGGGTTCTAGGCATGGATATGGTAGATGGGGTCACTTAGAATTTTGTCGTGGAATGTGAAGGGTCTTAGGGGAAGGAGGGAAAAATTGGTTATTCTCAGATATATTAACCAGATGGGGTTCCATATCGCTGCATTACAGGAAACCCACTTACTGGCGGATGAATTACATTTGCTTAGGAAAGGATGGGTTGGCAAGGTATTTGGAAGTGGGAATGCGAAGGCCTCTGGTGGGGTGGCATTATTAATTAGGAAGGGATGCCCATATGTGATCGAGAGCTTCAGGTCGAGGGAAGATGGCAGGGGAGTTTATACAATGGGCTCGTGCTTTGGACACCCACTGGTGTGTGCCTCCATTTATGGTCCCACTCCGCCCAGATCAGTATTCTTTGCCTCTTTGAGGCTGATTTGGCCACTCTCCCGCAGGGCTCCTTTATTCTGGCAGGTGACTGGAACATTTGCTTAGATAATAGAGTGGACAGGAGTCCCCCTTCCAGTAAAGCTATCAGTTCCCCCCAGGCGGCATTGCATAGATTCCTGCAGGTCACTGCTTTAGTGGATCCATATCGGATCTATAGAAAGGGAGAGACTAAGATGACCTTTTACTCTGGAGTGCATAAGGTTTATACCAGGATAGATTTTTATTTGATTAATCAGGAGGTCCTAAAGGGGGGTCACAGGTATGTGTACTTATGAGTGGATCCTTTCTGACCACTCCCCAATACTGTTGATATGGAGGTCAGACAATATCCTCCCTAAGCAAGTTCATTGGTGCTTGGACGATAGGGTCTTAATGAACGATAAGATATTAGTCAGGTTGAAGGGTAAACTCAAGGAAATTACCCAGACTCAAATCCCTACTCTTGCTGATAGGAACTTAGCCTGGCCTGTCTGTAAAGTGTTGTATAGGGGATGGGTTCAGGAATATACTGCCAGACAGAATAAACTGAATAGGGCTTGGGAAGAGTTTATATTGGGGGCCATTAAATCATTGGCGCCATTAGAGGGCTCTCTGAAGAGACAGATCGGGAGCTTAGAGATTTAAGGGAGGAATATAAGGGTATCCTTAATTATAGGGTAGATTTTTGGATAAGGAGATTGAACGCCAAATATTTGTTGCAGGGGGATTTGCCAGGCAGGATTTTGGCCCATAGGATCAAAGAGCGAGAGGCGGAGAGAACGATTGTGGCAGTGAAGTTCGGTGAGGAATTTGTCTCAGACCCTCAAGGTCTGGCAGATGCTTTTGCCGACTACTATGCTGCAATATACCAGGAAGGGGCGCGGTGCCCAGAGGCAGAGACAATTTCTTTACCAAAAATGAGTCCGGAGCAGGCCCGAGCCCTGGCTGACCCAATACTGGAGCAGGAAATTTTTGAGGTTATTATGGATTTGCCTAATGGGAAGGCACCAGGCCCAGATGGTCTTCCAGCTAGATTTTATAAAGTTCATGTGGAGACTTTAATACCTCTGCTGAAGGAGCTTTTTTCAGATATCATGCAAGAAGGGATCCCCCAACCCCCATTGTATCAGGCCTATATTACTCTGATTCCCAAACCAGACAAGCCCAAACATTTGCCAGGTAATTATAGGCCCATAGCTCTAATAAACCAAGATATTAAGATCCTTACTAAGATACTTGCCAATAGAGTTTTGAAAATTGCCCCGTGTTTGATTAGTCAAGAGCAGGTTGGGTTCATGCCAGGGAGGGGGGCCCCGGATGCGTTAAGAAAGCTTCATCATATCTTGGAGAGGGCGGCTCTTTCAAATTCGGCTATGGCTTTAATTGCATTAGATGCCGAGAAGGCATTCGACCGTGTCTCTCACCAATTTTTGTTTCTCACTATGGAAAAGATGGGGTTCCAGGGAGTTTCTAAGGGCCTCAGAAATCTCTATGAAGCCCCACGGCCAGTATTATGTAATGGATATCTTTCGAAAAGTTTCTTCTTAAAAATGGAATGAGGCAGGGCTGTCCATTATTACCAATTTTATTTAATATATACTTCGAGCCTTTGTTAAGGTCTCTTATAAAGGATACAAGGGTTCAGGGGATTGATGTTCTGGGGTTAGAGCTTAAGTTATCGGCTTATGCTGATGACATCTTATTACATTTAAGTAATCCATCTGAGAGCTTTCAGCGATCCCTGGAAATTATTGGGGAGTTCTCCAGGGTTGCTAATTATAAGTTAAATTTAGCCATAACACAAGTACTCCCACTCACAATTCATACCCATAGGGGAGATTTTGAGCAGTTCCAACTTAATTGGGCCTCAGAAAAAATCAAGTACCTGGGGATCTGGGTTATGGCTAGATCAGAAGATGGGATGGAGGCGAATCTTGATAATATTGTAGTCAGAATTAAGCAAGATATTGAAAGGTGGAAGAGGCTTCCCCTAAACTTCACGGCCAAGGTGGGTCTTATTAAAATGAATCTTCTGCCTCGATTGCTGTATCCGATCTGTCTCTCTCCCTATTCAATCCCGAAGGCTAGATTTGTCAGCATTCAAAGGATCATCTCAGATTTTTTTGTGGGACTCGAAACCCCCTAGGAGGAAGCAAAGTATACTACGTCTTCCCTACTCTAGAGGTGGAGTGAACCTTCCCGATTTGCTAACATATTATGTAGCGGGGCAATTAGGATATATGGGATGATGGGATCATCGTATGGGAGATGGGGAATATATTCCAACATGGCTGCGAATTGAACAGCTGCTTCTTGAAAAAACAAGACTCCAGCCAGGGGCATTATTGCACGTGGACCTGGAGTCTTTGCCAAGCATAGGAAAGCAATCCCCAATATACAAATCAGTCAGGGCTTGGTGGGAGTGGCTAACTTCGACCCAAAGGAAGGCTCAGAGGGGGGCAGGAGAACAACCTTTAGTGGGGAATCCTAACTTCCGCCTGGGGAACAGTGTTCTGAAGGGTCAATGGGTATCACTACTGCAAGACTCCAGAGTGGCTGATTTTATAGTCTCTGATAAGGTTCATTTGCCAACACAGGCTGGGGAGTGGGATTTTTTTTAAAAGGATACAGCTTACTAACTTACTCCAGAAGTTTGTGCGGGACTTTAAGGATAGGGGAGGAAAACAGGTGTTTATATGGGATAGCTTAAGGGAAATTGATCTTTCACAGCACCCTTTATCCAAAGTATACAAGGTCTTGCTAGATTATGTGGACACAAATACTGAGTCTCGTATTGTATATTGGGAGAAAGCTTTATTCCCCCTGAGACCAAACTGGTCTGAAGTTTGGAAATATGTGAAATATTTGCCTATACCGAAGTATAATATGATGCAATTTTTTATTTGCTCAAACATCTACACCCTTCTAAACTGTGTTCTAGAAAACTGACAGACAGATCTTTGTTTTCATTGTGGCATGCAACCAGGGGACCTCCTGCATATATTTTGGAACTGTACTCGAATTCAACCACTTTGGGGCCTTATGGTTAAAAACATGGATCCGGTATTGGACTACTCGGATTACATTAGTCCAGAAATTTGCATAATGGGGGATTTGGGAAGGATTCCGGTGGGCCGAGCCAAATATCATATTTCCCTGATGTCAGCTGTTGTTAAAGCGTTTGTTTTAAGACACTGGAAGGAGGACATAGCTTATGATTATGATCTTTGGGTGAGGGATCTATTGCAGGTCCTAGAAAGAATTAAACGACACATGCTGATGGAAGGGAAAAAAGAAATTTATGAACGGAATTGGAGGACTTTAGAGGTAGTCTATGAAGTTCAGTTAAAAAGTCCTCGGGTTCAGATCTGTCTGTCTGTGGATGAGCAGTGAGATAGACTCTTACTGCACAAGGTTAAAGGGGTTTGTCGAGGTCTGGATTTGATTTCTGGCTGTGGGACAATCTACGTATAGGTACAGCTATTACTCCCTCACATAGGGGCTTACCTGATCGTAATACTCACTTGATAGATTGGGTTCGTGGGGTTCTCTCTCTCTCCTGGGGACACAGTTACCTGAAGATGGGCTGGGTAATTTTTTATTAGAGCTTGTGCGGATAATTTGAATTATTAATCTGGTCCAGAATCTAGGTTTGTTTAAGCTTGAGCATGAAAATGGAACTGATAGCCTATCCTAGTGGGAAGTGGTGTGTTTGGTATGGGAACTAGCTTTGGTAACTGCGATTGTATATAGTTACCACATTCAGTTTTGGGATGTGGGCCGGGGGTCATAACCCGGGATATATGTTTGTCTATGTTTTGTATCAAAATTTCAATAAAGAAGTTTACAAAAAAAGGATGTGAGCACTCACTAGATGGGAAATCATGGCTCCTTGGCAAAGTTCCAACAGCTGCTGAGGTAAGGGAGGTGGCTTCACCGGTAAGTCGAGTTGTTAAAGATAATCTGGAGTCACCTCTTTCCCTGCATTAACACACTGTTGTGTTTTGGAATACTCTATTTAAGTCCCCTTAACACAAAATGATAAAGCTGCTTTGACCCCTGTTTCACATCACCACCAGAGTCCTGAGACTGCACCAAAGGCTGTGAAAACAGTTGATAGCCCAAATGCCATCTCGACCTCAGAGCCACATCAGCCCTCACCTCAACAGAGCACAGAAGAACTGAACACTGTTGGTGGCTCAGGGATTGCTTGTAGCTCACAGAAGGAAAAAATGGGACTGGGAGAGTTTCCACTACATCTACTTGATCAAAAATCCCCTATAGCAGGTATTGGACATAAAAATCAGAATACAGGTGTAACCCCTAGATGGCGCTACTCCAAGGGTTACTACCCCTGCCTGCACAGTAGCCTGCAGGTAGAGGGTCCTGGGCTCTAGAAACAGGTGCCTCCACCCAGAGGACAGGATTGTTGGCAACGTGACTGCTCTGGGTACAGCCCTCAGGGACACTGATACCCCCCTCTTTACCCCTAGTGGACTGGCTAAGCTTGCAGCTATCCCACACCAACACACTTTTGCAACACACAATGAATCCTTCCTTGTAACCACTTACTACCAGGGCTAGGATCAGCTGGAATGCCCTGGATGACACCCTGGAAAACAAGACCTGTAACAATTAAGCAACGTTGATGCAGTACTTTTTATACAGAGGTAGACTACACCCAGTTTAACTGCAAAAAGATCTAGATCTGATTTATTGGGGGATGTGAACAAGGGAGGGGCAGTGATCTGGTAGCTGGATTTAGATCTGATTGATTGAGGCTATAATGCATGCACTCAAAGGTCCCTGGAACACAGTCACACACACTCTGGGTACCCAGTTGGAACGCCTGAAGCATTGCCCGGGGCCGGCATTGCAGCTAGTTGGGGCCCTGTGATGGAAAGAAAAATGCATGCACTGTAACCCACAATTTGTAATCCAGAGCCAGATGGCTCAGTCCACAAAAAATTAACAACAATTAAATCAGATGACTCACTCTGATTGTTTGCTGGGCTGCATGGAGCTACCCTGATTTTACTCATGTTACCCAAATTTGGATGCAGGATGGATGAAATGGAGACCTCAAGATGATGAGCTGGATGGCCAGGAGAAGCAGGGTCCACACAATGCAATGTAGCGCTTGATCCTGTTTGGTGTTGTTGATCAGGAAGCCGAATCTCCGGGTGGATCTCTTGTTGGATCTTTCTCTGCAGTGCGAGCGGAGTGTCTGGGATACAATGGCAGGGCCCAGAGTGGGAGAACAGTTTGGATGCAGTCTGGTAAGGTTGCTGGACGCAGCTTCCACCAAGCGTGACACATTCAGCAAAGTGGGGAACCAAATCACGACCCACTGTCCACATTCAGCACACTTATACTAAAGGCAGACAAATACCACAATTCAGATGACAGTCCGGTTGCAATTCACAGCATCCCAGTGCAAACCATATGCTCTGCAGTCATGATGAAAGTCCTAATAGGTCAGTCACACAAAAGCAATTCTTCGGTCCTCTTCAGGTGAAATTAATCACAATTCAGAAGGAAGGTCACAAATTCGGATAAAGTCTGATAGTCAGATTAAAGTATCTTCACTTTAGGAAGATAGCGGCAAGCAGGCCAGACACAGCCTTCCCACTGATTCTCCCTGTGCACTACACAGGAGCATCTGCTCGAATTGCTCGATCTCCTCACTCTCTCAACTCTTACTCCACCACTGACTTCTGCTGTAGGCAGCACTGGGGCTTCCTAGTGATCCAAAAGATTTGGTTAGTTGATCCATCTGTCTGTCACAGCTTGAGCTCCCCCTTCAAGTCCATTTAGGTGCCAAAAGGTGAAAACTACAATTTCTACAGAAATTTACTCCCAGAAGACCCCTGCGGGCAGACTCCATTTTAGAGCCCCCAAAGGTACTGATTGGTGCAGATTGGCAGTCCAGAACCAAGAGGGTGGAAGAATACAAAATGTCCATGCTGCAAAACAAGGCAGGTTAGACAAATTACATTATCATTTTTAAAACAGATAGTCAGCAAACAATCAAAGTCTAGTAGGGCTCCCTCTGCGTAATTGGTGATGGCAGATAAGAAGCGGCTGTATGGCAGCCTGGGCGGGACTCGAGCCTAGAAACACTTGGACCCCACCCAGATTAATTATAAACTACAAGATAGGCAGCCCTTAAAGAGACAGGCACAGAGGCTAACTGGGCCCTCACCTGCAAACACTTCTAAACCTGCTAGGACTCAGGACACCAGCCTGGCAGCAGGCATTTAGGCACACCCAAGGAAGACTTTTGGGAATCCCCATTTGTAGGAGGATGACACCAGCAAAATGGACAAACAAGGTACTAATGGAAAAGGGGAGAACTCTCAACTCTCCACAAGTGAACTGCAAGCAGAGGCAACAGGAGAGAATACAGACATTATAACAGATGCTGATACTGTTATAGACACTGATTTGTTAAATAATGAACAGGGAGACATGCATAGGAAAAAGACTGTTATAAGTGAGAATAATGATGTTACTAACACTGCTACTGATGATGTGATAGAAAAAGAAGTGGGATATAAGGAACCTGTTAATGTGTGTGAAATTGGCATTTCCACTATCTGATACCCCAGTAAATTGCATAGATATTGTTCCCTCCTATTGTACAAGTCATGCCAAACACCCCATCTAAGCTGTCAAAACAGCCAGTGAGACAGAAATAACATCAAACAAATCACAGAGTCTCCACTGCAGTATCACCCCCAATTCTGACACCTCGTACATCTTGTACTCTGAGGGTTAGCACTCAGTCAAGGACGTTAACCCAGATCAGGCAAACTGGGATCCTGCAAAGTCTTCAAGGAGAGCGAGTCCCAAAGTCATACTGTAAGTCAGAGGATTCCACCTACTGGGGACAGCAGTCAGTCCAGCACCAGTAGAACCTGTACAAAGTGGGCAGGTTACAAACAGCTCTGCAAAACCAGGGAGACCCAGCACAGCACTGGAATGATTTTCACCTATAAGATGTTGGGGGTACAGAACACCTTCTGGACAGGATACACATAGCCCAGGCATTATTGAAAGGTTCAATTGATTCTTTGTTACTGAACTCTATGCTTTCATACATGTTTCAGGGAACAATATTTATGACAATATCTTTAAAACCATGACCTCCATATATAGATTGTGGAATAACTATGCCAAGTTAAAAGATACACCATTATGGACTCCTTTTTTTAGTTAACCCTTTAACAAAACCTACAATGAAAACTGTTATAATATTATTTCAGAACAAAGGAATTCATGTCACTGATATCTCCTACTGGTTGAGTGAAATATGTGAGATATTGGAGAAGCCTCTCCCAATAGTTGACACAGATCTGATATGAACAGAGGATGGATATGCAGGGTCAAGCTACATAATATGAACACTGGAGTTACTCATCTGCCAGGGAGCTTCAATCTAGGTAAGGACAGAGGTTTATGTTTTTATCCAGGCCAACCAGTATCATGTCACAAATATATGAAGAGGTCCCACTTAAGGTGTTTTTTGTTTGTTTGTTTTTTTACAACTTTATTTATCCTTCTTGTCAGGCTGCTTGGTCATCTGCCAACCTACTGGACTCGGGGTCATTTGGGGACTTGTAGCACCATGTGCGCCCCTGTTTAACCCCCAAGCTGGCCTGGAGGCTTCATCCTTAGGTGGCCCCTGATATTTTCTCCCTTGTTGGTTCTACTTCCAAGACCCCAGAAGTGGTGATGCATGTGCGTGGAGGTGCACATGCATACTGCAGTTCCAGTACCAGCCTCTTTCGCCCTCCCTTGGCCTAATGTCGGCACTCTTCGGAGTGATGCAGCCACTCCAGCCTCCACCAGGTGGTGGCCAAGCTCCGAGGAGATCGGGTTCTCCCTCCCAGAGTGGAGGACTGCTAGCTGATAGCCACTTGCATCCTCTCCCTCTCCCCCTGCTGACCTCCAATGACCCAGGCTCGTTCCCAAACCCGGGTTGCTGGCATGGTGCGAGGAGTGGCATCCAGTGCTTCAACCCTCCTTGCCACCGGGCAGACCTTAAGTTTGGTTTGTGATAAACCTCACTACAGCTTACGATATGCTTTGAATATGGGCATATGAGCTTATATTGCCCAAACTCCTTCAGATGCAACTTGTGTGATGGACAGGGGCACTCTTTGTGTCAGTCTCCCTGGGCCTTACACAACAGGGAAGTCCCAATAGATCAGGAAAGAATAATATCTAGAGAACTGCAAAGCAAATCTATCATATGATCGGATGCCAAAGCACATATCTTAGAAACAGAACAGAAAAAAGGGAGGCAAAGTGATAACCTCCTCCCCCCTCGGAGAGGATTGATTAGAATACAAGCCCTCTGCCTCCCCCTCCTGCACTCTGTACAGAAGGAGGAAGACTTAGTGGAGGACATAACAGACTCCCACCTCTTCAGTTAGTACAGAGCACCAGTCTGATGGTACATACACAGTGGTGATACACACAGAGGTACAAACCCATAACACTTCTGTACCAGGACATGCTCCTGGTTTTCCAGCAGAACACATTCCAATAGCCATAGAGGAGGAAACTCAGACTATTGAAGGTATCATGGTTATGTCCCCCACTCCCTCCAAGCAAGATGAAAAAATTATCACAGTTGATCCTAGAAAGTGAGGCTGATCTAGGAAAGCCAAACCAAGATCTACTTGGAGGTGGCTTTAAAAAAAACAGATACACCATCCTACAAAAGAAAAGACAATAGGGGGACACGGAAGATGAGGAAGGAAATTTGGAGGCTTCTGTATCATCCTCCTTGAAAAATCTTTCCTCAGACATAGAAGGGTCAGCATCTGAAACCGCTGTTGCTAAAAGAACGAAAAGAAAGACTATGGTATATCCTCAGTAAGAAAGATCTGATTTATGATTTCACTCTAACAACACCCTTATGTGTAAGGGTAGCATCCTGGTCACAGTGGGCTCGATTCTCAAAGAGCCCATAGACTGATGCAAGTTTCCACCAAAAGCAGCTTGCTTCAAGGCCCATTGCACCAGGGATCCTGCACCAGATTCTCTATTATGCAGGGTCCTAGCAGCAAAGTCCCATGGCTTGCAGCAACCATGGCTGTGTGCCAAACAGAAAGTAGACCAGCAGGGTTTGCCACAAGCCACAGGATGGCTGTACACAGCTCTAGACACTGGTGGTCTAGTGTCCAGGTTGATCCCCAATGTCTTCCCATATTCTTATTATTCAAATTACCCCTTTCCCTGGTGGTATAGTGGCCTCCCTCCCTGATCCCCCATGTCATCCATATTAATATTATTAAAAGTACCCCCTTCCCTAGTGGTCTAGTCGACCCCTGCCCCAGCAGTTAGTGCTCACCTTCCAGCTCACATCCCTACACTGAAACATAGTTGGCAACCAGACCAGCCCACCTCTCACCTCCACGGCTGACCGCTGACTGAACTGTCACTGAGTACCTACTGTATAGTGTACATGCTCAATGATTAATCAGTGAAGTGTTGGAATGCAGTTCAGACCATATCTATCAATACTGTATGTGACAGTAAAATAATCACAGTTGATTCAGAAATTTGGTAATGAAATTGCCACATTTAAGCTGGCTATGAGACAACAATAATTGTATGAATGTGTCTCATGCAACCACCTATTCTACCATGAGCAAAAGGTAAAAGTTGACCTGTCTAACATTCTGACGTGGAATGAAATGTGGGGTCGGTTGGTTGTTTATCACTTACTAAAGAGTAACTTTCATCCACAGGAAGCAGTGTACATGTGTTCATACTGTTTCCGAAATATAAAATCAAACACATTGCCTCCTTCCTCTCCTGAGATAGCCAGCCTGAATTTGTCTGAGCAGATTCTAATCCAGACAATGAAGCAGTTTCAAATAATATTGAGACTAAATGCAACAAGCATTTGTCAATGCCAAATGTTGGCTTGCTGGTATTGGCATTGGTAGTGCAGGAGTTAGAGAGATGCATAATAGGAATAGCTGTGAAGTATTAAAGTAATGTCAACACCCACCCCCACCCTGCAGAGACTGACAGGCATTTGGGGATGGTCGTCGGCCATAATGCTCATGCCATTCCACCTCACTCCACTCTGCAGACACTGACAGGTGTTACAGTGTACCTTGGGGTCTTCAGCCCTTATGCTCAACCCATTCCATAAGGAAATAAGCTGAGATGGGTGCAGTAAAGGAAGAGAACAGGATGAACATTAGCGCCAAAGACCCCAAGGAACACCTCAATGCCTGTCACTGGCTTCAGGCTGGGGGGGGGTGGAATGGTATGAGCATTATGGCTGATTACCACAGGTCATACCCCTGACACCTGTTAGTCTCTACAGGGTTGGGCTTTACGGCTGGAAAACTTAATGCCCTCTGCATTTGTTGGTATTTTCACTCCAAATTTTCAACATGGGATTTTTGGGACCCCATCTCATGAGCAGTGGCACTATAATTTCGTTACTCAATTCTGAAAGGTGATTTCTCACAGCGAATGCGCCATTTGGCACCACAGATGCAAAAACACCTTTTTGGCAGGATGTAAAAAATGACAGCTGTACTGTTCATAAGGAGGTGTAAAAAAATGGTAATGTTGAAAATCTGGAGTGAAAATATGAAAAATTGGTGAAGTTACTAGCGTGTGTAGAAACTGCGTAACACACGCCTATAATGCAATCATTTTTTGGAATTTTTTCACCAAATTTTCAACATGGTCATTTTGAGACCTCCCCTCATGAACAGTGCCACTGTGATTTTGTTAATCTGTTCCGAAAGTTGATTTCCCACAGCAACCACGCCATTCAGTGTTACAGGTGCGAAAACACATTTCAGGCAGGATGTGAAAAATGACAGCTACACTGTTCATAACGAGGTGTGTAAAATGGCAATGTTGAAAACCTGGAGTGAAAATATTAAAAATTGTCAAAGTTGTAAGTGTGCGTCGAAACTGTGCAACACATGCTCGTAACGCAGTCATTTTTTGGAATTTTTTCACCAAATCTGCAACATAGGCTTTTTGGGGACCCCACCTCATGAACAGTGGCACTGTCATTTTGCTAATCAATCCTGAATGGTGATTCTGTGCAGCAACCATGAAATCACCTTTCAGGACAGGGTAACCCAAGAACCCCATGTTGAAAATTTGGGGGCCCAAATTTCTAAAAATGGCTGAGATATCAACCAAAGTTGAACCCCCCATTGACTCCCATTATTCAGCTTATCTCCATTTCTTCAGTTTGCCGGTTGGCTTTGAAGTGCAGACATGTTGCAGTCCATATAAGATCTCTGCTCCTGACCTCTGGAGGTAAGTATGGGAGTAAGGGGGTGAGAAGGAGGTGGGTCCGCAGAGGGAGGGTGGGGGAATGAGAGATGATGAGGGACCATTTTCTTTTATGAGGAAAAAAGACTCAGGGATGGTTTCATTATTTACAGGCTACAAAAATATTTAGGCACACTGAGGTGGGCTCCCAGTGTGCCACAATACTGTATATATGTGTGTGTGTGCGATGCTCACATGGGGATTGGGCACCCTGATGTCCACACTTGAAATATTCTGGTAGGTGGAGGGGTCATCTGACACCGGGAGTGGGCATCCCAGTGTTGGAAATATAAATAAAAAATTATTTTGGCACACAGGGGTGGGCTCCCAGTGTGTAACATTAATGTGGGTGAGGAAGGATACATGCTGACATGAAGATTGGGCACGCTGATGTCTGCTTTCCGGGAGGTACGGCGGTGGCAGGAGCTGCCAATGTGGAAAGCCATACTGTGGCTTATTTATTTATTTATTGACATGCTTCACCAGGAAAGGCACACGATCAAACAAGGTGCTCAGTGGCAGGAGACAACAAGAACCGTAACTCCTGCCATGCACATTACTGTGCACTATAATCCACATGGCTGGAGTCTTGCCAACTGCTGCCAACAGAGAGAAGGCATGTCTGTGTACCTGGTTGTGAGAGAGGAGGGGAAGGTCCTGCTGCAATGAGGAAACTGTCCTTCATTGCAGGGGCAGATTTCTTTGAAGTGCAGTCCTCTTTCTCAAACTGTTGCCATAGACAGCTCACCGATTCATTGGTACCTGAGGGAAGAGCCACATAAAGCATCAACTTGTAACCATCCCTGATTGGAGCAGCACTTGTCTTTCAAGTGACACCCACTTCTCTCAACTGCATTGGGCAGAAGCTCACACACCTCTAAAATGTCGTACTGTTTCAAGATGTTTCTTAGGCATGCACGGCGTGTACAAACAAACATAAAAATGAAAAACATGCTGCAAAAAGAGCTCATTAAATCACAGCAGGGTTCTATTATGTATCTGCTACTACCACTCCAAGTATATGTTAAGACAATAAACAGGGAGAATAGTATTGTCATTTTGGTGAATGGTGTTCTGACAAAGTTCAAAGAATTTGGTAGGAAGTTGTCAATGCAGAGAAAGTAAAAAAAATGCTCTACATTATTTAAAGGCTACAAACCCCTTGTATGAGGGTATAAATGTGGATCACCTTGGTGACTTTGACACTCAGTTTGGAATACTAGACACCAAAAAAGCAATGATTAAGAAGGTCACAAATGAATACAAATGAGAATGTGTATGAACAGTACACACAATCCATCCACTGCATGCAAGGATCCAATACTTGATAATATTGACTTGTACCCGATGAAGCAGGTTGAACAGAGTCCTGTTAGTATCTGGGAGCTTACATTGGAAGCACAATATTTTTCTGATCTGTTTCTGCATAACAATGGTGGTCCCTTGGATTAATGTGAGATATGCATTCCTGGAGAAGAGTACCGAGCATCCAGAGTGTTGTATTCTGATGGTAAGTTCAATTGAAATGTTCAGTAAATTCAGTATTTATTTCACCTACTGTGGGAAAGTGAGTTAAGCATACTCTTTGCATCCATTGCCCATGATCTGCAGCTCACTACAGATCTGGATGATATGACAGCTGCAGAGTTGCTTCAAAAGTTACAAGAAAAGGACAAGACACTGCAGGTGAATATGAGCTCCATCCTTTCTAGTATGCATGGCACCAAAGAATATTGGTCCCAAAGGCACTTTGAAGTTATCTTATGAGAGTATGGTGCTGCCACTTTGTTTGTTACCCTAAGCTGTACATAATACAGCTGGGAAGAATTGGAAGACATTCTCAAATGGGGAAATGCAGGCACTTTTACCATCGATTTCATTCACTGTTAAGATTCATTCTGTTGAAGACTAATCCACCTCTTGGTATTGTGGAACACTAGTTTTGGAGACTGGGATATCAGGCACATAGGACTCCTCATATTCACATGCTGCTGTGGGTAAAGGATACTTCCCACATTGGTCACAATGAGGACTCTCAGATCCTCAAGTTTATAATGCAGTACATTACATGTCAGATCCCTAACAAGTACTACAAGCCAACACTATGGAAACTAGTAGAAAAATTCCAGCACCATTTGTGCTTTAAATACTGTCATAAAAAGGTGAAATATCATGGCAACTGCCACACAAGGTATTGTTTTGGGTTTACAAGACGTGTGTGCGAACATGGCTGTGTGAATCATTTGTTCTTGGCCATGTACCATCATCTGAAAGTGAAATCCACAAAAAGAGTGTATGAGTTGACCAGAAAGGATAATGAGGCATTCATAAATGATCACAGTCAATCTTTGTTGTTAATGTGGCAGGCTAATATTGATGTGCAATTTGTTGCAGATAAGTCCATGACCCTGGGACAGTATGTGACTTGCTACATCACCAAAAATGAGAAAACCTGCTTGCAAGAGCTTCAAGAAGATTTGTGCAACAGCAGCAGATCTATCTCTTCACTGCTGTGGTCCTAGGGTTAAAAACTCTATCTTACTGTGAATGTGGATCCTATGAAGTCTGTGACTGCTTGATCGTAATATGATTGTATGGAAAATCCAAGTCAATATGGTAATTGAACATCAACTACAAAGAAAAGAGATATTGTGACTTCAAATCTCAAGATCAGATTGAAGAGCTTACAGCAACTAGACCATCTTCAACAAATATCTTGAGGGACAATTTAATTGACACATACTATCTACAGTGCCACAACACCATGGAGAATATGTGTCATTTTGAAATCGCACAATAATATGACTACAAGTCTGAAGCTGAGTCAGATCCTGCAAGACAGATATACCAAGTGAAAGGCTTGAAGGGCAGTCTGGTGAAAAGGCAAAGGCCTTGGTTGATTGACCAGTGCAAGCTGAGTCTCAAAACTGCAGAGAAGAGGGAACATTACTACTTTGCTGTCCTCTTTTTGTTTAAACCTTGGAGGGAAGAAAGCTCATTGAAATGTGACAGGTGACTGTGACACATTTGAGGAGCAGTTCAATTTTAGCTATGAGACCTCCAAGACTGAAGCAACTGTTGCTTATATTAACAGATTACAGTTAGAAAAATAGCAACTGGAAAAGGCTAAACAACAACTGGAGGAAGATATTCCAGTAATTTCGCAAGAAATTTGTGACCCAGAGGGAGAAGGAACTCTGGAACAACCCCTCCCTGTCAATGATCCAGCAGTACTGATGTCAGAAGTTGAAAGTGCTATGCAACAGGCATGTCACTTCACCATTAAGAACTGCATGATCCAGCAGCAGTTGAACTTGTATCAGGAAATTGTCTATACGACTGTGACGTATTCCATGAAGCATGATATGTGGCATCAGAACAAGGAGTGTACTTGTGATAAGCACAGACCACTGTGTATGTTTGTGAGTGGTTCTGATGGGATAGGTAAGAGCTTCCTTATTGAAGCCATTAGTGCAGAAACACAGAAACATACTGGACTAGCAATATCTGTAATTGGGACAGTTACAACTGGGCTAGCAGCATACAACATAGGCAGAGTAACATTGCATCATTTTTTAATGCTGCCCATTGAACATGGCAAGACAGATGAGTACCGCAGATTGTCATTTGAAGTCCCACCTGAGCTATGGACCATGTTTGACAAGATGTAGCTCTTGATTATTGATGAGATCAGCCTGGTTTCCAGTCTTCTTCTTGCCTTCATTCACTTACATCTGCAGGAGATTGTGGGCACAGCTGATGATGTTCCCTTTGGGGAAAAATAATGTTGTTTTTGGAGACCTTCATCAACTACCACCTGTGAATGGTTCATACTAAGGGTCATGCTAAGGTGTAAGGAGCCTAGAAGACGGTGGGCCCATATTTGCTCCTGTCACATTACCCATAATACATCAATCAGTTACTCTTTAAAATGTAGAAATCCAATCTCTTCTTAAACTGGGTTTTGCTGGTACAGTTATGACTTCCACTGGTAATTTATTCCAAGAGTATATCACTCTCTGTGTGTATAATGCCTTTCTTTTATTTGTGTTGAATGTCTTCGGTCTTAGTTGGAGTGGATGCCCCCTAGTGCTCATACAGGTGGTAAATGAACAGCTCAGATCTCATCTGGAAAATTTTAATCTACTAAACCCGACTCAATCCAGTTTCCATCCCATGCATAGTACCTCCACTGCCCTTGCTAAGGTTATAAATGACTGGCAGTCTGCACTTGATAACAAGCAATACATATGCACCTTGTTTCTGGACCTTAGCAAGGATTTCAACACAGTGGACCATGATTTGCTCCTGGAGACCCTGAAGAAAGTTAAGGTGGACAACCTGGCCCTAAGCTGGTTCACAAACTATCTTGTGGACAGAGAGCAGCAGGTCAAGGCTGAAGGAGACCTATCGCCAAAACAAATACTCCTTAGAGGTGTCTTCCAAGGATCCATACTTGGTCCACTTCTCTTTGCCATTTATATTAATCAAATTGACACTGGTCTAAAGTCATCTAGTATCCATCTCTTCACTGATGATACAGTGCTATACATTGACAGATCAACTCTGGATAAAGCCATTTTGGACCTCCAGAACAATTTTGACATCCTCCCAAAAAATCTGCTCAACTTGAAACTCCTGCTCAATGCCAAAAAAACTAAGGCCATGATTTTCTCTCCACTGGACCCTCATCTCAAAAAAAACAAAAAACAGATAAGGTTCCTCACATAAGCACCCTTTTGGGAGAAGCCCTGGAATTCGTGGAACAATTCAAATACCTGGGGGTTTGGATTGACAACAAATTGTCCTTCACTGATCACATTGAATAACTCACTAAGAAACTGCATCAAAGGCTCAGTATTTTCTTCAGGATAATGCACTCACTAACCCAGGAGGTTAGAAAACTCCTAGTCCAAGCTACCTTCTTGCCTCTCCTAAACTATGCTGACTTCCTATATGGCCATAGTTCTAGCACAGCTCTCGCCAAGCTTGATACCCTATACCACAGAGCCCTTAGGTTCATTTTGGATGCCCCTTATGACATGCACCAGTGCATCCTCTATTCTTCAATGGGCTGGAGCTCCCTTAGCTTCAGGAGGCAACATAATGCTATTCTATTGACATATAAGGCAATCACTCATAAATTACCTCAGTACCTCACAAGCTGCCTAACTCCCTGAATCCCTAGTGCCTATTCTCTCAGAAGTCTTACCATCTTATCTCTGGCTATCCCTAAAGTTAAAATGCGCTTTGGTAGAGCCTCAATAAGCTTCACTCTTCCTATGCTCTGTAATAAGATCCAGAAAACCTTAAGGCTCACTTCCCATGTCATATTCTCCCTCTTCAAATCCTTGTTCCTGAGGACCTTCTCTAAGGTCTGTCATTGCTTCAAGTCAAGGTCTTAACATCATGATTTGTTACTGCTTTGAATTCTGGACTTTAACCTCAACCATTGCCTGAGGCATCATTTGAGTCCTCCTTTTTGTCATTGTTCAAATCAAGGTCCCAACATCAAGATCTGTTGTTGCTTCAAATATTGGACTTAAACCCCAACCATTGCCTGTGGCATCTGTCGTGTTTCTCCCTTACAACAGTCCTTCCTCCCTAGGCCATCATGCCCATCCATCTCCTATCTCATCTGGCCTTCTCTCTCCACTCCCTATACCCCCCTCCCCTTCCCATCCCACTTGCCAGGCCATGACTACAGTATTTATCAAAGGACTCTTACATCTCAATCTTCTTCACACTTTGATGCTAGAGGAACTGCCACTCCTGCTCACCATGACTCCTTCAATGATGTTTACTGTATAAACTTTAGCTCATTACCTTATGTCCATATATCTGTATCTATGAAATTTTATTTAAATGACAATACCTCCTGTTGAACCTATTGCTATGTTCTGGTGGAAGTATCTTGTTACATGTGATGGTTATATGTTATTATGTTATTACTGTTACTATGTATTTGTTATGTACGTTCACTCAACCTGTTATGTCTTAACTCTGTTGGCAATTGTTTTGCCCCAGGTGCATCTTGTAAATGAGCTTGTCTCAATGATGCTCCATCTGGCAAAATAAAGATTTTGATTGATTGATTGATACTGTTACTTCTAAATTCTAGTTTTAACTCATTTAGTAGGTAATTCTCTTGCATTATACAATGGCAAGAATGAATCCTGGCTTCTGACTGGTCAGTTGGCTGTCACAGTAGGGATGTTATCCTGGCATAACATCTCTGCTGATTTTTTTGTTGGATTTGGATGATGCTATCCTCCACCTCTTAAGAAACAAAAATACTTTTATATACTAACAAAAACATTCTTTAAAATTATTTTTTTTATTATAAAACAACAAGCCATTGTATAATAGGAATAATGCCCTCCAGGGTGGGTGTTATGCTGAGATAACATCCCTTCTCAGGTATTGGACACCCTCTGCTGGTGGCTTGAGCCCAACCACCGAGGTGGGATGCTATCCCAGCATAACACCCACCCTGTCAGGCATTATTCCTTTATTATGTCATAACAGAAGAAGATCTCCTCATATTTGCCTAGTCTCAAATGTCATAAGGTTTAGCTTTTGAAGGTGATCATTGTACGATATAGTTTTTAGATGATATATTAATTTGGTGGCTTGTTTCTGTATTCTTTCAATCCTATTGATACTGCCTCTTGCGATGGGACCCATTAGTGATAGTATATGTAGGTGCCAATAACATCTTTCATGGCTCTGTTCCCAAAGTAAAGCAAAAATATGTTTCTCTAACAAACAAATTAGTGGATCTGGCCTGTAATATAGAGATTTTGCCAGTTCCAAGGGCATCAGAATACCAATGCCAAAAAATAAAATTAGTAAACAAATGGCTAAGAAAGTGGTGCCTAAAGCAAGGATTGATGTACATAACACACTGGGAAGAATTTATAGATTGAAGAGCACTCTACTGCTGGGACAGGCTACACGAGTAGGAGGAGCTGTACCATGCTAGGAAAACACATAGTCTCAATTATAAATAAACATTTAAACTAAACCCTCAAGGGGGGAGCATAGTTGACTAGCCTCTCTAGATAGAAGGAAAAACATGAATTCTAAAGTAATGGAGGGTACAGTTAAAATACAACAACCTGTAACTCAGGAAAACCAAGGTAGTAATAAAAGGATAGAATCAAAGAACAACCTTAACATATTACTGGTAAACACCCAGAGGTTAAGAAACAAAATAGATTAATTAAAACATACAATGACCACCAAAAAACAGATATTTGTGGAATAACTGAGATGTGGTTTAAAGATGGGGACTGGTGCACAGAGTTTCCAGGCTATACCAAGTTTGCAAAAAAATTACAAAGCAAAAAAAAAGAGGTGGTATTGCTTTATACATTGCAGAAGAATTTAAGGCACATGTAATTCAGAACAGAACAGATGCTAACAATTATAACAAACGTATATGGATCAAGATACAGATGCTAACAAAGAGTTTTACAGTCAGTTTATGATACCGAGCACCAAACTTAGACTCAGGTGAAACCAGTAGTTTCTTAAAAGAGATGGAAAAAATGGAAATTAAAGGAGACTACATGTTAATGGGTGACTTTAATTTTGCCAGGAATTAATTGGGAAACCCTGGAAGGTGCTGGAAATATTGTGAAAAATGTATAGACATTACTATCCAAGAAAACTTAAAATAATTAGTTAAAAGAAAAAGTAAGAGGAAGCAGTATCTTGGATTTAATTTTCACAAATACGGGGGAGGGTGTAACTGAACCTAAAGTTTCCCAACCGATCAGAGATAGTGACCATAAAATAGTACTACTTAATATGAATTTACACAATAAAAGTATACAAGTATAAACCAAAATAAAGGATTTCAATAAAACTGACTACTATAGTATGAGATAATTTCTGTCTATATGGAACTGGGAGAAAGATTTAAGAAATTTAGGATTAAGGAATGTTTGGGACAAACTGAATTATAAAATAAAACAATGTATAGAATGTTGGGTTCCTGAGAGGAAAAAGTACAACAACAATCTCAAAATCCCTTTATGGAGGAATAATAACATCAAGAAAACTATAAGAAAGAAAAATAAACTTTATAGTAAATGTAAAAACAACCCACAGAAAGAAATTAGCAAAAATACAAAGAAAAGACAAATAAAACTAAGAATCTTATTAAGAAAGCAAAACTAAATCTGGAAGTACATCTAGCATCATCTATTAAGGATAATAAGAAAAACGTTTGTAATTATGTGGGATCTATGAGAGGTGCATATAAAAATAGTGGTGTTGAACCACTCCAAACTGAAAAGGGAATAATAAGTGAAGAAGCAGAAATGGCTTCAGAACTAAATACTTATTTCCTAAGTGTATTCAAGCAAAATGAAGATATCAGTACCAATACCTTAACAAACACAGAGGATTTTACAGTGTTCACAATACAAAAGGAAACAAATGCAATTATATCTATTAAGGGAAATATTTCAGCAGGACCCGATGGCATTCCCCCTAAATTCATGAAGGAACTAGAAGATCAACTGTCAGGACCTGTTACTTTATTATTCAATGAATCCATAAAAGAATGTAAAACTTTATCCGAGTGGAACAAAGCTATGGTAATTCCAATTCATAAAGGTGGGAGCAAGACGTAAGTACAAAAGTAAAGGCCCATTAGTTTAATGTCAGTTATTGGTAAATTACTTGAACAATTGATACAGCAGCGTATGAAAATTAACTTGGAAAAAAAAAACTGGCTTACTAACGGTGCACAGTATGGTTTTTCCAGAGTTGATCCTGCCTCACAATTTGAACCAGTAAGCGTGGCACTGGATAGTGGCATGCCAGTTGATATAATCTTTTGGACTTCTCTAAAGCCTTTGACAGCGTGTCCCACAAAATTATAGTTGAACAGCTGATCAAACTGAAGTTTCACCCATATATAATCAAGTGGGTTAGTGCCTGGCTCAAAAATAGATGTCAGAGAGTAGCCATCAGATGACATTTGTCACCTTGGGATGGGTCACAAGTGAGTGCCACAGGGCTCTGTCTTGAGGCCAGCTCTGTTTAATATGTTGGTTTCCACAATGCAGTCATCTAATAATGTTTGGCTATGCAAGTATGCTGATGACTGCAAAATAGGAGGAACTGTCAATAACCAACAGTCAGCCCAAAATGTACAAAAAACCTTGGAACAATTCAAAACTTGGGCAGTGGAAAATAAAATGGTTTTCAATGACAATAAATGCAAAGTTATGCATTTAGGTCATAATAACCCATGTGCCATCTACAAACTAAATACTATGGGCCAGATTCTTAAAGCTCCCAGCATGACGCAAGGGGCTTGCTCCAAAATGAATGGTGCAAGGTATCCCTTGAGCCAAGCAATCCTTCCTGCCCCAAATGGGGCTTTCACCAGCCCTGTGCCCAGAAATGGGCTGTAACAAGGTACTAGGGGTCCAGAAGCAGACACAAGGTGCCGCAGCCCCAGGACAGCAATTATCAGACCTCTCCTGGAGGGAGAAATACTAATACCCTTAGACCAGTCAGAGCTGGTCTAAGGGACTTAAAAAGTCTCCTAGCAGAGCTGCTGGAACCATTAGTGTTGCAGGTCACTCCTCCCTAATCCCTGATGTGCCCCACAGGAATAAAATATATATTTGAACTCCCCCCTAACCCTTGTGCACCTAAGTATAATAAATATTTGAGACTTCCCCTACCCAGAACCCCAATGTGCTGAGGTATAATAAATATTTGAGATCCCCCCTGCCTGTAACCTTGATGCACCCCACAAGTCTCATAGTAATAGAACCCCCCACCTCGATCCCCTGTGTGGTAGTCTGTATGGCATTGCAAAAACCCCTCATTGGTGTCCAGTGCTCTCCACCCCAACCCAAGCTGATAATACCACCACCCCATCCCCAGACAAGTCTTGGACCAGCACTGCCCTCCTCACACCTCCATGGCCAGTCCCAACTGAACTGTCAATGGCGTGTACTGTAATGTGTATGACTGTGTATACATTGCAGTAATAAGCTCCATTGACATGGTCCAATCCCGAGAACGCACACGGAGGTGTGAGGGAGGATAGTGCCAGTCCCCAGCTCTGTCTGGGATGGGGGATGGTACTTTCGGCAGAGGTGGGGTGTGGGAAGACACAGGACTACCAATGAGGGTTGTTTTGGTGTCATACAGACTACAAATCAGGGATCAGGATGGGGTTTCTATTAGTATGAGACTTGTGGGGAGCATCGGGTTCTGGGTGGGAGGAGTCCTAATATTTATTATAATTGGGCACATTGGGGTTCTGGGGCGGGGGTCCACTATATGTTGTATACCGTGGGGCACATAGCATTGTAGCTTGCCATTGTCACAAGAGCCTGTGGCAACCCTTTCTGTATGCCCTGTGTTTGCAGCAAGGAAGGGGTTGCCACAGGTGTGAGACAGGCACTGGGACCCCTCCTGCACCTGAATTGGGTGCAGTGTCGCTGGCTCACAGGGCCTCAGTGCAAGCTGCTGTTTACCACAGCTTGCACTGAATGCAGCCCTTTCTGAATCGTGAACAATACTAAAGAGATAACAAATGAAAGGGATCTGGGAGTTAATATTATCAATAATCTAACCTTTGATTATCATACCAAGAGCGTAGTCAAGAAATGTCATGGCATCTTAGGATGTATATTCAAGAATATCAAAAGTAGAGGCAGATGTTATTATACCATTATACTTCAGCCTTATTAGAACTCATATGAACTACATGGCTCCTTTGTATCGCTTATACAATCAGAGAAAACACGATCAAAATGGTTCAAGAAGAACAACAAAATAATTAAAAACATGCACAATTTAAGTTACAGAGAAAGATTACAGAACCTTGGACTATATTCTAGAAGTATAGAAGGCTTAAAGGGGATCTTTGTTTTACTTTCAAGGCACTACAAGATGACTTTTCCTGTGAAACCATAGGCCTGGCCATACATAATCTGAACAGTACCACAAGATCCCATAATTTTAAGTTAAAGGAGAAATTAATAAAACAGTTAAAAGAGTCACTAGTTTACACAATGAATAATCACAGCCTGGAATACTCTACCAAAAATGTAGTTGAAAGTGACAATATAAACATATTCAAAAAGAGATTAGATGAATGCATGGACAATAAAAACCAATTGATTTCCACCATTAACATTTAAATGGTGACAAGTTCTTTAAGGGCCTGTGACCTCATGAACTTGTATTCTCCTATGAACCTATGCACCTATACTGGGCTACCATGTTCCAACAATGGTCTAACATGTGATCTATATAATGGCATTATGGCTTGCTCACTTCTACTTTGAAAATTATGTTTTATGCACCATAGTATTCTGTTAGCCTTTGCTAACTGGTTATTACAGTGTGAATCATAGGTTAGATTTTCATTGATTGTTATTCACAAATCTTTTTCCTCAGTGGATTCTCTAAGGGGTAGCCCATTTAGGAAATATGTTCCTATTTTGTTTGGTCTCCCTAAGTGTATAACACAATACTTATCCTAATTAAAACTCATCCCTCTAAAGTTGGCCCATTTCTGGATGTCATCAAATCCTTTTGCATAGTGGCTATGCTTTCACTATTGCTAACAATGCTTACAAATTTTGTATCATCATCATATTTACTTATCCAGTTTGATGCATATTCACCCATATACGACATAAATATCTGAAACAGCACAGGACCCAGGACAGGTCCCTCACGGCAACCCCCTGGGACAGACCATCATCTGATACATCCACTTTCTGTGTCGTCCCACCCTCTCTTGAATCCCTCCACTGTGGATCTCTAGAACCAGCTCATGAGGCAGTGCATTTCAAGGGTCCACCCTCCTCAGTGAAAACCTCCTCCTCTTTCCCCCATCATCCTTCCACCTTCCAACTTCAAACCATGCCCTCTGGTGATACCTCCTGCTTTAGTCTAAAGATCCCTCCATGTTTACCTTATTTATTCCTTGAGGTACTTGAAGACCTCAATCATGTCCCCTGCTCTCTTCTCCTCCAATGAAAACAGGCAGAGCTCCTCAAGTCTGTCCTCATCGTCAAATCCCTAGCCCTCGTATCATCTTAGTTGCCCTCCTCTGTGCCCTCTTCAGGAGCTGTATGTCCCTCTTCAAGTGTGGTCTCCAGTACTGTACACAGTACTCAAGGGTGGTCTAACCAGTCCATTGTA
This sequence comes from Neoceratodus forsteri, assembly GCA_016271365.2. Lineage (NCBI taxonomy): Eukaryota > Metazoa > Chordata > Ceratodontiformes > Ceratodontidae > Neoceratodus > Neoceratodus forsteri. Next base: position 775,353,507 of record CM057449.1, on the reverse strand, counting down.
CAGCGGCAGAATCATTTCCTTGCTCCTAGAGGTGATCCCCTTCGATGCATCCCAACATCCTGTTTGCCTTGCTAGCCACTCTCCTGCATTGCTCAAGAGTTATTCATATGTGCATCCAGCATGACCCCTAGGTCTTTTCCCCTATTGAGGCCTCAGCGCCTCCCTCCCAGGATGTACCTGTGTTTAGGGTTTCCTGCCCAAGATGCAACACCTTGTACTTGGTGATATGAAATTTAATTTCCATGTGTGAGCCCAGCATTCCAGGTGTCCAGGTCCCCTTGCAGGGCCAGCCTCCCCTCTGCTCCCTCAACTACTGCTCCCATCTTGGAGTCATCCATGAAAGAGACTCATTTCACACCCTATACCTCCCTGATGTCCGATACGTATGCATTAAACAGGATCAGACCCAGGACCGAGCCCTCGCGGTACTCCACTACCAACCTCTCTAGGGTTCGAGGCTCCCCACAGACCACTACTCTCTGGGTGCGTCCAGCTAGCCAGTTTTCAATCCATCTGACCATCAAAGGGCCTACTCCTAACCCCATCAGTTTCTCCACCAGACCATTGTGGGGACAGAGTCAAACGCCTTGCTGAAGTCCAAGAATAATACATCCACAGGCTTTCCCTGTCCAGTTCTGATGTTACCCATTCATAGAACTCCACAAGATTGGTTTGACATGATCTACCTGGCACAAACCCATGTTGCCGACTATCTAGACCTCCACCTCCTCCAAGTACCTCCCAATCGTTCCTTTAGTATACTCTCCATTAATTTTCCCACCACTGAGGTCAAACTGATGGGTCTATAGTTACCTGGTACTTCCCTCGACCCCCTGCATGGATTGGCACCACATGTGCCTCTCGCCAATCCCTAGGTACCTCCCTGTCTCAAGTGACCTGTTGAAGAGCTCCACCAGGCGCAGCCAGTATGTCCACCAATTCCATAGTACTCGGATGAATGCCATCCGCTTGGGAATTGTCTTTCTTTAGGGCCTTGAGGGCTAACCACACCCTTTTGGCAGAGATAGCATCACCCATCCCCTCCACCTTACTGGCCTTTTTATCCTTATCCAGATGTGACACCCCTGGGGTACCTCTCCCTCCCTCTTGCTCCATTTCTGTTGCTCCCCTGATCCCACTCACTGCTGCTTCTATCCCCATTGTGCCTTGCTTTGTAGATATCCCATCCCTCTCCCTAGTGAACACAGAGGCAAAGTACTCACTAAATACCTCTGCCTGGTCCCTCGCCTCTTCCACCCACCCTCCTTCTGATCTCAATCTGCTGAGATGGCCCTTAGTTTTTCTCCACTCCCCAATGTACGGAAGAACCCCCTTTTCCCTCCATGTATCCCCTGTGCCAGCCGCTGCTCTTTACTGGACTTTGCTCCCCTCACCATCCGGGTGACTTTTCTAGATGCAAGATGGTACATTTCCTTATCCCTATCCCTCTTGTTGTTTTATATTTTTTGTAGGCCACCTTCTTTTCTCTGACCGCTACCTGTACCTCACTGGACCACCAGCATGGTTTATGTGACCTTGCTCCCTTACTTTTCAACTTAGCGCAGATCCTGACTGCCTCATGAAGTCCCCATTTTATGACCTCCCATCTCTTTTCCACACTTGTCATTGATGTAATCCCCTTCAAGTGATCCTTGAGAATATTTCCCATGCCCACAAAGTCTGCCCTCCTGAAGTCCACTGCCAGTGTCCTAGATCTCCCCCTCCCCCATGCTTGTTTGAAACCAGACAGTATTGTGGTCGCTCCCAGTCAGGGGGTCCTCTACAACCAGGTTCCTTACCAGATCCCCATCTGCCAGAACCACATCCAGGACATGCCCCTCCCTTGTGGGCTCCATCACATGCTGTGTTAAGAACACATCCTGGAAGCCGTCCAGCAGCCTCTGCTCCTTGGCCACCTTAGAGGATATGGTTTCCCAGTTTGTACCTGGCATATTAAGGTCCCCCATCAACACCACTCCTTCCCCTTTTGGTCAACACTGGGTAATGATGTTGTCCAGCAAACCATCCTCTAGAACATCACTCATCCCGGGGGACCTATATACTACACCCAGCTTGACCTTATCTCCTGCAGGGGATCATAAGGTGACCCATAAGGTCTCCACGTTTCCCTCTGCCTCTTCTACTCTAGCAATTTCTATGTCACCTCTAATGAAAATAGCCACTCCACCCCTCTGCCCTCCTTTCTATCCTTCCTAAGCATAGTGTACTCCCACAAGTTTAGGTCCCAGTCATGGTTTTGTTGGCCCGTCTCCGTGACTGCCCACATCCCCGCCCGAACAGCATGACCTGGAACTCTGGCAACTTGTTTCCCAAGCTCCTGGCATTTACTAACACCAACCCCCACCCCTTATCCCTGAGCCCCTTTGTCAAACCCCACCCAGGTTCTTTATACTTCCATCCTCCCTCTGCTCCTCCTGAAACCTCCACCCCCAGTCTGTTTCCTTCCTATATATCCTCTGTGCTCTATCCCCAAACCAACCAGTGATCCAGTTCTCTATTCTGTGGTCTAATCTTTTGTTTATTAGACTTTGTATATCTCTGAGTGGAACCTTATTAAATGCCTTAGCGAAATCCAAGTATATACAGTCAACTGGCTCTCCCCCATCTAAAGCTGAAGATATTTTCTCATAGAAACACAGTAGATTTGTTACACATGATCTGCCCAATACAAACCCATGCTGATCTCTTTCTCTTTGGTCAACACTATCTAAGTGAGTATTTATTATATCTTTTAGTATTGATTCCATTAACTTCCCAGAAACAGATGTCAGACTAATAGGCCTGTAGTTAGTGTGATCTGCCTACTTTCCTTTTTGTGTATCGGTACCACATTTGCAGATAACCAGTCTGGGGGACTTTATTATTGGTTAAAGCCTCCTCAACAACCTGTGACCACACTGTGGAGCTCCAATTGGACAGCGCATTCTTAAAATTGCGACTGACTGGTAGCTGGGGTATGGCTACTTCCGTGATTAGACCGTGGGTCTTGCCTTGATTTCCTTGGTGCTTTTTTGTCTCTGATATGGCTTTTTTCCTTGAGACTCTGATATTTAATGTTTACACTGCCTTGTAATTTAAATTGTATAATGTACCAAATTTTCTGTTATAAATAAGGGCTTGTTTAAGCATATTTAATTAATTTCTGAAATGGGAAAGGAGCTAAGCTGTTAGTACAATGGGGGGGCTGTTGTATATATGTTACAGCACTATTATATGACTATGTTTTTACTGTCTGCCCTGCTTCAATATCCTGCTACTATTCTCCCCCTCCCCCCGGACTTTTGATTTCCTTTTCTTTGTCTGCCCATGGTGCGTGACCTGCTCTGCATTTAGCACTGATTGTCTGGCTGTCCACCCCCACCTTGCTCATCCTGTTCTTTTCTTCTGTCCCCCTGCCCCCAATTTAGTGTGGTGGGCTAGCTTTTGGCTAATGCACCTTTTAATTCTACACCTAATGCCCTCCTCTTCTCTTGCCCTCAGGAGCCCTCAACCTGGTGGATCGCCTGCTAATCTTTAGCGGCATTTGCTGAAGAAGCCAGCTGGCTGCACTTCACCCCCTGCCCACTACCAATGCTCCTACTCTGGGTAAGCCTCCTCAACAACCCAGCACTACACTGTGGAGCTCTGATTGGACAGCGCATTCTTAAGAGCATGACTGATTGGTAGCTGGAGTACGGCTCCTTCTGTGATTGGACTGTGGGCCTTGCCTTGATTTCCTTGGTGCTTTTCTGTCTCTGATATGGCTTTTTTCCTTGAGAATCTGATATTTATTATTTACACTGCCTTGTAATTTGTCCCACACCACCTGCCCGATCCGGCCTCTATTAAATGCACCCTAAGCCCAGCCCCATTCCCTGTCTTCTGGTTCCATTGGCTGCTGTCAGGTGACTTTCTCATTCACAGTACCTCAAATTCTGGATCTCCTTTTCTAAGTCTGTTACCTTGGAAACTTGAAGCTTCCATAGTCTGTATTTTCCTGTATTACTCAGTGACTTTAATTTTCCACATATAAACTGGGAAACTTTTGAGGCAAATGGTCCCCTTTAGAGACAATTTATGGAAACCACTTTCAAACTTGGTTTGGAGCAATTGGTATCTCACCCTACTAGGAACAATAACATTCTTGATCTTATTTTAGCGAATAACACTGATTTACTTTCATCTCCTGTTATATTACCTCCTCTTGGCAACAGTGATCATAACACGGTCACATGTAATATTTTAAAGAAGTAAACTGTAATAAAGGAATAACAAATTTAAGAATTATTACAAAGCAGATAATATTAGTATTAAAATGTATTTAACTTCCTGGAATTGGTCAAATGACTTGAAACATCTAGACCTTGAACTGGATAAGTATACGGGCAAAAATAAAGGTCAAAATAGAACATTGCATAAATACTTGGGTTCCTGACAGGGTCAAATATAATAAAAATGGTAAACAAATAATTCTGATGTTGTGGACCAAAGACGTAAAGCGTATCATAAATAAAAAACACCGAGCTTACAACAAATATACAGTAGTAAAACTAAAAAAGACTTGGACTGGGGCAAATTCAAGATTCTTGCAAAGAAACTAAACAATTAATAAAAATGGCTAAACAAAAGCAAGAAATAAATCTGGCTAATAACATTAAAGACAAAAAAAAAAGTTCTATAATTGTATTGGCTCCCTTAAGCAAACTTACAAAGGAATTAACCCCCTTAAGATTAATAATAAATTAATTACCAGTGAAACAGAAATGACTGCTGAACTCAGTCAGTTCTTTGCAAACTTATTTAGTCCAAATGAAACAACAGATTTTGAAATACTAAATGCAACTGATTTTTCCTTATTTTTTTCTGAACAAGATACTATAGAGGCCATTAATTTAATTAAATGTAAAACATCTCCCGGACCTGATTGTATACACCCAAAATTTATAAAGGAACTTTCAAAAATTAACTGGTCCCTTATTTATTTAACATGTCAGTGAACTATGGAAATGTTTTACAATCTTGGAGAGAGGCAAATATAACTCCCATTTTTAAGGGTGGTAATAGACAGCTAACATGTAATCATAAGCCTATCAGCTTAACCTCGCTCATCAGTAAACTTATCAAAAAATTAATACAAACTAAAATCTCTAATCACATTAAAAGTACAGGTTGTATCAATTTCCCAACACGGCTTTACCCCTGGCAGGTCATGCCTAACAAATCTCATCAGTTTCTTCAAACCGGTCAGCAACGCCCTTGACAAAGGTATCCCTGTGGACTTAGTTTTTCTAGATTTTGAAAAGGCCTTTGATACCGTATCTCATAAGATCTTGATTGATCAACTCTTCATTATAAATTTGGATGTCAAATTAATTAAATGGATTTCTTCATGGCTATGTAACAGACAACAAAAAGTGATCATACTTGGCATGAGTCTGATTGGGGCTCAATCTCTAGTGGAGTACCACTAGGTTCTGTTTTCAGACCTCTTCTTTCAGTATACTGGTTTCTAGCATGTAAATGTCCAAAGAGGTCTGGATCAATAAATACACCGACAACTGAAAATTAGGTTGTATTGTAAATGACATTTCATCTGCAAACATTCTTCAAGAAAACTTGAACAGATTATCCATATGGGCAGTAAATAATAAAATTACGTTTAATGTGGCAAAGTGCAAGGTAATGCACAGGGGAAATAACAATCCAAGGGTTTTATACTCAATACAAAACCTGAACTTAATGGTAACTATAGAAGAAAGGGATCTTGGTATCATAATATCAGATAACTTAAAATTTAACTCTCACACTAACAAAACTGTTAAAAAATGTCACATGACCTTACATATCAAAAGTAGGAAACCTTCAGTCATTCTGTCTTTGTTTACCAGAATTGTCTGACCACATTTGGATTATTGTGCTTCATTTTGCACCCCGACCTCAATTGGTTATCAAAGTATGACATAAAGGGTTCAGCGCAAAGTCACCAAAAGGATAGACAACATGTCTGATATAGACTATGGATTGAGACTTAAAACATTACAAATATATTCATTGGAATGCAGAGTATTAAGAGGAAACTTAATTTATACTTTCAAAGCCTTATAAAATGAATACATGTTAAACACAATTGGTCTAGAAATGCATTTGACACACAACCATACTAGATCTCACAACTTAAAACTCAAAACTACACTATGTAAAACTAATAAGCGTTCCAGATATTTTACCCAGAGGGTTCCCCCGATATGGAACTCACTACCTGTAGATGTCATTAGAAGTGACAATGTTGAACAATTCAAAAAAAGACTTGATTCTTACATGGGCGACAGAAAATTTTCTTTCCACCACTGAATCAGTTGGTGATGAGTTCAAATATGGGCATCCACCTTCTGAACTTGAATACATCTATGAATCTATGAATCTATAAATCTGTTCTCCTCCTTCTAGCCTGTGCTGGGGATATTGAGCCTAATCCTGGGCCCCCTTGATCTTCCACTGTCTACACCCCCCCTCTCAAAAATCCAACAGCTGCCAAAAGGCTCAAAAGTGGCTCATATAAATATGCACAGCCTCTGCCCTAAAATGGCTGAACTTGAGGCTTGAACCATGCAGATGTCCCCTGATATATTGTGTATACCAGAATCCTGGCTCAAACTGAGAATTAAGCAGCATGAGGTGGCACTCCCTGGTTACAATTGTTTCAGAAATTATAGGGTGGGAAAAGGGGCGGAGGTGTTCTAATATACTCCTGGACTGATCTGGACACCGTTGAACTTCCTGTTCCCAGTGCTGGCCTGTCTCCAGTGGAGCCACTATTTCTTACAATTACCCTTGGTAACATAAAGAAACTTACCATTGGCTGTGTCTACCTTCCCCTAACAAGGCATCTGTCAGTCTCAATCCCTCCTAACCTGCCTGGCTAATGTACCTCACCATGACCTTATACTTAGTGGTGACTTTAATATCAACTGGCTCACCAGATGCTGATCAACTGTGTGCTTCTCTTGCTGACTCCAGCCTTGTGCAACTTATTCAGGAACCAACACGTCTCAACACCAAGTCTAGTAAACACATACTACTTAACTGGATGGTTACCAATTGCCCTCTGAAGATTAAAACTGTAGTTGTCCTCTCAGACTGCTTAAGTGGCCATTCCCCGACATTCTGTGTCTGAAGAAATAATTGTCCAAACCCCCGTCCCAGGATCTCTCTGGTTCAGGATATGTCCAGATTTGTTGTTGATAGCTTCCTTACATCTATCAATAGCTCTGACTGTAGCCCAATTAGGTCCTACCGGATATAAATCAAGCCTTGGACTTCTTAATCTCCTCCCTTAGCAAAATTAATGATCACCATGCTCCACTGAAACAATGTAGGTCCAAGGGTGTCAAAGTGCCTTGGCTTACAAAAGAGTTAATGTCACTCATGACGCACCGTGACAAGGCCTGGTGTACTTTTAAAAAAGTGGTCTGCACACTGACTGGCAAGTATATAGACAGCTTACAAATAAGTGCATGAACTCTCTCCACAAGGCTAAATGCTTTCACTTCAAATCATTGCAAACAGAGCACCTATCTAACCCAAAGGAATTCTTGTGTCGGATGAATTCTCTAGTAAAAGGGAAGGATATAGAAGTCCCCAGCACTATCTTCACCAATGGGTCTGCTCTTGCTGACCCCTCATCCATTGCTTTGGGGTTTAATGACTTCTTTATGGCTCTCCAAAAATACACTTTGTCTTTCAGCAAAACAATTACTCCCCCCTTGACTCATTCCCTTTGAACACCCCTGAGACTTGACCTGCATTTCACTTGAAACTGGCTTCCCTCAAAGAGGTCCAGAGACTCCTTACTAGTATGCAGGCAGACAGCTCCCCTGGTCATGACTCCCTTGAACCAACATTTCTTAAACTGGGAGCTTCTGCCCTTGCTTGCCCTGTACGCAATCTATTCAACTGTTCATTTCTTACTGGTACAATCCCAGACAAATGGAAGGTGGCTGTAGTCATTCCTGTACACAAGGGTGGACCCAATACTATTGTGGAAAACTTCCAACCCATTTTCATTCACTGCTCCTTGGCAAAAATTCAAGAGCAAATTGTATAAAGTCATCTCCAGGACTACCTGGAACTCCATGCTCTGTTATCCCCTTATCAGCATGGGTTCAGGAGGAACCACAGTACCCCTAATGCATTTATAAAGGTGACCTCTGACATCTTCCAGGTGATGGACCAAGGATCTATCACCAGAGTCATCTTTGTCAGCCTTACAAAAGCATTCGACCTGGTGAACCATGGTCTTCTGCTTCATCAGCTTCATGCCCTCGGTCTTGACTATAGTGCCATATCCTGGATCAAAAGTTACCTTTCTTGCCATTCTTAAAGAGTAAAATGAGCTGGCTCTGTCTCTAATCCAAAACCCATAACTCATGGTGTTCCTCAAGGCTCCATCTTGGTCCCTATGCTGTTCTCACTATTCATTAATGACCTATCTAACTTCTGTGGAGGGGCAACAGTACACTTATATGCAGATGATGCAATCATTTATCGCTCCTCTTCTGATACTGACTGAATTAACCGCATGCTGGCTTCCAACTTCTCTTCCCTTGAGGATTGGTTCTGGGGTAAACATCTTGTCCTGAATACGAAAAAGACAAAATGTATACATTTTCCCCCACCTACCCTCCTCCCAGCGCACTCTCTTGCCTCTTATATTGGTGATATCCTTAAGAATGTCCACTCCTTTAAATATCTGGGTATTACTCTGGACTCATCTCTCTCTCTCTCAAATTGCATGCCTCTAATGTCTCAAAAGCTCTAAACCAGCGTCTAGGCCTGCTCTACAGGATTCATCCTTTCCTGTCCTCTGTTTTCTGCTTCAAGATTGCCACATCTTCCTTTATATCTCTCTTACCCTATGGTGCACCCTTGCTGGTCTCTACGACTTTTTCGACCCTATCTATACTCTTCCAGGCCTACCACAGGGTGGGCAGGTTCACTCTGAGGGTTAGCTCCCAACATCACCACTGTACCGTCTTCTCCTCACTGGGATGGCTACCCTATGTGTCTAAGTTTAGGTACTATTCCCTTAGCCTCTTGTTTAAATTGATGTACAAATTTACCCCTCCCTACCTCAGTGAGTTAATGCATTTGAGACAAGCTCCTCATTCCCTCAGATCTGCCTCACTCCCCCTACTTATTAAGCCTAATATGTGTCTCGCCACTGCCTGCAAGTCTTTCTCCTTTGCTATGCTATCTGACTGGAACTCACTCCCTCCCTCTGTTCTGTCCTGCTCCTCTTTTCCCATGTTCCAATCCACTTTGTATGCCTTACTCACTGCCTCAGTAGCCTGTCCCTGTTTCAACTGAAGTCTCATTCCCTATACCTGCCTCCATTTCCATTGGTTGCAGCTTCAAGTGTCAAACTGTCCTGTAAGTATATTATGTCTGCTATACATAATGGTCCAGATATTCAAACTGCACCACAAATGTGTGCAACAGCAGGAGCAAGCACAAGTCCAATGCGCCCATGCGCAACATGCACGATATTCAAACACTGCGCAGATCAAGATGCACCTGCGGCACATGACTGAATATCATGCCAACTGTGCCATAGTGCAACCAGGAATGTGCAGTGGTGCAGGTCAGATGTGCAATAGCAAAACCAGGGATGTCTAGTGGAGCAGGGCAGCAGCACAACACCACAACCAGGGATGCGCAGGGACAGGATGCAGGGGTCCACCACCCATGGTAGGGATGGGCAGAGGAGCACTCAGCAGAACAGACATCACCCTCCACACCGCATGCACTGCACAACTGGAGGACAGCAGGAAGAACCAATGGTGCAGGGACACCAGCAAGAAACCCACCGCAGTGGCACGGTGCACCAGCACACCCCCTTGCAAGCTGGGACCGTCACACATGGATGCTCGTCCACCCCATGCCACACCAACCCACCAATGCAGAGCACACACTGCACCATGATCCTCATACACCCTGCCCAGGAGCAGCACCCAACAGTGCAGGACACCCCAAGCATGCCACCACCCCCACTGTGACAATACAACCCTGTGCACCACAGAACTATGCAAGGCAGCCCCACCACGAGCACCCAACAGCGGGCAGCAGCAGACAGAGAAGCAATGGCTGCAGACACAGTGCTGCAATACACGTTCCCCCCGGTAAAGCTGTGAGACTGACCATGCATCGGAACACGAGGTACCACACACATGACAGGGCATGCCCTGGAACCCACCACCAGTGTCACAGCTCCCTGAAAACCCTCTCAAGGACACACCCCATCCCAGCACTGGCCACAACAGCCAGTGCAGACACTCATAGTGTTGTATGGAAGCATGCAACACAGTGCACAGACAAACAACCACCCATACCCAAGGGCACACCAACACAGGGACACAGTAGCGGGTCAACCAAGGCCCCGGCATGTGACCATGGCAGCCGTGTACACACGGCCAGAACCCCTCCATGGCACAGGTGTGCCAGCAACCCTGTGCAGGCACCATGATGCTATATGCCACCAGCATGCAGCTGGAGCACAAGTGACAGACAGTGGAGCACATCCCCTGCAAGAGGCACAGGTGACCGCATCGAGGTGGGACAACAACAGCTGAGGCAACAGTGCCACCTGAGGCAGACATGCACCACACCAGTGACAGGAGGCAACCTGGCATTACGCTGGGTACAGTGGCAGTTCAGTATGGGCAGCCACCACTGACATGCCAGTGGACTGTGCAGGTCACAGACATGCAAGGGTGGCAGCTGCACAGGCCATGGATGGTCTGTCAGGTGCGCCATGGACACAGCTCATGTACTGTGTACCGCTGCACACAGTCATCCATTGCACAGGGAACAACACACAAACCACAGACAGTGACTGAGAGCTACGCCCACACCACACTTGCCTCCCCTACGGACACACGCACACACACACACATACACACACACACACACACCCATGATAGCACCACCCCCAACACCATGCACACCACTGTAGCTGAGCACCATTAGCCCACTGCAAATCAGAGACAACAACAGTAGGCATAACTAAACAAATATATTACAAAAGTAGTAACAAAACTATGTACAAATATATACATTTGAAAGGGGTGAGGGCCACAAACTGGGTGGAGGTGGGTAAGGGGCAGGAGTAAACTAATGGGAGAGGGAAGGAGGGGTGTGAGAGTGGGTCCAGGGGGCCTTTCTGAGCTGAAAGTGCTGTCCATCTTCAGCAGGACCCCCGCTCCCCGCTTCTATGGCACCTCCTGCCATGTCGACGCCTCATACCATGGCGATCCATCCTTTCAAGGATGGCCAGAGAGGCCCTGGCCACCTGTAGCAGCTCCTGCAGCACCCGCTCCACATGGACCATCCTCCATCCACCTAGGACAAGGGAGCAGAGTCAATATGCGTGAATGCACAGCCCCCTGCAGCCCACCCATTGTGCATGGCATGCAGCCATGGGACACGCCCCTGTGATGGTGTGCGACCACCCACAGTGATCATGTCCACAAGGCCTGCCCACCCAGGTGCACACAGCCATGCGGACCACTGCACACACCCACTGCCAAAGTCCCGAACAGCACCACCATGGCTATACAGTGACATGGCTTTGCGGTGCGAAGGCAGTGGCACAGCCATGTACCCGGTGCACGCATGGACCACCAGTGATGCACTCCCAGACATGCAGTGCCACTGGACAGTGCTGACTGTACTATGTTGCATGCACAGCAGTGGTGTCAATGGATGGTGGCCATGCCCTGCTGCCCGCCCTGCTACACAGCATGCACAGAAAATCCTGGATGTAAGGAACTCACCATCATCAGGCTGGTCCCAGTGCTGGGCTGGTATGGGTCCTCCGGCATCCGGATGTGCCTCACACCACAGCCACTCCTCCCTGGCATGCCGGTTCTCCTCAGGGCCTAGGGTGCAAACATGGAGAGAGGAACATCAGTACAATCCAGTAGCAAAGGTCCCCTACCCCCGGGTGTGTGCAATCCCACACAGCCAACCCCTTCTGCCCCCACCACTATACCACCACCACTATGGCCCACACTGGACAGACCAGCCCCCGTGTGGTGGACACATGCCCACCGCGATACCTGTATGGACATAACCAGTGTATGGATGGGTCACCTACCTGGTCATGGAACCATGCCCCTCCTGGCACGTGCCCGCAGGTGGGCAAGCCTGTCCGGGTCCCTCCACTGGAGGTCCCCATACCAGTGTCTGCACTGCTCCACTGTGCGCTGGATCCCTGTCACCTCCTCCAGGTCCACTGCCACCTCCTCCCACACAGCACTCCTGGCCCTGTCCAGGGGTGTCTCCCCAAAGAGAGCACCACCATGGGGCTCAACTAGGGACACGAGGTTAGCCAGTTCAACCTGGCTCCAGATTGGTGCCCGTCTCCGTGCCATATTTCCACCACTGAGAATCAAAATGATGCTCCCTAGCACCCGTCCGCCATGTGCGGATGCTGCGCAGTACTGCACTGCCATTCCCCATCGTGCTGTCACAGAACAGCGTGATAGAGGTGTACCCATGAGGATGCATGGCACCTAGGGGGCAAGGGTCAGCACAGGGTCAGGGGTCCCTTGTGCACAGACCACCACAGCGCGATTGGTACTCACCATGTGTAGTGCGGTAGGGCACCTGTGTGGCACTTCCTGTAGTGGCCTACCACACTGTAGCACCACGGCACCTATGGTACCCCAGTGCAAGAGCACTATACATGTGAACAGCTCACTAGCACCACTGGCACAGTGGTGGACGTGCCCTGCACTGCCTCCCATGCTCAGCACATCAGCAGCGCAGCAGGCATCGGTGTCAGAACCCCGGGCATGTGCCGTTCGGCGCCTACTGCACACGTCACAGAGCAGCGCCCTTGCCTGAGCACATTCAACACAATTGCACAAGGTGCAACAGAGCGATATTCAGCCGGCATATGCAAATCAACTCATCAGCAATTAAATGGCACAGCTACTGCTTTAGCATCCACTTAAAATTAAGCCTCGCCTCATTTGCATGCATTGCGCTATATAAATGTGACATGGGACTGCAGAGGCCATAGTCTGGTATTGCAGTATATTGTGGTGAGTTGCATGCTTTTTGCCAGTGTGGACTGTGGTGTGTGGGAGATGCATGGGACTGCACATTCAGAGGTAACACCTGTCATTCCCACAGGATCATTGATGATCGAACGTAAGGTGGAGGAGGAGGAGGAACAGAGATGTGGGAGACGGAGGAGGCCCAACTTCACTAAGGCAGAATCAGATGCCCTGTTTGAGGCCTACCTTGACCAGGAACCGCTGCTTAGTGGACAGTGGGGAACACCACAGGCCCATGCTGCGGTATGGGGTGAGGTGGCGCGTGCCATCAACCAGCATGGCAGCCACCAGTGGTCCATGCAGGAGTGCAAGAAGAAGGTGGGCACAGACAGGAGGAGGATTAAAGATAAGGTGGCTGCCATCAGGGCAGCACGGGCTGTGACTGGAGGTGGACAGCTGGCCGTGCCACACCTAACGCTACAGGAAGAGTGGGTTGCTGGCAGCATGCAGTGTTGTGCCCTCGACGGTGTTCCAGGTGGTGGCTTCCAGATGGGTGGTAGCCAGTCACTGCATGGTAGGTCCTGATCTGTCACTGTATGGGGGGTTGGGGAATGCCACAGGGTAGGGCAGAGATATTAATGCTACTGTGTTCCCTTACAGCTCCTGAGCATCTACATGGGTCAGCGGTGGTGGGCTCATCCACTGAGGGCGATACCCTGGACACAGAGGAGCACCCATCTACCTCCATAGGTGTCCAAGGGTGAGGATGACAGTGGGCCCGCCTGGCTGTCTGGATTCAAGTTGGTGGAGCTGGTGTGGAGGAGGCCCTGCCCATGTCCCAGCATGACAGCATCCATGGATGCCAGCATGCTGAGACTCTGACTGGTGCCGGATCCATCACCGATGATGATGGAGCTCACATCATGGACAGTGATACATGTGGGCCACAGGATGGCCGTACAGCAGGTAACAGCACGGGCAAAGCAGTGGGTGGTGCCGCTGTGGAGGCCTGTGTGACATCACAGTCCCAGCCTGTGCCTGTCTGCACCAGTGGGGCAGCACTGGTGTGTGTCCCGGACAGTGGGGCTGTTGCGGCCACTGCGGCGGAACCATTGAGCCCTGCCGAGCGGCGGTTGGAGGGGCAGTGTCAGCAGTCGGCCAATGGCAACTGGGGGACAGTGTCGGGGGGTGGCGTCAGTGCACCGCCTGTGGACATGCCCATGCATGGCTCTGGTATGCAGTGCCCAACCTCAAGGGGTGCTGCCCAGCACAGCCGCGAACACCATGAGGGACAGCATGCCGATCAGGCGGATGACCTCTTAGATGAGCACACCCGCATACTCCAGAAATCAGTGGATAGCAGTTTCAGCTTGTGATGGCTGTGAATGCACTCAGTGTGGTCCTGCACCAGGCACAGGAGCAGCGCAGCAGGGACACTGGTCTGCTCCTGGCAGGGATCGACCAGCTGCGGGAGGATGTGACTGCCACCATAGACAGGCAGACACAGGCATTCACAGCTGTCACGGCCACAATGGGCACACAGTTATTTGCTCATGCGCTGCAGACACCACGCAGTGCCATGTCCACCCCCCGTTCCCGGCATCGTGCGACACCCTCCATGTCAACACCGGGTTAAGTTGTGGGCATCCCGAGCAAGCCTGGTGCAGGCATGTTCTATAAGCTGCAGACCTCTGCTTGAGAACGGTTGCATTCCCGCAGCAGCACCCCTGGGAGACCATCGGTGCCACCCCATGAGGCCAATGGTCAGCCTGTCGGGTCTCGGCAGGGCCGCCCACGCATCCGTGGCGGCCGTGGCACTGTGCTGCGTGACTGACCTGTCTCCCACCATGGCTGCTGTCTGACGCTGCCCTGTGTGCAGCGTGTTGTTCAATGTGCAGTGCACGGGTGGGGTACCCAGCCCTGCACACACACACACACACAGTCCATGTGCACACCCTCCCGGCTGCTGGCCACTGTGGCGTGTGCATGATGATGCCTGTGTTGCGCTGTCCACCACTGTGCAATGGTGCCCAGCGTCTGAGACACGCACAATGACGGGCACTGGGAGTGGTGGTCTGTGGATGTGTGTATGGCTAGGGGTGGCGGTTGGGGTCGGCGTCCCTCCTACCCTTTGTGCATGTCTTGTCGGGGGGTGTGCATGACCGCGTGCCGTGTTAGGCCTTGCCCATCCCTGACGGCATGTGTTGTTCCATGCTCAGTCAATTCCCTTTCTGCCATGCACCCTTGGGGTTTGTCCATGTGTGTTTGTGGGTTGTGCCCTTGCCATTGGTGGTTGCACATGGCCCCATGACTTACCTGGGTTGGTTGAAGTGATCCTCTGTGATGGTGTCCCGGTGCAGCTGTGACATCCAGATCAGTCGGGGGTCCCTTCGACCAAGGAGGGGGCTGCCCATCACCATCTGCACCAACGTCCTCATCGTCCCCATCGATGTCCCCCTCTTCGACCTCTACATCTAGCCCACAGTCATTGGCCATGTTGTCCAGGATGCAACAGGCCAGGAATAGCCTGCAGGCCTTCAAGGGGCTGTACTGTAGGGCACTGCCAGATGCGTCCAGGCAATGGAAATGTGCCTTCAGCATCCCGAACACCCACTCTATGACATTGTGTGTGGTGGCATGTGCCTCATTGTACCGTTGCTGTGATGGGGTCGTGGGCCACGGGTATGGTGTAAGCAGTCAGGGATGGAGTGGATAGCCACTGTCATCTGTGTGTAGAGGGTGGACATTAGTTTGGTGATCAGCATCACCCTTCCATGGGCCATCTAGGCCAGTACCCATATCACCTCTGACTATGCCCCTCCCAAGATCCATGTCTTTCTGCTTGATTTGCATACTCACCCACTAGATGGCCAGTGGGGATGTCCCCACTCTCGAACCTGTGGCACAGTGCAGACTGGTGCCAGATGAAGGCATCATGTGCTCCCCCAGAGCACATGGCACAGACATTGGTTATGCACCCCCTTGCATCGCACACCACCTGGCAGTTGATGCTGGCATAGCCCTTCCAGTTGATGTACACAGCACCTTCCTGGTCAGGTGCCATGCAGATGGCCACATGGGTGCAGTCAATGGCCCCGAGCATGCCAGGCATAGGTGCTACCCTGTGGAACTCTTGTATATGTGCTGTACACTCCGCCGGTGTGCTGGAGAAACGGATGTACTTCGCAGCATGTGGCAGCAGTGCGCTGAGGAAATGTGTGAATAAGCGTGACACGGCCGACTGGGTTATGCCTGTTGTGTCCCCTATTGGTCTCTGGAAGGTGCCCATGGTGAGCAGGCACATGACAACTGTTACCTTTGTCTCCACTGACAGAGTATGGCTCCATCGTGTGGGTGCCTGCATCTCATCACTGCACAGTTCACAGAGCCGCCTCAGGATCGCCCGGTTCAGGCGGTACCGGCCCACGATCTTGGTGTCACTGTGGTGCTCAAAGCTGGTGGGGGGTCAGTACCGCCTGTTGGGGGCATACCACTGATGAGCTCTTCCATGGCCGTGCCCCCCTGCTGCCTGCCTTCTCACACACCTCATTACCGCCTCCATCTGAGTGGTGGCACTGGCCATGTCCCTGGCTTGTGTCCCCCAGCAGCTGTAATCCCATTCCCCCTGCTGTCCTTTGTGCTACTCCCCCTGTACCAGGAACACCTCCAAGCTTTGGCTGTTCTGCCCACTGCCACTGCCATCAGTCCACTGTGTCACAGGCTCCCCACTCCTGTCCTGTTGCCCTATGTTCTCAGGTGTGCCCTGTCCTGCTCTTTTCCAGTCCCACTCACTGCTTCCCTCTCTTCTGTGGCTGTCACCTTTCTCCCACCTCTGGCTTCCCTATAGCGTTCTTGCACCTCTCTCTTGTTCCTTTTTATTTTGGATTATTTCCGCTATCACGCAACTTCCGCTTGCTGCCCTATTGTGCATGGCTCTTCCATGGTCGTGCCCCCCTGCTGCCTGCCTTCTCACACACCTCATTACCGCCTCCATCTGAATGGTGGCATTGACTATGTCCCTGGCTTGTGTTCCCCCCCCAGCAGCTGTAATCCCATTCCCCCTGCTGTCCTTTGTGCTACTCCCCCTGTACCAGGAACACCTCCAAGCTTTGGCTGTTCTGCCCACTGCCACTGCCATCAGTCCACTGTGGCACAGGCTCCCCACTCCTGTCCTGTTGCCCTATGTTCCCAGGTGTGCCCTGTCCTGCTCTTTTCCAGTCCCACTCACTGCTTCCCTCTCTTCTGTGGCTGTCACCTTTCTCCCACCTCTGGCTTCCCTATAGCGTTCTTGCGCCTCCCTCTTGTTCCTTTCTATTTTGGATTATTTCCGCTATCACGCAACTTCCACTTGCTGCCCTATTGTGCATGGCGCATGCTGTTGAATATTGCACTGTGCCATTAATTCATGGCTCCTCCCCCTTCAGTTGCACATGCATTCATTACCATTGCGCTCTTATGCATTGCGATTTGGGGGGGCGCAGTTGCCTCCCGCTGAATATCGCAGAATGGCGCATTTTCAGACTTGCGCTGGCGCATCTCTGTTGTGCATAGCACACCCTTTTGAATATCTGGGTCAATGTGTATATATCTTATTATCTTGCCTGTGCTTTGTATAAAATTTTTTGAGGTTTAGAATGTATGACTTATTTGCTATCTAGTTTTTGTGCACTGTTATTTCTCTCTGTACTGTACTGTTTGTAAGGATTTGTGTCAGTTGTACATCATGTGTACAGTATATATTATAATGCCTTGTCTGTGCTTTGCATAATCTGTTCTGTGTCTTAGTTTGCATATTTAACTGCTATCTTGCCTTTGTATTTTGCCTCATTTCTTTCTATATTGTACTGCTTGTTTTCAACCCCCCCCACCGCCGCCGGGTCGACCCTAAAAAAGGGACTACAGCTGTTTCAGTGGATTTACCCAGTCACCAAAACTCATATAAGATTTTAAAAATAGTAATTTCTGAGGAACAGCAATATGTGGTGATAGTAGTTTTAGCATTATAGGGTAAATATTAACTGGTTCTGCTGAGTGTGAATTTTTTAATTTATTTATTTTTTTCTGCAATACCTTCTGTAGTCATTATAATGTCAGTTTTCTTATTTACTTGGATGTCTTTTGAATATACCACCCCTGCCATGAATACCAAGCTAAAATATGAATTGAATTTATTTGCCATTTCTTTAGGTTCTGTGATGAGTCTATTGTTTTCCATTATGGAGCATAGACTGGAGTTTGATTTACGTAGTGAGTTCACATATTCATAAAACTTCTATGTGTTATCCTTATAGCACTGTTAGCTATCCTTTTCCAGCCTCTGTTTACTCTTCTTAATCATATTTTTACATTTATGTTGGACATCTTTGAATTGTATCCATATATCTTCAGATCCCGTTTTTAGAAATTGATGTTATGGCTTGTGTTTCTTCTTTATTAGCTTAGTTGGTCAGTATGTCTTCTCTACACTTTCTATCGAGGAGGCTAAAAAAAGGCTATTGGGTGCATTGGTAGAATAAACCTCTGGGAGTTTTTCATCTATGTTGGACTGCTTCAGAATATGAGACAGAGTGCTGATCTTCAATAACAATCTCTACTTGATGAGGCTCGCATTAGAAACATGTCACCTTCTAATGCAGCACTGTTGGACATGTGTCATAGCCAAAAGTGATACTTCCATGCTTGATGCATGCAATCTATTTTCAAAGCTATGCACTGATGGAAGATGCATTGTCTGTTTGATGCCAAGACTTAAGCAGTGTGCTGAATTTAACCAAATTATGCTGGAGAGACAGCAGCAACAAATTCTGATGCTATTATCGCTTGATTCAATTGGTGGTGTCTGCTTAAGACCCAAGATGGTGTCAAAGATGACTAAAGGTCTGAAAGAATTGACCTCAGAAATTCCACAAAGAGCTGGTTTGGTGGCAGCTCTGACAGTGTGAAAAAAATCCACATGTCATGCTACATCATAATCTTGATGTGGATCATGGACTTGTCCATGGTTCAATGGGGCACACAGTTGACTTCCAATATAATGTTCAGAGAACATTTGTTGAGATGGTTTTGGTGAAAATTGAAAACCTTGATTAACCACAGAACATCTGGAGATGTTTGGTAAAATTAAAGCTTGTGAAAGATATTTATGTAACAAGAAAGCAATTTCCACTGTATGTTGCATATGTTGTCTCAGTTCACAAGTTTCAAAGTTTGAGTTTGGATCAGCAATGGCTGACATAAGCAATGGTTTCTTTTAAGATGGCAAGAGCTATTTTGCCTAGTCTCATGTTAGAAGTCTGGCAGAACTCTTATATCATAAGCATTGCACCAAACAAAACTTTGTGCTGATAAAAAATGTGTTGTTGAGTACAGTCATCTGTAGACTCTGTACCAACCCAACAAATTCCTGATTCCTGAACCTACTGACGTAGTGATGCAAGATGTGTCTCTAGATCAGTCACACATGCTGAAGAGAAAGAAGTCTAGTCTACATCACTCTTCCAGCTTCACAGGTCACGGGGGATCTGATGTTGTTGATCAAACCAGATCACCCCCAGCAAAGAAGTGCCTTGCTCTCTCTGCAATGGTAACATTTGACAATAGCACTGGAGTAAAGTGCTATTCTAACTCTGCAATGCAGGTGTTCCTTCATATGCGTGAGTTTGTTGACATGATTGCTGCTTCTAGAGTGACAATTTTATCTGATTCACTAAAGCAAGTTGTAAGGGCCAGTCAACAACAAGTTACCAGCTTGCAGACACTAACACAATAGCCTGTAGGTCTGGCAGCTTATCAATGGACATAAAACATTTGCTGATAATGCTCAGCAAGATGTTACAGAGTTCATAATGGCTATTGTTAATACTTTGGAGGATGAATACATTCCAATAAGGCAATACTTCACTGTTAGCTATATGTCTATATATATCTGTCCTGTGGTAAGATAGAGAGAGAAGTGATAGATGGCATGCTGTGGATTTTTGTGTATATCCCGGATGACCCATCTGGGAAATTCAAAAAGTTGCTTAGCCATGTAAAATCTGTGTGGGATTGCTGAAAGTGTGACAGAAACACCACACGATCTCTGACAGTAACACATTCTGCAAAATATCTCATGCTTGTACTACAACGATTTGACTCACAGCGAGTCAAAGTTGTGACACCAATAACAGACTTTACTGCAGGCAGAGTCATGTTTAGACAGGTGCATTTTGAAACTCATGCAATCATTTTCCACCATAGACCATCTGTGCAATCTGGTTGTTATGTGACCTGTTGAGGATGCAGTGGTGGGTGGACAGAGTGTAATGATGCTATATGCACCTTCAAAGCGTGACTATCACAGAATCTCAAGGATGCATACATCTTGCTTCTCAAAAATATAGAGTTTGTACAAGCTGCAGAACACTAGCTCCTAACAGCAGACCTCAGAGTTATGTATACTTGAAAGCTGTGGACAGCCATAATTCTACCGATCACATTCATTACACCTGCATAGTATACAGACATAAGCACAGTGAAAAGTATTATTTCTTTTGCTGTTTCCTTCTATGTGTAATGCCTTGATTGCTGTACTGAATAAAATGAACTGGTTACAGTCTGAGTGGGCTTTTAAGAGGATGATGGGCTGTATGTACAGTCAGTGAGCTTAACATATCTTGGCATACATAAACCTTTGTCAAGGTATAGTCATCCAACAAAATGCAACAGCATCTTGTCATGAGTCCAGTGAAGAATATGATTTATTTTGCTGCTTTTTTCTACATGTAATTCTCAATTGCTGTACTGATTAAAATTAATTGGTTACAGATCGAGTGGGCTCTTACAAGGTTGATGGACTGTATGTACAGTCAGTCAGCATACACATTGGAAGAGAGAAGGGACCGGGGGGACATGATAGAGGTTTTCAGGTACATGAAGCGGGTAAATAGGGGAGGAGCAGTCAGGGTGCTTTGAAGGAAATAGGAGGGGGCCACTAGAGAGCATGGGTGGAAGCTGGAGGGGGGAAGATTCAGGGGAGAAAGGAGGAGGTGCTACTTCACTGAGAGGGTGGTGGAGCCATTGAATGCACTGCCTAGGGGGCTGGTGGAGGAAGAGACAGTGAAGGGGTTCAAGAGGGGGTGGGACAGGTACAGGGAAAGGGTTCTGGAAGCAAAATCCAATGCAGCGAGAATATCCGGAACTGGGAAGGGAGAAGCCAGAGAAGGCGAGGGGGCAGCAAGGTCAGCTCCCAGGGCTGGGGCTGACCAAATGAGCAGACGTGAAAGACTGTTAGGCCTATTCTGCTGGCATTTTAGTATGTTAGTATAACATATCTTGGCCCATGTAGAATGGGAGTATTTCATAAGACTGAAACTTGGAATCACAACACCCGGGATAGTACACTAGCCTGACAATGTTTGCTCGACTGTAGAGATCCTGACAGGAGCCTGAAAGTGTATCCTGAAATGTTTATTTATTAATTTATTTATTGAAATGTTTCACCAGGAAGGCACACTGAACAACAAGTTGCACATCCCCCGGTGCGACCGGGGGAGTACAATTAGATGAAGAATTAGACATACAGTTTAACATTTAACATATCTGAGAAATTAAACATTCAGTTACATTTGTAACAAGACATACAGTTAAAAAATATGATAAATAATCATACAGTCACATGTGTGACATACAGGGGCATGCATGTCATCCTGGGGGATGCCACTGTAACATACAATTAAATATATTATACCTCTGGAATATGAATTTCATTACAAGTGGAATATCTGATGAACATCGTACAGAAATTTAATGTAACCTTGACCCAACTTCTTGCAGGAATGGATCACAGTTAAGAGGCAGATTATTCAGCAATTATTGAATAAATGAGGTCCAGAGGGGGAATATCAGGGAGAGTAGAGAAGGAGAGTATAAAGATGGGGGGAGAATTACTGGAAAAAAGTGAGCAAAAGAAAAATCAGTTGAGAGGGGCAAGTTAACACAGGGCTAGTGCAATCTGGGAGCACCTCAGACAGAACAAAAAGTGCAAGTTATTAGCTCTAGTGAACTAATTCCTTTGATTGAGTGCAGGGGGGTAGAAAGGGGGGGCAGGAGTGAGGTGAAGGTAAGGAATAGGGAAGGGAAGGATGAGCCATACCTGGAACTGGTCCCTTCAGAGTGCGGAGATCGCTGACAGTGGTGGAATGAGGTGAGGACTTAGAATAAGTGGCAGGAGTAGTCAAGGACAAGTTAGACAGAGATAGTAGAGGGTATGGTAAAGGGAAGGAGGAGGAGAGGTGAGAGAAACTTGCCTAAGACTAGGTTTCTTCAGGATGCTTAGAACTCTACCAGAGAGTAGAGTCAGGTGAGAACGAGTTAGGTAGAGAGGATGGAGGGTGAAGGGGAGGGAAAGAAGAGTCATTTCCCAGTTCTGGAACCCTCCAGGATGCTGAAAACCCTGCCAGGGGCAGAACTAGGTGAGGACAAGTTGGGAAGAGAGAAAAAGAAAGGATGAAGGGAAAGGAGGGAAAAGGAGGGAAAGAAGAAGCTTGCCTAAGACTAGGCCACTCCAGGATGCTGAGAACCCTGCCAGAGCACAGAATCAGGTGAGGACTAGTTGGGTAGAAAGGATATAGGGGGAGGGAGAGTGAAGAAAGAGTAATTGCCCTGTGCTGGGCTCCTTCCAGATGCAGAGAACCTTGCCTGGGGATAGAATTAAGCAAGGACAAGTTGGACCAAGGGAATAGAGGGGATAGAAGAGGAAAGGAAAAAAGAAGGAAGGAGGAAGGGAAGAAACTTACCTGAGAGCAGACATCACTAGGGTGCTAAGAATCCTGACAGTGGGCAGATTTAGGTGAGGACAAGTTGGGTAGAAAGGAGAGAGGAGGAAGGGGATGGGGAAGGAGGAGGCATGCCAGTGCTAGACCCTTCCAGGATGCTGAGAACCCTGCCAGTACGGGCAATTTGGCAATGGAAAAAAAAGTTAGTGGTAGGAGTGAGGGGATAAGTAGTGAAGGGAGAGGAGAGCATGCTGAGAAGCAGGCTCGGGGGGGGAGGTTTAATAGAGGATGTGAGCCATGGAGAGGAGCAGAGACATAGGAGGACAGTTAAGGAGGGTTAAAGCAGGAGCAGTTAGATGAGAGAAAATTATGTAAGGCAGAGGCAAGGGAGTAGGAGGAGGAGAAGTGCCATATTTGGGGGGGGGCCAGATTTGCAATAAATGTTGGGTAAAGCCTGACTGACTGATGAGAGTGGTTCGACTGGGGACCAACAAAGTGTGAGTGTCAGAGGATCTGAGGGAGTTGGGGAGGGGAGAGAGTGAGCATGAGAGGTAGGAGGGAAGTTCTCCTAACCAAAATTTAGAAGTGAGTTTGGCACAATGAGTGAGGCACCTGTTGGCAAGTGGGGGAAGGGACAGGGCATGGTAGAGGTCACAGTGATGAGTGCATGATGGAGCATCAAGGGCAAATCGACAGAAGGAGTTAAAGAGAGTGCCCAATCTGGTAAGGGAGGATTTGGGAGCAGCACCATAGGCTATATCACAGTAGCTGAAAATGTGGATGATCATCTTCTGGACTAATTCACACCACGCCATAGGAGGGATGCAACTACAGTTCCTGAATAATGCACCAAGCTTGGTGCACAATTTTTTCAGGATGGCGTCAATGTGGCTAGAGAAGTTGAGGTGTTGGTCCAACCAAACCCCAAGGTATCTGAATGAGGAGGTGTCCTCTAGGATTGTCCAATCAAGGGTCTGGAAAGGCTATAAAGGGTGGAGCCTAGAGATTCTTTGCCTAGTGCCAAAGGTCATGGAGACAGTCTTTTGGGCATTTAGGAATATCTGATGTGAAGCAAACCATAGCTGAACCTGGTGGAAGTCATGCTGAAGGGTGATTGCTACATTGGCAGTGGATTTTCCAGAGGAGAAGAGGATGGTGTCATTGACATACATATGGATAGAGGAGGAGGGGGAGCATACTGAGAGCAAGTCATTTAGGACGATGGAGAAGAGAATGGGTCCAAGCACCAAGCCCTGTGGGACTCCTGTGGAAATAGGGAGGGGGGGAGAGATTTGTATTCTGAATCTTGACTGATTGTATTCTGCCTGAGAGGTAAGCTCTAAACCAGTTTTGGGCAGAAGTAAACAACCCAGCAGCCATAAAGGAGTCAAGAAGTAGGGCATGGGAAACTGTGTCGAAAGCCTTGGTGAGGTCAACAAAGATGGCAGAGGTAATGAGGCCATTATCCATCCTGGTGAGGATGGAGTCATGTGCTGTTTTTAAGGCATTGATTTTTGTGCAGTTATTCAGTGATTTATTTATGTTTTTTCACGTTTTTTATCTTTTGTCATGTGTTTTTTAGTGATTTTTATTGTCTCAGTATGTGTGTTTTGGACATGCTTAGTGCGTTACTAGGGAGGGAGGGATGTGCTTCTATGCGGGAACATCTACACCGTGGTATTATGATCTAGTGTGCAAAGGTATTCAGGTGTAGAATACTGGCTCTGTTTGAGATTATCCTTTGAATTTTTTCTTGCCATTGCTGATAACTTCACCTCAAGGGTGAATGTGGCTCTCCCCTTTTAATGCTTTCCCTGGTTATGTCCATATGCTGCTGCTCTCTATGGATTTCACTAATCATGCTGTGCACACCAGCATGGGCTGTTCCCAGGAGTGAGTAGAGACAGTGATGCTACACTTCTACATTGTTCTGCATACTGGGTATTCACTTGGAGGTTGGCTCTAGAATGGACCATATTTGAGGTGGTAAGAGTGGTGGGTAATGTGTTCTTTTCATGCTGGGTCTGATCTTGCTGAAGATGTAATTTTCCTTGATCCACTGTAGTAGATCTCATGCTGTATTCAGGTTTTGAGTCATTTTCCATTATATCGTAACTTCAGTGCTCATTTCTGTGATGTGCAGAAGTCTGAGCTATGACCATTTTTTCATTGGGATTGTGCTTATTTAAGTACTCTATGCTCCTTCAAATTGCCATTATTTTATCATCATGGCAGTTGCACCTGTGCACTCCACACAGGTGCATCCTACAATATTGAGCATTTCTCAATCATGCCTCCCATCCCTGAGTTATGTCAGACTTGGAGGATGTATCTATAGAAACTGAGGCGGGGGCACCCTGCACTGTTGGGTGCAGGGTAAAGCCCTCCGCATAAAGCAGGAGGTTTGCTGCTTTAGTAGTGGTGTCAGAGTTTTCAGTCAGGATAAGAAGGGTATCAGTAAAGTGCAGGTCGGTAACAAAAAAATACTGTATAATAAGTGTTAGGATAGTGAGTGTCGGTCTTACGTAGTATATCCTGTAGACCTTTGTCATGGCATAATCCTCTATGAAAATGTGGTAGCATCACATCATATATACAGTGAAAAGTGTTACTTCAGCTGGCCCGCCGGCACAGAGGTAGCACTACTGCTTGCAATGCTGGTGACCTAAGTTTAAGAACGGGCTCAGGTTGTCAAAGGGCCAGCTGGGGGAGGAGACTTGAGCATCCCAGGACCGCTTGCCTCCTCTGGGGGATGGGGAGGAATCACGGCTCAGTGCACGACCAGCCTCTAGCAGTGGCTGGAGGATTGGCATGCCAGTACTGCACATAGGGGGTGGAGTGTGATGGACACTGGCTTTCACCTTGACATCAGTGCAAGTCACATCTCTGGAGGGCTGTACAAAAAAAAGCTTGGCCCCAGCATGACACTGGTGAGTGGGCTGAATGTATGGCTCTCACCAACTGGCACCATGGCCCTCGGAGGAAAGACTCAGATGAGATTCTAAGGTATGGTACTGGGAGGGATTGAGTCAGGGGGCCCTTCTCACACTTCATCCCCACATGGGGGGTAGAGCCACAGCTCCATGTGGGGTCCTCCCAAGGATCGGGTGTGTGGGGGTAAGCCAGGTGAGCGTGCCGGAGTTAAGGGGGCTAATAAAAAGAAATTACAAAAAAAGTGTTATTTCTTTTGTTGTTTCTTTCAACATGTAATGCCTCAGTTGTTCTACAGATTAAAATGAACTGTTTACAGTTCCAGTGGACTATTATGAGGGTGCCAAGCTGTATGTACAATCAGTGAGCATAACATACCTTAGCACATGTAAATCTTTTCCGTGACATACTCTTTTGAAAAAGTGTACAGTACTTTCAGTTCAGATACGTGCCTAGTATTATAAGTCAACTGCACCATACCTGACTGGCTTTATGTCACCTACCAAATTATGACGCAGACTTGTAAATATGTATTATTACTGGTGACCCTATTTATCAACCGGTTTACAGTATCTGCAAAACGGCGTAATGACCCGAAAACCGGTTATTTCAGCATTTTGACAAACTTTATCTACCCAACACTGCCAATCTTTTCTAGTACCACAGATGATAGGCTCCTGGCATCTGTGTGGGTTGTCTATACATTTAAAAAAAATGGCTGCTCCATTTCCCAGGAACTGCAGTAATCGCAAGCACACCTCTCTGCCCGTCCAGACTAATCGTTTTCCGGGGACCATGTTGGGAAGTAAGTCATATTCTTGTTTCACTATCTCTCTGGCTGATCCTACCATTACAACAAAACAAAAAATCTATCTGGTGGATCCTGCTGTAGTTGTGCTTTGGTCGGGGCTTTGGTCTGACTGAGTATGATCTCCAGGTGTGACTGCCTCATGGTCAACGGTCCCATTTTTTTAAAAGAAAAAAAAGAGAAAAAACTATTTCCTTACTGGACATGGGAGTGTGTGTGTGTGTGTGTGTGTATGTGTCTCAGCTTTACCTAATGTTGGCACTCACTCCCTGCACCAGTAATTATAAAAAATAAAAGATAGGCAAGTGTGTGTTTTTGGATTTTTTACACACCCGAGGGTGTGATGACTTCATAAACCTCTTGAGGTTTGCCCTCGAAGCTTATGGGTCATCACTCACCTCAGGTGTGTAAACAAAATCTATAATACACACTTGCCTATCCATTGTTCTTTATACTGTATATATGGCTGAAAGTTTATTTTTCTGTAAGTATTCTGCATTGCTATTGCTGTAATTATATATTTTGAAAAGTGATGCAGTTGATATCTGTACATGCTGCTGTATATATTTAATGTTTTTCTTGTCAGCACACAGTATAGATTGCTAAACTAATAAATGTTTCTGCAGTTAAGTAATCACATATCACTTAACTTTCTGAATTGGTTCAAAACATGTACATCTTTTGTAAGTTACAACCTAAAAACTAAATGTTGTATTGTTGTTCACCGATGCAGTTAATATGCTACTCGCGATGTGTTTCTGCTTTTTCATAGAATTGAGTGTGACATTTTCCAACTAAACTGTTGCAAATAGTTGTAAATAGTTTGTAAATGCCATTATGAAAATATATTGTTAACAGTCATCTATGATTCAGTACTCTCAGATGACTCACTCGTTTGTGTAGAGGAAGATTACATTTTATTTTTTAAAGTACTTGATTTTTCGTCCTCTCCAGGAACACCGCTATAATTTGGTACTAACTCAAACTGGCATTTTTCAAAATATTTTTGGGTAAACATACATTCTCTGTTGAGTCTCTTTCTTCATAGATACTAATGAAATGTTCTGAAGTTGTATTACAATCAACTCAAATACAGTTTACAAAAGCTATTTCATCTATGAATATCTTATCTTAAATGGTTTACAAACCGAAATTCAATTGCCATCTGTAAATGATGAAATGACTTCTTCATGATTTCTTTTTGAAGGGAACTCTCAAACTTGGCACAATACATACTGTAACTCTAGTAATAATAACACTTTATTTGATATGGGTCTTTTGTGAGGTACTATGCTAAGTATTGAGCACTGTATGCACTATTGGAGTGGTGTGAAAAGGTACATAAAGAAACAAAAGAAACAAAAAAATGTCTGTGTTCTGAATACATTCTCATAAAGTAAGGGAATTCATTGAAAATACTTGGTTAATGCATCAGTTAGGTTCCAGGTTAAAGTGACAACATTTGGGAAATGTGGCTTTAGGGTTTCCAACTCTAACTCTGCCCCCCCCCCAACAAGCAGCAGAAGGGGCAAGGAAACATAAGCAACCAGAGACAGCCAACATCAGGTAAGACAAACAACATACAGCTCTCTGCAGATAACACAAGAGACATCCATTATCATGGTCCACCGATTCTGTAGTCATGGATACACACCCACACTTCAACACTTACAAACCCACTTCAGGCTGTAGAAATACACCACCTGTCCATTGATAAACACAAACATAAAGGAAACATTAAGAAAATGACAGGATAACAAAATGATTAGCCTACCAGTTTATCAGCCTATGTATGCCATAAAATTGCTTCTTCTGTGATTACTCTTCTATTGCTGATACTACTTGAAACACTGGGGTCCATGTCAATTCACTCCTGTCACTTCACTCTGCGACAATTCACTTCCGTCAATTCGCTCTGGCAACAATTCACTCCCATTTGTTTTGCTCCCGACAAATTCACTCCCTAAAATTCATTCCTTTAAACATTGACAGACATACTTGATGACCATTTGGGGCCTTTCCTCATTGACCAAGAAATCCATGTAGTATTTGAGAGGCAGCCATATTGACAAGTGTAGTGAAGTTACCCTACAACCTGGGTGAAAACTTGCTTGTGAAACAAAAGACAGATATAAAGAAAATATGGGTGTGCACACTGTACCTCTCAAGTGCCTGAGATTTATTTCTCCCCTGTGCCTGGTTCTGATCATTCATCAGACCACTGCTAGCTGTGACCACAGTCTCTCATCCAAACAGGCCTGCCGACATTAATTAATGCTTACTGCTGCAATAGTAATTTGAATGCTGAAATAGTATTATTACTGCCGACTGCTCTTAAACTCTGCTGCATTTGCTGCTAAACTTGTTTAATGTTGTGAAATGATTTTTATTTACACTGAATTCCTCTAAACAGCAGCTGCTTAGCTCTCAGCTACCTCCTGATCTCTTCCTTTCTCAGTTTCATCACTCGTTCTACAGCTTCACCCATTCAATCCTACCCCCCCGCCTTCACTCTCTGAACTTTCCCAGAGCTCAGCACTGACCTGCCCTGCCCCCACTTCATTCCCTCTCCTCACTCTGTGTTTTTCCCTGCCCCAGATCCAGCTCCTCTCTGCCATGATTAAGTCAATTCCACCTCAGATACCTCTGCCCCCTGCTTCTGTATTGTCTGAGTGTCCACTCCCACCCCACCCCCCAGTTGTAACTAAATGCATAACCACTGCTCTCTGTCACTTTCCACAAAAGTAAGTCCCCTGACCGGGTAAGCTCCACCCGTGGTGCAGGTTTTGTTGCAGATGGAGTTCAACAGCCTGGCTCCTGATCAGCATTTTTGTCTGCTTCTACACACTTTTCAGCAAACTTTTCTCCCTCTGGGAGTTCAGTGGTGGTGAGTCACTCAAAAAAAAAAAAAATACCTGTAGTGAATTGCAGGGCACAAATTTGAGGAGGAGCGAATTGTTTCAGGATTCAGTTGTAGGGAGCCAAATGTCAGGGAGCATATTGCCAGGAGTGAATTGTTGTGCTCCCATTGTGCTTGGTTAGAAATTCACTAAAAACTCAACACATTTTTATAAAGTTGGAAAATTTCTGCTGCTATGCTAATAATAAATAAGATTGTCTTGTATCATAACACTACATTGCTATGGGAAATTTGTTCCTCATATGTCAATTATCATGAACTGGATCAAAAAATTCTAGATATCTGATTGGCTGAGAGGTTCTTGAAGCTATGATAATATCCAGCTACACAATCATAGCTTCAAGAATCCTCCAGCCAACCACATCCTCAACGAAAACAAATATAGCTGCACTGAAATTGCACTCGGTAGGAGCAGCTCATCACTCACTGCCCCTCACACATTCAAAAGCAGTGCCTGTGGCAATAGTGTGTGAGATGCAGCAATGGAAAAGTCTTTTCTTTTTCTCAGTAAAAAAAACAAAAACAAACCAGAGACCCTCGACCAAAACAACAGCTCAGCATAATTCACTTAAAATTACACAGGGCACTGCACTGACTGGGGTGATGAGGGTGAGTGACAGCTTTAATGCATTCAAGAATGAAACTGCCGCCAACTGCAAAAACAAACTCCATTACATTTCTATCATTTGCACACAAACTTGAGCTCAAACTGCAAACCCTCATCCCCACTAAAAGAAAGCCAAGTACTGACCATGTAGAGAAACTGCTAGCCTTGTCCCAGAGATTGGTAACAGTTCTAGTAGTAGCCCAAACAGACATAGCCCCAAACACATTGCACCAAGACTGTACTTTTTCTTTCACACATTTAAACAAACAGCCATACTAAACAGCTTCTCCACAAAAGGCGTGTAGTGGTGTGCACATCAGCAGCTCCCCAAGTTCTCTGTCAGCTTACCAGTCCTCCCCAGAGCCATCCTCAGCATCCAATTCAGAGTAGTTTCTCACAGTACAAAAAATAACAATAAACTGCAGTGAGCACAGAGAACAATGTAAACAACCACAAAAGCGAATCATCAAATCAAATCAAATCTGACTTTATTTGTAAAAGGCGCCATTCCAAAACCAAGGCGCCTGTACATAACATAATAAAAATTAATAAATAATTAAACAATGTTAAAAATGTATCCAAAATGGCAACATTAAAAATCATTATATGCATGGCTAAAAAGAAATGTTTTTAACTCCCCCTTAAAACTTTGGACAGTCAGCAATCTCGCACCTGATGAGGTAGAGAATTCCACAGGGTTGGGGCCATAAAACTAAAAGATCTGGCCCCAGATGTCTTTAAATGAACCATGGGAATCTCCAGCAATCCCTCATCAGTGGATCGGAGAGATCAGAAGGGACAGTAGGGACAAAGGAGATCTTTCAGGTAACAAGGTCCCTGATCGTGTAGGGCCTTATAGGTCAGCAAACCGACCTTGAAAGTGATTCGCCAGCGTACAGGCAGCCAGTGCAGTCCACGGAGCACAAGCATTACATGACTGGCCCTAGAAGAACCAGTCAATAGCCTGGCTGTTGCATTCTGTACTAGGTGCAGGTGGTGAATATCAACCCCCAGTAGCCCAAGATAAAGGCCATTGCAGTAGTCAAGGCGGGAGGTAACGAAGGCGTGGACCAAAGTAGGAAAATCGTCAGGAGGAACCAGGTGCTTCATCAGGGCGATGTTCCTCAGATGGTAAAAAGAGGCTTTGACAACTGCCGACACCTGAGATTTAAGTGCCAAACAGTCATCAAACACAATGCCCAGGTTCCGCACCCAGTCTGAGGTAGTTAGCTAAACACCCCCAAGCCACAAACCCGAGGGTGATCCCACCAACAAACCCACCTCCCGGTGACCTGAGTCCACAATCAACACCTCAGTTTTCTATGGATTCAACCGCAGCCAACTCACATTCATCCAGTCCTGGATTTCGGCTAGACAGTTGTTAAAGACTGAAATGGCAGCATCTTGGCTGGGCACAAAGGACATGTACAGTTGAGTATTATCTGCATAGCAGTGAAAACTCAAACTTTACGGGCTAACAATTGCTCCCAATGGCAGCATATACACCGCAAACAACATGGGTGCCAAAATGGAGCCCTGCGGTACCCCACAGGATAGGGGGAATGATGTTGAGGAAAAAATCCCAGACACCACCCTCTGAGTCCTACCCTCAAGGAAAGAATGAAACTAACTGAGGACTGTGCCAGACAGCCCACAGATAAACTGCAAGCACTCCAACAGCACACCATGGTCCATGGTGTCAAATGCTGCAGACAGATCAAGAAAGGCCAAGATGGAACGAGTCTTTCGATCTCTCGCTATTAGGAGGTCATTTAGTACCCGGACAAGAGCTGTCTCAGTACTATGTCTCTTCCTAAATCCGGACTGGAGAGAATCATAGACATTGTGGCTGGTCAAATGATCATCTAGCTGCGATGCGACCACCTTCTCAATAACCTTACACACAAAGGGCAGGTTAGAGACAGGCCTGTAGTTAGCCAGACAATCCAGGTCCAAGCAGGACTTTTTAAGAAGGTGCTGAACCACAGCCTCCTTCAGAGGATTTGGAAAAATCCCCCTCTGCAAAGACCTCCAGACTATCTCTGCAAGGACTGGACTGATTTTGTCCACACAGCCCACTAAGAGACGTGTGGGGCCTGGGTCCAAACCACAGTTGGTCAGATGCAATGACTGGATGACCATCACAATGTCACTGATTGTGGCAAAGCTGAAGTCATACCACACAAACTGGGTGTCTGACATCTTCTGCTGACCATCACAGCTCCCATTAGGGATGGTCAAGTGGACGTCAGTCCTAATTGTGGCAACCTTATCTGAAAAGAATTGAGCAAACTCCTCACACCATTCTTGAGAAAAGGCTCTTCTGGGCTGAAGACAGATTGGATTGCACAATCTGTCCACAGTCTGGAAAAGCTTAGCTGATTGATTCTGTGCAGCAGCAATCTCTCTGGACAGGAATTCTGCCTTCTTACGAGAGATTGCTGATTGATAGACCACATAATGGTCCACCAAACTAGGTTTGTCACAATCCAGGCCTGATTTCCCCCAGCACCTCTCTAACCTTCGTCCAACTGTCCTCAACTCCCTCAGAGTCTCATCAAACCAAGGAGACCTGGGGCGAAGAGTGAGGGGATGAACAAGAACAGGAGCAATGGAATCCAGGGCCCCTACTACCGCCTTATTATAGGTGAGTATCAAGTCCCTTGGATCCATGCAATCACTCGGAAAACCCAATAGGTCCAGTACCACCATCAGGCCATCTGGGAAGACACCCCTCAAAGGGTGGTACTTGACCATTTCCATAGAGGCTGGCCTACTAGGGGTGGCCTCAAAACTGAACCCAATAGTATGATGGTCAGACCACCTGACTGGTTCCACCACCAAATCAGATATCTCCATCCCCAGCAGGAACACCAAGTCCAATGAATGACAACCAATATGGGTTTAGGAGGAAATAACCTGTGTGAAGCCCAGTGAAATCATTAACTGGCAGAAGTCCTGACCAAATTGAGAGAGTTTATTGTCGAGCCAGGCATTGAAATCCCCCAGAACCAACCATCTGGAGGATCCCAATGTCAGGTCAACAATGAAGTCTGCAACTTCCCGCAGGAAAACATTCCCATCACCTGGTGAATGATGGCAAAAGTATCCTGTACCCCACACCCTCACCCATGATACATTCAAAGGAGTTGGTAGTTCCCACTGGTACCTCCACTAGGCCCAGTTCCAGTCTAAAACAGATAGCAACATCCCCACCCCTACAATCCATCCTAGGGCGGTGTATCACCAAGTACCCAGCCAGAATTGCTGATGCCAAAACTGGGCCAGCATTCTCATCCAGCCAGGTCTCAGTGATGCACACCAGGTTGGATGATCTAACAAAATCCGCTATAATAGCGGTTTTGTGTTTAATAGACCTGGCGTTGCATAACACCACCCGATTAGGATGAGAATCCGAGGATGACCGTGCTACCTGCTGACTACAAGCAGAACCCTTGGGTATGGGAACCAGACTGGGCAGACCCCTTTCCTGGACCCATTTCACCCCAGGGCGTCTCATTCTCCCCACTATCCCTATTCACCCACTCCTTTCCATTCCCTCTCCAGACCCAACCTTAGTCCTCCTCCTCCTCTTTCTAGCA
Source organism: Neoceratodus forsteri (assembly GCA_016271365.2). Taxonomy (NCBI): domain Eukaryota; kingdom Metazoa; phylum Chordata; order Ceratodontiformes; family Ceratodontidae; genus Neoceratodus; species Neoceratodus forsteri. The sequence continues at coordinate 775,319,823 of CM057449.1, read as the reverse complement.
ATCCCCAGAACCCTACACCATCTGTACACCTCTGGTGATAGGGGAGGACAAAAAAAAGGACAGAGGTCCCTGAGCCTGGAGGGGAAATAATACTCGACCATCCTTATACCTTCCCAACACATATTTACCGCACTAAACAAATACCTGTAAATAAACAACCCCAAAATACAGATTTAACCCAGACCCAAACAAACAATACTCAAATACTCAAACAAACGTTCACAAAAATTAAACAAATACAACACCCTATATAACAATTTAACAGCAGAATATAACAGAGAATCTATCATAGATCCAAGTCCAGTGCACAGAAAGAGCCCAGAAACTGCCAGTTCCCAATGAGGAATACAGAGTACAAAACTGAGAGTCACAGGTTAATCGAAGAGCAGGGTCAGCCAAAAGGTAATTCACCCCTCTCATGGGTGAAAAACCAAATCAACAGATAGTAAATGGCAGGCCTCTTTACTAGTCATGGAATATACCCTGGAGCTGTCTTCAAACTCCCTCATGGGCTCTCCCTTCCACTTGAGAGTCAGCCAAGCCCCAAACAATGATCTTAAATCCCAGGAAAAGTACATATGGTTTGCAGCTGAAAACAAAAACTTACTGTGAGATCCAGGTCAGAGAGCAGGGAAAACTAGTAAGGGCGCCCAAGAATCATGATCCAACTTCACCACTCCACCAGATTCCTTACGTCAGCCGATAGCAGGGCTGAAACAGCACTTTAGGTGCAAAAGATGTCAGGATTCCAGCTGATTCTCAATGAATCCTGGAAAAACCCAACCAGACTCCAAGAGCCTCTTCCCAGACCCGCTCCCCACCACGGCTACCCTCCAGCTACCAAGCGGCAGAAGCAGAAGTGCCATGAATACAGCAGCCCAACGGCAGCAGCACCACAGCACACCACCAGGTCGAAGTCAGGGGCCAGGAAGGAGCTCCTCTTTGTAGTCCACCAACGTTTACCTCCAAATCAAACAGTCCAAATCACTGCTTGCTCCACCAAGACTCCACACCCTGCTGTCTACACTCCCAGCCTGCTCTTCACACTCCTTTCCATGGGCTCCACAAGTAATGACTCCTTTCTTTTTTGGGGTCAATGAAACAACCCCAGCGTTCACTTCAGGGGCATCCCAGTGATACCCAGACTTGCTTGCAAATTGTCCAGATAAAAAACCAAAGCACCATGAGTAGTTCACGTAGTTCAAACAGTTCCAACTGAACACAGGTCTCTGGTGCTAGTAGCTCCCACAGAACAGTGTCCTTCAGCATATCCAAGCACAGAGACAATTTGCTCCGTATTCACTCTGCGCTCATTTGAAATCAAAATCAGGTGAAAACCAGTAACACAAAACGGCAAAAGCAAAAACAAGTAAACTGAATAAAAACTAAATAAAATAACTCAAAAATGCCTTAAAATAAAATGGCAGCACAAACACATGTAGTAGCAGCATGCTCAGCCTAGCAGCTACTCAGAGTGGGTTGCCCAGTCACAAGAGCTCCACTTCGTCTATCACAGCCAACAACAGTGCCACCTGCTGCACAGAGACCTCCCGGAACTATTTTATTTAAAGATATGCCTCCAATACCCCAAAAACACATTTTGAAAATGTTTTAAAAATGTTTTCAATTTTTTTTACTTACAAAACATGTTTAAACCAGTTCATTATAGCAATAATGCACTCCAGGGTGTGGTTTATCAGGGGATATCATCAAACCTTGGGTGTTGGACACACTCAGCCTGCAGACTCATGCCCAACCACCTGAGGTGTGACAATATCCAACACTATGGTACCTAGAGGCTGGTGGGACACAGGATTGAACACAGCATGGATTCAGTGTGGAAAGGTCATGTCAAATGAATCTAATAGATTTCTTTGACTGGGTGACCAAAGTAGTAGACCAGAGAGGGGCTGTGGACATGACCTACCTAGACTTTAGCAAGGCATTTGACAAAGTCCTACACAAAAGATTAATAAACAAATAAGCCAGCCTGGGAGGGGGTCCCAGGGTGGTAGCCTGGGTTAAAAATTGGCTTGACAACAGTACACAGAGGGTAATTGTAAATGGAGTCTGCTCCAAAAAAGGCGGGTTAGTAGCGGGGTACCACAGAGTTCAGTACTGGGTCTGGTCCTTTTTAATATCTTTACAAGTGACATTGCAGAGAGACTGGAAGGAAAAGTATGCCTCTTTGCAGATGACACAAAGATCTGCAACAGGGTTTATACACAAGTGGGGGGAGGATGAGAAGGGACTTGGCAAGGTTGGAGGAATGGTCAAAAGTATGGCAGCTTAGATTCAATGCAAAGAAGTGCAAAGTAATGCATCTGGGAAACAAATACCCAGTGAAAGAGTACACAATGGGGAGGGGGAGGTATTAATAATAACAAAAATGGAAAGGGACCTGAGGTAGTCATATCTGATGACCTAAAGGTAAGCAAGCAATGTGAGAAGGCAGTAAGGATGGCTGGGGGGATACTGGGATGTATATGGAGAGGCAGCACCAGTAGAAAACAGGAAGTTGTTATCCATCTGTACAGGCAGTTGGTGAGACCCCATCTGGAGCACTGCATGCAGTTCTGGAGACCTCATCTCCGTAATGACATAGACAGGATAGAGGCAGTCCAGAGGAGGGCAACTAAAATGGTACAAGGTCTGCAACATAAGCCATATGAAGAGAGAGACTAAATGAGCTTAATATGTATACCCTTGAAGAAAGGAGGGAGAGGGTGGACATGATAGAAATGTTCAAGTACCTCAAGCGGATTGACAAATTCCAAGAGGGTAGCATCCTTCAGAAAAAGAGATGTGCAAGAACAAGGGGACACAATTTGAAGATAGAGGGGGGATGGCTCAGGGGCAATGTGAGGAAGTATTTTTTTTTTACAGGGAGGGTGGTGGGCACATGGAGCAGCCTTCCTGAGGAGGTCTTGGGGTCAAAAACAGTGGAGGAAGTCAAGAATACATGGGACAGATATAAAGCAATTCTGGTGGGGGGACAGGAAGAAGTAGGCTGTTGGTTAACTAGGATCTGCAGCTTATCCAATAGGAAGGGAAATAAGCAGACTAGGTGGGCCAAGTGGTCCTTATCTGCCATCAAAGTCTATGTTTCTATGTTTCTATGATATACCACACCATGTCATGCATTATCGCTTAATTGACTTTCTCTTTGTATGGCATACTACAGTAACAACATCAAAAAAAAACTGTGTCTGCAAAGACAGAAATTATGATAAGAAAGTAAGAATTATACAAATACTATAATGTGCTGGTGATGTCATGAAAGGCCAATATCTCTGTGCTGCACATTCAGATAATATCATAACTTAATGGAACCATCACTACAAAGAAAAAAATAGAAGTTACACACTTTATGGTATTATGATTTCAGAACATTACTACTAATAGTATCTGACTGTAAAATTCTAGATATGTTTGACTGTGTATTATTGTCTTATAATTATCACTGTTTTGTGCATAGGACCTATCCGTAAACAAGATAAAAAAAAGTGCAGCACTAAATTTGCATAGTAAACTGACAGAAAACCACTACAGTACAATAATTGCATAGAGGTGTTTTATCACAAAAATGACATACAATACCAGCAATCCATTTCTAAAAACTTTATCCACAAATAAACATCATACTGAACACAAAATATAAACATCTATTTAGCGGTTTCAGAGTTACACAGCAATGAGATTGATTTCTTCTATAATGCTACACAAACTTAAATATTCAAATTATAATGTAATGATGGCATTACTTCATAGGCAGACAACGCTGTATATTTCATATACTTCAGAAAAAAATTCTGCAGCCTAAAGTGCATGTATTGAAGTGTGCATGTGTATCAATGGCTGCAGAAGTGGTGGACAATGATGATGGGTGTTTCTTGTGTTATCTACAGAGAGTTGTATGTTGTTTGTCTTACCTGATGATAGCTGTCTGTGGTTGCTTGTGTTGCTTTGCCCCTTCTGTTGCTTACTGGGGGAATCGGAGTTATGGTTGAAAACCCTAATGTCACATTCCCCAACTGATCCCTAACTGATGCATTAAGAAAGTTTTATCTGCAATTAATATAAATATATATATATATATATATTTGCAAAAAACTGCGTTAATGCATCATTTAGGGTTAAAGCACAAAAAGTCACGAAATGAGACCTTTAGGGTTGCCCCCTACTCCCCGTTTACCCCCCATCCTCCCCAGACTGACAGATGCTGGGGTATGTCAATTGAGTTGTGAGGCCTAAATGTCACCCCATTCCATGTATAATCATGTTGACATGCCACAGTAAAGAAGAATGGGGTAACATTTAGGCCTCATAACTCCAATGACACACCTCGGTGTCTGACAGTGTGGGGATGATAGGGGGTACACAAGAGGGGATAGAGGGCAACCCTAAAGGTCTCATTTCCTGACTTTTTGTGCTTTAACCCTGAATGATGCATCAACACAGTTTTGTGCAATGCATTTCCTTATTTTTTAAGAAAGCATAGAAAAGTACAAAGTCACACAAGTTGCTGGGAGTGCCCCACACTCCTACCAACGTCCACATTTCTGCCTAACATAACAGTAGAAGTACTGAATATCACATGAAATGAGGGCCCCACGGTCCCATCCAACTTGAAACAAAACAAATTTTCATTCATCACAGTGGCATAATTCCATACCTGTTTACATTTTACACACCTAGCCACTGAAAATTACCTCCGTGGCAATAAGGCTAGCTGCCCTACAAATGTCAAGCCACTACCACAATGGAAAACACTATCTGCAAAATATAAAGTACGTCAAGCAATATCCCTGCAGCAAATTCATTTTCTGGCACCTAAACACCATAATTTACATCTATATGACATCCCCTCAACACCCTTCAAATTTCAAGTTAAACAACCAAATCATTTCCGAGATATTTAATTTTAAAGTTTTTGCACCTTTAAAAATTCTTTGATCGTAAGAATCGACTGTGAATTCACAATCAGAGATCATCTTTGATCATGAGGAGACATCTGGTCGTGAAAATTGGGCTATCTGGTCCCTCCAAATCTGGCCATCTTGTCCCGCCCTCATGAATGAAGCTCACGATAAAAGAATCTCACGATCAAAGAATTTGCAGGCTCGTGACCAAAGAATTTGCAGGCTCGGATCAAAGAATTAAAAAAAGTTAAAACTCCATTTTTTGATGCAAGTATATTAAACCACAGGAATGCCTCGCTAGAAGGAAGCCCCCTGAGCATAACCCATACTAGTTTGACTTCACAAGTCACCCCTGTGCTGAGATATTTGATTTTTTCCAAGCTAAAAATCTGGCCATCTTGTCCCTCCCTCACGAACGAAGATCGCGATCAAAGAATCTCATGATCAAAGAATTTGCAGGTTTGTAACCAAAGAATTTGCAGGCTCGCGATCAAAGAATAAAAAATTTTAATACTCAATGTTTTCACATAACTACATTAAACCACAGGCATGACTCGATAGAACTAAGCCCCCTGTGCAAAACCAATCTAGTTTGACTTCATAAGTCACCCCTGGGCTGAGATATTTGATTTTTAAATCTGGCCATCTCATCCCTGCCTCGTGAACGAAGATCGCCATCAAAGAATCTTGCGATCAAAGAATCTATAGGCTCGCTATCAAAGATCGTTAATGAGCCGTGATCAAAGAATTTAAAAGCTTAAAACTGTATTTTTTGACATAACTACACAAAACCACAGCCATGGCTCAACAGAGGGAAGACACCTGAGCAAAACCCATCATAGTTTTACTTTAAAAGTCACCCCTGAGCTGAGATATTTGTTTTTTTCCCGACTGCAAACTGAAAACAAGATGGCTGCTGTCGCGATCAAGGAATTTCTTGGGATCAAAGATTCTTTGATCATGAGCCTGCAAATTCTCTGATCGTGAGGAGTGACCAGATGGCCAAAACCCCATTCTTCCTTCACAAAATAACCATACGGATGTTCCCATAGACTTATAATTGGAGCTAAAAAGTTTAATAACTTTTGAATGGATTAATATTTTTTCACCAAACAAAAGGTAACATAGTCCTTCCCCCAAGCTCTTTCTACATGCCCAGTTAAAGACCAGCACACCACACAATGGCTGTGCAGTGCCACAGACAAAATTCAAAAAACTGCCCACAAAACTGGCAAAAAGTGCATTTTTTAGCATTTTGGTGCACAAAAACTGTAAGTCTGACCTAAACAAAATTTGGCATATCAACAGACCTACCATGCCCCACCATGCATGCCAACTTTCATGCAAATCTATTGAATGGGTCCAAAGTTATTAAAGTGCAACATTTCGAGTTTAACACAGAAGTGCCTTTATAACCCTAAATATAGGGGCACGACTGTGCCTCTGTATATATATATATATATATATATATGTATATAAAATATATTAGCAGCAAAAAACTCCATTTAATGCATCAGTTAGGGTTGTTCCACAGTGACAAAAGTGAAGAAATTCGATGCTAGGGTTGAAACCCCCTTGCACCCACCCCACCCTGCCCTCCCAGCGGCATCGGGGTGTGCATTGGGGTTATCAGCCCAACTCTACCCATCACATGTGTAAAGAAGCTGAGGTGGTGAACTATAGGAGAATGGGGTGAGAGTTAGGACTGGCGACCCCAACACACACTGCCCGATGCTGGCTGGAGGCAGGGATGGAAGTGGGTGCAAAGGGGTTTCAACCCTAACATCAAATTTACTCACTTTTGTTGCTGTTGAACAACCCTAACTGATGCATTAAATGGAGATTTTTGCTTCTAATTTCCCTTTTTTTTGAAAATGTGCAGTAGAAATAGTGAATGGAATGTGGTGGTGGGATCGCGGGGCCCTTTGGGACCCGCACTCCCACGACGTGATGTTTTCTGACATAGTAATGGTAAGTGCAAGGGAAACACAAGCACTAATGGTTGCTCACATGGTGACAGAAACGTAAATGGTAAAGCAAACATTAATAGAAATGCAAGTGCAAAGTGATGCCAAACTGAACAGTGACACAAAAGGGAGATGCAGCAACATAAGGAAACGCAAACCATGACATGCACGGTCACAGTACGATAATTGGAAATGCAAATGGTAATGTTAACAGCATAAATAACACCAAAGGGAACCGAAGCGGAAATGTGAACGCAAGCGCACGCGGAAACACAAACCGTAGCGATACGGCCATGGTACTATAATTGTAAACACAAATGGTAAAGTTAACATGAACAATAATGCCAAAGGAAACAGAAATGAAATAGGAATGGAAGAAACGATTACAGAAACTTAAACCATGTAGCGCTGCGGTCAGGTTACGCAGTTATGCATAAATGGCAACAGTAACAGCAACAATAAAGCTAAAGGAAACAGAAATGCAAAAGCAAATGGAAGTATGTACAGAAATGCAAACCGTAATGCACACGGGTACAGTAACCACAATTGGAAGCATAAATGGTAACAAGTAACAACTAGCGAAGAAGCGCAAATCGAAGAAAACACAAGCATAAATAGAAAGTGCTGGAAACACAAACAGAAATGCAAATAGAGACAGTAGTGGAAATGCAAATGATGACAGTAATGCAAGCAAAGCGAGAACGCAGAGGGTAACACACACGGAGGCGTACACGGGAACGGTAATGCAAACGGGTACAGAAACGCAAGTGGAAACGCTGTTACAGTAATGGAAGCACAGACACTGTGTTTGTCCAACAGCTGCATAGAGAAATACGGTGTATACAAAGAATGTATGCATAATAATGGGCCTCGGAGCAGAAAATGAGCTGTTGGAATACTAAATTGCTTATATCTCAGGAACCATGCGACGTAGAAACAAAATTTAAATTTCACATGATTCATGAGTTCCCTGGCTAGGTTTTCACACAATGCATAGCCCATAGGGCTACTCATTATTGTGATGAAAATTCCGTATCTAGCACCGTTTCTGAGATACGAGCCCCGAAAGGCACGGCAGGTGCCACCATGTTAGTCTATGGTAAAAAATGTCAAGTTCAGAGTACTGTAACTTGGCATCCATGCAATATTTTGTCACCAAACCACCAAAAGGCACATCTGTGAGATGTTGGCTGCCTTCTCTCTAAATTTGAGCTCAAATGACCAAACCTTCTTTTGCATCAGGGTGGCAAAGAACTCCTGTCATTTTGGCCAAAGTCTGGAAAAGTAGTGTCGCAGGTGTGACACTACTGTGCGACACTACTGTTTCTAGAAATTTGAAAAACATATGTCAGGGGTGTTTAACCCCAAATTAAAGACATGGCTAGCATCCTCAGGGTCTGATTAGGTGAACACAGAAAGAACTGTGTCCCTAGAGGGTCCCAATTTTAAACGACAATAATATTTCTGATCAGTAACTGAAAACAAAATGGCGGATTTGTGACACTACTAGGGCCATTTGCGACACTAAAAAGTGCATTTGCAACACTTTCAAACTTTTTGTTAACTTTTCCATTTGACTTATAATGGGAACTTGTTTTTTGAATAACTTTGGAACCGTTTAATATGTTTTCACGAAATCTTCAAAAGGCACATCGGGGATCCTGGCCGCACATTACCTGAGGTTTTCAGACTGGTCACACAAACCATGAGACCTGCAGGCGTGAGCAAAGACTTCATAAAAAAACACAATTGCTCATTTGGATGTCACTTAATAACTCTGCAGCTATATATCTGACCAGTACGAAAGTTGGCAGATCCCAAGATCTACCATGCCCAACCATGCATACCAAATTGCAGGCAAATCTGTTGAATGGTGGCAAAGTTATTAAGGTGCAAAGTTTCACTCTTTAACCTCAAAAGTGCTACTCTACCATAATATATATATATATATATATATATATATATATATATATATATATATATGTGTTGACACAAACCCAATGTCCTAAAACATATTGTTTCCACATAAGCAATATCTAACTTTTGAGGTTATCAGAGGTCAAACTGGGCTTGTGGTGATAAATAATGTATCACACCAGTCCCCACTGCATATCCCCTATATCTTTTCAATTTAACACTCTCCCAGGCCAAGGCACTAAGATTTGCCACTTTTAAGCACTGTCATATGATATGCAGATGCATGTTATAATTACATTATTGAAAGTGGTTTCTTTTTTCTGCAAATTAATTCAAGACCAGTAAGAAAAAATACAGATTGATGAAAAAAGGTGGATGAAATCTTAGGATTTTAGTTGGGAGCCTGTGTGGAAGAGGAAAGAGAAAATACTGTAAGTTCAGGTGGTGAAATAAGGGCAATGCATGGTAGAGTGACACTAGCTGCCTTGCACATAGTCTACCTCACGCAGCTAACTGATTCAAGGTCTAGTCTGAGTGATACTCCAGCTATCCTGAGGCAGTCTGGGATTGCAAGACTCCAGCTTACATTGTGCAGTTGGGGTTAATAGACCCCTGCTCCCCTGAGACAGTCAGTGGTCATTTGAGCTTACCTCAGGTGAATGGAGATCACCAAAGTCCAGCTCAACTTGAGCCGTCTAGGCTCTCTGGAGTCTGGCTTACCTAGAGCAGTCAGTGGTTGACAAATTCCAACTTGTTTGGGGTAGTTGGTGGTCAGAAGAGTAGGGCTCAACTGAGCCAGTCAGGTGTTGCTAGAGTCGGATCATCTGGGGCAGTTGTGGGTCTCTAGATTCTAGCTCACCTGAGGCAGTTAGAGGTTTCTTGAGGTTGTCTCACCTCAGGCAGTTGTGGGGTTACAAGTCACCAGCATACTTAAGCAGGCATATAACGCCAGCTTGTTTGATACAGCTATGTGGTCGTAATACACTAACTCATCTTGGGCAGTGGTGGGATTATGAGGTTCCAGTTCATGTTAGGCAGTTTTGGGGCTGTGATACCTTAACTCGCCTGTGGCACTTATGTAGCTGCAATGGTCCTTTATGAGTTGTGGGCTTCAAGACATTAACTTGCTGGGGCCCCCAAACTGAAAAACTCACCCTGTGCAGTGCACACTTTTACTAGCTTGCATATCTGCTTTGCTCACCTAGTGGCTACCTGCCTTGCAGGGTATTTTCTAAAATGTTTAACAAAGTACGTAGTCTTCAACTTGGGGTAGGCAAACTATGTCAAGTTTTAAAATCAGCATGAGATTTGCAGCAATGATATGACTGAAAAAAGACCATCTCTATTTTCAGTCAGCTTGTTTCTGCACTTCCAATACTCATTTCAGAATGGGATTTAATTTGCCTACAGCATGCTAAAGGCTATGTGCTTTGTTTGACATGTTGTAAAATAGCCTGTAAGGCTGGTAGTCATTAAGCGAGCAAAGCAAACATTTGCCAACACCAATGTGATGCCCATTTTCAGGCCATGTGCTTTGCTTCCCATGTCAGTGAGCATTTGAGAAATTCACTCCCCCCCCAGCCACAGTCCATCATTTGGGTGACTGGTCCCTGGTATTGCTCAACAATCCCCTGCCATAGTCAGACAAATGGGTGCCCAATTCATGGTTTGCTAAGTAACCATGTACAGGTGCTTTGATATTTGAAAAAGTGCTTTTTATCAATAAAAAATGACTTGACTTGACTTGAACCCTACACCACAATCTGACACCACAGTGTCCAATCACTGGTGTCACTTAATAACTCCCACCCCAACCACAGACTAACAGTGGAGTGTCCAATATATGCTGTTGCTAAGCAACACTTCCAGTACAGTATGACACTGAGAAGGCCAATCCCTTGTGTCATTATATTGCCCCCCCCCCACAGTCTGACAACAGAGTGACAATTCTCCAGTGTTGGTCTACCCAAACAAAATTTTCCTACCCTGAAAAAAAGAAATGCATCCATCACTGATTTCTTTCCATAGTTTTTGTTTGTTAGTAACCTGAAAAAAAATGTCCTGCAATGTCTCACTGCTCCCTCCACCCAACCCTACCTAACCCGACGATGCCCACCACCCTACACCCCCATCAATCACTTACCTCCTTAGAGTCCCACGATGTATGTACCACTCTAACTGACCACAGATGTTCTTGTTACCACACTCATCCATGAAATGAAAACACGATAAGTCAGGTAAATGTTTTTTTAATGCATTTTAAGCTTGTACTCATAACGTCATTATTTTTCAAGATGTTGACCCCAGATTTTCAACATGTGTCTTTTATTTATCACACTTTATGAACAACACAGGTGTCTTTTTTCAAATATGAACATATGAAAACACCAGCAGAAACAGGCTTCACGGTCTATTGGGTCTGCTTGATTGTGTAGTTAGCCCCTCAGTTTGCAGCTGCCCCACCACCCATCCCATTTAATAATGATCCCCTCACTCTGTCCCATCCCCTCTTAATACTATCTACCATGCTACAGGCTACAACCTCCTCAGGCAGAGTATTCCGCTTATCCACCACTGTCTCCATGAAATAATGTCTCCTGACTTCCCTCCTGAATCTCCCCCCCTCCAGTCTCAGCTGGTTCCCCTTGTGACCCTCCCCCTTCTAATCTGGATAATTCCTTCTGTACTAGTCTTGTTTATTCCCTTTAAGTATTTAAATGTTTCAATCATGTCCCCCATCCATCCTCTCCTACAGGAAATACATTTTCAACTCACCAAGCCTCTCCTCATAGGAGTATCTCTTTAATTCCTCGATCATCTTTGTCACCCTCTGCAGTACACCCTCCAGCAATCTAATGTCCTTCTTCAGAAATGGGAACCAGTACTGTATGCAGTATTCCAGATGCATCCTGACCAGCGACCTGTAAAGGGGCAGGATCACCTCCCTATTTCTGGAGGAGATTTTCCTTGCTATACACCTCAGCATCCTGTTGGCTTTTGCTGCCACCTTTCTGCACTAAGCTGAGTTGTCCATACTCCCCGTTACAAACACCCATAGACCCTTTTGCTCCTTGGTGCATTCCAGCTCTACACTCCCCAGCTGAAAGCTCCTCTCTTGGTTATTAGCCCCAAAGTGCAATACATTGCACTTTTTGGCATTAAACCCCAACTGCCATGCATCCAACCATTCCTGTAGTTTGGTCAGGTCCATCTACAGCCCCCTCCACCCTTTGATGTTATCAACCACAGCTCCCATATTTGTGTCATCTGCAAGAGACTGATCTCACTCGGGACCCCATTGGAGATATCAGATATGAATATCCTGAACAGCAACGGTCCTAATACTGATCCCTGCGGCACCCCACTTGTCACATCCCTGAGTGATAAGAGTCCCCCCCACAACCATCACCCTTTGCTGCCTTCCCTTCAGCCAATTGGTGATCCAATTAACCATCTTTTCTCCCACCTCTGTACATTTCAGCTTTCCCCCCAGTCTTCCTTGTGGCATAGAATCAAAAGCCTTCCTGAAACCCAAATACAAGATATCCACCGCATGGCCTTTGTCCAGTTCCCTTGTCACCTAGTCGTAGTACTTAATTTTAGAGGTGGGTGAAATTTGCAGATTCCGCTTTCACTGAACTTTTGCAGAAATTCAGAAATTTCACAGAATTTTCCAAACTTCCATCATTGGCAAGATTGGAAGCTTCCGAATGAGTCTGGTGGATTTTTACCCTGTTCTGCAGAATTTTTTGACTGAACTGCAGAATAATACACATGAACTGAGGAATAACAGTTCTGAGGATTTTTCCCCACAGTTTAATGAATTATTCCTCAGTACATGTAATTATTCCACAGTTCAGTAATCAGTTCTGCAGATTGTTTTCTTCGCAGTTAAAGGCAATAATCCGCAATTTATAATTTTTTTCCACCATTCTAAGTCGAAATTTCCACAAGAGTTGCTAATTTGATTTCTGCACTTTCGTGGAAATTCCACTGGCGGAAGTTTTTTTTTGCACATCTCTACTCAATCAGGTTTGTCTGGCAGGATCTTCCCAAGACAAACCCATGCTGCTGATCGCCTGGGAGACCATTACTCTCCAAAAAGGTCACCAACCTCTCTTTTTAGGATTGTCTCCATGAGTTTTCCCACAACTGATGTGAGGCTCACTGATCTGTAGTTGCCTGGTTCATCCTTTAGTCCACTTTTGTGAATGGGCACCACATGGGCTGTCCTCCCATCCTGTGGTATGCATCCTGTGTCCAAGGAGGTATTGAACAGGTCAGCCAGTGTTCCTGCCAAGATCTCCGCTAGTTCCTTGAGTAGCCTAGGGTGAATGCCATCTGGACCAGGTGCCTTATCCCCCCTCAAAGCCCCTAATCCTTTCAGTACCCTATCCTCTGTAATCCCTATATCAGTCACCCCTCCACCCCGCCCACTCCTCCTCTCCCAGGTGGTGTCTGCTCCCTTTCTCTTTCATGACCACAGAGCAGAAGTAAACATTTAGTGCCTCTGCCCGGTCCTCCTCCTTCTCCACCTAGCCCCTGTCCTTCCTAATCCTCACAATCTGATCTTTGTTTTTCCATCTTTCACTGATGTATCTGAAGAAGCCCTTTTCTCTGTTCTTAATGCCCTGCGCCAATCTCAGTTGTCTGGAAGACTTAACCACTCTGACCAGCATGGTAACCTCCCTGGACTTCTTCATATACACCTCCCTGTTATCTCCCCTCCCGATTTCTTGAGTCTCTGAAATGCCTTTTTTTTGGTCCTCACCCCATCCATGACCTGCTGCATCAGCCTGCTGTGTTTTTGTGTCCTTCCTTTCTTACTCCTTGCTCTTGTACATGTCCCAGTAGCCTCCCCCAGACCTTTCCTAATAATTTCCTATTTTTGGCTAGCATCCATGCATGGTTGAATTCCCTTCAGATGCCTGCCCAAAATGTCCCCCATCCTTTTAAAGTCCTCCCCCTTAAAATCAATCACCCTGGTAGCCATACCTCCTGTTTCCCTGCCCATGTGGAGCTTGAACCATACCATGTGGTGGTCACTCCCAGCCATAGGGTCCTCCATCTCCACATCTTTTACAGCCTCCCCATTTGATAGAACCAGGACCAGAGTCCTATCCAATCTAGTTGGCTCACGGACCAATTGCACCAGGAAGCTGTCCTGAAATGCCTCTGATATGACCTGCTTCTTTGCACTCATGGTGGTTGGGGTGCTCGACTCCACCCCTGTTAGGTTGAAGTCCCCCACAACTACAGTATTACTTTTCCTATAGACCTTTCTGATTTGCTCAGCTAACTCTCTATACAGATAATTCCCTTGGGCTGGCAGCCTACACACCACCCCCATCCTCAATGTCCTACTTTTTGAGTCTTGAAACTGCATCCATAGGGTCTCTGTTCTGCCTTCCTCTTCTTCCCTCACGCACTTTATCCCTTCCCTTACATATATTGCCACAGCCCCCCTTTTTCCCTTAGCCCTATCCCTCCTGAATATCCTATACCCTGGGATCATCAAATTCCATTCCTGGTACTTGGTGGCCCACGTTTCCATGATGGCCACAATGTCCATCCTCCCTAATTCCAAGAGAGCCTGTAATTCCACTGATTTTTTACCAAGGCTTCTCTCATTCAGTGAGACCACCTCAACCTGTCCCTGCCCCTCCCTCCTGGAATTACCCCTCTTAGTCCCCATGCCACTGCTCCAAGTTCTCCATGCTAGCTTGGGGGTAAGCTCATTTGGCTCCCCTCTCTGGGATCCCTACATACCAACTGTCTACGCAACCCCCCATCTAGTTTAAATCCACCTTCATAGCTATGTATTCTCCTACCCTCTGCTTTAATACCCCTTCCCTTCCCCACTCAAACGTAGCCTATCCCCTGAATGAAGTTCATTGTTGTCCCAGATTCTGTCCCAGCACCTCAACAACCTGTAACCCCTGGATCAACACCATTCCCTCAGCCAAGTGTTAAACTCCCCAATCCTTACTTTCCTCACTGTACTAGCACATGGTATTGGGAGCACCTCTGAGAAAGCCACTGATTCTCTCAGCTCCTCACACAGTCTGCCAAGTTCCTCAAACCGCTCCCTCACTTCTTCACTTCTTCCACCATCTCCCCCACCAGGTCATTTGTACCCATATGCACCATGAGATGCGGTTTCCTCCTACCCTTCCCAGCACTCTTAAAAATTGACTGCCCCACTCTACCTGCAGGTAAGCCATGTATGGAGTCCACACAGATGCGATTATGCCATTCCCCCTTGCTGCTTCATCTTATCCCTTTAAGTATATAATCCTCCAGCACTAATACCCCTCCCTCTCCAATCCTCATCCCCCCCACCCTTTTACCTTGGTATCTACTGCTAGATTCCACCCCTGCTGAAACCCTGTCATTCCCTCCTATAGATCCCCCCTCCACCACAGACTTATCCTTGCACCCCCTCATTGTTCCCTCACACTCCACCCCATCATTCCGCTCCACCCTGGTCTTCCCCTCCTCCTCTGCTAAGTCCCTCCTGTTCTCTGCTCTAACATTGCTCCTCTTCCAGTTACCCCATCACCCTTCATCAATCCTTCCAGTTGGCCTTTCCTCCATACCCCTACCACAGTCCTCTGTTCGACTACTGTCCCTTGTGTAATCCTCCCATTTCCCCTTACCTACCCACTTCTGGAGATCTCTCACGACCCTTCTCCTCCAATGCCGCCAGCACTGCAGATCTATTACCTGCCCTCTCTGCCATGCTAGGTGTGGACTCCTTCCTCCTGCCCTTACTCCCCCCATGCTAGGCCACCTATATGATGGCTCCCACCCTCCTCCCTTCCCCACCAAATTTCTGTTCCACCTATGTGGTGTTCTCCTGTTGCTCTCTGCCCCAGCTACCTTCCCCTCCCCAACCTCCCCAACTCCCTACCAAGCCACTGCACTTCTTCCTTGAGTCTCCTCAGCCTTTGACAGATCAGACATCCTCCAGCTTCCACAATCCAGTCATCCAGACTGCCACCCCACAACCATTGCAAAACACTATTCTACCCCCGCTGGCCCCTCTAGCTTCCTGCCCCCTGCAGCTCCCCATTGCTTTCTCCATCCTCCTCTTCTAGTGCCACTCCATCCCCCAGTGTATCCTTCCCTAACACCCGCCATTTTCCCGCATCAGTGTTGCCTTAATCCCTGTATACCCCCAGTAGATAGATCTACATGTCCTTAACAAACCCCTTCACTGCCTCCTACAAAGACCACAGACTTAACTCTTCACCATGCAGCAACAGTAATTTGAAGCTCCCCCATGACCCCAGTAGTGCTTCCTGTGAAGACAGTTAAAAACATTGAGCACCCCTCAATCACACAGTGCACATAACTGAATTTCCCCCAGAACAACAGCTACATAATCCAGCAATTGTCGTAAACCAATCACTGTAAGTTCCCCTTAAAATAGCGAGCCCAAACAGTTTCAAACTCCCAAGTGTCAATTATCAGTCACAGTGCTCCTGCTCTGCAGCAGATCATCCAGAAATGGAACAGTCACAGTACCTTGTTCCTGACACAGCAACAGTGCCCCAGACCCTGTAACAAAGCCTCCAGAAATTGAAAAGTCACAGTACCTTAAACCAGTAACAATGCCCTAAAAGCTGGATATATCCCTGCCTTCCCAGTTGCCCAGGAACCACACCTTCTGATGAGCTCCTCCTCCTGCTGTCTTCTGATAGGTTCTCTTCAACACAGGGAGTGGTTCACCTCTGTTTAATATGGGAGGAGGTGGAGGGAAAAACTTTAAACTTTCTGACTACAGCTCATTTCCTGCTACTCTGCTTCACTGCAGCTGGTCTCTGCCTTTTAAGTCCCAGTTGCACACTTAAATCAGCCACCTCAGTTGCTGATTGGCTCCTCCCGGAGTCCTGCTGATTGGTTCCACAATGATGCCTCCCTGGAGCCAAGCGTTGCCTTTCATTGCAGTGCAGCTTCTTCCTCTGATCTCCTGCACTCTCCTTTTCTCCCAGAGGCTGCCAACATGGCCCCCTCCACAAGCAGCGATGGCTGTGGACAGTTCCAGCTCTGATGAGCCCCTGAGCAGGACTACAGCTCCTTTCCTGCTCCTCTGCTTCACTGTGGCTGGCCTCTTCGTTTTAAGGCCCAGCTGCACCATGAAAATCCCCATGAAACATGTTTTCACAGACATTCCATATCTTGATCATAAGGTGGAATAATAAAAGAACTATGTTGAACATTTGGGGTCAAAATTTCAAAAAAAAAAAAAAAGTCCTGAAGAAACTTTGAAATCGTTCAAAATTTACTCATAAATTTGCTACATGTTTAAGACTTTGACCCCAAATTTTCAAGACATCTTTTTAATCCCACCTCATGAACATTACAGGTGCCATTTTTAAAATCCTGCCCAAAATGTGCTTTTACAATCATTCTGCAAGATTGTGGTTTGGGCAGAATCTGATAAATGACACCTGTCATGTTTATGAGGTGTGGGACTAAAAAGACTATGTTCAAAATATGGGATCAAAATCTCAAAGAAATGAAATTATGAAGAAACATTGATATTTTTCAGTGTTTATTCAGAACTTTGGTATTTTTTTCTGAGTTGGAGAGCAAGTTTTCAGCATGTCTGTTTTTGTAACGCAACCTCATGAACATGGAAGGTGCCTTTTTTTCAATTCCCAAAAATGCATTTTTATGATGGTTCTGGAAAATTGTATTTTGGGTAGAATTTGATAAATGACAACTGTCATATTCATATGGTGGGGTAATAGTATTATGATTACAATTCAGAAGCTTTTTGTAAGTACATTAATGTCTTCATGGTCTATAGAAATGCAAAGAAAGGGCAAGAAGCTTTCTAGGCCACCTTGGCTAGGCAGGTCAAAGGATACATAGCTTATGTGGCTTCTACGCAAAAAACACCTGATTTTTATCAAGTCACATTCAAGTATGGCAGCTGCATCCTACTAGCTATAAGGGATGAGGTCTTCATCTCAGTGCTTTGCAGGGTGGCTATGTGGTATCCCTACATACCTTTATCAACCACTATTGGTTTAACATTTAATGTTCTACTGAAGCAGTTTGGGGGCACAAAGGGATGCAAGCAGCTCCCAGAAGATGAACATTTCTCTGGAAGATGCATAACGATATCCCCCCCCAACAGAATTTGATGTATATTGCTTCTTAGAATACATGTGTTATGACTTCCCAGTGACAATGTGGAAGGCTACAGAATGAAAAAATTCTAGCATACTGATTTGTTTTTTTTTTCTGTTAGCTCCAACATTGTCACTAAGACTTCATCTGATAGTTGTTTTTTGAGGTGTGTGAAAGTTGTTTTTTCCACCTTAGTAGAATTTCCACAAAATTTTGCAACCTTTGTATAAGTTTCCAAACTTCTGCCTGTGGCAGAGAGGAATACTTCCAAAGGTTTTAGGCAAAATTTCACCATGTTCCACTCACCTTTAGGTGGAAGGAAAAAAAAAACAGTTACCTGGTGTCCAGTGCTGCCCCCCCCAGCTCTGCCCAAAATAAAAATAATAAATCCCTGGTCACTAGCAGCCCCTTCCCCCTCTCAATCACCTGCCCCATATTTAAAAACAAAACTCTGGAATCCCTGGTGTTGAGCAGTCTCTCCCCCCACCTGATCACCCACTCAACCAGTCCAGGATAACATGTCCTGGTGTCCAGTGTAACCCCCAGTCCTGATCCCCCACTGTATAGCAAACAAAAAAAAAATCATTTCTCCCTGGTGGTCTAGTGAATCACCCTCCCTATCCCAATCCCTAGTCTGTGAATTAAAATTGCATTCACTGGTAATCTATTGCAGCCCTCCCACCCCCACCACCTCTGCAGACAATGTTCCACAACCCCACTCTATCTCCCCATCCCAAACCCAAGTGGGTGACTGGCACAGCCCTCCTCTCTCATCCATGGTAGGCAACATACTGAGCTGTTACTGAATGAATGTGTGATTGTACAAGGGAATAACAATTTAATTCATGGATTGGGGATTGGGAATAGGGAGGGGGGTTCACTAGACCACCAGGGAGAATTTTTTTTTTCAAATATGCAGCAGGGGATCAAGATGGGGGGTTACCCTGGACACCAGACCATGATGTCCTGGACTGGTCGGGTGGGTGATTGGGTGGGGGAGGGACTACTATCCACCAGGGATTCCATGGATTTTATTTTTAAACGTATGGTGAATGATTGGGTCGGGGATGGCCAGCTAGCCACCAGGGGAATTAAACTGATAATACAGCGGCGGCGATCAGTAACTAGATGAGGGAGGAACACCGTAGACAACTAAGTGCAGCTAATCATTGGTTGGGGGGAGGGACCACTAGCCACCAGGAAATTAATCTGTAAATTTTGTATTAAACATCCAATATTGGGCAATGATGCATGGCAGATGGTATTTCCGTGAAAGTTCAAAAATGTATTCCCAAACTTTTGCTGAAGCGAAAGTCTAATTTTCACTTCAATTCCACCAGTGAAAGTATTTTTTTTTTTTGCACACCTCTAGTTGTTTTGAACTCTCATGGAGAATATTGTCAAAATTATTCTGTAGTTTGGCCTTCTGTTTTTTTTCCTTCTGAAATCTTGTTTTTGAAATGTATTTGATCCCCCCAAAATTGATTTGTTCAGACAATTAGTTAAAGTTATCCAGATACCTACTTTATAGAGGCAGTTCAGTTAATTTTCCATTTGCAGAATTTCTGTTGAAGCAGTTCTACCTGATTGAAATGAACTCCATTCGATGGGACCTGAGTACTGATCTAACAAGCCAGAAAATTCCAGTCCATTTAGAAGTAAAACAAGGTTCAACTATATTTTAATTCATCCTCAAAGTACTGTATGCCTTTATTAGTCCATTTTATGGTATCCATGATATGCTGTTAGTGTTGTAATTATGTTTTTAAAGAGGTTCCTAATATTAGTGACAGTACAGCTATACAGCATTGCAGGACAAGTGAACTGATCAGTCAGAGGCAGTGCAACTCTCATGTCACCAGATACCAGTGTTGACATCACAGCTTTATGTTGTGCTAGTGTCCCTAACAGGACTGCATATAACCCATGTGTTATGACTTCCCAGTGAGAACATTAGAGCTAATATTAAAATAAATTATGATAAGTCTAATAGATGTTCTTCCCCTGGGAACAGCTGGTTTTCCAGCAATGTAGAAAGACATGGAAGAGCGGCTCCAAAAACTGAAATGCCACAGTCAACAGGTAATTCCAAGGCAGAAAAACAGGGAACCATCCACCACAGCAATGAAAATCATTTATTACTCACACAAACTTGCAGAGTACACAAGGGTACCACGGAGGTGATAAACTATTTCCCTCTCACAATAAGGCCTGATCAGTTTCATGCATGCATGCTTCCTCAGGGATGGCTTTATCCCACTCACAACATAGCTTAAATAGTGTTGGCAATTAAAGTGTTAGGACACCCATAGTATGAATGGTAACAAGGAAAAACATGGAGAGCTGTTTCTTCGGACAAGTGGGAGTTGGTTCCTGCTGCACTGGTGGTGAGGATGGACAGTCAGGTGGCCACATCAGCGGCCACAGAGGAACACAAAGAGCCCACAATTGGCACTGCTCTGTGGATCAGCTGCTCAGCCACATTGACAGCATTAGGACCTGAAGGTGTGTTCCCGTGAGGGATTTGTGTGCGGAGGCATCCCCCAGCCAATTGGTGCCAGCAGTGGAAAGACTGAGTTTGTGGCCAGGCTTTTAAATCTGAGAGTCCCGGCCACAACTCCTACTGGATCATAATGTTGTACACTTAATAGCGTACAACATTATAGCTATCCCGACACAGTGCTGTCCATGACAGCGAATGGTGCTATACCATGTATACTGCTGTACACGGTATTGCACCATTCACACACTCCCAGACATAGGATAAGACTTCTGCTGGGAGTGGATTCCACTGAGCATCTGCTGTGGCTCACTGGACTGAGCCACAGCAGCAGGAACCCAGGTGTTGCATCTGGGAGCTGGTCTGATTCCCAGTCCCAGACATTTTATCTTTTTATCTGGATCGTGTACTCTCTGAGTTGAACCCTCCTCCCTGAGTTGAGAATCTTTAGTGGGGGGGTCCAGGGGGTGCAGCCCCAATAATGGGAGGGTGGGGGAAGATCCTCCCACAGAAAAAAGACATATGCCGCATGGCAATATCACTCTGTATTGGCAGCGCGATTTTACCATGCTGCATAATGTCTTGCGACATTATGACCTCGTGCCACCGCAACTCAGAGAACTGTATTTTTGGAGGAGTGGGAGCTGGGCCTGCCACCCCAGCAGTGAGGAGGGACAGTTGGGCAGCTGCATTGGCAGCCACTGAGGAGCACAAAAAGCCCACAATCTGCAGCACTCTGTGGATCAGCTGCTCAGCTGCATTGGTGTCATTAAGACCCGGAGGTGTGTTCCCATGAGGGATTTGTGTGTGGAGGCAGCTCCAGCCAATCATAGTCAGTGGTGGAAAGACTAAGTTTGCGGCCAGGCTTTAAAAGCTGAGAGGCCTGGCTGCAACTCAGAGAGCTGTTTCTTTGGACGAGTGGCAGCTTGTTCTTGCCACACTGGCAGTGAGGAGGGACTGTCAGGTGACTGCATCGGTGGCCACTGAGAAGCACAAAAAGCGTGCAATCTGTGGCACTCTGTGGATCAGCTACTCGGCCACATCAGTGGCGTTAGGACCTGGATGTGTTCCGTGAGGATTTGTGTCCCACCACCTCCCCGACCCCAGCCTCTATTGAATTCAGGTTAGGGGAGGAGCCTTCAGTGCAGAAACCTAGAGGAGTGGCCCATGAGGCCTGTACTATACTTTCCACAAAAGGGCAAATCCCTTGTATCCTTATTGGACAGTGCACACTGGAGAGTTGACCTTGGACTTTTATTTGAAGCATGCTGGAGAGCTGACCTTAGCTTTTATGACTAAATTTGGAGCTACCTGCTGCAAGCTGTCCTGATCAGGCTTTATGTCTAATTTGTTGCTAGTTGTTTTTCCTGGTCAGGCAAAATTTCAAATTTGTTGCTATTTGTCTATTTCACTGAGATGGGATTTGCACTACACTAGGTAGGGGGTCAAGTTGGGTTGATTAAGGGAACAGCTTTGGGCTGGGAGATGCTCTGGGCTAATTAGGGGGCAACTGAATTGTCTATTTCTGAAATCATACTCCTCTCCTTAGAGTGGGATTGAGCTGCTATGAAACAATACTAGAGTGGTCTGGTGCTCCTTTGGTCTTGGGCATTTCTGGGTTGAGCTGCTATGAAATGATCTTGAGCTGCATCTGTCTTAGGGCATTTCTGGGCACAAATTCTGGGCATAGTGCTCGCAGGCTTAAAAACTGCTTAAATTTTGGTTGACAGATTTAGAGCTAGCTTGGTATTGATTGTCTTGGGCTGCTTTGATCTGCCATGATATAACCTGCTTCCTGTGGCAGGGGAGTCACTGGGTAATAGGTAGTACATTAGTAGAGACAGGGTAACATGGCAGCACCTAGCTGGGGACATGCTAGGGGGGGAATTGGTACAGGGGGTGGGATGCGCATCATGGGGTGGAAGATAAGGACAGTTGGTATGTGTGGTGTCACTACTGGAAGGGGGAGAACTTCAGTCACAGGATAGAAGGGGAGCAGGCTGGTGGGCTGCAATGGCTGTGGAGCTGCAATGGCCATGAGTACACTGTGGGGACTAGGGCACTGTCCCACATGTGCCAGGTTATTGGATTTGGAGACTGAGCTGTACAGGCTCAGGCATAAACTGGATAGGTGGGTGAAGATCATGAGTGCAGGGGATGGGAGACACATACCTACAGATGGTTGAGGGAGTGGGGGTGCCTGTAAATGTGGGTGAAAGAGAATGGGGGCCAACAGCACTCATGCTAGGTCTGACCTGCCCTCAGGGCAAAGACAGGGGGAGGAACCAAAGATACTGGACAAGAAGGAGTGCACAGGATGTCAGAGGGTGGGTACTATCAGTGGAAGGGTGAAAGGGCCTCCAAGGACCACAGCAAGGGGGCTCACCTCACAGGAAGGGATCATTGGAAAGCAATCTTCTGGGGGGATCCTTGTCTCAAACAGGTACTCACCATTGGTGGGCTCCTTGGAGAAGGGCTGCAGAGGATGTCAGGGCACAGTTAATAGTGGGCAGAAGAAGATGGAGATGAAAATGAGGAGGGAGTTGGGGACATGTGCACTGGAGCTACCAGAGGTGCCAGAGATGGCATGGGAAGGGCAGCTGGGAGTAAGGAGTGCCTGGGAAGGGAGGATGAGGGGACAGTGAAAAGGGAACATGGATCCCATGGGGAAAGAGACCAGCAGAGATTAAGTGTGGGGGGGAACAGAAACAAGGATGATGAGGGGGTGGAAGCAAGAGCTCTGGAAGGTCAAGAGGGGCCACATGATGACAGGAGTGCTGCTGGTTGGGCAGATCAGAGTGGTTCAGCAGGGCAGGGGGAGCTAGAAGTACATTCAGATAGGAGAAATTGCTGGAATGGGAGTGAAGGCAGCTGATGGCAATCAAACTGTCGGGAGGCCAGAGAAAATGGGGAGGTTGTGGGAGTGAGGGGGTGTGGCTGTAGAAGGAGGTAGACTCAGGAGGAAGGAGGAGGTTAAAGTGCTCCTGCTGGGGGACTCCATGATCAGGGGTATTAAGTGGGATGGAAAGAGTGAGAAGCGTGGCTGTGCTATCCAGGTCAAGAGTATATCAGGCTTGTCTGTGCACAAGGCCAAACACTTGGTCTATGCTCTGGTGAGGGAATGTGGTGGATTCCCTAATATACTGGTGCACCTAGACACTAATAACATCAAGGGACATAGTGTGAAGGGGAAACAGGCAAGGTTCCAAGATCTAGCCAGGGTGTGTCATGATGTGGGGTGCACAGTCTCTTTCTCAGAGGTCCTCCCAGTGCCTAGAGCTACCATGGGAAACAAACAGAAAATCAGGGAGGTTAATGAATGGCTCAAAGTATGGTGTGTGACTAGGGGAAACGGGTTGGTGGAGGATTGGGGTGCAACTTGGGAGGACAAGGGGCTGTATGCTGGGGATAGGTTCCACTTAAATTAGGGAGGAAGGAGGTTTTGAAACTAAAACTGGCAGAGTTCATCCAGGCTAGGTGAGGTTTAAACTTGTGATGGTGGGCTGGAGCTTGTGGCTGCAGCTAGCAGGCACATCAAGGGAGGACTTTGCCTTCTCCCCCCCAGCGGAGAGAAGGGGGTGCCAAACCAGGGAACCTGACTATGCACAAGGGAGTATGAAGTTAACTGGGGGACCCCGAGTTGGAGGTACAGTCAGTGGCAAGGGGCAGGGATGGAGAGTAGTTCTGATTAATGCCAGGAGCATGGGTAACAAGATGCCCAAGCTTCAGGCATTGCTAAATGAAGGGGAGGTGGATGTGGTGGCAGTCACTGAAACCTGGGCTACTCCTTGACAGGATTGGGACCTAAACATGATGGGGTACATGATGATCAGGAAGGATATGGCTGTGGGCAGAGGAGGTGGGGGTAGCACTCATCATTAGGAATGGCATCAATATCTGCAGGATGGAGGGATGGAAGGAAACTAAAGGCCTTATGGGTTACCTTGCAGGAGCCTGGGGATAAGACAGTAAATCTGGGGGTGGTTTACAGGCTGCCCCTTCAGGCAGAAGAACTTGAGGAAGGCCTGGTGGCAAATCTTAGGGACCACTGTGAAGGCAGTCAGAACAGCAAAGGCTGAACAGAGGAAAAGATAGCCAACTCAGTTAAGAAGGGAGATAAATCCTTTTTTAGGTACATCAGGGAGTGAAGGAAGACCAAGGGAGGGATAGTGAGGCTTAATAAAGGGGAGTGGGTGGGCAGATGGTGACTGTGAAAAGGCAGAGATACTAAACAAATATTTTTGCTCAGTATTTACAAATGAAGAGGGTGAGGTACCTAAAACAAACAATAGAAACACTCTGGATACAGAAGGTGATACCAGCCCATTTACAGAAGAAAGGGTTCTGAAAGGACTCTTAAAACTGAAGGTGGACAAAGCAATGGGGCCTGGTGGGATTCATCCCAGAATTCTAAAAGAACTAAGGGTAGAACTAGTGACACCAATGACTACACTCGTTAAATTATGGGAGGATGGGGTGGTACCTGAGGACTGGAGGAGGGCAGATGTGATTCCTCTTCACAAAAGTGGGAGCAGGGTAGAAGCAGGAAACTACAGACCTGTTAGTTTAACCTCAGTGATAGGGAAAATGATGGAATCACTTCTGAAGGAAAGAATTGTCGAGTACCTAGAGGTCAGAGGGGCAAAGGACCCAATGCAGCATGGATTTACAGCAGGAAGGTCATGCCAGACAAATCTAATAGATTTCTTTGACTGGGTGACCAAAGTAGTAGATCAAAGAGGGGCTGTGGACATGGCCTACCTAGACTTTAGCAAGGCATTTGACACAGTCCCATACAAAAGATTAATATATAAGTTTGCCAGCCTGGGAGTGGGTCCAAGATGATAGTCTGGGTAAAGAATTGGCTGGAGAATAGGACACAGAGGGTAATAGTAAATGGAGTCCACTCTGAAGAAAGGGGGGTTACTAGTGGGTACTGCAGGGTTCAGTATTAGGACCGGTCCTCTTCAATGTCTTTATAAGCGACATTGCAGAGGGACTGGAAGGAAAAGTATGTCTCTTTGCAGATGACACAAATATCTGCTGCAGAGTTGATGCACAAGGTGGGGTGGAAAGGATGAGAAGGGACTTGGCAAAGTTAGAGGAATGGTCAAATGTATGGCAGCTTAGATTCAATGATAAGAAGTGCAAGGTAGTGCACCTGGGAAACAAAAACCCAAGGGAAGAGTACACAATGGGGGGTGAGATATTAAAAACAACAAAAATGGAATGGGACCTGGGGGTAGTCATATCAGATGACCTAAAGGTGGGCAAGCGATGTGAGAGGGCAGTAAGGAGGGCTTGGGGGATACTGGGATGCTTAGGGAGAGGCATCACCAGTAGAAAACAGGAAGTTGTTATCCCTCTGCACAGACAGCTGGTGAGATCCCATCTGGAGTACTGCATGCAGTTCTGGAGACCCAGTCTCCACAAGGACATAGACAGGATGGAAGCTGTCCGAGGAGGCAACTAAAATGGTGCAGGGTCTGCACGAAGACATATGAAAAGAGACTAAGGGCTTAATATGTATAGGCTCGAGGAAAGGAGGAGAGGGAGACATGATAGAAACTTTCAAGTACCTCAAGGAATCAACAAAGTCCAAGAGTGTAGCATCTTTCAAAAAAAGAGGTGTGCAAGAACAAGGGGGCACAATTTGAAGATGGGGGGGTGGCTCAGAGGTAATGTAAGGAAGTATTTTTTCACAGAGAGGGTTGTGGATGCATGGAATGGCCTTCCAGAGGAGGTTGTGGAGTCAAAAACAGTGGTTGAATTCAAGCATGCATGGGACAGTCATAAGGCAATTCTAGGGGGTGGGGCTAGAAAGAAGTAGGCTACTGGTTAACTAGGATCTGCAGCTTATCCATTAGGTAGGGAAATGGGCATACTGGGTGGGCCAAGCGGTCCTTATCTGCAGGTCAGATTCTATGTTTCTATGTTACTGTGGCCGGAGGGGGTTGAACTGTGGTGCTGGGTGACCTTAACATGCCAGCGGTTGATTGGGGAGCTATGGCATCCTCATCCTGTAGGGAGCAGTGCTTGCTCGACATCTTCCAGGATACATTCCTTTCCCAACTGGTGGCTGACCTGATGAAGGATGGTCGAATCCTGGATG
The DNA here is from genome assembly GCA_016271365.2 of Neoceratodus forsteri. Taxonomy (NCBI): domain Eukaryota; kingdom Metazoa; phylum Chordata; order Ceratodontiformes; family Ceratodontidae; genus Neoceratodus; species Neoceratodus forsteri. The sequence goes on along the minus strand of CM057449.1, from coordinate 775,293,261 downwards.
TGGTCCTGTTGGATTGTGATCTGGTTAGGAACCTAATGGTAGGGGACCCACTGGTGGGAAGTGATCATGCCATGATTTGGTTTTCACTAGACCTAGGGGGAGAGGAAAATCACACCTAAATGGAAGTGGTTGACTTTAGGGATGTGGACTTTAAGGGTATGGAGGTGATCCTCAAGGGGCATTTGGAGGGGATACGACCAGACATGGTCACAGAAAGCAGGTGGGAAATTATAGGAAGAGGGTTCCTGGAAGCTACCAAGGCCTGCATGAAGATCTGGCACAAGTTTGGTAGAGCCAGAAAGCTGAACTGGTGGACCAATGAGGTCCAGTAGGTTGTGAGGGAGAAAAGAGCTGCTTATAGATAATACAAGCACTTGTATGGGGTTGTGGACAGGGGAGAGTACGATATGATATCCAAAAAAGGTAAGCAGGGTGGTGAGATCGGCCAAGGCGAGGACGGCGCAGAGGTTGGCACAGGGGATCAGAAGCAGGGAAAAAAAGTTCTTTAGGTACATCAGGGAAAGAAGGAAAGTGAAAGGGCAGATTAGCAGACTATGGTCAGGGAGTGGGCGGGCCGAGGAGGCCAGGCACAGGCGGAAGTACTTGAGGAATACTTTGCCTCACTCTTCACTAGAGATGATGGAGGATCAACATCTTACGGGGAGGCAGGCTAGGAATGAGGAGAGAGAGGCTGGTCACAGAGGTTGAAATTCCTGTTGGGAGGGTGAGGGAAGCCCTAAGGTCCCTGAAAATGCATAAGGCGCTGAGTCCGGATGGCCTTCAACCCAGAGTGCTAATGGATATGGCGGATTTCCTTGCTGCACCTCTGATGGACCTCTTTAACTCCTCCCTTCAGACAGGGTGGGTGCCTCAGGATTGGAGGATGGCTCAAGTCTTGCCTATCCACAATGGTGGCTCAAGGGAGGAGCCAGGTAACTACAAGCCTGTCAGCCTGACGGTGGTAGGCAAAATTATGGAGACCATCTTGAAAGAAAGGCTGGAGGTGTTTATAGAGACACAAGGCCTTCTTGATGATCACCAACATGGCTTTGTTCAGGGCAGATCATGTCAGACTAACCTTGTGGAATTCTATGATTGGGTGACAAAGGCACTGGACCTTGGCAGGCCAGTGGATTTCCTCTTTCTAGACTTCAGCAAGTGTTCGATTCAGTGCCACACCCTGGGTTACGAGACAAGCTGGGGGGAATGGGGTGGGTGAAAGGATTGTTAGGTGGATATGAAATTAGATAACTGGGAGGTTTCAGAGGGTAGTGGTTGGGGGGAGGTATCATCTCCTATGAGGGTCATTAGCAGGGTCCCACAAGGGTCTGGGTCCACTCCTGTTTAGTGTTTACATCTCAGACATCAGGGATGGTATCAGGAGTGAGATGAGCCTCTTTTGGTGATGACTTGAAGCTGGGGGCAGTGGTGGATGGAGAGAAGGGTAGAGGAGCCCTGCAGGAGGATCTGTAGACCCTTGGGAGGTGGTTACACACCTGGACACTGGGGTTTAATGCTATGAAATGCAAGGTTCTCCACTTGGGGCTCAGAAACTCAGTTCATAAATATTTTTTGAATGGGGAGAAATTGAAGGTTTCGGGAGGGGAAAAAGATTTTGGGGTGGTTGTGTATGCCAAAATCAACAACTCAGAGCAGTGAAGGAGGGTGGCAGTGAAAGTAAACAAAATGCTCAGGTGCATCGTCAGGGGGATAACCTTGAGGAGATGGGAGGTGCTTCTCCCTCTGTATAACTGCCTGGTTAGACTGCACTTAGAGTACTGCATGCAGTTTTGGCATCCGTACTTGAAAAGGGACGTTGCACTTCAGGAGAGGGTCCACAAGAGGGTGACCAGGATGATGCAGGGTCTGGGGGAAAGATCCTATGAGGAGAGACTCGAGGAGCTCAACTTGTACTCCCCGGAAGAGAGGAAGGACAGAGGGGATATGATCAAGGTCTTTAAATATCTAAAGGGAGCAAACAGGGTCAGCCTAAATAGAGTGTTCCAGCTGAGGGAAGAGGGGGCCACCAGGGGGCACTCCATGAGGATGGTTGTCGGGAGGCTCAAGAGGGATGCTAGGAGATGCTACTACGCCAAGAGGGTAGTGGACCCTTGGAACACACTGCCTGCGGAACTGGTGGCTGTTAATACAGTGGAGGGGTTCAAGAGGGGCTGGGAGAGGTGAAAGGGAAAGGGAAAGGTTAAATTGAGTAATTCCAGATCTGGAAGTGTAACCCTGATGGGGATGGTGTAGGGGGGTTTGAGGGAGGCAGGGAGGGCAGCCACAGTGTCCTGGCTGGGTGCTGATGTTCAAGCAGACTCGATAGACCATTAGGCCTACTCTGCTGGCATCTTAGTATGTTAGTATAACATGTTTTACAGCAATAATGGCAGAATTATATGAGAATATTAATAGCAAAATACTTTGTTAATGCATCAGTTAGGGCTACCACAACAAAAGTAAAGAAATGCGGTGTTAGGGTTTCACTTTAACACCCCAACCTTATCCTGCACAGACCAAGAGGTGTCAGAGGTATCATTGGGTTTGTCAACTCTAACACTCACCCCATTCTCCTATATTGTACCCACCCAGTTTATTTTATAATAGAATGAGGTGAGTGTTAGGGTTGACAACCCCAATGCCACCCCCTGATGCTTATTGGTCTGTGCAGGGTAGGGTTGGGGTGTTAGAGTGAAACCCTAACACCACTTTTCCCTACTTTTGTTGTGGCAACCGTAACTGATGCTGTAACTATTTTTGCAACTTATTTCCTTACTTTTTGAGATAGTATAATCATATCATAATTTGATTGTGGGAGAGCAGGGCCCTCTGGGTCCTGCACTCCCATTCCCCCATAGATGCATATATGTACTTAGCTGTGGAAGAGCTGGGCCCAAAGCCTTCCATGTATAGCCCAAAAGTGATGAAATTGTCAGCATAGCCATGTTATTACCCCACCTGATGTACCCATTGCAGAAAATATTCAACCCCCTGAAAAGTTATTCTACGCAACTACAATGCCATTTCCATGCTGCAGATGGGAAAACACATTTTGGCCAGGATTTGAAAAATGACAGTTGTAACATACATTTGGTGGGGTAATAATAAGTCTATCTTTCCAATTTTGGGGAAAATATTTTAAATTTACAAAATGATGAGCTTGTGTTGCAAAATTGTAACAAAAGGTTATAACTCAGCCATTTTTTGACATTTTGACCTCAGATGTTTAACATGGCCTTTTGGGGACCCCACCTCATGAACAATATGACTGTGATTATGCAAATCCTGCCAGAAAGGTGAATTCATCAAGTAACTACAAAATCACTTTCTGGGCAGGAGTTGCTAAATGACAGTCATATTGTTCATGAGGTGGGGTTCCCAAAAGTCCATGATGAAAATTTGGGGTAAAAATCTCAAAGCATGGTTGAGTTATGCATCAAAGAAGCCTGTAAAATTATTTTTCATCAGTTCACAAAAAAAGAATCGGCTCACGAAAAAGGATCTAAGCGAGTCATGAAAAAAAAATTAAAATGTTAAAAAAGGCATTGCAAGGTTGTTCTCCCACCAAGTAACTTCACAGTCCACCAAACAGAGTCCAGATGAACAAGATACATGTGTTGGTGTCTCTAGATACCTTCATTTTTGGTGCATTTCATTAAAAAAAAACAGAAAACAAGATGGTTGCTCATGAAAAAGGAATTTTTTTCTCATGAAAAAGGATTTAGTTCTTGTGAAAAAGGAAACGCTTTCGTGAGACTAAAACCTTTTTCGTGAGATTAAATTCTTTGTCGAACTCAAGACATCTATCCAGAAAAATGAACTTCCCATAGGGTATAATGGGAACTAAACAACTGAATAACTTTCCAACAGTTTAAATTTGTGCACCAAACTAACAGTGGCAGTTATGTTACCCATGTTCTTTCTACCATAAAAAAAAATCACACCAAAATTCCACACCATCTGGGGACAAGGTGATGAGGAAAAACTGCAAAAAAGGGTGACTTTTTACTTTTTTTACTATCCATATCTCAGAATTCTTACATCCAACTTGAACGAAACATGCCACATTAAGAGATCTACCCCACAAGACAGAGCATACTGGATTTTGTGCAAATCCATTGATTGTTTGCCAAGTTTATTAAAGAGCAAAATTTGAGGTTTAACATTAAACAGGCTACTGAACCCCAACAATAGGGGCACAACTGTGCCCCTATAATAAAATATTATAATTACTGAAATCAGCATTTATGCCATTATTTCAAGCAATTCATTATGAGGACAAAAATTATTTAAGCCAAGAAAAAATAATGCTTCACGCAAACACCAGTTCTCATGGCAACATAGTAGGTGATACAGGACTTCAAGGCTGAAAAACAAGAAAAAGAAGGAAAAGAAACCCAGCAGTTAATGCCATATAGTTAAAGTTTAAAAAACACTCACACCTATATTTTTGCATCAAAGAACAAGTAGAACCTAGCGACCACTGTGCAACTACTGAGTAGAATCAATTAATTTCTTAGTTTTCAAATAGGGGATAATGTCAAAACAATCATTTAAGCCAGGATAACTGAGTGCTTCTAGTTGGAAAATCCAGAAAGCTTCTCAGCAGAGATGTTTAGTGTCCAGATCTCCTACAAACAAGGGTGAGAAAGAATAAGTGCTTCAGCTGGGACTTGAACCCAGGCCACCCAGAATACCATTCCGATTGTGCTAACCAGCTGCGCCACTGACACAACTGGAACCTGGGATGTCCATGGGCACATTACTCTTTCTCAAATGCACAACCTACTGGCAACACAAATATTTTACTTCAAACAAACACACAGGAGTGCAGCGTGCATATTTAATGGAACTCATACAAACAAGGATGAGAAAGAATAAGTGCCTCAGTGGGACTTGAACCCAGGTTGCCTGGAATAACATTCTGATTGCACTAAGCAGCTACGCCACTGAGACAACTGGAACCTGGGATGTCCCTGGACACATTACTCTTTCTCAAATGCACAACCCAATGGTAACACAAATAAAATATTTGTGTTGTATTTGTTAGAAGTAAAATATTTGTGTTGCTATTGGGTTATGCATTTGAGAAAGAGTAATGTACCCAGGGACATCCCAGGTTCAAGTTGCCTCAGTGGTAAAGCTGGTTAGCACAATCGGAACGGTATTCTGGGTGGCCTGGGTTCAAGTCCCAGCTGAGGTGCTTATTCTTTCTCAACCTTGTTTGTATGTGTTCCATAAAATATGCACGTGGCACTCCTGTGTGTTTGTCCAGCTCTCCCCCTCTTGGACTTAAAGTAACCTTCTTTATACCACAAAAGTTGAAAGTATGTGTAGTCTTATTTCCTGCCTGTTGGATATGTTTAGAAAGGGCATTTCTATCATTGTGACATCTTATGTCACTAAAATGTTCCCCCACCCTAAGTTTTAATGACAATGTGGTTTTCCCTATGTAAAATGCCTGGCATGTGCGTGAAGACAGATAAAGCACCCCCTCCGTATAACAGTTAATGAATTGTCTAACATCAAAAGTTTTTTTGGCATTGATAGTTGTGAATAAAGTCGTTTTAATTACCACTGGGCAGAATTTACAATGTCTATATGAAAAACACTCCTTGGGAGCTGGTGGGAGCCACTGAGCAGCAGGTTTCAAAATTGGATGCAGTGAATGGGCCAGTTGGTCAGATATGTTTCTGCCTCACTTAAACACCACTCTAGGAGGTGTACCAGCTTCCTTTTTGAGGGTCAGTTCTGTGGTGATGATATGCTAATTCCTTCCTATGATGTCTTTAATCTCACTAGAATTATGTCCAAAGGTGGTGATAAAATTAATCTGGTCCATATTAGGTTCTGGTTTAGTTTTATAGTATATTATAATAAGGTGGAACGTAGTGTGCCCCTAACCACTTCAGTCACCTCTTGTAGGAGCTCCTGGCTTTATCCCCTGGTGATAAATCTGTCTGACATTTCTTTTAACCTTTTCTCAAAGTCCGAATTTTCAGCACAGTTCCTTTTGACTCTCATGAACTGTGAGACAGTGTGGCATGGGTGGCAGCTAGGTGCCTGTAGTAAGGTATTCCTATCAGTTTTCTTTCTAAACAGGTCAGTGATTGTAGTGTCATCCTCTTTTTTTGTTAATACAGACATCCAGAAAATTAATTTGTCTCGAATTGCTTTGCATTATAAATTTGAGATTTGTGTTACAGTAGTGCAAATAGTTATCAAAACTGGTTAAAGCTCTTCCCTGTGCCACACAACACCATCAGGACATCATCTATATAGTGCCTACAGATGTCAGTCCTGTGGAAAAAAGCATTTGTAGTTTGGTTATCCCTTACAGAAATCATTACATGAAATGCTTTCATAAGGCACACATTATTTATTTTTATTTATGTATTTATTGAACAAGTCAGAATTACAACCTTTGAGCTACAAGCTTGTTTACAAAGGCTCCTCATCAAACAGTGGGAGGGGAAGACAAATACACGGGTAGGCAAATACAGGGGTATAGCAGTTAGGAGGCATTGTCATAGTACATCAGATTAGACAAACAGTAATTAATGTTACAGGGTAATATAAACAAAACATCTCAAAATCCACATTGTAGGTAACTAATATGGAAGTCATCAGTCTCATGGTAATAAAGTTAAAAGAGCAAAGCCCGACACAGAACAAGTTTTGAGAGCTCATCGGTAGAAGCTATATAGCTTTGTCAAAGATCAAGAGGGTACATTTAGAAAGGGCCAGAGCAGCCACAGGGGAGGAAAGCTATGTGTTAGTGGGATAAGGGTAAACAGCAGCAGACCAGCCAGGGACCAGAGCAGCCATAGAGATAGAAGGCTGTAGATTAGTTGAATAGGGGCAAAAGCAACAGTAGGTAGGATTGGTCACAAGGGTGTGGTTAAAGGGAGGGGTGGGGAGGAGGAAGGTGAGAATAAATTAGATGAGACCTAGAAGAGGCGGTGATGGGATGAAGAGTAGTGGGAGTGGGGGAGGGTGCATAGTGGGCAGGTAGGTTGGGAGGGGAAAGGGGAGTAGTGGACCTCCTAGCTCCATCTGGTCCGAGCAGGGTGATCCTGAGCCAAGCCCAGGACCCACGTAGGCTAGTTATGACCAGGATTGATTGTTACAGTACCAGAGTGGGGGGGGGGGATATTTCTGAAGCTCATTTTTGAAGTGGCCAAGGTGACTGAGTCTTGCTGTTGCAAGGGTAAGTTCATTTATCCAGGTGGGAGCCCTGACTGCAAAGGCTCGCTCCCCATCACCATTTTTCAGAATGGCACAGTTAGTGCTTGTCTAGTAACACTTTTTGTGGCATGGACAGAATAAGTCTCGCAACAACAGAGGTGCAAGTCCAAGGAGTGCCTTCTTGCCTAGGAAGCAGGAGTGAAGTTTAATCTGATCCATAAGAGAAAGACATTTTGTCCTGACATACAGATATCAAGTATGCAGAAGGAGATCAGCATCTAGCACAAATCTACAGGCTTTATTTAGGGTCGTATGAACTCTGTGCAGGCTGGTCTCAGAGGTGGTGCCATAAACCACATGCTCGGGAGCACGTAGTCCAGGATGTGTAGGATTGTGCCTGTAACCACCTGGTGCCTTGCCTCAGGGGTGTGGCAGAGCCGCAGCCTATACAGGGCCCCTAACTTTCTATTACTGGCAGTGGTAATGCTGCAAATGTGCTCGTCAAAGGAGAGGGACTCATGAGTTTTGAGCCCAAGGTACCGGAACAATGACACTTGCTCTAGGGTTGAATAAGAGTCAGTGGTAATAGAGAAGGGTGTAATGGATTTCCTCTTGCGACAACCAGCAAAGAGTATCATCTTTGTTGTTTTTGCTGTTGAGCACTAGTAAACTGTCTTTAAACCAGCTCTGCAGGAGGTCAACATTGTGCTGCAGATTCTTGGTGAGCGCTTCTTGCCAGGAGTTTCAAGAGAAAACTACTATGTCATCAGCATAGAACATGATCTTAGAGGTGGGGCATGAATCAGGGAGGTTGTTGACAAAGAGGGTAAACAAGAGCGGTCCCAGTATGGACCCCTGAGGCACTCCAACTGTGACTTTGCAGATCTCAGAGATGGCCCCATTAATTTTTTACCTGCTGTGAGCGCTCAGACAGGTAACTGGAGAACCACCGGACTGTGTTAGGGGACAGCCCTAGACAACTTAACCTTTGGAGCAGCAGCTGGTGATCCACAAGGTCAAAGGCCTTGGTTAGATCTGTATAGATTGCCCCAACCAGGTGGCCTTGATCTAGTGCCTTGTGCACATAGCCGGTGAAATCAATTAGGGCAGTGCTGGTGTTGTGCATCTTGCAGAATCCATGCTGTTGGGGGCAGAGGAGGTTGTATTTATGCAGGTGGTCCGTGAGTTGGTCTGCTATTATTTTTTCCAGTGCTTTGAAGAGCGGGGACAGGACTAAGATGGTCTTGTAGTTGGATACTAATGCCTGGTCCCCTCCTTTGAGCATAGGTGTGACTGGGGTAATATTTCCAGGTATTCGGGAAGGCGGACAGGTGAAGAGAAAGGTTAAATAACTTGATAATGGGTATAGTGACCTCAGAGAGGGCAATAGATATCAGTTCCATGTTGACGCCATCACTTCCCATCCTTGTTTTGTTCAGGCAAGATATTTTTTTGTTTCCTTGCAGGTTTCCCATCTGAAGTAAAACACTGGGAAGGACATACCATTGGGAGAGGTGGGCAGTCATTCAGTGGGTGTTGTTCCATCAGGGTTGTTAGGCAGTCTAGGTGGTAGGACAGTGCTTTAGTAGATGAATGACTTGTTAAAGATATTGGCCATGGTGGCATCATCAAGTATTACTTCTCCATTATGGTGAAGCATGGAGGGAGGGGTTCTGTCACTGGTTCCGGTAAGGTTTTTAATTGAGGTCCAAAATTTCTTCCCATCTGCACATCCCTGAGACTGCTGTTCTTGTGGTATGCAGCTTTGACTTGACAGATTGCCCAAATGCATTTGTTTCAAGCCGCTTTGTAGTTTTGGACATCTATAGATGCCCCTGTTGCTCTAGCCTGGTGCCAAAGGAGATCCCGCTGTCTCACCATACTGAGCAGTTGAGATGTGACCCAGTCCATTCTGCCACATTTAATCATCTTCGTACAGTATGGGGCAAACTTATTGGCAGCTACATTGAAGTAGGTGAGGAGGAGCTGCAGGGCTGAGTCAATAAAAGTGTGTGAATCTAAGAAGCACTAATCTATGTCTTTAAGGTGGTTCCTAAATTCTCCCATAGAGCTATTTCTTATAACTCTGTTCCTTACCATTCTTGATGGAGGTTTGGCCTGTTTTGTTGACCTCACAAACTGGATGGGAGAGTGGTCACTCAGGGTGTCTGGAAATACCATGACATGTTATTATCTCGGGGTTTGTTGATAGCACCCAGTCTATAACAGTCCTTGTGCCTGTCTGTGAGTTAATTCTGGTACAACTTTGACCAGCTGTGTTAGGAAAAGTCAGATACTAGGTCCTGTGCAGTGCACTAGAGTTGGCAAGCCAGTTAGAATTAAAGTCCCCAAGTATAATAGTTTCCTTGTTCTGTCTTGACTTAGAGTAGTGGTTAGTGAATGCTTCGAGCCCTGCTTGCTGGCAGTCTGGGGGAATGTAAACTGCCATAATAGTCAGTCCCCCCCCCACCTATCAGAATTTTTAAAGCCAGACATTTGCAGTCATTGTTGACAGCATCCAGCTGGACTCTGTGGCATTGCAGATTGTTGTGAGTGTAAATTAAACACCCACCTCACTTCCCAGTGTGGTCTTGCTTGTGCAGGTTGTATCCAGGTATGAAGACTATTGAGTTGGCAGTATGAGTGGTGAGCCAGGTCTCCATCAAGGCAATGACATATTTCTGAGTAAGTGCCACCCAGGCCTTGAACTGCATTAGCTTGGCTAGGAGGCTACCAATGTTCATTGCCATGATCTTCAGTTGCCCTGTGGGTACGCAGTCCTGGTATGAGCTGACATAGGGCCAGAGTTAGGGTGGATGTTTCTAGATATTAGCAATAGTATTAGGATGAGTTTCCTATATGTTTTTGGGGAAAGGGGTTTAACTTTTGCCCTCAGCAAATCCTGGGTGGTGCGTTTAGGAGAAAGGGGCCTAAGCACAAGGAGAAAGCCAGAGAATAGGAAAAAGGCTGGAACAGAGGTTCCTGTATGGGTAGGGGTCAAGGTGGCATGTACCACAGTGATAGTGGGAGGAGACGCTAGACTACAGGTCTCCCACTGTGCAGTTCTGCCATTTTGTATGGGCAAGTAGCATTGGTGGTAGATGCTGTTCACTTCATCCAGATATCTTTGCTCCAGGGCAAACACCAACAGCAGGAGTAATTGTATAACTGCTCCTCCTGGAGAAAGGCATATGCTCACTTTGGTGTTCGATATTGTCAATCAATGCTGCTGGGCCTTCCTCCATTAAACTTTCACTTTTGGTCCCCTTGCACCTTGTCCAAAGTAAGAGTGTGGGAGTTGAGTGTTCTACTAGATGTTATAGTAGACGAAAAGCTTTTGTGACTGCATCTTAAAGGAGGATCACTCCATGATCAGAGGAAGGTGACTAGCGGTCGGTGATGACTGGGAGAAAAAGAGTATTTAATAAGGGATGGAGTGGGGAGGGGGTGAAAATTCAAGCAGGGGAGCGATGTCTCAATCAAGGGACATCCCCAGGTTTCAAAGTTCAAACTCAGCAGCCCCAGGTTTTGGAATCAGGCTGGGAAAGAGCTTTCAAATTAAGGGACAGCCCCAGGTTTTTAAAATTAAAACTCAGCAACTCCAGGTTTTGGAATCAGGCTGATAGAGAGATTTTAAATTAAGGGACAGCTGCGGGTTTTTCAAATAAATTTGACAGCCCCAGGAGGAACGTTGTCTCAATTGGAGGACAGCCCATTCTCAAAATTAAGAGACAGACCCTGATTTGAAAAGTAAAATTGGTGTGGAGCACCAGGGCTCTAAATTAAGGACAGCCCTTACTTTCAAATTAAATTGGGTTCCGAGCGCCAGAGAAAGGTCCTTAGCCAAGGGAATAGGAGTATGCAGTCAATGGGAGCCTCTTAGGTCTGCTACCTGTCCAATGATTTTCCTGGCTTTCAAACCGTGTTCTTGCAAGAGGCATCAGTACCTGTAATCCAGGGCAGGCGGGTGGTCTGTAAAGAGTGCAGCTGGCAGGAGGTCAAGCTGGGTCACTGAGCCACAAGGAGCCCAGTTAGGACTGAGCAGCAGTGGACAATCAGGAAAGGAAGGGGAGACAGAATAGGTCAGGGAAAAAATAGGGGAAAAAACAAAGCCTGGCTAAATCGGTGGGAGTGACTAGGGAGTCAAGCAGGGTTTGAGAAAGTGAGTGAGAAAAGTGGGAGTGATTGAGAAAAAGAGGAGTTTGGCAGGGACAAAGTAGTAGTTTGGCTGCATCTGGGTTTTGGTGCTGGGGGAACAAAGGACTAGCAGGGGGTTCATGAGCAAATATGAGTGCTAGGTGCAGGCAGATTAAAGGAGAAAATGGAGGGAGAGGGAGAGGGAGAGATGTATCTGATGAAATAGGAGTTTAGTACTGAGTTAAGAAAAAATTGTCAGAGGGCAACTAGAGAGAAAAGAGCTCGGGTGGAGATCAGAAGGGAAATACAGAAAAAAAAACTGTGGCTGATTTTATTTAGGCAACTGGAACTTACATGCAGAAATACAGCAGAACTTGACAGAGTTTCATCGATCAGGTTATACTTCTCTCTTGCTGCACTTTGTAGAATAGGAATAGAGAGAAAATCTTTAGTTATGATTCATCTAACTTTAGCTGGGTTGCAAATATAAAAAAAAGAAAAAAGAAATCCTTGGCTGAAATTCATCTGTTTTTAGCTGAGTTACCACTACAGAAGAATTTAGCAGAGATTACATCTAGCAGGCTATACTTCTATCAGGCTGTACATAGAAACATAGACTTTGATGGCAGATAAGAACTGTTTGGCCTGCCCAGTCTGCCCATTTCCCTACCTATTGGATAAGCTGCAGACTCAAGTTTACCAACAGCCTACTTCCTCCTACCCACCACTATAATTGCCTTATGTCTGTCCCATGCATTCCAGAATTCCCCCACTGTTTTTGAACCAACAACCTCCTCAGGAAGGTGATTCCATGTGTCCACCACCCTCTCTGTGAAAAAATATTTCCTCACATTGCCCCTGAGCTGTCCCCCCTCTATCTTTGAATTGTGCCCCCTTGTACTTGCACATCACTTTTTCTGAAAGATGATTCCTTCCTGGACTTTGTCAATTCCCTTGACGTACTTAAATGTTTCTATCATGTCCCCCCGTCCCTCCTTTTCTCAAGGGTATACATATTAAGCTCTCTTAGTCTCTTTTCACATGGTTTCTGATGCAGACCCTGAACCATTTTATTTGCCCTCCTCTGGACCGTCTCCCTCCTGTCTATGTCCTTGCAGAGATGGGGTCTCCAAAACTGCACATAGTACTCCAGATGGGGTCTCACCAACTGTCTTTACAGAGGGATAACCACTTCTCATTTTCTACTTGTGATGCCTCTCCCTATGCATCCCAGTATCCCCCCAGATCTCTTTACTGCCTTCTCACATTGTTTGCCTACTTTAAGTGTCATCTGATATGATTACCCCCAGATCCTTTTCCATGTTTGTTGTTGATAGTACCCCCCCCCATTGTGTACGCTTCACCTGGATTTTTGTTTCCCAGGTGCACTACTTTGCACTTCTTTGCACTGAATCTAAGTGGCCATACATCTGACCATTCCTCCAACATGCAAGGTCCCTTCTCATCCTCCCCCCCTCTTGTGTATCAACTCTGTTGCAGATCTTTGCATCATCTGCAAAGAGGTATAGTTTTCCTTCCAGACCCTCTGCAATGTCTCCTATAAAGACATTAAAGAGGACTGGACCCAGTATTGAACCCTGCAGTACCCCACTAGTAATCCTCCTTTCTTTGGAGTGAGTTCCATTTACTATCAGGTTGTACATTTATAAGCAGAATTATAGAAAAAGCTTAGCTGAATTACATCTATCAAGCTGTAGCTTGCATGCAGAAATACAGATCAGTTATACCTGAGTTACATCTAACAGGCTGTTCTTTGTCGGCAGAGATATGGAAAAGTTTTAGCCCAAAAGGATCTGTCAGGCTGTTACCTTGCAATTTTATAGGTTCTCTGTACAAAACCCAAGCACTACTGAGCTAACTGCACAACAGATTTCACTGAGAGCAGGCAGCCCGGGTTGCTACTCGAGCAAAATTTAACCAGGGGAGTGATGTCTCAATCAAGGGGCAGCACCAGGTTTCAAAGTTCGAACTTGACAGCCCCAGGTTTTGGGAGTAAGCAGGGCATGAACTTTCAAAGTAAGGGATAGCCCCAGGTTTTTAAAATTAAAAATCTGTGTGACCGGGTTATGTGGGAAAGGTAAATGAGTGACACAACACTTCCAAATTACGGTTTAACACACCCTTGCTTGGTGTGATATTTATTTGTCCAATGGACTGTTTTTTTGTAAACAGCTATATACAAAAATAAATATGAACCATAAATTAAAAAGAGTGTTAACTTCAGACTGAATTAATAAATAAATAACATAGAAAATAGCTCTTCTTGAGCTCCAGAACTACCCTTCCTTGGTAGTCCTGCACAGAGTAGTTAAATTTTCAATTACAATTTACTACAGTCTTCTGTGCTCTTGAGACAACCGCTCCATACTCTCTCCCAGGCTGATCTGCCATATCTGAGCACTAGGGCAGCTTTTATACTATTCTCTATAGCATCAACAGGTCAGCTGATCTGCCCCTTATCTAAAAAAACAGTCATTCCTCCTGTAATACAGACATGTGGGAGGATCGGTTTGATTGCATAGACAGTTTGGAAATACCTGATAAAAATAAAACACTTCTTGTTTCCCTTCCTTTAGTGTAGGACAAGATACACCGAAATATCTGTTAATTGCCTGCCAGTCTTGAAACTCTGCCCCATCTCCATCTGAGTGACAGCTGTCACTTTCTATAAAACTGTCTCTTTATGGGGCTGCTGGCTTCTAAGAGCCATTTTACATGACCACTGCACCCAGGTAAGAGCAAATATTTCTTTAAGAGGCAGTAATAAAAAGAAAACAGTTCTATTGGTCATATTCTGCCCAGTATATATTTTGAGACATCTTCCCCTGTTTCACAGTCGCTAACCAATTCAGTAGCCTGCAGCTGAAACATCCAACGGCTGAAATTTCAAGCCGTCAGAAAATATTTCAATTCAATACATTTATTTTTTATGTAAGTAGCAGTGTCATGCAACATTGTATTTCAGCCTTGATTGATTTTCTCTACCTCTTGCAGGGGTCTCATTCTTAACAAGGGAGAGTTCCTCCCCTTTTCTGTCAATAACTGGAGCATGAGTCAGGGAAAGTGATAACTTTCACTTTTCCCGACTCAGCCGTGCCTAGCACTTCACTCGACTGTTAAAACAGTCTCTCTATATCTCCTACACTGTTTCTGGGGAGCGAGTACACAGCGCTCACTGTATGCAGCACTAACAAACTGAAAAAAGCAATAAATGATGGGCTACATTATTTTAAAACTTTACTGAAGCTGAAAGCAGCTTCTTACAGGGGAACGTCGCCTGATTAAGCTCACTGCCTCCCAGGACTTCTATCATAGAGCAAACGCACACTATGGGACATATTTACATTCATACATTCACTGTCTTTCTTTAGGGTTATCATTCTTTACATTCTGTCCAATTAAAGATACACCGTAATTTTTTTTATGCAGGCATAGGCAGGGGATGAAAAAGAAATAACGAGGGACAGTCAAGGGAGCAAAAAGATACCATTATGGTTGGCCTACAGTAGAAAGGATGTAATCTGAAAATAGAAAAGATAAGACTGCTACTGCAGTAGACTTTAGGGAAAAGAAATGCCATAGCCTGTTTAAATGGGTGGGTGGGGGGCAATCTACCACCCCATGATCAAGTGGAAACTAGTGGTTGTACCCATCTTGTTTCCAAGACAACCTACCCAAGTATGTCTGGGTAGGATGGAACTACTGCCCACCCTTGCTTGATAGCTCCACCCCAGGGTCCCTTATAAACATCAACACTCAGGTAATACTTAACAATAAGTATACCTAAGATACTTAAATACTACCCTGGGATGTCTAAAACATTTGTACAGTAATACAATTCACTCTTTAACAACAGGCGTACTTCAAGAATGTACATTTTCATTTACATTTATAGTAGGGGCCCCATACCTTGACAAAAAGTCAGCATTTACATGCTAGGTACCTGCGCAATGTTGAACAGTGAACCTGTAGGGTTGAAGCCCCAAATACCACCTCATAATCCAATTGTTATGATCCTTCATTTGGTTAATGAAACAAAGCAGATTATCATCAGTGATAAGTGAGAATGGTGCACCCCATAGATAAAACCTCAATGCCTCAATGGCCCACTTGGCCACTGGGCATTCCTGATCCACAGTCGAGTACTTGTGTTCATGATCATGCAATTTCCATGAAATATCCAATACTGGGTGTTCTTTGCCCTTGATAGTCTGACTTAAAACGGCCCCAATACCTGTGCCAGAAGCATCCGTATGGACCTTGAATGGATGACTGAAATCTGGACTACTCATTACTGGAGAACACAATGCAGCCTTTATATCTAGAAAGGCTTTCTCACACTCCTGGGTCCATTTAATCTTGTTTCTGAACTTGTTTTTGGTCTGGTCAATTAATGGTGTGGCCATTGCTGCAAAATTGGGGATGAATCTGTGGTAGTAGCCGGCCAATCCTAGAAGAGAATGTATATGCTTCTTTGTCTCAGGTTGGGGACAATTGTCTACTTCCTCAACCTTGTTAATCTTGGGCTTCATGGTACCATTCCCTAATATAAAACCAAGGTATCTCATTTCTGACATGGCCAGTGCACATTGTTCAGGGTTGATGGTAACTTCTGCTTTGGCAATTGAGGTAATCACAGTTCTTAAATGCGCCAAATGGGTATTCCAATCTGGACTAAAAATTATGACATCATCCAAATATGCTGCACACAAATTGTAGTGGGGTGCCAGCACTTGGGTCATTAATCTTTGAAACATCTGTGGAGCTCCGTGGAGTCCAAAGGCCATGGTCCGGAATTGAAATAAGCCCATAGGCGTACTAAAGGCTGTTTTCTCTCGCAATGTATCTTTGTGGGGAACCTGCCATTAGCCTTTAGTATGATCCAAGGTGGAAATATACTGGGCTTTATTGACTTTACCTATATTGTCATCCACTCTGGGCATGGAGTAGGCATCAGACTGGGACACTGCATTCAATCCTCTAAAATCAAGGCACATTCAGATACCTCCCTCTTTCTTGGGCACCACTACAATGGGGGAACCCAAAGCACTATTGGATGGCTAGATGATGTTCATCTTTAACAGTTTATCCACCTCTAGTTGAACTTCCTGTCTCACCCTTTCTAGGAGTGTATACAGTTTTTTTCTTGTGGTTGGGGATGTGGTCTATATCTCATGCTCCACTCCCCTTGCAAGGCCTGCACACTACTAAATGTACTAGGATATTCTAACAACATATCCTGTAACTCCTGTCTTTTCCCAGGGTCTAGGGTAGGATTTACATTTACCTCCTGTATCCCTTTTCTAGTCTCCAGCCTCCCATAAGCAGTATCCATCTCTGTTGCAGGTGTTTCTGGCATTACCAACATGCTTATCCCCCTGGTACTTTTTTCATGCCACTTTTTCAGTAGATTGGCATGGTATATTTTAACTTTCTGTTTTTTACCTGGGGTCTCTATTTCAAATGTATCTGGTCCAGTTTGCCTCATTAACTTATATGGCCCCTGCCACTTCATGAGCAATTTATTAGCAGTTGTCGGGAGTAACAATAAAACTCTGTCTCCAGCCAAAAATGTTTTTACATGTGTTCCTTGGTCATGTGTTTGTCTCTGCATGGTCTGGGTCTGAAATCTCATCTCATGGGCTTTGTTGGAATATTGAACCAATCTCTGCATTAATTGTTTCATATAGGTGGCAATTCCTGGGTGCTTCATACCCTTGCCCACCTCCCAACATTCTTTTATCACCTCTAAGGGTCCTCTAGAGTTCCTGCCATAAAGAAGTTCAAACTGGGAATGACCTGTAGAAGCTTGGGAGACCTCTCTATATGCAAACTAGGCAAAATGTAAGTATCTGTCCCAATCCTTACCCTCCTCATGGACAAACGTTTTGAGCATCCATTTTAGAGTCTGGTTGAATCGTTCAGTTAGGCCATCTGTCTTGGGATGGTATGGCGAAGTGCGAACAGCTAATATTCCCAATAATCTATATAACTCCTCAATAATTCGGTATTAAAATTGGTACCCCGGTCCATTAATATTTCCTTTGGAATGCCCACCCTGTTGAATAGCTTTACCAATTCCTCAGATATTTTGGGTGTGGTGACTGACCTCATGGGGATGGCCTTGGGGTATTTCGTCACATAATCACATACCACCAGTATGTTTTGGTTCCCTTTTGTACTTTTGTTTAGCAGACCCACCACATCCATCCCAATTTGTTTGAATGGAGTTGTCACCAGGGGTAAGGGTATCAAGGGGACCTCATCTTTCTTTCCCATTTGGGCAACAAGCTGACATGCTTCACGCTCTCGGCAGTATCTTGCTACATCGTCATGTATCCTGGGCCAAATAAAATGCTGGGTCAAACTCCCCAGTGTCCTGTCTCATCCCGCATGTCCTGCCCATGGCAAATCATGATGCAAATAGAGTAAATCCTCTCAAAAACATGAGGGTACTAACAGTTTCTCTACCTCTTCCCCTGATACTGGATTTTCACAATTGCGGTACAATGAATCATTCTTCTTTACTATCTTTGGGGCACCTTGGGTCTGGGATTTTCCCAACTGCTGAAAAAAAGGATTTAAGCTAGCACTGGCCTTTTGTTCTGCAACCACATTTGCTTTAATAAAAATAGTTTGCACATTCTCTGATGTAAAAGCTTTCTGGCTAGCATGCCATTGTCTCTGTATTTTCTTCTTCGTATGATGTGTCAGTCTGTTTTTACCTGGTTCATCAACCACCTCATCTTGAAAAGGAAAAATATCCCCAAACTGTCATTGCCTCTTCTCCTGGGCCATTGTGGTTACAGCAGTAACAATTCCTTTGTCAGGCATTAAATCGGCAAAGTCTGGGAAATCATGCCCAATGACCATTGGTACTGGCAAATGCGGTACCAACCCAGTTGTTAAAGTGGTTGTTCTTTCTTTCACCACCATGTCCACTGGCACCATATGGTATACATGGGTGCCCTCATGAACACAGACCACACTCATAGGAGATCCTCTTTCTGCCTTGGTTACCAGTTCTGGGTGAATTAACGTTTGCTTACTACCCGAATCAAATAAGGCAGTCACATTTTTGTTTTCCACTTTTACTGCTGTGAAAAAATAACTAGGGTTCAATAATGCCAGATGGGTCGTATCTTCTCTCTTAGTGGGGCAATATTGTGCAATGTGTCCCTGGCCCTTGCAATTCCAACAAATAATGTCTGCAGGGAAGGGTCATCCACTAGTACCACCCTATTTTCTTGCCTGCCTTTCGTATCTCCCATACCTCAGCTGATCATAAACTGGTCTCACTAGGGGATTGGTTTGGGGTTTGTACTCTCAAAGGGTCTGGTTCCTCCTTTCTTCACATTCTGGTGGGTCAAGAGAAAGTCATCTGCTAAGGTGATGGCAATTTCTACAGTCTCTGGGTTGTGTTCCCATACCCATATCTGCATATCCTGGGGCAGGATCTATAGGACCTGTTCTTACACTACTGTGTCTACCAGATTATCTATGGTTTTACTCTCTGGCTGTAGCCATTTATTACACAGCTCTCTTAGCCATATAAAGGTCTCTCGAGAGGTATCATGGGTCTGGAATTTTAAAGCCCGGAACTCTTGCCCGTACCTTTCAGTATTAATGTCATTCTGCTTTAAAATTTCCCTTTTTACTAAATCATAAGTATTGGCCATTCTTGCATCCATATTACTATATGCTAACTGGATCTTCCCAGTTAAATATGGAGCTAGTCGTACCACCCACAGTGCCTGAGGCCATGCACGTGCCTAGGCAACCCTCTCAAAAGTGGTAAGATACTCCTCTATATCATCCGTTGATGTCATTTTTGTCAATTTAATATCCTTTGGGTTTGGGTCTGGCCTGCCACCATCCTGATCTCTACCCGTCCCCAAGTCCTGTAAAGCTTGTAAGGTCTTGTCCCACCTGATGTCTTGTCATCTCCTCTCCTGTTCCCTCTCTCACTCCATGTCCACCTGTCTTATGGTCAAACATCTCAATAATTCTGGTAATTCCTCTGGTGGTTCCTCTAGGTACATACTCTGTTCCTCTTCCTTCCAATCTTCATCCTCATTGCTCTGGTCCTTCGGCCTCCGAGCCCCCACTGTTGGTCCCAATCTGGGCATCAGGGTCTCTCCAGATTTTGCTACCTGGGTTCTGGTCTGGACACCAGCTGCCAGATCCCTCTTCTTCTTCTCCTCATCATCTGACACGTCTCTCTTTTCACCCTAGTACCAGAACTGGAGCCAGATTCTGGTTTCCCTCCTAAGCTGGACAACCAAATCCCACTCTGACACCAAATTCTGTGACCGGGTTATGTGGGTAGGGAAATGAGTGACACAACACATCCAAATTATGGTTTAACACACCCTTGCTTGGTGTGATATTTATTTGTCCAACAGACTAGTTTTTTGTAAAAAGCTATATACAAAAATAAATATAAACCATAAATGAAAATGAGTCAACTTCAAAATAAATAAATAAATAACAAAAGAAAATAGCTCTTCTTGAGCTACAGAACTACCCTTCCTTGGTAGTCCTGCCACAGAGCAGTTAAACTTTCAATTACAATTTACTACAATCTTCTGTGCTCTTGAGGCAACCTCTCCGTACTCTCTCCAAGCTGATCTGCCATATCTGAGCACTAGGGCAGATTTTATACTATTCCCTATAGCATCATCAGGTCAGCTGATCTGTCCTTATCTAAAAAACAGTCATTCCTCCTCTAATACAGACATGTGTGAGGATCAGCTTGACTGCAGAGACAGTTTGGAAATACCTGATACAAATAAAACACTTCTTGTTCCCCTTTCTTTAGTGTAGGACAAGATATACAGAAATATCTGTTAATTGCCTGCCAGTCTTGAAACTCTGCCCCCATCTCCATCTGAGTGACAGCTGTCATTTTCTATAAAACAGCCTCTCTATGGGGCAGCTGGCTCCTAAGAGCCATTTTACATGACCACTGCACTCAGGTAAGAGCAAATATTTCTTTAAGAGACAGTAATAAAAAGAAAACAGTTCTATTAGTCATATTCTGCCCAGTATTCATTTTGAGACATCTTCCCCTGTTTCACAATCACTAACCAATTCAGTAGCCTGCAGCAGAAACACCCGACAGCAAAAATTTTAAGCTGTCAGAAAACATTTCAATTCAGTACATTTATTTTTTATGTAAGTAGCAGTGTCACGCAACATTGTATTTCAGCCTTTATTGATTTTCTCTACCTCTTGCAGAGGTCTCAGTCTTAACAAGGGAGAGTTCCTCCCCTTTTCTGTCAATAATTGGAGGCACGAGTCAGGGAAAGTGATAACTTTCACTTTTCCCTACTCAGCCACACCTCGCACTTCACCCAACTGTTAAAACAGTCTTTCTATATCTCCTGCACTGTTTCTGGGGAGCAAGTACACAGTGCTCACTGTATGCAGCACTAGCAGGCTGAAAAGACCAACAAATGATTGGCTGCATTGTTTTAAAACTTTACTGAAGCTGAAAGCAGCTTCTTACAGGGGACAGTCACCAGATTCAGCTCACTACCTCCCAGGGCTTCTATCATAGCACAAACGTGCACTACGGGGCATATTTACATTCATACATTCACTGTCTTTCTTTATGGTTATCATTCTTTACATTCTGCCCAATTAAAGATACACTGTCAATTTTTTATGCAGGCATAGGCAGGGGATGAAAAAGAAATAATGAGGGAGAGTCAAGGGAGTAATAAGATACCATTATGGGTGGCCTACCCATCACAATAGAAAGGATATAAGTAGAAAATAGGAAAGATAAGAATGCTACTGCAGTAGACTTTCAGGGGGGTTAAAGAAATGCCATAGCCTGTTTAAATGGGGGGGTCAATCTACCACACTCGGCAGCCCCAGGTTTTGAATCAGGCTGGAATATAGCTTTTAAATTAAGGGACAGCCGTGGGTTTTTCAAATTAAATTTGGCAGCCCTGGGTGTAAAGTTGTCTCAATTAGGGGACAGCCCGCTCTCAAAATTAAGGGAAAGACAGTGATTTTAAAAGTAAAATCGACATGAAATGCCAGGGCACTCAATTAAGGACAGCCCTTGCTTTTAAACTAAATTGAGTGCTGAGTGCCAGAGGGAAGTCCTTAGCCAAGGGAAGAGAAGTAAGCAGCCAATGGGAATCTCTTAAGTCTGCTGCCTGTCCAATAATTTTCCCTGCTTTCAAGCTGTGTTCCAGCAGTAGGTGTCCATACCTGTGATCCAGGGCAGGCAGGTGGTCTGTAGAGAACGCGGCTGGCAGGAAGTCAAGCCAAGGCACTGAGCCATGGGGAGCCCAGTCAGGGATGAGCTACAGCAGACACTCTATGATTTAGGGAATGTGGGCAGTCCGTAGAGAGCATGACTATCAGGAGGTCATGCTGGGGTGCTGAGTCACAGGGAGCCAGTCAGGGCTGAACGACAGTGGACAATCTGTGATCCAGGGCAGGTGGGTGGTCCATAGAGAGTGTGGCTGGTGGAAGGTTGAGCTGGGGCACTGAGCCATGGGGATCTCAGTCAGGACTGAGCAGCAGTGGACAATCTGTGATTCAGAGCAGGTTGGCAATCCATAGAGAGCAAGGCCGGCAGGAGGTCGAGCCAGGGTGCTGAGCTGCAGGAAACCCTGTCAGGGCTGAGTGGCAGTGGTCAATCTGTGATCCAGGGCAGGTTGGTGGTCCATAGAGAGTGCAGCTGGCATTAGGTCAAGCTGGAGCAGTGAGTCTTGGGGAGCCCAGGCACAGGTTGCAGGATTCTCCTGATTTACCACCCCCCTGGGGCCACAGGAGAATTCCTACAGGAGGTGGCCAATTTCATCATCAGTGAAATGTTGGAAGCCCCCAGATGTTTAATTCTGGGGAATTTCAACATTTGGGCTGATGACAAAACATCTAGGCTTGGTTACAACCTCCTGCAAGACTATGTCATCGCTGGGCCTGTCACAAGAATTTTCTTCCATGACCCATCAGGGTGGCCACATGTGGACCTGGTTTTCTCATTGGGGCTTAATATAAACAATATCAAGCCTGATCGGGTGGTTTGGTCTGATCATTGCATGCTGGAGTTCTCATTCAGGGCCCCTCTTGAGAGCCTTCCCCCTGCTGAGATGGTCAGCTACCACCCTTTGAGGGATTTGACCCCGGAGGGTTTTCTGGTGGTGGCTGATCTATCTAGTGTGGGCAATGCATCCGTGGGGAGTATCTGTGGCAGTTGCTGCCTGTGATATGGCAATGTGTGCTGTGTTCAACTCCCTTGCACCAGTCCATGTATGACCCAAGTCTTCTCACTTATGGTCTCCTTGATTTGATGGAGAAGCTAAAGGCAATGAAGACAATGGAACAGAGGGTAGAGCACTGCTGGTGAAAGACTGGGCTGGAGGCAGACAAGCTGGCTCTGCGTGCTCACTATTGTGAGTACCGGCGGCAAGCAACAGTAACAAGGCAGAATTCCTGTCCTGGGAGACTGCTGCCGGGAGGAACCAACCAACTGAGTTTTTTTGTACAGTAGACAGGTTGCTAAACCCGGCCTGTCTGCAGCCAAGAAAGACTTTTTCAAATGAGTTAAGTGAAGAGTTTGCTGGGTTCTTCTCAGACAGAGTGTGTAGCATCCAGCAAGGAATTCCACCAGTGAGCCATGTTGTGGATGACAGTGATCGTCTTGGGCATCCAGACAGCACTACATCTGGTTGGGGTGATTTTAGACCACTGGAGATGGATGAGGTCACTGGGGTTGCTTCCAAGCTGAGGCACACGTATTGTGAACTGGAGCTGGTGCCGACAATTTTCTTGATGGGATGCACCGATTCCATTGGCCCGGTGTTTGCCTTGATTGTCCTGTGTTCCTTGTTTGAGGCAGTTTTCCCTGATGTCTTGAAGGAGGCATTGGTGAGACCTCTTCTGAAAATACCATCATTGGACCCTGACAACAAGGCAAATTACTGTCCAATCTCCAACCTCCCATTTTTGGGTAAGGTTGTAGAGAAGATTGTGGTGCTTCAGCTTGAGCAGCACCTCCTGGCCTATGATCTATATGAGCCTTTCCAGTCTGGGTGTCGGGTGAAGTATAGTACTGAAACTGCCTTAGTTTGGGTGCACAATAATCTTCTCCGGGTGAGAGATCAGGGAGGGGACAATTCTCGTTCTCCTCAATCTCTCCTCAGCCTTTGATACGGTGGACCATTGTGTGTTACTTGGCCACCTGAGGGGAATTCTGTGGATTCACCAGCATGGTCATCTGCTGGTTTGAGTCCTATCTCACTAACAGAAGGCAAAGGGTAGCGATGGGGAATTTCTTCTCCTCCTCCCCTAGCCTCCTGTCTTGTGGAGTCCCACAAGGATCAGTCTTGTCACCAATGATGTTTGCCGTGTACATGCTACCCTTGGGAAGATTCATTAGGAAGTATGGCTTGGGTTTTCATTGCTATGCTGATGACACCCAGCTATACCTTTCCTTTGTCCCTGGAACATTGGAGCAGTGAACATGCTCAATAACTGCCTCACTGAAATCAATGACTGGATGGCCTCCAGCTGGTTGCTACTGAACCCCGATAAGATGGAGGTACTAGTTGTGGAGTCGAACAGAGGACGTGATAGGTTGACCTTGGGTGCAGAAATAGGATTATTTCTGGGATTTGTTCCTTTGAAGGCTTCCTCTAGGGTGTGGAACCTGGGTGTTATTCTGGATAGTGGTCTGACGCTTGAGGCTCAGGCATCGGCCGCTGTCTGTGTTAGTTTTTACCATCTGAGGAATATCACTTAGGGTTAGGTCCCTAGTTCCACTTCTGGACCTCCCAACTTTGGTGCATGCCTTCATGACAATGAGTCTTGATTACTATAATGCATTCTACCTCAGGGTCCCTGGGGGTACCCTCTGCCAGCTTCAGCTGGTGCAAAATGCAGCTGCCAGGATGTTGATGGGGCAGTCTAAGCACTGTCAAATTACACCGGTGCTGCAGGAATTGTACTGGCTGCCAGTCAGGTGGAGGATCCTCTTTAAGATGGGTTTGCTCACCTTTAAGGCCCTACATGGGTTGGGTCTTGGCTACTTGGTCAACCTTCTTACACAGGCCACCTCAGTCCACTCCCTATGTTCCTCCTCTAGGGGCCTTTTGGCAATTCCCAGGATGAGGTTAAAAATGGCCAGAGACAGAGCTTTTAGTGTCGCCGGCCCCATCCTGAGGAATTCTCTTCCACCATCTGTAAGAGAGGCCCCTTCAGTTGAAGTATTTAAGGCCCACTTCAATGCCTTCCTATTCACTCAGGCATTCCATGATTACACTATATAACATCTTTTGTCTGACCACCATAAAGAATTGTTTCTGACTTTTATTTTTGTTTTTATTTATTTATTTATTTATTTTTGAAAGTCAGATTTACAACCTTTGAGTCAGGGACTCATTTACAAAGGCACCTATTCGCAGGGAGTGTAGACATGGTTACAGTGTGAGATACAACAGTGGTAACACACAAGTGCAATACAGATAACAAAAGAACACAGTATAACAGTGGTTTATGGAATAAAGTTACATGCAGTAAATAGCAATCGTATAAAGTATAACAATAGTAGAAGTCGTAACCCTGGTCATACCGGGGAAATACCTATGTGGAAGGGTGGGGGGGAACAGGGGAGAGGAAAAGAAAAAAAAAGGGGAGGAAGCATTCCAATGGATATTGTCAAGGCTATGGGCCAGAAACAGAGAGGGACCTCAACATTATGCTGATTAAGGGCAACAACAGCTTCAGATGCCAAAGAGATGGTTATGGAGAGTGACTTTAAAGGGACCAATTTTGGTAGACTTAATGACAGAGGGTGGGAGGGAGTTGAACCATGTGGGGGAATGGTAGTGGAAGGACCTTTGAGCTATGGAGGTCTTGGTATGTGGCACCATAAAGGTGGCCTTAACTGAGCCATGGGTGGCAACAGATGGGGATGCAAGCTGCAGGGACATGGTGACCCCTGGTTGGGAGCGTCCTAGCAGGGATTTTTTAGCAAGTAAGCAGGTTTGGTAGTGCAGGTGCTCCTCCAAGGAGAGCAGGTTGACAGTGGAATAGAGCAGGCAAGTATGGGTGTGGAGGAATATGCTAGTCAGGAGCCTGCAGGCCTTGTTTATCAAGGTCTGGATTCTGGTGAGGGCAGTATTGTTGGCCGCAGCAGAGATAGGTAGGCTGTAGTCCACTAGGGACAGGACAGAGGAGTTGATGGCCAGTCGGAGGGTGGTTTGGGGGAGGCAATCTCTCTGTGGCAATAGAGAAGGCCAATCCGAGAACTTATGGCTGAGGGCAGGGTAATGATGTGGGTGTGGAATGTAAGAGCCAAGTTGAAGGTGATTCCCAAGTACTTGTATAACGACACCTGCTCAAGAGGCTGATCATTACTGGGGAGAATGGAGAGGGGGGCATTTTTGGCCTTATTCTGGTGATGTGAAAAAAGCATAGATTTGTTTTTCTTTCAGGTTATTGATCAGCCAGTGGTCAAGGAACCACTTTTTGGCTTGGTTGAATGTGTGCTGCAGAGATTCCTGTAGAGATGCGGGGTCAGGGTGAGAGGCAAGGAGAACCACATCATCGGCATAGAGTAGCATATTGCCCAAGCAGGAGCTGGGGAGAGTGTTGAGAAATAGATTGAACAGAACAGGGACCAGGATGGAACCCTGGGGGACCCCCAACCGAATGGGCAGGGTATTGGACAGGGTGCATTTTACTTTCACACTCTGTGATCTGGTAGAGAGGTAACTGGTGAACCAAGCCAGTGGGCCAGGGGAGAAGCCAAGTTGGTGGAGGGAGTCAAGTAGGAAGGGGTGACAGACAGTGTCAAAGGCCTTGGAGAGGTCAATGAACACTGCACCCGCAACATGACCAGAGTTGAGAGCAGAGTGGAGGTGCTGGGAGAACTCCAGGAGGACTGTAGTGGTGCTGTGTCCAGGGTGGAATCCATGTTGTTCTGGACACAGCAGGTCATATTTGGCCAGATACTTGGAGAGCTGAATGACCGCCATTTTTTCTAGTGCTTTGTTGAGAGGGGGGAGAATGGAGATGGGCCTGAAATTATTAGGAGAGGTACTATCTCCACTCTTATGGATAGGGGTGATTTCTGCAATTTTCCAGGCACTGGGAAATTGACCAAGACATAGTGACTGGTTTAAAAGGTTGGTGAGAGGGGCTAGTACAGTATCTAGGACACATCAGAGAATCCTGGAGTCCAGGTGATCACAGCTGGGGTTGTTGCTAGCTAAGGCTTTTTGCAAATGAGGCCTGGCTTCAAGAGGTGATATGGCATGCATGTAGAAAGGGGCAATCTGAGGTGGGGGGTGGAGGCAGGGATAGTGTCAAAAAGTAGTTGGGGAGGATAGAGCTTAGATCTGAGAAAGCCATATTGAGGCACTCAGCTATGCAGGGAGGATCAGTAGTGACGGTATCTTTTATGGAGAGTGGTGATGGTGGGGGGGAGTGGGTCTTTCCATTGAGCTGTTTCATATTGTCCCATAAGGCATGGATGAGCCCCAAGTGGATTCAAGGGTAGCTTGATAACATTCAGCCTTAGTCTGCCTCATAGCCCAGGTGCACTTGTTACGTGCTGCATTATAGGCTTGTCTGTCAGCCAGTTTGCCTATTTTGACAGCAATATGCCAGAGATTATCTCTTTGTTTCAGTGTTTGGATGAGGGATGGGGCGATCCATGAGGTGTTTTTGTTTCTTGGTATGGATTCTGGTCAGGGGGCCAAAAGGTCGCAGACCTTGCTGAAGGCACTGGAGAAATAGGCTAGGGCAGAGTCAATATCCATTGCGAGTAGGATTGGGGACCAGTCAAGCTGGGCTAGGTGTGTTTTTAGCTTTCTGAGACCCCCGGGGCTAAAGCACCAGTGCAAGGTGACCTGGGACACTGGTTTTGGTGTGGTGGATGACCAGTGACAGAGGACAGGAGAGTGGTCACTAAGAGAGTCTGGTAGTACATTAATATCCCTGATTTTATGGGGGTGGTTCAAAAGAATTACATCTAGGAGGATGCTGGAGCCGCCTAACTGGTTAAATCTAGTGGGTGAGGTAACTAGTTGGGTCTCATCTAGGGCAGTAAAGGAGTTCCTGATATGGGGGCAGTGGTACTCAGCCAATTGACATTAGGGTCACCTAAGATGAGCTGCTCCACCTTGTGTGGGAGTGTGGTGAGGTAATGAATGAGGGAGTGAACAGCTGGTCCCTGGTCCCTGGGGGGTATGTAAGAGACTGTGAGAAAAAGAGGGCCCCTGGCTGGGTCAGGGGTAACTTTAAGGGTGAGCAGTTGGGCACTAAAACTGAGCTTGGGGGCAAGGAGAGCATGGCCTAAAAGTGTGTCACGCATAAACACTGTACACCCGCCACCATGTTTGCCTATACAGTCTTCCCTGAACAGAGTGAAGCCATGGAGGGAGATAACCGAGTAGATAGTTTTTCTCGAGAGCCAGGTCTCGACTAGTGTTGTAACATCAGGATGGTGTTGCACAGCCCAGCACTGGATAGCAGCAGATTTTTTTAGGAGGCTGCAAATATTCATGGATACAATGCAGAGGTCAGTACCAGAGTGGAGTGTGGGGTGGCTAGTTGACAACGGCCCGGGGTTGAGGTGTATATGAAGGCAATTCTAGGGGGTGGGGGTAGGAAGAAGTAGGCTGCTGGTTAACTAGGATCTGCAGCTTATCCAGTAGGTAGGGAAATGGGCAGATTGGGTGGGCCAAGCGGTCCTTATCTGCCATCAAATTCTATGTTTCTATGTTCCCGGAGAGTAGAAGGAGTAAAGCAATTAATTTAATAAGTTGTCTGTGGTGACCAGGACCCTTAGCCAGTTACCGATGCGAGATTCTACTAGTAGGGGTACAAGAGATGGGTAGGGAGCAGAGGGTAGGTATGGCAAGGAAGGGGTGGGCCCAGGGTATCCTGAGGGGGCTATTGGTTGGAGGTGGGTGCTGTGGAGAAATAGGGGTGTCCAGGGTGGGGGTGGTGGTGGCTGCAGTGTTGTGGTAGAGGGGGGTGGGGCTCAGGGTGGAGGGTAGGGGGGAAGGATGGGACATGGGAAGAGTGAGGAAGGTAACCATGAGTAGACTGAGTGTGATAGCCGTGGTGACCATTGCTATTTCTTATTGGGTGGGGTAAGGGGAATAACTGACCTTCAGTGAGGGTGATTGACGCTGCGCAGTAGTTTTTTTTGTTTTTCTTCAGAGTACAATATGCTAAAAGTTAAAACAATGCAGGGGATAACGGTGATTAGAACAGGAAAAAAGCAGAGGCAAGGCTGCAGGATTAATAGGAAAAATAAGATACCTCTAGTGGCAGATCAGTATAAACTTCAAATGGGAAAATGGGCACACCTCTCTCAAAACTTACATCAACTCTAAGAAATCTTTACATCAGACTAAACATTACTTAAAGTGAGAAAACAAAACATTTCAAGCAGAGATTAGTCCTAGCATAAATTTCTTGGCAGCAATTCCTAGAAGACTTCTGGATTGCTGCTCATAGTGTGAGTAACACTGGCAAACAAGAGCAAGTGAGATACCTCCAGGGGTAGATGCCAAAATTCAGAGTTCCAACCCATACCTTGCTTGGAGGATGAGCTTCAGGCAGCTTCTTCTTAGTCAGATTCCCAAACTGCAGAATGCAGTTTGCTTGAGAGGACACAACCCGAAAGGGCACAGTAGTCCCCTTGCTTGGAGGGTGAGCTTCAGGCAGTTTCTCCTTAGGCAGGTTCTCAAACTGCAGAATGCAGTTTGCTTGATAGGAAACAGCCCAAAAGGGCACAGTAGTCCCCTTGCTTGGAGGGTGAGCTTCAGGCAGCTTCTCCTTAGTTAGTTGTTTTCCCAATTTATATATTATTTTTTATATTTATTATGTATTGTTGTATTAGTGTATTATCATTGATGCTGTGCTTTTATTTTGGTACAGTGCCCAGAGCCTCTGGGATTGGGCATCTTTTTAAATAAAACTTGCCTTGCCTTGCCTTGGCTGAGCGGCAGTGGACAATCTGGAAACTAAAACTATCCATGTGATATGCATGCTGCAAGCATGATTTAAATGTTAAATTGGAATCGATTGCATACATGAGGCATGCGTGCAACAAGCAATTGTAGAAAGCATACTTTTTATGTTAAATTGGAACAGACTTCATGCATGTGGCATGCTTCAAAAAGCAAGTGCTCACTGATAACTGCACACATAAAAGTTAAGTGACTTGCTCAGGATCACATGTATTCAAGTGGGGATTGATCAGAATCAAACCCGTGTCTTCAGGTCTCCTGGTTTGCAGTTCAGTACCTTTAACCACTAAGCTATACTGCCTGCATACATGCTGTATGGCTTGCTCGTACTTCAATACAAATCTGCTTACATCTGCATGCATGCATCCACTAATATAGTTTTTAGTTTTTTTTGTCCCCCCTCATCTCAGCTGCACGGCTGAACTGTAGCACACATACCAATGGAAAGACATGTGGCTCTTCCCACCCCCAATACACACACTTACACACAGAACTACTTAATTGCTTCTGTATGGCCTGTACTCCTACTATTTTCTCTCCACAGTTTTGAATGCTTCCACGCAAACAGACTTTAAGGAGCAAACACAAAAGTAGCAATAACGCGACACCCACCCACACAGCCAGTCCTCCCCCATGCACACACACTGTAGTGGGTGCAGCCACACTGTTACAGACAACCCAACAAGTATAGATATAAGTCGAGAGTCTCTTATCTGACTACTAGGGAGCCAGTGGTAGGAGTCTTTAAGAGATTATGTCCCTGGGTCAGAGTGCTGGAGCGTACCCCCTTGAAATTAATGGAGTTATTTTTTATTACTATTTTATATATTATGATGGTGAGTTGGAAAATAATGAAGGCCATTATTCTTCAAACAAGACCCCTGTTAGTCGAGCAGTGGCCTTCATTAATTTCCAACTCACCATCATAATATATAAAATTCTGATTCTCCATCAGTAATGTATAAAACAGTAATAAAAAAAATACCCCCATTCATTTCAATGGGGCACAGCACTGCACTCTCCCTTGCCCTATGTCATAATGTACCTGAGCATGGGGATGTATGTCATGTTGCACAACTGTCCCTAAATGCAAGGGACAGCCATCATTTTACCCCATTAAAACTGCTCTGCCCCACATCCATGCTTCTTTAAAAACATGCTGCTCACACAGAGGATGTCCTGTAAATTTTTGCTTTATGGCAGGGGATGCCATTTCAGATTTCAGCAGTGGGGAGCCAACAAACAGTGAAGGCTAGGTGCTAGTTAGCCCCAAGGCGGCAATCTCTGAAATGTGTGGAACATCTCTAAAAGGTAAAACTTACTTGTTGTGACTGAAAAGTGATATGCAAATCAGGAGAAATTCAAATGTGTAAGATTCATCTGTTTATATTCTGGAGCAGTGCATCAGATTTGGGCTTAAACCCACCCAGTTACTAAGCAATTTGTTTCCTGGCTGAAGTTTTACCCCCAAAAAAAAAAAAACTTTGTCCCAATTTCTCACCCCTCTCCATTCCATTCAATACCCATCATGGGTCATGAAGCCACCCAAAGATGCAGAAACATGAAAAAAAAACATCAATAGTTCACTCCTTCCTCCTTCCCCAATCCCCCTGTAAAAAAAATATTTACCTTTATTTAGCGGGCCACCTGATCAGAACATATAGAACCTGCAGCATAGCCCAGTGTGCCACCAACCCAGGTTTAAGTTGGCTCCTCCTCCATCCTTCTGCCAGAAGCTGGATGCTAGAACTGACCACCCAGATTCCTAATGTGGTCTGCGACCAAGACACCTCACCAACCAAACCCACCCAACCTGTATTGCTTGCTTCTTGCTTTGCTGTTGCGGCTGCTGCTGCACTGTACTGGTCAAGTTGTATGAAGGCCACCCAAACCACTGTTACTGCTTCTGTGAGGCCTAGCTTGCTGCTGTGAGGGGCCCACACTATTGTTTTTTGCAATTTGAGACTAGTAGACTAAGTAGATAGCCTTGTCTTGAGTTAGCTTATAACTCACCCCAAGCCTCTTCAGCCACCAAGGGAGAAAGGAGACTTACTAAGAGTAGACCAACAAAAATATGCTGCCACAACACTGCTATTGAGAGTTCAGTGCTCACTGACTCCTCCAAATTGCAGTGTGCAGCCTGCCTGCTCTGTGGCAGAAAAGACAGTGTCGCACTCGTGTGACTTATGTGCTCTTGCTTGGATGGTGTTCCTCTATGTCACATGTAATACTCCACCACTAATAGGTGGAAGAGAGAGTGGACAACGCAATACAGACACAGTTGAGTCAGACTTGCACCTGCAGTGTGAGGGCAACACAGGCCGGGGGGCACTTATTGTGCAAAAGATTAAATCCAATTTTAATGCCATTATTGCCACACCATAAGAACACCTAGGCACAAATGCGGGGGGGGGGGACTGCCCCCTCTGCCTTATCTAAATGGTACCCCTGCTTTATGGTAGAAATTTATTCTCAGGGGGCTAATATCAGTATAAGTAAATACAATGGTTTCCACTGTGTTCTGAGGTACTGTATCTCCATGGGAGGGTGAGGGTGGTGGAACAGAGGCACACTCAATCAGTTGTACCACTCCACAATCCATACACCATTCTGAGGGAGCATAGTTCCCGTATGGATGCACCCACAGAGGAGACTAAGGAGGTTGCGGACAACTGTCACAAGGGAGGCCAGCAGGAAGGAGGCAGAGGACACCACAGGGAAAGGAAGCAGCTCCTGGTGGGGGACTCAATTATTAGGGGGATAGAACTTGGGGGAGAAGGGAAACCTGAAGTTGGGTGCCTGCATGGTGCCATGGCTTGGAGGGACAGAAAGTGCATCCTTGGGATCAAGAGAACAGCTTCACGGAGACTAAGCTGGACATCATTGTCCACCTAGGGATGAATGACTTGGCTCATCATGAGATTAGAGCAGTGCAGGAGGTCTTTGTAGAGTTGGGGAGGGGTCTAAGACAAGTAGTACACACAGTATCCTTCTCAGAGGTGCTGCCTGTCTATGGCATGGGTGAGACGAGGGTTTTTCGCACCATGCGATTCAATGAATGGTTGAAAAAATGGTGTGGAGCTAAGGGGTTTGGCTTCATTGGGGACTGGGGTTCCACTTGAAGAGATACCAGCCTATATTGGCAGGATGGTCTGCACCTGTCCAGGAAGTCTTTGGGGCAATCGGTTTAAATGCTTCATTGGCAAGCTTTTAAACTAGTCAAGTGGGGAGGCACTGATAAGCAGCAGGGAATTCCCAGCCGGCCCCTACAAAATAGGGTACTAAATGAGAAAAAGACCAAGGTAGAAAGGTCAGTGGGGGATGCTGCTACAAGAGGTCAAGCCATCAAAAAATGGAGAGCAATGAGTACCAATGCCCATAGTCTGGGTAACAAGCTTCCTGAATTAGTGGCCTTGATGGAGGAGGAACATCTGGATATTGTAGCAGTCACAGAAACATGGTACACACAGAACCATGACTGGGACATAAACATACCAGGATACACTATCTACAGGAGGGACAAGGAGGGTAAAAGAGGAGGAGGAGGAGAGTAGCTTTCTACATAAGGGAAGGAATCAAAGTAACAGAACAAAAGGGTAAACAGGGAGGAGAGGAAGCACTGTGTGTCAATTTGGAAACAGGCAATGGCACCACAATCTGCACAGGGGTTGTATATAGACCCCCCTCTCGGGGGGGGGAGGAAATGGACAAGGAAATGATAGAAAGTATACTTAGAATGGAAGAAAAAGGGGAGATATTGCTGATGGAGGATCTGAATATGCCAGATGTTAACTGGGAGTGCAATTGCAGCAGCCACTTCTAAGAGTGGGGTTATTCTAGATGCCCTACAGGAGGCATGCCTTAGACAACTAGTATTGGAGCCCACTTGAGAGGGAGCAATCTTAGACCTGGTTCTCTCAAATGGAGATGAAGAGAGGATCACAGATGTAGAAGTGGGTAGCCATCTGGGAACTAGCGACCATCGAACAGTATGGTTCACAATAAACACAGCAATAGAGTCAAACCATACAAAGGCAAAAGTACTGGACTTTAGGAGGGCTGACTTTGCCAAAATGGGTGAATGCCTAAGGAATGCACTAGCAAATGGGCAGGAAGGAGGGGTGGAAGAACAATGGGGAATAATAAAAACTGCCATCACAGAGGTAACAAGCCTTTGTGTGAAGCAAATAAACAAAGCAAAATGATGTAAGAAACCACTATGGTTCTCAAAGGAGGTGGCAGGAAAGGTTCAAGAGAAAAAGAAAGCATTCAGGAAGTACAAGGAATCATGAAGGAGCAGGACAGAGAATTGTATCAGTTAAAGCAAAAGGAAGGGGGGAAGGCAGTCAGAACAGCAAAGGCCCAAACCAAGGAAAAGATAGCCAGTTCAGTTAAGAAGGGGGATAAAACCTTTTATAGGTACATCAGGGAGTGAAGGAAACACAGAAACGTAGAAACATAGAAGTTGACAGCAGATAAGGATCACTAGGCCCATCCGGTCTGCTCATTTCTTTTTCTACCTTATGAATGTGCCATAGGCCTTTGCTCTGTCAATGGCCTATCTATACATACTCATCTGCATTGCTCCCTTATGCCTGTCCCATGCCTGTTTGAAGCCCTGCACTGTATTCATATCCACCACTTCCTGAGGTAAGGCGTTCCATGCATCCACCACCCTTTCTGTGAAAAAGAACTTCCTCACATTACCCCTTAATTGGCCTCTCTCTAATCTCATGCTGTGTCATCTTGTCCTGCTATTTTTCTTATATTGAAACATTTTAGACACTTTCACCTTGTTAATGCCCTTAAGGTGTTTGAATGTTTCAATCATATCACCTCTCTCCCTCCTTTGCTCTAGGGTATACATACTGAGTTCAGTTAATCTGCCCTCATATGTTTTCTGATGCAGTCCCTACACAATTGTGGTTGCCCTTCTCCGGACTGCCTCAATTTGGTTAATGTCCTTCTGAAGTTGTGGCCTCCAGTACTGCATGCAGTACTCCAGATGGGGCCTAACCAGTGTCTTGTAAAGACAGATTATTACCTCCCTCTTCTGACTTATGATACTCCTACTAATACACCCCAATATCCCTCTAGCCTTACCTACTGCTTTAGAGGTCTGCTTGGACGATTTCAGGTCATCGGTGATGATGATGCCCAAGTCTCTTTCTTCCCTTGTGACTGCCAGCAACTCCCCTCCCAGCCTATAAGTGGCTTCAGGGTTTCTCTTCCCTATGTGCATGATCTTGCACTTCTTTGTGTTAAACCCCAGTTGCCACTCTTCCAATGATTTTGCTAGTTTATCCAGATCTCTTCTCATTCTGCCGACACCCTCTGGATCATCTACTCTGTTGCAGATCTTGGTGTCATCTGCAAACAGACAAACCTTACCCTCCTGTCCATCTGAAATGTCACTGTTGAAGATATTGAAGAGGACTGGCCCCAGAACTGATCCCTGAGGTACCCCACTTGTGACTTGTATCTCTTCTGACTATATACTGTTTACCATCACTCTCTGTTTTCTGCCTGTCAACCAGTTTGCCACCCATTTGACCAACATCTGACCCACCCCAAGCCTACCCAGCTTATTAATCAATCTTCTATGTGGAAAAGTATTGAAAGCTTTGCTGAAGTCAAGGTAGGCAACATCAACTGCTCCCCCTTGGTCCACCACTCTTGTTACCCAGCCAAAGAAATCTATGAGATTAGTTTGACAGGACCTTCCTGTAAACCCATGTTGTCTTGGATCCTGTGCTCCTATGGTATTCCAGGTGTTGCACTGTCCTTTTCTTACAGAATGTCTCCATAATCTTGCCCACTACTGAGGTAAGACTGACTGGTCTGTAGTTCTCTGCCTCCTCCTTGTGACCACTCTTGTGGAGCGGGATCACATGAGCCCTTCTACAGTCTTCTGAGACCTCTCCTGTACTCATAGACTCGCTAAACAGTTCTGATACTGGCTCTGTTAGTTCCACCCTTAGCTCCTTTAGTACCCTGGGATGTATGCCATCAGGTCCCATTGCCTTGTCCACCCTGAGCTTATTGAGCTCTTGTAGGACCCTTTCTTTTGTGAAGGGACTAGTGCGCACATCCCTCCCCCCTGTGTCCATGGTGCACAGCTGTGGGCCCTGCCCTACCTTCTCTTCAGTAAATACTGAGCAGAAGTATCTATTTAGGATAGATGCTTTTACATGGTCCTCCTCCCCACCCACCCCCTTATCCTCTTTGATCTTAGCAATACCCACTCTGAAATTTCTCCTTTCATTAATGTATTTATAGAAAGTCTTGTCACCTTCTTTTAGTGTTCGTGCTAGTGTTTCCTCAGTTTGGGCCTTTGCCTGCCTTACTGCCATCCCTGCTTCCCTTAGGGAAGTTTGGCATGCCTCCCTATCTTCATCCTGCTGCTTTCCCTTATATTTCCTGAAGGCCAGTCTTTTGGCTCTGACTTTTTCTGCTACTGTGTTTGAGAACTAAAGTGGTTTCCTTCTTCTTTTGCACTTCCTTTTTTCAATAACACAATGGGAGGTTGCTTCAAGTATTGCATCTTTAATGTTTGCCCACTTTGCCTGTACCCCCTCACCTGTATTTCTTGTTGCCAGGGCTAGCTTAACTCTGTTAGCCATCTTATCAAAGTCAGCTCCTCCTAAGTCCCATATTTTTGCCTTGGAATGGGATGATTTTGTTCTAGTGGCCAAATTGAACCATACCATCACGATGGTCACTGGCCCCCAGGTGACCTTCTACCTGGAGATCTGTGATCCTTTCCTGTTAGTCACTCTAGATCTAGGATAGCCCTGTCTCTAGTGGATTGTTGTACCAGTTGTTTGAGGCCCTTCCCCTGCAGGGAATCCATCATGTGTCTAGTTCTGGCAGATGTCCATGCTGGTATTGACCAATCTGTATCTGGCATGTTGAAGTCTCCCATTATCAGAACCTCCCCTTTAACTGTCATGTTTTGTATATCTTCTAACAGTAACATGTCTATGTCCTCCCACTGGTCTGGGGGCCTGTACACAACCCCAGTTTGTATGGCTGTCCCATTTCCTGTTTCCAGGGTGACCCACAGTTCTTCTGGCTCCTTATATGTATTCTGAATTTCTGTAGCTTTGATATTTTCATTGACATAAAGGGCCACTCCACCCCCCACCTTTTTGCAACTTGGTCTCTTCTGAACAGTACATAGAAAGGTACTAAAGTCTCCCAAGTGTGGTTACTGGTAAACCATGTCTCGCTAGTGGCTACTATGTCCAGATTAGCCTTTGTCATTATTGCCTGCAGGTCTGGGATCTTGTTTCCCAGACTGCGAGCATTTGTGTACATGATTTTCCATTGGTCAGATTTTGGTGTGTTAGTTGTTGGGTGAGGTCCAGCACTTCCCCTGTGCATTATATGGGGACCCGGACCTTTTTCTTTACCTGGTGATGCAAATGAACTACAAACATGCTGAACTTCTGTTTGACCACTAGCTGAGGGGGGGAGGGGTGTTCTTCCCATATGATGTTTCGGATGCTGCACCCCTCTCCCCATTTGCTAGTTTAAATATTCTGAAAAGACATCAAACTTCTGCCCCAATGCATTGACTCCCTCCTTAGTCAGATGTAGTCCATCAAATTTGAAGAATTTTCACTTCTAAAACTGTTGCCAGTTCCGTACAAATTTGTGTCCTTTTTCCTGGCACCAGCCCTTAAGCCACATGTTTAGCTCCCCTATCTCCCCTTCTCTGACCTTCCGTCCATCTGTCCCCCTCTCCCAGACTGGCAGGATCTCACAGAAGGAGATGCCGGATGAAATGGATAATAGTTTGTCACCCAGCCTGGTCAGGTGTTCCTTGGTCTCCACAACTGACCGGCTTGCGAGATTGTTAGTCCCTATGTGTACCAGGACATTAATGTTTTCTCCTGCTTCCTGAACAATTTTAGCAATGTGATCAGTGTCTCTCCATGCTGATGTACCTGGCAGACATCTGACCATTACCCCTGGCTGGAGATACATATCAACTCCCCCGAATCATGGAGTCTCCTATGATCAAACGTTTTTTGGATTTCCTTTTTTGGGCATGTTTTGTTGTGCTAGCTCCTGTGCTGCAGTGTCCTGCTCTGCAGTGTCCTCTACCCCTTTGTTTGATTTCGGAGATAGAGGCAGATACCTGTTTGCAGTTTTTGTATGGTTTGTGGAGGTGATATGTTGGAGAGCACCAAGTGATGGGGCACCCGATTTGCCCCTCCTAACCACCTGCCAACCTCCCAGACCAACTACCCTCTGTGGTCGGTGTGCTTCTGTTGGATGTTGGGGAAATGGTGGGCAGTTCTTGTAATATATTTCCTCTGGAATATGCAATTTGAGGTGCTCAATCTCTGCCCATGCTGCCTGGAGCTGAGCCATTAGATCTCCAGTGGCCCAGCATGTACGACAGTGTCCTAAATCCTGTAAAACTGCCCTTTGGAAGACCAAGGGAGGGATAGTGAGGCTTAATAAAGGAGAGGGTGACTGTGAAAAGGCAGAGTTACTAAACAAATATTTTTGCACAGTATTCACAAATGAAGAAGGGGAGTTACCTAAACCAAACAACAGAAACACTCTGTATACAGAAGTTGATACCAGCCCATTTACAAAAGAAAGGGTTCTGAAAGAACTCTTAAAACTGAAGGTGGGAAAAGCAATGGGGCCTGATGGGATTCATCCCAGAATTCTAAAAGAACTAAGGGTAGAACTAGTGACACCACTGACTACCCTCTTTAACAATTCATGGGAGGATGGGGTGGTACCTGAGGACTGCAGGAGGGCAGATGTGATTCCACTTCACACAAGTGGGAGCAGGGTAGAAGCAGGAAACTATAGACCTGTTAGTTTAACCTCAGTGATAGGGAAAATGATGGAATCACTTCTGAAGGAAAGAATTGTCGAGTACCTAGAGGCCAGAGGGGCACAGGACCCAAGGCAGCATGGATTCACAGTGGGAAGGTCATGCCAGATGAATCTAATAGATTTCTTTGACTGGGTGACCAAAGTAGTAGATCAGGGAGGGGCTGTGGACATGACCTACCTAGACTTTAGCAAGGCATTTGACACAGTCCCACACAAAAGATTAACATACAAGTTAGCCAGCCTGGGAGTGGGTCCCAAGATGGTAGCCTGGGTAAGGAATTGACTGGAGAACAGGACACAGAGGGTAATAGTAAATGGAATCCACTCTGAAGAATGGGGGGTTACTAGTGGGGTACCGTAGGGTTCAGTACTAGGACCGGTCCCCTTCAATGTCTTTATAAGCGACATTGCAGAGGGACTGGAAGGAAAAGTATGTCTCTTTGCAGATGACACAAAGATCTGCAACAGAGTTCATACACAAGGTGGGGTAGAAGGGATGTGAAGGGACTTGGCAAGGTTGGAGGAATGGTCAAATGCATGGCAGCTTATATTCAGTGCTAAGAAGTGTAAGGTAATTCACCTGGGAAATAAAAACCCAAGGGAAGAGTACACAATGAGGGGTGAGATACTAACAACAAAAATGGAAAGGGACCTGGGGGTAGTCATATCAGATGACCTAAAGGTGGGCAAGCGATGTGAAAGGGCAGTAAGGAGGGCTGGGGGGATACTGGGATGTGTAGGGAGAGGCATCACCAGTAGAAAACAGGAAGTTGTTATCTCTCTGTATAGACAGCTGGTGAGACCCCATCTGGAGTACTGCATGCAGTTCTGGAGACCCAGTCCCCGCAAAGACATAAACAGGATGGAGGCAGTCCAGTGGAGGGCAACTAAAATGGTGCAGGGCCGGCACCGGAAGACATGCAAAGAAAGACTTGAGCTTAATATGTATAGCCTCTAGGAAAGGAGGGAGAGGGGGGACATGGTAGAAAC
Source organism: Neoceratodus forsteri (assembly GCA_016271365.2). Taxonomy (NCBI): domain Eukaryota; kingdom Metazoa; phylum Chordata; order Ceratodontiformes; family Ceratodontidae; genus Neoceratodus; species Neoceratodus forsteri. Next base: position 775,254,049 of record CM057449.1, on the reverse strand, counting down.
TTTCAAGTACCTCAAGGGAATCAATAAAGTCCAAGAGAGTAGCATCTTTCAGAAAAAGAGGTGTGCAAGAACAAGCGGGAACAATTTGAAGATGGCCGAGGGGGCGACTCAGAGGTAATGTAAGGAAGTATTTTTTCACAGAGATGATTGTGGATGCATTGAACAGCCTTCCGTAGGAGGTTGTGGAGTCAAAAATAGTGGTGGAATTCAAGCATCCATGGGACAGTCATAAAGCAATTCTAGGGGGTTGGGGTAGGAAGAAGTAGGCTGTTGGTTAACTAGGATCTGCAGCTTATCCATTAGGTAGGGAAATGGGCAGACTGGGTGGGCCAAGTAGTCCTTATCTGCCATCAAATTCTATGTTTCTATGTTTCAGGATGTGTTCTGATCATTGTGAGGTTAGTGTCCCTCCTTGTTCCTCATTTTGAGTGTCCATGTCCCTCATTTCAGTGACAAAATGTGTGGTATGGTGCATGCTTCTAAGATGCTACCCAGAACTAAGAGTGCTGAGCATGGCCATAGTATATAAGCTCCATAAAGAATGACAAAGGGAAAGTAAGTGAGATGTAACAGTCATGGAGAAACACATTTGTAGCACTACATATGCGTAAGAGGATTTGCATGGCCCAAAACAAAAAGGTCAGGCTTCAAAACAAAGAGGCCCTTCTTCGCACATCTGGAATGGGGGTTGTTGGCTGACTGTATCCTAGGCATTTAATGCAGTAAGCAAACAATATTTTGCAGATTAATGGCAATTTTATGACAAAAATCAAAAGCCATTAAACAACTTGCAAAAGGATCAGAATTAAAGAGTTTGCCTAATTTTAATGGGAAATAAATGAAAAGGGTATTTTAATGGTTAGCAGTAGTATGAGAAATAGAAACTGTGTATTGTTTTTACAGTAGATGAGATTTGCAACAGCTTAGTTGCTGCACACATGGTAAGCGTGAAACATGTGAACCTGATGTGATGTTTAGATGATGTTTGCACCAGCTTACCTGCTGCACACTTGCGAAGCTTGCAGCATGCGAACCTGATGTGCTTTTTAGACCTGGTTCACATTGTTTCACTTTGTGTATATGATTCGCATGCAAACATTGCACGATTAAGCATGTGGCATGCAGTCTGCATGTGCGCAGTACACTTATATTTCTGTAAAGGATACATGACCTATTTTTCCCACTGTCCCAAATAAAGGTTATCATAGTTTGGGGCAAATGTAGCCCCCATGGCTGTGCCTTTAATTTGGTAACATACAAAATTAGTTTGGTTGCCGTATTGATCCATGTAATAACAGATTCAGAAGAAAATGGTTTGATATCTTTTATTGGACCAACGTGGATGTAACAAAAGGAAAACATTGCCTAAGCTTCGGACCAACCAAGTCCTAGGACTTGGTTGGTCAACAAACACTATCTTTATTACATCTATGTTGAGTCAATACAATTTACCTACTCAGACCCCCCCATTCCTCTTCCTGCATCTGTTCTCCCCCCTACTAATGCTTTTCCTCCCTCTTCCCCTGCTTGCTTCTCTTTAGCACCTTCCCTGCATTAGCATGCTCTTCTCTCTTAGGTGTTAGCAGGCTCCAGTCGGTTTGTTCTCAATATAGCTGATCTCCTTCTGTAAATTGCTGGTCCAAAAAAAAAACCACACCCTGTATATGTGAATATATATACTCTGTATTATACTGTATATATTTGTAAATACTCTCTGTTTCATTTATTACATGTATTTTTTCATTTGTTTCTGTTTTAAGTACACTGTGCTACCATGTAACTTACATTTGTTTTACCCTCTGTTTAGTAGCCCTGCCCCTGGGTCACATCTAGAAATGAGCTTCTGCTCATGGTGCCTTTCCCGGTTATCAAATTTTAAATAAATAAATAAAAATTATCAAACAATTTTCTTTTGGATTTAATTTGGTGGTAGTATTTCCCCTGAAAACCAAAGATGTTACATGTTAGTACAAACTCTGAACATTTTGTAACAAATTCAATATGCTCATCACCCAGACTGGTAGCACAGTGCAACTATGTGCGTAAAGCCAAAAGTTCTCCCTCATGGAGTATACTACTAAAGAAAGATTCTACTGTATGTCCATAGAGATTATGAGCCAGTCATGTTCCAACTGCAAATCATCCAGCAAGCCCAGGGTGTCACTGGCTCCTTGCACGTACCAGAAAATAAGTATGAGGGCACTGCATGAGGACATGGGACACTTATGACTTGACATGAGCTTAGGCCTGGTCAAGGCATGATTTTACTGGCCTTTTATGGTGGCTGAGGGAGAGTGACATTGTAAGCAGTGTAGTCACTGCCTTTAATGAAAGACATTGGTAAAAAGAGCAGCCCCCCCAATCAATACTGCCAGCAGTAAGGTTTGCATTAATATTGTCTCTTGAGCATGAACACAAAGGCATCAGTAGCATCCTCATAGTGACAAAATACTGCAGATGCTATTCCTAGAGGTTCAACAGGATGTGATTAAACATGTTGACCCCTCAATGTGTGGATACAAAATGAACTGTAATGTAATTGTCAGTTGTGTCTTGCTTAACTTTGCCAATTACACTTTTTATTTACAACTTGAATATTTTATAGAACTGGAGTGAACTGTCAGTCATTTCTCCCATTCATGCAGAATTAAAAGAAAACTGGCTTTTTATATTTGTGTTTCCTAAAATCTAATACTATAAACATGTTACCTCTACAATAATGATGTTAATCACAACACAAAAGGAACAATGTGAAGGACAATGCTGTGATACATCATGTATAATATAAGGTGTATTACAGGGAAATAGCATAACTCAGCAGAGTGACACAATAGTTTTGCCCATGATACACTCAGACAGTGGTCCCACAGTAAGCAATTTATTTTCCTGCCAGTACAGTAAGTTCCTTTATAGCAAGTTCCTTAATCCTCTCACCATGGAACAAATATTGGGTCAGTCCCCCATATAGAATACATCCCACCATTTCTGCCTAAATTTATAGGACCAACAGTTAATAGTATATCTCCAACCACTTCTAACCAGTTAGACTAGTGGGAGGTATATGTTTGAGCCAACTCCTTATTATGGCTTTGCTAGCTGCTGCTGGTAGGATCCTCCAAATAAATATTGCATCTTGTCTCCTGAAGTCTTATGGACACTGACTTTAGACTAGCAGAAGAGGCAGGTCTTGATGTGTGGTGTGAGCTTCTACAATTGCAAATGCTTTCTGAGTTCATGTTAGGATTTGTCACATTTTAAATTATAGTTGTGCAATACAAATGCTATTCAGGAGAAATACACACAAACACTACATTTTTTTCAATGCACATATTGCTCTTAAACATGTGTATTTGCATTAGGCTACATAAAGCAGAATTAGACCTAAGCTGAGGCTCAGTGACCCACATATGGCTACCATTGCCTATTACCATAATTTTATTGATGAATCTACCGATTGATTGATAACTTTCAACCCCTTGGCCTTGTGTCGTCTTTATTAAAAGAAACCAGTTTGAAATGTAAAACAATATTTTAGTGAACATAAACAAGCAAATAAATACAAATACCCAAGACACAAACACAAATACTGAAAATGGGCCATGCACACAATCCTAATTTAGATGAATGACTATTCATCTGACCTGACATTTTCCTCTTTTAAATATCACATCTGAGTGTGACTGAACTTTTTCTAACTTGGCTGTCATTCCACATTATATATATTTTTTTTTATTAGATTGGATTATTTGCATAGGGCTTGGTAGTATCTGAGTCACAATCCTTTAATTTCCAAAATGAGCTTCTATGGCATACAGTCATGAATCAGTGGGCACATATTGCATGGCTTTTTACCTGGACTTGACAGGTACAAAGCAGGGAAGGGAGATGTGGTAATAATGGGGACTTCAACTTGCTCAAGATAAGCTGGAGCACATTGATCACAACATGCATCAGGAGTCAGGTGATCCTGGAAGCATTGCAGAATGGGTTCCTGACTCGGCGCATCACAGAACCCATCTGGGAGGGGGCATTCCTTGTTATGCTGCTCACAAATGAGGAGCATGTACAAGATATAACATTAAGGAGCCCCTGGGTGGACGTGATCATCACATAGTGTGGTTCAGGTTGGATAGGGGCAGGGAAAACATTCTCACTAAGACCAAAATCCTGGACTATAGGAAGATGGGCAAATTGTTAAGGAAACACCTTGGGGGAATCAGGGCATATATGGGGGTGGACCAAAGGTGGTCCATCATTAAACAGGGAATAATGTCTACAACAGAGGAGTTTATTAGGCTCAGGAGGAGGATCTCAAGGGTAAAAGCACCCAGTTGGGTTAGTACTGAGGTTGCCCAGGCTATAAGGGACAAGAAGTTAGCCTACAGAAAATTCAGGAAAACCAAGAGGCTGGAGGACAAGCAGAAGCACCTAAAGATGGCTTGTGAGGCAAGTTAGGTAGTCCGGTGGGCTAAGGCTCATAAGGAACTGCAATTAGAGGAGGGACTTAAGAAAGAGGAGAAGGCTTTTTTCATTTTATAAGCAATAAAAAGGGACAAGAAAGACAGAATTGTTAGGCTTTGAAAAGGGGACAGAAGGTGGAGGAGAATGGAGAAAAGCAGAAGTAATGCACAAATATGTCTGTTCTGTCTTCAACAGGGAGAAAGACAGACTAGTGGCAACAGGGGAGAGAAGAGGAGCTCGAGGGGGAAGAGAGCACCGATATGGTGTTAGATGGGGATTGGGTGAAGAAAGGGCTGCTAGCATTGAAGGTAGACAAATCACCAGGACCAGATGGAGTACACCCAAGGGTGCTGAGGTAACTGGCAGAGGAGCTTGCAGAGTCACTGGCAGGCTTGCTAAACAGTTTACTGGAGTCAGACATGGTACCACAGCACTGGAGAACAGCACATGTAGTGCCCTTCCATAACTGGGTCACAAAGATGACACATGGAATCATAAACAGATCAGTCTGACTTCAGTCATGTGCAAGCTCATGGAGACTGTACTTCAGGGAAGGTTGGTAGAGTATCTAGAGGGGCACGGTCTTCAGGATGTGACACAGCATGGTTTTATGTGAGGGAGGTTGTCAGATGAATCTGATTGACTTCTTTGACTGGGTCACCAAACAATAGACAGGGGCCAAGTGGTGGATATCCTTTAACTGGATTTCAGCAAGGCCTTTAACTCTGTACCCCATAAGAAATTGATCAGGAAGTTAGTAGGTCTCATCATTGGGGAGATGACCAGATGGATGGAAAACTGGCTGGGGAACAGGACCCAGAAGGTGATGGTGGTGGGAGAGTTATGGAGCACCAGGGAGGTCACCAGTTTGCTCCCACAGGGTTCAGAGTTAGAGCCAGTGTTGTTCATTGTCTTCATTAATGACATTGGGGATGGCATTAAGGGCAAAATGTGTCCTTTTCACAGATGATACCAAGCTCCGTGGGAAGGTGGACACAGCCGAAAGGATAGAGGACCTAAATGAAGATCTGAAAAACCGTGAGAGGTGGTCGGGGATTTGACAGCTTGGCTTTCATGACAAGACATGCAAAGTTATGCACATTGGAGCCAAGAATTCCAGGATGGAGTAATATATGGAAGGAGACTGGTTGTCTGCAACAGAGGAGGAGAACGTTCTGGGAGTGATGATCACTAACGACCTTTAGCACTCAACGCAGTGCAGGAAAGCAGCAGCAAAGACAAATAAGATGTTGGGATGCATAGACGGGGGATCAGCATTAGGTTCGAGAAGATCACACTGCCCATGTAGAGGTCACTGTTGAAGTCACATCTAGAGTATGGAGTACAGTACTGGTGACTACACCTTAAAAAATACATTAACCTGCTGGGGACGATCCAGATGTGGACAACAAAGATTATTGTGGGTCAGCAGGGTAAAACATGCAAGGAGAGGTTGGGGGCCCTGAACATGTACTCCCTGGAGAAGAGGTGGGAGTGAGTGGACATGATTGAGCCCCTCAAGTACTTAAAGGGGATACATAGTGTGGAAAAGAGGGTCTCTTTAAGCTAAGTGGTAAGCAAAACATGAGGGGGGAGAGTCTTACCTTGTGGGGAGTTTAGGATGGAGGTTAGGAAGCACTTCTTTATGGAAAGTATGGTGGACAGTTGGAATGTGCTGCCAGAAGAAGTGGTTTTGTTGAAGATAGTGGGCAGCTTCAAGAAAGGCTGGGATAGACACAAGCAGTGCCATTGAGGCACAGGTCAGGAAGCATAGAAAACACCAGGAGCAGTTGTAAAATTCGCAACAAGAGTTTTATTATGAATAAGAATAAAATAAAAAAATAAAATTGTTCAGTATAACTATTTACAAAGGCAGAATAAACAGTAGATGCATCTGAGTTTTCCTTCAATCTCTGTGTCTCCCAAAACACTTCAGCTGTCTCTTATAAGTCCTTGCAACCACCCTCCTTAACAAGCATCCTGTTTTTTTCTAAAATGTTCTTGTAAATATCAGGCAGGTGCAGGCAGGAACACAAAGTCCAAGAACTGAGGCCTCTTCTCCACAGCTGCTGCAAAAGGCTTAACAATTGCATTTCAGGTTAATCTCTTGAGTTCAAAAATAGCTTTTGCAATCATCTCAAACTATAATTATATATTCCAACAGTAACACTATATAATTTCTAAACAAAGGGATCCCAATATCAGTTACATTTCCACTTAATGATTTAAATATATTTTTATGCCAGCAGATATGCAAGGGAGGAAAAGACAGAAACAGCAAGGGAAAGTAGAGAGATAGCGAGAGGCAAAGAATTGTGAGACTGTTGGGGTGATCAAGTCCTAGGGCTCATGAGAAAAATTTTTTTGCACAACCAAACAAAGAAGATACAGGAAAGGAAAGAACAGAACAGATTCCTACTTTCAAGTTCTCCATAACAACTGGGACAGGGTCCTATTCAACCCTGTCACAAGTGGAAAGTAAGGTTCATGGGAGGGGCAGATGAAAAGGATGGGATGACTGTGATGGTGTCAGTGTAAGTAGCTTAAGCTGTGGACCCTGCAATATAAGCAGACTATATAGACCAAATGGCCTTATTCTGCTGGCTTCTTTGTATGTTCATATGTTGACCACATAAATACAATGCCCATAGTGTTTACCATATGAGCTATGCTACTTATTCTAAATGTGTTGTGACTAGCAAAAAAACAAAAAACAAGACAGCTTCTAGCCGACCCTGTGAGATGGAAATGTTATGCACTGAATAATGTTAAAGAAATAACATTTAAATGTTTGAGTAGTGAAATTGATAGTGTTTTATGAAGAGTGTCTTCTAATTGGCTTTCGTTATCAAGATGATTTTTTTAAAACGTTCGCTTTATGCTCCCTCTACCCACAGCACTCCACTCCCTTCAGGAAACACCTACAGCCTTCTTAGTCCCTGCCTTCTTATCTGGAGCCTGAAGTGGTCCACCCCATGTAGCCATGGCTATACCCCCCAGGTGGGTACGAGGTGGAGGCCCTTACACCACAAAGTCTTCTTGTTTCATTGGGATGGCATCATTGGGGTAGGTAGGGGCATTGGGGATCAGGGCCTGGTGCACCATCTACTGGGAGTGCTGCACATCATTTTTACCAGTGTTTCAGGTGCAATGTGCACTCTGATATCAAGGTGCAGAGTGCCAATGTCCATCATGTCACCACCTTGGTAATGGCTTGGGCATGTCGTACCTCAGGTCTCCCCCCAAGGTCAGACAAGTTCATAGCCCTGGATCCCCCCTCCCCTGGAGAAGATGAGCTGTCCCTGGGACACTCAAGTACCCTCCCCCATCCTGCCCTCCAGCTTCTGGGCTCATTTCTGAACCCAGGTCACAGGAGCCGAAAGCGGAAATCCAACCACTGCATCGGTGGGCTGACCTCATAATGATTTTTTTATAATATTGTTTATTCCCTTGCTCTCTGACCCTGTCATTTCTGACTAGCCACTCTCAGCCCAATCCACATCCTTCTCCAGCATTTACTTTTTATTTATTGTTTTATTTATTGAAATGTTTCCCCAGGAAGGCACACTGAACAACATGTTGCTCATCTCCTGCTGCAACCTGGGGGAAAGGGAAAAAGGAGAAAATACATATCACCATGCAACTTAACAGATCATACACAGAACTAATTTTACATAGGGATCAAATAATACATATGGACCATACATAGAATCCAGCAGAAGGCAGGAATGCAGGGTTCAGTCATTATGCATGGAAGGCAAACAACGTTGATTGATGAGGGAAGTACTGATTTGCAGTAGAGAAGTGCTGTTGGGGTCAAAGCTTTAACTGCAGTCTGGGTAAGAGACACGGGGAGGGGGTAGGTTTGTGGTTAATGGTAGCAAGTGCAGTTAGAGGAGAGGTAGTTTTGCAGGGTGGAGGAGAGTGAATGAGTGGTAGACGAGTTTCTGATTTGACGGGGAAGGGCGTTCCAAATTTTCGGAAGCAATGTATGCAAGCAGACTGGCCAGCAAGGGTAGAGCATCGGGGGATCGAAAGGGTGCGAGAGTCAGAGGATCATAAGGAGTGAGTTGAGGGGGGAGGGGTAGTGAGGGGAGGATAGGTAAGGAGTAAACAAGCCTAGCCAGTATTTAGAGATGACAGCGGCACCTATTTGTAAGCAAAGGGAGGGATAATGAGTGATAGAGGTCACAGTGGTGAGTACATATTGGAGAGTCCAGGGTGAAATGGCAGAAGGAGTTAAAGAGGGGGTCCAATCTGGATAAGGTGAATATGGGAGCGGCAGTAGTCAAAAATAGGCAGCATCATCTTCTGGACAATCTCATGCCTGGCCGTAAGTAGAATGCAATTATTGTTCCTGTATAAAGTGCTAAGCCTGGGGTGCAGCTTTTTCAGGATGGCATCAATGTGACCAGAGATGGTGAGGTGTTGGTCTAGCCAAACCCCAAGGTATCTAAAGAAGGAGGTGTCCTCCAGCTGTGGCCCATCCAGGGTGTGGAAGGTTGGCAGAATGGGGATCCTAGCAAGTCTCTGCCTAGTGCCAAAGGTCATAGAGACTGTTTTCTTGGCATTTAGGAAGAGCTGATGTGATGCAAGCCAGTGCTGGATTTTATTAAAGTGTAGGTGAAGTCTGGCTTGCATATCAGAGAGTAATTGGCCAGAGGTGAATAAAACGATGTTGTCAGCATACATATGGATGGAAGAGGAGGAGCAGGATGGTGGTAGGTCATTTAAAAAGATGGAGAAGAGTAGGGGCCCCAACACTGAGCCCTGGGGTACCCCAGTGTTGATTTGGCAGGGTGGTAGCAGGACCCAGCTATCTTAACTGATTGTGTCCAACCTGTGAGATAGGTACTAAACCAGTTAGTAGCAGTAGGGGATAGTCTGGAGGCAGTGAGAACATGGAGAAGCTGGGAGTGGGAAACCGTATTGAATGCCTTGGCTATGTCAATGAAGATGGCGGAGGTGATCAGACCCTTATCCATTCTGGTGAGGACTGAATTAGTAAGTCTGAGTATGGATGTGGTAGTGGAATGATTTTTCCAAAATCTAGATTAGAAAGTGAAGAAATCTGAATCAGAGAGAAAAGAGGAGATTTGAGAGGGAACTAGATGCTCCTGGAGTTTAATGCGGGTAGGGAGCAAGGAAATAGGGCGATAGTTGGCTGCGGAAGTGGGGTCACCACCCTTTGGGAGAGGGAGGGAGGACAATTGCATGCTTCCAAGGCATGGTAACTGTGGCTGTCTTAAAGAAGAGGTTATGGATTTCTGAAAGTGGGTAGGCAATAGCTGAGAGATAAAGGAGTTTTGGGTCGAGATCATTGGGAGAGCTGCTTTTTGATGGGTTTATCGATTGTAGGGCAGTAAGGGTGTCAGCTGGTGAGACCAATGAGAATGAAAAGGGGTAATGGTCATGAGTTTGGGGAGTTGCATTTTGCAAGTTTTGGGGTTGAAGGCATAGCTGGGCGGGGGAGGGGGCTAGTAGAGACAAAGCACATGAAGTGAAATAAGAATTAAATTTCGTCTACTGAGCGTGATCTGTAATAAGAGAATTATTTATTTTAAGGAAAGAGGAGGTGGGTGGGCAGTGGGAAGTGGGTCATGAACCACTTTCCAGAATTTGGATGGGGAATTTAGGTTTGTGTGAAATGTAGAGTTGAAGTACTCGGCCTTAGCTAGCCTGGTAGCTTTGGTGCATGCATTGCGGTGTTTACAGTAGGTAGTAAGGTCACATGATTCATTTGTTGCTTTATGTTTCCTCCATGCTTTATCACATTCCCTGAGGCAGACCAGCAGTTCAGAATTGACCCAAGGGACATGGTTTACCTACTCCCATGGGGTCCACAGGATGCTTAAAAACGTGTGTGCTGAACCCAGTGGTGGACACCCTTTGGGAGATATGCTGCCTGATTCTCCCACAGAGTCCATTTAGTGTGTGGGGAGCAGAAGCCAGTTAGAGTGAGAAGGTCCAAGTGTGCTGATGTCATTCTGCCATGCCTCATGTTTTTTTTTTCTTTCCAGTTTCTCCCTATGGCCCTTAGGACTGTTCCGGCATAACTATCCTAGTGTCAGGATGTGACCTCCTTCCCTTTTGTGGCTGCAGCTGCACCACCGCCACCTGGGTTTACACAGTACCTGGGTGGTTTTACAATGAGAGCACTTAACACCCTTGCCAAAGTGGAGGAGAGTATCCTCTGGCATATTGGATTCTCCTTCCCTGACATGCCTTTGATTGACCCAGGCTCATTCCCAAACTCGAGTTGCTTTCATCATGAGCAGTTAAACTACTATCATGCTGATGTGTTGCCTCAACAGAACACACACAACTGTGGGCAGAAGGTTTGACAATTTATGCAGTATGCCCTGTTATGTGATACATTTCCTCTAGGGGTTCATGACCATCCCCTCCACAACCTCACCACCTCCCTCTAACAGCCTTATATCTCTACATAGAAACACAGAAGTTGTCAGATAAGGACCTCTTGGCCCACCTAGTCTACCCAATTTTCCTTGCCAGTTGTGCCACTTTAGACTCTACTCAATCTCCGGTTGTCTCCTCCCCTTGCCTTACTATCAAGGTCCCCTTGTAGCTGTCCCATGCATGCTTCAATCCTGTCACCATTTTGGCATACACCACCTTCACTGGAATACTACTACAGGCTTCCATAACCCTCTCCGTGAAGAAGTGTTTCCTCACATTTCCTCTGAATTCCTCTGCGATTTCCTCTCCAACTTCATAGCATGATCCCATATCATTGAGCTTCTTTTTCTATAGAAAATGCAACCTTCCTGTACCTTATTAATGCCTGTTAGGTATTTGAATGTTTCTATCATACCCTCCTTTCCCTCTTCTCCACCAGAGAGTACATATTCAGTTCATTGAGTCTCTTCTTGTAGGGCTTTTGTTGCAGGCTCTGCACCATTTTGGTAGCCCTCTTTAATACTGCCTCCACATTATCAATGTCCTTCCAGAGGTGGGGCCTCCAGAAATGGACACAGTAGTTGAGGTGGGTCTTATCAGTTATCTGTATGGGGTAATATTACCTTCTTCTTCCTACTAGTGATACCCCTCCTTATGCATCTGAGCATCCTGCTACCTTCCCCACTGCCTTATTACACTGCTTGGCTACCTTCAGGCCATCAGAAAGTATTATCCCAGGTCCCTTTTCCATTGGAGGTTGGCAGTACTTCCCCTCCCAATTGGTTCGTAGCTCCAGGTTTCTGTGCCCCAATTGCATGATTTTGTACTTTTTTGCATTGAAATCCAGCTGCCAAATCCTTGACCATTCTTACAACTTTTTCAAATTATCCCTCATTTTCTCCACCCCCAACCCTGTTTGTCTACTGTGTTGCAGATTTTTGTGTCATCCGTGAACAGGCATATTTTCCCATCTATCCCTTTTGCAGTGTAAATAATAAAGACATTGAAGAGGACCGGGCCTAGTACTGAGCACTGAGGTACCACGCTGGTCACATTGCCTTTCCCAGAGTGGACACCATTTGTCACCACCCTTTGACTCCTGTTGCTTAACCAACTTCTTAACCAGTTTAAACATTTTGACCCACTCCTAGATAGGCCATCTTGTTTACCAGTCTTCTATGTGGAATGGTGTCGAAGGCCTTACTAAAATCCAAGTAGGCCACATCTACTGCTCCTCCCTGATCCAATACCCTGGTCACCCAGTTCAAGAACTCGATCAGGTTTGTCTGGCAAGACCTCCCCCTGTGAAACCATGTTGCCTTGGATCCTGTAATCCACTGGTTACAAGTTATTCCAATATCCTTTCCTTGCCCCACTGGCCTCTAGGTACTCAACAATTCTTTCCTTCAGATGGAATCACTTCTGAAGGAAAGAATTATTGAGTACCTAGAGGCCAGTGGGGCACAGGACCCAAGGCAGCATGGATTCACAGTGGGAAGGTCATGTCAGATGAATCTAATCGATTTCTTTGACTGGGTGACCAAAGTAGTAGACCAGGGAGGGGCTGTGGACATGGCCTACCTAGATTTTAGCAAGACATTTGACACAATCCCACACAAAAGATTAATGAACAAATTAACCAGTCTGGGAGTGGGTCCCAGGGTGGTAGCCTGGGTAAAACATTGGCTGCACAACAGGATGCATAGGGTAATAGTAAACGGAGTCCACAGTGAAGTAAGGGAGGTACTAGTGGGGTACCGCAGGGTTTAGTACTGGGTCCGGTCCTTTTTAACATCTTTATAAGTGACATTGCAGATGGACTGGAAGGAAAAGTATGTCTCTTTGCAGACAACTCAAAGATCTGCAACAGGATTGATACACAAGGTGGGGTGGAAAGGATGAGAAGGGACTTGGTAAGGTTGGGGAATGGTTAAATGTATGTCAGCTTAGATTCAATGCAAAAAAGTGCAAAGTAATGCACCTGGGAAGCAAAAATCCAGGGGAAGAGTACACAGTGGGGGGTGAGATACTGACAACAAAAATGGAAAGGGACCTAGGGTAGTTATATCAGATGACCTATAGGTGGGCAAGAAATGTGAGAAGGCAGTAAGGAGGGTTGGGCGGATACTGGGATGCATAGGGAGAGGCATAACCATAGAAAACAGGAAATTATTATCCCTCTGCACAGACAGTTGGTGAGACCACATCTGGAGTACTGCATGCAGTTCTGGAGACCCCAGCTCCTCAAAGACATAGACAGGATGGAGGCTGTCCAGAGGAGGGCAACCACAATGGTGCAGGGTCTGCAACAGAAGACATATGAAGAGAGACTAAAGGAGCTTAATATGTATACCCTTGAGGAAAGGAGGGAGAGGTGGGACATGATAGAAACTTTGAAGTACGTCAAGGGAATCAATAAAGTCCAAAAGGATAGTATCTTTCAGAAAAAGAGATGTGCAAGAACAAGCGGCCACAATTTGAAAATAGAGGTGGGATGGCTCAGAGGTAATTTGAGGAAATATTTTTTTCATGGAGAGGGTTGTGGATGCATGGAACTGCCTTCCTGAAGAAACTGTGGAGTCAAAAACAGTGGAAGAATTCAAGAATATATGGGAAAGACATAAGGCAGTTCTAGTGAGGGGTTAGGAGGAAGTAGGCTGTTGGTTAACTAGGAACTGCTGCTTATCTATTAGGTAGGGAAATGGGCAGACTAGGTGGGCCTAGCGGTTCTTATCTGCCATCAAATTCTATGCCACGCCCACCCCATTTTAGTCCCTCCCGCGCTAGCTCCTCACTGGTCCAGCTCTAGGACCCCTTCCTGCCCATTCGCTTGTACCACCCCTGACCGCTGCCTACCTAGACTCTTCCTGTTCTAATCCTGTTCTCAATAGTGTATACTACCTGCCTACCATGCTCTCCCTTCTCTCTACTACCACCCTCCTCCTCTCCCTCTCCGCCCTTCTCCCACTCCTCTGTCCACCCAAAGCCTGTTTCCCCTCCGCCCCACAAACCTTCCAGCTGAGCCCTGCTTATTGCTACCTAGGCACCTCTCTGGGGATCTCAAGCCTGGACCGCAGGCTGCAGCCTCCAATAAAAAAATTGCCGGGAAGACGTGACGTGATGGCTGCCTGAACGGTTGCAGATTTCCCTTCTCCCGCTCCACGAGCTAATTTAAGAAGTTTGTAAGCCTGAATCGAGTGAAATTTTAAAAAAAGCCGGCTTATTTGATATTTAAGAAGCCACAAGGAGTATCACAGCAGCGAGCTATTCTCCAAATGGACCAAGAAATGTGAGATAATCCCCCTCGCCATACACCACCTACCACACCAACGTGGGACAAAACGGCTAAGTGCTCTAAGGCAACCCTAGCAGGGGCAGAGGAGGAAACCAATTCCCAGGCCGCACTTACAGAGGGGAAGTTTTGGGAAGGCATTGCTCCCTTGAAAGAGTCACTGGAATCTTTAGCAGTGTCAACACAGAGCATTACTTCTTCTGTAGATGTGTTAACCTAACGCACAACGGATAACAAAGTGAGAATTTCTTCTCTCGATGACTGGAGAGAGAGAATTGAACCTGAAATGTCACAAATGCATCATCGAATTAAGGTGATTGAAAGCAAGGTGGAAGATTTAGAAGGGAGATTGAGAAGGAATAATCTGATAGTTTTGGGGCTACCTGAAGGGGAAGAGGGTATGTCACCCATGTTGTTTGCTCAGAAGCTGTGTAACAAGCTGGCAGGCCCATCTCCTAATGGTCCAGAATATGTGATCGAGCGGGCCCACCGATCAGTAAAACCGACTCCCTCAGCAGGAGCTCCTCCACGCTTTCTAATCTTCAGGCTCCTCAACTTCAGGGATAAGCAGCATATTTTAAGCAAAACTCGGAACATTAGTGAATTGCTCTGGGAAGATAAGAGAATAAGGATCACACAAGATCTCCCAAAATCAATGAGGCAAAAGCAGAAAGAGTTCCATTCTGTAGTGGTTAAACTTATTGCTGCCGCAATTCATTTTAGAATGTGATACCCAGCCACACTGCAAGTTTACCATAATGAAGAATGGCATAGTTTCGATTCATACCTTCAGGCGGAAGAAAAGATGAAGAAACTGTATCCAGATTTATTTAAATGATGCAGCTTATAAATGTGTAGCTGGATATTGTGTACATTTCAGAATGGCATAGGGTGAAAGTAGTTATTAATGGGGGAGAGCATTCCAGTGTATCTCTGAGTGCACACTCTCATGCAATGCTTTATTGGTAACGAATCGGAGTGGATTAGGTCAATTTGTTAACTTTTGGTATATATTGTAGCTGTTAAATAATTATAGGGGGATAATAACCTTATACTACCAGATATCCAGTAATTTATTGTAACCCGATAATGTTCTTTCCTCCTCCTACAGCCCCTAGTTAACTAATACTCTGGAAGCACTACTGGGGCAAGGTAGACTTAGATGCTGCGTTTTATTGGTTAATCGCATTGCTTTTATATAAGGCATCTAAGGTAATGGATAGTTCCAATGAGCATTTTCCATCCATTTGATCAGGGTTATTTATGGTATTTCCAGAGGGGGATTGAACAAATTACTGGCTGAGGGTAACCAAATACTTACTGAATGTTTTGATGTGTTAAATAATCTAATGTTTGAGCAATCTAATCTAGGTAGAGGAAGGACCATAATTTCTACTTAGACTTAAGTTAAGTATGGGGTAAACGAGAGATGTCTGGAGTTTTTGTAGTTAGTTAGACAATGTGGGGCGGGGGAAGGGGTTTCTGGGTACATTTAAGGGAAGGATACATCACAACCTGAAACTGAATATTGTTCTGGTGATGAAACTGGAACATAAAAGAAGAAAAGTTTTATTATTTTTTTGTATGTTGTTAATCTTGGGGGTTAAGGGGCCAAAAATGATAGTTTTGGGTTTTGTTATTTTGTACAGGGGGAGGGAGTTTTGGAAGGATAAGATACCTAATCAAAGGACCAAGAAGGTAATGTTAACTGGGGCAATTTGGAGTATGAGACTTAAATATGTAAAAGGTTATGAAGTGTGTTACATGGAATATCAAGGGACTGCGTTCCCCAACTAAGAGCCACCAGATCTTAGCTCATTTACAGGCATTACAATGTCAGATTGCTTTCCTCCAGGAGACCCATCTTTTAGCATCAGAGAGCCTTCTGCTTAGGCGTTTATGGGTTGGATACAGTTATGCAGGGGGAAATTCCACTAGTCAAAGAGGAGTGGCTATTCTCCTTCAGAGGGGCCTTAATTTTCAATTAAATAAAATAATTGCAGATCCAGAGGGTTGATACCTTTTTTTGCATGGAGTTTTGGACCAAATAGAATTGACCCTAGGGTGTATATATGGTCCGAATACTCCATCTCCCGATTTTTTTGTGGGGCTAGTGAATGTGATATCCGAATTTGAGCAGTTTCCCATGATTTTTGCAGGAGATTGGAATGTTACCATAACTTCCAACTTGGATAAATCAAAAGGTTGGACTGGGAGGTTATCCTCAGTTCAATTAGCTCTCCAGGAATTCATATCCTTGGGAGGTTTATGTGACCCCTGGAGGACTTTTCACCCGAGTACTCAGAGGTACACGTTTTTTTCCTCAGTACATAAATCCCTGTCTAGGATAGACTATTTTTTAGTTAGCATTGAAATACTGAGTCATATTACAAGCACTGGCATAGCCTCTAGGGTACTGTCAGATCATTCACCGGTATGGATAACTTATAACCCCAAACCAAATTCTAAGCGTGATACAATTTGGAAGTTAAATACACAACTTCTTAAAGATCTGTGGGTCTTAGAGAAATTGCAAACCCTAATTAAAAATTTTTGGCAGTCGACTCTTGGGTCCATCTCTAGTGTGGACAAAGTATGGGGGCATTAAAATGTGCTCTCCGTGGAGAGTGCATTCGGATTGCCTCAACCCATAAGAAAAAATGGGAAGCGTTGCTAATGTCCCTTTTAGGGCAGATAGAGAAGCTGGAGGACGCTTCAGTTCGGGAACCCTCTGATCAAGGGCAAATTGAGCTCACCAAATTGAAGCATCAGTATGCTGACTTGCTGAGGGAGAAGTCCGAGTATGCCCTACTTAAGACCAGGGCAAGGTATATAGTTCAAGGGGACAAGGCTGGTCATTTCCTGGCTATGCGGCTTAAAGAACAAGAATCCTCCCGATGGGTCAAAGCCATCAGCTCACAAATTGATGGCACTTTGAAATACTCTCCAGAAGAGGTGGTTCCGGAGTTTGACAGATTTTATTCTCAACTATATTCCTCTCCCTTGAACCCCCCCCATCAAATAAGGAAATTCAAGATGATCTGGACAGGGTGACACTCCCACGCCTATCCCAGGTCCATCAAACTTTTCTGACACGGCCCATCTCACAATCTGAAATTTTATTGGTTATTCAGGTGCTAAAGTCGGACAAGTCACCGGGGCCTGACAGCTTCCCAGCTAATTTATATAAGGCTCTAGCAAGTGACTTAGCCCCCATTCTTGCTCAGGTTTTCTCTTATCTTTGTGATAAGGGCATATCAGACTTCTCATTGTTACAGGCCCTCATTGTGGTACTACCTAAGCCCAACAGACCCCCTGACAAAGTGACTAATTACCGGCCTATATCGCTAATGAATTGCGATATTAAAATTCTGGCAAAAATACTGGTGATCAGAGTAATGCAGGGATGGGAAGGACTTATAGGGCCCGAGCAGGTAGGGTTCATGACAGGGAGATTCTCTCTGGATCATTTAAGAAAATTAGAACATATTTTCTCCGTATACAGGGAATCTCGGGACCCAATGGTCCTGGTATCCCTGGATGCGGAGAAAGCCTTTGATAGGGTATATTGGAAATTTATTTTCATGACTATGGAGAAATTTGGCTTTCCCAATAGATTTATTGACTGGGTAAAAATGTTATACTCTAGTCCAAGTGCAAAGGTTTACTGTAATGGGGTCTTGTCACAAGGTTTCTATTTATATTCTGGAGCACATTTGCTGCAGCCACATCCAAAAGCAGGGCCATTCTTGATGCCCTACAGGTGGCAAGCCTTAGACAGCTAGTTTCGGAACCCACTCATGAGGCAGCAATCTTAGACCTCGTACTCTCAAACGGGGGCAGTGAGAGGATCTCAGATCTAGAAGTGGGTTGCAATCTGGGGACAAGTGACCATCAAACAGTGTGGTTCACGTTAAACTCAGCTACAGAGTCAAGCCATACAAAAGTGAGTGTACTGGTCTTTAGGTGGGCTGACCTTGGCAAGATGGGACAGTGCCTCAGAAAAGCACTAGCAAACAGGCTAAAAGGAGGTGTGGAGCAACAATGGGGAATCATCAAAACTGCCATCACAGAGGCAACAAGCCTTTGTGTGAAGCAAATAAATAAATCAAAATGAAAGAAAAAGCCACTATGGTTCTCAAAAGAGGTGGCTGTGAAAGTCAGGAAGAAAAAGATGGCATTCCGGAAGTATAAGGAAACACAGAAGGAGCAGGACAGAAAGCTGTACCAGTTAAGGCAGAAGAAGCAGGAGGGAAGTCAGAATAGCAAAGGCCCAAACTGAGGAAAAGATAGCCAACTCAGTTAAGAAGGGGAATAAAACCTTTTATAGGTACATCAGCGAGCGTAGAAAGACAAAGGGAGGGATAGTGAGGCTGAATAGAATGAACAGTGGGTGAGCAGAGGGGGACAGTGAAAAAGCAGAGATACTGAATTAATATTTCTGCTCAGTATTCACAAAAGAGGAGGGGGAAGTGCCTAATCCAATTAACAGACGCACTCTTGATAGGGGGGTTGATCCCAGTCCTTTCACAGAAGAAAGGGTTCTGCAAGAACTCCTAAAACTGAAGGTGGACAAAGCAATGGGTCCTGATGGAATTCATCCCAGAATTCTAAAAGAATTAAGGGAGGAACTAGCGAAACCACTGGCTACTCTTTTTAATAAATCATGGGAGGATGGTGTGGTACCCGAGGACTGAAGGAAGGCAGATGTGATTCCCCTTCACAAAAGTGGGACCAAGACAGAGGCAGGAAACTACAGACCTGTCAGTCTGACCTCTGTGGTAGGGAAAGTGATGGAGTCATTTCTGAAGGAAAGAATCGTTGAGTACCTAGAGGCCAGTGGAGCACAGGACCCAAGGCAGCATGAGTTCACAGTGGGAAGGTCATGTCAGATGAATCTAATAGATTTCTTTGACTGGGTGACCAAAGTAGTAGACCAGGGAGGGGCTGTGGACATGGCCTCCCTAGACTTTAGCAAGGCATTTGACACAGTCCTACACAAAAGATTAACAGTCAAATTAACCAGCCTGGGAGTGGGTCCCAGGGTGGTAGCCTAGGTAAAACATTGGCTGCGTAAGGACACAGAAGGTAATTGTAAATGGAGTCACTCTGAAGAAGAGGGGATACTAGTGGGGTACCGAGGTTTCAGTATTAGGTCCGGTCCTTTTTAATGTCTTCATCAGTGACATTGCAGAGGGACTGGAAGTAAAAGTATGCCTTTTTGCAGATGACACAAAGATCTGCAACAGGGTTGATACACAAGGAGGTGTGGAAAGGATGAAAAGGGACTTGGCAAGGTTGGAGGAATGGTCAGAGGTATGGCAGCTAGGATTCAATGCAAAGAGTGCAAATAATGCACCTGGAAACAGAACCAGGGAAGAATACACAATGGGTGGGAGGTAGTAACAACAACAAAAAAGAAGGGACCTGGGGGTAATCATATCAGATGACCTTAAGGTTAGCAAGCAATGTGGAGAAGGCAGTGGGAGGGCTGGGGGTATACTGGGATGTATAGGGAGAGGCATCAGCTGCAGAAAACAGGAAGTTGTTATCCTCTGTACAGACAGTTGGTGAGACCCCATCTGAGTACTGTGTCCACTTCTGGAGACCCCATCTCCATAGGACATAGACAGGATAGAGGTAGTCAGAGGAGGGCAACTAAAATGGTGCAGGGTCTGCAAGAGAAGCCATATGAGGAGAGACTAAAGGAGCTTAATATGTATACCCTTGAGGAAAGAAGGGAGGGGGGACATAATAGAAACTTTTAAGTACCTCAGTGGAATCAACAAAGTCCAAGAGGGTAGCATCTTTCAGAAAAAGAGACTTGCAAGAACAAGGGGACACAATATAAAGATAGAAGGAGGGCGGTTCAGGGGCAATGTGAGGAAGCATTATTTCACAGAGAGGGTAATGGATGCATGGAACAGCCTTCCTGAGGAGGTTGTGGGGTCTAAACTGTGGGAGAATTCAAGAATGCATGGACAGACATAAGGCAATTCTTGTGGGGGGTAGGAAGAAATAGGTTGTTGGTTAACTAGGATCTGCGGCCTATCCTGGTGGTAGGGAAATGGGCAGACTAGATGGGCCAAGCAGTCCTTATCTGCCGTCAAAGTCTATGTTTCTATGTTTCTATGTTTCTATGACTCGTCAAGGCTGCCCGTTATCCCCATACTTGTTTAATATCTACCTTGAGCCCCTAATCAGATCTCTGAATTCATCACCACAAGTGCATGGAATAGTACTAGGCCCTCTGGAGGCTAAAGTTTCAGCATATGCCGATGACCTTTTACTCCATATCTCTCATCCAGCTATTTCATTACCAACTGCCTTACAAATCATCTCCCATTTTGGAAGGATCTCAAATTACAAATTAAACTTGGATAAAACCACCTTAATGCCCTTAAATCATGGTGTAGTTCCAACAGACTATGCACATTTAGGAATAAAGAAATCAAATAAACTAGTATATTTAGGTATAATCCTTTCACCAAGTATACTACTGAGGAAGAAGTGGAATTTGGAGAACTTACTGTAGTGTCAACTATTGAAAGGGATTTTAATAGATGGAGGCTACTCTCGATGACAATGCAGGCCAGGATTAGTGTGGTTAAAATGAATATTCTTCCCTGAATTTTTTATCCCATACATATGTTCAATCTGTTTATTTCCCTGGCATGGTTTCAAAAACTTCATGGATTAATATTGCATTTTATATGGCTAGGGAAGAGGCCCCACTGTTCATATACAAAAATGGGGGCTCCAAAACACTTGGAGGGTCTTAAATTACCAAATTTTTATTTATACTATTTGCCAGTCATATATCTAAGTATGCTTGATGGACCATAGACCCAGGGGAAGCAAACCCTTCACAGTATACGCCTGTTTGGCTGCAGGTAGAAAAACATCTGATTAGGGAAGTGGGACTCTCATTAGAATCTATGTTCTTTATCTCTGTAAATAGATTACCATACCAATTAAAGTCTTCAGTTATAAGGGTCTCGATCAGGGTACATGGGCAATTATGTAAGTCCATGAGATGTGAGAATACAAAAGATATATCTCAGCCGCTAAGTGGGAACTCTGACTTTAAACTTCAAGGTGTACCTACTTGGGATCCAGGAATGTCAGGAAGATATGTTGTAGACCTCTTGCAAGAAGGGCGGATAGTCAAAAGCCCTCAACTGTTATCGATTATGGGACTTCCAAATACCAAAATTTTTAAGATATATCAGATTCGTCATAAGTTAATGGAATGGTTTGGTAACCAAATTTGGGATGTTAATCAAAAGGAATTTCTCTCTCAGATGCAAGGTTTTGCCAGATTATCCCACTCGGTGTCAAAATTGGTAAACTTTATATTCCCTTATATATACCCTACAATCTCTGGAGTATCCCAATATTGGGAAACTACGCTCCCTGGGCCCTCTAGAGAATGGGTTGGTATATGGGCAGATTTGCACCGATATTCTGCAAATGACAAATTGCGTCTTACTCAGTTTTATATCCTCCGCAATATATTTCTAACCCCAAAGCATCTGTTTAAAATCGGTAGACTTCCCTCACCACAGTGTTCGAGATGCTCCTCTGCTGAAGGCTCTGTATTCCATATCCTATGGGAATGCAGTAAAATAATTCCATTATGGGGAAAGATCAAAGCCAAAATTAATCCCCTATTAGGTTCAGCTGAGCTCTTTTCTCCTGAAATATGCATAGTAGGGGATTACTCTACGATTGCTATCAGGGAGAGAAAATTCCATATTTCCTTAATATCCCTTGTGGTTAAAAGGCTGGTGTTACGTCACTGGCTGGATCAGGAAGAAATCTCGTATTCAGAATGGTTACAAGAAATGTTATACAATTTAAGGATTGAAAAAATAATTGCTACTCTTAGTGATCGACCTAATAGATATGCTGAAAGGTGGGCCAAACTGGAGACATTGCTAACAGTGTAATGGCTTGTCTTGCTAACGTCACTAAAGGACTGTATAACTTATTAATATTAAGGTAGTATGAAGGTTATGTGATCATACTTAGTAGTTAATTGCATACATACTAGACAAAGCCTTCTCATACTGTCCTGGTACTGAATTTATTTTACTGGGATTAGGTATCTTAGGGGAGGGATGGTTAGTAAGGAGGGAGGAATGTGAGGAAAGATATATATATATATGTTTGTTTGTTTATATGCTTGCTTGTGCAGATATGAGATGTCTAATTGCACATGTCATGTACGGTGTAATCTCTGTGCAAGTGAATATAATAAAACTTACTAAATTTAAAAAAAAAATTAAAATAATTGCCACTTGCAGACGGGTCGCCAACACCGGCATACCTTGCTACCTCCGTGTTGAACTATCACATCCACACCATGGCATGCCCCTGACACAAAAGAAAACATAAGCTCTCTCTCAGGGAACTACATCTCTGCACCCTGAAGCTTCTGCTGCTGCTCCTGCTGTTATCGGGAAATGTCCACCCGAACCCTGGCCCATACACCAGCAAGGTCTCGCTCAAACACAATTCGTCCGGCACTCTTTCTATCATGTGCCTGAATATCTGCAGCCTACTCCACAAGATCGATTCCCTGCAAGCCTTTGCTAGCCAACATAATCCTGACATCTTGGCAGTTGTTGAAACCTGGCTCACCCCCCTAGTTCCTGACCAGGCAATTGCCATCTCAGGATACAATGTCTTTAGGCTCGATCGCAAATCAAAAAGAGGGGGAGGTTATGCCATGTACCTGAAAGACACTATCCTGGGCCACCAAACTGAACCAGCCCTTGCGACCTGCCCTGCGCAGATTCTCCACATCAGGATCCTACTAGGCACCTATAACAAGGCGCTCACAGTTGTTACGGTATATATTCCTCCAAAGGAACAGGTTTCAGGCCTAAACACCGTCTTGGACCTTGTCAGATCACAACCACCTGACTCTGAAACCATCCAGCTGGGAGACTTCAACATCAACTGGCTCTCAGCTGAGATGGGTACTTTCAAAGACTCTGTCCTATCGGCCAACCTAACATAGATGCTGCACTCCCCAACCAGAAAGAACTATAAAACAGGGACCAGAACCCCGCTCAACTGGATTCTAACTAGCCACTCTTCTAGGATCTCAAACTCTGCCATCCTTCCTGATTCACTCAGTGATCACTCTCCCATCAGCTGTACCTGGTCTAACAAATTCCACAACCCCCCCCCCAAAATCATCTACAGAAGAGTCCTCCCCCGTGGCCAGTTAACTCACCTCAAAGCCCACCTCCTCCAACAAGACTGGACTCCTATCTTCCTGGCATCAGATACAAACCTGGCTCTGGACCACTTCATCCACATCTTTAATAAAGCCTGTAACCTATTTGCACCCCTAAAGAAGCGCAAAGCTAAAACCCTCTGCAACCTGTGCATAACCGGAGACCTCCTCAAAAAGCTAAAATCCAGGGACTACCTCTGGGAGCTTGCTAGATCCACCAGGAAACAAGGCAACATCCAAAATTATAAACGAGCACCCAACAACTGCACAAAAACCATCCGGCCCCAGAAATCTGACTACTACAAGAAAGTACTCACTGACTCCAGGAGTAATGGGAGAGACGTTTGGAACAATCTAAATGAAATCTCTGGGAAGAAATCTAAATCCACGCCAGCCATGCTAAAGGTAAATGGCAATACCACACTTGACCCAAAAACCATCTCTGATACTTTCCACACCACTTTCACTGATCTTAGCAGTGTCCTTCTCCCTAACTTCTTTAATGATGATGATGATCCCGAAACCCCCAAATCCTCAACTCTAGGCAATCACCCTCCCTTCTACTTTAAAGTAGTCCATAAGAACGTTGTTTGTAAGTGCATTACCAAAGCCATCAGCAAATCCAGATCTAGCAATGATACACTTGTCCTCAAGCTCCTGGCCCTCACCCTAGAAGAGGTGCTGGGGCCTCTTACCAAGATGTTTAACCTCTCCCTCTCACTCAACCAATTCCCAGAAAAATGGAAGTCAGCCACTGTCACCCCAATCCACAAAAGTGGTGACAAGATTGATCATGGGAATTACCATCCAATCTCAATCCTGCCACCCCTCTCAAAGGCCCTGGAATGCATAGTATTGGATCAGCTTACTGAATACCTGGACAAGCACAACATCCTCTGCAGGCAACAACATGGTTTCTGGAAAGGCCATAGCACTGCTTCCACATTACTTGAAGTCACTGGAGCAATCCACAGCTCCCTGGACAAAGGTAATCTCACTGGCGCAATCTTTACTGACCTAACCAAGGCTTTTAATACTGTCCACCACTGCTTTCTTCTTGCCCAGCTTCAAAATGCTGGGATCTCCCTCGATTCTATATCATGGTTCAGAAGCTACCTTGCAAATAGGACGCAATGTGTAAAAATTGCGGATGTGCTCTCTGAAGCCAAACATGTCTGCTCCGGTGTCCCTCAGGGATCCATCCTGGGACCACTCCTCTTCAGCCTGTTTCTAAATACACTGCCAGCCTCCTGCTCCCAACAAATCATACTCTATGCCGATGACACGGTAATTCTAGCCTCACAACAGGACCCCAACCAGCTGCAAAGCAACCTCCAGCATTGCTTCTATACTATTGAGAACTGGTTCATTCAACACAAACTGATCCTCAATCAGAAAAAAATTAAGACCATGATCTTCAGTGGCTCCCATAATAAACATAAACTCCATCACCTCTCCATATTTACCAGCCAAGGCAGCCTATTAGAACAAGTCCAAACTTTTAAATACCTTGGGATCACCCTTGACCCGTACCTCTCCTACACTGACCACATCAACAACATTGCCAGAGCTGCCAACTCCAGACTAGGCCTGCTGTTCCACCTCAGGAGACACCTTCCCCCTGCAGCCCTGGCTGCTGCCGTCCAGTGCACTATCATTGCCACCATTGACTATAGTCTCATCATCTATGCCTCAGCTATGGTTACTGCACTCAAACGGGTAACCGCCTCCCTCAACAAGGCTTGTCAGCTAATCACTGGTGCTCAACGTAATACACACACCTGTGACCTCTACTCCCAAACCAGCTGGCTGCAACTTGACAAGCACATTAAATACCAAACCTGCATAGTGACTAAGAAAATTCAGATGGGCCTTGCCCCACCTGGTGTTGCTACTCTCCTACAACCTAAGAAAAGCAGCCGGTGCACCCGGGGGACCAAACTACAGCAGTTCCAAATCCCTTACTGCCGCACAACCCAAGGTCAAAGAGCTTTTGCCTACTGGGTCGCCAACTGGCTAAATGGACTCTCTAGTGATATCACCACTGCTCCCATGCTTGGTGCCTTCAAAATCAGGCTCTGCCACTCTCTCATTGCCACCAGCACATGTGACTGTAAGGTCTAGCTATGAAAGCACCACAGAGTGGCCTACCGGATTATGAACAGATCCCTTCATCGTGGCTCTCCTTGCTCTGTCTACATCCACAAGAGCCTCAGCCTCCTAGCACTTGCTGACATCACCCTGCCCAACTACTGCACTTATAGTTTGTTCTCCGACAATGCCCTCAGGCTGCATCCCCCCCTCCCTCCACCACCACCCCTCCTTTTCCTCCCTCTGCCTCTCCTAATCTTCCTTGTTGCCCCTCACCTTTCCCCACCCCACCCCACCTCCTCTATCTCTTTCTCTTCTTTTCACTTCTTTCCTCCTCCCTTCATTAATGGTGGCCCGCCAAGTGAACTTCGGCACCTTGGTAGGGTAAGCATCGATAAGGTCTAAATGCCCAAAAGAAAGAAAGATTGCCCGTGGGTAGTTCAGCTGTTTGGTTGAAATGGTTTGGTTTACTTTGCACGGGCCAGCTATGGCAAGTAGGGCCTGTGGTGTGGCTTGGAAGTGACAACCTTGCCATTGAGGGCATAATAATGGCAGTGTTACCCCCTATTCCCCAGGTTGTGAGGCCACCGTAGAGTTGTGATCCATGTTATGAGCCGCTTATGGAGGCAGGAAAAATCCATTTTGAGGAGTGTTGTTTGGGACCCAAGTGCAGTGGCAGTTCATTAGGTGATGTGATGAATCACTGGAAGAGGTCTTCTGATGAGTCAGTTCAGAGGTTGGAATTTCTGCATGAGTGGAGCGTGCTGGTTAAGACTGGAACAGGTCCAGGGCACCCACAACCCCAGAACAAGGCCCAGCCAACAGTCAAGGCATCAGCGATTGGATGTCTGAAAGGATTCAGATGGTGTGGTTCTTGCTATAAGAACATCAGGTGAAAAGTATGCACCATTAAGAAATAGCCCCTGGGTGGAGAAGGTATAAGATCAGGCTGGTGGAAATGAATAGAAGAAAGTGTGAAGGTTTGGGACAGTAGAAATGTCTTGTGCTGTCATAAGACAGAGTGAAGGTATAGGAATGGAATACCCTGAAGACAGAGCAAAGGGAAAGGAATGTAATTGCTGCAGAGAGAAAGAGAAAGGGCTGAGACATGAGTCAGTGAAGTATTCCTGTGTCAAGCTACCTTATTTTGAAGCCTTTCCGGCCCTAGAAAATGCTGCCAGGAATTCTAGCCTTTTCAGCTGAAGGGAGATCTGTATGAAATAAATAAGTCTGTCAGCACAAGAGACTGTTGCAGTAGATATCCCAGCTGTGTCTGAGAAAAGAAACCCACCCTGAGTATCCCCTGATCCATGGAGTAGCTGTTACTGTTTTTTCCAAGTTTAATTAAATTGTTTTGCATTTTGATTCTGGAGTGGACAATGAACTTACTTAAAATGACTGTGCATTCCTGTCTTCCTAACGAATATTGCCCCTACAGGTAAGGAGAACAGTAAGAATGGAGCATGCTTCCCTAAGTTTTGTGACCTCCAGTCACTAAGATCCAATAACCCAAGTAACAAGTTATTTTTTCTTCAAATGCTTTGGACTGAGGTTGCTTGTTTGTGAAGTGGCCCTCTCCCATTTATTACCACCTGGATACCTGTAGACAGGGAGGGGGGCCTACATCTGTTTCTGCCCTTGTCCTGTATCTTTAGCCCATCACCTATCCCTTCTTCAGTAAATATTCAACAAAAGTATTTGTTCAGTATGTCAGCATTCTTTTGGGCCTCCTCCTTGCAACCCCCTTCTTCCCCTTTTTTCCTTACCATTCCCCTTTGGTCATCCTTTTCTCGCTTATGTACCTAAAGAAAGTTTAATCCCCTTCTTTTACTGACTGGGCAATATTCTCCTCTATTTGTGCCTTTGTATGTCTATCTGCCTTCCAGGCCTCCCTTTGTCTCTCCTGGTAGTTTTCCCTATCCTCCACCTTCTGCGTATTTTTATACTTTCTAAATGCTACTTTTTTTGCTCTTACTTTTCTGCTAAGTCTTTTGAGAACCTCTTTTTTCCATTGCCTTGTTAATATGCCTGACACAGAAATTTGTTGCTTTTTCAATACACCACTTTAATTTTGCCAGTAGTTCCTTGATTCCCCTCAGATCCTCTATCCCTACCTGGGCACCCCTGAGGCATTTTCCCATATTACTGAAATCAGCCCTCCTGAAGTTCAAGAACCTTGTCTTAGTGCGGCTCAGTTCTGGCCCACTCCTTATACTGAACCACACTGTACCATGATCGCTGGACCCCAGGTTGTCACCCACCATGATGTCAGCAACGCTCCCCTTGTTTGTCAGTACTAGGTCCAGTATCACCCCCATGCTCCCATGAGTGAGCTTCTTAGCTAGTTGCCTGAGGAATGCCCCTTGCAGGCAGTCCAGGATGTCCCTACTTCTGGCTGCTGCTGTAGCTGCTAGGCTCCAATCCACATCTAGCAGACTGAAGTCCCCCACCAGCAACACTTTCCCCTTGCATACCATTATTTGGATGGCTTCCATCATGTCCTTATCCACCTCTTCACCATATGCTGGAGGTCTGTAGATCAGGCCTATGCAAATAGTGGCACCCTTATGTGTTTCCAGGGTGACCCACAGTACCTCAGCTCCTCCCTGCTCTCCTTGTACTTCCATGGCATTTATTTTGTCCCTAACATAAGCCACTTCTCCCCCTTTTTTACCTACCTTGTTTTTTCTGAACAGAGTATACCCTGGTATGGCCACATCCCAATCTTGGTTTTCAAAGCACCAGGACTCAGTACTTGCAACCATATCCAGGTCTGCTTCTGCCATGGTGGCCTCTAGGTCTGCAATCTTATTGCCTAGATTTCGAGTGTTTGCACACATGGCTCTCCAGATTCTGCTGCCAACCGCCTCTTGTTTCACTTTTGCCACCCTTTCTTTCTTCCACTGTCAAGCTCATTGATACTCTTGCATTCTATCCCCAGGATTCCTTTGTTATATGATTCTTTTTGGGGTTTAATCTCCTCAGGACTTCCCTTGCTGACCTCATTTGTCTGTGGAAGGGACAGTTTTTGTCTCGCTTCATCTTTCTAACTCTCCCCTTGGCTAGTTTAAATGCTGGCCGATGTAACATTCAAACCGTTCACTGAGGACCACGGATTATCTCATGCTGCCTGGTGGCTTCTGCTGTGTGGTTTATGCTAATAACCAACCAAGGGCAGAGTTGTTAGCCCTAATTTAGCATAATCCGTGTGGTGGAAGCTGCCCCGGCGGCTATGCTGGATGGCCATGGGCTGCTGTGGAGAGATTATGCACGTGTGGCTTTTATGAAATAAACCTCACAGACCAGCAGGTAGATAAAACATTGCTTTAATGCTAGAAGCTCCAGTGGGACATTTCTGCAGCATCTGCTGCACTTTGTAGGTTTGCTGGAGTTTCCCTTTATGCTCCCTGTCTATGCCTTCCTTTTGACTCCTAAGGCCTACAGACCACCCCAAACCCACCTTCTTGCCCTCTCTTGATTTGAGCTATACCCATGATGACTCTTTCTCTGCCTTCTCACTCTCTGTCATATCCCTGGTTGCCTTCATGATCATCATGAAGGCACTCTTTGCAGACTTTGCAGACTGTGTAAGAGGCCTTTCAGCACCATGCATTCTTGCTTAAAGTTGAACCAGCATAACATGTGGTGATTCGCATATAAAGCTTTGCATTACGGGGGTAAATGTGATTTTATATTTCATGATCATTATGATAGTTATGTGTTTCGGCAGTGTTACAAATATAGATAGAGTACAGTAGACATACTGTTCTATGAGCCAATCACGTGTGCTAATATAACTTTTTGTCTACATTATGTACTTATAAATATATAGTAACTTAAATAACTTTAATCATTTAGATGTGTATGTGAACTGCAGACTTCTTGTAGCTAGCAGTAAAATGCTGATTGCATAAGATATTATTGCACCCTGTTGCTGCTGTGCTGAGTGGCTACTTTTAAGAGTCTCAGAATTAAATTAAATTAAATGGCAATGGGCCTTTGGTATTCAGCCAAGTTTAGTCCCTGAAAGTAGCAACATTAAAGAAAGTCAGGCCACATGTAAACACAGCCTGCCCTCTTCAGCTATCTTATATTTGTATGCAGAGGGTGTCAGTGTGTCCGCTGTGGATGGTGATAAAGTGCATTTTTCTGCTTGGGTGGCCAGCCCTTTCATTTTTACAAGTGACAAAATAAAAATCTGCTGAAGAGTGAACATGCTGCTTTCACTGTGTCATCTCAGCCCTGCGGGTCATTTTATTATAAAAATGTAAAAATCCAGTCAATTTTATTTAATCAGCTGAAAAGGAAAAGTGTTTCCAGGTCATTAATCAAGTGCTCCTTCTCCATGGGACTTGTCTATTCAGAAACTGCCATCTGAATCATTAATAAAGCTGAAAAGATTTTTCCCCAGAGGGATTTTCGGAAACCTAGATGTTATAATCAAAATGAAATAAAGTCATTTGGGACAGCAAATATAACTTCACAAACCCATCAACATTACAGGTTGTGCACTGAAAGTTGATGCTTCTGCAAAGTCCAGCTACATTCACAAAATGGGCTGGTGTCCGAGTATAATATTTCACAAAAAATTCTAGAACTGAAGGTGATATTGCAGCAATGCTTGACTTGATTGATGCCATAAATGTTTTTAGCAAAAGTGGAAAAACTGTAACTGCTGACTATTCCAAAATTATGGGGTACTGAATTAAGAGAAGCCTGTGAGCTGCATTGATTACAGTGGGGCCCTGTTGTGAATTACTGTGATTAACCATGTGGTGCGCTGTGGTACTGTGTAGGCTGCTGTAAAATGTAGCATGTACTGAAATATGTTAGCTAAGGTTTAATAAAATTCAGATATTTTGGAAAAGAAATGGTGTGAACAATTGTCAATTACTGTTGGGCTCATTATTATTTTTTAAAACTTGTATATTACATTTCAGTGCCAGATATCACCCAGACAACTCATTCCAGCATTGAAATGTTGCTGTTTATTTTTAGTATGTAGGAAAGATGGGATTCATTTAATTTCACAAGTACTGGAGCACATGTAGTACAATACTGTATATATGCAGTCTGTAGCATTGTGAATTTGGTTTTCAACTACTGCATATTACTTTTGTATAATAACTGGTCAGCTATTTTTCCTCTATAAAGTACACAATTAATCATGGGGCTTAATGTTCATCTGCCACCCCTGTAAGAACACTCAGAAGAATGTTGTTGATAACAAAATGTTGCATTGTCTGGTAGTGTCATGTGATTCCAGAGGTAGTTTGGGAAACCCCTCAGTCTGAGGTAGAACTTCATGGCGTGCAAATGTCTCCTGTGATGAATCAAGAGTATTCTTATATTTTTTGTGTCTGAATCAATTATTCACATGGTCCAGCAAGACGATGTCTGCCACAGCAGCAAGAGATGGGCATAGCAGACCTGAAGGGAAGATAAGGGTCCTAGTAGCAGATAGTTCCACCATGGCAGGGCACCAGTGGAAGTGCACCAACCAGGTCATTACAGCATCAAGCTGAAATTTTGCCAACCTCGCATTTTGTGGGGGGCTGGGCCCTCCACACCCCCCACTTACTAATGATTGCAACTCAAAGGGGGAGGCAGACTTTGGAAGGGGGAGGCAAATCCAAAATTCACCACTGTAATGACCCAGTGCACTACGACCGGTGCCCTAATGCCATGTAAGGGTGGTAGACCAACACCAAAATGCCACACATGGTGGAGAATGTGGCACTTAAGAACATAAGAACATAAGAACATAAGAAAAATGATGGCAGAAGGGTACCTATTGATCCATCTAGTCTGCCCTTTTGCTGCCCCCTTCCTCGCTAATTATTTTCCTGTTTCCACAGCACCTGTCCCATGCTAATCTGAAATCTCTAACTGTCTTAGACTATACTACTTATTGTGGTAGACTATTCCAGGGGTGCACCACCTGCTCCATGAAGAAGAACTTCCTTGTGTTGCCTTTGAATCTATCTCCCTTGAGCCACATGCAGTGCCTTCTGGTGTATGCAGTATTGTTTACATGGAAGAGGTCTTCCCTCTGTACCGAGATTATTCCCTTTAATTATTTAAAGATTTCTATCTTATCTCCTCTGTCCCTACTTTGTTCCAGTGAGTATAACTACAGTTGTTTTAGTCTGCTTTTGTGCAGCTTGTGATGCAGATCCTGCACTATCTTTGTAGCCCTCCTTTGTACTGGCTCTAGGTGGTTTATGTCCTTTTTCAAGTAAGGTCTCCAAAACTGTGCACAGTACTCCAAATATGGCCTCACCAGGGACCTGCACAGTGGGATTATTACTTCTGTTTTCTACTTGTGATGCCCCTGCCTATACATCCCAGGATGCTCTTGATTTTATGAGCTGCCCTTCTCCTGCCCTGACCCTATCTTGCCTGCTTGCACTGACACACTATCACTATGTGTGTCACTGGGTACCTAGTTATCCACCCTAGTGTAGCACCTAGAAGCTCTGAACCCTAGGCACCTGCACCACAGCCCTGGATGCAGAAACATCAATAATAAATATCCTCTGCTTTATATAGCAGCCCTCCTGCACTAATGAAAAATAAAAGTGGGACTTTGCTAGGCCTGTTTTAACATAACTGAACTGCCTTTTATTGCTTTTATCAGGCTCAGGTCCTACCTCAGCATATCAGCAATTGCAACCCCCCATCACAGCACTCACCTCGTGGCAGCAGCCTACATCAAACTCCCTGCCAGCTTCAAACTGTTCCACCACTGCTACTATATTTCTGCACCTCCCTGAACTGTGCCTCTGACAGGCTTCATTGATAAAGACCCACTTCAACATTCAAGACACTTGGGCTGTGGCTCCATAATGTTGAATCCTGCCACCTCAGCTGTTACTCACTAACAATCTGCTCCCTCCAAAGAAAAAAAGTGTTTGTCTGGTACAGAGCCTTCTCCCTGCCTGCACTCAGGGAGACTCCAGACCACAGCACAGAGACTGCCATTAAATGAAACTCACCGTTCCCCTACCACCTGCCATTGCACTACTACAGCTCCACTTCTTCCTCCTCCTCCTCCTCCTCCTCCTTCTGTGCTTGCCACTTTGTCCTTTACTGTCCCCCTGTACAGCAGCTTCAATATAGCCTCTGCAGCCAGCACAGCCAAACAACCTGATGACTACATCAGGGACCATTTACTTCAGGAGGCCCTACACTTGCTGGCCTCACACACAGCAGCCAACACCACACAGTAACCCGACGAAATGTACTACTTTGCACCCCTCTGCCCTCCTTCCTATGTGGCTCCTGCTCCTCTCTACTGTTGCTAAACTCTGCGCTCTCCCTGACACACAACACTGGTTCTGCCACACGGAGTCTCTGCTTCCTGCTCACTGCTCAGTCATGCTACAGAAGAGCTATACAAAAAAAAAAAAACTCAGACAACTGATTACAATAAAAAGAGATACAGGACTTATCAGAGCAGTCAAGAAACTAAGCAGGGCAATACAATAAATAAAGTGGGGCATGAAAATAAGCAGAGGACAAATGGTAGCCCAAGAAGTCAAATCCCTGCAAGAATTTTAAAAAAGTACTTTAAACAAATGGAGGATAGCTGGGCATACCAATACACAGGACAATGAAATAAATAATTACAAAGGGTGGTGTGGGACCCCGAGCAAAGGCTACAGGACAAAAAAATAAAAAAATGGACCAACATAATATACAAATCAGGAACCATTGACTATAATAAAAATAGGGCCACTCACTCAAAACAGCGCCTGCCATTTTGCCTTTCCAGCTTAGGGATGCACAGGAGTCGCCATTTCAAAATGGAGGATCAGTTACAGACAGCCTGGTGGCAAACAGCAGCCATCTTTATTGGGGCATACATTGCAAAACAGGAAGTGTACCACTAAATCCGATGGCAGTCATCTTGAAAGGGGCAAATTAGACAGAAAACTCCCAGCTCCATGTCAGAGTTCAGGTGGCCATCTTTGTTAGGTGCACCAGCTTGTTCAAAAGGCCTTCATTCCAGAGGATTCAATGGCAACCATCTTTGTTAAGGGAAACCCATTTTGAAATGACTGGACACTGATACAAAAGCCTTTTTGCAAATAATTCTTTATTTCAATAACAGAAAAACAAGGATCTGAACAATAATTATTACATATATCACTAGATGGGATTTGCTCACAAATAATTGTACTTTGTCTATTACAATTTTTTATCCATGGAACTCCATCTGTTCTAAGGAAGGCATGCCTGTTTGGGATTGCTAGATCAGCCTGGTTATCTTAATTGTTAGTGGAATCCCCACTTCTGCTGTTGCTGTGGGAGTGGACATTTATTGGAGCAATCTTCTTTTAGCCTTTGATTTTGTTTCAGTTGCAGCACCTGGGTATGGCAGCATCCAGGAGTCCTCTTCAGTGGCTGGCAGCGTGAAGGAGTCTGGGTTAGCAGTGGCACTGGAGGGCTGGTGTCTATATGGTCGTCTGTCTGTTAGGGAAGGTCCTGCTCCATAGGCTGTCTGTAGAGGGATCCTGGTATTGAAGGCCAGTATTGTCTGTTGTGTACCATCACATCCTTAAGAGTGCTCAGTGTGATTGAGACTCCATTATGCTGAATCTGGAGCTGAGCAGGGTATTGGAGTTAAAAAGGTATTCTCTGCTGATGTAGTATCCTTCTGCAACTGAGTGTGTTTTGTGCTTGTTAGACAGGTTGCATGAGAAGTCCTGGAAGATGACTAGAAGATGATACTTTTGTGGCCCTGCCACTCCAGAGACCCAATTACTCAAGTCCTGCTCAAAATATGTTCTTTAACCTGAAATCTCAAACATTCTTCCAGAAAGGGACATGGTTTGTCTCCGTCTAGGTGGAGGAGCAAGTGAGTGGTGGGCCACTCGGTATCAAAGCAGGTATTACTTCGGAGCTTCAGCAGGCTTGGGAGTGCATGACACAGAAATCCAGTTGTGTCCAGTAATTCAACCTGTCAGGGAAGCCTACAAACCTTAGATTGTTTCGGTGACTCTGATTTTTGAGGCTGTCAACTTTGTCTTGCAGTTGGTGTATATAATCTTTTTCTGATCCCTGAGTTGTGCTGAAAGATCATGGCAGTGCCATTTATTAGCAAGGCTGATTCTCTGTAATAGCTAGACTGCCACATATCTTTCTGATAGCCATAGAGTTCATATTGGCTTCTAGCTTCAATGTCTGGAACTCCGTAGTGTACATTGTAAACACCTATTGAGTATACTAAGACATAGAGATGCAGCGAATTTAAATTCTGCTGGCGAAGTGAACACGAAGTGGGCACTTCATGTTGCCAATCTGCTACGATGAGTGGGCAATGCAAAGTGCTCACTCTGCCTTGTCATTACCACTTTGCGTTAAGGCGGAATGGCAATGTGAAGTAAGGCGAAGTCATTGTTTTTAATGGACTTTGAGTTCCTCATTATGATTCCAAGTGATCCATTTGGTGTTTCAGATTTGGCAGCCCCCTACAATTACATGGCTTGTGTACTGTAAGTCACATGCTCTTTAACTAGGCAGGAAGAAAGTGAGTCATACAAGCAGACACTTTTACTTTCTCCTGTGCAGATGGAGAGAGAGTAGTGTGTTTTGTGACTGCTGATACTTTGAGATCAGAGCGAGGAGGAGATTTAAACTTTGATTTAGACCCAACAGCTTTTTAAAAGCTACAATTTTTTTGTCTTTTCTGTACTCTTTTTTACTTAATTTGTTCTTTCTGTAAATTTTATTTTTCTTACCTTTATAAGTAGTTAGTTGGTTGTCTGTATGACTGTGTGTGTGTGTGTGTGTGTGTGTTGCGTGACAGTGTGAGTAGTAATTGCTCAGACTGAAGGAGCTCAGTAGGAGAGATGGACCAGGGTGAGGGAATGTCTGGGGCGGGGGCAGCTCTGGGACAGAGTGGTAGTGGTAAGCATCGTACCGTGCGTATGTGTGGAGGGCATGGGCACCCATCCCTGTTGGACCGCTCGATACTTGTGAGTGTCCCTCCCCCCGGAAGCAGGACTAGCACTGCCTCCTGTTCTGACTCTGAGGCAGTTGAACCACCACCATCAAGTCCAGGTTCTCTGGAGCAGGATGTGCCTATTCCCTGGGCCCAGGTTTGGATCCCATCCCTGTTCAGCACTGTGACCTGCCAGCTGCCAGTTCATCTGGCCATCCCCTGCCTGTGCCTGGTCCTCCCCACACCTCCATTGTTTGGCAGTTTTTTTACTGTGTGGGGGGGCAGCAGTGTGGTCAAGTGCCACCTATGTGAGGTGGAGATGCGCCGTGGCCCACGGGGGACTCACCTGGGGACTGAAGGCCAATGCACCCATATGCTCAATCACCAGCAGTTGGCGTGGAAGGCTGCCACAGAACGGACCATGCCTGCACCTGCTGGCCATTCTGTGACAGAGGGTGCAGCTATGCATTGTGGCATCCCCTAGAAGAAGAGGGCCACAGCAGCACCTGCTGGTCTACCAGCACCCCACCACCACCACCACCAGCAGGTCAGCCTGTAGAATGTGTGGACCCCAGAGAACTGCGAGTAACATAGGCTGACTTGGCAGTTTTCTGGAGTACTGTCGAGGAGAACAACAAGAGGGTGAGTGCTGTGGAGCAGTGGCTGGATCACACAGAGGGACATCAGCTGCAAATTATGTCCATGCTGGAACTACTGCTGGATCACCATGGGACCCCACATTATGTTTTTTTTTTCCTCACACCATGTGCCTCCCCACACCTTCCTTGCTGTGTTATAAAATGTATTCCTCCACCATCCTTGACTCTTGTGTGTAATTATGCCCTTTTTTTTGTTGTCTTCCATATGTGTGACACTTTGTATTCTGAGCAGTGCAAGTATACTGTGCTAAACTGCATGTGTGAAGTCAGTCTTCTTTCCAGTCAGCGTATGTACTGCAGACACTGTCCAACTCCCTGACTTAAAAACATTTATTAATGAGTACAATGGAGGGATGGTGAAGCCTGGAGAGATACTGAAAAACAGGCTTACAATACAACCAAGTAACTAATAAAAAAATTAATGTTGTGATTTGTGACGTGATCATAAATCGTGATTTGTGACTGCATTTGTGACCGTGATGATGAAGAAACATGAATGCCTATGGCTGTACTTCCCCGGATCCCAATGAAGTGTGGCACAAAACTCCCCCGACTTGAAAACAAACGTTAATGAGTACAATGGTGGAGTGGTGAAGCATGGAGAGATACTACAAAACAGGCTTACAATACATCCAAGTAACTATTAAAAAAATTAATGTTGTGATTCGTGATGTGATCGTAAATTGTGATTTGTGACTGCATTTGTGACCGTGATGATGAAGAATGTGATTTGTATCACAAGTGACTCGTGATGATGGTCCTGACTTAAAAACGCATATTAATGAGCACAATGTTCATGCAGAATTATGGACCACACCTGTCCATTACTCAGAAGGGAAGCCAAAGAAACAACTGTGACTTAAGTTAGAGATGGAGATTGGACCCTAAAGAGATGCAAATGCACAGACAGATTAAGATTGCGCTGCGCACTGAAGAGATGCAGATGCAAAGGCACAACACCTAACCAGTGCTCACCATCATAAAGTCAAAGCTGGAAAAGAATACCTTTGTCGGTTGGGGTGGGCCGCGGAGGGGGGGGCAGTGTACTGCACTGCTGCAGTAACAGTCACTACTACTAGTACCAGTAAAGATACCACAAAGAAGTACAAAAATTACACAGCTGCAGTGGATAGCAGGTTTACATTGCTGAAATGATGTGGCACAATAAAAGATGTCTGATTTGATGACAAGTGTCACACACATACTCACACACACACACATTAAGTAATGCTTAGCAAATTGAAAACTTTAGTAATATAACCACATATTTTAAACAAACTAAAATTATGCACTGCTGCACCACAACAATCAGCAAAAAAATGGCAAGAATTCTTGAAAATATTACTGTGTACATTAACACAGTTATACAAGAAAAATATCACTAAAACAGAAAGCACTGTCTTTTTCTCCAAGTTAAGCTATCTACATCACAGATACGCCCCTTCCCCAAAGCACACTTCCACTGTCTCTCAGTACACAGACTGAATGTTGTACATTAACATTCAAAATCCACACACAAACAATAAATGCTTGATGATATGAGCAAAGGAGGGTTTCCTATAATCGATGAACTAAAGTTTCAGCAAAAAAATGAATTAATAAAGGCTTTTTTAACAGCTTTTAGAAGGATTGAATCACAGAGAGGTCTCAGAGCAGATTGTCTCCTACAGCTTCATACACATACTACCCCAAACTGAGGCTGTGCAGAACAATCTAGAGCCCATGTGACCTGAAATCCCAGGAATCACTGCAGAATTCACCTTTGGAGCTTAAAAACAAGGCAAAGTGAGGCAAAGTACATTGTTGTCAATGTACTTCGCCTTAAGAGTTGGAGTAGTAGTTTGGAAAGGCGAATGTAAAGTCATTGTTTTCAATGGACTTGGCGTTGCCCATTGTAACGAGAAGTACTCCGTCAAGGCTATGGAGCACTCACACCATTGCTCTGCAGAGCGCTCCATGGAGCGATTTGGGCCACATCGCCCATCACTACTAAGAGACCAGTAAGATGAAATACTAACAAAATTAAAAGTGTTTTTTTTGTTTAAGTTTCAGGAAAAAATGACTTACATGTTCAATGTAGTTCTCCTTTAAGCACAAAATGCACTACACCTTTATCAAAATTGCAATAAAAAGTTCTAAAAGTTTCTTTGTTGCAGAAGGCATGTATTATTCAAAGTTCTGAACTTATCTGAACTGATTTCTCTATCCTTGCCTTTTATTCTCTCTCATTCCACACACCCCTCTCAACATCAAAGTCCTTGTGGCACACCTTATTCTCTGTCTGAGAATGTGAGAAAATGCAAGCAAGGAGTGTGCACTAGGGTAGTGGTGCTACTTTTGAATACTTGTACCATGTAGACTAGAGGAAAAAGTGTACTCACTCTGCATGAAGGACTCAAAAAGCAATCTCTTTTAGGTAAACACCTAGTTTATTGCAGCCATATAGGAAGGTATCCAAGCAGCGTACATCAGGATGCAGGGCAAGGCCCTGTCTTGCATTTCACCTCCCACTGGAGGCTTCATCAGAGAAATTATTTCTGATGAAGCCTCCAGTGGGAGGTGAAATGTAAGACAGGGCCTTACTCTGCATCCTGATTTATGCTGCTTGGATATCTTCATATATGGCTGCAATCAACTAGGTGTTTACCTAAAAGAGATTGCTTTTTGAGTCTTTCATACAGGGATGAGTACACTTTTTCCTCTTGTCTGCAAAGTATTGAAGCAATATATTTTACCTTCAGGCCCTCTCTACTATTCTATCAGACCTGGCTGACACCCACCTGGAAGAATCTGGCCCAGGGCCCGGCATGGTTCTGCCTGTGGTCCTCTAGGCTGCTAATGTCAGCTAGCTCTGTCTTACTCTCTCAAAGCTAAGAGCCCAATATCTGAGGTCCCCAGTTCTGATAAAGTCAAAATGCTGGACCAGCAGGGGTGAATGAGGATGTTGGGGCTGCTGCTGCTGATATACAGTGAGCAGCCTATTGAACCACAGTCAGCATAATACCAGGGCCAGGAAGCACTGTGGATGGGTGCACAGATGTTAGCAGCACCAAGGAGCCCATACTTCTATGTGGATGACTTGTGGACCAGAGACTTCAGTGTGGGTTTCTGCCAGGCTAGGGTGGGGGAGCATTGAGGGCCTGGTTTTAGACTAACATGCTGCGAGGGGTGGAATAAGTGGCTTGAAAAAAAGGCTAGGCCTGGTTTGTACCATTGTTGAATGGAGAAGAAAAGTCTGTGGAGGCTGGTGGGGGTGTTACGCAATGTGTGACAGTTGGGCAGTGGGGTTTATTCATATTTAGAAGAAAAGGGGACTTGGAGGTCTTTTTCACAGGTGTTTTAGAATGGAGGGATACCAGATATTGGATTAGATTAATGACAGAAATACCACACAGTAAATGCACACTGTTTCAGGTAGCATGTGTTATTTCATACTTTTTGATTTAGGAACCATCCTCTGGCGAAAACAACAGCAATCAGCGATAGCACAATACTCCAGCCCAATACTGTGGAAGTAGTATACGTAAACTGCAGAGGTCCATCCACTGAAGGATAGCATGACAAGACACCACTACCACTGAGAAGAAAAAACACAGCCAGCAATGCAGGCACTGAAACAAAATGAGAACATGTTGCGATATATGAGGGATTCAGGCACTGCAGCCCACAAAACTGTTGAAAATGGAGATGACTTCACTAGTATGGCTATTATTATTATATCAGTCACACTGCCAGAACACGATAGCAAAACATTCAGAAAGCAAATAGCATATTGATTCTGCTGTGCTAAATATGAGGGATCTCAAGTACCCATTAAATAGCACAGAACTGCACCAGAATGCCACAAAATGGCAATTGGATGTTTGCCTGGAAGGGAAAAGGAATGCAAAGGTCTATTTTAATTGTTTTTATTCAGAAATTATTCACCTAGAATAGCTCGGTTAAGATACAACATGTTGTTTAAAGTGGGTCCTGCCTCTACCCATTTCCACAACAGGGTAGTCTGGAGCATTGAGAGGTTCATTGTCTTGCCCAGTGGTTAAATTGGAAATGTTTACATAGTGGAGCAATCACATCTAGAGTTCTATGTAGAAGAACTGCTATTTGTAAGTCGGAGACAATTGTATATTATACCATGGACCTCGGACACCGACCAATGAGAACGGCAGGCTGGCACCTTACCTCCATTGTAAATCCTGTGATAATCACCGCAAACGGTGACAGCCTGCCACATCTCTGACAAATCATCTGACCTGGGAAATTCAAACTGCAGATCTGCCATGTTGGAATGCTCACTAAGCGGCAGTCTCCGACTCCCATCATGTCCAACTCACCAAAGCACATAGAGTGACTAGCACAAACCCCCAAGAAAGTGAATCCGCATTTAAAAAAAAAACCAAAAACAGACCAGCATGGATTTCACCATAACCGTCAAAAGTGCACCCACCTCACCTCAGTCTCCATCTCCACTCTAGTGCAGTCTGCCCTGCATCATGCCATGAGACTCCTGCTCTACACTAGCTCTGTCTCTGGCCCACTCAGTGTCTCACCTCAATAATGTAGCAGCCTCCATTTAAAAAATATATATATATTGAAGGAAAACGCAACCCCGGTCACTTCCTACTGCTTCACAGAACACAGAAGCAGTTCACACCACAAACCTAATTGAAACCACATGCTGTGCTGTGCAACGGCAGTCCATTACTGCAACACACATAAACACAAACTTTCCACCTAGCAACAGAGAACTCTTTTTTCTCACGGCATAAGAAAATTATTAAAAATAATAAAAACTCTAAAAAAACTTTTATTAAACTTTATTTTTTTGCCATAAAAAAATAGAAACAACAGGGTATGATCACAATAAGCCACTCAGGGATGTGGGTTATTGGAGGATTTACCATGGCTGGCGAGGATTTACCCACTCGGATGCGCCTTGTGGGCAAACCACTCCAGCCATGGTAAATCCCCAGATAACCCACACCCCCTCGTGGCTTATTGCTTAAATAATCAATGGAGAAGGATGACAGAGGTGGTGGAAGTGTCATACAATTTTTTAAGAGGTGGTGGAACTGAGTTCCTGTGGGCTCCTGCCAAATTTAACCCCAGGTCTTGTCCAAGGTCACACAGTGATAATGTCATACTAGTCCTGAGTTCTTCAGGTTCCCAATTCAAAAATTCAAGAGAACACACAAGATACTATAGCCGTGAATGTCCAGAAAATAGGTAGACTAGTGCATATTAGATGGAAGTGCTTTCAATGACAGATAGTGTGTGCACTTTGCCCACTCTGAATCACATGGTGCTCACACTACTGCAGGCTCCTTGTCATCTTCTAATTTTCTACAGCAAAGGTAGCAGGTTAATGACCTCATAAATAGTATTATGCAATCCAAAATATCCAATTTAAAACTGGCCACTGCTTGGCTGGGGCTATT
This sequence comes from Neoceratodus forsteri, assembly GCA_016271365.2. Taxonomy (NCBI): domain Eukaryota; kingdom Metazoa; phylum Chordata; order Ceratodontiformes; family Ceratodontidae; genus Neoceratodus; species Neoceratodus forsteri. The sequence continues at coordinate 775,212,489 of CM057449.1, read as the reverse complement.
TTTGATATAATAGGTACCCAGCAAAAGTGGAAATTCAGAGAGAATTTTATGCCCAACAGATAATGTTCTAGAACCTATAAATATCACACTTTCCTTAGTAGGTAGTAAGGGATTTTTTTGTGAGGGTGTAGTGCCTTGGTGAATCTTATTATGTAACTGATTTATGAAATTGAGAAGAAAGAACAACAGCAGATGTGGTCTGAACATTTTCTATAAAAGGAATTCCTTTTTCTTAGACATTTCTCATTACTATCAGTATTTTTATTGGAATTTAGCAAAGTAGTTGCCCTTCAGAAAGTGAGGGAAGACAGAGTAGGGGATTTCTATAATGATAAGTGCCCTCATACCTCAGGATCCATAGATTTAATCAGCACACACACGGGGAATATTAATTGCAGTGCTACACTCATGCCTCCTCCAGAAGTTGTCCTCTTGGCACCTTAATTGCATTTCTATAATGGGTTGGAAAAATTCAGAGAAAGTCAGGTTCCCTGGTTGGATAAAACACACCACATGGCTGTGCATTATCCCACAATGACCGCACTTCTCCAGTTACGCCTGCATGCCTACTTTACTTTCCATCCCTCACAACCTTCTCACCAGCAAGCCAGATTACTCCATACCTGGCACACCAAAGCTGACACACATACACACACACACACACACACACACACACACACACACACACATGTATGGCACATAGAGCTTGCCATAACCATAAAGATGTATGTAAATCTATATAGCTGTCCAACAGTTCAAAAAATTATCTGGTTGAACCTGCCATGAGTTTTATAGCTAAAAAGTAAAAGAAAAAACTTAACATGTTGATCCTGCCAATTTTTGGTTGTTTTAACTGTAATGACTTTCACTTACTTCCTTTACTGTACCGTGACTGAGTGGTGTTCAAAGTAAGCAATATGGCATGATAGGGTGTGCATGGAGCACATTTTACCACACAGCCAGGGGTTTAATAAGGCATGAGGCTGAAGGCCAAGTTACTTTAGCCACTAGCTGTGTGGTAAAATGTGTTCAACGCATATCCCAAGTGCCTTATTGCGCTTATAAAATGGGCTCATTTTTTTTTAAACTTTTTACAGTTGGGAAAAGCATGTTTATATGTAGAAACAATAGATTTACTTGTGTACATTTATGATAAAATAGTCCTTCCACCCACTGCAAATGATGTCATTGATGATGATGTAATTGTATTATTGCCTACTTTCTTCTTTCTGTTTTTTCCCCACATTTAAGATATGGAATGTTTATCATAGAATGTTTACCATGGAATACATGGATTCAAAATTCTGCTCAGTTCCATTGGAAGAATGTTTCTATCCTAACACTCTGCACACACAGACAACAAAGGCCTTTGCCACAGCCAGAGACTCAATTATCTCACTATCAGGGCAAGAAAAAGACAGTTCCCTGAGGAGCAGGTAAAGATAGAAGGGGGAATTTTCATTGTCAGCAAAGAAACAGTTGTAGTGAAAACTACAAACAATACTTATGGTTTCTAATTTGTTTATGTACATAAGGAAAGTGTGATAATCAAGAAAACTACAGTTAATTAATTTGTTTTATTTTTTATTTAAGGTAGTTTTATTTTTTGGTGCCCAGATGAAGTTTTTTTTACAGTGTAAATATAGCAGCCATGTTTGTGATGGAAGATCAGTTCTGGCTGTAGGGGGCTAACTGAAATGCCTGTGTTCTAAATGCCCATTGATCTGGTTTCAAGACTCTTCACGGTCCTTTTTTTAGCCATGTGTAAACCATATTTTGCACATAAATAACAGCCAATCATATTCCATGATTTTACCTTGCCATTTTGTAAGAGGTAAACAATATGCTGGCAAAACTTTCAAATGAAGATCGTTTTGTTGAAAAAGGATGTAACATTGGACATTTAAACTGTGTTTGGTGAGCTTTTCCTAAAAGAAGCCACTGACTGTGGAGTGAGAAGAGAGAGAGTGGTTCGGCAGCTTCAGAATAATAGATGCAAGCATAAGCTCAGGCTTGTATCTACACTTCTGAAGCTGCCAACTCCCTTGCTTTCCTTACTCTACAGTCACTGGCTTCTTATAGTAAAAGTTCAGTAAACTTACATTAAACACCACCTCATTTTACAACTTTGCAAGCATATTGTTTACCCCACTAAACACCACATGGTCACACTACACTAAAGGAATAAAGGAAAAGTCCTTACAGTTAAACAAGGTCCAAAAGTGGCAGGAACAACCACATAAGTTATTTGTATTACTTTTTAGTTGGGCTGGAGGAAATTTATCTTCCACCAATGGAATTCTGTTGATATGCTGATTTCACTCAGTGAAATTTCATGAAGTTTCTGCAAAAATGTTGCACAATTTCTCTAAAAGTGCTATTTTGGTTATTTCCATCTAATCTAAAACCTATTTTTTCAAACTGCACCAAATGTGGTAAACAGCCATTGCCAATACCTATACAGAACTGTGCCAAGTTTAAGATATTTATCTTTAAAGATGACTGAGTTATAAACCTCCAAACATTCAGAATTTTTTAAATTACAGTAAACAACTACATAAACTAAAAGTGTTTCTCCCAATTTCACCATATTTAGTGAAAACACTTTACCAGGGCCCATACAAACATGTGCCAAGTTTCAGATCTCTAGCTTTACATGTGACTGAGTTATAAATTGCCAAACATTTTGACATTTTAAAATTACATTTCACTATTACGTAAAATGCAGAATTTTAAGCCCCTAGATGTTTAAAATTAGAGAATGGAATAACACCAATGTTGTTAGGTTCATTGACTCTAAATATTAGGCTTTAAGACAACTGCTATGGCCCAGCATCAAAGCATTATGCTTTCATGATGATGACCTGGGTTCGGAAGTGAGCCCAGAAAGTTGTGCCAGAAGGCATGCCATTGCCAAAACTTACAATTCACATAAGCATTACTTCTCTATTTAGCAGTTTCTATGACTTTTCAAAGAAAGTATGCATCTCAATTTTCAAGTATCTACCTCCAAAGGTGACTAATTTGTAAGTATGTAAATATTTTTAGAAATATTCACATGCATATTAAATTGCCAGATTTTGAACCCCATAAAATCTCCACCCTTCATACAAATGTTACAATGCTTAGCGAGCTTTTAGTGACATACAACAATATGCATTCCAAATTTCTGAGCTCTAGTCTCACATGGACAGAGTTTTAGTCAGTTAAATAATTTCAGAAAATTCCCCCAAATTTTGAAAAATGTAATATCATTTTCCAAAAAATCAGTGAATTCAGAATTTGCTAATTTCACACAGCTCTACCTTTTAGTTATAAACATCTTGGCAGGATCAACCAGATAACTATTTTCTAACACTTGAAACACATCAGAATCATGTCATGATCAACCAGATCACCTAAATGAAGCATTAATTTCTGTCAGACAGGGACTACTTTTTGTCCCGACCACCTCCCCCCAATATTTGTAACCATTTTACTATACAGATAAAACATGGGCATGCAGTTGGGCTCAGAGATATGCATGCCATGGATGATTTAACACAGTCAGCCTGAGATCTTATGTATCACAACATACACCAAGACATGCATATATCAAAGCCCTGTAGTGGATCATCTATTACTTGTATCCATAGTAGGGTGGATTGAGGGCTACAACATTTATTATTCCTATTACTTCTGTCACATCTGACTAAACTAGAAATAGTGTTTGTGATTACTGACTGATTTGAGAGATACCAGAGGAGGTTGTTTAACATCTTATTACTGTAACATGCACATGCCTTAGACAAATGCTTCTTTTCAGTTCATGCCCATTTGTGTATTATATAATGGTTACAGACAGACCAGACTGTATCTATACATTTACTGCATGTTTCATAATTATTACATAATTCTTCATGTTCTTCTTTTGTTATACAGGGAGTGATAAGTGGTTTCTGAATATATGAGAAAAGCATGTTGTCTTATACAGTAGATATATAGCTGCCTATGACCTTGAGTAACCTCACGAGTGGCGAAGCCACGAGTGAGGGTTACGAGTGGTCATTGGCAACTGAACAAATAACTTTGTTATCCCACAGGCACCCCCTGCATATTTGATTTATGCAACAGGATTTTTTGGGGTTCTGGTTTGTCATATTTTTTTTTTTGGTTAAGTTCCTTTTTGGGTTTTTTGTCTGTGCCTTGTTGCTGTGTTTGGTTTGCAGGATTGCTGTGCTGAGAAAGAGGAAAAAATGGCTTTTTTTTCTTAAGAGTGTTTTCATTTAAAATGTGGTTCCAGTTTGGGGGTTGGTTGGTTAGGGTGTGCATTTTGTGAGTGTTTGGGACTGTGATAGCTTGGCTTTTAAGAGCACTGTGAGGAGGTGAAAGTGAAACTGGGAGACAGTGCTGCTAAGAAGGCAGCACAGTTGGTGGTAGTTAGTGATGTAGTTACTGTGTGGATAAATGGATGATGATGTAGTTACTATGTGGATAAATAAATTTATCCACATAGTAGCACAGATAAATGGATTTATCAGTGCAGATTTATTCAGACACCTGCTGCATAAATAAATAAATAAATAAATAAATATATACACACACACACACACACACACACAGTGGTAGTCATACAAAAGTTGCTCAGTACTTAGGTATAACTGGATATATTGAGGCAGAATCACATTACAGTCAATGCAAATTAGCCTCAATATACTCAGGTATACCTCAATACTGAGCAATTTGTGTATGACTACCACTATATATATATATGTATGTAAAACAAAAAAGCATTGCTTTACTCAATGACATACTAACAGTGAAGGAGAATTTGTGAACATGGCTATAATCACATTTTCACAAACTATTACTCCTTCCAAAGTGGCAAATTACTGGAAACGTCATCGTGTTTTCCAACAGAACTTCTAAACTTGGAGGAAATGTATAATGTTAATTTTTCGTTAAGTCCTGGGACATTGAGGATGTTTACATAATAGTGACCAGTTTGGCAGCATCTGTTGGGCTCTGGCAGTGTTGTAGTACTGTACAAATGACAGGAAGGGCCATAGTACCTGCATGTGGAATACTAGCAATGAGAAGCATTGCACAGTCATTGACAGGAAAGCGTCAATAACTGTGCATTTACATGCAGACCCATACTTGTATGATCTGTTAGTGACTGGCCTGGAATTAGTAGCACAGTGACTGAAATCAGCTGTTGACAATTAACGGGTAGAACAACAGCAACATGTAGGGTTTGAGGGATTTTAAAGTAGCTAAAATGTTCTTTTACAAAAACATAGACACCAGTAAAGGTCCAGTAAAGCTACAGGCTAAGATGTTCATTTTAGTTACATAACCTTGTTTGTCAACACTTTAAAAAAATCCAACTATTTGAAAACAAAATGTATCTTTGTAAATAATTTACAGATTATGCTAATTGTGTGTAATGCATGCTATATTTATATTAGTTCCAGTAGAGTTTTAAACATGTAACTGACTAATTAAAATGATAAAAAAGAGGTGCTATTAGTGATGCTCCATGGCATGTTTCCCAGTGGAAGAGATCACGTAGTATGACCCTAGGCTACTGACAGCATACAGCAAGTAGCCCTCAATGACCAGTGAAGTACTTGGGAGAGGATGCTGTAGGTACTAGAATGGACAGTATAATAAAACTGCAATGATAGAATAATGTATGGAGTGATGTGTAAGGACTTTTTTTTGTTTTCTTTTCATTTCACACCTGAAATTTTTAATGCCACTTTATTATGAGACTTAAGCTCAAGTCGTTTAACAATGCATCAAAGTCCAAGGGTATATAAAAAAAGGAGTTGCCATAGTACCTGTGCTTCTTTGTTGTTTTCTTTTTGTTGTTGTTTGTTCTTGTTAATGATTTCTGATTTGAAAAATGCAAGAGCTGTAGAATCAGTTTAAAGTTTTGGAGCCCAACTTACTTTCTTTGCTATGTGGAGAAAATTAGTGTTTTACATTGCTAGCCTGCAGCCATTCGATGTTCTATTATTCATACTCATGCATAATCTATAGTTACAATACAGTGTTTGGGTTATAAAAACATAACCAGTTACTATAGCATAATTAATGTGCCATCCTGATAAAAAAAAATATATATATATAAAGTATCAACCTTACTACCTGTATACTGTATGTATTTCAGTGTTGACAAAGGTAGGTTGTGGCTTACTCTATGGAAGCTGAAATTGTATACCCAAGAAATGCTATTGGGGGAATGTGAGTCCCACAGGAGTTTTGATGTTAGTACAATACATTTATATATATATATATATATATATATATATATATATATATATCCATTATATTTACATACCATTCTTCAAATTCTTACATTACTTCTCCATACTAGCCAGATGGGATACATTGCACACCCGTACTACCCGTCAGCCCTCTGGGCGTAAACCCCCAAGGTGCCAACACACCTAGATGCACATCCAGTCCGTGCCCGTTCTTTCATCCAGGCCCAGTACCACTTGGGACCCTTCTTTCTTTATTCTGCTCCTTCCTCCCCTCCCTTCCCTCCCGCCTTTCTTCTCCTCCTCTCTCCTCTCATCCTTTGACTTAAAAGTCATCCATCCTCAACAGGTCACTACTGCTGTCCAACTTCAGCAGCCCCTCATGGCCCCTCCTCATCCATCTTTCTATCCAAATTCCACCTACCTACTGGGTGGGAGGGAGGGCAACTGGCTAGCAAAGAAGGTGAACCTTTTCCTGCTCTCCTTTTAAACCCTTTATTTTTTCACAGGTTTAGCTCCCAGCCAGTCCAATTCCTTTCTTGTCACCCCTGCCCCTTTCTGTGCTGACTCTCTTCCCAGCACACCCTGCTTCTGGCACTTAACTCCTCCTCCTCCCCCTTCCTTCCCTTCCCTCCTCCTCCCTCCCACACCCCCTACCCTCCCCCTCTTCTCCATACCTATTCACTTTCTTGATTAAGTGACCTCTGACAGCACAGGTTACCTTCAAGCAGGCAATGGATTTTGTCATGGTATCCCTCTGCTGAAATAGTCCACACTCAAACCTGCATTGGGTGCTCAGTCAGAAAGTTTATTAATCACCATTTATATTGTTTTAAATCCTTTAATGCACCACAAATATATATCCATTTTATTTACATACCATTCTTCAGATTTCTACACCATTTCTGCATGGTAGTGGTATGCATACCCGAACTCACCATTGGCCCTCAGGGTGCAAACCCCCAAGGTGCCAACATGCCTAGGCACATACCCAGTCAGTGTTTTTTCTTTAATCCTGGCCTAGAGCCCTCTCAGCCCCTTCTTTCCTTATTCTGCTCATTTCCCCTTCCCACTTCCCCACCCTTTCTTCTCCTCTCTCCATTAGCCTATCTCCAGCTGTTGCAAAGGAAGATGGGCTTCCACCCTTTAATGAAATCTTTATTCCATTCTTCCAGAGCCCCCTCCAGCTGCAGATTGAAAAGTTACAGCCCTATCTCTATCACGTGAACATCATCTGGTTTGTATAGCCTTGAACATTCCTGTGAAATACCCCAATGCGGGGAGACCACGTGATGCAGAGTGCTGAGTAGAAGCTCCTCCACATAGCTCCAGCCTCCCGATTTTATAATCGGCTTTTTCTGACATCCAGATCTTCCAAAACCCTCTGTTTGCAGCTGATCCTGCTTACTAAACACCTAGAGCTTCTGACAGGTGAGTTTTGGGCACCGATGGAGGCTTACATGAAAAAAGGCCCTCAAAAACATACCCCACCAGTCACCCAAGAGAAGACACCAAAGAAATCTCAGGCTTCGAGTGGGCCAGACAGGCCTGATCATCTCAGCCAAGTATCTGAGCAGGAACCTTTAACTCTGAATCGGTTGCTGGAAGAATTTAAACCCTTCCGTGAGGAGGTGAAAGAGATGGCGACCAACCTTAAAGCCCTTTCTAAAAAATTGGATGAGTTCTCGATGACTGCCTCGGATAACACTGCTTGTATAGTCTCTCTGGAGAATCATCTGGAAAAGGTGGACCTGGGCTATTGGCGATACGGTAGAAGCTCTCTCAAGTGGAAGCAAAACTAGAGGATCTCGAGGGCTGCAGCCGCAGGAACAATGTTGTAATTTTAGGGCTGCCAGAAGGGGAAGAGGGCCAGAATACTGTAGTCTTTATACAGAAGCTGATGGAATGGGTTGCTGGTCCCTCTCCCTTCAGCCCTGCATATACCATTGAATGAGTGCATAGGTCTTTGCGGCCGAAACCTCCACCAGGGGCTGACCCTCGCCCCATTATATGCTGATTTCTAAATTTTTTAGAGAGGCAGCACTTTTTGTTGAAAGTGAGAACCCTACAGGAGGTCCGCTGGGAGAATTCGAAGTTAAGAATTGCACAAGACCTGCCAGGATCTGTCCGGGTGAAACACTCAGTTTTCCACCCCATTGTGTCCAGGATTATTGCTGCGGGGCTCAAGTTTAGGATGGGGTACCCGGCCAGGTTGCTAATACTTATGAACGGATCCTGGCTAGCCTATGAAGACCCAGATTCTGCTCTCTCTGGTCTCAAACTCACCCTGCCTGACTTGTTTCGGGATCCTTGAGAAGCTTTGTACCTAAGATGAGGGGAAGTCCTGTGCTGTCAAGTTGAGACTGTTTATCTAGTTGAATGCTTACGAGGACAGCAACGATGGGATGCATCTGGAAGATTTCGCTATTCAAATAGACTTAGCTATTATTTAGCTGAGTTAATTGCCATGGGACACTTATGCTCTGAATTTAAGAGCGAGCCTGATGCCTATATTAAGGACTTGATGGAAAGTTTGGCTAGTCTACTCGGGGGAAGGTGTTCTTTATCCCATTATAGCCAGATGTGCAGGCCCTCAATAGTGAGGGGAAGATCACTTTAAGTTGTTAAGGATCATTATTTAATTCCAAGACTGGCTTAATTTAAGAGCTGTGCTGGGCTTTTCTCTAATTTCCATGTGAGTACTCATGTATGTTTGTTAAGTAACCACAAGAGGGAGCTCAGTGCGCAGGAATTTCAATTCAGTGTTGCCGACAATTTGGGGATGATTCCCCTTTGTAAAGCTCCCCGTTTCTAGCCTGGGGTATTAAAATACCCTAAACTGTGCTTTTTGGTTTTTGGGCTGGCAAGAAGCCGATGTAAAGACACCCTACTTCCTTAATCTCTTGCCTGGGGTTTGGGGTGTTTGAATCCCTTATTGTTTAACAGGTCACAGAATTCAGGTTAGAAGGGGCAATTTCGCTTCTGTAAAACTCCCTGCTCGTTTTCCGAATTAGGAAGACATCTTTTACAGGGCTACAGGGGCCCTATTTCCTATTTTGTTACCTGGGGTTTCTGGGTGCTTGTTTTCATTTTGCAGGTTGCATTACCCCGTTTTATTATTTCACCGCATTCACTGTGTGCTTATGTCTGAAGCCCAGCACCTCTTTTAAGCTACTAAGGGTTGTTAAAGTAGTAAGTTCTTCTTTTTTGGATTTAATGGCAATTGCTTACATGACAGGGCTGTTACATTTGCCTGAGACAGGGGGATATTTTCGGGAGGCTGGGGGGTGAGGAAGGGACGCAGTACTGTGCTAAACGTTGCTTGTGACAGTTGGGGAGGTTGGGTGGGGTGGTAAGGCAGGGCTAAAGGACTGGCTTTTTCTATGTCAAACGAAAGGGGTGTTTCTTGGGGGTTGGGGAAGTTTTGGTTTGGGTTGGGGTGGGGAGGGGGTGCGTGCAGCAGTAATTACAGGAACCTGGTTAATTATTTCTAGATGTTTTTGTACAGGGCTTTCTAATCTAAGCTCATTATTTCTGTTCTAGATGGCTAATAATGTGGTTCTTGCAACTTAGAATGTGAAGGGGATCAGGAAAAAGTCCAAACAATATCAGGTGCTTAAGCATTTAAGTCTACTGCATTCACAGATAACGTTCTACAGGAATCCCATCTACTAGAATCCGAAGCCTGACAACTAAGGAGGCAACAAGTGGGTCAGGTCATTAATGCCTTGGGATCCATCAATAGTTGTGGGGTCATGTTAATTATTAACAGAGGCATTCCCTTCATCTCCACACAGGTCATTAAAGATCCGGGGGGCAGGTTTGTCCTGGGTCAGGGCACTCTTTGGTCAGTACCACTTATACTTTGCAGTATCTGTGGGACTAATATTGACAACCCGGGTTTTTTCATGAGGCTGATTACCATTATTCTCCCAATGCTTCCCACAATGATTATTATGGGTGGTGACTTTAATTTGGTCTTAGACTCTAACATGGATAGTCAGGTAGTGGGCTGAGGGGGCTATCCCCAGGGCAAAGGGCATTCAAGGACTTGGTAGATCAATGCGGGCTTTGTGATATCTGGTGCGTTCTGCATCCTAATTCCAAGGAGTTTACCTTTAGCTCACTGGTGCATGGATCGCAGTCTCGCATTGATTACGTATTTATTTCTCAGGAGCTCTTGCCAGGGGTTATGTCTGCCTCGATCCAGCCTGGCCCTATTTCTGACCACTCCCTCGTGGTATGTAATTTAGCTTTTCTTAACACACCCAGAAGTGAGACCCGTTGGAACTTAATGTACAGCTGTTAAAGGATGCCAAGTATTGCAAGCTTATAAAAGAACAGATTGTGTTCTTCTTCTCATCTAATCCTATTGATAGTGCAAAGCCGGATATTTTATGAGGTGCCTTTAAGGCTTATATGAGGGGAATCCTTATTAGTTTAGCTTCGAAAAGGAAAAGGGCACAGGAGGAAGAGTTATTATCATTACTGTCCCACATACGGTCCCTTGAGGCTAACCTTTCTGTCATCCCTTCGAGTGAGGACAGAAAGAAGCTTCTGGTGGCCAAGGATAGATACTTAGATTTGCTGAGGGAAAAGGCGGAGTTAGCTATTATCCAAACCAGAGCCAGTCATACGGACCAGGGAGAGAAGGCGGGGCGTTTACTCGCATTGCGATTAAAACAACAGGAATCTGCAAGATTTATCTCCCCAATCCGGGCTTAGGTAGATGGGTCTCTGAGAGTATCCCCATCTGAGATAGTGCAAAAGTTTGCACTATATTACGAACAATTATATAGGGACATGGAGTGCCCTCCTTGTCCGGAGACTTTGGAGGAGTACTTAAAGGACTCCCATCTGCCTCCCCTAACAGAACATCACAGGATCTTTTTGGCCTCTCCAATAACCCAGGAGGAGATCTTGGGGGTTATTGGAGCCTTGCCGTCGGACAAGGTCCCGGGGCTGGATGGTTTCTCCTCATTATTTTACAAAGCTTTCTGAGAACTCTTATTGCCGGTGCTTCACCGGCTATTTCAGCACATTTTGTCCGGGATGGTGGTGGATGCCTACCTGTTCGAAGCCCTGATTGTTCTCCTCCCCAAGCCAGACAAAGACCCCGAGTTAGTCCAAAACTACAGGCCCATATCCCTTCTAGATCAAGATACCAAAATTCTTTCGAAGATATTGGCCGATAGGTTAATTGTGGTCCTTCTGGACCTAATAGGTATGGCCCAGGTTGGGTTCATGAAGGGACGTTCGTCCTCAGACCATCTGCGCACCCTTTCACATGTCTTCTCGGTGTCCAAGGATGCCACTTTTCCTGCCGGATTGGTCTGCCTGGATGCAAAGAAGGCATTTGACCATGTGAACTGGAATTTTTTGTTCCAGGTTCTTAAGGCCTTCCAGTTTCTTACCATTTTTATAGACTGGATCCGTGTATTATATAAAGCCCCCTCAGCAAAGATCTCAGGAAAACATGCATTTTCTAAGACTTTCTCACTATATTCAGGCACTAGACAGGGTTGCCCCCTCTCTCCCCTCTTATTTAACCTTTATCTGGAACCTCTTATTCAAAACATCCTCAGCAATGTGGGGATACAGGGCATCTGGGTGGGGTGCCACGAGGTTAAGATTACCGCATATGTGGATGATCTTCTTCTTTATTTATCCCACCCGGTGCCCTCTGTTCCGGCCTTGTTAGGGGAAATAGCTAAATTCAGTGCCCTCTCAAACTACAAACTAAATGCTAACAAATCTTCTTTCTTTCCCCTGAATCATAAGATCTTCAAGACTGACATTATCCCCTTCGGTTTGTGCTGGGCACCCCGGATGTTGAAATACCTGGGTATCAAATTAAAGCATAATCCCTCAGCATGGTTTAAGGAAAACTTGGAGCCTCTTTCCCAGCTAATAATTCAGGATCTGGATAGATGGTCCAAACTCCCGGTTTCATTATGGGGCTGGATTAACATAATCAAGATGAATATTTTCCCAAGATTTTTTATCCCCTCTCTCTTCTTAATTCATTCATCCCTTTATCCTGGTTTCAGAAAATGCACAGAACCTTCACCAAGTTCATCTGGTCTAACAAATACCCCCGACTGGCATACTATAAGCTGGCTGCCTCTAAATTTGATGGGGGATTGCGGATCCCTCACTTGGCTATATATTACTGGGCCAGCCACCTGGCTAAATGCCTGAAATGGGTATGTCCGAGTCCCGAGAATTTGTGACCGACATGGCTCAAAATAGAATTAGATTTAATCCAGTCTATGAATACGGATCCCCTAATTTTGTTTTATGTAAAAGTGTCCCAGTTACAAGGTGTTGAGAAATACCCCATTCTTACAATTTCTTTGAAAGTATACGCGCAGCTTTGCTCTTTTCTGCGCTATACCCCCCAGTTAGGCCTGGCCCAAACTATCTGGAATTCTTCGACCTTCACCATGAATAAGCAGCTGATTCTCTGCACATGGCTGCCCCAACTGGGTGATGGGATTGTATCCTAGTTCTTTGATGATGAGAGAAAATGGCTTTCAGCAGACAAACTTATCCAGAAATTTAATATCCCAGTATACTCACAATTCAAAGTGGTCCAATTAAAGCATTTGCTTCCAATGGTCTTGGGCAATATCCCCCCTTGCCAGGCGGTTAGGGCCCTGATCCTGGAATCCTCCTCCCTATTAGGGTCCTCGGGTGTCATTTCTAAATTTTATTTTATTTATTTTATTTTATTGAAATCTAGGATTACAAATACCTTTGAGCAGGAACTGCTCATTTACAAAGGTTCCACGTCGAAGGAATGGGGGGTATACATACATACAAAGGTCAACATAATAATACATAGTTACACAATAAAAGAAGTAAGAGACTGAGGCTTAGGAAATTCCAGTAATTCAAAAATGTGCCAAATGTTAGGTAGCATGACATACCAGCCAAGGGCTATCTTAGAAATAAGCACTGCAGGTGAGAGGGAAGGGGTTATGCAGGCAGGAAGGCCATTGTCAGAGGGTAGAGGGTGAGGGTAAGAGCTCTAAAGGGGAGGGAAGGGAAGGATAAAAGTCAGAAAATGTATAATTACTTATATCAAGATTTGTTTCATAGACGGTATGGGGGATCCCTCAGACCGACTAGGTTTTGGAGTTCTGTCTTTCCCCAATATTCTCCCAGCTGGCAGGCCTTATGGAGGTCCTGTCATAAATATGTGTCCCAAGATAGATTGCGCCTTATGCAATACCACATTTTGCACAACATGTATTACACCCCTGTTAAGTTAGTGAAATGGGGTCTCCTTGACTCAAACATATGCGTTAGATGTTCCCAGGGAGAAGGATCACTCCTTCATATATTTTGGTCGTGCCCCAAAATATCTTCTTTGTGGGACTCTATCAAAACTTTTCTGGACCCCTTACTGGGTTTGCAGGAGTGTTTCACACCCGACATTTGTCTCCTAGGGGACGTGTCTTCCATCAGGATCAAGGTGAGGAGATTTCATATCTCCATGATTGCACTATCTGTCAAAAAACTTATTTTACGCCACTGGAAAGATAGGGTCACTCCGACATTACAGGAATGGGTGAACGAAATCCTTGCCAACCTTCATACAGAGAAAGCTATAGCTAGTCTTCACAATAGATTACCTGTTTACACACATATATGGGATCCCCTTCACTCCTTAATAATAGCAACCCGGATATAAGTACTGTTTCATAGTAGGTAGCTCTGTATACCTATGTATAATGTCTTAGAACCCACGTTGTAAGGAGGCATAATACTGCTGTACAGGGGAGGGTGGGGGCAGTTTGAGTAGAGTATGTTACTGAATTCATGTTTTACTTCTCATGTTAACTGCCTCCAATGTTGTGGAAAATTATGTTAATAAAGGTTGAATTGAAAAAAAAAGAAATACCCCAATGCCTTATTCCAATGCCCGTTGGCTTCTGAACCATGGCCATCACCTTTCTATTTAACCTCTTCCTGGCCTCGTCAACTGATCTCACATCCCTTGCATACCCTCCTAGGCACTATCTCAGACTACCCAATAATCACCTCAGGCCACCATTCCCTAATTTGTCCCAGGTCCTGTTTATTTCCCACATGATATCCACCCACAGTCTGCCCCCTTCCCCTTGTCATTACTTGTTTATGTATTCGCTTAACAGGTAAACACACTGGAAAACACAAGTTCCTTTTACAGGTGCGAACCACATGAAACAAAAACATACATACATACGACTTACAATAAATTAACAATCCACAACAATTCAGATTAATAAAGCCATATCAAGATAAAATGAATAAGCAACACATCAGGCTTGGGCAGCTTTAATTTCAAGTCCTCCAATAAAGGTAACAACTGGGCCCAATACATGCCCCACACTCCCTCTCAATGTACCTTTATTGTTCCCAGATTTAGTCACACCACTGCTCTCCTCTCTTCCCAGAAAATGAATGAATCAACAAAAATCCATACTGTATGTTCTCTTTCTATCTAGCTCTGGAAGAACACAAACAAGGTTAGTTCATTATCTTCCTGATATACGTCTTATAACTCTCTGATGTCAACCTACTGTACCAACTTGTTTCACCATTTCTGTCAAGCCTCTTTTTGTGGCCATTTCCGACACTGCCCCTATTTTGAATTCTTGGGATGAAAATCCTGCTGTGTCCTTCCCCAGAAACTTCAGATATTTTTTCAAAACTGCCACCAATTGATAACTAGTGACTGGCTCTACATTCCCATGTACAAATAACTGGCCTTCCCCAAGGGTCTGACCACCCTGAATGCCCACAGGGCATGCACTGGGCATAATGGCTTATTTTCCTGTTCACCTATTGTCACTCTAATCCCATTGCTAACCTGGTCCATTTTGGATGTTCTCAGCCATAATTCTACTTCTCCTCAAACCATCGTATCTCCTTTCACAACAAACCTCCCTGACCCCTTTTCCCACCCTGTGCTACTACCTTACTTATAAAAATACTCCTTGAAACATGACGAAGAAAACTGCTGAAAAGAGGTATGCCTTGTACCGGGAATGGTATACATTCTCTAGCACCCCTACTAACCTCCTGAGGAGACGTTCTGAAACCAGACTCCTATCATCATAACTCCTCCCTTTCATCTTCTGCCACCCTTTCATTATCCTCCTGATTACTGGTGCTTTACATGGCTCACCCCACCCATTCAGGGTGCACACTAGCCATCTTACTGCCAGGTGAATCCCCATCATTGAATGAGCTATCCCCTCTTCCCTATTCTGCACCACAAAATGTATTACCTGCCTTTCTGTCACTGGCCCACTTACCTCCATTGCAACCTGCTCTCTGAAGGCCTGAAAGACCTGCAAAGAGCCCTCATAAACCCTCAGCATACCTTCTTCCTAAGAGCTCCGGAATAACAGCTGGGACCTTTCAACCAATCTCCCACACCTGTTGAGGGACGATTGTTCTCTTGCTTTCTGCCCCAGGTGCGATGCCCTAGAACTTCTCCAACTGAAGACAGGAAAGGCTATCAACTATTGCATTCTGGACCCCCTCTATGTGTCTCATTCTAAATAAGAAATTCAATCTAAGACCATGCAGTACCAAATGCCTTAGGCCCATCAACACTGTTTCTGTTGATGCCGTCTGTCTATTTAACACCATGATCACTGACTTATTGTCGCACCAAAACAGCACTTCCTGGTTCCTCAATTGCTTCCTCCTGACCACTGTTGCTACTCATTTCAGGAAAATCTCCAATAAGGTAATATCCCATATTATCTCTTCTCTCTTCTATTTCTCTGCCCATGGATCCAATATCCACTTTCCTCCAAAATATGCCCCCATCCAATGGCC
Source organism: Neoceratodus forsteri (assembly GCA_016271365.2). Classification (NCBI taxonomy): domain Eukaryota; kingdom Metazoa; phylum Chordata; order Ceratodontiformes; family Ceratodontidae; genus Neoceratodus; species Neoceratodus forsteri. The sequence continues at coordinate 775,196,398 of CM057449.1, read as the reverse complement.
CCCATGGGAAAGACATAAGACAATTCTAGGGGTTGCGGGGAGGAGGACATAGGCTGTTGATTAACTAGGATCTTCAGCTTATCTATTAGGTAGGGAAATGGGCAGACTGGGTGGGCCAAGCGGTCCTTATATGCCATCACATTCTATGTTTCTATGTTTCTCCTACCCCCCACTAGAATTGCATTATGTCTATCCCATGCATTCTTGAATTCCCCCACTGTTTTTGACTCCACAACCTCCTCAGGAAGGCTGTTCCATGCATCCACAATCCTCTCCATGAAAAATTACTTCCTCGCATTACCTCTGAACTATCCCCCTATTATCTTCAAATTGTGCCCCCTTGTTCTTGAAAATCTCTTTTTCTGAAAGATGCTACCCTCTTGGACTTTGTTGATTCTCTTTAGGTACTTGAACATTTCTATCATATCCCCCCTCCCTCCTTTCCTTGATGGTATACGTATTAAGCTTCTTTAGTCTCTCTTCGTATGTCTTCTGCAGCATTTTGGTTGCCCTCCTCTGGACAGCTTCCACTCTGTCTATGTCTTTGCAGAGATGAGGTCTCCAGAACGTTACGCAATACTCCAGATGGGGTCTCACCAACTGTCTGTACAGAGGGTTAACAACTTTCTGTTTTCTACCGATGATGCATCTCCCTGTGCATCCCAGAATCCCCCAAGCCCTCCTTACTGCTTTCTCACATTGCTTGCCCACCTTTAGGTCATCTGATATAACTACTGCCAGGTCCCTTTCCATTTTTGTTGTAGGCAGTATCTCACCCCCCATTGTGTACTCTTCCCCTGGGTTTTTGTTTCCCAGGTACATTATGTGTGGGTCATAGCTCAGTGCTTATGTAACATATAGTTGAATGATGAATATGGTTGTTGGATACAGAGGCCAGTATAGAGAGGACAATGTTTATTAGGTAATAGTATAGAATGTATTCTGCTTAGGTACTTGGATGCTTGAATACAGTTGTTTGATAATATTTGAAGGTTTTGGCCTTTCTCTGTATCCCACCTGTAGGAAGGAAGCTTGGTTTAGAATTATGGAAGCCCAAAAAAGAATAAATATCAATAATTGTTCAGTAACTGAATGCTGAAGAAGTCATGCAAAACAACTTAATGATAAGACTAGATGATCATCTCCTCCAACTCCGAAGAGTGTGACCAGTAGCACTCAGAAGAGGAAAACCCCTCTTGGGGGGAGACCTCTAAGGACCCATGGCTACTGATCTGCCCATCCTTCTGGGCATACTAAAGGAGAGAGATCCTAATTAAACTAAATTAATCAGCTAAATCTGAATTCTAATTTGTACAATTCAATCCAGATGAACAGAGCTTAAGAAAAAACTAAATTGTAAATGTTCAGTGAAGTAATTTCCTTCTAATAAAGTCCGAGTCTGAGAATCCATGTATAATTTGGAATGATGGAGAGTAGATATATTGAAGAACCGTCTTCCGTACTTCAGTTGATAGATGGCATAATCCATGGAATTGAATGATGGTGGATATGAAGTTGATGACTAACAAACTCAATACAGGAGAACAGAAGATAGTTGCATCCAAGCTTTGACATCAACAAGGCAGGACTAAATAGAAGTAGTACAACTTCCAGGTTTCTAATAGTAGGGCTTGTATAGTACGAGGAATGAGAGAAGGCTTGAGGCCAGGCTATTGAGTGACAAATCCAGTTCTGATAAGAAAAATATAATCTTTAGGAATTGATATGAAGCAATGGATGTAGAGTTAAGCTGGAATAATGACATGCTGTATAGATAATCAGAGACACCAGTGCGATGTTATGAAGCATCCAAGTAGTAGAATATGGTGAGCCCAAAAGGAAATAAGTCAGTTGGACTGGTAATCTGAAGCGAGGCAGTAGGAGCAGGATGCACCAATGTAGGCAAATGAGAAGGAACAGGACGTGGCAACCAGCCACTGAAGAAAGCATAGCTGAACAGACAGCTGGTGAGATAGGAGAGAGGTGGCTGATTCCAGTATGGGAAGCGCAGCTAGACCCAGGAATGTCCGCTGGCAGAAATCGAGTGAGGTAGTCCCTCGACGATGTGCAGGAATCCATCAGCTGGAGAGGTACGTAATCGCATGGAAGAGACTGAGGTTGAGATATGGCAACTGTACGAGAGGAATAACACAGAGAACTGAAGGTATGCAAAGTTCGAGGCATGAAAAGCAGACGAGACCCGAAGAGTCTGAGATGGAGATAACTGAAGAAGTGGAATCCAATGAAGTAGCGGTGTCACAGGCCTGAATTCGGTTGAGCACAAGCATGATAATGAAAGTCTGCAGGAGACGCCAACAAAGTCATGGAAAGGAAGTAGCAGCAATTCTACGGCTGAGGCAACAGGGCAAAACATCCAAGACAGCAACCCCGGAAGCAGCTGAATGAGCACTGAGGTAGTCAGATAGCGTTTGAGTGGGAGGACCAGCCACTTAGTCGTATAAGTAAGAGTTACCAGGCAGGTAGGGGAGCAAAAGTCAAGATGTTAACTAATGTCCCGAAAAGGTGAAGCAGCCATGAGTCCATGGCTGGGGCAGCAGGAGCAGATAGGCAAAAAGTAGAATGGGAATCTCCAGGCTCTGAGCTGGGCGAGGCAGAAGAAGAACAGAAGTAGGTGAACCTCCCAGCCCGAAGGGCAAAGGCAGGTCAGAGAAGTAGGCGAGTAGTAGGTAATCCTCCCAGCCCGATGGGCGAAGGCAGGTCATAGCAGCAGATGAATACGAATAGTAGGTCAGCCCAATGGGCGAAGGCAGGTCGGAGAAGCAGGCAAGTAGTAGGCAATGTTCCCAGCTCAATAGGCAAAGGCAGGTCATAGAAGCAGGTGAGTATTTGGCAAATTTCCCAGCCTGATGGGCGAAGGCAGGTCGTAGAAGTAGATTATTAGTAGGTAAACCTCCTAGCCCAATGGGCGAAGGCAGGACGTAGAAGCAGGCGATTATGGAACAAGAAATTTATAGGAACAAAGGACTTCCAAGCCTATAGGAGCACATGTCTGACTACATGCTGTGGCTAACTTCTGGTCCCATGGGTGAGGAAGGTTGCAGAGCAGTAGTAGATAACGCAATGGAAATGTTGAAATGCATGCAATGGAGAGGTCATGTCTTGATAAGTAGAGATCACAGTAATACGTAAATATAGGGTAGAAGGATGCCAATTCATGAGGAACGCATTAGATTGCAACATCAGGCTAGTCGTAAGGACCCATAAGCCCTGGAGGGTGAAGCAGGTAACATGAGCAGGTAAGGTAAAGAAGTGAACTTGTTCAAGTTGCAGGCATAGGCAAGCTGCATGAGGTAGGCATGGTAGCAGGAAGCAGGGCGAAATCATCCTAGGAGTATATGATAAGTGGCGAACGATGAAACAAATCCATAGTAGGGAGCTCCTTGCAGGCTGCCACAGCAGTGAGTAGTCATCCAAAAATGAGGTAGGAGCACAGAACGACTGAAGCGAGACGGCATGGTAAATGACCAAGGATAGTGAGACAGGTCTCGAAGCATGGCTTGAGTATGATCCATAAATGGCACAGATGATGAATTGAAGGAGAGGTGAGAACAAGCAAATAGGAGCTGCAGCCAGCACTGGAGGGCTTGAGTAAACCAATAACTGGAATGTTCACATTGATGGAGTGACTGAGACGTTGGAAAGAGGAAGGACATGAAGTTAGGGCTGGACGAAGTGCTGAGGTAGAAAGCAGCTGGATCACCTCGAGGAGTAACTGAATTAAGTCCAATATACATAGTACGCAGAGTAAATGAAATAGCTTCAAAGGATTACAGAGCTATCATCTAAGGGTGCAGGCAAGAAATAGATTGACCCAGACAATTTGTTTGAATCAAGCAGCTCGGAAGAGGAGTTGCAACCGTGTAAGACAGGAGGTGTCAGGATGTCAGTCGTCTCCATGAATGAAACTGGCAGCTACATTCCTAGGGAGCTGCAAGTGGTTCAAATGATGCAAAAAAAAAAAACTGATCACTAGTGCAAATGCGATAAATAAGACACCAGATAGACAGCCGATTACGCAGCTCTGAAACAGAATGCAGACGCAAGGTCTGAGTAATACATAACAAAGGGAACAGAAATGCTTCTCCAGCAGGTGGTGAGCAAACTACAAAGTTTATAACCACAATTGACTGACTCGCCGCAGCCTTCCCCATGAAGGCAACTGTTGCAACTGCCCCACATCTGTGAGCGATGGTATTGCTACTCAGCCCTGCAGTTCAGGTGAATAGCAGATAGAGGCAAAACATAGCGATGGCTGAAAGAAAGGTGCTACGAGGCGGACACATGCACAAGCAGCCGTAGGGTAGAGATAGTGATAAAATCAGGCAGTTTAAAATAAAGGTACCCTGTGCAGGTAGTTACTGTAGGATGAAGAGAGCTCAACTGTCCAATGAGTCATAGCAGCAAGGAAAGGAGGCTGAGCAGCAAATGAAGGTAAGGTCCTTTGATGAAAGGCGAAGTCCGTAACAGAGGCTCGTAGATGAGTGCAGCGAGGGTGAAGCATTGGAGCAGTGGAGCAGAGTTGCGGCAAGTAGTCAAAGAAGGCTATGAGGCTAAATGCACGGAATCACTGTAGTAGCCTTTACAGTTTATATACTGGTGTAATGCTGGTACAAGCAAGGCAGTCATAGCTGGGAAGGAGAAGGGGGAGAGGAGGCTCCAAGAACATTGAATGCTATAGTCCAGAAGTGAGCAAGTCCTGAAATACGCGAACTGGCAGCGGCATGGAGTGGTGGCTGCCAGAGCGAAAGACATAAAAGGAGTCAGAAGGTACAGGAGAGCGAGCAGGAGTGGTAGCAGAAGCAGAAACAGCTGTGGCTGAATCAACGGCTACAGAAACAGCAGGGAAAGTAGGAGGTAGTGAGCAGTATGGTGACAGCCCCCCCCCCAAGCATGAAGAGGAGAAGCAAACAAAAAAACACAAACGGGGAAAGAAGCAGAAAGGGGACAGAACAAACAAACACGAACGAGCAAAAAAAAAAAAAAAAAACAACAACAATGGAAGAAGGAAACTGGGGGAGGGTACACAAGCAGGAGAAAAAACAGAAGCAGCCACGGCCCAGCATGCCAGCGAGCACAGCGAGTGTGACTCGCTTTAGCAGCTTGGGAGTCAGCTGCTTCATTTAAATAGGCTGTGGGGGAGGAGCTCTTCCCCCGACATAATCCCGGGCTACTACCTGCAATTACTTTGCACTTCTTTGCGATGAATCTAAGCTGCCATACATTTGACCATTCCTCCAACCTTGCCAAGACCCTTCTCATCCTTTCCACCCCACCTTGTGTATCAACCCTTTTGCAGACATTTGCATTGTCTGCAAAGAGACATACTTTTCCTTCCAGTCCCTCTGCAATGTCACTTATAAAAACATTAAAAAGGACCGGGCCCAGTACTGAACCCTGTGGTACCCCACTAGTAACCCCCCTTTCTTCACTGTGGACTCTGTTTACTATTACCCTCTGGGTCCTGTTGTCCAGCCAATGTTTTACCCAGGCTACCACCCTGGGACCCACTCCCAGGCTGACTAATTTGTTTATTAATCCTTTGTGTGGGACTGTGTCAAATGCCTTGCTAAAGTCTAGGCAGGCCATGTCCACAGCCCCTCCCTGGTCTACAACTTTGGTCACCCAGTCTAAGAAATCAATTAGATTCATCTGACATGACCTTCACGCTGTGAATCCATGCTGCCTTGGGTCCTGTGCCCCACTGTCCTCTAGCTACTCAACAGTTCTTTCTTTCAGAAGTGATTCCATTATTTTCCCTACCACTGAGGTCAAACTGACAGGTCTGTAGTTTCCTGCATCTGTCTTGCTCCCACTTTTGTGAAAGGGAATCACATCCACCCTCCTCCAGTCCTCAGGTACCACACCATCCTCCCATGATTTGTTAAAAAGGGTAGTTAGTGGTGTTACTAGTTCTCCCTTTAGTTCTTTTAGAATTCTGAGGTGAATCCCAACAGGCCCCACTGCTTTGTCCACCTTCAGTTTTAGGAGTTCTTTCAGAACCCTTTCTTCTGTGAAAGGACTGATATCAACCCCCCTATCCAGAGTGCTTCTACTAACTGGATTAGGTACCTCCCCTCCTCTTCTTTTGTGAATACTGAGCTGGAGTATTCATTCAGTATCCCTGCTTTTTCACTGTCCCTCTCTGTCCACCCACCCTCCTCTTTATTCAGCCTCAGTATCCCTTCCTTTGTCTTTCTTCACTCCCTAATGTACCAATAAAAGGTTTTATCCCCCTTCTTAAATGAGTTGGCTATCTTTTCCTCGATTTGGGCCTTTACTGTTCTGGCTACCTTCCTGCTTCCTTGTACTTTTTTTTTTTTTTACTTTCTATTTTTCCCCGCCTCCCCGCCTATGTGCCCTCCATCTCCAACCCTTCAGGGGTACCTGGGAGTCATCCCTCTGCCATCCACCCGGACCAAGTCCTACCTTGAGCCCCATATAGCTGCAGCTATACCCCCCGGGTGGGGAATGAGGTGGGCCCCTTACATCCTGTACACTTTCTTGTTTTGTTGGGCAAGGTGGTCCGGGCGAGTGGTGGCACATCAAGGGCACTCTCCTGGTGTCCTGTCTTCCCAGTGATGGAAGGCTGTTTTTCCTCTGGTTTCCTCCCCTCGCATGGTGTGTGCCCTGATGTCAAGGCGCTATGCGCCGACCTCCACCACGCATCATGGCTGGCCCACCCTGTGAACAGGTTTGCTGTACCTTGAGCCTCCGCTCAGGGTCAGGCAAGTAGGGCCTGGCCCCTCCCTCAGAGAAGGCGAGCTGTCATGGGACGCTCAAGCCTTTCTCCCCCGGCCGGCCCTCCAGCGACTCGAATCTGCTCCTGAACCCGGGTTGCCGGCATCGTAAGCAGAAATCCAACCGCTGAGCTGATGGGCCGTCTGCTTCCTTGTGCTTTAACTGGTACAGTTCTCTGTCCTGCTCCTTCTGTGTTTCCTTATATGTCCTGAATGCTATCTTTTTCTCCTTAACCTTCCCCGCCACCTCTTTTGAGAACCATAGTGATTTTTTCTTTCATTTTGATTTGTTTATTTGCTTCACACAAAGGCTTGTTGCCTCTGTGATGGCAGCTTTGTTGTTTCACCATTTTTGCTCCATCCCTCCTTCTTGCCTCTTTGCTAGTGCTTTTCTGAGGCATTCTCCCATTTTGACAAAATCAGCCTTCCTGAAGTTCAGTATCTTCACTTTTGTGTGGCTTGGCTCTACAGCTGAGTTTATCATGAACCACACTGCTTAGTGGACACTTGCTCTCAGATGGCTACGCACTTCTGGATTTGAGATCCTCTCTCCATCCCTATTTGAGAGTACCAGGGCTAAGACTGCTCCCTCCTGAGTAGGTTCCAACACTAGCTGTCTGAGGCATGTCCCATGTATAACATCGAGAATGGTGCTGCTCTTGGATGTGGCTGCAGCAAAGGTGCTCCAGTTAACATTTACCACATTGAGGTCCCCCATCAGCAATATCTCCCCTTTCTCTGCCATCCTAAGGATGCCTCCTATCATTTCCTTGCCAGTTCCTTCCCCTGAGATAGGGGTCTGTATACAACCCCTGTGTGGACTGTGGTGCCATTTCCAGTCTCCGGGGGGACCCACAGTGCCTCCTCTCCTCCCTGTTTACCCTTTTGTTCTGTTACTCTGATCCCTTTCCTTACATAGAGAGCTCCTCCTCATTTACCCTCTCTGTCCCTCCTCTAGATTGTGTACCCTGGTATGTTGATATCCCATTCATGGTTCTTTGTGTATCATGTTTCTATGACTGCCATGATATCCAGGCATCCCTCTTCCATCAAGGCCACCAGTTCAGGGAGCTTGTTACCTAGATTATGGGCACTGGTACTCATCAACCTCCATTTTCTGATGGTCTTACACCTTTTTGCCCCATCCCTGTCCTTTCGACTTTGTCTTTTTCTCCATTTACCCCTGCCCTTCTCTCTATCAACTTCTCTATCTTGGTGTTTACCTCACTAACTACCCTGATTATTTTTTTTGGGGTGGGCTAGGATTTCCATTCTCCTTTTCAGTTCCTCCCACCTTGACTAGTTTAAATGCTTGCCAATGAAGCATTTAAACCTATTACCTAGGATCCTGTTTCTCCTCCTGGGCTGATGCAGACCATTGCACAGGTATAGGCATGCATCCCTCCAGGTGGACTCCTACTCCCCAGTGAAACCAAAACTCTGAGCTCTGCACCAGTTTTTCAACCACTGATTGAATCCCATGGTGCAGAGCACCCTAGCCTCACCCATATCAAAGATAGGCAGCACCTCTAAGAAGGTTACTGTGCATGCTACTTCTCTAAGGCCCCTCCCCAACTCCACAAACTTCTCCTGCACTGCTCTGATCCCTTTTCCAGACAGGCCATTATCTGAACTGCATGATCCAGTGTTTTGTATGATACAGCACTCTGCTCCTCACTGATAAAATCATTAACAGATCTCCCCTCCAGAAAGCAAAGATGATGTATCACCTGAAATTCCCCTGGCTGCTTCATCGGAACCAGATCGAAAGGGGATACCATAAATTCTGGAAGGTTGGCACCTCTAATGGGCCCTCCACCCCACCTGCATTGATCTGTTTTGTGATCTTCCTCGCTAACAATTCCTTCTCCTTCCCTTTTACTGACCCCAGGTTCTTTGTCTGTATTCATATCCTCCACCCTGTGTACTGTAGATTAAAACCCTTTGGGCAGGCCTAGTGGCACTGAGGGTTGAGGCGCTGGATGCCAAACCTCGTGCCATGCCGGCGACCCAGGTTCGGGAATGAGTCTGGGTCATCGGGAGTCGGCAGGGGAGGACTGGGATTGAGCATCCGTAGACTGCTCTCCCGGTCCTGGGGTGGGTTAGGGAATCTTGCCGCGCTGTAGCGGCCCCTGGGGACACTCAGGGGCACTACTAGTGCTGGCAATACTGAAGGGGGGACGCGGCAGATGTTGACACGTTGTGCCTGGATGTCATTGCATATCCACGTTCTAGGGGACCATTTGGAGGAAAATGGCTTGGCGTGACCGTGCAGCTTGATGGCTGTGCTCCGAGCTGTCTGAAGGACCTTGGTGGAATCCTTGTGGGGAGGGTCCAAGGCTGTCCTGGCTGGCTGAGGCAGAGGGGGAGCCCTCCAGCAGGATGGCAAGATGGCCATCCCAGGTCCTCCTGGGTACAATTTGAGCTACCCAGTTCTCCAGGCAGGCAGAGTTGGCGACTGGATGCCCCAACTGGTAGTGTGCTGCAACAGGCGGAAAAAGCATTACTTGATAAAAAAAATTAAAAAAACCTTCATAAATCCCTCTATCAGTATTCTGGCTGCTCTTGTCTCAGGATACTCTTCCTACCAAGACTTCAGTACATCTACTTTGATCGGGGTCTTTGCCAATTTTAATTTCCCCTCTTTTCTTTCCCTATCTCCTGTTCATTTTCCTCCACATCCCATTCCCCACCCCAACGGCAAAACCCATGCCTTGATCCTGATGACTCCCCCCTCCTCTCCATGTGCTCCCAAAGCCACCACAAAAGGGCTGTCCACCAAAAAGGGTTGCCCCCCAAACCTATCACCTTCTGCCTCTGTGCCTGAACACCGGGTGTGGTTCTGCACATTTAGAGCATGCAGGCTTGAATCTGCAGTTTGCCCAGATGCACTGCATCCTATTGAAATTCCAACAAGACTTCTGCTGGCTAGTACCCTTAAACTCCCTCCGACCCCCCCCTCATCTGGACGGTCATGGTCTTAAACCATATATCCAGATGTCTAGTGTCCCAATGGACAACCCCATGTGACGCCATCCTCAGACAAAACATCTCATCATACAGGAGCCAACCATGCCCACCCCGCATCTTGTATGTATTGTGTACTATCAAAAAATATGCTAGCAATGGGATGACCAGTGTTGGCTGTTTCTGTAGTTCAGTCGTGCTAAAATGTGTAACTCCTGTCAGCCATGCATCCATGGTCTTTCCCTTCAGATTCATAACATCCTGTGTCTTCTCCTGTTTAGTTAAGGCTGCTGTCATCTCTGTTTTTTTTCTGTCCTCTCCTTTTTCCCGTATTTCTTTGCCATTTCTCTGACTACAAGGCCAAATCTATCTACATGTCCCCCCTTCCAGATTTTTTCTTTTACTGCCAGTGGCAAATGATCACCTAGTGTAACTCCTGGCATTCTCATCCTCTCCTCCAAAGTTTTGATCCCTCCTCCCCTTCGGGTACCTTACCTCTTTTTCTGAATATCATTTCTCTCTCTCTCTCTCTCTCTCTCTCTCTCTGCTTGTACTCCTCTAACAACTTCTAAAGTTCCACCAAACCTTCCTCACCTGTTGCCCCCCAAAAATCCTCCACATACTCCCTCAAACTCCCCTGAAGCACAAGGTCAATAGTGTCTTCCTTACATTGGGGACCCTCTCCTTTCTTGCCTGTTTTTTTGGTGTTTTCATTATTGGTTCTTCTTCATCTGCTCATGTAGCCTTCCTTTTCCCCCCTTGTTCTTTGATTCCTCCATTTTATGTTTGTTTGCACACATGCACAAGAAAAATTATGGGGCAGCTTAGGAGAGAAACAGACTATAGAGGTACGGCACTGTGGCAGCCAATGGCAGCACTGCATTTAGGGGCTTGGCACTCATGGACCAATGCAGACACACTGTGCTGATGACATTGGTTTCCAAAAGTGCCACCAAGTTGAAATGATTTCACTGCTGCAATAAGGGGCCACCTTGTCATTGCAGCATGCACCATTCCACTGCAATGAGGGAGTCACCCATCATTGCAGGGCAGTACCTTGCCTAGTGTAACATTTTTTGTAAACATGGCAGCAGCTTGCTGCCACCTCACAGCCCCATAAAAGCTGACAGGAGTGGCCAGTCCCCCTATCGGCATGCCCCAGACCCAGTTAATTTGCTGATGGGAGAGCCCATTCCCCGTCGGTATAATGTAACATGTTGTGTGCTGAGGGGGTGCCTAATCCCCGTCAGCATCATAACCCCCCAAACAGTCAATCTTTGCTGACAGGGAGCCCAATCTCATTGGCTTAAGTCCCCCCACCCCAAAAAAGGTAGGTGACACACTGGGAGTCCACCCCAGTGTGCTAAAAGCAAGCTAGACAAAATAAAAAAACCTTACCGCAAAATCTTTTTGGTTTTCTTTTCTCCCTGAAAGAAAGGAAATGGTCCCACGGCCGTTGCCATCCCCTCTCCCAACCCGCACCCACCCACTGTGCACCCTACCTCCCCACACCTCCCTGACCCCAACTTACCTACAGAACCTGGTGTGATGATCTTCGGTGGACCAGGAACATGTCTGCACTCTTCAAAGCTGACCGTGAACTGATGAAATTCCAGTAAGCTGTATAATGGCATAAATAGGGGTTTTAAACTTTGGCGCATATCTCAGGCATTTTTGGGAAATTTGGTACCACATTTTCAACATGGGGTTATTGGAACCCCTCCTCATGAATTCAGCCACAGTCATGGCATTTTTCAGTCCAGAAAGGTGATTTCGTGGTCACTGTATGGAATCACCTTTTTGGACCGATTAATGAAATGACAGTGCCAGTGTTCATAAGGTGGGCTCGAAAACCTATGTTGACCAAAATATGTTTCGCACTTCCAGCACAGAATAGTGCGGTTGCTGTGGGAAATCAGTGTTTGGGATACATTAAGAAAATCACAGTGACACTGTTCATGAGCAGAGGTCCTAAAATGCCTGTGTTGAAAATTTGGTGACAAAAGTCCATAAAATGACTGTGTTACAATCATGCATTGCGCAGTTTCCACATGCACTCATAACTCAGCAAATTTGTAATATTTTCACTCCAGATTTTCAACATTGGCATTTTTCCACACCTCCTTATGAATAGTACAGCTGTCATTTTTCACATCCTGGCCAAAATTGTTTTCGCACTTCTGGCGCAGAACAGCGCGGTCGCTGTAGGAAGTCAGTGTTCGGGACAGATTTAAAAAAATTAGAGTGACACTGTTCATGAGCAGAGGTGTTAAAATGACTGTGTTGAAAATTTAGTGACAAAAGTCCATGAAATGACTGTGTTATGAGATTATGTCACGCAGTTTCCATGCGCCCTTGTAATTTCGTGCATCTGTAGTATTTTCACTCTAGATTTTCAACATTGGCATTTTTTCACACCTCCTTATGAACAGTACAACTGTCATTTTTCATATCCTGCCCAAAATATGCATTTACACATCTGGCGCAGAATAGCGCAGTCACTGTGGGAAATTAACGTTTGGGATAGATTAGGAAAATCTTAGTGACACTGTTCACGAGCAGAAGTCACAAAATGCCTATGTTGAAAATTTGGTGAAAAAATTCAACTAAATGACTGTGTTATGTGCATGCATTGTGCAGTTTCCACATAAGCCTGGAAGTTCAAGTATTTTTAAGATTTTCACTATAGATTTTGAACATTGCCATCTCTTCACACCTCCCTATCAATGGCACAGCTGTCATTCTTCACATGCTGACTGATCTGTACTTTCATACATCTGACGCAGAATGGCACGGTCGCTGGGGGAAAACACATTAACAAAATCACAGTGCCACTGTTCATGACACGAGGTCCCAAATGCTTTCATGAGGTGGGGGTCACAAAAAGGCAATGTTGAAAATTTGTAGTGCAAATACCAACAAACACCAGGGGCATTAAGGTTTCTAACCATAAAGTCCTGCCCTGTACAGACTGACAGGCATCAGGGGTGTGCCTTGGGATTGCTGACCATAATGCTCATGCCATTCTACCCCCAGCCCACCAACCTACAGCCAGTGACAGGCATCGAGGTGTGCCTTGGACTCTTCAGCCCCAGAGTTCACCCCATTCTCCTATACATAGAAACATAGAAACATAGACTTTGATGGCAGACAAGGGCCGCTTGGCCCACCTAGTCTGGCCATTTTCCTACCTACAGGATAAGCAACAGATCCTAGTTAACCAACAGCCTATTTCTTCCTACCCCCACAAGAATTGCCTTATGACTGTCCCATGCATTCTTGAATTCTCCCACAGTTTTAGACCTCACAACCTCCTCAGGAAGTCTATTCCATGTGTCCACTACCCTCTCTGTGACAAAATACTTCTTCACATTGCCCCGAGCTGTCTTCCTTCTATCTTCAAATTGTGTCCCCTTGTTCTTGCACATCTGTTTTTCTGAAAGATGCTACCCTCTTGGACTTTGTTGATTCCACTGAGGTACCTAACAGTTTCTATCATCTCCCCCCTCTCCCTCCTTTCCTCAAGGGTATACATATTAAGCTCCTTTAGTCTCACCTTGCATGTCTTCTCTTGCGGACCCTGCACCATTTTAGTTGCCCTCCTCTGGACTGCCTCCATCCTGTCTATGTCCTTGCGGAGATGGGGTCTCCAGAACTGCACGTAGTACTCCAGATGGGGTCTCAACAACTGTCTGTATAGAGGGATTACAACTTCCTGTTTTCTGCTGGTGATGCCTCTCCTTATACATCCCAGTATCCTCCCTACTGCCTTCTCACACTGCTTGCTAACCTTAAGGTCATCTGATATGATTAACCCCAGGTCCCTTTCCATTTTTGTTGTCACTACCTCCACCCCCCACTGTGTAATCTTCCCCTGGATATTTGTTTCCCAGGTGCATTATTTTGCACTTCTTTGCATTGAATCCAAGCTGCCTTACTTCTGGCCATTCCTCCAAACTTTCCAAGTCCCTTCTCATCCTTTCCACACCTCCTTGTGTATCAACCCTGTTGCAGATCTTTGTGTCATCTGCAAAGAGGAATACTCTTCCTTCTAGTCCCTCTGCAAGGTCACTTATAAAGACATTAAAAAGGACTGGACCCAGTACTGAATCCTGTGGTACTTCAATAGTTACCCATCTTTCTTCAGAGTGGACTCCATTTACAATTACCTTTTGTGTCCTGTTGTCCAGCCAATGTTTTACCCAGGCTACCACCCTAGGACCCACACTCAAGCTGGTTAATTTGATTATTAATCTTTTGTGTGAGACTGTGACAAATGCCTTGCTAAAGTTTAGGTAGACCACGTCCACAGACCCTCTCTGGTCTACTACATTGGTCACCCAGTCAAAGAAATAAATTGGATTTGTCTGACATGTCCTTCCTGTTGTAAACCCATGCTGCCTTGGGTCCTGTCCCCCACTGTCCTCTACGTACTCAACAATTCTTTCCTTCAGAAGTGATTCCATCACTTTCCCTACCACAGAGGTCAAACTGACAGGTCTGTAGTTTCATGCCTGTCTTGCTCCCACTTTTGTGAAGGGGAATCACATCCACCTTCCTCCAGTCTTTAGGTTCCGCACCATCTTCCCATGATTTGTTAAAAAGGGTAATCAGTGTTAGAGCTGCTTATCAGAAGGTTATGAGGAGCCCAGGGTATATCGAGTATCTCTCTCGGGGAACAGATGGTTAAAGTAGTGGCCAATGCAGATGATCTGCTGCAGCAGATATCACATCCACTCAGATCTATTCCTGTTATCCTAAAGCTCACAGAGGATTTCAGTAAGGTTTCAAACTATAAACTTAATGTAGGAAAGCCGGTATTTTTTCCTCTTAATCATAGGGTTTGTAAACAGGATATTACAGTGTTTGGACTCACCTGGAAGTCCGACTATATTAAATACCTTGGGCTTCTTTTAAGAAGGAATACAACGCGGCTCAGACAGCTAAATATTGATGCACTGGTACATAAAGTAGCTCTTGACGTTTGTAGGTAGACCCTACTCCCCCTCTCTCTATGGGGCAGAAGAAATTCAATCAAAATGAATGTTTACCCTCGTCTGTTCTACCCCCTTAACATGTTGAACACATGGCTTCCCCTGTCCTGGGTTAAAAAAGTGCATGGTATGATCTCCGCTTTTATATGGGGGGATAAGAAGGCCAGAATGGCATTTCATAAACTAGTGGCCCCGAAGGCCAAAGGAGGTTTAAGACTTCCCCATATCGGGCTATATTATTGGGCCAGCCAGGCCAATAAATAGATGGCTGACCGCGGACCAGCTCTCCATGACTGCTGCATACATTCCGACTTGGTTAGCTGTTGAATCTGCCTCCATTAAAAAAACACGATCTCTCCCCTGCTGCACTGTTATATACCAAGACTAGTTCCCTACCAGAGTCTCTACATAGTTTCCCTGTAGCTGTCTCTATCACGGTTCATACTCAGCTGTGTGCATTTCTGAGATATATGAATCTTAAGGACTTATCACAACCTGTAATAGGCAGTACCAATTTTTTATTAGAGGGCAAGCCTCTCCCAGCCAAGTGGCTTTCTCAGATAGGGAATTGCCGTTTAGAGGATTTGTGTCACCCAACAGTCAATGGTATTCTTCAGCTGATATTATGTGTAAGTTCTCGATACCTCGTACAAATATTTTCAAGCTTTTCCAGCTCCGTCACCTCCAGGTTAAGGTAATGGGCTCAAGCCCCCCTCCACCTCCCAATTTCAATTTTCAGATTACCTTAACAGAGTTGGCAGATCTGCCTCACGCCATATCCAAAATATACAGTGTTCTTTTCACCTGGGCCTTCTCCGATAATTGTGCTCCCATCTCCTTTTGGGCCTCTCTCTTTCAGGGTAGAGATCTGGACTGGCCTCTCCTGTGGCAGGGTTGCCATAAGTTTCTTAAGCAGGACAGACTTAGGCTAATGCAGTTTAAGATCCTGCACAATATCTACTATTCTCCACAGAAACTTGCTAGGCTTGGTCTTGTGTTCTCCCCCTTTATAGAAGATGTCAATCTCAAGAAGGAGATCTTCTTCATATTTTCTGGAGCTGTTCTAAAGTCGTTCTACTCTGGACTGTGATTAAACAGCATACTGACCCTCTGTTGGGGCTCTCAGACCTCTTCACCACCGAAATTTGCCTTCTTGGGGATTTCTCCATTTCGGTGGTGAACAGGAGGTATTATATAGCTTTGATGTCAATGTCTGTTAAAAGACATTGGAAGGATACGGAGGTACCAACATACGTTGAATGGCTTCAGGAGTTACTTGCAAATCTCAGAACTGAAAGGACTATTGCCAGTACATTTAACAAACTTAAGAAGTTCGATAGGATTTAGGGACGACTGCAAACTCTCTATGCACTTCAAGGTTAAGCACTAATAGGCTACATTCATAGGTATAGTGCTAAATGTGTAAAAAGACGCCGGGTTGTTCGGGGTGGGAGTGGGGTAGGATGGATGGGAGGGTGGGAGGAGAGCGAATCACTCTATATTTTATACCCAATATATATGGTTATTTTATCCATTGTTATGGTTCACTCTTTGTACTGGAAACTTAATAAAATTTGAATAAAAAAAAAAGGGTAGTCAGTGGTGTCACTAGTTCTCCCCTTAGAATTCTGGGGTGAATTCTACCAAGCCCCATTGCTTTGTCCATCTTCAGTTTTAGGAGTTCTTTCAGAACCCTTTCTTCTGTGAAAGGACTGGGATCGACCCTCCCCCATCCAGAGTACTTCTGTTAATTGGATTAGGCACCTACTCCTCCTCCTCCTCCTCATTTGTGAATACTGAGCAGAAGTATTTGTTCAGTATCCCTGCTTTTTCACTGTTCTTCTCTGCTCACCCACTGTCCATTCTATTCAGCCTCACTATCCCCCTCTTTGTCTTTCTATGCTCCCTCATGTACCTATAAAAGGTTTTATCCCCCTTCTTAACCGAGTTGGCTATCTTTTCCTCAGTTTGGGCCTTTGCTATTCTGACCTCCCTCCCTGCTTCCTTCTGCCTTAACTGTACATTTCTCTGTCCTGCTCTTTCTGTGTTTCCTTATACTTCCTAAATGCTATCTTTTTCTCCCTAACCTTCCCCTCCACCTCTTTTGAGAACCATAGTGACTTTTTCTTTCATTTTGATTTATTTGCTTCACACAAAGGCTTGTTGCCTCTGTGATGGCAGTTTTGATGTTTCTTCATTGTTGCTCCACCCTTCCTTCTAGCCTGTTTACTAGTGCTTTTCTAAGGCACTCTCCCATCTTGCCAAGGTCAGCCCTCCTGAAATCAAGTACCCTTACTTTTGTATGGCTTGGCTCTGTAGCTGAGTTTATCGTGAACCACACTGTTTGGTGGTCACTTGTTCCCAGATGGCTACTCACTTCTAGATCTGAGATCCTCTCATTGTCCCCATTAGAGAGTACGAGTTCTAAGATTGCTCCCTCACGAGTGGGTTCCAAAACTAACTGTCTGAGGCCTGCCACCTGTAGGGCATTGAGAATGGCCCTGTTCTTGGATGTGGCTGCAGCAATGGTGCTCCAGTTAACATCTGGCATATTCAAGACCCCCATCAACAGTATCTCCCCTTTCTCTGCCATCCTAAGGATGCCTTCTATTATATCCTTGTCCATTCCCTCCCCCTGACTTGGGGGTCTGTATACAACCCCTGTGTGGATTGTGGTGCCACAGCACCTTCTCTCTTCCCTGTTTACTCTTTTGTTCCATTGCTTTTATCCCTTCCCTCACATAGAGAGCTACTCCTCCCCCTCTTCTACCCTCCCTGTCTCTCCTGTTGGTTTTGTACCCTGGTATGTTAACATCCCAGTCATGGTTCTTTATGTACCATGTTTCTGTGACTGCCACGATATCCAGACATCCCTCTGCCATTGAGGCCACCAGTTCATGAGCTTGTTGCCCATACTATGAGCATTGGTACTCATTACCTTCCATTTCTTGATGGCCTTACCCCTTTTTTCCCCCATCCCTGTCCTTTCTGCCTTTGTCTTTTTCTCCATTTACACCTGCCCTTCTCCCTATTGACACCTCTATCTTGGTGTTTACCTCACTTACTACCCTGATTTCTTGGTGGGGGGACTAGGATTTCCCTGCTTCTTTCCAGTGCCTCCCCCTTGGCTATTTTAAATGCTTGCCAATGAAGCATTTAAACCTATCACCTAGGATCCTGGATCCCCTCCTTGACAGATGCAGACCATCATGCCAGTATAGGCCTGCTTCACCCCAGGTGGACCCCTAGTCCTCAATGAAGCAAAAATCCCTGAGCGTTGCTCCAGATTTTCAACCACTGGTTGAATCTCATAGTGTGGAGCACCCTAGCCTCACCCATGCCATAGACAGGTAACACCTCTGAGAAGGTTACCGTGTATGCTACTTGTCTAAGGACCCTCCCCAACTCCACAAATTCTTCCTGCACTGCTGTGAGCCATTTCTCAGCCAGGTCATTTGTCCCTAGGTGGACAATGACATCCAGCTCCCTCCCCATGAAGCTGCTCCAGTGATCCTGAGGATTCGCTTCCTGTCCCTCCAAGCCATGGCACCAGGCAGGCAGGCACCTTACCTCACTCTCCCCTTCCTCCCCAAGTTCTACCTCCCTAACAATGGTGTCCCCCACCAGGAGTTGTTTCCTTCCCTTGTGGGGTCCCATGCCACTCTTCTGTGGGTCTCCTTTTTGGAGGTTCCCAGCATCCTTCTTGGTTTCCACTGCAGATGCCTCTGTAGAGGAACCACACTTTGCCAGAACAGCATATGAATTGTGGAGAGGTACAACTGGAGGGATGCTCCTCTGTTCCACCATCCTCACCCTCCCTGAGCCCACTGTAGTCCAACCACTCCTCTTTCTTGGCAACCTCTGAGGCAACAGCAGTGGCCCTGGTGGCCCCTGGGTGGGAGAGGAGGTCCCCCAAATCCTGGCCAACTCAACCTGGAGATGAGCAACCACCTCCCTCAGACCAGAGAGGTGCCTGCAGATGGGACAACACTGCATCCTCCAGAATATCTCCTGGAAGACTGCTGCTCCACAGCCACTGCACTGCACCACTCCCATCATGTCTTATTTCTGGCCCTTTTAACTGTTGTTTGAAATACTTACTCTTTCCTCGGTTTAGTTATTATTTTTCTCCCTACTTACTTATTGCCTCTGTGCCCTTTAAGCTCCTGCTCTTCCTGTTCTGAGACAAGCATTTCCTGTAATTCTCAGTTGTCTCCTTACTTGCTCAGAGTCGGATCTCCAGCAGCTGGGGGTGGGGGGGCTTCTCATTTTCTTCAAGGATGGTGAGTCTTTTGTGGCTCTGTGATCAGTCATTTCCTGCTCTCAAACAGGAGGTTCCTGTTGTTGGTCAAATCCTGTGCCTACTGTATAAAAGTAGAACTGGCTTAGGGTAGGGGGTGGAGGGTAGGGAAGGAGGGCAATGTAGTCCCATTGTAACCATTTCAGCTTATGATCTTATGGAATGGGGCGACTGCAAAGCTGAACACCCCAAGGCACACCTCAACATGTGTCAGTGTCTGCAGGACAGGGTGAAGTGAAATGGCATGAACGTTATGGGTGATGACCCAAGTGCATACCCCAATGCCTGTCCGTCTCTGCAGGATGGAGGTGGGATTGGTGTGAAGTTCAATACTTCACTGCCATTCCTATTCTCCTTCTCTCTAACTCCTGCTTTTCCAGTGCTAACACCAGCAAACAAACATTCAGCATTGATAAATGCTTGTTCTTCATTGCTTCCAACATTGCTTGCATCTCTCTCATCATGGCCATCACCTGTTCCACTGCATCTTCCTCACTAGCTGCCTTCTGTCTCCTTGGAGCCATACCTACCACATAAGACAAAATCACATACAAGTTGTTAGTCACTACTATCCCCCTTTCTTATATATATTCTTTGTTTTTATTATTTATTACTTGTCCTCAACCGGCTACAACCTGCCCAACAAGCCTGCGTGGTTTGCATGGTCCATTTCCAACTCTTTTACGATTTCTCTATGTGGATTCTATAACCCCCTCTTCATGTGCTGTAAATCAAGCAATGAAAATCCAGCTGCACCCTTTCATCTCAGTCAGGTATTCAAGCATTTTGCTGCATTTGTTTTGATTCAGGTGCAAATCAAACTACAAATTACCTGTCTTAAGAGTTTCACAATGCAGCCCCCCAAAGTTTGTACTCCTGCCCTTGCATTGTATGATAAAATGCTGATAATAAGATTTGAAGTACTGTTTTCACTTCAGAAGGCCTATATTCCAAAAATCCTTGCAGAACCCATCCCTGATGCCATTCTGTCTGCTGGGCACTTTCCTTCAAAATGGCATCCACCACGTGTCCTCCATGTGCGCCCTCCTGACCTCGTGGTGCCTCCTTCTCCACCTACTATCCATGCTGGTCCAATCTACACTTTATCCATGTCTTTTTTTTTTTTTAGCAATTTATAGTTTATTACCTGGTTTTACAATACAGAGAACATGGCAACATATGCGTTACAATATAAAGACAGTAATTGAAAATGGAAAGACTTGCCCTCCCTCACCACCAGTCCCCCCTGCCCCATTCCCCCACCCCCGACTCTTGCACATTGTAAACATATAAGAGTATATATTTTTAAAAAAGAAAATGCTGGCCCAGTGGCGCTGAGGGTTGAGGTGCTGGATGCCACACCTCGCGCCACGCCGGCAACCTGGTTTCGGGAACATTTTCGGGACTCTGGGGGCATGCAGGGGAAGGAGAGGATTCGCATCCATAGGGACTGCTCTCCTCTTCTGGGGTGGGAAGTGGGCTGGCATCACTCTGCAGTGACCCCTGGTGGAGATCAGAAGCACTGCACAAGGCAATGCATGAGGAACAGTGCAGAAAATCAGAAATCCGCCTGACAACCGACCAGATGACGGCTGCCGGTCCTCTGTTACTGCCGATGCCCTAAAAGAGCCCCTCCACTTCAGCAGCACCATGGGACCAAGTATGTGCTGGCTGCCCCCTCTGGTGCCTTCCCCTTTGGAGGAGGGAGACCCACCCGGCAAAGGGTTACGTCCGGGTAACCCCAGGGGTGGCTGTGATGTGAAGCTGGAGGGGGCTCAGGATGAGACAGGCAGAATGGGTGAAAGACCTAGGTAGCCCAAAAAAGTGGTGGATCATAAGGCATGAGGGGAGATAAAGAAATAATACAAAAAAAAAATAACATTCGATAGTAAATCTATTCAAGATAGCATTGTTAGGCAGGCTGTAGGGAATACAGAGCTTGAAAGGGGTCCCAGCGCTTTTTCAATTTGGGAATGCTGTTACAAAGGCACAATTGTTCTTTCAATTCTGAAATTAGTGAGTAATTCCCTCAGCCATTCAGTATAGGAAATCACCTTGGTATCCTTCCAATGTCTCAAGACTTTTTTGACCGACATAGAAATTAAAGCCATATAAAACTTACGAGCCAGAAACAGGATCTCACAAAAATCCCCCAGTACACAGATTTTTGGGGAAAACAAATTATTAAGACCTAGAAAGGGTCTACTTTTTGTTAAATAAGGGGCCACAGAGGGACTGTCTTGGGACAGGACCAGGAAACATGAAGTAGGTTACCTTCATCTTGTAAACATCTCAAACAGGAGGAAGAAGGGGCAATACCATATTTGGCCAATTTTTGTGGTGTGTAATATATAAAACTGAGTGAGACAAAGCCTAACTTGAGTAATAAACTTGTGGCAACCCTGTCATAGAATGGACCAGCTAATGTTTTCCTCAGGGAAAAGAGGAGACCAATAATTGGATGGACCAAAGTGTTCTGGGATACACCAGTCATACAAGGAAATAAACATCTTGGGCACAGCATGCAGGAGGCTGGCTAGAGGAACCATCTCAGTTTGAAATTTTGGATCCATCAAGGGCAAATGGACTTCCCACAAGGATTTCACCAGCAGGTGGCATAGCTGGAAGATTTAAAAAATGTTAGAGTCTGGAATACCTGCTTTGGCAATAATCTCAGGGGAAGATAACCAAGAGCCATCTCTTGTGTGGGTAAAGTAAGAGAGAGGACAATATTTTATCTCATTTCTATTCCTGCAGTATATCCCACTTATCCCTCCCCCAACCATTTTTAGTCACTGACAATGTCAGGCCCTCTATTGCCTCAGCTCCTGCACCCCCATCTTGCTATAATCGAGATGGCACCTGCCCTGACATCACAAAGCCTTGCCCCTAAACCCCCACAAGTTACAAACCAAACCCCAGCCGCTAGCCTGTCCACTGTCCTATTCCCCACTTAAAACTCTCCTGAGTTATCTTAAGCAAGCTGTTTTCCCCTTGTGCTTCATATCACCCTGATATAAACTCCACAAGATGCAGGAAAGTACTGCCAGAAAACAGTCTTTAGCCTGGCTAAACTGTCTTACGCACCTCCAATTATGCACTGCTCTTCCTGTCCAAATCCTCCCTTTTCGGACCATGCATGGCTCTTAAAAGCCGTGCTGAAATTTCAATAGCCTCTGCCTTCTCATTTTCCTGCACTGAAGCAGGAGGCAGGCTTTTCAGGGTGCCCTTTGCATCTATACCTCATTGGGCCCACTGCCTGGCTTTAGCTTCTGCAAAGCACTGCCCACTTGTTTCACAACCAATTTTGGGAAGGGGTGCACCTTGCCTCAGAGATCCCGAACCCAAGCTGAGCTCCTCAGAGTGCCCTGCAGTCTCTGTTCTTCTGTTCTTAGAGCTTGTGTACTTTTTTTTATGTAGCCTACCCCTTCCACAAAACCGTCCTCCCAGCTTTCAAAGTAAACTGATACCTAAATCATTTGGCCTCCCACAACAAATACTCTACCCAGTGAGCTGCGGAAACTACTTCATTTTCCTAATTGTACAAAAGTGCCACTTCCACCACTGCTTCCTTACATCTCACATTTGTAAAACAAACTTACACTTTTCTTTTCTGGAACAAATGAAAACAAAATTCTTCACTGCCATGTCTGTACAATCCACATGCTGTGCTGACCAATGTGCTAGTAGCTCAAGCTACTGACTAGCAAAGAAGAAGGGTTAGCTCCCAGCCAATCCATTTCCTTCTTGTCACCTTACCCCTTTCTGTGCCGACTCTCTTCCCTGCACCCCATGCTTCTAACCCTCAACTCCTACTTCTCCTCCCTTCCTTCCCTTCCCCCTTCCCCACACCCTATACTCTTCCCCTCTGCTCCATGCTATCAACTTTCAGGCCAGGTGACCCCTGACAACAGTTTGCCTTCAAACATGCAACCCATTTTTTAAAAACCTTTTTAGCAATAAGCAATGTACTGACCTTTCTTTATTTGCAGAGATTTATGCACACCAGGTTCTACTGTTGCTTAGTTTTGAGGTTAGTGAGCACCCGATAACTCACTTGTATGTATTTTTTGTTGGTTGCTCCTTTGATATAAGATGCACATTGTAAATGATATTCAACATGCCAAAGTATAGTACAGCCACAATACCACGTGCAGCATTGGACTGCTGGAAACTTATATTTGTTGGAACACTCTAAATTTAATTGTTTCACAACCTATTAAGGTTTTGCTTTTGTCTCCAGAGATCACCATCTTTACAGTCTCTACTGTTCTGTTACCTGTTTTAAAATGTTACGGTATGGTAATTAACTGGATGACAATTGTGTTCGTGAAACACTTTCCTTTAGTTGCCCTGTTCTGTTATACTTTTCTGATATTATTGGTTGATTTTTGCACATTGTACTTCTTTCTTTTCTGTGTTTTTCTCTTCCCACTCCCCAGAGGATGCATCTGGAAACAAGTTGATACCAAGTCAGTCTGACTTTCCCAGTAAAACTTTTGACATAAAAAATGAACAAACAAGGAAGGGAAGGAAAAGAAAGAAAGAAAAAGAAAGAAAGAAAGAAAGAAAGAAAGAAAGAAAGAAAGAAAGAAAGAAAGAAAGAAAGAAAGAAAGAAAGAAAGAAAAAGAAATGCTCATGACTTTGTTTAAATGTGGCAGTTTTCGATTATCTCTTTATGTTCCTTTTCCTAACAGCCCCCTTTTGAGTTGACCCCCCCAGCCCTCTTTTTTCACCACTGTTTCACCAGAGGTGCATAATATGGCCGGGGTTTGTTTTGCTAGTCTTTGGAACTGGTTTGATTATTAAAGGGAGGAATGGGTGCATTATTTGTAGTGTGCTGCTAAAGAGGAAACTCTTGGACAGGAAGAAGAAGAACTAAAGTGAAAGAATACCTTTCCCATGTCCTCATGCGGTCTCTGTATGTGAATAAAGTAGTTTGCAAATCCAATGATTTTATAAATGTTTTATTCTTATCACATTATTATTTATTATCATTAGCATGTTATTGTGAACATTACATGTTTTTATTGGGAAATGACAGTGTCAGCTATGGTCTATGCTATAGTGCAGATCTCTTGCTGTCACAGCACTCGGCATCGGCAAAAGGAATCATGAAAGAAATGTAAATGTAAATAATGTAGCTTGCAATGATTTCACATTAAATCATGTATTATTATATTTACACATTTATTATTATATTTTTATTTTGAATATTCTAACCATAAAAAAATACTCCCATGCAAAGGATTTGGATGGGCAGTGATAACTTGCTGTGGCAAGAGTGTGAGGGTTGGATCCTCAACCACTTTCTCTGGACATTATGCACAATTTATTAGGGTAAGCACCAGAAAATGTTCATACTATGCCATGCATCTCTGCATCGCACACCTTGAACCATAACAACATACAGGGCCAGCATGCACTATCCATTGTAATCTCTCCACTTAAACATGTAGAACCATTGAGGGAAGGGTGCTGACTGGGGTGTAGAGTTAGCCAGTACACAAGGCTCCCAATCATATGACATGTGAACGCTTTGTTTTGTTGCACCAGCACTTTAAATAAAGGAACTTTGCACAGATGAAAATGGTGTAAGCAACATTTCTATATACTCTGGTGGTGAGTGCAGGACCTCTCTTTTTAATGTGTGGCTTCCAATGCTAAGCACAGTCTGGCTCCAAAGTGGGTCCCTTTCTCTGTGTAAGCAGGGGATCCTGGCATATAGCAGTCCACAGCTAGTATGGCATCGTCTTTACACTGTACAGTTTCACAGTAATAACAACTTCCCTAGCAGCAGCGCAATTTGTCCCAATCCTCTATTCCCAGGGGAGAGGTAGACACAGCTGGTATTAATTTATTAGGGCTGCATGCCCCCCCCAAAACACAATATGCTGGTGGTAAGGTTGCACTTATGGCTGCTTTTCTGCAGCACTGTGGCATCACCCCAGTATACAACCAAAGAAGTCTGTATGTTATTTCATGAATCAGTGTACCTAGGTGCCCAGTGCATGCACACCTTAATCCCACCCTTGCCCAATCCTATCCCTGATTGGGGGATGGAAAGCATATGCTGCTATAGGACAGCATTGTTTCATTCTCATGTTCATAGGACATTGCAGATGTGCTTAACTCTGCCTATGCACCAGATATCATAGTGAATAGGGCCAAATCCGAATTGTTTACTATATAGAGCCCTTTAGTTGTGTAGCATGTTGCTGCTTTATGAGTGATGGTTTCTTACAGCCCTAAGCAAATACTAGGCTGACTGTTTTCTGGTGCAGCCCAAAAATGTTTTTGTATATTACTTACTTTAAAAAAATGTTGGTGCCTAGGCAGTGGGGTGTAGATAAGGACTGTGAATGCACAGCCCAGCACTACTTACTGACCATTGCATGGCACAGTCAAAAATACTTTCTAAGTATTATTTCCATATAGAAATATTAGCTCAATTTTAGTATTGCAGATATGATAGCCAATGGTCATTCACAATTACTGTTCATAAGTCATCCAGTCTATTAAAACAAAAAGCTGCACGGGTAAAAATTATGAAAAGTTTTAGACATTCACTAAAATATCACTTAACCTGGGAACTAATACTCCCCCTCTTCCAGCAGACTCAGTTCAGATGCTCTGTCTTGCTCCTTGAGACTAATCAGTTGAAAATTTGGACTCAAAATATTGTAAAGTACCAAAGTTATGCACATGTGTAGAAAAATTTCGATGGACAATCATAACTCAGACATTTTAGCCATGTTTTTCACCAAATTTTAAACATCGCCTTTTTGGGATGTCTCCTCATGAACACTGGCACTGTCATTTCATTACTCAGTCCCGAAATGTGATTTCGCACAGTTACCATGAATCACCTGCTGGGTCTGATTAATGAAAAGACAGTGGCAGTGTTCATGAGGTTGGGTCCCAGAAAGCCCATGTTGAAAATTTGGTAAACAAATACCTAAAAATGGCAATGTTCTGAACATAAGTTCAAAACACCATTGAAATACATTATATGGCACTTACCATGATTCTTCAGTTTGTGGAGTGCAGATGTGTCCAGGTCCACAGAAGATGACAGACTATGACTTCCAGGGGTAAGAATAGGGTAAGGGGTGGTGGGTGCTCAGTGGAAGGGTCAGGATGGGGGGGGTGGCAGGAATGCTGAAGGGCAGTTATCTTTTTTCAGGTTGTAAAAGAAAAGACATTGGGAACTGTTTTCTTTTTAAAGGTTTTAATACAATACATATTTCAGGACACTGGGAGTGGACTCCCCAGTGTCCCACACTCATTGGGGGGATACATATCTCATGACATTGGGAGTGGGCTCCCCAGTGTTCCACACTTCTGGAAGGGGGCATCTACTGCCAACACAGGGATTGGGCACGCTGATGTTGGAAAAGATATCATAGTAGCATGCATCAGTTTCCTTCCTCTTATAGGCTTTAAAAGGACAAAACAATGCTTGAATTGTTTAAACATCAACAGGTGTGTACCCAATTGGGGGCAGAGGAAACAGATTCTGGGGTCAGTTTGTCCCAAGAATGGGTGGAAATGTTTATTTTACCCACAGAGATTTTAGTGCTGCAAATTGTGGGCACTATTGTCATGAAACAAGGGGAGGGAGTGCAGCAACACTGAGTCCTTTTGCCACAATTAGTAGCAGAACCCCTCTTTTCATGGGAATAGTGCCACAATTTGTGGCAGTAAAACCTCTGCAGATAAAACAGACATATTTCTGAACACTTTGGGGGAAACTGACCTCAAAATCAGATTCCTCGATTACTGATTAGGAAAACACAAGTGTTGGTGTTTGCCAAATTGCAATATTTTTAAAGAGATTTAAGTTTCTTTGCCTCACTAACAGAAAACAAGATGGCAGAATCTTGACACTACATTCCGCATTTGCAGCAATAAATACCACCTTTGTGGCAAAAAAACCTGTTGTTTCACATGGCACATCTAATTTTTCCCATAGGAAATAATGGAAAAATTGATACTTTAATAACTTTTGAAAGGATTGATATTTTTTCACCAAACTTTCTGCATCTCCGCATCCACACATCCGACCAGAACGAAACTTGCCATATCAAGAGATCTTTGATCCCCAACAGAGCATACAACATATGATGCATATCAGTCCAATGATTGCAAATTTCTTAAAGTACAAATGTTGGGTTCAACAATGAAGTGACAGTTGAATCCTAACTCTAGTGGCGCTACCATGCCACTTTTCAGATAAATAGATAGATAGACACACTACTACAGGGCATGCTGTCATGCTCTGACATGCACACCTTTGTGTGGATTCAACCATCCAAGGTGTGTGTGTATATAAGACAATGACCATATGCCTGTAGTGGAATACATATCTTATAAAATGTCAACCTATTGACAATGTCACTGTTAGAAAAGTAGTGCAAAAAAGAGGCACGGGAGGCAGTTTTGTAATTTAAAATGCATTTTCATAGTTTTTTTACAGTTACAGAATAGCTCTTTAAAAAGTGGAACAGTGAAAAGGATAACTGAATTTTTTTTTTAACAAGAACTTTTAAAGTTTAATAAATTTCAACTGTAATAGGTTTATAAAGAATAAATTGGAAAACTGTCATAAAAGGAAGTCTATGCTTTCTTGTGTACAACTTGAACAAGGTGAACAAACTTGAAGTTCATTGTGGAAGGAAACACTTTTTTTCTGTGCTAGGGGATTTAAAGAGGCAGAGCTTGTATATAGATGCAGAGCTTACTTGTGGTATATGTTGAATTGGAGGTTTTTGTGCACCGGAACATTTTGCATATAGGGTGCTAAAGGATTAAGTGCTACTGTCAGAGACTGTGGTGCTTCATTTATGCCAGGTTGTTTTTCTGCAACTTGCAGCTGTACTGATGTTGAGCTGTGTGTTTTTACACTAGAGCTATGATTCTTGATTAAGAGAGATACTGGATTTGCAGTAGCAGAGGGGAGTAGGATGGAGGTTTGCAGCTGCACGCAGGCTAGCTGAGTGTTTCTGGGTTCAATATCACTCCCAGTATAGAAGTCATCTTGAGGACAGGGATTCCAGCTGTCTTCCTCATATTCATTTTAGGATGCATCGCGGGATTGTCCGGAGTACTCTCTTACTGCTAAAACTTTGCTGGGTTCCTTCTGTTCCTCCAGAGTATGCAGGCTGAAGTTTGCAGAAATGCACAGTGCTGGCTGCTGTGTTCTTTGTTCTGTAGCTGTGTTGGCTGTTACAGTTATGGAGATTGTGGTTACTGGTGCCATTGTGGTCAGGAGAAAGGGACTTTGTGGGTCTGTAGCAGAAGTGACAGCAAGGATATTAGCCCAGTTTCCTCTATCCTGCAGTGTTGGAGCCCAGTAGAGATTTCAGGCTGACTTTGGATTTGTGGCCTGTGATGTCCTTTATTTGCCTGTATTTAAGGCCTGCAGAGGACAGCATTTGTACTAGTGAGGACCTCAGGCAGTGCTTTGTGTGTCTGAGAGAGAAGAGAGAGAGAGAGAAAGAGAGTCCAGCTTCAGTGAAAATACAAGGCATGAGGGAAGACAGGTAATTTATTCCCATGTGTTCTCTCGAATAGCATATTGCCTGTTTGTCTAGAATGCTTTGTGCTACTCTTTTTGGATTCAGAAAGAATGCTGTGGCATGAAGTGTACAATTATGGAGGGACGTCTTGTTTGACAGGAGAGGGCAGAGAGGGTTATTAGACTGGGCAAAGACAACACCTTATAGTGAAGCTTGGTTTAGTTCTCTGGTATCATTATGATTTTTAGTCCCTGGGTTGTGAGAGAGAGTGATATATTCAAGGCCATTTTCATCACATTTTATTTGGAAATACTCTCTTTTCAGTTTCTTTTGACCCTCTCTTCCTCTTCTTGCCATGACAATTTGTAAATCAAACTTGACTTTTTTAACCAGTTGACGGGCAGTGTCTAGAGAAAGAGCAGGTGGTTTTTTTAGCTTTTTGAAGTCTGCTGCAATCAGACCGTCATCATGATGGGTGCTGTCTTTACCTACTTTTTGCTATTTTTTAATGACAGAGACAAAAAACATTATTTGCTTACTGGAATTCATGGTCTGTGACAATGTTCATCTGACTGGACAAAGTTACAAATTTTAGATGTCTGTTTAAGCTGGCTGTTAGTCCAATAAAACTGGAAATTCCATATTTTTCACGATAGAAATTTCTTACAGTACCATAGAACTATCTTAAAACTGTGCTCTGTTTGTCAGCAGTGACTGTTTTTAAATCTAGTTCATTTGTTTTTCTGTCAGCCAATCTGTAAAGACTTTAGTGGCCCAAATTGTTTGTTTCTTTGTATTTTTTCTTTCTCACCCTGGTCTTCTTTGAGATTATCTAACTCCTCAGGATCAAGACTAGCATGTTTATTTGCAGTTTGCTGCGGTGGTTCCTGTGGTGTTGGCTGGGGTAGGTTTCTTCCACTTCTGTGAATTGATCATTACCGTACCAGTCATCTGCGGTAAGTACAGATTCAAGATCTTTCGATTTGACAGGTACTGTAATTCAACAATTGTTTTTTAGAATTTTTTCTCTCAGAATTTGTTTCTGAAAGTCTGCTCCTCTTTCTGTGCAGTATGTGCCTCTGGCAGTGTTTTTGACAGCACTGGAGTGATTCAGCAGGTTTGTTTTGCAAACAGGCATTCTCAGAGCAGGAATGTAGTTCAGGTGAACAGTCATAATGGGAGGTGAGTGTTCATTGTGAAATAATGCATGGTCATGGGATCTGTTTTATCAGATCAGGAAACTAAAATGTCACTGATTTTTATTTACTCATTTTATAAATTTATGTATATATATTTACACATATACAAGCAGGCACACAGTATGCCCTAGAGCAAAGGAGGGAGAGAGGTGATATGATCAAAACATTCAAACACCTTAAGAGCATTAACAAGGTAAGAGTCTAACATGTTTCAATATAAGAAAAATAGCAGGACAAGAGGACACAGCATGAGATTAGAGGGAGGCCGATTAAGGGATAATGTGAGGAAGTTCTTTTTCACAGAAAGGGTGGTGGATACATGGAACAGCCTAACTCAAGAAGTGGTGGATATGAATACGGTGCAGGGCTTCAATCAGGCATGGAATAGGCATAAGGGAGCAATACAGATGAGTATGAATAGATAGGCCATTGACAGAGTAAAGGCCTATGGCAACTTCATAAGGCAGAAAAAAATGGGCAGAGTGGATGGGCCTTGAGGTCCTTATCTCTCGTCAACTTCTGTGTTTCTATGTTTCTATGCCAGGTCCTATCAATTTTCATAATGGGTCACAGATAGGCACAATAAGATATTATTACAGGAGGTAAGCCATCCCACTCTTGGCTGCCACTTGGTGGATGTCCAGTGGTAGAGCCAGCTTGGTGGGCTGGCATTACACTGGGTTTGTGGACCAGGGCTGGCAATTCCAGAGCACGTGAATGCCTCCATGTGCATGTACTAATCATGTTGCCATTTCCCCAGGACATCAGAGGACAAAACAGAAAATCAATCAGTGCAGGATACATAAAGCCCTGCCTGCTTCTGTCCTGCACCATCACATGGTTACTGGCCCACATCTGGGTGAGGGTCAATGGGTGGGGGGAGGATGGACCTCCCTTTCCCTACCCCACTATTGGGGGTAATCCATAGGGGATCTCAGGCACGGTAGTTCAGGGGAGGTGAGTGCTGGGCAGAGTCATCTGCACTGACCAGCCAGAAGAAAAAACTTTATAAAGAAAAGAGTCAGGATATAGAACAAATTAAACTTCTCAGTTCTTATTCCTTTCAGACTTCTTGTATTAAGAACAATTCAAACATTTACTCACATTGTATATTTATCAGGTGTAACATTCAGGTTACACACACCTATACTGTACAGTATAATTGTGTCAACAACCCAGTACAGTCAGGAATTCAACATACTGTATGAAAGCAATGTTCTAATCAAGGCCTGTATTCATTTGAATATTTCCTTTATTAAACTGAATCAAAAATATAAAATAATACATGAGGTTTGTGCAATTTTATTATTTTTATTTAGAATTCTGCACACTAAGATGGCCTTATTTTATTAAAATGTCTGTTTTTCATGAGGATCCAGGTGGACTGATACAGTGGCAGAGTCAATGACTTACAGTGATAAGTTATGGAGAATAATAATTTCCAACATGGTTAAAACATATTTACAAAGATTAGAGATATATAACAACGCAGCATACAGTTGTAGAAAGGTTTCAGCCAGATGGAATGATGGCACTGGGGAGACAGGATAGGAAAGCAAAGAAGAGTCTAACAGTCACACAGGCTTTATAGATAATCAAACATGGCCCTTTTGAAAAATCTTTTGTTATATAAGGTAGCAAAATTCAGGTCCTTGGGGCTACTGGGGTGAAGGCATTTTTGCCAATGGATTTGTAGTACTCCTTCTTATATTGTGCTCCCCGCTGGCTGAACTCTCTCAGCAAGAACATGCTATCCAGTACTAAACTCGGCCCATTTAAAGCTAAGCCTTGTGACTATCTTGCAACCCTAAGCTGCTGTGACTGCTACCTTTAACCTGCTCAAGCCCCTATCAACACCTCCACTTTCCTTCTCCTACATCCTCCCTGCCTTTATATTTCTCTCAATGCCTCCCTCAGTTTCCCCAGCCATGTCCCTCCATCTCCCCTACCCCCTCATCCAGATCTACATGCCCCTGCCCCCATCCCCCTTGTTCCCCTCTATTTTGTTCCCTCATCCACTAAATTTTGACAAGGCCTACTTGGCTGGTCCATTCCTCCCCTTATCCCCTCTCTTAGTCCTTCTTTCACTATCCCTCTCCTTCTCTCACCCCCTGCTCTCAGTTCATTCCCATCCATGGTCTTCTCTCTCCTTCTCCTGCCTTATTAGTGCACTTATGTTACACATGATTTTATTGCTGCATATACTGAACCATGGTATCTGTACATTTGTAATCCTACATGTTAAACGGCTGTATCTGAATTGCCTGTTTGTTTTCTTTGTTAACACTGTTTTGGCTTGTATAATTTAACTACTGTATCCCTGTTTTGTCATGATGTGGAATCTTTGTAAATGAGCTTCCAGCTCAAAGGTTATATTCTGAGATTTCAATAAATAAAATAAATACATAAATGAATAAAGATCCCTGATATGTGCAATAGATCATTGGTCTGGGAGTGTAGTTGACATTTTTGATAGTTTATGCATGCTTCCAAATACTACAGTCACCCATTTCAGTGCCTTTCTTTCTTAGGGGACAGAAGCAAGGTTTACCCTGAAAGGGCATTAGCAATAATCCTTACCGCCAACACAGTGGTAGCACTACCACTCGAGATGCGTATGGCCTGGGTTTGGGAGTAATCCCAAGTCAATAGAACGCCAGCTGGGGGAGGTGAGCTGAACATCCCAGAGGACACCCTTCACCCTGGCCTTTGGAAGGTGGACTGCCTCAGCTGTACTACTGCC
Source organism: Neoceratodus forsteri (assembly GCA_016271365.2). NCBI lineage: Eukaryota > Metazoa > Chordata > Ceratodontiformes > Ceratodontidae > Neoceratodus > Neoceratodus forsteri. Next base: position 775,163,915 of record CM057449.1, on the reverse strand, counting down.
ACCTGGGTGACTCCAGGTGGCAGAGTAAGTGGAGCTGTGTAACAGGGGGATGCTGCCATGCTCCAATGTGCAATGTATGTGCATAAGTGCATGCACCTCAAGAGCCCCTTTGGCACCTTATTTGGAACTGGGCCAAGAAAATGGGAAAAAGACTGGCAGGTGCAGCAGGAAGACATCTTCCCCGCACTGTGGGCCCCACAGTGCCAACAGAGACACTCCTCTCTGACTGCACAGACTGAGTCTGAGTTGGGTGGATAGCCCCCTACTGGCAGCCCCACTCTGGGGGGTAAGCCAAGGTGTTTGTAGGAGAGGCAGGTAAGTCCAAGAGAAGGTGGGTCAGAGGGCTGGGTTTGCTGACTGGACTGATGAGGGCCCCCTGACCAGTGGGGAAAAAGTATAGTAAAATTAATAAAAGAAATACAAAATGACACATACAGTAGTACATCAATAATACAGAAGATCATGAAGCTTTGAATTACTGGGGTATGTGCAGTTCTTTAAATCTTTGAAACTTGGTTTTATTGCCAAACCCTTCCAGAGTAATCCTTGCTTCAGTTCCTTTGCACTGAGATTCTTTTTCTTTTAGACTACATTTCTATTTTTCACTCACCATGACCCAGACTAAAAAGATGATTTTAGGGCTGTTTCACCCTTCCCCTCTGCTGAAACACAGATGAAGCACAATAATGTGTCCTGAGAAGGATACAATACGTGTCTGTCTGTGCCGTCTGTTTTCAGCTTCTATAGGTTTAGTGACAGGCCATTTGGTACCATACTTTCCTGCCAAAGCAGAACCAGTATAAATTCTTGTACATAGAACACATACCACATTGAGTAGCATAGGTGTAAACATAGAATGTATAGTTGGTCTGTCTTGGCTCAAGGAATGAAGCTTCACACAGCTCTGCAAAGGGTGCTAACAGAAGACACACCTTTGCAAACTATGTGAGAGGCCTTTCGGCACCATGCAATTCTGCTTAAAGTTGGACCAGCATAACATTCTGTGGTGATTTGCATATGCAGCCCATGATGCTTTGCATTGTGGGGGCATGTGTGATTTTGTATTTTCTTGAAACTTGGCTTCCCAGCCAAATGCCCTTTGGGGTAACCCATGCCTCAGTGTTTACGCACAGAGGTTCTTTGTCTTTTAAATTCTTGTATGGTAATTTGCATATATTTCCCACAGTACTTTGAATTGTTGGTTTAGGTGTAATTTTGAATTTCTATGAAACTTGGTTTTATTACCAGTGTCCTTCCAGGATAACCCTTGCATCAGTGCTTTTGCACGCACTCTTTGTCTTTAAATTACTTTATGTTGGTCCTGTCATGACCACACCAGTCAGGTTTTCATAGGGCTGGTTTACCCTTCCTCTGGGCTAACATATGGATGAGACAAATTGATGAGTCTTGAAATACAATACATTTCTCTGCCTTCTGTTTTCACTCTGCAAGTTGTGTAAAAGGCCCTTTGGTGCCATATTCTCCTTCTCAATGTGCCACCAGTCTAAATGTAAATGTAAAACCTCCATCATTAAAAATATTCAAAACAATGGTTCATTGATACTACTACTACACAAATTAAACCCTGCTGTGTTTAGCTTGATCATACATGTCTGGTATATATAATGTCTTAACAGAATTGTTGCTCCCTCATGTTATACAATGTATTTATATGTTCTATGTATTTTTTGTATTTATGGGTCTTTGTATGTTTTGTAATGTTGTCATCTTTTTTTTTGTTATGCCATGGGTCACCATTTTAAATGAGTTCATTCCCAATGGTCTAACCCTTCAATAAAATGAAAATGAAATGAATGAAATGTATTTATTTATTGAAAAGTTTCACCAGGAAAGGCACACTGAACAATATAAAATTGCTTGTCTCACGAAGTGTCCTGGTGGGAAGGGGAACATGGGAGTACAGTAATCAAAAGCAAATTTCTATGCAATATATAGAAAAGTATATATACAATACTCAACAACACATGTCCAAAGGTAATATGAAACAGAGAAGCAACAGAGTAAAAAAAAAAACAATACATCAGTATGATTAGATTAACATTGGGATTTAATGTGAGAGGAGCAAATTAACAGCACTGCAGACTAATACATACAATGCGGACAAGGAAGTACAATAAAGTACCTTGGTTTCTCCTCACATTAAATGCTAGGCTGGAAAAGGAGATTTGGAAGCCAGAGGAGAAATTAGGAGGAGTGATGAGCCAGAGGGGAAATTAGGAGCAGCTGCAGGATGGAGAGCGGAAGTTGAGGAGGGAGGTCAAGATAGACCACAGGGAGGAGGAGGAGGAGGAGTGCCTGATATGATGAGGCATTGAGTTCCAGAGCTTAGAGAACCTATAGGAGAATGACAATTGGCCTATAGAGGTGGTGCATCGTGGTATAGCTAGGGTGCGTGATTCACTGGATCTGAGGAAGAGAGGGGCAGTGGGGTGAGAGGACAGTGAGGAGGCAAGGTAAGGGGGATGTATATCAAACCATTATTTAGAGACAAATTTTATGCACTGGGTGAGTCGGTGGTTTTCCGGAGAAGGAAAAGCTAGAGAGAAATATAGATTGCAGTGGTGGGTAAAGGAAGGGTCATCCAGAGTGAAATGACAGACAACATTGAAGAGGATGTCCAGTCTGGTTAAGGATGTCTTCAGTGTGGCACTATAGACTATGTTGTAGTAGTTAGGGATGGGTAGTATCATTTTCTGGACAATTTCCCTCCTGGCCTGTAGAGGTAGGCATCTTTGATTCTTGTAAAGGGCACCTAATTTGCAGTGCAGCTTTTTTGGGATGGAGTCTATGTGTCCAGTGAAGTTTAGATGCTGGTCTAGCCAGACCCCAAGATATCTAAAGGAGGAGGTGTTCTCTAGAGTAGAGCCATCAAGGGTGTGGAAGGAGGCCAATTTTATAAGCCTAGAGAGTCTCTACCTAGTGTTGAAGGTCATGGAGACTGTGTTCTTGGCACTGAGGAAAAGCTGATGGGAGCTTAGCCATTGCCAAACTTTCTCAAAGTCATGCTGAAACGACATGAGTTGGAGATTGACCAGAGTAGAAAAGGACAGTATCGTCAGCATACATATGGATGGAGGAGATGGTGCACACTGACGGGAGATCATTAAGGAATATGGAGAATAGTAGGGGGCCAAGGACAGAGTCTTGGGGTATGCCAGCATTAATCTGGAGTAGGGGGAGGTGGAATAAGCAATTTTGACTATGTCTGGCCTGTTAGGTAGGAGCTAAACCAGTTTGTGGCTGAATCAGACAAGCCAGCAGATCACCTTTGCAAGGTCGACAAAGATCGCAGATGTGATTAGACCACTGTTTCTACCTGACAGTATCGAATCAGTGAGCCTAAGTAAGGAAGTGGTAGTGGTAGTGGAGTGATCTTTCCTAAAACCTGGGTGGGTTCCAGTTGTCTCAGTGGTGCAGCTGGTTAGCGCAATCGGAATGGTATTTCAGGCAGCCTGGGTTCAAGTCCCTGCTGAGGCACTTACTTATTTCTCACGTCTGTTTGTATGTGTTCCATAAAATGTGCACACCACATTCCTGTGTGATGGTTACAAAGTAAATATTTGTATTGCCATTGGGTTGTGCAAGGGAGAAAGAGTAATGTGCTTGAGGCAGCCCAAGTTCCAGTTGTCTCAGTGGCAGACCTGGTTAATGCAATTGGAAGCCAGCCATGATGCAATTTAACACCTTGAAGTATGTGATATGTTACAAAATACTGCATAACAAAAGGGCTTAATTTCTACTTTATTACACTGTTCCCTGCAGTATACTGTAACTTTTTGTGATGCACTTCAGCATTACTGTGTTCCATCTTGGTTAGTGCCATTATATACGTGTGTGTTTGTGTGTGTGTGTGTGTGTGTGTGTGTGTGTGTTATGTAAATGCCCTCCCCCCCCCACTCACATGACAAACACACATCAGGCTCTGTTGCTTCTGACCTCTAGTTTCAGGGCAGGAGATAACCTTCCCTCCATGCTCCTTCTAACCCCAGTGCAGTTGACAAAAAATCTTAAATCTTTTCAGTGGATTGGGTATATTCTGCATGTGGTGCATCCTATTCATTTTAAAATTGTGTGTCCTTTCTTCACTGTAGGACAGTTTGGGAATGCTGTTGACCTTAACTCTTTACTTAAAATATCTGCAAACATCTCACAAGACCCCAGTTTGGTGCATCCAAGTTGTTCACTTCCAGATCCTGCTACCTTTCTTGCCATATTGGAAGCCCTTGTTTGTTCCTATCCTGCTGCTAGCAAAGTAATAAAGGTCTGTCTTGAGCACCCAAGGTAGGCTGGAGCTCTCTCTACTTCTGTTGTTTCGCAGTTCATGATAGACCATCCTGTTTGTTGTAGCTCTCATTTGGGTACATCAGTTTCCAAGTTTTAACAGAGGAATAAGAACAGCTCCTAAGAAATAATGGAACTGAATACATAGCCTAACACAATAGGAATATGTCAATAAAAAATGTGATTCAAAATATTGTTTGTTGCAGGTCTGTATGGCTACACCTTTAACTGTGACATGTCTCAGATGCTTTAAGCTGTATTTTCAGAGCTGCCTGTTGGCACTGTACACCCCTTAGTGGTGTGCATGAAGAAGAGCACAGCTGGCCTGATGACATATTCAGACAACACTCTTTGACCACTACATGATGCCTGTCTGATTATAGGAGCTGTGGAAGCATGGCACACAGTGACTATGTATTATGCTAATACAGCACCCTGTAGGAAAATGGCTCACAGGAGCAAAGGGAGATAAAGCATCCCAAACAGTGTGGTACCTTTTCGCCTGTGCGCTATTTTCAGCTGCTAACATGCTAATTAGCACATATGGCATGCAAGGTGCTAAGGGGCCATTTGCATGTTGTTGTGTTCTCATAAGGAGCTCCGTAGAATACTGCCATACAGGATTGCAATGATGCATTATTTGGTTCTGTGCCCCCCCCCTCCCTTGCAGGAGTGATCCTCCAGACACTCCATATACACTCTCTGGCACTGTAGTGGACCCCCAGCCCCCGCAGCTACTAGCCTGATTCTACAGAATAGTTCAAACACTACCTCAGCTGGCCAGTGGCCACCGTCTGAGTGACAAGGAGTGAGTGTTCACCTACTGTAGGAACAGCTATTTAAAAAAAGCAATACTGGTTCTCAGCAATGAAACACAGAAACATAGAATTTGATGGCAGATAAGGACTGATTGGCTTATCCAGTTTGTCCATTGTGAATGGCTGGCTTGATAAATATCTGCTACTGGGTACAATATTATTTGGCAAGGTTCATAAAAGGAGTGAATGAATTAAACATCAAGGACTGAATTAATATTCAAGTAATCAATAGTTAATAGGTATATACAGTATTATTATATTGTTTGAGGATACTATGATTTGATGTCACTGGTGACATTTAGTTGTGCTGGCCTTTAGGATTAAGTTCATGTATTTTGTAAAATCTGTAGCTGGTATTTGTTCTATAACATAGCTATTATTTATAGGAACGCTTGTCTGGTCCTACTGGTGGCTGTTTAAAAGAGAAAAGAAAAAACAGTCATGGACTAGGCATTGTGCATTGCAATTACAACACTCTTTTCAATGCAGGCCCATGAGACACTACTGTGTCCAATAAAGCAAATGAAGAAACCTTGGCACACCTAACAGATACTGTATTAAAGGGAAAACTCTTCTAATTTCCCAGGGGCTCAAGACTCCACTGACCTCATATCATAACCACCAATCCCTTGCAGTAGCCCAGATGGTATCATGATACAGTTATGCTGCTAAAGCTCTGTTAAATAACAGATCTTTGGTATTAACGTTTAAAAGCTTCAGCAGTGCCGGGCAACATCATCCAGCATTAACAGCAGATATGGAAACAGTAACCTGTGTAATCTTGTTAATGCACTTACTGTACAAATATGATATTACCATGTTTTGACAGATGTGTTCCACAAAAAAAAAAAAACAGAAATTGCCAGCTCCCTTAAAGCACTCAATAAAGATAAACCTCATGTGTCAGATAAACAGCCTCTTGTTCACCATAACTTTTCATAGATTTTTGATTTGTTCCCAATAATCAAGAAAGATCATAAGAGGTATAATTTCCCAGTATAGGTAAGAAGTATAGGCAATAGGTATATAACCTTTGTGACTTCATTGCACTTTACCTTACAAGGAGCCCTCGTTGTGAATTAATTTGCAATGCACTCTGTTTATCTCCAGTAATCTAGCTACATGGGGGAATTTACCCCAAGAAAATTAACTGATTAATTAAATGGAAATGCCTATTGGATCTCATAGTTTCCCTAATTTAAGGGGTATAAAGGAGTGGTTTCTGGATTATTAATTCCATCCCCCAATAAAGAGGTAGAGCACCTTGTTATCTAGGGGAGTTAGTAGACAATCTCTCAGTTCAGTTTCACACACAGGTACCAGTAACATTGGTTATATGCTATAATTTTTTTCTAGCACTTTATTAGCCCTGTATTGATTGAGACGTAAAAGTAAAATGTTAAAAATAAAACAAAGAATCATAACTGCATCAAGGCCTTGCGTGTACTATCTTTTACCTGAAACATAGATAAGAAAACATTAGAGAAACTTTGATTATCACTTGGGACCATAAGATACATTGGATAGGTGCCAGGTTTTGCCAAGTACTTTGCATGGAATGGCAAATCCCGTGTCAGTTCATTAGCCAGTCAATTTTTTTAAATTATCCAGTATTACAGATGCATATATTTTTTTATCTGTGACTATCTGGTAGGGATGTGCGAAAAAAAATTCTGCTGGTAGGATTTTGGCAAAAGTCAGATTTTCACTTCCTCCAAAGTTCGGAGCTCATTTTGCCAACTTTTATGGAAATTCCACCGAAAACTGTGGAATAAATGTAAGAAATGTGGATTACAGTATTAAACTGTGGGAAAAAAAATCTACAGAACTGATCACTGTCATTGTTCAGTTCTATGGCTTCTATATTAAAGTGAGGGAAAAATCCTGCAGAAGTAATGCAAACAGCGGATAATTACATGATATATGGCGAAATACTAAGCAAGAGACTTTATTTCCACATATCATGTAAAATGTCCACAGTTCATAATTAAATGCAGCAGTACTAGGCAGAAATCCCCAGTTATTTGATAAAAGTTTGGAATTCCACCCCAGGCGAAAGAATGGAAGTCCGCAAAATTTTTAAAATTTCGCAGAACTTCCGCAATGGCAGAAATCCACACTTTAGCCCACCTCTACTATCTGGCTAGGTACAAATATTGAAGCTATCAATGGGTAGAGCTTCAGAATGCTGAGCATCTTTGAACAATATTCATATTGGTATGCCGACATTACCACAAAACTAACACTGTAAAGACCATTACAGTGACAAAACTGGCAGTTCTCTGTAATGGTCTTGTGGTACATTAACAAGGCATCTCTGGGACCTGTGTCCCCTTCCCAAAACAACTCTGACCTGGAATTGAATTTTTAAGAATCTGGGAGGTGCATGGGGCATAGCCTCCTGCAAAAAAAGTACATTTTCCTGATGGCACAATGTTGACTCTCAGCATTGTGCCATCGCTGTAAAGGCAGTTGATAAGTTTACTGTCAAACCACAGTGGTGGAACCATTCATATTCATATACTTTTCAATATCTTAATGAGGGAGCCCTGGAGTTCTCATTATCTCTCCCCAAAAACAAATCATAAAATACCCGATTAAACCTTAACTTAATTGTGCATACCACCTTTATTTTGGTGCAAAGCCCCATGTGCCCTTCCATATGTTGTGCTCCTAACTGGTGTAACTGCTGTGTTGCCCTGGAAATATAGGGGGGCGGTTATGTTTGCATTGCACTGGGCCAAGGAGGTAGGGTTCCTACCATAGCCCTGATATCTTAAAAGGATATATATATATATATATATATATATATATATATACACACACATATTCATTGTAAAATCTTTGTTAAGAGTTTGTTAGTTGATTCAAATAGACAAAGTTTGGAAATTCAATGTTTGGGTTAACCCCATCACCCCACCCACCCTCCATCTCTGCACACCAACAGATGCTGAGGTGTGTAATGGGGTTGTCAAGCACAACTCTCACCCCATTCCATGTGTAAGGAAGCTAACATCCTACAGTATAGGAGAATGGGGAGAGAGTTAGAACTGATGACCCTGTGACACACCCTGATGTCTGTTGGTGAGTAGAGGGTTGGGGTGAGGTGGTAGGGGGTTAACCCTAACATCGAATTTCCAAACCTTTGTCACTGTGACATCAACCCTAACTCATGCATTAACAAAGTTTTTTGCAATGAATTTCTTTACTTTTTGAAAAACTGCAATGTAACCAGTAAATGGTATGTGTTGATGGAAGTGCATGGCCCCCACAAAACTGCCCATTTGTGCATAATGATGTGTGTTTGTGGAAGCACAGACCCACCGGGCCCTGCACTGCCACTTACATATAACTACGGAGCCATACAGCAGCCCTATAGGGCAAGGAACACTTGTAACACTAATTTGCCACTATCTCAGCAACCATAGCAGCTATGAAAGAAAATCCAGTACTGTTGTAATCATGACAGCGAGATCTCCACTTGAGGTTGTGTAAATCCATATCTCACATCATTTCTGAGATACAGGTACCGAAAGCGCTGTGGGCACTGCAATGTTATCTATGGGAAAAATCTCAACTTCATTATGGCATATCTATGGAACCAATGACATTTTTTGTGCCTAAACAGCATAATTCACATCCCTGGGACACCCCCTTTTATACCCTGCAGATTTCAAGCCAAAAGACCAAACTGTTTATTTACAGTGTAATGTACCTGGTAACTATTATGTGTTGCTGGAAGTGTGGGCCCAAAACTGCCCATTTGTGCATAATGATATGTGTCTGTGGGAGTGTGGGCCCTTCGGGCCCTGCTCTCCCACTTACACATAAAAACGGAGCCATACAGCAGCCCCATAGTACTGAAAAGGAATCCTTGTGACAGTTTTTTGCCAATATCTCAGTAGCTATACAACCTAGGAACAAAATTCCACTGCAAGTGTAATCTATTACTTTAAAACTGCCTCACAGACTTAGTTCACCATGATCTAAGCTGCAGGAAGTGAAAAATCTGTATCTCGCTTCACTTTCGAGCTACTGGCACCGAAAGGTGCCACGGGCATCGCAAAGTTATCCTATGGGAAATTTCTAAACTTTGGAACACTGTAACTATGTGCCCATCAAGTGTTTTGGGACCAAATCACCAAAAGGTACATCTGTGGGATCAGGGCTTGCCACCCTGCAAATTTCAGCCCAAAAACACAATCCACCTTGGCACAATGAAGTGACAAAGAAAACAACTAATTGGAAAATGTGTTTGTGCAGTGTTATCGTGTTTTCTTAAATGTGCTCATGGCACTCCTATCTCTATAATGGGAATGTGTCGCACACAGAAAAATGTTGTTGAGGTTCCTTTTTTTTATCGTGATTATTGTCATGGCAACAAAAAATGATACCACGACCACAAAATGGCAGAATGATGAAAAAAGTTTGAAAAAACATATTTCCAGACCACCTGGAGAAAAACGGATGCGACAGTCATGTTTCTCAGGGCCTGAATAGGTAAACACAACTGTTGGTGTTTATTAGTGATGCACGAATATCCGACCAGGAGATCCGATCCGGTTGGATATCAGACTTTTTCCCCATATCCAACCAGATCGGTTTTAAATTTAAATCAGGTCGGGTTGGATATGGGGAAAATGCATCTTCTCAAGAAAGCCAGGGGCAACATCAGGATTCAGGGGCGCTGTGTACTAGCCCTCAACCCCCCCCATCATCAAAGTTGAAGGCTTCGGGCAGAGTAAGCACCTAGCAAACGTACAGTGAGGACATGCAGACAGACAGCAGTTGTGTGCAGCAGCAGAAGGCTGAGGAGGAGAGGAGCAACTCCCGGACACTTGGAGCTCGACTGCCATTCTTGCAGTAGATAAAAAGGCCAACCTAGAGCTTCAAGTTATTCTGTTTAGTCTTGGGTTTCAAAAGTGTACTCTTTTTTTGGAAAAGCCACATAAGGGGGATTAGAATGTTATCCTACAATTTTTGGACAGGAATTAGTTTGGCTTCTGATTAGGTAATTAAAGGAACAGTCGGAGTTATGTGCCCCTTAAACTATAAAACAAATATCCTTTCCCACCCCCTCCCCACCTGTTCCCAAATCAATATTATCAGTAAGACCGAGTCTAGCTTCCAAGAGAGCTTGCAATATATGAGACTGCATCATTGGTTTTTGAACAACAGTAACCGATCAAAAAGATGACGGTTTGTTTAAAAGAAGACCACTTCAACTAGAGTATATTTTCAACATTGAATCATTGGCTTACAAATCATCATTTCTTACTGAATAGTAAAACAAGCCCAAAATGTATACTTTAATGATGACAGCAGAGAAAGCACCTGTCCCCCACCCCATGGGAAACTAAAAGCTGGTAATAGCAAAATATTATTTCAGCTGCTCACCCTAGAAAAAACACGCACTTGTCAATTGCCCCTTCCCAATTGGAAGTGTAATAGCAGATGTTGTCCCTCGGCACTAGTCCCTAATACTGTAGAAAGACTGACCACTCCCCAGCAGCACTAGACTGTCCTAAGGAATTCCACGGCGACAGAGTCAGCAGCAAAGTCTGGAGCCCGGTGTGGTCAGTCTCTCAATCTGCTATGAATTTCACATAGCGCAATGATTTTTACACTCAAATTTACCCTTGCTCTGCAAAGGCTTAATAATGTTATCATGCCTCTCAACCTTTTGTTACTGAAATGAGGGGCATCGTAAGTTTAACTACTGTATCTGACCATAGGAGTCTCAGATACCTTACCTGCCATGACATATCATGCCCTCACAGTAGAGCAAGCTGACAGCAGGGGTATTTAGAATGCATTATTCCCACGAACTACTATCCTATCCGATGTTGAACTGATCCAGTCGGATAGTAGATGCAGGATATCTGGATCCGATATCTGATCTAAAAGTAATATCCATGCATCTCTAATGTTTGCCAAAGGGCATTATTTTTGGAGTTACAATGTTTTTTGTCTCTTGCTAACTGAAAATAACATGGCGGCAGCACGAAAACAAATTCTGGGAGGATAACAACAAAAATGTGATACCGAAAGTTTCCACAATTCACATATAAATTTTCCCATAGGCTATAATGGGACATGAAAAACTTGAATAACTTTTGAACAGATTAATATTTTTTCACCAAATCTTCAAAAGGCACCCGTTCAATCCTAGCCACATATAGACAAGCAAATTTGAATCCACACAGATGCATTCTTCAGTCCATTATGCCCATCTGAAAAATGTGCAAAAGTTGACCATTATTCACATTTTTGACACTCTGCGCTCCCGCAACTGTACATCCAACTGGAATGTAACTTTCCAGATCCAGAGATCTATTTTCAGAGGCCTTGCATGCACAATTTCAGGCAAATCAGATAAATGGTTGCAAAGTTAGTAAAGTGCAAAGTGTGGGGTTTAACATTAAAGTGGCCCTCCAACCCTAACTATACCTATATATATATATATAAAAAAAATATATATATATATAGATATAGATAAACACATACACATACACATATATGTATATTTACGTATGTATAGTTGTGTCCTCAGAATGAAACCCAATTCTGCTGCATTTTGCAGAACTCTGCAGAATGCTGCAGCAGACCTACTGAATAAAGCAATGTGATTTCAATGGCATGTAGTCCCTTTTGTCATGCAGGAAAATGTGACGCTTCCAGGATGAAGTGAACATCACAGTTTCCTGCATGACAAAAGGGACTAATTGGCATTGAAATTGCATTGCTTTATCCAGTAGGTGTGCTGCAGCATACTGCAGTCTGCTTTAAAAGCGGGTTTCATCCTGGGGGGATGCCACTGTATGTATGTGTGTATATATCTATATATATATATATATATATATATATATATATAAAATAGGGAACGGTCGTGTTCCTATAGTTAGAGTTAAATAGGCACTTAATGTTAAACCCCAAAATTTTCACATTAATAACTTTGCAACTGTTCAACAGATTTGCACAAAATTTGGAATGCATGGTCTCATATGGTAGATCTCTTCATTTGCCAAGCTGCATTTCACTTGGACATACAGTTATTGTGCAGCGAAGTGTTGAAAAACACATTTTTTGCCACTTTAGACAAGTTTTTTGCCCATGGTGCTGTGACCACACTATTTGATATTTTGGTCTGAAATTTGGAACATAGAAAGTGTTTGGTCAAAGAACAATCTAGTGATGGTTTGGTTAAAAAAATATTAATCCGTTCCAAAACTATTTAATTTTTAATTTTTGGGTTCTGAGCATGCTCAGTTCACTCCAAGATTTATATGTATGTTTTGTGAAAGAGGATTGGGCTCATGGTCAAGGATTTTGTCAGCTCACGAATGAGAATTAAAAAAAATCCTTGTCTGTCAAAAAAATTCCTTGTCCGCGAGCCACCATTTTATTTTCAATTTTTCTCCCAAAAAAATGTCACAGCTTCTTACATGGGTGACCTTTTTTTGTAATAAGGTATGGGTTTTGTCCAGAGTAATGCCCTCTACAAACCTATACCATTGGTTTGCTTTGTTTTATCCCAAAAAATGTCCATTTCAAATGTAAAAATTCTTTGTCCGCGACTCTCTTATGATCCTCTTTCGCGAGCTGACAAAATCCCAGTCCACAAGCTGATCTTCTTTTGCGAGGTAGCAAAATCCTTGACCATCACTTAGGGACCAGATGGCTCTTCTCATGGATGAGGACTGAGGTGATAGACAAGGATTTTGCTATCTCGCAAAAGGAGATCATGTGACAGACTGCAATTTTGTCAGCTCACTAAAGGGGATTGTTTTTTTTAATCCTTTTTCATGAGTTGACAAAATCGCAGTCGGCGAGATGTCAAAATCCTAGTCCGCCACCTGATCCTTTTTCATGAAGTAACAAAATCCTTGACTGTCAGTTAGGGACCAGATGACCAAAATCTGATGGTCAAGGATTTCTCGTGGGCAGTGATTTTGACAACTCGCAAATGGGGATTGATCTGATGGTCAGGGATTTTGCTACCTCATGAACTAGGAATTTTTAAACTTTTAAAAACATTCCCACTGCACTGTAAATCAACAATTTTGTCTTTAGACTTGACATTTTCAGGGTATTAAGGGGATGCTCTAGAGATGTGAATTATGTTATTTAGGTTTTGGAATGTTAAGAGGTTCCATAGGTATGCCATCATGAAGTTGAAATGTTTCCCATAGGATAACATTGTGGAGCCCACAGAGCTTTTCAGTGCCCATATCTGCATTTTGGCACCCTTATCTTGTAAACGATGCAAGATACAGATCTGTTTGATCATGCCGCATGGACATCTTGCTGTCATGATTGCAACAAAAGTTGAATTTGTTTCCTAGCTGTTATGGTTCCTGAGATATCAGCAAATTAGTGTTACAAGGGTCCCTTGCCCTATAGAGCTGCTGTATGGCTCTGTAGGTATGTGTAAGTGGTAGCACAGGGCGCAGAGGCCCCAGGCTCCCAGAGATACATATCATTATGCACATATGGGCAGCTTGGTTCAGGCCCCTCGCTCCCACCAACACAAGCTATTTACTAGTTTTGTTACACTTTTTCAAAAAGTAAGGAAATTCATTGCAAAAAACTTCAGTTAATGCATCAGTTAGGGTTAAAGTGACAAACATGGGGAAATAAGATGTTTAAGTTGAGCCCGTAACTCCCTCACCCCCCATCCTCCACAGACCGACAAATGCCATGGTGTGCCATGGGGTCGTGTGGCCTAACTCTCACCCCATTCTCCTTTACTGTAGCATGTTAACCTGTTTACACATGGAATGGGGTGAAAGCTGGGCCTCACGACCCCATGGCACACCCTGGCATTTGTCGGTCTGTGGAGGATGGGGAGGTAGGGTGGTGGTGGGGTTAGAGGCTCAACCCTAATGTCTCATTTCCCCACTTTTATTGCTTTAACCCTAACTGATTCATTAAATTAATTTTTTTACAATGAGTATATATATATATATATATATACATATATTTTTTTTTATGGCCAAAAAACTCCATTAAATATATATATATATATATATATATATATATATATATATATTGGTGTCACAGTAAAGGCAATAAAGTTAGGGTTGCACAGCCACTTCTATGTTAAACCTCAAATGGTGCACTTTAATAACATTGTAACCATTTGTCCAATTTGCCTGAAGGTTTGCATGCACTATCTGGTACCATGGATCTCTGAATGTGGCAAGTTGTGTTCCAGTCGGATATGTGGTTGAGGAGCTGCGGAGTGCCAAAAAGTGTGAAAAATCCTCACTTTTTGGTAAATTTTTACTCATCTCTATAGCCCAAACAGTTTGTGGTTCTGGTCAGAAATTTTCAGGGTTTATGGGGACTGTGTCTGTAGACCCCATCTTTTACACACTGAGGTAAAGTTGAGCAATTTTCCCACCTCATACAATTGATTAACTACCCTCAACCCTGAATGACACTGACTTAAAAGCCTCTGGAGCAATTGAACAGAGCAGGTGCCCCTCTAATGGACCACAGTGACAAGGTCTGTGTATGGAGAAGGATGAGTTGTGTGTCTGATGTGTTTGTGAGCTTCCACCCAGGCATTTAATGTGGTTGCCATGAAGGGGTTGGTCACCACTGGGTATGGTGTGGACCACAGATCTGCTGATAGAAGACCTCCCCTCAAGGTACTCCCTAGTGCCTCCTCCTCCAATAGTAGCCAACTACAGCCTGAGGTTGAATCCCCTACTGGAACATATGCTAATTGAGATGCCCTGAAATATCACTGAAAGTTTGGGAGTCCAGCACCACCATCTTAGATGGCGGCTGTAGGATGTCACATCTAATTCTAGCTGATTTTCCTCTCCATAGAAATTTATGGATAATGGAATTTAAGTGCCTAAAGTGTGCTTTCAGAATCTTAATAGGTAATGCCCGATTGATATATATATATATCTATCTATCTATCTATATATATAGATATATATATATATATAAAAGCACTGCAGCAGGACTGTCGTCTTTTTTTTTTTTGTGGACTCTATTTTTACACTCTACCTTCCGGGCATCTCTCAGGTTTTCTATGCTCAGCTCCACTGCTCCACCACCTGCCTGAACCATTCTCCACTATCTACATCAGTTTCAGGACCCCTGGACTCTCCAAACCCCTCAAAGAGGCCCCAGGATCCCCAGGGGGAGGTACGAAGAAACAGCTGACTTTGGACGTGTGGCCTTGGGCTACTGATGGTCGTAATTGCCTCACCCACTGATAGGGGAATTTTTACTTAGTTTTTCTCCCCAAAACTGGGACATGCAATGACATCGTGCTCGGTGTGTGCACGCTCCTGTGCACACCTGACAGATGTCCACCGCAGATTTAGTCCCCTGCATTCTGCGGCCATGCACTGTGGTGCCTCCAGCCTCCACTGGACCAGTGCATCGGCTGGTGAAATCCCCCCTTCCCAGGGAAGGAGAGCAGTCCATGGGATGCTCACTCCTTCACCATCCCTGCTGACCCTCGATGCCCAGGGCTCATTCCTGAACCCAGGTAGCCGGCATGGCGTGAGGTGTGGCGTCCAGTGCTTCAACCCTCAGCATCACTGGGCCAGCTTAAGATTGTCATCTTAACTTCATTAATGTGGTCCAGTAGTGATAATGGGAGAGACTGCCACCTATCACAGTCATCTGATCATTTACTTATGAGGGGCTTATAATTGAATGCATATAAAGTACTAACTCTTGCCGATATCGAAATTCCCCAAGTACTATGGTCACCAGCTGTAACCCCCCTAAATTAGGATGAGTTGAGCCCTCTTGGTTTTCCCTATAGGCAGCAGTTCACTTTTAGTCCAGTTCATTTTATGCCCAGATAGTAGATCATACTCCCTCATCATCTGATGTACCACTGGGAGATTTTGCACCAGGTGGTGCAAGTAGGGAAGAAGATCATCAGCATACAAAGGAATTTTATGTTCCAAGCCTTCCCTCCAAAATCCATGAATCTCCCTGTTTTCCCTGATAGCCACTGCAAGGGGCTACAGTGAGACGATATATAGTAGGGGCAACAACAGGCAACTCTGTCTTGTGTCATGTCCTAACCTAAATGAGGGAGTCAATGCTCCATTCACTGCTATCTGAGCTTCCAGAGATGAATATAAGACTTTTACCCAACTTCTAAATTGTGGCCCCAGACCCACACTTTTTAATGTTTCAAATAAGTACCCCCACTCCATGCATTTAAAAGCTTTTTCAGCATCAAGGGTGAGAACAGCTGCACCATGCTTTGCATTATTTTTCCCCCATGAGTGGATCACATTTAGGGTTCTATGAATATTATGTTTCCCCTGCTGGCCCTGCACAAATCCACACTGATCTTGGTGTATCAGACCAGGAAGCTCAGGATCCAGCCGGGTGGCTAGAGGTTTTGCCAATATTTTATTGTCATCCGTAAGCAAGGATATAGTTCTGTGGGATGCACACAGAGTAGGATCCTAGCCCAGCTTCAGTAGTACAGTGATAATAGTGGACCGTGTGGGGGGGGTAGCCCACCCTGCTTCAGACTTTCCACTAACATATCATGTAGAGAATCCAAAAGTATGGTGCCAAATTTCTTAAAGAAGTCTATTGGAAAGTCTTCGGGGCTGGGAGCACCCCCCCCAGAGAATTATTGGCAAAGTGTACTTCCTCTTTAGTTATATAGGCATCTAACCTCACCTCATCTATTTCCAGCACCTGTAGGGGTGCCTTCTCAAAGAAGTCATTCATTTGTTGGTCATTGGGTGCGTCTTCAGAGGTATAAAGTAAACTATAAAAGGTACCAAAAGATTCCCCCATTGCTACAGTGCCATAATCCAATTTCCCTATGGAGTCCTGAATCTGGACTATCGAACATTCCCCTTCATGCCGATGAAGCTGCCAAGCTAGATACTTGCCTCCCCTGTCTCCATCAAAGTAAGCCCCAAATTACATTAATAGTATGATTCATTCTATTTTAGCACTGTTAAGTGCATTGAAGTGCCATTTTAATTTTTGAATTACCCTATAGAAATTTGGGGTGGATCTCCACTTATGAGCTTCCCTTCAGGCGTCTATTTTAATGCCGAGTTGATTTACCTTTTATTCAGTTGTTTTTTTATTATGCACCGAGAAGGCGATTGTCTGGCGTCTAATAAAGGCCTTTAGGGCCTCCCATCCGCATTGGTGTGATGTAGCCTTTCTTTTATTGTAGAACAGAGATTCCTGGATATTACTATTTAGAGACTTAATAAATTGCTCATCCTGGAGGAGGAGGGGGTCTAACGTCCATTGTCTGGCTACTGGGAGGGGGGAACCAGGGAAGACATCACTATTGTGAGGGCAGCATGGTCAGATATCAAAATTGGTGAATAGATCTTAGAACTAGTTACAGGTAATAAAGAAGAACTTACCAACAACCTATCCAAACATGTGTATGACTGATGAGCATAGGAGTAAAAGCTGTAGTCCCTGTCTGAGGGATTAAAATGTCTCCAAATAACAATTAAATGAAGTTCTGACTCTACCTCCCCTACGGCTTTAGCATTTTTAGTAGGTGGGACTGGAACAGGGTTGGAGCAGTCCAGAATTGTGTCCCATACACAATTATAATCTTTAGCCAGTATCCAGGGGCCAAGTAAGGCTGCCATGTCCACTGATAGTTTTTGAAAAAAAAAAACGGTTCCTCCACATATACAGTCCCCAAGGAAAATGCCTCTACTCCCGCCATTTCAGCCCTTACCAGGACATAGCAGCCTGCATTGTCCACTATTAGGTCAAGGATTTTGACTTGGACCCCATGTGTGAACCATATTGAAGCCCCCCTGGCCTTTGAGGATAAACATGAAGATACCCACGTTCCCACCCCCCGAAGGAGTCAGGTTTTCTGGGCCTCCCCTGGGGACATATGTGTCTCCTGCATTGAAACAACCTGCCATTTGGACCTTTGACCTTAGCGTGTATATGTTTTCTTTTAACCACAGACTCTAAGCCGTTAATATTCCAATTAGTTATCCTAATTGTATGAACTGTTGTCATACTGCAATTTAAGACTTTTAAGGATTCCAGGTGGAATCCAACAATGTTCTTCATGCACATTTTGGTACTTATGAACTGTTAGTTTACAATCTGGTTTACAGCCAGATAACTTGATTTTACTCCTTTTTAATCCACCCCTCATCTCTCCCACCCCTCCAAAAAACAAGTAATAACCCCTTAACAGTCCCTGAGTTCTGCAGGAAACATACAGCTTATTGTGCCCCCCCAAAGAACTGGACACCCCCACCTTTACTACCTCCCCCCCTGTAACATTAGCCACCTAAAATGATAGATGCTTTCCAACTAACATTATCCCCATAACTAGCAGTAACGTGAAAACAAACCCCAAACTTTAAATTCCGCATACCCCCTAAAATCAACCCTCCTTCCTTCCCCAACCATCATGTCTTCCAAAGCCTGGTAATGAATCCCTTGCAAACTGATTGCAAAAATTAGTGCAGTAACTAACCAACTTTCCATCGCCAAATCTAACATTTGTTAAAGGCACATTTTTCAATTCAATTTACTAAGAGATGCCCTTCAGCAGATCAAATAATAATACTGTTAAAGTATATCTGATCAGCAAATCTATTCTCCCTACTCCCACTTCAGCATGGGGAGAATCATTAGTGCTAGCATTTAACATTAAAGGCATAATAAAAGAAAAAAAAACAAGAAATGAGTAGATAAATAAGACAGGCAATCATGGGGGCTTAATCATCTGTCCCATCATCACAGCAGTGCGACAGATTTATATGAATGGCTCATTGTAGACTTGTAACCAAGGCAATAATAGTCATTGAATCTCAAAACTGGGGGCCCATTGGTCATAAAGATAATACAGTCCCAGTTTTGAGAAGCAACAAGCTTAACCCTTGCACCTTATCCCTTCACCCATGCCTTCGAAGGGGTAGACTATCAATCTACATCAGAACCAGGCACCCAATAAAAGGATTAGGGAAAGAAAATTACTAAAATATACTTCTTGTAATACAATGTGAAACCAAACTGCATGAGCGGGAACTTGTTGTTATAAAGCAACGTGTCACCATCCTCATTGTTACCCATGTCTCTAGACATGGTCGGGACGACTTCAGCAGGCAGGCATTCCTAGTTCACTAAAAGTGAAAGTCAGTAAAAGGACTTTAGTGTGGAAGTAATGTTGCCCATATCGGGATCAGGAGTGGGTCTTGGGAACCAAAGCAACCAGGGACTAGGTTTTAAATGGCTCATTCTAGTGATTAACAGATTTGTACCCCTCATGGGTATGCGGGGGCAAGGAAGCCCCACCAGTAGATCGATAGCCATGTGGGAGGTCATACAATTGGAGATGCTGCAGGATGAGCTTGTGGCCCCTACTAGGAGTATAAAGCACCCCACACCTCCTGGTTCAGCCCAAACCCAAATATGATTTTACTTAAAGTCGAGGTAACATCAAGGGCCATGGATCCAGGTGCTACCAGCAGTTGGAGTAACAGCAACTCACCTCACATGCTACAGAATATTCTGTGGAACATTTTAGAGAAAAGTGTACTTATCTGCTCACAGAGGCTACTGCCCAGAGAAAGTTTGACTCTCGGTTGCACTGGACTCCTCCTCAACCCATCTCTGCACTGCCTTGTGACACATAAAGTATTTAGGTGGGTTGCCATGCCGATTGACTTGGAGCTATGCTGGGTATAAAAAAGAGAAGGACCATCCTAGGGAAAACAATTTAGAATTAGCTGGATTACATTTCTCTCTCTCTTGAGTTGTAGCTCTTGACTGTAGTCCCTGAATATATGGACTTTGGCGTTGTTTACTGAGATTGGTCCCTTAGCCTTCATTACTTTTAACACAGCTTCTTTATCCACATACCTTAGGTACTTAATTAGGCAGTGCCTCAGTCGTTCCCCAGGTTTCGGTGCTGGGCCTACCCTATGAGCCCTCTCCACCTCAAACTGCGAGAACTCCGGTGGTAGATTCAGCTGCTCCACAAACCATTTATGTAGGCCCTTCTCCAGATTCCACCCCTCGGCCCCCTTGGGCAGCCCTACTATGTGGAGATTGGAGCATCAGGAGCGGTTTTCTTGGTCATCCACCCTGCTTGCCAATTCCTCCAGCTGGTTTTTCATACTGTTCCATTCGGTGATGACTGCATTTAAGAAATCTTCCAAGTTGCTCACCCATTGCTCCAACTCCAAGATCTGTGTTGTGTGGGAGGCACAGGTTTCAGATAGCCCCATAACCATGCTTTGGAGATGAGTTATCTGCGCTGCAATGTTAGTAAATTCTTCCTTCATCTCATTTTGCATATTTGCCAGGGTGGCAGGTACCCCAAATAGGGAGCATTCCAAGTCAGTCACTGCATGCTCTGTTGTCTCATCCTTGTTGGCCTGTGAGCTAGTGCAGGCCTTCGAACCTTGGTGACTATCTTTAGGTGGATCCATGACTTCAAAAGTAAGTTTTGTTTGCTTATTTTTCTTCCTGTCCATGGCCATTGACCTTATAGATCAGTTAGTAGTAATTTTTACTTTTTACCTCATCTGATTCTGCATCCAAGGTGATTTTAAATGAGGTGCCTTGAGGAGCTTGGCTAGAACACATCTGCCATGTTGTAGAGCTAGCCACACACCCCCAGCACACATCTTGATACCTTGTGGGTGAGGTTCCCTGACCCACACAGGGTGTGGCATCAGCACCAAAATACTGCTCCGCCAAAACACTGCTCTTTCCCTACCCTGGCTGTGACTGGTGATGCATGCTGCTGCACCTTCCCCATCAGCCTTGTCCCAGTAAACTGGCTTATTGAATTCACTCCTGAACTCAGCTCACTTACACGGTAAGGTAACATGTTTCAAGAGGTGCAAAGAACATCCCTGCTATCAATGTTACTTAATAAATTTGTTGTTTTTAAATATTTTGACACCAAACTTTCAACATATTCTTCTTATTACGGCACCTCATAAACCCCATAGGTGAAAAATTTCAAATCCGTGCTGAAACTCCATTCTGTACCACAGGTGCAAAAACACATTTTGGACAGGATCTGAAAAATGACAGCTGTAATGTTCAAGAGGTGGTGTGAGAAAATGGGTATGTTGAAAATCTGGAGTCAAAATACTGTAAATTAGCAAAGTTATGTGACTGCGTAAAAAGTTTTCAATGCACACTCGTAACTTGGCCATTTTTTTGGAATATTGTCACCAGAATTTCAGCATGCCCTTTTTGAGACCCCACCTCATTAACACCACCACTGTCATTCTGTTAATCAGTCCCGAAAGATGATTCTGTACAGTGACCACACTGTTCTGAACCACAGGTGCAAGAAAACACATTTCAGTCTAGATGTGAGAAATGACAGCTATGCTGTTCATGAGGTGGTATGACAAAATGGGTATGTTGAAAATCTGGAGTCACAGTATTGTAAATTACTAAAATTATGCACCTGCATAGAAACTATGCAATGCACGCTTGTAACGTAACCATTTTTTTGAATTTTTTCACCAAATTTTCAGCATGGGGTTTTTGGGACCCCATCTCATTTCATTAATCACTCCAAAAAGGTGATTCTGCACAGCAACTGTGAAATCACCTTCTGGGTCTGAGTAATGACATGACAGTGATAGTATTCATGAGGTGGAGTCCCGAAAAGCTCATGTTGAAATTTTGGCAAAAAAATATACAGTAAAAAAAAAATGACAAAGATATCAACATAAGTTGAAAACCCCATTGAAATACATCATACAGCACATACCTTTATTCCTCTGTTCGCAGTAAGGCTTTGAAGAGTGTAGATGTGTCCCCCAGTCCACAGAAGATGGAATGGGCTTATCTCCAGAGGTAAGTATATGGTAAGGGAGAGGGTGTGGGGTGCTTGGTGCTCAGTTGGAGGGTCGGGATGGGGGAAGGGGATGGCAAGGCGGACGAGGGACGGTTTTCTATTTTTTGCAGGTTACTTTCCTGTTGTAGCAATAAATTATCTAAGTCTCCCCTCTGGGTCCCTGAAAGCTGAAGGTATGTTCTACCCCTCCAGTCATCACATGTGCAGCTGAAGCATTTGATATTTCTTTCTTTTCAATACTATGAAGATGTTCAGCAATCCTTAATTTAAAGTTCCTTTTTGTTTTACCTACATAAAATTGTCTGCACTTACTGCATGTTGTTGCATACACAACATGTGTAATGCTGCAGTTTATGAAGGCTTTTCAGTTCGTAGGTACAACCATTTCCAAGATGAACAAAAGAAACACCAGTCGTACATGACTGCAAAAGTTTCAGTGTCCACAATGAAATGTTCCTTTTGGGAGAGATGATTCAGGTTTGGATAGCTCCACATAATAACTACTAGTGACCATGTCTTTCTTCTTCTCCTGTGGAACATCCGGGGGGGGGGGGGTTGTTATACCATCCAGCTTAGGTTCTGTTCTTAAAATGTTTCAATTCTTTTTTATGATGTTTTCTATCTTATAGCTCTGGGGGGTAAAATCAAAAATAATATCACCTTTCTGCACTTGATTCTTATTTTTTGGTTGCAATAGATCAGCCCTAGACATTTCATCCACTTGATTTCTAGTTTTCTCTAAACAGGCTTTGTTACATCCCCTATCCAATAACCATTCTTTTTCTGTTCTAAGATGTCCATTTAATATCTGAGAGTCACTTGTATTCCTCTTCACTGTCATAAACTGTCCTTTTGGAATGCTATCCATTAATTTTCTGGGATGACAACTATCGTATTTTAAGACAGCATTCCTATCTGATGTCTTTATAAAGATATTGGTACTTAAGGAGCCACTCTCATTTTTTCTGATATTCAAATCTAACAAATTAATCTCTTACTGATTGAACTGTGAAGTAAATTTTAGTTTCTCATTAGTCCTTTCTATGTTGGATACAAAGGCTGAAAGCTCATTTTTGTCTCCCCTCATATAATCAGTAAATTGTCAATATAATGTTTACACAACTTTATACTGGAAAAAAAGGGATTTTTTTCACACAAATCATTCTGCGTTTCTCAATAAGTAAGGCAAATACACACATAGTTGGAGGTAAATGCTGACCCCATGGCCATTCTTTTATCTGTAAATAAAAATTACCATCAAACATAAATGTATTCAGAGTAAAACTTTTTCTGTCGATGTTATAAGACATTCCAAAAATGCATTACTGTATATGCTTTTTTCTTTTAAGGTCTCTCGCAGGGTGTTTAGACACACTAATGGGGAAACTCTAAACTAAAAAAAATGACCCCATATCAAGCTTTGAGCCAAAGCTGTTTATTACAAATGAGCGATTCACCATGTAAACAATACCTCATTGAATTGCATACCTGCTTTTTAATTTAGTGCCCTATAATGTATTTGGCATAGGAGCCGGTTGCAGTATAAGACACAGTTGTCCTTTACTAACTGACAACTGTGTTGTATAGTGAGACTGGCTCAAATGCCAAATATATTATATGGCAGTTTTATTCCTGAGTTGGCAGTTCCATTTTGAAGAGTGCAGACTTGTCCTGGTCCACAGAAAATCACACCGGACAATCTCAGAGGAAAATATAGGGTAAAGGGGTGCATGGGAAGGTGACTGCTCAGTGGGAGAATCAGGGTGGGAGGCTGGGTGAGCAGTGATGATGAGGGACAGTTTTCTTTCTTTCAGGTTAAAAAAGTCATTGGGGATGTTTTTCTTTTTTGCAGGTAGACATATAAAAGCAACTTATCGGGACACTGGGGATGGGCTCCCCAGTGCCCCACTTAGCTGTGTGTGTGTGTGTGTGTGCGTGTGTGTGTGTGTGTGTGTGCAGGGGGAGAATGACTTGAAATAAGGGGCTGTGGGGGCATCCAACACCAGGGAAGGGCATCCCAGTGTCAGATTCTACCAATAAAAAATAAAATAAAAAAAATAAATAAATACATTACAGTTGAAGTCACAGTCAGGCTGCTCTACAATGACAATAGCTCCTAACTAACGAGTGGTGACAGCAGCAGGGGTTGCACTGTACAACACAGCTGTCATATATTAAAGACAGCTGTGTCATAGAGTGCAAACTGCTGCTTTCGCAAAAATGCAGTTATAAACAGAACGTTAATTATTAAACAGCACTTGCTGAGAAACGAAACATTTTTATCAAATATTTTAAAAGCTGCTTAACTGAGGAACTTAAAAACCACAAAAACACAGACCTTGGACTGTCATCTATCAAACTGGAGAGTTTTAGGTTTCAAAGCCTCCCATTTTTATGTTGTCTCGTGCTTGCGCAGCCAACATATTGTGGTAGTAGCAGATTTGGAGGCATGGTCACTGTTGGGCGAATGCAGAGCACGCATCAGTAGGTGCATCCCTCATTCCCCAATCAGCCAGCAGCAGACGCTGACATCACACATCCCTAATGTGGCCACCAGATCAAAGAAAAGGTCCACTGCAATGAGAGCGAAGCTCTCATGCAGCAGGACCACAACACGCCTCCTGGCGTGCACGCAACATGGCAGCAGTGACTGCTGCCACCTCTTGTCACAATGCCGATGGGGGAGCCCACTCACCATCAGCATAATGCCCCCTCCCATTTAAAATGTATGCTGAGGAGGTGCCCAATACCCCTCGGCATCATGCGCCCCCCAACATTTTTTCTTTGCTGACGGAAGCCCCAATCCCCATTGGCATTTATTCCCATCCCTAATTATTTTGCTGATAGGGGAGCCCACTTCCCATCCGCATAATGTCTCTCCCCCCCACTTTTGTTGTGTGCCAAGGGGGGTGCCCAATACCCCTCAGCTTGTGTCTCCCCACCTTCAGTATGTAGCAACGGGGTGCCTCAATCCCCATTGGCTACAGCATCCCCTCAAATACTTAGGTGATGCTGGGAGCCCACTTAGCATGCCAAATCCCTGCAAAAAAAAGTCCCACTATATATATATATATATATATATATATATATATATATTTAAAACCTGTAAAAAAAGGTCCCTCGTGGTCTCCCTACCTCATCCCCAACCTGCACCCACCCTCTGCACACCCTGCCTCCCACACCCCCTCACCCCATGCTTACCTCCAAAGTCTGCATGAAGATCTTCGGTGGATTGGGAACATGTCTGCACTCTTCAAAGCCGACCACGAACTGAAGAAATGCCGATAAGCTGTATAATAGCATAAATAGGGTTTTTTTCAACTTTGGTGCATATCTCAGCCGTTTTTGGGAATTTTGGTACCAATTTCCGTATGGGGTTATTGGGACCCCTCCACATGAATTCAGGCACTGTCATGTCATTATTCGATCCTGAAATGTGATTTTGATGTCACTGTGCAGAATCACCTTTCAGGACCGATTAATGAAATAGCAGTGCCACTGTTCATGAGGGGGGCACTCAAAAAGCCTATGTTGCAAATTTGGTGGGAAAAATCCAAAGAATGGCTGTTTTACGAGCGTGCATTTTGCAGTTTCCACGCGTGCTTGTAACTTAGTGAATCTGTAATATTTTCGCTCCAGATTTTCAAAATTGGCATTTTTCCACACCTCCTTATGAACAGTACAGCTGTCATTTTACATATCCTGGCTGAAATGTGTTTTTGCACGTCCGGCGCAGAATAGCGTGGTCACTGTGTGAAATCAGTTTTCAGGAGAGTTTGAGGAAATGCCGGTGACACTGTTCATGAGCAGAAGTCCTAAAAATGCCTGTGTTGAATTTGGTCACGAAATTCCATAAAATGACTGTGTTACAAGTGTGCATTGTGTAGTTTCCACGCACCCTAGTAACTTCGCAAATTTGCAATATTTTCATGCAAGATTTTCAACACTGGCATTTTTCGCACCTCCTTATGAACAGTACTGGTGTCATTTTTCACATCCTGCCCTAAATGGGTTTTCGCACCTGTGGCACACAATGGCATGGGCACTGTGAGAAATCACTGTTTTGGACAAATTAACAAAATCACAGTGCCACTGTTCATGAGGGGAGGTCCCAAAATGCCTATGTTAAACATGTGGTTAAAAAAATCCCAAACATAATTGGGTTACAGACTTGTGTTGCACAGTTTCTGTGCATACTCATAACTTCAGCAATTTTTCATATTTTCACTCCAAATTTTCAATGTTGCCATTTTTTTACATCTTCTCATGAACAATACAGTTGTCATTTTCCACATACTGCCCAAAATGTGTTTTTGTCCCTGTGTCACCAAATGGCAGAGCCACTGTTCAAAACCACCTTTCAGCTAACAAACTGATAGTGCTGCTTTTCATGAGGTGGGCTCACAAACAGCCCATGTTGAAAATTTGGAGTGAAAATACTAACACATGCCTACAGTGTTAGGGTTTTCAACTGTAGCACCCCACCCAGTAGAGACTGACAGGCATTAGGGGTGTGACTTGGAATCATTGGCTGTAATGCTCACACCATTCCACTTCCACCCCCAGCCTGCAGCCAGTGACAGGCATCGTGGTGTGCCTTGCACTGTTCAGCCACAAAGTTCACCCCATTCTCCTATACTGCACTCACCTCAGCATATTTCCTTATGGAATGGGGTAAGTATAATTCCTAAAGACCCCAAAGCACACCACAACACTTGTCAGTGTCTATAGGGTAGGGTAAGGTACAATGGCATGAGCATTATAGCTGAAAACACAAAGGAACACCCCAATGCCTGTCAGTCTCTACAGGGTGGGGTGGGGTTGACGTCACTTCAATACTTCACTGCCATTCCTATTATGCTTATCTAACTCCGGCACTACCAATGCCAATGCCAGCGAGACAACATTCAGCATTGACAAATGCTGGTTTTTAGTTATCGTGTGGCAAAAAAAGTCTTAAAATGATCAAAAACTGAGACTTTGGGGGTTTTTCACACCTCTGTAACTTTGCATCCCCTGATCAATCCACATCAAATTTACAGAATCAAGTGATCCTGGCACAGAAGCTGTGCTTTCAAAATTTCATGTAAATCTGTTTAAACAGGGCAAAGTTATTAAGGTGCAAAAATTTTGAGTTTAACATTGAAGTGATTACTCAACCGTAATATACAGGCACTATCATGCCTGTATAATATATATGTATATATCCGGATTGCCCCTGAAAAAGGGATCTCTGGTCTCAGTGTGCTTACCCAGTTACCAAAATCTAAATAAATAAATATATATATATATGTGTGTATATATATATATATATATATATATATATATATATATATACTATATATATGACTCATGATATCATATTTATCTTCATGAGAAGCCAATGATATCATGATATCTCACGAGTGGTGAAGCCACGAGTGAGATATCATGATGTCATTGGCCTTGAGTGAAGATAAATATGATATCTTCAGTCTGGCCATGTCATGTTCTGCTTATACAATGTATGTTTGGGCTGCACTCAACAGAATCTCCAAATGCCCCCTTAATACAATCCCCCACATAGAGGTGATGGCTATTTCAACACAATTCTGCATATAGTATCTCTACCAACACAACAGATGCCATATGTTATTTAAAAATATATATATATATATGTGGTCGATCCTTTTACTTTCAAATAATTATAAAACAACTTATCTTGATTCTGGTTGACCTAGCCGTGTCTACCCCAACACAATTCTCCTTACCCCCCTCTCCCAAATCAGCAGATTACATATATTATTAAAAAAATGTCTGATCTTGCCACTTTGAAGTTATTTAATATTATATATCTGTTTGATCCAGCCTGCATCTTTAAACAAATAATTATTTAAAAAACATATCTGGTTGATCCTGTGACTTTCTTTGATCCACTTGCAACTGAAATGTAACGTGACCGAGCGCCATCCCTTGAAAAGTAGCACGACCGAGCACTACGAAGATTCAAATGTGAAGAACTCTTAAACCTTTATACTAAAGTGAGCCTGTACTGTAACACTTAGAAAAGTGTGTCTTTTTGTTAATGCTGCCTGTATTTTGTCAAAAGAAGCTGCCAACAGTACTGAGAGAAGAGCGAGCAAGTCGGCAGCTTCAGAACACCAGACGGAAGCATGAGCATCTGTTGCTACAGCAACACATGCTCTCACTTCTGTCTGGTCAAAAGGACATACTTTTCTTTTTGTAATTTAAAGTTTATTCACACATTTTCCACCACAAAAGGCAGCATACAAAGAAGCTGACAGAGACTCATTGATACATAGTAAAAAGATGCTGCCCCCCTCACCTCCCCTTACTGCAGTAACCCATCTCAGTGCCCGTAAATGCCAAGCCTCTAATCAAAAGGCTGTATAAAAGCATTAAGCCTATTATAAGTTTAGTTTGGAACCAGAGAGATTAATGAGTGAAGGGGATCCCAAATTCTAGCATAAACTGCCAGTCTGTTATGTAGGCTGGCTGTTGCTTTTTCTGAGCGCAAACTGGATAATACTTCTCTTACCCATTCTTGGAAAGAAGGGGAGGACCTGTCTTTCCAATGATGGAGAATTATTTTCTTAGCCAACAAAGCGACCATGGATATGTGAAATTTACACACCTTGACTCTAATAGAAGACGGTCCCCCAGCACACATACCTCAGGGATAAAGTATTCTTGAAGGCCCAACAAGGGGTCTAAGGAAGTTTGGATTTAAACCCAAAAGGTGGAAATACTTGGGCAAGACCAAAGCATATGAAAAAGTGTGCCCTCATCTTGCAAACATTTATTGCACTTATTGGAGTCTATGTAGCCCCACTTGTGAAGCTTAACCGGGGAATAGTATAGGTTATGCAATACATGATATTGCATGAGACGCAGTCTATCCTGAGAAATAAATTTGTGACATGACTTCCAGAGAGAATACCAATCTAACTGCAGATGGGGGAAAAAGTTACTCCAAAATCTTGATGGCCCAAATGGGCCCCCGAACTTTTTGTGGAACGAAACCTGATATAATTTAGAAATTACACCAGAAGACCCATAAAATGGGGATACCTCGGGTATCAGAGAGGAGATGCTCTGAGAGGGAAGAGTACTCCCCAGGAGGATTAACAGTAAATGTCTCAATTGCAAGACTTTGAAGAAAGAAGAAGTCGGGATGTGAAATTTCCTAACCATCTCCTCCACTGATAGCCAATGCCCCTCACCATCAGTAAAGGTCGAGAGCTTCCCCTCTTTGAGTTGAGGCAACCAAAGATGGGAGATTTGATTCTTGTTAATAGTAAATGATGGAGAGTTCCATATAGACTAGGCCAGGTCCAGGTGGGGAGAATACTGCAAAAAGGAACATATCTGTAAGTAGACCTTTAAAGAGGTCCTTATTATGGGACAATCTACAGCCATACTTACTTGAGATAGCTTAAGGAAAAATAACGCGAGAGGGTCCAGATTATTGGTCTTAATTGCATCCAATTCTATTTTGAGCCAAATGGGTTGCACTTACTCTGGGTCGGGAGATACCCACTGCGAACATTTTGCAAAGTGACTAGCCCAATGATATATAGCCAGATGGGGGATTCGCAACCCCCCTTCCAGTTTAGGAGCTGCCAGCTTATGGTAAGCCAGGCAGGGATACCTATTGGCCCAGATGAATTTAGTAAAAATACCATGAACCTTTTTGAACCAGAGTAAAGGAACAAAAACATTAAGAAGGGACAACAGATAAAAAATCCTAGGAAGTACATTCATTTTAATTATATTAATTCGGGCCCACAGAGAGATAGGGAGTTTGAACCACCTCTCTAGGTCGTGTGTAATTCCCTGCAGTAAAGAATCTAGGTTTTCCTTGAACCATACTAAGGGGTTACGTGAAAGTTTAATACCCAGATACTTGAAAGACCTGGGAGTCCAGCATAGCTCCAAGGGACTAATATCAGTCTTAAAAACGTTGTGATTTAATGGAAAAAACAGGGACTTACTGGCATTCAGTTTGTAGTTAGATAAAGCACTGAACCTTACCACTTCACTTAGTAAGGCCAGAACAGAGGATACCGGATGGGACAAATGTATTAACAGATCATCAGCATATGCGGTGACTTTCACTTCATGCCGCCCAATTCTCACTCCTTGTATGGAGTCATTATTGAGAATGTTTTTGATAAGAGGTTCAAGATATAAGTTAAATAATAAAGGAGAGAGGGGGCACTCCTGTCTAGTGCCTGAGTGAAGCGGAAAAGAGTGGGAAAAGGCCCCATTCACGGAAATTCTTGCCAAGGGTTTTTTATAAAGGGCGGCAATCCAGGAGATAAACTGAGAAGGGATATGGAAAGGCTCCAAAGTGTGAAACAAGAAATTCCAGTTCACACAGTTGAATGCCTTCTCTGCATCCAAGGAAACCAAGCCCGCTGGGAACTCCGCATCCCTGGTAGCCGAGAAGACATGCGACAAAGTGCGTAAATGATCAGAAGATAATCGCCCTTTCATGAATCCAACCTGATTTGTACCTATTAACCCAGGAAGAACCAGTACTAACCTGTTAGCCAGTATTTTAGAGAGAATCTTAACATCCTGGTTTAAAAGAGAGATGGGTCTATAACTTTGAACCTTATTGAGGTCTTTATCAGGTTTGGAAAGCTGAACAATCAGGGCCTCATAGAGATATGGATCTGTCTCCTCCCCAGATAGGATTTGTTGAAATAAATGACAATTGGTACAAGAAGGTCTCGAAAGACCTTGTAAAATAAAGGAGAAAATCCATCTGGACCAGGGACCTTATCGGCAGGCAATTCGCTAATAACCTTAGCAATCTCCTCCTGACAAATAGAGACAACCAGAGTTTCACCACACTTGTCTGGAAGAAGGGGCAAGTGGGAACCTCTTAGATAACCTTGTATATCTTCTGGGCAGGGAGGGTGCTCCATGTCGCTATACAGTTTAGAATAATAAACAGCAAATTCTTGAGCTATTTCTTTAGGAGACACTTTGAGAATACCGTCTGCTGATGACCTGATAGGCGGGATAAATCTCATTGACTCCTGTTGTTTAATACGCAATGCCAGTAAACGTCCCGCTTTTTCCCCCGATTGGTATATTTAGCTCTGGTACGAATAATAGCTAGTTCTGCTCTCTCTTGAAGTAAACCCAGATATTTATCCTTTAATTTAAGGAGTTTCTGAATATCCTCATCTAGGGGATTAGTCGGAAGGTTCGTTTCCAGAAATCTGATTTGGGATAATAGGGATTTAAGGTCTTCCTCTCACTCTCTTTTCCTACCAACCGCCATGCTAATCAGTATCCCTCTCATGAAGGCTTTAAAGGCCCCCCACCAGATATCAGGTTTTATACCATCTAAAGGGTTTAGTGAAGAAAAATATTCTATTTTTTCCCTAATAAGTTTGCAATATTTAATGTCTTTAAGAAGTTGGTCATTGAGCTTCCATCTAGTTTCCCTGTTAAATGAATTGAGCAGTACCAAATTGCACACCTCTAGCGAGTGGTCGGAGATTGGGCCAGGTTGAATCAAGGAGGTCTTCACCCCAGGCAGGAGGCACTGAGAAATAAGTAAATAGTCGATGCGGAACTGCGAGCCATGCACCATGGACCTAAAGGTAAACTTCCTAGAATCAGGGCGTAAAACACACCAGACGTCGCAGAGCCCACATTGATCTAATAAATCCCTGAATGCCTTTTGCCCAGGGATAACTCCACCTAGGCCACTACCCAGTCTATCTAAATGAGAATCAAGTACTTGATTGAAATCTCCCCCTAAAATAATTTTAATGGGAATCATTGGGAGAATGATAGATATAAGTCTCACAAAAAA
Organism: Neoceratodus forsteri; assembly: GCA_016271365.2. Classification (NCBI taxonomy): domain Eukaryota; kingdom Metazoa; phylum Chordata; order Ceratodontiformes; family Ceratodontidae; genus Neoceratodus; species Neoceratodus forsteri. The sequence continues at coordinate 775,132,114 of CM057449.1, read as the reverse complement.
TCCGGGGTCATCCAGATTAGGGCCATAAACACAGCCCAATAGAATTGGGACAGACCAGAGGGTACCTCTGACCAAAATAAACCTACCCTTGGTATCTTTGATCACTTGTGTAGGAGAAAAAGGGATACTCCTGTTAATCATGAGCATGACCCCAGAACTATTTGTTTTGCCCTGGGCACTGTAAATCAATCCCACTTGTTGCTTCCTTAATTGCAAAGCTTCCCCTTCTAATAAATGGGTTTCTTGTAAAAAAGTCATCTGTGAATTGAACAGACTTAAGTGTTTAAGAACCTGAAATTGCTTATGTTGCTTTCTGATCCCCTTAACATTCCAAGACACAAATGTTAACTTATTTACCATCCAGAAGAGATATCAAACTGAAATAATTATACTCGGCACACGAGATGCAAATCCCCTTTACATATATCCCCAGGGTTACTGCAGTAAAGCCCACCCTCTTCCCTAGCCCACCCAGAAGTAGATACCACCCATCCCTCTAACCCCCCAACCCCCAACCGTGCCCCTGCCCCTACTCTCCAAACTGTCACAAGCAATGTTCAGCATAGTACTGGTTCTAATCCTCTCTCTACTTCTCGATACTGAACCTTGTTTAGTGCTGTTGCACACAAATCACAGCCTTCAGAGATCAAGCCCTGTCAGTTGTACCCCCAACAAGAATAAATAGTCCTGGGCCTTTGCCTCAGTCCAACCAAGGCATGGGTATAAGAGAAAATAACATAGGGGGGCTATGATAAGGCCATCTCATCGCCCACTCGTTCGAGGTATCCCAGATTAACACCGGAGGTGCCGGGTTCAGCAACACCTGGAGGGAGAAATGCCCCAGCTTGCATTAAGAGCGAGAATTAAAATAGGAAGGCTGAAAATGTTCGACCAGAGGAGCAGGTATAAAAGCTACCTTTCCCCACTACCAATCAGTGTACGGTAAACAGGGCCTCCCTGAGAAAATGAGAGTGCTGCATCCCAGCTAAGCAGTGCCCCTGCTAAATCCCTCATAAGTAGAGTTTCCCCTCAAGTCCCCAGAGGTAGGAATGCCCTCTAGCGGTCGATTCCCTGGCCCAACCCAAGTGGAGGGTGAGATGGAGAAAGCCCAGGACCATCCCAGCAACAGCCCTAAAGGAAAAAATGAGAAACTAGCCCACAACCAAACTGGGCCCTTTCAACCCCCAACAAAAATAGTCGCCAAAAAACCTGGCTCGCAAACCCTCCCCAAGAAGGCCTGAAACCCCAGTGTCCTTTGCATCGGACCACTATGGGCCCATTATGAAATGGAAAGAAAAGAAGGCTAGGGCGGTTCATGGTGACCCCCCCAAGTCCACTGCAAGCTATGCAGTCGCCCAGATCTTCATATTCTTAAGATTTCTCCAAGGAAAGAAAAACAAAAGTTCGAATTCTTGGCTCCGTGCGATACTCGATACTATGCCACCACCATTCAAGGGTCCTTGAAGAGATCAGGCAGCATGGACTTAAGGCTCCTCAGGGTTTCTTCAGGGTCTTCATAGCTTTTCCAGGATCCATTAGTTGAAATCTGTAGTCTAGCCGGATAACTCATTCTGAACTTCAGGCCTGCAGTAATTAGGTTGGAAACAATAGGGTGAAACGCATTGCATTTCATGCGGACTGAGATGGGTAGATCTTGGGAGATTCTCAGATTTATATGTTCCCAGCGAACCTCTTGCAGAGCACGCACTTTTTGTAGAAAATGTTGTTTCTCCAGATGATTCAGGAACAAGCACACAATAGGGTGGGGGGGTTCCTCAGGGGGTGGCTTAGGCTGTAAAGCCCTGTGGACACGCTCAATAATGTATCCAGAACCAAATGGGGATGGGCCTGCCACCCGCTCAACCAATTTCCGAATAAATGCCTCAACATTTTGGCCTTCCTCTCCCTCCTGTAAACCGAGAACCACTACATTATTTCTTCAGCTCCGACCCTCTAGGTCCTCGAGCTTGACTTCTAAACGCGACAGTTTCTGGCGCATTGAAACAAGTTCAGGGTCAAGACTACCAATTCTTTTCTCAATAGAAGCAATTCGGGCTGTGTTGTCAGAAACAGACAATGAGAGTTCATCTAACTTTCTGGATAATGACTTCAAGTCCATTGCCATATCCTTCATTTCCTCTCGAAAGGATTTGAATTCCTTGAGAAATCTGGACAGCGTTAAGGGTTCCTGATCACCACTTTGGCTCGAGAGATCAGATCTAGAACCACCCGAGGCCCTGGATTTCTATGGGGCCTTCTCGGGAGTTGCTGGAGGGGTATGCTTCTGTGGGGCTTTCTTCATATAAGCCTCCATCCACTCGAGAGATAACCAGACCAGATTGCAACAGCTATTGTACAGTGTAAAATCTTAGAAACAAGAGAAAATTGTAAATTAAAACACCAAAATGAGCTAAATAAGAGACGGGAAGCGGGAGCTGCTTGAGGGATCTGCTGCTCAGCACTCTGCATCACGTGATCTCCCAAGACATACTTTTCTAAGTGTTATGACACAGGCACCCTTAGTATAAAGGTCTGAGAGTGCCACTCATTTGAATCTTCATAGCACTTGGTCACGCTACATTTCAAGGTATAGCGCTTGGTCACGCTACATTTCAGTTGGAGGTGGATAAAAGAAAGTCACAGGATCAGCCAGATATGATTTTTAAATAACTATTTGCTTAAAGGAGCAGGCAGAATCAACCAGATTTAAGAGATGTGTGTGTGTGTGTGTGGGGGGGGGCTTTCTCGTAAAGACAGACAGCAAAGATAGACAGCCGCATGATGGAAAGTGAAAAAGTGTCACTTTCATTATGATGACATATAGGAACGTGAAGATAGGCCAGTGTGGATAAATTCTGGCAAATATCTTTGATATCTGCAGGGTCTTCAGACCTCCAGTGAGGATATCATGTGTATCCTCACTGTAGGTCATTTATCCACACACTAGGTCACTGAGAGGTACTATCTGCACTTAGCAAGAAAGCAAGCATAAACTTCAGGCAGCCAGAGCTCACCGTCCATACAGAGCTCCACACGCACTCAGTTATGGGTCAGCTGTAGCTGAGAACCTCTTCAGTGTGAAACTGGCATTCACACTGAAAGGTTCATTTTTCTTATGTTACAGCTCTCATAAATTAAAACAACCACCACACAAAGCCATGAACAGGGCATATAAAACCATGCAGAACAGTCAATGCCTCCCTCACTTCCCAACCTCAAATTCCACTCAATACCTCAGACTGCCTCTGAACCAGGCAAGGATGTCCTCAGCAGTCTGAAGGATCTCTAAAGAAAAGGCAGGATCAACCAGATGGAGAAATTGGGATCAACAAAAAAAACATAAAAAAAGAAGACATTAGCAGGCCGCAAACTTGCACCCTCAGTATGCGGGAGCTCCACTGCCATATTTGTTAAACCTGCTCAACCTGCTCACATAAAATCACGGCCAGTCATATGCCACATTGGCAAAATCAGCATGTAGGGACCCTAGCGACTATGCTAGCATCCCAGCCTACTAAGAATACTGACAGAATACTGCGGGGAAAAACAATGAAAATATACATGAAAAAAAAAAAACAACAATAAAAATGGAAAAAAATTCATTTCTTATTACATAAATGAAATATGCAATAGGACTACTGGAAATATCACAGATATTTCCCCTTGTGCAGTTTGTCCTTGTGACTTCACTCATGGCTCCACCACTCATGAGGTCATAAGGTCAAACTGCACTCAGAGATAATATCTGTGTTATTTCCAGTAGACCCATTGCATATCCTATATATATGTGTGTGTGTGTGTGTGTGTGTGTGTGTGTGTGTGTGTATATATAACTTACAGTTCCTATTACAGAAGCATAAGTATGGAAATTCAGTGTTAGGGTTCCCACCCCTACCACCACCACCCCACCCTCCACATACCAACAGGCATTGTGATGTGCCTTGGGGTCATCGGCCCTAACTCTTACCCCATTCCATATGTAAGGAAGCTGACATGGTATAGAATAGGAGAATGGGGTTGGAGTTAGGCCTGATGACCCCAAGTCACACCCTGACATCTGTTATTTTGTGGAAGGTGGGGGGGGTGGTAGGGGTGCAAACCCTAACACTGAATTTTCATACTTCTGTCTCTGTAATATGAACTGTAACTGATGCATTAAAAGAGTATTTTGTATTGAATTTCCTTACTTTTTGAGACAGTATAATAGTGTCCTTATTTTACTGTGGGAGCAGTCTAATCCCTCTGTAGAAGCGCATATGTATGTAGGTGTGGAGGTGCAGGACCCCTGAGGGCCCTGGGCTTCCATGTGGTGAACAACAGGGACCAAATTGTCAGCACAGCCATCTTATTACCCCACCTCATGTACCCTGGTACAGATAAATTGTGAAATGCAAGGCAAAATGTAATTATGCGCAGCTGCAATGCCATTCTGTGCCACTGGTGTTAAAACACATTTTAGGCAGGATGTGGAAAATGACAGTTGTACTGTTCATGAGGTGGTGTGAAACAATGGCTATGTTGAAAATTTGGCATCAATATATTGAAAAGTACCAAAGTTATGCGTGTGTGTTGAATAAATACAATGGACGCACAAAACTTGGGGAATTTTTAGGAATTTTTCCGCCACATTTTCAGCACCTCATGTTCACAGGCACTGTCATTTTGTTTTTCATAGAAAGTTTTATCCTCCGAAGCCCTGGCAGGTGGCTACAGCCCTCCTGACAGAAGGACTCTCTTTCTGGTCCCGAGATCTGCACTGGCCAATCCTCAGTAGTTCCCCCACAGATTGCCCCCTGCTGCCGCGGCCAAGAAGGAAGTTGCTGGTTTCTATCTCCCTCCTGAAGACCCAATCCAGAAGTCAGGGACAGCTGTCCGGAGTGGCGGACCATCATCGAGCATGCCAGGCTCTTTTCCTCCATTCTCCTCATCCTCCTGCCTTCTGGTGTTACAAACTTACTCAACCTCTCTTGCAGCTCCCAGCACATGCATAGCTCAGTCAACCAACTCTTCTCTGTCCCAAGATGCCAGACTACACAAGAGCAATGATTGTTTGCATATAGAGCACCACTATGGTTTAATGCACTGCCCGGAGATATCTCTTCTTTACCAAAACTGGGACCATTTAAAGGCACTCTTCATCAGCATCTTACAGCTAACATTTCCTGTGACTGTTTCAACTGACATGGCACTACCTCAGCAGCACTGACACATCCTTGTGTATCTACTTCTCCCCCTTTCTCAGCAAATGACCACTTTCATCCTAACTGCTCTGTCCTATTTCCTGCCTCCTTCCCCAATCCTTCTTTCACCTCTCCCCTCTCATCCTCCACCTTTTTTCCACTTTTTATCTTCATGTACTGGAACTTTTGTTCACCTAAATCTACCTATACCTGTTTGATAAAGCACCTTGGGCTGCCTCCTTTTATTAGGTTATTTTTGATTTCCTAGTGATTCATAGTTTTAATTTTAGTTGCAATGTTAATGTCATTTTAAATACTTTCTTGTCAAAATGTTATGTAATACCATCTGTTGTATGTCTGTCACCCTTCCCACTGATGTGGAACCTTTGTTTAAGAGCTGTTATGTGCTCAAAGGTATTGTAATCTGAGAAAAAATAAATAAATATTTTCCCATCTCCTCTCCCCTACTGATGTGAGGACATTGGACCAAGCCTCCCAACCCATACTGCCTTCCAGCAACCACCAGAGGGCAGACAAGGAGTGGCACGACAAGTCTCCCTCCCCCAGAGACAGGAAAGCAGTTCCCTCTCTCCCCTGCCAACCCCAGGTGGCTGGGGCTCATCCCCAAACCCAGGTTGCTGGTGTGACATGAGATGTTGCAACCAGCACCTCAATCTCCAGCACCACTGGGCCCGCTCAATCACTGTCATTTTCTTAATCAGTCCCAAAAGGTGATTTCACGAAGCTTACATGACATTCTGTGCTACAGGAGTAAAAACATGTTTTAGACAGGATATGAGAAATGACAGCTGTACTGTTCATGAGGTGCTGTGAAAAAATGGCAATGTTGAAAATTTGGAGGGAAAATATTAAAAATCGCCAAAGTTACATGTGTGCATAGCAACACTTCAATGACCTCGAGTAACTCAGGTGCTTTTTGGTATTTTTGCACTAGATTTTTAACATGAGCTTTTTGGAGCCCCAGCTCATGAACACTGCCACTGTCATTTCATTACTTGGTCCAGAAAAGTGATTTCACAGTGACCACAAATAACAAACAAGCATTTGTAAATGCCAAATGTTGTCTCGCTGTCATTGGAAATGGTAGTGCCGGAGTTAGAGATGCATAATAGGAATAGCAGTGAAGTATTGAACTGGCACCAACCCCACCCCCACCCTGCAGAGACTAACAGGCATTGGGGTGTGCCTTTGCATCGTCAGCAATATCAGTCATGCCATTTTACCTCACCCTACCCTGTAGAGACTGACAAGTGTCGTGGTGTGCTTTGGGGTCTTTGGGTCTTATACTTACCCCATTCCATAAAGAAATACTCTGAGATCGGTGCAGTATAGGAGAATGGGGTGAACTTTAGGGCTGAACACTCCAAGGCATACCTCAATGCCTGTCACTGGCTGCAGAGTGAGGGTGGGGGTGGAATAGTGTGAGCATTACAGCCAATGATCTCAAGTTACACCCCTTATGCCTGCCAGTCTCTACAGGGTGGGTATTACAGTTGAAAACCCTAATGTTGTAGGCGTTTGTTGGTATTTTCACTCCAAATTTTCAACATAGGCTTTTTGTGACCCCACCTCATGAAGAGCGGCACAATCAGTTTGTTAGCTGAAAGGTGGTTTTACACAACGGCTTTGCCATTTGGCGACACAGGGATGAAAACACATTTTGTGCAGAATGTGAAAAATGACAACTGTATTGTTCATGAGGAGGTGTAAAAAATGGCAATGTTGAAAATCTGGAGTGAAAATATGAAAAATTGGTGAAGTCATAAGCATGCATAGAAACTGCACAGCACACATCCATAACCCAGTTATTTGGGGGATTTTTTTAGCCACATTTTCAACATAGGCATTTTGGGTCCTCCCCTCATGAACAGTGGCACTGTGATTTTGTTAATCTGTCTCAAAAGTTGATTTCAAACAGTGACCACGACATTGTGCGCCACAGGTGCGGAAACACATTTTGGGCAGGCTGTGAAAAATGACAGCTGTACTGTTCATAAGGAGGTGTGAAAAAATGCCAGTGTTGAAAATCTGGCATGAAAATATTGCAGATTTGCAAAGTTACAAGGGTGCGTGGAAACTGCGCAATGCACGCTTGTAACACAGTCATTTTATGGACTTTTGTCAGCAAATTTTCAACATAGGCATTTTAGGACCTCTGCTCATGAACAGTGTCACTGTCATTTTCTCAAACTGTCCTGAAAACTGATTTCACACGGTGAACGAGCTATTCTGCGCCAGATGTGTGAAAACACATTTTGGCCCGGATATGTAAAATGACAGCTGTACTGTTCATAAGGAGTGAGGAAAATACCAATTTTGAAAATCTGGAGTGAGAATATTACAAATTCATGAAATTATGAGGGTGCATGGAAACTGCACAATGCAAGCTCGTAAAAAAAGACCCAGCCATTTTTTGGATTTTTTTCACCAAATTTGCAACATAGGCTTTCTGAGAGCCCCCCTCATGAACAGTGGCACTGTTGTTTCATTAGCCAGTCCTGAAAGGTGACTCCACGCAGTGACCGCAAAATCACCTTTTGGGATCGAATAATGCCATGACAGCGACTGAATTAATGAGGAGGGTCCCAATAACCCCAGGTTGTAAATCTGGTGCCAAAATTCCCATAAATGCCCAAGATATGCACCAAAGTTGAAAAAACTCTATTTATGCCATTATACAGTTTACCAGCACTTCTTCAGTTCGTGGTCAACTTTGAAGAGTGCAGACGGTTTCCCTGTCCACCGAACATCGTCATGCTGTGCTCCGGAGGTAAGTATGGGGTGAGGGGGGTGTGGGGAGGCAGTATGTGCAGATGGTGGGCGCAGGTTGGGGAGGGCCACCAGACTTGATGAGTGACCATTTTCTGGTTTGCAGGTTGTAAAAAAAAAAAATACATTGCTGGACCGTTTTCATTTTACAATTGCATTTGGCATGCTGGGGTGAGCTCCCAGCATGCCACCTGAGTGTTTTTTTTGGGGGTTCTATAGCAGATGGAGGATTGGGCACCCCCATCAACACATGAAAAATTGGGGGGATATTATGATGACGGGGAGTGGGCTCCCCCGTCAGCAATTAAACTGGGAAGAGGGGACATGATGCTGAGGGGGATTGGGCACCCTCTCTATACACACTTTAAATGGAGGGGTGCATTATGCTGATGGGGAGTGGGCTCCCCCATCAGAAAATTAAGTGGGTTGGGGCATACCGACAGGGGGATTGGGCACCCCTGAAGTCAGCTCTCCATATGGGTGCAGTCAGTGCCGCTATGTTTATTAAAGGGCTTCACCAGGAAAGACATGTAGGGAGGGCATGTTTTTGGTACCGCTGCATGATGAGCTTGGCTCTCATTGCAGTGGACCTTTTTTTAGATGTACTCGCCACATTATGTATTCCTGGTGTGGTGCCTGCATGCTGTCTTATTGGGGAATGAGGGATGCACCTACTGTTGCATGCTCTGCATTCACCCAACAGTGACTGCACCTTCAAATCTGCTACTAATGCAATATGTTTGCTGGTGCGCAAGTCCGAGCCAACATAAAAATGGCCGAGATATCAACATATGTTTAAAACACCATTGACAGCTATTATACAGCACTTACCTTGATTCTTCAGTTCACGGTTAGGCTTTGAAGAGTGCAGAAATGTCCTGGTCCACAGAAGATAACAAAAGAGTATTTTCAGTGGTAAGTATAGGACAAGGGGGGTATGGGGTGGTGGGTTGCTCAGTGGGAAGGTCAGGATGGGGGGGACAGGGAGATGACAAAAGATAGTTTTATTTTTTACAGGGTAAAAAAAGATGTTGAGGGACTGTTTTCTTTTTTTCTGTTATATAAAAGTAAACATTTTGGGACACTGAGATTAGGCTCTCCAGTGTCCAACAGTACTGGTGGTGTTGGGGGATATGACATAACTGTGAAAACTGGGAGTGGGCTCCCCAGTGTCCCACCTTGGGAAGGGCTACTGCCGATACAGGGATTGGGCACTCAATGGCGGTAATGTGGGGTAAAGTTTTATTCAGCTGGGAGCAGAGGCATCTAGTACACACACAGGGATTGGGCACCCCAATGTCAGCAGAAACATATTTTTCTTTTTAAATAAAATATTGCAGGAGTTTTAGTTCACTGGGGACACTGGGAGTGGGCTCCCCAGTTTCCTACCTTGGGAGGGGGCTACTGCACACTGTGGGCCCTGCGCTCCCACCACGTGATTTTGTGTGACTATAGTAACAGTAAGTGCAACGCAAATACAAGCACAAAGGGTTATGCACATAGTGATGCAAATGTAAATGGTAACTCAAACAGTAATAGAAATGCAAGCACAAAGTGATGCCAAAGCGAACAGTGACGTAAATGGAGACGCAAACAGAACAGAGTACAGAACATAACTGGTAATGCACACGTTCACAGTACCACAAATGTAAATGCAAATGGCAACTTTAAGAGCAACAATAACACCAAAGTAAACAGAAATGCAAAAGCGTATAAAAATGCAAACCATAACGCGAGCACTCATGGAACCACAATTGTAAATGCAAATGGCAACTGTAACAGCAACAATAAAGCCAACAGAAACAGGAACGCAGGTGAGTATGGAAATGCAAACCATTACATGCACAGTTATGGTACCGCAATTGTAAATGTAAATGGTAATGGTAACAGCAACAATAAAGCAGGGTGGGCTGGCATGGCTGGGTGAGGGGGTGGGGGCCACTAGACTACCAAGACATGAAGAATGCAAATATATTTTATTATGATGGGGGGGACCGCTAGACTACCAGGAATGTCACTGATACTGATAATGAAGTACAGATCAGGGGGGCCACTAAACTACCAGGGATATTACAAAAATATATAAATAAATACACATGGGGGGTCCACTAGACTACCATGTATAAAAAATAAAGATAGTAATACAATACTCATTGTGGGCCACTAGACTACCAGGGATACAAGCATGGTTAAGTACATTACCATGATTGGGAGGGGCCACTAGACTACCAGGGAAAACGACAACTACTGTTTTTTTATTCAGATGGGGTAGAGCAAAGCCCCCTGAGCAAAAACCACACTTAATAGGGCACCCCTGGGCCGAAAAAAAATATTTTTAAATCTGGCCATCTCGTCCCTCACTCACAATGCACAATTGCAATCAAAGATTCTCTCGATCAAAGAATTTGTAGGCTTGCAATCAAAGATCATTAGTGAGCTGCGAATGAAGAATGTAAAAGCTACTAATTCTATTTTTGGACCGATTTGGATGGAACCAAAGTCATGGCTCAGTAGACTTGGGCCCCTGAGTAAAACTCATCAAAGTTTTACTTCAGTAGTGACCCCTGAGCTGAGATATTTGTGTTTGTGCGATAGGAAAACTGAAAACAAGATGGCAGACCTCGCGGTCAAAGAATTTTTGAAATTCCTCAGGGACAAAGATTCTTGAACTGTGAGGCTGAAAATTCTTTGATCACCAGGTGGGACAAGATGGCCAGAACCCCATTCTTTGTTCACAAAACATACATATAAATGTTCCCATTGACTTATAATGAGAACTTAAAAGTGCCATAACCTTTGAATGCCTTAAAATTTTCTCACCAAACAAAAAGCGCCATGTTCTGCCTCCAAAGCTCTTTCAAATGAGCCATCTTGCAGAGTGGCATGCCACATGATGGCCGTGAAGGACCACATTTAGTATGCCAAAAGGTGCCTCCAAAAATGCATAATTTTGCATTTTTCAGCACTTTCATACACAAAGACCGGCCTTCTAACCAAAATGCAATTTGGCAGATCAAGAGATCTGCCATGCCCCAAAGTGCGTAGCAAATTTCAGTCAAATCCATTGAACGGATCCAAAGTTATTAACACCCAAACTTTTGACTTTTTAGTATGTAACTGACCGCTGAACCCTAACTATAGTGGCGAGACTGCGCCACTATATATATATATATATATATATATATATATATATATATGTACACACACACACACACACACACACACACGCACCCTTTGGGGTAACCATAGCCTCAGTGCTTGCGCACATAGGTTCTTTGTCTTTTAAATTGTTTTTTGTTTTAACTGAGTTTACCACAACAAAACCCAGATAGACCATCTTAAGGTAGCTGGTTCATTCCACTGGGGTGTCAAACAGATGAGGCATACTGCTGAGTCCTGGTAGGATGAAACACTTGTCTATGTCTTTTGTTGGCACCCTTTGCAAACTGTGTGAGAGGCCTTTCAGCACCATGTATTTCTGCTTAAAGTTGAACCAGCATAATATTCTGTGGTGATTTGCATATGCAACCCATGATGCTTTGCATTGTGGAGGCATGTGTGATTTTGTACTTCTTTGAAACTTGGCTTCCCAGCCAAATACCCTTGGTAACTATTGCCTCAGTGCTTTCACAGAGGTTCTGTATGTGTGTGTGTGTGTGTGTGTGTGTGTGTATGTATGTATATATATATATATATATATATATATATATATATAATGCCACTATAGTTAGGGTCGAGGAGCCGTTTACATGTTAAACCAAAAATTTTGCACCTTAATAACTTTGCAACCATTTGACGGTTTTGCCTGAAATTTGGAATTCATGATCAAGACCCATACACCTTGGGATCTTTCAATTTTTGTACCAGTCGCATTTACGGCTGTGGAGTTATTAAGCATGATCTGTGCGCACGTTTACTCTTTTCTGGAATTCTACTGCAGTCTCTACATATCACACGGTTTGCACGATCAGTCCAAAATCTTCAGGGAAAGTGCAGCCTGGGTCCCCGATGTGCCTTTTGAAGAGTTTGTGAAAAAATATTAAATAGTTCAAAAGTTATTCAAAAAACAAGTTCCCATTATAAGTCAATGGGAAAAGTTAAAAAGTTAGACAGTGTCGCAAATGCAGTTTTTACTTTCATAAATGGCCTTTTTACTGTCACAAATCTGCCATTTTGTTTTCAGTTAGCAATAAGAAAATTGCTTGCCATTTAAAATTGGGACCCTCTAGCAATCTAATTATTTTTGTATTTACCTAGTCGGACCCTGAGGATGCTAGCCATGTCTTTATTTTGGGGTAAAACACCCCAGAAATATGTTTATCAACTTTCTGGAAAAAGTACTTTCACAAAGTACTGTCGCACTTACTACACTGTCGAATGACTTTGCGAAAACTTTCGCAAACTTCGCCAGTACTTTTCTAGGCTGTGGGAAAATGACAACAATCCTTTGGCACCCTGCTGCAAAAGAACAGTTTGGTGTTTTGGCCTGAAATTTGGTGGAAACGCAGCCGACATCTTACAGATGTGCCTTGCAGTGTTTCATTGAAAAATATTACATGGCGGCAAAGTTACGGCACTCCAAATTTGACGCTTTTTCCCATAGGATAACATTACGGTGTCCAACGCATTACAGGAATCCGTTGGCGCCCTGCTGCAAAATAACGGTTTGCTCTTTTGGGCTGAAATTTGGAGGGAACACAGACAACATCCCCCAAATGTTCCTTTTTGTGGTTTGGTGAAAAACTATTACAAGGAGCCAAAGTTATGACACTCTGAACTTTTCTTTTTTCCCCATAGGATAACATTACGGCATTCGCCATGCATTTCAGGGCCCGTATCTCGGAAACGGTGTGAGATACAGACTTTTTGTCAGAAAAATGCTTAGCCTCCTGCTTGGGGCTAAGTGCAAAACTAGCCAGGAAAGTCATAAATCTTATGACTTTTAATTTTTTTTTCCACGTCGTACGGTTCCTGAGATATAAGCAATTTAGTATTCCAACCCCCATAAATTCTTTGTACTCACTGTCTTTCTCGAAGCAGCTTTTGGGGAAAACCAGCCTGTGCGCTTCCATTACTGTTATCATTTCCGCTTGCGGTTCCGTTCCCGTTTCACTTAACGTTCATGTCTACACCACCATGTGCATTACCCTTTGCATTTTCATTTGTGCTTCCTTTTGAGTTGTTTTTAACATTTCTGTCTACACTACTGTTTCTCTTTCTGTTTCACTTTGCATCACCATGTGCATTACCATTTGTGTTTGTGGGCACAATGTTATTATGTGACAAGACATCACGTGACTGGAGCGCGGGGCCCGCTGCCGCATTACATTCACTATTTCTCGTTATCATTCTCAAAAAGAAGGGAAATTAGAGGCAAAAAACTCTGTTTAACACATTAGTTAGGGTTGTCCCACACTGACAAAAGTGAGGAAATTCGGTGTTAGGGTTGAAAGCGCCCCCTTGGACCCCACCAACCCCCAACCAGCATTGGGGTGCGCATTAGGGTTGTCGGTCCTAACTCTCACCCCATTCTCCTACACCTCTGATACTTTAAACATATGATGGAGTGAGAGTTATGGCCGACAACCCTAATGCACACCCCGATGCCAGTTGTGGGTGTGGAGGTCCAAGGGGGCTTTCAACCCTAACACCAAATTTTCCTACTTTTGTCAGTGGAAACAACCCTAACCAATGCATTAAACAGAGTTTTTTGCTCTCTAATATATATATATATATATATATATATATATATATATATATATATATATATATATATATATATGAATGAATCCCCGCATATAGTGAACGTGGGGTATGGCTCCCAATCATTTAGCAATAATCTTGAAATCCCCCCCCAATCTATTTTTATTCTAAGTGGTCACATTGACAAGTGGCAAATGGGAGTGACATACACAAGGAGTAGTAGTTCAATTAGCAGACTGCAGTTAGTTTTTTTTTAGCATTAAATATTATTTTTATTTTCTTAATATAACAAACAGTAAACAGAGATAGTGTATACAGTCATATTATAGAGTTATAACACACTATAGCATAAACCAGTGCTGTGCTATACAGATGGTATTTTACAGAATGTCTATATATGCAAACTATTCCTTGCTCATCCATATACGCTGCAGTTAGTTGTCAATTACAGATAAAAAGCACTGTAGCCATTTCAGTGATTACAGTAACCTGTTCTAAGTGTTTTTTTAATAAGTTGCAGTACATCAATAATAGTATAAGTCAGCAGTTCATTCTGTTTTCACTAACCTGTGATATCATTGTGCTGTGCATTGTGTGGGCATGTGTGATTTTGTATTTTCTTGAAACTTGGCTTCCCAGCCAAATGACCTTTGGGGTAACCCTTGCCTCAGTGTTTGCGCACAGAGGCTCTTTGTCTTTTAAATAGTTTTTATTTTAATGGGTTCACCACAACATATCCAAGACACACTGTCTTAGGGTAGCTGGTTTATTCCACTGGGGTGTCAAACAGATGAGGCATACTGATGAGTCCTGGTAGGATGAAACACATGTCTATGTCTTCTGTTAGCACCCTTTGCAAACTGTGTGAGAGGCCTTTCGGCACCATGCAATTCTGCTTAAAGTTGGACCAGCATAACATTCTGTGGTGATTTGCATACGTAGCCCATGATGCTTTGCATTGTGTGGGCATGTGTGATTTTGTATATATATACATATATATATATATATATATACACTGTATATATATATATATACACTGTATATATATATATATATATATATATATATATATATATATTAGTTATAAAAAACTTTGCCAACACGTCAGTTAGGGTTACACCAAAAAGGTAGGGAAATATGGAGTTAGTGTTTCCAACCCTAACACCCCATTCTCCACTGTACTGACCCATAGATGTGGAGGGGCTGTCAGCCCTAACTTTCATCCCATTCCTTTACAAAATTAGATGACAAGGTTAAAGCATAGCAGAATGGGGTGACCGTTAGGAATGACAGCCCCCCCGTCTATGGGTCTGTGCAGGGTGAGGAATGGGGTGTTAGGGTTGGAAGCCCTAATGCCACATTTCCCTACTTTTGTTGGTTTAACCCTAACTGATGCATTAACAAAATTTTTGGCAATTTATTTCCTCACTTTTTGAGATAGTATAATAGTATCTTTCTTTTACTGTGGGAGGACAGGTTCCTTTGGAATCTGCACTCCCATCCCTACATAGATGCATATATGTATCTAGCTGTGGAAACATAGGGACCTCTGGCCACTGCACTTCCAGTTATAGAACAACAGTCACCAAATTGTCACCATAGCCATGTTATTGCCCCATCTCAGGTACCCAGTGCACAAAATTGTTCAATCCCCTCCAAAACATAACTCCACAGCAAAGGTGCAAAAATACATTTTGGGCACAATTTGTAAAATGACAGCTGTGACATACATGAGGTCATGCAATAAGAAGTCTATGTTGAAAATCTGGGCACAAAATATTTAAAATCCACAAAGTTATGAGCATGTGTAGAAAAATCGCAACAAATAGGAACAGCTGTACCATCTTAAATCATTTTGACCCCAGATTTTCAACATAGTCTTCTTATGACCTCGTCACATGTGCCCAGAACTGAAAATTCTCAAATCTCTGCCAGAATGGAATTCTGCACAACTGCAATGTCATTCTGTGCTGCAGTTGCAAAAAGACATTGTTTCAAGATTTAAAAAATGACAGCTATGACATACATGAGGTAGGGAAATACTGTAAGAAGACCGTTAAAAATATGAGATAAAAATATTGAACGTTTCTAAAATTATGAGACTGCATAGGGAGATTGCAATAAATGATTATAATGCAGCCATTTTTTGAAATTATGACCCCAAATTTTCAACATACAGTAGTAGCCACAGACATGGTGAGATACTTCCAGATATTTCACAAAATTTCTAAAGAATTTCTCTCTGCTGCCCATACTGTGGAAATGTAGAAAGCAGCAGTTTTCTCTAGAAATATCACAGACTTTTCACAAAATATCTCACCATGTCTTTGGCTGTGACTGTATTCTTCTTATGATCCCACCTCATGAACAATATGACTTTCATTACACAAATCTCACTAGGAAGGTGATTTCACCAACTGACCACAAAATCACCTTTCCAGTGGGAGTTGCCTAACAACAGTCATATTGTTCATGAGGTGGGATCCTCAAATGGCTATGTTGAAAATTTGGGGCCAAAATCATGAAAAACAGCTGAGTTAAAGGTTAAAAGTTGAAAAAAAAATTAAATACATTGAAGCACACTTACCTTAGTTTCTCTTATTGCAGTCACTGGTTCCAGCAGAAAAAGATGTGTCTTCAATGACGAGAGTGGATCTCGAACCTGGGGCATCTTGAGGTGAGTGAGGATCTGTGGGAACATCACAGGGTGGTGTGGGGAGGTGGGTGCACAGTGGGAGATCAGTGGGGGGTATGGCCGTGATCTGCAATGGACTTTCTTTTACAGGTCAAAAAAATAGCAAAAGACATCCAGGGATGTTTTTTTCATTTTCAGGGGGAAAAATAAAAAGGGACTGTGAGGGGGATACCACTACCACCAATTAGCATATTAGCATTGGAGTGTGGGGGTGCCACTAGACACCAGGGATTTCTCCCATGGGGGGGTCACATTATATAAAAACAAAATAAGCAAAATAAAAAAAGAAATACAAAAAAAAGAATCATTTTTCACCAGGCAGAATCCTTTTCCACCAATCCTTTTCTGTGGTGGCAGAAAAGGGTTCCGTCTGGTGAAAAACTATACTTTCCCCCAAACAGGTGGTTACATTTTTGAGGATGAGATGGCTGTAAAAACATTTTGCATGATGAGATGGCTGGGCAGACAATCCTTTTTCGACAGCCAATTTCCTTTTTCATCATGATGAAAAAGTTTGGTGAAAAAGAAAATCAACTGGTAGAAAGGATTACACTTTTTTACAACCAGATGTCCAGAAAAGTAATCTATTTTCATTAGAGTAATCCCTTTTTCACCATTCTGTTTCATCATGGCAAAAAAGGAAATTGGCTGGTGAACAAGGTCTGGCCATCTGGTCATGAAAAGAGGTCATTCTTGTTCACCAGCAGATTTCCTTTTTCACTATCATGAAGGAGGAATGCACAAAAAGGAATTTGGCGAGTGGCAAACAAGGATTTAAATTGGTAAAAAAAAAATTCTAGGTGCAGGAAAATGCTGCAAACCACAAAAACAGCTTGTCAACTCTCAATGAGCAAGAAACATACTTTGATGTCTGTAACAGATATCCCGGAGCACAGTTACAACACTCCTTTTGAAGTAAAATTTAAAAAACAAGATGGCGGTTCATGAAAAAGGATTTTTTTTCTAGTGAACAAGGATTGGCCCCTCAATAAAAAGGATCCTTGTTCCTTAGAGCAAAATCCTTTTTTGTTCCATTCCTTTCCTCAAAAGAGTGAACTGAGCATGCTCAGAGCCCACAATGTTAAAATTAAATTACTTTGGAATTCATTAATATTTTTTCACCAAACCAACACAGACATGCTCTGTTGGTCAAGCACTTTGTATCCAGAATACTGTTTGGCCACGGTACAATGACAAACAAAAAACTGCGAAAATGGTGATTTTAACATTTTTTCAATATGTGCAGCACAAAATTTGCCACTCTGACCAACATGCAACTTGTTACATCAAGAGATCTACCCAAGGAGACTGCACATGCAAGATTTCATGCAAATCTGTTGAATGGTTGCAAAGTTATTAAAGTGCAAAATTTGATGTTTGACATTAAAGTGCTTACTCAACCCTACTGCGCCACGATAATATTATTTGAAAAAAAAATGCACCAGATAGGGTAAATTAATGCCACAAAAGTAGGGAAATGTGGCATTAGGGTTTCCAACCTTAATGTTCCAATCCCACCCCAAACAGTAAAATGAAAAAAAAACATTAGGGTTTGGGATCTCTGGAGTCTTGGTGAATCAGTGGTGAGGTCTTCCTTGGGGATTGTCAGCCATAATGCTCACCTGATTCTGTGAGCTAACGACATCACACATGATCTCCTTTCCTCACGCAGTGCTCAGAGGGCCCTGTTTGAACAAAGGTACAACAGATTGTGCTGGCAACCTGAGGTGAGACATACTTCTATATCTTTGAAGAGTGTATCATTATGAGGCAGTGGCTTGCAGCTGTACCTGTACATTTTGCTTTGGATCTGAGGCTACAGGCTGGGGGGAAGAAGTGAGCATTAGAGTTGACAACCCCCAAGGAAGTCCTCACCACTGATTCCCCAAGACTCTGGAGACCCGAAACCCTAAAGTTTTTTTTTTCCTTTTGCTGCTTGGGGGGTGGTGTTAAGGTTGGAAACCCTATCACCGCATTTCCCTACTTTTGTGGCATTAAGTTACCCTAACTGGTGAATTAGTAAAGTGTTTTGCAAATAATTTCCTATCTTTTTTGAGATAGTGGAATTGTATCCTCTTTTACACAGGTCTCTTCGGGACCTGCATGAACAAATGCAGATGCCCTGCTTGAAGAGAAGGCTCTGGCCACCTACAATAGTGCAGGTACCGCAAATTGCAGGCCTTGCTGTTCAGTACAATAACAAATGTGAAGTATTAATGGGGCTGTCTGGTGGGCTGTGGACATGCAGGACCATGTGGTCCTCTCACTTTTATGTGGCCACAGCTACAGATGCACAAGGCAAAGAGTGTATCTGTCAAGCAATGCACACAGCCCTCTGTCACCCGGGGGGGGAGAGGTGCAGGTCCCTATGCCAAGAGGACAGTTGTCTTCACTACGTGGTATCCAGGCCCATGCAGATGACCCTGCACCTTTCATTCCCTTGCTTGAGAAGTGTTGCATAACAGAACCATCTCCCCACCCTCACCTCATCCAGCTGGGTCACTAAGTTCACCCCTGAACTCAGCTCACCAGCATGGGATCACAAAGCATACCTTTTGGGGTCAAGAATGGCACTACACACAAAGTTTATTAACAATTATATATTACTTTTTATTTCAATTTTGACCCCAATTTTTTATGATACTTGTTTTATGATCCTCCTCATAAACATGGCATGTATCATTTATAATACA
This sequence comes from Neoceratodus forsteri, assembly GCA_016271365.2. Taxonomy (NCBI): domain Eukaryota; kingdom Metazoa; phylum Chordata; order Ceratodontiformes; family Ceratodontidae; genus Neoceratodus; species Neoceratodus forsteri. Next base: position 775,113,053 of record CM057449.1, on the reverse strand, counting down.
CTGACTGAAATGTCATTTCATGCCAGAAGTGTAAAAACACATCTCATCCAGAATTTAAACAAGCATTTGTCAATGCTGATCACAAGTTTGGTGAATGCACTCATAGGAATAAAAAGGAGCCAGAAAGCTTTTCAACTTATGAAATTAAAGCGTATTTATTCTCCATGCTTGGTGACACTACACGAAACAACCCCAGCTCTTCGACCACAAGGTCTTCCTCAGGGGATGTGTTACATAAGGGAAGAGAGCCCCTATTTAAGTTGATACATTTATGACATAATCTATTAGCTTAATTTAACCTTAAAAACGTAATTCAAATAAACATATATACATACAATATACAATAATATTAGACATTACTTGAACATGTATCAATAAATATCAACTTTTGATATTTATCAACACAGCTTTCCAATTAGATAAGCTAATGAATATCTTAGATGAAAAAATATCACTTTCACCTTATTGATAGAAGACAGCTAGTAAACAATATTAACTAATCCTATAAAAACATAGGATTATATATCTATATGCTGAAGGGACACCTGCTCAATAGGAGCATTTGTCTATGCCACAGTACCTGACCTAGCTCAGCCTCTTGAGTAGCTCACTTGCCCTCCCAATCAGCCATCTTTGCAGGACATTTGGTCCTCTTCTCGTTGCAGGGGTGCACTTAGGTCTCTATCTTATCCCCCTTCCAACCTTACGTACCTATCAGCTAACCCTAGGTCTACAGGCGTGCCCACTACTTCCTGTGTACCTGGTATCTAATCTACTATTTAAGATGCTTAAAGCTTAACGTGCTCATTATTTGTTACCTTTATGCTTTCCATTGTTTTGTGTCTGCAAAGATATGTACTCCTACCTGTAAATTACTATTCCACTCTCCAGTCTGTACGGAAATGTTACCTCCTGGTTGTTGTTGCACCCGGGTCGCCCCTGAAAAAGGGACCTCTATGGGCCCAGCGGGCCTACCCGTCATCAAAATTGTATAAATAAATATAAATAAATAATATACCATTTCAAGCTAAATGGCTCTCATAATGGATCTTACACCTAGTCAGAGGACTGGGTCATTTGAAAACACATTTTATAAATCAGGTTAGGTAATCTAAACCAAACCAAGGTTAGTTAGAAAATTAGTAATGAACTAACAAAAATAAATTAGTTTTTTGGTTTTTATTTCTCATATTTAATTTAACTTTATTTAGTAAATACCTATACATTCTAACTTTTTCCCAAAATAATTCAATTTTATCAGTTCCAGGATTCATCCTATAGGGGGATAAAGGAACAAAAAAACAAACTTTAATTTAAATATACTTAAATACCAAATTAGATTCACGAATCTTTCAAAAATAGTCTTAAATCTATTTCCCCATTCATACCCTACAGACTTGACGCTCTCAGAGAGAAGATCCACCTACTTTCTTTTTTCTGTAACTCATTGAGTCTATCACTTCCTCTGAAAAAGTTGGGTACTTGTTCCAGATCTGTAAACTTCAGACCTGTGGGACTAGAATGATGGGCTACCGCATAGTGAGACCCAATAGCATTTTCAAGATTGTGATTTACAATTGCTCTAATATGTTCTTGGATTCTCAATGCTGAATGTTGGCTTGCTGGCATTGGCATTGGTAGTACAGGAGTTAGAGAGATGCATAATAGGAATGGCAGTGAAATATTGAACTTACGCCAACCCCCCCCGAAGAGACTGAAAGGCACTGTGAGTGTGGCTTTGGGTCTTCAACCATAAAGCTTACAAAATTCCACCTCACCCAACCCTGAAGGCACTGACAGGTGTCGTGGTGTGCTTTGGGGTCTTCTGCCCTTATGCTCGCCCCATTCCATAAGAAAATAAGCTGAGATGGGTGCAGTATAGGAGAATGGGGTGAATGTTAGGGTGACAGATCCCAAGGCATGCCTCAATACCTGTCAGTGGTTGTAGGGTGGCGGGGTGGTTGAAGAATACCGTGAACATTACAGTCAGCAAACCCAAGTTATGCCGCCAACACCTGTTAGTCTCTACAGGGTGGGTGAATGGTTAGAAATCTTAATGCCCTTGGTGTTTGTTGGTATTTTCACTCCAAATTTTCAACATGGGATTTATGGGACCCCACCTCATGAACAGTGGCACTATCATTTTGTTACTCAATCCTGAAAGATGATTTCACACAGCAGCTGTGCCATTTGGATCCACAGGTGCGGAAACACATTTTGGGCAGGATGCAAAAAAATGATGGCTGTTCTGTTCATGAGGAGGTGTGAAAAAATAGCAATGCTGAAAATCTGGAGAGAAAATATGAAAAATGGGTGAACTTACAAGCGTGCGTAGAAAATGTGCAATGCACACCCATAATGTGATCATTTTTGGGAATGTTTTCACCAAATTTTCTATATGGGCATTTGGAGATCTCTCCTTATGAACAGTGGCACTATGATTTTGTTAATCTGTCCCAAAAGTTGATTTCACACAGTGACCGGGCCGATTGTGCACCATAGGTGCAAAAACACATTTTGGGCAGGATGTGAAAAATGTCAGCTATACTGTTCATAAGGAGGTGGGAAAAAATGGTAATGTTGAAAATCTGGTGAGAAAATATTAAAAATTGGTGAAGTTATGAGCGTGCATAGAAACTGCACAATGCATGCTCATAACATAGTCATTTTTTGGAATTTTTTCACCATATTTGCAGCATGGGCTTTTTGGGACCCCACCTCATGAATGGTCACATTGCCATTTTGTTACTCAGTCCCAAAAGGTGATTCCACTCAGTGACAGCAAAATCGCCTTTCAGGACTGAGAGACAAAATGACAGTGACATGTTCATGAGGTGGGGTCCCAAGAACCCCATGTTGAAAATTTGGGGCCAAAATTTCAAAAAATGGCTGAGATATCAACCGGAGTTGAAACCCCCATTGCTCCCCATTATAAAGCTTACCATCATTTCTTCACATCACAGTTCAGCTTTGAAGAGTGCAGACATGTCCTGGTTTGGAGAAGATTGCAGCTCCTGACCTCTGGATGGTAAGTATGGGTGGGGGGGTTGCGGGGAGGTGGGAGCAGAAAGGGAGGCTGGGGATGGAGAAGACATTGGTGGATCATTTTCTTGTTTGCAGGGACAAAATAAAAAAATGCAAGGGAAGGTTTTCTTCATTTACTGGTTAAGAAACAACAAAAAAATAGGCACACTGAGGTGGGATCCCAGTGATCTACAATTCTGGGGAGGGACAGAGGGAGTGGGGAGGGCTGCAACAGTGGGAGGTTGTGGGATGGTTTTTTTTCTGTTGGGGATGGAAACAGAGGTAGCAGAGAGGGCAGCAGCAGTGGGAGGTTATGAAGTTTTTTTTTCTGTCGGGGATGGGGAATGGAGGGAGTGAGGAGAGCAGTAGCAGTGGGAGGTTGCAGTGTGGAGGGTGGCAGAAGCTGCAAACATGCCAACACTGGGATTGGGCACTCCGATGTGGGCTTTCTGCAGATTGTGTGGCAGACAGCAGGAGCCACCATTTTTACTGAAATGTTTCACCAGGAAAGGCATGAAATGGAGGCATGCCATCTGCCGCTGCAATGATGAGCTTCTCTCTAATTGCAGTGGCACAGTTGTTTCATCTCTGTGGCTCTCTTTGATACTGCTGTCATTGGCAACATGCTCATTGATTGGGGGTTGAGAGATGCACCCACTAAAGCGTCCCCTGCATTGACCAGCACTGACACACTTCTGCAGTTGTGTTACCACCGCAAGATGTTGCTTGCATGTGTGCATAAGCCAGCATAAAAATGACATGTCATGTTTATGAGGTGGTATGGAAAACTGATTATGTTGAAAGTTTGGAGTCAAAATAGTGAACATTACTGAAGTCATGAGTGAATGTTAAAATACTGCAATGTTCACTAATAACCTAGGCATTTTACTGTATTTGTGCATCAAATTGTCAGCATAGCCTTCTTTTTACCTCACCTCATGAACCCAATAGTGAAAATGTTAAAATCCCTGCCAAAATGTCATTCTGCAGCATCAAAACATGACAACACATGAAGTATTGGGGTGAAAAATTACACCTTAGCAACTTTATTGGTTAATCATGATCAATGTGTATTAGGATTAAGTGAAACATGGCTTTCAAATAAACATCATGGTAATGAATTTGGCACACAAAATTATTATGTATGGAGGGCAGATAGAAAATTCAGAGGGGGAGGGGTAATGCTTTTCATAAAATGAACTCTTGGCCACTCAGAAATTTTGTTACAAGATAGTGACAAGAATATGTAATTTTTAGCAGTGTATTTGGAGCAGATAGGGTTGATTGTTTCAATTGTTTATTCTCCTCCCAAAGCAAATATATCAGATCTAGAAATAATATTAACAAAAATAACAGATACAGTGGGAAGTAAGCTTTTGATTTTGATGGGTGACTTGAACTGTGATTGGAAAAATTCACGGGGGAGATATTTAAAAGATATAGTTACTACTCTAGGGCTAAAACAACTTATTAAAGTCCCACTAGATATACATCTAACATAACAAATGGATCTATTTTAGATCTAATTTTGGTCTCTATTCAAATTGAAATTGAAGCTTCGGACATTCTACCTCCATGACTTGGAGATCATAATCCTGTTTGGGTTACTATGCTGCAGTCCCAGTTTCAACTAGATCTAGTTTATAAAAGCCAAAATTGGACCAGTGACTTTAGAAAGTTCTCAGAAACCCAGTTTTTGGACAGTGTAGGTAAAGAAAATTGGGATCGCTGCAGATTAATACCAGATATTGACACTGCGATTGAATATTTCACTCAGACCTTTGGGGAAATCTGTGATTTACATGCACCAAAAGTTAAAACTAAAATAAAATCTTTTAAATTACCTTGGATTAATGATAGACTATTAAAGCAAATCTGAATTAAAAATAGAATTTGGAAAAAAACCTTAAAATCTAAATTAGAAAAGGACTGGATTCTTTTTAAGGAGGCTAGAAATAAATGTAAAAGGTTAGTTAAAACTTCTAAAATTTCCTACTATAAAAATAAAATCGATATGAGTACTGACCCAAGGCATTTTTGGAGAGTGGTTAAACAATTAACTAAACCAGGAAGTAATTCCCCAGAGGAAAGAATAAGGCTAAAAAATGGAGATATCCTTATTGACAATCTGAAGGATATTTCTAACGCATTAAATGATTTTTTTGTTGATCTTCCTAATTGTAAGATTTCTTATAAGTAAGATTTGGAACAAATAAAAACAATACCTTCACAAGATGGACTGCTCCATTTAGATTTAAAACTTTGAAGGTCACCAGTGTTTATAAAGTATTACAAAAAATAAATATATATAAGACCTTTGGAAGCGATGGCCTCGAGGGCAAATTTTTGAAGTTAACAGCCTTTAATACAGCACTTTAATACAGCACCAATCATTACTTATTTATTTAATTGGAGCCTTCAAATTGGTTATTTTCCCCTATCCTGGAAAGAAAGTAGAGTAAAACCGATCTACAAGGGGGAGGTGTGGTAGAGGTAAACAACTATAGGCCTATAGCCTTGTTACCTCTTCTATCAAAAGTTTGGAGAAACTTATCTCTGTATAGGTCATGGATTATTTAGATAAATATAGTTTGTTAACCTCAAAACAATCGGGTTTTCGAAAAAACTATTCTACAACAACAGCCCTTTTAGAATTTAATGATCTGTTAAACAGGTCTTTGGGAAAAAATATGGAGACAGCAGTAATTTTTGTAGATCTTTCGAAGGCCTTTGACCTGGTGGACTACCCCTTACTGATCGAGAGACTGCAAGTGATAGGTATCAGAGATGGCCCCTTAGATTGGCTAAAATCTTATTTGGGTAATCGCTCCCAGAGGGTGGAGGTACAGGCTCATTTATCAGAGAGCAGAAGGGTCACCAGAAGCATTCCTCAGGGATCGATCCTGGGACCCCTTCTGTTTCTTATTTTTATAAATGATCTTCCACTAGTGGCTGAGCATACAGAAATTTGGTTATATGCCGATGATATGGTAATTATCACATCTGATCAATTAGATGATGAAATGCAATCGAATCTGCAGTCTGATTTTTTAAAGATCTTGGGGTGGTTCACCAGGTCAAGGCTGAAAATGAACACAAATAGAACGAAATGTATGAAATTTTCATCAAAAAAAAGTGATGATACTACTTTTAAACTTCAAATTCATACAAAAAAATCTAACTAAATTAGAACAGGTTAAGGATTATAGTTATTTAGGAGTGATATTTGATGAGCAGATGTCTTTTTCTTGCCATATTATGGACTTAATAAAAAAAGTGAATATAAGGGTGGGGGCCCTAAGGAGAACTACAGAATGTCTGACATTAATAGATAGGAAGAAGCTGGCTGAACAGTTAATTATTCCAGTGTTAAGATATGTTGAATTGATATGTAGAAGAACTAATAAAACACTCTTGACTAGATTGGCTAAAACTTATTTCCGTGTAGCCAGATAAGTACTAAAGGGGAATTATCGTACTCATCACTGTCTACTGTTAAATAAATTAAATTGGCTGCCTTTGGATACAAACTATATTTGTCATTGGCTAAGTTTAACTCATAAAATGAAATATTTTTGTCTAAACCATCCAATTTCATTATTGCTGTTTCCAGCGAAGCAACATTCTAAAAGGTTACTAACTAGATCAGTTCATTTAAATAAGATTACTGCAGTAAAATCACGAAGCAAATATGGGGATAGGACTTTAATTCATCAAGCTGCTAGTTTTTGGAATTCTCTTTCTTCAGATGTAAGGGAAATTGTAAATCATTCTACATTTATTCGTATTATAAAAGAATCGAATACTCATGTCTGTAATTGTTGATTACTCCTTTTAATGTACTGTAAAGCTGGATAAGATCTCTGTCTTTATATAAAGACAAGAGAGTATTTTTTATACTTTTTTTGTTGCTATATTAGTAATATTTACGCTGATGTGTTTTGTGTATGTGTTAACATGGAACCTTATTGTATGTATTTAGATCGGGATTACACAGGTCTGTCTTGTAAAATGGACTTTTGTCCAAATGACATGTATTACCTGTTTAAAAATAAAATTTTACCTACCTATCTACCTCATCATCATCCATCAATCTGCTTACTAAAATTGGCTGCCGCACTATTATGGCCCTTGTGCTCATCCTCTGAGTACCACAACGGCATACTCCTGCAACATCCTGAATTTTCTGTACTGTTATTACTGTTGCCTGGATTGCCTGAGAAGTGCTGCTGTTTTTTGTACCACTCATGGCTGCGTTGAGTCAAGTACTTTTAGTAAGACACATGGATATTTTCTCCCTAACCGGTAAAGACAGCACTGCTGGCTGCATCGAGTCAGGTACAGGTACTTTAAGTAGTAAAACACAGGGAGGTTATTTTTATTTCCCACACAGGTAAAAAAGAAAAGCACTGTTGGCCGTAGTTAACTAGTAAAAAAAGTAAACACATGGAGATTATTTATTTCCCACAGTCTCTCAGAGCAGCACACATCATCTGATCATTCAAAATCGAATATGAACGAACGATCATCAAAATCTAAAATTCCAGCATGATAAAATGATAGAACTAGAACAGAAGACAGACAATATGCTCTCAGCATGGCACAGCACCTCATCTCTCTCTCACACAAGACACTGAATGAAAGTGAGAGCTTGTGGTGGAGCAAGTATAACATCCCCTTCCCCATGTGTTCTGCAACCTGTTTCACTAGTGGTCACTACTGTTGCTACCAGTTTAACAAGGAGAGGTGGAAACATCCCAACATCATCAAATCTTGCCAGTCCTTATTTGCTGATTGACATGCTGGGAGCTGGTCTCCTGTCTCTCCAATTTGTGCACCCCCTGACTGAGAGGGAGAGGAGAATCAGATGCATGCACTCACTGCAACTCATCGATGCAGAGGGAATAAATAAATAGGGCTAATTGGCACGAACCAAAGTTCTCATTTTTGTAGAAAATGTTTGAAATGAGGGAACAAACACGAACAAAGGGGGTTCAACTGTTTTAAATAAATTAGCGAACCAAACTTGCAGCCCTAGTTTTAAATATTTTTTTAGCCTAAGTGTGTGGCTGCATGCTCAAATCATGTGCCACCTGTCAAGAAATGTTTCCAAAAATATAGCACAGAACACAGAGACTGAAATCAGGTGTGAGAAACACAGTTACAGGCTCACACCCACCCTGTGGGCCCACATGTGCTGTTTTCTGCACGTTTTAAATGCTTTTGGGGCCTAAGTGTGTGGCTGCACACTCAAATCATGTCCCACCTATCCAGAAATGTTTAAAAAAAAAATTGCACGGTACATTGAGAGTGAAATCAGGTCTCAGCCATGATGTTTTATGGCACCCCACCACCACCCACAATGGTCTTTGGTCCACTTTTACAATTGTCTTTAGGCCCTATTTTGTTTCTGCCACTGCAGCACAGGCAGTAAATGTCCAGATATGTTGCAGGAAAAATGGTACATTTAAGTGGAAGTGGAATCTGGTCATTATGTTTTAGGGTGCCCCCCACCACCACCACCACCTAAACATTAAGTAGCTGTTTTAGGGCCTGTTTACACAATATTTCTGCCCGAAACTCACTGCTACCGGTGCAAACAGGACCTACAAGTCCAGAAATGTTTACCCAAAAATGTGGCATCAAATTGAGACTGAAATGTACTGTGAGTTCTGATGTTTTATGGTGCCCCACCACCTCAGGGACCTGAAAAGGGGTGCCAACATGCAGAGAAAATTAATTCCTCCTGTAAAATGCTGCTGCTACTTTCAATTCTTTCCTGCTGCTGCTGCTGTGTTTCAATTGATTGACATAGAAATGCAGAAGCCCTGTGCTGCTGTACTGATTGTCTAGTTGTGTTGACTGACTGTCTCTTTGGTAGTACCTTGCCTGGCGGTGGGGTTGTGAATAAAATTTTGGGGCACTGTAGCATGTGCCTGCTGCTGTCTATGACTATTACTTTCCAAGGTGCCACAAGACAAGAACTACTATTCTGGATGGTTGATGCCTGGTGGATTATCCTCACACAGTCCATACTGCTGCTGATGAACACATAAGTATCTGTCTTCATTGTTCTTCCTGTGCAAGGTTAGGGTGTTAGTGAGTCGGTATTATGGCATCTTGAGTTCTAATATGCTTGTACTGCTCTTATAATATTTTTCAGTGTGCTGTGGATGACATCATCATGCTGGGCCGTGAGGGAGGGAGATGTCAGATGTATGGATCTTCCTAATTTCCCAATGCAGATGGTAAGTATTGGAATTTTCATACAAGTGTGGTATGTCTGTTACTGCCATATGGTTGTCTGAGCTTGACAGTAATTGTGTTAATTTTTGCTTTTTTTTTTAACATCAGGAATTCAGGTGAAGTTAAGTATTTTCCCATCCTGCTGCTGCTGCTAATGGCTCCCGCACCAGGTCTGGGGGATTTATTTAATTGTGCCGTTGTGTGATGGTTCCACTTTCACAGTCCTTGAGGTAAGTATGTCTTCATTTTTTATGGTCCTCTGGGGCAGTGGAGGGGGGTGGGGAGGAATTTTCAGCAATCACCAAAATGTGTTCTTAATTTTTTTCTCATGTCAAGGTATGCAGTGCTGATAGGGGAAAGGAAATGCCTGCTAGTGGAGTACCTCAGGGCTCAGTACTGGGTCCAGTCCTCTTTAACATCTTTATAGGTGACATTGCAGAGGGTCTGGAGGGAAAGGTATGCCTCTTTGCAGATGACACAAAGATCTGTAACAGAGTTGATACACGGGGGGGTAGAAAGGATGAGAAGGGACTTGGCAAGGTTGGAGGAATGGTCAGATATATGGAAACTTAGATTCAATGCAAAGAAGTGCAAAGTAATGCACCTTGGAGACAAAAACCCAGGAGAAGAGTACACAATAGCAGGGGAGGTACTAACAACAACAAAAATGGAAAGAGACTTGGGGGTAGTCATATCAGATGACCTAAAGGTGGGTAAGCAATGTGAGAAGTCAGTAAGGAGAGCCAGGGGGATACTGGGATGCATAGGATGGGGCATCACAAGTAGAAAAAGGGAAGTGGTTATCCCTCTGTACAGACAGTTGGTGAGACCCCATCTGGAATGCTGTGTGCAGTTTTGGAGACCCCATCTACACAAGGACATAGACAGGATGGAAGCAGTCCAGAGGAGGGCAACTAAAATGGTGCAGGGTCTGCATCAGAAATCATATGAAGAGAGACTGAGAGAGCATAATATGTATACCCTTGATGAAAGGAGGGACAGGGAGAACATGATAGAAACTTTTAAGTACCTCAAGGGAATCAACAAAGTCCAGGAGGGTAGCATCTTTCAGAAAAAGAGATGTGTAAGAACAAGGGGGCACAATTTAAAGATAGAGGAGGGACGGCTCAGGGGTAATGTGAGGAATTTTTTTTTCACAGAGAGAGAATGGTGTATGCATGGAACCGCCTTCCTGGGGAGGTTGTTGGGTCTAAAACAGTGGGGGAATTCAAACCTGCATGGGACAGACATAAGGCAATTGTAGTGGGGGGTTGCAGGAAGTAGGCTGCTGGTTAACTAGAATCTGCGGCTTATCCAATAGGAAGGGAAATGGGCAGACTGGGTGGGCCAAGCGGTCCTTATCTGCCGTCAAAGTCTATGTTTCTATGTAGTGTTATTGTGGTTCATCGGACCTTATCTGGATTGGAATCATATGCACCACACAGCATGTTACTGTGGGGAATGTCCTCAGTTGAATGACATCACATCACAGGGTATGGTAAGTATACATTTTTTTCTCTGCTTCTTCTTCCAACTTGTTAGGTAAAAGCAGGTATGCAGATTGATAAGTATCCAACACTTTTTCTTATCTTTGCTCTTGCTTAGATCATTTTCCTCTGTTGAGGTTTCAGTATGTGATATGTTGATGACACATGATCAGTCCAGGCCATGCAGGAGTAGGAGCTGTGTTATGTCTTTGGAAGACAGGGGTGTTGCCTTATCTGTGATGTCTGCCACTGGACTAGTGTCCATACCATTACCATTAATGAGTAATCACCACTGCCACCCACATACAGGAAGGAACTATATGTGAACACAGACGGTTGATATGGTGTTTAGTAAATAATTAAAGGGAGGGGGTTAATGTCTTGCCTACTCAATGGGGATTGCATAGCTGCAGAAATCATGAATGTTTTGAATCCATTCAAAAATGAGGACAGAAGGACACTCACCCTGTCCTGAGTTGACCCCCCCCCGCCCCAGGAACCATTGCAATTTTGGTGTACCTTAACCTAGTACTGTAGAAGTAACCTTTTTTGGGGGGTTTGATGTTGTAAGTTGTTAAGCCTCTTCATGATTACTTTTGTAATTGATGACTAGCTTAATAAAGATGGCCACGATTCACCATTTTTATGTTGCCTCACACCAGCATGCCAGCAAACATATTGCAGTAGTAACAGATTTGGAGGTGCAGTCACTGTGGGTGAATGCAGGGCATGCATCAGTAGGTGCGTCCCACATTCCCCAATAAGCCAGCATGTAGGCGCTGACACCAGCAATATGTAAAGTGGCCACCAGGTCTAAGAAAAGTGCCACTGCAATGAGAGCCAAGCTCTTCATGCAGCGGCACAATAACACACCTCCAGACTTGCCTTTCCTGGTGAAGCAGTTCAATAAACAGGGCAGCATTGATTGCCACCATGCAGAGTGCTAATTTCAGGGGTGCCATGCCCTGACCCACTTCATTTGCCAACAGGGGAGCCCACTCCCTGTCGGAATAATGACCCCCTCCCATTCCAATTGTGTGCCGAGGGGGTGCCCAATCCCCCTCGGCATTATGCACCCACCCAACAGTCTTTCTTTGCCAACAGGGGGCCCAATCCACATCAGCTTCAGTCCCCCTGCCAAGTTCAATTTTGCCAATGAGAGCCCACCCCATTGGCATAATGTCCCCAACCCCCGATTTATGCAGTGTGCCGACGGGCGCCAATCCTCTTGGCATCATGCGTGCCCCCCCACCCGTTTCTGTGCTGTGGGGCCCAATCCCCATCGGCTGTGGTCCCCTTCCCCGTAATGCAGATGGTACACTGGGAGCCCACCCCAGTGTACCAAACAAACACCTGCAAAAAAAAGGAAACCGACCCTCGTTGTCTTTTTTTTTCCTTTAAAAGAAGAAAATGGTCCCTTGCAGTCTCTCCTGCCCCTCCCCCAACCCGCACCCACTCTCTGTGTACCCTGCCTCCCCCCATCCCCTCACCCCATACTCACCTCCAGACCCCAGTGTGACAATCTTCGGTTGACCGGAAACATGTTTGCACTCTTCAAAGCCGACCACGAACTGAAGAAATCCTGGTAAGTTGTATAATGGCATAAACAGGGTTTTTTCAACTTTGGTGCAGATCTCGGGAATTCTTGGGAATTTTTGCACCACATTTTCAATGTGGGGTTATTGGGAACCCTCCTCATGTATTCAGCCACTGTCATGGTGTTATTCTGTCCCAAAAGGTGATTTTGTGGTCACTGCATGGAATCACCTTTCGGGACCAATTAATGAAATGACAGTGCCACTGTTTATGAGGTGGGCTCTCAAAAATGCTATGTTGCAAATTTGGTTAAAAAATCAAAAGAATTACTGTTTTACGGGCGTGCATTGAGCAGTTTCCATGCACCCTCGTACCTTCGTGAATTTGTAATATTTTCATTCCAGATTTTCAACATTGGCAATTTTCCACACCCCTTATGAACAGTATAGCTGTCATTTTACATATCCTGGCTGAAATTTGTTTTCCCACTTCCGGCGCAGAGTAAGAAAATGACAGTGACACTGTTCATGAATAGAGGTCCTAAAATACCTATGTTGAAAATTTGGTGATGAAAGTCCATAAAGGTACTGTGTTACAAGCATGCTTTGCGCAGTTTCCACGCACCCTTGTAACTTCACAAATTTGCAATATTTTCATGCCAGATTTTCAACACTAGCATTTTTTTCACACCTCCTTATAAACAATACAGCTGTCATTTTTTTCAACATCCTGCTCAAAATGTGTTTTTACACCTGTGGCACACAATGGCGTGGTTGCTGTGGAAAATCAACTTTTGGGACAGATTAACAAAATCACAGTGCCACTGTTTATGAGGAGAGGTCATAAAATGCCTATGTTGAAAATGTAGTTAACAAATCCCAAAAATAATTGGGTTACGGACATGTGTTGTGCAGTTTCTATGCATGCTCATATTTTCACTCCAGATTTCCAGTGTTGCCATTTTTGTACACCTCCTCATGAAAAATACAGTTGTCATTTTTCACATTCTGCCCAAAATGTGTTTTCATGCCTGTGTCACCAAATGGCATAGTCACTGCGCAATACCACCTTTCGGCTAACAAACTGATAGTGCCACTCTTCATGAGGTGGGGTCACAAAAAGCCCATGTTGAAAATCTGGAGTGAAAATACCAACAAATGCCTATGGTATTAGGGTTTACAACTGCAACACCCCACTCTGTAGAGACTGACAGGCATCAGGGGTGTGACTTGGGATCATTGGCTGTAATACTCACTCCATTCTACCCCCACCCTGCAGCCAGTGACAGACATCGAGTTGTGCCTTGGATTGTTTGGCCCTAATGTTCACCCCATTCTCCTATACTGCACCCATCTCAGCATTTTTCATTACGGAATGGGGTAAGTATAAGACCCAAAGACCTCAAAGCACAACATGACACTTGTCAGTGTCTACAGGGTAGGGTGAGGTAAAATGGCATTAGCGTTATAGCTGATGACCCAAAGGCACACCCCAACACCTGTCAGTCTCTGCAGGGTGGGGGTGAGGTTGGCGTCAGTTCAATACTTCACTGCCATTCCTATTATGCATCTCTAACTCCTGCACTATCAATGCCAATGCCAGTGAGGCAACATTCGGCATTGACAAATGCTTGTTCAAAATGTGTTCAGTGTGGTGTTAACTGTTGAATTAGCATGTTACATTCATATGCTACTTGTACACTTGCTTAGGAGCCAGGGTTCTTGTACATGTCACCAATACTAAGTGGCAGAAACATTTTTTTTCAGTCATATGGAGTGCATGGGTGTGTCAGATCAGATTAGGTGACAAGATGGGGCAGTGGGGCAATGTGAAATTTGCCATCCTGGGAACTTTTAAGGACATCAAGATAACATATCTTGATGTAAGACAATGATGTGTTGGTGATATAGTCAACATTGAAAGTAATATATTTTTTGGAGAAAAACACTAATCGTGCAATTGCAAAATATTTACGGTTATGGTAATTACATCGTTGCTGCTGCTGCTTTATATAGGCTTGTGGCCTTAGGGGACTGGTGGAGGTGGTGAGGTGACCAATCAGTGGGTTATGGCAAAGGGTAATGACATAAAACTTATACACACTGCAGGCTGCAGCACATAACACATTTCCATAACAAATCTAGTGGCACATAGCTAGAAATAAGGTATAACATTCATATACACTCCAGCAACCATACTGAGTTGAAAGTTATTGTTTGGGGGGGGGGCTAATTCCACATCATCCAAGAAGCACCCCTCATGGTCTTCAAGACTAGAGTTCTCATCAGGTGGGAATTCTCTCAACATTGCTGCCTCATCCACTTCACTGCCAGCGGCTGCCTTACTCAAGGGATTGTCATCATCCTCATCACTGAGACACAGTTCCTGTGGCAACACCACTGACATCACTGTGTTGTGCAGAATGTGCCTTTCATTCATTTTGATGAATGTTAGCATGGACACATTCTTGGGTGACAAATTGGTTCTACGGTCACTCACAATTGCCCTAGCTGCACTAAACACTTGTTCCACAGTGACACTGGATGGTGGGCAGCTCAGGTATTTCACAACTAATGTTAGCGTTGGCCATTCAGTCATTTTACTACTCCAGTACAGCAGTGACTCGTCATTAATGGCAAGGTGCTTTGGGTTCCCCATGTAGGCCTCCACCATTTGTTCTGCTGCCCAGAGTCCAGCTGCCTCATCTGTCTCCTCCTCCTTTTCCTCCATATCTTCCACTCCCACCTGAAAGAGAACATCCCAAATGGGATTGCTTGCTGTTTTCTGCTCTGTTTTTCCCATTTTCTCTGATTGTATTCCCTGTGAGCCACTGGTGGTAGCAAAACCCATTTTTGATGCAGTGAGTGCATTTTTCATTTGTGCAGCATGTACCAATCTAATTAGGTTCTCTGTCAACTGCTGTACTCGCTGACGACCTCCTTCAATTATAGAGACAGGCCATGTTTGTACCTTGGATCCAGCATGGTGGCGATTGCAAACTCAGCTGACTGTAAAAAGCCAGATACATGGGTATTTGTGTCCAGCACATGGAGCATGTGATCCATTAGATCACAAGTGCCATGATCCCCACTTGCCTCTGCCTGGTGTCGCACATTCATTAGTGTCTGCCTCAGCACACGTAAGAGAGGTATGTACTGACTTATGCAAGCAGTGTCCCTACTCACTGCCTGTGTAGCATGCTCGAATGGACGGAAAATGTGTATTAGCCCATCAGTTTGGTGCCACTGATATGTTGTTAGAGAGATGGGCACTCCAGCACTGTCACGGGTGGTGTGGAGCAGCAGGTATTCTGACACAGCCTTATACTGTTCATATAGCTGGTCAAGCATGTACAGTGTGGAGTTCCACCTGGTGACAACATCAAACTTCAGCTGGTGCTGAGGCACATTGTTATTGTGCTGTAGCTCATGTAGATGGTCATGGGCCTTTTCAAAATGGGCAAAGTGGACACAGATGCAATAGGTAACAGTAATCGTTTCCTTAATGTCTGCATGGTTGAGAAGCTGCTGAACAACAAGATTAAGGCAGTGTGCCAGGTAAGGCACTCTGAAAAAAACACCATTGCTGATGCACTTCACTACATTCATTACTTGTGATGAATCCTGCTATGAGTGACCGTGTGTGTGTGTAGCCACCATCAATCTCGTCCAGCAGAACAGTAAGCATTTTCGCAGCTATATGCAAATGTGTGATACTTGTCATAGCCAGGGTTGCATGTTGCTGAATACCAGGTGTGTTGCTACCACCACAATTTTGCTTCACTCATGTTTTGCCAGGCCCAAAATCAAGTACCACACCAGGCAACTGTGCTCAGTGTGCTGCTATGCACAGATACAAGCATGCTGCTGTTTCTTCCACTGGTCCACATATCTATGCTAAGATGGCTATAGTGTGATGCACTATGCTTCAATGCATGTCTAATGTATTCAGCAACTCTACTGTTCAGCTCCGGCATGGCATGCTTACTAAAACAGGTTTGCGATGGAACTTGCCATTTGGGACAGGCATGGGCCATCAATCTGCGGAAACCAGCATTCTCTGTGAATGAGAATGGCAATAGATTGATAGCCAGCATTTCAGCAGTGGCAGCAATTAACTCTCGTGCAGCAGCATGCTTGGGTGGGTACTTTGTCTGCTGCTTAAGGATGGTCTTCAGAGTGGGCTGCATCTTTGGGGCTGTCCAACCATAACGCTGTACTTGTGTCAGCAATGATTTTCTTTTAGAAGTAACAATTGACTCTTGGCCTGGCATTGGAGACTGCATGAAACCAGTTATTTTGGTTGCTTATGTGTGTGGAGGTGGTGTACTTTTCAGACTCATGGGACTGGGACATTCACCACCACTGCTATGACCACTACTAAAGAGAGCAAAGGATTCCACACTCTCCTCCCTCTCCACTGACCCACTCTGCCCTTCCTCCCCATGTTCTTGCTCTGTTACATGCACCTTGCTACCAACAGCTCTGGCATCCTTCTTGTGTTGATGCCATCTCAGCGGGTGCTTGTTTTTCAGGTGGGCGTGTTGGCCACCAGTGCCTATGTGGCTTCCCTCTCCCCCTCGACTAACATGGGCTTGACAAAGTTGGCATATTGCTGTGGTCTCATCAGCAGGATCTAGCATATAAATGTCCCAAACTAGGGACTTTTGACCTCTGGACTGCAGATGCTTCTGAGACTGGGATGATTCAGAAACAGGTGTGGAAGTGTGTATTTTTTGAGCTGCTAACATGACTTCCATAACACTACTTTTGGGAGGAGTGGTTACTTGACTGCTTGGAGATGTGTTTATAGGCTTGGTGACAGACTGACCCACCATGGGCTGTACATGTAAATGGTCTACATCACCCTTGACCTTTTTTAACTCAGGCTCCCATGTGGGATCATCCCAGTCATCATCATCATCATCACCACCAATAGCGATGCTGTCCTTGTCTTCCTCCTCCTCCTGCCCCATCACTGTCTTCTTGGAGGACAGCACCTTTTTCCTTCTCTCTCTCTACAACTATCTCAGGGGGCTGACTATCCTTATCTCCAGGGCTATCAGACACTTGTTGAACACTATCATCACCAACTCCTGCAGGAACATGGACAGTCACACTGACAGACTTATTATCACCCTCCCCCGACCACTATTCCTGTGCTGGTGTCAGTGTCTCCCTTTTTCTCACTGTCAACATCCCCACTAGCATGGCTGCAATAGTCTGTGCTTTAAAAAAGCAAGACACAGGTATGTCTGACCCAGTTCAGCCACCAACTCCTTTGCTGGTTCCTGCTGCATCACCAGGGCCCACATCAGAACTTGAAGACAGTGATGTAGACATACCTGTGCTTTCACTGCTATGGGGAACTAGAACTGAAATTGCACTTTTTTCAGTAGACTTCTTAACTCCCTCACCCTGCCACGTTTTCCCCCCTTGTACTTGGACACTTCTTACCAGGCATTTTTGCTGACTGCTACTTCAAAGTGTTGCCTTTCTCTGGGAGTATTTGAAGAAAAGATGTATTACTACCATACCTCTCAACTGTACCACATTATGAGGAACGTTCCTCATTTTACTTCACAAAAGCTCCCTGTTCCACGTTGTGAGGACTTGTTCCACATTCAAAGTCAATATTTTAAAGCAAAAATCCATAGTAAATGATGCAGAAAATATAGTATTCAATTAATAACAGACTTTCTGAACATAAATGCATCATGCTAACAGTGTTTTGAGCTTCTTAGGTAAAGATTTGACTAAGTGTTCCACATTTTGCCCATTTGTTCCACGTTTTGACAGGCAATGTTCCACATTTGGGGGACAAAAGGTTGAGAGGTATGATTACTACTGCTAAATGTGTGAATAATACCTCACAAGTGAATGATGACATCACACTGTCAAACACCTACAGTACTGGCTTACTTAAAAGTCCAAAAACAATCAAGACAGGTACCAGCACTTACAGTAGAACTAATACCATATATGGTAGGCAGCCTAGTGTAGTAAAACACAAAAAGATAACTTTTTTTTCCCCAAACAGGAAGGAATTAAAGAAACACACACAGGGAAAAGGGCACAAGTGGCACAATCCAAATACAGATCACCTGTGTCTCTCAGTCTCTGGACAAATAAAGTACTGTAATGTGTTATGTTGTTCAGTACCACAATTTGTTTTTTATATGCAGACAGAGATAACCATAAAATAGCAACAAAGGAAATTAGTACCATACAATATGTTAGTGGTCTAGATGGGAGGGATCAAAAAGAAGTGTCTAGAAAATGACTATTTTAATATATACTGTTTTATAATGCGCGTCAAGTGAGACACAAACAATGTTATAACAGAGAAAGGGTAATGTATGTAAGTTAACTAAAACAGGAACACTGCGCAGTGTGCAAAGTCAAGCTCCAGCAATAACATACAGGGGAACAATTCAACAATGCAGTGCGACTCTAATAGATAGGTTCAAGTGATCGAGTAGAAGTACTTTACAAGTTACAACTGTTGATTTTCACAATTTTAGTAACAAGTTAACACTCCAGCTAACAGAACTAACCACAAAAAAATAAAAGAAAGGATCAGTTCTGTGTGTTTAAAACTTTAGAATGCAAAATAAATTCACAACTAAAAGCAGAAGAATGGTATATATAACACAGCTAACAGCATCAGGAACTCTCTCAAACAGGACAGAGGAACGTTTCAGAGAAAATACATTTCAAGATATAACAAAATTTAATAAGAAATAACAGTAAATAGATAGCTCACAATTGTGAGTAAATATACCAATCTGCTTGACTAGAAATAGCCTGCACTGCTTTACACTCCTACCCTACCCCACACAACTCTTTGAAAGACAGCTGAGAAAAGTAAACCTAATTCAAAATACGTAATATACAAAAATTCCCAAAATTAGAAAATGTTCCCTAGTACCAGGCACTACCAGCACAGCAGCATTAGGAAAAAACTTTATATTTTACAGCAATTAGCTCTCAAAAACAAGTTTTAGTTATGTTTTCAAAGGCTTTATTAGCTCTGATCCACCACAATACATTGCTCTCCAACTCAACATGCAGCAGAATGAGTTGGAAACAAGATACACTTGACTTTTGACCTATTTACCCACAGTACATTGCAGATTCCGCCTTTGTACCAAAATGTCACCATCAAAATCAAGTTACACCACTGAAATTCTGCCACAAGGAAAAATTTGGATCATCAAGTCGTGAAATTGGCATAATAAGTAAAATTTCGGTGATATGCAAAATCAAGAAAACAGGCAACATTTTGTTTCACATAGGCAAAAAATTTTGCGTAATTGTGGAATTACGCAAAAAATTTCACCAGGCAAAATATTTCAATTTCTCACAACACTACCAGTTGGCATGCTTTATTTTTCAAGCCCATTTTCTAACTTGCAGATAGAAGCTGCAGTCCATTTTCAGTAGCGATGGTTTTCCACTGGCATTTTGTGAGGATTTAATATGGTGGCTTTTTTCCTTTGATTTTGAGGGGTCGTAATGATTTACTTTAAGTTTTTATTGGTAAAGTGGCTGACTAGCAATTTTTGCAGTGGTAATGCAGTGATTTATCATGGTAGATAGGTACCAGTCAACCAAGGAGAGTGTGTCATTCTTAGGGCCCATTGTATAATACAGCATATCTAGACAATGTAAGGGCTGGAACTATACCTTTTGTGCTATTTTTTTTTAAAGCTCCCACATTTCAGTAACTACTGTAGTGTTTCAAGTTGATAAATTATTGTGGCCCTGAAGTGCAAAACATAAACCAAAAAAGCATAATGTAATCAAATAAATAAAGCAACAACCAAAAAATGAAATGCAAACAAACAAAAAGCAAATTAACAAAATCAAATGTAAAGTGTGATGCCACAGACATAACGTGAGAAAGCAAAAATGAATGTAAAGTGCAACCAAAAGAAATGACAAAAAAATGAAATGCAAACCAAAACAGTAAAGTCCATCTAAAAATGATGAAGTTAAACAAAATATATTACTGTCACTAAAATATGATTGCAAACAGAAAGCATAGCACAATAAAAATGTTAATGCAAACAAAAAGGCATAGAACCAAAAAGTAAATACACAACCAAAAAGTGAATACGTACAAAAAAAGCATAGTACAACCACTGTCGAAAGTGAATAAAAACCAAAAAGCACAAGACAGACACCTATTAATTAAAGTGTTTGGGCGAAAGACAGGCCCATATACAGGCCCTCCCTTATTGTTAGATTTTATACAATTGGTGGGCCAGCAGAAAGCTGTCTCCAAAATTTACGGTATTCTGTTTGACCGGTTATATCCAGAATGTTACGGTCCGACCCGTTACTGGTCCTCCCACTTTCCTGGTTATAACATTAATTGGGCTGACCTCTGGTTTAATTGTCATAAATTCATAACGCAAGATAGTTTAAGACTGATGCAAATGTATATTCTACATAATTTATATTTTTCCCCTGAAAAAATGTTAAAATATGGCCTAACATCCTCTTCCCAGTGCATGAGATGTTCTGAACATGAGGGCACTTTATATCATATTTTCTGGACCTGTCCCAAAATAGTACCTCTCTGGACCACCATTCAAAACAAGACCGATTCTATTTTGGGACTAGAGGATCTGTTTAAACCTGAAATATGCATCTTAGGTGATTTTTCTAGCATCAGATTTCCCAATAGGAAATATTACATGGCCTTGATATCCATGTCACTTAAGAAAGTAGTTTTAAGACACTGGAGGGACCAATCTGAAATCACGTATGGAGAATGGTTATCTGAGCTTCTTGCGAACCTCAGAATGGAGAAGGCTATTGCAAGCTTAAATAATAGATTAGGAAGGTTTAAGAAGATATGGGACCCCTTATATACTTTATTCTCGATCTAAAGCTTCTCATAGTGAGGCCCTTTGTACCCAGTGTATTCTGTTATTAGTGAGATGTCTGTGCTGTAGGATTGGTAGGGAATAGGGTTAGATCAATGCTGTATTAGAGGGGTGGGGAATATAGATGTGGGAGGGGAAGGGGTGACAGATTCAGTTTGCTGTATATTGCTAATGTATAATGTAACTGCACTCGAAGATCTGTCATGTATGGTAAACTTATTAATAAACTAAATGGAAAAAAAAGCACAAAACAGCTAAAAAAATGAATGAAAACAAAAAGCTATAGCACAACACAAAAGTGAATGTAAACAAAAAAAGGCATGGCACAACAAATAAGTGAATGCAAATAAAAAGTCATAGCACAACAAAAAAATAAATGCAAATGAAAAAGGCATGGCACAACAAAAAAAGTGAATGCAAACAAAAAGCCATAGCACAACAAAGAAGTGAATGCAAACGAAAAAGGCATGTGACAACAAGAAAGTAAAGGTAAACAAAAAGCAATAGCACAACACAAAAGTGAATGCAAACACAAATAGAAAGAATATTACTACTTCCACATGTCCATGGACTACAAATAGGGCTTACATTTCAAGAGAACCTTAAAAAATAATGGTTTCCATGGTGTGCAATAAGATCTGTGTATAAACTAAGAGGAGCAAATATGAAGCAATACATAGAGTAATACTAGATCAGACTAATGCAAAAAGCTGGGTACCTGCCATTTTTATGCTTGCTTGCATGCATGTGCAAGAAACATAGTGCCACCGTATGAAAATTCGTAGGTGTGCCTCCCCCACTTCCAATGCCCTGCTGCCTTTTGCAGGCATGGCTGCACAGTGCCAATGAATGTAGTAGCTGTCTATGACAGCCATTCAGATGCAGTGGCATACAGTTGAAAGCAAAAAACCACTGCAATCAGCAGTGGTAATGTGTAAGCACTTTGCATACTGCAGTCCAGCAGTATGCAAAGTGTCTACATGTTGGCACTGCACTGAAACAGCTGTCATAGACAGCTCCATCCTCCCACAACAAGTAGCACACTGGAAGCCCACCCCATCCCACCGTGCTCATGCACTCCACCCCACACACACACACTGTATGGCTGACAGGGGTGACCAATTCCATCAGCTCCACTGCTCTCCCCCCTAACAGAGTTCCAGGTGCCACACTGGGAGCCCACCTGAGCATGGCAACAGTCCATAAGGCTGATGGGGGTGCCCAATCCCCATTGGCTCCACTGTATCCCCCCCAACAGACTTCCAGGTGCCACGCTGGGAGCCCACCCCAGCATGGCAACAGTCTGTATGGCCAACGGGGGTGCCCAATCCCCCATCAGCTCCACTGCCCCCCCAAACAGCCTTCCAGCTGCCACACTGGGAGCCCACCCCAGTGTGGCAAAAGTCCCACATTGTCTTTACAAAAAAATGCCCTGTAAGAATAAATGGTCCCTCGCTGACTATCTTGACCCCCCTGCCCCCACCTGTGCCCACCCTCTGTGTACCCTGCCTCCCCATACCTCCACCTCACCCCATACTTACCTCCAGAGTTCAGCACGATGATCTTCAGTGGATCAGGAACATGTTTGCACTCTTTAAAGCTGACCGTGAACTGAGAAAGTGCCGGTAAGCTATATAATGGAATAAATAGGGTTTTTTCAATGTTGATGCATATCTCAGGCATTTTAGGGAATTTCTTCACCAAATTTTCAACATGGGGTTCTTGGGACCCTACCTCATGAATTCTGACACTGTCTTTTTGTTATTCGGTCCTGAAAGGTGATTTTGCAGTCACTGCGTGGAACCACCTTTTGGGACCAAATTATGAAATGACAGTGTCACAGTTCATGGGGTAGGCCCCCAAAAACCCTATGTTGAAAATTTGGTGACTTTTGCAACTTTTTTATATTTTCACTCCAGATTTTCAACATTGCCATTTTACCACACCTTCTTATGAGCTGTACAGCTGTCATTTTTCACCCAAAATGTGTTTCCGCACATGTACCGCACAATGGCACAGTCGGTGTGCGAAGTCAATGTTCGGGACAGAGTAAGAAAATCACAGTGATACTGTTCATAAGCAGACATCTTAAAATGGCTATGTTAAAAATTTGGTTACAAAAGTCCATAAAATGACTCTGTTACAAGCGAGCATTGCGCAGTTTCCACGCACCCTCATAAGTTCATGAATTTGTAATATTTTCAGTCCAGATTTTCACCACTGGTATTTTTCCACACTTCCTTATGAACAGTACAGCTACCATTTTTCACACCATGGCCAAAATGTGTTTTCACACTTCCAGTGCAGAAATGCGTGGTCGCTGTGGGAAATCACTGTTTGGGACAGATTAAGAAAATCACAGTGACACTGTTCATGAGCGGAGGTCCCAAAATGCCTGTGTTGGCAATCTGCTGTAAAAAATCCCCAAACTAATTACATTATGGGTGTGAATTCAACAGTTTCTATGCACGCTCGTGACTTCACCAGTTTTTTTAATATTTTCACTGCAAATTTTCAACATTGCCATTTTTTACACCTCCCCATGAACAGTACAGCTGTCATTTTTCACAACCTGTTTGAAATGTGTTTTCGCACCTGTGGTGCCAAATGGCATAATCACTGTGCAAAATCAGCCTTCAGCTAACAAGCTGATATTGCCACTGTTCATAAGGTGGAGGTCACAAAAAATCCATGTTGAAAATTTGGAGTGAAAATACCAACGAATGCCTGAGGCATTAGGGTTTCTGACCATAACACCCCACCCTGTAGAGACTGACAGGCATCAGGGTTGTGACTTGGGATTGTCACCTGTAATGCTCATACCATTCCACCCCCACCCACACCCTGCAGCCAGTGAGAGGCATCAATGTGTGCCTTGGATTCTTCGGCCCCAAAGTTCACCCCATTCTCCTATACTGCATCCATCTCACCATATTTCCTGATGGAATGCGGTGCGCATAAGGGCCAAAGACCCCAAGGCACACCGTGACACTTGTCAGTGTCTGCAGGGTAGGGTGTGGTGAAATGGTGTGACCGTTATGCCTGACGACCCAAAGGCACACCCCAATGCCTGTCAGTCTCTGCAGGGTGGTGGAGGGGTTGGCTTCAGTTCAATACTTCACTGCAATTCGTATTATGCAGCTCTCTAACTCCTACACTACCAATGCCAGCAAGCAAACATTCGGCATTGACAAATGCTTGTTTGGAATGAAACAACTAAGTTCTAGAGTGGGAATTAAGCTGAATGATGGAAGAGAATTTGTGTGTGTGTGGGGGGGGGTCAGCAAAGACCGAATTGTCCAAGCAGGGAAACTGGGAAGCAAGGAGGGAAATGAGGAAGTGTGTGTTGGGGGGAGGGGCAAATACAAGTGAGATCCTGGCAACTGGGCATTAACTACTATTTACATAAGCAAAGGACTTAAAATCAGTAAGAGGAAAAAAATATATAAAAATGGTTTGAAATCGGTCCAGCTGGAGCAAGACTTTCCAGTGACAGAAATCTGCTGTTAGTACCAGTACCCCTGTGGCAGCAATGGAAGTGGGGGTTCCCATTCCTTGTGAACCCCGGGACTGCTGTGAGGGCAGCACTGGTGGTCATGGCTCCTGCTCTTTGGGTTCCTCTGGGAGACCGTGGCAGCTCTAGTCATCTTAGATCCAACTCATCTCAAGATGCCACATTCATGTAGGGTGGCAGCACTAGCGGTCATGATCCTGGGACAGCCTCGCAGGGTGGTAGCATTAGAGATCACTGCTCCTGCTCCTCTGGAGATTCTTGGACAGCAGCACACAATGACAGTACTAGTGGTCACAGCTCACTAACTCACAACTATAGGTAGAGCATCCTCAAAGCACCAGTGTATGTTTGCTGTTTTTTTTTTACATAATAAATGTTATTGCAATTATTTGGTGTGCATTAGCTGTCCGCTTTGGCCTTTTGTGTTCAGTTGCATCCATTTTTTTGCAGCATGCAATGTTGCTGTGTGTACTCTAGTGGTCATGGCTCCGCTCCACTGTAGAAACTGGGACAGCTGTTCAGGTTGCAGCACTGGCGGTCATGGCCCCAATCCTCTGGAGTCTCCAGGACAGCCATGTAGGTTGGTAGCACTCATAGTAGCAGCTTCAGCTCCACCACAGGGCAGCCAAGCAAGGTGGAGAACTGGCCTGTTTACTGGCAACTAGTGCTGTGCAGAATTTTCAAATTCTGTGGAATATTTAAAATTCCACTGAAATTCCATAGAATTCCGTTGGAAATAGAATGGCAGAATTCTGCAGTATAAAATAGTTGCGGAATGATTTTCGCTGAAAAATTACCATTCCACAGAATATTATTCTGCTCTCAATATTTTCTGTGGAAATTGTTGAGGAATAATTTTCTGCAGAAAAAATACTGTTCCACAGAATATTATTCTTCAGATCACAGTAGGCAGAATTCAACTTCCTGTGACGTCATCAAATTGAATGGCGGCTTAGCTTTAAGCTCCGCGGTGGTGGTGCAAGAATCATCGGTAATCCGGTGCTATTAAATGACCGAATCAATTTTGGGTTGAGTCTGCAGACTGAAAAAAGAGCCAGCTAACAAAATCACGAGGCAGAAGCGTTAATAAACCCCCAATCAACTGTAGATCAAGATCGGATCGCAGCCCAAGTGTCCCATTGTCTAGGGCCTCAGAATCGGCTGCGGGCTCCAGGGGAGAAGAGGATGAGGAGACAGTCTCTAGGGGGAGATCCATCAAAGGTCGGGCAATGACCCACATTGTCAAGATGTTACAAAGGATTGATAGTAATGCTAAAGACATTAAACAAGATCTGAAACACCTAGAGAGAAGAACGCAAGAGCTCGAGTCAGGCCTGGATGAGCTCCGCAAGGATTCCATGCGGCTCAGCAGGGCAGTGATTTATCTGGCCAGAAGGGGGAGGGAGTTAACAATGAAGGCTGAGGATGCACAGTCGAGGCAGAGGAGGAAGATGATCAGGATTTTTGGATTTCCAGAAGGCGCAGAACAGGACGACCCAGTCGAGTTTGTCAAGTCCTGGCTCCACCAAGAATTAGACATTCCCAACACTGAGCCTCTGGAGCTTGAAAGAGTACATCGGGCCCTAGGCCTGATGCCGAAGAAAGATGCCCCTCCTCACTCAATTTTGGCCAAATTTACCTGGTATCCTGTTAAAGAGATGGTCCTGCACAAGGCATGGGGCAAACGAGATCTAAATCTGGATGGGAAGTGTGTATACCTAGACCATGATTTCCCCCCGGTCACTATGCAGAAGAGGAAGTGAGTCCTTGCGGTTATCAAGCAGCTGAGGGAGAAGCAAATAAAGGCTTTTCTCAGGTATCCAGCAAGACTGTTAGTGCACTGGTCTACAGGTAGCAAGCTGTATGAATCACTCTTACAAGCTAAAAAGCTGCTTCAAAAGGCTAGAATTGTGCTCCCGGACCTCCAGCCAGATATATCAGAACAGACTTTGATGCATTTGAACTGGTCGACGGCAAGTAAAGGCTCCAGGAGAGGAGAGAGCTTCAGAACTGTGGGTCAAGATGATCAGCTCTGTAAAGATCTGTGCAAATTGGGAAAAAGTTTGCAGGCCAGGAAAGTGAACTGATAGCGACTGGGGCAGACATGTTGGTTTGTCCTTCTGCCTTTCTGCTGTCAATAGACTGATCCTATTAACGTATCTATTTTTTTATATGTTAAGTATATTGATCAAAGGGCCTCTCTCCTGACACCTTTGGGAGATCTTGCCCAGTCTTTTAAGCTGGGGCGACGATGGTTGGGGAGGGGGTGAGTGGAGGGGCCAGCTAGCCACGTTTGGGTCTGGGTCTGGATATCCAGGAGGGCCTTAAGGGCAATTTTATGGATTATTATGTGGAGGGTCGAGAGTCACTGGGCAACTGGTGGGCCTTTTTCCTGCAGGGAGGTGGGGCTGGGCCTAGTAAAGGTTTCAGACCTGGTAAAATCGGCGTTTATCTCAGTAATTTGTGCTGGAAGGCCCTGAATTTGGAAAGGCGTTTTTCCTTTGTCCCTGATAATGTATGAGCAAGGAATTTCAGTTCTGCCAGATGGTGGGGGGGGTGGGTTCTGCTTGGCTGGGTGTTCAGGCCACTAAAGCCTAGTTTAGCATACCTAAGGGGTGGCCTAGTGGGTGGTCGGCAGGAGCCCCTACTCCCCCCCCTTTTTTGTTTCTTCTAATTGCTATGGTAAGCACCAGTTTAAGTCGCATTCTGGTGGGGATGATGGGATTGATCCCCTGTGTTCCCGTTAACCTACCAGCCTTGATTAATAATAGCACCACCTGTACTGGAAGCTGGTTCAGGGGATAGGTACCCCAGTGGAGGTCAGCCAATCATGGTTTAATTCTCTGTTCATTTCTTAGATCGCGCTGACACTCATCAAGGGTTAGAGCCTTCCCGCTGAAAGCCCACCGCAGGAGACCACCATCCCTGTTACCCCTAGCTAAGGGGAAGGGGGTCTAGGGCTATACAGCAGCCCATGCTCCTGGGCGGAGGGAGCCTCCCTCCAAGCATAGCCCTAGTGGACTGCACTGTATATAGTTCGCTCATGAAAGTGCAAGCCTCCGGTTGGGGGTTTATATGTATACATAGTTTTTTGGGGATGTTGGGGCAGGAACAGGGGAATTGGGGGGTTTACGGGGGGAAAGTGGAGGGAGACCCATGGTGATTGCGCTCTTGATGTTGCAGGTGGTGTTCTGTGTGCTGTCCTCCAGGGCAAGGGAGACTGGTGCATGGACATCAGGCAGG
Source organism: Neoceratodus forsteri (assembly GCA_016271365.2). Lineage (NCBI taxonomy): Eukaryota > Metazoa > Chordata > Ceratodontiformes > Ceratodontidae > Neoceratodus > Neoceratodus forsteri. The sequence goes on along the minus strand of CM057449.1, from coordinate 775,085,107 downwards.
GGACAAGGGGAGAGCTGAGAAGCTTAAAGAAGGGACCAATATGGGGACCCTAAAATTGATCATGTACAATGTTAAGGGGCTGGACTCTCCTGCAAAGAGGCACAGTATATTGAGAGATCTGGCGAAAGTGCACTGTGACATTGGTCTCTTGCAGGAAACCTACCTCTCTGCAATGGAGTATAAGAAACTTCACCGTTTGTGGGTCGGAGAGGTCTTTGCCTCATCCCATAAAAATTAAAAAATGGCTGGGGTGGCTATTTTAGTAAGAAAGGGCCTAGGTCTGGTTCCACTGGAATCCTTTTCGGATGAAGAGGGCAGACTGGTGGTTCTCTCGGGGAAGATTGCGGACAAGGTTATTCATATTGTTAATATTTATGCCCCCACACCTGTTAACCCTGAGTTTTTTCGGTACGCTGTTGGGAAAGTGGCTACACTCCCAGACGGCCAACTAGTCATAGGGGGTGACTGGAACTGCGTAGAAGATGCAAGGCTAGACAGATCGGGGACCAGGAGGGTAGGGAGAAGGGTGCAGGACCCAGAACACTATCACATCTTCGAACAGAGATGGGATTAGTGGACACATGGAGAGACGGTTACCCCTCCAGTAGGGACTTCACCTTCTACTCCCATCCACAGGACTCATATTCATGATTAGACAGATTTTATATGCCTAAATCCTGGGTGGACTCTATTGTAGACCAGCATATATATCCTATATATCTCTCAGATCATGCAAAAGTCAGTCTTTTGATTTCCCTTGGAGGGCAACACAAGCAATCGTTGTGGCGTCTAAATGCTGGGCTCCTTAGGGACAAGATCTTTGTCTCCAAGATAAAGGACATGATAGATAACTACCTCACGGAAAACACTGGGTCAGTGTCAAAGGTGAGGTTCCTCTGGGATGGGCTAAAGGCGGTGGTTAGAGGCTAAGTGATTTCGTACTCAGCACAGCAAAAGAAGGCTAGGCAACGGCAGCAGGACAGTTTAGAACAAAGAATCAAAGAGCTAGAGGAGATCCATAAAAAAGGGGGAGCCCACAGTACACTAAGGGAGCTTCAACTGGCAAGGGAACAAATGCAACACCTCCTCTCAATAAAAACTGAGAATGCCCTTAGGTTTACAGCACAGAAATATTACACCGGGGGTAACAGATCGCGTAGACTGCTAGCTTTTAGACTAAGGAAACAAGAAGCTGACAGGTTCATTTCAGGAGTACAGGACCCCAAATCTCCCTGGAGGCTAGTATCAGGAGCTCCCCAAATAGCGGAATGCTTTAGAAAATTTTATGAGGACCTGTACGAGTCAGAGTCTAGGGCTACCCACCCCGATCTGATCAGGCAGTTCCTCAATGGTCTAAAGCTACCCAAGCTTTCTTTGGATCTCGAAAAGGAATTCAATAGACCATTCTCCCTGCTGGAATTGAAAGGGGTAATTAAACAGCTTAAGTATAACAAGGCACCTGGCCCTGATGGCTATATAGCAGAGTATTACCAAAGATTTAGTGACCAGATAGCCCCACTGCTCCTCAAAGTTTTTAATGAAGCTCATACTCCCTCAGAAGCCCCTGATACTTGGGCACAAGCCCTAATATCTGTCATCCTGAAGCCGGATAAGGATGCTTCCTTGTGTGGCAACTATCGCCCCATCTCGTTACTGAACCTGGATGTCAAGATCTTTGCCAGGATGATAGCAAATAGGCTTCAGGCGGTGGTGACTCAGTTGATACATCCAGATTAGTCGGGCTTTATGCCGGGGAGGCACCTCCACAACAATGTCAGAAGGTTGCTTACGGTAATGGCCCATGCTCAGTCTAAGGGGAAGGGACAGCAGGCGGTAGTGATTACATTGGACGCAGAAAAGGCCTTCGATCACCTTGAATGGGGATATCTCAGTGAGGTTCTTAAGAAGTTTGGATTTGTCCTTAAATTTCAAGCTTGGGTGGGCATCCTCTATACCAGTCCCTCAGCAAGGGTTTGATTGAATGGATTGTTTTCCCAATCCTTTTCCATCAGAAGGGGAACGAGACAGGGCTGCCCCCTCTCGTCCCTTCTTTTTGCCTTAAGTATGGAACCTCTGGCAGAGGCTTTCCATTCGCATGAGGGCATTAAAGGGATTTCAGTGGGTGGGGTAGACAACCGCATATCTCTGTATGTGGATGACACTCTCTTGTACTTGAGTGACCCTCAGCTCTCCTTACCAGCTGCAATGAATATGCTGAGGGAATTTGGCTCTATTTCAGGGTTTAAGATTAATGAATCCAAATCAGAGATAATTTCTTTAGGAGCGGGGGGTCCCACCTTCGGTAAGGAGTTTGACCAGCCTAAGGTGGAATACTACTAGTTTCAGGTACCTGGGAATTTATATTCCGAAGGACCTTGGTAAATTGTTCCAGGTTAATTATCTCAAATTGTTGGAATGTGTGAGGGTGGACTGTGCCAGATGGGCCACTCTGCCACTCACCATTTCTGGTAGGGTGGAGTCGGTAAGAATGAACGTCCTTCCGAGGATGTTGTTCTTATTCGACGCTATTCCTTTGTGTCCTCCGAGAAAGTTTTGGGTAGATATTCAAAAGCTGATAAGTAATTTCATCTGGGCTGGAAGGAAATCCAGGTTGAGCTGGGCCCTGCTGAAGTTACCCAAGGGGAAGGGAGGCTGGGAGTCCCAGATTTTAAAAGGTACTATAGAGCAGCTCAATTACAGTATTTGGTGGTTTATGCATCTCCTGCTCCAGTGCAGAGTTGGGCCAAAATGGACATACAGCTCTTACATCCTTATACCCTCTCATCAATCCTTTTTGATAAGAGGAATCCTAGGGTGGTTCAGGGCCTACCTAATCCTGGGCTTAAAATACTAGTTACACTTTGGCTACAGGTGGTAAAGGAGTCAGGAGCTCAGCTGCTAGTGTTAAGGCAGGGGAGAATCCTTGAAAGGCCTGAATTTAAACCAGGGTCAGAGAACCCAGTCTTTCAGAGGTGGTTGAAGCTGGGGCTAGGTATATTCTCACAATTATTTAGTGGGGATACTGTGAAAAGCTTCACTCAGATTCAACAGGAGTTCAAAATTCCTTCTTCTGATTTCTTTGCCTATTTACAAATCAGACACTACCTATAAGCGGAAGGGGAGAGGTGGATCAAAGGCCGGGGGCCGCCCGTCCACTTATGGACCTCCTCATGGAGTTATTAAGGGAATCCCCGGGTGACTCATCTGATTTCCAAGCTGTATGCAGCAGGTGAGCCGATGAATTCAGAATCCAGATTGTGAATCCAGACTCTCTGGGAAAGGGAATTGGGCCTGGGGGAAGGGGCTGTAAGGTGGGAGGCAATCTGGAGGACGTACACAGAACTTCAGCCTCAACCTCATGGAGGGAGTTTAGGTGGAAGGTACTTTCAAGATTTATTTTTTAGGACACCAGTGTTAACCAAACACTTTGGCCAATCCTGCTCAGATAAATGTTGGAGGGGTTGCGGACAGGTGGGGACACACAAACATATTTTCTGGGGATGCCCGAGAATTAAAACTTATTGGGAGTATATTAGTCAGGGGCTGAGAGAGATTTTTCAAGCTGATAATTTTGACCAGCCTCATCACTTGCAACTAGGGGAACCCCCCCCAGGGTTTTGTAGGCCCTAAAGCCAATTATTTATTCCCAATCCTACTGGCTGCATCCCAGAAAGCCATTACTAAGTTATGGCTTTCCAAACCCCCCGTGAAGAGCAGTGGCTGTCGTGTTGTAACCAAATTAAAGTAATGGAAAGGCTCACAGCCAACCTAAATTTAAAACCTGATCTATACAAATCTCGCTGGTTTCCTTTTTTTGAGTACCTGGGCATGAAAGAAGGAACTACTACCCTAGAAATTCTGGCAAGAGAAGTCTTGGACTAAAGGGCCTGTAAGGGTAGGTGCTTGGACCATAAGATGGAGTAAGGCTCCCTAGACAACAGCTATGTACCTTGGGGCAATTTTGGAAGGGTTTTCCTCACCATGGGTCTAGGGTGGGGGGGGTGTATTTCTGTTTTTTATGTATATGTGTGTACTGTTATACTACCCCCCTGTTTTTTGTTTTGTTTTTTTCCCTTGCCCTTCCACTCCGGTATTTAGAGGGTGGGGGGAGTTCTCCTTCCTTGTGACTTTTACTTTGGAGGCTAAGGGCTAGACTAAAAATGTAATTGGAACAAGTAAGATAGAATACAAGTGTATCAGTTAGGGAAAGGCCTGATTAACTGTTCTTGGCTGTACCCTTCTTCTTTTTCAATCTAGCATGAATGTATTCTACCTCCCTGTGTATACCCTTTTTCTTATTTGTAACCTGTTGCTGTTATGAAAATATGAAATAATAAAATTGCAATTTCAAAAAAAAAAAAACAGTAGGCCGAATTCCTCAGGTGAACAAGTGAAATTCTGGTGGAAATTGTGATGGTGAAATAGTTATTCCACAGTAATTCCACCAGTGGAATTCCACATTCCGCACAGCACCAATGGCAACTTCATTCCTTACATGGAATCAAAGTGGGACATGGTCATCAAACAGACATCATGTTCAAATTGACTATGGCAGTGTTCAAGTGCACTCATGGCTCACATTAGCAGAGCATCAGCAATGAAAATGACACCACCATGGCTGAGTGGGCATCAAGTACAGCAACTGCAGGGATCACTGAGAATCATCAGACCGGTCCTGTGAGGACATTGGGAGAGTGCTGCAGGGGACAGCGTCTCTCTCTCTCTCCCCTCCCCTCAATTGAGCTGTTGCCTGGGTTACAGCACAATTTGGCTGTAAATATATACCCCGATGAGGTTAAAAACTGCAAGTTGGGGACAGAAAATGAAGTCTTTTGATGGATTTTTATGTTTATCCCTGTAGCCTGGTCAGTATCGTATTATTTTCTTTTAAACTAAAAAGCCCAGGAGAGATACAAATTGCAGCTAAAAGTCCAAACAAACAGTTATTTCTGTCTCTCTCTCCCCCACAGTCTAACTACCTAGATGAGGTCATTTCCATTGTGAAAGACATTTCCATTTGCAATTTTTTTTATTCCTTTTTCAGTGTTTGCCTACTAATTTTTTTGTGTGCTCTGTTTTTAATTTTGATTTGCCATTTTTTGTTTCTGGTGCACATGTTTTGATTGGTAGCTTTGCTGTTTTTCTTGCTATATACTGTATTCTTTAATTTCTTGGTGTGGGTGTATGTACTGTATGTATGTATGTATATGTGTGTGTATATAGTTTTTTGTTGCATTACTTTTTTATGGAAAGGGAACTGGATTTTATTTGTGCTGTCTGTTTTGATTGTGTTTATTTTTTTTGTGTGTTTGGCTCTTCTTGCTATTGTTTGTGGGAGTTTTTGTTTATGTTTAGGTTTTTTTGTTTGTGTTTTGATATTCCTTCAGTTGTTGCTTTACTATTATGTCTTCTTTTTTTTTGTTTGTATTGATTTTTTGTTTTGTTTGTGTTTTGCACTTCAGGGTCACTGTAGTTAATATGCATGAGGACATACTATGAAAAATAAGGGTGGTGTATATATAACATAGCCCAGTAGGAGTTTCCATAGTTCCTAAATAATTTTACTGCCATGTAAATTCATTAGGATGTGGGCAGAGTATTACTCCAAACATATAGCAGAGTTAGCCAGGATGCAATGTTCTGTGATAAGCATGCCACGCTTTCCAATTTTACAGCATGGAACTCAAAATGGTTGATTTTTTTTTAAATGAAAGTGTACTGTATTATTAATATTTTTTTAAAACTATGTCTCTCTTCATATGCTGACTTACAATATATGAGACCTACAGACAAAGCTGACTTCCTGAAATGAAGAAGTTTAGAAGTTTTAGCAGTTGGAAGCTTTGAAGTTTTTGGCTTCAGCCAAAAATCCTTACTTTAGCCCAGGTGGTAGCGCATAAAATGGGGATTAAAAGCCCCAAATATTGTCACTGGGACCATTGTAGTCTCTGAAACACATTATTTCTCCCTGTGGCACAAAGGACTCCCTCAGGTTATGAAGAGGGTCATCAAGGAAAGGGAGCATTTCCAAAAACAATTTGACCAATGGTTGCATAAACATTTAAATACTGATTTTTTCAGAAATGGTTGTGTTTCCTAGAAACATTATTTAAGGGTGGGGAATCACCTCTAGTCTGCAGAGAAAATGTTTATTCATTTCAGTTTGGGATTAATACAGTTGAGTCAAGGACTCAATTTCAAAGGTTCCACATCAGTGTTGTACCAACATTACAAAAATACAAGGTTTACAGAGAAAAAAAAGAAAAACATTGAAGCATACACACAGGCAGTAATAGTAAAATTTGAACTTATGCACATCAAATTAGTACATATTAACAGATAGACTGATTAGCTAAGAGGGGGTTGGGGGTCAGCCGGAGGTGGCATCATCTGAGGTGGGAGAGAGGTGGAGCTTTCAACCAAGTGAGGCCATCATCAGTTAACTGGGGTAGTGGAGCAGATTAAGAAAAAAGTGGTATATAGCAGAAAGGTGTAGAGGGGGGTAGGTAAATGGAAAACTAGGGGCGAGGTACTATCACATTAGTGCAGGCAGGTGCAGTTCATTTTAGAGCCAAGGAGAGAGTTGATCCCAGCTTTGACGGTACTAATCTTGGTAGTATCAGTGAGGTCAGCAGGTAGTTCATTGTACCATTTCAGTCCTTGGTATAGGATGGAGTTCTGGACAAGTTTAGTCCTTTTGAAGGGAATCATGATCTTGTCAGAGACTGCACTATGGGTAGATTTTGGTAGGATGAACAGCTTAAAGTGTCCTCCCAGTGTGGGGGATGTCAGTCCGAGTAGTACTTTTTTCAGAAGTAGGCAGGTTTGGTATTGCCCTCTAAGATGGAGTGGGAGCCATCCAGTTTCAGTGAACAGCAAGCAGGTTTGGGTGTCAAGAGTAGCCCCCAAAGTTTGGTGACAGGCCTTATTGAGGAGTGTGTTGATCCTGTTAAAAGCAGTTTTTGTGCCCGCCCCATATATAGGCAACCCATAGTCAATGGTAGACAGTATTGAGCTACTGGTGACTAGTTTGAGTGCATCTGGTGTCATTGAATGTCAATGAACATTGAAAATATGTGCCTCTCTAGCAGTGAAACCCAAAATAACACATACTGTAGCTTTGAACCATAGTTACACATGTTACAAAAATTCTCTGCAACCTGTGAATAAAGCTGAGACTAAATGAATAACATGTTTTAAATGGGAACTCTTACATACTTGGAGAACCTGGAAAATTATACTTTGGCCAGTACATGGACAATATGGATGGCATTTATTGTTCAAATGGCAATTTATTTTGTTCCTTGAGGAAATGCAGTTAAGAAGAGATTAAAGAATACATGCTGAAGTTCTTTTTAATGTAAATTTGTGTATAGAAAATCAAAACTGAGATAACTGCAATGTATAGTTACACATATTGCAATAAAGAACATTAGTAAAAAGAACATCTGGGCATACTTGATGGGACAGGTGGTTCTTGTCTCCTGACATATTCTATGTTTCTGGTAAATGTAAAAATAATTTGGGAATATCATTGCACATGCTCACAAGCTACTCATGATCACATGATCCAAAAGAATGAAAGGAAATGTGTTTTCAATTAGATGGTCATGAGGTTTGAAACAGATTACAAGATGGCATGTTGTGTTGAATCAGGGATCAACAATATTTCAGTGTCCCAGCACTGAATCATTCTATGGGGCACAAAGTGTGTAGGCAGACAATTTAGAAATTGGGTTTAAATAATCCAGCATTCTGATTGTCTAATCCAATTGCTCTGGCATGTATGGTTACATTTACCATTGAATACAAACTACTGTATTTACTTTCAAGTAAAAAGGCACTTCTGGACCTTACTCAAATGAACATTCATACTTTTTTTTTTATTAAATTCAAACAAGTGTAACACACAATCTGTAACTCATTTAAGACTTGTAAGACCTTTTTGTAAAGCTGTTAGGGGTTTTGAAATCTTTTTGTACTAGATCTATTGATTTTTGAATGATCCGCCATTGGACCTCATCCATTTGACTTTTTTTTTTGAGTTTGAAAATAAACCTTGATTGTTGTTACATGACTCCATTCATCATAATTGTAAATAACTCATTCCATTTTCTAACAAGGTGCTCTGTATTGCTTTAAATATTTTAGTCATTGTTTTTCATATAATGCGAAACCTATAACATTGTGCAATTTTGCTCAAAGGTGTATTCCTAAACAAATAAATTGAATTGAAATATATTTGTGCAACAGAGACTACCCAAAAAACAAGTTCCAGTATCACTCTGCCCTATTACCACACAGATCAAGCTGTAGTTAAGGCTTTTCAGTTTGATATTGCTGCCACATTTTTTCCCTTTTTCAGAGTCTCGATCTGATCCTGGTGGTAATCAAACTACTGTATATGACTCACAGCCTGAGTCAAGATTGATAAATGAAAATCTTGAAAACAGTTGAGAGATCAAGAGAGACACAGTAAGAACTTAACAGACAATTCAGCCAACAGGAAGGTGGAGCAGTGCATGTGTGTGAAAGTAAAAGTGGTCTCCCTAGTAACCATCAAGTCACACCTGTGCTCACCACCCTAGACACAGGCGAGAAGAACTGCTTCTATGTATCCAACAGGTACAGTTATTTTTTAATATTTAAAAAAAAGAAAAAGTTGCAGACTTTTACCTCCATTTTCCTGAGCACAGTAAGACACTCCAGAGTGGGTTGTGTTGGGCTATACTTGCCAATCCAGGGGCTGTCAGGACATCTGCCCTTGTTTTCAGGCCTCACTGAGCCCCTGGGTAGACAGATATAGTCCAGCACAGTCCACTTTCTCATGCCTTATTTTATACTTTTCACCTATATTGCATCTGCTGTGTGCAAGCCCACTGAGCCATGTTCAAGAGTGATCCAATTGATTTCTGGTGCCCAAAAAGTCATTGGGAAAGGAAACAGGGCCACAACACTAATAGTCTGCAGAGTTTACCCCATATAATTTTGGCCCTTACACTTTGATGCACAGAGAGGGTGGGGTGACCATCTGTTTTAGAGCCACTCTTGGATTCATGCCATACTTCACATGAATAACTAAGTCATTTGAATGAATAGCTTTTTAAGAGTGTGCCAGGAGCAGGTTGAAGGATTGTTCTCATATACTGGTCTCTGTTACATTGGACTAGATTCCTACAAGAATTGGCAGACTTCATGGTGGACATGGAGTTGGACTTTCCAAGAATGTTGATTCTTAAGGATTTCAGTGCCTTGGTCATAGAAATATAGAAACATAGAAGTTGATGGCAGGTAAGGACTGCAAGGCACATCCAGTCTGCCCATTTCTTTTTCTACCTTATAAATGTGCCATCGGCCTTTACACTGTCAGTAGCCTATCTATTCATACTCATCTGTATTGCTCCTTTATGTCTATCCCATGCTTGTTTGAAGCCCTGCACTGTATTCATATGTAACCCCCCTGTTACCTGGGGTTACAAGAATCCCAGTTAGACCTTGTGGCAGGCAAGGACAGGCAGCTAGTGAAGCACCAGTTAGATGGGTTTCACTCTGTCTTGCTCTGTGCTCAGTCTCTGCTGAGCTGGAGAAGTGACATCATTTAGAATTCTCGCAGCAGCATAAGCCACATTGGAATGTTGCAGTTGGTAGTTAGATAGAACGTAGGGAGGTTTTGTTTTCAGTCTTGAAGTGGGCTCAGTAGAGAGAGGAGGTGTTCTGCTGTAGGCAGTCCCTCAGAGACCTTAGCTCTTACTATAGCTACCTGTTTGTTGTTTGGTGTGTGTTCTCACCATAAGAGGAACACAGAAGAATACATTTGAAGAGGTAGAGACCGCTCCCCAGTTGGTTCAGGGCCCCATCCCTGTGGGGATGGGGGGAGCCAACAGCCAGCTTCCTGGGGCAATCCCCTGGCCCAGCAAGAGAGTAAAGCTGCCTGAAGATTTTTGCGATGCACCAAGAAGATGTTGTGTTTCCTTTTGAGAAGAAGCCTATGGGGTACTTGCAACCAGGGGTGAGTCTGCTCTTAAAACGGGCCAGTGTTTCACCAGAGACTGTTGTATTAAGTATCTGCTACTGTGGGTCAGAAAGGACATCCAAGTACAGTGCTTAAAGAGTGTGGGATTTGGACATCTTTAATCAGTGGGGGTCTACAGGGATGGACATAGCTACTTAACAAGTATGCCTCAAGTCAGCACTGGAGTTTCAGAGACTGTAGATTGAATGTGAAATACATTTAAAGTGATAATCTGCAACAGTAGTTTTTTCAAAGAAGAGGTGTTAGAGTCCAAAGAAATGGCTGGGTATGAATTATGAGAGCAAGAGGTGGGAGAACCCCCATCAGGAGTAACCAGATTCACCTCTACAGGTTTGCTTTGGGACACATGTCGCTTTCTCTCAGGTACTTGGCCAGTGCTCGAAGAAAGTACCCAGACATGGGATTAGATGGAGATTTCCCTTAATGGAGCCTGGATGTGCTCATGGGTGGTTTAGGGAGCCACCAAGAAATGTTCCATGCCATATGGAAAGTGGTTCAGTTGCTGGCCGGATGTGCCATGCAGGGAAGTAGTCAACAAAGTCTGGTCGGATGTGCCAGGCCAAAGAAATCCAGAGAAGAGTACACGTTTGGGTTGAGTGCCCAGTGTGTTTCTAAACCTGAGGGTAAAAGTGTGTAGAAGATGTGTTCTGATCTCCGTAAACTTCCATTACTAGGAGTGTAGCCCCGTGGGGGTCCATCTATGCATTAGTGTTCAGTTGAGTTGTAAATAAAAGCCACACTCTAGAATCCCACTCCTAGTTTGAACATTACAGTTATTGCTTCCTATGTCCAGAGTTACTTGGGTGCCCCTGACTAGAAGTCAAACCTAGCCAAAATACCGAGCAACAGTTTTCTCCCCGAACCCAGGTCCCAGGTAGGGGGTTACATAATGGAGGCAATGCACAGCGCTAATAACACAAAAAATACCACCAACCCAACCCCTGGGGTTACACATATCCACCACTTCCTGAGGTAGGCCATTCCATGCATCCACCACCCTTTCTGTGAAAAAGAACTTCCTCACATTGCCCCTTAATCGGCCTCCTTCTAGTCTCAAGCTGTGTCCTTTTGTCCTGCTATTTTTCTTATATTGAAACATGTTATACTCTTTCACCTTGTTAATGCCCTTAAGGTGTTTGAATGTTTTGATCATATAACCTCTCTTCCTCCTTTGCTCTAGGGTATACATATTGAGCTCCGTTAATCTGTCCTCATATATTTTCTGATGCAGTCCCTGCACCATTGTGGTTGCCCTTCTCTGGACTGCCTCAATTTGGTTAATGTCCTTGTGAAGCTACGGCCCATTACTGCACTTAGTACCCAGATGGGGCCCAACTAGTGTCTTGTAAAGAGGGATTATTAACTCCTCTTCCGACTTGTGATACCCCTACTAATACACCCCAACACCCCCTAGCCTTACATACTGCTTTAGTGGTCTGCTTGGATGATTTCAGGTCATCTGTGATGATGATGCCCAAATCTCTTTCTTCCCTTGTGACTGCCAGCAACTCCCCTCCCAGCCTATAGGTGGCTTCAAGGTTTTTCTTCCCTATGTGCATGATCTTGCACTTCTTTGCGTTAAACCCCAGTTGCCACTCTTCCAACCATTTTGCCAGTTTATCCAGATCCCTTCTCATTCTGACCACCCCATCTGGATCATCTACTCTGTTGCAGATCTTCGTGTCATCTGCAAACAGACAAACCTTACACTCCAGTCCATCTGCAATGTCACTGATGAAGGTATTAAAGAGGACTGGCTCCAGGACAGATCCCTGAGGTACACCACTTGTGACTTGCATCTCTTCTGACTGTATACCGTTTACCACCACTCTCTGTTTTCTGCCTGTCAACCAGTTTGCCACCCAGTTGACCAACTTCTGACCCACCCTGAGCCTGCCCAGCTTATTAATCAATCTTCTATGTGGAACAGTATCGAAAGCTTTGCTGAAGTCAAGGTAGGTGACATCAAGTGCTCCCCTTGGTCCACAACTCTGGTTACCCAGTCAAAGAAATCTATGAGATTAGTTTGACAGGACCTTCCTTTTGTAAACCCATGCTGTCTTGGGTCCTGTGTTCCTATGGATACCAGGTGTTGCACTATCCTTTCCTTAAGGAGGGCCTCCATAATCTTGCCCATTACTGAGGTAAGACTGACTGGTCTGAAGTTCTCTGCCTCCTCCATGCTACCACTCTTGTGGAGAGGGATCATGTGAGCCCTTCTCCAGTCTTCTGAGACTCACTAAACAGTTCTGATACTGGCTCTGCTAGTTCTGCCCTTAGCTCCTTTAGTACCCTGGGATGTATGCTATCAGGTCCCATTGCCTTGTCCACCCTGAGCTTATTGAGCTCTTGTAGGACCTTTTCTTTTGTGAAGGGACTAATGTACACCTCCTTCCCCTCTGTGTCCATGGTGCTGAGCTGTGGGCCTTGCCCTACCTTCTCTTCAGTAAACTCTGAGCAGAAGTATCTATTTAGGATAGATGCTTTTACAAGGTCCTCCTCCTCAAATGCCCCCTTATCTCCTTTGATCATAGCAATGCCCCCTCTGGACTTTCTCCTTTCGCTAATGTATCTAAAGAAAGTCTTGTCACCTTCTTTTACTGTCTGTGCTAGTGTTTCCTCGGTTTGGGCCTTTGCCTGCCTTACTGCCTTCCCTGCTTCCCTTAGGGAAGATTGGTATGCCTCTTATCTTCATCCCACTGTGCTCCCTTATATTTCCTGAAGGCTAGCCTTTTGGCTCTGACCTTTTCTGCTACTGTTTTTGAGAACCAAATTGGTTTCCTTCTTCTTGTGCACTTCCTTTTTTCTCTAAATCAATGGGATATTGCTTCTAGTATTGCATCCTTAAAGCTTGCCCACTTTGCCTGTACAGTACCCCCTCACCTGTATTTCTTTTTGCCAGGGATAGCTTAACTCTGTTGGCCATCTTATCAAAGTCTGCTCCTCTGAAGTCCCATAGTTTTGCCTTGGAATGTAAAGATTTAGTTCTAGTGGCCAAATTGAACCATACCATGTGATTGTCAGTGGCCCCCAGGTGACCTTCTACCTGGAGATCTGTGATCCTTTCCCTGTTAGTCAGTACTAGATCTAGAATAGCCCTGTCTCTTGTGGGTTGTTGTACCAGTTGTTTGAGGACCTCCCCCTGCAGGGAATTCACCATGTGTCTAGTTCTGGCAGATGTTCCTGCTGGTATTGATCAATCTGTATCTGGCATGTTGAAGTCTCCCATTATCAGAACCTCCCCTTTAGTTGTCATGTTTTGTATATCTTCTAACAGTAATGTATCTATGTCCTCCCCCTGATCTGGGGGCCTGTAGACAACCCCAATTAATATGGCTGTCCAATTTCCTGTTTCCAAGGTGACCCACAGTTCTTCTGGCTTCTTATGTGTATTCTGAATTTCTGTAGCTTTAATATTTTCATTGATATACAGGGCTACTCCACCCCCCACTTTTTGCACCTCAGTCTCCTCTGAACAGTACATAGCCATGTACTGAAGTCTCCCAAGTGTGGTTACTGGTAAACCACATCTCGCTAATTGCTACTATGTCCAGTTTAGCCTCTGTCATTATTGCCTGCAGGTCTGGGATCTTGTTTCCCAGACTGTGAGCATTTGTGTACAATTTTCCATTGGTCATATTTCAGTGTGTTAGTTGTTGGTGAGCTCTGCCATTTCTCCTGTGCGTTGTATGGGGAGCAGGACCTTTTTCCTTACCTGGTGATGCAAATGAACTGCAAACATGCTGAACTCCTGTTTGACCACTAGCTGAGGGGGAAAGGTGTTCTTCCCATTCGACTTATGGGGCAATGCACCCCTCTCCCCATTTGCTAGTTTAAATATTCTGCAAAGACATCAAACTTCTGCCCCAATGCACTGATTCCCTCCTTAGTCAGATGCAGCCCATCAAATTTAAAGAACTTTCACTCCCAAAACTGTTGCCAGTTCCCTACAAATTTGTGTCCTTTTTCCTGGCACCAGCCCTTGAGCCACATGTTTAGTTCCCCGATCTCCCCTTCCCTGACCTTCCGTCCATCTGCCCCCCTCTCCCAGACTGGCAGGATCTCAAAGAAAGAGATGCCGGATGAAATGGATGATAGTTTGTCACCCAGCCTGGTCAGCTGTTCCTTGGTCTTCACAACTGACCGGCTGGCAAGATGATTAGTCCCAATGTGTACCAGGACGTCAGTGTTTTCTCCTGCTTCCTGAACAATTTTAGCAATGTGGTCAGTGTCTCTCCACGCTGATGTACCTGGGAGACATCTGACCATTACCCCTGGCTGGAGATAGGTATCAACTCCCCGAATCATGGAGTCTCCTATGATCAGAAGGTTTTCAGAATTCTTTTTTGCTTTTTTTGTGTTTTGGTTCCTGTTTTGGGCTAGTTTTGTTGTGCTAGCCCCTGTGTTGTGGTGTCCTGCTCTGCAGTGTCCTCTGCCCCTTTGTTTGATTTCGGAGATAGAGGCAGATACCTGTTTGTAGTTTTTATATGGTTTGAGCAGGTAATATGTTGGAGAGCACAGAGTGATGGGGCACCCAATTTGCCCCTCCTAACCACCTGCCAACCTCCTGGACCAACAACCCTTTGTGGTCGAGGTGCTTCAGTTGGATGTTGGGGAAATGGCAGGTGGTTCCTATAATATATTTCCTCTTGAATATGCAATTTGAGGTGCACAATCTCTACCTATGCTGCCTGGAGCTGAGCCCTTAGATCTCCAATGGCCCAGCATGTAGGACAGTGTCCTAAATTCTGTAAGACTGCCCTTCTGAAAAGTGTCCCGCAGTAGCTGCAGTTAATGATATCCATTCCAGATAAGCTGCTGGGTCAATGATGAAGCATCACAATTTAGTTAACAGTTCCTCCAGCTTATGACTTCACTGGGCCTAAAGAAGGCAGTTAGCACTGGTGCCCCCCAGCATGGACATGGCTTATACCTGGTCTCCTCATCAGGTCTTGACATTAGGGAAATCAAGTTTGATCTGGTCATTCAGCAGGATAATCATATCATGATATTCCTTTATGGGGCCCCCTATTTAAATCCCCTCTTTCCCAGTTCAGATGGTCCAATACTGGCCTTAACATAATCTGGAGCCTTGTATAGTTTTAGCAGTGTTGGACTTATCAGGTATGATTACAGCTTCTGGTCTGTAGATGAGGAATCCATGATAAGATACAATATGGGCCTTGCATCTGCACTTTACACCCTGATGCCATACTGAGTTCCTTGACATCTCGCCACAGCTCTGCATAGTACTGTGAGGAGTTGAGGCAAAGACTAAGGGGTCAGAGTTTGGAGCATTCTTGGCAGAGATCTTGTTCATTGGAGGACAAATTGGTGCTAAAAACTCATTGTAGTAAGTATTGGTGGGCAATCACTCTGAAACAAGAACTGAGTTCCAATTGGAAGGACTTGCCCAGCTTAACTCTTTTTCATGGTAGACAGGTTGCTTAACACACCCATCTGCAGTCTGAAATAGTTTTTCTGCAAAGATAGGCATGAGTTTAACCAGTTCTTTCCCAACAAGGTATATTCTCTATGTTCTGGTATGTTCTCAAATTGTCTGTCTTGGGTCAGTAGTCCCAATCTTAGGATGGGCCCAGGTGATCGGCCATATTAGGAGGTATTTTTTCCCATTTTTGTTAATCAAGTGGTCCAGGTGATCTATGGTTTATTTCAGCCAGGGCATACTTGGCTGCATCTTGGCTGTGAGGAGGCTCTAGGACCAATTCATTTTGAGATCATCAGGTCTTCCCTTCCTGAATGGATTTTCCATGCCCTAAAAAGGCAGTGGCAAGACCCTTCCTCAAGAAACCATCTCTGGACCTTGTTGCTCTGCTGAGCTACAGTCTTATCTTGAACCTTCTCTTTTTGGTTATCCATAATGACTTTTTCAATCTTCAAAACAATCACCCAGATAAAACTGTATCTGGTGACTGGTGACCTGCTTATGATAGCCCATGCCTTCTTCAAATCCAGGATGGATTACTGCAAGGCTGTCTCCTTAGGGTTATCTGGAAGTCTGATGCATCACCCTCAGCTTGTACAGAATACAGCAGTCCATTTATTCTCAGGCACATCTGAAAGGGATCAAATCACCCTGATGCTGTGTAGTCTGCACTGGATGGTTATTCAGTGGTACATCAGCTTCAAAATAAACTTGTTTGTATTGTATCGTATGGACAGTGGTCCTCCCTGTCATTTTGAGATCCCCTTCTCCATCTGTAATCTGACTGTGGTGTGGTATTGTGTGAGGTGACCATCTCATTCCTGCAAAGGGGTTATTAATAAATGTCAGGTCAATAGTTAATAAAAAACTATGATTTTATATGATTTATTTCAGAGAAGGCTAAAGGCTGCCAGGTGCTGTCAGCCATGCACCAATCCACTTGCATCTTGGACCTGGCCCCTTCCATTTGGTTAAGGTAGGCTGGCAGATGCTAGTGCCTATGTTTGCAGTGATTGTGAACTTTCTTCCTTGAAAAAGGATGTCCCCCTAATCCCCTTAAAGGGACCATTCTGAAGCCTCTCCTCAAGACAACAAACTTAGATCCTGGTTTTTATCATGGATACTTTGCTGGATGATAATGCCAGTCCTATTTTATCAGGTCTGGTTCCTCCAGGATACGTTGAGATTCACCACCCTTGTATCGGGAATATGGGGGGGAGGAGTGGTTGTCATCACAGGACCATGAATGAATTGTCAGGTTATCCCTGGAGATGTATAAGTTTGTTCTTACTTGTTTGGAGTCATGGATTGTAGATTTTTGTTAGTTTACTGCCCACCAGGTGTGACTGGTGATTTTCTTGGGGAATTCTCTGAATTGGTGTCATCCCTGGTCTTGCAGTCCCAAAGACATATTATTCTGTGGGATCTCAATGCCTGGTGGGACTCCTTCTTTTCAACATTTGTGGGAGATTTCTTTCATTTAATGGAACTGAGAGACAACAGCCAAAATGTAAGCACAGCCACACTCATTGCTGGCCATATTCTTCATTTAATTTTTACTGCTGTTGTGGGAATCTCTAAAATATCTGATAAGCCATGTGTTTGGTCTGACCATTCTGTTTTGCAGTTGAAGATAATGAGTGAGGCAATTATTACTCCCTCTTCTGCTGAAAGACCCACTGTCATAGATGGAGGAGTATTGAACCTGATACTTTTGGGTTTATGTGGACATTTCAGGGGTATTCGCCACCTCCTCCAAGGGGTGCAGTGCAGCAGCTGAGACTTATAATGTAGCTGTCATTGCTGCAGCTGTCTCATTGGTATCAGTCTGCCTTTGTCAATGTCCTGGAAGTTGCATCTTTCCTTGGAATAATAATGAACTATGGGAACTGAAAAGATGTGGATGGAGCCTTGAGAGGCAGTGGAGGAGATCTGGCCTGCTTTCTGATAACTCTGATAATGAGAAATCAAGACAAGCTTATCAGGAGTCAATGAGTGGTGTGAGGAAACAGTTTTATTCCTCACTCATTGCAGCTGGGGAAAACAAGCCTGCAGCCTTTTTAGACTGGTGGATAAGATTCAAAATGCAGACTGCCTTGGCGCTAGGCTAGAGTCAAGTTCAGCATAGAGATGTGAGCTGTTGTCTGATTTTTTTTTTTGTGGCCAAGATTAAGGAGATAAGGTGATATATCTCCTTTGCTGGTGCTGGTCACCAGGACAGTGCTTGAGAAGTGAAGGTAACTGAATCTTTGGTGCTGTGGATGGAGTTTTGGCCAGCTGATTATGTACAAATCTACCAGATGCCATCAGTGATGCACCAGTCCACTTTCATCTTCCATTTTGTTAAGGTGGGTTGGCATATGCTTGTGCCTGTGATTGTGAACTATCTTCCTTAAAAGCGGGTGTCTTCCCTGGACCCCTTAAAGGGACCATTATGGAGACTATCCTCAAGACGTCAAACTTAGATCAAGACAATCTCACAAACTGCAAGCCTATCTCTAACATTTCTTTAATAGGGAAGATTATTAAGAAAGTGGTGGCAATTCATCTCATGGAACACCTGGAGAAATTTGACCTCTACAAGCCTCTTGAATCTGGTTTCTGTTCTCTTCACAGCATGGAGACTCCCTTGGTCTGTGTCATGAATGATCTGCTCCTGGTAAGGGACTGAGAAAAATTATCCGTTCTGGTTCTCCTTGACCTGCCATCAGGATTTGATACTGTGGATCATGGGAAGTTTATGTCGATAGTCTGGCATAATTTTACACTGGTTCCATCTTCCCTGTAAAATCATCACCAGATTGTGGTGTTAGGAAATTATCGATCTGCCCCTTCTGCAGTCGTATGTGGCATTCCCTCAGGACTCTATACTTTCTCCATTGTTATTCACAGAATATATACTTTCATTCGGAGAAATGACCCAAATGGCTTGAGTTTCCATTGTTATGCAGATAGCACTCAGCTTTACCTTCCATTTAAAACCAGTCAGGGGGATCTGATGTGTACAGTTGAAAAGGCTATAATGGAGAACAAGCAATGGATGAGTGTGAGCTGGCTGAGACTCAGTCCTAGCAAAACTGAGTTGTTTCTGGTGGGCTCAGACCACTTGGTGTCTTCAGTAAAGGAACATCTTTATTCTTCCTACATGTGACAGAGAGATACTAGAGACTAAAGAGGAAGTTCACAATCGGGGAGTCATCATCCACTGACTGATTTACCTGAATGATTGCACTATTGAAAATTGTCCAGCAGCACCTGTTAACAGCAGGCTGGCACAGTGATGACAGTGCTGCATCAACAGTAATGAAGAAGTACTGTGTATGCAAAGTGTAAAATATGGTAGGAACCTTCTATGGGTTCAAGCAAGGGACAGGCTTGGTGAGTGGGTTAAATGCAGCAGTGGGATGTTATGTACCAGCTGTGGGTGCTGAGGATCAGTTATGGGGTGGGCTTGTATAGTGAGGAATGTGGGAAGGCGCCTTTGTCCTTACTTAAAGTAGGAAAATCTGCTTGAAATGGTGCAAAATTGTTAGCACCTCATACTATCTCAGCATGAAATGAGAATCCTCTTTTGTGGTCAGTGCAGTCATATTCATCCATAATCTTGATGAATCACTTTTTCTGAATCAACACTCTGGTTTCACAGAGTTGAGGATTCATCAGGCTAGGCAGTTGGAAACAAGGCAGTTTGGGAATACCAGCACAGGGTGGTATGAATCCAGGCTATTCTGTGTTTATACCTTTGGATGCAGGCCAGCTTTGTGTCCATTCTGGTACAATGTGAAACATGCCAATGATTGCATCATTTAGGCTAACAGGAGGGCAGACATAATGGATCACTGGTATATTATGAAACTAACTCAACCTACTGTATACACCTATGCATACCTTTTAATGCTGCTCATAATAACTAGGGCAAGTTCTTTTTTTATGTTTAAAGTTTAGTGAAGCAAGACAATATAAAATACATAGGTCCTCTCCATCCTGCATGGGCTGCCTGCTGCTCCTCATTGCCCCAGCTCAGACTACAGTTGGCCACGTGCTTCTCTCTGCTCACCTGCCTAGTCACCAGCACCAAGGTCCTCTCCACCCTGAATGGGTTGCCTGCTGCTCCTCGACACCCCAGCATGGACTTTAGCTGGCCACATGCTCCTCTCTGCCCACCCGCCCAGTCACAAGCACCAAGGTCCTCTCCACCCTGAATGGGTTGCCTGCTGCTCCTGGACACCCCAGCATGGACTTTAGCTGGCCACGTGCTCCTCTCTGCCCACTCGCCCAGTCACAAGCACCAAGGTACAGCTATCTTCTGTCATTGAAGCTCAGCTTGAAAGCTATGGAAATCATTGGCTCCCAAAATGTGGAACCAGCTCCTCATTGGAAGCAATTCACTGCTCCACTCTATGGACTCTCTCTTTCCATCAATAGGTGCCGAATTTTAAATGTGCCTATGTGATTAGCTCTCCAGGTGTATTCTACTCTCTAAATTTTAGAGTAATTTTACTGTCTGCTTAATTTGATTTACTGTGTAATTTTGCTAAAAAATCAGGTTAGGGTAGTGGCTGCTAGCTCACGGCACTGTTTCTTTCATGCATTAAGTTTGCTGGAATACTGATTAAGTTCTGGCCCTGTTCCTTGAAGCATTGAAGTTTGTAAATGAAATTGCAGTTTACTTGTGCCCTAGTTCTTTAAAGCCTGTAAGTTTTTCTAGTGAACTGTTACCTAATTCTGCACTAGTTCATTAGAGCAGGAAGCTTCAAAGCATTTACATTTTCTCCTGAGCTGCTTCTTAAATTCTGCCCCAGTTTGTTAAAGCAGGAAGCTTTAAGCCTTTAAGTGTTTTACTGAACCACTGCTTAACTCTGCCCAGTTTGCTCAGGCAGGAATCTCTGACGCCTTTAAGTTTTTTTTTTCTTTTTTACTGAGCTGCTGCTTAATTCTGCCCCAGTTTGGTAAAGCAGGAAGTTTTGAAGCCTCTACGTTTTTACTAAACTCCTCTAAGTTTGTACAGAACTGCTGCTGAATACTGCCTGAGTTCATTTATTCATGAAATGCTGGTTAGTTCAGCCCTAATTCTCTCAGCATTTAAGCTGTTAGGTGATGCACTGCTTAACTCTGCCTGTATTCTGTAGTTATCTGCATTCTCTGATCCCTCTACCTGCTCCTGTACTTGTAGTCAATTATTTAATTGTAACTCTGCATTCTCTGATGCCGGCCCGGTGGTGCTGAGGGTTGAGGCCCTGGATGCCACACCTCACGCCACACCAGTGACCCAGGTTCAGGAATGGACTTGGGTCATTCGGGGTCAGCCATGGGAGGTAAGGGATTGAGTGTCCGGAGGACCGCTCTCCTTCCTCGGGGAAGGGGGTTTATGCTACATGCGTAAGAACAGCAAGATGGGTTTGGCCCATGCCCAGGTTGCTTGTCTGCCTCCACAGAGGTGGAGACAGCTGCTGTACTCATTACATGGGTGTGGTCATGGGGGAAAAAATAGTCTAAAATACCAGGACCCAGCAGGACCCATGATGTCCCAGATGGTGTGGAGGATGTATCCCTCTGGGGGGGTAGTAGCCCCTGCCAGGTCCACAGAGGTGGTGACAAATTATGTCATGATGACTCCGCATTATACAATATGAGTGAGATGATATGCCATTCTTTATTTCAGCATAAAACCACCACCATGAGATATCGCACTCTGCTGACATCACCAGAGTGTGATGACTGGAGTTATCTCCAGTTATCACACCCCTATTGTACAAAACAGATACATGATGTGCATTTATGTAATATGGAAAATATTTTCACTCCTGCACAGTGACCTCTGGATATTCACTTGTGCTTTTCCACTTGTGACTATCCAGTGGTCACTCTAAAGAAGTGAAAATATCTTCCATATGACACTCATGCCCATCATGTATCCCCTTATTCTCTGATCCCTCTGTATATCTAATTAGTTTTACTAACCCTCTAATCTGCTCTGTCTGCTCACTCACTCCTGGGACTACCCCACTAGCTGTAGAACTGCCGGTCCAGACTCAGACTTGGCTCTGTCACTCTACTGCAAAAACTTCTACTCCTTCCTTCTTTGTTCTGCATTGGCACCCCTAGTGCCTAACCCAGGTGCCCCCCACTGTAATTGCTCTTGTGTCTTCCACCTCCCAAACTTCTTGTTCTCACAGTTCTCTCCCCCAAAGCATTGTCCGACTTCGGGCACACCCTCCAATTTAGCCTAGACTGTGTTATAGTTCTTTAGCTCTGACCATTTGCCCTCTCCACATGTTCCAGATCCTCTCTTCCCTGAATGGGTTGCCTGCTGCTCTTCGGCACCCCGGCTTGGACTACAGTTGGCCGCGCACTCCTCTCTGCCCACCTGCCCTATCACCAGCACCAAGGTATGGCTATCTTCTGTTGGTGGAGCTCGACTTGAAAGCTGTGGAAATCATTGGCTCCCAAGACATGGAACCAGCTCCTTATTGGATGTGGTTCACTGCTCAACCCTATGGACTCTCTCTTTCTCTCACTAGGTGCCACATTTTAAATGTGCCTATGTGATTAGCTCTCCAGGTGTATTGTAGTGTCTAAATTTTCTACTGTTCACCCACCCCAGCCCCGACATCTATTAAATACTCTTTCTCCCCACACAGTTCCACCCCTATATACTGCCTTTTTACTTCTGTACTTTCACTGGCTGACCCACACTGTCACACTTAAAGTGACAGTCCCAATCTTTAGTGCACTCTAGAATCCTTCCGCTGTCTTGCTATACACACCAACAAGGGATCCTAATCCCCCACAAAGGCTTACATATTTTTCTCTGGGTGACCTACATTAGTGTCAGCTCCAATTATTTAGTGCACCCAGAGTGTCTACTCTGCTCTCCCACTGAGTATAACTGCATGAGATCCTAACCCCTCCCTAAGGACTACTGAATTCTCTCTGGTTGCCCATATTAGGGACAGTCACAGTTTGTTAGTGCACCATCAGCATAAGTTCTGAATGTAGGTAGGCCCTGCCACAATACATACCCAAAATGTGCTACAAAGTGATTTGGATCTTATCCCCAGGAGGCTTACCTTGCCAACTGCTCCTAGTCTTGGTGCTTACCATGGAACATGCATACCTGACCCTAGCCCCCCCCCCACCTGTCATCAGGACTATCCAAATGATGCAGAAAACCTGCACAGTGGGAGACTGGCTTTGAAGCCTCCCCTTCTACTGACTAAGCACAACATCACACTGGTACCCCTACTGTTACACAGACCCTTATCCCATCTATATGTCTATTCCCCTACCTTCGCACTGCACTCTGCCCCCTGCCCACTAAATGCACTTCACAGGATTTACTAAGGACAAAGGTAAAAACTGCCTTCCCAAAGATATGTAGGAAACTCATTTTAATCCTACTGCTAATCTAGGGAAATGTTCACTCTAACCCTGGTCCCCTCCCAACCCTCACTGAGACCACAGCTTCTACTGGGAAATTAAAGATTGTGACCTTGAACATCGGTAGCCTTTTATTTATTTATTTAGTTTTTGTTGACCGGGTAAGTGCACTAGACAAATTCTTGTCTATTTTCAGGCACGACCTGGGGTGAAGGGGATTCAGATGAATGCCAACTGACCTTGAACCTGATTAATCTGTAGGTGGTATTTTTAGTGAAGGTGGGACATTTGGCCCGGACACCCAGGGAAGTTCCCCTACTATTTGGTAGGGGGCACTATCCCAAAGGTGTTTGCAATGGAAGAGTCCAGTGTGCAGCCTGATGTGGTTGTGGTTGGATGCACAACAATGACCTCTGCTGGTGCTGAAGACACCAATAGAGAGGCCCCCTCAGTGGAAATATTGCAGGAGCCATTTGTGCCTGAAGACTTAAGTTCCTTTGAAATCTTGGAGGATGAAACAGTTCTAGCTTCAATGGAACAGCAAAAGTCATTTCTACAAGCACAGCTTCTATAAACCAAAAAGGACTTGGCTTCTGCCAAAGAAAAATTGCTGGCAGAAAAGAAATGAAAATGATTAATGGTAAACTCACCAGAATAGGGACAAGCATTGCAGAAGGTCTTTCTTCTTGGTGTGACAGAGGAAGTGAGTACTTCGGAAAGAGACCTACAGGAAATAACCAGAGTGGAAGAAGAGCACCTAGTACCGAGAAATGGTTCATGAATGCCGGGGACGGGCTCTTATTCGGGCAGAATAGAAAAGAGACGCTACCAGTACATAGATTAGTGATGACATCATGGAGAAAGTGAGTGTATCGGTAGGTTTTACCTTACCTCATCAACAGCAATAACGGAGACATCCCCGAAAGCGACAGATGCATTGCCGAGTGTCAGCAATGCAGTGTCAGGGATGCCTCCATGTTTTCATAGGGGTCTGTGCCCCCCAACACCACCCGGTCTCTTAGATTCCAACTCCGAGTCGGAGTTGAACTGGGGGGGGGGCATAACACCCTGAGAGGCAATCCCCGGCCTTGCAGAGACCATCACAGCGACATGTGGATTTTGGCCAAATCCTGTCACTGTGATGGTCTTCACCAATGGGGAGTCGCTACAGTGACGGTATACCGTATCAGAAAACATAATGGATAATGCAGCAGAACTCCAGGAAAGTGACACCATTACTCAGATGGGAGGCCATAAAGGTAAACAACAAAACCATTCAGGTACTATTTCTTATTCACCCAGAAGTTCCCAAGAATTATTTTTTGATTCACCAATGGAAAATCCAGGGCATGGAGATGAATTAGAGAAGGGGGGGTGACTCAGAAGGGGAAGGGGTAGAAACTGAGCAACCTAAGCAGAAACAAAGAAGTCATCATAAGCAGAACTTTTCACAAAACCTGTAGAACAGACTAAATGCAAAAATGCAATTAGATTACGATACATGGGAGGAAAGGAGGAGCTCCCAGATAGGTACTATGTGAGAAGAATTCTTTTAAAACAATCCTTGGGGTTTACCCCTGAAGAAGTATATGCACTTATTCATGCTCCAGGTGAGCACATTTTTGATGTCAGCTTTGTAACGATAGACATTTTGGAAAAATTCTGGACCAGGTATACAGCTTTGAAAACAAACCCACTCTGGTCTCATTTTCAGGTTATACCCCTGACTAAACAACCATTTAGGGTTGCAACAGTGCTCTTCAGAAGTAAATATTGCTGATATTTTATATTGGTTGGAAAAAAGGTGTGAAGTGCAGGGCCTCCCTGACCGCATTTTGAATGGAGAAAGATTTTGGAATGGTGGGTGGTGAATTAAAATAAAATTGTTTCATGCTGACAATGAATATACCCATTTGCTGAATTGTTTTTTTCTAGGAAGAGACAAAGGGTTTGTGTTCTACCCTGGATGACCCAGGAAGTGCCACAAGTGTGGGTCCAATCATCACATAAGTATGAACTGTGAAAAAGTGGTATGTTTCCAGTGTGGGGAATTAGATCATTCAGGATACCAATGTAAGAATTCTATTATATTCCATTTTTGTGATGAAGGGGGGCACACATTTGTTGACTCTTATCACTGTCTAATAAATATGAGGCTCTACAACCAACAGTGGAAGAAGTCCCGGATTCAGATACAGCATCACAAACCTCTTCACAGATAGATGCTGTTTATGAAACAGACACTGGTCAGGAAAAGACACATACAGGCACATCTAAGAAGAAGAAAATTGGAGTTAGGCTAGGTTTGTGAAAAGGTTCAAGAAAGATCTCTGCTCCCACTTAATTTACTTATCTGTCTAAAACAACAGGGTATGATTTAAAAATTGCAAGCCTCAACTCTAATAGTATTAGAACCAAAAAAAAGGTTTACTACTTTTGGGAATTTTTCAGGTTGTGATTATGACATTGTGTACTTACAAGATACCAGGCTGTTCACTCTAGAAGAATTTGATATGGCTACTAGCGCATGGGGTTGGGGTCTGTGCTATTGGTCTTGGGGGGGGGCTTTGTATTCTAGGGTAGAGATTTGTTTTTTTGACTCTTCTTTTACAATAATTGATGTTGCAGATATTGCTCCAGGATGGGCTTTGTTCCTGGATGTTGCAATACATAATATAGTTTTCTGACTGATCATATGTGCCGCAATGTAATCTAGAAAGGATATAATTGTTACAGAAAATACAACTTTATTCATTTACTAGAAAGAATATTTTATTTGGAGGTAAATTTAATATTAATAGGGCTCTTACAGATAGAGGGGTGAAAACTTCAAAACTGTACCGTGACACAAATTTTTTAAAAGAGTTGCTACACCTCACTGGGTTACGAGATGCATTTTTACATGCAGACTCTTCAGCCCCCTATACATACTTTCAGGGACAAAGAAAATCAAGACTTGATCACTGGTTTTTCTTCCCAAGTTTACAATTCAGTAATCCAATTTTCAAGTTAGTGGCCACATCAAATCATGGTCTTTTGAGTCTCAAGATTTCAAATTTTGAAGACACATCAAAAGGACCTGGTTATTGGAGGTTGAATATGTCTCTTTTGTAATATCCAGAGGTACAGGAAGGTTTCCAGACAGTATTGGAAGCTAGGAAATATGTTTATTTCTTATATACAGCCTCAGAGGACTGGTGGGAGGACAGTAAATGGGATTTTAAAGATTATTTTAAACACATAGGACAGTTATTGGGAACATTCAAAAGAGATAGAGGTCAGATATTGAGGAAACAGCTCCAATATTTTTTCTCATGTTTAAATAAGGGCAAATTAGTTGACCCAGATAAATTTGCAGAAGTAAAAGAGCAATTATCGCAAATTCAGTATGCAAAAGGTAAGAATTTGGAAAGAGAACAGAGATGTGGAACACAGAGAAAAAAGCTGGTGTGAATCATTTTAATAGCTGTGCAACACAGAGAAAGAAAAAGGAAATTAAAAGTATCATTACACCACAAGGGGAACATAGAAAAACTCAGAAAGGGATCATGGAGGAGGTGAAATCTTATATCTCAGAGATGTTACACTCAGATCCAACTATTACAAATGACAAAATAGAACAGTGGTTAGAACACTGTATTCTTTAAAAAATACCTGTTTTTTTTAACTTTACTTTCTCCCATTGTGGATTTGGACTTTAGGACGGTGTTTAATCAACTCCAATCGGGTAAGGCCCAGGGTATGGGGCCTTACCCGATTGGAAGGGGTAAGGGTAAGGCTCCCTAATGAGGTTTATCAAATAATTAGTGCTACCTTAGATACAGAAATGGTCTATATGTATAACTCTTGCTTTATTTTTATTTATTTAGTTTTTGTTGACCGGGTAAGTGCACTAGACAAATCCTGCCTATTTTCAGGCACGACCAGGGGGAAGGGAATACAGATGAATGCCAACTGACCTTGAACCAGATTAAGCTGTTTGTGGTATTTTTTTAGTGAATGAGGGAAATTTGGCCAGGACACCGGGGAAATTTCCCTACTCTTTTCGAGAAGTGCCATGGGATCTTTAACATCCACCTGAACTACCACCAATCCAGGCAGATGGGACCTTGGTTTAACGTCTCATCTGAAAGACAGCACCTCAGAAGAGCAGCACCCCTCTCATGCTACACTACAGTGTCAGTACTGGGATATTAACCCAAGTGCCAGATGTGGGAACTGAACCCACAGCCCTCTGATCTCCCGGCCTCAGAGGCAAGTGTGCTACCTACTGAGCCACTGACACTGCTCAATGAGCAGTGTATTAGATTAGAACACTGTACTCTTTAAACTCTACTCTTTAGAACACTGCACTGTATTATCACTGAGCCACTGACACTGCTTTATACAAGGTATATTTCCAGATAGTATGAATATTGGTCTGTTAACACTACTTTTTAAATCAGGATACAGGGAGAAATTACAAAACTGGAGACCCATCACATTGCTGAATACAGATTGTAATATTCTTACTATAATACTAAGTAATAGAATTTCATTTACCCTAGATCACATTATACACCCCACACAGTTTCTTTCGGTACTGGGGAGAACTATTACTGATGCCCTTATTCTTATAAGAGAAGTATTGAAATGAGGGAAAAATGGATGAAATTGTGGGTATATGTATAAATTTAGATCAAGCTAAAGTGTTTGATAGTGTTTCTCATTTATATTTATGGAAATGTTTAGATCACTTTGGGTTCCCAAATCCCTTTATTAAGTGGCTTCAAGCTTATTATGAGCAAGCAGTGGTCATTTCATATGTGAACAGATGGATAGGACATCGAGAGGTGGCGACAAAGGAAGTTAGACAAGGTTGTCCACTGAGCCCCATTTTATATATTCTGATGTTAGAACCTTTGGTGGCAAGTATTTATCAAGCAGTAAATATTAGAGGTTTGTCTTTGACATGTGAAGATATGGAAATTAAAACTGTAGTTTACGCTGATGACATGTGTCTTTTGTTGG
Source organism: Neoceratodus forsteri (assembly GCA_016271365.2). Lineage (NCBI taxonomy): Eukaryota > Metazoa > Chordata > Ceratodontiformes > Ceratodontidae > Neoceratodus > Neoceratodus forsteri. The sequence continues at coordinate 775,057,238 of CM057449.1, read as the reverse complement.
CAGATATCCAATCCAGTGAAGCTAAAAAAGCTTTGTCAGTAGCATACATGCAGGGAACAGGTGCACAATTCAATCTCACCAAAAACAAGTTTTTTTTATTGGTACAGATGTGGGGCAGCAAGAGGAGATCATGGATATGCCAATCACACACCAAATGTGTAAGATTTTAGGGATCTATTTTGGAAAGGAAGATATAGCAACTTACAATTGGGACATTTTGACAAAGGAAGCTAGAGGGAAGATAACACAATGGAATAGATGGAAGATGTCCCAAAAAAAAGTGTTTATGGTTAAAACATTTTTGTTTGTGATGTTCCTACATTTAAGTGCTATATACCCATTGCCGAAAGTGTTAGATACTGCTCTCCTTAGTGTATTTTTTCAGGCTGTTTCAGGTAACTGTTTGAACCTGATTAAAAAGGGATTTTATATTTGGACATTAACAATGGGGTATAAATATAGCTAACCCCATTTCCTTTTATTTTTGCATTTTTTTATATTCCAATATCCGTCCCATTTTAAGGAAAAAAAGTATTATTTGGAATTCATGGGTAGAAGACCATGTACTACCATGGATTTACCAATGGCAATAGGATGCAGGGATTGCAACACAAAAATCCATTAAAGGTTTACCAGATTACTCTCAGTCTAGCTTTGGTAAATTAAAGTTATGGGGAATTATCAAAACACAAGTCACAACTATGAATAGAAAGGAAGTGTATGTTTATATTCAAAAAGTGCATTTTCTTGAATATCCAGCCTTTTTAATAAGGTATTACATGAAAAAAACATAGACACAGACAATGCTATCTCAGCTGAGTACTCCTTCATATATGTGGGATATAGTTGGCTCAATGTTCATGGTAAATTAAATGTGAAAGGGAATCTGAAACACAAGGGAATGGAAGACAGAGTGTGTCCTAGGTCAGATTTCTGTGCAAATATTATTGAAACCATGGAACACTTATTCTTTTTTTTGACTTTATCTTTTTATTCAAACGTTTTAGGAATACAAACAGACTTCCTAATACAGATATACTGGTATGAGTGGATATAAGGCATAGTAAGTATATTAAATGACAGACTCTTATAAACAATAAGGTTATATTCTTTTTTAGCTAAATTTGGTCAAGAAAAACTATCAGTTATATTTCTCTCAGCTATAAAGTAATAAACTTCAGTAAGTCGAAACTGTGTTCTGATAAGAGAGTTATGGAGTATAAGCATATTGTGAGTGGAACAAATACATTACTTGCTTGCTGAGTAAGGCTTAGAGAAGTATCACTTAAATTTCTAAAAAAAATAATTATATAAAGACATGAACAGTGGAATACTTATTTTATGAGTGACCATTTATATGTCAGTTTTGGACTTTTTTACTTTCTGTATGGGTACATACACCATTAATAATGATAACAAAAGAGATTTTATTCTTGGGACTTTTGCCTAGAATGTGGCAAAATTATGATCAAGGAGCAATGTTTATTGTGTTAGCTTGTAACAAATTTCACATCTAGCAGACAAGATGTATATGGTCACTACAGAAACAGTATGTTACTCTGGAGCAACTTTTCTGGAAAATCTATGAATCCATGTGGGGTATACAGAAGTTGGATAAACAAAATATGTAATTAACAGGGTATAAAAATAAATGGAAACACATATCATGGTCATGGCTAGACACAGATTGACAAGACATTCTGATCTATTGTTTTTTTTTTAGACTTAATATTATAACGGAGAGTAGGTTATATTGCTAATGTATTTTGAAATTTAATATTTTTGATGTCAGAATGTTATGCGATATGGGTTAGGAGCTTATCCATAAGTAGTAGCTATATACTGTACTGTTTTCTTTCCAGTTTCTGGGATATGTTTTGTGTGATGTAACACCTTTTTGTCCATATTTTCCTTTTAAAATATATATAAAAGTCTACTCCTTTTCCTATGAGAAAGGGGGGTGTTGGGTAGTCTTATCATTTTTCTTATTTTTCCATGTTCACTTAAATAGTAATCCCATAAAGAATATGATGGAATCTCTTTTTTTGTTTTTTTCATTTTAGAAATGATGAAAGGAGGTCGGTCCAGTGGCGCTGAGGGTTTAGACACTGGATGCCACACCTCATACTGCACCAGAAACCCAGATTTGGGAATGGATCCAGGCACTGGCGGTCGGCAGGGGGAGGGGAGGATTGAGCATCTGGAGGGCTGCTCTCCTCTCCTGGGGGGAAGTTGATGCTCCTTACTGCTATAGCAGCTCCCCACAGAGGCTGGCAGTCTCAGCAAGATGTGGAGAATACAGAAGGGGGATATGGAAGCAATGGCAGATATCCTGCAAGCAGGTGCAGGAGTGCACCCGCGTTGCGCTGGACATAACTGCATGTCCACACTCCCGGGGTAATGTAACAAGAAAAATCCCTGCTCCTGGAGATAGATGAAGGAACTTCTGCTCCTGGACCACGTTCCCAACACGGGGGTCTCTCCTCTCTGATTCCCACTCACTCTGCCAACACTCTACATAATAGATAGAGTGCCCTGGGTGGATAGGGTGGCCCCTCCCCAAGGGGTTCAGATTCGGGGGCTATGTCAGTTGGAGTGAGGGAGAAGGGTGAGAGTCTCAGGTGGGAGGTAAAGCACAGAAGATGGAGGATGCTGGAGAGAGTTCCCCAAGAGAGTGGTGCAGAAACAGAATTAAAAAAAAAAGGAATGATGAAAGGAGACAGGTATGAAGCAATACTGTTTTATTTTGAATCTTTCTTCTTTATTTTTTGTAATAAATGGATTACAGTTTTAGTTTGAAAACTATGATTATAATTTTTTTTATTTCTTTGCTTATATATTATCTGATGTGACTTATTATTATTTGTTAATATTTGTGTTGTAGATGTAATTAAAAAATCCTGCTACTGTTTTGTGGGGAAGGGGGTATTGGGTGTTTTCATAATGTTTCTTAATATGTTTATTCATTTCGAAAAATAATCAGATAGGAGTATGACTGAAATGCTGAATTGTTTTTCTCAGTTTTTAATTATGACAGGGGTCAAGTATTAATGAATACTTTTTTTGTCATTTAGTTCTTTTTCTTGTCTAAACATTTGGTAAATTTTTGTTTCAGTTTGAATAGTATGATTGTAATACATTTTTGAGTTATTCCTTTATTTATCTATTATTTGATGTGAATTAACATTGCTTGTGATTATTTGTTTTGAAGTTGTAAATAAAAAATTCCCCTACTCTTCTTAAGAAGTGCCAAGGGATCTTTAACATCCACCCTAACTACAACCATAACAGGCAGATGGGACCTGAGTTTAATGTCTCATCCAAAAGACGGCACCTCAGGAGTGCAGCATCCCTCTCATGCTGCACTGCAGTGTCAGTATTGGGATATTAACCCAAGTGCCTGGTGTGGGGACAGAACCCACAGCCTTCCGATCTCAGGACTCCAGAGGCAAATGTGCTTCCTGCTGAGCCACTGACACTGATTAGCTAAGCTAATGCAGTTTGAGGCTTGGCTGGCACACACCCAGCCAGACATCATAGCACTGACAGAGACCTAGCTCACCCTGTGAACATCTGATTCAGCAATCTCCATCTTCGGATACAACCTCCAGAGATAGGATCATAATGGGAAAAGAGGTGGTAGTTGCATAATATACAATCACAACCACCTGCAATGCCACATAATCCAAATGGCTAATGACAGTAATGACTGTGAATGCCTAGCAATAAAAATCCTGCTAGGTAAGGGTCATAAATCCTGATTATTATGGCAGTCAACATCCCACCAGGGCAGAAGCAAGCAGGGCTAGAAGCCTTTGCTAGTCTCTACACTCAGGCTAACCAGAACAAGGAGTCTATTGTTCTAGGAGACTTTAACTCCAATTGGCTTGCCAGCTCTAGTGCCGCACATAGTGATCTGGTATCTGGTATCTAGCTAACGCAAGTGGTCAAGAGCTCAACTAGGACAAATTACCACATGGGTACAAGCACTCTGATCAACTGGGTGCTAACAACTCACTCCAAAGGGTTAACTGACATCAAAGTTCTTCCAGATACCCTGAGTGATCACTCACCCTTCCAACGTGAGTGGTCAACAAAACAGACCAAACCTACCCCCAAAACTGGTGAGGAATACAGTAATAAAAAAGCTCTATGGCTAAATTCAAGGACCACCTTGCTGGCATATATTGCAGCTTCCTTGACTCATGAACCTCTGTCAACTTAGCACTCCAACTCTTATTCACTCACTTCAATGCCTCAGTGGACAAGTTCTCCTTGTACCATAAGAAGATGATAAAGAGTCATAGCATGGACAGCATCACCCCTCAACTTCTCAGTATGATGCAGCAACAGGATCTCCTTTGGCACCAAGCCAGGGCAACAGGGACAGCTTTAGATGTCCAAAACTACAAAGTGGCATGAAACAGGTGCACTTGGGAAATCCGACAGGCTAAGGCTACCTATGATAAGAACCTACAATCCCAATGCTGGGATGATAGGAAGAAGTTCTGGACCTCATTTAAAAAATCTCCTCAGGACTGATGACAGGACCCTCCCCCTATGCTTCACCACAATGACAAAATCATACTTGATGATGTCTCAGTGGCCAATATCTTTAGTAAGACATTCACAGACTACAGCATGGTCCTTCCTCCTAGACCTGCCACATACCTGGATGGTTTCCCAGTCACATCCTAATCACCTTCCTCTCCTGACACTGGGCTCAGCCCTGCCTTCTACATCAGACAGGTTACCTTAAAGGAAACAAGAAATTACCTGGTATGAGTTCTGGGAAAAACAAGGATGGGAGGTGATAGAATAGATATGAAACTAATTGCCATTGTCCTACCTGAGGTTGTTGTACCTATCACCAAACTGTTTAACCTGTCACTCCACCTATCAGCCTTTCCATCTACTGGAAAAGTGCACTGGTCACCCCCTGTGCTTAAGGGAGGAGACTGGGTATTAGTATCCAACTATCATCCCATCTCAGTTCTGTCCCCACTCTCTAAAACATGGTAGACAATCATAGCTGACCAACTCATGGACCACTTGCATAAATACAACATTTTCTGCCCCAGCAGCATAGCTTCCGCAAGTTGCATAGCACTAACACTGCCCTAATTTTTATTTATTTATTTATTTATTTATTTATTTATTGAAGATCTAGGAATTGCAACCCTTTGAGTCAGAGACTCATTTGCAAAGGCTCCACATCATACATATAAGAGGACAGGTACGGAATAGTACAGAATACTGCTCCAATACAGAAATACAGCAATAATACAGAGATACAGCACTAGGTACAGAGGCAAAGAAGGATAAAACATACATAAGGAAACACCGAAGGTGTGCATAGTAGAGGCCTATATTGGAGACACAAACATAACTGCAGAACAGATATTTTTTAATCATTATTAGCAGAGTTTATCTGCAGTTGCAGTGAGAGTTGAACATAATGTGGCTCCGCAGCTCAGATTTAAAAGGACCTAACCTGGGGATTGATATGATATAATCAGGGACTGAGTTCATCCAGAGTGAGGCCCTGTAGTGAAAGGACCTTTGGCCAGCAGATGTCTATACAAACTGGACATGGAATGTATTAGCATCAGAACATCTGGTGGCGTGGGTCTGCAGACTCTTTTGGAGGAGCTGGATGCAGCCAGGGGGTGCTAAACCCAACTGGATTTTTTGGGCCAGTAAACAGATCTGGGAGAAAAGTCACCCATGAAAGTTTAGCCATACTGACCGTTGACAGAGGTCACAGGTGTGCATGAGCCGATCACAGGCTGTGGCCAGCCTGCAGGCTTTGTTTAGGGTGTGTTTAATGTTGGTCAGTGCAGTATCAGTGGCAGTGCCATAGATGACTATTCCATAGTCTACCAAGGAAAGGATGGAGCTGGAGATGGCTAACCTAAGGGCATCAGATGGGAGACAGGGTCTATGCCTGTAAAGGAGACTGATTCGGATGTTTTTTGCAGAGCATGTTGACGCAATATGCTCAGGAAAGTTAAGCGCAGAGTCAAGGGTAATCCTTAGATATCTGAATTTAGTAACTGGTTCCAGCATGGTACCCATTGAGGTTAGTATAGATATTTTGGACATGCTGAGTTTGTGTTGAGGTTGGCTGAATAGCATAACTTTGGTCTTTTTGGAATTGAGTGCAAGCTTGTGGGAGGTAAACCAAGTTTCTACTTGAGTGAAGGAGCACTGTAAGGATTTTTGGAGCTGGGTAGGGTCATGGTGCAGACCAAAGATCACAGCATCATCCGCATAGAGGAGAAGGTGCCCAGAGGAGGCCATAGGTAAGGATTTCAAGTATAGTGAAAAAAAAGTGGACCCAGGATGGACCCTTGGGGGACACCTGACAGGACGGAGAGGGTAGTTGAGAGGGTGTCATTAATCTTCACTTGTTGGGAACAGCTGTAGAGATAGTTGGTGAACCAGCCAGCTGATTCTTGGGAAACGCCAAAGGAGAGGGGGGAGTTAATGAGCATGTTGTGATTAACTGCATCAAATGCCTTAGAGAGATCAATAAAGACTGACCCAGCTAAGTCTCCTTGGTCTAGGGCATCATGGACAAAGGAGGTGAATTCTAATAAGGCAGTGGTTGTGCTGTGACCTTTCCTGAACCCGTGTTGCTGCTGGCATAGTAGGTGGTGTGAGTCTAAGTAATCAATAAGCTGATCAACCACTATTTTTTCCAGTTCTTTTGAAAGAGGAGGGAGTATGGAAATGGGTCCATAGTTACTAGTTGTGGTACGGTCACCATTTTTATGAATTGGCATAATCACTGCCTTTTTACACAGAGATGGGAACTGCCCTAAGCACAGGGTCATATTGATAATTTTTGTGAGGGGTGTTAGGACAGCATCAAGGGTTAAGGAGAGCAGTTTTGCATCTAGGGAGTCACCGCTTTGCCTAGTCTTACCTAGTGACCTGGCAAGGTATGAGCAGGCAGCAGCAGGGGAGACCGTTTTGAAGTGAAAAGGTGGAGCACTGGGGGGAGGCGGAAATTGTCCAGCATCTATAGTGAAAAAGTCAGGAGACAGAACAGTACTGAGGTCTGAAAAAGAATTATTGAAAGCATCTGCTATTAGGTAGTTGTCTTGGGTGGAGACCTCATCGATAATAAGCAAGGTAGGGGGAGGTGAAGCAGACTTGCCACAGAGTTCTTTTATACTTTCCCCTAGAACCTTTTCCCATTTCCCCAGTTGGCAGTAAGGTTGGCCTTATAATAAGCAGCCTTTGGCTGTCGGATAGCCTAGATGCATGAGTTTTGGGCAGCCCGGTACAATTGTCGGTCAGCAAGGCTACCTGACTGAAGGGCACAGTGCCACAGGTCATCATGGGCCTTCATTTGGTCAAGCAAGGACGGAGTTTCCGAGGGGGAGGATTTCATTTTTATAATCCACTTTACAAAGGGGGCATAAATGTCACAGGTGGATTGGAAGGAACTTATGAAGAAAGACAGGGTGGTATCAACCGACAATTGGTGATCAAGTGGAGACCAATCGAGGTTTCGGAGATAGTTTTGGAAATGTTTCAAAGTCTCTTTCTTGAGCTGGTGATACCTGGCGATCCTGGGGGGGGGGGCTTCCAGCTGTTTGTCCAGAGACAAGTTACAGGGGAGTGATCACTGAGTGAGTCCGAGAGGACCTGGACATCCTGTATGTGCTCGGGATGATTCATGAGTATGAGATCAAGGAGGGAACTTGGGCCCAGGTTTTTGTTTACTCTAGTAGGGGTATGGACCATTTGGGACAGATTTAGGGTGGCAGTTGTGTCCCTGAGGGAGGCAGACTGGGGAGCAAGCCAGTTTATATTGAAATCACCAAGTGCTATGACTTCCGAGTTATTTGGGAGCTGGGCGATAGCGTTTAGGATGGATGTGAAAGCAACCTTTTGGTTACGTGGGGGTATGTATGCTAACATTAGATAAATTAATTTACCTGCACTGCCAACATTAACCCTGATAGTGAGGGACTGTGCTCCCTCTGTGGGGTTCGATGTTGCAATATTTATGCCTTGCAGGTAATTCCGAGGATACAGGGTGCTACCCCCACCCCACTTACCCAGTCTGTCAGATCTAAACAACGTGTAGTCTGGTATGCACAGAGCTGAGCCAGGGGTATGGTGCGGTAGCCAAGTCTCAGTTATGGCTAGAGCGTCACGGTGGTGGAGGCTGACCCTGGCTTGGAGTGGGGCCAGTTTCTTCTGTAGGCTACATATATTAATGGTAGCCAGTTGTAGCCCTTTATGTTGCATTGTTAAGTGAGGGATGTGGTCAGTGGAGCCAGGATTAGGGTGTATGTTGCCAACAAGGAGCAGGAGGATAATGGCTATCTTGGATAGGGTACTTTTTAAGATTGTCATGTGAGAGTGCATCGAAGGGATTGCATGGTGGTATGGTTTGTTGATAATGTGGGAGCATGTGAAGAGCCATATTTTGTGGCCATATAGAAAAGGGGTAACCTTAATAACTGGGAGTAGGTAGCTTGGCATGAGGGGAGGATGGGAGGGACGGACATGGTTATAGACACAGAAGTGTACTTTGGGCTGAGAATCAGAGGAGGTGATTGGTGAGTAGGAATGGGGATTGTGAGATGTTGAGTATGGGAAGGGCAGGAGGGTGGGGCACTGAGGAGAAGGGACATCAAGAGAAGAGTAAGCAATAGTGTCATGTTGTGAGTGAAAGAGCGAGATACAGCAGTGTTACTTGTTATTTGTGGAAGTAATTAGTATCAAGTTAAACGCTGTTATTGTTTAGAGGTTTGGTAAACAATAATATTTTCCTTCTGTTTCTTGGGGGAGTGAAAGCTTGTGGGTATCAGCAGGAATTTTTGAGAGGTAAGAGTCACACCAAGGCAATGCTTTGTGAAGTAGGAGGTGAGAGAAATCCCAGCTGAGAGACAATAGCAGCCTCTAGTGGCAGGTCCTGATAACCTGCCAATGGAAAAGTTGCCTGATTGGTTAAAACAAGTCACCAGCCACCTCTCCTCCCCTATAAAGCAACAAGTCAACCAAGGGTGGTGGTGGGGGCAGTGGGGAGCTGACGCATAGCATCAGCGGGGCTCCAATTGCGAGTTTGGAGTGCTCAGGTCTGCGTTCCTATCGAGCTGCTGTTCCCTCGGTTTAAGTGCACATTACCTGGCTGAATAAATGCCGTGGGGGTCCCTGCATAGCTGTCCATGTCCTACCTTCATGACCAGCACCCACGAGGGGAACCTTGTGGTTCTGTTGGAGAAAGAGGAGAGCACAGTTAATATCAGGTGAGCTTATGGGCAAAAAGGGGGAGGGGGGAGCTTCTGACCGAATTACAGGGGGTAGGGCTACTATTGTATGCTCAAGCTTGTCAGCAGCTGCCTATTAGTAATTCAAAATGGGACAGGCTAACAACTTTCCTAGCAGTTTCAAACTACGCAGTGAAAATGCAAATGTAAAACAGCAAACAGCCTGGCTACTCAACAGGGTCAGAAAAGCTAATTAAAACAAGGTGCTGTTACTATGTTGCAATTCATTTAAACTAAATGACTAAAGCACAGTGTTGCGAATTAATTTAAACAGATTGACTAAAGCACATATTATTAAATTAAGTACAGACAGACTGACTTTTTAAAGTAATTTGTTGCTAACAAGTACAGGCTCAGTGACTATACAGCGAGTAGGACAGAAACAACTGTTTGAGCAGGGAAGTGGCACCACAAATTTTACTCTTAAGGCATAGCAGGATTCTTGTAAATCATGCCACTTAGATGTTATGATCTATGCTAAAAAAACAATCTCCACATGTGTGGGGACAGAAATTAAGGAACTTGGTTAAAATGCAGTCATGTATGGGATTCTATGAGTCCAATTGAGAGTTTGGAGTGCTCGGGTCTGCGTTCCTATTGAGCTGCTGTTCCCTCGGTTTAAGCACACATTACCTGGCCGAATATGCTGTGGGGGGTCCCTGCAAAGCTCAGGGGAGGGTGTCCGTGTCCTTCTCTCACGACCAGCACCCACGAGGGGAGCCTTGTGGTTCTGGCCAAATAAATGCTGTGGGGGGTCCCTGCAAAGCTCAGGTTAGGATGCCCTTGTCCTACCCTCATGACCAGCACCCATGAAGGGAGCCTTGTGGTTCTGGCTGAATAAATGCCACGGGGGGTCCCTGCAAAGCTCGGGGGAAGGTGTCTATGTCCTACGCTCATGACCAGCACCCACAAGGGGAGCCTTGCAGTTCTGTTAATTGACTTCATGGACTATGTGCTGGAGGCACTTGACCAGGGCCATCTGATTGGGGCAATCTTTATAGATCTAACTAATGCTTTTGACCTTGTGGATCACCAGCTGATGCTCCACATGTTAAGCTGCCCAGGACTATCCCCTGACATGGTCAGTTGGTTCTCCAGCTATCGGACAGGGTGCTCCCAGCAAGTGAAAATCAATGGAGCCATCGCTGGTTCTAACAAAATCACAGTAGGGGTTCCTCTGTTGACTATACTGTACCCACTCCTGTTCTGCCTCTTTGTGAACAACCTACCTGAGAGGTGCCCCACGTCTAAGATCCTGCTCTATGCAGATAACATGGTGGTATTCACACATGACTTCTGCCAAGAAGCACTCATGAGAACCTGCAACACAACTTCAACCTACTGCAGGACTGGTTTAAAGATAGCCTGTTAATGCTGAACAACACAAAAAACAAGACAATGCTCCTTGCCATATGCCAAAAGAGGAGAGTCACCATACCCTTTACAATTGCCTGCAACTCTCAATCCAGCCTTGAGCACGTGTCTTCATTCCACTACCTAGAGATCACTATCAATAAGTCGCTTTCCTTTGATGAATGTATAAGAAATATTACCACCGTTGCCAATAGGAAGTTAGTGGCCCTCTATAGGCTTCGGTTCAGTCTCACACCTGAGGCCAGGGTCCAGGTGGTAAGAAGTACAACCCTTCCTATCCTGGACTACGGTAACTTAGTGTATGGTGCTGCCTCTGATATCAGCCTGCACAGAGTTCATTCTACACTCAATAAAGCTTGTCACTCTGTTTAAGGTGCAGATCGTCTTACACATACGTGCAACCTGTAGATTGGAACAAAATGGCTTCCTCTCATGGAACAAATCAAGCTCCACTCCTGCCTTCTAGGAAAGAAGGCACTTCTAGGACTTGCACCTCCTTCTATTCAAGCTTTATTCTATCTTGCCGCAACAAAGCATGCCATGAGAAGTGCTATAAAACACCCCCTAACTGTGCTTTTCAGATGGACTGCCATGGGGAGACAAGCCTTCGCAGTATAGGCCCCCACCTGGCTAAACAAGCTCCTCCATGCCATTACAAGTCTTACTCACCTTGGACAATTCAAATCCAAAATTTAGAAGTCCATTTCTGCCCTTGAACATTGCTACTGCCACACTCACCCCTCCCATAATTAGCCTTCCTTGCACCCTCTGGTATACTAGCACTATCTAGTAGGTCCATGAAAGCTCCCACTACTCCCCACTCTCCCTCCACCTTTCTTCTTATCTACCTTGCTACACATGTCCCCCACCTACTTACCCCTTGACTCCCATACACCCCTCCACCTCCACTACTGTTTCTGCTTATCTTTCCTGACCCTCTACTATTACTCACTTCTGATTCTCCTCTTCATCCTCTTAGCTGGTAACATACATTCCCTTAATGGTGGTACTGCCCCTCTTAGCTGGCAGCATAATTTCCCCTAACAACAGCAATGAATGGTCCTTCAATTGTCCCCTCTAGGAACTGTCAATGCTATATAACTGATATATGGGAGTGCCCATAGTTTGTGCAGAGTTTGATCTTCACACTTTATTACCTATGCTGGCATAGGACTATTTCCCCATGTTTTCTGCTCCTAAGCAATGGATTATGCCATGTTTCTGTCAGTTCTTAACCTCTTATTTTTAATATGCAGCATGTAATTTGAATTACGTCTTCTAATTGATGTGCTACTGATAATGCCTATTAGCTGCTACTGTTTTCCCCTTTTTTCTTGTATCATGTTTGTTCCCCCACCCCATGTTTGATGAGGATCCTTTGTAAATGAGCTTTTAGCTCAAAAATTGTAATTCCAATAAATTACATAAATAAATAAATAAATAAATAAATATAACAAGAACATATCTCAGGACATGTTTCAGGTCATGTCAAAGCTATGACTTGCAGTATACAATTGCGAGGTATAATGGTAAATAGCAAAAAAAAACTGTTGTAATCCCTTCCTAAGTACTTAAACCAAATGCTAAGAAAGGATAAACAATGATAACATGATTGGGAGGCTCTGTCTCTCCTCAGAGAAAGTGATTTTTAAAGGATTTACCTTATCATCTGATACCTGTGGTCTCGCTGAACATTACTGGCAAAGTATAGTGGCAGCATGTATTTTTGTAACAGTGCAGGAGTGCAAAATTCCAGTAATAACACTTCCAAGCAAACTCTAACTAGGGGCCATTCTTTTTTTTGTTGAAGATTAATGTGGGGAGAAAGAAGCAGGCTGCCTCTATTCCTGGTTAAACAGCAGCAATCATAGTTGTTCCTCATATTCTTTCCTGCTGTGTGAAATCTTCAAAAAAGACATTCATAGAGGTGCCACATTTACAATGAATGCTGTTCAAGTTTAAAAGAATCAGTTAACCAAATATCAAAATTTAAGACTCCTAGGAATGCAAATGCATCAACCTATTCTACTTTTGTCAAGCATAAGATTAAGATGACTGACAGGAATATCTTTCTTCTGCTTTCAAAAACACCTTTCGTAAGATGAGTCTAGTTTGGTGAGATAGAGGCAAGCATTAACAATGATTTCCTGCTGTTTGGTAGAGTTACCATAAGTGCTTCATTTTTCAGCTCTCCTCTTTGCATTTGCAAAGGAAAAGACTGTGGTAGGATAGTTGCATTTCATGTTTGCCCAAGGGTCCTGAAAAGACAGTGCAGTTCTTTCTGTTTTATGAAGATAAATCACTGTCTCTTAAGTGAAGCAAATGCCAGCTAAATTGGTGTTGAAATTCTTTCTGTTGTTTTTTAGTAATGGACCTTCATTAATCATTCCTGTCAAGTAGCTCCAGGAAATATAAACTGATAACCGGAAATTTGAAGATGCCAGAATAATAATAGTTACTTCAAGAGTGAGTCAATTTATTTTACACTCTGTACATTTTAATGCTGATGTATTCCTGTTTACCATTACTGAATATGAATTGAAATAACGTCACTTTGTATTGGGAAGACCTCTTCAATAGCCTTAATCAGTTTAGTGAGAGAGGATGTCACGTCTATTTTATTAAACTCTAAACATAATGACAGAACACGGTTTCAAGGACTACTGTTTTGCTAGGCTACTGAGCCCTGTGGAACATAAGGTGTCACAGAAGAGAAATGTCAACTTATCTTAAAGCCTAAAGTTCCACAAAAAGTGTTTTGATTAGCAAAACACCAAGGATAATAAGGATGGCATTGTTACAAATTTGCATCCCACCACCCCCACATACACACTCTATTACATCTCTTACATCTATTACTATATGTCTATCAGTATATAACAGGCCTTTAATAAGGTTAATGCTTTGGCTACAAAAATGATAGATTATTATAATAATAATCACAATAACATGGACAATGTACTGTGGCTCCTAAGAACAGCCTTGAGAGCGCCCCGTGAAAATGAGTGCTATGGGCAGTGCTCATTCTGCCATTAGACTGGCATTCAGGCTTTCATGATGAGAATAGTAGAACTCTCCTTTTTCATCACTAATGGTCTTTATTTGCATGTCTTATCTGATGCAATATTTATTGACAATACCATTAAATCAATTTACATTTCATACATGCCCTTTTCAGAGACAAAAAGGATTCTGGACCCTTAACCAGTTAATTTAAGCAGTAATGACCAGTCGGTCATATCCTGGCAATCAACACCTGGCTAGGACATTTTAGGGCCTGATTCACAAAACTTTGCCCCAGCACAAACCTGATTTGTTCAGTGCAACCTGGGTTTTGCGCCAAAGTGGTATTAACAAAAGCCTGGTTGGCACGCTCAAACTGGGTTTGTGCCAGTGTAAAATGTGGCAGTGGCTGCAATGCAAATGTGGAGGAGGGGACATGAATATCAGTGCAGTCCAATTCACACAGCATTTGCACCATTCAAGGACCTCTTGTGTGGCTACCTTGCATGGGGAAAATATCGCCTACCAAGACTTTACTTTAAATCTGAACAACCCTAATGGTTGATGATGGTGCCCCCCCTCCTATCTACAGTACAGACTCAGTGACAGCTCAGTCAGTGGCCAACCATGGTGGAGACAGGAAGGCTGTGCAGAATGCCAGCAGGGGGTTGGGATGAGGGTGGAGTGGGGTGGTGGAGTCACTACCAGCCAGGATGGGGGGTCCACTAGGCCGCCAGGGAAATGTTTCAGTGGACTGCACAAGGGACCGTGATGGGAGCATTACACTTGTCTCAAGGGACACTTTTAGATGTTGGGTGAGGGATCAGGTGGAGGGAGAAACCACTTGCCACCAGGGAACACATTTTTAAATATCAGGCAAGGGATTGGGTGGGGGGAGGGACCACTTACTGCCAAAGTCTATTCTTTTTTTATTAGATCAGCAATCACAGGAGAGGGAACCACTAGCCACCAGGAATACATCTTTTTTTTACAATTAGCCTGGCAATTGGCGATCACAGAGAGTGACTACTGACCCCAGAGAGTATTCATTTCTTTTTCTCTGGCCAGCAATTGGCAGGGGAAGGGACCACTAGCCACAGGGGATAGATCTTTTTTTTATATATTCGGGCCAGTGATCGGTGGGGGGCCCCTGATGCATTGAGGACCAGTAACAAAAGTCTGAGTGTTAATTCCCTTAGAAATGACCACCTGTGAGGTTGCGGTTATAAGTCTAATCCCTTCTTAAAGTGAATTTTTGGTTGTTACTTACGTGTTTTTCACATTCAGGTAGAAAGGGAATTGCTGCCTAAAGGAGGAGCATTGAAGAGTGATGCTGTGATGTTTGTGGCAACATGTTAAGTACTAGTATGAAACACTTGTCAGTTCTGAAATTTTATCTTTGTTTTTACATTGTGGTCTCTGAGCAAAACTGCTAATCTCAGTCTGCTGTTTGAACACGAAGTACAGTGCTATTTCCATTAAACTGGCATGCCAATGAGTTGTTTTGCATTGTTTATTAAAAGCTGGCCATGCATTTGCAACTCACATTGGTCCCAATATTCAAAGGTTTGTGCAGTGCACAAAGTTATTGTGCAATGCTAAGAAGTGTAAGGTATTGCACCTGGGAAACAAAAACCCAGGGGAAGAGTACACAATGGGGGGTGAGATACTAACAACAACAAAAATGGAAAGGGACCTGGGGGTAGTCATATCAGATGACTTAAAGGTGGGCAAGCAATGTGAGAGGGTAGTAAGGAGGGCTGGGGAGATTCTGGGATGCATAGGGAGAAGCATCACCAGTAGAAAACAGGAAGTTGTTATCCCTCTGTACAGACAGCTGGTGAGACCCCATCTGGTGTACTGCTTGCAGTTCTGGAGACCCAGTCTCTGCAAGGACATAGACAGGATGGAAGCTGTCCAGAGGAGGGCAACTAAAATGGTGCAGGGTCTGCACTGGAAGACATATGAAGAGAGACTAAAGGAGCTTAATATGTATAGCCTCGAGGAAAGGAGGGAGAGGGGACATGATAGAAACTTTCAAGTACCTCGAGGGAATCAACAAAGTCCAAGAGGGTAGCATCTTTCAAAAAAAGAGGTGTGCAAGAACAAGGGGGCACAATTTGAAGATAGAGGGGGGGCAGCTCAGAGGTAATGTAAGGAAGTATTTTTTCACAGAGAGGGATGTGAATGCATGGAACGGCCTTCCGGAGGAGGTTGTGGAGTCAAAAACAGTGGTTGAATTCAAGCATGCATGGGACAGTCATAAGGCAATTCAAGGGGGTGAAGGTAGAATGAAGTAGGCTGTTGGTTAACTAGGATCTGCAGCTTATCCATTAGGTAGGGAAATGGGCAGACTGGGTGGGCCAAGCAGTCCTTATCGGCTGTCAAATTCTATGTTTCTATGTGCATGGTTAGCCAGAGGATTGTACCTGAGCATAAAATTGAAATGTGGAAGGAGCATGTGCTAAGTAGGTTAGTTCAAGCAGGGACAGATAATGTAGTCAGTCTAAAAAGGGAGAGGCAGGGACATGAATACAGGCATAGTGTGTTATTCAGTGTGTTAGCACTGTGCTAAAGAACTAATACCGGTCACTTTGTACAGGGCAGTTACTGCCTATAAAAAGGCTGACTTACTCCACACACACTCTAGAGGCAAGCACAGACACTGCAGCCAGCAACAAAGATGGCGGTCCTGAAAGCACAGCTGCTCTATATGCTGCAACAGGCCCTGTAGGAAGAAAATAGGGAAAATGCATACCCTGGGCCCATCCATAGGCCATGGAGGCGCTATGCTGCACACAGACAGTACTGGCCATGAGTCACCTTTGTGGGCCTCTCAGACAACCAGCTCGTTGGCTGCTACCTGTTCAACAGGCCAGTACTGGATCAGCAGGGCCATGCTCAGGCAGCTTTGGGAGCTCCTTCATGACCAGCTGTGCAGTGACACTCAGCATAGCCACACCACGTCATCTGAGCTCAAGGTGATGCCTGACATGTGCTTTCTAGCCACGAGGTCATTCCCAACCCCAGTGGGGGATACTACCGGGGTCTTGCAGTCCTCCGCCTTATGCCTGCTGGCTCAATTTCTTGACACACTTATGGCACATGCTGGCAAGTTCATTATATTCCCTAACATACCAGCAGAGAGTACAGCAACAATGTAGCAGTTCCATTGGGTTGCGCACCTACCAGCTGTACTCTGTGCCATGACTGTACTCTGTGCCATTGACTGCACCGTGTTGCCATCAGAGCACCCACTTGTGATGGGGTGGATGCCTGAGTAAATAGGAAAGGTTACCAGTTCATCAATTGCCAGGTGGTGTGCGATGCAACAGGGCACATCACCAATGTCCTTGAGCAGTACCCTGGCAGCACCCATGATACCTTCAAATGGCATAATTCCATCCTATGCCAAAGACTTGAAGGTGGAGATATACCAACTGAAACTGTGTTAGTGAGAACACACATCAGGCCCCACACCCCCCCCATATTGGATGCAAAGTTGTAGCAGAGCACATGTAAGCCACAATCTGGGGAGGGGAGGGTGGACTGGTGCACAACTTGGGCTACAGCCTGAGCCCTGTCATTGTACCATGGGTACCTTGACTCTCAACAGATGCTAACATGTGTATTTCCTTACAGGGGACAGTGCCTATCATATGTGCCCTGCCGCTTCACACCTGTCCTCCATTCCTCACGTGTGGCAGAGGACAGATACAATGCGGCACACATCACCACATCAATTAGATGCCAAAGTGAAGCTATCAATCTATTTACAGAACTGTTTTTTTTTTAAATTAACTTTAATTTATTGAAATTTCCAGAACAAACATGGTAGGGAAAGGAATAACAATTCATGATGCAATAACAATAATTAATAAGAAAGGGGATAAGAATGAGAATCATGTTACAAGGTTCCAAAACAGATTACACATGCAAAAAAAAATAATAAAATACAATAAACACAATGAAAAACAATAAAAGCAATGAAAATTCCCACCCCACACCTCCACACCCCACCCCATCTCGTGTGACCACAATATCCACTAGAGTAACAATGTCTCAGGACAAACAAGTAGGAGGACAAACTACCTCAACATAAAGAGCAAAACAAGTACCCAGTTATTGTATTTAACATAATCTGAAAGAGGGAGTGAGAGTTAATTAGGGCTTTCGCATAACATAAGAGAACAATGGAAACCAACAAGCCTGGAACTTGTGCCACACATGATTCAACACAGCAATTGCACACTCTGCATAATAAGCACATATAAATTCTCAGAGCCATTCCATGTATGAGGGCATTCAATTCCCTTACCATTATCTCATAATTATTAATTTAGTAACTAAGGCAATCAGAGCCGTATATGATTTTTTTAAACTAATGGAATAGAGGTATAATCCCCAAGGAGACAAATCTCCGTGGTAAAGAAAGGAGAGTGCCTGAAAATAGGTAAGAACACTTTTTGTATCGAGGTCCAGAAAGATTTTACCCTGGGGCAAGTCCACAGAATGTGAAGTAAAGTACCATCTCCTTTACCATAAAATTCACATATAGGGGATGCTAACTTGCCCATCCTAAATAGATTCAAGGCGGAGTAATAGAGATCATGCAGAATATTAAACTGTAATAGTCTGAGGTGATCTTGCTTGATAAGATAATACACATCAGATCATATCCTAGACCAGTAAGAGTCTGGCCAATCCATATTAAGGGACTATCTCCAGTAAAAAGCAGTTGGTGAAAGTGAGTTCCAGGCTTGCTGGTTAATCTCTTGTTTTTTTTTTTTTACTTTCTGTTTTCTTTGCCTTCCTTTTCACCTCGCCAGATGCCGGGACATCCTTCCACCTGCCCAAGCCCTCCAACCCCCCCATGATGTCTCAGATAATCCAGCCCAACACCAGCCATGCTCAACAACCTTCTGGGTACCCCGACTGTAACCCACAGCTTATATCCCCCATGGGTGGGAGCCCCCAGTCCCTCTCAAACTGGGAGGTGTATACTTCACTTGACAGTCGGGGCCCATGAGGTGGAGCCGGTGAGGTGTGGGAGGAGTCAAGGGGACCGCCATGGTGAAGGGGGTAGGTCAGCTTCATCTGCCCAGAGATGCTGGGTTTTTTTTATTCCCTTTTCCTCCCCTCACCCCAGGGCATGGTTCTGAGAGGCGGCCTTGGCTAGATGCCTATCAGGGTCATCAGAAGGGGGGATGATCCCTGCCCAACCTTCAGTGCTCCTCTGCCAGTCTCACACTCAGCATCTGATGCCTCTGAGTCAACTGACAGATGAATGGGTATGTGCCAACACAAGGCCACCCCAAAGGGACTACTTGCTCCTTCCAACATGACAACCCCCCAGGTCACCAGGGGGTGATAATGCAGAAGAAGGAGGTGCCCTCCCTCCCTGAGGTGGAAGGCATCTAATGGATGCCTGAACCTCACCTCACCAGCCGGCACCAGACGTTCCAGGCTCATGGTGTGTAACCTCATCGTCTGGAAGGTGAGCGGTAACTCTACCCTGTGTTATCCAGCTGGCCACTGGTCAATATCATAATAAAGATAGGATACAGATTTGTCTTGAAAATAGTGGTAAACCAGTTTTTGAAAAAGGGTCCTACTGTGTTCGACCATGGAGGTGGACCTAAATATGTCTTTAAGCAATGATGTACTTGTGCATATTGGAAAAATTACTTGAAAGATAATGAGAATTTGGACTGGCACTTGGGGAAAGTGAGGATGTTATCCCCTTTATAGAGATCAGCAATTGCGTCAACCTCAAGGCCTCTCTACCATCCTGCTGAAAATAGGATACCTGAAATACGAAAATTAGAATTGTTAAAAACAGGCTGGCTAAGGTCTAGCAAATGTAAATATTTCAAAAGCATCAATAGGGGTGGTACTGAGTTCCTTGGGTAGACTGAAAAGAGGGACATATACCAATGGCAACAGAGAAATTGATGTTTACTTACTGGAGTGTGTTCAATAGACAGTCAACTAGGGATGGATGAGTCATTGAATTCTGGATTACCCCGTTGAAAATATTTGGACCCACGTATGGATAGGTAGTAACTGTAGAAGTCTGGTAACTGAAGATCCCCCAGCTGATGTGGCCTGCAAAATTTATCTAAAGCTCTATGTGGGAGCTTATTCAGCCAGAGAAAGGCTGTACAATGATGGTAAAATTTTACGAACCAGTATTTAGGGAGAAAGGTATTAAGCATATTGAGGGGGTATAAAAGGCATGGCAAGATGTTCATTTTAAGAACATTGGCCCGACCCCACAATGATAAGGGAAGATGACTCCATCTATTAAGGCCCACTTCTATTTGTTTACGGACATGATCCAAATTTAAGGGTTTCAGCAAACTTATGTCTCAGGTTAGCTTGATACAACAAAGCCGTTGGTTCCCATTGCAGCACAAACTTCTAAATTTCCTCCTTAGACTAGAGGAACAAAAGGGGATAGACCACAGTTTTTGTCCAGATTTAATTTGTCACCAGAAAATAGGCTGAACTGGAAATGATATGAAGCTCAGCAGGTAGTGAAGTTCACCAATGTGAAAGATGGAGCAGGATGTCACCTGCAAATATTGACAACTTAAATTCTTGGTGGATTATTTTGATTTATTGAACAACTTCTGCTAAATTTATTTTACATGTCAGGGGCTTAATATAGAAGTTGAATAAATATGGCGACAGGGGGCACCCCTGAAGTGTCCCTCTGGTCAAGGAGAACATATCTGAAAGCTTTATTGTGGATGCCAGCACCCTGATGTGCATGCCCTCCACAAAAATAGCTGAAAGTTTTCATACTAACACTGCCACTAACACGAAAACATTTGGCTGTTCTCATGAAGGGGCACGCACATCAGGGTGCTGGAGTTCAAAATAAAGTTTTTTTGAACTTTTATCCTGCTTGCATTGTGGCATTTCTTATAAGAGCCCAACAGTGATGGTGAAGCCATGCTGCCGTCAGTTCTGAGTTTTGTATATGACAAAATCACACTTTGGGACCGCACTCGTGGCAGAAGCGCATTCCCGATCTGGATGTGCTTCCGTTACGTGGATGAATTACTGTCGGGCCAAGCGACCAGGTACTGCTACAAAAATTGGAAAAAATGGTAAAAGGCTTAATATATATATATATATATATATATATATATATATATACACACACACATATATATATATATATATATATATATATATACACATATACACACACACACACACACACATACTGTATATATATATATACAGTATATATATGTATATATATATCAACATTCTGCAGTAAATGTCTGATAGGTGTGTGCCAAGAGGCACACTGCTCACATTTGCCAAAAAATGAAGGGGCAAAGCTGACAGTTCCCCTTTTAAATCTTCAAATGCTGTTGTACTGTATATGGCCGAGATTCCCCCTTTTCTATGCCTAGCTGTTTAGTCATGCATTATGGAAGACTATTGTGTTTCTCTTATCTTTACAACATTAACAAATATACCTTTAAAATAACAATTTAAGATTTAATTTGCTTTTACCCAGACTGTAATTTTGTTGACCTTTCTGCATATTCAAATTATTATATGTTATATTCTAATTGATAATGGACTTGAGAGTGTGCATATTTGAGAGTGGTCCTTAGAGACAATTTGAGATATAAACAGAACCTTTTGCTGATTCTGTGATGTCTCGTATTGAGATATTACATGTATTTTCAAACTTTTAATATAATTATACAAGTTGGTGCTATTTATGAACCTTGTATTTTAAGGCCTGGATATTCAGAGCAGTTGCACATGGCACAACTGAGTTGCACCAGCGCAAGTGTGGAATTGTGCTGAGGAGCCATATTCAGTGGAAGCCATTGTGCAGCACAAAATCCATTGTGCCAATGCGCAACTATAATGTATGCAGCGCAAGTGCAGTGGGCGTTCTCATGAATATCCAGTGCAATGGCCTATTGAACCGAAAAACCATGACACAAGTGTGGAGCAAATCGAAGTTGGACCGACCTGACCTGTTACTATAAAAACAGGGTGCAGACACACAGACAGCAGTTGCGCCAAGAAGGAGAGGAGAGAGAGAGAGAGAGAGAGACAGACAGACACAAGACCAGACACAAAGGGAGAGGCACAGAGAGGTGGTGTGGGAGAAGGAGAGAGGGGTAGATAGAGAGAGAGACAGAGAGACAGAGACACACACATACACACAATATCAGTGTACCAGGGTGGCACACAGCCAGTAGCCAACTGTCCAGGGGGACAGTGGACAGCAGGAGAGATGGAGAGTGTGCCCTTCCTGATGGAGGTGGTAATGAGTGTTGCGAGGAGGCAGGAGGAACAGCTACATGGCAGATGAAGGGCCCATTGGCAGTATGCCCAACACAAGTGGTACCGTACCCACGTCACCTTTGAGAACTATAGTGACACCGAGATCATGGGCCAGTACCACCTGAACAGGGCCATTCTGAGGCAGCTCTGTGAGCTGTGCAGTGAGGAGATGCAGGCACCCACCAGACGGAGCAACACCATGTCTGGGGAGATGAAGGTGACTGCTGTCATGTGCCTGCTTGCCACAGGCACCTTCCAATGACCAACAGGGAACACTATGGACATCACTCAGTCAGCAACGTCCCGTCTCCTCACACAGTTCCTCAATGCTCTGCTGCCACGTGCTTCGTAATTCATCCATTTCCCCAGCACACAGGCAGAGTGTACAGCAACTATGCAGGACTTCCACAGGGTGGCATGCATGCCTGGTATTATTGGGGCTATTGACTACACCCACATGGGCATCCACATGCCACCTGGCCCTGAAGGACTGGTGTATATCAACAGGAAGGGGAGCCTGAGCATCAACTGCCAGGTGGTGTGCGATGCAACAGGGTGCATCACTAATGTCTGTGCCACACACCCTGTAAGTGCACATGACGCGTTCATCTGGTATAGCTCTGTGCTGTACTACAGATTTGAATGTGGGGCCATCCTCACAGGCTACCTAGTGGATGAGTATGAAATCGGCAATGTGTGATGGGCAGAACAGACATAGGGATGGGAGGTGGGCAGGGTGTGCATGATGGTGGGGGCACTAGGGACAGGCAAGGGGTGCAGCACAGCATCGCAGAGGGCTAACCATGTCATTCTCCAAACAGATGACAGTGAATACACACTGAGGCCCTGGCTGCTCACCCCCTACCAGTACCAGGCACCCCCAGCAGAGGAACGGTACAATGAGACACATGCCAGCACACGCAACATCATTGAGCACGTCTTTGGCATGCTGAAGGCATGTTTCCATTGCCTAGACAGGTCAGGCAGTACCCTACAGTACAGCCCCTTGAAAGTCTGTGGCTTATTCCTGGCCTGCATACTACTTAATATGGCCTTTGATTGTGGGATAGCTGTCGAGGCTGATGAAGGCAACAGTAGTGGGGATGATGGAGACAATAGGCAGAAGGGTGGTGGACAGCCACCCCCTGGGTGGAGGGACCTCTGACTGCTGCAGCAGATACAATGCCACCATGACACTGTCGCACAGGAACACAATGGTGAACACAGGTAGGTGGTGCGGTACACATGCATGGGCCACACAGACAGGTACAGCACACATGCAGGGATGTGCATGTCGAGGGGCATGCACACACAGAGGAGTGATACAGGGGTAGGGGAGTCAGTGGCACACAACCTCACATAGCACACACACACACACACACACACACACACACATTCTCACCCACCCAGGCATTGGAATGTGGTGTGAATCAGATGTATTGCACCAGGGAACAGCCACAACCGGTGCTAGACTGCCCTCATCACACCCATGCCACACAGTCCAGCGGATGGGCATACACACACACAAGTAGCTTGCAGCATGACACACAGGTGCACCACCAGTGGTAAGGCACACACATGCACACACACACACACCACCCATGTGTGCACAGGGCAGCAGATGCAGACCGGAGTCAGGGCAGCCCACAGATCAGGGCTGCTGCATGGTACCATGACCACCATGGCCATGGAGGCGGCCGCTCTGGGGCCGATCTGCAGCCACAGGCTGCCCATCAGCTGGGGGGTGCAACAGCCCCTCAGGGGTGGAAGCATGGGACCATGACCGTGTCCTTGCAGGGGTGTGCAGGTGATCAAATAGGCCAGCCCCTGGTGTGCCTGGGATGCCTACATCAGAGCCCGGCGTCGACTGTGTTGGGGTCCATGGGGTGGACAGCACACTGCGGGGAGGAGTCTCCTGTGCATGGCCATGCCCTGTGGCAGCCAGCAACGCAAAGTCATCCGCAGTCTCACTGGCAATGCGAGTCAAGGATGCAGTCGTGGCCTCCTGCATGCACTGTATCCCCTCTGGGTTCTGCGCAGTGCCCCTTTCCTGCTGCTCAGCTAGCTGGCACACCTCCACATGCAGTGCATGCACCCAAGTGGTAAGCAGTACCTGTTGCTGAATGGATGCTCGCAGCAGCTGGGTGTGCTCAGCCAGATGGTCGGCATCCTGGGGCTCCCCGGGTGGGACGCCATTCCTCTGGTGGTGACCTGCCACACTGCACAGCCCTCCTCTCCCCATTGAGGTCTGCAAAGGGAATGGGCACAGCAAGCTCACCAGCAACAGACCCTGTGGCCAGCTGCTGGTGGCACCAGCGGCCTGCTGCCGTCACCCGTCCAGCCGCTGTATGTCACCCTGCATCTGCGTGGCCATACTACCACCACCACCGCAGGGCTCATCTGTGGCAATGCACACCTACGCACCCACAGTGGTAGCAGGCAGCTCTTCAGCCACTGGCATAGCACTGGGCGTGGTATCCGACTGTGATACCAGCAGGGGCAACATGCCCACAATGTCACCCATGCTGTCCAGGAGCTGTGAGTAGTCATCATCAGAGTCGGACCCCACCCCGATCTGTGTCTCTGCACACAGGACACCAATTCTGGCATCCTGCAGAATCACATCCAGGGCCTCATCTGACCGTAGGTCTAGGACATTCACAGGCACTGTGGTGCTGAGCTGCAGCCTGTCAGTCTACCAGATGCTGGTGGATGTAGAAGGTTTGTCCTCCGGGGCTGTACCAGTGTCCATGGGTGCCTCTGCTGCTGAAGACACCCCATCCTCTGCACACAGGCATGCTGGTGCTGCAAGAGAAGGATGGCATGTCAGTGATGCAATGCCCATATGTGTCCCCCTGTACACTGCCGCTGCATGTGTCCTGCAGCATGGCATGCACGAGGGTGTGCACACATGCACATGACATGCATGATGGCTGCATGCACGCCAGCATGCCCATGTACGCACCATCCGGGCCACCAGCTGTGCTTGTCTGACATACATACCAAGCAGTGATGGGCTGCCACACATCTGGATGTCTCCTCCAGGCACACCCTTCACATGGTGGCTGCCACCAACTCCTCTGTCTGCATCAGTGTGGGTGCATCCACTGGCCCTCCTACGGTGGCATTATGGGATGCTCTGATGGCTACCACCTTCTCCTTTATCTGCCACCTGTCAGTCCCAACCTTCTTGCAGGACTCCTGTGTCAACCGCTGGTGGCTGCCGTGCTGGTTCACATAGGTCATCACCTCCTCCCATGCACCAGCCCTGGCCTGTGGTGTGCCCATGGCACTGCTCAACAGGGCCTCCCTGTTGAGGTAGACCTCAAACTTGGCATCTCTCTCACCCTTAGTGAAGTTGGGCCTGCGCTTTCTTGCAGGCCCCCGCTCCTTGCCCTCCTCTTGCGCTGACATGTTGCCTCCTGTGCACATGGACAGCACAGTGTGTCAGTGGCCGCATCTCCCTGGTCCATCCCACCCTGCAGTGCTGTCTGCTCCCAGTGTGCTGCAGCAGCATTCACCATTTACCTGTCAAGGTTGCAATACTGGTCCATGGCCTGTGCTGTTCAGTGGCAATGAGGTACACCGCATGCAAATGAGGTTGTGCACAATAGTAATGACATGCTAATGCACCCCACTGTGCCATGCTTTGGCTGATGAACTCATTTGCATGTGGCATCTGAATATCGAGAATTTGCACCGTGCACATTGGGATTGCGCAGGAGCAAGCTTCGGTGCAATGCCCACACATGCATGGTGCTCAGGACTGCAGTGCGCTTGCGCACTGCGCTGTCATGGTGCCAATCGTGCAAGACACGTGAACAGCACAATGAATTGCCACTGTGCAAGCTGCACGTGGCCAGCAATGTGCCCTTGACACATGAGCACTGTGCACCAACCGCTGACCTCTGACCCGTGGGTCCTCTCCATGTCCCCATGACCCCTCCTAGCCATGCCCACTGTGCATATCCAGCACTGCATGATGGGGGGCACTGTGCAGACTCCCACGCATCATGCATCCAGCACCTGTGGAGGACACTTGTGCCTGCTCACATCATTTTCACCACCGAACCACAGCAAGTGCAATGGTGCAGGGTAGGGGATGTTGTGCCCATAAATGGTTGGATGTGGAGCTTGCCAACCTGGTGGCCTGTGTGGAGCCCCACAGCTCACAGGTCTTTGGTCAGGTGTCCCTGCAGCAGGCCAGGGGCAGTGTGTGGCAGGCTATCTCTGCCAGTATGGAACAGAGGACCGTTGTGCCCAGGACCGGGAAACAATGTAGGCATCAGTACGGTGACCTCATGCGATGGGACCCTGACTGCCTACAATGGCTTCAGGCACATGCCAGGTGTGGTGCAGTGCCCCAGCCAGGTAAGTCATCCCATGTTGCATGTCTGCCCTGGTGCTGTACTGTGGTGTTGGCTTTGCTGCCTGGCATGCCCTGTGGTGGTGTACACTGTCATTGTGCACATCACGGAGTGGCATTACCAGGTGCCACGTATGTTGCTATGCAGCCATGCTGGCGTGTGGGATGTGTTGGGCACGTGCACACCCTGTGCACGGGGAGGGGGAGATGCTGCTGTGGTCAGTTGCTGTCTAACCACACCTGTCTTCTTTCCATTCCCAGGGCCAGAAGATAGCAGGCAGGCCATGGCCACAGCAGCACACAACTGGGCGGTGCGCCCTGATGGCAGAGGACCAGCACCAGCAGCACTGCAGGGGGCAGGTAAGCACTGTCATGGTCCTTTGCACTGTACATGGGGGGTGGCAGGGGGGAGTGGGTGTGGACATGGCTCCCTGTGCCATGTCCTGTGACAGCTGTGTGTGTCACACTGTGTGTGGTGCATGCCTCTGTGGTATGTCCATTGCACACATGTGCCAGCTGTTGGTGAGTGGGAGTGCGCCCAGCTGCCATCATTGTTGCTGTGGTGCTGCTGGTGCACTGTGCCATGTGACTATCACTGCACAGTCGTGTGGCCATTGTGCGGTGGGGACCACCTCTGTGCAACATCGTGGTGTGCCGTGTTGCTGGCTGGCAGTGGCCCACGCCCCTGCAGGTGGCCATTCCGGGCCCTCCAGGGGTGTGTGGTCCCACTGCCCATTGCACACTGTGGGTGGGCATGGTTCCTTGGGCCACTGCACTGGTCACCTGTCCTGGCCCTTGCTATAGGTGTCCAGCATCCAGTGTGGAGATTGCAATGCCAGATGCTGAGCCGGCTCATGCAGCAGACCTTGCTCATGGTCTCAAGCATTCTTGAGGTGGCAGTGGCCATGCGGAGAATGATGGTGGCGGAGAGGAGGGAACCAAGACTTGTCAGGGCAGCCAGAAGGGGCTGTCACTAGGGTTGCACCTGTTTTCCCCTGTTGCACCTTCCCCTACAGCCCCCTCTCCCACTGTACAGTTCCTGTTCACTGTCCCTTCCCTCGCTGTCCCTACCCTTCCCCAGCCCCTGCTGTTTTTGTAAATAGTTGTTTTGTATATAAATATTTTTAGACATACCTGCATGTGTCTGTGTTTTGCTTTGCAGGTGGTGTGAGGAGCCATGCTGCAGTGGCCCAGTGTCTGTCCATGTTGTGTGCATGAGAGGGGGTGCATGTTGTGCTTCTGTGGTTCCCTGCTGTGTGCTGTGTGTGTCCCACTGTGGTGGTGTCCATCCGCTGGGTCGGTGGCTGTGCATTGGGGTGCCCATGAGGTGGCAGTCAGGGGTGTGCGGCAGGTGTGTGCATGGAGGTGGCACACAGCCATGGTCATTGGTCGGGTACTGTCCACACACTTTGTTGGGGTCCTCTGATTGGCATTGTGCAGCCTGTCTCATGTGGTCTGCAATGCTGCCTGCAACCTGGCCTGTTCATTACTCACTGTGGGGGCTCCCTGTGTGCCTGGGTGGTGTGTGTGTGTGTGTGTGTGCTTGGCTGCATGGTCCTGGGTGTGGCCTGCTATGGTTTCGGGGGGAGGCACGGCCAGCAGTCTGCCAGGGGGGTCCCTTGGTGGCCCTCGATTGGCCATTAGTACCTCCTGTCACCTGCTATCCATGTCACTGTTGTATTCTGGGGTCCAGTGTCTGGGTGCCTGTGTGTGCCCTGCTGTGTCCTGCTGGTAGAGGCCTCCTGTGGCCTGTCACTGTGCTTCCATGGCTCTGTCCATGGGTCTGTTCTCTGTGACCTGCCCCCCTCTGTTGCTGTGCTGCTCTGCTGCCACGGTTGTGCTGGAGCATCTCTGTTTGTGCCATAGCACAACTCTGCTTTGGCCATGGCACAGCTCTGCCATATTCAGCTGCATTGTGCTAGCACTGTTCAGCCTACGCAACCTCTGAATATGGCTCCAGTTGTGCCATGATGCATCAGATTTGCGCTGAGCCAGACTTGCACCAGATTTTGGTGCATTTCTGAATATCCAGGCCTAAATGTTTTGAAATTTTCTTGTAGAGGCCAAAAGCCAAAAAATAAACTTGAAACTTGAACTTGAACTTGAACACCACCAAATGCAACATCATTCAGCAAGTCTTTAGCATGCTGAAGATGTGGTTTTGGTGCCTAGGCCATTCAGGTGGTGCCCTACAATATACCCCTCAGAAGGCCTATGCCATATTCCTAGCCTGTTGTGTGCTAAACAGCATGGCACTCTCCCATGGAATATGCCTGTGGGTCCAAGAGGAACAGAGTGCATCTGACATGGAGCAAGAGGGGCTGGGGAGAGTGCAGTAGCTTGAAAGGCATGATCCCGGAATGGCCCAGAGGGCCTAGGAATACATACAGTAGCCCATATTATATGGAACTTCGTTGATACTAGCAGGTAAGTATCAACCACACAGGACACTGTTGCATGCTTCATAACTGTATTGTTTGTACACAAATCACGTGGTAGCAGAATAAAATCACTACTGAAATGTGTACACACAGCAGAGGGTGCAGTAGAGGTGGCAACAGTGCATATGGTGCAGCATGGGCATGGACGGAGAGAAGGATGGGTGCATACTGCACATGCCCATGCCACAGGTCATGGGGTGGGGGAGTGATGTAAATCTCATGCAAGGGGTTCAGGAGTTGGTGGGCTGGTACTGCCAAGATGCACACAGACATGGACATGCAGAGGGGTGGTGGGGGCACAAGGTACTACTGAACAGTGATAGGGCCATGACATACAGAGTCACCTGTGCAGAGCTATAGTGTGGGGTGTGCCTCATGAGGTCACCTGGTATAGGCATCTCCAGTTGGAACATGGGACCCAAGGCCTGCCGAGCTGACCCTGGCATCAGGGCCTCTGGGGAACCCATGTGTCCCCTGTACTGGCTGTAGGGAACTGAAGATGTTAAGGATACGCTGGGGTGGGGTGGGGGGCTGTGCCTCCTAGGTTTTTCTGCATCAGCTGTGGGTGCAGACTATATGCTGTTGCTGATCCCTGTGCTGTGGGAGTTGTGGCC
Organism: Neoceratodus forsteri; assembly: GCA_016271365.2. Classification (NCBI taxonomy): domain Eukaryota; kingdom Metazoa; phylum Chordata; order Ceratodontiformes; family Ceratodontidae; genus Neoceratodus; species Neoceratodus forsteri. The sequence goes on along the minus strand of CM057449.1, from coordinate 775,027,819 downwards.
CATGACAATGGTAAGGGGGATGCCGGTGGTGATGGTGTCACCCTGGCCTGGGTGTGGCCCAGTGGGGTGCTTGACACCCAAAGGTTCAGGTTGCATCCTAGTGTGTGTGGAGAGTTCCACTGAAACTGGGAGTCCTGGGTGTGTTTCCAGTGTATGATCTGCCATCCCATGGCATTGTGTATGCTGAGGTGTCTGCTTGACACAGGGTCTGTACATACTAGAGATGCTGGGGCTATGACTGGTTCTCAGAGCATCAGTCACTGCAGCTGTGACCTCCCACACCACCCTGGTGAATTCCCGAAACAGGTTCCATAAGGCACTGAGGCACACTGGCCTTTGTCTGCTGCTCAGCCCTCTGCAGATCCTCATGCTGTAGGTGGCGGAAGCAGCTCAGGTCATAGTGCATGACATGCCAGAAGTGCATCATTTCCCTCTGTGCAGTGGTCTAGTACTCCGTTGCAGAGTACAGAAGCTGTCTGACATTTGACACATCCCGCTACTGGTGAACACTGTCTGGGGAACAGGGTCTGGTTGCACCCATGGGCGCTGTGTGTACTGCAGGAACACCAGGACCAGGGTGGGTGGTGGAGGGGACCGGGCTGTGGTGGCCATGTTTGGCCTCACCTGAAGGGTGTGGGGGTGATGGGGGATGCAGACAGGTGGTGGCCCAACCACTCCTGGGGAGGTGTGCAGGAGGCCTGGGTAGCAGTGGTGGAATGTGGCAGCTGTAGTGTTGCTGGTGACAGGCATGGTTACCGATGTCTCGGATGCAGCAGTGCCAGTGTCCTGGGTGTATGATTCATGTGTGTCAGGGGGACTGCTTGTTCCATGTGGCTGGACCCTTTTGGGGGTGCTAGCTGTTGGCGACTGTCTGTCCAGTTGAGCAAACAGTGCTGCTAGCTCCAGGCTTTGATGAATGTTTTTGTCATCGTTGTCCTCCAGGGGCATCTCACAGTAGTCCTTCGGGTGGTATGGTTGGCTGGGTGGAGGCTGCTTCACATACCTAGAAGGTTCAACAATGTCTTCCTCTGAGTATGATGCCATGGAATGTGCTATAAAGAGAGCAGAGGTGAGGACCATCAGTGTTGCACATTGTACACAATATGCCATTAAGGGTGGGGGTGCATGCACTCTCCAGCAGACAGTGCTGTGTACCAACACAGTGTCTCAAGGCACTTGGTGTCAGTAAGAAAACCTATCCCAGATACACACTGGTCACACAGCTACTGCTGGGGGGGGGTTGGACTGTGAAAGCATGACAGTGATCCCTGACCGTTGTGCACACATATGCCACACACATACAAAACAACACACACAGTGTAGACCACAACCCAAATCCAAGTTCCACACACCCCGCATCCATTATGGTATGCCCCAATACCTGTGGATACTAGACCTAACAAAAGTGCTCACTCAATCTATGTGTATTGTCACAACCCAGTGGTCCTGGGTGCATAATTACTACTTGTTAAGGTGTCCGGGGTGACACATCACAGTGGGGGCCACAGGGAAGAGCCACAGCATGCTATCTTGCTTTGGTGTGGCCAGGACACTGATGGCCTACATGATATGCACCAAGACTATATCTGTAGTGTGCCCCAACAGTGGTGGGAACTGAACGTGTACGCATGCACACAAGGTGGGGGGACCCAAGCAAGTACTTAAATGGCTGACTGGCCACTACCTAGGTCTAATGCCCACCTCCTGGCACTCCTGTGACCTCACACGGTGCAGTGTGGATGTCACAGCCTCCTCCTCTTGATTCAGGAACCTGGTAGCCCTTGATAGTCATGGGTCCCCCCCTGTTGCACATTGTTCTCTGTGCTGTGTAGCAAGGTTGTCCTTAGAGTGGCACTGCAGGTCCTGGAATCATTTCTGCACAGCCTCTATAAGCTGGCTCCAGTGACCAGCGGCACTGACCTCCTCAGTTACCTCCTCCCAGGCCTGCTGAATGCAGGCATCTGTGCTGGGACCTTGGGACAGGATCTCCTTCCTAGCCTTGTAGACCTGAACCAAGGCATGCAGTTCATCTGCACCGGGGAGGTAGGCATGCAGTCTGTCACCACCTCCCATGAGACCTGTCAAAGTAAGTGGTATGACAGAAATCAGGGAGGTGTGTGAAAGTGCAATGAATGTGGGTGCATGCAGCCACACCATGTCCAGCTTGGGTAATGATGCCCTATACAGAGCACCAGTGTTGGCCTGGGTAGATCTGTATGTGGTGCAGGCCTTCATGGGCTCTTCCAGGAGCACACATGGCATAAAGTCGCCCAACCAACATTGCTGGTGTGTAGGTGACACCGCCCCCCCAGCTATCTGCCTGCAGCATCCAGGATGGAATGGATCTGGTGCACAGCTGCCAATGATGCACACATGGGGATCAGATGGGTGTGAAAAACAGCCTCAATATGTATGTGGCCTATTGTGGGTCACATTCTGGAAGGGGGAGTCCACCACTGATGGGCAGGGAGTGGCTGTGAGAGACCTGCAAATGTTTCTACCAGCTTATCCCCTGAGGTGAATGCAGCCCACAGCGTGACACGCTCTGCACCCCATTATACAGTGCAACACATCTGGGCATGTGGGAGCACTGTACTGTGACTGTCCTTGCAGAATGGTCTACACTATGTGCCATCCACATGGCAGATACAGTATTGCGGGCTACCCCTGCACCCCCCCAAGTGACATATGTCAGTCCATCATCCTTACCTGTATGGAAAGTGGTATGTCAGGAACGTAGCTGTCGGACCCCGTCTTCCGGGGCAAGTAACAGGCTTCTGTGGTACTGTGCCCAGGCATGCAGTGATCTGTTGAGAGGCCAAGTGTGATTAGGGCTATGGCAAGTATTGCAATGTCACCCTGCATGCAGCAGAAGCATGTACACCCTATGCAAACCCCTATTTAGTATACCAGTACATGGACCTGGCTGTCCTGGGATGGCCCTGTTTGTGTTTCCAATATGTCATCTTTTCCCGCAGCAACCTATGCTGCTGTGAGAGACAGTGTGAATCATCCTCACACTGAGAAGTCACACCAGACAGGTGCTGACCTGTGCCATCCAGTGCACCTCATCATACACTATGCACCTACTATAGTAGCAGTTGGAGTGCATCAAAACAGTTTCGTAAATATGTCCCTCATGCGGGGTAAGTCACAAAGTTGCTCATATCTGTTGATGTATTTGGCATGCAGTGCATCTACCTGTGGCTACGAATGCATCCTCCTGGCTTACTCGGCTGGTGTGCAGTTCCAGTTTGTTTGGAGTTCCACTGTGCTGTGTAGATGGTGAACATCTCCCCAGAAATAGCCCTGTTGCAATCAGTCATAATAATGTATGCAGAAGGTGCTGGAATGACATGCAAATTGGACCCATTGCCTGCTAACTGCCCAAGCAGCTGATTTGCATAGCAAATATGTCCCAACCAAGAAAAAATATAACAGGTCTTGAAGGATCCCTCCTTAGATGAATAAGAAACAGATTAAAATATAAGAATACGGCATATGTGAGAGCTAAGAAGAGCTTGTCACACAGCGACTGGAAGAAATATAACAAGCATTTGTCAATGCCGAATGTTTGCTTGCTGGCATTGGCAGTGGTAGTGTAGAAGTTACAGAGCTGCGTAATAGGAATGGCAGTGAAGTATTGAACTGAAGCCAACCCCACCACCACCCTGCAGAGAGTGACAGGCATTGGGGTGTGCGTTTGGGTCGTCAGGCATAACGGCCACGCCACTTCACCATACCCCACCCTGCAGACACTGACAAGTGTCACGGTGTTCCTTGGGGTCTTTGGCCCTTATGCACACCCCATTTCATTAGGAAATACGGTGAGATGGGTGCGATATAGGAGAATGTGGTGAACTTTGGGGCCGAAGAGTCCAAGGCATACCTCGATTCCTCTCACTGGCTGCAGGGTGTGGAATGGTATGAGCATTACAGGCAAGAATCCCAAGTCACACCCCTGATGCCTGTCATTCTCTACAGGGTTAGGCATTATGGTTGGAAACCCTAATACCTCAGGCATTCGTTGGTATTTTCACTCCAAATTTTCAACATGTCTTTTTTGTGACCCCACCTCATGAACAAAGGGGAATATCAGTTTGTTAGCCGGAAGCTGCTTATGCACAGTGACTACGGCATTTAGCACCACAGGTGCAAAAACATTCTGAACAGGATGTAAAAATGACAGCTGTACTGTTCATGGGGAGGTGTAAAAAATGGCAATGTTGCAAATCTGCAGTAAAAATATTTAAAAAAATGGTGAAGTCACGAGCGTACATAGAAACTGTGCAAAGCACACCCGTAATATAATTAGGTTGGGGAATTTTTACAGCAGATTATCAACTCAGGCATTTTGGTGCCTCCGATCATGAACAGTGTCACTGTGATTTTCTTTATCTTCTTTGTGCCAAACAATGATTTCCCACAGCGACCACGCATCTCTGCACTGAAAGTGTGAAAACACACTTCAGCCATGTTGTGAAAAATGACAGCTGTACTGTTCATAAGGAAGTGTGGAAAAATGCCACTGGTGAAAATCTGGACTGAAAATATTACAAAGTCATGAACTTACGAAGGTGCATGGAAACTGCGTAAATGCTCACTCGTAACACAGTCATTTTATGGACTTTTGTCACCAAATTTTCAACATAGCCATTTTAAGGCCTCTGCTCATGAACAGTGTAACTGTGATTTTCTTAATCTGTCCTAAACATTGCTTTCGTACACCAACAGCACCATTGTGCGCTACATGTGCGAAAACACATTTTGGGCGACATATGAAAAATGGCAGCTGTACTGTTCATAAGGAAGTGTAATAAAATGGCAATGTTGAAAATCTGGAGTGAAAATATTAAATTCGCAAACTTACAAGCATGCATAGGAACTGCGTAATGCACGCTCGTAAAACAGTCATTTTTAGGAATTTTTTCACCAAATTTCCAACATAGCCATTTTAAGACCTCTGCTCATGAACGTGTCACTGTGATTTTCTTAATGTGTCCCATACATTGATTTTGCACATCGACTGCGCCATTGTGCGCTACATGGGTGGAAACACATTTTGGGCAAGATGTGAAAAATGACAGCTGCACTGCTCATAAGGAGGTGTGGTAAAATGGCAATGTTGAAAATCTGGAGTGAAAATATTGAAAATTCGTGAACTTACGAGTGTGTGTAGGAACTGCGCAATGTACGCTCGAAAAACAGTCATTTTTAGGAATTTTTTCACCAAATTTTCAACATAGCCATTTTAAGACCTCTGCTCATGAACAGTGTCACTGTGATTTTCTTAATTTGTCCCATACATTGATTTTGCACACCGACTGCACCATTGTGCGCTACATGGGCGGAAACACATTTTGGGTGAGATGTGAAAAATGACACTGTACTACTCATAAGAAGGTGTGGTAAAATGACAATGTTGAAAATCTGGAGTGAAAATATTGAAAATTCGCGAACTTACAAGCGTGCGTAGGAACTGTACAACGCACGCTCGTAAAACAGTCATTTTTGGAATTTTTTCACCAAATTTTCAACATAGCTATTTTAAGACCTCTGCTCATGAACAGTGTCACTGTGATTTTCTTAATTTGTCCTGTACATTGATTTCTCACACTGACTGCGCCATTGTGCACTACTTGGGCGGAAACACATTTTGGGTGAGATGTGAAAAATGACAGCTGTACTACTCATAAGAAGGTGTGGTAAAATGGCAATGTTGAAAATCTGGAGTGAAAATATTGAAAATTTGCGAACTTACGAGCCTGCATATGAACTGCGCAACGCACAGTCGTAAAACAGTCATTTTTAAGAATTTTTGCACCAAATTTTCAACATGGGGTTTTTGGGACCCCTTCTCATGAATGATGTCACTGTCATGGCATTATTCGGGCCCAAAGGTGATTTTGCAGTCACTGCGGCGAAATCACCCTTCGCCCAAATAACACCATGACAGTGATATCATTCATGAGAAGGTCCCAAAAACCCCATGTTGAAAATTTGCAAAAATTCAAAAATGCCTGAGATATGCATAAAGTTGAAAACCCCTATCTAGCCCATTATACAGCTTACTGGTATTTCCTCAGTTCACGGTCGGCTTTGAAGAGTGCAGACGTGTTCCCGGTCCACCAAGATCATCGCACTGAGCTCCGCAGGAGTATGGGGTGGGGGTGTGGGAGGCAGGGTGCCAGTGGGTGGGTGCGGGTTGTGGGAGGGGGCTGGGAGAAGCGCCGTGACCGCTTTTATTTTGCAGGTAAAAAAAACAACGGGGATGTTTGCCATGCTGGGGTAGGCTTCAGCATGGCACAAGGATGGCTGGGGGGCCGTGGAGCTGACGGAGGATTGGGCACCCCGTCGGCCATATGATCAGTTGCCACGCTGGGGTGGGCTCCAGCATGGCACCCAGTACTCGGGGTGAGGACAGTGGAGCCGACAGGGATTGGGCACCCCGTCGGCTATTCTATGAGTTGCCACGCTGGGGTGGGCACCCAGCGTGCAGCATGGAAGGCTTTGGGGGTGGGGAGTAGGCATGTCGATGGGGATTGGGCACCCCTGGCCGGCCATACGTGTGTGCGGGGCAGCATGCAGTATGCATGCTTTCTGTGTGTATGTGTGTGTGTGTGTGTGTGTGTGTGTGTGTGTGTGTGTATAGGGGAGCTGCACATTGGCAGGTGATATCTTATCGCTGCTCACTGAAGCGTAGCTCCCCCTTTCAACTGTATGCCACTGCATTTTGGAGCTTGTCATAGACAGCTCCAGCATGCATTGGCTTACAGCGGCTGCACCTGCCAACACACTGACTGAACTGGAGGAGGAGGTGACACACCTCAGAAATCTCGGATGATGGCACTATGTTTCTTGCACATGCGTGCAAGCAAACATAAAAATATACTCAAAGAATGTAAAAAGCTCACTAGGTGGTTGAAAAGGGAATAGGAGTTACACGTGGACACTAAGGTTAAAGACAACTAGAAATCCTTTTATAACTATATCAGCTACAAAAGAGGGGATAAAATAAGTGTGGGCCCCCTAGAAGATACAAATAGGGAACTAATTTCATATGACAGACTGACAGAGCAAATGCAAAATGCTTATTTTGTCTCAGTGTTTAACAGTAAAATGAGTCTGGCTAACTAGGGGTTCACCCTAGAGTGGTCAGGGAGTTGGCGGAGGTACTGGCTGAACCATTGACAACATTGTTCCAGGCATCACTGGATAGGGCAGAGGTTGTGGATGTCTGGCGTAGGGCAAATGTTGTGCTTATTTATAAAAAGGGATTAAGGCAGGATGTGGGGAACTACAGGCCAGTTAGCCTGGCCACGGTCCTGGGCAAGGTCTTGGAAGGGATAATTAGGAACACATAGTGGATTTCATGGGATCCATGACAGGAGTCAGACAAAAATTTTGTCGAACACCCCCGTCAGCGACACCGGCAAGTCAACCACATTCTGCAGTCAGCTGCCGGTTCACACTTTCTTCTGTTGTTTCATCGGGGGCACCCCTGAACCCCCCACGCAGGGTGCTGTGCCCCCACACCCCCCCACTTATGGATTCTCATCTCCAGTCGGAGCTGATTGGGGGGGTGCAGGACCCCCGACAGACAGCGTAGGGTTCAAGCTGGTCTACCACCGTGGCTAAGCACTGTATTCGCTGTGGGGGGCCTCGTTGGCAAAATGTCGCTGTCGGGGGGGGAACTGGATTTCATGAACCAAGTGGCACTGGCATGCAGGTATGGGAGTGGGGGGGTGTTGGTGCCACAGGTGGGTGGGTTGGGGGGACCACTGGGACTCATACTTAAGGAACAGAAGCATCATACCAGAGCCCACCCCTTACAGTTGGCTGGAGAGAGGCATCAATCAAAGATGAGGAAACACTGGATTAACTTGAGAGTGGTGCTTATCTGGAATGGCTTGCCGATTGAGGTGGTGGCTAGCAACAGTATGCATGAATTTAAATAGAGACTAGACAGATACATGATAGCAAATGGAATACAGGGTTATAACTAGACAAGATGTGGCAAGCAGTATGGACCATGTGTCTTCTTTACGGTGCTTGAACCTATGAAAACCTATGAAACTTGGAACAAGCAGTGAAGCTTGACTACCTATTTATAGTGGAGATAAAGGATGTCCATGACAGATTGCTTAAGGTCAATCCTTACAAAGCCCCTGGCCAGGATGGTGTCCACACAAGAGTGGTCGGAGAACTGGCAAACAAATTAACTAGACCACTAGTAAGGCTGTTTCAGTTATTGGTAGATCAGGATAAGGTGGTGGACTGTTGGAGATGGGCCATGGTGGGCCCTGTTTTTAAAAAGGGGAACAGGAAGGAGTGTGGCAATTATAGGCCTATGAGCCTGACGATGATCATAGGAAAGATCTTCAAAGGAATCATTAAGGACAATATTGACAAGTTTATTCAGGCAACCAATACAGGTGACAAAACACAGCATGGGTTCACCAAGAGTCATTCATGTCAGACCAACTTATTTGAATTCTGTGGTACAGTCAGTGAGGCCTTGGATCACAATTCCCCCATAGATGTGGTCTTTTTGTATTTTACTAAGGCATTCGACAAAGTGCCACATTGTGAGTTAATTGAATCTTTAATTGCTATAGAGATAAATGGAAATATAGTACATTGGATCAACTCTTGGTTGACCGATAGGAAACAGCAGGTTATTTTGAGGGGCACAGCTTCTGACTGGACAACAGTGACCAGTGGGGTCCCACAGGGCTCAGTTTTGTACCGTGTCTCTTTAACCTATATACTGTATCTCTTCCATTTATTTATTTATTTAGCTTTTGTTAACCGGGTAGGCACACTAGATAGCATAGCTGCCTATTTTCAGGTACAACCCGGGAGATTACAACAAAGGGTATGTAGACAATAGTAGATACAAGAAAACATCATGGGAACAAGTAGAAGTCAGACATAATACACTTATATAAAATTTTCAACAATGACAGTACATTTGCAGGAATCTATATGTAGTAACAAAACAGAAATATAAGTGCAAATAACTAACAGTCATAAGTCATACAACTAGTGAATAAGTGCTAGAAGAGAGGAAATAGCAAGATTTCAAGGCAGGTTTGAGAGTAGTAGAGTTTGGAGCTGGTAGGCAACTAGGAGGAACCAGTACAGGAGTGGGTGGATAGAGAACTGGAGCAGGGTTCAGAGCTTAGAAGAGCCATACGAAGCTCCTGTTTGAAGCTGTGTGGAGAAGGGGAGATTGTTAGACTCAGTGGAAGGGAGTTCCATAGTTTAGCCCAGCTAGAGAAAACATTCTCCCCCATTTTGCTTTTACATCTGAGATGTAAGGATGATGTTTGGGCTGCCAAGTTTGCAGATGATTCCAGAATTGATATGCCAGTACACAATATTGCAGATATCAATACCTTACAGGGTGATCTGGGTGAATTTGAGCAGTGGGCGATCTCTCACAGGCTATAATTCAATATAGATAAATGTTCAGCGATGTATTTTGGCAGAAATAATGCAAGGGCAACATATCAATTGGCGGGGGGGAAGGGCAATTAAAGGAAGTAACCCAGGAAAGAGATTTGGGTATCACTATAACTAGTAATCTAAAATTTGCAAAACATTGTTTCACCATTAAAGAGAAGGCCAATGGCACTTTGTCCAATATTATGAGACATACTGCAAGCAGGGGCAGAGGGGTGATGGTTCCCTTGTATATATCTCTGGTTATACCACACCTTGAGTATTGTGCTCAATTTTGGGCACCAGGCACTAAAGCTATGATAAATGCACTAGAGGGAGCTCAGTGCAGAGCTACGATATCAATAAGCAACCTGAAAAATATTAATTACAACCAAAGGCTACTCAACTTAGGGATGTATTCTCTGGAATACCATAGACAGAGAGGAGACGTGTATTGTTTTTCATGCTTTGACCAATGATGACTTATGGGAATGTCTGGGACTTATGCTAAAACATCTAGTATATGACAGTAGATCGCTCTCAGTACAACTAAAGGGTGATCAACGTTACAGTAATAGGAGAGCACATTGGTATATGCAAAGAGTGGTAACATTTTGGAACTCTTTACCATTCCTTGTATTGAGTAACAGGGATATGAGTGAATTGAAGTTGAATTGGATGAATACTGCATAGGTATTTGAATAACTGGGTACAGTTATTAATTGAGGCAAGCATTATGGACAAATTGTCTCTTCTGCTCTGCGTTCACCTATGAGACCTTTGATATCTGAATATTGGCCTGTAGCACATCATGCTAAGTGTTTTGTACTAAGGCAAGAAGCCCAACCTTCGTACATTGGCTGCTATGCACCAACAGGCAGAAAGTATGCACCTGCATAGCTTTGCGCCCATGGACAGGTCTGCACTGGCCAGTATTCACAAATAGCCACTTCCTGTCCATGAATCTGACCCCCTGGCATGCAGGACCATGCATAGCAGCCAGGCGCAGAGTAATGGACCCATGCAGATGTCTGTTTCGGGTCCAGAAATGGATCCCTTGCACAGGACTACACAAGTCTGGGTGTATGAATAGCACCTGCAGGCACCCAGACCCATGTGACCATGCCACTCTGTCCAGCAGCTGACCTCTTGCACAATACCCACCCCAGTGGGCTGGGGTCCACCTCCAGCAGGATCTCACCCCCCCGGAAGGCAGGGACTCCACACACAGGCAGTAGTGTCCTGACCTCAAAGGTGCCTGATGCAAACCCCCACAACACACACACACACACACCAAGAGGACCCTGTTCTGGCAGTGACCTCCCCCCCAATACACACACACCAAGAAGACCCCATCCCTGGCAGTGACGTCCCCCCCAATTCACAACACCACCTCATCCAACGACCCCATGCCAGAGTCCCACCTCCGATCCCAATCTGGTACACCAGCACAAACATAGATGGTCAGTGGTCACCCACCCCTGACACCCAGAGGTCCCCACCCACACATACCTGACCATTGACCCCTGTATCCTGGCACAATCATTGGTGGACAGTGGTCCCCCCACCCACCCACCTGTGGCACCAACACCCCCCCACTCCCATACCTGCATGCCAGTGCCACAGATATTGCCAGTGAGCAGCACAGCCTTCCACATGCCACCTCGGCTGCCCACCATACAACTGATGCAGGGAGCGAGCAGCCTATATATAACATGCAAACAAGTTCAGAGCATAAGCACAGCTGCTGCACGGTGACAACTTCCAAAAAAAAGGCCAGACCTCCAGTGATATCACCTCTGGTCTGAGATGGAAATGGCAAGTTTAGTTGACCTCATCATGGAGTGGGAGAACCAGCTCCTGGGGGGCACAGTGAGGGATGACAGGCCCTGCTGTAAGTTGTGGGAGTCAATAGGCAAGTGTCTCACTAGGCACACAGGGGTGGTGCACACTGGGGACCAATGCCACCACCGCTACAGCAATCTGGTGCAGAGGGATCAGGCACACCTTCACCAGTACCAGAGCATGGTTGCCAATAGAACTGTTCCATGGCCAGCTAGATAATTTGTAGTGTATGGCACATGCGTGTATGGACATTGGAAAGGTGGATCCAGAGTCAGCACCTAATGTGTTGTACCTACATGGTGAACTCATAGGGCTTGCTGAGGTTCTTTGCATCACTGCACTATACTGTGTCAACAGTGCTGTGCTCCATCATATGTTTTACAGCTCCACCTAGTGTACTCCATAGTGTGGCATGTACAGCTGTGCATCATCAGGACAGGTGCCTTCCTGTATAATGTACCATGCCATTGCACCAGGAACTTGCACCAGCTGCATCTGTGTCCTTGCAGGGGGCCCCATCCCCAAGTGACACCTGGTGGGGCCCTGTGCAATGGGAACAACCACTACCCATTGGCATCTTGTATAGCTGCACCACTTGGACATACTGCTGGTGTGGTGTGTCACTGGATGCATCACACACAGCATGGCAGTGGGCCACAGCAGCCATGACCGCTGGCCAATGCACCATACCTGGGTCATGGGGGCCTGCTGGGGGAGGAGGCTGAACACCTGCTGGCTGTCATCTTCCCATGGGACACCTGGAGTGTTAGTGCTACATGGGGGCCCTGCCTAGGCAGGCTGTCCACACCCATTATGGGTGATGGATTCTCGCCATCACATTGGCACAACCGGTACATGGGGGTGCTGTAACAGGCTGGTAACAAGTTTAGGGCACAAGGCTGCAAAGTGCAGTTCTTACCTCACCTCTTTTTCTCACCCCTACAGATCCAGCATCCAGAGAATGGGACGGGACACATGGAACCCAGCCAGGACTTTGCAGGAGCAGTCCCAGGCTGTGATGGGCCCCCCTCTAGGTCTGGCAGATAGCAGCAAACTTGTAAGTCTGCAGTGTTGTCGGTTTGCCCCATAGCTACACTGTGGATGCTGCCCACACCAATGTTGCACTGTCCCACCCCAACTATGCCATATGCCCCCATGTTGTGTTGTGTCACAGTCCATGACGCAGAGGGTAGTGACCGTGGCATGGGGATAACCCCTGCCAGCAACACACATGCTAATACGAGTCACTTGCCTGCATGCCCAGTCCTGCTACCTTGCCATGTGGCAGTAGAGATTGTGGCCTAAGGGCCCAGGGCCCCTTGGGGGTCAGCTATCATGCCCTTACACTGCCGCTAGGTACCTCATTCTGCCAGGAGCATGGGGCGGGGTTCCCAGGTGCTGTGGATATTCCTGGTGCACACTGTAAACAAAACCTGCTTGGGTCATCATGACACCAGGTTGCCCCCATGGGGTATTCCCCTGCTATCCCCCATGGCCAGGGCCAGGGCCAGGGTATGTACTCTGCACTCCCCCACATGTGGCCTGTGCCAGACACCTCCACCACATATGACACTGGCAGCACCTCTACAGTGATCCGGTAAAGGGTGAGTGTGGCTGCTGTACTACAGACACCTTGTGTGCATCCTGGCCCCGGGCACCTGGTTATACACACCGGGGATGTGTGGGCACCTGGTGCCCCCCCCCAACACTGGACGACCCAGGGTGCAACATCTGCACAAGCCCTGTGTCTGCCAGTGTATTGCATGCCACTCAGAGAGTCCCATAGAGTGCCTCCACTCCCATCAGGCTGGCATACTACTTGTGTGCTACCCAATGTCGATCATGGACCATGGTGACAGTGCACACCTGACCTGAGGTGTGACCTGCATGCACAGCTTCATACTTCCAATCCCACCCATGTGTGTGTGGTGTTTCCCCCAGTCTGCTGGTGTATGTCTCTGTGCTGCTCCCACTGCACCATGGACAACACAGTTATGGGGTGACACTACATGTGTGTTATGGGGTCTGCTGCCTGCCCCAGTTGCAGTGTCACTTCATGGCATATTAGTGCACACCTACACAGGGCCTGTATTGAGGGCACCGTGGGACACCCTGGTGATACATGACTAGGTTGGGGGGCATGCGGGACCTTGTGGGCATGTGTTGGCATGGTGGGCAGCAGCGCACACTACCCAACAGCGTGGTTTCCTCAGGCTGAAAACCCGTGGTGTGCCTATTTGACGGCCATATGGGTGTCCAACAGAGGGACATACTCCCAGTGAGCTGTGAGGCCTTGTCGTCAAGCACAGTCCCTGTCTCACACAGAGTACCTAGCTATGCTAGGTGACTCTCCAGAGGATCTGCTACCATTACCTTTGGGTCAGCCAACTGGCAGGTGTGCAAGCCTGCACTGGCACAGCCAGTGTGGTGCTCATGTGCCCATGAGGTATCTCTGTGCCAGGTCTTGGCCCTGCTGTCCCCAGCAGGGGAGTGAATGCCTACACCATGCCCAGTGTGTCGAGGTTATGCAGATGCTGCCCTCATCACTGTTGGTTCCTCTCAGGTCACTGACAGGTATGCCACTTTCCAAACACCCCTGGCTTGTGGCCCTCTTGAGTGCTGTGGCAATCACACCTCTCAAACTTTCAGCCCCCAAATAATGTAACAATATATTTCAAAGTGTGGACAACATGAACAAAATGTGGGAAATCTCATCAGATCACACAGATACAAACTCAGGACACTGTGTAACTGTGTGTTTCATGTTCATAAGGTTTTCTCTTTACTGAATAACATGTGTGTGTGTTCATTGTGTGAATTTCTGATTTTCACTTGAAGTGTAAACTGTGGGACAGTACCCAGTTAATGTGAAACTAAGGACTTTTCTGGGGTGATATGAGGAAAAGTTACTCATTATGTGGGACAGTTGACAGGTGTGTTGGCATCCCAGGGGTGACATCCCACCCTGCCTGTGCCATGCTTTGGTCTACCTCTTCGGTGGTGCTGCAGCATGCTTTCAGTACCCTGTCATTGAACACTCTCCTACAGTGGTGTGCACTACGCTCCATCACAGATTGCTGTTGTCTGCTCCTTGCCCTGTCAGTTGCTACTGTGTACCTTTGTGCAGCTGTGTCACCTCTCACCATGCATCATGGTGCCCCGTACTTGCCTGCCCAACATACCACTGGTGGCCTCTGCATTGCAGATAATTTCTGCAGTCATGGTTCCCCTATGCAGCTTGCCAGCTGGCTGTCATACAGTTGCTTTAAGGTAGGCATTGTGTCAGTGCCATTGCATCTGCCTGTCCCGGACATAAGTCTGCACCATCCCACTGCTCCAGTGCAGACATGCCTGCACTATGTGGATGTGCTGCTACTTGTTGATCTCCGTGCCTGCATGTCCCAACAGTGCACACTTCCCCCAAGCCATTGTAGGCCTTCCACAACCATAATGTTATGGGGTGGACATGGGGAGGTTTTAGCCAGGCCTCACCATGCGTCCCTGCACCACAGTTCTGTGTGGTCACAGGGTACAGCAGTGCACAACAGATGCCACAGATTGTATCCCTGTACACATCAAACATACCTACTCAGTTCATCCCCAGCCTCAGTGTCCTTGGATCTTTGGTCCTCCGTGAACCCACTTGGCTGTCCAGTGCTCATGGTGCGGCATTCCATTGCATGACTGGAAGATGTCTGGGTGGCGTGGGGTGTCTCCATTCAACAGAGCAGCTATTCCACTCATGTTCCCATTGTTACATGTTGGTGGGAGTGCTGGGAGGGGGGTGACCCCAGCTATCTGTGCTAGTGTAACCTACATGGTCCACTGGGTCTGCATGGTTCACTTACAACACATTATTTCTCCCCATGGGAGACCGCTGAACAGTAGCTGAAGCCCTGCAACAAGCAGCCCATAAGGGGAGGGATGATCTCTTGTGCCATGTCATCCAGCAACAATGCCTTATGTTGTGGAGACTTGAGGGGCTTGAGAAGGCCTCTGCACTAGTGCTTATGGTCCAGACTGAGATCACCAGAAACACCCATCCAGCACCTCCACCTGCACCCTAGACCATCTCCTGTATCCCCAGTTTGGACACCCCACACTCACCTTCCCATCTCCTCCCTTGTTGTTTGGCCTGTTACCACTACCTGTTTTTGGATACATGCTATTATTCTGTTGTTGTTTGCCTCCATTTTTTATTCATTAAGGTATTTATTCATTCTGATGCTCCTGGATCCTGTGTATGCTCTTTTCCTATATTGCTAATATACTATGGCTCACTGTGGTGCCCTCCCTGTCCACCTATGGCCACCCCAGTGAGGTACATCCCTCCCCATCCTCTACTAAGGGCTCTACCTTGGTGGTTCTGCAGTTGTCTTGGGTGGATCTCCAACATGTGCATGGGTTCCACATCTGGCAGATGTAGTGCCTTGTTGACTGTCAGCTTCCATCTCGCAGGTGTCATTCTGCACATCACTTGTTCGGGACGGGTCACTTCCTAGGTGTTCCTGTCCATAGCCATTGGAACATGTATGTTGCTCAGGCTAAATCCCTCCTGTGTTGCTTGCCATAGCTGCATCTGTATCACTCATGTTTGTTGTTGTTTCTGTATGGGCGTCACTGCCTTTTGTCCCCTGTTTCCCATGCTGTCTGCTGTTTTGTGTGTAGTCACATACTCCACATTGAGGTTTCCTTGCATCCCTCCCTTGCGCACTGGTCTGCCATGCCAGACTGCACTGCCCATGGGCTATATTCAGTGCTGGGCAGTGTTTGCACTGCACTCCAGCCTGTGTCTTGCGTACCTGTATTAGTGCTTTATATTCAATGTTTTTTATGCCAGTGCTATACCTTTGAATATTGCTGGATGTGGGAATCCCACAAGCACTATCTTCTATGTAGCATGGGAAAACCTTTGAATATTTGGCCCATTATGTTGTTTTTCACTACATAACCAACTCTAAGGGAACTTCTATAAAATGTGAGCAATTATCTGTAGTTCTGTCATAATGAAGTGCAATACAAAACTGAGTTGCAACTATTAGAAATGGTGGGGTTTGACAGCAGGAGGAAGGTGGTGACACTGCCTTTCAGTAGATCACTGGTGAGGCCACATCTGGAATACTGTGCCCAGTTCTGAGTCCCCACCTAAGACAAACATTTGTCAATGCCGAGTGTTGTCTTGCTGGCATTGGCATTGGTAGTGCAGGAATTAGAGAGATGCATAATAGGAATGGCAGTGAAGTATTGAACTGATGCCAACCCCTTCCCACCCTGCAGAGACTGACAGGCATTGGGGTGTGCCTTTGGGCCATCAGCCATAACGCTCATGCCATTTCACTTCACCTTACTCTTCAGACACTGACAAGTGCTGTGGTGTGCCTTGGGATCTTCGGTCCTTATGCTCACCCCATTCCATAAGGAAATACACTGAGATGGGTGCAGTATAGGAGAATGGGGTAAACTTTGGGGCAGAAAAGACCAAGGAGCACCTTGATGCCTGTCACTGGCTGCAGGGTGGGGTTGGGAGTTGAATGGAGTGTGCATTACAGCCGACAATCCCAAGTCACACCCCTGACACCTGTCAGTTTCTACAGGGTGGGGTGTTACGGTTGGAAACCCTAATGCTCCAGGCATTTGTTGGTATTTTCACTCCAAATTTTCAGCATCGGCTTTTTGTGATCCCACTTCATGAATAGTGGCACTATCAGTTCACTAGCCAAAAGGTGATTTTGCACAGCAACTGCGTCATTTGGCACCACAGGTGTGAAAACACATTTTGGGCAGGACATGAAAAATGACAACTGTACTGTTCATGATGAGGTGTAAAAAATTGGCAATGTTGAAAATCTGGAGTGAAAATATAAAAAATTGGTGAAGTCACAAGCGTGCATAGAAACTGTGCAATGCATGCCTGTAACACAATTATTTTGGGGATTTTTTTAGCCAAACTTTCAACATCGGCATTTTGGGACCTCTTCTCATGAACAGTGGCACTGTGGTATTGTTAATCTGTCCTGAAAATTAATTTCCCACAGTGACTGTGCCATTGTGTGCCAAATGGGCTAAAACACATTTCGGGTAGGATGTGAAAAATAACAGCTATATTGCTTATATGGAGGTGTGAATAAATGGCAATGTTGAAAATCTGGAGTGAAAATATCAAAACTTGTCACAGTTACAAGCATGCGTGAAAACTGCACAATGCACACTCATAACACAGTCATGTTTTATAATTTGTTCACCCAATTTGTAACATAGGCTTTTTGGGACCCTACCTCACGAACAGTTGCACTGTCATTTTTGTTAATCAGTCCCGAAAGGTGATTTCAAGCAGTGACAGCAAAATCACCTTTCCAGACCGAATAACGAGATGACAGTGCACGTGTTCATGAGGTGGAGTCCCAAGAACCCCATGTTGAAAATTTGGCTCCAAAATTCAAAAAAATGGCTGAGATATCCAACTAAGTTGAAACCTGTCCATTGATGCCATTATACAGCTTACTGGCATTTCTTAATTTTGCAATTCGGCTTTGAAGAGTCCAGACATGTTCCTGCTCCAACGAAGATCTTGGCGCTGGACCTCCGGAGGTAAGTATGGGGGTGACGGGTGGTGGGGAGGTGGGGTGCGCAGAATGTGGGTGCAGGTTGGGGGAGGGGCGCCACAGACAATGAGGGACTGTTTTCTTTTTTCAGGTAAAAAGCATATCACAAGATGGTGTGTTAGGCACACTGGTGTGGGCTCCCAGTGTGCCACTGAAATGAGGCATGCTGACATGGTCGGCTTTGTGTGGCGCGGCACACTGGGATGGGCTCCCAGTGTGCCACAATGTGGGAGATGGGGACATACTGACATGGGGATTGCAACCTGATGTCAGCTTTGTTTGGGGATTGTGTGGCGGTGACAGGGAGCCACTGCCATGTTTATTGAAATGTTTCACAAGGAAAGGCATGTACCGAAGGTGTGTCATCTCTGCTGTTGCATGACGAGCTTGACTCTGATTGCAGTGACACATTTCTTTCAAGTTGGTGGCACTTTACATAATTCTTGCATCAGCACTAGCATGCTGGCTAATTGGGGAATGAGGGACGCACCTACTAAGCCATGCTCTGCATTCGCCAACACTGACACACCTCTCGCTGTGCTACTACTACTACCGCAAGATGTTGCTTGTGCATGGGCAAGACAACATAAAAATGCAAAGACAGGCTAAGGATGGTACAGTGTATGGAAAGAAAAATGATTCAGGGTCAGCTGGGCTGATCATACAAGTTTTTATTTAAGGCCCTGAATACGTACTCGTTGGAGATTAGAAAGGAGAGGGAAGGGATGACAGAGACCTTCAAGTTCCTTAACAGAATGAACAAGGTAGATTTGGAGAAAATATTCAGCAGAACTGCTGAATCAGGAACACTGGGACATCAGTGCAAGCTGGTGGGGGGATTCAAGATGAATGTGAAATTGTTTTATTTTCCAGGGAGAGTGGTTGAGCTGTGGAACAGCTTGTCAGCCGAGGTGGTAGGTGCAAGAGCCACGAACTGTTTCAAACATTATTGGGACTAAGTAAAAGGCTTAATAGTTACATCGGGTGAAAGCAGCAAGGCAGAGAGCAAGGGAAAAAACAATAAAACCAACTAGATATTAGGTTCTGGGGTAGGCTAGAGTAGAGCAGGTCAGACAGGCTGGACCAATATGTTTCTGCTGACATTCTCTCTTTCTGTTTCTTCAGCAGTTTTTGCAAGACTTTGAGTTGAATCCAACAACAGTTATGCAACTCATTGTGAAATGCTGAAGCAACTTGTTGGTGTAACAACTGAACAGAAATTGTGCTTTACGAGGTTTGATTTTTGGTGTACATTTTTGTTTTGACTGCTGTGCCTGACATTTCTAAGAGAATAATGCCAAGCACTGCAGTCATTAACACAGTGACTTTAGGTCATGAATAATTAATTAGGCTTATAATAGGTCTTATTTTAACATGTCCCATACTCAACATCATTTACAGCTCTGCATATCTGCTTAAAGACTTCCATGTTTCAATGTATATCCATGTTTCTTCCAGCTCTTTAGAAATTGGGTTGGAAAACCCCCACTTTCTGACTGGTGGAGAGAGCCCATCACTTGGGCAGGTATCTGGCAACAGAGACCAGTAAATAACTAGACTCTGTACCAGACTGACATTTTACAAATATTAACGTGCCAGCAGAATTTTCAAATTGTAAATGGTTTCCATTTTTGTCTCACAGAGCCACTAACCATTTCCAGACCTGGTTGCTCTGCATTTCTCATCATACTCACCCATAGCACTCCTGCTCACACTCTGCAACAGTAACCTTATTTTATATATAAAAAAAAAAAAAAAAACACAGTCACCTTAGCAGTAATATCCCTCACATGTTGCATGGTGTTTCAATAGTTGGGTGCTGTTCCTGACACTACCGTGGGAAACTGGCCACCTGTCCACTTTCTGTACTGCCGCTGCTCACTGCGCCATGCTTCCATGGTCGGGCACCACCAGCCTGAACAAACTACAACTATCTTGGAACTGTGGGTCAACTAAATTTGGCCAGCTCACTGTGCAGGGCACAGGGAACACTGTTACAAGGTGTTTAGTGTAAAATCAGTGCCTCTCACCTCAGCATGCTTGATCAACGTGGGGAAGGAAGGGGGCTACCCAGTGCACATCAGTAGAAAACAAAAGTGACTCGAGAGAAACAAATGAATGAAATAGGCTCTCTTAAACAGCAACACCCTCTACTGGCAACTATACCCGTAGAAGGACTACTTTACAAAAAAATGTATCCTCATTCTTTTAACATTTATTTTATTTGTTTTTAAACTTTTATTTTTTAACACATTATACCCCGGGTGGCCATTTTGTATCAGGAGAATTAATGGATGGTTCGGACTTCATACGGAGCTATTGGGTACAATTAATTAAAAATGTTGCTTATAACCCATTTTCTAAGCACAATAATACCCTTCAGGGTGGGTGGTATGGGCTATACTAGATCTTCCAGGGGCTACAAGGCCCTCCACCTGCAATGTCGGGCTTCATTACGCCCCTGGATGGTCCAGTATTCTATAACTCAATAATGCCCACTCTTTCAGGTATTATTGCTTACATGTATCACTTTAAAATTCATGCAGTAGTAGTTGTAATAGTAGAATAGTTTATTCTTAAAACTAAGAAGAGCATAGCCCAACTGAGCCAAAACTCATTTACAATGGGTTTCAACCACCGGAATAACAGCACAGTGAAATGCGTACAATAACATGAGTAAAATCAGTGGCATAGTATAACAGCATGCCAATGTTATAGCGCACTGCCCCCATCCCCTCCAACTTTCACCCTCCTGGAGTCATAATCATAAATTGCACACCCCCAACTTTCACCATCCTGGAGTCGGCAATTGCAATCCTCAATTTCACCTTCCTGGAGTCAGCAATTGTAAACTGCACCCCCCAACTTGTCCTGCTATCATTAGTTTGTTCTGTGTTTGTGAAGGGTATTTTGTGGTGTTGATGTTTTGTCTGCACTATTGTTGACCACAGCGTTTTTGTTTTAGCAGTCTTGTGGTGGACCCCAACCATTCATTCATACAGTTATAAAATATTAACAATAATATATAGAATAGTATATGTGTAACAAGAATTTTACACCCACCCTCGGTGTTGGATGCCACATAAACCCTGTGAGTGAAGCTCGAGGGGTTTTTCTAGGGATCCAACACTGAGGGTGGGTGTAAAATTCGAGTTTACACATCACCCCATGTTTTATTTTATATAACTGCTTGTGTGTGCTTTTTCACCACAACAATTATATAACATTAGCAAAGATCGGTGTTTGTTGGCAGCGAACTGCTAGGGATTCAGCATGGTCTGCTGTCTGCCAGGTTAACATATCCCGTTAGTGTGCGCCCCAAAAGAAGTCTGCTGTTTGTTTAGTTTAAAAAAAATTTTTTTCGACAAATGTTTTACTTACTGCCAGCTGGAAATTTCAGCATCTCTGGCAGCATTTGTGGCATCCGTCCAGCAGTGAGGAGGTGAAGAGAGCATCTGGTGCATGCGCAGACACAGGGAAACTTGGCACATGTTTGCCGTTACAACGAGCTGGTTATATCGGCAAATTATAATCAGGTTTCCCTATGGGAAAAAGTGCTGGCCAGTAATTATAATGTGGTTTATCAACATTTATTGCACAATAATAGTATGCACTGTACATTTATTTATTTTATTTAGCATTGTAGTAACCAGGTAAGCCCGCTGAGACCATAGGTCCCTTTTTCAGGGGCGATCCGGAATTAGTTACATACATCAAATATAGCCAACTTGCCCTTGAACAGGGCTTGTCTTGCCTCCCGGTTGGTCAGCACACCAGCAGCCGTCGACCTTGACCTGAATGCCAGTTCTGAAGCCAGCTTGCTCTTGAACAGGGCTTGTCTTGCCCCCCCATTGGCTGGCACACCAGCAGCTGCCGACAGTAACCTGCAGCACAGACAGCTCTGAAGCCAGCTTGCCCTTGAACAGAGCTTGTCTTGCCCCCATCATCAGCTAGCACACCAGAATCTGCCGACCCCAACCTAAAGCCCGGACTGCCAGCTCTGAAGATACTACCTCTGCACCAACCAATTGGATCCCGGGCACCTCTCCAAGCCCATTTCTGACTGGACAAACCTTCGCTGCTCTGCTTTTGCCTCCTGGCACTTCGGAAACTGTACAAAACTGACTTAACCTCTGTTAAAAAAAAAATAGAAAATTCAATATTTTATTACTAAAACTGTTGTGTGAATTTTGTAGAAGTGATACAGCTCTCTTAGGATTCTGTAACTCTACCCTTCCTAGCTAAACCCACGCCCAGACCTTTTGGCACCCAAACTTAGCTCCTTTTGTCATACCAATTTTCTGATCCCTGCTGTTTTTTCTCCCATCCCCCTACCCCCACCCAGGCCTCCTTTAAATGTGCCGTAGCCCTTCCTCCTGGGAGGGACAATTTGTCTCTACTGGTGCTAACCATCCCCACCAAGCCTATGCAGTACTAACACTACTTACTCCCTAGTGCTGTTGGTTCCAGCCCCTTACATCACACACTCTCTCGTACCCATGCTATGTTGTGTACTGGAGCTTCAGTTTCTCCCCTTGGATCTAGTACACAGGGGTCATTCTCTGGCTACACTGCTGAGTGCACACCAAGAGCACTAAGACACCCTTGGGACTCCTAGTTACTTGCTGGAGTCATCTTCTGGCCCTTAGCCCCACTCCTCAGCTTGAAATAGCACACCGGATCACCCAGAGGGTATCGAGCAAACCCAAATCCTCAAGGCTGCCACCTCCCCTGTTAGCAGCTGAGCATGAGTCTGTACCTAAGAGTTCTTCTTACCCTGGTGCTGCTCACCATCATTTGGCTGATCCCAGACATGGAGGGTCCTGAGCATGATGCAGATCCCCCATTACACACAGGTTCTGCACCGGCAGGAGTGGACCCAACCTGGAACAAGCCTACCCTCCCCAATACTTGGTTATCACCTATGAATTACAGAGGAAATACTTCTGCAAATTTCTGCTAGCAGCCCTGATTAACCTCTGCCTACAGTTTAACTCCATCTCAAAAGCACCTCTCTTGAAGAAACATTGCTCCTGCTTCTGCTTGTTTCCTATATGTCAGCTTCTCTTCTCTCTTATCCTGTTGCTTCTGCTAATATCAGGAAATATACACCCAAACCCTGGACCTTCTCACTCTAGATTGCCTAAGCTAAAAGGCCAACTCACTATTGTATCATTAAATAAGCTTGGTGCTCTGTACAAGAATCGTAGTTGCATCCCACTGATTGCGAGGCGCGAAATTGTCCAGAGGATGATACTCCCCATCTTTGACTACTGCGATGTAGTCTGTGGTGCTGCTCCCAAATCTTCCCTGACCAAGCTGGACAGTCTCTTTAACTTCTTTTGTCACTTTGCTATCGACTCCCCTTCCCGCTCCCACCACTGTGAACTCTATTGCTCTCTAACCTTCCTTCCACTATCTCATAGGTGCATCTCTCACTGTGCCAAACTAACCTCCAAATTCTGGTTGGGGGGGGGTCCCCTTCTATCTTTCATCCTCTCTGTCCACTCCACCTCCGCCCCTCCACTCTCTCAGATCAAATGACGCCCGCAACTTGATGGTCCCTCACCGCTCCACCCTCATCGGTCAAACTGGTTTCGCCCATCGTTTCCCTAAAATCTGGAATTCCTCCCTCCCCTGAAATATGACACTCTTCCTCCAACTACTCCCTTACCTCTGCCCTACACAATTACCTTTCCCTCAGCTGTTTCTGCTTTAACCCACCTTAATACCTGTCCCCAGTTTCTGACTTCCTACCATGATCCCCCGGCAGAGTTCTCAACATCCTGAAGGGGGAAATCAGGAAATGGCTACCCCTTCTCCTCATATTCCGTTCTTGCCTCTCCCCCCTCTCTTCTCCACCTGCCCTTCTGGGTCACCAATGTGCACAACCTAACCCCATCCTTTTTACTCCAACAGCACTTGCGTACTACCTCGAGCCTGCTCCTGGTACACTCATGCACTATAAATGGTTCTATATGTTTTGTACATTCATATGTTCTTTTGTATGATTTTGGACATCTATTGTAATTTACCCAATGTTCCACTACTGTTTATTGTACAATACCTTGTGTTCCAACTGTTGCACAATCTTACAATGCTGTATTATTTGTATTATTCCACATTCTATTGTAACTGATCATCCTTCACAACTCTATGTAACTCCTTCCACCAGGTCGCACCATGAGACAAGCAACTTGTTGTTCAGTGTGCCCTCCTGGTGAAACATTTCAATAAATAAAAAAATAAATATCAACAGTCTTCTCGCCAAGTTCGCACAATTCCAGGCATTGCATAGGTGATTAACCCAGACATTATAGCACTCACGGAAACCTGGCTCTCACCCAAAACACCGGATGAGTCTTTTTCTCTTGAAAGTTACAACTTGTTCTGACAAGATAGGATAGGTAAATGTGGGGGTGAGTGCCTAGTATATGCCAAGTCCGGAATTAAAGTGCAGGCCCTTGATCACAGTCTTACTACAAAAAAGGCCCAAATTCTGAACCTCAAATTAAGCATATGACCACAGAACAAAATCCTGCTGTTCTCTATAGTATACATACTGCAAGGGCACCAACCTACCAGTCTTAACCATGTTGTAACAAACCAAGAGCAGCTAGGCAACCAATGGGAGAAGGTCATTGTGGGTGATTTCAACATTAACTGGCACTCACAAAAGGAAGCAAAATCCAAGGATCTAATATCCAACCCTTCTCTAACACAGATGGTCACTGCGGACACCAGGCTTAACTACAAAACAAGGAGCAGTTCTCTCATCGACTGGCTTCTGACTACTCATCCTGGGTATATAACTGATGTTGTCGTCCCGCCTGATGGCCTAAGTAACCACTCTCCTGTGAAGTGTACCTGGTCGAACAATTTCACAAAGACCCCACCCAAGGTCTGCAAAAACCATTGCTTGAGGCCAGGACTACTCAAACACTTTAAGCTGTACATCACACAGCTGGATTGGTCCCCATTTGCTGGGGATATTGATGGTAATGAGGTCTTTAACTACTTCATAATGGTCTTCAACCGAGCCTGCGATAATTTTGCACTGTATAGGAATTAAAACAATTAGGGGGACCACCAATCCCTGGCTTTCCAACAGCCTTATTGGACTTGTGAAGAACAGATATAATCTCTGGCATATAGCAAAGGTGGCTGGTACACCTGCTGCCGTTAATACAAGGCAGCCAGAAATGCCTGCACCAAACTCATTCAACAGGCTAAATCCTCCTACTATAAGGACCTACTAAACAAAACTTGTGGTTCTGGCAGAGGCTTTTGGTGTTCTCTGAAATCCTTGATGGGCAAGGCCCCCAAGGCTCCTCCTGACCTACTAGTGACTACAAAGGGGCCCCCTTCAGGAGTCCATCAATATTGCCAATGAGCTCAACAATGCCCTCACTGACCATTCATGTGTACTCCCTGGTGAATATCTCAAGGACATGCATGCTCAGCAATGCCAAACTGCCCCTCAGGATCCACTGAGCAAATATTTACCTCCATTTTACCTTAGACATGTCACCAAGGCTGAAACCATTAAGTACACTAAAGGGGAACTTGGCAAGACCAGGATGGAAGCGGATTTGCTTGACATGAAGCTAGTTGGTCTTCTCCTAAATGAACTTGGTAGTCCTCTTACCTTGGTGTTAAATGTCTCTCTAAAATCGGGTGTGTTCCCAGATTTATGGAAATCAGCAAATGTCATGCCTGTCTTTAAAGCTGGGGACAAGACCCAAACATCCAACTACAGACCCATATCCATCCTCCCACCCCATTGAAAGTACTCGAAAGAATGGTCTCTGATCAACTTACTCAATATCTAGATAACCATAATCTACTCTGTCTGCAGCAACATGGCTTCCAAAAAAAGCACTCCACACTCACCGCATTTGTTGACTACTTATCCCAACTATATGATGCCTTGGACAGAGGCTAGGCAGTTGATTCAATCTTCATCGACCTTACAAAGGCCTTTGACTCTGTAAATCACAACCTCCACCTAAGTTGTCTTCTGTCTACAGGTCTATACCGTGTTACAGTACGTTGGTTTGGCAGCTACCTCTCTAACAGGTTATAAAGAGTCAAAATTAGTGATACCCTATCTGCAGGTAAGGAGGTGCTCCTTGGGGTCCCACAGGGGTCAATCCTCGGTCCTCTGCTCTTTAGCCTTTTCATCAACTCTGCCCCATAGCTTGCTCAGCAAATACAGTTCTCTATGCTGATGATGCAGTAATATCAGTTGCTGGTAAAAATAATAATAATAATAACTTTATTTTTAAAGCGCCTTTCAGAAATATCAAGGCGCTTTACATCAAAACACAATATACAATATCAATTTTAAACGTAAAAATAAATACATTAAAACATCACTTAGTTAAAACAAGCCACATGATCATCCATACGATAGCAGATATTTATAAATAGTTTCCATTAATCATCCAGATAAGCCAAATCCCATAAATAGGTTTTTAAATCTTTCTTAAATACCTCCACGGAGGTGCACTCCCTTAACCGGCGTGGTAGAGAATTCCAAAGAGTGGGTGAGGCATAAGAAAATGCTCTACTACCAGAAGATTTTAAATTCACTCTTGAAATCTCTAACAACCCCTCGTCGGCCGAGCGGAGCGATCGGCCGGGGCAGTAAGGCACCAGAAGTTCTTTCAGATAGGTCGGACTCTGATCATGAAGGGCTTTGAAAGTCAATAAAATGACTTTAAAGGTGATCTGCCACCGTATAGGAAGCCAGTGCAGTTCACGCAACACCGGGGTAATATGACTGGATCTCCTTGTCCCAGTCAACACCCAGGCTGCAGCATTTTGCACCAGCTGAAGGCGATGGATTTCAACCCCAGAAAGCCCAAAGTAAAGGGCATTGCAGTAGTCCAAGTGTGAGAACACAAAAGCATGGACCAACGTTGGTAGGGAGTCAGACGGAACAAGGTGACGCACCCTGGCAATATTCCTAAGATGGTAAAAGGAAGCACTGAAAATGGCCGACACTTGAGATTGAAGGGTCAGTTTATCGTCCAGGACAATCCCAAGGTTGCGCACCTGTTCAGAGGTCAAAAGTGACACACCACCAAGAAAAATTCCAGAGGGCTTGCCACCATGTGACCTCACTATCTGACCTCCACTCCATCACAGCAGAACTCCAAAGTAGCTTCCTTAAATTTGAATCATGGCTAACTAAAAACAAACTACTATTAAATGTCAAAAAAACAAAGAGTATGCTCTTCATCACCTCCCAAAGCAAAAAGAAATACCTGCCCCTGCTTATACATAACCAAAAGAGTGAGTTTTTTGACCAAGTAACTAAGTTCAAATATCTCGGCATCACCTTTGATGACACCCTCACCTTTTCAAGTCACATAGACTCTGTTATCAAGACTGCAAACATAAAGCTTGGTGTACTTTACCATCACAGACATTCAGTGACTCCTGATGCTCTCAGACTAGCCACCAGTAGTTCTATACTTTCTACCATTGACTATGGGTTGCCTACTTATGGGGCTGGCACAAAACCCGCCCTAAACAGGATCAGCTCACTCCTCAACAAGACCTGCCATCTTACTCTGGGGGCTGCCTTTGACACCCACACCTGCTCACTCTACACCGAAACTGGATGACTCCCACTCAACCTTGGAGGGCAATACCAAACCTGCCTACTTTTAAAAAAAGTGCTGCTTGGACTGACATCTCCCACCCTGTGTGGCCACTTTAGGCTGATCACCCCTACGAAATCGATCCGAAGTGCAGCCACTGACAGGATGGTGATTCCCTTCAAAAGGACAAAACCTGCCTAAAACTCCATCCTGTATCAAGAACCAAAATGGTAAAATGAACTACCCACTGACCTCTCTGAGACACCCAAGATTGGTACGTTCAAAACTGGGCTCAGATCCTTCCTTGGCTCTAAAATGACCTGTACCTGCCTGGACTAATGTGATATTACTTTAGCCCTACAGTTTCCCAGTAACTACCCCCTCAATATCTTTCCAGTTATTACCGTTTTTCATCCTAATCCCCTTCCCCTATCCCCTGGTATTTAATTATGGCCTCACATGCCTGAATACTTCTCCTCCCCTCCCAACTCCTACCACAGACGATGCCACCATTGGCTGACCCCCCCAACCCTCTCTTATTCTAATCAAGCCTGTGTTAAAACATACTAAATAGATGTGTATAACCTCAAATGTTTTACTGTTATTGCCTGTGTATATGCTTCAATGTTCTTCATTGTTAAACTTGCATTTTTGTAATGTCTGTTCAACAATGACGTGGAACCTTTGAAAACGAATCCTTGACTCAAAGGTATTAATCCCAAGCTGAAATAAATAAATAAACAAATAAATAATAAATAAATAAATAAGCATAACAATGCACAAAGATTACAAGAATGGACACATATAATCTATAGTATAAGGGTGATGACTTAAATTACAATGTGATCACAGTAATAATTAATTAGCATTACATAGACTTACAGCAACCTGCATGATTGTCAGGAGGGAAAAGTCAGATTCTGAATAACACAGGCAGGAGTACATTAGTTTAGTCAGTTTAAGAGCCATCACACAGAAACTTTTATCCTGGGGTAGGGTATAAGTTCAACGATAGCAGTAGCAGTGGCTACATTCCTGCATGTACACATTTATGCTTACCTTAAACCCTTCTAGGGACTTGATAGTGGTCAGATGCTCAGGGAGTGAGCACTAGTAATAGGGTACTGAGTACTTGAAAAACCTTTTGCCAGTGCTGATATATACCTGAGGAATTTCAAGTAGATTGCTGCCAGAGGAGCAAAGGTTTCATCTGGAAACCCTGGGGCTAAGCAGGCCTACCAGCTTGGTGGGGGGAGTAGACATTGGAGAGTTTGTAGGTGAGACACAGTAAGGGATAAGAGAATTTGAGTTCTAGGGGCGGTCAGTTCAACTCAGCAAGAACCTCACAATGGTGTCTCCAAAGAGGAAAGCACATGGCAAAGTGACTTATCTTATTATAAAGAACAGTCAGCTTGCAGTTTTCGGTTTCCCCGAGGAAGTGCTGTAATGGGGCATCATAAAGTAGGATGGGGAGTAGGGTGCTCCTTAGTAATTGCAGTCCTGGAGTCATCAGTTAGGGAATTGCCATGCCTGTTGAGAAGGACTAGTTTCTGGTGTATGTCCTTAGTTATGTGCTCTATGTGAGGCCTGAAGTTCATGTCTTGGTCCAGAAAAAATCCAAGATATCTGAGCTTATCGACTTTTTCTATCTGTGACCCAGAAGCTGTGTAGAGTGGAAGCAAGTGTTGCCTATGCTCACCCAGATGACTGGTCTCAAAAATGACAGCTTTAGTCTTTTTGACATTCATGACTAGTAGGCTGGATGCAAACCAGTTCTCAAGGGAGTTCAAACTTGCCTCTAACTTTGCAGCAGTAGCACTAGGTTTAGGATCACTCCCATACACCACTGTGTCATCTGCGTATAGTATTAGGTTCCCTGAGCCAAATTTTAGACCAATGTAATGGATAAAGAGAGTAAATACTGTAGTAACGGGCCTAAAATAGAGCCCTAGGATATGCCAGCAGTAACCAGGCGGCAGCCAGAGTACACTCCTCTCCACTTGACCTTCTGCATCCTGTTCATCAAATAGTTTGAGAACCAGGTGTGTGAGAGCTGGTCTAGACCAAGGAGCTGTAACTTGCTTAATAGCAGCCTGTGACTGGCAAGATTACACGCCTTTGTCAAGTCAATGTATATGGCACCAGTGGAAGATCTGTTATCCATTGCACTCAGTGTATCCTCTGTGAACTTAATCAAGGCTGTATTAGTGCCATAGCCCTTTCTAAAACCATGCTGGTTGTCAGCTAGGAGGCAGTGATGCTCTAGGTAATCCTGCAGTTGGTTGTAATCCCCTGCACCCTAGCTAGGGGGGAAGAGAATGGATATATGAGAATGTAATTCTCTATGTTTCCACGTGGCCCTGTTTTGTGTACAGGGACTACCATGGCTACTTTCCATTTGTGAGGGACACACCCTTCCATGAGGGACCTGTTAATTAGCCTAGTGACAGACAGGGCAATTAATCATGATTCAAGTTGGTCAATGCCAGGGGAAAGATGAGGCTTTATCCACCTCAGGAGGAGCAGTACTTCCAATACTTTGACCAGCCTAAGGTGAAATTGGGGGCAGAGGGGCTCACTGGTATTGGAGTCATGTGTAGCAGTAGGGGGAGTGTGAGTATTGGGTTTATATTTTTCTAGGTCTGTAAAGAAGGTATTGAAGGCCTCAGCTATCATGAAAGGGTCATCTGACAACTGGCCATCGACCAGAATGGCACAGTTTTGAGTAATGGTGGAACCTTTCAGCAGAGCATTGATATGAGTCAAGAATTTCTTAGTATCACACATGTTGTGGCCCTGTAGATCCCTTAGATAAAGGCTTTTAGACACCCTGGCACCTTTCTTATATTTATTTCTTAGATCTTTATATCTTTCCCAGTCAGACTGGAGGTGTGAGGCCTTGTAAAGTCCCCAGGCCTTGTCCCTAAGCACCATGAGCCTCTTAAGGTCAGCACTCAGCCACTTATGGCACTTACCTCGAACTCTGAGTTTCCTGCAGGGGGCATATAGGTTAGCCACAGACATTAATATGCTGGAGGAATAATCTAGAGCCTCATCAATGCTAGGGGGAATTAATTACAAGGAAACCAGTATTTCACTAGTAATCTACTAAAATTCTGCAGTATTCTCTGAATAACATAGAAATGCCATAAGGACAGACAGTATTAGGATAGATACAAAAAGACTGTCAACATAGTTTTACCAGTCTCACCATTTTCTATAGGAGCAGAACAACTCCTTAGCACCACAGCATTTTCAACAAACCAAGTTTTTAGGTGGTTCCAAGGTACGATGCTCCAGAAAGGTATTTTCAAGCACTGAGCCAGACTATTCCAAACCTTTAAACCCTGAGAGTAGAAGGTAGAATTGCCACTTACAGACTTTGGGACCAGCAAGTTGAACTCATATTGCCTGTGGCACACAGGGCTATTTTCAAGCTTCTTTTCGGCACAAGGTCTAACAGGTAATCAGGCATTTTCTAAAGGTGGCAGTTATGCAGCAGGTGCAGCACATGGAGGCTTCTATGTTCTGACAGACTCATCCAGTCTAGCTTTCTGTTTAAGGAACAATGGTGAGCCCCCAGTGGGAAGTATCCAGAATGAGCCAGACAAAAACTATTGTACTATTAAGGCACAAAATTATTCACGTTCAAGGTAATAAATAACATCTATTGCATCTATTTAATGTCAAATGTATCATTTTGCAGTCAAAAATGTGAGTTTGTTTCTCTGTCTGATAGAGCATGGTCATTGTGCTCCACCATTCCTTCCAAGGTTGAAGGGATTTTTGTATTTTTGGCCCTGGTTAATCTTAGTCCCATTCCTGCCATAATCCTTCTCTGGAGTGACTCCCAACTAAGACATGGTCACTACCCTGGTTCCTGTTCAGACCACTGCCACCTCTCCTGACAGCCCACATGAGAACCCCTCAAGTACAAAGAGGCTGACAGAGCTCAGCCATTCCTGGCCTTGGGGACAACTTTTGTTTGTTCGCAGGGGGCTGGGTAGCTGGGTTGGACCAGACTCTGATGGTGGGGTTGCCCTTAGGATGTAACTTGTGGCTGCAAGTCCCCCCCTCCCCATTATTGGAGCCCTACCCACTGATATTATGCTGATTCATGACACTGGCCAGGTAGTGAGCATGTGCCATCCAGTCACCAGGGTTGCATATACTTCCCTCTACCTGAAGTCTGAAAATACTACAGTGCATCCACAGCATGTAAAGGACTCCTCCAGTTCTGTCTGGGAGTAAATCTCAGGACAGAAGCCTGGGTCTCCCATATGGTAGCTCAATCTACTACTACTGCTGGTGCTACCTGGCAGAGTAATAGGGAACTTTATAACAATTTTCTGGTGATATATAACTTTGTGGCAGTCATCAAGTAAGTCCGTCCTTCCTTCCTTCCTTCCTTCCTTCTTTCTTTCCTTCCTTCCTTCCTTCCTTCCTTCCTTCCTTCCTTCCTTCCTTCCTTCCTTCCTTCCTTCCTTTCTTCCTTTCTTTTCCAAGCAGGATAATCCCATGAGATGCAGCATCTCATTTTCATGGGAACCCAGAATGATAACAGCAGTCAACAGGTTAACATAGTCCAGCAGAAATACTTACATATAGGCTTACTTATGGACAAAAAAATGTAAAGGCCATTATGTGCGAACTGTAATCAAAGAAAAGGTTAGAAAAGAGGGGCAGCGGGGGCGTGGACAACTGCTGAGCTCAATGGACACCTGAGCTAGGAGTGCTCGCAAATTCCCACCGCATACCCTAGTTAAACCCGTCTCTTACCTACGTTCTGCTGTCCCTTTGCTCCGTGTGGCTAAAGCGAGTGTTTCTCCCTTTGGTAGCTCTGTTTTGGATCTCCTCCCAGCATGGAAAGTACCTGAAATACCCGTCGCCTGTTTATCACCCTGGCTGCCTGGCCTACCATTGAAATGGAGTCTGCCCCTTCTCTGTCACACTCAGAGGGCGGCCTGGCAGAAATACAGCAGATGTTCACGGAAATTTTGCATCGCATTGATAATTTGGATATTGCTACATGGAAAAACACTGCGGATATAGTGGATCTATCTCAACGGGCTTGTATTACGGAGCACAGACTTTCAGAGGCAGAAGATGGCTGTCGGCAAACCGGGGCACGAGTGCTGGACCAAGACAGGTTTATTCATCAGCTATGGGCCCGGGTTGAGGACTTAGAAAACCGTAGTAGACAGAACAATTTGAGATTTGTGGGATTTCCTGAGGGCTGTGAAGGATCTGATGTTATCTGTTTTTTACAGAAGGAACTCCCCTTGTTGGGCTGGCACTCTGACACTCCACCAGAGATTGATAGGGATCACAGAACTCTGGTACCCTGCCCGGCTCCTGGAGATCGCCCTCGCACCATACTGGCCCGCTTTCTCCGGTTTCAAGACTGGGAATCCATCACTAGGCTGGCATGCCAAAAAAAGAACTTATGTGGAAGGGCCACAGGATACAGATCTTCACAGATTACTCCCAGGAGCTAACAGCACACCATAGGGCCTTCACTGCAGCACACTGGGCCTGCACTGATTTGGGGTTAGAATATTCCTTGAGATGCCCAGCTTTTTCCGCATTATCCTGAATGGATCTCCGCGACTATTTGACAGTCCATCAGCCGCTGAGAAATTCTTGGCATCCCTAAGTCAAACCAAGGTATACTCAGGGAATCTCATAATTTGGGGGCCACAGCTTTGGAGACATCTGCACAAGCATCTACAACCCCCCGGGTCCACTCAACATGTAGCCCCACAGCCCAGGACCCCATCCCACTCTGCCCCTCAGAAATCCCCGGGGAGCAAAAAGAAAAATAGAAGGAGGGCTCAACTCGATGGGGCCCATATTGATAAGACCCCCTGGCTCTGCTCTCGAAGTCGCAGTGCCAGTCCTGATTCCTTGGCCACATGCTCTTCCCTGCAGCCAGACATGCGCAATAATCAGTTTTGAGCCTTAATGGACCTTCCGACAGATGGATCTCAGCTGGACCCACCTTTGCCTCCTAGACTGTCTGCTAAGGGTGATAAATCCCACGCTGCACGTTCTCTTTCCTGGGCAGATGCCACGGAGTCACTCGCTCCTGAGACTTCCACCTTTACAGATGCTGCTTCCAGCCACTCAACACCCTTCTACCCTACAGCAGGCCCCTCTCCTGCTTTTGAATCAGCTGGCTGAATGTGACTTGGACAGTCTCTTGTTGTTCCATGTGTTTTTTTTGTTTCATTATTACCGGCAGTTAGCCGTGCTCTCCGTCCTCAGGTACATGCCCATTATATCTGGGCATCCTGGGTACTATTTGGCGGGGGGCAGGGATCTAGAGATATAGTTCCCTGCCTGTTCGTTTATCTATTTTATCCCCCTTTTGAGGGGGCACGACTAGGAGACAGTCATGCACAACATGATGCAGCCCCTCCCTGTTAACCCTCTAGATCTTTACAGCCCTGCAGCTCATAATTATTGTATGGTGTGATCGGGAGGGTGGGGGGCTATTTCCTTGGATGGCTGGGAATTTAATTTAATGCAGATGTTTGCCACTTTAGACAAATTGATTGTGCAGGATGTTGATTATACTTGTGGGATATTGCGTAGAGAGTCTTCTAGGCAGTGGGTTGTCCTATTTCTCTCTCGCTGTAGTTAGATAACTACCTACTTCCCAGCGATTCCTGCTGGTATCTGGGCCGTAAATTGGTCGATGCGTACAGCAGGAGCTGATCTGTTAGGGGGAAGGTTTTGAGGGAGGAGGGGTGGGGGAGAGGGACTCTTACATTTGTTGTTACTCAATGTTATGTTTGCTGTTTGTAGTTAATGTTCAGGCTCTACTGAGCCCTTTTCAGAAATGTGTAGTTTTATATGCTGTTAGTAGTTTTGGCATTCTGAATTCTGAGATTTTGACCCACTTTCATCAAGGTTCTTTTAAGAGAAAGGGTTCCCACTTTGGGGGATTTTGTCTCTGGCCTTGGTGCTCTCTGATACATATTGTTTCTGCCATGATCCCACCCAGGTCAAATGGAGACTAACCTTATCTCCTGGAATGTCCGGGGACTGAATTCTCCCATTAAATGGAAGAAAGTCTTGCTCCATTTGAAAAAGCTCAGACCTTCGGTAGTCCTCCTTCAGGAGACTAAACTCTCCTCTGCTGAAGCTAGGAAGCTCAGACAGGGCTGGGTAGGGGAAGAGCTATACAGTGTGGCAGACTCTCACAAGCGTGGGGTTTCTATACTTTTACATAAAACCCTG
The DNA here is from genome assembly GCA_016271365.2 of Neoceratodus forsteri. NCBI lineage: Eukaryota > Metazoa > Chordata > Ceratodontiformes > Ceratodontidae > Neoceratodus > Neoceratodus forsteri. The sequence continues at coordinate 774,993,069 of CM057449.1, read as the reverse complement.
CGGTGGAAATTTAAATGGCATACCCATGATGCAGAGGGGAGATGGATCATGGCTGAAAAGGAGACACCAGAAGGCCCATTAGTCCTAGTTAATTTGTATGCTCCCAACCAGGACTGTCCCCTTTTTTTCCATATGGTTAACCAGGCCCTCACAGATTTTGACACTCACAAAGTTCCAATTCTATTGAGTGGTGATTTTAACTTGGTGCTTGACCATTCTTTTGACAGAAGCAATAGGGCCCCCGAACCAGATAGGCAGGCAAAAAAAGCCCTCCTGAGGCTAATGGATAAACATGGACTGCTGGATGCGTGGAGAGCCTTACACCCTGGGGTGAGGGGCTATACATGTTTCTCGAAAACTCATGGTTCATCCAGTAGACTTGACCTATGGCTACTCTGTACTGGACTTTATGACAAGGTATCTACCTCTCGTATGCACCCCATCTATTTTTCAGACCACTACCCTTTGGAAATTCAGGTTAAACTGGGATTGGACCTCCCTTTTTCCTCCTCTTGGCATTTGGACCCCCTTCTCCTTGAGGATGGGGACCTTCAGAAGTGGTTGAGCCCTGCAATTGCCGAATACTGGACTAATAATGACAATGGGGAGGTCTCAGATACTACCTTATGGGAAGCCTTCAAGGTGACAATAAGGGGTGGGTTAATGGCCTTTGCTTCGGCTAGGAGATGCCGCCGGGAAGCAGATCAGAGGGCATTAGAAAAACAACTTTATCTCCTGGAAACTCAGTATAAATCTTTCCAAGACAAACCTCCACCCCAGTCTCTACTCGCACAACTGGCGAGTACCAGAATTTCCCTGAATGCCCACCTAACCCGCCAGGCTGAACTGAATCTTAGACAGGTTCATCACGCCTACTGGGAGGGTGGGGAAAAGGCTAGCAAACTCCTGGCATATTGCTTTAAATAGCAACAAATGTCCAAGAGGATTCATGCTTTAAGGGATCATACCGGGGTCACGTGTTATTTTACCGCAGGGGTCAATGACATTATGGTCCAGTTTTATAGGCAGTTATATGCTTCCCCTAGCCCCACTAGTCTTCCCTCTATTCAAAAATTCCTTGATTCATTACCCATCCCTAAGCTCCCTCCATCCGATGTTAAAGTGTTGGAAGCCCCGATCACTGTGGAAGAAGTGGATAGGGCTATTCAATCCATGAATCTTCGTAAAGCCCCTGGCACTGATGGACTCCCCATTGATTTCTACAGGGTCCAGGGTATTAACCTTGCTCCATATCTAGTCTGGATGTTTAGGCATTCCTTACTCACAGGACTTCTACCCCCATCCCTGAGGGAAGCTACCATTACTGTACTCCCCAAGAAGGGGAAGGACCCTCTCTCTCTCTGGGTAGTTACTGCCCCATCTCTCTCGTCAATGTGGATGCCAAAATCCTGGCAAAAGTTCTTGCCAGTAGACTAGAACCTCTCTTATCAGGGCTGGTCCATCCCTCCCAAGCTGGCTTTGTAAAGGGGCGTCTGGGGTCTGATCATCACAGAACACTCATCTCGATAATGCACTATTCCAAATTGTGAAAAAAAAACCTTGTTGCTCTAGCAGTTGACATTGAAAAGGCTTTTGATTCGGTAGAGTGGTCATACCTGTTTCATGCCTTTTCCTCAATGGGGGTAGGACCCAGCTTTCTCTCCTGGATTAAACTACTATATGCCTCTACCTTAGCTAGAGTTTTGACTAATGGCAATCTATCTGCACCTTTCCAATTGCAGAAGGGTACAAGACAAGGTTGCCCTCATTCCCCCCTCCTGTTCATTTTAGCCATTGAGCCCCTGGCCATTGCGCTTCAGGAAGCGCCCTCTACCCCTGGAATACTGATGGGAGGCACCACTTTCAAGACATTTTTATATGCTGATGATCTTTTGGTCACTACAGAATGCACCCCACAGGTGATTCAATCCATTTTACATACATTGACTGTATTTTCTGGAATATCTGGCCTTAGGATTAATCATACAAAAACTGAGGTGCTCACTCTAAATTCGGTACCCTCTGGTATAGACTTCGTGACCTTGGGTCTCAAATGGTCCCCAATGGTATAAAGTATATAGGTATCATCCTGCACCCTAATCTGTCCAAAATGCACACAGCCAACTTTTCTCCCCCGGTGAAGTTGCTTAAACGGGACATGGCCCATTGGAAAGCCTTGAGGCTCTCATTAGCCGGGAAAATAGACTCCATCAAGATGATGGCGACCCCCAAGATTTTATATCTGTTGTCCCATCTCCCTATACCTATACCTTTGAAATGGTTCCAAAAATTGGATGCTGTATTGGTAACTTCCTCTGGGAGGGCTCCCGACCACGTTATAGTAAGCTTAAACTCCATCAGCATTGGAGCGGGGGGGGGTTGGGGACTTCCATGGTTCCAGGGGTACCACATGGCCTTTGTTTCAGCCCAGACCACTTTATGGTTCTCTAACATTGGTCTCACTTCACCTACTTGGCTCCCTCTGGAGGCATCATTACTATAGGCCCCCTCTCCTGCGGTGGCGCTGTACAGTAAGAAAAATCTTCCCTTAAATCTCCCTCCTCCAATTTTGTTGTCCATTCAATACTGGCAAAGAGTTTTAACTCTCCTAGGCCAGGATTTAACACCGTGGAGGTTTATGCCTCTCTGGAACAACCATGCCTTGGTAGTGGGTGGTACTCCGATCTGCTGGAAAGCTTGGGAGTCTCAGGGTATCTCCTTAGTACAAGATCTATTGCTCTCAGATTTTAGTACAATGGAAACCTTTGAGGCATTAAAATCCAGATACCACCTCCAGACTTCACATTTTTGGAGATATCTACAAATTAGAGATGCCATCACCCATCTTCCTAACTTTCCTAAAAATAAAGGGTTGCAATCTAGACCACATCCTATTACATCTTGGTTACATCACCCTAGGAACAGAGCTAGTGTGATTTATAATGCCCTTAGAGATGCCGCTGCAAATCCTACCTTGTCAGCTAGAGCCCAATGGGAAAAGGATTTTCATTCTCCTATCTCCAAGCTCCAATGGGACCATGCTTGGGTGATATTACATATGTCCTGTAGGGATGGGCGCACCCGTCTCATTATGAATAAAACCCTCCACAGGTGGTATAGGGATCTGGTTAAACTCAAAAAGATGGGGTTCCTCCAGCATAATACTTGCTGGAGATGTGGCAGTCAAGGGGCTCATCTTTTTCTTATACTCTGGGAGTGTCCCAATCTCCAGCACTTCTGGATAGCAATTCAAGATATGTGTGCTTTCCTGTTTCCTCATGTAGTACCAGATCCCCGTTTCCTCCTTTTAGGCTGTGCCCATTCTCACACACCCAAGCATTGTCCAGGGGCTCAATGGGTCACAGCTGTGGGGGCGATAGCCAAAAGACTTAATTTTAATGACATGGCGGTCCCCAGAAGTCCCATCCATCCGAGAGTTCCTTCAGGCACTAGCCCAAGGAGCTATATGTGAGAGGCTCTCTAGTTTTGTGGGGGGCTCGTTGTTTCAATTTGACACACGTTGGCAGCCATATCTCCGTTCCAAGTACTGTCACGATGTCTAATCATAGGTGGTCTACAATTCCCGGGAGGCCCCTGTCTTGTTTGGAGTTTAAAGGCTTTCCCGTTTTGTTTTCATTACTTGTCAAGGTATTTTTTATCTCAGAATCAGTTTGTCTTCTTGTTTACTTTTGTTGTGGTGTATATAGTTCAAATTAGTGTTAGGCCTGATCCAGGACTCAACTCCATTTACCATACCCTATCCTAGGCCCTTCATGCTACTGTTATTTTTTTGGTTTCCATCAGTCAATAACCCATGGCTTCCACTCTTTCGGGTAGGAGGGCCTGGGTAGGCTCTGATAATCCTTGGATACTGAGTTTTTTTTTGTCTTTTTTTCCTCTCTCCTCTCATGCATATTCATGTTATACTGTGTGTATGGGAGTATTCTCATTGCATATGACAGTGCTTCCTCTTTCACTCCTTATTTTTGGTATCCTTTATGTTTGTATCTCTGATGTCCATACCAAATGTTGCGGTATGGTTACATATATCACCCCAGTATCATATATTTGTTTTTTCTGTATGTCCTGTGTGAAATAATAATAAATTCTTTAACAAGAAGAAAAGAGGGGCTGCACAGTCGTAATGAGCAGTGATGCACAAATGTTGTACATGCAGGCTCACCATTGTGTTGCCACCCATTTCTAACATATGCAGATTTTTATTTTACTGTAATTCTTTGGGAGGAGTTTCCTATAAGACTAAATCACAATACAAATTAGTTAGCTAAATTCTAATAGGAATAATTGGAGTTTGAATGCTCTTGCATGCTAGACTTTAACAACCACCTGAATCTCACCATGGTACTGTACCTGATGAATATGTTGCCAGGATTATAGTGCATGAAAATTTGTGAAGCAAAAATAGTGACTGACATGGCAGCTACAGGGATGGCATAGTGCAAGCAAGCTAATGTGACCCCTGTAGCTGCCATCACATGGGAGGGAGGGAGAGGAGAACTAGCAACTGCAGAATGCTGTGCCAATCTGCTCCTGGGATGCAGGGGGCTAAGGCCATGAACAGCTACTGTGGCAGACCATCCCAGAGACCATGGTTCTATTCCCAGTCTATCTGTTCTCCTTTTCTTCCCACCCCCTCCCAAGGTTTATTTTTTATGAGTTCTCCACCACACCGTGCACTGTTGCCCTCCACCCTCACATATACAGTCCCCCCTCAAGTTTGTCTCCATCCCCAAGTTGTACCCCTTGTGGAGTTTGTTATTTTTAGTTTGGGGGGTGTGGGGCAAAGCCCCCAGCATTTTCTTTTTTTTTGTTAGCAATGGTAGCAATCAGTGTGTTTCATGACTGTTACAATCGGCTTTTTTGTTGCGGTTGGTGTTTTTGTGGCATGCTACTTTTTGTAGCGCTGTATTTCGTATGCAGTTTTTGACAGCACTGTAGTTGTATTTGACTTCTTAACTTAGTGCCCCATGGTACTACCACTGGAAGTCCCCACATCTACCCAAATGATACCTTAAGGCTCACTTAAGAGCTTGAGGTTAAGTAACTCTTCAGGACCACTCAGGAGCAGTAGTGTACCACTTGGCATAATGTATTTTTTATTTATAGAAAATTGGTAACCAAGAAGGCACACTGAGCTAAGACTCATTTACAGGTGTGAGCTTGGGGGGTTGGGGGGTGAGAGATGGGGAAACAAATACAACCAATGGTGAAGTGCAGCCCATGTAAACAAACAGGCCTGTATAACCTACAAAGACAAAATTAACAACACTGTACAGGCAATGGTACAGGGAGATCAGGAGTCAAGCAAGGAGGTCAGAGATCTCTTCCAGTGTCACTCAAAGGGCTTGTGGGGTTTAGCCTGAGGTGTGCTGGAGCACACCTCTTGCATGGACTGAGTTTGATTCAGTTTGAGTGGAGGAGGTGGCCGAGATAGTCTTGAGCCTGTGACCAACATTATTGTGATCTTGACCTAGGTCCAACCCGACTTCTTTTTGGATGTGTGAAACTGATGGGATCTATGGTTGCTGAGATCATCTGAAGCTCCTTGGGGAATGGGGTCTTTCCTATGGCACTGAAAGAGGACTTGGTTTGACTCCTGCTGAAGTAACCCTCAATGGACACATAGTGTTTCAGCAACTACAGACCGGTCTCAAATCTTCCATTTTTAGGAAAGATTTTGGAGAAAGTGGTGGCCATCCAGCTTGGATGCATCTTGCCTCCTCCGCCACTTATGAGTGCTTCCAGGCTGGGTTCAGAGCCAGTCACAGCAGATAGACCACCCTGGTGAAGGTGCTAAATGATCTCCTAATGGCAAGAGATAGAAGAGAGCATACCATCTGGTTCTCCTGGATATCTCGGCAGTGTTTGACACTGTGAATCTTGAGGTGTTGCTGAACTGTCTGCACTACTGGTATGGCCTAACTGATAATGTCATCAACTGGTTTAGGTCCTACCTCATGGGCAGAGAGCAGAGGGTGACGATGGGGTTAGCCTCATCTAACCCAATGCTTCTGCACTGTGGCACTCCACAGGGGTCGGTCCTGTTGCCCTTGTTGTTCATGGTGTACTTGCTGCCATTGGGAGACATTATCAGGTGGTATGGGCTGGGTTTTCATTGCTATGCTGATGATACCCAGATATACATGTCCTGTGCACCTGGAAATCAGATGGTGGCCTCTGTGTTTAACATCTGCATGGAGGAGATCCAGAACTGTATGACTCACAATTGGCTATGACTCAACCCAGACAAGATGGAGGTACTGGTGGTGGATTCTGGTCATTGATGCAATGAGGGAAGGGGCAGTGACTTGGAGATACTCCTGATCTAGTACTGGGAGGTGTTTCCTTGATCCCTTCTGATCTGGTTAAGGATCTGGGCATGATCCTCAACTACAGTTTGACACTTGATGAACAGGTATTGGCCGTCATCAGAAGTGGCTTTTATCATCTGAGGAACATTGCTCAGATCTGGGCCCTTTTAACAACTGAGGACCTGACCACACTGGTGCATGCTTTTGTCATGTCCATACTGGATTACTGCAATGCCCTGTATCTGGGACTATCTGGAGGCAATCTCTGCTGACTTCAGCTGGTGCAGAATGCGGCAGCTAGATTGTTGATGGGCGCTTTGAGATTGGAACATATTATGTCTGTCCTCCGTGAACTGCAGTGGCAGCCAGTTAAGTGGAAGATTGCCTTCAAGATCAGATTACTGACCTATAAAGCCCTGCATGAAGGGGACCAGCCTACCTGCAAGACCTCCTGGTTCCTCATTGCCCATCTCAGGCTCTCTGTTTTCCTAGGATTGCCTACTTGTGATTCCCAGGGATAGGTTGTGGCATTCTGGGGATCATGCATTTTCAGTGGCTGCACCAACCCTGTGGAACTCACTGCCAAGACATCTAATGGAGGCACCCTTGTGGAAACCTTCAAAAAAGAATAAAAACTGTTTTTATTTAATCAGGCTTTTGATATGTAAGAACAAAATGAAATGACTGCTATTTTATTGTATTATTTTAATAAATGATAGAATTTTATACTGTACTCTTCTGCATATTTTATTATTATGCATTGTGTTGATTGTACTATTATTCTATGTATGAATGGTTTTTAAAATATATTTTTTAAGTGCTCCAAGCCTCCAGGGAGGGGAGCTATATAAATAAAGTTTCTGTCTGGCTGTCTGTCTATCTATCTATCTATCTATCTATCTATCTATCTATCTATCTATCTATCTATCTATCTATCTAGCTTATCTATCTATCTAGTTACATATTATGCCTGTCTTCTGTGAACTGCACTGGCTGCCAGTTAAATGGCATAAAAAGTAGGCTGTCAGCATTTCCAAAAAATGTTGCATACTATATACAGTAATTGTGCAGGAGGCTTCAGGCATCTAGGTTTAAAACTGTTTAGAAGCAGCGCGATGGGTGCTTTGCCAGATTTCCAAAACTGCATCCACCATACAGTGTGCTTTAACATACTGGGCAATGTTTTGACTATAGTTGTGTGCTTGAAGCAAATATCTAATATGGTCACTCCATTTCTACATATCCAAAATGCATTAGAGGCCATAAAGTTCCTTTTTAACATCTCAACAAGTACAATACTGTAGTACTTCTATAATCCCTCTATTCAAATTGTGACTTGATCATTACAGACCAATCTTAGATGAAAGCAGCAGTTATCTGTTAGTCATTATACAATGGCAAGAAAGAATCCTGGCTTCTGATTGGCCAGTTGGCCATCACAGCAGGGGCGTTATCCTGACATAGCATCCCTGCTGATTGTTTCCCACAATATTTACTTTCCTAGGACCTTTCCTTAAGAAACAAAAATATTTTTACACACTAACAAAAACATTCTTCAACATAATTTTTTTTATAATTATCGATGCGCGCTTTTTCCCATAGGGAAACCCGGTTATAATTTGCCGTTATAACCAGCAAACACGCGCCAGGTTTACCTTGGAACAGCTATCCCTCAGTTCGCTGTTCTCCGGCGTTCCGCGTTCCGTGGCCAGATCTCATAGTGACACACTTCCTGGTCCCTCGTATTCGGAAAGCGAACTTTCTATAAAAAAAAAAAACTATTTTCCTCCAGTAAACAACTTAAAAACAAAACAAGTGTTTTACCGTCAGCCTGACACCACAGCCAAGTCCATGTCAGACTACCCCTGCCTCTCGAAGCCCGGAATGAAGCTGCAGCCGCCGCTCGGCGGTAAGTTTATATTAAATCTAAAATCTGTCGACACATTTTTTTTTTATTAAATATCCTCTTCCTTTTTTCGACAACAAGTGCCACCATATAATTAGGAAGACTGTGGACAGCGCAAAATCAAGACTGGTCCGCAGCTTCCTGAACACTAATCTGTAAGCTAATTTAATTTTTTATAATTGCTGAGGCAAAAAAGAGCACTCCTGCAATTATAAAAAGTAAAATATGGGGTGGTGTGTATAAAACTAGATTTTACACACACCCTCGTTGTGGGATGCTTTTTATAAACCCCTCGGGCTTCGCCCTCGGGGTTTATGTAACATCTCACAACTCGAGTGTGTGTAAAATCTCGTTAAACACACCACCCCATATATTATTCTCTATATTATAAAACAATAAGCCATTGTATAATAGGAATAATGCCCTCCAGGGTGGGTGTTATGCTGGAATAACATCCCTTCTCGGGTGTTGGATGCCATCAATTGGTGGCCTCGGGCCCAACCACCCACGTTGGGATGTTAACCCAGCATAACACCCACCCTGTCAGGCATTATTCCTTTACCATATAGTTTTTTCAGTGATAATGTATTTTTTTTCTGACAAAAATATCAAGATACCAACTTTTCTTTTTATTTCATTCTTGAAATAAGAGATGGGATTTTTAGTAGTTCATGCTTCTGTGCCATGCCCACTATGAAAAAAATAAATTTCTTGGTACAGTGCTGTGCTATTTACTATGAGAAACATGTGGTTACACCATCCTAATGCATTCACAGTACGAGTCTAGTATGTACATTCAACAGGTAACCTCAGTGGAAGAGGTTTTTAAAAAACTGCAAGTGGCAGCCATCTTTAATGACATGAGTCATTAATTACAAAATAAGCTATATAAAAACTGCTTTAAAACTACCTGATAAAAACCTAAGAATGCCATAAATATATTTTTGTTAAAAAGACTATATGATGAAAATTCTGGCAGACTAACAAATACTGCTGCTTTGATAAGGACAATTGCAGGCACTACCTGGTTAAGTCAAGAAACAGGTTCCACCAAGTTGGTTCGACAACAAAGCCGTCGAACCCCTCTGCAGCAACAGGTGAAACTTTGACTGTTGAAGTTTTGTCTGTCAGAAAATCAATGTTTTTTTGGAGGGAGCTGTGCCCCCCTCCACACCCCTTGATCTTTTATTAATCAACCTGAGTTAGAGTTGATTATTAAGGGGGCGAAACACCGGCCAAAATGGCACCAGTGTACAATGGAACTAGAGATGCAGCAAAATTAAATTTCACCATGAAATTGCCGCAAAATCGGCAATTTCGCCTGGTGAAATGTTATGCAAAACTGCGGCACAATTTCGCCTGCAATTTTGCCCATCGCCACTGGCCACAACAAGTCCAATTGAACCCCCCAGCCCCCACACACACAAGTTACCCTGCACCCTCCGATTTGTTTTATTAAAAAAAAATACCCTTCACTCCCTGGTGTCTTGTGGTCCCCCCGCCTCGGCTGTCACTGGCTATTATAATATTAAATAAGTACTCCCCCAAGTTACCCTGCCATCTCTGTCTGTTTTATAAAAAAAAATTAAAAATCACCCTCCACTCCCTGGTGTCTAGTGGACCCCTCACCCCATCAATAGATATCAGCATCCATCCAGCTTCCCCCTCCCCCCCCCAGTAACTCGATCGGGCCACCTGCACAGTCCTCCACTCACCTCCATGGCTGGCAGCCCGACTGAGCGCCACTAAGTGCTTGAATGAATGAGAATGAATGAGCTTGTGCGCTCATTCATTCTCATTCATTCAAGCACTCAGTGGGGCTCAGGGTTGCCAACTGTGGAGGTGAGTGGAGGGCTGTGCTGATGGCCCGATCAGGTTACTATTGGAGGGGAGCTGGATGGGTGCTGATATCTATTGATGGGGTGGGTGGTGGGAGTCCACTAGACACTAAGAAGTGGAGGGTGATTTTTTTTTTTTTAATAAAACAGGCAGAGGTGACAGGGTAACTTGGGGGAGTACTTATTTAATGTTATAATGGCCAGTGATGGCTGGGCGGGGGCCACTAGACACCAGAGAGTGGATGGTATTTTTTTTTTAATAAAACAAATCAGGGGCTGCAGTGTAACTTTGGGAGGGTTCTTATTTAATATTATTATGGCCAGTGATGGTTGGGGGGCCACTGGACACCAGGGAGAATTTTGTCCAGTGGGCAGTGGCCACAACATTTTGCTGTTGGAGGCGGAATTATTCCCACAGGTGAAATTTTGTCGACTTGGGGTTGAAATTTCTCCTCCAACTGTGGGAGAAATTTTCCAATTTCACACATCCCTAAGCACGACCATTACAACATCGCTGCAATGGTCTTCACTGTAGAAAAGTAGAGGTTTCAACAGTATATGCAAGAAACATTCACACTCAAATCTCACACATTTAAGTAGTTGTTTGCCTTATAGTTCACATGACAGTTGTAATGGCATGAACTATTTTTCAATCTGCTGCTCTTGTGGCATTGGGCAGACTCTTCTGAACAGTCTCATAGAAATTGAAGATTACAACAAATGAGATATACTCTATGTTCTGCCTGAGGCTAGGTACAATACCTTGACACTGTGAACTCTATTACTGTGTTAAAAACCTTTATTATGCACAAATGAAAAACAAGCAAATCAATGGCTAGCTTGTCCCTAAATAGTCTGTCATTCATTTAACCTCTGGCCTTCCAGATTTATATTTCATTGTGCCTTTAAACACCTGTTCACAAAAAGCTGGTGGCCATTATACCTGGGCACACCAAATTTAATTGACAGTTTCCCATTGTTATTCTAGAGGTAGAGGTGAATGTTTTTTTGGAAAGTTCTGTGATATAGCTCCGTTGATTGAAGTATTGAAAAATGGTGGATGTGGCTGTACCTCACCTCTCCTTAACCATGCATTTGTCTTATGACCCTCCGTCTCCTTAGTACCAAAATCTGCTGCAACAAGTGATTTGCATAGGAAATTCTAGACGAAAAAGACCAATGGCCTATCATGTATGCCTTCAGCCATCTAGGCAGCTGAAGCACTCAGTATTATGAGAAACAGAAGTAACCATTGCTTAAAGGAAAGTGGCACCAAGAAATGTTATGGACACTGGCACTGTGGAAAGGAAAACCAACAGTGTTGAAACTCTTTAGGAATTTTGTATAACTTCCGATACTCAGATCATAGATACATATACAATAATGATAGAAAAAGGTCCATCAGCCCATCCAGTCTACCTACCCGACCTGACAGCTCTGCACTGGCTCTAATGACCATTCCTCCCCTTTGTTTCTGCACCCTGTTTTCTAAGTAATCCCATATGCCTGTCCCATCTCTGCTTGAAGCTGCTCACTGATTCGGCCTGTACCACTTCCACTGGAAGCCTGTTCCACTTGCCCATCACTCTGTGAAAAAGCACTTACAATCATCCCTTTTGAATTTGCCGCCCCCCCCCCCATGAGTTGAAGTGAGTTGACTCTCATCCCTGTATCTAAACTCAAATAGAAAACTTCATTGGCTTCAAATCAGGTACTTGTACTGTGCGTCTTGATTGTGCTGCCACTTCCCTCCTTTTCTCAGTGGTGTACATGTTGATGTCCTGCAGCCACTCCTTTAGCTCTTGTCCCCTAGTTCATGGACAATTCCAATTGTCCTGCACTGTATGTTCACACATTGTCACAGTCTCTTCACAGGTGTGGGCTCCAGCACCTTGAGCAGTATCCTATGTGTGGTGCACCAGTGACCTGTACAAAGGGAGGATCACCTCCTGTCTTCTACTGCTTATCCACCTCCCTGTGCAACTCAGCATCCTTTTTGTCTTGCCCACAGCTCTGCTACAATGTGCTGTTGTTTTTAGGCTATCCAGTATTATGACCCCTATATCTGTTTCATCCTTGGTGCTTTCCAGCACAGCTTTCCCCATTGCATATTGCACTCTTAGGTTACTCTTCCCAATGTGCTTCACTTTAAATTCTATAGCACTAAAACTCAGCTGCCAGCTCTTTGACCAGTTCTCTAACCTGCCTATATCCTCCATGAGTTCCCTTATGCCTTCTTCCATGGCCACCCTAACACAGATCTTTGCTTCATCTGTGTAAAAGCAGATCTTGCCCTTGATGCCTTTCCTTGTGTCACAAATGAATACGCTTAGAAGAACCTAGCCCAGGACTCTCCACTGAGGTACTCTGCATATTATTCCCTTACCTCTGGAATCTCCCCATTAACCACTACCCTTTGTTTTCTCCCCCCCCCAGCTAGTTCTCTACCCAAGCTGCCAATTTCCACCCCACCCTAAGCCCCTTATGTTTTTTGACCAGACTGTTGTGGGGGATTGAGTCAAAAACTTGCTGAAATTCAGGCGTACCACATCTACTGCTTGTTTACTATCTGCTACCCTGGTCACCCAGTCAAAGAAGTCACCCAGATTTGTTTAGGAAGACCATCATTTTGTGAACCCATGTTGTCTGGGGTCCTGTAGCCCTTTTCAAAGACTCCATGTTTTTTCCCCACTATAGACATCAAGGTGACTGGTCTGTAGTTACCTGGCTCATCCTTCCTTCCCCTCTTTTGTAGCGGTACCATGTCAGTTGTTCTCCAGTCACTAGGGATCAGCCCTGTTGCTAGTGAGCAGTTGTATATCTTTGCAATTGGACTTGCAGTCACTTTTGCTACCTCCTTCAGCATCCACGAGTGCAAGTCATCAGGTTTCATAGATTTATTTACTTTCAACTCTGTAAGCTTTACTGACACCATTTTCTCTATTATTTTGAGCATGCCACTTGTGCCCTTGCTCTCCCCACTTCTCAGCTTAACCCCACATTATGGCAGTGTCACAACCTTCTGTCTAGTAAATACGGAACATAAATATTTGTTTAGTACAGTATGTCAGCTTTCTCTTTGTCCTCTTCCTCCCATCCTTTCTCAAGTCTTCAGTATTACAATACCCTTTTGACCTTACATTTTTCCCGGATGTATGTGAATAATGCCTTTTCCTTTTACTTCACTACCTTTGCCAGCCAGAGTTCCATCTCTGCCTTGGCCTCCATCACCATACCACTGGCCACCTTTCTTCTCTTCAGGTACTTCTCCCGATCCTCCTCCCATTAGCTTCCTTCATACTGGCTCTTACCACAATCTTTACTTCGGGCACATGAACCAAATTGGACTCCTTTCCTTTTTCCCTTTAATACCTTCACAAATGAGCTTTCTGAGCTTCTATTATTGCTTTGTTTTAATTCTTCCCATTTTCTCTCTGCCTCTTTCACCCACTCTGTAGTACTTGAGGTTTTTTGCAACTGTCCATTCATCTTGTTGAAATCCAGTATTTTAAAGTCCCATACCCTTATTGTGTTTGTCCTCCTGGTGGTCCCTATTTGGACCTCCAGTTCCACTGTTCTGTGGTCTCTTAAAGAGCTAGTGTACTGCCTGGAATTAATAGTAATTTTCAGAAGCAGTCAACTATTGTTTTTTATATCTGAAGTATTTTTTCTTTTCTGTTTGCTACTTAGAAGATTTTCCACCAGGCAGTATTGGGCCGATGTGTGGGGCAGCACTCTGTTCGGAGATTAAAAAAACATCAGTTCTGTTCCTCCCACTACATCATCAGAAATATGAACAAACATATTGCTGCACCATAACTCTTACAGCCTGAGCAGTGACTTTTATGAGTTCCCAATCAAAATGCAGGAAATTGTGACATCACTAGTAACCAAGAAGAACCACTCCCTTCTGCTTCACATGAAAGAGAATAATCTGGCAGTGAGAAATGATTCTCCTTGGTTACTAGTGATGTCACAGTCAGTGTGGCCTCAGTGTTGATGAAGTGGTGGGATGAACAGAGCTGACTTTTTTTAGCCTCCAAAGTGCTGTTCCATGCATCACCACAGTACTGCCAGGTGCAGAATTTTTGAATTAGGAAACAGAAAAGAAAAAAACTACTTCAGATTAAGAAATGATAGTTGACTACAACTGAAAGTTACTATCTAGCTCTTTAAGCCGAGTGGATCCAGAATGTCTACATTTTGGACCCTTCACTGTTGGTGAGCACCGGGTCCAGCAGGACCTTTTCTCCTGACAGACCTCTGCCATGCATCCACCAGGCACTGATTCTTAGTACTTGCTGTAATAGGCCCTTTCCGGTCTACACCCAGCATATTAAAATCCCCCACTACTGCCACCTCCCCTAAATTGCCCACCATCATATCTCTACAAGTTCCTTGTTTGCCCCTTTGATACTGATTTGTTTTCAATTGTCTGTTACTGCTAACAGCCAAAGGGTTTCTAGTTTATCTGACTCCTCCTGGCTATCTCTTTTAGTTGCCTCTATCATCTTTTTTACATTCACTTCTACTTCACTTCCCCTGCTCTTTGTTCTGTCCAACCTCAACAGTGAGTACCCTGGTATCATCATGTCTCAAATGTCTGATCATGGATGATGTTCCCCGTCCCCTCTAAGTGAACTCACTGTGCTAATCACTCGTGTAGACCCACCAGTAAAGGGTATTGTTTGGCTCAAAAAAGGAATGTCCATGGTTATTGATCATGTTTAACCATCCTCAACTTCCAATAAAAATGGAATACAGAAAAAAAAAGCAATCTGTTACAGGGCTATAATTCCATAGAGGGTTTCAGGTGATCTCATAAATCTTGAGAGTAAAACTCTAGTGATATGATGTTACCCAGAGTCTGAAGTGATATCTTTTACACTGTAATACTTGTTTTTTTTTGTGTTTTATTTGTTGTAATTTAAACATCTCTTGCAGGACTGGACATTCAGGCAATACAGTAAAATCACTTCCCTATCCATCCACCCAGCGAAACTCTCTCAGTCCTTTCAACTTTATCTTTATTATTCTGCAGTTGCCATTGTAATGTCGCTGGTTGCCTTATTATTTTGTCTGTCCCCATCTCCCAATGTAAGCAGCCTGGTAAAATAACAACCTCCTACCTTGTCCACCTAGCTCCACCTAGAGGAGCAGTCCCTTTTTTTACTTACTACTTTTGTCCACATTTCTCCTTGCCAGCTGCCAGGCCCTTCTTCCATCAGCCCCAAACCTTCTACCCTCTATAGGACTCCTCCATTGGTCAAACCCACCACCAGTCTCTGCTTGACAGCCTCTCTGGAATCCCAGCCATAACCTGAGGGTGGGACCCCTGCTGCCCCAAGCCTGAAGGAAGGATACTTCATTTTGTGGTTGAGATCTGAAAGAAGGAGCTGGCGAGGTGGGGGGTTTAGTTGTAGGGCTCTACTGTCACACAGAGGGAAGGCAGCTTCATTTGTCTGGGGCTGCTGGGGAATTTTTCTCACTAAGCCCTCCGTTATCCCTCTCCAGAGCATGGTCCTGAGAGGCAATCTGGCATAATGCCTGTCAGGGATGTCGAAAAGGTGGGTGAACCCTGCCCTACTTTCAGAATACCACTGCTGGCCCTACTTTGGGTGTGTGATGCCTCTGGATCAGTCACCATATGAACAAGAGTGTGCCAACATTAGGCCACTCTAGAAGAAACACTTATTCTTTTCGGCATGACTAATATCCCCCCTTGGCCACCTGGGGGCAATCATGCAGCAGAACGCAATGATCTTCCTCCCTTCCCAAGGCCATAGTCTTCTGAGATGGACACCAGAACTCCACCTCAACAGTTGCACCAGATGTCCAAGGCTCATGTGCAAATCTGGGTCATCTGGATGGCAAGCAGTAGTGTTACTGCTACACTAGTCATCTGTCCCACTGCAGAAAGACCAATTATTCCTTCCTGCACAACACACACTCCCCCTGGGCCACCAAAGGGTAGTCATGCAGTGGGAGGTGGACCACTACTGTATGCCACATATGAATATGTTAAAGAGAATTAGTCCCAAAACTGATTCTCGGGGTACTCTGCTTTTGGCATTCCTCATCTCTGAATGTTCCCCATTCAAGGCCACACTCTGGGTCCTCCCATTCTGTCAGTTTCTCACCCATGCACTTATGTTGTCTGACAACCATAAGTTACCCAGTTTGCTGACCAGTCAGCTACGTGAGCCAGAGTTAAATATCTTACTGAATCCAGATACAGGACATCTGCTTCCTGACTCTGAGCCACAGTCCCTGTCATCCAGTCAGAGAATTTGATCAGGTCCATTTGATACGACTATGTACCGAAAAATCAGTGCTACCTGGTTTCCTGTAGATCATTTGCCTCCAGAAACTCTACCAGACTCTCTTTTATTCTTCATTCCAGTAGTTTCCTGATGATAGGACTTGCCCCATCTCTCTTAACACTCTCGGGTTCATCCCATAAGGGCCCATAGATTTATTCACCAATAGTGCCTGTAGGATCTTTAAAGCCCTCTCTCTTCCCTAGTGATGGGCTACATGTTACTGCCTGCTATTGACTACTGCTGATTTTAATGATGCATTCAGATAGTGGGCCCCCATCTTCCACTGTGAGCACTGAACAGAAGTACAGTATTTGTTCAGTAGGTTTGCTTTCCCTTTTGTCCTCCTCCTATCCCTTCTCTCCCTGAGCCTGACATCCCCATCCCAGGTTTGGTGCTGCTCTTGTGTATATGGAAAGAATACCTTCCTTAATCTCCTCTGCTGACTCGACCCTAAATCTGCTTTCACCAGTCTTAGTCTTATACCGGCTACCTTCAACCCTTCCTGATATTCCCCCAATCCAGTTCTGTCTGACTTGCTTTGTACCTAAAGAATACTCTCCTTTTGGCCTTCACTTCCTCTGCCACCCGTTTTGAAAACCTCAGTGGTTTCCAATGCTTGTTACTCTTCCCCACCATCCTTATATAAGAATTGTCATCTTCAGTACTTAGTGCTTACTCAAAGTATTAGCCACCTAGTCATTTTTCAAATAACTTGACTATAAATTACTTTTTTTAATAAAACCAGGTTTTTACTGTATGTCTTCTGCACTTCTTTTAGCCAGAGTATTGGTGCTACTATGAGATCCAGCCTCTCCATCCCTGTCAGAGTTTCCAAACACTTTTCTTCTGAGAATATCCACTATTGCCCCAGGGGAAACACTGGACCTTACTCAATGTGGACTTCACCCAGTGAAGTAGTAAAGATCAGAGTTCAATCTATTAGCATAGAGAAACATAAGTTGTTTTTATTTAGATCATATGTATACAGTAACATGTTCATTTAGTTGTGATAACTATTTACAAGAGGGTACTAGTTTAAAAGTTTAATCATTTCATTCAACATGCAAGTAAGTTTGCAAAAAAATATTTTCTAACTGTAAGTTTGAAAACATGGGCAACAATTGCATGGAAGTCCTATAACCAAGGTAGTGGGAGGCTATTACTCACCACTGCTTTCCCAGGAGAACCACCCAAGCACGTTGAATGAGCCCCTGCCTGAACTGAGGAGCTGGATTTACGCATGTATTGAGCCCACTTAGCACATGCACACAACAACACCCAGAGGAGGAATGAGGTCAGAGCACTGCTAGAGGGAACTGAACCAGAATCCAGAGCACCACCCACACTAAAGGCAAGTGCCCTGCAGCTGAGCTAAAGGAGAAAATTCTGTTAGCTCATGCTGCTATTTGGGCCTTTGACCTTCTGAAGAATCCTCACAACTTAAGATTTCTCAGCTACAGCTAGAGTAAACAGAGGCTATGTTCCATGTTTATGGGTTGTTGCTCCATTCTCAGTGCAGTAGCAGGAATAACAACACCCACTCTGTTAAGTTTATAGCTTTCCACAGAACTAAGATACTTATTATATTGGTATTCTCACAAAGGTTTTAGATTTAGCATTAACATTCCAGTTTATAATTGTGGTGTTGATAACTAATAATATGTATAATTAAAAATATGCATTTCAACACTTATTATTGATAGTTTTTAATTGGGGGGGCTTACTGTATGTCTAAATACTGCTTTCAGATAGCTGACATATTTTTGACTGAAGCTGCTGTTTAATTACAATTAATTAAGTATACTGTACCTGACACTTCTGCTGTTTCTTTATCCTACAACAGTAACATAATATTTGCAGTTACTGGCGTTTGGAAAATATCTCTCTTTAATTATTTAAAACAGAGCTAACATGTGCAAAAAGGAATATGAAAACACCTTTAAAAATACATTTCCAAAGAACAGATTAAAAAAAAATAAAAGCAGAATAATATCATACTTCAGTTGTCCAAAAGCTTCAAAAAATACTGAAGTTCAAATGGAAGGCACATTATGGTGATGGGGACAGTAACAACAGAATTAGAATTGTGGAGGAGTATAGTGTAGTGTATAAAACACAGAACTGTGTACCAGGAGATCTAGGTTCAAAACCCATCACATCACTTAGTGCCTGAACTTGAGCATATTATTTCACCTGCCAGTGCTTCAATCCTTCTAGTTAACAAACTGTATAGAAGCAGAAAGTCATTAAACATGAAGGGAGCTGCCTCCCCGCTTATCCTAAGAATATTCATTACAAAAGCAAACATTCAGCTGAGTGAAGTCCCAGCTCATTCTTCAGTAATAACAAAGAGATAATCATAACTACCAGGAACAATGGGAGTATGGACATGGGGTAGTGGACTGGTGTATGTTTATTTATTTATTTAGTTTTTGTTGACCGGGTAAGCGCACTAGACAAATCCTGCCTATTTTCATTCACGACCTGGGGTAGGGGGATACAGATGAATACCAACTGACCTTGAACCAGATAAAACTGTTGGTGGCATTTTTAGTGAATGAGGGAAATTTGGCCAGGACACCAGGGAAATTCCCCTACTCTTTTCAATAAGTGCCATGGGATCTTTAACATCCACCTGAACTACCACCAATCCAGGCAGATGGGACCTCAGTTTAACATCTCATCCAAAAGACGGCACCTCAGAAGTGCAGCACCCCTCTCATGCTGCACTACAGTGTCAGTACTGGGATATTAACCCAAGTGCCAGATGTGGGAACTGAACCCACAGCCCTCTGATCTCCCGGCCTCAGAGGCGAGTGTGCTACCTACTGAGTAACTGACACTGCTGATGTTAATGTTAAGACACTTGTGAAAAACGGAGGATAAGATTATTTGTTTATTAGATTACTGCTGATCCTACCAGCTGACTTTATTTTATTTTGATGGAGCTGCTAAGTTCAGGTTTCTTTTAAAGGAATTAAAAACTGAAAAAATAATACATTACAGGATTAGATTACAGTTTCTTGTCTTAAAAGAAAAAAAACAGGGTTAAGGTTAGAAACCTAATTGTTGAAATGTGCTTGAACTAAACCCTTTTCATCGCTTCCTTCTTAATTGACAAGATAATTTCCCCTAATAAGAAATACTGTACTTCCAGAGGGTGCTTAAGTGCTGAAGGATTAAATATCATCAAAATAAGGCAGTGAAATCTTCGACAGTAATCAGCCAATTATGAGAAGGATAAAGTGTAAGCAAGGAAGGTTAAGCATGACAATGTTTTCAGATTCCAGGGTTCTAAAGAAAGAGGCCCAAGGTAGGGTGTGAGCTATGTCAAAAATCAGAATGCGTCAGGGGGTCCCGGAAACAAGGTCAGGTGCACCGAGTGTGTAATAAACAGGAGGCATGCAGCAGGCAGCAGCTATTATCTTCCCTTTGACAGGACAGAGGCTCAGTGACCTGGCATGCTAACAAATGGAGAGGAAAACTCTATGCTGAGATGTAAACTCGACCACACTAGTCTCCTGTGAATACCTTGTCTCCAGGATGTGGACCAGTGACCTGGAAAATAAGGTTCCTCCCTGATCAAAATGACAGACCGAGCTGGGCTCCTGTTAGCATGACTACTAGGTGTGTAAAAATTATGATTGCTGAGAAAAAAAAATAAGATGTCACACAGAGCAAAATATTACTTTCAAATGGACTTCTGTGGTGCCTTTGAATGGCAGCTGTTAAGAATTCAATTGTGTGTGTGACACACTGGAGCCTGGGATGTGAGGTCTAGGCAGGGGGGAAATGAATAGGAATTTTCAATTCAAATATTCATTTGAGAGTATTTAAATTTCTGTCATTCCATGTAGTCTGAAGGTTAATTCTTGAAAATAATTTACATAAAGTAGGAGAAATCATAACCTTGTCAAATCCTCTTATGGAATGAGACGGGTTCTGTAAGACATATTTAGATAGTGCATGTGCCCAATTATTCTTGGTATTTTTTTTTTCTATTGTAGAATACAAACTCAGACCTTGATTTTGTAAGCTATAAATCAAACTGTGCCAGAGACCTGTGGCTTTTAAGGAGCAGATTTTGTTTTGATCACTCTGGCCCAATTTTCAGATCAAAATAAGGACATTTGAGCATGTGAACCTAAACAAAAATGGGGGTGCTAGCAGATTTACAGTAGAACATACAGTCAGGCCTGTGCATGGACACAAATTGCTTTGTAAGCACAGGGGAAAGGGAGAAGGAGGAGTAGGGAAAGTTTCTTCATTTGCCTGTGGGAGCATGCTTATATTTAGAGTCAACAGAATCAATGGGAGAGAGGCCAGAGGGCAATCATTAACCATACAGATGACATGACTATCATTGTGCAAACCCCCTGGACCTGGGGGTATCCAGTGATATAGGCTTTTGGTACAGGGCAAACCACATAAGGGTGAGTACTAAAGGACGATTAGCACAAGGGAGACAGGCACATCAGGGTGCATGTAACATGCGCTCATGCTCAGTTCAGCGACAGGTAGGACCGCAACTGTAAGATGTTGCCCGTCAAAACGACGACTGTCAACTGGGTGACTAGACATGTGGGCCACAGTAAAAAGGGTGATTAGCCCCAAATGGTGAATCCCTATGCACTGCATGCTCCCATACACCATCACCACAATTGCAGACACTCAACCACCACAGGGGTACACAGTGTGCGGCGCATCCCCGCACACCCACTAGTCAGGATGGCAGGGTGTGTGACCCCCCCCCGGCAGCTGCCCTTGTGGACGGTAGCACCACAGCACAGGCCCTCATCCACCACAACCCCCTCCCCCAACAGCACATGCCGGCATCAGCCTCCTATGGCCCATGACACACACCCCGGCCCACAAACAGACGTGATGGTGCACGAAACAGTTGCTGCAACCAAGCTGCCATCATAGCACATAGCAGCTGACACTCACAGCAGCTGTGGTGTGCAGGGTTAGTGTTCCTGGTTCAAATCCCAGGAGCTGCAAGACCAACAAAACACCACAGCACACAGCAGCACAGATACACTGACAGTATATGGCCACGGGACTGCAGGGAAACATCAGGAGGCAGGGCTGAAACACTCACTGTACACTGCAGGACTGCTGTACTCCACCACAGGCCACATGCATTGCCACACACCATTGCTCAGGACGGGTATGGAATGGTGGCCGCCCACACACCACATTTTATGCTGCACGCATGAGGGGGAGGCAACCGCATGCAGGAATACACACAGGTGTCACACCACCTGAACCCAGCGGCAGCATTAAAGGGCCATGACACAGAAGCACAGGCACTCAGACCCAAGAGTGACTGTCGAGATGGATGAGGTTCAGGTTTTGACTAGTCAGAAAGGAAAGACTCTCCTTGCATACCAGGGTCATGTGTACAGCCGGGACAAGGAGGTGAAATCGAAAGTGTAATAGAGGTGCATGCAGGACCATAGGTACCACTGTTCTGCTTGCTTGTACACAGTGGCGGACCATGTAGTCTTCACTGGGAGGGAGCACAACCACGTACCCAATGTGGGAGAGGTGGGGGTGCATGGTGTGCTGGCTAATATCTGCTAGAGGGTGCGCAGCAGTGTAGAGAGCATGTCCCAGGTGCTTGCACTCTGCACCACTGGGGTGCCAGATACTGTGGTCAGTAGGCTGCCAGCTCTACTGTTCATGAAGCGCACTGTGCATCAGGTGCAGCAGGCTGCCAGGGGATTCCCTGTCATGCCTGCAATCCTCAGGGACTTTGTCATCCCTTGGGAGTACACAGTCACTGGTGGAGGGGACACCTTCCTAAAGCATGACAATGGACCAGGTGAGGAATGCTACATCCTGTTTGCCACACATCGGTCCCTCCAGTTCCTGGCAGGGTCCAATGACTGGTTCCTGGATGGGACCATCTGCTGTTCACCACCACTTTTCAGGCAGCTGTACATGGTACAAGGTATGCGCGAGGGTGTCTTTGTGCCGGTGTACATGCTTATGTCATTGTGGACTGAACGTGCATACAGCCAGGTGATCAGGGAGGTATGCAGGCTTGTGGGCAGTGTTCAGCCTAAATCAGCATTTCTGGACTTTGAGCATGCTGCCTGGCATGGCTTCTGCAACACTTTTGAGGAGGTGGACCTCAGGGGTTGTTTATTCCACTTTTGCCAGGCGGTCTGGCAGAAGGTGCAGCAGACCCCTGAGGTCCATGCCAGGTATGCACGGGAGGAGGAGGAGTTTCCACTGCAGGTTAGGATGCTCCTTGCCCTAACATTTGTGCCTGTGGATGCTGTGGAGATGGCATATGGTGAGCTCCTTGACCTGCTGTTCTACAGGGCACACAAGGAGATCCTTTGCCCAGTCTCAAGTACCTTGGGGTGACCAGGACTGGCCAGGCAGTGGGTAGGATGGCCTGCAGGTGCCCTATGTTCCCTGTGTGCACATGGAACATGTGCCAGACCATGGTTGCTGGGCAGGTATGGACAAACAGCTCTGTGGATTCCATTTCCCCCACATTTGTTTGCTGCCCCCCATCCTTGCATATGGTGTTGACTCATCATTATCCAGCTCCCTGCATTAGTGGTGGTGTTAGCATTTTGTTTTTTTTTAAACGTCCACTATTCATTGTTCTGACGGTTGCCACATTCAAGATGTGCTGCACATGTTTTCCCCGTTGTCCATGCACCATGCCATTGGTCGCCCTTCTGCGTTCGCCCACATCACATAGAACCAGAACTGGGTAAAACGTCATTTTCAAAAAACAAATGCTTACAAATGTGATATTGTTTTATAAGTAAAAGAAAACTTCAATGGTGAGGTGTTGTCTGATATGGGCCTCAATGAAAATAAGCCCAATGCAACTGGTCACTTTTTTTGTGTAAGGGGTGAAACTCTGCAGAAATTAACTGTTGACGTGGACCTAGGTAACCACTGAAAATGAAATCCTTACTTTATATTTATTATTT
The DNA here is from genome assembly GCA_016271365.2 of Neoceratodus forsteri. Taxonomy (NCBI): domain Eukaryota; kingdom Metazoa; phylum Chordata; order Ceratodontiformes; family Ceratodontidae; genus Neoceratodus; species Neoceratodus forsteri. The sequence goes on along the minus strand of CM057449.1, from coordinate 774,969,708 downwards.
CTGTGAAGCGTAAATATTTCATACAGTTCTTACACATAAATTGTACTTTCCAACTGCAATTCAGAACTAGGTTATCTAGTATTCAGACATATTCTAGCTCCCTACTTTACAAGCACGGCCTTATGGGATATATAGTGGCCACACACAAGAGGCAACATTTAATTCCGCCCTTTTTATTGTTTACATTTTGGATAAAATTCAACTGCGACTTTGCAATTTCACACATGTTCTGGATAGTGTTGTAAATGAGCATGACTGAATGGTTTTTCCACCTCTTTCCAGAATAAACATAATGAATGACATAGTAAGCAAGGAATAAAGAAAACAATTCTTTATAGGCAAAAGTGGGGACATGCAAAGTCAATCCTTATTTCCATAACAGTTACTGTACTTCAGAAGCCCTCTTTAGCAAAGCTTTTTCCAGAAAAAAAACATCAGTCTCTTCTAAGAAAGAGCCATATAGTATAGGATGTCCTGTGCAACACAAAAGTGTCCTAAAACAGGTAAACAAGGTCCCCAGCAGAAAAGTTTTTTAAGTACCGAGACAAACTTACTATATGGCCATTGGGAGCATAAATATTGGAGCCCTATAAATCTAGGATGGAGACAGTGGCTATAACTTTGGATAGCCAGACCCCACTGCACAGAAAGTGGACACCTCCTCTTGCAGCGCAGGCTGTAATTTGCTGGAAATGACCTGCCAGGCTTAGGCAGTAAGACTACAATTTCTGAGTCTGGGATGAGGCATGGCTTTCCCATCGGTGGTATTATCTGGTTGTTAGCAAGACTGCAACAGAGAGAGAACTTCACCAGGTACAGTGAAGGGACTGTAGGAGAGTATCCCTTTCAAGGGCATTGTCCACATGACTGCACTGTTGATCCTGATTGTGAGTCTATTAAAAATGGAAGTTATAATTCTCCTAACAGTTTCAGCGTGAGTGACAGTCAAGCCAGGTGCTTACTGTAAAACATTTACCTTTCCAAAAAGACCAGTATACTGGTTATAAATGAGCAGTACTGGAATGCTGCTTGAAGGCTGTGGGTGGTTCCACGTGATAATGGCAATCACAGAATAGCGATTGCCGTCTGGGTGAGTCTACATGGTCGAAAATGAATTTCGGTGATGTAGACTCACAGCAAACAGCAAGACAGCACCTGAGATGTAGGTTTTTTATTTTTATGCAGGGGGCTGCACCCACTGCACCCCCCTACTTAAGGAATCTCAACTCCAGGGTGGTGCAAAAGTACTTTAAAAATAAAACCCGACCTGGCGCAAAAACCACAAGCGCACCCAGAATCGAGCCCAGCACCTTCCCTTCCCCAGCTTGCCACCAACCCACCATGCCACATGACCATCTCGGCAGCCCACCACTTCACTAAACCCCACAAACCCTCCCTCCCCTTCCACCTGTCGCACGGTGTCATCCCTCCCCACTCCCCCCATGCACGTGTATACATAGCGACAACCCGTCGTTATATTAGCAATGACCATATCTGGTCACCCCCCCCCCGCCAGGCTGCCCTGTGCACAAGTGCTGTGATTGAGTTGCCCTTTTTGAAAGCACTCAATCGCGGTCGGCTTGTACATGGGATACCCTGTGGGTTGACTGATATGGAAGAAACTCTGTGCCATGTATAGGTTTGCCTGTGGGTAAGAAATGTGGGGCAGAAATCATATTTTGTTCAGGTAGTATATGCCTAGAGGGTGAGTAAAGAGTGAAACTTGGAGAGCGGAAAGTACCAGGTACTATTAGTGCTACATAAAATGGCCACTCCATAGGAGATGGTTCACACAGCTGCCTGCAAAAGGGTACATTTGGAGATGAGAATGCAGAAGGGCCCTGAAATTCAGTACAGTTACAATAATGTGCTACTGTCCATACATTGGGGCTACAACTCCAATTTAGAGAAACGGAAACTAAAATATGATCTGTAATCTCAGTTGTACATCTAATGAATGAGTCGTCCAAAGCCTTTATATGCCAATTGAAAATAAAACCTGTTCTTCTTAGGTTGCATCTTAAATTCTGATTGTACTGCTTCAACTTGCACGATGCAGTGAACAGTCATTTGATGGTGCTAAGGGATGCATTGAAGAATGCATGTTGAATTGTGAACTGCTTGTGAACTGAAGCTTAGATCCTGTCACCATCATTGCCAAGAGTCCAGGCCATGTAAAAAGACATCAAACTCCAGGGGGTAATGAAGCCATGAAGAATAAGAAGGCAAGTGACCAACTAGTGACTCAGCCTCATGGACAAACCAACTTAAAGAGAATATTAATTGATCAACTTATCTTGAAACTGTATTTTCACAGAATTGTCTGACAATTAGTATTTTGGAATAGCCTGTATTTAATCCTGCCTGTACTTCTGTGTGTTATTTACTTAAAGTTTTTTCCCCACTAGTTATTTGACTAGAACATTGCACTGCACCAGAGCTTTGATAATTTACTATTTACTTAAATACTGTCTTCTTATTTCATAATGATGATAGTGGGTGCTTAGTAATGACAATCTTATGACTTGGTGTGAGAAATATTTGAATTGTGTTTACATTATGGTTTGTTTAATTTTGCACTTTTTATAATATTATTCCCTTCTATTGAACTCGAAAAGGTTAGAAAGGTTTTCCTCACTATCTGTATTATATGAACTGGTAAAAACATGTTATTTCTACCCTACAGTAAGAATTGAACTAATCGAATTCTAAAAAATTTCTTCATGTAAAAACTACAGCTTAAAAGCAGGGAATAGCCACTAAGTTCCCGCATACTTGATGGAGCTTGTATGGAGGGAGCACTGAGCTACTGTATTGTGCGGTATTTTCTGTGAGGTAGGATGCACTACAAACTGTTGCTTAAGTGTTGCACTTTAAAAGTATTTAGCACAAAGCACTCATTCCTGTGATTGTCTTTTTACAAATAAACTGTTCTGAGTTTGATGTCGCTGCTGCTTCATTATTAAAGAAAATGATTTTCATCAGTTGGAAGCTGTGCCTATAGACCAACTCAATGCCCCAGTGACAGGGTGTTGCACTGCCATGCTGTTGACCCGGGTTCAGAAGCAAACCCAAGAGGCTGTGTTGGGAAGCAGTCCATGGCTGAAACAGCTGCTACTCAGCAATGCATCTCAGTAGGGGAGGGTTGGTGGCAGACTCTGGCACCACAGTGACCCCTGCAGATAGGCTCAGGGACCTTGCTCCTTTCACACGGGGGATGATGCAGTTGTGTATGGTTGACATAGGCACTCGTTCCCACCAAGGGACCTAGGAGGACAAAACCAAAGGGGAGAAAATCCCAGTAGCCATCTGAATGATGACCAGGTTCAGCCTGACCAGTGTATATCCCTGAGAACAGGATATATTTATTTATATATGTTTTTGTTTACCAGATGGGCGCACTGATCCAATGGACCATTTTCAGGTGTGACCCAGGCCATGAGGATGACACATAGGTAAATACAGTTCAGAAATACAAGTACACAGGTACAAAGGGTACAAAAATACAGTACAAGAGAACCACAAAATGTAAGTGCAAAAATACAGTACTGGAAAGCCATTGCAGAGTTATAAATACAGAAAGTGTAAACAACAGTAATTAATTGTTCTGAACAGTACATCACGAGTGAAAACAGACATGAATACAGTAAGGTGTAGAACCACAGCAGAATATCTAAAACAGCTGATACTCTGCAAGGTGTTACTGATGTGTATAGAGAAGGTTAAGGTGGGGTCAACGGTGATGCCCAGGTATTTGAAAAAGGGTACATTTTCAAATGTGTGGGGGGGCACCTGGGGATAGAATGATCAGGGTGGAAGTATTGGTCAGTTTGGAGATAGAAACATAGGAACATAGAATTTGACGGCAGATAAGGACCGCTTGGCCCACCCAGTCTGCCCATTTCCCTACCTACTGGATAAGCTGCAGATCCTAGTTAACCAGCAGCCTACTTCTTCCTACCCCCAACCCCTAGAATAGCCTTATGACTGTCCCATGCATGCTTGAATTCCACCAGTTTTTGACTCCACAACCTCCTCTGGAAGGCCGTTCCATGCATCCACAACCCTCTCTGTGAAAAATACTTCCTTAAATTACCTCTGAGCCGCCCCCCATCTTTAAATTGTGCCCCTTGTTCTTGCACATCTCTTTTTTGAAAGATGCTACCCTCTTGGACTTTGTTGATTCCTTGAGGTACTTGAAAGTTTCTATCATGTCCCCCTCTCCTCCTTTCCTGAGGCTGTACATATTAAGCTCCTTTAGTCTCTCTTCATATGTCTTCCAGTGCAGACCCTGCACCGTTTTAGTTGCCCTCCTCTGGACAGCTTCCATCCTGTCCATGTCTTTGCAGAGACTGGGTCTCCAGAACTGAACGCAGTACTCCAGATGGGGTCTGACCAGCTGTCTGTAAAGAGGGATAATAACTTCCTGTTTTCTACTGGTGATGCCTCTCCCTATGCATCCCAGTATCCCCTCAGCCCTCCTTGCTGCCCTCTCATGTTGCTTGCCCACCTTTAGGCCATCTGATATGACTACCCCCAGGTCCCTTTCCATTTTTGTCGTTGTTAGCATCTCACCCCCCATTGTGTACTCTTCCCCTGGGTTTTTGTTTCCCAGGTGCATTACCTTGCACTTCTTAGCATTGAATCTAAGCTGCCATACATTTGACCATTCCTCTAAACTTGCCAAGTCCCTTCTCATCCTTTCCACCCCACCTTGTGCATCAACTCTGTTGCAGATCTTTGTGTCATCTGCAAAGAGACATACTTTTCCTTCCAGTCCCTCTGCAATGTCGCTTATAAAGACATTGAAGAGGACCAGTCCTAATACTGAACCCTGCGGTACCCCACTAGAAACCCCCCTTTCTTCAGAGTGGACTGCATTTACTGTTACTTTCTGTGTCCTATTCTCCAGCCAATTCTTTACCCAGGCTGTCATCTTGGGACCCACTTCCAGGCTGGCTAACTTGTATATTAATCTTTTGTGTGGGACTGTGTCAAATGGCTTGCTAAAGTCTAGGTAGGCCATGTCCACAGCCCCTCCCTGATCTACTACTTTGGTCACCCAGTCAAAGAAATCTATCAGATTCGTCTGGCATGACCTTCCTGCTGTGAATCCATGCTGCCTTGGGTCCTGTGCCCCTCTGGACTCTAGATACTTGACAATTCTTTCTTTCAGAAGTGATTTCATCATTTTCCCTATCACTGAGGTTAAACTAACAGGTCTGTAGTTTCCTGCTTCTGCTTTGCTCCCACTTTTGTGAAGGGGACTCACATCTGCCCTCCTTCAGTCCTCGGGTACCACCCCATCCTCCCATGATTTGTTAAAGAGGGTAGTCAGTGGTGTCACTAGTTCTACCCTTAGTTCTTTAGAATTCTGGGATGAATCCCATCAGGCCCCATTGCTTTGTCCACCTTCAGTTTTAAGAGTTCTTTCAGAACCCTTTCTTCTGTAAATGGGCTGGTATCAACTTCTGTATCCAGAGTGTTTCTACTGTTTGTTTTAGGTACCTCCCCCTCTTCATTTGTAAATACTGAGCAAAAATATTTGTTTAGTATCTCTGCCTTTCACAGTCTCCCTCTGCCCACCCTCCCTCCCCTTTATTAAGCCTCACTATCCCTCCCTTGGCCTTCCTTCGCTCCCTGATGTACCTATAAAAGGTTTTAGAGATCTTAGGTTTAGACCCCAGAAGCATTTCCTTTGTTTTGTTTGAGTTTATCTGGAGTCTATTTTCCAGGAACCAATTGTGGGTGGTGTCGTAGTGTGTGTGTGTTTTTTTTTTTGCTTATACTTTTCTCCCCAGTCCAGTTGGCCATCCTCCTCCTCCTTTTGTTTCTTCTGGCTGCCATCCATCCAGCCCCAACCTCAGAGATCAGGCTCTGACCTTCTACCCCCATGGCTTGCCCCCTATAGTGGGATAGTGGGGTGCCCCCAAATCGACCTATCATGTCCAGATCTAGTACTGGGTGATGCCTTCTCAGAGGCAGGACCTGCAATAGACGGTCATCAAGCCGCTCAACTGGACCGCATTTTCTGTGTGGAGGGGAGCATGCAATGCCAACAGTGGGCATGCCACATACTCGTCCACATGCAGCACGCCCATAGGCTTTTCCACCTTCGTGCCCCCTACTGTACAGGACTTGGATTTCCAACACCTTGCCTCCACTAGGTGTCAGGAAAATGCTGGTCTCCGTTCCCACCCTTCCCAGGAGAGGAGAGCTGTTCTCCAGATGCTCGATCCTCTCCCACTCCAGCCAGCCCCCAATGACCCACTCACACCATGAAAATGGGTCACCAGCATGGCAGGAGGTAAGGCAACACTGCCTCAGCCCTCCACACCACTGGGCCAGCATGGTGCCATAGTTTAAAGTTAGTGTGGAACAGAGACTAGCCAGTGACTTGTCGATGTGGAACAATACTTGGTTTTCCACGTATGGCATGGCATTGCATGTGAGGTTGCTGGCTAGTATGGAGTTTATGAATAGCGAAAAGAGGAGTGGTCCCAGAATGGAGCCCTGGAGGACACCTGTGCCCACTGCCTTATCTATGGAAGTGGCACCTCCCACTCTAACCATTTGGGACCAGTTGTAGAGGTAGCTGTGAAACCAGGTAGCCATCCCCATGGAACAACCAAGGTTCTTTAGCTTGCCCTGGAGTAAGGTGTGGTCCACTAGGTCAAAAGCCTTGGTCAGATCCACAAAGACAGCTCCTGTGATGCTCTCTATATCCATGTTTCTGAATACATGGTTTGTAAAGTGTAGTACTGTGGTATTTCTTAAAACCATGGTGGTGTTGACATAGAAGATTATATTTATTAACATGCTGTGAGAGTTGGTGGTGCATGACTTTTTCAAGGAGCTTGCTCAGATGTGGTAAGATAGGGATGGGCCTGTAACTATCCATAGACTGAGGATCGCTGGCATGTTTCCACATGGTGAGCATAGATGAAATGGCAAGGGCGAGATTAAAGATTGTGGTCATGGGTTTGGTGATGAAGGGGTGATGAGTTTCAGGAAGCAAAGGGATAGTCCATCACTACCTGGACTACCCCAGTTTGGGAGGCTCATCAGTAATTTATAGGATTCTTGGGGGGAGTTAGCTCTGAAGTGGAAAGGTGGCAGGTGAATGTTGGTCATAGGTGTGTGTTTGGCTTGGTTTGCTGGGTTGGATGTGGGCAGCTTGCCAAGGTGAGCTGACAAGTCAATGAACTTGTTGTTTAGGGCACTGGACACTGTGGTGAGGTTGAATAAAAGACCCGTTTTGGTGCTGAGATGTAAGGCCGAGTGATGGGATCTTGGGGCCGTCAAGAAGCTTATGGTGGACCAGAATATGTGGGGGTTTCCAAGGCTGTCACACTGGAGTTTGCAAAAATAGCTTGCCTTATGAGTTTTAATCTGCTGTTTGCACAGATTGTGCAGTCTTCAATAATCATTCCATGGGGAGGGGGAAGCTTTGAAAGGAGCCCATTTTATGTCTCTCACTTTCATTAGGGAGAGGAGGTCTTTTGTGAGCCGGCGGGTAATTCCAGCTCACACCCGATGAGTAGTTAATGGGAAATGCCTATCCTGAATGCGCACTAGAGCATCAGTGAGGAATCCTGAAGCTGAAGCAATATCAGGAAGGGAGTGGAGAGCTTCCCAGTTTACTGCCCTGGCAATGGTGAATCAATCAATCAATCAAATCTTTATTTATCCAGGCGAACATTGTTGAGCACAGCTCATTTGCAAGACGGACCTGGTAAGGTCAAGGTTCAATTTACATAGATACATAAAAAATATTCAATATACACACACTCTAGGATACTACATAGAATATTCAGTATACACACAGTCTAAGGATACATTCTAATCAGACTATACATTAAATTCAGGTGTAGTGGTGATAAGGGGGGAAGGGGAGCAGGAAGTGGTGTGCCTGGCTGGTGGGGGAGGAGGAGGAAGATGGTGGGGGCCTATACTGTGGAACGGATAAACTGTGGGCCTTATGAAGAGGGCAGGAGGGCAGCACTGGGGGGTTTGTATAACAGGGGTATAAGGCTGTGATATATGACAAGGGATTAAGGGGAGGCGGATGAAAAGGAGGGGTGCATGGAGTGTGAGCGGTGGTGACTCTTAGTAAAGGTGGATACCTTCCATGAGTTGGCTATCTGGGGAGGGAGATGGATAAGATTAGGAATACTCTACTGTTTGTGGAAACAATTACATTTTTCTTTGATAAGCCTTGAATACAGATATTTAAAGGATGTAAATGAGATGTATCTGTTCACTTTCAGGGTCTTCTGCAACATATTCCATAAGGCAGATAAGACATAGCTGTGAATAGGTGGGTAGTGTCATAGCAGGCGAAATCCCTAAAAGTCAGATGTTTAGGGGGAGGATGCTTGGACTTGGAAGACCAAATGATGTAGGTTGGAGAGTGATCACTGATGGAATATGATAGGATACCAGCTTGAAGGATCCTGTCATCCTTGTTTTTTACTATCCAATCAAGTAAGGAGTGGTTGTGAGATCTGTTATTGCTTTGTGTGGGTAAAGTAATGATTTGAGTGAGGTTTTGCTGCTGAAGTAGGTCACTGTACTCTGGTTGCTTGGAACTTAGCCAGTTGAGATTTAAATCACCTAACACTATGTTTTCGCAGTGTGGGGAGAGCTGTCCCAGGCCTGATAGCAAGTTGATTAACCCCAGTATACCCCCTTTATCTCTGTGATGAGCCACCAGCCAGGGAAGAAAAATCTCTATGGAAAAGAAGAAGTTGTGCTTGTGTTCTTTGAGTGGTATATCCACTCTGTTCTCTTACCCACACATATGTCTCCTTTTGAGTGTCACTCATATTTTGTAACTGGACAAGCTTATCATATTAAGTTTAAGCAACCGTGAATGTGTACAGAGTCCTTAGGCGCCAGGTTGTATGGGCCAATGGGACATTGGCCCCAGCAATATTTGTGGACCTGGGCTGAGCCCCAGCAATATTTTGCCTGTCACATGCTGCCTTTTTTTCCCCTGGTTAATTTTTGAATGTGCGCATGCCGTACCTCTGCTGCTGTGACTGCGCCGGTGTTGCACGCCCCCTTCTCACTCCCCTGTTTAATTGGCTGGAGGGCACTGTGCTGCCAGCATTTAAAAATTGCTGCCCTTTATCTGCTTGGTTTGGCAACCCCTTCCCCACCCCGAAAATCAATTTGTGATTGGTTGGTTGGCAAGAAACGTGCCGGTGTTGCAGCACTGTGATTGGCTGGGATGGGCGCTTATTAGGCGGGATAAGTGTGTGTCTGGGCTGGACGGTTCTATGAGTGAAGAGGGAGCAGGCATCATGAAGGAGAGCATCAGATCCTCAGCTGGACAAGTGTTAAAGAGTAGTAAAGACCGGTGCAGACGTGCTGTGGTGGTGCGGCAGCCGGGAGTCGGCTCAGCAGTTGACCGGGTCTAAGAGTCAGTATCCAGGGAGAGACAGAGAGTCCAGAGGACCAGGAGTCAGCCAGTCAGGAGTCTGGGATGGTCATCAGGATCTTTCATTGCCGCAAGAGACAGGTAAAAAAGAAATTCATTTGTTTCATCTGAAGGAGGTGTTTATGTGTGACCCCTTACTGCTGTGTTCATCATATTTGGATAGGAGTCCAGTCCCACCTTGCTGAACATAAACCCTCAATCTTACGGCCCATAGGGAGAGGGCTGTTTATCACAAAACCAAGCTGTATTATTTATGAAATTTCCATTTTCAGATTGTTCCTTAGACAGCAGACTGGCATTACAGCCACTTTTATACAACAGTTTGCCTCAAGCAGTAAATTTCAGTTGCTCAGGAGGCAGTGATGTCTGCCTTTGCACTGGGTGCCTTTTCTGAGCCATGACCTGCTCTGAGCCCTCCTTAAACACCCACCCACTCTCACCTACTGTCAACACTCAAGTGATGGCCACAACTTACGGATGAAGGTATCTTGAAAAGTCAAGTTCCTACACTGTTAACTCACAGCTCACTGGCTCGATAGATTGCCACAATATCAAAACCCATAGTATGGATAAACTACCACTGTTATACCTGCCAGGAGCCCCTTCCAGCCCCACACATGTGACTGGTCATACAGCTCTCTTTAGTAGAAGTGACGCCTACGTAGTGCAGAGTGTGCACAGATCCTTCTGGTGGTTGACATCCCCATCTAGATGGGATACTGATGTGTAACCGAGGAGTACCAGATGGATTTGGTTGTTTTTGATATCAGGTCAGCAGTCACAAATCAATGGGCTGTCAAGAAAAGTAGGTCTCTCTTATGATAGGAGTCCAGCGATAGAAAAGATGGCAAAAAGTTGTATGGCCCCTCCCCCCTTTACTTTCCATTGCAAGCACTGTCTTGATTGCTGAAGTCCTCCCTCATCTGCATGCTGTGACATTTAAAAAATGAGTATGCTGTAGTTTATATTTTGCTCTCCATGTGATCAGTGCCACTGATCCCTGCAATTCCTTGGCATGGTTTTCATCATGGGGCACAACACCCACACCACCTCAGGTAGCAGCAAGTTGCAAGGAAGGCCAGCAGGCTGAGCAGAGCAGCAGACTAATGGTGAGTACAGTGCTGCAGCAGCAGCAGAGGGGTCGGAGAGTAGAGCGAGTGCGTGGGTCTGGTGACTTGAGCACGATCATGCATGCTTAGAATCACCCCTGGGCCCCCTGCATCAGATGGTGTAAGGCAGGCAACTGCACCATCTGGCATAGCAAGAAGAGTGGTAGCGTGAGGGAGAGAGTGTGGCCACCATGATCAGAGAGGCAGTAGCTATAGCGCAAGACCCATGATGGAGCGTTGAGGTCCGGGATATGTGTGTGGCTGCTGCATGCGATGCAGATGCAAATGGCAGTCAAAAAGGGAGCACACACATGGGAGCGGATCAGCAGAGGTCAGAGGACAGGAGCCAGAGGGGAGAGGTGACCACACCAGTCCAATAGCAGTGGGCCACACCAGTCCAGCAGCAGAGGAGCAGTCCAGCAGCAGGTCAGCCAGACTGAGCAACACTGTCGGTGGTGGTAGGAACACAGTAATAACAAAACTATCAGGAGCCTACTACAGCCAGCAAATAGTAGCCACCCAGTAAGGTGGTGGGGCAAGGGAGGTGGGGAGATGAGCCCTAGCGGTGACAGGAGGAGAGAGGTGAGCTATGTTCCAGAACTTCAGAGTCCTGACCAGCTCAGGCCAGCAGTGTGAAGTGGCAAGCCCAGAGCGGAAGGGGGTATTTAGGGTTGGGGCTGGGGGGTTTTGCTGGCATGCAGTCATTCACTCTTTCCCCTCATCTACATAAGCATCTCTGTATTTAAATATGTCATACCTCTGAACCACCAGCCTCATAAATCCGGTACAAGGCTTAAAGAAATCAGGGACACATCTTAAAAAATTGGTACTATTCCCTCAGGAAGCTAAAGCTAGTAGAATGAGGTGCTGAGCGTAAAATGCATTTTCTGAAGAACAAGTCAGTAAATCAAATGTTTGACATTATCTTGTGCTTATGTCACTACTGTTCAGTCCTGTTAACATACTTTAACAGGGACAGAGACAAATTTTTATAGAAAAGAGATGGGCCTGACAAACGGGGGACAGTTGAGAGGTATGTACCCCTTACAAAATCCTGTACTCTTGAGCTGAGTAAGGTGTGTGGGGGGGTACGAACGGATATGAAAGCACTCACTCTCCCCTCCTCTAGAGGAAGCATCTCTTTATTTTAATGTTTCATACCCCTAACAAAACCCTGCACTCTTGTCCCTGTAGCCTTTTTTTTTTAGTTATGAGTTTTCTCTCCCCACTGCCTGCTGTCTCAGGAGGGTGTCCCCAGCCCCGTCCCCCGGCGTCCACCAGCCGACGCTGACCTGACTCCAGGGCTTGCCCCCCCGGCAGGGTCAGCGGGGGGGTCCCCAACTCCCCCAATGAAGTCCGGATGTAGTTGGCCAGCACCGTGGCAAGCCAGGGGCGGAGCCTGCGAGGCGCCCTCCGACATCCTGCACGTATAGCCTACTTTTAACAACTTAGTCCTCTCACTTCCTGGAGCTTCAGGAGGGCCAGTAGTTAGAGTTTATTTAGCAGGAATTAAAAACAAAAATAAATTATCCATGTGACTATCAGTGATAAAAGACAGTAATGTGTGTTTGTGTTTGTGTGTGTGATTTTAAGGGAATAATGCATGCATTGGGTAGTTGTGAGAGATGAGGCATAATCAGATGCTCAAACCCAAGACGTGCATTACTACTTTATTATCACTCACTCACTCTGGGATGTGTAAATATGCTTTGAAATATGCTTTTGTTTTGTTTAGAAATGTTCTTACAATTAAAATGAGGTGTTAGGTGTGAGGTACCCCCTTCCTCTGTCCCTTCTCGTGACTTGCCCCAGCAATTAGTTTGCATCATGCTTCTTCGGCACCCGCCACCCCCCTTCCCCAACTCACAGTCCTGTGAGTTTCCCTAACAGTCACTACTAATGCAAGCTGCCTGACCATGCCCCATCACACCCCACCATTTTACTCTAGCATGTCCTCTCCACTCAGCCTCCCCTCACCCCTCCATTTCTCCCTATACCTTATCGCCCTTCTTCCCCCACCCTTCACCTCCACCGCAGTACATACCTCTCACTCGTACCTCCTTTCTTCACCCCACTGCCAGCTATCCTCATCCCTCTGAACTACTGACAAGGCACTTTGTGGCTGCTTATTCCTCCCCCACCCTCATAAAGTGTTTTTCTTGTTATTTAACTTGTACCTATGTTATGAGTTATTCTTTTAGTTCTGAATCCAAGCTATATCGTTCATTGTAATGTTCCTTTGCTTTCTCCTACTGTACTTTGTTTTGCAATCTATGATGTGGAACCTTTGTAAAAGAGCATGTGCTCAAAAATATTTTCTCAATCACTAAATAAATAAATACAGTAGCTGTAAGAGAATAACCAATGGTCATGTGTTATGGTTTGAATTAGGTTATGATTGAGCATGCTGAGGCTGCCAAGTAACCTGATTACAAGTACCTCCATGGCTCTCACTTTTATCTCATCATCCTTAGGCTGAGTTCTGTGGCATTCCCTGCTTTAGATGGGGTATGGGTATATTACACCTATAGACCAGATCACCTAAGCAGTACCTGATCAAGGTGTGCATCCTCGTGCTTCTCTCACTGCAACCGAGAATGTAATGTAAAAAGGCTGATACGTACAGAACAGTTAACCTAACAGTATTTACTGTAAGAGAGTTTGCTTATTTGCTTAGATGATAACACAGAGCAAACTGAAAAGGTTTTGTTCTTCCTTTTGGATCTGGTGTTGTGTGCCCGACTGCCAGTCTCATCACTATGAGCACTTAAGCAGTTAACTGGGATCAATTTGCTTAGGGTTGAGATCGAGATGGCTGTCGTATTCATTTATGTTTTCACCTCATAAATGCCTGTAGGGAAATCTGAAAGGGTTGTAATTTCTTGAAATCTTGCACATGTGCTGCTGCGGTTCATGCAATAACATGAAAAGCTTTTTTGCTTGTTTCTGTTCTAAAAAAACTGAGCTTCCAGTGGCACAGATCTTAAATTCTCAGAGTGTGAATATTTTGCCTGTGATGACACTGGACAGTAGGTAAGATTCTGAGCTGCATATACTTTTGTACTCTGGTACACATTGATGCGATTCGCTGGTTATTATATGAATACAATCATTTTATTGAGAGAAGTATTTAGACCACTTTTTTATTATAAACAGACATGCTTATAACAGGATGAAGCACGATTACTGCAACCCTATCATGGTGGGAACCTGAGTGGTAAACTGGCAGACTTGCCTTTCGTGCTAATGTGTCACCAGTGCAGGCTTAATGATGAATGAATGTTTCTTATAAAAGATTTTAGTAGCACATGAAGTTCAAGTGGGAAATGTGACTAATAATAATAAAAATGAAACACATTGGGAGACTAGGCCTTGAGGAAAAGCTCTCCCAGAGTTGGAAAGGGAATTATATTTTATGAGGGTTTTTTTTTGAGAGGGGAGCACGACTCCACGAGGGACTTGCTTCTAAAGCAGAAGTGCATTATAGTTGTTAAATTATTGACCTACACTTCTATTTTAGGTTACCCCTTATCTCCCACTTGTATGATGCACTTTTTCCATTTTGACTTATTTAGCACTTTTTGTCACATTTGAAATATTAAAAGGACTAAAGGAGTGCTCAATTTTAATATGGCTTAAGTGGTTTAACCAGTATTTCTAGGGACATAGATATGTTGTTCATCCACACTGTCTGGCAGGTTCCTTGCCGCTTTAAATCTTGCCAGAAGGTCTTCAAGCTGGCTCCTCCCACACACCCGGGTGGTAAAACTCTCAGCTCCGCCCCATGATGCCAGATCTTCCTCACCACTTGGAAGCTCAGGTTCCCTCCTTAACGCTCTGCATGTAGACTGGATCCTAATTCTTCGGTTGGCCCGAAACTTATTTTAAAATTTTCAAGACTTCGGTCAAGTTTCTCCCTCATGGCTGCGATGGACAAATCGACTCCCGGATTTTGGTGGTGCCCTTGTGGGCAGAAAATGTCCAGGACAGATCCGCACTCACGTGCGTCTGCCTCAGCCTAGGCCTAACCCGCGGCGCCTGCGAGTTATGCCGTTCATTTAAGCTAACATCCTGGAAGACCACGCTGCCGGTTACAGCTTGGCACCCCCGAGAAGCGCTGCCCGCCGGTGAAGTCAAGGAGGGCCCAAGGCGGTTACCGCAGTGGCTGGCCTCAGCTGAGCAACTCGAGCAGATGATCGCCTCGAGGAGGAGGCGGCACAGGCCACATCATCCTCTTCCTCGGTCACGGCATTTATCCTGCTCTCTGGGTACCTCATATTCAGCTTCTTTCAAGGAGCTTTGCCAATCCCTTTCCACGAAGGGAGAGGGGCCATTGGGACATTCCTCTCGGTCCAAAAAGAAGGACTCAAAAGGTAAGTCCCACCGTCAGCGTTCGTGGGAGCAGGAGAGGTCCCCTTCCCCAGACAGTCGACACTCAACTCCGGTCGAGGTTGCGGCTAAGGCCACTGGCTTCACAGTGTCCCAGTCAGGTCAGCCGTTTGAGACACCCATCGACGCGGTCGAGATTTTTCTCGACCCATCGGACGGGCTGTCAACTGGTGAAGCTGACAACCCTTCTTCACCGGTTCTCCCGGTGGACACCGAGGACCTGCCTGCACCTCCGGTGCCACAGTCCCTGGTCAAGGCTTCTGAGCTGAAGGAAGAGCGGGTGTCCCCCGTCCCTTCCCAGACCCGTCCTAGGAAACACTGAGATTCTCGGTCTCGGTCTCAGACATCCTCTCAGTCCAGCCGATCTCGCTGACATCGGCGGTTTCAGGCTCGGCACCGAAGTAAGCGGTGCCACCTCTCGTCCTCGTCTTCCTCCTTGGAAGAGAAGAGCTTTAAGCAGCAAATTAACGTCGGCCTTCTGCGGGAACCTCATGTGGCAGAAGTTACTTCCATCTGGGAACAAGCCGACGCCGTCACCTTCCCCGGCCATCAAGTAGTTGTCACCCGAGCGGCTGAAACAACCCCTCGCTGTATCCGAGGTGCCCAGGCCTGGGCCGGTTGTTCAGCTGAAACCTGCTGCCCCACCAACTGTGGTGGAACCTCCGCCTCCACAACCAAAATCGGGGGTGCCGACCAAAGACTCTCGATTGGGTCAGGGCCTGCCCCGCAGGTTGTCGTCACTATCACTCCCAACCATCCTCGGCAGGTGGAGGGTGGCTCAGGCCCCAGGCAGCTCTTCGCGGACTTCTCGGAGTCCAACGACGACTCCTCCCTGTTATCCAGGCCCATTGACCTGGAGTCCTCCGGGGGCCAGTCAATGGATGAAAGCCCATTGTCCTTCATGGGTCTGCTTTGGCTCATCTCAGAGTCCACCGGGATGCAGCTCAAGCCTGTATCCAAGCGGGCCTAGTATCCCTTCACGGAGATACTGGACCGAGGGATTCACCCACGGAGGCCTTTCCAGGGGCTGAAGCCATTGTTGGCCCAGCCTTGGAGCTCTGGCAGTGACCTGCTTCCTGTCCTGCACCTTCGGCCAGGATGGCCAGGAAGTATGCGGTCCCTACCGGCTCTTTGCCCAGTTTTTTGGAACACCCCTCCACCGAGGGGTTGGTCACCCACAGTGTTTTCCGGCGTTCCGGGAATGCTAGGGATGTGGACAAGCCCCCTGACAAGGAGTCCAAAAAGCTGGACTATGCTGGGTGCAAGGTGTACGCTGCATCCTCCCTTGGCCTCCGCCTGGCCAGCTTGGCCATGCTGATGGCACACTTCTCCCACGCCCTCATGGGCTCCCTGGATGAGGTGATCCCTCATCTCCCGGCTGACCTGCAGACCATGGTCTGGCAGGTACAGGACCAGGGAAGGGCGGTCGCTAAACAGCAGCTCCAAATGGCTCTGGACATTGGAGACTGTGCCAGATCGGTTGCTGCCGCAGTGGCCATGCACTGCAGAGCATGGCTGAAGATATCCACCTTCACAGCGGATACCCAGCATAAACTGGTGGATGTCCCCTTCCTGGGGACCGACCTCTTCGGCCCTGGAGTGGAAGGTCACCTCCAGTGGATCGAGAAGTCCAATGTCACTCTGGACTCGGTCACCTCCGCCCAGAAGGACAAGGGCCACCGACAACAGCAGCATAAGTCCTTTCATCCTTCTGCACCTGCGGCACATCCGGCCCAACAGCACCAGCACCAGGGCCAGCAGGCTCACGCTTGGCATCCCAAACCCAAGCCTGCGGCTTCCTCCAATAGGAAGCAGGGAGGTAAAGGCCCAGGAGGTCCCTTGGCCGGTCCCTCCTCTAAGCCTGCCCAGTGACGGGTTGAGGGGTGTTGCCCCCAGCCTCGGCACTCCCCCCTAGGTTCCCCCGTTGGGGGATGGCTCCGCCACTTCCTTTCTGCCTGGTCCATTATCACCACGGACCATTGGGTGTTGGAGGTGGTAGGAAAGGGCCTGCCCCTGGAGTTCGAGCAGGCCCCGCCCTTCTGAGACATCGCCCCTCGGGGGGCTATGGGGTCCGCAACCTCTTTGTCAGCTCGCTGAGCCAATATCGTCCTGCTCCTCGAAAAAGAGGTGATCAGGAAGGTGGCAGATCCTTCTCCAGACCTGGGGTTTGTGTCCAGGTACTTTCTGGTCCCAAAACGGATGGGGGGATGGCACCCCATTCTAGATCTGCACAACCTGAACAGGTTCCTGAGGTCTCGAACCTTCAGGATGGTCACTCTGGCTCAGATAATCCCATCCTTGGAATGAAGCGTGTGGTTCTGTTCTCTGGATCTTCAGGACATGTTCTTTCATGTCCTAATCCGTCTGTCCCACCAGGATTCCTCCGCTTCAGGGCAGAGGGATCCCTCTATGAGTTCTGGGCCATGCCCTTCGGCCTTTTCCTAGCTCCCAGGGTCTTCACCAAATGCATGGTAGTGGTGACAGCATTCCTGCGGCGCCAAAGGGTCCAGGTGTACCCTTACCTGGATGACTGGCTGATTGCAGCCCCCTCCAGAATGGAGATGGAGTGGTCCAGAGATCTGGCCCTCCAGGTTTGCTCTCAGGTTGGCCTCCTCATCAACGAGGCCAAGTCGGAACTCATGCCAAAGCGGGTGATCCAATTCATCGGGGCAGAGCTTGACTCTTTATGAGCCAGAGCACGGCTCCCGGAGGACAGGGCCGAGGTTCTTTCCTCCTTTGCCCAATCATTTCAGGTTAGGCAACTGCGCCCTGCCCGGGACTTCCTGGGCCTCATTGTGGCCTGCACCAGCGTGGTCTGTTGGGCCCGTTGGTACATGCTTCCTCTCCAATGGGGGCTGCCCAGCCAATGGTCACAGCACTTCGATCCTCTGGATCAGCTAGTGACAGTGACCCAAGGGATGTGGAATGCTGCCCAGTGGTGGACCATTCCAGCACATCTGCAGGAGGGCATCCCATTTGTCCGCCCCGAGCTGACAGTCTCTCTATCGAACGATGCCTTTCTGATGGGTTGGGGTGCCCATCTGTGGGAGCACAGAGCGCACAGCCTCTGGTCCCCTCGGGAGTCCCAATGCCACATCAACCTGCTGGAGCTCTGAGCAGTTCGTCTAGCCCTCACCGCCTTCACTCCGTTTCTACGGAGTCAAGTGGTTCAGGTCCAGATGGACAATACCACGACCATGTACTACCTAAACCGCCAGGGCGGGATGCGCTCCATGCCTCTGTGCAGGGAAGCTCTCCGCATTTGGTCACTCATGCACAGCCTGGAGGTGGATCTCCTTGCCATTCATGTGGCAGGAGCATCCAACACCCTGGCCGATGCCATAAGCTGGATAGGGGCTGCGTCCCACAAGTGGTCTCTCCTGCCAGAGGTAGTACAAGATCTGTTCTCCCACTGGGCATGCCTCAGGTGGACCTGTTTGCCTCCAAGGAGAATGCAAAGCTGAGACTGTTTCATGCCCGCCCCCTCAGCAGGGCTCGCTGCAGGGGGATGCCTTCTCTAGGCCGTGGACCCCGGGCCTCTTCTACGCCTTTCCCCCATTTCCCTTGATACACAAGGTGCTTCTCAAGGTGAAGAGGGACAAGGCGCAGGTGATTCTGGTAGCCCCAGACTGGCCCCACCAGTTCTGGTATCCAGATCTCCTCAGACTCAGCTCCAGGCTCCCGAGGCAGCTTCCAGCCCGCCCAGACCTGATCTCAGTCAATCAGGGGAAGGTATTCCATCCGGACCTTCAATCCCTGCACCTGACAGCCTGGTTCCTGAGCGGCTAGAGTTCTAGGCCTTGGGTCTTTCCGACGAGGTCCTCAATGTTGTTGAGGCATCCCGTAAGGAGTCGACCAGAAAATGCTATGCCTTCAAATGGAAGAGATTCTCCATTTGATGTCAGGGCAAGAGCCTGGACTCTTCCTCCTGTTCCTTGGCAAGCATTCTGGACTACCTGTGGTCCCTTTCTCAGCAAGGGCTTCAGCCTACGACCCTTAAGGTGCACCTGGCAGCCATCTCTGCTTACTGGGCGTGGGCCGGGAAGCAGTCAGTGGTGCAGGAGAAGGTGGTCGGGCACTTTTTCAAAGGCCTTGATCACATATCCCATCCGGTGTGAGAATCTCCACCTCCATGGGATCTACTGCTGGTAATGGCTAAGTTCATGGGCAAGCCATTCGAACCGATGCACAGGTGTGACATCTCTCACCTGTTGTGGAAGACCACCTTCTTGGTGGCTATCATGTCAGCCAGAAGGATGGGAGAGCTTCAGGCGCTTTCCATGGAGTCTGCTTATCTGGTCTTCCACAGGGACAAGGTTGTCCTGTGCCCCCAACCGAAGTTCCTTCCGAAGGTGGTGTCGGAGTTTCACCTTAACCAGGTGTTGACTCTGCCAGTGTTCTACCCCAATCACACCTCGGAGGCCGAAAATAGGCTCCATACTTTGGACCATAGAAGAGCGCTCGCTTACTACAAGGAGCGGACGGCTGAAGTTTGGGGAGAGGTTCACCAGCTGTTTGTCACCTTCACTGTAGCCACACCTGGCAGACCTGCAGCCAAGCGGATGATAGGCAGGTGGGTCACCTCCTGCTTAGAACTCTGCTATAGGTTGGCGGGCATGGAGCCTCCCAGAGGGATAAGAGCTCATTCTACCCGCCATACTGCTGCATTGGTGGCTGCTTCCAGGGATGTCCCTATCCAGGAAGTCTGCAGGGCTGCTACCTGGAAGTCAGCACACACCTTCATCACCCACTACCACATCGACCTTGAGTCACGCCGGGATGCTGGTTTTGGGGCCTCGGTTCTCCAGTCTTTATTTCCCAAGTAGGGGGTGTGTGCCTTGCCTCCCTCCTCCTGGAGAACTGCTAGGAGTCTGCCAGACAGTGTGGATGAACAACATATCCATGTCCCTAGAAATACAGGTTACTCACCTGTAACAGGAGTTCTAGGAGTGGTATATGTTGTTCATCCACATGACCCACCCGACCTCCCCAGCTTCGACGCACAACCTGGCTTCCAGCGGGCTAGATCTGGCATCATGAGGCGGAGCCGAGAGTTTTACCACCTGGGTGGGTGGGAGGAGCCAGCTTGATGACCTTCCGGCAAGATTTAAAGCGGCAAGAAACCTGCCAGACAGTGTGGATGAACAACATATACCATTCCTAGAACTCCTGTTCTAGATGAGTAACCTGCATTTTTGGATGTTTCTCCACATTTTGTTTTTGTTCCTTAAAGTAAGGGAGCTGTCTGCTGCATGCTAGTTCATGATAGGTGCACAAAAGTGATGTTAAGTATTAGGTGTTAAAAAATGAGTACTGGTGAAAGTACAGTCCAAGCCATTAAAGGAACTCTCCTTTTATTATTTCAACTGTAAAAAAATGGTTAAACAGATTCGTATTGAAAAGAGTGGATCATAGAAGTCAGAAAATGGGTTGCACTATCAAATAAAAAAGGTATAGGTCACAATTTTCACCACTATCATGCACCCCTGCTTTAAACTAACCCCCCCCCCACCATATCCATTTAAGGCAATGGCACCGATGCTGTGAGCTCATGATGGATATATAGGTGCTGAGCCCTAGAAAGCACAATGTAACTCCAGGAATTTCCAGCATTCTGAGTCCCCTCAGTTGGGTACAAGCCCACATTGAAAACTTTGAAAACATGTACCTAAATCTAATTATTCTATATTCTAATTTAAAGAGGTGTCTTAAAGAAATAATAATATGCAGAGTTTTGCAAGTACAATGTTTACTAACACACAGATACGTGGTAGGGCCATGCCATAGTGCGCCCCCCATTCTGGGATATATATATATATATATATATATATATATGCACACACACACACACACACACACACACACACACAGACACAGACACAGACACACACACACTGTAGCAGCAAACAAAATATCAAGTTTATTAGGGAAATTCCCCTCCCCTAGATGCCTCCCTCCCCCCCAAAATGTGAGTTCCTCATTGAAGTTTAAAAACAAGGCTTTTAAAGAGCATGTTCAATTTCTTTTTCTCATATTGAAGGCCAGTGACTGAGCACCCAGACTTCTGGTTACCGTACAGGGGGCTCCATTCCCATGAACACCCGCTGGGGGGGCTTTGACCTCTGATCCCTGGGCTAGGAACGGGGCTTTGACCCCTGACTCCTTGGAGCCACAAAAAAATTTACCAACCCATCTCCTATGACTGAGTCCCTTAACTTCAGATGCTGCCCAAGAATGAGTGCTTATCTGGATAGACCAATTCACCTTTGCTGCCATCAGTTTCTATGGTTGTATATTGTTATGCCACAGTACAATGCATTGAATTAACTTCACAAGGGGCATCACCTTTAGGCATGTCTGGAAAGGAGTCCCCACTTGCGGAGGCAACCATGATAACAGAACCTTTGCCCCTTACAGCACTGAACCTGAGCTATTTGATCACAGCACAAACCAAATAAGTCCCTTATATGGCCTATTTTTCAGAGATATAGACCATTCCTGTGAGCAGGTTATATCCCCAATCATCTTTTGTTAATACATTGAAAGCCACTGATAGCGAACAGCTTACTGCATTTAATTTGTATGCAATAGGCAATATATGATTTAATGGTTAGGGGGTTATGCAGTCACAATTGCTTGTGATTGCTAGCTTTACAGTAATGCACTGATACTGTACACATAATTATCAGTAGTAAGCAATATCTGATTTTGTGCTTGTGTTTAAAAAATGGAGGTCGGGTGTTTGGATAAAACAGAAGGTCTGCTTAAGATTTAGTTTTTCACTCTTTTTTTAGAATTATTTTTCCCTCGCATCACAGCTGGCTTGGGCCCCATCGGTCAACCTGCCTGTTCCCCTCCTACCTCAGACCCTCCTAGTTGTATCCTCAGTCTCCCATCACCCACGATCCACCCATGGACTAACCCCCCAGAATCTACCCCCTGGACTGGAGCTGCCTTCTGCTCCTTGGCGCTTTCTTCCGGTACTCCTCATGCAGAAGTGATTGGTGAGACGAGGTCCCAGTGAGCAAGGTCCAGTATTGGAGGTGGGAGCACACAACATCTTCATCCCAATTTTCCTATGTTCATGAACATGATTTCCCCCTCAGGAGCCTGGACATGCAATGACATCCAGTGCGACCAGGCACACTCCTGCACCCTTCCCGCGGATGTCTGCCGAGGCTCCACCCTGTACCAATGTGATCCCTTGACTGTTGCACTCCCAACCTCCACAGAGAGTCACTCATGTGGGGAGTCATTCACCCACCCTCCCCAGGACAGGAGAGCAGTCCTCCGGATGCACTATCCTCTCCTACCCCTCTGACCCCCGACAGCCCAAGCTCATTCCCAAACCAGGGTTGCTGGCGTGGAGCGTGGTGTGGCATCCACCACCTCACCCCTCAGCACCACTGGGCTAGCTTACTTTCTGCACTCTTGAATTGTGCATTATGCTTGTGCTTAATCTATGCACATGGTGAGTGCTTAGGTAAACAGTGTGTTTGCCTTCACTTTACTTTCCCCACTCATTGTTTATGCTAAGACTTTGTGGAGGTGCTTCATTAAAAACAATTCCACTTTTATTGCAATGTTCAATATTTTTTTGGTTTTGCCCTTGAGGAAACTTCTACAGTAATTTTCAATTACCGTGTTAATGATTCTGTGAATAGGCCCTAGTTTCTCTCAGTTCTCTCTAGCAAAACCCATTCTGGTAGGATGTTGCTCCTTTGCCTCATCACCATCTGCAAACTTAAGAGCACAACATGTACATCAGTGATGGTAACCAAGGGTCTTTCATTATCTTTGCCCCATTCTTCCTCTTCTTCATCATCATTCAGGCTGACCAGTGGGTGCATTGTTTCCAGCACATGGGTAGTGTCATTGATCTGTGTGTTAGACTTTGGATCATTGTTTCCAAGGTGGCATAGTGTCTCAAACTCAGACTTAGTTAATCCAGTGAGTGGGAAGACAAACTCATCTTGATAGTTTTGCCCAGGATTTAAATAAAGCACACTAGCATTATGGAGCACTGATTCAGTGAATCATTTAGAAATAGTCTCCATGCTGATGTTATCCTATGCTGCTTTTAAGATTCTGGCAGCATCTAGTAAAGTGATGCATTTAACACACCCTGTGGCTGTAAGCTCTATGCCTCCATCCATCTCCAATAAAACCCTGGTCCACATTTCTCACACATAATGCTGCTTGAATGAGTAGGTTATACCTTGATCCAGTGGTTGAATGGTTGAGGTTGAGCTTGGGGATAAAAAAAAATCTGATGTTCCAGCGGCCCTGGACATCACAGTGACCACTAAAATTGTCCAGGAGGGAGCTGTCTTTTGGCAATGTAGCTGTTTATCCCATGCTCAGAGCCACTCATTAAAAATGTTGCTGGTCATCTATGTCATGTGATTGGTACAGTACAGCACTGGGAGGTGAGCTACATAATGGAAGCAACAAGGCTTGGAAAGACTTTCTATCAAAGACCATGTCCTTCTTCTCTGTACTTGTCATGTTGCAGAACACAAGCATAGATATGCACCCTTCACATTTTTGCCCTGTCGGAACTCAGATTTAAATGCAAGGGTCATGAACCCACACAATGAAAGAACAGTACTGTTTCATCGGCTTCAAAAATATCCACTGGGTTATAGCCAGCAAATATATCTGGCAGAAAACCTCATAGCCATGAATTGGCAAAAGAGTCATCTGCATTTAGCTTTTTGCTCTGAGCATGGCAATAACAGATGTTAAGGTACACCTTCCACCTCTAGAGTTGGCATTTGGTGAGGTTAAGATCTAGTTTGCCTAATGGTTTAGACAGCTGTTTCAACTTTTGCAAACTAAAGGACTGCTTACCGGTGCTTCTGACTCACGAACACCAGAGAACCAAATGAGGAGAGTCTCCTCTACCTCCCCATCCTCCCTCTCTGTTTTCTGCTTTCATTACAGGTTCTGGCTGATGTGCCATTTCAAGAGCCAATGATCCTTAGCATTAAGGAGATTAAAAACAGTGGACTTTGGAAGTGAAAGATATACCATCAGATCACACATGCTCACTTTGGGCAGTGACTCAACTACTTAAGAATGTCAACCTTTTGGGAAAGTGGGAGCACAGCACACATGGAGGCAATGACAGTTTCATAAGGAGGATAATGAAGATATTAGATCAGGTGAGGGCAGGTGTGAGCAGGTCGGCTTAAATAACCGGATCAATCTGTGCAAGTAGCACCATTAGAACAATGAAACAAAGTGTTGACCACTTAACGAAGGTGTATTATCCTAATTGCCTGTCCACTAAAAGTGGCCTACAATGTACACATAAACGGGTGCAATTAACATTGTGCTCTATAAGAATGGTTTGGCACAATGATTTTTGTCCATTAAAAATGATTATCCACAATAATAATTTATTTTATAAGTGCCATCTAGTGTAGTTATTTTTTTATTGAACAGTTCCTGTGTTAGAAATCTATCACACACACACACACACACACAAGTCAAGTTGACTGATAAGCAATCTGAATGCATTAAATAAAATAACACATTTTTATTGTATAAATTAATAAAAAGTCAGGTTGGACATATACTCGGGTTCATACTTGGGTTTAAGGGTAATAGAAGGCAGCTAGCTGATAAAGAATTGCCCCCCTCTTCTCAGTGGTTTTAGCTGAACAAGCTGCCATTCCCTACAAAAATATCCAGCATTTTTTTTTTAAAGTTGCAAAACTATTGGAGAACGGTGTCCGGTTTATTGACTACTGTCAGAACAGTAAAAAGAGTGATGAAAAAACATCTAATTTAACAACAGCTACAGGGTAAGTGTAGTGAAAGGGAGATACTGCTAACCCTGTAGCCACCGTCAGGTCAGAAAAGACAAGAAAGGAGCAATGTGAAGGGATGTGCCACTAAGCTGCTCCCATGGTGTAGGGGACTCATAGCAGGAGTAGCTATGGCGACAGTGCATCCAGGAGACCAGGATTTTGTTCCTGTTCTCCTGACTGAGGAATTTATTTTTGTTCTCCCACCTTCTTCCTTCTCCCTGAGTGTCATCCCCTTTGAGTTGATTATATTTAAGTTGGGGGGGGTACATAAAATATACCTGGTTTCCTCATATCGCCAAGGTACCACTTGTTGAGTTTCCTGAGCACTAGCTTTGGTTTCACTCTGTTGCTGTGCATGGCTTTGGACTGTGTTTATATTTTTTTGCTTTGTTGATTAGGAACCTTTGAGAATGCTATATCGTGGGGAAGCTTATTACATAGTTTAACTGTCCTCAGAATGAAAGTATATTTCCTAATGTATCTATTATGTGTTCTTTCTACCAGTTGCAGTTTACATCCTCTTAAATTGTATATAGGTCTCCTAAATTCCATTCTCAAATTGTTGAACAGCTGCTCATCTTTTAGAATATTGAACAACAGTAACAAGTCTCCTCTTGTTCACCTGTCGCTCAGTGTAAATTACCCTAGATCTCTATGCCTATATTCATAGAGTTTATTTTTACAACTTGAAATTAGTCTAGTGAACCTTCTTTGTGTATTTTCTACAACAGTTACATATTTCTTCAAGAAGGTACTCCAGATCTGGGAACGGTCTATGTGAGGGGGCGTATATAGGCTCTGTAGAGTCGTATCAGTATAGCTTCTAATCTGTTAATGAAGGCTCTTCTTAAACAGTTTGCTAGGTAATTTGATTTGCTAGCATTCTGTTTGCACTGGTCACTGGTTTTGAGGGTGTCACTAAACTGGATTCCTGGATTTACTACCCTGTTAGCTGATTTAAGTTTGTTCCCATCAATACAATAGTCCTGGCTAGTATTGGATTGCCCAAAGTGCATAACTGCAGATGTTTCAATTCTGAACTGCAATTGGTTTATTCTTGCCCACCTCTGTATTGACAAAGGGTCTGTATACATCCTAACCCTATCCTGGTGGTCTGTTACTAATCCACTCACCTTGGTATCATCTGTGACTTTCAATAGGCACTTTCGGCTGTCAATTTTCAAATCATGGATGTAGATATTAAACAGTAGAGGTCCCAGAACTGGTTCCTGGGGGACTCCACTTCTTACTTCACCTTAATCAGACATGAATCCATTTATTCTAATTGCTTGGCATCAATCCATTGTCCAAGTCCAGAACTAGTGGTGACTCCTTGGACCTGAATCTGCTGTCTCTCACCCTTGAAGAGGTACTACATCCATTAACCAGTATTCTTAACCTGTCCCTTAGCTGCAGTTAGTTCCCTGACAAATGGAAATCTGCCACTGTTACCCCGGTACAAAAAAGTGGTGACAAGACCAATCGTACAAACTATGGACCGATCTCCATATTGCCCCCACTCTCTAAGGCCCTCAAGCGTATAACTGCGGACCAGCTCACTGACTACCTGGACAAATATAATATTCTGTGTGCACAGTAACATGGTTTCAGAAAAGGTCACAGCACCACCTCTGCCCTCCTGGAGTTCACTGGAGCACTGCACAGCACTCTGGACAGTGGCCACTTAACTGGGGCAATCTTTATCGACTTGACCAAGGCATTTGATACTGTCAACCATCGGCTGTTAATAGACCAGCTGCTGATCGCTGGACTCTCTCATGACTCTACAGCGTGGTTTAAAAGCTACCTTGAAAATCACTCGCAAAGTATAAAAATTGCCGACGTACTCTCTGATACTTGACCAGTTTGCTCTGGTGTTCCCCAGGAAGCCATACTGGGTCCACTTCTTATCTAAATTCCCTTCCACAATCCTACTCAGAACAAATCATCCTGTACACTGACAACGCAGTTGTTCTCTCTTCACACAAAGACCCTACACCACTACAACTCAATTTGCAACATGGTTTCACCTCTGTTGAGAATTGGTTTACTAATCATAAACTTGTCCTTAAGCACAAAAAAACAAAGTCTATGCTTTTTAGCAGCTCTCACAACCAGCACAGGCTACACCCCCTGACTATCATGGACAAGGAAATGATAGAAAGTATATTTAGAATGGCAGAAAAAGGGGAGATATTGCTGATGGGTGATCTGAATATGCCAGATGTTAACTGGAGTGCAGTTGCAGCAGCCACTTCGAAGAGTGGGGTTATTCTAGATGCCCTACAGGGGGCATGCCTTAGACAACTAGTATTGGAGTCCACTCGAGAGGGAGCAATCTTAGACCTGGTTCTCTCAAATGGAGATGAAGAGAGGATCACAGATGTAGAAGTGGGTAGCCATCTGGGAACTAGTGACCATCGAACAGTATGGTTCACAATAAACACAGCAATAGAGTCAAGCCATACAAAGGCAAAGTACTGGACTTTAGGAGGGCTGACTTTGCTAAATGGGTGAGTGCCTAAGGAATGCACTAGCAAATGGGTAGGAAGGAGGGTGGAAGAACAATGGGGAATAATAAAACTGCCATCACAGAGGTAACAAGCCTTTGTGTGAAGCAAACAAACAAAACAAACGATGTAAGAAACCACTATGGTTCTCAAAGGAAGTAGCAGTGAAGGTTCAAGAGAAAGAATGCATTCAGGAAGTACAAGGAATCACAGAAGGAGCAGGACAGAGAACTGTATCAGTTAAAGCAAAAGGAAGCTGGGAAGGCAGTCAGAACAGCAAAGGTCCAAACCAAGGAAAAGATAGCCAACTCAGTTAGAAGGGGAAAACCTTTATAGGCACATCAGGGAGCGAAGAAAGACCAAGGGAGGGATAGTGAGGCTTAATAAAGGAGGAGGGGGGGCAGAGGGTGACTGTGAAAAGGCAGAGATACTAAAATATTTTTGCTCAGTATTTACAAAGGAAGAGGGGGAGGTACCTAAAACAAACAGTAGAAACACTCTGGATACAGAAGTTGATACCAGCCCATTTACAGAAGAAAGGGTTCTGAAAGAACTCTTAAAACTGAAGGTGGACAAAGCAATGGGGCCTGATGGGATTCATCCCAGAATTCTAAAAGAACTAAGGGTAGAACTAGTGACACCACTGACTACCCTCTAATCAAGGAAGCCAGTATCCACTTGTTTGCCGATGATACAGTGC
Organism: Neoceratodus forsteri; assembly: GCA_016271365.2. Lineage (NCBI taxonomy): Eukaryota > Metazoa > Chordata > Ceratodontiformes > Ceratodontidae > Neoceratodus > Neoceratodus forsteri. Next base: position 774,941,737 of record CM057449.1, on the reverse strand, counting down.
TCTACCTAAGTCGTGACTCTCCTGGAGCCGCATGCTCTGAACTACAAGCCGAATTCAATATGCTGCAGAACCAGCTCATCAACAAAAAGTTATTGCTAAATGCAAAAAAAAAAACAAGGCCATGCTGTATTCACCATCCAGATCTGGGGCCAACACCGTGGCCGCTGGTACAGTTCCTCCTATAACCACCCTACTATGCGAAAAGCTTGAGTTAGTGCCTAAATTCAAATACCTGGGTATATGGCTGGATAACAAACTCTCCTTTATGGAGCACACAGAAGAATTGATGAAAAAGCTTAGGCAGAGGCTTGGCCTCTTTTACAGAATTAAACATCTCCTGACTGCAGACGCAAAAAGACAGCTTGTTCATTCTACATTCCTTTCATTAATCGACTACGCTGACATTATCTATGGCCTATGCTCTGTCTCACACCTTGCAAAACTGGATGTACTGTACCACAGAGCCTTAAGATTCATAACTGGCCTCCCATCCTCCACACACCACTGCTCTTTATACGCTGCAGTAGGGTGGCCTTCTCTGCAATACAGATGGCATAGAAATGCAGCTCTCTGGACACTTTGAGCACTCACCAACAAACTCCCTGACTACATTGTTGCCTGCCTCCCCTTAAGTCCACCAAGTAGCTATGCCATAAGAAGCCACTCGCTAATTTCCCTAAAAATTCCCAGGATCAGTAACCACTTTGGTAGGGCAGCCATAAGCCATGCTCTGCCCTCACTCTGGAAAAGGATTCAAAGTTCACTGAAACTTAGCTCTCCTGTCAGTATTGCTGTGTTTAGGACTCTTTATGACAAAACATTTGCCGAAATCTGTAAATGTTTCCATAGTACCTAGTGGTCCTGCTAATGGTTCCCTATCTAACCTTATCATATGTAGCCACGAACCTAACCCCTCTCTTCCCTACCTAACTTGTTCCATAGTCAGCTGCCATGCCAGCCCTCGGAACCCTTGGCACTTTTTTCTCTATCTACTCCCTCATGCCACTCAAATAGTTGATACAGTTTTCATCATGGGCCCTTCTGAAGCCTTGGTCACCTTTCAAGCATATAAATGGTTTCTGAGGGCTGAAATGTTCATAATTTGTACCTTTCTATAGAGGCCTGGATAAATGTGTTACTTTAACTTCTATGTATATGAAGGTTGTATATGCCACAATAATGTTATGTGATGCATGTATGCTTCCACGTGAATACTTGGAATGTATATATTGTACCTACCACTTATTTGTAAGTCTGTTTTTACCTTAGCACATTTTGTATACTGCACCTCTAATCTATGTATGTATAACTGTCCTTGACAACAGCAGGTCCACCTTGTAAATGAGCTTGCTCAACAGTGATCGCCTGGATAAATAAAGATTTGATTGATTGATTGATTGATTAACAAATCATGGGAGGATGGGGTGGTACCCGAGGACTGGAGTAGGGCAGATGTGATTCCCCTTCACAAAAGTGGGAGCAAGGCAGAAGCAGGAAACTACAGACCTGTTAGTTTAACCTCAGTGGTAGGGAAAATGATGGAATCACTTGAAGGAAAGAATTGTCGAGTATCTAGAGGCCAGAGAGGCACAGGACCCAAGGCAGCATGGATTCACAGCGGAAGGTCATGCCAGACAAATCTGATAGATTTCTTTGACTGGGTGACCAAAGTAGTAGATCAGGGAGGGGCTGTGGACATGGCCTACCTAGACTTTAGCAAGGCATTTGACACAGTCCCACACAAAAGATTAATATACAAGTTAGCCAGCCTGGGAGTGGGTCCCCAGATGACAGCCTGGGTAAAGAATTGGCTGGAGAATAGGACACAGAGAGTAATAGTAAATGGAGTCCACTCTGAAGAAAGGGGGGTTACTAGTGGGGTACCGCAGGGTTCAGTATTAGGACTGGTTCTCTTCAATGCCTTTATAAGCGACATTGCAGAGGGACTGGAAGGAAAAGTATGTCTCTTTGCAGATGACACAAATATCTGCAACAGGGTTGATGCACAAGGTGTGGTGGAAAGGATGAGAAGGGACTTGGCAAGGTTAGAGGAATGGTCAAATGTATGGCAGCTTAGATTCAATGCTAAGAAGTGCAAGGTAATGCACTTGGGAAACAAAAACCCAAGGGAAGAGTACACAATGGGGGATGAGATACTAACAACAACAAAAATGGAAAGGGACCTGGGGGTAGTCATATCAGATGACCTAAAGGTGGGCAAGCAATGTGAGAGGGCAGCAAGGAGGGCTAGGGGATACTGGGATGCATAGGGAGAGGCATCACCAGTAGAAAACAGGAAGTTATTATCCCTCTGTACAGACAGCTGGTGAGACCCCATCTGGAGTACTGCGTGCAGTTCTGGAGACCCAATCTCTGCAAAGACATAGACAGAATGGAAGCTGTCCAGAGGAGGGCAACTAAAATGGTGCAGGGTCTGCACCGGAAGACATATGAAGACAGACTTAAGGAGCTTAATATGTATAGCCTCGAGGAAAGGAGGGAGAGGGGGACATGATAGAAACTTTCAAGTACCTCAAGGGAATCAACAAAGTCCAAGAGGGTAGCATCTTTCAAAAAAAGAGGTGTGCAAGAACTAGGGGGCACAATTTGAAGATGGGGGAGCGGCTCAGAGGTAATTTAAGGAAGTATTTTTTCACAGAGAGGGTTGTGGATGCATGGAACGGCCTTCCAGAGGAGGTTGTGGAGTCAAAAACAGTGGTGGAATTCAAGCATGCATGGGACAGTCATAAGGCAATTCTAGGGGGGGGGTAGGAAGAAGTAGGCTGCTGGTTAACTAGAATCTGCAGCTTATCCATTAGGTAGGGAAATGGGCAGACTGGGTGGGCCAAGCGGTCCTTATCTGCCATCAAATTCTATGTTTCTATGTTTCTATCTCCACCAGCCAGGGGAATACCCTTGAACAGGTCCAATCTTTCAAATACCTAGGGATTCTGCTTGACTTCAACCTATCCTATGGGGCCCACATTGACAGCATAGCAAAAGCTGCTAATACATGATTAGGCTTATTGTTCAAGCACAGGCAACATCTCACCTCCAAAGCCTTGAAGATCGCTGTCCAGAGTTCCGTGATCTCCATAATTGATTACAGCCTAATCATTTATGGCCCAGCCACGGCAACTATCCCCAGACGCATATCAACATCCCTCAACAAGGCCTGTCAACTTATCACTGGAGCCCACCATCTCACTCAAACCTGTGATCTTTACAGTCAATCTTGATGGCTCCAACTCTCCAACCGTATTAAGTATCTGACCTGCACCACGGAGAAAAAAATTATCCTGGGCTTCGTCCCTCCTGGTGTCCAAGCTCTACTGCACCCTAGCACTAATCCATGAAGCTTCAGGAGATCTGAATCGCAGCTCTTGCAAGTTCCCCACTGTCGCACTACCCAGGGTCAACAATCTTTCTCCCATTGGGCTCCCTCGTGGATAAATGGATTCAGCACCACCAACTCCACTGCTCCCAAATTTGGCATGTTTAAAACCAGGCTACAACTCCATTTTACTGCCTCCAGCTCCTGTGATTGCCTCACCTAATTAGAAATACTTGCCACCACCAACAGCCTTGCCTTGCCACCCCCCTTCATAGCACTTATCTCCTATTTTACCTCTGCTCCCATGACCCCTCCTCTTCCCACCTCCCCTTCCCTACCCACTCTCTCTCCAGCACTTCTCCCAGTGATGACTGGCAATGCCTCTGGCTGCTACTACTCCCATCTTGCCATCCTGCTCCTCCTCTATAGTTCTTTATACCTCTCCTAGTTGATGCTGCTACTGGCCATTCTATGTACTGAGCTCTCTAATGTGTTGTCTCCTCCCTTAATTAATAACTGTATAATGTACTGTTTACCTGCAATGTTGTTATTTCTTTTGTATCCCCTGTATTGTACTTCAAGTGATGTGGAACCTTTGCAAAAGAGCCTTGGCTCAAAGGTATTTGTATTCCTAGAACCAAATAAATAAATAAAAGCTTGCATCCATTTAACAAGTTGTCTGTCCATATCCATTGTTAACATTTTTGTCAGTATTAAATCATGTGAGACAGTGTCAAATGCCCTTCTGAATTCCAAATAGATGACTCCACATTATTATCAGTGTCTCATGTCTACTGATTTTTTTTTTATAAAAGATGGTTTGGTTAGTATTAATGACCTCCCTTTAACAAAGCTCTGTTGTGCATAGTCATGTTTATTCAGTTTTGACATATCCTCAGTTATCCTATCCTTTATAACTACCTCCATAATTTTACTTACAACAGACGTTACGCTAATGGGTCTATGGTTACCAGGCTGTGATTTGCTGCTAACCCCCAATTTGCATAGTGCTCCACTATGCGAAGCGTATTACTCCACCTTTATTTTTTATCACAAAGTGCATTAAAACCGATGGACTTCATGCTACTTCACTTTGTTTTACTGTCTTCTCTTAATTCTACCACAAAGTGCCATTGATTTTAATGGACTTCGCTTTACTTTGCCTTTATTTTGCTATTTGAAGCAAATTTTGTATTGATTCATGGGATGGCGGATCACATGGGCTCTATATTGTCTTGTACAGCCTCAGTTCTGCATAGTGTGTGCAGTGGAAAGCTGGAGACAGTTTGCTATCAGAGCTCTGAGAATCAAACTATCGAAAAAGCTTTAAAAAATCACTTTTAAACCAATTATTTTGGTCCAAATTTAGCACATCGATTGTAGGAAACCTTCCTGTGCTTAGATTATCGAGCATTTATTGTTTTTCTGTGCATTTTGAATGTTAATTTAGATCATTCAGTCTGTGTACTGAGAGACACTGTTGAAGTGTGCTTTGGGGGATGAGAGTATCTGTGGTGGAGTGAGATTCACATGAGAAAGGCAATCTTTCTAGCTATTTTGTATTAGTAGTGTGTGTTATTATTTGTGTGTTTATGTACACGCAGTAATACTTGAAGTAATTTTTGATAATTATTTTCTGTTTGTTGTGGTGCAGTGTATATTTTCATTCTGTTTAAAATATTTGGTTATATAGTGTACTGAACTGTTACATTTTCTTGCACATTACCTTTAGTGTGTGAGCGTGTGTGCGTGCCATCAAGTCAGACACATTTTATTGTGTCACACAGTAATCGCAGCACTCTGAATCTGTTATTCATCTGCAGTACTATTTTACTGCTTCGTTCTATCTAGGTAGTAGACTGGTACTGCAGGGCCCCCCACTCCAACCCACGAAAGGTATTATTTTTCCAGTTTTGGATTTGGGTGACCACTGGTTAAATCAGTGGTGCTGTGCCTGTGTGGCTGCTTCTGTTGAGTGTGCAATCTCCATCTGGCTGTGTGTTTGCATTTGTTTACGGCTCACTCTGCATCTGTAAGCCACAGTTGTTGTTTTTTGGCTTCCCATCCTCCCCAAAATTCAGAAATCTAAATTTGTTGTGAATTTTCTGGGTAATCCAAAATAATGTCTGCAAAGAGACTTGGATGCAAAGATGTTTCTGGCTATGGCACTGCTGCGACTGGCAAGAGTGGCCATGGGCTTGGTAGTATGCAGTGTAAGTGCACAGTTGATGGCAGGAAAGGGATTTCTCTGACAATGTTTTTCACAGCGCAATCAGTTGCTTCAATGATGGTTGGAGATAGTGTTGTTCCCACTGGCGGTGGTAGTGAAGTTGCTGATGGCATGAGTTTGCCCCAAGTTCAAACCGTGACAATGTAACCGGTTTCCAAAATATTGTTGAGTCTAAAACCATGAGTCAAACACAGAGTGTAGTTGATGTTATATTCCGCATTGTCCTCCCCATCCCTGTCCACACAGTAGCTGAACACAATTTTGATCCAGACAATGACTCACAATGTCATGTTTCCATCGATGAGCCATGTGACCACAGACTGTAACACATGTGATCTGTGGGCTGCTTCAGTTATGACTCACTTCGCGTTCAACAGAAACCAACATGAAGTGAACGTAAAGTCACCATAACACAAAATCATAATGGGGCGACATCATTATAAAGTGAAGTAGTGTAATTCTATGGGGACTTTGCATAGCGTTCAACGATGTGGAGTGGATGACTTCACCCTAACTTCACTGGCGGAGTTAACATTTTGCTGCATCTCTAACACCTATAGCATTTTGTATTGGCATCTGATGGATGAGACTTTAATACAGCAAAATTTTCCATTTTTTATTAATTTGTTTTTTAATCTTACTGTTGAACCATGGTGGATTTTTTCCCTTGTTGCTATACCTTTTTTTGCGGGACCAAACTTATCCACAACATTAATAATCATGGATTTAAAGGTAACCAAGGATTCCATGTCCATATGCTCAAGGATGCTGTTCCAATCTATACATCCCAGTATTTTTAAATTGCTTTATAGTTGGCTCTGTTAAAGCTTTTTATTATTGTGTTGCCCTTCATAGTAAGCTTGTCTCCGCATAAGGTAAAGTTTATTCTGTGATGGTCATTGTTACATAAGGGATCACCAATAGTTACATTTTGGATATCCTCTTTAATGTTAGTAAGAATCAAATAGAGAATATTACTTTCCCTGGTTGGCTCAGTAGTCAACTGTTTCAAATTTTGGGCAATAGTAACATATATGAGCTTGGTTCCTATGCTGGAAGGTGCAAACATCTGTATCCAGTTAATACTGGGCATATTAAGGTCACCAGTGATTATCACATTCATACTGTCGGAGAAATGAACAATTTAATTTACGTTAATAATATAAGAAATAATGTATTATATAAGAATGGGAGTCAAATTTCAAATGAGGAAGTGAACCATGCCAGGAGAACCATGTAATAAAGCTGGAAGGGGATATGTTTAAGAGAGATGTGAGAAAGTACTACTTCACTGAAAGAGTGGTGGACACCTGGAAGAGTTTTCCAGCAGAAGCAGTCAGGGCAAAAACAGTGTGGGGCTTCAAGCATGCATGGAATAGGCATAGGGGAATACTGCTAAGTAGGCAGGGTGGGGAGAGGGTCACAGAAGACCAGGTAGGGTCTCCAGAGACAGAATAGTCAAGTGACATCTGGGCAGACTGGGTGGGCCAAGAGTTCCTTTTCTGCTGACAAATCCTATGTTTCTGTATTTCTATAATGTCTATAGAGGATACTGTAGATAGAGGTTAAAATTATTAGGGTTCTAACCCTGTATTTATGTTCCTAAATTTGTCATCAGGTTGTTCTGTGTGTCTGGGTGCATTATCATGTTTTTCTGCCCTGCTGGGCACATCACTGAAGCATGTGTGATGGGAGGGCAAAACAAAAAAGAGCTGTGTTTCTGCCTTCTCAGGTGGCAGTAAAGTAGACAGTGCTGCCCACCCAACATTTAATTAAAAAAAATAAATTTTACATAACAACTTCTACTTGATCATGATGAATGGTCAGTGGTACTCTTCTGCATATTTTACCTGATATTATAAAATGGCAAGAAAAAATCTTGGAAATTTCATTGGTCAAAAGATGTCACATGATAGTATATTACATCTCTATGAATGCACAGTCAGGTGCTGAATCTCATTTTTATGCCCCCAAAAACTACTAAGAGCCATTTTATAACTGTAATAAGCCCCTTCAGAGTGTGCACTATAGGATTTGAATGCACTTCCCAGTGGTGTAAGGACACTTGGCCTTCAGCTCAGTGCCTTACTGCACACCTGGGGTGTTCATTAAGATCCTATAATGTATACCCTGTTGAGGCTTGTTACTTATGTTGAATAACTCCAGTTTTACACTTGTAAATTATGGACATCAAAGAACACTAAAGACTACTGTCCTGTTTATAATGACCAGGTGATGGTTATCATCTATATTCACCCATTATTAGATAAGTGTACAATGAAGACATTTAGTTGAGTGGTTAATATTTGTCTCCATAACTCTAAAATATCATTTTACCCTTAGGGTCTGATTCCACAAAAAAAATATTGAGGTCCTGTACCAAAAATGTTACATAAATCAGTCACATAGCTGCACTGTGCAACTCCTATATAGAACACCCTATTCACAAAGGTGGTAAGTTGTACTGAGAGGGGGTGTGGAGGGACATGGAATAACTAGATCAGGTCTGCAGTGTGAATGATACCAGGCTAGGAAACATTTTTTAACATTCCTTGTCCTAGAAAACCTTGATCTGAAATGTGGTTGCCGAGCATCAACATATGATTATCCATCAGTTTTTTTTAAACACTGCAATAACAAGTTGTAATTTCAATTTTGAGTGTACCTCCAGTTTACAATGATTTATGTTTGTGCCTGAAGACAGCTAGCTCCCTCCCCTTTCACAGGGAGAGAGCATGTTGCTGTAGTCTAGATCTGCTCACTGTTCTGCTATCATCCCTGCCTGCATGTATTTTCCTGGCCTACCCTGCTGACATAAGAGGTGGGAGATGTGATGTATGTTATTCTTTTTCAGTCTTTCTCTTTTTCACTGATGTTTTATTTTTTTAAAGAAATACCCTGCCAGCTGCCAGTGCCAGTCCTGGTCTTACTGAATGGCTATGAGCTCACCTTCCTTACAGTGCACTACTCGGCACCTCAGGTTTTATCCCTGCCCACCTGTCACTCTAAACTCAGTCTGTCCTCACTCAGCTAGTTTCTAATTTGATTAATTTCCTCAGGGCAGCCTGCTTGCCACAAGAAATCTTTTAGAATGTGTATTTTTATTGTACACTCTCCCAAATTACCTCTTAAAAGAGCTTTAAAAAATGATATTTCCATCTACTTTCTGCAGGGTGCATCACACAACTTCACAGACTTAAACACAACAGGACTGCAGTGCTTAGCAGAAAGTCAACATCTGATGTCTCCATGAGGATGGGCCAGAAGCTTAAGGGTCTGCATCATGATTGGATGATGCATGCACGCCATTTCGTCCTGTTCCACCCATGCTATGACACAATTGTCATCACTCGCCCACCTGGTGTCACTCAGCTGCTCATACACGAGAATTATGGCGTGTATGTTGACAACTGCAGACCATGACGTACATGCTCCTGGTGGATGGCCTGTGCAAATGGCACCACTGCCAACAACCATTCCACAGCTGGAGGGGCAAGGGGGAATAGTGTGGCATGGGCAACAGACAGGCTGACATACACTCACACTGAATTTCATTCCTGGACCCACAAGCCCCCTCCAGCCAATCATTGCTGACAAAAGTGTACGTGTAGGTGCTGCTTGCTGTAAACTCCAGTAACAATGTAAAGTCTGACATCTCCTCTGTCTGTCTACCCATATTTACATCTGTTTAAGGACATGCATCCCAGACAGCATGACGCTTTTGCTTCATACAGCATAGTGACCAAGAATAAGATGTACCCAGGTAGCTTAGAAATTATTAGAATACTTAGGTTTGCTAAGCAGTAAACACCAAGCCATTGAAATATTTATTTTTCTGCCTTTTCTGACTGAAAATGTAAACCCTTTACATGCTCAAGCAGGGCGGAGGAATACTAGTAACCGCATTTTAGTTGGGGGGAGTTACACCATCACTACTAACAATGTATGATATGCAGACAACTGACTTCTTGATCACCCTCCACACATTTGATGCAACATGGATCATAATAGGATGATGACAAAGATGAGGTATTGAAAGACTCCCCCGGATGACTCCACTGCAGACAATGAGGCAAAGGACAGTTGGGTACTCCTTGTAAGGCTCCTTCACATGTTTGTGAGACATGTATCTGTGGCACATGTACAGGTGCTGCAATGGTACACTCATACTAATAACACTCATCCTAACCATTATAGGGTCACTAACACAGAGTCCTATAAGGCCACTGGAGGGAGTTGAGGGACCAGAACCCAGCAGGACATGAGGCCAACAAAAGAGCCACTGTGTTTATGACAGCAACATTGTTGAACTGAGCCACAGTGACATCCAACACTAACTCAATGGACACCCCTGCATGAGCCCAGCCATCTTTCAATACCCATCAATACACCTGGAATGGCACTCAACACCCTCCCATAAGTGCCGGGTTGTATAGGCCCATGGGACATTGGCCCCAGCAATATTTGTTGACCTGGGCAGAGTCCCAACAATATTTTGCCTGCCACATGCTGCCTTTTTTTCCCCCTTGGTTAATTTTTTAATATGTGCATGCTGTACCTCCACTGTTGTGACTGCGCCGGAGTCGCACGCCACCCTTCTTGCTCCCCTGTTTAATTGGCTGGAGGGAACAGTGCTGATAGCATTTAAAAATTGGCACCTTTTATCTGCTTGGTTTGGCAACCCCCTCGAAAATCAATTTGTGATTGATTGGTTTTCAAGAAACTTGCCGGTGTTGCCGCACTGTGATTGGCTGGGAGAGGAGGCTCATTAGGTACAGTACGTGTGCATCAGGGATGGACGGTTCTGTGACTGAAGAGGCAGCAGGCATCATGAAGGAGAGACTCAGACCCTCAGGCAGACAAGTGTTTTTTTTTTAAATTTAAAGTACTTTATTCATTTTATATTTTTTACCGTACAATCAGAAGAGACAGCTTAACATGTTGTTAGACAGAGTACAACTGGTGACAAACAATTACATAAAATACAGTTAAGTTGCCTGCCACCCCCTCCCACTTCACCTCCCAACCCCCCATCTGCCACGTGGTCTTGAAGGAACTATTGCAAAGAATATGGATATGACAATACTGGCTTCAGGATTATACCCAATGGATACATCTTACGTTTAACACACCGGTACAAATTTAGCAATAGTGGTAATTATTGTACTGATATGAGAGTGTGTAATGTATCCCATCTATTCTTATAACTTCCCAGTCTAGTATTGATTCCAACAATTGTGTGCTCTGCTTGTAAAGCAAACATGATTTCCTTGAACCATTCTAAGTAAGATGGTGTGGATGGATCTAACTAGTGCCTTAGTACTACTTTCATAGCACACATAGAGATTAAAGCAGTATGGGCTCTCTGCTGCGACCCTGGAACCTGCTTGAAATCACCCAAAATACATACTTCGGGGCTGAAGCTATCGGCAAGCGTAAGTAAAGGATTAAGACAATTTCGTATATCCATCCAGAAAGAGTGGATATTCTCACAGGTCCATAACATATGGAATAAGTCAACAGAATCTTTTTGACATTTTGGACACTTGCTGGAGGATAAGGCCCCTATTTGATGCAGTTTAGATGGTGTATAATATAAATTTTGATTAATGCAGAACTACATAAGTCTGTACCTATCCCACTTAATGTACTTATATACAGTAGGTGTTTCCAGATTCTGGACCAATTCCTCTGAGGGGGGTTCCGATTTATAATGTTATCCCACCAGTAAAACAGTTGACCTTCTAGAACAGCAATTTTCTTGAGGAGAAAGTTATATGAATAGGAAATAATATGAGATGTAGGGATGGATTCTAAATATGGGAGTAAGGAAGACATTAGGGAGCTGCTCCATACCCCAGTGCCAAAATGGGAAACTAATAGGTGTGACACTTAAAATAATTTAAACACTTTATTCGCAGGCCATTTAAAAATGGAACTTGCTTCTGTAAAGGAAAGCAGCTTTTGATTTTGAACCAGCTGATCTACACTTTTCACTCCCGTATGTAGCCAAAAAAGGTTTTGTATAACTGTCTTACCCGCTATTAAAAGGTTGGGGTTAGAGAACAGGGTCTGAGCTATGTCTCTATTTGCGTCTACTTTAAGGAATTTATTTAACTGATGCAGGGTGTTAATTAAGGCATATAATGGTGTATCCTGCAAGGATTTGGGGAAATTCTTCCTAGTGATAAAAGGAAGAGCCTTAGGGTCAAAACCATTCACCATAGAGCTTGTTCAATTCTGACCCAGGAGGGACAATTGGGGGAATCTAACGCAACTTCTCAGGGATGTAACCAGAATCTAATCCTTGCTAAATGTATGGCTAAATAATATATATAAAACTTCGGGGCTTGAAGACTACCGTCAATTTTCTGATGAGTAAGTTTAAGGTAGTTTCATCTAACTTTCTTCTCCTGCAGATGAAAGTACTAATGATTCTGTGTATCTCTGAGAGACATGACATTGGAAGAACACCATTGAACATTTGCAAAGGGTATAAGATTCGGGGTAGCACATTCATTTTTATTATGCTCAAATGGCCCCATAATGAAATGGGTAATTTTGACCATCGCTTGAAGTCCTCTGATAGGGTCCTAATTAGAATGTCTAAAATAGTTTTTTTTCATTGCTCATGAAAGGAGATGCAGTAGAATTCCAAGGTATTTAAATTTTGCCGTATTCCATCTCAAGCCCAAGTAATCAATTTCACTCTTGAGAGAAAATTTATTAAGGGGAAATACTTCCATTTTTCTAATATTCAGCTTATAGTTCGAAATAGTCCCAAACTGCGATATAATGTGAAAGGCTGCTGGAAGAGATTGGGTTATGTTGGTGATATGCAGAAGTAAATCGTCTGCATAAGCCGATATTTTGTATTCCGTATGGCCAATTAGTATCCCGGATACCATCTCCAAGTTTTTTATTTTCCGAATAAGTGGTTCCAAGTACAAATTAAAAAGATATGGGGAGATTGGGCAACCTTGTTGGGTACCCTGGGATAACGTAAAGTACGGGGAAAGAACACCGTTACAGTATATTTGAGCTTTTGGTAATGTATATAATATTTTAACCCATTGTATAAATTCCTGTGGAATATGATATTTTGCCAATAACAAAAAGAGATAGTCCCAAGAGACTCTAACAAAAACCTTTTCTGCATCCAGGGATACAAGAGCTGCAGAAGTGTTGAGATCCCTTGATGAAGAAGAGAGATGGGATACCTTTCTAAGGTGGTCCGAAGATAGTCTCCCTTTAACAAATACAACCTGTTCTATACTGATTAGGGACTCCTAGACTTGGCTTAGTCTAGATGAGAGTATTTTAGCTAAGATCTTAAAATCCACATTGATTAGGGAGATTGGTCTATAGTTTGGAATAAGAAGAGGATCTTTGTCTGGTTTAGGAATGACAATTATGAAGGTCTGATTCAGGGAGGTATCAGAAATACCTTTGTTAAAAATGTATTGATAAGTATCGAGGAGAATATGTGCAATCATTTATTTAAATGTTTGATAAAAATTGGTAGTAAATCCATCCGGACCAGGCGATTTATCCCGTGATAAGGAATCTATTGCTTCCTGAACTTCTGATAGAGTAATAGGGGCTTCCAGGATTTTACTCTGGGCCTCTGATAACACTGGAAGATCAATATCTTGGAAAAAATTATCCATTTGTTGGGGCAGGGAGGGATGAACTGGGGCTGAGTAAAGATGCTGATAGTATTCGTAGAATGCATTCACAATATCTGGGGGAGAGGTTAGTAAAACCCTTGAATCTGAGTAAATTTAAGTGACTATCTTGTCAACCATTTGAGTACGGAGAGCCATAAGTCTCCCGGCCCTTTCTCTCTGATCAAAGTAAGATATTCTAGACTTAAGCATGAAAAATTCAGCCTTTTCAGCTAGCAACTGATTATACTGTGCACGAAGAGACTCTAATTTTACCCAGTCATCTATTGGGGCAGATAGTGAAAGGAGATCCTCTTGTTCCTCTATTTGGGCCAGAATTGCGGTTAGAGCTGCTGCTCTCTGCTTTTTTTGGTTTTGATGTCAGGCAAATAAATTCACCCCTCAATGCACATTTCAATGAACCCCACAAGAAATCTTTTTTAGGCATTGTAGGGGCATTAATATCCATAAAATTAGATATGAAAGCCTGAAGGAGTTGAATTTGATCCTCAGATTTTAAAAGTTGACTGTTATAGTTTCCAGATTTTGTCCCTTTGTATGTTAGGTGAAATATCGAGAAGTATATGGGTGATACGATGGTCAGAAATTACTTTGGAGGAGTAGTATGCCAAAGAGGCACCCGGTATGAGGTCTGTTGACATAAGAAAGTAATCCAATCGGGAAAAGGAGTGGTGAGGAAAGGAGTGGAATGAAAACTCTTTACTGTTTTGGTGTAATAGCCTCCAGGGATCTATAAGGCCCATGGAACGCAATAGCTCGTGAAGTGCTTTTTGCCCTGGGGTTGGTTTTTCCTTTGTCCGGGTCATTCTATCTAGCTGATTGGACAAGACCAGATTCCAATCTCCCCCCAGCAATGTTGGAATTGTTGCCTAAGGGGCAAGGGTGGTCGTAAGTCCAGCATAAAATTCCGGGTCATCGACATTGGGACTGTATATGAATCCTAATATTAATTCCGAGTGACCTAATATGGCTGTAAGAATCACATATTGTCCTCCAGGATCAGCAATTTGGTGAATGAGATGTAATGGGACTCTCTTAGATATTAAAATAGCTGTCCCCCTTTTACGAGAATCAATTCAAGAACCAAATACCTGGCTCACCCAATTTCTCCGTAAATAATTTGTTTGATTGGGCAACAAGTGCATCTCTTGTAGAAAAGCTACATCTATTTGCAAATTGTTCAGATGTAGTAATACTTTGGTTCTCTTGGCTGGGGTCTGAGCTCCTTTTATATTCCAAGAACAATAATTAAGACCCATTATGACCGAGACTAAAACCTAGCAAGGTGAAATATGTTCCACCAGAAAGGAACCAGTACAGAACATCTATTTTAACTATAGTACCTCTCAGAACAGTGGCAGACTTCCCCTGTATTATCCCTCTACCCCCCTCCCAACCCCCCTTTACTTAAACCCTGACTTTCTATTCTCTGGAAGTACTCCCTTGACCCTCCCTCCATACCATTAGTCTTTAGTTTCTTAAGGGGCCCAATCAGGCAAACTGGTGTGGGAAGTTCAAAACCCAATATATGGCTCATGACTGCTTCCAAGTTACAGAAAATCCAACTCCTGCCCCACTCCCCCCTCCCAGACTAAGATTACAAAAGGATTTCTATAAAAATTAAACCCTACTATGTTACGAAACCAATTAAAATGACAGTGTGTAAGTACCCCTACACAAGGCTAAGTTGAAAACTTTTGTGACAGTTTTCCCTATAGCATAGCATTACACTCATATTTAGTTATGGTTTCCAAAATTAAAGAATTTAACTCCTAAAATTGTATATATGCAGTAGTGGAACCTATCCTTACCATAACAAAACTTATAAACTTTGACAGTATATCCAAAAGGTGTTTAAATCTGCTATAACTAGGAATGATAGTCCCTTGATTATAATACACAGGTGTATTACACATAGACACCCTTTCTATTTAGATCAATTGTATTTAAAACTGAAAATAAAATAAAAAGATTAAAGATATTGTCCAGCCCACTGATTTGGAAATGATTCTGGCCATAGCCAGACTGATTTACATGATAAGGCTGCATATATATAACAATAAAAGAAAAGGAAAAAAGAAACAAAAAGGGAAAAAAGGAAGGAAACCCCTTCATTACTTCCAGAGAACTATTGTACTGGACTTGATTATATTTACCTAGAAGAAAACAGAGGAAATGGGTGACCATTTATTACCCAGCATAACTAGTTTAACCTAGAAGTCCAGATAATATTCTCCAGACTGCAATCACTCGCAGCCTCTAGCAAGTCCTCCGCTGAGGTGTAAACCGAGAGTACTTGCTGGAAGTCAAGTGAGCGCCTCAAGAAAGAAACCAGGGTACACACAAACCGGAGCTCGCTTCCACTAAAATAAATAAAAGGAAATGTGATCTCTCCTTGGGGCTTTCTATATAATTCAGGTAAGGTTTCTGTAGGGGAGCCAACCAACATGAGGCAATTTTTAATTAAACAAGGAAAAACAAATCTTACCATCCCCAGATATCAGCGATTAAAGTACAACTACAAATTTGCCAAAGTTCCTTATTGCAGTCGTTTCTTCATTCCCATAGAGGTACAGGAACCACGTTGAGCACGAAAACCTGATGCGGTATTATTATATTGCCACCGGCTTGCTTGGCTTTTTTCAAGAGTTTTACAGGAACGCTGCTGTAATACTGAGCACACTAGTCCGACGTATCCTTCGGAATTTGCTGTTTACCGAAAGTAATTTAATGGTGCCAAGTTAGTGATGAATAGGCCAATTATTTCCTCGAATGGTAATTCTAGCTCGAATGATTGAGTGGAGATTAAAGAAATACGATCATGACCCCCCTCGCGCTGCTCTTCCATAGTAATATTTTTGGAAGCACTTTTGAAATTCAGGGGGGTTCCTTGGGACCGTTCTTCGTACCGGCAATCTCCCCGTCTCCCCAGAATCAAAGAACTGAGACAAAATGGGAAACTGTCTGGGGATCACTTCCACTATAGAAAGAAAATGATGCGTGCACATTCTTTTGGACTCCACAATTAGATTCTGGGATAAGTCAGTGAGATTTCCTCCCCTCCAAAGCCAGTTCTAAATTTTGTTCAGTTGTCACCAGACCAAACATTCAGCCTGCAAAACCCATCCAAAAAAAAAAAAAAAACATTTACCATAGCTCTGCATTGAGGTCAAATCTTCTTACCCCACCGATATCTGGATCAGCATTGAGCAAATAAATCAGGAAACAGGGTAGTTAGGTCTTGGGCAGCCTGCTTGGCATTCTCAGTTTTCCACGTACTTTGGTGTAGAACCGAGAGCCTAGCTGGGTATAACATCCGGAACTTAATGCTGGCTGCAAGCAATTTTGTGACACTAGAGTGATATTCAGCTCTTTTCTGGTGAGTAGCTACTGGGAGATCCTGTGTGACTCGTAAGTCAGCATGGTACCATTTGATTTCTTGTAACTCCTTGGTTTTGGCCAGTTCATGTTGTCGGTCCAAGTAGCTTAGTAGCCGCATAATGAATGGTCTGGGTTTGGAACCAGGAGAAGGTCTTGGTCAAAGGGATCTGTGGGCTCTCTCCACAACATATGTGGCTGAGTGAGGTGGGGAGCCAGCTATCTTCAGGAATAACTTCTGTGCAAAGATTACAGGCAAGTGACCCTCCGCTTCCTCTGAAAGGCCGAACACCACCAGGTTGTTACACCTGTTTCGGCCTTCCAGATCTTCTAGTTTTAGCTCCAACTCACTCATTTTTTGCCTCACAGATGCCATTTCGGGTTCCATTCAGGATTGCCAGTTTTCTAATGAGGATGCTCGTGATGCGACATCGGCTACCACCCAGGTAATATTTTTAACTCTTCCTTTATAGTTTTTAGGTCGGAAGCGAAATCTTGAAAGGCAGTCTTTAGCGGGGCCAGTTCTGCCAGGAATTTGTCTTTGGACAGTGGGACAATGGCACTAGGCCCTTGTGAGGGCTTGGTTAACGCTGCAATTTGGGTCTTAGGCCTCTTAGCTTGCTTGTCGGGAATTGTAGGTGGCATGCGCACAGAGAGGGCCTGCTTCATCTCGGCGTCCATTCTTCTGAGTTTCTTCCTTTTCTAAAGATTTGATTAACACTTCATAGCGTTCTCAGAGGTTTCCGCTGATAATTTAGTCATTTTTTGCCACTGATTAGAGTGAAATGTGTTTTTTTTTGTTAAAGTTTTATAGCCATGAGGTGAGAGCAGAGCACAGAGGCATCCGTCTACATGGAAGGCATCTGGTCACCTCAGACAGACAAGTGTTAAACAGTAGTAAACACCAGTGCGGATGTGCAGTGCTGGTGCAGTGGTAGGGAGTCAGCTCATTAGTCAGCCTGATCCAAGAGTCGGGATCCAGGGAGAGACAGAGAGTCTGGGGGACCAGGAGTCAGAAAGTCGGGAGTCTGGGATGGTGATCAGGATCTTTCATTGCCACAAGAAACAGGTAAAAAAGAAATTCATATGTTTCTTCTGAAGGAGGTGGTTATGTGTGACCACTTACTGCTGTGTTCATCAAAACTGGATAGGAGTCCAGGCCCACCTTGCTGGACATGAACCCTCAGTCTTCTGACCCATAGGGAGAGGGCTGTTTACCACAAAAATAAGCTGTATTATTTATGAAATTTCCATTTTCAGATTGTTCCTTAGATAGCAGACTGGAATTACAGCTGCTTTTATATAAAAGTTTGCCTCAAGCTGTAGTTTCAGTTGCTCAGCAAGACAGTGATGTCTGCCTTTGCCCTGGGTGCCTTTTTTTGAGCCATGAACTGCTCTGAGCCCTCCTTAAACTCCCACACACACTCACCTACTGTCAACACTCAAGTGATGGTCACAACTTACGGATGAAGGTATCTGGAAAAGTCAAGTTCCTACACCGTTAACTCGCAGCTCACTGGCTCGATAGATTGCCACAATATCAAAATCCATAGTATGGATAAACTACCACTTTTATACCTGCCAGGAGCCCCTTCCAGCCCCACACATGGGACTGGCCATACAGCTCCCTTTAGCTGAAGTAAGCCTATATAGAGCAGAGTGCACACAGATCCTTCTGGTGGTTGACACCTCCATCTAGATGGGATACTGATGTGTAACCGAGGAGTACCAGATGGGTTTGGTTGTTTCTGATGTCAGGTCAGCAGCCACAGATCAATGGGCTGTCAAGAAACATAGGTCTCCCTTGTGACAGAAGTCCAGTGATAAAAAAGATGGCAAAAAGTTGTATAGCTCCCCCCTTTTACTTTCCATTGTGAGCACTGTCCTGATTGCTGAAGTCCTCCCTCATCTACATGCTGCAACATTTAAAAAATTATTAAGCTGTAGTTAGTATTTTGCTCTCCATGTGATCAGTGCCACTGATTCCTACAAATTCCTTGGCATGGTTTTCATCAAGGGACACAACACCCACACCACCTCAGGTAGCAGCAAGTTGCAAGGAAGGCCAGCAGGCTGAGCAGAGCAGCCAGCTAGTGGTATGTGCGGTGCTGCAGCAGCAGAGGAGTCGGGGTGTAGAGCGAGTGCTGTGGATCTGGTGACTTAAGCTTGATCAAGCATGCTTAGAATCACCCCTGGGTCCCCTGCACCAGATGGTGTAAGGCAGGAACCTGCACCATTTGGCATAGCAAGAAGAGTGGTAGCATAAGGGAGAGAGTGTGACCACCGGGACCAGAGAGACAGTAGTCATAACGCAAGTCCCATGAGGGACCGTCGGGGTCCGGGATATGTGCGTGGCTGTTGCATGTGATGCAGATGCAAATGGCAGTCGAAAGGGGAGGACACACATGTGAGCACATCAGCAGAGGTCAGAGGACAGGAGCCAGAGGGGAGAGATGACCACACCAGTCCAACAGCAGTGGGCCACACCAGTCCAGCAGCAGAGGAGCAGTCCACCAGCAGGTCAGCCAGACTGAGCAGCACTGTGGGTGTTGGTAGGACCACAGTAACAACAAAACCATCAGGAGCCTACTACAGCCAGCAAATAGTAGCCACCCGGTAAGGTGATGGGGCAAGAGAGGTGGGGAGATGAGCCCTAGTGGTGACAGGAGGAGAAAGGCGAGCTGTGTTCCAGAACTTCTGAGTCCTGACCTGCTCAGACCAGCAGTGTGAGGTGGCAAGTCTAGAGCGGAAGGGGGTATTTAGGGTTGGGACTGGGGGGTTTTGCTGGCATGCAGTCACTCACTCTTTCCCCTCATCTACATAAGCATCTCTGTATTTTAATATGTCATACCTCTAAACCACCAGCTTCATAAACCCAGTACAAGGCTTAAAGAAATCAGGGACACATCCTAAAAATTTGGTATTATTCCCTCAGGAAGCTAAAGCTAGTAGAATGAGGGGCTGAGCGTAAAATGCATTTTCTGAAGAACAAGTCAGTAATGCAAATGGTTGACATTATCTTGTGCTTACAGTCACTACTGTTCAGTCCTGTTAACATATTTTAAGAGGGACAGAGACAAATTTTGATATTAAAAGGATGTGCCTGACAGTTGGGGGACAGTTGAGAGGTATGTACCCCTTACAAAATCCTGTGCTCTTGACCTGATTTTGGGAGGGGGGGTACGAATGGATATGAAAGCATTCATGCTCCCCTCCTCTACAGGAAGCATCTCTTTATTTTAATGTTTCATAGCCCTCACAAAACCCTGCACTCTTGTCCCTGTAGCCTACTTTTAAAACCTCTTAGTCCTCTCACTTCCTGGAGCTTCAGGAGGGCCCGCAGTTAGAGCTTATTTAGCAGAAATTAAGAACAAAAATAAATTATCCATGTGACTGTCAGTGATAAAACACAGTAGTGTGTGTTTGTGTTTGTGTGAGTGATTTTAAGGGAATAATGCATGCATTGGGTAG
This sequence comes from Neoceratodus forsteri, assembly GCA_016271365.2. Lineage (NCBI taxonomy): Eukaryota > Metazoa > Chordata > Ceratodontiformes > Ceratodontidae > Neoceratodus > Neoceratodus forsteri. The sequence continues at coordinate 774,921,636 of CM057449.1, read as the reverse complement.
TTATGAGAGATGAGGCATAATCAGATGCTCCAACCCAAGACCGGCATTACTACGTAATTATCATTCACTCACTCTGGGGTGTGTAAATATGCTTTGAAATAAGCTTTTGTTTTGTTTAGAAATGTTCTTACATTGTAAATGATGTGTGTAGCTGTAAGAGAATACCAATGGTCTTGTGTTGTGGTTTGAATGAGGTTATGATTTAGCATGCTAAGGCTGCAAGGAACCTGGTTACAAGTACCTCCATGGCTCTCACTGTTATCTCATCATCCTCAGGCTGTGTTCTGTGGCATTTCCTGCTTTAGATGGGGTATGGGTATATTACATCTATAGACCAGATCACCTAAGCAATACCTGATCAAGGTGTGCATCCTTGTGCTTCTCTCACTGCAACTGACAATGTAATGTAAAAAGGCTGAGATATGCAGAACAGTTAACCTAACAGTATTTACGAGAGTTTGCTTATTTGCTTAGATGATAACACAGAGCAAACTGAATAGGTTTTGTTCTTCCTTTTGGATCTGGTGTTGTGTGCCTGACTGCCAGTCTCATCACTATGAGCACTTAAGCAGTTAACTGGGATCAATTTGCTTAGGGTTAAGATCAAGATGGCTGTTATATTTATTTATGTTTTCACCTCAAAAATGCCTGTAGGGAAATCTGAAAGGGTTGTAATTTCTTGAAATCTTGCACATGTGATGCTGTGGTTCATGCAATAACATGAAAAGCTTTTTTGTTTGTTTTTGTTCTAAAAAAACTGAGCTTCCAGTGGCACAGATCTCAGATACTCAGAGTGTGAGTATGCTGCCTGTGATGACACTGGACAGTAGGTAAGATTCTGAGCTGCATATATTTTTGTACTCTGGTACACATTGATGCGATTCGCTGGTTATTATATGAATACAATCATTTTATTGAGAGAAGTATTTAGACCACTTTTTTGTTATAAACTAACATGCTTATAACAAGATGAAGCACAATTAGTGCAACCCTATCATGGTGGGAACCTGAGTGGTAAACTGGGAGACTTGCCTTTCCTGCTAATGTGTCACCAGTGCAGGCTTAATGATGAATGCATGTTTTTCACAAAAGATTTCATCAGCACATGAAGTTCAGGTGGGAAATGTGACTAATAACAAAAATGTAAAAAAATCGGGAGACTAGGCCTTGGGGGAAAAAGCTCTCCCAGAGTAGGAAAGGGAACTCTATTTTAGGAGTTGTTTTTTTTTGGAGGGGGGGGCAATACTCCATGAGGGTCTTGCTTTTAAAGCAACAGTGCATTATAGTGGTGAAAATATTGACCTACACTTCTATTTTAGGTTACCCCTTATCTCCCACTTGTATGATGCACTTTTTCCATTTTGACTTATTTAGCACTTTTTGTCACATTTGAAATATTAAAAGGACTAAAGAAGTGCTCCATTTTAATATGGCTTAAATGGTTTAACCAGTATTTTTGGATGTTTCTCCACATTTTTTTCCCCATAAAGTAAGAGAGCTGTCTGCTGCATGCTAGTTCATGATAGGAGCACAGAAGGTGATGTTAAGCAGTAGGTGTTCAAAAATGAGTACTGATGAAAGCACAGTCCAAGCCATTAAGGGAGCGCTCCTTTTATTATTTCAACTGTAAATAAGTGGTAAAACAGATTCGTGTTGAAAAAAAGTGTATCATACAAGTCAGAAGATGGGTTGCACTATCAAATAATAAAAAAGGTACAGGTAAAAATTTTCACCGGTATCATGCACCCCTGCTTTAAACTAGTCCCCCTCCCCACCCTATCTATTTAAGGCAATGGCACTGATGCTGTGAGCTCATGATGGATGTATAGGTGCTGAGCCCTAGAAAGCACAATGTAATTCCAGGAATTTCCAGCACTCTGAGTCCCCTCAGTTGGGTAGAAGTCCACTGTGAAAACTTTGAAAACATGTACCTAAATCTAATTATTCTATATTCTAATTTAAAGAGGTGTCTTAAAGAAATAGTAATATGCAGAGTGTTGTAAGTACAATGTTTACTAACACACAGACATGTGGTAGGGCCATGCCATAGTGCGCCCCATTCCGGGACACACACACACACACACACACACACTGCAGCAGCAAACAAAATATCAAGTTTATTATTGGAATCCCCCATGCCTCCTTCCCCAAAAATGTGACTTTCTCACTAAAGTTTAAAACAAATCTTTCAAATAGCAATTTCAATTTTTTTTCTCATATTGAAGGCCAGTGACTGAGCACTCAGACTTCTCGTTACCGTACAGGGGACTCCACTCCTACGGCCACCCGCTGGGGGCTTTGACCTCAGACCCCTGGGCCAGGGATGGGGCTTTGACCCCTGACCCCTTGGCCCCACCAAAGATTTTACAAACCTGGCTCCTATGAACCCTCCTGCTGGTACACCTCCCCAGCACACTACAGGACTCACTATGCAATACACTAGGCACCACACCAACACACACACACACACACCACACAAACACACACCAGAAATCCCCCGTTGGGACCATCTGGGACCCTTCACTTACTGGAAATTGGTGGCAAAATCTTCATTCCATCCACTTTGAGATGTAGTAAAGGGAATGGCAGAGGCTACATCATGCAAGAACTAACAAGATGTGCTGAAACAAATAGGCAGTCAGCTTGGTGCTACAGTATGCTCATAGTGCAGGCAAATGTGCCCAACCAGCTCACAACACAGCTATGTGTTGTACATATGGTGCTATGTTCCATCAGACAGGCTGGGTAAGGGGGTTTAAGCAATCTGAATAGCATGTCTTAATGTGGATTAGGAGCACTCACACAGGCTGTCATGACAATCACAGGCTCCCAGCCAGGTTGATCAGGGACACTAGGCTCATTGACCACTGTGCCTGCCAGTAAACAGATTGATAAAGATGATACCACACCAGTTCTAGGCACAAGTGAGATGTAGCCACCTGAGTGTGCCTAGGACAGGAAGATGGTTCCACCCCTGGCAAATAGAAGGTCTAAATACTAAGTGGCACCAGGCACAGTGTAGGCCTCTGTAAACTACCACCCATGAAGTAGGCACCTCTCTTGTGGGATAACCATTCCCTACTGCTCAACACCCCCCACTTTACAGATCACCATACCACATCAAATACCATATACCATTGCACTATACATTGCATTATAGACATGTGTTATGCCTTGGCATAGTACTTTTATTTTGTAAAAGCATAGTGTAGGGTTGTTCAAACACATAAATAGTGTATTCATCGACTATTCATTGATTACAGCCCAGGTATTTGGGTATTCAATTGTATTCCGTTATTTAAGTATGCTGGTATTCTACCATAATGTAATAAATTTATGAAAAATGATGCAGACTTATAAAAAATCCAAACAGACAAATGAGATGAGTGCTGCTCAACATGAGCAGAGAATATTGGTAGGGTTTGGAAACTGGGTATCTTGAAGCAGAGTCATACAGTGGAGTATGTATAAGTGAATTATTAGGCATGTTTTTGTGCTGTTTGTTCTGATAGGCATAACAAAAATAAAATAAAGCGAATATCTGTTCCGGAGACTGGGATGGAAGCACCAAAGTATCAGTAGTAGTGGAGGTGGTGGCACTGGCAAAAAGAAATATTTGCAGCAAAGCACTTGAAGTTGTCATAGTGGGCAGCACTGGCAGTAGTACCCACAATACGAATAATAGTTGACTGGGCAACTGTATTACTTGGAGACAGCAGCCATGGTTATCACAGTAATAATAGTGGAGGTGGTGGTGGTGATAGTTGGTGTGGCAACAGCAGCAGCAGCAGATACGAAGGCTGAAAGCAAGAACAGTGGTGGTGCCACTGGAACTAATAGTGCTACAATATGCAGCAACAGGTCTACTGGGAGTGTAGGGAAATGCAGGCTGGCAACCATATGTCAAACATGAACCATCATCTGCATCACTTTTGGATGGGATGAATGAAGATTTTTCTCTTTTCTGCATTTCTGCCCCAGTAGTGTTCTCTCAGATAAGTGCATCAGACTGATTGTCCATGCCTGGATCTAGCTGTAAGCAGCGTGGGGCCTTTAAACCTGTTACTATCTTAATCTGCCTTCTGCTTGGGCTAGCCGTGTAGAGAGGGATACACTTTCTGAGCTCCTCTGCTTGCCCTGCTGATGCTACCTATGGCTGGTGAAACACCATAGCTGCTCTGTGACCCTTAAGCAAATCAGAGTGCATTCCTTAATTTATTCTGCTCTTTATCTCCATTTCTAGGGCCACCCGCTCAGTCTTTCCCCACCCCAGACTGCAGAGAAGGACGTCATGGATGGACCTTGCTTGGGACCCGGTCCCACCCCTCCGCTGCTGACACTAGCTCTGACCCGCAGGCACAGGTAGCTATCACAACACTGGGCCGATTGATGTTGGAGACTCAGCTGCAGTGCTGCGCTCCGCCAACCCCTAGTCCCTCCCACCCACCCTGGGTGGTCCCCTTTTATACCTTCTCCCTGCCTAGTTTCACACTCTTCCCCATAAAGAGCAGCACCTGTCTCACCTTATTCCCCTAATCTGCTACCCTCCACTGCCCCCCCCAACCCCTGAGCCCTGCTTATTCTGGTTCTGCATCTCCTCCCCAGCCCTCTAACTCACTTGGTCTTCCACATTGGGCTTCAGTTCCCTCTCTGTCCTGCTGCCCCTTCTTTCTGTTCTCCACTTACCTTGTCTGTGATGCTACCTCTCCATATCATGTCATTCACCCTTTCCCTCTCGCTCCATCTCCTCCTACTGATCCTCTTATTGACTCACCTTCCCTCCTCCCGCTACCCCTGCCTCTCACCCCTCCACCTCAGCTGTCCCAGCCCTTTCTCATCTCCTCCACTTATCCCCTCCTTACTACCCTATAACTGCCCCACCCTGCCACCCCCCCTGCCCAAGCACTCTCTTATTCCCCTTTTTCCATTTTCCCACCCGCGTCCTACCCCTCTTTCACTTACTCCCCTGCTTCCCTCAACATCCAACCCTTCCTGCTCCCCTCTTATCTCCTAAACCATGAGGCTCTGTATTGCTGCTTAAACCTTTCTACCTCACCCTCTGCACACAGATCTGGCAGATCTAAACCCCCCCACACACCTTCCCCTCTCCTCCCTCCTCCTCCTCCTGCTCCTCTCTGGTGACATCCAGCCCAAAGCGGGCCCCCCTTTCACCCCAATCCACTGTCACCTCAACCACTAACCTTCCTGGGATGCCGCCAACTTGTACTTCTTCCTCCTTTCTGCCAAAGGGTCTATGTATTTTTCATCTCAATGCCTGGAGCCTCCTCTCCAAAATTGAAACCTTCACAGTATGGCTTAGCAAATATCACCCTGACATACTCTGTATCTCTGAAACGTGGCTATCTGCTAGAATTCCCAGAACTGAAACGTGGCTATCTGCCAGAATTTCCAGAACTGCACGCAGTACTCCAGATGGGGTCTCACCAACTGTCTGTACAGAGGGATAATAACTTCCTGTTTTCTGCTGGTGATGCCTCTCCCTATGCATCCCAGTATCCCCCCAGCCCTCCTTGCTGCCCTCTCACATTGCTTTCCCACCTTTAGGTCATCTGATATGACTACCCCCAGGTCCCTTTCCATTTTGTTGTTGTTAGTATCTCACCCCATTGTGTACTCTTCCCTGGGTTTTGTTTCCCAGGTGCATTACCTTGCACTTCTTAGCATTGAATCTAAGCTGCCATACATTTGACCATTCCTTTAACCTTGCCAAGTCCCTTCTCATTCTTTCCACCCCACCTTGTGCATCAACTCTGTTGCAGATCTTTGTGTCATCTGCAAAGAGACATCCTCCTTCAGTCCCTCTGCAATATAAACTTATAAAGACATTGAAGAGGACCGGTCCTAATACTGAACCCTGTGGTACCCCACTAGTAACCCCCCTTTCTTCAGAGTGGACTCCATTTACTATTACTCTCTATGTCCTATTCTCCAGCCAATTCTTTACCCAGGCTGTCATCTTGGGACCCACTCCCAGGCTGGCTAACTTGTATAGTAATCTTTTGTGTGGGACTGTGTCAAATGCCTTGCTGAAGTCTAGGTAGGCCATGTCCACAGCCCCTCCCTGATCTACTACTTTGGTCACCCAGTCAAAGAAATCTATCAGATTTGTCTGGCATGACCTTCCCGCTGTGAATCCATGCTGCCTTGGGTCCAGGCCCCTCTGGCCTCTAGATACTCAACAATTCTTTCCTTCAGAAGTGATTCCATCATTTTCCCTACCACTGAGGTTAAACTAACAGGTCTGTAGTTTTCTGCTTCTGTCTTGCTCCCACTTTTGTGAAGGGGAATCACATCTGCCCTTCTCCAGTCCTCGGGTACCACCCCATCCTCCCATGATTTGTTAAAGAGGGTAGTCAGTGGTCATCAAGGTCATCTCTTCGATCTCTACCCTTACTTCCAATGGTGAACTACTGCTCTTAGGTGACTTCAGTTTAGACTGGCTCTCCTCATCTGCCAAGCCTACCACTCTCATGATCGAGGCCCTTAACCTCTCACAACTTATCCAGGAACCTATCATCCTAAACCCATGGTCCTAAAACTACTCCCTACTTGACTGGATATTATCCTCCCACCCCCACCATATCTCTGCTTCGGGTAGCCTTTCCAACACCCTCAGAGATCACAGTATCACCTATTGCATTTGCAAAATCCACTATCCCCATTCCCCTCCCAAATTCATATGGTCCTGCCCCCTTCATTCCCACGACATAGCTGCCCTGCAGCATGACCTCTCAAATGCTGACTGGCAACCTGTCTTCTCTGCTTTGAATGTTAACATTGCCTTAACCCACATCTACAACATTTTTAACTGCATCTGGTACTTCATGCACCCCTTAAAAAGTCAGAGTGAAATGACACCACCACACCTGGATTACTGCTGACCTTATTGCCATGTGTCATGCTATGGACAAAGCCTGGACACTTTACAAAGCATCACATACTCCAAATGACCTCCTATCTTACAGACAGCTCAGAAACATGTGCACCAAGGATATTCGCCTGTCTAAGGCATCCTATTTCAAATCCCAGCTCAAAGAGAGACACAACTCCCCTGCTTCATTCTGGAAAGTGCTTCACTCCCTCCTAGATCCCCCCTCCCAGCAGGCTTGCCCGGTCCTTAAAATTGATGGCTCCCCTGCCTCAGACCCTGCTTCTGTAGCTGAGACTTTCAACAAGTTCTTTGTCTCTTGTGCCCTGCCTGACCTCCCTCCCCTCCAACCTGGCTTTCCTTCCAGCTCTCCTGAATCTCCCTCTCCTCCTGCCAGTTTCCTCTTTCCTCCTTTCTCTCCCCATGAAGTCTACACTGCCATCATTTCTCTCAACCCATCCAAATCAAGCCCCGATTGTCTCCACCCTTGACTGCTTCACATATCTGTGAAGCATTAGCCGCTCCTTTGACATATATTCTAAACCTCTCCCTCTCCACAGCTACAGTTCCCAAAGCCTGGAAATTGGCCATGGTCTTTCCTCTACACAAGGGTGGTGATCCCTCATCCCCCAGAAATTACCAGCCCATCTCACTCCTCCCCTCCCTTGCTAAAATCAAGGAATCCTTCACTCTTGCTAAACTCTCTGACTTTCTTTCCTCAAATAACCCTCTATCACCTGTGCAATCAGGTTTTCAGAGGCTGCACTCCACAGTCACCTCTCTGCTGCATGTCACTGACTCCATCTTCACTGCAATGGACCAAAGCCAAATTACTGCAGCCATCTTCATTGATTTTGCTAAAGCTTTCGACTGTCTCCCACCCACTCTTTCTTCAAAAATGCAATTCCTTCAGCCTTGCAAAACCTGCAGTAGACTGGTTCTGCTCATACCTCCATAATAGACAACAGTTTGTCCAAATAGGTGATGTGCTCTCTAACCCTTTCCTTATCCTCTCTGGGGTCCCTTAAGGCTCCATCCTTGGCCCCATCCTTTTCTCTCTTTTCATAAATGATCTTCCCTCGGTCTGTCACTCCTCTAACATACACATGTATGCAGATGACACTGTCATGGTTCTATGTCATAACCGCAATCTCAGAAGGGTGATTGCCATTTGGGCAAGTGTACATCACTGAAAATGAATTATGGCAATTTACACTTGCAGCGACATAAGCCCACCCCCCTACTTGATTCTCAACTCCGGGGGTGCATGTTAAGTGTGTGTAAAACTTAAAAAATGAAACCCAAATCGATGCAAAAAAATAATCGTGCCCAGAACTAAATCTGGCACCATCCCAATATCAGCCTGTTACCTACCCACCATGCCACACAGAAAGCTCAGCAGCCAGCTACCACACTACACTCCACATACCCTTCCTCCTCATCCACCCGTCGTGCGACGTGGCCCCCATGTGTGTATGTGTGTATATATATATATATATATATATATATATATATATATATAGTGACATCCTGTTACTATACTTGTATACCCTGTATCTGGTCACTACCCTGTAACCAGGTAGCCTAAAACACAGGTGCCATGATTGGGTCACCCTTTTTAAAAGCATTCAATTGGGGTCACCGTGTTCACTGGATGCCTACCATCATCTATGCCTCCAGCCCATCCTACAGCAGCGTTCTTTCCCCTCTCCAGGATGATTTCAGTAGAGTTCAGTCCTGGTTTCAATCGAACCAGCTGAAACTCAATGCCAAAAAGACAGTGATCATGATATTTGGTTCCAGACAGAAGCTGGCCTCCCTCTCTTCCCCCTAGTCTTTACTATCATGGATGGTTCACCCCTTGAGATAGTCCCTGCCTTCAAATACCTGGGAGTCTGACTGGATAGTCACCTTGATTTCTCCACCCACATCGACGCCATGTGTACCAAGCACTGGCCCAAATATACAGTCCTCTACTGCCACAATGACAGCCCTCCTCTCCCCACTCAATGTGAATTAGTACATAAAACAATTTTTGCTAGTTTTAGATTACACAGATGTAGTCTATGGTACTGCCTGAGTCATTTCACTCTCCAGACTGGACACTCTCTTTAACTCCTGCCACTTTGCTACTGCCTCCCCTCCCCTTCCCTCCTCTTAACCATCACTGTCTCCTTTTTGCTCCAGTCTCCCTCACTCCACTGTCTCATAGGAGAACTGTCCACTGTGCCACCCTCTTTTCTAAGTATTGGTTTGGTTCCCTTTCCCCCTACCTCTCATCCCGCTTTACACCAGCCATCTCCACTGCTTACTCCCTTGCCACAGACTCACGTACCTTCTCTATCCTCGCCCCTACTCTGCTGCAGGTCAGTCTGCCTTCTCATACTCTCTCCTTCTTCTATGGAATAATCTACCCTTTGACCTCCATCTTGCTTCCCCTTTTTCATCCTTTAAAATACTCCTCATATTCCTTCCCTCCCCACAATGTTCCCAATGCTCCTAATCCCCCCCTTCTCACCATCTACCTCTCGGGAGATATTTCCCTCGCTGTCTACACAGGTGGAGTGCAGTGTACTCTTCCCCCATTTATCACAACCTTGTTTCCTTCATAACCCTCCTACTCTTGGCTTATATTTCTCTGCTGGCCTGATCTGGTTATCCTCTTCAACGCATACTCAGCTCCTACATGCTCCAGGATGCTTAAAATGGGGACTTCAAGTGTTCTGAAATGAACTCTAGTTACATTTATGTATTACCTTAATATATTGTGTCTTACTCTTCGTAAATATTATGCCTATTTCATATTATGCTCTTGTAAATATTTTGTTAAATTATTCTGTTGTAACAGTGTTCATCTCCTGTGTTTACCTTGTCCATGGGTCACACCTGGAAATGAGCCTTGGCTCCGTGTGCCTTCCTAGTCACCAATTTTAAATAAATAAATAAAATGTATCCTGGACTGCTTTATGTTCACTTCTATTATTCCAAATAAAGTTTTAATTTTTCCATTTCTCTTTCCATCCCAGTTTTTTTTCCTCACTGCAGTTTTCTTTCCCTATACCATTCCTTCCTATATGACTCATTATGCAGTTTGAAATGTTTTCTTTATTTGGCACTCTGTATTTATTGTCACAATTTTAATGGGATTTTATCTATTTAAAATGTTGATGCATTTTGCACTTTCTAGCTTTTAAGGTTTTTAGAGCATGGCAAGTGGTTGTTATTTCACATGTAGTTTAAAGTAATAGTGTTTGTCCCTTTAAATGATTGATTCAATAGGCATACCAATAATCAATACATCAGAAGCTCTGAGGAAGATGTTGTGACACTGAAACATCAGCATGCACATACCTCTCGAGCAGAGGTGTACGAATTTGGCTAACTTCACTTGGCAGATTAATTTGTGAGTTCTCCGTAATTCACAAAGTTAATCAGCCCTGGAAAGATTGAATTCTCAGTATAGTGATAACTTTGAGAATAGCAAATCTTGCTGGGCCCACAGGTGGAGTTTGCAATGTACCATGGGATTATAGGTCACATGGTACTGAAATGAACTGTATGACATGTTTAGTGCAGTAGTAAGAAGAGAGTTCGACAGAAGTCTGTCTGCTTGAGCAAAAAAACTTTAAAACTACTCTGAACATGGAGTATTTTGAACCAAATTGCTTCACAACAAATATCCAGAGTGCCTTGCATAGCTAGATTACCACTGTTTGTTCACAGTTTTCCAGATTTCTTTAGTTGAAAGTAATTGTTTTGTGCTCTGTGGAGGACAGGTTTTTCAGCTAGTAACCAAGGCAGCCCTATGTGCACTAGTCTGCTTTGTTTTCCTTAACCTTTCTTCTTAATAATTTTTGTCTGTGGTCTGCGATTTGTCATTCTATTTCTGTAGTATAATTTTGTGTGGTTAAGTGAATTGTCAGTCTGTTTCTAAATTGATTGTGGTTATTTTGTTTATGAAGTGATGGTATTACTGACAGTAACTTGTTCTGAATTACCCGATATGTGGGTTTTGTTAATCCCCATTGTTTTAGAAAAAAATATCAAGACAACACTTTTTCGTGTGGTTTTACTGTAACTACTGATAATTAACTCAGTAAACTATTATATTCAGATTCAGATCACACTGCTAATCCCTCTGGTGAGATGTTTTCTGCTGCTGTTGGTATTAAGTTTTATTGCAGTGTCTATTTATTTTTCTTGCAATATAAGACATCTAAATATATAAAACAATTGGAAAGTGATATTCGAGTAAATGGAGAGATGCTGGCAAGACGGACAAGAAATGCATAGGTTCTGGGGGGGCAAAATGATGTTGATCCTGAAAAAACTACCTCTGCAGCAGCTTCATCAGCAAGTGCCGAGGCCATTATTAGTAGCAAAGGAGTAGCTGGTGGAAGTGGCAATGGCATTATTGTTGCCAAATTATTCTGTGCCACATCTGTGGAATCCATCCTGGTAGGAGCTGGGGGAGGTGGCAACAAGAGGATCAGTACGAGAAGTAACAATATTTCTGGCTCAGAAACACTGGTGAAGGAAGAGGCTGCTGGTGTCCCTGTGACTGCTGGTGGTGGTGGCACTGAGCCTGATCTGGATTATAGGTTTGCATTCCCAAACAAGAGGGTTGAGCGAGAAGAAATTAGGTGTCTTGTACCAATAGAATGAATTTGCTTGCTAGGGGGGCAATAAAGTTAACAGATGACTGCTTTATACTAATGTATGACATGGAACTGTATATGTTTGTTTTGCACAAAAAATAATAAACTTTAAGTGACTGAAAAAAAAAAGAAAACACTCCAAATCTTTCTTTTCTTTTGAACAGCACCCTTGAATCCCCCTGATTCAAATGCTACTTGACTGGCTATGCCACCATGCTGAGTCCAGCTGTTTGGTAGCCCAACACCCAGAAAAGTCCAGCCTACACTGCATAGCATGTTATTTGAGCTTCATGCCAAATACCCCCCATCATGCTACTGCATAAGACGTGAATGCAGCCACCACTGAAATGCTGCAATTGATCTACTGCCATTCTTTTTTGAGGAGAACAGTGGACTTACTGTAGAAGTTTGATGGTGTGTTCCTGTCCCCAGTGGCAGATTCCCTAAGAAATATACTTGTCCACTGGATTACTTAACTTTATGGGACCACGTCACACACTGTAATCCATGCTCTGCTACATTCAGTATCCCTACACATACATCTCAGTATCGATATGTGGACCAATGGTAAACAGCTGGTAGCTGCTATCAGTGCATTACAGCACATAGGGCACAGGTACTTTGCATAGTATTCAACTCTGGCTGGAGGAAAAATTGTACTGAGTCTAACTGCAGTGGTAGCAACACTCCAGGTATTTGCAAGCATGCCATGCTGGCAATGAAGAGTGTAACTATATCGCACCTGGGTCAGAAAATGTTAGACTTTGTCCTGACTGAGATGGATGAATGCATGCAGCCTGTGATGGTGGTACAATGGGGGGGGGGGGCATCAGGCTGCAACAGAGTGGGGGGAGGCAGGGGACTGCTGACCTTTAGACATTTGTGTATCAATAACCTCACTTTGACCCAACTTCACCTTGGTGTACCTGAAGGCCGAAGTTACAGGTAAAGTTGTCAAATTTTAATTTCCTATTAAACAGAAAAATCTACAAATATATTCATGAAGTTGAATTTGGTGAATTCACCTTAACTTCACTGGTGAATTAAAACTTCATAACATCTCTACTCTCCAGATGTGCTGCCGGTGGAATAGTAGCACCCATTGATTTGTGGCCCTGTAAAATTTGCTAAATGCTGTGAAAAATTCCCTTGAGTTCACATAGTGGAGTTTTGTTTTCAATTAACACTAGAAGCTTGCATCGTCTCTCAGAAGCCACTCTCCATCCACTGCTGCTCAGAACATTTGAAAAGCATAGAAGAAAAAATGCAAACAGTAATCAGGCATGTACATGGTTTGGGTCAGGTTATAGTTCCTGCTGATTGAAGATATAAAAGTTTATGAGAAGTCAATATCATTGCTTGATGCCATATACTTTGTAAACTGTTTACTGAGAGTGCCCACTCACTCTATCATGAAACTTTGTATTTGGGAAAGTACACTTTCAAATGGGGGCCTTTGGAATGGAGCATCTCACTGTGTAACCAATAACAGAGCAGGGTTCCTTGTGTCTGACTATCTGTGAGATATATATATATATATATATATATATATATATATATATATATATATATATATATATATATATATATATATATATATAATATATACATATATATATATATATATATATATATATATATATATATATATATATATATATATATATATATATATATATATATATATATATATATATCTATATATATATATATATATATATATATTATATATATATATATATATATATATATATTTATAAACATCTATATCTTTTTCTGGGTCTGATATGCATGCCAAAAAAAGGAAAAATGAAGAGAACATCTGTTCTGGAGACTGGGATTGAAGCACCAAAATATTTTATTTATTTATTTATTTAAATGTTTCACCAGGAACGCACTCTGAGCAATAAGTTGCTCATTTGCTGGTGTGACCGCGCGGGGGGGGGTGGTGATACAGTAGGATATTGACATTCAACATACATACAATTAACTTAGCCCAGTACTATGGAAAAAAACATGTACAGTAATATGTAAAAGGACATTTGCATTATACAATTGGCACATACATTTATACGATTATCCAGTTGACACATACATTATATAACTGAAGATTGTTTTTTATAGAAATTAGTATTTAAGCTGACTAAGAACTTATACATACAGTAATAAGATATGCCCAGACTGGGCTGGATGCACAATTTTCAGGTACGAGTAAACTAATGCCTATTTAAGTGGTGAGAAGTAAGGAGCCAGGGGGGAAAAACATGGAGATGAGGGAAGTGGACAGAGAGGGTCAGGATGGCCTGTGGCCACCCCTCATATAGTGTAGAGAACCAGCCAGGGACTGAATGCATGGAGGCCTGAAGGAAGAAAGAAAAAGGGGGGGGGAGGTGGGGGAAGGAGAGAGAGTAGTCTGGGAAAGTAAGGGGGAAATGGATTTAGAGGGGGAGTGGAGAAGGGTGGATGGAGGTAGTTACACTGTTCCACTAATTGTCACCCATGGTCCTTTATTTTTTTATTATGATTGTTGGGGTTCTGAACAAATATGAAGGGGAGTGAGAGTTAGCAGAAATATCAGAGTCAATGCAAACAAATGTTATCACTCTACACAAAAAAGAATCCACAGTGAACTGAATCCAATCATTGTTCAGTTTTATTATTATTCTTTATTTAATTGTTATCCTTTTTCTACCTAATATTGATTCCTGTTTTGTTACAATCTGTGAACATGTATAACATAACATAAATGTCATTAAGGACAGAGCCAGTACTTATTAATAAATATGATCAGAACCAAAAAAAATGTAATATAAGCTGATAGGACAAATCAGCTACTTACTTAAAGCAAAATGCAGTTTATTTCAATTTCAATTTATTCTTTCCAATACATATTTTTGTTTTTTGCAGCTGGGCTTAGGATGTGCTGTTATAATTTTATCTGAAAAAATATAGAGGGAAATATAATTCTTTTTTCTTTTCTTGCAATTTCAACAATGTCATCTCAAAAAAAGTATATTTAGTTACCAATTTTTAAAAGGAACCAGGGATACCTCAACACTTCTAATAGAGTTTCTTATGCTTTTAAAATGTTTGCTTCACCAAGTGTACTCATTCCGACTAAACACCTGAGGAAATAAATAAATTCTCCTTCTAAACTTTGCTTCACGCAATTTCCCAAACTCACCTTTAATTTATTCATGTTTACAGAAAGTAAAAGTTTACAACAGTCAGCTGACCTGTAATAAACCAATCGCTTAATCACACTGTGCCCAGATGAGAGTACTAGAGCTTGGTGAATACTTTAGTTTGAATATTCAGGCCAAAAATGTATTCAGACCCCCACATTTTCAAGTATTTGTTATTCATATGTGTGTGCCTATGAAAAAATAAAAACAGCAACTCCCCGCCTTCCTCCGTAGCCTGATCCTTTAAAATACAGTCCCCATTCCACCATTCTCAGCTGCAATCTCAATCTCACCCTCCTCTCCCAGCACTGAAAAATTCATGTTTAAAAAAAACATCTCATGATGGGCAACCAGTATAACTCGCCAACCACTACAGCGGGCCACCATCTTTACTGCTTATTTTTTATTTAAATCAATGTTCCCCTACCACAACCCTGTCAGCACTGTACTCCCACCCTCCCCCACTAGCATCTATTTTTTCTTTAAATAAGAAGGCCCCCATTGGCAGTGAAGGTGACCAACACAAGCTTCCCTCCTCCATGGACAACTACCTTCTAGTGAATGAAAGTACTTCTGCACTTGCTCACATAGTAAATAGCTGATGATGTGAAGGGCCCTATGCAAATTATGAAGATGTACTGTATGTAATGCCATGGTAAGGGCTTTGTGTGAGGGCCAAAGTGTGTTCTGCAAATTGTGCATGCATGGAACAGCCTATATGTACATTAACCTAACACATGCAAAGCTGTTGTATGGAATTTGTGTAGGGAGTCCTACACAAACTGCACACCTACATAATGCATGACTGGTGCAGTGCTTCAGTAGCCAGAAGTTGGTTGTAGTTTGGGTATAATGAATTTCTATCTGCATCTGCATGAGAGCAGTCCCGTCGGGGCCAGTGCTTCTACAGCCAGAAAAATTGTTGTAATTTGAGTTTATTAATTTTCTCAAAAAGAAAGGAAATTCATTGCAACAAAACTGCATTAATATACTAGTTAGGGTTCAATTTAATGCCCCAAAAGTAGGGAAATGTGGCATTAGGGCTTCCAGGCCTAGCGCCCCACTCCCTCAAGCAGTAAATTGACAAGACCACACAAGCAGCCACAGGCAGCCATTATTAGGTAAGACAAACAACATACTATTCAGCTGTTTCTATAGGATTCAATGATAGTAGCATTAATGTGTTACATTTGAAAATATATATACAGCATGCTGTACTTTAAAATAAATTACTCCATTATTGCTGTTTAGAAACATAACAGTGTGACTGTGACTGCAGAAAGTGGCTGTGTGTGATTTGCAGTGTGCATGTGTATCTGTGGCTGAAGAAAAAGGGCTGTAATTTATGTATCATGGATTTGTATCTGCAACTGCAAAAGTGGCCTGTACTTCTGAAAACATAATCAGTACTGTTATTTATTTATCATGTATTTGTGTCTGCTGCTGCAAAAGGGACCTGCGCTTCTGCAGCCAGAAGTGGGTGTGTGTATCTTACACTGTAGATGTGCATCTGTGGATGCAAAAGCACTGGTCCCACAGGGGCCTGTGCTCCTGCAGACAGAAGTAGTGTTGTAATTTGGATATCATGGATTTGTATATGTGCTTGCACTGCTGCAGCCCAAAGTGGGAAGGTATATCTTGCACTATGAATGGGCATCTGTAGCTGCAGAAGGGCTGGCCCCACAGAGGCCTATACTGTTGCACACAGAAGGTGAGTTGTGATTTGAGTAGTGTGGATTTCCATATGCAGCCAGAAGTGGGTGTGTATGCTTTGCGGTGTGCACGTGTATTTGTGGCTGCAGAAGTGATGGACCCTGATGACAGATGTCCTTTTTGTCATCTGGAAACAGTTGTATGTTGTTTGTCTTACCTGATGTTGGCTGTCTACAGTTGCTTGTGTGGTCTTGTCTTGTTGCTGCCTGGGGGAATTAGGGATGATATCCTAATGCCACATTTCCCTAGTTTTTTGGTGTTATGTTGAATCTTAGCTAGTGCATTATCTTTTGAAGGTAATCATGTTTATTAAATAAAAATTTTAACAAACACAAACAAAACAACAAATACATCACAGAGTATTCCATTGTAGTACAATTTGGTGACAAACAGTCCACTACTTAAAGTAGGCATATACAGTACAGTCAAGTGGGATATACTGTATGGAGTGGTGCTGGCCAGGATGCAATGTAGTGTCTCAAGTTACTGCTTGACAAAAGGGAATAACTATCCATGAAATTAGCTTGATTACTGCAGTAAATCTACTGCAGTATGCTTCAGTTTATATTGCATCCTGGCTGGCACCAATGTATAGATACAAGTTATAAAAGTACAGAGTGACCCATTTCACCCTTTCTTCTGCATTAACAATTGTGACTTATCAGGAAGGGGGTGGTAAATGGTTCCTAGATGGTAGTCCTTCAGAAGGAGGCTCAAGGAGACTAGAGCAAATTCTTATCTTCCCTTAAAGCAAAGTGTGGGTCTAGGGTGCATAAAAGGGGGGATATATAGGATTTTCAGTATTTATAAAACTGAGGCAAGGTGCTCCTGGTCACATGAGATATTCTGGATAATACTGCAATGAAAGCTATTGCAGCCCTCCACTTTTGTGTAGAGGGTACCTCAGTCACCCCCCACCATTGGAGTAACAGATGTTTTTCCTCCACCACAACAGCAATTAGCCAGTGATGTAAAGAGTAAAATGGAGTAGCAACCAATGGGGCAATGTATAGGAGTAACAACTGTAGGAATAGGGGTTAGGTAGGGCCTACCACTGACTTGCAATCCAGCTGAGCTTGCTTCCAAAATGCATGCAGGACTGAGCAAGCCCAAAGAACATGAAAAAGGGTTTTTTCTGGGGTGGTGCAGTGCATCTCCAACATCTGTCATCAGGTTCGAGACCAAGTACACATAGTTTGAATGGAGTTCTGTATGATGAATAAAGCACCTTGTTCTGGATTTATAAGCTATATCTGGCTATGCACCCTTTCTTTGCCAACCTCCAGCATGTATCACACTACTGTTCATAGACTGGCCCCTTCAGGCTTGTTTCCATTGCTGGCAAGACTTCTGAGTCTGGTCTCGAATGGATTCTATAATGGGGAAGGAGGACTGAGTATACTGAGTGTGCTTTCCTCCAGGAAGTGTGGGCTCAGTCACACCTTGTTTGCAGCCTGTTCTCACTCGCTCTCAATCAAGAACAGCCAAGATATGCCATTTTTGTGATGTCGGCAGATGCATTATAAAAGAAGCCCCTCCTTCACTTTACAAGAGAATTACTGTTTGACAGAAAGTAGAGGTGGAGGGGTGGAACAAGCTTCTGGATATGCTGAGCAATACAAAAATAGGAGATTGAGGGTGGGACACACATAAGGGGCTGGGGAAGGGGGTGGACATGGACCTCTACTCTAAAGGACATTTTTTACTACACAAGGCAGACTAGATGGACCATATTGCCTTCTTCTACCTGCTTATTTTTGTGTTTCTGTGTGACCTTGGGACAAATAAGTCTTGTTCCTTATGAGTCTTTGCAGTCTTCCAAGTCTACCAGACAACTGAATGTTCATGGTAATAGGTGGGCTACCACAATGGGATGCCTAGGCAATCAGGGCAGGAGGGAGCTCCATAAACTTTGATATTTGTTACCAAGCTTTAACGGAGGGCCACAGTGTGGGCAAATGTTGTAAGTGTCTAGGGGAGGGGCCTGGGGTGGGCAAAAGTTGTGAATTCCACTTTTGTGGAATTTCCATGAAATTTCAGAAATTTTGCAGAAACTGCGGAACTTTCACCACTGGTGAAACTGGGATTTTCTGCAGATTTTCACCTAGTTCTTTTGTGAACTGCGGAAAACTGCATAGAAACTGTGGAATTTATTCTATTCACAGTTTAATGAACTATCGGTGAATGAGTGCCTGCTTGTACAACCATGCAGTCATTCACTGACAATGCAGTGGGCCACTGGTAGTGGAGGAGAAAGGAGTACTGCACTGGTGGACCGCTCAGGTGGGGAGGGGATTGGGGTGGTGGCAGATGAACTGCCAGGGTGGTGGTTGGGGGGTCCAATAGACATCAGGTTATTGGGATTATATTTTTTTATAAGGGATCTGGGATGGGGAGGTCCAATAGACACCAGGGAATACTGGGAATAGAGGGGGATGAGTTGGCAGACTGACAGCTTTTTTTTGTGGATTAAGAAATCCAGGTTAGGGAGGGGGTCCACTAGACATCAGGGAAATAAAATGTTTTAGGGGCCATGATTGGTGGTGGGAGGCCACTAGAAACTGTGAGGGTCCAAGGAAGGGATTGGAGGTATTTACTGGGAACCCTGATCAGTGTGGGGGGGGGGATTAATGAATTAAACTGCAGTTAAAAAAAGCCTCAGAAATGACCACTGACAGTGATCCTTTCTGCAGATTTTTTCCCACAGTTTAATAAATGGAGCTTCAGTTTTTTATATTTTGTCTGCAGTTTTAAGGCGGAACTTCTGCAAAAGTTCCAAAAATGATTTCCAAACTTTTGCGGAAGCAAATTGCACCTCGCTGAAATTCCCGGCAGTAATTTTTTTTCCGCACATCGCTAGAGTGGCCTGTAACACGACCACTGGGGAGATACCTGAAGATGGTTCCTTTTCCAAGTTCAGCCATAGAAGGGTTGATCTATGAGTGTCTGAGAACTACTTTGTGGTTTGGGCCTCCCAAAAAGGACATACGGTAATCAAAAAGTTAGGGTAGATTCCATCCCCCTTTCCTCCAGTAGAATCTGAATTTAGCCATAAAATAGAAGGGTAGCTTGGTTCCCCATAAGGACTGTCCTGTCAGGGAATGGATCTTGGCATCCCAGGAGAGTGGGATAGTTACTGGGAGGTGGGACAGATGGTGTAGTAACTTTGGGGTTGTGATCATATTAATAACTGAGATCTTGCAGACCATGGATAAATTCTACTTGGACCACCTATCAAACTCATTCTAGATATGCATCAGTATATCAAAGAGATTAAGCCTGCAAATGTGGGAGAGGTCAGGAATCAGTTATATACCTAGGTACCTAACTGACTGGGGGAACCAGCATAGCTGTGTTGTGAGACACAAAGCTGCAGGCCAAGAGTGTTCAGCCACCCAAGGCTTACAGAGATCAGTGTGACCACAAGCCCTGTAGAAAATTATCTGTCTTGTAAAGTGGTCAGAATTGTTTAGGGAGGTGAAAAATAGAAAGAAGTACAGATGTGCGGTTGATGTGGGATAATGCATGGTCATGTGACCATTTCAGTGGAATTTTTTTCTGAAACCAGATTGAAAGTGTTCCCAACATTCATTTTCATAGAGGAAATTTACTAGTTGCTCAGTGATAATCTTTTCAAAAATGTTTACAATAATAGGGAGCTTAGACACTGGGCGGTAGTTTGTAGGATCATCCACATATACATTTTAGTTTTTAAGAATAGGCTTAACTATACAGATTTCAAAATCAGGTGGAACAATACCAGAAGTGACAAATTCATTAATTTTACCAACTATATTTTCACTCAAGTCTGGGAGACAGGGAAAGAACAAATAAGTGGGCACGCAGTCAAGAGCACAAGTAAACTTGCACAACTAAGTTATGGACTTCAAAGCAGTATCATAAGAAACTTCAGATAAAGTGAAACCTAGCCCATCCTTCTATAAAGGGGTATTTGCATTACTGAATTTCTGTTAGAACTTTATACAATACTCACTGTAATATTTGAAACATTATCTAAAAGTTCACATCTTTCATGGAACGAAGGGGGAAGGGGCACAGATTTTCAGTAGCTTGGATTAACAGTATATTTAACTAAAAAACTTTGCTTGAATTGATAACCTGTGTATGGCTTGGGACCAAAATTTAGTGTTTCCAGCATTTTCAGCAATGAGATTTAAATAAAAAGTGCACTTGGCATTTTGCATACTCTGCTAATAAAGCAACACATGATATCTAAAGATCTGTTCATCAATTTTTAATCTGTACTTTCTCCAAACTCTTTACAGCCTGTGATAGGTCTGCTTGAGCTGGGAGAGGTCACATAAAAACCAGGGGGATATCTCATGTGTACCCAAAGTAAGTAGTTTTTCAGGGGAAAAATCATCTAACTGTTTAGACGGGGTGTCATTAAATGCATCCACAGACTGAGTAGGTACTGTGCTACGATTAGTAGAGAGATTTGAGGAGCATGCCTCAAAATCAATCATCCTCCAAGCTTGAGACATATAATAGCTTTTTATTGGAGTTTTAGATGAAAAACCTATATTGAACTGTAACGTGATCTGAAAAATATATTTTAAAATTGTCCATCAGATGAATTAGAAAACCTCTGAATAAAATGTAATTAAAAGTATGACTAGCACAATGAGTTGAGACAGTGATATGTTGCTGAAAGCCACAAGAGTCTAGTAGATCAAGAAAATCTGAAGCTTGCTTATTTTCAAGATCATCTATGTTAAAGTTAAAATCACCTGCAATTAGTATTTTCTCACCATCTTTGAATGTCTCAAAAAAAAGTAATAGAATTTTTCCAAGAACACAGCAGTAGACTCTAGAGGGAAGTAGACAACAACATATTACACACCTTTAGAAAGGCTAACAGTCAGACCTTCACACAATTTAATGAATCCAGAGGTATATGAGAGCCAGTCAAAAATTATCTACTGTACCTGTTACAGCAATCCTGCCATCATTCTTGTTTGCTCTAGGTTTGGCTACAAAAATTACAACCAAGGTACATGATTCTATTAATGTCACATTATCATTTTCACTCTGCCATGTTTTAGGTAAACATTGAAAGTCATGGGAACGTTGCTGAACTAAGTCAAAAATCAATGGAGATTTAGAGGAAAGCAATCTTATATTCAATAAAGCACACATCACATATCCTGTATTTTCTTAAGAGAAGATATCAGACTCAAATTTGACAGGTGAATACTGCTAGTTGAATTCTTCAAACAAACGGAAGCAAAAACATTTATATGAGCATTACTTATAGTACGAATGAAAGACTACATTTGTTGCCTATCTAAATCCCTCTTGTTTGCCAGTACGTCTTCCTTATAATACCCCAAGATTTACAGTGCCCAATAATTGAAGGATCAAGTTTTAATTTAAGAGAATTTGATATACTGAAATAGATATTGAAACAGTGAGAAATAAGTAAGCATTTTTAAAATAGGACCTAGCAAACACAATAATCATAAAAATGACAAGCATTTGTCAATGCCAAAGGTTTGTTTGCAGGTATTTGCATTGGTGTTTGGCATTTATGCAGGACCCCTCCCCAGTTGTATCCATGTCCCTTTAGCATCCATATCCCAACAGAGTACCTCTCTGCAACTCCTCTTGCATTGGATCAACATTTCACCCTCATGCTTCTTAAGTGTCTGTCTTAGGAACCCTAACACCTTGGGTGTTGTCAAGGGTACGAGCCTGTGTGGTAACTGTGCAACCCATGCTCATAACACAGTCATTCAGTGGAATTATTTCACCAAATTTTTAACATAGGCATTTTGTCACCTCTGCTCATGAACACTGTCACTATGATTTTCTTACTGTGTACCGAACACTGATTTCCCACAGCAATCACGCTATTCTACGTTGAAAGTGTGAAAACACATTTTAGCCAGGATATGCAAAATGACAGCTGTACTGTTCATAAGGAGGTGTGGGAAAATGCAAATGTTGAAAATCTGGAGTGAAAATATGACAAATTTGAGCAGTTACGAGTGCGCATGGAAACTGTGCAAGGCACGCTCGTAAAACAGTCATGTTTTGGAATTTTGCACTGAATTTGCAACATAGGCATTTTAAGATGTCTGCTCATGAACAGTGTCACTGTGGATTTCCTACTCTGTACAAAACATTATTTCCCACAGCGGTCATACTGTTGTACTCCAGAAGTGCGAAAACACATTTTGGCCAGGATGTGAAAAATGACAGCTGTACTGGTCATAAGGAGATGTGGGAAAAATGGCAATGTTGAAAATCTGGAGTGGAAATATTAGAAATTCACGATGTTACGAGTGTGCATAGAAACTGCGCAACGTATGTTCAAGAAACAGCCATTTTATGGACTTTTGCCACTAAATTTTCAACATATGCATTTTAGGACCTCTGCTCATGAACTGTGTCACTGTGTTTGTCTTACTCTGTAGCAAATGTGATGCTTGGCCAGCTGGTTATGATTGCTCTATGATTTGTAAAATAGAATGTTGCATGTGACCTGTCTCACAGGAGTCATCCTGTGTCCCTGGGATAACATCCCCCCCCCAGGTTTCAGTTAAAATGACAGGATATGTGTTAAACAGCAGAGCTCTGTAATGTGATTAACTTCCAAGAAGTTGCATTTATGGCCTTGTTGATGAGTTGTGCTTCTTTGAAGCTGGAAACTTAAAATATGCATTTTATGATGTTTTATAGGAAGAACAGTTACTATCAACTGGTGTTAAGAAGCTATATGACATCTAGGTGAGAAAACTGCAGAGTTGCAAAGGTCTTTGGATATGGCCTGGGAACAGGAACTGCTCAGAGATCAAAGAGGGAATGTAGATAAAAGAGTCATATTGGGAAATGCGTTTTTGCTGAAGTCACCTTATTTAAAATACCTCCCAATAGGACATCCTGTGTGTATTATTTTTCATATTTAACTAGGATGAGCTGGGTGACATCATGGAAGAGGTGTGTTTGAGAGTCAGTTTAAACTATTCTGTGTCTAATCATTTACACACTTTCTTGGTGGGCTCTTAGAAACAGCATATACTATAAGCAATGTAAGAAGAATATACATTAGATAGGAAAGTCTAATTGTATTGTGGTTGGAGATTATTTTTATACTTTTTCCTTGTTTCTTTTAAGTGATTGCATGCTTTGTGATATATTGTTCTGTGTTTACATTTTATATATTTTTATCCATTTTCTAAGTAAACCTCTTATTTTAAAGAGACTGCCTGGTATGCCTTCAAAGTTCTTTCTTTTGCATGTGAAATATAGATGGTTAAAGTTGGCAACTGTTCCTAAGCTTAATGCTGTTACTGAACTGGAAAAAGGTAAGAATACCTAAAGTTATTTCGTACAGTTTTAAGGGTTCATTTTAGATACCTGATTAGGTGCCCTTAGGTGAAAGATATCTGACATTCCCTGAAGACCAGAAATTATCTGAGCCTGTACATTTGGATATGCTAGCATACTGTTCACAGTTTGAATCCCCCCAGAACTTGAAACCAAAGGTGATTCGGACCCACAAACAGACAGGAGGGTTACCCTGTTCTGTTACCTGTTCACAATTCTGCACTCAGGGTTTGGCACTGTGGGAGCAGATGGTCTGACCTGCTGAGTGTAGTTGTGACAGCAAACACTGATTTCCAACAGCGACCGTGCTATTTTGTGCCAGAAGCATGAAAACACATTTCAGGGAGTATGTGAAAAATGACAGCTGCACTGTTCATAAGGAGGTGTGGAAATATGCCTATGTTGAAAATCTGGAGTGAAAATAGTACAGATTCACGAACTTACCAATGTGCGTTGAAACTGCGCAACGTACACTTGTGAAACAGTGATTTTTTTTGAATTTTTTCACCAAATTTGCAACATAGGATTTTTGAGAGCCCACTTCATGAACACCAACACTGTTGTTTCGTTACTCAGTCCTGAAAGGCGATTCCATGTAGTGACTGTGAAATCACCTTTCAGGACTGAATAATGCCATGACAGTGACTGAATTCATGAGGAGTGATCACAATAACCCCATGTTGAAAATTTGGTGCCAAAATTCCACAAAATGGCTGAGATATGCATCATAGTTGAAAAAAACCCTAGTTAAGCCATTATACAGCTTACCGGCATTTTTTCAGCTTGTGGTCGGCTTTGAAGAGTGTAGATGTGTACCCGATCCACCAAAGATCATCATGCCAGGCTCTGGAGGTAAGCATGGGGTGGGGTTGTGTGGGGAGGTGGGTGTGCAGAGGGTGAGCTCGGGTTGGTGGGGGGGGCAAGGACTCACTGAGGGATCATTTTCTTGTTTTACAGGATTTATGAAAAAAAAGAAAACAGAGGCTTTTAGTATGCTGTGGTGGGCTCCCAGCATGCCACCTAGGTGAGAAGGGGTGTGTGGGGAGGTGGGAGCACAGAGGGTGGGCGCAGATTGGTGGGTGGGTGCAAGGGACAGAAAAACGGATGCTGCTGGCATGCTAATGTGGATTCCCAGCATGCCACTTATGTGTTTGCTGGAGGCGGAACTGGAGCCAGCAGAGATTGGGCACCCCTACCACCCATGCAGTGTGCCTATGTGTGTGTGTGTGTGTGTGTGTGTGTGTGTGTGTGTGTGTGTGTGTGGATGGGGAAGCATGATCATGCTGGGGTGGGCTCCCAGTGTGCCAACTGTTTTTGTTTTTTTTTGGGGTGAGGGCTGCAGCCGACGGGGAATTGGGCACCCCCGACAGCCACACAGTGTGCTGAGGCGCATGAGCCGAGGGAGATTAGGCACCCCCTTGGCACACAAGGTAGGGGCCAGGGAGAACAGGGAAGGGGAGTACATTAGCAGAGGGAGGAAGCAGGAGGGCTTTGATGCTGAGCTGTGCATGACAGTATGTTCATTTGATGTGTATGTGAATTGCATGCATGCTACTACCGCTGATTGCAACGGACCTTTTGTTAGAAGTGAAGACCAACACAGCTGAACTTCTGTCATACATAGCTCAGCATGTATTGGTCCCCTAGGGTTGTGCCTGCTATACTGAGCACTGCATTGGGGAGGAGGGTCACACACCTCCAAAAGGCACACTGTTGCAAGATGTTCCTTGCACTTGCACGCAAGCGAATGTAAAAATGGCACTATGAAGTAATATAGAAGAAAAGCAAATAATTGAACTCCAAAACTAGGTGTTCCCATAAATGGAGAAATTAGAGAAATAAACAGTTAAGAATTAGAGGACCTGTTCAATTATTGCTGCAGGAGAGACGCCCTCACAATGAGAGTTCTAAGAACTGCCTCAGGAAGACAGCAATACACCAAAAAAGGACTCAAGAATATACTGTCCTGCAAAACCAGTATACATTTAGGGTAGAATCAGTCAAAGCAAAAGAGGGACTCAAAGATATAAAACCAGGATACAGATAGAGTAGAATCAGTCCAGGAACTACACTTCGCTACAGGGGAGACAGCAGAAAACTCACAAAATATAGGATGGAGCTACTGTACAGGCAGGTTGCTGAAAAATTAGGAAACCCTTCAGCTGCTGGGAAGACCTGCTCCCCAATTATTTTTTTTTCAAATTCTGTAATCTTTAATAATTTCCAAAAGACAAAACAGAATAACATTATCCACTGCAGAGTTCAGACCACATATACCAGTACCGTAAACACTCTCTTTAAACAAGGTTGGTCAGGAACTGTGGCCCCACTACTCAAGAACAAAAAGCACAGTAACTTCACTCCAGAAAGGAAAAGATGCTCCCAAGGGATGACTTGTAACCATAGAATGATCAGCCAGGCAGGGAATGCTAGGAACTGCTGCCTGGGAAACCCTTCCCATCAGATGAACCTTTTTTACATTCTTGCCACCACTGGAGAATTCCTTTCCCAGAAAAAAACTGGAAGTTGATTTTATGCCCAGATAAGACAGAGACTCACACCTTGGAATGGCAGCAGAAATCTCCAATCAGCCCTTTCTGTCCAAGCCAGCAGGACCAATGCCCAATACACACCACACCCCAGCTGCATGGGACAAGCAGCAGCTGGGCTGGGAACCCAAGTGAGAACAAAGGCACAGCCTTAGATCAGGAAGTGGGTGCAGGTCACAAACACTGGTGCCACTTGTTGCATGGGACAAGCAGCAGCAAACTTGGGAACACAGTCCAGCAAAATCCGGCACAGAAGCAACAACCTTGGTGCAGGAGGCAGCAGAGGGCAGGCCTTACACATGGCCACAGAGCAGAAAATCCACCATTGGGCACCACCAGCTTCATGCGGCGAACAGCAGCCAAGTCTGGAATCTGCTCTAGCATGGAGACACCAGCTGCAGTGCACAAAGCAGGGCAGGGCAAGCTGAAAACCAACCCTAGAGCATGCAAAGAGGTCAGATTCTCAGACCTAATAATGTTGGCACAGATTAGAAATGATGCACTTAAAAACAGTTTAAAACAAACTATAAAAGGATCAAATGAATGTAGTAACACAATCAATATAACTACTGGAAAATTACAACTAAAACAGAAAAATAGGAAAGCAAGAGCCCTGTTACAAAGTAAATTCAGGGGCAGCTCAGGAGCCCACAATGTTACTACTAGGTCTGGTGCCATCTTGTTTTAACAAAAAACTGTACACAGTACTCTAGCTGTGGTCTGATCAGTGACCTGTATGGTGGCAAGATCCCCTCTTTTTTTCTAAATAGTGAAATCCTGACTGATGTATCAAAATTCCTGTTACAGCATTTTCTCTGTTTGCTGCACTGCACTGGGAAGAGGCATCCCAACCATTGTTAGTTACAGTATCTCCACCAGGTCCTTTTCTTCTTTTGAGTGTGTTACTGTAACCTCATTGATGCAATATTCTGTTTGCAGATTTTTAGTTACAATGTGCATCACTTTACATTTTTTGGCACTGAATTTCAATTGTCAAATTCTCGACTATTACTCCAGCTTTTCTATTCCCTTTTCTTGCTTCTAATCCCCTAATAATCAACTACTCTGCCATAAAGATTTTCATTCTCTGCAAACAGGTTCACTTTTATTTTCTTCCTTTGTAATCAGGTAAGGCCTACTAGGCACAGGTGCTTGTTTTCAGGGGTGACCCGGGAGCCCTGAGGAGGTTAAGTAAATTGCTTAGAGCCACACAGTATGCAAGTGGAGGTTGTGGGAATCAAACCCAGGTCTGCTGAATGTACCAAGTTCATTCACACCTCTTTACTTTAACCTCTAGGCTATACTGGTATCCCCAACTGCCAGTATTTCACCCTGTAGCCACATTCTGATGTTGCTTATATACTATGTGTTAAAAAGTACCAGCCCCAGGACAGACCACTGTGATACCCTAGTTGTGACACCCCTGATTTCAGAGAACTTGTCCTTCATTATCTTATGCTGGGTTCTATCTACCATCCAGTTCCCAGTCCATCCAGTTAATCAATCAATCAATCAATCAATTAATCAATTAATCAATCTTTATTTAGCCAGGTGAAACTCCATTGAGCAAGCTCATTTTCAAGGAGGGTTTAGTAGGTACAGAATAAATAATACAGTAGCACAATAGAACATGTAGCACAAATGGGCATAGTAATACAATACATAGCAATAAAAACAAGGTACAAGGATAATCAATGAGTCCCGGTCATAAGGTGAAGCCTCATTCCAGTAAACAGCACAGTAGAGAGGTAGAAGCAAGTCAGCACAAATGTGCGGAACCAGTGATTTTAGACACTGATAGCTCTAGTACAACAGAGTTTATGCTAGCAACAGTGCAAGCTGGGGGCTCAGCAGCATATAGAAAGTAAGGATGAATCCAGGAACATGGCTTAGGGTAATTCTAACAAGAGGATAGAAAGTGTAGAGGGTTGACTGTAAGAATAGCAATGTATGGCTACAGTTTAGCGACAGGGAGGGTATTGACAAGGCTCCGGAAAGTATCTCGAATACAGTGACTTGAATTCCACAAAACCAATAGGATGCACCAATTTCATGGATTTCTGGATGTTATTCCACAGCTGGGGCAGCACATAGCTGAAGGAGGCTCTGCCAAAATGGGAAAAGAATTTCGGCACAGCTAGTGAGATGTACGAATGGCTTCTCAAGGCATGGTTTTGTAAGGAGCAGGAGGGTAGACAGTCAGAAATGTAGGAAGGTGGCATCTTGGATATAGATCTATAGGTCCATAGTATAGCATTCCTTTGGCTCCTGAACATCATTGACGTCCATCCTACTGTGGAATTGAGTACACAGTGGTGGGTATTATATGACACACCTGAGATGAAACGTAAGGTCTTATGATAAAAGTTGTCATGCTTAGACAGGGCAGTTTTTGGGACTTGGCCTTACAGGAAGTCTGCATAGTCCAAGATAGCTAGGAACATGGTTTGTACTAAGCTTATTCTGGCCTCCTGGGTAAGCAGATGCTTGATTCTAAAAAAAAGTCCAAGCCTCTAAGTTTTTTTGAGAGCTCGGCTACATGATCAGCAAAAGAAAATCTGTTGTCAATCCACATTCCTAGGTGCTTGACCTTGGTCACATAGTCAAGTGACTCACCAAGCAGGGTGGTGATAATAGGAATATTGTTGTGCTTAAGGGAGTTTATGGACTTGGTCATTGGGGATAACAGCATAGCCTTAATCTTTTTGGCATTCAATAGGAGCTTTTGACTCAGGAGGTTTTTTTGCAACTTAAGGAAATCTGCTTGCAAGTCCGAGTAGGCACTTTTGGAAGTAGGCCTGGCAGTGTAGAGGACCGTGTCTTCGGCAAAGAGATGTACACTGGAAAGTTTGATTCCACGGTCAATGTTTTTGATATGAAGTGAGAAAAGTAAGCCTTGTGGAACACCTCTGCTAATCTGTTTGAGAGTGGAGTGATCTCCTACTGCTTTTACTTGCTACATCTGTTCAGTTAGCCCATTCTTTAATACTGAGTTCCCTACCTTCTGTATAAGCTCCCCATGGGGTACCGAATCAAAGGCCTTACTGAAGCTGAGGTATAAAATATTGACTGTCTGGTCCCTATCCTCCATCATCTACATCACGGAGTTAGAAAATCAGGCAAGTTCATTTGACAAAACTTGTCCCTTGTGAACCCGTGTTGATTCCAGTCCGTAAGTCTGTTTTACCTCTGGAAGTTAATTATTGTTCTCTACATAGCTGACCCCAGGAACTTTCCCATGATTTGTTTTCTCAATTAAGTGCACTTTATTGATTTTCAAACAAACATATGCAGCACACAAGACTATGTACACTTAGCAAACATATCCCAAAATATGCACGTGGGTGTGTTTCTTATGTATGTATCTAGAAATTCCATATATGTAAAGCAAGATAGGGTATTGCAGTTCAATAATATTTAGATACATTTCGTTACCAGTACCACAGAACTTGCTGAACAACATCACTGGACCTTTCATGATAAGATTGAGGATTACATCCTTGATAGTACTCAGCTCCCAGAAGAGTCACTCCAAGAAGTCAGGGTTGGCAGTTTGTGCTGGTGGTCATAGCAGAGATTCATCAGTCCTTTGCCTGTTGAAGACCAGAGATCTTTCTTGATCAGGAGGTGGTGTGGTGGCAACATCCATTACTTTGACTTCCAGCTCCATAATCAAGTCTGCTCCACATAAAGCCTGTGTAGGTGAAATTTTGGAGTAAAGTGTTTGCAGTTCAAAAAGTAGAGAAATTAGGGCAATTAGTGATGTGTTAACTAGTATCCCCAATGGAGCTCAAGCAGGAGCTGATAACTCAGGTGAGATGCATCACATGACTCCATTTTGCCCACTACTGATGTCAGACTCACTTCTGTAATTTTCTGAGTTTTCGTTAGTCCCACCCTTATGCAGAGGGAACAACATTTTCCACCCCCCAATCCACTGCCACATCTCCTGTTGCAAGCAACTCATTAAAATGGGGCTGCAAGAGTCTGTCATCATTTCCCTTAGTACCCATTGGTGAAGCCCATTCAGCCATGGGGATATTTTCATGTTCATGTCCATCTCACATTTCAGAGCTCAGGCATTACAGTATTTGTAATTTAGGCATACACTCAATCTCTCCCTGCTTCAGGTGGCTGCCACATTTCCAAGGTGCTGTGAAGATACAGGAACCCTCTTGAGGAGGATACTGCCCTCAGAGGTGTCTCCAGTCAAGGCCCAGGTAGATCAAATGTACCTTATAGAAGAAGGCTCATTCCTGTTCATAAAGAGAGGAGTTGCTGAAGAAGGAGGGGTGGATGGTGGTAGCAATGAAATAAAAGCACAGATTGGTGGCATGGCATGCATCATCCACTACCCCACTGAACTGCAAGGAAGTTATTTAATTCAATGGATCACTGTACTCCTTGGGCTGGATATTCAAACTGCTCCATTCTGTGGCGCAAGCCCTTGTGCTGCTCAAAAAAGTTGCGCTGGGGTGTGGCCGGGGCAATATTCAATGGAGTTGAGCTATTGAGCAACTCTTTGAATCTTGACCACAGCCACTGTGCATGGCGCTGATGGAACTTGCACCACTGCAAGTGGTCAGGTGGAGCATTCAAGATGAGTGCAGCGCCAAGTTCCATTTGCGCCATGCATGAAATTTCTGATATTCAAAAGGTGACATGCAAATGGGGCCATAATTCATGCAAGGCGCGGGGGGCATTTGCATCTACTTATGGCTTCCATTTGTGTGCCATTAGCATGCAGGTGCACCGATCCCTGATGACTTTACCTGGCACCCTGCCAGGCGGCAACCCGTTGAGGACCAAGCGCCCCCACAAACGATCGCAGGCATAAGTAAAATCCCTCCCCTAGCTGGCCCGGTCGCGGGAAAACTGCAATAAAACCCCCGACTGGCCTGATCGCGGGCAAAATAGTAGTAATTCCACCCCCACTAGCCTGATTGCGGGCAAAACAGTAGTAATTCCCCTCCACTAGCCCGATCGCGGGCAACATAGTAATAATTCACCACCCCCACTAGCCCGATCGCAGGCAGAACAGAGTTCAACCCCCAAGAACAATATCCCTGGTGGTCCAGTGGACCATGAAGCCGATTATGGGCATTAGAGTCAACCCCAGGTCCAGTACCCTGGTGATCTAGTAGCTCCACCCACCCACGGAGCCCCACCACCTGCTCCCCGTCAGCCAGTGGTCAGCAGCACCCACCCACCTGCCGCCCACCGCCTGCCCGACTGACTGCTCGGTGGGGCTGCACCCATTGATTCAGAGCAAGAGCCAGGTGCAGTCCAGCCCCCATATCTAAGCAGTCAGATATGTGAATGAATGAATTCATTCACATATCTGGACTGCCTTATACAGTATGGCTACACACCATTGGCCTTCTCTGAACCAATGGGCATGCAGCCTACCGAGGCAGTCAATCGCGGCAACAGTGGCAGGCAAGCGGTGCTGCCGCCTGCCGGCTGATGAGGGGAGCGGGTGGTGAGGATCCATGGGTGGGTGGGTAGAGCAACAGATCACCAGGGTACATGGATGGGGGTTGACTCTAATGCCCACGATCGGCTTCCGCGTCCACTGGACCACCAGGATATTGTTCTGCTGCGATATGGCTAGTGGGGGATTACTACAGTTTGTCTGCGATCAGGCCAGTCGGGGGTTACTAATATGCCTGCGGTCGGGCTGTGGGGGTACGGAAGGGTGGAGGGCCACCCACAGGTGGCAGCTGCTGTGTTGCACCCTGCAATGCGGCAGCTCACCTGTGGGTGGCCCTCAACTTACTCCTTTTTTTTTTGCTCAAAGTTGTGCAGGCGCAGGTTGGGGGTTGCGCCTGCACAGCTCTGCACAGCCCAGCTGAATATCGGGCTGTGCAGTTTATGCATGGTTCTTCCCCCTCCGGTTGAGCATGCCTTCATTAGCATTGCGCTGTTGCTCAGCATGACTTGGGGGGCACAACTGCCTCCTGCTGAATATGGCAGAATGGTGCAATTTCAGACTTGTAGAGGTGCAACCCTATTGCATGTGGTGCAACCCTTTTGAATATCCAGCCCCTTGTGTATAAATGCTTAGCGAATGTAAAGGGATGATTGTAAGGTTTGGTAGGATTAGAAGGATGGTAAGAATTAGAATGGCTTTGGGAAGATTCTGAAAGAGAAATACTCCGGCTGTGCAGACAGCTGAATTTGGTTCCAGATCCACTACCCACCCACTCCTCAGAGGCCCACTAGCCCAAGGGGTTCGAGTGTGGTGAGATCATGGAAGGGGTTAAGAAACAGTTAGTGGGTGAGATACAGCATCCTCCAGTAGTGCTTGCAAACTCTTTTACACCTTTGCAGGAAGCACAGTTACTTGACTTCCCTTGGTGGAGACTGTGAGCCACTCACTGAGAAGGACTGGGCATAGTGTGAGGCATCCAAATAGGGTCACGGGTGAGAGGAAGACAGCAAGCAGAATGGTGGGAATAAAGAAGGTGGGCATTAAAGTACTTATAGGTGAGTACTCTTCAGTGAGGGGCATGGAGAGGGTGGTATGCCAAGATGGGACAATGGGGGGGCGATCATATGTCTGCCAGGCACAATAGGCATAAGGGATAAGTACAGGATATTGGTCAACACTACAAGCCTGGAGGAAACTGTTGAAAATCTGAGCCCTGTGGAATTTCTCCGCAAACTGCTAGCAGCCTATAATTTCTCCCGTCCACCCTCCCCAGCCTCGACCTCTATTAAATCCGCCAAGGCTCTCCCCTTGATTTTATTCCTCCTTTACTATTGGACTGCAGTTGTGCCATCTTTCTATTCCTACTGCTGAAGACACTGAATCCCCACTCGCTGAAAACTAAGCCTCTACCCAAACCCTGGCCTTACAGTCTTTTCTTGAATCCCTGCTATAAATTCCCCTTGCAAGGTGACCTGGTCAAGGTTTTCCAGCAAGCCTTTCCTCAAGCTCTAGAATCATGGACTGCTCCCTCCTAAGTTGCTACCCTCACAGCACTGCGTTAGGCAACTACTGTTTTCCCCTAAGGCACCCAAAGAAAACTACCCTTTTCCCCTGCTAAACCCTTTACAGGACCATCCAAAGTGTTTGCCCCTCCAAAGCACCAGCTACTCTAACCATGACCCAGTGCTTGCACTCCTCCCTCTCTGTGTTGGTCTCCCTAGCAACCATACTAGTGATGGCTGACCTCTGTGCATCTATACTGGTCATTGACCAGCGACACCCTGTCCCCCAATCTACCATATATGAAAACCAGCACACTCCTTTAAATGTGTGTGGACCAGAACCCTCCCTTACAAGTGAAATCCTCCTGGTCCTATTAACAAATTATGAACAGAGGCTTCTGGGCCTATTTCTATGAACCCTCAGCCTCAACCGTCTCTGCCGGCCCCCCTTACATCTCGGTCACCATTATCAACTGCTCAACCTCCTCCTCCCCTAATGAATGGCTCCTTGTCGAGCTAACTTTAGGAGCTTCAAAGAAACTACACATAGGCTGTTGCTACAAACCCCTTTCCCAGGAGGCATCCCAGGACTATCTAATTTCCTGGACGGCATAGGGTGCACAACCCTCTCCAGGGACATGGTCATAATTGGTGATTTTAACCTAAATTGGTTGGATGTGTCTGCACCTGATTATGCAAACCTACTCAATGAACACAACCTGGAACAAGTTATCTCCTCCACCACCAGGCACAATACCTGCTCACAGAACCACTCCCTCATTGACTGGATAGCTGCAAATAGAGCTGACTTGATCCCCTAGGCAGGCACAATGTCTGACTCAATCAATGACCACTCACCAACATATGCCATACTGTTGCTCAAATCAAATCACGCTCCCTACAAACTTCTATCTTTCAGACAATTCACCAAACAAGACCTGGCACCGGTCCTCAACAAGGTGTGGGCAATAGACTGGACTACCCTTTACTGCCTAAATGGTACCTCTGAGGCAGTCACACTTTTACCCTCTACCCTAGCCCACATCCAGGACACTTATTTCCCCCTAAAAACTAGAAGGGTAAGAGGTGGATGCACTCACTGGATAACCAGTGAGTTGCTGGCACTAATGAAAACCTGGGACTGCAAGTGGAAGGAATACAAGGCATCCCCCTCTCCCCAACTCTGAAATGTCTACAGACTACTGAGAAATAGATGCAA
Organism: Neoceratodus forsteri; assembly: GCA_016271365.2. Taxonomy (NCBI): domain Eukaryota; kingdom Metazoa; phylum Chordata; order Ceratodontiformes; family Ceratodontidae; genus Neoceratodus; species Neoceratodus forsteri. The sequence goes on along the minus strand of CM057449.1, from coordinate 774,887,134 downwards.
ATAAACCGCCAAATCCCTAAAGAGAAAATAATATCAAAATCAACAACCTGAGCAACCCACATAGTTTCTGATCCTCTATTGACTCTCTCCTTAACCCTAAAAACAGTAGTAGGATAACCAAACTTTCCTCCCCCTCTGGCCCCACTTCCAACCTTGCTGAAATTGCTGATGGTTTCAACCCAAAATTCATAGACCTATCCCCTTACCTAAATAAGCTCCCCCCTCTGTCTTCCCCTGCCTCGTGCCACCAGATTGATGACCCTGCCTCCTCCTCACCTACACCCCACCCCCTCCTTTTCATTTCAGGACCATTGGACACACTGACACCATCAAGTTATTAAAATCCCTATCAGCCAGAGGCAGCCCTGATAGCAATGGTCTACACCACTCTTTCCTGAAACTCTTCTCCCCTGCAATTGCAAATCCCCTCACCTTCATCTTCAACCTCTTCCTAACTACTGCTGCTGTACCCACCACTTGGAAACACATCAGTGTAATGCCAATTTTTAAGGCTGGTGACCCCCTTTCCCCAGACAACTATAGACCCATCTCCCTCCTCCCCCACCTGAGAAAACTGCTAGAAAAAATCATACATTCTCAGCTAACGGAACACCTGGAGAAGTATAACCTCCTCTGCCCTCTCCAGCACAGTTTCCAAAAACATCATAGTACCTCCTCTGCCCTTGCACTTTTTTCTGATCACATGTGGAGAACTATGGACATGGGCAAACCTGCAGGTGCTGTCTTCATTGACCTATCTAAAGAGTTTGACATTGTTGACCACAGCCTCCTCCACTCAAACTTGTTCCTTTTTGGCTGCTCCTCTGGCCCCAATGCCTGGTTTTGCAGCTACCTATCAGACAGGCACCAGTCAGTTCTCATCGACAAAGTCTCCACTACTGCCCTTCCTGTCTTCACTGATATTCCCCAGGGCTCCATACTCGGAACTCTGCTCTTCTCTATGTTCATCAACATGCTTCCCAAGGACAGCATTAGCTGCTCTGCTCTCCTATATGCTGATGATTTGGTCATATATTACAGTGACAAAAGTGTGGTTGCTATCTCCTCCACCTTCACACTAAACTTTGCATCTACCCATAAATGGTTCCTCTCTCACAAACTACTAGTTAATGAAAACAAGACCAAAACTATGCTTTTTGGGTCTAAACCCTTCCTAGCGAAGGCAACCAAAACAGTCATCCCTCCTAGTTCTCACCGCTGGCACTCCACTTGAGATTGTCTCATCCTTTAAGTACCTGGGAGTTACCCTAGACTCCTCACTTTCTTTCTCTGAACACATCTCTACACCATTCACTGGATCCACCAATAACTGGGTACTGCATACCATTATAAACACTACCTGTCCAAGGAAGCTCATCTGGTGGTAGCATGTGGCAACCTACTTCCCCTACTAGACTATTGCTCCCCAGTCTACTCGCACCTGTCCAACACTCTGTATAAGACTAAACACTACATATAACGCTATATGTCACTTTGCCCTTCTCGTCCCCTACTGCTCCCACCACTGCTCACTATACCAAGTGTTGGGGTGGCTGACCCGGCAAGGTCATTTTGACTATGCATTGGGCTGCACAGTGGATAACTCCCTCTGCCTCCCACATATGTCCCCCTGCTCTCCCCTATTGACAAACAGAGCGCTCACTAGAAACCTTCGGGCATCCTCCATTCCACCACTGGAAGTACCTTGTGTCCTCACTGCCATGGGCAAACAAACTTTCTCTGTCACTGCCCCTTGCTTTGGAACAAACTCCCCCTGCCTATTCACTCCTCACCCACACATCTAGCTTTCAAGCATGCCATGAAAGCATCGCTTTTCTTGTCGGTGGTCTGCCACTGTTCCTAACTGCAAGGATACTATTTTGGATCTCTCCTCTGAACTAAGCACTTAGTCTATACCTGCATCCCAACAGCACTTCCCCTCCTCCCCATGCTCCTTCCCCATTATGACTACTCTTTTCCTCCTGCCCCACCTTTGTTTCCTCCATCTACTACCCCCCGGTTTTTACTTCATTTTTTCTAGAACCAATGCTGATTGTTGTTTCAATTTAGTTATCAAAAGTTGCTTTGTTTCTTTGATCTCTGCCTGTATTGTGAATCAACCCTTGTTATTTTTCAGAACAGTGAACATTATCCTGTATCTCACACAATTTTTCCTGCTTGTGCCATGTTATGACATGATTTTGCTGTGTCATTATTATCTTGTACATTTGTATCTTATGTATTGTTTTGAACCTCTCTGTTATACTTGTATTTTTGGTTGCTGCATTTCTGTGGCCCAGGTCATGACTGAAAATGGTTCTTTGGATCAGTGCACCTACCCAGTTATCAAACACATACATACATACATACATACATACATACATAAATAAATTAATAAATAAATGAATGAATGAATGATAGACAAATTCGGGGAGGGGCCACATGTTCTTGTACACATGGGTACAAACAACTTGACAAACCAAAGTCTGGAGGAAGTTAAATCTATCTCCCAAAGGCTGGGGGAGGGGGAATTTAAGGGGAAAACTTCCTTGCTGGCCTTTTCAGAGGTGCTACCAGTATGGAACAGGGAAGGGGGTATGAAGCATGATGCAGGAGGAGATGAAAGCTTTCAATACCTGGTTGAATGAATAGTACTGGAAAAAGGAATATAGATTTGTTGGTGACTTGGGGGAACTCCTGAGATAGAAGGTTATTTAATGGGAATTCCTTCATCTCATGAGGGAGGGGACAAATGCACTTGGGCAGAAGCTTGACATCTATGAGTATCACCATTTATACTGAAACAGGGTCAGGCAGAAGCTGTGAAACCCTTAGAAGGAGGGGAAATAAGCTGAAAATAGCACAGACTACTCCAAAATGGAAAAGGACTATGTGGTACAAGTATTGGAAAGGGCAGGTAAAAGGAAAGAGACAGAAAGGAGGCAGAGGGTGAGGTTCATATCAAACCAGTTAGAAGGTGAGATAAGGAGAGCAGAGGGATGGGTGTGATGGGCAGTAACTGAGAAACAGGAAAGGGGAGAGGGAGCAAAGTGGCTGTGTGGAAGATAGTCTGCCTAAGTGCTGTAGGCCTGAGTAACACGATCACTGGACTACATGCAATGATGGCAGAGGCTAAGTTAGATTTATTTTCCATCACAGAGATGTGGGCCTCTGGGAACAATGATTGCGATCTGGTAGTTACTCGGTATAGCCTGTTTAGAAGGAACATGGCAAGGGTAAAGGGGAGGAGTAGCCCTCTATATCAAGGAGGTAATAGAGGCTACAGAGGATGCATTAATACAGAAGGAGGATGAGTGGAGTTGGTTAGGGTATAGCTGATTATGGCTGCTGAAAAGAAAATTGGACTGCAGGTGGTCTATAGACCACTGTGGCAAAATGAAGAGGGGGATAAAGAGCTGGTAAGGAAATCAGAAGGGTGCAATGAAAGGAGATCTAGTACTATTGGGGGACCTGACCTTGACAGACACAGGCTGCAGACCCTTGCGGTGAAGAGCACCAGGAGTCAAGCACTGCTAGAAACATTTCAGGACTACTCTGGTGCAGCTGGTCAATGATCCCACATGGCAGGACAGCATTCCTGACTTCATACTAACCAACTCAGAAAAGGGGAGGGGTTGCAGTGAGGGAATCGTTGGCGTCCAGTTACCAACATTCTGTTTGATTTGAGCTGGAAGTGGTAAATACTGGTCCCACTTGAGTACAGTGGTTCTGGGTCTCAAACAAATGGATTTTTGTCAAATGTGAGAACTAGTTAGGGAAAGCTTGGTGGGATTAGACCAGATTGAGGGAATAGAAGAAAAACAGGGTTAGATCAAGGGTACAATTCTGGAGGTGACTGACTCTTGTGTAAGGAAGCTCACCAAAACAAACAAGCACAAATAGTTGATCTAGTTCTGAAAGTAAGTGAAAGAGGCTGTAAGAACAAACAATTAGGCCTTCATAATGTACAAGGGGATAAAGGAGAGAAGGAATGGCAGGACTAGGTGGGAGGTCTGGATAGTTGGCAGCATGGGTTTGTGCCAGGTAGATCATGTCAAACCAACCTTGTGGAGTTCTATGAATGGGTAACATCAGAACTGGATAGGGGTAAGCCTGTGGATGTATTATTCTTGGACTTCAGCAAGGCGTTTGACTCTGTCCCCCACAATGGTCTGGTGGAGAAACTGATGGGGTTAGGAGTAGGCCCTTTGATGGTCAGATGGATTGAAAACTGGATAGCTGGACGCACTCAGAGAGTAGTGGTCTGTGGGGAGCTCTCGAACCCTACAGAGGTTGGTAGTGGGTACCACAGGCTCGGTCCTGGGTCCAATCCTGTTTAATGCATACATATCAGACATCAGGGATGGTATAGGGTGTGAAATGAGTCTCTTGCGGATGACTCCAAGATGGGAGCAGTAGTTGAGGAGAGAGGGAGGTTGGCCCTGCAAGGGGACCTGGACACCCTGGAATGCTGGGCTCACACATGGAAATTAAATTTCAATATCACCAAGTGCAAGGTGTTGCATCTTGGTCGGGGAAACCCTAAACACAGGTACACCCTGGGAGGGAGGTGCTGGAAGCCTCAACAGGGAAAAGACCTAGGGGTCATGGTGGATACATGTATAGATAACACTGAGCAGTGCAGGAGGCAGCTAGCAAGGCAAACAGGATGTTGGGATGCATCGCAGAGGATCACCTCTAGGAGCAAGGAAGTGATTCTGCCACTGTACAATGGACTGGTTAGACCACACCTTGAGTACTGTGTACAGTACTGGAGACCACACTTGAAGAGGGACATACAGCTCCTGGAGAGGTACAGAGGAGGGCAACAAAGATGATCACGAGGGCTAGGGATTTGACTTACGAGGACAGACTTGAGGAGCTCTGCCTGTTTTCATTGGAGGAGAGGAGAGACAGGGGACATGATTGAGGTCTTCAAGTACCTCAAGGAATAAATAGGGTAAACATGGAGGGATCTTTAGACTAAAGCAGGAGGCATCACCAGAGGGCATGGTTTGAAGTTGGAAGGTGGAAGGGTGAGGGGAAAAGAGGAGGAGTTTTCACTGGGAGGGTGGTGGACCCTTGGAATGCTCTGCCTGGTGAGCTGGTTCAGAGATCCACAGTGGAGAGCTTTAAGAGAGGGTGGGACAGACACAGAAAGTGGATGTATCAGATGGTGGCCTGTCCCGGGGTGGTGGGGATGGATGATAGGGGTTTCTGGAGCACAAGGGATGGGAGGGTCTCGGCACCCAACTAAGGATCTAGGTTCGAGCAGACTTGATAGACCATAAGGCCTAATCTGCTGGCAAATAGTATGTTAGTATGACTACAGACCAGGCTCAAAGAGGCAAGGGTGGCAATCAGTAGGGCAAGAGCAGACACAGAGCTGCCAGTTACAGTACCAAGGGTGTGAAGGAAGGGAAAAAATATTTATTTAGGTATATTTGGGAGAAAATGAAAACTGTGGGGATTGCCAGGCTAGCAGAGGTGGGCAGGGAGTAGAGAATAATGAGCAGAAGACAAATGTACTAAACAATTACTTCTGCTCAGTGTTCATGGTTGAGCACAATGAATCTGTACCAGAAATCAGGATCAATGCAGCCTCACAGGGGTGCAGGGAATGGGGATGGTAGTAAACACAGCTGAAATGGTTAGAAAAGGGCTGGATGCCCTTAGGGTGGATAAAGCACTGGGTTAGGTTAGCCTGCACCCAGGCATACTTAGGAAACTGTCCACAGAACAGGCAGTACAATGACCCAGAAATGTAAAGCCTCACTGGAGTCTGGAGTAGTTCTGAGGTACTGTAGGTTCATGAACATAGTCTCATTCCATAAGGGAGGACAGTGAGCACTTGGGCACCAACAGGCTGGTCAGTCTTACCTTCACTGTAGGTAGGACAATGGAGACAATAGATAAGAAAAGTCTTTTGGCCACTTAGAGGACAAAGGGCTGCAAGATGGCAAGCATCATGGGTTTGCACAGGAAGGCTATGCCAGACCAACCTGATACTGCTTTTTCAACTGGGTCACTAGAGTGACAAATAGCAGGCAGGTGGTTGATTTGCTCTACTTTGACTTCAGTAAAGCCTTTGATTTTGTACCACACAGGAGGCTGCTGAAAAAGCTGCAGGACTTAGGAGTGGAGAAGGGTTTATCCAGTTGAGCAGGGAACTGGATATGGGGAGGCAACAGAGGGTAGTAGTTAACAGGGGCAAATCAGGGATCAAGGGTTATAAGTGGGGTGCTTCAGACATCCATCCTGGGACCTGTCCTGTTTAAAATGTTCATTAGTGACATAGAAAAAAGTAATCAAATCAAGATATGTGTCTTTTCTGATGACACAAAGCTATGCTATAGGGTAGATAATGAGGAAGTGGCGAGGAAACTACAGAAAGACCAAGAAGCTGGAGAGGTGGTCAAAGATCTGACAGTTGAGATGAAATGCCAATAACTATGATGAGATCCCCATAGTGAAAAAGAATCTGCAAATGGAATCAATCAATCAATCAATCAAAATCTTTATTTAATCAGGCGAACATCATTGAGCATAGCTCATTTACAAGATGGACCTGAGTGGTCAAGAAGTGCAAGTGTTATTACATTGACAAGGGTATCATAAACAGTAATACAATGACAGGGGTAACAAAAAACAGTAATACAATGACATAAGTGCTAGTATATAACAATATACATATGTACAAGGCATTAACACTTTTAATCTGGGAGACAGTAAGCAGTTGGCACATCAGAGTTAATATGTAGATTATATGGGACCTAGCAGGCATTTTGAGGTGAATCTTGAGACTGGGAGCAGGAGTTTTTCAGCATATAGAAACACGAGCAGAAAAAGGGGGTGGGTAGGGCTGTGAATTAGGCCTTGTGGAAGCAGTTGCAGAGTTCTGGGGAATAGGGTGGTGAATAATCTTTTGAAGGATATTAAGGGTGGAGGTTATTTAGCTTCATGGTTTTGGAGTGAGTTCCAAACAATTGCTAGTGAGTAGCTGATAGCAGCCCTCCCAAGCTGGGTGCAGGCATTGGGGACCTTAAGAATGATAATTTTGCTGATCCTTAGGTTGTATGGCCTAGAAGTGATTTGAGTAAAACAGTCCGAGATGTAGGTAGGTAGCTTGCCTGTGAAGTTATCAACGAATTCCAGCTTCTCTCCAAGTAAGGTGGTTAGTTGTAGGGTGGTAGATGATGGGGTAGTGGCAGAGCAACTTTGTGAGGAAAAGAGCATAGCTTTTGTTTTTTTGGCATTTAGAAGTAGTTTTTTATCCATTAAGTTGTGTTGTAGGATGGAGAATTCAGATTGTAGCAGTTCACAGGCTTTAGACAATGAAGGATTGCTAACATATAGCACAGTATCATCAGCAAACAGATGGATGTTTGATTGAGTGAGGTTAGCATCAATATTATTAATAGATGGCAAAGAGGATGGGGCCAAGAATAGAGCCTTGGTACACCTCTTAGCAGTGGTTTTAAAGTGGATAGGTAGTTTCCATTTTTACCAGTTGTGATCTGTCTGATAGATAGCACTTGAACCAATTGAGTGAGAGGAATCCAACCTAGTGAGCCAAGGGAGGTGATCAGTGATTCATGATCCACTGTGTCAAATGCTTTGCTCAAATCCAGGAACACAGCACAGGTACTATTCTTCTTATCCATAGCAGTCTGCCAGTCATTGGTTACTTTGGCTAGGGCTGAAATGGTGCTGTGCCTTGATCTAAATCCTGATTGTGCTGTGTTTAGGAGGTTATTGTTATCAGGTAGACCCTTAATTGTGAGTTTACTAATTTTTGAGCATCTTGGACAGAACTGATAGGATGGAAATGGGCCTGTAATTATTGAGATCCATGGGATCACCAGATTTGAGTAAAGGAACTACTTGAGCTGTTTTCCAAATGGAGGAATGGCTCCAGTGGTGAGGAAAGATTGAAGAGATGAGTGAGGGGGGCAGATAAGACTTAAGATGCAATCTTGAGGAAGTAGGGGTCCAGGGAGTCTGTACCTGCACTTTTTGAAGTATCCAAATTGGAGAGGAGATATTCCACTTCTTTCAATGATATTGGGTTGAAGGAGAAGGTTGATGTAGCCTTTTGGCCCACGGTGGATTGAAGATTCAAGGAAGATCTCAGGAGATTTGCAGGTGAAGAGTCAAATGCTAGTCCAGCTGTGGTGAAGTGGTCATTGAAGGTATTTAGAATTTCTTGTTTATCCGTAATTTCTGTGTTATTTAGTAGCAGTTTGCAGGTTAAGGCAGGAGTAGAGTTTGGCCCAAGATACCTTTATAGTTCCCCAGAGCCTGGTTGGGTTATTATAGAGCATCCAATTCAAAGCTCTATAATAGGCGCTTTGGCAGATCTTATTTGTGTTGTACATGAATTTCTTGCTTTCTGAAATTTAGCCAGTCTATGGAGTCCTTAGTTTTCTTGCCTTTTTCCACAGTTTGTCTCTGGCTAGCAAGGCTGTTTTAAGATCAGTGGTGAACCAGGGCAGGACCTTGCTTTAGTTCTGATATTGGTGAATGGTGCATGAATATTTAGAGCATTAGTGATAATGTCCTTTAAGATCTGGAGAGCTGTTTCCACTGAGGTTGTAAGGTAGAAATCTTGCCAATATATTGTGTTACTCAGGTCATGGGTAACCTGGTGTGTTGAACTTCTTTTTGACCTTTTGAGGACAAATTCAGCAGGGTTGGATGGTTTGGGTGAAGATCTTATGCCAGCTATGGGACAATGGTCACTTACATCATTCGTAGTACTCCTGCATGAGTATATAAGTGAGGCTTATTACCAACATAATATCCAGGAGTGAGCTGTTGCTAGAATTTTTAGAGTTAACCCTGGTTGGGTCTTTTATTAGCTGTGTAAAGCCATAGGTGTCACAGAAGGTTACCAATGGAGCAGATGCATTAGATAGCCAGTTTAAATTCAAATCACCAAGGATGATGGTATCTTCAGGGCCTAGATTGGTTATTGACCCCATGTGAGATAGTAATTTGAGGCCTGCTGAGGGGGCCTATAGCAGCCAATCAATTTAAATGGAGACAAGTTTGGAAGGATATTTTGATTGATAAACATTCAAATTCCTTTGGTTCGGATGTGATGATGAGGCAGGTAGCAGAGATGGTGTCCTTAATGTATGGCCACCCACCACCCCTGGAAGGGCGATCTGCTCTGAAGAGCTGATAGTTGGTAAGGTTTACAACACTGTCTTTGGTCGATGGTCTGAGCCAAGATTCAGAGATGACCAGAAAGTCAGGCAGGGTATGTGCCACCCAGGCCTGTATTACGGAGAATTTTTAAAAGGCTGCAGGCATTGATATGTAGGAAGCTTAGGCCATTTATAGAGGATAGATCAGCAGGGAAAAATACTTTCAATGGGGCCAGGATTTATTTCAATGGTACCAAACAGATCAGAAGGTAGAAGATTAATTTGAGGAGGGCACCAAGGGACAAAGAGGTAGTGAGTGGTCAGAGCGTTTCCTCCTAATCCTGGGTGCCTGCTGTGAGCTGAGTGATGGTCCTGATATATGGATGCAAAATTTTTCATAGCATAATATTTTAATGGACAGGCATAGTGGGTTAATAAAAAGCCATGATACAAGTAAGGTGCCAGGGCTGTGCTGAATTGTTATGGTGGCCTTATGTGGGATATCCCAGAGGTTGCATTGTAAACGTGGTTCGGGGTGAATAAGGAATCCGTGGTTGGCCCTTGTGGATGGCAGAAATGGGCAGGTCGTATTAACTGAGTTATTTATCTTGACACTGGGTATAGCATTGATATCATAAGGGATTGGGTGAGATACGAGGCTCAGGAGCAAAAGGGAACAAAGTAGCATTGTGGAGGTTAGATGTGGGTTAAGGGAGGAGGAATACTGGATGGGAGCGGTTAGGATGGCCACTACAACAGAGGAGAGAGATTTGGTGGTCATTATCAGTGACTCTGTCAAGCAAACCAGCCAATGCTATAAGGCATACAGTAAGGCATGGAGAATGCTGGATGTATTAGGAGGGGTTTGATAGCAGAAGAAGTGAAGTGATACTTCCCCAGTAGAAGTCCCTGATGAGGCCTCACCTGCAATACTGTGTCCAGTTCTGGAGCACTCACCTGAGAAAGGACTGAGACAGACTGGAGTCAGTATACAGAGAAGGGGCCATCAAGATGATACTGAGCCAGCAAGGCAGATCCTATGAGGAATGCCTGATGGCCCTGAATATGTACATGCTAGAGGCTAGACAATAGTGGAGGGACATGATAAAAACATATGTTTCTGATGGGTAAAACAGGGTGAATAGTGAAGACTTGCTTGTTAGAAGCAGGGATGCAGTCACAAAGAAGCAGGGATGCAGTCACAAGAGGGCACAACTGGAGGTTGTTGAGTGGTAAATTCTGGAGGGTAATGAGGAAGTTCAATTTCATGGAGAGGGTGGTGTAGCCATGGAACAAACTGCCAGTGGAGGTCATGGGGACTGCACACCTAAATGAGTTTAAACATGGCTGGGACAGGGCGAGAGGATTCATAGTCCCCAGGTGGAGTATCTGGTGAGGGAAGGTTAAGGAAGGGGTCAGAGGTGGACTCATCTCCCAAGACACTAAGTCAGGGTGAGGTAGTATAATATGGGCAAACTCAGTGGACCATTGGTCTCTTTCTGCCAACAGTCTATTTTTCTCTGTTTTTAACTAGGCAACAAAGATGCATAGTGGCACTACTGACTGCTGTCTCTTTTCTTGTGCCAGCCTAAGATGGCAATACAGGAGTCATTGTTAATCTAAGAGCTGTTGTCAGCATCTGAATTTCAGAGGATGGGGCAGCATACACAACAGATACTAATGCTGCTACACCACTACATGCACACGCAGCCCTTCCCTTGCCCTTTTCACATAAGCATGACAGGCCAGTCCCACACCAATGTCACATCCCTAAGCAGCTCTTCTTCATGTTGAAATAAAATAACTACATATCTATGAAATGAAAAAAAAATGGTTCTACAGTGATGAGTAACAACAGCAGAGCACATCACTTACAAACTGCTGTACTGATGCACTGAGAGAGGTCACCATCAGCTTCCTGAATTTAAAGGAGACCTACTGGCAGACATGAAGCCCTGACCACTGCATAGATCGAGGCTTCAGTAGCCAGATCCCCCTGTAGGCACAATAGACACGAAAGTGTTAATTTACCTGAACACTCATAAAAACTGTAATAAGCTCCCGACCACCTGGCATTTTGTAACGTTGCGCTGCTCATCTATGAGATTGTGCTGCTAAAACTGCAAGATGATGCTGTGCCTTTGCCCCTTCCTCTATGGTGCCCTTATTTATGAATATTTAATAGTCTCCATGTCTCCCATGCTTTGCTCTGTTTTCACAAACGTTGCCTAAATGCTATGCGTGTACTAGGTATGGACATGACATTTAGGATCAGTTTGTAAAAATAAAGCAAGACATGGGAGATACAGAGATTATTAAATCTCCATACATAAGGGCACCATAGAAACATACATAGAATTGGATGGCAGATAAGGACCGCTTGGCCCACCTAGTCTGCCTATTTCCCTACCTAATGGATAAGCTGCAGATCCTAGTTAACCAACATCCTAAATCCTCATACCCCCCACTAGAATTGCCTTATGTCTGTCCCATGCATTCTTGAATTCCCCCACTGTTTTTGACTCCATGACCTCCTCAGGAAGGCTGTTCCATGCATCTACTGGAAGGGGCAAAGTCATGTCATCATCTTGCTGTGTCAGCAGCACAACCTTGAGGGTGAGCAGCATGATGGTACAAAATGCCTACTGGCAGGGAGCTTATTATAGTTTTTATGAATGTTTAGTTAAATTAACACTTTGGTGTATATTATGACTAAAAGGGGGATCTGGCTACTGAAGCCCCAATCTGTGCAGTGGTTGGGGCTTCATGTCTGCCAGTAGGTCTCCTTCAAACAAACTCTGGTCAGAATCACAACAGCTGCTAATGCATTAATGTAATAAGAGACAGAGTGATTGAATGATTGATTGATTGATTGATTGATTGATTTCAAAGGTTTTCCCAGGAAAGACACACTGAGCTGGTAACAGCTCATTTTCAGATGCATCCTGGGGAAGGGGAAAGGGGAAAAGATAACAGATACAAAGATACGGAATATAAAATACATAACAATGGAATGAGTACAACAAAAATAAACAGGACAATTATCTGTAGGAATACCAAGTTACCAAGTTACCAAACACTAAGTTGTGGAACTGGCCAAAGAACAATAACATAATTATCAACTTAACAAAATAACAACTAGGGGGATGACTGATACTGGAGAAGAGATGTAGAATCAATATGTGACTTAGCTGTACTTTTATTATTGTGATATAAATGCCCCACATTTACACTACAATAGTAGAAAAAGCAAAACCTTACACATCAAGGTAAAGCAGTGAATAGTGTTTTTGGTTGTGGACATACACACCCCCTTGAAAATACACACACACACACACACACACACATATATAGCTGTTACAACAGCTGTACACACACAAAGGGTATAAGTGTCATTAGCAGGATAGCGCAGCTGAACTGCAATATTTCATATTCAGTGGGGTCTTGCCTTTGCATATTTTTACAGTATATTTAGTAGAGTAAACAGAGCAAAAATGCAACATGTCATTTTTGCTGGGGTCCTGCTTCAGTGAGGTCCTGATTGTACCTATTATTACAATGTATTTTCCTAGTAGTGATCAGTTGGGATGCAGTATCTTGTTTTCAGAGGGCCCTTGCGTATGGCAAAAACAGGTCATTATTTACACAATTTGTCATTTCAGTAGAAGATGGGGATTTATGATGTCAGCATGGGAGTGTGCAGCTGATGAGGTGATGACATCATAGAGAGCATCCTTATGTTGTTTACAACTTATTTACCCAGGGCAGCTCACAAGGGTTGCAACATTTCGTTTTCAGTGGAGTACTGTATCTAAGTGCAGTGTGAAGTACAATAGGTCCTGACACAGAACCCTGGAGCACAGTCAACAACAGTGTTGGTTTTTCACCAAAACATTACTCGGTTGAAAAAAAGTGGAAGTAGGTGCTAGGCCCATCGAGACCACTTTCCCCACCACAGTGGGGAGGGGAGTTGGGGTATCTACATAAAGTTTCACAGAAGAAATTTGTCCAGTTCTGTCTTAAACTGCTTACATGATGACTGCTCCACTATATATTGTGGTAAAATGTTTCAAAGTTCAGCTGCCTTTAGAGTAAAATACTGTACAATGACTGATACTGGGGAAGAGATATTGAGTTAATGTGTGACTTAGTTGTACTTGTATTTTTGTAATGTAAAAGTCTTACATTTGCACCACAATAATAGACAAAAACAAAATATTAAACAACATAGGCTTTTAACCATCACAAGACATTTAAGCAGAAGCCATTATCTGATCATGAGCCACACTCCTCACATGTCTCGAAGAGTTGAAACTGAAGCCTTTATCTGATGGCCTAGCACATTCCTTTTACACTGTGAATCTTGAAGCTGTATTAACCCTTGCTGTGCTGTGGACTGATGTAACAGTCCAGAATTCCTATACATTCTAATTCTGTCAACAATGGCAGCCCAAGGGTTAAACATTCTTTTCCTCATGAGGAAAATAGTGCAGTAGGGGAATTGAATTATACTGAATGGATATCACAGTGGTGAGATGTTATTCAACTCCATTCCGTGGGAGCAGACAGGCTCTGCTGTGTTAAGAAACATTCCAGACATTCCAAAGCCCCATTTTTCTACTGACATAATCTCATTATGTCAGCATAGCTCTGTTATGCAGCCATAAAAACAAACAAACAAAAACAATTCATACAGTTCTTCATATGTAATAAATCAAGCAATCTCCAATTGACTGTGTGTATGTAATGTGTGTGTGTGTGTGTGTGTGTGTGTGTGTGTGTGTGTGTGTGTGTGTCTGTCTCAGCTACTGCTAAACTACTACATATGCCCATCCCCCAATACTGAGAAAATACAGGACTGGCTAACTACTGAAAGTTTAATACTACAAAAATAGTAATATAAAAAACACCCAGAACACACCACCTACAGGCACACAACTTTACCTTCTAATATAAGTCTGCAGTACAAATTCTCTAAAAACAAGACTTCTGGAAAATGAATTGAGCAATTTTTCTATGACAGAAATGAGCAGCTCCACAGACCATATACATTCTGTCTCAAACACCCACAAAATCAGCACTGACCTGAGGAAGTCACATGGGTACAGAATGCAGCGGCATATGGATCAAAAAAGTATGCTATTAAACACTGAATCATGTGTCATGAAATGTACTTATCCATCGAAAAAACAGTAAATTCCACATAAAATAAACACAGGTAACATTTTGTCTAATATGTTTCTGCGGTTCACTATGCACATGATAGAATTTAGAGGTACATTAGAACGTTAACCAAAAACCTTAAAAGAGAAAATTAATGCTACACATACAGTAGGTATAAAACAGCAAATGCATGTACAGTATATCTGATGAAATGTGCCAATTTGCTTCCATCAAAAAAATTGGAATGGTCATGGAAAGCTTTCTGAAGAAAACTTCTGAATCCATAAGCCAGTGTTCTGCCATTCTGTAAAACCTGTAAATCCATGAAAAAACACCTTTTTGGACTAAAATTCCATCCATCCCACTTCTGATGAAAATAGATTTTTTTTTAATTCTGTTCCACTGGAATTTTAAAACTGTATAGCACATTATTGTAGGGTCATCAATGAAGCACTTTGTAAAAGTGTAAATCACTGCAAGCAGAATAAGCAAGCAATAACACATGACAAGATGTAGTTTATCACCTGATAAGAGCACACCCGGGGTGTACTAAGGCAAGAGGTGCTTGCGCCGAGTGCCTTATGCCACTGGGTGTGCTCTTATCAGGCGATAAACCACACCTCAGAATGTGTTATTGTGCTTATAAAATGGGGATGTAGGTAAGTATTTAAAAATTAAAAAAAGAAGAAAAAACATAGCAAAAAATTTAAAAATTTAAGTTACATAGTGAAATAGTAAAAAATAGTCCCCCATTGATCATTTCTAATAGCCAGTACAGGGTGCTGCTGTCCCCTACCCCAGAGACACACACACATAATGGGCAGGTTGTTCCTTCATGCCACCAAACGGGTACATATTCACTTTTATTTTATGTTGAGAGAGCTTGTTTCTGAGCCAGGAAATAAAGATGACCTCTATCTTAGAAGTGCTGTCAGATGTGACGCCCCTTCCCCACCTCCTCCGAGGCACGCATTCAGAGATACACACAATTTTTTTATTTGTAAATGTGGGGGGTTTGCTGTTAATTGAAGACTGCATCTGTGATTTTTTTATATTTTAAAATATTCAAATGTGGCCATTTGCCTTGCAGTGGATGTTAGGTTTCAGTGAGAGCAAGCGTGTCTCACTGGAGTCATCATAGTTACCATTTTTCACTCACCACTTCCTATATTGCATTTTTGAACATCAGGTAGACTGTTGTTGAGGAATTTTTTGAGTTTTCTTTTATTTTGTACTTTGAATATGTAATGTGGAGAAGCAGGTCTGATTTGTTCACATGAGGGCATACGAACGAGTTTTTAGCCACAGGACTGGGTTACTTTTATTTGTAGCCTGGAAGTACACGAATGAAGGAACATAGGTCAGATTTTACTTACAAAAAAATAAAAAAAGTTTAATTTTGTTATTTGGGGTTTTGGACGTGGATGTGAATGGCAGTGTGGTGTTACTGTGCTGTAGCTAGTGCCATTCTGCTGTATTGCTGCTGCTTCAGTGAGCTCTGTCACTCAACATTTCTGTTTACGCTTGGTAGAGCTCATTGATTCCTTGTTGTCATGGGGCATCTTAGTGGGCAGTAGTCCAGGTTGACTACTATATCACCTGATAAGAACACAGCTCAGATGGTGTAGTAGCCAATCAGAGATGTGGATTTCATTAGCCCATTTTCTAAGTTCACTTATTCTTTCACTTTGCAGTGCAGTTTTACAGGTTCAGCTTCACATGTTGAGTTTAGTAGTATCACATTATACCAGTAGGGATGGCGACTTAAACCCTTGGAGCCCCATAAGTTTTCTCCATGGGAGGTAGAATTCATGGTGGTTCCTTTGTGGGCTCTTGTGTCCCACACTCAGGTACATCTTACATCGGACTTGGCAGAGGTGGTGGGTTGGTAGATTAGTGGGACTTGAGAGTTCCAAATGTTTTCTGCTTTGCTCCAGGGTAGTTTGCTCTTATATTTCTCCAGGCCCCACTGGACACCAGGGGAGAGGGCTCCATGTTTGCACAAAAATTCATATGTGTGCCAGTGGATGTAGACAGCTGGCACTTCCTCACACATGAGCAGCTCCAACTGCACCACCCCAGTGATTACCGAGGTAGCAGTATTGCACAGTTTGCAACTCTCCCTTCCTATAGGAGGAGAACATAATTTAATGAGCTCAGGTCTCCTCTCCAGGCAGACTGTGATGTCTTGGGCACGTTCCTGATTTCAGGTCACTGGCATCATGCTAATAGACTGTGGACTGCTTTCTATCATAAGGGAAAAGGCAAAAGAAATGAATAACATCCTGAATCTGGTTTCAAGCCATGGCATCTAACAACTATAATATGGTAACATTTTAAATAATAATGGGTGGGGTTCAAGATTGACAGGTTGAAGAAATTAATACAGCAGACCCCTTGTAAAATGAATACAGAAAAGGGGGTCAGTGAATGCGGGAACCCCTGCAAGCAGATAAGAAAAGCAGCTGATCATTGTGTATCCACGAGAAGTAAAAGGGCAAAAGGAGATGATTCTCCCATTTAGATAGATGTGTTTGGTCTTTTTTTCTAGGTAGAAAAGAAACCAAACAGATGAGTTTTAAAATGGGCTATTAAGTCTACTAATTTTAGGAAATGTGAGATTCTTTATTGAAATGAGATTGCTGGGTAAGGGCAAAGTATGGAAAAAAAATGTTTTAAAGTTACATATTATTGCTGTGTATGAAACGCCATTTTATAAAACAGAAATGGATATCTATGAGGATGCTGAATATATTAAACATTTCCAATGCTGAATGTTTCCTTGCATGGTGTATGTGGCAGGTGTGTATTAAAGGCATGAGTCACATCCCAAAAGGGAGCGGGGTTCTCTAAGAGACCCCCACTCCCATTTGGGATGTAATAAATGAGCAGCCATTCAAGGCAGAAAGCATATTGTAAGAATTTATTGACTCCCCATTTTTTTGGGGGGGGGATGCACTGGGTCTTTTGTTTTAACTTATGTATGTCATAACCAGTGACAACCAGTAACACTGCAGTGAGAAAAGACATTTAAAGTTTGTGAAAGTGAATGTACTAAGCTTCTAATTTTGGATTTTTTCTTGCTGTGAATGAGTCTTCCTGTACCAGTAGGACAATCTAGTAGGCAAATCTAAACTGAAGGTAGCCCATCACGGCAATGCAGAGACCTGATGCACTTTAGGAATGTCAAAGCCCTCCACTCGAAATGAATCTAGATTCAAAGTAAAGTGCACTCTAAAGGGGTTTAGAAGGAGATTGAAAATTAATTCTAATTTATACAATGAGGTGAGAGTATATGTCATTAGTTATATATCAGTAAACTCACTGCCATTGTGTAAGTGCAGCATGACGTATCCACAGTGAAATAACCACAGATAAACTGCACTGTGGATATGTCACAAAACGAATAAATCACTCCAGATATGTCACCACCAGCCATCCAAAATACCTATAAACACAGAAGCATGTTAAAAAAAAGGAACACACCTGCGCGTAATGATGCAGCTGAACTGTAACTCATGAAACTTTCATGCACCTACAGCAAAGCCGAGAAGGAAAACTCCAAACAGTTTGTATTTCACAGGAGAGCACAGCAAATGGAACCCATTAAAATGAGCAAGACCTCTGGAAACTGACAGTGACTCTAAGTAAAGTACAAGTCACAGAAGACAATACAAAAAAGAGAACACAACCTGAAATGTGACCTACATCAACGATAATCAATTTCAGAAAATAAATGACGTCACTCCTAAAGTTCATGAGTGATACCGATAATAAAAATAAAGTTGCACAAAAGTTAAGCAGAAATGTATTGCACAAGCACCGCACCATAATAATACGTACCAGAAGTAAAGGTACACGTACATTTATCCACAACATATAAAATCCACAAAAAGAAACCCACATAGCAATCACCCACCCAAAAATAAAAATAAAATAAACCCACCCACAGAGCATGTACTCTTCATCCCCTTTAACTCACGCGAACAAGATAACCACGTCCCAAAACCCACCAATCAAGCCACAGAAACAGACAACATCACAAGTTACTGAATAAAAGGAACACCCTGGCAAACAGTAACACAACGAATAACATAGATACAAGTTAAAGATGTCACTAACCTGGAACAAAACTCAGAGCACTGATAATACAAGAAACGACACAAAAAACAAAAAAATTAACCACCTCAAGCAACAAAATAACTATTAGACAACTAAAAGAAAGCCCTATTGTATAAATTGCACACATGATGTGCGAGTGTGGAACATGGAAAATATTTGCATTCATGCATAGTGACCTCAGTAGTAATACTCGTGGCTTCACCACTCGTGATATTACTCGAGGTCACTATGCCCCTCATACAAATATTTTCTGTATTCCACACTTGCACATAATATATACCCTATATCTTCAATGACTGGGACTGGAATGTCAAAGATAGTTGTTTTTTTTATTTCAGAACTGTAACATAGGTAAAATCCCTTTTTACAGTACAACATATGCACACAGAAATAGCTTACCTCCATACAGAACTTCTGTCAAATTAGTAATATATCACACTGTAGAAAGTTATGTTTGCCTATGATACATTTGTGCAATAAAAGCTATTTTTGGCCTTTTAGTCCTGCCTGTTGATGATAATAAACTTGTTAGCTTACTGAAGTCCCTTAGAGTGCACTTCACTTGGGATCTACAAGTTTGTAAGCAGTAGCTGGATGGCTGCATGATCCTCCCTCACCAGCCTGCAAGAATCATGTAATTTCTGAATATATATTTTGATGCTCAACTCAGCTGCCATCACCTGTCTACTCAGTCAGCATAAAAAAAACCACAATGTGCTACCTGCCTATGTCACAGTTTAGTCTGACTAACAATGAAGGAACCATCTGAACAGGCCCCACAAAAATGTAGGGTACAGTGCTAGTGGTGTACGCTCCATTTTCCTTTTCCCTCTTGGACCGTTCCATCCAATCCCAATATATGATATGCCTAGTGCCTGCTCCCTCACTAGCAAGTCCAAGAGTGACCCTGAGCAGATGAATTGGACACAAGTTGTACATGAAGACCGTCACTCCAAATATTTTTCAAGCGTGACCACAATGAGCTAAATGCTCCTGTCACTGAAGTACTCTTACCCACATTTCCAAAAGGATTGTGCACCATGAGAAAGTGTTATATGAAAGGTGCGCCACATGGATTTTTTGTTGCCCAGACCAATAGTCACGCATTGAAACACAGACTTTGACAGCAGAAAAGGACTGCTTGGCCCACCCAGTCTGCTCATTTCCCCTACCTATTAGATAAGCTGCAGATCCTAATTAACCAACTGCCTACTTCTCCTACCCCCCATTAGAATTGCCTTAAGTATGTCCCATGCATTCTTGAATCCCACCATTGATTTTAACCCCACAACTTCCTCAGGAAGGCCATTTCATGCATCCACCACCCCCTCAATAAAAAGAATACTTCCTCATGTTGCCCCTGAGCCATCTCCCGTCTTCAAATTGTGCCCCCTTGTTCTTGCACATCTTTTTTTCTCAAAGATGCTACCCTAATTTCGATAGTTTAGAGCTCTTATCTCACAGCTGTCCCTGCGCAGCATCCTTTCACTCAGAGAGTGAAAAAAGCAATGTGGAAGAAAGCGAGGGCACATCTGTGCAGTGACAAACAGCACATGCACTGCTGATCCTACCCACCTCAACAACTCATCCCACACCTGTAGAGAAGTCATCAAGGTGATACCTTTGTTTGTTGATGACTATCTGCAGCAATCACATTAGGCATCAGGGCAGTACCACCTTATGTCACTGTCATGCTCAAGTTCATGGTCCCTCCTCCTCCTCATCTTGGCAGGTCAGCAGCTGGGTCCAAGCTCCCACAGGACACTGCAGCAAAGCTGCAGCACCACTGTCTCTCCAAGGGACAGGCAGAACAAACAAAACAACTCTCTTGATGGAAAACTATCTGTCAGGATGGGTGGACAGGCTGTTATTTCCAGCCCTGGCACAGAACAAAGTTCAGTTGCACTACCTGACATGGACCTGGACTGTATAGAGCCCACAAGGAATATCACTGCCCAAAATGGGACAGCACCAAGACCTCTGTGGGTGATATCCAGCCCAAGCATGAATATGAGCCCACTGGGCATGCGAGGTGCTAAAGGGCAATTTCCATGCCCAATATAGGCTCATCTGCATGGGGCACAGCAGCTTCTTGGCATCACTGCCACATAAGAAATGGAAGCCTTGGTTGTCTAATGTGTCCCTCCCAACCCACCAATTGCTCCTCTAAGCTGTGTCACATGTCAAAGATGTTTTCAATCCTCCCCAGTATCCACCACCCCCCCAACCAGTCACCCACTTCAACTGTATAAATATGCTCTTGTGTCCAGTGGCTTCCCCTCACATTGCTCTGCTGAGCAGTGTTATGTACGTTAATGATGTATAATTACTGGTCACAATTTTTTCTCATAGAGAAACTGAGTTGTAATTTTCCGTTATAACTACCTCAGCTAGTTATAACGGCAAACACGCGCCACCTCTGTCTAGACTGGTCAGCAATTCTTTCCATAGGCTGAACCAGTTATAATTTCAAACCAACAGCCACTTCAATCAAACTAGAGCCATATCCTGATTGGCTCTCCTCTTCTCGTGGGCGGGCTAAACACTCAACAAACATGGCGGCTTAGGTCCGCTTACAGAGAGCTGCCACAGGCGAGCGTCACACCAGATATCGTTTTTTATTTTCCCAAAGCTTCTTATCTCGGTTGATCCTGCTGCACATACCTGTACAGCCTGAGCAATTCCTCCAAACAGAGCACCGCGCTGAATGTTCAAGCGCTTTAACGGAGGTAAGCTGTTGTACTGGAAGTCAAAGTAAACAAGCAAAGCATGAAGAAACAGTTGTAAAAAGAAAAAGATGCCTAACAAAGAACAATCTGTTTTCCTAATAAAGATGCAGTGTGTGTGTGTGTGTGTGTGTGACAGTCTGTGTGACAGTGTGTGTGTGTGTGTGTGTGTGTGTGTGTGTGTGTCAGTGAATCACAGACAAGCAGCATCAATGTGGGAAAAATTGCTGACCAGCAATTATAAAAATAAAGTAATAGGCAGGTGGTTATTTGTAGAAATTTTACACAAACCCTCAGTGTGGGATGCCTATATGAACCTCGGCTTTGCCTCGGGGTTGAGGTGTAAACATCCTAACACCTCGTGTGTAAAATTCAATAATAACCACCTGCCTATACATTATTCTCTATTTATAATCCTTCATGCTTGGGGGGATGCCCACAAATAGCCAAGAGTTTTAATTCATGTGAGCAATCGGGGGCGAGGTGAGTGACTGGACACCAGGGAGGACCCCAAACAAATCCAACATACATAACACAGCTCAGAGGAACAACCAGGGGGGGTGAGGGGGAGTGGCACACCGGGCCACCAGGAACTGTGTAACACAGCTAGAGCAGGGGCAGGCAGTTGCAGTATGGCCACCCTACTTTCGAGGGGCTGGCGGCGTAGGCTTAGAGCCTAGTTAAGAGGTGATTTGCAGCAGTAGTAAACAGTGCCAATTGTGGGACCATTTACTGCCACCACAAACCTTTGAATATACTGCTGCACCGGTAATGTATGATGTGACCCCTTTATTTGCATAGGTACCTTTGAGCATACTGTTGCACTAGTATGCATGACGTGATCCCCTTATTTGTATAGGCACCTTTGAATATACTGCTGCACCAGTATGCATTATGTGACCCCCTTACTTGCATAGGCATAGTGGTATTTTATCGCATTTGCACTGCAGGGTTTGTAGGGGGCTCATGCACCAAACCGGGTTAATGCACAACCTAACCACTGACAGGGCTGGGGGTTTAAACATGGGTCGAACTGGACCCACAGGTGCAAAAAATGAGGGTCTAAAGAGGAACCTACTGGGTCAAAACATAATCAGTGGCAAATTTTGAACAGTTCGCATTCCCTTTTTTTACATATTGTTACAGAGTAGGTGCATCAGTTTGAACCCACTGGCAAAGGAAAGGGGAGTCAGTTTTGAGAAGGATGCAATTTTTGGCCTTTTGGTGCATGTTAGTGCTGTCCCTGGCACTAATCCCCATGGGCAGTCAGTCCCGCGATCAGCCATAGCACCTCTCTACGGTGCAGGGCCAAGAATCCACCTGCCCCCTAAAGAGATAGATAAGGTATGATGCTTGAAAAATTGCCACAGTTTCTCTGGGTTGTGTGAACACTGAACCGGATCATCACTTGCAATTTGCTCTTTTCAATTTCGGCGCCTTCTCAGGGTAGCGCTATTCACTCCACGCCTATGTAGAGCACCCTGATTGGCTGGTCTCACTTGCCTGAGACCGGAGCCCCTGAGACGTGCGGCTTAATGTAAGCCTGCATCCCTGTACTTGGCTCCTAATTTATATATCTTAATTTAGCCTGTTCTGCTCGGCCTGTGTAAATTAACTTACCATTCCCCCCCTGCTGCAGTTTCTCTTCAACTGTAATATTGTATGTGCACTGATTCAATGCTAGCTCTATAAACTTCCCCTTGATTTTCATCCCACTCCCCCTGCCCCTCCCAGGCCTCCTTTAAATGTCCACAATCCCCGCCCACTCCTATCTGATGTTTCAATTTATTGGTTACTTATTGTCAACAATTGCCATTCCTCCCATCCCCTTTTGCAACTAAGCCTGCTAGCAGCTTTACCTTATTCTGTCTTGCTGAGGCATACCATTTTGGTACTTTAGGTTTGCTTATTGTTCACTATCCTATCCTGTCTTGCTGAGGTGTCCCATTTTGATACTTTATGCTTGCTTATTGCCCACTATCATATCCTGCCTTGCTAAGGCAGTTGATTTAGGTCAGGTGATCTCTTTAGTCCTTAGTCTGCTCCAGAGTAGTAGCCAAGAAATTTGCTTCAAAGCCTCTCTGCCCCTAGTACTACTCTATAGTCAGGTGAACTCTTTTCTTATTTAGCATGACAAGGAGCTGTACTTAAGGATACTGCTTCAGGCTCCACTGCCTATAGTACTATTCTGCAGGGATTAAGACATTCTCCTCCATTGAGAATCCTTTCTCTTGCCAGCACTTGTAGTGCCCATTGAGTGATAGTCTCATGATGAAGGCATATTACCTGTTTCTATGCTTGTCTTTGCTCATCTTATATGTATTGGACCTGAAAGTGAATCAAAAAATAACTCCTAGAGTGGAGAATGGCTTCTTTTTACATTGTCCGACCAGGACTTTTCCTATCAAGTAGAAGAACTTGTATGTGCTCTAACTTCCCCTAGCCCGCTGCTGGTCCTTCACCTGCACCGGCATGATGGAACTCACCTAGAGCCTGCCCACAGGGGTACACCACCTTCTGCATACTCCCTGCTACTCCCATTGACTCTCTTGATCAGGGTATTATGGTATGCAGCATCAGGCAAACTGGGAACTAGCCTGAGAACTCCCTATACTGCCGCAGACAAATCACGTAACAGAAAGAAGACTCAGCCACCCACACTTCTCCTAGAACTCTGCAGGAAACTCTTGTTCCTGTTTTTACTATGCTCAGGAAATGTTGCACTTAATCCAGGCCCTCTGGCACCCATGGAATCCCCAGCAGAGCTACAAAGCCTCAAGGGGCTTACATTCTTGCATGTTAATGTATGCAGCCTATTAAAAAAAAATCCCTTCTGTTCAGGCCTGGGTATGTCATACTGCTCCAGATGTTCTGGTGATTACGGAGTCCTGGCTCCAACCAGCGACCAGTAACAATGAAGTTAACATCCCCTCCTACTCTTTGTTCAGAGCCAACAGGCAAACTAGAGGTGGTGGGGCAGCTATTTACATGAAGGATAAATTCCCTGCCTCCATAATTGACTCAACCTCTGTCCCAAAAGAATTCAAAAGCTTGTCATTAAAGATTGAAATTGCTACCAGCATCTCATTATGTATAATAGGATGCTACAGACCACCATCAACTGGACTACAGTTGTTAAAACATCTCGGAAACATCCTGGCTTCGGCATCTGCAGAATATATCTTACTAGGGGACTTCAACTTAGACTGGCTCTCCAGTGCATCCAACCCACTTAAAATGTTCTGTGATTCCCATGGGTTGTCACAGCTAATAAACGAATCTAGTCATCCTAACAAGCTCAACCCTAATAACAGTACTCTCTTGGGTATCATTTTAGTTAACAAACCCCATTTATTCTCTCATGCTGTCATCTTTTTCTCTGATACTAGCGGCCATTGCTTCATCGCGTCCATAAGATCCACTCTTAAATCCACAACTGCACCAAAATTCTCCTTTAAAAGGTGCATACGCAACTTTGATCTCCATGGGTATATATCAGAGCTAAGACTCTCCATGCGATGGCAGAACTTCTATCTAGCCAATTCCCTGACTACATCTTATGATATTTTCTCAGAAATTGTGCTAGGGGCTCTCAACAAGTATGTTCCCATAGTAAAAGTTTGTGCTAGAAAAAAATCCTGTTGGTGATTTACAGAAGACCTGAAAGATGCTTTGTGGAGTAGGGATGTACTCTGGAGAGCTGCTAGGAAAAGTAATTTAATAAATGACTGAAATTCTTTCCGGATGGCGAGGAACCTCTGCACCAAAATGGTCAGAGAAGTCAAAGCTAATTTCTACCGCTCTCAGCTGGAGAGCTCCTCAAGAAATGCCTCCAAATTCTGGAGGACAATTAAAGACATTGAAGGTCAC
Source organism: Neoceratodus forsteri (assembly GCA_016271365.2). NCBI lineage: Eukaryota > Metazoa > Chordata > Ceratodontiformes > Ceratodontidae > Neoceratodus > Neoceratodus forsteri. The sequence continues at coordinate 774,862,101 of CM057449.1, read as the reverse complement.
ACCACTGTTAATTCCCTACCTACTAAATTATTGATCAACAATACTGTCATCTCCGACAGACCATCTATCCTTGACTCTCTCAATAATTATTTTGCCACTGCAGGGCTAGCCTTTGATTCCTCTCACACAAATATCCTCCGTCAACAACTTGGATTGGATACACAAGAAAAATCCATCCTCAGTCCATTCTTCTCTCTGCAGCCTACCTCACTTATAGAAGTCGAAGATATTCTCCTTCAGTTGGACACTAGGAAAAGTGCTGAGGCCAACCTCATTGACCCACACTTCTTAAAGGTCAGCTACCATGTCCTTGCAGTCCCTATTATTCATCTCTTCAACTTATCCTTGTCCCAGGGTGACCTACCTCCCATTTGGAAATATGCACTTGTGGTCCCTTTGTTTAAGTCAGGAGATCCTAGTGACCTCAATAACTACAGGCCAATCTCCCTACTTCCAATCCTGTCAAAGATGCTGGAGAAAATAGTGAACTCCCAGCTTCGACAGTACCAGGAATCAGAAAAAAATTGCTCAACCCATTATAATCCAGTTTTACAGCACAGCACAGTACAATCTCTGCTCTAGGCAAGGTCGCAAATGACTGGCAGCTTGAATTAGACAAAAAAAACTTTGTACAGTTTTCTTGAACCTCAGCAAGGCGTTCAATACCGTTGATCACAGACTGCTTCTGTCGTCCCTCCGGAACATTGGTTTGGATTCCCTGTCCCTTAAATGGTTCTCCAACTACCTCTTGGGACGACTTCAACAAGTGAAGGCAGAAGGGGAAGTTTCTCCAACAAAACTCCTATTGAGGGGTGTAGCACAAGGCTCCATTCTTGGTCCCTTACATACATAGATACATAGACAGTGTCAGCAGATAAGGGCCTATGGCCCACCCAGTCTGCCCATTTGAGCTTGTAAGTTCAGTTTATGTTTTCCTAGAAGTCTGTTGCCCCTTACCCCTGACCTCATGTCTATCCCATGCATTCTTAAATCCCGTGATTGTTTCCGCCCCCACCACTTCATCTGGCAGGGTGTTCCACTTGTCCACCACCCATTCTGTGAAGAAATTCTTCCTCACATTTCCTCTGAATCATCCTCCCTCCAACTTCATCCCATGCCCTCTAGTCCTGGAACATCTTTTTCGCTTAGAAATAGTGTATTCCTGCACTCTGTTCCTCCCTGTAAGACACTTGTATGTCTCTATCATATCGCCTGTCTCCCTCCTCTCCTCCAGGGAGTACATGTTCAGTTCCTTCAACCTGTCCTCATAGGACTTGTGATGCAATCCATGCACCATCTTTGTTGCCCTCCTCTGAACCTTCTCTACCCTGTCTATGTCCTTACGTAGGTAAGGTCTCCAGAACTGTACACTGTACTCCAGGTGGGGCCTCACTAGTGTCTTGTATAGTGGAATTATGACCTCCCTTTTCCTGTTGGTGATGCCCCTGCCTATGCATCCCAGCATCCTATTTGCTTTACCTGCTGCCTTGTCACACTGTTTCCCTACCTTAAGGCCATCAGAGATGATAACCCCAAGATCCCTTTCCTGCTTGGTGCATGCTATATCCTCACCCCCAACAGATATATTATTGCCAGGGTTTTGCCCCATATGCATTATCTTTTGCTTCTTTGCATTAATTTCACACTGCAACCCTGACCATTCTTCAAGTTTCTTCAGGTCCTTCTCATTCTGTCTACACCCTCTAGTGTGTCTACTCAGTTACAGAGCTTTGTGTCATCAGCGAACAGTGAAATTCTGCCTTCTAGGTCCTGCATAATGTCACTGATGAAGATATTGAATAGGACCGGTCCCAGCACTGATCCCTGTGGTGCCCACTGCTCACTCTTCCCTCTGTGGGAGTGACAGCCATTTACCACCACCTCTGTGTCCTGCCACCCAGCCAGTTACCTACCCACCACACTACTGTCCTGCCACACCCATATTCCCAGTTTGTGTAATAGTCTTCTATGTGGCACAGTGTCAAAGGCCTTGCTGAAGTCCAGATAGGCCATGTCCACTGCCCTCCCTGATCCACCTCCCTAGTCACCCAGTCAAAAAATTCAACAAGGTTGGTCTGACATGACCTCCCCCTGGTGAAACCATGCTGCCTCGGGTCCTATAGTCCACTGATAACCAGATGTTCCACCAATCTCTCCTTCAGTAGTGCTTCCATGATCTTCCCCACTACCGAGGTGAGGCTGACTGGTCTGTAGTTCCCCGCTTCCTCTTTGTTCCCACTTTTGTATAAGGGGACTATATCTGCTGTCCTCCAGTCTTTGGGTACCTCCCCTGTTTCCAGTGATCGGCTAAACAGGATAGCCAGAGGTTCAGCCACCACCTCTCTTAGTTCTTTAAGGACCTGGGGTGCACCCATCTGGCCCCATTGCTTTATCAACTCTTGTACTTCCAGTTCCTTAGGACCCTTTGTAGTGTAAAGGACTTGTGTCCATTTCTGCACCATTCTCACCTCTTGTACTCCCTTCAGACCCATTACCCTCCTCTTCCTCAGTAAAGACTGAGCAGAAATACCTGTTCAGTATGTCAGCTTTACTGTTGTCATCCTTCACATGACCCCATCCTCCCTTCAGTCTCACTATCCCTCCCTTTACCTTTCTTTTCACTTATGTACCTGTAAAGGTTTTGTCCCCTCTACCCACTGATTTTGCAATGTGTTCTTCTGTCTGAGCTTTGGCTTCCTTTACTGACCTCCCTGCCTCCCTTTGCTTCTCCTGGTACTTCTCCCTATCCCCTTCTGCCTGTGTCTTTTTGTACTGCCTGAATGCAATCTTTTTGGCTTTCACTTTCTTTGCTATCTCTTTGGAAAACCATAATGGTCTCCTCTTCCTTTTCCTCTTGCTAACCTGCTTAATGCATAATTCTATTGCTCTTGTAATCCCCATTTTAAATACTGCCCACTGTTCCTCAACCCCTGATTCCTGTCCCATTCCCCTTAATGCCTCTTTCAAGTATCTCCCCATTTTCCCAAAGTCTGTCCCCTAAAATCCAGGATACGTGTTTTTGTGTGGTTTGGTTCTGCTCTTTCTGTGATTTCAAACCACAATGACTGGTGGTCACTGTTCCCCAGGTGCTCCCCACTGTTACCCCATCACACTGTCCCTGTTTGTGAGTACAAGGTCCAGTATTGCCTTCTGCCGAGTTGGTTCCATGACCAGTTGCTTGAGGAAGGCAGCCTGAAGGGAGTCCAGGATAAATCTGCTCCTAGTTGATGCTGCTGCTGGGATGCTCCAGTCCACATCTGGAATATTGAAGTCTCCAGCAATTACTACCTCACCCTTGTCTGCCATCCTTTGGATGGCTAGAATCAGCTCCCTATCTGTTTCTTCCTCCTGGGCTGGTGGTCTATAGACCACACCTGTGCGGATGGCTGGCCCCATTTTCCTTTCCAGCTTAACCCACAGTATCTCTCCCCCATTTTGTTCCTCCTGGATCTCTGTGGCCCTTATGTCATTTTTCACATACAGTGCCACTCCTCCTCCCTTCCTACCTGCCCTTCTGAATATGTAGTAGCCAGGTATGACCATCTCCCAGTCGTGGTTATCATTACACCAGGTTTCAGTGATGGCCACAACGTCCAAGTCTGACTGCACCATGACAGCCTCCAGATCTTCCATCTTGTTGCTAAGGCTCCTGGCATTTGCACACATGGCTTTCCATGATTTGACCTCCCTAGACTGTTTCACTGTTCTACTCAAGCCCTTCCTTGGTTGTCCTTTATCCCTGGTTCTCCTTGCTGTCTGCCTTTTTGCTGAATTTTGCCCCTTTTCTTCCTATCCACCTCTTGGGCGCTAATCTCTTCACCATTTACATTAACAACGTAGATGCCCCCATCAAAGAGCACAAATACACCTATTCGCGGATGATACAGTACTCTATGCTAGTAGCCCCACCCCTGATGTGGCCTGTAAAGCCCTTCAAAATGAATTTAATCTGCTGCAACATCAGTTTATAAACCAGAAACTGCTCTTAAATGCAAAAAAACAAAAAAAACAAAGCAATGTTCCTCTCATCCCTTCATAATGCAATAAATCCTGCAATTGCTGGGGCACTCCTGCAGATTACTACCATTCTTGGTGAGTGGTCAGACTACGTACCAAAGTTCAAGTACCTGGGGGTCTGGTTAGATCATAGACTTAGTTTCACAGATCACTTAGAAGAACTGGCAAAGAAACTTAGATAAAGACTTGGTGTTCTTTAGGATTAATAATCTCCTGACAAGAAACGCTAAACTGAAACTGATTCAAACTACTTTTCTTTCCCTATTGGATTACGGAGATTTTCTATATAGTCAGAGACCTGCAGGTACCCTAGCCAAACTCGATATGCTTTATCACAGAGCCATAAGATTTATCACAGGTCTTCCTTACTCAGCCCACCACTGTGCATTGTACACGGCAGTGGGATGGTCATCCCTTGCTTACAGATGCCAAAAAAATGCTGCGGTTCGGACATACAAATGTATCTCAAATAAACTGCACCAGTATATCTCTGTCTGTTTACCTTTTTGCACTCTGGGGAAGTATGCCCTGGGAAGCACCTCATATATCTATCTTTATGTTTACAAAGCAAAATCTCGCATTGGCAGAACATCCATCAGATTTTTTTGCCCTCAACTGTGGAACAAGCTGCAAAAAACTTTGAAATTAACTCACCCCATCAGCCTAGCAGCTTTTAAATCTCTATATCTACATCATAATAAGGAGTCCTGTGCCTGTCTACCCTAAATAGTGACTCCTGTAAGTCCAAGTACACTCTAATTACTACTGTTAAAAGACTGATCACATCTATAATTGTCTCTTCCCTCTCCCCTTTTTCTGCCCCCCATGTCTGTATCCCTTCCATAGTCCTTTGACCCTGGTTACAGCTCTACATTCTCCATACTGTATCACTATATATCTTTTAATATTAGGTTTTATTTGTGTTCAGTGCACCTGATATGTATATTTCTTTACTTACATGAAAAACTGTGTCCTACCCAAAACTAGTTGTATCTTCTGTTCCAAACATACACTACTGTCAATGCTACCTGCTGATACTTTTTATATACTGTATTATTGTATCTCACTTTATTTTTATTATTATTATTTTCTTGTGTGTTGCATACCATGCATATTGTCCCTTGTCTTGTTGGCAAACCCAGGTCCACCTCGAAAATGAGCTTGCTCAGCGGTGATCGCCTGGTTAAATAAAGACTTTGATTAATTGATTGACTTGATTGAATCATGTTAGCTTGTGTGCTAACCATTGAATATCGGGTCCCATGTGTAGACACACAGCAGAAAGAAAAAAGGGTGAGGAATCCAATTCCATATAAACTTTCGTAGTACCATAACAGAGAATAACGTGATTAGAACAAAAAAAAAAGACTGACATACAACTAGAACAGTTTATCATTTCACCTCGCAGGTATTGCCAAAAATGTGTGCGTATGCAATTTAAATCTTTTATTACATAGATTAACACCACCAAATACTGGTAACATCCATGCAGCAATGTTTGATATCATTTGGTGCCTACAAGTCCAACTGTTTTCATTCGCTAAAACATCAATTATAGGGGGACAAAATGAAAACTCTGAGACAAAATCAGGCATGTCACTGAAAATTGGGACTGCTGAACTATGATTTATAATTTACTCCAAGTGGCTCAACAGCAATCTGCATGCTGTATTTCCCATTCACAAGTTCAGCTCACAGGACAAGAACTTCATGCAGCAATGTCAGAGTGGCTCACACTGTACCCCACACCAATAGCAGTGCTTCACAGCTTTACTGGAAACAGACTAGGTGGACCCACCAGGAGCAGCAACAGTGCCTGGATCCCAGACCCAGCAGCAGGAACAGGTCAGGCCCTCTGCCACTGTTCCCACCCCACACACTCATGCTGCTGCATCTTAACTCCATGCCAGCAACACATCACTCTAGGCAGCTGGAACTGGCAGACCGCCAGCCCCCGAGCCTCGGCCTGTCCTTCTACCCGACCACCACCTCTCATTGGTCTGTCAGGGATGTGCCCACTGTAGTTTGCTCTGCATTGGACTCATCCCTGACACACCTCTGAAATGTTGTTCTACCACAAGATGTTTCTTGTGCATGTACAAGGAAACCTAAAAATAGGATATGGCTCACACTTACTCACTGGTGGCTGAAGATAGCTAATAGGCTTTTATTAGGGCAGTTTTCATTCTCATGCAGTATAAATTGATTAATGAAACTGTACACTTAAAGGGTATAGATGTAAAGAAAACAAATGCTTATTTATTTATTTCTGTTGCTATCGGGCAATATTCATTTGCACACTGGCCCAATATACATGGTGAGTGTTGTGATGAAGGAGTTTTTTTATAAAATTGCCAAACTTGTCTAAGAAAACTGGTATGGTTCCTTTAAAAATTAATAGTTTAGCTGCTAAATTTGAACATCTTTAAGTATGGTGTATCAAAACAAATCAGATGTTTTGATCTTGAAAGTGAATTGGCTAGCAGAGAATGTTTAGGATTTCACCATAATGTTAGAGTCATAAAAAATGTATGGAAATGATTGTATTGCTAAAACGGGAAGGGGTGGTTAATCTATGTGAAACACTATTTTGTTGCATCTAAAACTGACATTGAAATTATGCATCCTAGCTGTGAATTCTTGTGGATAGACTTGTTATTATGGAGCAGTAAGAGTTTTATCACAGTGTTATGCATAGTATATTCACCCAACTAACTCTATAGATGGTATGCTAGCTTATTATCAATATGTAAGTCAATTATAACCAAATCGAGAGATGATAATCCAAGGAAATTATAATAATGATTGGCAAAATTTTAAATCATCAGCATTTAGATATACAGTATTAAACTTGAATCTAACACAGATGAACTTGATTACATGGGTTAACTACAGACAGATCTAAAATAACTGTAAACTGGATACTGGTGTCACACCTGGATATGGTTACAATGAAGGGAGTTATAAAAGGTAATGGTGCCTAGACATTACAGTACAGATTGCCTATATACCCCATGGATCAGTGGCATGTAGGCAATCTTAAAAGTTAATGCCACACAGAGGGTGTCCCATGGACCCCTGTGCAGATGCATGAAAGGGACACATGTCCCTTCAGCACTGGATTCCCTGGGGGTCATTCAGTTATGCACATAATCAGTCTGGAGGCATGACCACACTCTGTGCTATTCACTAAGGTGTGGAGTGCTAGGTAAGGGGGGGGCACAGGATACAGTTGCAGGAGCCCTGCTGTATCTTTTCTGCACCCCCATGTAACTCACTGGATGCAGTGGGACTGGGACTCCCTCCATTGTGATGTCCCAGCCCACCAGGCTATCAGGGAGGGCTGGGGAAGAAATTCAGTCACTTGCCCATACATTAAAACACCGGCAGTCCCACAGAGTCCCAGAATCCCCTGCTCACTCAGAGCAGGGATCCACTTCGGGACTCAGGATGGGCATCCAATTGAATGCCTCCATGTCTCCCTCGAGCCACCCCGACTCAGCTACACATTGAGGGGGATGAGGCCATGGACAGGTACTCCTGCAGAGGCGTGATTATGCATACCATGCACCCTGGGCCTGTCCAAGGGTGCATAGCTATGCAGGCCAGCGTACATGCAAATCAGAAGGGGGGGGTTGGGCAGAAGGAAACAAAGAGAAAGTGGAGCTGCTTAACAAGTATTTCTGCTCCATTTGCACTAGATAGTTGGATAGACCAGTGCCACAGGGGAGCAGGTGGTGGGGGCGGGGATGGCGGTATCATTAACAGTGTAATAGAGATGAACAGGGTGCTAAAGGGCCAAAAGACCTTGAAGGTGGACAAATGCCCAGGACCAGATACAGTGCACCCGAGGGTCCTAATGAAACTGGTAGAGGTGTTGGTGGGCCCTCTGGCAGACCTGTTTAACCCCTCTCTGGAGTCCAGGAGTGTGCCCGAGGACTGGAGAATTGCCCTAGTGGTGCCTCTCCATAAATGCAGTAAAAGGGATGAACCAGGGAATTGTGGGGCTGTCAGTCTGACCTCAATAGTGGGGAAACTGATGGAGACTATCCTGAAAGAGAGAGCAAGCAGGTAATGTAGTGCACTCTGGGGAAATGGGAGGTGGTGCATAGCATGGCTGCCAGCCTAGAGATCCACAAACAAGGTAAAGCTCTGCACTCACAGAATAAATCAGGTAAACCAAGGGCTAGTGCTAAATAAGTTCATTAGTGTCACAAAATGGAGCCCTAGCTATCACCCAAAGCCCCAGCACTTCAACCCAACAGGGTTTTCATCGGTGAGTGGGTCTTCTAGAATGGAGCAAACATACGCCCAATGTAAGTGCAACAATTAAAGTGACATTCAGTTAATTACCATACAAAATCCCCAAACAAGTGAAAAAATGTAAAAAAGTGAAAAAATGAGCAAAGTCAGGTAAATGTTTAGGGTACAGAAATAGGGATGGACACCATAATAATATTTCTAAACATGACACTGTAATAGAGAAATATAAAGGTCAATTGCAAGTGCATGTTTCATTGCTTACCAATGCCAAAGGAAAACAAGATCATGAAATAAAGATGAGAGTTACATAAAATAGAGAAAAAGGAAGAAGATATGAATCAAAACTGACTGAAAGCACTTTTAAGTCATAAAGGATTTAAATTGTGTTAAAACATGTTGATTCTAAAAAAGGGAGATGTGTTGGGGGATAAAGTTTTAAAGTAGTAATAATAAAGAGGAAAGGCACTATTAGGAAGGAAACAGAGTGGGGGATTTTACCTAAAGTAAGGAAGCTGGGAAACATAATAAAAATATACAGTACATCTATATATGGGGGAAGAAAAATAAAAACTGCCCAGAAGAGTTGGAAATAGAAAACAGAGGATGCAAACAATTGAGAAGTTCCCTTCCTTAGTCCAGTACAGCATCAGACCTAATCTGTAACCAAATGGGATTCACAAAGGAGGTCCTCCACTTGGACATTTTTCAGATATAGAGGAGACCAAGGGTATTTCTTCATAGTGAATCAAAGTTCCTCTAAACATTCCGAACTAAAAGGGGCAAAAGAATAAAGAAAGCTAGGATCAAATCTGAATACAGATAAATTCAGCAACTCATACAATTATTACAAATTAGGGACCCTATGCATGAGTGGACGGAGTGGATACATGCCACAGATGTGTGGTACCTAGCTACTCCACACCCATTGTGCCCCTTTGCGGTATGCACAGTCTGGGGTGCACAGCCCCAATGCACCTGATCCCCCAACTTCGTGGACAGCAATGTGCCAGGGGCAGGCGAGGGTGTGTGGCAGCACTACCCGCCATCCACTAAGGCATGTAGTGCTGTCCGCAGGTGTGCAGAGAAGGGCGCAGGTTATGTCATGGGGAACACTGCTATAAGTGTCCTACGCACATGTCACCATGCACAGCAGCTACCACAGGGTTCCAGCAGCTGTAGTGAACCCCCCCACACACACACACACAGACACCTGTCCCAGTCCCGGCAAAACAGGTTGGCCCTCACGGGACTGGATCACTGGTCCAGAACAAAAGTGCAGCCCTTCCGCCACACACACAGATGCCTCGTCCCCCTCTGTGTCCAGTGGTCACTCCCCACACACCACCACAGGTATGCCCCATCCCCGTAGAGCAGCAGCATACCCCCCCAACATGGCAGCCCTGATCACTGCGGGGCAGTAGCACCCCCTGCCCCCAACATTTGTGCTCCCCGGTCTCTAGTGGCCAGAGCATACCACACACCCCTTGCCTGCAGGATCCCTGGCCCCATGTTGGCTGCCCCCCATGCCCACACACAGGTATCCTGGTCAGCACGATCCTGAGCCCGGAACCCCCGCCCCCCCATTGGTGTCCAGTGGTAGCACCCCCATTGGTGTCTGGTGGTGCCACCCCGGTGGCACAGACAACACTGCCCAGCAACCCTCCTACCATCCTGTTGGTGTTGTGGCTAGGAACGGCAGCAGCACAGCCCTCCACACACCTGTTTGGCTGCTGGTCGGCCAACTGATGCAGGGAGCACGCTGCCTATTTATAGGGGACCACTGACAGCATCATTTAGACAGCCAGAGGCTGAGGAGGTGTGTGGAGGGCTGTGCCACTGGCTGTTTCTAGCCGAGGCACTAACAGGATGGTACAGGGGATGGGGAATGGTGGTGTTGGTGCCGCGGTGGGGAGGAGGCTGCTCTGACCATCACTGCAGGGGAGAGGCATTCTTGTTCAGGGCCAAGGAGTGGGTGGCCAGGGTGTGCTTTACTGGGCAGCACCTGGTGCAGATGCCCTGCTGTGGTTTTGGAGGGGTAGCACCACAGTCATGCATGGGGACGTGATGGTTGGGGGGGTCCTGTACTGCTCCAGGACCAGGGCTACAGTGTATTTGGGGGCTCACATACAGGGTCAGGAATGGTGTGGCACTCTGTTGGAGTGGGGGTTTCCCCCTGACATCTGGGGTGTGGATGCAGTGTGTTGGGTGGCGGTGGCACAGCGGTGGTCATGGGGCTCAGGCAGGTGGCCTTTGGCAAATGTGGCCACGCAGGTCCAGGTGCTTGCGTTCACTATTTCCACACCAAGACCTGCACATCACTGCTCTAGGGATCTACTCCTGGACCCATGACAGGCATCCGACTGGGTCCATGACTCCGCCCTCGAACTCCCTGCAGATTACTGCATGCCAGGAGGCCAGTGTCATGGACAGGTGGTGACTGTTGGTGAATACCGGTGATGTGCGCCTGTCCACAACTGTGTAGCTACTCCAGTGCATAATTCCAGCCCAACTGTGAATAGAGCCCATGGTGTGAAACCAGCTTCATCATTCAACCCCACTGGAAAGGCAATCATAAAAGTAACAATTCATTTAATTTCTTTTTGTAACAGACTAAGAAGTCTGCCCCTCCCTTCAGATGTCTGGCTACATGTTCTAGTAACATGAAGTGCATACAGTCTGGTTTTGAATTACAGGCCTCAGTAAAATGGGCCCCTAAAGCAACGTACTGTATATGTCACAATTAATAATGGCATTCACATGCCCCTGTAGGAGTACCTTGGTGGATCTGGTGGTTAGCAGAGACCACAATCACAGCAATGTACATAAACCACAAAAGGTGCTTTGCAGGTCAAAAAATAAGCAAACTCAAAACTGTCATTTTTCTTTGTGGATCGGTTCCTAGTACATGCATATTGCCAAATGATACACCTGACACATTTAAAGAATCCATTAGGTTTTCTGCTAAGCCAGTTAGTACTCCCTCCTTGTGTAGTGGCTATGAAATGACTATGGGTTATTTTACCACCAATCTTCTGCCTTTACTAAAGGTTACACTTGGTTTAGGGGAGATGCTGTCCTTTAGAACTGGATCAGTAAGCAGAATTAGCCAGTTTGTTTATAAACCCACCCACACTTCCAGCCAAGGGATTCAATTCAATAACAAATGTCACTACTTGAGTAACATTTTGCCTGTTCTCAGTCTCTCTGTTTTTTACATTTGGGGATCATCAGGTCATCTCTATTAAGCCTTAATACCTTCTGTAGATCTTCATCAAAAGTAGTAGGGCTATATCCCCTCTCCAAAAATCTAGTTTTTAACAACTTCACCTGATACCTAAATGTAGTTTCATCTGAATAATTCTGCCTAAGCTGAATTATTTCTCCATAGGAAACACAGAAACATAGACTTTGATGGCAGATAAGGACCACATGGCCCACCTAGTCTGCCCATTTCCTTACCTACAGGATAGGCCGCAGATCCTAGTTAACCAACGGCCTATTTCTTCCTACCCCCCACAAGAATTGCCTTATGTCTGTCCCATGCATTCTTGAATTCTCCCACAGTTTTAGACCCCACAACCTCCTCAGGAAGGCTGTTTCATGCATCCACTACTCTCTCTGTGAAAAAATACTTCCTCACATTGCTCCTGAACCGCACCCCCTCTATCTTTAAATTGTGTCCCCTTGTTCTTGCACGTCTCTTTTTCTGAAAGATGCTATCCTCTTGGACTTTGTTGATTCCACTGAGGTACTTAAAAGTTTCTATCATGTGCCCCCTCTCCCTTCTTTCATCAAGGGTATACATATTAAGCTCCTTTAGTATCTCCTCATATGGCTTCTCTTGCAAACCCTGCACCATTTTAGTTGCCCTCCTCTGGACTTCCTCTATCCTGTCTATGTCCTCGCGGAGATGAGGTCTCCAGAACTGGATGCAGTACTCCAGATGGAGTCTCACCAACTGTCTGTACAGAAGGATAATTAATTCCTGTTTTCTGCTGGTGATGCCTCTCCCTATGCATCCCAGTATACCCCCAGCCCTCCCTACTGCCTTCTCACATTGCTTGCTAACCTTAAGATCATCTGATATGATTACCCTCAGGTCCCTTTCCTTTTTTGTTGTTGTTACCACCTCCTCCCCATTGTGTAATCTTCCCCTGGGTTCTTGTTTCCCAGGTGCATTATTTTGCACTTCTTTGCATTGAATCCTAGATGCCATACTTCTGACCATTCTCCAACCTTGCCAAGTCCCTTCTCATCCTTTCCACGCCTCCTTGTGTATCAACCCTGTTGCAGATCTTTGTGTCATCTGCAAAGAGGCATACTTTTCCTTCCAGTCCCTCTGCAATGTCACTTATAAAGACATTAAAAAGGACTGGACCCAGTACTGAACCCTGCAGTACCCCACTAGTAACCCCCTCTTTCTTCAGAGTGGACTCCATTTACAATTACCTTTTGTGTCCTGTTGCCCAGCCAATGTTTTACCCAGGCTGCCACCCTGGGACTGACCCCCAGGCTGGTTAATTTGACTATTAATCTTTTGTGTGGGACTGTGTCAAATGCCTTGCTAAAGTCTAGGTAGGCCATGTCCTCAGCCCCACCCTGGTCTACTACTTTGGTCATCCAGTCAAAGAAATCTATTAGATTCATCTGACATGACCTTCCCACTGTGAACCCATGCTGCCTTGGGTCCTGTGCCCCACTGGAGTCTAGGTACTCAACAATTCTTTCCTTCAGAAGTGACTCCATCACTTTCCCTACCACAGAGGTCAAACTGACAGGTCTGTAGTTTCCTGCCTCTGTCTTGCTCCCACTTTTGTGAAGGGGAATCACATCCGCTTTCCTCCAGTCCTCGGGTACCATACCATCCTCCCATGATTTGTTAAAAAGAGTAGTCGGTGGTTTCACTAGTTCCCCCCTTAATTCTTTTAGAATTCTGGGGTGAATTCCATCAGGCCCCATTGCTTTGTCCACCTTCAGTTTTAGGAGTTCTTGCAGAACCCTTTCTTCTGTGAAAGGACTGGGATCGACCCCCCCATCAAGAGTGCTTCTGTTAATTGGATAAGGCATTCCCTCCTCTTTTGTGAATACTGAGCAGAAATATTCATTCAGTATCTCTGCTTTTTCACTGTTCCCTCTGCCAACCCACCGTTCATTCTATTCAGTCTCACTATCCCTCCCTTGGTCTTTCTACGCTCTCTGATGTACCTATAAAAGGTTTTATCCCCTTCTTAACTGAGTTGGCTATCTTTTCCTCAGTTTGCACCTTTGCTATTCTGACTTCCCTTCCTGCTTCATTCTGCCTTAACTGGTACAGCTCTCTGTCCTGCTCCTTCTGTGTTTCCTTATACTTCCCAAATGCTATCTTTTTCTCCCTGACTTTCCCAGCCACCTCTTTTGGGAACCATAGTAGATTTTTCTTTCATTTTGATTTGTTTATTTGCTTCACACAAAGGCTTGTTGCCTCTGTGATGGCAGTTTTGATGATTCCCCATTGTTGATCCACCCCTCCTTCTAGCCTGTTTGCTAGTACTTTTCTGAGGCACTCTCCCATCTTGCCAAAGTCAGCCCTCCTGAAGTCCAGTACTCTCACTTTTGTATGGCTTGACTCTGTAGCTGAGTTTAACGTGAACCACACTGTTTGATGGTCACTTGTTCCCAGATGGCAACCCACTTCTAGATCTGAGATCCTATCACTGCCCCATTTGGAGTACGAGGTCTAAGATTGCTCCCTCACGAGTTGGTTCCAAAACTAGCTGTCTGAGGCTTGCCACCTGTAGGGCATCGAGAATGGCCCTGCTCTTGGATATGGCTGCAGCAAATGTGCTTGAGTTAACATCTGGCATATTCAGGTCTCCCATCAACAGTATCTCCCCTTTCGCTGCCATCCTAAGAGTGCCTTCTATCATGTCTTTGTCCATTCCCTCCCCCTAACATGGGGGTCTGTACACAACTCCTGTGCGGATTGTGTTGCCCTTTCCAGTCTCCAAGGTGACCCACAGTACCTCCTCTCCTTCCTGTCTACTCTTTTGTTCAGTTGCTTTTATTCCTTCCTTTACATAGAGAGCTACTTCTCCCCCTCTTCTCCCCTGCCTGTCTCTCCTGGTGGTTATGTACCCTGGTATGTTAACATCCCAGTCATGGTTCTCGGTGTACCATGTTTCTGTGACTGCTACGATATCCAGACATCCCTCTTCCATCAAGGCCACCAGTTCAGGGAGCTTGTTGCCCAGACTACGGACATGGGTACTCATTACCCTCCATTTCCTGATGGCCTTACTCCTTTTTGCCCCATCCCTGTCCTTCTTGCCTTTGTCACTTTCCCAATTTACCCCTGCCCTTCTACCTATCGACACCTCTATGTGGTGCTTTACTGCACTTACTACCATGATTTTTTGGGGGGGCTAGGATTTCCCAGCTCCTTTCCAGTGCCTCCCCCTTGGCTAATTTAAATGCTTGCTAATGAAGCATTTAAACCTATTACCTAGGATCCTGGTTGCCCTCCTGGACAAATGCAGCCCATAATGCCAGTATAGGCTTGTATCACTCCAGGTGGACCCCCAGTCCACTTGGACCCCCAGAGATTGAGGAAATCAATTTTCTAGGGACGTGGATATGTTGTTCTATCCACACTTGATGGCAGTGTTCTTTCCCCTTTAATTCTTGCCAGAAGGCCTTAAAGCTGGCTTCTCCCACCCACCCAGGTGGTGTATCCCTTGACTCCACCCCATGATGCCAGATCTTCCTTTCCGCTGGAAGAAGCAGGTTCCCCCCTTATCGCTCCCACATTGAGTAGACCCTGGTGCTCAAATCTTCAAGTTTTCTTCCAAAACTTAAACTCAGAGTTTTTTCTGAAAGATCTTTTGATTGCAAATCATGATGGAGAATAAGTCCTCTCCCGGGTTTCACTGGTGCACCTGAGGGCAGAAGATGTTGCGTACTGACCCGCAAACCAAGTGCGTTTACTGTCTGGGTTCCGGCCATGATACCCTGGCCTGTGATTTTTGTCGCTTGTTTCAGTCTAATGTACTCAATGATTGCCTTGCCCATTTGCAGCTTGGCCATCCAGAAAAATGGAACCAGGCAGTCAAATCCAAGGAAGCCCATTGGGTGGTCTCCGTGGCAGCGGGATTCGCTGAGCAATCTGAGCAGATGAAGGCCTTCGAGGAGGAGGTGACTAGGGCTCCTGTTCAGTCCTCTTTGTCCTCGGTCTTTGTTCTGTTGAAATTGGGCTCCACCTTTACAGACTCCTTCAAGGAGCTGTGCCAGTCTCTCCCGACTAAGAGGGAGGGCCCATTGGTGGCACACAGCTCATGCTCTTGAGTGAAAAAGAGTCGAAGGAGTCAAGAGAAAAGGAGAAGACTCACCATCATTGTTCTTGGGATCGAGAATGGTCTCGGTCTCAGGATTCTCCAGTTTTGACTTTGGTCAAAACTGCGGCCTTGGCTGTTGGTTTCACGGTGCCTCCGTCAGGCCAGCCAGTACAGACATAAGACGACAATCAGGTCAAAATTGTTATTGACACCATTGACCCTTTGTCACTCGATGAGGCTGACAATTCTCTGTTTAGGACCGCAGTCCTACTGGGACCTACTGATGAGGAGACTTTGCCCACTGGGAACCTCCTTACAGTCCCTGACCATGACCTGGAGGAGCTGCAGATCTCTCTGGTTCACTCCAAGCACCCCCATCAATCCCCCCAGTGGTCGAGGTCAAAGTCTCGGTCTTCTTCATCCGAAGAGTCGAAGAAATCCCATCAATGCCACTCTGGGTGTCACAAGAAGTGCCATCACCACTATTCATCCTCATCCTCCTCGGGAGCAGAGAGGCTTTGACGTAAGTTGTGCCAATGTTACAAGGACCTTATGTGGCAACAGTTGGTGTTGGCTGGTCTGAAGCTGACCCTGGCACCCACACCAGCCATCACATGGATTTCGCCTGTTAGGCCGATGCTGACACCTCTGGAGCTGGTCAACACCATCCCTCTGCCTGCGGAGCTGGTGAAGGCCCTCCCAGCTAGGCTGAAGTAGGCCTCTCCACCAATAGTGGAGGAGCTGCCACCCATACAACCTCCTTCGGGGGCTCTGTTCAAGGAGTCTTGGCCCACCAAGAGTCTTCCGCACAGGCTGTCAGTCACTCTTATGCTAGACCGTCTGTGATGGATCGAGGGTGACATGAGTGGTTGGCCAATCTATTCGAACTCTTCAGAGTTGGTGGACTCCTCACCGCACTCCCACTAGTTCGATGAGGAATCTTTAGTGGGTCTCTCAATGGAAGAGGGTTCCATATCCTTCATGGGCATCCTCCATCTCATCTCCAAATCCATGGGGATGCCTCTGGAACCCATTCAAAAATTGGCTCTCTATCCCCTAACAGATATCCTGTACAAAGGGGATTTTCTGATGAAGGCCTTCCTAGTGGCTGAAGCCATTGTCGGTCCAGTCCTGGAGCTTTGGCAGCACTCCATCTCCTGCTCTGCACCATCGGCCTGGATGGCCCGCAAATATGGGGTGTTCATCGGCTCCCTTTCAGGGTTCATGGAACACCCCTTGGCAGAAAGGTTAGTGACTGACTCTGTGTTTCGGCACTCAGGCAATATGGGAGACTCTGACAGACCACTGGTCAAGGAGACCAAATAATTGGACCACTCAGCCAAAAAGTTCTGTGCTGCCTCTTCACTTGGTCTTCATCAGGTGAGCTCAGCTGTCATCATGGCACACTTCTCCCATGCCCTTTTGGGCTCTTTGGATGAGGTGCTTCCTCATCACCCCATGGACTTCCAGATCACGGTCAAGCAGGTCTGGAATCAGGGTCGGGCTGTGGCCAAAGAGCAACTCCAGACAGCTCTAGACATTGGGGACTTCTGTGCCTGTTTGATGGTGGCCACAGTCACCAAGCACCACAGGGCTTGGCTGACAGTCTCAACCTTTACAGCTGACATCCAGCACAAATTGGTGGATATACTCTTCTTGGGCACTGGCCTGTTTGGTCCCAGGGTTGACGGTCACCTACAATGCATTGAGAAGTCCAGTGCCACCTTGGACTCCATTACTTCCACCCAGAATGAATCTAAAAGGTCCAAGCAGAAGAAGCACACGCCTTTTTGGCCTTCCACCCCTGCAGCCAAGCTGTCCCAGTACCAGTCTGGGCAGCATCAGGCACATTATTGGCACCCTCAGTCCAAGTTAGTGGCTTAGGCTGTCCGAAAGCCAGGAGGGAAGGGACTCAGTGGCCTGTCTGCCCGATCCTCTTTCTCCAAGCCTGCTCAGTAACAGGATGGTGGCGACCAACCCCATGCCCATTACACCTCCTCTGTGTCCTCCCATGGGGGTCAGTTCTGCCACTTCCTTTCTGTCTGGTCCGCTGTTACCATGGACAGGTGGGTTCTGGAAGTGGTAGGACAGGGTCTGCCTCTTTAATTTTAGCAGTGCCTACCAAGCTGAGCCCATGCCCCATGGGAGGAGAAGGTGTCCACAGACACCCAGTTAGTTCTCCAAGATGACATAACCTAACTCCTCCATTAGGAGGATGTGGGCAGAGTCGTGGACCCCCCAATCAGCCCAGGGTTTGTTTCCAAGTACTTCCTGGTCCCAAAACAGATGGGGGCTGGTGCTCTATTCTAAATCTGCATGATCTGAACAAGTTTCTCAGGTCACGCACCTTCAGGCTGGTAACTCTGTCCCAGATCATACCATCTCTCGAGCAGAACATATTGTTTTGCTCCCTGGTGTAATAGTGTGGGTTCAAATGACAGACCAACAGACAGTGATAAAGTGCATAAAAATGCAAGGTCTGCGTTTATCACTTTATTCAAAAAAGTCAAAATCAAAACAAAAGAAAACTGCAATAAGTACACAAAGGAAATAGGTGTTAACCCTTCACACCAATGAAAAACATCAGGATATCGTTCTTCTCCAGAATAAACAGCCATAAAAGAATTCCTGAAACTTCCTTTCTTTACTTAGTGTGAAACCTTGCACACTCAGCTCCTACTTACTGCCTGGTCAGAAGGCTACTGACCACCTATCTGCCTTAGCACAGCGCACTTTCCTGGACTGTACACAACAAAACCCATATATGGTCAACACAAAGGTTTAAATCAGTTTCCCTTTCCTTTTTATTTATTTTCTAGAAATGTGATGCTCTGCTTCACAGCACCTCAACACTCACTCATTTTTATGCTCGTCTAGAGCACTGCAACACGAGCTTAGTGAAGCTCATTTCCCAGTAGTACTGCTCATTTCACCCTTTTTGAGCCGCACTAGTACTGAAAAATCGCAACCGGCGGTCCCAAATCCTTTTATTTTACTTATTTCCTGTACGACCATGTGCACATTGACTGCGCGATTGTGCACACACTGACTGCGATTGTGCAATTGTGCACACATTGCTGTGGGGCTTTCATTCAGAATGCTGCCCCTTAATCCTACGTGCACATTTTCATCCAAATGAACACCTGGGGACCACTTCTGTCACAATGAATCAAGGTAACCTCTTGAGTGCTTTCTCTGAATTGGGGGGGTGGTGGTGTTTACAGGTGTTTTAAAATAAAAACAAAAGGGATAGAAAAGAAAAGAGACAGAAATATCAGGTTGTCCACCCTGATATGAAAAAGAAAAGGATAGTCAGAAAAAAGAAAGAAAATAGGAGAGAGTGAGTAGAGAACTAAGTAATGCCTGTGTGTGTATCTATCATTGTGGCACACTCCTCCCCACACAAGAAGGCAACTAAACAGTTGTTGCTTCAAGACCGTTCACCCTTTTGAAGGGTTGGAACTTCTGCCCTCCCTCTCCAGATGTTCTCCTCAGGGACCCTTTTAAGTTTAAATGGTATAAGAACTAGCATATACAGATGCTATAATACCATTTCTATACATTCATTTTCCCCGAGGTCTGTGCCATAGTGGCACTATGTTCATCAATCACAACCATTTCAGTCATTGCCTGTTCACTAGCAGGGCAAACTTGGTCAGCACCAAAACATGACAAAAAATCTGTATTTTTATGTTTTGTCCCAGCCCTATGTCTGACAGTAAATTTATAAGGCTGGAGTGACAAGTACCATCTCAAAATGCATGTATTCTTGTCCTTCATCAAGGTCAATCAACATAGGAGGTTGTGGTCTGTGACAACCATAAATTTGTTACCCCATAGATAGTACTTGAGGGCCTCTATTGCCAATTTTATGGCCAAGCACTCCTTCTGTGCCGTAGAATATGTTCTCTCTCTCTCATGTAGCTTCCTACTGAGAAAGAAAATGGGATGCTTTCCTTGGTGGCCA
This sequence comes from Neoceratodus forsteri, assembly GCA_016271365.2. Taxonomy (NCBI): domain Eukaryota; kingdom Metazoa; phylum Chordata; order Ceratodontiformes; family Ceratodontidae; genus Neoceratodus; species Neoceratodus forsteri. The sequence continues at coordinate 774,842,544 of CM057449.1, read as the reverse complement.
TATTGAGTCAAAACTGCCCTTATGCCTGTATCAGAGGCATCTGTATGTATTTCAAAGGGCTTGGTGAAATCAGGGCTACTCAACACTGGAGCTGAACACAGTATTGCTTTTATTTTCCTAAATGCTTCCTCACATGATGGGTTCCATTTTACTCTGTTGGGTATTGATTTTTAGTTAAGTCAGTAAGGGGTGTGGCAATTGTGGAAAAGTCAGGTATAAAGCATCAATAGTAACTCACCAGGCCGAGAAAGGACCGGACATGATGCTTTGTGGTTGGCACTGGACTATTGGCCACAGCTTCTACCTTATTTACTTCAGGCTTTACCATCCTATTACCAATAATGAAACCTAGATAGTGGGTCTTGGTTTTGGCTATTGCACATTTGGACAGGTTAATAATAAGGCCTGCATCCTTAATGCTCTGTATGACTGCAATGAGGTGCACCAAATGTATATTCCAATGCGGAGTGTATTTAACAATGTCATCCAGGTAGGCTGCGCTGTATTGTTTATGTGGTCTTAACATAATCCATATACTGTTGGAAGGTAGCCAGAGCTCTGTGTAAGCCAAACAGCATGGTGGTAAAATGATACAGTCCAAGAGGGGTACAAAAGGCAGTTAGATCTTGGGTCTGGGGTGCTAACAGTATCTGCCAATACCCTTTAGTCAAATCGAGGGTACTAATGTGCTTGGCAGAACCGATTTGATCCAACAAATCATCAATGCGAGGCACTGGGCAACCATCAAATTCTGATACCTCATTGATTTTTCGAAAATCTAAACACAGTCCAATATCCCCATCTTTCTTATGTACCACCACTAGTGGTGAAGACCATGTACTACGAGATGGGACAATCACCCAAGCATGTGCCATCCTTTTAACCTCTTCAATAACCTCTGGTCTGATTTTTTTTCTGGGAGCCTGTAAGGTTTTTGGTGAATAGGTTTAGACTGTGTGACCTGGATCTCATGAACCACCCCCTTAGCTCTACCTGGGGGGTTTGTGAAGGTGTCTGCAAAATAGGCTAAGAAATGATCTGTCTCTTCTTTTTGTGTTGGATCCAAATCAGGGTTTACTTGAATCTCACCATCATCATTTGATTTGTCCAATCTATCATAAGCCACCTTGATTTCTGTTCCTCCCAGGTCAGGGCTGATAAACAGTACTGGGGCCTGTGACTTCTCTATCCGCTTTCTTAACTAATTAGCATGGTAAATCCTATTCGTAGGTCTATGTCCAGGCATCTCTATTTCATAGTTTACTACACCTGTCTGGCGTAGGACCACATACAGCCCTTGCCATCACATCAACAATTTATTCTCGGTGGAAGGAAACAACAATACAATGTTCTCACTGGACTAAAATTTATTAGTTTTCAACCCCACATCATACAGTTCTTTTTGATTAAGTTGTTTCTGGTCCATATTCTGGTGTGCTATTGACATATATTTTACCAAGCACTCCCTTAAAGAGGTCATGTACTCCACAATGTTTTTACACCCAACAGTTGTACCTGTTTCCCAATGTTCCTTTACCATATTGAGTGGACCCTGGGGGTTACGGTCATATAGTAAGGTAAATGGGAAAAATCCAGTGGTGGTTTGGGGCACCTCCCTGTATGCAAATAACAAATAGGGGAGAAATTTATCCCAATCCCTGTCTTCCTCATGCACAGGGCCAGAAATCATTTTTTTGAGATGCCTGTCCAAGGGACAGGTGAGATGTTAATTTTGCCTTGCCGGCCAAAGTTTTACCTGTCCACATTGTTGTGAGGTGAATTTTGAACTTAAAACATAAAATTGACTGTAAAGTGGAAATAGAGAAAATTGTTGCTTTTGGGGGGTTATTTCTCAAGGTAAAACACTGACTGAGTCTAGTCTAGTCTATTTCTGAATCAGAACTTGAATCTCTACAGCCATATAGCCTCACATGAGATCTTCTTTTTTGTTTTCCAGATTTGAACCATAGTGTTATGGGATCCTGCAGGTCAAATGTAGCAACACTAGTATCTGACAGCTTGACATGCATTAGTTCAGATGTAGTCGCAGGAGACAGACAGGACTGCCAGTCAGACTTCACTCTGCCCATCAAGCTGAATCCTCTCTCAACTACTATAGTTTGGGTTTGGATCAGTAGAGCTATAGTGACTAAGACCAGAATATCAGGGAATTGCTGTTCATGTTCATCATTATGGAGAATTTTTTGCCAGAAATCCAAATAGTGAAATTTCGAAGACTCATTCAGTGAAATTTTTTTCATAAGTGGTTTAAGCTCTAACCATTGCGCTTCAATCAAGTTTACATCATAATCATATTTTCTGAGTAAGTCACTTTAGTGCTCTGTGAGGGTACGGACTTCCTCATTGCCATGAAGAGCTAGCTGGTCACCATTATCTGGTAACTGTAATGGGTTAAATATCCTGAATGACTGTAGGATTTTATCTGTTTTAAAACTGGAAAATCATGAGTTAATATTTTTAATTGTTGATGAAAAAAGGCTTGTAACATCATGTAACACTGCCTGCTTGGTTCTATCTGTAGAATATCCCCTTTCTAAGGTAAGGAGGATAGATATCAGATCCATGGTACTGAACCAGAGTACTGGCTGAGCCTGTCAGTCGACTTGTGCTAGTGTCACTGTCAGTTGTGTCAGGGTCAGGGAGCAAGAGCAATTCATTGCAGACTTTGTCAAGTTTATCCTGCATAGGGTAGTTCTCTAGCCAGAGTACGATGCTTTCAACCTTACTGACTATTGTTTCTACTGTTGAGCTATCTCTCTGTAGAGTTAAACTGAAGGCCATCATGACAGAAAGGTATTCAGCCAGAAACTGAGTAAAGAGGACAAATCTCACAGTACTTATTGTTTTGAACAACCCACTGGCCTGATCTTTTGTTTGCCCTGCTGTGGCAGCAATGTGTTGTAAGAAAAAAATACTCACCTTAATAATTATGTTTCTTCTAATGGAGTCTTGCTGTATTCTGATTATTGCAGTTAGCCCCAGCACTCAAACTACCTCGGAGAGTAGAGGGTTAATTTTCTATGCAGAGCATAGAACGTTGAGCTCAAGCTCAGTTCAAACTTATGTCTGCTGCACTTTGAAGTGCAACTGTCAGATTCTTATGAGCTAATACTAACTACTATGCGGAAATTGTAAAATTTTTACTAGCCAAATGGCAACCAAATATTTTGGATCCCCAAAAGACAAGTCAAGAAATCCAAAATCAGAAACCAGGTAGTGAACAACTTAAGACTGTTAAATTAATAATATAACCCACTCCCCCTCGCTAAAAGGAGGAAATACCCAAATGCACTCCTGGGGTGCAACACTGCACCTGCCAGCCCACTTCCCAAAAACAGGTTCTGAGAGGGGAGGTAGGGAAGGAGGTTAGAATACAGCAAGACTCCATTAGAAGAAACATAATTACCAAGCTGAGTAATTTTGTTCTTCAAACAACATGAAGTCTTGCTGTATTCTGACTATTGCAGACTACCAAGTAGTACCTCCATGGAGGAGGGAATTGAACCTACTTTGGGAATAGGCTCTGCAGTACTGCTGTACCAAACTGAGCATCACTCCTAGCCTGGATGTCCAGGGAGTAATGCTTGGTAAATGTATGGACTGTTTTCCAGTTGGCTGCTTTACATATCTCTAGCAAAGGAATATCCCTGGCTGCAGCCAGGGAAGCAGCTGTACCTCTAGTCGAATGAGGCCTCAGGCCTGAGGGAGGTATTTTGCCTAGCTTCTCATAGCAGAGTTGAATATAAGAGACAATCCACCTGGCAATAGTTCTCTTAGTGGCAGATTTGCCCTTACCCACTTCCCCATAAGTGAGAAACAACTGAAAGGCGTCAAACCTATGAACCTTAGTACTCTCAATGTAGTAACTAAGGGAATTTTTAACATCCAAACTGTGTAAATTTCTTTCTCCTGAAGAAGAATGATCAGTGAAGAACACAGGGAGAGACATAGATTGGTTCAGATGAAAATCTGAAACCACTTTAGGTGAAAGCCTCCTATTAGTTCTAAGGACCACCGTATCTCTATTGCTAAAATTGTTCACAAAGCAGGAGAAAACACTGATGTCCTAGTACACATAGGGACTAATGATCTTGCCAGCCGGTCAGTTGTGGAGACCTAGGAACACCTGACCAGGCTGGGTGACAAACTATCATCCATTTTGTCAGGCATCTCCTTCTCTGAGATCCTGCCAGTCTGGGAGAGGGGGGCAGATGGACGGAAGGTCAGAGAAGGGGAGATAGGGGAGCTAAACACGTGGCTTAAGGGCTGGTGCCAGGAAAAAGGACACAGATTTGTAGGGAACTGGCAACAGTTATGGGAGCGAAAGTTCTTTAAATTTGATGGACTGCATCTGACTAAGGAGGGACTCAGTGCATTGGGGCAGAAGTTTGATGTCTTTGTAGAATATTTAAACTAGCAAATGGGGAGAGGGGTGCAGCACCCCATACGTCGAATGGGAAGAACACCCCTTCCCCATCAGCTAGTGGTCAAAACGGATTCAGCATGTTTGCAGTTCATTTGCATCACCAGGTAAGAAAAAAGGTTTGTCTCCCCATACGACGCACAGGGGTAATGCCAAACCTCACCCAACAACTAACCCACCAAAATCTGCCCAATGGAAAATCATGTACACAATGCTCACAGCCTGGGAAAAAAACCCAGACCTGCAGGCACAATGTCAGAGGCTAAACTGGACATAGTAGCAATTAGTGAGATGTGGTTTACCAGTAACCACACTTGGGAGACTTCAGTACCTGGCTATGTATTGTTCAGAAGAGACCGAGGTGCAAAAAGGGGGGGAGGAGTGGCGCTGTATGTCAATGAAAATATCAAAGCTACAGAAATTCAGAATACACATAAGGAGCCATAAGAACTGTGGGTCACCCTGGAAACAGGAAATGGGACAGCCATAAGAACTGGGGTTGTCTACAGGCCCCAGACCAGGGGGAGGACATAGACACATTACTGTTAGAGGATATACAAAACATGACAGCTAAAGGGGAGGTTCTGATAATAGGAGACTTCAACATGCCAGATACAGATTGGTCAATACCAGCAGGAACATCTTCCAGAACTAGACACATAGTGGATTCCCTGCAGGGGGAGGGCCTCAAACAACTGGTAGAACAACCCACAAGAGACAGGGCTATCCTAGATCTAGTACTGACTAACAGGGAAGGGCTCACAGACCTCCAGGTAGAAGGTCACCTGGGGGCCAGTGACCATCACATGGTATGGTTCAATTTGGCTACTACATCTAAATCATCCCATTCCAAGGCAAAATATGGGACTTCAGAGAAGCTGACTTTGATAAGATGGCCAACAGAGTTAAGCTAGCCCTGGCAAAAGAAACACAGGTGAGGGGTACAGGCAAAGTGGGCAAGCATTATGATGCAATACTTGAAGCAACATCCCATTGTATTAGACAGAAAAGGAAGTGGAAGAAGAAGGAAACCGCTTGGTTCTCAAATACAGTAGCAGAAAAGGTCAGAGCCAAAAGGCTGGCCTTCAGGAAATGTAAGAGGAACACAGCGGGATGAAGATAGGGAGGCATACCAAACTGCCCTAAGGGAAGCAGGGAAGGCAGTAAGGCAGGCAAAGTCCCAAACTGAGGAAACACTAGCAATAACAGTAAAAGAAGGTGACAAGACTTTCTATAGATACATTAGTGAAAGGAGAAAGTCCAGAGGGGGTATTGCTAAGCTTAATGGAGAAATGGGAGCATGTGGAGGAGGACTATGTAAAGCATCTATCCTAAATAGATACTTTATTCAGTATTTACTGAAGAGAATGTAGGGCAGGGCCCACAGCTCAGCACCATGGACAAAAGGGGAGGAGGTGAGCACTACTCCTTCACAAAAGAAAGGGTCCTACAAGAGCTTGCTAAGCTCAGGTGGATAAGACAATGGACCTGATGGCATACATCCCAGGGTACTTATGAGCTAAAGGTGGAACTAGCAGAGCCATTAGCAGAACTGTTTAGTGAGTCTCTGAGCACAGGAGAGGTCCCAGAAGACTGGAGAAGGGCTCATGTGATCCTGCTCCACAAGAGTGGTAGCAGGGAGGAGGCAGGGAACTACAGACCAGTCAATCTTACCTCAGTAGTGGGCAAGATTATGGAGGCACTCCTTAAGGAAAGGATAGTGCAACACCTGGAATCCATAGGGACACAGGATCCAAGACAGCATGGGTTTACAAAAGGAAGGTCCTGTCAAACTAATCTCATAGATTTCTTTGACTGGGTAACCAGAGTGGTGGACCAAGGGGGAGCAGTTGATGTCATCTACCTTGACTTCAGCAAATCTTTTGACACTGTCCCACATAGAAGATTGATAAATAAGCTGGGTAGGCTCGGGGTGGGTCAGAAGTTGGTCAACTGGGTGGTAAACTGGTTGACGGGTAGAAAACAGAGAGTGGTGGTAAATGGTATACAGTCAGAAGAGATGCAAGTCACAAGTAGGGTACCTCAGGGATCAGTCCTGGGTCCAGTCCTCTTCAACATCTTCATTAGTGACCTTGCAGATGGAGTAGAGGGTGAGGCTTGTCTGTTTGCAGATGACACCAAGATCTGCAACAGAGTAGATGATCCAGATGGGGTGGGCAGAATGAGAAGAGATCTGGATAAACTAGCAAAATGGTCAGAAGAGTGACAACTGGGATTTAATGCAAAGAAGTGCAAGATCATGCACATAGGGAAGAGAAACCCTGAAGCCACCTATAGGCTGGGAGGGAGTTGCTAGCAGTCACAAAGGAAGAAAGAGACTTGGGCATCATCATCACTGATTGACCTGAAATCATCCAAGCAGACCTCTAAAGCAGTAGGTAAGGCTAGGGGTGTTAGGGTGTATTAGTAGGGGTATCACAAGTCATAAGAGGAAGGTAATAATCCCTCTTTACAAGACACTGGTTAGGCCCCATCTGGAGTAATGCATGCAGTATTGGAGGCCACACCTCCACAAGGACATTAACCAAATTGAGGCAGTCCAGAGAAGGGCAACCAAAATGGTGCAGGGACTGCATCAGAAGACATATGAGGACAGATTAACAGAGCTCAATATGTATACCCTTGAGCAAAGGAGGGAGTGAGGTGATATGATCGAGGCATTCAAACACCTTAAGGGCATTAACAAGGTGAAAAGTCTGACATGCTTAAATATAAGAAAATAGCAGGACAAGAGGACACAGCATGAGATTAAGGGGCTGATTAAGGGGAATGTGAGGAAATCTTTTCACAGAAAGGGTGGTGGATGTATGGAATGGCCTACCTCAAGAAGTGGTGGCTATGAATACAGAGCAGGGCTTCAAACAGGCATGGGATAGGCATAAGGAAGCAATACAAATGAGTATGAATAGATAGGCCACTGACAGAGCAAAGGCCAATGGCACATTTATAAGGTAGAAAAAGAAATGGGCAGACTGGATGGGCCTTGAGGTCCTTATCTGCCATCAACTTCTATGTTTCTATGTTTCTATGGAATGAGATAAAATCAGGCTCCACTGACAGAGCTTGCAGTTCGCTGATATGCCTGGCAGAGGTAATAGCTACCAGGAACACAGTTTTCCAAGTCAAATACTTAAGCTCTGCTGAAGACAAAGGCTCAAATGGGGTTGCATACGCTGAGCAATGCAAACATTAAGCTACCAAGCAGGGGTAGGATCCCTAAAGGGGGGATTGGTATGAAGCAATCCCTTGAATAAAGTACAGAATACAGGATGAAATGACAGTAAGGAAGGCTTTCTCGGTGACAGAAAAGAAGAAACAGCTGACAAGTGTACTTTGACAGTAGCTGGTCTGAGGCCTAGGCCATTAAGGTTAATCATATAATCCAGAACTGTAGACAATTCAGCAGTGTCTGGCGATATATGCTTCTTGGAACACCAAATGCTGAATCTTTTCCATTTGGAGTTGTAAGTTTTTCTGGTGGCAGCCTTTCGAGAGGCTTTGAGAATATCCAGAACCCCTTGGATAGATGCAAATCTGCATACTCTAACTCATCAAGAGCCATGCCCTGAGATTGAGAGACCGAAGATTGGGGTACCAAATCCTCCCCTGAGAGGAGGTTAACAGGTTGTAATTCCTGGGAAGAGAGACAGGGGAAGATGGACTGCTAGGGACAGCAACAGGGGGTACCAAGGCTGCCTGTCCCAGTCTGGAGCAATCAGAATCACTTTGCAAGGTTGTGACCCTACCTTGACCAGAACCTTGAACAGTAGACGAAAGGGATGGAAGGCATATAGAAATTTCTCTTCCCAGTTCAAAATCAGAGCATCCAGAGGGACTGAGCCCAATACTGGGGGTCTGCAACGAAACAGAGGAAGTTGGTGATTGGTGCTGCAAAGAGATCTATCTCTAGAGTGCCCCACCTTGAAAAAATCACTTTCAACACCAGAGGGTCCAGGGACCATTCGTGATGGCCCTGGGAGATCCTGCTCAATGCATCTGCTAGCACATTGTCCTTCCCTGGAAGGTGGACTGCTATCAGAGAGGTCTGCAGAGAATACGCTAGGGACCACAATTTCATGGCTTCCATGCATAAGGCCATGGACTGAGTGCCTCCCTGCTTGTTGATGTACCACATGGTAGTGGTGTTGTCTGTCCTGACCTGAACCACCTTGTTCTGCACTGACTGAGAGAAAGCTTGCAGGGCCAGAAAGACTGCCCTGAGTTCCAAGAGACTGATATGAAGAAGGGATTCAGGAGGGGACAACAGTCCCTGGGCTGTGAGAGCTCCCTGATGGGCTCCCCACCCCAATAGAGAAGCATATGTGGTTAGCACCACAGAGTGAGACTGAGTGATGAATGGGATTCCTTGCCTGAGGTTGCCCTGATCCTGCCACCATTGGAGATCCTGGAACAGAGTCTGGGTCACTGGAACTAGTTTGGTTCGAGAATCTTTCTTCTGAGACCAAAAGGTCCTCAGGTGAAACTGAATGTCCCTCATCTGAAATCTGGCCCCTTGGACCACTGCTGTAGAAGCGGCCATGTGACCCAGAAGTTGAAGGAAGTGCCTTGCTGGCCGAGAGACCAGAAGGTGGAATGAAGAAGCCAGCTCTACAATAGCCCTTGCTCTTTCCAGGGGAAGAAAAGCTCTTGCTTTGACAGTATTCAACTCTGCCACTATGAAGGTGAGGAGCTGTAGAGGCTCGAGAATTGACTTGGGAAGACTGAGAAGGAATCCTAGGGAAGTAAGCACTTGCTGAGCTACTTGAAGGTCTGACTTGACTTGGTCTGGGGATTGACCCACAATGAGCCAGTCATCCAGGTATGGAAATATGGAAATATTTTTCCTTCTTAAAAAGGCCACTACTACTGCTAGGCATTTTGTGAATACCCTCGGAGCTGATGTCAGGCTGAAGGCCATAGCTTTGAACTGATAATGGCCTGAAGGCAATTCGAACCTGAGGTACTTTCTGTGGGAGCACCAGATGGGAATGTGAAAGTAGGCATCTTTTAAGTCCAGGGAGGCTAGCCAGTTCCCTGGACTTAGAGAGGGAAGGATTATTCCTAGAGTCACCATTCTGAATTTTGGTTTTAAAAGATGTTTGTTCAGATATCTTAAGTCTAGGATGGGTCACCACTCCCCTGTCTTTTTTGGGGTAAAGAAGTACCTGGAGTACAGACCTTTGGCGCTGTGCAATGTAGGAACTCTCTTTACAACCTTTAGAGCCAGTAGAGATGAAACCTCTGCCTCTAGGGCAATAGTTTCGGAGATGCTTGCAGGTGGAAAAGATCTGGCCCTCAGCTTTGGAAATTTCTTGAAGCTGAGAACCAGCCCCTGGCTTACCACCTCCAGGACCCACTTGTCTGAAGTAACAGACATCCAGTCCTGCATGAAGTAAGCTAGCCTGCCTCGTACAGGAATGGGGGAGTCGACCTGGGCTGACACATCAGGGTGTCTGCATGGCAGGAGCCTTAGGTTGAGGGATGGATGCAGCCCTGCTTATCCCCCTTCTGCCTCTCCCTCTGAAGAACCCCCTCTGAGGAAAGGGAGAAGAGGCCTGTGCTTGGTAGAAAGGCCTATGAAAATGCCTGCCCCTGCCCCTAGCCTGCTGCCTTTGAGGAGTTGCCTGCCTTTCCTTCACCTGTGTACTCCTATAGGTGGTCCTATACCCATCCATCTTTTTCATGTAATTCTCTGTCTGCTCCCCAAACAGAGAATTACCCACCACAGGGAAATCCATGGCCTTAGCCTGGGTATCCTGTGAGAGACTAGTACATCTGAGCCAAGCCATTCTCCGAAGAGCCACAGATGTAGCCATGACTCTAGAGAACACATCATTGGAGTCCACAGCAGCATGGAACTGTACCTTAGATGCCTCAATCCCATCAGCAGCCACCCCCTCCAGCTCTGAGGCTAGCTGGGGAGGCCTGTTTAGCCAGTGCCAATACAGTGTCCCACCTGGACTTCTGGTACCAGGCTGCATAGGCCATATCATTAGCCTGCCTGAGTCCCAAGGTGGATGCCATGTACTGTTTCTTTGCCATGGCATCCAGCTTCCTAGAATCTTTATCTGGGTGGTGTGAAGCCATGGGTATATTAGCCTTATCACAGGCTGCAGCCTGCACAACCCCAACATTGCTGCATTGTTGATATAAGTACTCTGTACCAGAACCTGATAAGGTGTACCTTTTCTCCATCCTTCTGTCGACAGGAGGTACAGAATTTGGTGTTTTTAAAATCTTTTGTGTCTGTTTCCCCAAAAACTTATGAAGGGGAATAGACAGTCTCATGGACTCTGGGATGTCCATCATCTCCACATAATCAGGTTCCTCTTGTTCCTCTACAGCTTCTTCCACGGGGAGCTGGAGGGTTTCTGCCACTTTCCTATAAAACATGTAGTGGGAAGGGGACTCAGAAAACCTGGAAGGGAAAACACCAGAAGGCCTGTCTGGGGAGATGTCCAGTTCAATGAGCTCAACCAGACCTCCCACACCATCGTCATCATCATAATCTTCATCCCCCCCTCCAAATCCAGTTCATAGAAATCTTCAGGGACATAATCTTGAACCGGAGGAACCGACTGAACTGAGCACCTGCCAGAAGGTGCCAGATCAAATGGAACTGGATGAAGCATTTCTACAATCCTTATCTCATTGGCAATCTCTTCGGCATCGGAAAATTGGTCTCTGGAACCAAACCGGCCAATTTTTCTTTTCTTTTTCTTTTTGTAACAACCAATCCCTTAGGATCGGCTCTCCTCTTGCCCGAAGAAGTATCACCCTGGTCAGAGGACACTCCCTCAGGTTTGGTCGGATCCGAACCTGGCTGGCCATCCGGGTCAGCTGACTTCACGGCCTCCTTATCCCTGAGCCTACCTAATTTTTTTCCTGGGTAGACTTAGGGAAATTTTTACAGATTTGGCAGTCTGAATCGAGGTGGTCAAACCCCAGACAATAAACACAGGTGGTGTGGGGATCAGCCTTAGCAAAGACCTCCCCACACACACTGCAGTGTTGAAACCCAGTGGGCCCAGTTTTTCTTTTGGGTTTCTCAGACACAGCCAACCTAACCACAAACTTACCCTTTTTATGGCAAACAACCAGGCAAGACACCCTTATCGGTTTCTAATCGTGTCACGGGTATTGAAACAAAAACACAAGAAACTGCAGTTTTTTAAAAACTTATAAGGGCCAGTAACCACACTCTAAGTTTAAAAACAAAGACAGAATATATAAATCACTAAACGGCTGGTTCAGGCGAACTGGTCGAAAAATCAGTTTTACAATTTCCATAAGTTTACCATGTCTAGTTCACTACCTAGTACTTACTGTACCACAGACAGAGATCTGAACTGAAACTTGTGAAAAATAATCTGTAAAACCAAGGACTTGAACTGACTTATGAACCGTGAGCAAAGGAGAAATCTCCGGAGCAGATGTTCAGTTAGGTGGAGTAAAGAATCTGACAGTTGCACTTCAAAGTGCAGCAGACAGAGGTCTGAACCGAGCTCGAGCTCAATGTTCTGTGCTCTACATAGAAAATTAACTCTCTACTCTCTGGGGCAGTTTGAGTGCTGGAGCTAACTGCAATAGTCAGAATACAGCAAGACTTCATGTTGTTTGAAATGTACAACTAAGGCCTTGTAGCTGGACAGAATAACAGACAGAGCTCTCTCCCTCTCTCTGTGCAACCCACTGGGTTTCTAACACATTAACTGGTTTTCCATTGTCCTAATATAGACTGCCTCATCTTCCATTACTGAGGCATCATAGGGCAGAGATGAAAGTGTTATTATTAGCCAGTTTTGCATCTTTTATCCTTATTGATTCTGAAATAAAATGTGTGAACGTTGCTGCTGGTTTGTCACTTCTATAACAGACTCCGACATTTGCACCATTTACACGTTGTAATTCTAATATGCCAGAGAAATCTGTGAATGGGTGTTCTGAATTAATCAAATAAAGAGTTGTTCTAAACAAATGTTCCACTTGTGTCACCTCATTTTTTAACATTTGTATTATTCCTTGTTCTATTGCTAAGTTGGAAGGGTCTGTGTTAGACACAGTATTTTTTTAATTAGCTAATTTATGAGGTTTGGAGAGTTCATGAACACATATATTTTAAAGTCTCATGCTCTTACAGCCAGTCATGAAAGTGTTGGTCTCTCAAGGATTTTTTACAATATGAGTAGGTCATGCCCACATCAGGGTCATATAGTAGCCACTCCCTATTTTAATTCCAGGTATCCTGGAGCCACCTTTTTCTTTTTGTCCCACTTTCAGTTATGACAGGTGTGTCCAGAGTTGCTGGTGTATCAACACTGGCACTGGCAGTGGCACTGCCGCTGAAACTAGTTACCACATCTGTGGTCACAATGGTGGGCTGAGTAGTTGGTGCTACTGAGTCTGTCACTAATGAAGTAGCTGGATTACCCATAGAGGAATCCAAACTTTCTCCTCCCCCTCTGGCTTGAAGAAGCTAAAGGCTTTGCAGTAATTTTTTTTAAAGCCAGACTTTAACAAAGACATTTTTTATGTTTGCTTGCATGCATGTGCAAGAAACATAGTGCCATCATCTGAGTTTTCGGAGGTGTGTCATCCCCTCTTCCAATTCAGTCAGTGTGTTTGTAGGCGCGGCCCCAGTCCTCCAATGGATGCTGTCGCTGTCTATGACAGCTCCAAAATGCAGTGGCATACAAGAAAGGGGAGCTACGCTCAGTGAGCAGCGATAAGATATCGCCTGCCTGGGCGCAGCTCCACCTACACACACACACACACACACAGAAACACAAACACACCTTGCGCGTACTGCGTGCACCGCTACGCACACACTGTATGGCGATGGTGCCCTATCCCCATCAGCTGTGCTGCGCCCCCAAAGTTTCCACATGCCACGCTGGGTGCCCACCCCAGTGTGGCAACTGATGATATGGCCGACGGTGGTGCCCAACTCTCGCCGGCTCCATGCCCTCCAACCAGCTATTTGTGCCACGCTGGGAGCCCACCCCAGCGTGGCAAATGTCCCGTCGCTATTTTGGAAAAACCCTGAAAACTCAAAACTGTCCTCAGCTTCCTCCCTGGCCCTCCCACAACCCGCACTCCACCCACTGTGCACCCTGCTCTCCCACACCACCCTCACCCCATACTTCTTCTCCAGACTCGCATGACGATCTTCGTGGACCGGGAACACGCCTGCACTCTTCAAAGCCAACCGCGAACTGAGGAAATGCCAGTAAGCTGTATAATGGGATAGATAGGGTTTTTTCAACTTTATTGCATATCTCAGGCATTTTTGGAATGTGTGAACCAAATTTTCAACATGGGGTTTTTGGGACCCCTTCTCATGAATGCTGTCACTGTCATGGCGTTACTCGGGCCCGAAGGGTGATTTCGCAGCCACTGTGCGAAATCACCTTTCTGGAATGATTAATGAAACGACACTGCCAGTGTTCATAAGGTGGGCTCTCAAGAAGCCTATTTTGAAAATTTGGTGGAAAAATACCTAAAAATGACTGTTCTACGAGCGTGCGTTGTGCAGTTCCTACGCAGGCTCGTAAGTTCGCAAATTTTCAATATTTTCACTCCAGATTTTCAACCTTGCAATTTTACCACACCTTCTTTTGAATAGTATAGCTGTCATTTTTCACATCTTGCCCAAAACGTGTTTCCGCCCATGTAGCACACAATGGCGCAGTCGGTGTGTGAAATCAATGTACGGGACAAATTAAGAAAATCACAGTGACACTGTTCATGAGCAGAGGTCTTAAAATGGCTATGTTGAAAATTTGGTGACAAAAGTCCATAAAATGACTGTGTTACGAATGAGCATTGCGCAGTTTCCATGCACCCTCGTAAGTTCATGATTTTGTAATATTTTCAGTCTAGATTTTCACCAGTGGCATTTTTCCACACTTCCTTATGAACAGTACAGCTGTCATTTTTCACAACATGGCCGAAATGTGTTTTCACACTTTCAGCGCAGAGATGCGTGGTCGCTGTGGTAAATCATTGTTCAGAACAGATAAAGAAAATCACAGTGACACTGTTCATGATCGGAGGTCCCAAAATGCCTGTGTTGACAATCTGCTGTAAAAAATCCCTAAACTAATTATATTACGGGTGTGCGTTGCACAGTTTCTATGCACGCTGGTGACTTCACCAGTTTTTTTAATATTTTTACTGCAGATTTGCAACATTGCCATTTTTTACACCTCCCCATGAACAGTGCAGCTGTCATTTTTTACATCCTGTTCAGAATGTTTTTGCACCTGTGGTGCTAAATGCCGTAGTCACTGTGCATAAGCAGCTTTCGGCTAACAAACTGATATTGTCACTGTTCATGAGGTGGGGTCACAAAAAAACCATGTTGAAAATTTGGAGTGAAAATACCAACGAATGCCTGAGGTATTAGGGTTTCCAACCATAATGCCCAACCCTGTAGAGAATGACAGACATCAGGGATGTGACTTTGTTTGTTTGTTTGTTTGTTTAAAATTGATTTTTATACAGGTTAATCTGTTGGAGAATAAATCCCCATTTACAATAAATACCTGTGGAATTTACAATAAAAACAAAACACTACAAATTAATGACTTGGGATTCTTGCCTGTAATGCTCATACCATTCCGCACCCTGCAGCCAGTGAGAGGCATCGAGGTATGCCTTGGACTCTTCGGCCCCAAAGTTCACCCCATTCTCCTATACCACACCCATCTCACCGTACTTCCTGATGGAATGGGGTGCACATAAGGGCCAAAGACCCCAAGGCACACCGTGACACTTGTCAGTGTCTGCAGGGTGGGGTGTGGTGAAATGGCGTCGCGCCGTTATGCCTGATGGCCCAAAGGCACACCCCAATGCCTGTCACTCTCTGCAGGGTGGTGGTGGGGTTGGCTTCAGTTCAATACTTCACTGCCATTCCTATTACGCAGCTCTGTAACTTCTACACTGCCACTGCCAATGCCAGAAAGCAAACATTCGGCATTGACAAATGCTTGTTTCTTTTAGGTTTTTGCTTGGCTAGGTCAGGTGGATAACTGAGTGAGTCTGTAGTGGTAGTGTAATTAAATAGAGTACAGCATACTAGACAGAAGACAGACGGATGATCAGATAAGGTTTTTTTTCTCAAAACTCCAGAAAAAGTTTTTTTTTAATTTTTTCTCTCCTTATTTAGGATTTCTCCACTAGCTTAGTGAACACTCTGGTGAGTTGTGCTTGTGTTACTACTACTGTTGGCAGTTGGCTGTAGTAGCCTATATAGTATAAAGCCAGGCAGTCAGACAGAATTATAAAATGTAATTCAATCCCCCTTCCTTTCCCTTCAGCAGAGTCCCTGACCCCTTCCTTGAATTCCTGTTGTCACACACTTTTATTTTGTATTCTTGTTCTGTCCCGCCACCACCCACTCCTCTCCACATCTAGTGAGAGAACAAACTCTCAAGAAGGCAATCCTGCCTTAACCTTTTTTGTCCACCACCACCATAAGCAGCTGTTATAGAAATAGAAATCAAAAATATATATTTTTCTTCAATAGGTTTTTTTTGTTTCTGTTGGTAATGGGTTTGGTGGTAGCCTGGTTAGTTGTATACTATTTTCTTATCCAGAAAATCCTTGGAAATGGATTTGTATTTTTCACTTCTCAAACAGCTTATTAAACTCTCTGGAGTGCTGTGTTGTTATTAGCCACACACAGCCACTTCATTCAATCCCCCCCTCCTCTCCCTTTGACAGATCCTTGTTGTCACTGTTTTTTTTATTCAGATCCCCTCCATTACACACAACCACCACCACATCTAGAGAGAGTGAGAGACAAAATCTAGCTCTCAAGCTGCCAGCCAGGCAAAAGACGATCCTGCCTTAACCTTTTTTCCCCTCAAAAATCTCTCTTATTGAAAAGCAGTCAATTTACTTCTCTGTTGGTTTTAGTTAAGCAAATATTCTGTTAGACTAGTTATCCAGTTTTAATTTTGTAAATCCCGCCCCTGCACAGGAAGAGAACTCCTTCGATCACTTCACACTGCAAGCCTGACTGGGTGGGAAAGGAACAGCCTCTCTATTTCCTATTCTTTTACTGTCCTACTCCTTGTCCTCCTTTTTTTTGTATTAAATCAACTCTTTTTACTTTGGTTTCTGTTTAGTTTTTTCTTCCAAGTTCAGACCACAATCTAAGAATTCCACCCAAGTCCCACTCCTCTTTCCTTCACACCACCCACCATGATATGCCCTCCTTTTCTTTTTATTAAATCCAGCTGTTTTTTGTTTGGTTTCTTTCCGTTTAGTTTTTGCTTCAAAGTTCAGACCATAGCAACAAGAATCCCCTTCCAATCCCACTCCTCTTTCTTCCACACCACCCACCACGGTACTAGCTCTGCTCTGCTCACCCTCTGACTACCACATAGACTAGAGATAGCATGCAGACACCTGGCCAGGCCCAGTTACATCATGCCAGACCAGACGACAGTACTTAAGTTTTTCAAGTCCACACAAAAAACAAAAGAGCCCTGAAAAGGGCTGTTCTAAATTGAAGTAGATGTGGCTCTGGGGAGACTGTTCTTAAGAAATAGTATCTTCGTGCTCAGAACTCATTATTGCTCCTAGCTAACAAATGCATAATTCAGCAACTAGCTAGGAAATGCATAGCACGAGTTCGGGAACTGCAACCCCACATGCACTGTGGCAATAGACACATGCGCGGTTGCTATGTTTCACTTGGCTGCACACAAGAATCTCCCCGAACACAGTCGATGCCACTTCCCAAGAAGATCAGGTGACATACACTAGCAGCAGTCATCGGCCCTAACCAGACCCACAGCAGCAATGGCAAGGTAGGCAGAGCTGGCGGGTGGAGTTAGCGGGTGGAGCTACACTTTACCGCTGGGCAGGGGCATGTAGAACATTGGGAGGGATCCTCTCACTGTCAGGAGAGGACTCAGGATGGATTCCACTGGATCCTAGTGCCAGAATCAATGGTGGCAAGTGGGGATTTAAACTGCCTATCCAAGGGACAGGCGGACAGAAAAAAACAGCTGTCCCAAGTGAAAACTGGCTGTCTGGGACAGGTGGACAGCCAGTTATTTCGAGCCCTGCTCATGCACATACTTCTGTAACATGCTCTTAAGGGTTTTGTTGAACTGCTCAACTAAGCCATCCATTTGAGGATGGTAAGGAGAAGTTCTCATAGCTGACACCTCCAATAATTTATACAACTCTTGCAACATTACAGATGTAAAATTGCTACCCCGATCTGTTAAAATTACTTTTGGTATACCCATTTGACTAAAGACCTTTGCTAATTCCTCAGCAATACGAGCAGCGGAGACAGTCCTCATAGAAATTGCTTTGGGGTACCGAGTGGCGTAATCACATGTAACTAAAATATACTGATTACCCTTGGAACTCTTTAGAAGTGGGCCTACCACATCCATTGCCACTCTATCAAAAGGGGTAGTTACACATGAAATGGGCTAAAGGGAGAACCGAGTCCTTTTTAACCCCTAGGGCCACCAGCTGGCATCTCGGGCAAGACCTAGCAGCTACATCTTGATGGACCCCTGGCCAACAAAATCTAGATAAAATTCACTGCACAGTCCTATCCCTCCCCTCATGTCCAGCCATAGGTATGTCGTGTGCTAAATGCATCACCTGTTCTCTATATTTGACTGGTACTACCAGCTGTTCTGTCTCATAAGCAGTAACTGGGTCAACAATAACTCGATACAAGATCTTGTATTTAAGTAAAAAACAAGAATGTCCTAGTGGTCCTTCTTTGTCTACCTGTAAAAACAAAGGTTGCAAGAAATATCCAGTTTTTACTCTTGGGAAATGTCATGCTGTGGCACCCCTGGTATTTCTGCTAGGGTACCGTCTGGATATAATTCCTTCCAAGCCTTTTTTCCCTTTTCTTACTCTTCTTGGATTTCCTTGTTTTACTCACAGTCTCAAAATACTCCTCTTCAAAAGGGAATACCTCCTCCATCTGCTGTCCCTGTTTGGCCTGAGATCTGGTGACCATGTTCACAGGTTCCAGATATGGCTCATGATTTTTCATAAGGGCATCACAATGGGGGAATTCCTGTCCAGTAATTACTGGCACTGGTAAACATGGTACTAAACCAATCAACATGTTATGGCATTCCTTATTTACTGTTATGTCCAAACATGCAGTAGAGTACTGCTGCATATCTCCATGTACACATCGGACAGTAGTATCATTGTTATTTCTAGGTATATCTGTGGCCAGATCTGCTCTCAACAAAGTCTGTCAGCTGCCTGAATACAAAAGGCCCAAAGTCTGTTGTTCACCAATGCCTACTAAGGCCAAGTATCCAATATTAGCTAAAGTGAGATGGATAGAGTCAGTTAGTTTGTTAGGACAATTTCTCACAATATGTCCTTTACCAAGGCAACCATGGCAAATGATATCAGCATAAGGGATTCTACCCCCTCTATCCCATCTACTGAATTGTCTCTGATCATTAGGAGTAGAAAAATAAGGTCTTTCTGGGTTAGTAGATGGTCCTGGATTATTTTGGGGCCATTTAGCTCTCGTGGTCCATGCTGCTAAATAATCCTCAACCAGCTTAATAGTGTCTTCGGCTGCTTCCGGCTTATGTTCCTTGACCCAGAGTTGCATGTCAAGGGGCAATACCTGTATGAATTGTTCAATTACAGTGAGTTCCATAATTTGGTCCACTGCCTTAGTCGTAGGTTGTAACCACTTTCCACTGTAGTCCTTAAGGTGGGCATATGTTTCCCTAGGGGTATCTAGGCTGGCCATTTTCTGTGAACGGAATCGTTGCCTGTAAGTTTCAGTGCTATTATTGTATCTTCTTAAGACCTCCTCTTTGACTTTATCATAGTTATTAGAAACTGTCCCATTTAGTGGATTATAAACAAGCTGTGCCCTCCCGGATAAGTAAGGCACTAACCGACTCACCCGTTGATCCCATGGCCAATTACATGTTTGGGCTACCCTCTCAAAAGTCATGAGGTATGCCTCAATGTCATCGGTTTCAGTCAATTTTGTAAGCTTAATATCTCTAGGGACAGTTCTATCTGGCTGACCTTGTGTCATGTCCTGGATGGCCTTCAAGGCTGCAGTCCATTTTTTGTCTTAGCGTCGTTTCTCCTCTGCTTGTAGCCACCTATCCTCATCCCTCTGCTATCTGTCTTCCTCTCGGTGTCACTCCATCTCCATCTCCATCTCCAATTGGTGCATGCACAGCCACTTCAGGAGTTCACTTGGGTCATCTGGCGCTGGGGTCATCTGTATCTCCTCTGTCTTCTGGGCTGCTGCTGCCTCCTCTAAATCTTCCTCATCTTTAGCAGTCTTTGTTTTAGGCCAAGTTCCTAGATTTAATCCTTGTAACAACTGTATCCAAGTCTTCTTGCTTACAGATCACGTCAGATGCAGTGCACTTGGATCTGTCTGTTCCCCTGTTCACATCTGTCAGGGTGCTTATGAAGAAACACCCTCCTGGTAACGCATCCTGGGCAGCCTTGACGTACCAGAGTTTGAATCCCACTGCTAACAACAATAGTAATAGTGTGGGTTCAAATGACAGACCAACAGACAGTGATAAAGGTCTGCGTTTATCATTTTATTCAAAAACAGTCCAAAGCAAAACAAAAGAAAATTGCAATATGTACAGAAAGGAAAATAGGTGTTAATCCTTCACACCAACGAAAAACATCAGGATATCATTCTTCTTCAGAAAAAATATCCAAAAAAGAATTCCTGAAACTTCCTTTCTTTACTTAGTGTAAAACCTTGTACACTCAGGCCCAGATATTTAAACTGCGCCCAAAAAGTGTGCAATAGCAGGAGCAAGCGCAAGTCTATTGTGCCCATGCGCAAGAGACGCGATATTCAAAAACGGAGCAGGCCAAACTGTGTCTACAGCCAATGACTGAATATCGCACCACCTGCGCCATAGCACAACTAGGGAGGGGAAGCTGAGTAGATCTGATGCGCCATAGCGCAACAAGGGATGTTCAGCTGAGCAGTCCAGAGGCGCCATAGCGCAACCAGGGATGCCCCCCAGCAGCAGAGCAATGTAACTGCACAACCAGGGAGGTAGGGGCCCACCACCCATGCCACAGATGGGCACAGGAACACACAGCAGAACAAACATTGTCCCCCTACACCTCATCACTGCACAACTGGGGGAGGGCTGGAATAACCACTGGCCCATGGAGACAAGCAAACAACTCACAGCCGGGCCATGGTGCCCCATCACTCCTACCGGCAAGCTGTGACTGGCACACAAGGAGGGTTGACCACCCCGTGCCACACCATCCCCCCCAATGCAGAGCACACTCTGCACCTTGACCCCCAGATACCCCCCCCATGAGCAGTGACCACCACTGCAGGAAACCCCATGCATGCCACCACCCCCACCACCATCTGCACCACAGAACCATGCAAGCCAGCCCCACCACGAGCACCCATCAGCGGGTGGCAGCACACAGCAATGCAACAACGGCAGACACAGTGCCACCATGCACAGTCCCCCTGAGGTACTGCTGAGAGACCAACCATGCATCGGTACATGAGGTACCTCACACGGGACAGGGCATGCCCTTGACACCACCACCAGTGGTACAGCACCCTGCACAGTAGTCCAATGACACACCCCGACCCACCACTGGACACAACAGCCAGCACAGCCACCTACAGTGGTCCATGGAAGCATGCCCCACACCGGATGCCACACAGTGTATGGACAGATACCCACCCATACCCAAGGGCACAACAACACAGGGGCGTAGTGGTGGAGCAACCAATCCCCCATTGTGGGCCCATGTAAACTGTGTACACACAACCCACAGTCCTCCATGGCACCGGAGTGCCAGCCACCCTGCGCAGGCACTGTGGACCCGTACACCACCATCAGTAGCCCGGAGCACAAGTCACAAACAGTGGAGCACATCCCCTGCAACACACACAAGGCACAGCATGGAGGTGGGACAACAACTGTGGTGCCCACAGTGCCACCCGAGGCAGGCATGCACCACACCAGTGACAGGAGGCAACCCAGCAATGTGACGGGTACAGTGGCTGCCCTGCAGGGACTGCCACCACTGACATGCCAGCGGACCATGTAGGTCACAGACATGCATGTGTGTTAGCTGCAGAGGCCATGGACGGGCCGATGGGTGCGCCATGGACACAGAGCATGCACCATGGACCACTGCACACAGTCATCCAGTGCACAGGGAACAACACACACACCACAGACACTGACAGATAGCTACCCCCACACCATAGTCACCTCCACACGGACACACACACCCATGACCACACCACCCCTGACGCCATGCACACCACTGCAGCTGAGCACCTATAGCCCGCTGCAAATCAGAGACCACCACAGTATTCAAATAAAAATTAAATGTATTGAAAAAATTTATAACAATCAACTATATACAAGATTACAAGAACTATATACAATATAACATATGAGCTATATACAAGGTTGGGGGGGCCACAAACAAGGTGGGGGTGGGTAGAGAGCAGGGGTGGACAAATGGGACGGGGAAGGAGGGGTGTGAGGGTGGGTCCAGAGGGGTAGGGGAATACTGGGACCAATCTATCCCTAGCAGGAGCACCGCTCCCCGCTCTGGCTCCTCCGGGCCCTGTGCCTCCTAAGTACCCCGGTTTCATCTATGCATCGTAGGATGTCCAGCGACACCCTTGCCACCAACAAAATCTCCCGCAGTGCCTCCCATATCTCATGAAGCTGGCGGGTACCTAGGACAAGGAAGCACAGTCAATAGGTGTGAATGCACAACCCCATACAGCCCACCCACTGTGCATGGCATACGGCCGTGGGACATACCTCTGTGATGGTGTGTGACCACCCGCAGTGATCACGTCCACAGGACCTGCCCACTCAGGTGCATACAGTCATGCGGAACACTGCACACACCCACTGGCCAAGTCACGCACAGCACCACCGTGGCGGTTTAGTGACATGGCTATGTGGCGCAAAGGCAGTGGCACAACCATGTACCTGGTGCATGCATGGACCACCATTGATGCACTCCCAGACATGCATTGCCACTGGACAGTGTTGACTGTAACAAGTCGCATGCATGGCAGTGGTGTCGATGGATGGTGGCCATGCCCCACTGTCCACTCTGTCACACAGCATGCAATAGTAATCATGGATGTATGGCGCTCACCTTCATCGGGCTGGTCAGGTGGGCGGTGAGGGCCCTCGACCTGCCTGGCTGCACCATTCTCCTCCCGCCACCGCTCTTCCCACACATGGCGGCATTCCTCTGGGCCTGTGGGGCAAACATGGAGAGAGGAACATCAGTACGATCCCGTAGCAAAGTCCCCCTGCCCCCAGGTGTGTGCCCTCCCACCCAGCCTGCCCGACCCACTCCACACCCTGTGAACACCACCACAGCCAACCTCGGACGGTCCCTCCCCTATGTGCTAGACACATACAACACTGTTACCCATATGGAAGATAAAAGTGTGTTGACAGAACCCCTACCTGGCCGTGGCACCGTGCCCCTCCTGGCACATGCCCGCAGGTGTGCCAGTAGCTCTGGCTCCCTCCTCCGCAGGTCCCTGTATCGGTGCCTGCACTGATCTGCACTCCTCCCCCATCCAGTGGCCTCCTCAAGGTCAGTGGCCACCTCCTGCCACACCTGGGTCCTGGCCCTGTCCAGAGGCACCTCCCCAAACAAAGGCCCATGGTGTGGCTCCACAATGGCCACTAGGTTGGCCAATTCAATAGCAGACCACTGGGCTGCCCTTCTGCGTGTCATTCTCTGTATTCTAGTTGGCAATATGGTGCTCTGCAGCACGGCTCCCCGTGCAGATGCTGCACGGTACAGCGCTGCCATTCCCTATCGTGCTGTCACCGAACAGCGTGATAGAGGTGCACCCATGCCTGACGCATGGCACCTAGGAGGCAAAGGTTGGGCACAGGGTCAAGGGTCTCTGGCGCATGGACACGCATAGCGCCATTGGAACACAATGCGTGTAGTGCGATTGGCTGCCTGTGTGCCAGTGCCATAGCAGCCTACCACGCAGTTGGCCCATTGCACCTATAATGGCCCAGTGCCACAGTGCCATGTAGTGACCATCGCTATAGTGCCACTGGCACAATGGTGGCCATGCCCTGCATTGCCTACCGCACACAGCATGTCATCAGCATGGCAGACGCCTGCGTCAGCAACCCTGGCATGTGCAGTGAGGTGTCTACTATGCATGTCACAGAACTGTGCCATTGGCTCAGCATGTTCAACACAATTGCACAAAACGCAACAGCGCGATATTCAGCCGTCATATGCAAATCATCTAATCAGCCATTCAATGGTGCAGCACTGCAATTTGCATCTACTTAAAGTTGGTCCTCGCCTCATTTGCATGGGTTGCACTATAAAAGTGCGACATTGTGCTGCAGTGGCCATAGTCGGTTACTGCATTCTCTTGGTGAGTTGCATGCTGTTTGGGAGTGTGGACTGTGGATTTAGGGACATGCATGGGACTGCACAGTCACAGGTAACAACTGTCATTCTTACAGGCTACATAATGACCGAGCAGGTTGTTGGAGAGGAGGAACACAGTGGTGGGAGGAGGAGGAGGCGGAACTTTACAAAGGCCGAAACCAAGGCCCTGTTCGAGGCCTACCTGGATCAGGAGCCACTTCTCAGTAAACGGCGGGGAACACCTCAAGCCCATGCTGCTGCATGGGAGGGGGTGGCACTTGCTATGAACCTGCATGGCAGCCACCAGCACTCCATGCAGGATTGTAAGAAAAAGATGGGCACGGACAGGAGGAGGATAAAGGAGAAGGTGGCTGCCATCACGGCAGCATGTGCTGCAACAGGTGGGGGACAGCCGGAGGTGGTACAGCTGACCCCACAGGAGGAGAGGCTTGCTGGAAGCATGCAGCACAATGCCATTGAGGGTGTTCCTGGTGGTGGCTTCCAGACGGGTGGTGGCCCATCACTGCATGATAAGTCATGGTTTGTCTATGGGGGGGGCAGGGTAGGTCACATGCAGTAACACGACTTTGCTTTCCCTTACAGATCCTGAGCATCTGCATGGGTCAGTGGTGGGCCTGTCCACTGAGGACAGTCATCTGGAGTTGGAAGAGAGCCCATCCACCTCCACAGGTGTACATGGAGCATTGCGACAGTGGGTCCGCCTGGCTGTCCACACTGATGTCATTGTAACAGGTGTGGAGGAAGCCCTGCCTGTGTCCCAGCATGCCGGCGTCCATGGATACCAGCATGCTGTGACTGTGGGTGGTGCAGAGTCCATCACTAGTGATGATGACGCTACCATCATGGGCAGTGACACGTGTGTGCCTTGGGATGGCCACACAGCAGGTCAATTCATGCCCATGGCTGTGGGTGGTGCTGCCGTGGAGGCCTGCATGTCAGCACAGTCCCAGCCTGTGCCTGTCAGCACCAGTGGGGCAGCACTGGTGTCAGTTCAGGACAGTGGGACTGTTGCAGCCACTGCGGCAGCACCACTGAGCCCTGGGGAGCGGCAGCCAGAGGGGCAGCATCAGCAGTTGCCCAATGGGCTTGGGGGTACAGGGTTCAGTGGTGGCATCTGTGCACCGCCTGTGGACATGCCCAGACCTGGTCCTGGTACGCAGCACCCACCCAGAATGGGTGCTGATCATTGGGGCCGTGCACACCCTGAGGGACAGGATGCTGAGGAGGCAGATGACCTCTTGGACGAGCACACTCACCTACTGCAAGCATCGATCCAGCAGCAGATGCGGCTTGAGACGTCCGTGGATGCACTGCGTGTGGCTCTGTAGTGGGCAGAGGAGCGTCGCAGCAGGGACACCGCACTGATCCTGGCAGAGATGGACCATTTGTGGGAAGATGTGACCACTGCCATTGACAGGCATGCACAGGTATTCACTGCTGTCATGGCCACAATGGGTACACAGTCAGGTGCCCATGCATCGCGGACACCATGCAGTGCACTATCCACCCCCCATTGCCGGCGTCTTGTGACTCCCACCCTGTCGACACCGGGTTCAGCTGTGGGCATCCCGAGCACTTCTGGTGCAGGCATGTTCATTGTGCTGCAGACCCCTGCACGAGCACGGTCGCTTTCATGCAGTGGAACCCCTTGGGGACCATCGGTGCCACCCCATGAGGCCAGTGATCAGCCTGTCTGTGTTGGCGGGTCTCGGCAGGGCCGCCCACACATCTGTGGTGGCCGGGGCACTGTGTCACATTACTGACCTGTCTCCCAGCATGGCTACTGTCTGGTGCTGCCCTGTGTGCATTGTGTGTTTCAGTGGGCAGTGCATGGGTGGGTACCCAGCCCTGCACGAGGACACACAGTCTACCTGCACACCCTCCCGGCTGCTGTCTGCAGTTGCATGTGCATGATGATACCTGCATTGCCCTGTACACCAGTGTGCAATGGTGCTCAGCATCTGGCACACGCACATGGACAGGCAGTGGGCATGGTGGCCTGTGGACGTGTGTTGCTAGGGTTGGCGTTCTGGGTCGGTGTGCCTTCTGCCCTCTGTGCATGTTTGGTGCCTTGTGAGTGTGCATGTGTGTGTGTCCATCCATGTGGCATGTTAATCCTCACCCATCCCTGGTTGTGTGTGTGCTTCTGTGCCCTGCCACTTCCCTTGATGGCATGCACCCCTGGTGTGTGTCCATGCGTGTTTGTGGGTTGTGCCTTAGCCACTGGTGGTTGCACATGGCCCCATGACTTACCTGGGTTGGCTGAAGTGCTCCTCCATGGTGGTGTCCCAGTGCAGCTGTGCCAGCCGGATCAGTCGGGGGTCCTGTCGGCCAAGGGGGGGCTGCCCATCACCATCGTCACTGGTGCCCCCATCGTCCCCATCACTGTTCCCCTCTTTAACCTGTATGGCTATCCCACATTCATTGGCCATGTTGTGCAGGATGCAACAGGCCAGGAATAGCCCACAGGTCTTTGAGGGGCTGTACTGTAGGGCACCGCCAGAGGTGTCCAGGCAATGGAAATGTGTCTTCAGCATCCCGAACACCTGCTCAATGACATTACGTGTGGTAGCGTGTGCCTCATTGTAGCGTTGCTGCGATGGGGTCGCGGGCTGCCGGTAGAGTGTGAGCAGCCAGGGATGGAGTATGAATCCACTGTCACCTGTGTGTAGAGGGTGGAGGTTAGTTTGGTGATCAGCATCGCCCTGCCCCAGGCCATGTAGGTCACTACCCATGTCACCTCTGGCCATGCCCCCCCCAGGCCCTATGATTGTCCATGTGGTTTGCATACTTACCCACTAGGTGTCCAGTGGGGATGTCTCCACTCTCGAATCTGTGGCACAGTGCCGACTGGTGCCAGATGAACGAATTATGTGCTCCCCCAGGGTGCATGGCACAGACATTGATTATGCGCCCCCTGGCATTGCACACCACCTGACAGTTGATGCTGGCATAGCCCTTGCGATTGATGTGTGTGGCCTCCTCGGGGCCAGGTGGTGTGTGTATGGCCACATGGGTGCAGTCTACTGCCCCTAGCATGCCAGGCATATGTGCTACCCTGTGGAACTCCTGTATGTTTGCTGTGCACTCCGCTGCTGTGCTGGGGAAATGGATGTACTCTGCAGCATGTGGCTGGAGTGCGCTGAGGAATTGGGTGAGGTGGCATGACCTGGCCAACTGGGTTATGCCTGTGGTGTCCCTAGTTGGTCTCTGGAAGGTACCTGTGGTGAGCAAGCACTTGCAGGCTGTTACCTTAATCTCCACTGACAGGGCATGGCTCCGTCATGTGGGTGCCTGCATCACATCACTGCACAGCTCACAGAGCTGCCTCAGAATTGCTCTATTCGGGCAGTACCAGCCCACAATCTCAGTATCAGTGTACAGCTCAAAGCTGGTGTGGGCTCAGTACTGCCTGTTGGGGGCATAACGCCGATGGGCCCTTCCATGGTCATGCCCCCCTGCCGCCCACCTTCTCATCCCCCTCATAACGGCCTCCATCTGGAAGGTGGCACTGGCCATGTTCCTGACTTGTGTTCACCCCCCCAGCAGCTGTTGCTGTATTCCCCCCGCTGTCCTGGCTGCTACTTCCCCTGCACCGGGAACACCTGCCTGTGCTGGCCTCTGTGCTGTGTGGCTCCCCACACCTTCCCTGTGTCTGGCTGTTCAGAGTGCCCTTTCCCTGGCCTGCCCTGTTTGTCCCTCCTGCCCTGTCTGTCTGCCTAGGGTTCTGCCTCATGTGGCTTCCCTGTAGCCTTCTTGCACCTCTCTCTTGCTCCTTTTTATTTTGGCTCATTTCCTCTATGGCGCAATTTCCACTTGCTCCCCTATTGCGCATGGCACAAGTCGTTGAATATCACACTGCTCCATTTATGCATGGTTCCTCCCCCCTTCGGTTGCACATGCCTTCATTATCATTGTGCTGTTGCTCAGCATGATTTCGCGGGAGCAACTGCCTCCTGCTGAATATCGCAGAATGGCACAATTTCAGACTTGCGCAGGCGCAACCCTATTGCGCATGGCTCAACTCTTTTGAATATCTGGGCCTCAGTTCCTACTTACTGCATGGTTAGAAGGCTACTGACCACTTATCTGCCTTAGCACAGTGCACTTTCCTGGACTGTACACAACAAAACCCATACATAGGTAACACAAGGGTTTAAACCAGTTTTGCTTTCCTTTTTATTTATTTTCTAGAAATGTGGAGTTTTCCTTCACAGCACCTCAACACTCATACATTTTTATGCTAGTCTAGAGCACTGCAACACTTGAGCTTAGTGAAGCTCATTTCCCAGTAGTACTGCTCGTTTCACCCTTTTTGAGCTACACTAGTACAGAGAAATTGCAACCGTTGGTTCCAAATCATACTAACATACTAATTGCCAGCAGATTAGGCCTTACGGTCTATCGAGTCTGCTCGAACCTCAGATCCCTAGTTGGGTGCCGAGGCCCTCCCCTTCCCCTTGTGTTCCAGAAACCCCTATCATCCATCCCCACCCCACAGGGCCAGGCCATCATCTGATACATCCACTTTCTGTGTCTGTCCCACCCTCTCTTGAAGCCCTCCACTGTGGATCTCTGAACCAGCTCTCCAGGCAGTGCATTCCAAGGGTCCACCACCCTCTCAGTGAAAAACCTCCTCCTCTTAAATCCTTTTATTTTACTTATTTCCTGCATGACCATGCGCACAGTGACTGCACGATCGTATGCACACTGACTGCGAGTGTGCGATCATGTGCACATCGCTGTGGAGCTTTCATTCAGAATGCTGCCCCTTAATCCTATGTGCACATTTTCATCCAAATGAACACCTGGGGACCACTTCTGTCACAATGAATAAAGGTAACCTCTCGAGTGCTTTCTCTGAATGTGGGGGTCTACAGGCATTTTAAAATAAAAACAACAGGGATAGAAAGAGATATCAGGTTGGCCACCCTGCTACGAAAAAGAAAAGGATAGTCAGAAAAAAGAAAGAAAATAGGAGATAGTGAGTAGAAAACTAAGCAATGCCTGGGGTGTATCTATCATTCCAGCACACCTGAATCTATAGGATACATTCTTTCACATCCTGATCCATCCATTCCACCATAGGTTCCTCCACTTCCAAGCCAAGGGAACCCTCTATGCATTCCAAGTCATACTGCTCGGCCTGTCATCAACCCCCAGGGTCTTCACCAAATGCATTGCAGTGGTGGTCTGTCTACGGCATTGAGGGGTCTGAGTGTACCCCTATCTGGATGATTGGCTTATAGTGGGTCCCTCCAGGCAGGAGGTGGAGAGATCCAGGGACCTGGCCCTCCAGACCTGCATTGACCTTGGCCTCCTAGTTAATTAGGCCAAGTCAGAACTCATGCCCTCACAGGTGATCTGCTTCATCGAGGCAGAGCTCAACTCTTGCCGAGCCAGAACCAGGCTCCCAATGGACAGGGCAGAGGTTCTCTCCTCCTTTGCTTGATAATTTCTGGTTGGGCACTTGTGCCCTGCCCAGGACTTCCTGCACCTTCTGGGCTACATGGCAGCCTGCACATCCATGTTCTGATGGGCCCAGTGGTATATGCTCTCCCTGCTGTTTGAGCTGGCCAGCCAGTGGTCTCAGTGTCTATGTCATTTTGTCCAGCTGGTCACTGTGACCCAGAAGATGTGGGATTGCTCTCCAATGGTGCACTGTTCCAGAGAATCTGCAGGAAGGGATCCAATTTGTCTGCCTGAGCCTACGGTCATCTTGATGACCAATGCCTCTCTCATGGGCTGTGGTGCACACCTGGGGGAACACAGGGTCCACAGGCTCTGGACCCCTGAGGAGTCCCGATGCCACATCAACCTGCTGGAGCTCTGAGCAGTCTGGCTGGCACTGACTGCATTCACTCCATTTGTTCAGGATTAAGTGGTTCAATTCCAGATGGACACACCATGACCATGTACTTTCTCAACAAGCAAGGCAGGATGCACTCCCTGCCTCTGTGAAGGGAAGCTCTTTGCATATGGTCTCTTGTAAGCTGACTGGAGCCAAATATCCTCGCCATTCATGTGGCAGGAGCCTCCAATTAGCTGGCAGATGCTCTCAGTCGAGTGGACGAGACATCCCACAAGTGGTCTCTCCATCCAGAGGTAGAACACAGCCTGTTCTCCCAGTGGGGCACCCCTCAGGTGGACCTCTTTGCCTCCACAGAGAACACAAAGCTGAGGATGTTTTGTGCCAGCCCCCCTCAGCAGGGCTCACTGCAGGGGGATGCCTTCTCAAGGCCATGGACCCCAGGCCTCTTTTATGCCTTCCCTCCACTTCCCTTGGTCCACAAGGTGCTCCTCAATGTCAGGAGGGACAAGGCACAGGTGATCCTGGTGGCTCCTGATTGCCATGCCAATATTGGTATCCCGATCTCCTTGGCCTCAGCAGCAGGTTACCAAGGTGACTCCCAGTGCACCCATCAATCAGGGGAAGCTACTCCACCCAGACCTTCAATCCCTGCACCTGACAGCCTGGTTCCTGAGTGGCAAGAGTTCAAGGCTTTGGGTCTCTCTGAAGATGTCCTCACTGTAGTCGAGGTATTTCACAAGGAATCAATCAGGAAGAGCTATGCTTTCAAATGGAAGAGATTCTCCATTTGGTGTCAGGATAAGTGATTGGACCCTTTGACCTGTCCAATGGCTAGCATCCTAGATTACCTATGGTCTCTCTCTCTAAAGGGGACTTTGGTCAACAACCCTTAAGGTGCACCTGGCAACCATCTCTGCTTATCTGGCAATGGCCAGTCAGCAGTCAGTGGTGCAGGACAAGGTGGTCTGGTATTTTTTTAAAAGGCCTTGAACCACCACTACCATGGGATCTACTGCTGGTATAGGCAAAGCTCATGGGCAAGCCATTTGAATCGATGCACAAGTGTGAGATGTCACACTTCTCGTGGAAGACCACCTTCTTGGTGGCTATCATATTAGCCAAAAGGATTGGGGAGCTCCAGGTGCTCTCAGTTGAGTATCCTTATTTGGTCTTTCATAGGGACAAGGTTGTCCTTTGCCCCAACCTGAAGTTTCTCCCAAAGGTTATATCAGAGTTTCACCTGAGCCAAGTGATGACTCTACTGATGTTCTTCACCAATCACACCTTGGGAGGCCGAACACAGGCTACATACCTTGAACCTGAGGCGAGCGCTTGGATACTACAAGGAGTGCATGGCTGGAGTTCAGGGAGAGGCTTGCCAACTGTTTGTCACTTAAGCTGAAACCACACCTGGCAGGCCTGCAGCCAACCAGATGATTGGCAGGTGGCTCACATCCTGCATTGATCTCTGCTATGGGTTGGCAGGTAGGAAGCATCACATAGGACCAAGATCTTATTCCACCAGCCATACCGCTGTGTTGGTGGCTGCTTCCAGGGACATCCCTATCCAGGAAATCTGCAGGGCTGGGACCTGGATGTCAGCAACACACTTTCATTTACCATTACCACATTGATTTAGAGTCATGCCGGGATGCTGGTTCTGGGGCCTCAGTTCTCCAGTCTCTGTTCCCTAAGTAGGGGGTGTTTGCCTTGCCTCCCTCCTCCCGGAGAACTGCTAGGAGTCTGCCATCAAGTGTGGATAGAACAACATATCCACATCCCTAGAAAAACAGGTTACTCACCTGTAACCATTGTTCTAGGAGTGGTATATATTGTTCATCCACATGGACCCACCTGAACTCCCCGGCTTTGATGCACAACTTCTGCTTCCAGCATGCAAGATCTGGCATCATGGGGCAGAGCTGAAGAATATACCACCTGGGTGGGTGGGAAGAGCCTTCCGGCAAGAAATAAAGGGGAAAGGACACTGCCATCAAGTGTGAATGAACAACATATATCACTCCTAGAACTACTGTTGCATGTGAGTAATATGTTTTTTTTGGGATATGAGCTACTGTCTTGAAGGTCCAAGTTTGCTTCTGTTTCCTTATGATAGCCAACAACAGAAATTTCCCTCCTGAAGGACTGAGGAAAACTGGCTGCAAGATGAGCGGCAACATGGGTTTGTGTCAGGGTGGTCCTGCTATACTAATCTGATTGACTTTTCTGACTGGGTGACCAAGACAGTGGACAGGGCGAAATGACTGATGTCCTGTGTCTGGACTTCAACAAGGCATTTGACTCTGTACCTCATAGGAGATTAGTCAGGAAACTGGAGGATCTGGGGTTGGGGGCCAGGCTCACTAGATAGATCAAACACTGCTTAAAGGATGGAAGCCAAAAGGTGGTGGTTGGAAGGAATTCTCGGAAGCTAGACTGATGACCAGTGGGGTCCCACAGGGCTCAAAGCTTGGCCAGGTGTTGTTTAATTTCTTCATCAGTGACATAGTGGATGGGATCAAGTGTAAAATGTGCCTATGCACAGATGACATAAATCTTTGTGGAAGGGTGGACAAGGAGGAGAAGGGGAGACAGGAACTAAGGGAAGACCTGGCTAGGGTAGAGAGGTGGTCTGGAATTTGACAACTGGGGTTCAATGCTAAAAAGTGCAAAATTATGCACTTGGGGGCAAGGAACCCAGAAACCAAATACTGGCTGGGTGGAGTGCAGATCACCAAGTCTGATAAAGGAAAGGACATGGGTGTTATCATCAAGAGTGACCTGAAGTTTTCAGCACACTGCAGGAGAGCTGCAGCAAAAGAAAACCGGATGTTGGGCTGCAAAGCCAAGGGGACTACTAGCAGGAAGGAAGAGGTCACACTACTGCTGTGCAGGTCACTGGTAAGACCACACCTAGAGTGTGCAGTATTGGTGTCCTTATTTTAAGGAGGATGTCAACATGCTGGAGAAATAGAGAAACATAGAAGCTGATGGCAAATAAGGACCGCAAAGCCCATCCAGTCTGCCCATTTCTTTTTCTACCTTATGAATGTGCCATCGGCCTTTGCTCTGTCAATGGCCTATCTATTCATACTCATCTGTATTGCTCCCTTATGCCAATCCCATGCCTGTTGGAAGCCCTGCACTGTATTCATATCCACCACTTCCTGAGGTAGGCCGTTCCATGCATTAACCACCCTTTCTGTGAAAAAGAACTTCCTCACATTATCCCTAAATCGGCCTGCCTCTAATCTCATGCTGTGTCCTCTTGCCCTGATTTTTTTCTTATATTGAAACGTTATACTTTTTCACCTTGTTAATGTCCTTAAGGTGTTTTAATGTTTTGATCATATCACCTCTCTCCCTCCTTTGCTCTAGGGTATACATATTGAGCTCCATTAATCTGTCCTCTTATGTTTTCTGATGCAGTCCCTGCACCATTTTGGTTGCCCTTCTCTGGACTGCCTCAATTTGGTTAATGTCCTTGTGAAGGTACGGCCTCCAGTACTGCATGCAGTACTCCAGATGGGGCCTAACCAGTGTCTTGTAAAGAGGGATTATTACCTCCCTCTTCGAACTTGTGAAACTCCTACTAGTACACCCCAACATCCCTCTACCCTTACCTACTGCTTTAGTTGTCTGCTTTGATGATTTTGGGTCATCGGTGATGATGATGTCCAAGTCTCTTTCTTCCTTTGTGACTGCCAGCAACTCCCCTCCCAGCCTATAGGTGGTTTTAGGGTTTCTCTTCCCTATGTGCATGGTCTTGCACTTCTTTTCGTTGAACCCCAGTTGCCACTCTTTCAACCATTTTGCTAGTTTATCCAGATCTCTTCTCATTCTGCCAACCCCATCTGGATCATCTACTCTGTTACAGATCTTCGTGTCATCTGCAAACAGACAAACCTTACCCTCCAGTTCACTTGTAATGTCACTGATGAAGATATTGAAGAGGACTGGCCCCAGGACTGATCCTTGAGGTACCCCACTTGTGACTTACATGTCTTCTGACTGTATACCGTTTACCACCACTCTCTGTTTTCTGCCCATCAACCAGCTTGCCGCCTAGTTGACCGACTTCTGACCCACCCAGAGCCTACCCAGCTTATTAATCAATCTTCTATGTGGAACAGTATCTAAAGCTTTGCTGAAGTCAAGGTAGTCGGCATCAACTACTTCCCCTTGGTCCACCATTCTGGTTACCTGGTCAAAGAAATCTATGAGATTAGTTTGACAGGACATTCCTTTTGTAAATCCATGCTGTCTTGGATCCTGTGCTCCTATGGATTCCAGGTGTTGCACTATCCTTTCCATAAGGAGTGCCTCCATAATCTTGCCCACTACTGAGGTAAGACTGACTGGTCTGTAGTTCCCTGCCTACTCCCTGCTACCACTCTTGTGGAGCAGGATTACATGAGGCCTTCTCCAGTCTTCTGGGACCTCTCCTGTACTCAGAGACTCACTAAACAGATCTGATAATGGCTCTGCTAATTCCACCCTTAGCTCCTTTAGTACTCTGGGATGTATGCCATCAGGTCCCATTGCCTTGCCTACCCTGAGCTTATCTAGCTCTTGTAGGACCCTATCCTTTGTGAAGGGACTAATGCACACCTCCCTCCCCCCTGTGCCCATGGTGCTGAGCTGTGGGCCCTGCCCTACCTTATCTTCAGTAAATACTGAGCAGAAGTATCTATTTAGGATAGATGCTTTTACATGGTCCTCCTTCTCACATGCCTCCTTATCCCCTTCGAGCTTAGCAATAACCCCGCTGGACTTTCTCCTTTCGCTAATGTATCTATAGAAAGTCTTGTCACCTTCTTTTACTGTGCGTGCTAGTGTTTCCTTGGTTTGGGCCTTTGCCTGCCTCACTGCCTTCTTTGCTTCCCATAGGGAAGTTTGGTATGCCTCCGTATCTACATTCTGCTGCGTTCCCTTATATTTTCTCAAGGCCAGCCTTTTGGCTCTAACCTTTTTTGCTACTGTTTTTGAGAACCAAAGTGGTTTCTTTCTTCTTTTGCTCTTCCTTTTCTCTCTAACACAGTGGGATGTTGCTTCCAGTATTGCATCCTTAATGCTTGCCCACCTTATCTGTACTCCCTCACCTATATTTCATTTTGCCAGGGCTAGCTTAACTCTGTTGGCCATCTTATCAAAGTCAGGTCCTCTAAAGTCTCATATTGTTGCTTTGGAATGGGATGATTTAGCTCTAGTGGCCAAATTGAACCATACCATGTGATGGTCACTGGCCCCCAGTTGGCCTTCTACCTAGAGATCTGGCCCCCAGGTGACCTTCTACCTGGAGACTGGAGACAGTCCAGAGAAGGGTGACAAAAATGATCCAGGGCCAGCAGGGCAACACCTATAAGGAGAGGCTCAAGTGGATCAATATGTACTCCCTTGAGGACAGAAGGGAGGGGGAATATGACTGAGACCTTCAACTATCTTAAAGGTATTATTGGGTGAATATGGAGGGCCTCTTCAGTCTTAATGGGAGCAAGTCCATTAGGTGACATATCCAAAAGCTGGTGGGAGAAATATTCAGGAGAAAGATGAGAAGGACATTTTTCACAGAGAGAATGGTAGCTAAGTGGAACACGTTGCCATGGAGGTGGTCTGGTATATTTATTTATTTCGTTTTGTTGAGTGGGTAAGTGCACTAAACAAATCCTGCCTATTTTCAGGCATGACCCATTGGAGGGGGATACAGATGAATGCCAACTGACCTTGAACCAGATTAGGCTGTTGGTGGTATTTTTAGTGAAAATATATGGTGGATAGCTCCATGAACAGATGGGACAAAATGGAGGTGAAAGTTGCTGGGGAGTGAAGGCAGGAGGAGTGAACTGAGGGGGGTGTCAGAGGTGATTTGGGGAGGGGAGCAGATCCCACTATGGACACAGGGGGGACCTGCATAATTGAGCAGACAAAACAGACTGTAAGGCCTTTATCTGCTGTCATCTTTGTATGTACGTATGTACCCGGCTCACCTTCATACAAAGGGCCCAATATGAGCAATCATAGCCCAGTTTTTTGCTTGTTTTCAGCATGGAAACCTAAACTGGAACCAAAATATATTTTTACATAAAATTTTACTTCAATTAATCAGGCCTTATTTGAACAAACAATTGATGCACTTGACTGGTCATTTCTGGATGTGATACCAAATACAGTTTCAGTTTGGGTATGGAATTTTTTTTTTTACTGAAGACCTTGTTAGATTTTGAAATAAGTATACTCCATTGAAATATCAGTGTGTTAGACATACTATAAAAGAGTGGATTAAACCTAGCTTAATTTAAATTTGCAGGGACTGTGCCAGTGCATGGTCAAAATACAGAAAAGAAGGTGAGCAACAAGATTTGATTAAAAAGCTGACTATTTTAGGAAATGGCAAAAGACACTTTTACAAACACACATACATGCTAAAAGGGGAACCAATTTGTTAGGGAAAAAAAATTGTTCTCTCTGAGCACCTTTACATTCTACATATAGAATTATTGATGATGGTCTTGAAGTTGTAGAGTATTTTAAACAATATTTTTACAATCTGGAAATTTCTGTAACTGCCAGGAGTTAGTATATTATAGCTGCATCTGAATTTGGGAACGCTAATATTATTGCTACATTTCCCATATTTTGTTTCTAGTCTGTGACTCAGGCAGATATTCAGAGATAATATTCATAAGGCAAGCATAAAGACGAAGTTTGACTTTGATGGATTTAATTTCCATCGATTTAAGATGTCATCTGAACAAGTTATAGTTCCACTGCAGAAACGTATCAGTCTTTCATTGAGTCAACATGCTGTTCCAACTATTTGAAAAGAAGCTCATATAAACCATATTCACAAAAACTGAACTATTTTAAAGGTAGAAAACTACTGTCTTCTTTATCAAAGATACTATAGATAGTGTCCTATGACTAACTCACAGAACATTCAATGTACAGCATGAGATTTGTGAAGATGCCATACAACAGCTTTACGTGGGTTTATGGATTTTGTGGTCGGGGCCTTATGCATGTCCACTTTTTATTGAGCTGTCCATGGCCTTCAACCTCACCAGTTACGAAATTCTGCTTAGAAAAATGGAGTCTATGTTATTTTCCAAAAATCTTCGAGCTGCTTTTTTGTGATTAACTTAAAAATAGGAGACACAGAGTTATGATAGACCAGAATTTGTCAGCATTAAAACTATCTAATCTGGAAGTGTCACTGGGTTGTTTCTGCATGTCCCCCCAGATGCCATTTCCCCATAGTGGACCCTGGTGTTGCCAGGACCACCCTGGGATGGTTGGCACCATGTGGTGCATGCAAGCAGAGGGCAGCAACCATGTGGGTGCACTCAGCATGTGACTCATCATTGAGCACCCACCAGCCACTCCTGCAGAAGCACACATGGGCCTATGCCACATGATGCATGTGGGATGCACCATCCCGGCCACACACACGCACCTGTCCTGCACACACACACACACATGCACACACACTGGTCCTCTGCCTTTCAACCACTGGTGGTCTCGTGATCACAGCATGTGCATGCATCACTGTTCACTGGCGTGCCATCCTCAGATGGACACCCCGGTATGGGCACGGCATGACGCAGGGTGATACTGTGCAGCATGACACAGGCAGTGAACATCCGACATGCCTTTCCTGGTGCCAGCATGAACGTTCCACCAGTATGGTCCAGGCAGAGGAAGGGCATCTTCAGAAGTCCAATAGACTGTTCTATGATGTTTCCTGTCTTCCGATGGGCATGGTAATATGCCTCTTCTGCAGCACTGGTGGGGGCAGGAATCAGTGTCATCAGGTTGGGTTGCAGGGGATATCCAATGTTACCTGTGCATGGGACAGAGAGGGTACAGTGTTGCATGTGTGCACACATGCAGGTATATGGGTGTTACAGTCACAGTGTTCATGCGCCATACACATCCAGAAGCCAGCCATCAATGCCCCCTGCATGAAGCATGAAACCAATGCATAAGATGAAGGAGCTGTGGGTCGAGCCGGGGAACCTTGTGCAGACATTAGTGAACAAGCCATGATTGTCGCACACCACCTGGACACTGACACTGTGGAACCCCTTTCTGTTTCTGTACACCTTCTCCTGCGTTGGTGGTGCCAGTATTGCAATGTGGCTGCAGTTTATATCTCCCAACACATTGGGCATGCCGTGCATGTCATAAAATTCCTGCTTAGTATGATGGATGTCCTCAGTGGACATGGGAAAGTCGATGTGGGTGTGCATGTGTTTGAGGAGGGCATCTGTGACCTCAGACATGCCCCTGGATACCAATGACTGGCTGACAATCACCTGCTGGAAAGATCCTGTGGCATAGAATGCCAGTGCACACAGCACATTTGTTTCCATTGACATCACCACCAAACAGCTTGTCCACGGTGCTATCCTGTCCTGTACCATGTCACAGAGCATGATGATCACTGGCCACAGCAGATGGAAACTCTCAATACAGTGCACCTCCTGCAGTGAGGTGGCATCCAGCCATGGGTGGAATACCCTGTCTTGTGGCCTTGGCCACTGGAGCAACTCCTGCACATCACTGAGGAGATACATGTTAATGAGTAGTCTGGACACATCCTTCAATGGTGTTTAATTTACGGTGGACCATGAGGGCTGACGGTACTACCATTATATACCTCTGTGGAAGCCTACATGTGCCCTTAAGGGGGTGTGTCATGCTGCACATGCATGGCCACATTACATATACAGACACGTGTGCCCTTGACCCATTCTGCACTGCATACCACTCTGTACTACACAGGTAGCTTGGTGGTGATGAATGTGAATGCAGTGGAGTGGTTCCCCCTATGCCTCTGGTGTGTGGCGGAGTTGGACTTTTTCGACTCTGGAGGCTTTGGGACACTATGGATGGTGCAGGATCATGTGTGGGCGAGTACTGGGCCATCATAAGGGGACAAGGTACTGTTAGTGTTGACAATGCTGTACCATGGCCTAACCATGTACTCTGTCTCTCTCTCTCTCTCTCTCTCATCCCCCCCCCCACCGCTCTCACACAGGACTGAAGGGACATGTCTTGGTGCCTGGAGCTGTCAAGAGTCAAGCAGCCTGAGAGGGTGCCCATCATGGTGATCGTGCCCAGCAGGAGGAGGCGATGGTGGCGGGTGCCATTCCCAGGATACCTGGTCAGGATGGAGGTTGATGGCTATGTTGAGTACCAAGGAGAGTAAGACAACATTGGCACCCAGACACTATGGTGTGTGACTGTATTGTCTCAGGTGAATGCAATCCATGTGCATGGGCATGCTGTAGGTGGTGTGCACTGTGTGCATGGGTCATTGTGTGTGCCCACTGTGGCACCACCACATTGGGTGGTATGCCTCCTACCTCCTCTTGCCATGGTGGCAGCCCACATGTGTGGCCATTGCACAGGACAGGCCCTGCATATGCAGCTGGTCATGTGGTGTTGGCATACTACCCACCACCTTCAACCGTGCCAGGGATGGGTGCATTGGCCTTGGGCATTCCGTCTATCAGCACAGACATGGCATCCCCTTGCATGCACCACCCAGTGGAGTATATTGCGGCATGGCTATGCTGTGCTCTGTGTGAGCTGCAGGGGCATGCCAGAGATGCCGGTATGTGCCCGGCCTCCCTGCATGCGGTACCCTCAACTCTGTACATGTACCCAAGAGTGTATGCTGTCATACACACTGTACACATTTGCTTCTTTATTCTCGGATTACAATACCTTTGAGCACAGGCAGCTCATTTACAAAGGTTCCACTTCATTTTGGGAAGGGTAGTACAAAGAACGAGGGGGAGAAAAAAACAAAATATTTACAATGTACAATATGGAGACATTTACACTGCAGATTATGTAAAATGCACAGAATGAGGTCATTACAATGCACAGGAGGAGTCATAATACAGAATTAGATAGGTAGTTAGGAGTGGAAGAAGGAGGACAGATAGTTAATGGAGGGTGAAGGTTGCTGCCTGCTGGCATTGCCATGTGAAGAAACAGGAAAAAGTAGGGGAGGAGGGAGAAAAGAGAGGGGGAGTAAGAGGAGGTAGGGGATGATGGGATGGGGGTAGACCTGGGAGAGGAGGAGGAGGATTGCAGGGGGGGAGAGCAGAGTCAGAAACTATTAATTGAAGTCTTTGTGTGGCCAAGGAGTCAGAAGCCAGCCAGTGCAGTATACGTGGTGGCAAGGAAGAGGGCAAAAGTTATAGTGAGTGGAGGGAAGGCAGGGTAATGGGGGGTGGATGGGTAGAAGCAGCCAGAGGCCTTGTCATTGAGACCGTTTCTTTTCAGACATCAAATGGTGAATGTCAGACATTTAAGAAGGGCAGTCACAGGCATTTTCATTCAAAATATACTGGTGGAGGAGATGTTTGAGCTGGGAAGTATGAGGAATATCAGTAAGATCATGGCCAAGATAGTTCAGCCACATAGCGGCTCTGTAAAGAAGAAGCTTCAGCACAGGGTAGTTCTGAACCAGGTATGAGTAGGATGTGCACAGTTGTTCAGTGCACCTGTCTCCAACCCTATGTCACGTATGTATTGTTCATATTTCGATATGGAATATATGAGTTACTGTAGGCCTCATCGTGTCTGCAGCCATTAGACCTGCTCATGTGTAGGTCTTGTGTATGTTTACAGTCACATTAGGGATAGGTTGTGGCATGTGATTCCCTGATATGTAATGGACAGCTGTATGTGGGTGTGTGTACAGTTGTTATTGGGGGAGTTGCAAGGAGGTGTGCAGCACATACTGTCTGGATGCACCCCTGTGGTGCAGCATGGTGTACCATTTGGCACAGTGCTGCAACGTTCTGTGTATGGTGGGCGGGCATGACTGGTGGGGGGCATGACATGGTCATCCAGTACTTCCAGCCGTGTCACCGGCACCATCCATTGCAATCATCCGACATGCCGGTATGTGTGATGTAGCCACACCCACCAGTGGGGATTGTGTGGCATGGCCTCCTGTAAAGGGGGACAAGTCTGTGGCAGGGACATGCATCATCATGGCCTTGTAGGTGCCATTGCACTACCATGTCCATTGCCACTGTGCTGTGTCATGGCGTGTCCATGCCACATGGGCTGCAACCTTGTCTGCGTGACATGCAGAATTGCTGTGTGTGCAGCACCATGCTGCAGGGGCCATGCGGGGGTCAAGGTAGTAGGCCAGTGCAGCATGGGTGCCGTCCCTGTGCATGCGTTCCACATGTGGGCTATGGTCCATGACACAGGTGCATACAGGCATGGGAGCATCACAGGTCACGTGGCCCAGGCCCTGCACATGACCAGATGGTGGTACGGCACTGGCCTGGCTGCCAGCAGGTGGGATGCCGCATGGCTCACCCAGTCCATGTGCGCTGTTGTTTTTGCTGTCTCGCTGTGTTTGGGCTATGTCACTCTGTGTGCCTTTTCTATCCATAGTGTTAGTGTGGCCCAGTTCGCAGGATGGTCCTGCAGCATTTCATCAGGGTGCCTGCTTCAGACTTAGAGTCCAGCAATGATGTTGAGCCATGGCCTTGGGATGCTAGAGCCATGGGTGTGAGAAAGGACCAGAACAGTGATGTAGGAGGAGCTGCCACCAGAACCAAGTCCGCTACCACTTGAACAAGCAGACACACAGAGTTGTTGTGTATGGGAGGTTGTGGGTGCTGCATGTTTTGCGTTGGCTGCTGTTTGTACTAATAAAGTTTTATTTTCTTTGCAAATTTGTGTGGTTGCTGTCTCCAGGGTGTGGGCGGTTGACAGGGATGTGCCTACATGCCGTTGTATGGTGTGGTGTTGGTGGGTGGTCCTTCATCACCACTGCAGCTGTGCACCGATGCAGCCCCTGTTTGTGTCACACAGGCATCCACTGTCCCCCCTACAGTGTGTGTCTGCATGGCTGTA
The DNA here is from genome assembly GCA_016271365.2 of Neoceratodus forsteri. Lineage (NCBI taxonomy): Eukaryota > Metazoa > Chordata > Ceratodontiformes > Ceratodontidae > Neoceratodus > Neoceratodus forsteri. Next base: position 774,800,905 of record CM057449.1, on the reverse strand, counting down.
CAGTGGTGGCTGAGGCACTGCTTGCTGAAATGCAGCATGCACTCTGTGCATCCTGTACTGCACTGCATGCGTTATACTACCGGCCCGCCCAGTGTAGCTGACTCCTGGAGGTGCGGTTATACCATTACAGGCCTGGTCTCTGTGTTTGTGTCTGTGTCCCTGTACATTCTGCCCTGTACCAACTGTGTGTGTTGGGTGGTTGAGAAGTCTGGGTGGCCGAGGGGGGCTGGGCCACTGTGCACGCCCGACACACATGCGCGGGTGGGGCCTGTCATGGGCCACCATTGTACGCCCACCCACAGTGTTGTGCTGGAGGGGCCATGCCACTTTGGGTTCTACACACGATCATGTGGCTTGCCATTTCTGGTGGTCTTGTATGGTATATAGGGGTGTGGATATGTCCTGACAGCATTCTGTCCAGTGCATGGTTTACGACTCCACCATGTCATGCACGTTGCAGGTGTTGGGCATGGCTGGTACTGGTGTGGCCTCGGCGCACAGCGGTTTGTGGTTCACCAGTGGCATGGCCAGTTTCATGCCCATGTGACCCACTTGCCGTGGCAGTGCATGCTGCCACCCGATGGCTACAGCTGCTGGCATGCGATGTACAGTCGCCCCGGGTGTATGGGTGTGTAGGTGTGTCTGTGCCGGACTGTCAGCAGCCAGGCTGGCATATGCATCCATTTACAGCAGTCCTCACAACTGCTTATGTGTGTGCGCCCTGAACCAGGTGCCTTGGGGGTGTATGGGGTGTTGTGCATGCATGCAGTGGCCTCCTATGTACCTCTCTCTATGGGCACACCCATGTATACATGCCACAAGTGGGGCTCCACATAGCTGCATGCAGGCATGCTGCACGGTGCCTCTGTGCATGTTGTGCATGCCATACATGGGTGGCATGTGCACTGGGTATGCGTACGTGCCTCCAGGCTGTTCTTGTGCACCCTCTGCATGCCACACTGGCTTCATGCATAGACCCCATTGTTCAACATAATTGGACCTTTTGTAATTATTGGTCTTAGAATGACGAATTGTTATGAAGAATCTCTTATTTATGTAAGGAATAAGACACGACGAGGTGTGGTTTATGGCCTGATAAGAGCACGCCCCAGGTGCGTAATGAGGCACGAGGCGCTTGTGCCAAGTGCCTTTAGCAGCTGGGAAGTGCTCTTATCAGCCCATAAATCACACCTCGGAGTGTCTTATTCCACTTATAAAATGGGTCCCCCATAACATAAATTAATTATTTAAAAGAAGTCTGATACACATGGGTCTTAAAATCTAGGTTAATTAAGGTATAAACATAGAAAATAGTCCTTGCATATTCAGACCATATATACAATTCACCTATTAGAGGGCATTTGAGTTGTCTATCACCCCCCCCCCACACACACACACACACACACACTCACTTTGTTTCTTTCTCCACACCCAGGCTCATTTTTTTTTTATTTTACATTTTGATTAGATCTTTGTTTTATGCTTTTTAGCAGCCTCTCTGAGATGCCAGCGATGACGTCTGTTCGAGAAGCGCGACTTTCAAAGGCAAGCCACGAGCTGGCAGAGCTGTTGTTTTCACTGAGGTGATTTGTGTTGTCTGTCTCAACCCCCCAATCCCCACACCCCACACACATTCTGTTTCTCCCTCCACACCCAGGCTTCATTTTTTAAGTTTTGTTAAGATCTTGCCTTATGCTTTTTTAGCCGCCCTTCTGAGATGTCAGCAATGACGATGTCTGCTCGGGAAGTGCAGGTTTCAACGGTAAGCCCGAGTTGGGAGAGTGGCTCTTTTTCCAGCACGGAGAAATAAACATTTTTTTGTTTCTTTTAGCTTGATATTATTTAAAGCAGTTTTGTTTTAATCTGCAAAACATTTAATTTGCAGCCATGTCACTTGACTTCAAGCGTAGCATGTCCTCGCCACCACTGTAGTTTCATGATTTCTGTTAAATAGTATTCAAATAAATTAGATATTGTCCTATCTTGTGGAGCTTCTCAGTTCACTGACTAGTAGGAGGGTGAAATTGAGGGGAGGATTGCACATCTGAGATGGCTCAATCTTGTTTTTTTTAACTGGTTCTCAGTGCCGTTTCAAGAGCAGAAGCGCGGTTTAAACAGTGGGAGCGCAAGAACTGTGAAGGTGGTACAGGAAAATGGTCAGTGGGAAAATACAGAATATGGACTAAAAGTTGAAACTTTTTACTTGGGGGAGAGGTTGGCAGCTTGCAAAAAATTACTTTTTGCTTTTTCTGTTGGTGACAGTGCTCTCCCAGTGCAGCTGTTGTGGTTTCATGACATGCTACTGTACAAATACATGTTGAGCTGCTGCGAGAGAGTCATTTCATGCATTGATATGTATCAAGGTGATGCAGTTTGCTTGGCTAAATAGTACCAGTTGCCAGTATATGTCCTGATAAGGACATGGCAAATGGTACCTCTTGGCCAATCAAAATGCAGGAAAATTTCTACCCATTTTATAAGATGTATTTAAACATGTTATGGTCACCTGAACATAGCTTATCCATGACAATGCAACCTTTTTATAAGGTTAGGGTCATTTGCTAAGATCAAGTTGAGAATATTATTCACACATGTTAGAACTTTGTTCACTTTACTCAAAGAGTTGTCTCTTACACATGACTTTAAAATACCCTTCCTAATATTACTAGGATGAAGGTTGGCCAATTGTACTGTATGTTGAGAAGATTGAAATTACCACCAAAATTACTTTTCCCTTCATACAAGTCTCCTCTGTAATCTTCTGACATATTGCTGATAGTACAGCCTCATTGTTAGCTGGTGGCACGTACCTGTAGCACACCCCAAAGGTCATCTTTTGTCATTTTGATTAACTGTCTTGATCCAGGATGTTTCTGTCTCCCTACATTTGTTTTTAATATTCCTGATCTCATTACTACTAAAGGGAGGCAGTATAGCGTAGTGGTCTAAGGCTCTGAGCTTCAAATCTGGTGATATCCAGCAGACCAGACCTGGGTTTGAATCCCACAGCTTCCACTTGCATACTGTGTGACCTTGAGCAAGTCACTTAACCTCCTTGTGCTTCCAGGTCGCTCCTGTAAAAAAGCTTTCAGCTTAGTGTGCTATACCTGGTTAAACAACTAAATAAAAAAAGGAAAAAAAACTACTAAGTCAGATTTAAAATAGATAACTACTCCCTCTCCCTTTTTTGAAAAGCAGGAGGAGGAAGAATGGGGAGAATATATACTGAGAAATAATGAGGCAAAGAGGGTGGTTAGGGAGGCCAAAGCAGACACATAGCTATGTATTGCAGAGGGTGTCAAGGGTAATTTCTTCCAGTATATTAGGGGAAAAACAAGAAAGGTGGGGGAATCTATAGGTTACCAGGGGGTGTGGGGTTATAGCGGAGGACATGTAAAAGGCTGCTGGCCTAAATTATTTCTTTTGCTCTGTCTTCACTAGGGAGGGTGGCAGGACCTTGTCAGAGAGTGGCATCAAAGTGGCCACAAAGGGGGTCCCAGAGATAAGGCAGTCAAAATTAACAAGCAAAAGGGTATGGAAAGGGCTAGCTGTGTGACAGATTGATAAGGACATGAGACCAGATGGAATAGTAGTAGCAGAAACTTAAAGGGAGACGTATATAAAACAAGAAGAAGGAGAAATGGTTTTCGCAGCATGTGGTCTCCATTGGTATACGTTGCCTGACTCTGGGGTTCTGAGCACAAATATGAAATGTTTTAAAGCTAATCTGGGCAAGTATCTGGATATGAATTGCATCCAAGGATACAGCCATAGTTGAAATGGTGAGCACTAGAAAGGCTCTAGTAGCTTAACTGTGCTTGTATATTCCTATGACTCCATGAATTTATAAGGCACCCTTCCCTGAAGGCTCAGGGAACCGTACATAAATAACAACCTATTTAAAACAATACAATGAATAATAAATAAAAAAAAATTAAATAGACAAAATATTCACATCCAATATTTCTGTTAAAAGTAGCTGAAACACAGAGAAACTTAAAAAAGAAACAATAGTCCTCCAGAGGTCTGACTAAACAGATAGATTTTTAAATATCTTTTAATGACCTCCATTGAGGAGGCCTCCCTCAGTCACCTAGGCTAAGCATTCCATAAAAGAGGGCCAGACACTTTAAATAGACACTTGCCAGAAGTCTTAAGCCAGGCCCTAAGGACCAAAAGAAGACACTCCTTGGAGGAATGAAGGAGGTGCATGGACTGGACAGGTAGCAGGAGCTTTACCAGGTAGTCAGGGTCCAACCCATGTAGGGCTTGTAGGTAGTAAACATACCTTGGAGTCAACTTGGTGCTTCACAGGCAGCCAGTGCAGATCACGTAGGACTGGGATTACATGAGAAGAAATACAGAGACCAGTCTGTAACCTGGCCACTGCATTATGGAATCTGCACCAGCTGCAAGTGTCATAGGGTTTCTCCACTAATCCTGAGGTACAGTGCATTACAGCAGTTGAGCCTAGATGTCATGAATTCATGCACCAGTGTCAGCAGGTCTTCAGGAGGGATAAGAAACTTAATCCAGCTGATGTTCGTAAAATGGTAAAAGCCACTTCTGACTATAGCAGGCACCTGAGCCTGCAGTGTCAACCATTCACCAAAAATGACTCACAGATTTCTCATCTTTCCATAAGTCAACAGCCTGGAAAACCCAAGCAGAAGCCCTGTCTCTCCCATGACTACTTCTGTCCCCCCCCCCGACCCAGCTCAATCACCAGTACTTCAGTCTTATCTGAGTTAAGTCTTAGCCAGCTAGATTCCATCCAATTCCAAATTTCAGACAGTCACAGATTATGCACCTCAACAGCTTCAGGCTACCCAGGTGCAAAGTACAAATGCAACTGAGTAACATCCACTTAGCATTGAAAACCCAGGTTGTATTTTGGAATAATCCATCACAGGTGCAGCCTAGTACACTGCCAATAACATAGGTGAGAGGACAAACCTTGGGACATGCCACAGAGCATGGGCATCGGATAATAAGAAAGTTCCCATCACCATCCTCTGCATCCTATCCCTGAGTCAGGAATCAAACCAGTGAATGACAGTGCTAGTGTGTCCATTGTACTCTTGCATATGGTCCAACAACAACTCATGCTGCACAGTGTCAAATGCTGAGAAGAGATCAAGGAGAACAAGAACTGACTGTTCACCTCTCTCTCTCACCATGGGAAGGTCATTATGCACCACTCAGTGCTATGCCTAGATCTAAAACCAGATCAGAGTGGCTCATATATGTCATGAGCTGCAAGGTGTGCCTCACGCTGAAGTGCCTCAACTTTCTCAGTAAATTTACCTAGAAAAGGCAGGTTACAGGCAAGATGGTAATTCACCAGAACATCCAGGTCCAAAGCTGGCTTCTTCAGAAGGGGCCCGAACCAGTGCATTTTTTAGTGCAATCTTGAAGACCTCTTCTTGCAAGGAGCACCAAATTATCCCAATGAACACAGACTCCAAAGAACCCATGCAGCTCACTAGTAGACACATGGGGCCTAGATCTAGTTCACAGATCTCTTCCACCAAGATTGGCTGAAATTCTGCCCAAGACAGCTGTGTACATCCATTAGGTCAATGTTCAACTCTGCTAGGCTGTGATAGCCCACTTGGCGACTTCCCAACCAAAATAGAGAACACTCTGAGAAAAATTGATCAAACTCTTCACACTTAACGGTTGAAAATGTTCTTACTGATGAGACAAAAAAATGTTGTAGGTGCCGTATTGGTCCTTTTAAAAAAACAGATCCAGAAACAAAGTTTAAGGCATACTGGTGTTAATTAGCTTCTCTGACGTAATCTTCTATTATGTTTTAAATGTATATGTTAAACCAATGAGAATTATTTCTGCTTTTTCTATATAATCTGGTGTTAATAGTATGGGATATTTGAAAAAACTGCCACAAAGCTTCTGAAGAAGGACCTGGTTGGTTCGAAAGCTAAAGCACTTTGTTCTTTTCTGTAACATCCATGTTGGTCCAATAAAAGGTATCAAATCATTTGTTTCTGGATCTGCTTACTGATGAGAGAAAGGCTGGATTGAATAACCCATCCACAGTACAGAAGAGATGAGCTGGTTGATTCCTCACAGTCACAATCTCCCTGGACAGAAATGCTGCCTTCTTATTGGAGACTGCCCTTTGATATTCATCATAATGAATCCTTAAAGCTAGTTTGTCTTTCTGGGTCCCAGACCTCCTACAACAGTGCTCTAATCTCCAACTCACTAGGTTCCCCCTCAAACCATGGAGTCCAAAAGCATGAGACCTAGGATCATACATGGATAGATTTTACTTAGTTGAAGGCCTCGCTAGCAACCCTGTTAGAAGTCAATGCCACATTCTCTGAACCTGTCTCACAAGCTGCCACCATCTCCAAGATGTCCAGAACCGCCAACAGTCCTTCTAGCTGAAGCCTTCTTAAATGGCAGGACTGAACCATCTCCACACAGGGAGGACTAGAGGGGGGCCCTGAAGGAGAATGTTACCATAAAATTAGCTGTCCCACTGACCAGATTAATCTCTAGGTTACTCATCTCAAGACCAATGTGTGTCCATATTGTTGAGTCAAAGTAATAACATGCAAAGCCCAGTGATTCCATCAACTTCAGGAAATACAGCACTTTGTAAAACGTAAGATTTCATCATCAAAACAGGAACTGAAATCATATAGAATAATCCAGCTGGATGACTTCAGAACACCTTCTGTGATGAAGCCAACAATTTCCCACAGAAAATCCCTTTCATGCCCTGGAAGTTGGTACATCAGGAGAATCCTGCACCCTGCACCTGGACCCCCCTGCACAGACATGCATTCAGACAATGAGGTTTCCCCCACTGGGTTCTCAGTGAGGTTCAACTTTGATGTAAAACAGATGGTCCCCCCCACCATGATCCCTCCGTAGGCAGTGTATCATGAAGAATCCAGCTGGGACTTCTGCCTCCAAAACTATGCCAGCATTGTCACTCAGCCAGGTCTCTGTGATGCAAGCCAGATTGACCAAGGAACCTGAAACTAAATCTGCCATTATGGCAGTCTTGTTGCTCATTCAACCTGGGTTTGAATCCCACAGTCACCTAGGTGCATACTGTGTGATCCTGAACGAGTCACTTAACTTCCTTGTGCTCCCAGATCACATCTGGAAACAAATGTCGGCTTAGTTTGCTACTCCTGGTTAAACAATATTCCTTTCCCCCTTTCATCACACTTGCGTAGCATAGCATCACCCAAAGGGAATGGAGTGAGGCAGCCAGCCCACTGGCTACTTTCTCACTTGGTCTGATGAGATCCCTGGGTGTGGGAATCAAGCACTTCTCACCTCTCTCTAGGTCCCATTTTGCCCCAGGGTGTCTCCTGGTCTTAAACATCCTTATAACTACCCCCTCATTAGTATCTCCCACACCCTACTGCTGACCAATCTACCTCCTCTCAATCCTCACCTCCCTGCACTGATTTTAGACAACTCAAAGCGGGGGGGGGGGGTTCTGGTGCAGATCATGCAGCTAGGATAAGGAGTAGCTAAACCTAGATGTTCCAGAACCAAGCCCAATACACATTTCTATAGCTACTAGTGTACTAAAGAACCAAAACACTTCAGAAACTCCTACCCATACTCAATCCTTCAAATTACATAACTACCCTGTCGAACCACCGTTATACCCCAATACCAAAATATTGCTGTCATACACCACACAATCAAATCATAAGTCATAACACACAGAATACAAACCCTATATATTCATTGCTTAGATACACACCTCTAGCGCAATAAATACCTAAATAACACACTCCAAACCATCCACCCTTACCTAAACATGCACACACACACACACAAAATAAAATTAAATCTCTGAAACTATAGATGTATGCAATGCAAAAGTCCCACAGTGTCTCAACAAACAGGGAATGTAATTTACTGAGTCTTAAGTATAATGACTATATACTGTAGTTCAAGAAAATTCAGTGCATCCGAGGGTGCTCAGGGAACTGGCAGTGGAACTGGCTGAACCCCTGGTAGGACTATTCAATAGCTCATTAAAAATGGGAGTAGTTCCAAAGGACAGGAGGTTGGCAGATGCAGTTCTGCTCCATGGGGTGGGGGTGGGGAGAGACAAGAAACAAGTGGGGAACTACAGACCTATCAGTCTTATTTCTGTTGAAGGCAAGCTGATGGAGCCACTGGTCAAAGAAGATCTCATGGACTACATGGAGAGCAACATTCTCCAGGATAGCAAACAAGAGTTTATAGCTGTGAGTTCGTGTGAGACAGACCTGATAGTTTTCTTTGACTGGGTGATGATGGCATTGGACAGGGGCCACACAATTAATTTACACTACTTCAACTTCAGCAATACTTTTGACTTGGTGCCTCACAGATGATTGCTGAAGAAGCTGAAAGATATAGGTCTGGCTAGGGACATAGAAAGATGGGTAAGTAACTGGCTAAAGGCATGGTTGACATTAATGGGCAGCCAGGGGCTGCGGTCGAGAACCCAATGATTTCTGTGCAACCCCTATGATGTCCACAGCAACCCCTAAAATAATTTGTTTTCCTAACATGTTCATACACAAAACATAATGGGTGAAGAAACTTCACAACCCCTATAATTATGGGAAGAGGAGCTTTGCAACCCCTATGATTCTGCTGAAATGGGCAATTGCAACCCCTATTATTCTGGTGAAATGACACTACTGGCTAAAGGGGAGGCAGCAGAGGATTTTGGTTTGAGGGAGGTCATGAGCAGGGTACCACAGGGATCAGGCCTGGGCCTGCTCCTCTTCAATATGTTCGTCAGTAACACTGGAGGAGGAATCTGGGGCAGAGTGTGTCTCTTTGCAGATGACACTAAGCTCTGTGGGAATGTGGATAGCAATGAGGGAATCAGGAAAATGCAGAGTGATCTGCAAAGTCTTATGAGGTGGTCTAAGATTTGGCACTTGAAATTTCAACATAAAAAAGTCCAAAGTGATGACACTAGAGAACTAGAACCCTAGGATAGAGTACTAGATGAGTGGGGTAAGACTTAATACTATGGCTGAGGAATGGGACATTGGAGTTATCATCAATGACACCCTCAAACAATCAAGCCATTGCAAAAAAAGCCTATAGTAAGGCAAATAGGATTCTGGGGTGTATCAGAAGGGGTACTGACAGAAGAAGGGAAGAGGTAATACTACCACTTTATAGATCTTTGGGGAGTCCGCACCTGGAGTATTGTGCCCTGTTCTGCAGTCGTCACCACAGGAAAGATAATGACTAGCTGGAGGTGGTACAGTGAAGGGTGACGAAGACGATCAAGGGCCAACAAGGCAGGTCTTACAAAGACACCTCAAAGCGCTGAACACGTACTGGCTGGAGACCAGAAGGGAGAGGGGAGATACGTTAGAGACTTTCAAGTTCCTGAAAGGAATCAACAAGGTGAACTGTGGGGAATTATTCATCATAATTAACAGTTTGAGGTCTCAAGGGCATGAGTGGAAACCTGACAGGAGGGAGGTTTGGTGGGACATGAGAAAGTATTACTTTACAGAAAGGGAGGGAACCATAGAACAGACAAAAAGCTGAGGTGATGGGTGTTATAATCATTAATGGTTTCAAACACTGTTGGGATAGAGTGAAGGGTATAGTGGTTATTTGGAGGGACAGAAACTGAGAGTGGAATAGGGGGGTGGATGAGGAGGGCTAGGACCCTGAATGGACATTAGATCCCTGGGTTAGATATGGAACCACTGGCAGACAGGATGGACCAAGTCTTTTTCTGCTGTCATTGTCTATGTTTCTATGTTTCCTTGAATAAGTTATAGCCATCAATTGCTAAGCTCCACTCACCCTGATCCTTCCACCATATTTTGGTGATAGTGGTTATGTTATACTTGTTTGTATTAGATAACAAAGAAATACAGATTGTGCTGGCAGAAAAGAACCAATAGGCCCATCTAGTCTGCCGTATTTTCCTTGCCCAGTACTAAACCCTGGAACATACATGGTCACAGGTGTCCCTAATGGCACTAGGTTTAAACAGCACTAGCAACAACATCGCCAACAAAAGTGCAGTATAAACAGCACTGTCGAGAACAGCGGCAAGTAGAAATGCCGCAACACAAAACAGCACCACTGGTAGCAGTCAAAAACCACACCGACGATCGTTACTCATGCTAAAAAGCACACTATTCATTGTTGTTTATCAGGGTACTCCACACCTCCTGACGTGGGGGTCTCTGCCCCCTGCACCACCTGGACTTTATATAACCAACTCGGGGGTTGGGGATCTCAGGAAAAGGACAAACATAGGGATTGCAGTTAGGAAAACAAAAATGCACTTTGGGGTGGGGAGGAAATGTCACCACATGTGTTGGGAGACCAGGAATAGGACACTGGTCTCTCACTCTGTGCTGCTCTATCTGCTGCCTTAACCCGCTCCACCATGGGGACATCTGAGCCAGCTGGTGCACTTTTCTGTTACTTGTGCACCCTCAACAGTTCCTGAATAGTGACAGGGGTCATGGTAGTTGCTATATTCTATCCCATTGCTGTTTGTTATAGGGTGGGTCTACAGGCAGACAAATAACATACACTAAAGCAGCAGTAGAGGTGCAACCCACTGTTTGTTTGGTAGGATGTTTATTACTTCATAAACAATTTACAGCACCTAAAAAGTAAAAAATAAATACAGACAACAAAATAATAAACAATGGTAATTCCAAAGCCATCTCTTCACTCACAGACTAAGACTTCCCTCCAGCTAAGTCAAGAAGAACTAACACTATCTAACTTGCCATCTGGAGAGGTAGGGTTTATATACCCGCCTCCTTGGTCAGGTGACCCAGTACTCTTTTTGGAACAAGGTAAAATCAATGAATAACCTTTCAAAATAGTGTTCATTAGCATAACCTTGTTTTATACATCAATACAAACTTTCATTTGAACTTGTCATACAATAAAAACTCTGTATAAAGGATTTGATACAAATAACAGTCACCTAACATTTGATTGACAGTTTGCCCTCTTTAAACATAGACCACGAGGGGCGCTCACTCCCTATAGTGGCTCTCATTCTGCTGTAGAGCTGCTAGCAAGCAGCCCTCCTCTTAGCTTCCAAGGAGCAGCTCAGCAACAGCATTCTGGTAACTTTCTTGTTTGTTTAAGTGTTTCAGTAACAAAACCTTCTTTGGTTTACAAGGACACAGAAATGTTTAAAACACAGTAAACCTGTAACCATTTCTTCCTTTTTCAGGTGTTTTGCAGCACAGGAGTTAGTTTGGCTTTAATTGTGGTTTGAAATCTCCAAACATATTTTTAGGGGCAAAACAACTGGCTGCAGCTCTACTCTGTGCTTCCTTAAACAGAAACAGCTTTTTATCAACAGAAGCTAAGCAAACTAACTTAGCTATTCCTTTTGTCTCACCAAAAGGAGCACCAAATGTTTTTTTTTTTTTTTTTTAAACACAGAGTCCAGCCAGGAGCTAACAGCTTAGTCTCTCTAACAGAGACACTTTTCTAAGAAAAAGAGGAGTTTTCCATACAAGTGCTAGCTTGGCATTTCTGAGCAGGAACACTGTTTTGGGGGGGGGGGGTTATCTACTAAATAAAGGCTTTTCTTCAGCCTATCTTTATAATACAACTACCTGAAGTTTATAAATACCTTTTAAATCATAATGTGCTGCTTGTGTAACACAGCATTCACCAGCTCAGGAAACTCACTGAGACATGAACAGACAAGGGACCAGGAAATGAAGAGAAAATTTAAACAGCAGGGATAAGAAAGGGGAGAGGAGAGTTTGTAAGGAGGTGGCCTGCCTCCATACCGAAACATAGGGACAGCATAAAGAGAACCAGGAAAGTGGTTGCAACCAGAGGTTTAAGAAGAGAAAAAGGTCCCAAGTCTCAGTGGTAGAGACAGGCCCTGTCACACTATTCAGACATTACACGATCCTGACTGTGCTGTTTAGATGGTGCTGTTGAGCATGCACTTTCTAACCAGGTAGGGTCCCTTACTCTTCCCTTACCTACATTTATTATACCCATGTGCCTATCCTACGCATGTTTGAAGCTCCCTACTGTCTTTGCCCCACCACCTCTTCTGGCAAGCAGCTCAAGGTATTCACCACCCATTCTGTGAAGAAGTATTTCTTCATATACCTCTTAAACTCCCCCACCCAAGCTTCATAGCATGCCCCCATATTCTGGTACTCCTCCTTTTGTGAAAAGGACTCCCCTCCTGCACATTGTTCACCCCCATGGGATATTTATAGATCTCATTCATGTCCACTATCTCTTTTCTCTCCTCCAGGGAGTAAATGTTGATCTTCCACAGTCTCTCTTTGTATGGTTTCTCTTGCAACCCCTGCACCATTTTAGTAGCCCTCCTCTGGACTTATTCCACCCATCAATGTCCTTGTGGAGGTGCGGCCTCAAGAACTGGACACTGCCCTCCAGGTGGGGTCTCACAAGTTAGCAATACAGAGGCAACATCACCTCCCTTCTCTTGCTAGAGATTCCCCTTTCTGTGCACCCCAACATCCAGCTTGTCTTCCCAATGCCCTGTCGCACTGCTCTGCCAACTTCAGATCATCAGATACGATCACTCCAAGGTCCTTCTCTTGGTAAATGTAAGTACCCCTTCCCCATCTTATACATAGTCCCCAGGTTTCATTGCCCTAGGTGCATGACATTGCACTGTCTAGTCCACTCCTCTAGCTTCCCCAGATACGTTTTATTCTCTACAACCATTCTGGGTGTCCTCTGTGTCACAGATTTTTGTATCATCCACAGAGAGACACACCTTTCACTCCAGTTCCTCAGCTATGTCACTTATGAAGAGATTGAAAAGGACAGGGTCCAGTACCGATCCCTGTGTTACTTCATTTGTCACTCACATGTCCTCCAAGTGGCTGCTGTTTACCACCACCCTCTGCTTCCTATTTTTCAACCAGTTAGATAAGCAGCTCATCACCTCCCTCACCCCCAGGCTGCTAAGTTTCTTTATCATCCTCATATGGGTTACAGTATCAAATTCCTTGCTGAAGTCCAGATAGGCCACAGCCACTGCCCTCCCCTGATTCACCTCCCTAGTTATCCAGTCAAAGAAATCTATGAAATTTGTTTGACATGATCTCCATCCTGTGAAGCCATGCTGCTAGTGGTCTAATAGTCTATATTTCTCCAGGCACTCCATCAATCTCTCCTTTAGCAGCTGAAGCTGATGGGTTCAGAGATTTTGGCCCAGATATTCAAACTGCGCCCAAAAAGTGAGCAACAGCAGGAGCAAGTGCAAGTCCATTGCGCCCATGTGCAAGAAGCGCGATATTCAAAAACTGCGCAGGCCAAGATGCGCCTACGGCCGATGACTGAATATCGCACCACCTGCACCATAGCACAACTAGGGAGGTGAAGCTGAGTATATCTGATGCGCCATAGCACAACCAGGGATGACCCCCAGCAGCAGGGCAGCAATGCAACAGCACAACCAGGGATGCAGGGGCCCACCACCCATGCCACAGATGGGCAGAGGAACACACAGCAGAACAGACATCGTCCCCCCACACCCCATGCACTACACAACTGGGGGAGGACTGGAATAACCACTGGCCCATGGATACCAGCAACCAACCCATAGCCGGGCCATGGTGCCCCATCACACCCACTGGCAAGCTATGACCGGCACACAAGGATGGCCGACCACCCTGTACCACACCATCCCACAAATGCAGAGCACACCCTGCACCATGATCCCATGCATCCTGCCCAGGAGTAGCACCCTAAAGTGCCGGACACCCCATGCATGCCACCACCCCCACTGTGACAATGCAACTCGGTGCACCATGGAGCCATGCAAGGCAGCCCCACCATGGGCACCCTGCAGCGGGTGAAAGCAGACAGCGATGCAACAGATGCTTACACAGTGCCACCCTGCATGCCCCCCGAGGTACAGCTGAGAGACCGACCATGTGTCAGCACACGAGGTACCCCACATGCGACAGGGCATGCCCCAGACCCCACCTCCAGCGGTACAGCACCCTGCACACCCTCCCAAGGACACATCCCGTCCCAGCACTGGCCACATCAGCAACCACTGACATGCCAGCAGACTGTGCATATCACAGACATGCAAGGGTGTCAGCTGCACAGGCCATGGATGGTCTGACAGGGGTGCCATGCACACAGTGCAGGCACCATGGACCACTGCACACAGGCATCCAGTGCACAGAGTACAACACACAAACCACAGACAGTGACTGAGCCCCCTGCCCACACCATAGGTGGTTCACTTCTGCACACACACACACACACACACACACACACACACACGCCCATGCATGCACTACCCCTGACGCCATGCACACCACTGCAGCTGAGCATCTGTAGCCCGCTGCAAATCAGAGACCACTACAGTCGTTATAACAAAATGTATGTATTAAAATATAAGAACTATCAAACATATTTGCAAATATATACGCGGGGGAAGGGCCATAAACCAGGTGGGGGTGGGCATGGGGCAGGGGTGTAGAAATGGGAGAGGGAAGAAGGGGTGTGAGGGTGGGTCCAGGGGGTATGGTTGTCAGGGGGTAATGGAGGGTCTATTCCCTGCCCTGCCCTGCTCTGCACTCCTGTGGCACCTCTGGGTTCTCTTCCTTTGGACCCCATGTCTCTCCAACCTCTCTAAGGCTGCCAGGGACGCCCATGCCAGCTGCAGGATTTCCGGTATTGCCTGTTCCAGGGCCATCCAGCGTTGTCCACCTAGAACAAGGGAGCAGAGTCAATTTGTGTGACTGTCCAGTCCCCTGCAGCAAACCCATTATGCATGGCATACAGCCATGTGCCACGCCCCTGTGATGGTGTGCGACCACTCACAGTGACCGTGTCCACAAGACCTGCCTACCCAGGCAGCCACAGCCCTGTGGACCACTGCACACACCCACCGCCCATGTCCTGCACAGCACCACCATGGCCGTACAGTGACTTGGCTATGCGGTGTGAAGGCAGTGGCACAGCCATGTGCCTGGTGCACACATAGACCACCATTGATGCACTCCCAGACATGCAGTGCCGCTGGACAGTGCTAACTGTAACAAGTTGCGTGCAGGGCAGTGGTGTCAATGGATGGTGGCCATGCCCCGCTGCCCGCCCTGTTACACAGCATGCAATAGTAATCATGGATGTAAGGCACTCACAATCATCAGGCTGGTCCTTGCGCCTCTGCTGACCTTCGCCCCTCCCGGACTGATGGTCCTCCTGCTGGCACCTCCTCTCCCTCACCAGCCTGCGCTCGTCTGGGCCTAAGGTGCAAACATGGAGAGAGGAATATCAGTACAATCCTGTAGCAAAGTCCCCCCAACCCCATGTGTGTGCAATCCCACACAGCCAGACCCACCACCCACCCTGATAACACCACCACGGCCAACACGGACCCCCCCATGTGCGGACACATGCAACATGATACCTGTATGGAAGATAAAAGTGTATGGATGTTGCACCTTCCTGGCCGTGGCACTGTGCCCCTACTGGCACGTGCCTGCAGGCATGCAAGCAGGTCCGGGTCCCTCTGCCGCAGGTCCCCATATCTGTGGTGGCACTGCTCCGCCGTCTGCCCCATACCGTGGCCTCCTCCCAGGGCGCCGGCCACCTGCCACACCTGACTCCTGGCCCCTGTCCAGGGTGCCTCATCAAATAGTGGGCCAACATGTGGCTCCACAATGGCAACCAGGTTTGCCAGCTCCACCTGTCTCCACTGTACAGCTCTCCTGCACACCATCTCTACTGCTCAGTGAAGTCAAAATGGCGCTCTGCAGTGCGGATCCGCCACGTGCAGATGCTATGTGGTACAGCGCTGCCATTCCCTATCACGCTGTCACCGAACAGCATGATAGTGGTGCACCCATGCCTGATGCATGGCGCCTAGGGAGCAAAGGTCAGGCACAGGGTCAAGGGTCTCTGGCGCACGGACAGCCACAGCACGATTGGAACCCAATGTGTCTAGTGTGATTGGGTGCCTGTGTGCCACCTCCTGTAGCGGCCTACCGCGCTGTTGCCCCAGTGCGCCTATGATGCCCCAGTGCCATATAGGTGAACAGCGCTATAGCGTCACTGGCACAATGGCGGCCATGCCCCTGCATTGCCTCCTGTGCACAGCACATCAGCAGTGCAGCAGACACCTGCATCATCAACCTGGGCATGCGCAGTTAGGTGTGTACTGTGCATGTCACAGAACTGCGCCCTTGGCTCAGCATGTTCAACACAATTGAGCAAAGCGCAACAGCGCGATATTCAGCTGTCATATGCAAATCAGCTAATCAGCCATTCAATGGTGCAGTCACTGCATTTGCATCCACATAAAGATGCGCCTTGCCTCATTTGCATGGGTTGCGCTATAAAAGTGCAACACTGGGCTGCACTGACCAAAGTCGGTTACTACAGTCTATTGGTGAGTTGCATGCTGTTTGGGAGTGTGGACTGTGGATTTTGGGACATGCATTCAATTCAATTCAATTCAACTTAATTTATATAGTGCCTTTCAAATCCAAGGCGCTGTACAGAAACATTACAAAATAATAAAATCCAAACATTTAAAAGTCAGCTACGACTAACCAGAGTATGCTAAATTAAATAAATATGCTTTCAAAGAAACCTTAAAATTATCGACGGTTGGACATTCTCTCAACCAATGAGGTAGAGAATTCCACAGGGTTGGTGCTGAAAAAGCAAAAGCACGAGATCCTGATGACTTTAATCGAACCCTGGGAATCTCCAGCAATCCCTCGTTGGTGGAACGGAGAGGACGAAGGGGGCAATAAGGAATCAGGAGATCTTTCAGGTAACTGGGTCCCTGATCATGTAGAGCTTTAAAGGTTAGTAAACCAACCTTAAAGGTGATCCACCACCAAACAAGCAGCCAGTGCAGTTCACGGAGCACAGGCATAATATGACTGGTTTTAGAAGTCCCAGTCAAAAGCCTGGCTGCCGCATTCTGCACCAGCTGGAGGCGGCGGATATCAACCCCTGGTAGCCCTAGGTAGAGGGAGTTGCAGTAGTCCAGACGACTAGTGACAAAGGCGTGGACCAATGTTGGAAGATCCCCTGGAGGAACCAGATGTTTCACCCGGGCGATATTCCTCAGATGGTAAAAAGAGGATTTGACAACAGCTGACACCTGAGATTTCAGGGTCAAACCATCATCAAAAATAACTCCCAGATTTCGCACCTGTTCAGAGGTAGAGAGCGGTACACCACCAAGTAATAAACCTGATGGTTGTCCAGCTCCCAATCCCACCCCCGGATGACCTGGATCCACAACCAATACCTCAGTCTTATCCGGATTGAGTCTCAGCCAGCTGGAACTCATCCAAAGTGTGATCTTCGCAAGGCAGTTAATAAGCATATGCATGGGACTGCACAGTCACAGGTAACACCTGTCATTCTCACAGGCTGAATCATGACCGAGTGAGTTGTGGAGGAAGACAAACAGAGTTGTGAGAGGAGGAGGAGGCCAAATTTCATGAAGGCTGAGATGGATGCCCTGTTCGAGGCCTACCTAGACCAGGAGCCGCTTCTCAGCGGACACCAGGGAAAACCACAGGCCCGTGCTGCTGCATGGTAGGAGGTGGTGTGTGCTGTAAACCTGCATGGCAGCCACCAGCGCTCTATGCAGGAGTGCAGGAAGAAGATGGGCACAGACAGGAGGAGGATTAAGGAGAAGGTGGCTGCCATCAGGGCAGCATGGTCTGTGACAAGTGGGAGACAGCCAGAGGTGCTACGCCTGACCCCACAGGAGGAAAGGGTTGCTGGCAGCATGCAGCAATGCGCCATTGAGGGTGTTCCAGGTGGTGGATTCCAGACTGGTGGTAGCCCGTCACTGCATGGTAGGTCATGGTCTGTCTATTGGGGGGACAGGGTAGGTCACATGCAGTAACACGACTTTGTTTTCCCTTACAGTTCCTGAGCATCTGCATGGGTCAGCGGTGGTGGGCTTCTCCACTGAGGCTGGTCAGATGGAGATGGAGGAGGGCCCATCCACTTCCACAAGAATATGCGGCTCAGGGCGACAGTGGGCCCACCTGGACGTCCAGACTGATGTTGTTGGAGCAGGTGCGGAGGAGGCCCTGCCTGTGTCCCAGCGTCCATGGATGCCAGCATGCTGAGACTTGGGCTGGTGCCGGGTCCGTCACCGATGATGATGTTGCTAACATCATGGGCAGTGACACGTGTGTGCCACAGGATGGCCACACAGCAGGTAACATCGCGGCCATGGCTGTGGGTGGTGCTGCCTTGGAGGCCTGCGTGTCATCACAGTCTCAGCCTGTGACTGTCAGCACCGGTGGGGCAGCACTGGTGTGTGTACAGGACAGTGGGACTGTTGCGGCCACTGCGGCGGCACCATTGAGCCCTGGGGAGCGGCAGTCAGAGGGGCAGCATCAGCAGTCGGCCAATGGGCTTGGGGGTACAGTGTCAGGGACCGGCATCAGTGCACCGGCTGTGGACATGCCCAGGCCTGGCCCTGGTGTGCAGCACCCACCCTCAAGGGGTGATGAGCATCAGAGCCACAAACACCCTGAGGGACAGCATGCCGATCAGGCAGATGACCTCTTGGATGAGCATACCCACATACTGCAAGCATCAGTCAATCAGCAGATGTGGCTTGTGACGGCGGTGGATGCACTGAGTGCAGCTCTGCAGCAGGCAGAGGAGCGTCTCAGCAGAGAAACCGCTCTGCTCCTGGCAGGGATGGACCGGACGCGGGAGGATGTGACCGCTGCCATTGACAGGCTGACACGTACAATCACAGCTGCCATGGCCACAGGGGGCACACAGTTATTTGCCCATGCATCGCAGACACCGCACAGTGCAATGACCACCCCCTGTTCCCGGCGTCATGCGACACCATCCTTGTTGACACCGGGTTCAGCTGTGGGCATCCCGAGCACGCCTGCCTCAGGCATGTTCGGTGTGCTGCAGACCCCTGCATGAGCATGGTCACGTTCACACAGTGGAACCCCTGGGGGACCATCAGTGCAATCCCATGAGGCCAGTGGTCAGCCTGTCACTGCTGGTGGGTCTCGGCAGGGCCGCCCATGCATCTGTGGTGGCCGGGGCACTGTGGCACCTGACTGACCTGTCTCCCAGCATGGCTACTGTCTGATGCTGCCCTGTGTGCATTGTGTCATTCAGCGCACAATGCATGGGTGGGTACCCGGCCCTGCACACACACACACACACACACACAAACACACAGTCCATCTGCGCACCCTCCCGGCTGTTGTCTGCAGTTGCATGTGCATGATGATGCCTGAATTGCACTGTACACCAATGTGCAATGGTGCCCAGCGTCTGACACATGCACAATGACAGGCAGTGGGTGTGGTGGTCTGTGGACATGTGTGTGGCTAGGGGTGGTGTTCTGTGTCGGCGTGCCTCCTACCCTTTGTGCATGTCTGGTGTGTTGTGTGTGTGTGTGTCTGTGTGTCTGTCTGTGTGCCATGTTAGACCTCACCCTTCCCTGGCGGTGTGTGTGGTTCCATGCCCGGCCACTTCCCTTGACGGCATGCACCCCTGGTGTGTGTCCATGCATGTTTGTGGGTTGTGTCTTTTCCACTGGTGGTTGCACATGGCCCCATGACTTACCTGGGTTGGCTGAAGTGCTCCTCCGTGATGGTATCCCGGTGCAGCTGTGCCAGCCGGAGCAGTCGGGGTCCCGTCGCCCAAGGGGGGGCTGCCCATCACCATTGTCACCAGCGTCCTCATCGTCCTCATGTCCCCCTCTTACGACCTGTTGGCTATCCCACATTAGTTGGCCATGTTGTGCAGGATGCAACAGGCCAGGAATAGCCCGCAGGCCTTTGAGGGAGCTGTACTGTAGGCACCGCCGAGGTGTCCAGGCACGAGGTGTCAGGCAAGGAAACGCCTTCAGCATACCGAACACCCGCTAATGACATTATGTGTGGTGGCATATGCCTCATTGTAGCATTGCTGCGATGGGGTCACAGGCTGCCGGTATGGTGTGATCAGCCAGGGACGGAGTGGGTATCCACTGTCACCTGTGTGTAGAGGGTGGAGGTTAGTTTGGTGATCAGCATCGACCTGCTCCGGGCCATGTAGGCCACTACCCATGTCACCTCTGACCATGCCCCTCCCAATCCCTAAGTTTGTCCGTGTGGTTTGCATACTCACCCACTAAGTGACTAGTTGGGATGTCTCCACTCTCAAATCTGTGGCACAGTGCCAACTGGTGCCAGATGAAGGCATTGTGTGCTCCCCCAGGGTGAGTGGCACAGACATTGATTATGTGCCCCCTGGCATCACACACCTCCTGGCAGTTGATGCTAGCACAGCCCTTGCGATTAATGTATGCGGCCCCCTCGGGGCCAGGTGGTGTGTGGATGGCCACATGGGTGCAGTCTATTGCCCCTAGCATGCCAGACATGCGTGTTACCCTGTGGAACTCCTGTATGTTTGCTGTGCGCTCTGCTGGTGTGCTGGGGAAATGGATGTACTCCGCAGCATGTGGCAGCAGTGCGCTGAGGAGTTGGGTGAGGTGGCGTGATGCGGCCGACTGGGTTATGCCTGTGGTGTCCCCTGTTGGTCTCTGGAAGATACCCGTGGCAAGCAAGCACATGCAAGCTGTCACTTTAGTCTCCACTGTCAGAGCATGGCTCCATCGTGTGTGTGCCTGCATCACATCACTGCACAGCTCACAGAGCCACCTCAGAATTGCCCAATTCAGGCGGTACCGGCCCACGATCTCAGTATCACTGTACAGCTCGAAACTGGTGTGGGCTCGGTACTGCCTGTTGGGCATACCGCCAACGGGCCCTTCCACGGCCGCACCCCCCTGCTGCCCGCCTTCTCACCCCCCTCATTAATGCCTCCATCTGGATGGTGGCACTGGCCATATCCCTGGCTTGTGTTCACCCCCCCGGCAGCTGTTTCTGTGTTCCCCCCACTGTCCTGGCTGCTACTTCCCCTTTACTGGGAACACCTAACTGTGCTGGCCTCAGTGCTGTGTGGCACTTCCCCCTTCTGCACTGTGGCTGTGGCTCCCCACAACTTCCCTGAGCCTGTGGGTTCCAGGTGCCTTTTCTCTGTCCTGCCCTGTGTGTGTGTGTGTTGCCTGTGTGGCTGGCTATAGTTCAGCAACATGTGCCTTCCCTGTAGCGTTCTTGCACCTCTCCCTTGTTCCTTTTTATTTTGGCTCATTTCTGCTATCGCACAACTTTGTGCTTGCTCCCCTATTGTGCATGGCGCATGTTGTTGAATATCACACTGCACCATTTATGCATGGTTCCTCTCCCTTCAGTTGCACATACATTCATTATCATTGTGCTATTGCTCCACGTGATTTGGGGGGGCGCAACTGCCTCCCACTGAATATCGCAGAATGGCGCATTTTCAGACTTGCGCTGGTGCAACCCTATTGTGCATGGCGCAACCCTTTTGAATATCTGGGCCTTTGTGTCTAAGCTCTGCACATTTATGTGAAGGCAATTCCATTTAGAGTTAGTTTGAAATGGTTGCTTCATGCTGGAGTAGGGCTCTCTGCCTGCTACTGAATGGTTGTGTGTATATGGGCTCTCTGCATTATTATTTATCTGAGATTTAAACTTGGTACAATATCATTCCTTCCCCTTTGCCCTCCTGTTCACTTTAACAGTCAAGAAGCTGCCGCTTTCAGGTAAAGCCCCACTACCCAACATCCTCTATGATTTAAGTGTAGCCCATCTGTATTATAAAGTTAAGGTCTATTCCTAAAGTAGTCCTAATGTCTCACAAAGGAGTGGCCCAAACTTGTGGCACACCTTTTGAGCTGAGTTCATTTTCTTAATATAAGTTTGTCTCCCCTTGTTGGCTCTTTGAACTGGGTGGATCTTTGTGAAGTCAACTTTACATCCATTGCTTATTAATTTATTGCTAAAATGTATGTAGTTTCAATGGACCTGCTGGGTTAGAGGACTGAGGTGTGGAGTGCCTCATTTGCTGAAACACCAGTGACCCAGGTTTGGAAATGGACCATGGTAGCTTGTAGGCTGGCCAAGAGAAAGAGGACTGAGCATCCACAGATGGCTGTCATCTTTATAGGAGGGAAGACAGCATGTTCCATTGCATGGTCATCTCCTACTGGAGGCTGAATGACGCCACAGTGGCTGCCTACCTAATTGGGTAGGAGTAGGTACAGTAGTGTTAACACATCTTCATGTATTGCACAACAACAGAGCATGCCTCATGGTCCCGGTAAGGGGAGAAAATGGAGGAAAAACTCTTCTGGTGGCAAATGACAATGACACCCCACACCATCTTCTGAAGAGCCCACCACGCATCGCAGTTCAAGGGGTGAGGTACTGTATGCCTCAGGTGCATGAGTGATTAGGCTGGAGGAAGTTGCCAGAAGGGGACCACTTAGGGCAGAATGAAGCACAAATACAGGATAAAAAAAGATGTGTGTAGTCACCATGGATTTCTTAATCCAATGTTCGCTGTGTCTTTTGTGTCTATATGGTAAATGACCACAGTGTTATCCCCACCCCGGCTCATCAGAATTCAGTAAATCTGGTTTATCACAGCTGTTGTTTTTCTCCTGGGAAGAAACTCACTATCGTATTCCATTTGTCAGGGTTATACATGTGCTTTACAAACATTGCATTTAGCAGTATACACCTCCATTACACCATACTGACTTAACACTTTGCAGTATACACCTTGGCCCAGATATTCAAAAGGGTTGCTCATGGCGCAACGGTGTAGTGCCATGCACAACCTATTGATGCGCCCTGCCCCATTGTGATATTTAAAGGGGAAAAGTGCGCTGCACAAATCCCGATGCGCCGGGGCACATCAGTAATGTACGCAGGCAGAGGTGGGGGGGGTGCCCATGCATAAACTGCACAGCCCGATATTCAGCCTGGGCCATGCAGAGTTGTGCAGGCGCAACCCCTACCTGCGCCTGCACAAAGGATCAACAAAAAAAAGGAACAAGTCGAGGCCACCCACAGGTGAGCTGCGCATTGCAGGGCACAACACAGCAGCTGCCACCTGTGGGTGGCCATCGACTATTCCTCCATGCCCTGATCGTGGGCATAACTCCCCCACCCCGAGTAGCCCGATCACGGGCATAAGTGTAACCACCCCAGTAGCCCGACCGCGGGCATAAGTGTAACCCCACCCCGATTAGCCCGATCGCGGGCATCAGACCTCCTCCCCAAAATCCAATATCCCTGGTAGTCAGTGGACCACTAGTAGCCGATCATGGGCGGCATTCCTCACCCCAGTCCGACATCCCTGCTGATCTAGTGGACCCCCACCCCTCCACTGGGCCCCACCACCCCGCTCCCCGTCGGCGGCGGGCAGCAGCACCCCCCACCGCCTGCCACGCCGACTATTGCTCATATGGCTGCCGCCCATTGGTTTAGAGCATGAGCCAAGGGCATGCAGCCCATACTATACTAGTCAGTCAGATATATAATTCACCTATCTGGACTGACTAGTACAGTATAGACTGCTGCAGCCATTGTATGCTCTGAACCAGGATGTGCAGCCATACTAACTGTCAGTCAGTGGGTGGCGGGCGGCAGGCTGAGTGGGGTGCTGCCGCCCGCCGGCTGGCGGGGAAGCGGGTGGTGAGGCTCAGTGGGCGGGTAGGGTGGGGGTCCACTAGATCACCAGGGATGTCGTGCTTGGGGGTGAGGAATGCCGCCTGCTATCGGGCTGCTACCGCCAGTCCACTGGACCACCAGGGATATTGGACTTTGGGAGGTCTGATGCCCGCGATCGGGCTACTCAGGGGTTACTGTTATGCCCATGATCCGGGCTAATTGGGTGGGGGTTACTGTTATGCCTGTGATCGAGCTACTGGGGGCTACTGTTATGCCCACGATCAGGCTAATCGCGGTCCACTGGACCACCAGGGATAGGAGACATTCGCCGTCCTTTACAGGGCGTCCTGTGAGCCCGGCTGCAGGGGGCGTCGGTCCCCGACGACCGCTGCCTGGCAGGTCGAAGGCGCAAGTCGTCGGGGATCGGCGCACCTGCATGCTAATGGCATGCAAATGGGGCCATAATCAGATGCAAATGGCCCCCCATGCGCCTTGCATAAATTATGGCTCCATTTGCATGTCACCCTTTGAATATCACAGGTGCTGTGCATGGCGCAATGGAACTTGCGCCACCGCATCTCAACGCTCCACTCTGACCACTTCCGCTGGTGCAGTTCCACTGTGCCATGCACAGTGGGGGTGGCGGGGTGATATTCAAAGCAGTTGCGCCATAGCACAACTCCGTTGAATATCTCCCTGGCCACACCCCTGCACAACTATTTTGAGCGGCGCACAGGCTTGCGCCACAAACTGGGGCAGTTTGAATATCTGGGCCCTTGTCTGCACCTTACAATCCTAACTTTTAATAGTGTACACCTCAACTAAACATTAACTTTTGCATTGTGCTCCTGAGTGGAAATCTATCCTTTTTGACCCTGTAGAGACACCACTGGCAGTTCTGATTTTTTTTTTAAATTCTTTGCAGTATAGTATTTCCTGGCAGTCTGATTTCAAACAGCAGTTAAAGCTTTGTATGATTGGCTGGGCAATGATTACAAAATAATCAATCTTTTTCAGACTTAGACAGTTGCTTGTTATATTCCCATAAGGTATTGTTCATGTTGCAGAAAGTGTTAATATTGTACTACAGTGTGCGAGGTAGTGTCTATTGCGTATATTTACAGTAGTGGTGGTTGGGGTGGGGGCCTGTAACTCCATAGGCGTAGAGTTTGGGGGCCTTTCAGGCTTGAGCCTCCCTGGGAAAGCTGAGGTCCCTCCCCCAAGAATTTGAATGCAGCTGTTACCCTAAACTGTCTGATTTGTTTTAATATTTAGTTTTTATGTTGATTGCGCACAGTGCAAGAAACATATTGTAGCAGCTTGCTCAGAAGCAGGCTGTGGAGGCCCGGAACTGTTGTGGCCAATGCCCACACAGCCTGCAAGGGCTTGTTCTGCTTCCCCCAGTACTGTTGCAGGCTGCTGGTGACACAAGTTTGGAATGTTTGCACCAACTTGTGACACATCAGCTGCTGCAATCAGGGGCCACATCGTGATTGCAGCATCAGCCATCCGCTGCAATGAGGGAGAGACCCGTCATTGCAGGGTGGGATCTAGCAAGCCTGATATTGTTTGTGAACATGGCAGTGGGTTGCCGCCGTGTTCACAAACAATATTACCCCCCCAACATGTTTATCTGTCTACGGGGGAGCCCACTCCCCATCGGCATATTGTCATCCCCCCTTTATTGTCTGCCGACAGGGTGCCCAATCCCTGTCAGCAGAAAGGAATCCCACCCTTTTGTTGTTTTTCGATGGGGGGTGCCTAATCCCCATCGGTAGAAAGGAATCCCCCCTCTTTTGCCATTTGCCAATGGGGGGGCCCAATCTCCTATCAGCTACAGCTGTCCTCCCAAAACAAGACTCCGGTGGCATGCTGGGAGCCCACCCTAGCATGCCACATGCCCCTGTAAATAAAAAACAGACCATAAAGTCTTTTTTCATTTTTTACACCTATAAAAAAAGCGGTCCCTCATAATCTCCGCCCCCCATCAGCCTTCGCACCTGCCACCCTGCCTCCCACAGCCCCTCACCCCACACTTACCTCCAGAGCTCAGAGCGACGATCTTCGGTGGACCGGGAACACATCTGCACCCTTCAAAGCCGACCGCGAACTGAGGAAATGCCTGTAAGCTGTACAATGTAATAAATAGGGTTTTTTCAACTTTAGTACATATCTCGGGCATTTTTGGGAATTTTTTCACCAAATTTTCAACATGGGGTTTTTGGGACCCCTCCTCATGAATTCTTGAACTGTCATGATGTTAATCGGCCCCGAAAGTTGATTTCGTGGTCACTGCACAGAATCACCTTCCGGGGCGATTAACGAAGCTGCACAGTGCCAATGTTCATGAGGTGGGCTCTCAAAAGCCTATGTTGCAAATTGGTGGAAAAAATCCAAAAAGATGACTTTTACGAGCGATGTTGCGCAGTTGCTGTGCACACTCGTAACTTCATGAATTTGCAATATTTTGACACCAAATTTTCAACATAGGCATTTTGTCACACTTTCTTGTGAACAGTACAGCTGTCATTGTTCACATCCTGGTGGAAATGTGTTTTCACACTTGCGGTGCTGAATAGCGTCGTCACTGTTGAAAATCAGTGTTCAGGATAGATTAAGAAAATGACAGTGACACTGTTCATGAGTAGAGGTCCTGAAATGTCTATGTTGAAAATTTGGTAACGATACTTCATAAAATGACTGTTTTACGAGCGTGCATTGCGCAGCTTGGACATACGCGCGTACCTTCACGAATTTATAATATTTTCACTCCAGATTTTCAACATTGCCATTTTCCCACACCTACTTATAAACAGTGCAGCTGTCATTTTTTGCATCCTGGACGAAGTGTGGTTTCGCACTTCTGGCGCAGAATAGAGCGGTCGCTGTGGGAAATCACTGTCCGGGACAGATTAAGAAAATGACAGAGATACTGTTCATGAGCAGAGGTCTTTAAATGCTTATGATGAAAATTTGGTGATGATAGCCTATCAAATAACTGTGCTACAAGTGTGCGTTGCACACTTTCCATACACCCTTGTAACTTCGCAGATTTGTAATATTGTCATGCCAGATTTTCAACAGTGGCATTTTTTCACACCTCCTTATGAGCAGTACAGCTGTCATTTTTCACATCCTGGCTGAAATGTGGTTTCATAGTTGTGGCACAGAATAACACAGTCGCTGTGGGAAATCTATGTTTGGAACAGATTAAAAAAATGACAGTGGCACTGTTCATGAGCAGAGGTCCAAAAGCCCCATGTTGAAAATTTGGTGATAAAACTCCATAACATGACTGTGTTACAAGAGTGCATTGAACTGTTTCCACGCACCCTTGTAACTTCGCAAATTTGTAATATTTTCACGCTACATTTTCAACAGTGGCAGTTTTTCACACCTCCTTATGAACAGTACAGCTGTCATTTTTCACATCCTGGGTAAAATATGTTTTTGTACTCCTGCTGGAGAATAGCACGGTTGCTGTGGGAAATCAGTGTTTGGGACAGATTAAGATCGAATGAGTGAGACGGGGGAGTAACCGAGCTCAGCTGAGTTCTGTCGGGACTGCTGCAGATTTATTTGTGGGCAGAAAAAGGCCCCACTGCAAGAGCCCAGTACAAATGGGCAGCCTGCAGCACTGGGAGAAACAGAACAAGAGAGCTAGTGAGGGAGGGGGAGTGAGCAAACTCACCAGAGCACCGTCAGGACTGCTGTGGATTTCTTTGTGGGCAGAAAAAGCCATCAGAGCAGGCAGTGGCCCAGTAGAAAAGGCCATCCAGCAGCGGTGAGAGAAACAATACGAATGAGTGAGACAGGGGGACTGAGTGAGCTCAACGGAGCTCTATCAGGACTGCTATGGATTTGTTTGTGGGCAGAAAAAGGCGCCAATGCAGGCAGGAGCCCCGTGCAAAAGGACCCCTTGCAGTGCCAGGACAAACAGAATTAGCACGTGAAAAAAGGAGACTGAGCGACCTCAGTGGAGCTCTGTTGGGACAGCTGCGGATTTCTTTGTGGACAGACAAAGGTGCCAATGCAGCCAGGAGCCCCATACACAAGCGCAGCCTGCAGCACCAAGAGACACACAATGAGTGAGTGACAGCGCAGTAGTGAGCAAGCTCAACGGAGCTGTATTGTGACTGCTGTGGATTTCTTTGTGGGCAGAAAAATGTGGCAATGCAGGCAGGAGCCCAGTACAAAAGGCAAGCTTGCAGTAACGGCAGAAAGCAGGAATGAGTAGTGAGAGGGGAGTGAGCAGGCTCAATGGAGCTATTAATGGGCTGCTTGATTTCTTTCTGGCAGAACAAGCCGCCAATGAAGGCTGGAGCCCAGTACAAAAGGGCAGCCTGCAGTGGCAAGAGACACAGAACAAGCGAGTGGGGGGGGAGTTAGTGAGCTCAACGGAGCTCTGTTGGGACTGCTGCAGATTTGTTTGTGGGCAGAAAAAGGTAGCAATGCACGCAGGGGCCCTGTACAAAAGGGCAGTCTGCAGTGAAACATAGAAACATAGAAGTTGATGGCAGATAAGGACAGCAAGGCCCATCCAGTCTGCCCATTTCTTTTTCTATCTTATAAATGTGACATCGACCTTTGCTCTGTCAGTGGCCTATCTATTCATAGTCATTTGTATTGCTCCCTTATGCCTATTCCATGCCTGTTTGAAGCCCTGCACTGTATTCATAGCCACCACTTCTTGTGGTAAGCCATTCCATGCATCCACCACCCTTTCTGTGAAAAAGAATTTCCTCACATTTCCCCTTAATTGGCCTCCCTCTAATCTCATGCTGTGTCCTCTTGTCCTGCTATTTTTCTTATATTTAAACATGTTAGACTCTTTCACCTTGTTAATGCCCTTAAGGTGTTTGAATGCCTCAATCATATCACCTCTCTTCCTCCTTTGCTCAAGGGTATACATATTGAGCTCTGTTAATCTGTCTTCATATGTCTTCTGATGCAGTCCCTGCACCATTTTGGTTGCCCTTCTCTGGACTACCTCAATTTGGTTAATGTCCTTGTGAAGGTGTGGCCTCCAATACTGCGCAGTACTCCAGATGGGGCTAACCAGTGTCTTGTAAAGAGGATTATTACCTCCCTCTTCGACTTGATACCCTACTAATACACCCTAATACCCTAAGCCTTACCTACTGCTCTAGGGGTCTGCAGTGGTGGGAAAACCAGAATGAGTGAGTGAGAGAGGGGGTGAGCAAGCTCAGCAGACTCTATTGTAACTGCTGCAAATTTCTTTGTGGGCAGATGAAGGTGCAACGCAGGCAGGAGCCCAATAGAAAAGGGCAGCCTGCAGTGCCAGCAGAAACAGAATGAACGGGGGAGTCAGCAGGCTCAACAGACCTGTGTTGGGACTGCTGCAGATTTCTTTGTGGGCAGAAAAAGCCACCAACAGAGGCAGGAGCCCAGTACAAAAGGGCAGCCTGCAGCGCCAGGAGAACCAGAATGAGCGAGTGAGAGAGGGGGAGTGAGCCACCTCAAAGGAGCTCTGTCAGGACAGCTGCGGATTTCTTACTGGGCAGAAAAAGGTGCCAATGCAGGCAGAATCCCAGTACAAAAGAGCAGCCTGCAGCACGGGGAGACACAGACTGAGCGATTGACAGAGGGGCAGTGAGCAAACTCAACACACCAATGCAACCAACATTCGGCATTGACAAATGCTTGTTTAAATAGCTGGCTGTGTATTCACTGGTTCACATGGGGGAAGACTGGTATATGTGCAACTGCTAATTTTTTTTTTCTGTGAGTGAATGTCAGTGATAAAGCGGGGGGGTGCTTCAGGCAGGCAGAGGAGCATCAGCAAGGGATGACTGCACGCATTTGCTACAACATTAGGAGGAGAGCATGGAGGATCATGTGGTGCTGCAGTATAGGGTCAGCTGACCCAGATGAGAGTTGAAGTAAGGGCCAGGGGCCATCCGTTGCTACCTCAAACGCAACATGTCCAACTCCAGTGACTGACATAATTGACAGCCTAAGAGATGGAAGGTGGCAGGCATCAGGTCATAAATGGACACCAATAGTAATTGTCCTTTACTTACTGAATCACCCCCTCCTTGATTCTCTCGAACACTGAATTTGCACTGTCTGAGCTCAGTACACCACATAAAATTTATTGCCTGCCTGATTTGGTGTGCGTATGTATGGATAGTCAGAGGCTGAGTCTGAGAGAGAGTAGTTGAAGAACTCGAGTCAAGTTTAACACCAAAGCTCTTTTAAGAGCTGATCTGCCCACAATTTAAATCTGCCTGTCTGCTAGCAGATAAATTAGTGTAGGTCAAAAAGAGTCGAGTAGGAGAGAGAGAGGACAAGTAATGATGGGAGGGAGAGACAACAGTCAGACGGCAAGATCAAGCAGCTGTAAGACTGAGGTTGTTCAGCAATAAAATAATATAATAATAAAAAAATAAATATTAGTCTGAAGGACGAGTGGTGAGGGGAGAGAGTGCTGCCAGCCCAGATGGTGGAATAAAGCAGGACTGGACAGAGGCCACAATAAGGACAGAAGGAGCCAGGGAGGGAACTTTTAATCAAAAGCTAAGGACTGAGGTCATTCTGATAAGGAGGGAGGAAACTTACATAACAAAATCAAAAGCTGAGATGCCCCTCTGACCCCTTATTCCATTTTTACTTCGATCAAGCTGGGAAAAGGAAGAGCAGCTCTTAAGACTCGCTCCCTGTTTTA
Source organism: Neoceratodus forsteri (assembly GCA_016271365.2). Classification (NCBI taxonomy): domain Eukaryota; kingdom Metazoa; phylum Chordata; order Ceratodontiformes; family Ceratodontidae; genus Neoceratodus; species Neoceratodus forsteri. Next base: position 774,770,635 of record CM057449.1, on the reverse strand, counting down.
TGCAACCCTCTGAATGGTGAAGCCATCTGTGGTTCGTTTTACAGTATTTGAACTCAGTGTGACATTTTTTGCTGGATTTTATATGCTGCAATTAGTCGTGATTTAAAAGTGTGTAGTGCTGTTGTGACTGTGTGCTGTCCAGAAAGGACTGTTCTAAATGAATAACTGCCTGCTGTTTTATTGCTGCTACTAATAACTGTGCTTCTATTTAAAAGCACTGCTTTGCCTGGTTTTGCCCACATTCTTCCTGCTGCTATTGAAAGAAGCATCACTATCCTTAAAGCGATCCATTGTCCCCAGCTGTTCCCATTGTGCTGTACGCAAGGGAGTAGTGTGGGTGAACATATTGTTTAAATCTGTGACAAAATTCTGATGTTAACATCAAGGGGCTAAGATGTGCCACTTGGGCGTTTGCACTCTATGGATTTGTTTATTAGTGGGTGTGTTGGTGTAGTGAAAGTCTGGTATTAATTAAAGGTACGGAAAGAGAGGGGGAACAGTTTATTTCTGGGATTATGTTATCTCTAATATTATGGTGGGTCTGGTCCCTAGGATTGAACCACTGCATATAATCTTTCACAATAGATTTAAAATTAGACTTTGTTGATATTAGGGGTGTCATTGTTCTATGCATTATTCTCGGTCTCTTAGATGTAAGATTGGTCATGCATTTAAACTTGCTCTGCTGTTGTTTAGAGTAGGTAATGATGAAATGAACCCTTGAAACCCAGTTGTTAATGTGGTTGGTCTTCATGGCATATCCCAAACCTCTTCTTTTGCAAATAGCCATGGCTTTAAAATTCTTCATCTGAATGTTCAGAGTTTGATCCCTAAGATTGCTGATATTGAACAGTTAATTGATTGTTATAAACCCAATGTTATATCACTCTCGGAGACATGGTTAAAACCTATGGTCCCCAATAGTGCATGCAGTATTTCTGGATTTAAATTAGTTTGTGCTAATCAGAAGGGAATGGAAAAAGGTGGGGGTATATTGGTTTATTATAAAGATCATCTGCAAGTGGACATCCTTGGGTCAAGTTGTAGTGAGGAATATCCCACTGATTGGTTGTTGTTACAGTTTGTTTTGGGAGATAAGAAATATCTTACTTTTTATTGTTTATACAATCCCCCTCATTGTGAGCAAGAAGGCTTAAATAATTATGTTGAGATGGCTGCCCCATATATTCAGAGATATGATACAGTTATTTTTAGGGGATATGTATTTAAATTGGTTCTCTAGAGAAAGCCTGGGGTTGGAATCCTTTCTTCAATCATAGAAACATAGACTTTGATGGCAGATAAGGACCACTTGGCCCACCTAGTCTGCACATTTCCCTACCTACTGGATAAGCTGCAGATCCTAGTTAACCAACAGCCTATTTCTTCCTACCCCCCAAAAGAATTGTCTTATATCTGTTCCATGCATTCTTGAATTCCCCCACTGTGTTTGACTCCACGACCTCCTCAAGAAGGCTGTTCCATGTATCCACAACCCTCTCTGTGAAAAAATACTTCCTCACATTGCCCCTATGCCATCCCCCCAATCTTCAAATTGTGTCCCCTTGTTCTTGCACATCTCTTTTTCTGAGAGATGCTACCCTCTTGGACTTTGTTGATTCCCTTGAAGTACTTAAGTTTCTATCATGTCCTCCCTCTCCCTCCTTTTCTCAAGGGTATACATATTAAGGTCCTTTAGTCTCTCCTCATGTGGCTTCTGTTGCAAGCCCTGCACCATTTTAGTTGCCCTCCTCTGGACTGCCTCCATCCTGTCAACCATTTTAGTTGCCCTCCTCTGGACTGCCTCCATCCTGTCAATGTCCTTGCAGAGATGGGGTCTTGAGAATTGGATGCAGTACTCCGGATGAGGTCTCACCGACTGTCTGTACAGATGGATAACAACTTCTTGTTTTCTATTGTTGATGCCTCTCCCTATACATCCCAGTATCCTCCCAGCCATCCCTACTGCCTTCCCACACTGCTTGCTAACCTTTAGGTTATCTGATATGATTACCCCCGGATCCCTTTCCATTTTTGTTGTTGTTACTATCCCTCCCCTTTGTGTACTCTTCCCCTGGGTTTCTGTTTCATAGGTGCATTGCTTTGCACTGAATCCAAGCTGCCATACTTCTGACCATTCCTCCAACCTTGCCAAGTCCCTTCTAATCCTTTCCACCCCCTCTTGTGTATCAACCCTGTTGCAGATCTTTGTGATGTCTGCAAAAAGGCATACTTTTCCATCCAGTCCCTCTGCAATGTCACTTATAAAGACATTAAAAAGGACTGGACTCAGTGCTGAACCCTGCAGTACCCCACTAGTAACCCCACTATCTTCAGAGTGGACTCTGTTTATTATTATCTTCTGTGTCCTGTTGTCCAATTAATGTTTTACTTAGGCTACCACACTGAGACCCACTCCCAGGCTGGCTAATATGTTTATTAATCTTTTGTGTGGGACTGTGTTAAATGCCTTGCTAAAGTCTAAGTAGGCCATGTCCACAGCCCCTCCCTGGTCTACTACTTTGGTTACCCAGTCAAAGAAATTGATTAGATTTGTCTGACACGACCTTCCCATTGTGAATCCATGCTGCCTTGGATCCTGTGCCCCACTGGCCTCTAGGTACTCAACAATTCTTTCCTTCAGAAGTGATTCCATCATTTTCCTTACCACTGAGGTCAAGCTGACAGGTCTGTAGTTTCCTACCTCTTTCTTGCTCCCACTTTTGTGAAGGGGAATCACATCCACCCTTCTCCAGTCCTCGGGTACCACGCCATCCTCCCATGATTTGTTAAAAAGGGTAGTCAGTGGTTTCACTAGTTCTCCCCTTAGTTCTTTTAGAATTCTGGGGTGAATCCCGTCAGGCCCCATTGCTTTGTCCACCTTCAGGTTTAGGAGTTCTTTCAGAACCCTTTCTTCTGTGAAAGGACTGGGATTGACCCCCTTATCCAGAGTGCTTCTATTGATTGGATTAGGTACCTCCCTCCCTCTTCTTTTGTGAATATTGAGCAGAAGTATTCATTCAGTATCCCTGCTTTTTCACTGTCCCTCTCTGACCACCGATCCTCCCCTTTATTCAGTCTCACTATTCCTCCCTTTGTCTTTCTTCATATGAGTTAGTGCAATGCAACAATGAGCCTACCTGCTTAAATTCCCTTCTTTAAATCATTCTGTATTAGATTGGTTCCTAACAAATAATATGAGAAGAATGGCTGAGTTTGGTGTTTTGGCTGACTCTATGAGTGATCATAAGGCAGCATTCTGTGTGATGAATTTCAAACACCCCAAACCCCCTCCTTGTTTAACTCAAGCTCGCTCTTTTAGAAATGTTAATCTTGATGAGTTATATTTTTATTTATCCTCCATTGATTGGTCCTTTTTGGAGTGCATTCCTGATGTTGATTTAGCATTGGATTATTTTTACATGCAGTTTCTCCCATTTCAAGATGTCTTATTTCCTATTCAAACCATACACACAGAGGAAGCCCAAAAGGTTGGTTTCACCAGTTATTAGGAAATTAATTAAGGAAAGAAATTCAGCCTGAATAGGATACAAATCTCATCCCAGTGTAACGACTATGAATAATTATCGTATGTTTAGGAATCTGGTATGTACAGTGATGAAGACTAAAAAAGATTTTTATAAGAATCAGTTTGAATCCAGTTGACTGAATCTAAAGAAATTCTGAGATAACGTTAATAATTTATTATCTACTAAAATCAAATCTAATATTCAGAAAGTTACAATTGATGAAGTAGATATTACTGATCCCTTAAACATTGTCAGTCTTTTAAATAACAAATTCTCAGACCTGTCTAGTTTTTAATCCAGTGTTCCCCAGTCTGGAATGAGCAGTACTGAATGTCCAGACACCTTGGTAAACCAACCTAGATTTATGTTTAAGGAGATGACTCAGTCTGAAATTTTGAAGCTTTTTAACATTCCAGATAGATTTTTGGATTGCAGGGGTGGGCTAGATGGCTGATTTTTAAAGCTATCTTTACTATTTATCATTAATCCTTTATCTTACATTTTTAATTTGTCCTTAGTTACATGTCAGTTTCCTACAGACTGGAAAAAAGCAAGGATTGTCTCAATTCCTGAAATAACAAATGCAGTTATTCTAGATTACTTCTGACCAATCCCTATTCTAAATCCCCTAGCTAAAATGCTTGAAAAGTTTGTTGCTTGACAGATTAATGACTACTTGACTACTTTTGTACTACTGGCAAACCAACAACATGGTTTTCATCAATATCATGGAACTGGGACTGCCTTGGTCACAGACACCGTCCTTCAAGGGTTTGATGAGGAGCAGTTAACAGGGGCGATGTTCGTGGACTTGATCGATCACAATCTTTCTTGTTCTGAGTTGAAGAATATTGGTTTCTCTGAAGCTATTGTGTCATGGATTGGGTATTATTTATCAGATCGATGCCAATTCAGGGATTTATTTAACTGTAAAAATTGATTAGCGTTTTGCTCATAAAAGTGGTAAATCTTTGTGAAAATGCATAGCTCTTGCCTCACTATGTTTAACAAACACAGCACTTCTAGAAAATCTATATAAATACATTCTGTACAGTTAGTATAGTGCCAAGAAAAAAACTGCTAATCAATTATTTAAAACCCTGCAATTTGTTCAAATTGGAAATGCTGTTTCAAGTGTGTCCCACATATCACGTGGTGTTCCTCAGGGGTCCATTTTGGACCCCTTATTATTTTCTTTATTTATTAAGCAGCTCCCACCGTTATGTTCTTTTAGTGATTCTATTTTGAATGCTGATGATTTGATTATTTTTTGCCCAATCCAAGACAGCATCTGAACTGTCTCTTGCTTTAGAGAAGGATTTGGGGGAAGTATGTTCATGGCTTATGAATATTCTTATGGTGTTAAATAAAAAAAAACTAAGACGATGCTTTCTGGTATGCCATCCATGCTTAGGGACAATCCGGTGCTAGTTTTGCAGGTTCACTTTGGGTCCTTGATTGAACAGGTTAATCGGTCAGATATCTAGGTGTTCTTATGGATCCTGGGTTAACTTTTTCTTTGTGGGTACAGTCTATTGTTAGAAATATTAATCAAAAATTAGGCTTACTTTACAAATTCAAATTGTATTTTACAGTGGAGTCTAGAAAGGCTGTTGCCATTGGGTCACTTCTTCCACATCTTGATTATGCATTGAATTTGTATTTTAATTTGGGTTTGAAGGAATCGCATTCATTAACGGTGGTCTACAATAATATTTGCAGATTTGTTCTCGCAGTCCCAGTGCGTACACACCATTATGGTCTGTATTCATCACTGGGTTGGATGTCCCCTCTTTCTAGGATTGAGTATTCTTTGGGTTGTAACATATTTAAATGTCTTTTTTATAAATCTTTCTTTGCTTTGTCAGATTTAGTTTTAACCAGATCTATGCTGCCTAGCCTTAGATCATCAAATGGCACTTTATTGAATGTTGTTAAATCAAAGTTTAAAATTGGATCACACACATTTTCGGTTGCAGCTCCAATCTATTGGAATGCGCTACCAATTCACATTCATCAGGCCTCTTTTCTTGTAAGTTGTAACCCTGGGTTACTACTGACCTTTTAACTCTGCTCAAGCACAGAGACCACCTCTGGCATTGTGCTCATGCAACTCCGATGCAAGTAAACATACAATTATACAAAGCAGCCAGAAATGATTGCACTCGAAAAATACGGAATGCTAAACGCAGCTATTACAAAGAGGCTCTGACCAACTCTTGGGGCCAGGGAAACAAATTTTGGAACAACATGAAAGAACTCACAGGCAAGGATCCTAAAGCACAACCCACTATGCTCAACCTTCATGGCAGTCCTACACTCAACCTAGGTACCATCACCAGCACTTTTAATAATGCATTTACAAACCTGGACAGTGTCCTTCCACCAAATTTTTTTGACAACCTCCCCTCCAGCTCCTCCCAAGTTACCCCCCACCTAGAACGTACAACCCCAAAGTTTTTTTTTTTAAGGAGGTCCCACCACAAGTAGCTAGAAAATACATTCAAAAGGCCATTGGCAAACAAGGGTACAGTGGTGACTCCCTTGATCTGAAACTGCTGGCACAAGTCCTCAATGAAATCTTAGAACCACTTACAAAGATCTTTAATCTCTCGCTTAGATTGGGCCATTTCCCCTCTCTCTGGAAGAAAGCCACTGTTACACCGGTTCACAAAATTGGAGATAGGACACTGCACACCAATTACAGACCTATCTCACTCCTCCCCCCACTATCCAAAGCACTGGAGTGAATGGTATCGGACCAGCTAGTTGAATTCCTGGATAAGTACAATGTACAGTGCCCAGAGCAGCATGGCTTCAGAAAAGGGCACAGCACCACCACTGCACTACTGGAATTTACAACCTTCATCCATGCCACGCTTGACAAAGGGAATTGTGGAGGGGCAGTATTTATAGACCTTACCAAGACATTCGACACAGTTAACCACCCCCTACTGCTCAAGCAACTGTCCTCCATTGGGATCTCAAGTGATGCCCTTCAATGGTTCACCAGCTACCTTGATAATTGGATGCAATGTGTAAGGATTGCAGGGATCTCTTCAGATGAGAAACCGGTCCACTCTGGAGTCCCCCAGGGGTCTATTCTCGGCCCTCTACTCTTCTCCCTCTCCATCAACAATCTCCCCAGTGCCTGCCACCAAAAAATATTACTATATGCAGATGATGCAGTCCTGTTTTCCAGCCACCATGACATTACAGTCCTTGAATCCCAGCTGCAGCTCGACTTCAAGCGCGTCGAAGACTGGTTCAATTCTCATAAACTTGTCCTGAACCACAGCAAGACTAAAGCCATGTCCTTCTGTAACCGACAGAGCAGGCACAACTCTCTGTCCTCACCATCAAGAACCACGCTGGGAACCCGCTCAACATGTCAAGGGTTCAAGTACCTTGGTATTACCCCGGATAGTACCCTCTCCTACACTCGGCATATTGGCACTGTTGCCAAGACCGCCAATATACGGATTTGACTACTACACAAACACAAGCACTGTATGCCTGTGGATGCCCTTAAATGAGCCATCTACAGCTCTGTCACCTCTATCATTGACTACGGCCTTGCCATCTATGGCTCTGCCTCAACAAGTGCCCTCCACAGGATCTCAGTTTCTCTCAACAAAGCCTGTAGACTACTGATGGGTGCAGCCCGACAAACTCACACCTGTGACCTCTATGCACAGGCCAGCTGGCTACCCCTCACAGCAGAATACAATACCAGACCTGCTTACTTACCAAAAGATTCTCCTTGGTCTCATGCCACCTGGTGTTAGCTCACTCCTTACTACCTACAGTGGCACTCAACAAACATGTGGTGCCCAATCTCTAACCTTTCAGGTTCCTAGATGTCGTACCTCCATGGGTCAGCGGTCCTTTATCTATAGAGCCGCTCAGTAGTTCAATTCCCTCAATAAAGAAGCACTTTCCTCTACTACACTTGGACCCTTCAAAAGGAATCTCAAACTTTACCTCACCTCTACCACTCAATGTGACTGCTTCTCTGAACAGAGATCTCTCTAAACATCTCCCAGCTCACTCATGTCTCACAGCCTGCCCTTTCCCAGTCTCATTCCCTCTGGCACTGGGCCTTCCTTGTGACTCCTTTCCTGCTTCACATCTCCACTGGTACAAGACATTTTCCACCACCATCAGACAGTGGCCCATTAGCCTGCCAACTTCCTCTCCCCGTCGCACGCCTGCAATACTAACTGTCTATGGTGCCCTCTATCTCTTATTGTTACCGCAGCCAGCTGCCTACTCAAGCTGCTCATTATATGAATATTATATCAAAGTATGTTATAAATGAGTATCTTTATTTTTTTCTTTTAGTTGTTTTGGTTGTTTATTGTGCATTCTTTTACTACCTCTGTATATATGTTGACCCTCATCCTTTGACGTGGAACCTTTGTAAACGAGCAGTTTCTGCTCAAAGGTATTTGTAATCCGAAAATTTAATAAATAAAATAAAAAAAATTTAAGATGAGGTTAAAATAATATTTACTTCAGATTTCTGTATGCAATTGTTATATGTAGAGTTTTTGTTATGTTTATTGTATGTATTTTGTTGATTTTGTCTTAATTTTTGATGTATTTTTGTCCAGGTCAGGCCTGAAAAGGGACCTTTGGTCCAGTGTCCTTACCTGGTTAACAAACAATAAATGAAATGAAATGAAGCTCTGTCACACAAAGTAATATTAGAAAAAAAAATAATAGTGATCTGAGAGTGAGAGAAAGGACGAGTGGCCGATACTGCCAGAAATCTCGACATGGAACGTCTGACTAATAATTTTATTAAAAAAGGTTCAATAAGAATACATACATTTGCTTTAGTGAACAAGTAATAATAAATCTCTTCAGTAATTTTCTTTGTTCCATCAGAAGTAAAATTATTCCTTTCTGTTTGAGTAATATTGTTGTATATTCATATTCTTGGTAAAAAAAATATAATTGGTTCTGTGTCTGAAACCTAACTAGCTAATTCTCATTGAATTCTTTCAGTAGATGTATCATGTGTCGTGAAAACCTTGTGAAGAACAAGGTATTCTAAAAATAGGTTAACTGTTTAGGCCAATAGTTTTGAACCAAAACCCCCACCCACCCACCCCCAGAAAACCTAAACTCTACACCCATGTGTAACTCTGTGGTGCTTTTCCTGTGCATTCTGCAATGGTCACTATTTTCAGTGACAAGTGTATAAAAAAATATTTTAAATGCTATTCCTGCAGACATTGCTTCATTTGTCTATTTAATGCAACAATCCATAGGACATTTGCCTGTGTGTGAGTCCTGTAATCAGACTGAGAGGTTTACAATTAATTTATTAAGCAAACATTTCTTACTTTTCTTTGGAAACAAGATCTCTACCCTGTATTAAGAGTTACTTTTGTACAGATGCACTGGACATATTGATGTTTGCATCTCATCTACACCTCATGGCTGCTCTAGTGGAGGTGTACACCTTACTGAAGTATAACTAATTAGCATTTTTTAGACACATATCAACTTCACCTCTGACCTACTGCTCAAGTCAGATGCACCTAATTAGCATTTTTGGATGCACCTCAGCCATACTTATACTACACAGCAAGTGTGTTGCAGCGGAACCTCATCTACATCTCTTAGACAGTAGAGTAGATCCACCTCGAGGTCTACAAAGAAGCAAAGACAATGATGGCAGAAAAAGAACATTGGTCCATTTAGTCTGCCCCATTTTACCCTATCCTGACCTTTGATCTATTGTCTAGATGGAGGGTTTGCCCTCGGGACCAGATCCTTGCTCCCTGCCTTAATGCTACCCCCTCAGTAACTATTAAGCCCTTTACTCAGTTCCAGCTATTGTTAAACCCATTTTGGTACTTACCATCTCTATTGGTAGGCTGTTCAAAGGCTCAACCACTCTTTCCATAAAATAAAATGTTGTCACATCCCTCCTGAATCCCCACCCCCTGCAAGCTTTCCCTCATGTTTCCTTGTTTGAGATGCAAGTTCCATCGATTACCTGATTTATTCCTTTCAGGAACTTGAAGTTCTCTATCATATTACCCTTTTCTCTTCTGGCCTCCAGCAAGAATATATTCAGTGTCCTAAGCCGATCCTTATAACATATGACCTGTTGGCCCTAAATTATATAGGTCACTGTATGCTGCACCATCTCCAGCTTGTCTATATCGTTCCTCATGTGGGGACTTCTAGACTCTGTACAGTATTCAAGATGCAAGCTCAATAATGATCTTTAGAGAGGTTGTATAACCTCTTACCTCTTGTTATCAAAACCCCTCCCAATACATTCTGACATTCTGTTTGTCTTGCTTTAGGCTTTGTTACATTAACTAGTTTGCTTAGGGACTCACTTGTAATAATTCCTAGGTCCCATTCCTGTGAAGTAGTGCCCAGCATACCCCCTCCCATTCAGTATTCTGTCATGGTTTCATGTTTCCTATGTGCATCATCTTGCAGTTTTTGCCACTGAATTTCAACTGCCAAGCCTTGGACCACCTGTCCAAACTTTGTTGGATCCGCTGCAACTTGCTTACTCACTCCTTGCTGTGTACCATGCCACAGAGTTTAGTGTCATCTGTGAAGAGACACATGTTTCCCTGTATTTCTTTTCCTACTGTATGTTTCTGATGAATGTATTAGAAAGGACTTGTAACAGGACTGACCACTGCAGCACCCCATTCGTGATGTCCCTTTCCACTGATTTGACCCATTTAACTTTTAGGAGTGGCAAGAACAATGAAAAGATTATGCAGTGCAGTGCACTCACTGCAAAGTAGTCAAACGTAACTGATACTGCAGCAATTATAGAACTGTAAATGCATGATACTTGCGTATGTTCAGTTTGCCCACGAGTTAGCCGTGCTTAACATGGCAGTGCTGACATGACTACATCTGCATGATACTCACATATGCACAGTTTAAGTCAGTGCCACCATGTTGCACACCCTGGCCGTCAGTATCTCAGCAAAGCTACTCTGTGTCAGTACAATGCATGCAGATGTAAACATGGGTAAAAGTAAGACCCCACTGAAAATGAGATACTGCATCTCAGTTAGGCTAACCTGTGCATTGTAAACATGGGTAAAATTTGGACCCCCATGAAAATGAGATACTGCATCTCAGCAAAGCTATCCTGTGTCAGTACATTGCCAAAATGCATAAAAGTATGACTCCACTTAATATGATATACTGCAGTACTGGTGTCCATATCTGAGTTACTTGAGGGGGTGCAGCGCAGGGTGACAAAGATGATCAAGGGGCTGGGGGACTTGCCATATGAGAGGAGGGTCGGGGAGCTGAACATGTACTTGCTAGAGGAGAGGAGGGATGGGGGGACATGATTGAAGCCTTTAAGTACATGAAAGGAATAAACAAGACAGGTACAGAGGGGCTGTTCAAAGTAAGGGAGGGGAGGGACACCCGGAGGCCATGATATGAGGCTGGAAGGAAGAAGATTCAGGAGGGAGATGAGGAAACACTTTTTTACAGAGAGGGTGGAAGCTGATTGGAATGTGTTACTGACAGAAGTGGTATCCAGTAGAACAGTGGACTGCTTCAAAAGGGGCTGGGACAGGGCGAGGGGGAGGGTCAGTGGAGTGGAAGGAGGGGCAGCTGCAAAATAGGGGGTGCTAGCTGCACATTCGAGCAGACTTGATAAAGGCATAGAAGTCTATCTGCTGGCAAGTTTTGTATGTTTGTATGTTCATATCTCAGCCAGGCTATCCTGTGTCAGTACATTGTAACAGGGCTATAATACCATCAAGAGGTTCTGGGGACATGTGAACATAAAGAGTAAAGTTTGAGAGATTCCAACATTTTACTCGAGCCTCTGATATGTAGCAGGTGAGTTTTATGATTTTAAATAAATAAGAACACATAAAACACACTTAATATTTGTTATAATGATTTTACTGACAGGCATATGTACATGTATTGATTAGAGCATACAGGAAAATGTACTGGAGTTTTGTCCCAGTTTTACATGGAAAGTACAGGGAAAAGAAGGGTGTCCTAGAAGGAAATGCTTTGCTCAATCTGGGAACACTGCAGTTGATACCACTATGATTTCTTTGTAATCCCCTATGATATCCCTTGCAACCTCTGAAAACCCCTAAAACATTAGTTACTTAGCATTTACCCTTCCTACAAATGTAAAACCATGAGAGTTCCAATGCCACTAATTAGATAGGTCATGAAAGGGTTAACATAAATCAACTCTTCAGAGGAAATAGTGTAAATCATTGCTACACAGATACACACACTGGGAGAGAGACAGTGTCTACCTGAGGATATTAAGAAAGCTGAAAAGGGAGCTAGCAGCGCCTCTGGAGGCCCTGTTCATGGAGTCACTCAACACAGGTGTGGTTCCATAGAACTGGAGGGGGGCACTTATAGTCCCACTGCACAAAAATGGCAGTAGGGAGGAAGTGGGGAACTACAGGCCAGTTAGTCTCACCTCAGTGATGGGAAAGATCATGGAGACACTGCTGAAAAGGATAGTGATGTACCTGGAATCCAGGGGCACTCAGGATCTGAAGCAACATGGATTCACATCAGGACAGTCATGTCAAATGAATCTGATAGATTTTTTTAATTGAGTGACTAAGGAAGTAAATCAGGGAGGGGTAGCAGATGTCGCCTACCTAGATTTCAGCAAAGCCTTCAACATCGTCCCACATAGGAGGCTTCTTAACAAGATTGGTAGTCTGATCATGGGAGACAAGGTGGTGAACTGGTTAATAGACAGGAGACAGAGGGTGGTGAGAAATGTACAGTCTGGGGAGAGGGGGTGACCAGCAGGGTACCACATGGATCAGTCCTGTTCAATGTCTTCATTAGTGACATTGCAGAGGGGCTGGATGGAAGGATCTCCTTGTTTGCAGATGACACCAAGATCTGCAACAGGGTAGATACTCCAGAAAGGGTTCAGAAAATGGAGAGGGACTTGGAGAAGCTTGAAAGATGGTCAGATATGTGGCAACTGAGGTTCAGTGCAAAAAAGTGCAAAATAATGCAGCTGGGTAGAGGGAACCCTAGGGAGAGCTACAGGTTAGAAGGGAGGAGCTGACTGTCACCAAGGAGGAAAGGGACCTAGGGATTATCATCACTGATCAGCTTACAGTATTCAATCAGTGTGCAAAGGCAGCAGGGAGGTCCAGTGGCATGCTGGGGTGCATAGGCAGGGGTCTCACTAGTAGGAGACTAGAGGTGGTGATGCCAATGTATAAAACATTGGTAAGGGCCTCACCTGGAGTACTGTGTGCAGTTCTGGAGGTCACATCTTCATAAAGACAAACAAAGTGGAGACTATCCAGTGAAGAATGACAAAGATGGTGTGGGGCTTACACCACAAAACATAAGGAACCTCACTATGTACTCGATGGAGGAGAGGAGAGACATGATTGGAACTTTCAAGTGTCTCACAGGCATAAAAAAGGTGCAGGAGGGGGACCTTGTCCAGTGTAGAAAAAGTATTGGAACTAGGGGGCACAATATGAAATTGGAGGGGGGGCTAGAATAAGAGGTAATGTGAGGAAGTTTTTCTTCACAGAAAGGGTAGTTGAAGCTTGGAATAGGCTTCCACAAGAGGTAGTGGGGGCAAGCACAGTGGAGAGGGGTTTAAGCATGTCTGGCCCAGGCACAAAGGAACCTTGAGAGGGGAGGGAGTGATGAAAAGCCATTGATCACATAGGGTCAGTGGCCACATACAATGTATAGGGGCAGACTGGATGGGCCTAGTGGTCCTTATCTGCTGACAATTTCTGTTTCTGTGATGATCAAGAATGTAACTTGAAACTGCTCTGCAGTTAGATGCTTTATCTGTTGGAAGTCATATCAGTAATATATTAGTCTACAAAGATAGCAAGTCACGTTGCAATAATAAACAAGCTGAAAAAAGATTCAAAGAAACACATTATCAGATGCCTGCACTGTACCTGCCCTGTTCATGGCACTACAAACAAACAGGGGGATTTCAGCATCAAGTGCTGTCAGTCCCTTACTTTTCATCAATATTAAATGCATTAGACAGTGGGCACACCTGCATGCCACCTGTCTATCTGGGTAAACAGAGGGCTTCAGTCTTCAGTGTTGTTAGTCCCACACCTTTCACCAGAACAAAATACTTCATAGAGTGATTATAAAATGGGATAAAAAAATCTAAGTCACTGATTGGCTGTTTCAGCTTCCCAGCCGTGTCCTAAATGCATGATATTTTACCCAACCAGCACTAACGTGTCCTAGTCTGCCCCTTGACAACAACGAATCACTGAGCAGTGCCAAGCAGAAACAAAAACACAGCCTGGCACAGCTCAGCGAGTGGCAGCGGGAAATCAGTAGTCCACGCTAACAGCTGCACATACCCTGTCTCTCTCTCAATCCAGACCAATGGCACTGGTGGCAGCACACTAACCATGCTGGTCATGTACAACATCCCCCTTCCCACACACTGTTCAAATTTCTTATTTTATGTTACTCACACAGCCTTTGCTCTTTGTATTTCCACCTCCGATACTGCATTATCCTGACTTGGAGCTCCGTACTACGCAGTTGACCGACTCCTCCCGCAACCTAACTTTATCCACAAAACACATGTGTAGCAAAATACTTCTCCCTCTAAACCAAAAATTTTCCCCTCTGTCCAGTGCAATTTAAAAAAACAACACAAAATAGTATTCTACGAAATCGGAGTGCTTTGAAAAAAACTGGAAACGCTAGTCTACGGCATCTGGTAAAGGACACACTCGCTGCCAGCCTCAAGCAAAGAACACGCTCGCTCCCTGCACTCCTATCAAGTCACTGACTTCACTATCAGTGTTAAAAAAGACAAACACTATAACAATCGAATAAATTAGCCAGTTTTTATTTCTGCCAACATTTCCTTTCCACACTAGTTATTGGGATTGGAACAGAGATACAGAAACATATGCAGACACGGTTGCACTTCAGACAGAAAACGCATACTGGCTGTCATGGAAACAATAGCTCACTCCATTTAAATATAGTAAAACACAATTTTAAAGAAAAATGTATACTAGTAAAAATAAAGAAAAATTAGCTGAGAAATCCTAATGAAACACATTTTTAGTGACTTAATAGGGGGGCTATTTTTTTTTATTTGAACTATTAAACCCTCTTTATTTTTAACTTCTTGTTTTTTTTTCTTTTTACTCATTAAATAATTAGTAGATGTGCCCATTTTATAAGCGCAATAACACACTCCGAGGTGTTGTTTATCGCCTGATAAGAGCACGCCCAGTGGCATAAGGCACTCAGCACAAGCGCCTCGTGCCTTAGTACACCCCTGGGCGTGCTCTTATCAGGAAATAAACCACACCTCATCGTGTGTTATTGCTTGCTTAATATCTGCACTGTACCTGCCTTGTTCATAGCTCTACAAACAAACAGGGAGCTTCAATCCCCAGTGCTGTAAGTGACCAGTACCTCCCTTTTCTCAAGCATTAAATACATCACACAGGGGGCACACTTTATATTTATGTATGTATATATTGATTTTATATAAGTTTTGATGACCAGGTAGGCCCACTGAGACGTGCAAGTTGTATAATACAATAAACAGGAGAAAATACCAAGTAAATAAAATAAATTCTACATACAGTGAACATTAGTTATCACAAATTTGATCAGACTTGCATACCACTTGTCATTCTGGGTAAACAGAGGGCTTCAGTTTCCAGAGCTGTTAGTCCCTCACCTTTCACCAGCATTAAATACATCACACTGTGGGGGAGCCTCAGCCTACCCTGTACTTGCTTGCACTCTCTCTGTAGATAAATATAGTGCTTCAGTCTCCAGTGCTGCTAGCTCACCACCTTTTTCCAGCAACATATATACAACAGAGTGATTAAGTCTTATGTTAGAGTCAGTATACCATAGTGCTTTAGGACACTGACCTACAAACCTGGAGACCTAGGTTTTAATCCACAGTCCCAACTTGCATACCGAGTGATCTGTAGCAAGTTACTAAACGTCCTTGTTCTCCCAGGTCACAGTTACCACATTTTAAATGAATACCCACAGCACTGCGTGAAGGTAGAATAGTGAGATGACGAGGCTAGAAAATCATGGGGGGAGGTGGGGGGGTTGGCCAGAGGATAAAATCTTTGTGGGGAGGAAAAAAAAAGAAACATCAAAGAATAAAACAAATCCTGATCAGGCCACATTCAGGTTTCCAGGTTCAAGGCAGCTTCAGGTCCCCATGTAAACAAAGTTGGGTGGCATAATACATGCATTCCACACAGTCTCTGACCTCCCATTCATACACACATTGTCACACTTGGCAGTCTGTTCAAAAGAGGCAAAGGACTGAGCTGCCACTGGGATCAAATCAGAGTGCTTTAAACTGTTCATCATTAGGCAAACTGTCCCCTTTTGTTCTCTATAATCATAGGAGTGTAACTCTTTCATGTACATGCAGGAAGGAGATGAGGTTCCTTAGCACTGGTAGTGCATGTGGCATGCTTTACACAAGCATGTCCCTCCTTTCTGCAGGTTTTTGAGTGGTTGCATTGTGCTCTGGAGACAGGAGGTAAGGACCCTGTGCTCTAGTTTTTATGTAAACTGGTGTAGTAGGCATCTGGGGAGCATTCTCCACAACAGACAAAGCAAAACTTGACAAATCCTCTAACTATAGTGCTCCTTCCCCACCCACAGACTCACCAGAAGAGCAGTAAAGGAGCATTGATCCTATCCACACTGTATCTGCCCAGCTACCCTGTAATATACCTGCTCTGTACTCTACCTGCCCTGGACTGTACTTGCCCAACACTGTACCTGCCTCACACTGTAACTGCCCCAATGCTTTACCTGCCCTGCCTTTTACCGCCTTCATGCTGTACTTGCCCCAGCACTCTACCTCCCTATGCACTGTACCTACCCCACACTGTTCTTGCCCATGCAATGTACCTGCCCCCACACTGTTCTTGTCTACACTGTACCTGACCCATTCTGTGCCTGCCTCCACAGTGCATCTGCACCCACACTGTAAGTAATAGAGGGTTTTCAGTCTCTTATGCTATCAGTCCCTCAAATCATCTTGCACCAAAGGCACTAAACACATGACAGTGTGGTGAAGCCTGCACTGTGCCTGCTCTGTTCATGGCCCTACACACAAACAGGGGGCTTCAGTGTCAAGTGCTGTCAGTTCCTTGCCTTTCATCAACATTAAATGCATTATACAGTGGGCACACCTACATGACAACTGTCTATCTGGGTAAACAGAGGGCTTCAGTCTCCAGTGTTGTTAGACCCACACCTCTCACCAGAATAAAATACTTCATAGAGTGATTAAATCTGTACTGTACCTGCCTTGTTCATGGCCCTACAAATAAACAGGGATCTTGAATCTCCAGTGCTGTGACCAGTCCCTCACTTTTCACAAGCATTAAATGAATCACACAGGGAGCACACTTTATTTATTTATATATTTATGTATGTATGTATGTACGTATGTGTGGATTGATTGATTTTATTTAAATTATGACTAGGTAGGCCCACTGAGACATGCAAGCTGCGTAATACAATACACAGGAGAAAATACCAAGTAAATAAAAGATATTCTACATACAGTGAACATTAGTTTATCACAAATTTAAGTTGACATGCATGATACCTGTCGTTCTGGGAAACCAGAGGGCTTCAGTCTCCTGAGCTGTTAGTCCTTCACCTTTCACCAGTATTAAATACATCACATTGTATGGGAGCCTCAGTTTACCCTGTACTTGCTTGCACTCTCTGTAGATAAATATAGTGCTTCAGTCTCCAGTGCTGCTAGCCACTCACCATTTACCAGCAACATATACACAACAGTGATTAAGTCTTATGCTGGAGTCAGTATAGCATAGTGGTTATAGACACTGACCTACAAACCTGGAGACCAGGGTGTTAATCCGCATCCCCAATTTGCATACCATGTGACCCTGAGCAAGCTACTTAACTTCCTTGTGCTTCCAGGTCACACCAGGAAACAACTTAGGTTTAGTGTGATTTTGCTAGTTAACCAGTTTTCCCTTTCCCTACTGTAAGTCTGCTGTGCATTTGCCCTCTGTACACCTCTGCCTACAGACAAACATACAGCTTCAGCCTCCAGTCCCTCACCTTTCACCAACACTAAATACATCACTCAGTGGTGAAGCCAGCACTGTAAAACATCCTGCACCATCGCTGTCCCTGTAGCTAAACAAAGGGCGTTACTGTTAGTCTCTCACCTTTCACCAGAAATAAATACATCCTCAGTACACCTCTGTCTATAGACAAACAGGCTGCAGTAAAAAAAAAAAAACTTTTTTATACAGAATAACTCCAAGTAGTCAGATGTAAGCTGATTAGAGGGGCTTGTATTGATTTCAAATACAGCAACAGCCAGATGCAAATGCATAAAATAACTAAAAATAATAATCTTCACTTTCATTAGTTTCATACCATTTATGCCTGGTTAAATAAAGTGATTGATTGATTGATTAGTGCTCAGCACCCCTGAAGGAAAATGCAACATTGTCCTTATTTTCAGTTGTGAACAAATAAGCCTTTTCCTCCCAAAATTGGCAGCCGTACCTTGACATGCAGCACAGTTGATTCAAAGAAACACATTCTTAGACTAGCAGGACACTTAAGGGGGCTCCTGACAGTATTTGGAAAACTTAAAAAAAAAAAAAAAAAAAAGATTCATATTCAACTCCATCCCATTTTTTTATTATATCATATACAGTATTTTCAGTAATTAATTCCCCATTTTCCTTGTTACTGAAACAGTTACATGAAAACAATATTCCTATCCTCCAGACTATATTTAATCTGGCTGCTTCTCTACACATGACATCACAAATCTCCTGTTTATGACATCATAATTATCTCCACAACAACATATTTTGATGTCATAAACAGAATTATGATGTCAGGTGTAGGCAGGCAGCCAGAGCTAAAATGGGAGAGATACTGTATTCATGCAAATACTCTTAGTAATAAGGAAACAAGGGTGAGAATTACAAAATAAAATGCAAAATGTAAGCTAAATATATGCCTGAAGATTACATTTTGTCAGAGTTGTCCCAATTGTGTCAGGAGCTCTTTAAGGGCATGGAATTTTGGAGTTCTTTTCTTAATGATCAGATGTTATTTATGTTAGAAGCATTTGACACTTCTTGAGACAACAGCGTTTTTCAGCCTCACTAGACACATGAAAAGGGGCTGGAATCCTTATCTCAGAAAATGGGCTTTTTATTTCGGGCCATCTGATTGGTTAGTACCCTTGCCAGGGGGGTACATTAACTTTCAATAGATACCCAGGAAATCAGAAGTACCAGCCTACAGTGCCCCTTTACCCACTGAAGTATTGTAGTGCCCAACCTGTTCCCTAATTGGTCAAAACACCTAATTTGTATTTCAAATTGCTGCCATTTTCCCCCTCAATTAGCGAGAGCCCCCCCTCCCAAATTTAGTCTTTACCCAAACATATACCCAGTAATAAATGTAAGAATGATAAAAAAATTGTAACAGTATAAAAAGAAATAAAAACAACTTTCTCTTTTCCTTTCTTTTTCACTCGGTGCCGGAGTGATTCATCGAGCATCCCTGTTCCCGGGTACAACTTTCTAGACTATTATGCCCCAATCTCTGGAGCCCATCTGGTAAACAAATAGAAACAACAACAGACTCCTCATTCATACACTGACACAGCCCCTTCAAAAGATATAGACAGCACCTAATCTGTTTGTAGCTCCTCCGATTCCTCATTTCCGAAGAGAGGCCACATTGTTCCATGGAACGGCACTCATCTTCACACTTCTGGTCCTCAGAACAGGCAGTGAGGATGGGGAATCAGGAAATCAATAAAAAAAGGAAAGAAAATAGTAAGAACAGAGCCCTGTCAGGAGGACAGGCAGTGGCAACCAGGAAACAGTAAAAAAAACTAAATAAAACCAACAGTGAAAATCCCAGTCATGGCAAGCAGCAAGATCAGCACACACTTCTTACAATTGCACCTCTCTCTGTTTGGTTTCCCTGCTTGTCTGAATGCGTAGTCCGGTCCTACCACAACTGTTCTGGTTCCAGACCACAGCTGGCATTTCCACCAACATTTCATGACAACAGAAAACAAAAACATGAAAAAGAAAAGAATGTCACCTAAAGGAAAACAACATTTAAGAAAGGCCACAGCATCCATTGACCCTCATCAATTATTTTTTTCTGGGTCTGATACTGCAGCACTCTACCATAAGAAACAAACTTTTATTTGGCACAAACTTTTAATGTATAAATAAAATATAAAAATAAATCCTTGTATACATGGTGTGTGTGTGGGGGGGGCAGGGTGGTAACCATGGCAACTTGCTCCCAAGTAAAACTACAGGGGCTTCATTAGTACAAAACATCCTCCCTAAAAAAAAAAAATAGCTTTGTTATACAGGTAGCAGAACTATTTTATAACAATGTGGTGATTTGCATATGCAGCCCATGATGCTTTGCATTGTGTGGGCATGTATGATTTTGTATTTTCTATAAATAGAACTAACTCATAACATCTAAAAACTAAAAATATTATTTTTCTAAAACATACAAAATACAGTTGCCCATTTTCTAAGTACAATAATACTCTCCAGGGTGGGTGGTATTGGGAAATACCAGACCTTCCAGGGGCTAGGCAGAGGGCCTTATAGACCCTGGAAGGTCTGGTATTTCCCAATACTGACCACCCTGTTGGGTGTTATTGCTCACTTAGATGCTACAGTATATTGTTATTTCTGCACTTGTGCTTCTGGGTTATACCAGGAAACAACTTAGGTTTAGTGTGCTTTTGCTGGTTAACCAGTTTTCCCCTTCCCTAAGTCTGTTCTACAAGTGCCCTCTCTACACCTCTGCCTACAGACAAACATACAGCTTCAGCCTGCAGTGCTGTCAGTCCCTCACCTTTCCCCTGTGCTAAATACATCACACTGTGGGGAAGTCAGTAATGTAAAACATCTTGCACCATCTCTCTTCCTGTAGCTAAACAGATGGCATTACTGTTAGACTCTCGCCTTTCACCAGAAATAAATACATCCTCACTACACCTCTGTCTATAGACAAACATAGGCGGCAGTAAAAAACAGGCAAAGATAGGCTGCAATCAAAACAAAACAAAACCATTTTTTTTTTATAAAGAACAACTCCAAGCAGTCAGGTGTTAGCTGATTAGAGGGGCCTGTGTTGATTTCAAATGCAGCAACAGCTAGACGCAAATGCATAAAATAACCAAAAATAATAATCCTCACTTTCATTAGTGCCCAGCACCCCTGCAGGAAAATGCAACGTTATCCTTATTTTCAGTTGTTAACAAATAAGCCTTTGCCTCCCAAAACTGGCAGCCGTACCTTGACATGCAGCATTGCAGATTCAAAGAAACACATTCTTAGACTAGCAGGACACTAAAGGTGCATGGAATCTTGGAGTTCTTATCTTAATGATCAGATGTTATTTATGTTAGAAGCATTTGACACTTCTTGAGAGAGCAACATTTCTCAGGCTAGCTAGGCACATGTAAAGGGGCTGGAATCTGTATCTTAGATACAACAGTATATTGTTTTTTCTGTTAAAAGCACTTGACAGGTCTTGAGTTCCAGAAATCCAGCAGAAAGAAAGGAGTATTTTATTCACCTGGGTAGTGATTTGTAGTTGTTATGGATGGATTCATTGAAAAGTATTAATTTGTGCTCCTGTATCCCATTTTTCCAGCTACAGACAGCAAGATGGCTGTAGGCTCCGCACACAGCCATAACAATGAATGTACTAAAAATGTTCAGACTGGCTGGGCCCAGAAGCCTTTTTCTGCTATCTGTTTCTGTTTCTATGTATAACAGTGTTTCCTAAAACTTTGTTGCCCCCATATACAGTATATGCCTACACAGAATGAGGTTTAAAGGGAAGTATGTCAGATGCTCTAAGGGTAATGTTACTAGATTATAAATGAATGTTACATTACTCTTATCTCAGGATTGTGTTTCTGTGCAGCTAGTTAATATGTAGATGGAACACTTTTCTAGAATTAGTTTGGCACTTGTACAGCTCTTAGCAATATCTATATTAAATATGCACTTAAATCTACTATATAAATGCATTAGTAGTGCATTAACATATTTCCTGTCACTTTTACAATATTTACCTAGCTGCTTATGGTTTCTTGTGTGGAAAGTAAAGCATCAAATACTCCCTAAATTGCATGGTGAATAATTCTGTTTCTTACTGTGCAAATATATTAACTAGCCCTTGCCTTAGATTTCAGTTCAAATGCAATATAACAATACAAAATAAGAGCATTAATTTACTGAAATGTCTTGAAAGACAATTTAATGTTTTCTTATATATTCTGAAATAGTTCATAACAGTAGAATATGTTAATACTGTACAGTATGTATAGGAAGCATATGTAAAGACTAGAATGCATGAAAACAAGGCCAGACATAAGCTAGAGGTTGGAGTAATTTGTCAAATTGTCAAATCAGTTAAATTCTTTTGAAACAGGAAAGATGAAAAATACTTGGGCATAGTTGTTTTTTCTTGTTATCTTCAGCCAGTGGGGGGTGGGGGTGGGATAAAAGCAAATATTTCTACATACTACTTCACCCATGTTGTGTAACATCACTGTGATCTAAAAAGAAACACCCCTACATAACAGCCATAACAGCATAGTATCACTTCCTTGTTCACAAACTTAAAAACTTCTCTTTTAAATCAAGACTGAGGACTGTGGTAAATCATGCTGAACTGCTCATGTGTGCATAGAATTGTGATTAATATGAGCTTATTATTAAGAGTGTCAACCCCATTTCAGTTTGGTATAGTATCAATTAAGTGAATACTCCACCTCAAGACCCACCCCTACACTTAATTTAATTTAAATATTGTTATTTATTGATTAATTTTGTTAATATGCTGTCTCTCTACAACATGCCTATGGAGTGGGAGAGGTGCTAGATGGGGGGTAATACAATTATCAGGGGGAGAGAGAGAAAATAGGATTTTGCATGGGTGATTTGAGTTGGGGCTTATTATTTGTGGTATACGATTTTCAGTGATAATTTTGTTGACTTGGGGTAGATTTAGGAGGTATTAAAATGTGATATGGTCATGGGGCCGCTATTCACTTCTACTCTTGGAGGCTGCTCTGTCAGCTCCATCCTTTTCATCCTCCAGCTCAACCTCAAGCAGTTTTAACTCACCATTGGAAACTGTGGATTTTGAGAAGGAGGAGCAATGGGGCATGCATGGTCCGGGGTGGGGACCAGGGAAAGTAGGATCAAGAGCGTCAGACCAAGTAGGCACCCGAGATTAAGAGGATCATGGAGTGGGGTACTCCCTGTCATGTCCCAATCCCCAGGGAGCCCCCTAACAATAGGGGCAGACAGTAGATGGGCTGTCAACTTTGAACCCTTATCTTTGTGGTATGTTGTGCAATGCCAGATCCCTCAGGAATAAGACCAAAGCCATGTCAGATTTCATCATGGATTCCGCTAGGTATCTGATATGTTTCACCATTACCTGGCGTGGGGATGACTCTGGGTCAGTCCTGGAGGCGGTGGTCCAAGCTGGGTACTTGGTGGTACTTTGCATGAGGAAGGAGTGTAGGGGAGGTGGGGTGGCCATCTGTTTTAGAACCTGCTGGAGCTAACAGTGTATCCATTTAAGGAGATAGGGTCATTTGAATATGTGGGTGCAGGTGTTTGATTCTCATTGCTTACCACCCTCCTTGGGAGGAACAGGAGTTCTTACACGAGTTTGCAGACTTCACTGACAACAAATCGTTGAATGCTTCCAACGTAATTATGCTTGGTGATTTCAATCGAAAATGAATTCTTGCAGTTTTCTCAACAGTTCCTCCAGTTAATGGATTCACTAGGCCTCACACAAATTGTTTTTACTGTGACCCATGAACATAGCCACAACTTGAACCTCATCTTCATTCCTGGGCTAAACATCTTAGATGTCAGGGTGGACCCAGTGGGGTAGACACCATCACCCTGCAGAAATGATTCAGTACTGTCCTAGATGTGCTTTAGAGCCAGAAAAATTTCTTGCTGTGTTGGATATATTGGTGATGGAAGCGGCATGTGATGGACCAGTGGAGACAGCCATGGATGACTATAATTTGGCCATTAGGATGGTGCTTGACTCTATCGCACTGATCCTTCTCCCCCCACTGACCTCACATTGCAGCTTGCTGTGGTATAATGATAAGTTGAGGTGGTTGAAGGTGACTGGGCAGAGATTGGAGAGCTCCTGGAAGAGGACCCACACACTGAAGGACAGGATGGTTCTGAGATCACATTATCAGGATTATCAGAGGGCTATAATAACCTTGAAAAAGACAGAGTTCCTGTCATGGATTATGGCCTGAGGAAAGAATAGGCCTACTAACTCCTTCTGTACTGTGGATAGGTTAATTTGACAGCTTTCAATAAAGGGTCCAGGGAGACCTGAAACACATGAAGCGTTACTCTTACTTTGGTGTCAAGTTTAAATTTTTTGTTCAATAAATGAAGTAAAAGAAACAAGAACTGGTGGAGTCAGCCTTGAAGTGGCTGGTGTAAGTGCCCAAATTTGTGGTGATTGTATAATTTTGCCAGCTGCCTGTGACTTGGTTTTAACAGTGTCAAGGTGGCCTGAAACAAGGCATGTCACTTTCTTTTATGGGCAGACAAGTGAACCCATACATGCAAACCAATGGGCTACCAAGTAGAATACAATTACAAGCCTGTCTAGTAGCCAAGAAAGTAGTGCTAGACTTAACACCACCTGCTAAAAAACAGTTTCATCTCTTTGTAAACCAATATGGTACATGAATCATAACCAAGAATGCTCTTGAACTACCTCTCTGTAGAATACAGCTGGGCAAACACTCCTTTGCTGTTTGGGCTGTAGACTGGTTAAATGAATTTCCAGAAACCATGTGGCTTTTTTCCCCAATGTAATTTTCCTAGCAGGCACTATTTAAGTAATCTGTTTCTGGGTATGTGAGTAAAGTTTATCCAATAATTTATTTTACTCATAATAGCTAATGCTGTAATGCTATATGACTAACTCGGCCTTTAAATGGGCTGTTGGTACAGATTTGGGAAGAGCAAATTTAAAACGATAAAATTGTGTGACTGACTTTTCCAAAGTGACCCTTATTATGGTCCAACATCCAGGAAATGGAATGGAGAAAAACATGAAAGACAGCATATGAGATAAAAGATTTTAAGGCAACATGAGAAAGAATTTTCTGACATCTTTCAGCACCTTTGATACTTTGATTAAGGGTAGTGCATAAACTGTAGAATAGTATAGAATTTATATTTATATAGTGCTTTGCAAATACTATATCCCAAAGTGATGTATAGGTGATTTATTAATAGCCTAGCTGAGATGCCATATCTCATTTCCTGTGGGATCCTGCCTCTGCTTGTGACAGCATGTTGCCTCTCAGTACCTTTGATACTTTGATTATTTATTGTCTATGGAAGTAAAACAATTAGTCTATTGTTTAGAGCTCAAACCTGTGATCCTAATTGATTTGTTCAGTGTTTGTTAACCAATTAAGTACATTAGGCAAATAAATACCTATTATCAGGCATGACCCAGGAGATTACATGTAGAAAGATAAATATGGCATTACATATAGCATGATGACAAAGAGATACAATATAAAATGAGTAATTAAATTAGATTAAGAAGCCATTACATTTTTGCAAGAAATAAAATTAAAAATTAATAAACAACATCAATGTAGTTACAGGAAGTCAATTGTCATTGGAAATCTATTGCCATAGCAGGACATAGCAAACTTTTCAACATGATACAAGTCAGAGATTATTTGAATCAGAGACAAAAGCAGCATGCTAAGCTAAGCAGATGTGCTCAGTATCTATGATGGAATAAAGTTAAGGAAATGCACAGGCAAATTTCAGAGGGTATGAAGTTTCACAGCCTTGGGGCTGCATATGCAAAAGAATAATTACCAGTCCTAGTTCTAAGAACAGGGATAGCCAGTAAAGCATTACCATCAGAATTCAGAAGGTAAGCCCTGTTCACAGGTTTGAGCAGAGAGGCCATGGATAAGGACAGGTGATTTTGCATATTACTAACAATTGTGATCCTAAGGATGTGGTCATGCAGGGAAGATGGGGAAGCTAGCTAAATCTGTTATAGAGGGGTTAGTGGTGGGTGAGCTGATATGATGCCAGTATGATTTGACAGATACTTCTGTAAGTGACATCCCACCTAAGCAGTGCAATTGTTGAGGCAGTAGAAAACTCTGGGGCATCATAGAGGAGTTTGGGGAGGAGCAACCCACAAGCAAAGGTGAGGCAATCTTGGGAGATTAGTTTATGGTCCATTTTATAGGAGACACCCAACATGGAACTGACTGACTTACAGACTCCCATTGTATGATTAGAGTAGTCATGAGATGGGTCAAGTGTGACTTAAAAGTAAATGAATGAGGAGGCAGAGGGGACTAAGATACCATCAAGGTAGGCAATGTTTAAAGGAGGCACACATAGTCTAGGTCTGGAGGATGTACCAAACAACATAGATTGCATTTTAGTCTTGTTTAGGACCAGTTTGTTAGCTGACAGCCAGTGGTGTACTGACTGAAGATCAGTAGTGAGAGATTGGTTTATTTGATCAACACTTTTGGAGTAGGTGTATGGGACCAGGTCAACTGCATACAGAATAACAGAGTAGTTGGGTAGGTATTGGCCAATATAATTTATATGTAGATCAAATAGAAGGGGCCTGAAGATAGGTCCTTCTGCAACTCCCACCAGAGCTGGGGCAGAGTTATATAGGGATGACAAATATATGACTCTCTGGGAACTGTTCCCCAGTAGATGCTGAATCAAGGGAGAGCAGCGGTGAAACTCTCAAGTTAGCACGTTTGCCACAAAGCAAGGAGTGGTCCACAAGGCCAAAGGTCATTTGTCAGGTCTATAAAAACAGCATCAGTGAGGCTGCCCATATCCACTGATGAAGTAATACTGTTTGTAAATGTGAGGAAGGCAGTTTTGGTGGTATGGCCTTTACGAAAACCATGCTGCACAGGGGAGAGGAGTTTGTCGGTGGAGAGATAATTGGTGAGCTGAGAGGCAACAAGTTCTCAAGTACTGCATCATGTAAAATGGGGAGAATGGCAATGGGTCTTTAGTTGTTTAAAAGTTTGGGGTTGACTTTCTTAAACACAGGAACAATGCAGAAGGTTTTCTATAGCTCAGGCACTGTACTAGTTGTTAAGAATAAACTGATTGATCGATTTAGCAGCAGGTGAGGCTAATTCATTTACATCAGTTTTAAAAGGTTCATACTAACTAATGTTCATACTAAGGTAAAATTAGGAATGAAAGGGCTGAAAGCCAACAAATGTTCTATCCTCACTGGTAATGATTCAATGCAGCACCCTCAAGTATGTACTTGTCAAGTCTAGTTTTGAATTAATTTCTACTTTGAGCTATTATTACGTGCTGGGGCAGAGTGTTCCATAAATTTACAATTCTGACGGTGTAAGAATATTTCCTAGCATTGGTCCTTAACCTGTTTCCCTTTAATTTGTAATGGGTGTCCCCTGGTTTCAATGTCATTATCTTTAAAATCCCATTTTAAGTTCACACATTAATGAAGGGTCCTGCAATACATCTTATAGAAAAGAGTATTTCACTTCGTGCACGGCATGTTTCCAAGGACATAAGTCTGAGGGATTCAAGCCTGTTTTCATATGATATACTACAATACCCATCCATGATTTTTGTGAACCTGTGCTGCATTCAGTCTAACTTTTGTATTTCCCCTACTGTGTATATGGATTCCATAACTGAGATGAATACTGCAGATACATAACGCCTATATAGGGGCATCAAGACATTACTAGATGAAGATCTGATGTTTTCCTTTATTGACCATAACACTTTATTGGCTCTGCATGTGGCCTCAGTAGTTTGTTGATATGAACTCAAGTTGTTCATGACAGATACAACTAAATCTTTCTCACAATTAGTTTTAACAAACAGGTGCCCATTCATGTAATAGTCACATTTGTTGTTAAATCTACCGAAGTGCATTACTTTGCATTTGTCTTGATTTAACATGTCCCACTTGTGAGTCCAAAGTACAATTTTATTTAAATCTTCCTGCAATTTTGCTGAGACATTGACACTAGTACATGGCACACACATTTTGTATCATCTGTGTATGTTAGAGTTATACAGTCAAGCTGGATAGTCATATCAGATATGAAAATATAGAAGAGAACATTGCCAAAAACTGAGCTCTATGGAACTCTATTCAAGATGTGACCCTCCCCTGACACATAACCATTTACTGAGACACATTGTCTTCTATGCGAAAACCATTCCACCACTCAATTTACCAGACTTGAATCTATTTTGTGTTCAATCATTTTATCTATTATAGCCCAATGTGGTGTCAAATCAAAGGCTTTGGAGAAGTTCAAATAAATTATATCACGTGGTATGTTGTTATCTAAATATTTAATGATTTATTCATAATAAAATCAACAAGTTGGTAGTACAACTTCTCTCCTTCAAAGTCATGTTGTTCTTGATCATGTCCCTTAATGTAAGTAAAAATTATATCTTTTAGGATACTTTCCATCACTTTCCCGGTGACACTGGTGAGTCTGATTGGACAGTAATTTTGCATAAGCTCCCTGTCACCCTTTTTAAAGATTGGTACAATATGAGCAAGCTTTCAGTCATTGGGAACTTCGGCTTTATTAAGTGACTGCTCAAATAGAATCTTAAGGGGGAATATGATATGACAGACCATGATCTGCAGCATACCTGCGGATATGTTATCTGATGCAGGAGATGAATCTTTGTTTAATTTCATGATTTTCTCATGAATTTCAGTTTCCATAATCTTTACAGTACAGTTGGGACATGAAAGTCCCTTGGTGCCTTCCTTATGGCCTGTTTTATATACATTACAGAAATAGTTATTGAATGCTTCAGCCATAGGTTTGTTTTCCACAATAGTGAAAGATCCATCTTTAATTGGCCCTACATCATTTTTTGGATTTTTTTAGTGAATTGATGTATGAAAATAATTGTTTATTGTTGGATTTATGTGCATGTGTTGCAAGTTTCGCTTCCATATTTTTCTGAGTCTTTCTAATTTTCACCATGCATAATTTCGGTTGCTTCTTGAAAGGCATCATATACTGTACTAGTACCACATTTCAGATATTTTTATAGCTTTGCTTTCTTTTTAATTAGATGCTTTATGTTACAGTTCAACCATCTAGGGTGTTTATATGATCGTGTTTTCTCAGGTTGTGGTATATTATCCTTGGCAATCTTTAAGATAATGTTTTTGATAGTTATACATACTTCTTTTTTTTTTTTTTTTTTACAATTTAAACTTTATTAATACACTTCCATTATAAAGGGTAGCTACAGCAAGTCAGGGTGTAATGTAGCACTTGAACAGTGAGAACTGCCCAGCCCGCCCTCCCACCCCACCCCTTACAGCAGCAACAAAACATAATCACCCTAACGTGCAGTGCATGATTCTGTTGAATGTATGAGTAGAATCAGAATGTGATAAAACCTCAGTGAGGTAACAAGAATAAGGAATGAAGGGGATCCCATATCTTACTATATGCTGCTAGTCTATTATGAAGACTTGCGATTGCCTTCTCTGTTCGAAGATTAGCAATGATTTCATGTAACCATTCCTGGAAGGAAGGAGCCGATTGTTCTTTCCAATGACGTAGTATGAGTTTCTTAACTGAGAGTGCAACCATAGAAATATGGTATTTCCTAATTCTAACACTAACCAGGGACATATCCCCTAGAAGACACACCTCTGGAATAAAATACTCCTGTAGGCCCAGTAGGGGATCAAGAGACATCTTAATTGAATTCCATAAGGAGGAAACTTTGGGACAGGACCAGAACATATGCAGGAGAGTAACCTCTTCTTGCAAGCACTTAGTACATCTACTAGAGTTCCAGAAGCCCCATTTTTTTAATTTAATAGGGGTACAATACATGTTATGTAAAATGTGGTATTGCATGAGATGCAATCTATCTTGGGAAACATACTTATGACAGGATCTCCATAAGGATTGCCAGTCCAACTGGTATTGAGGGAGGAGTGAGTTCCAGAAACTAGCAGGTCCAAAGGTGTTTCCATATTTTTTATAGTACAACACCCTGTATAGCTTAGATACTATGTCTGAAGATCCGGACAATAGGGAGATTTCAGGAATCAGAGCTGATACCTTCTGGGAGGGGGGATAATTCCCCAGAGCTACAGTGAGAAGGTGTCTTAACTACATGACTTTAAAGTGACATGAGACCGGAATAAGGAACTTGTCAATGATTCCACGTGGGGACAACCAGTGCCCTTCCCCATCCACCAGGGAAAGCAGTTTTCCATTGCCTAATTGAGGCAACCAGTTACAGGGAATCCACTTTCCATTAAGAGTAAAAGATGGGGAATTCCAAATAGACTGAGCTAAATCAGTCTGAGGGGAATAGTGAAGAAATAAACATAACTGTGTATAAACTCTTAAAGAGATGCTTATTGTGGTGCAGTCGGCCATCTTTACATGGGACAGCTTGAGGTAAAATAAATTTAAGGGATCCAGGCGTTTAGTTTTAATTGCATCTAACTCAATCTTAAGCCATACTGGTTGTGCCATTTCAGGGCCTGGGGATATCCATCTCAGACATTTTGCTAGATGACTTGCCCAGTAGTATAATGCCATATGGGGAATCCTCAGCCCCCCCTCAGGTTTTGGGGCAGCTAGTTTATGATAGGCCAACTGGGGAAATTTATCTGCCCAGATAAATCTGGTCAATATACTGTGCAGTTTCTTAAACCAGCGTATGGGAATAAAAGAGCTGAGAAGGGATAAAGGGTAATAAATTCTAGAAAATACGTTCATCTTAATAATGTTAATCCTGCCCCATAATGATATTGGAAGTTTAGCCCATCTGTCAAGGTCATGAATAATAACCTGTGAGAAAGAATCCAGATTATCTTTGACCCACACTGAGGGGTTACGGGATAGCTTTATGCCCAGATATTTGATTGCTTTAGGAGTCCAACCTAAACCTAGGGGGCAAATATCATCCTTAAATACCTTGTGGTTTAATGGGAAAAATAAGGATTTACTAGCATTCAACTTGTAGTGGGATAGCACACTGAACCTGGCTATTTCGTTCAGTAAGGGTGGTATTGAAGAAACCAGATGGGAAAGATGTATCAGCAAATCATCTGCGTACGCAGTGAGTTTAATCTCATGACGTCCAACTCTGATACCTTGTATAGAAATATTTTGGAGAATGTTTTGGATGAGGGGTTCCAGATATAAGTTAAACAAGAGAGGCGATAGGGGGCAACCCTGCCTAGTACCTGAATGAAGTGAGAAGTAGTTTGAGAAGGCCCCATTGGCTGAGATTCTTGCTGTAGGGGATTTATATAATGCGGCAACCCAGGAAATGAATACCGGAGGAAAATTAAAGGCACTCATTACCTTGAAGAGAAAACTCCAATTCACCTGGTCAAACGCCTTCTCGGCTTCCAAAGAGACCAAGCCTGCAGGGAAGTCAGCATCTCTGGAGGCTGAGAAGACATGGGATAACATACGCAAATGATCTGCGGAAGAGCGTCCCTTCATGAAGCCTACCTGATTCATACCTATTAACTCAGGGAGCACCACTGATAACCTGTTAGCTAAAATCTTTGAGAGGATCTTGATATCCTGATTTAGGAGGGATATAGGCCTATAGCTCTGAACTAGCTCAGGATCCTTGTCTGGCTTGCGGAGAAGCACTATCAAGGCTTCAAAGAGATGGCAATCAATCTCTGTCCCGGATAGGATGTGCTGAAATAAACTATTGAGTATTGGCAGTGGAAGTTCTCGAAATGTTTTACAGAAAAGGGAAGAAAATGCATCAGGCCCAGGAGATACATACTTCTTCAAATGATTGGTTACTTAGAACTTCATCCCACATGATTTTTTCCATATCTTTTTTTTATTCCTTCCTTGTCTGCTTTGTCACAAAGATAGTGGTGCAGCTTTTTCTAGGAATATAGGTACAATAAATGTTAAACCAAATAATTTTATTATCATTGTTGGCTATGGGAGAGTCTGTTACACAGTCTCTAATAGAAATATTAGATGATGACAGCAATAGATCTAAAATTGTATTGCCTCTTGTAGGACTTCGGACATGTTTAGTTAAATCGTGTTCACTACTAGTATCTAGGAGCATGGTGTCAAGGCTGGAATTTGAGGTGCCATCCATCCAGTTGATACCAGTGATTTTAAAATCTCCCATTAATATGAGTTCACCTATATCTCCTACCCTACAGATCTCTTCCATTATTTGCTTGAATAACTTAATAGTGCTATCTGGGGGATGGTATATACAACCAAAGATAACAGATTTGTTCGCTCCACCCTTAATTTGTACACACATTGATTCATACCTTGTGTCTAATTTGATTTTAGAAGTGATATCTGTTCTCACAATAGTATTTATAATATAAATTGCTACCCCACCCCCTTTTCTTTGGGCTCTTGCATTCTCAAATAGATTGCAACCATCAATATTTCTACCCTAGGATCCCCCATCTTCCCATCTCCATATCTCAGTGACACCAATCACATCTATTGGTTTTGAGTAAAGGATAGCTAAAAAGTTGTCCATCTTGTTATTTAAACTTCTTGCATTGAATGTTAATACTGTTATTTGGTGTTTATTATACATTTTCTTATGTGAACTCTTTTTCTTGCTGTTAGCAGAATTCCCCCCCCCTTGTATCTAGTTTAAAAAAAAAACAGTTCCCATAATTTGGTTAATATTTGTGGCCAATTGCCTAGCACCACTCATATTTAGATGAAGTCCATTTTAGCAAAGAGTTCCTTTTAATTTTGAAATGTAGGCCTATTATCTATTATTTCAATATCCCTCTCCCAGGTCAGATTTTTGAGCCTTGCATTTATCCTCTGAATAGTCTAATTATTTTTCTTTGTGGGCCCGAGGAATAGGTAAAATATCTGAGATAATCACTTTGTGGTCCTCATTTTTTTTATGATGTGGCAAATGTGACTAGATCATGACATATATCTTTTTCGTGCATGTTACCAACTTCATTTGTACCTACATGGAGGGTGATAATACAATTACTTGAAATATTTACTGCAGGTACACACTCTGCAATATCATTAAATCTAGCTCCTGGGTAACATGACACCATGATTTGTTCTTTGTTGTTGCCACATATATCGGTATCACTGTATTTGATGATAGACTCACCAAATACAAACTTAAACATGTTTTTCCTGACTGGGGTATCCTGCAGATTTGCAGTACTTTGATCAGTATGCTGGGATAAACAACTGGGGGCTTCTGATGTTCTAACATGGTCAATAGTTATAGAGTTGGAGGGGTACTAGCAGCCATAGAATTATCTAAATAGTCATCTGACTGAAAAGCCTGAAATCTATTGTGAGTTTCAATAATGAATGTTGTTTTTTGATTCATTTTTCTTCTATCAGTGATCTGGTTTCCCAGGGGTTGTCCAATATCCTCATGAGTTTCCTTACATTTCTTGGCATTAGGAGCATGCTTCAATGAATTTTCAGAATTCACAGGAGTATTTCATATTCTCTTCCTATTATTTGTCATTATATTACTTTCCTGGTCAACTTTGTTCACAAAATCCTGTAGCTTGATAATAGCACACTCCCCATAGCATAACATTTAAACTTTCAAATGCCAAAAATGCCTATATTTACTTTCAAGCTCCATGTGAGGAGAGGGTCCTCTTAGTTTCAGACTGGAATTCAAATTTGAGTAAGCTAAATCACCAACGTCAAGGTGGGGCCCTTCGATTTAGTCCCTAACCTTCCAATGCCTCAATAGCTACTAGCTAACTGCTTTTATACTGTGCTCCCAGCAGGGATTTTGCACAGGTGATTTAACTTCTCACTTTATACTGTGCTCCCAGAAGGGCTACAACACAGACATTTTAAAGGGAGCATGCTATAGAGGAGCACCATAAACTCCCCAAATTCAAGTAAAACCATAAAATCAAAAATAGCTGCTCAAACCTTTAAATTACTACACACTGGAATTCACATTTCTTATAAGAGGGTGCTGCTAGATGGTGACAAATAACAAACAAAGCAAAAGACTAGGCTTACCCTCCCCATAGCATAACATTTAAACTTTCAAATGCCAAAATGGCTATATTTACTTTCAAGCTCCATGTGAGGAGAGGGTCCTCTTAGTTTCAGACTAGTCTTTTTGCTTTGTTTGTTATTTGTCACCATCTAGCAGCACCCCTTATAAGAAATGTGAATTCCAGTGTGTAGTAATTTAAAGGTTTGAGCAGCTATTTTTGGTTTTATCTTGATAATATGTTATAAACAGAAACCTGACATGTTGTTTTTCTTAAATCTGGCTCATAGTCCTTCAACGGAAATTCTGTTGTTTAAATGAATGCTAAAACAGCATTTATTTAGTTAGGACAAATACAGTTTCATAGCATTTAAAAAATGTAAACAGCCTCTACCAACTCAAATCTCCCTCCTTTGGGTTCCCTAAAATGGCTAAGTGTGGTGTGATGATATCAAAGAATAGAGATCATGATCAGCACAAGCACTGCTATAGCAGCTCGTCATACAGTAGTACCCTGTTTTCCATTAATTGTACTACCAGTTTGTTAAAAGGTGTAAATATCATCACTTATCCTATATAGTAACATAAATTGAGATACAGTATGTTTTTATGTTTGTAAACTGCAATGTGTGATATAATGGTTACACTTTCTTTTAAGTATCCACTTCAATGTAACTAATCACATGCAAGAGGATAATTACACTATGGTTTCACGCTTGTTACATGCAGCTGCAATTACAATGCAGTTACAGTGTAAAACAACTACTGGTTTTACACACCAAAATCTCCAGTCTCCCCTGCCAGCTTCATTACGTACATCCACTAATGTCCCAATCCTAACCAGGGTTACCGCCCCCCAGGTTTTACATCAATTTGTTGCAATCATGCTGCTCCATGACAACTCACTCTGGACTATTAGCTCTAGCTTCAATTGGATCCCTGCTCAATTAATTCCTGAATTGCACCCATCTGGAGTTTATTTTATAATATTAATGCTAGGGGCAAATTTCCTGGGAACAATTTGTACATGGACATGATTGACACCGGAACTAATAATCCACAGCGACTTGTCATGGAGCAGCTTGACCAAAATGTATTGACATGTAGCCCCCACTAGATCTCCTCTTTGGCATTACCCTTCTCTACCTCCACACGCCCAGTTCTCCAGCTATGTCCGTATTTCTAATATATTTATAAAAAATACAGGGTGGTCTAGTGGGGGGTGGCATCTCCAATTATGGTTGCAGAATTGGTAGAGATCCTTGTGGAATATAAATCTTTGGGGCTGTCTCAGTTACCCCAGTAGACCATCAGGTATTAAAAAAATAGGTATTGGAGTATTGGGACATTAGTGGACATGAGCAAGATGGCTAGCTGGGGAGACTGGGGGTTTTGGTGTGTAAAACTGGTAGCTGCTTCTGGATGTTTCAGTTTGCAAACTTAAAAAAAAATCATTACTTAATTTATGTATTAGTATGAAGTATCAAGGCCACTGATTTTTGGTGATTTAAGAAATGAAATTCCATTCACAAGACTTGAAATTCCAAGAACTGGACTGGTGATTGTTAGTCTAATTTCTGGATTTTACCAGGATTCTACTATCATTCTTTCAGTATTTTGCATAAATAATCAGAATAAACGAAGGCTTATTATGCAGAGCATTAAGTGAAGAATGCTGAAAATAGTTCAGGAAGCAATTATAAGAAAAAGAAACATTCTGTTGATATACTGATACAATATAAAATGGGAAAGTCCATGAAATTCTTTGTTTTTTACCAGTGTGCAGGCAGTCCAAGTTCCAAAATTGTTCTGTGGTTTTGATAAATACTGAAAGCCAGTGACTTTGGGAATAATACATATGTTAAAGAGACACTGATGCCTCAAGACAAACTTTGAAAACCAAAATATTTGGATACAAAGCAGCTTATATTTCTTGCTAGCTCTGTATTCCTTATCCCCATTATGTATTACTGAGGGCATATGCATAAATATGGGAGAGGTGTTCCTTGTGGGTTCATCTGTTCCTATTGCTTCCTCCCAAAATGTCATAATGCTGTCACAATTCTCTGCCTGCGATATTACAGTTACTCTCATAGCAACAGACTGTGATATCACAATGTAGCACTATGATTTCAAGTAGGAAGCAAGCTAAAGAGGCAGGTGAATGCTTGGGGCAAAGATTTTGTTTCTATGGGAATTTTTTTCAATAATTGATAATGGAGAGGAGAAATTTGTAGAAGATATATGAAATACAAGCAGGAATGTGTCCTGCTATTATGTTTTACAATATTTTCCCAATAGTGTCAGCTGCTCTTTAAGTGATGATTTTTATACCTTTTGACAAACTGGTAGTAACATTAATGGAGAACAGTGCACTACTGCAGGAAGGGCTGCTACAGCAATGCTCATGCTGATCAGGCTCTCTCCTCTTTGATGTCATCATGCTGTGTGTCAGCAGACATTTTAAGGAACTCAAAGGAGGGAGATTTGAATTTGGAGAATCTGTTATTTACATTTTTAGAATGCTATGAAACTGGATTTATCCTAATTAAATAAATGCAGTTTCAGCATTCATATAAATAGTAGGCTTTCCTTTAAAGAGCTATGAAGCCAGATTTAAGAAAAACAACATGTCAAATGTATGTGTTCAGAATCCTTGAAGGAGTATAGACTTAATGCTGTTCAAGTCTGCAGAGTTAGGTTCATGGTCCTGCTTTATAAGTCTTCATAGATTGGTTGTGCTCCGTATTTAAAAAGGAGGACAGACCATTGAATGGGGGGGGGGCTGGGATGGAGTCACCATGTGATGGAGAAGAGGACTGAACTGGAAAGGCTTGGGTGTATCAGGAGATGTTTGAGAAACAGCAGGTTGAAAGTGTTGGTTATGGTGGAGGTGCTGTTACAATTTGAACCATTTAAGACCATGTCTGAGGAAGAGTAGTCACGTGATTGACCCAGTATTTGTTTAATATGCTTCAACAAAAACCTAGGGTTTTGGGCTGTGGAGTTAAGTACTCCCTTGTATTTAGAGCTTTTGCTTTGTTTAATTGCTCTTTTGCATTTATTACACAGTGCCCTGTAAGCAAACCAGACAGAAATGGATGAGAAGGTTTTATTTCAGACCATTTTCTAGCTCTGTCAATGAGTTTGTGCAGGAGTGGCTGGTCCTGCAATTTTTGAAGCCAGGGCCATACACCCTTCTCCAAGAACTACTAGGGACAACTTTGTCTTGTAGATTGGTGACCACAGATGTGATGTAGGTAGTTGCCAAACTGACATCAGTTGCTTTATATAAGTTAGACCAATTTATGTTGGACCCTGCTTGCATGAAAAGTTCTGAGTCTAGGTTAGAGAAGTCTCTGAATTGGATAACTCTGGAGGAGCTTTTACTGGTTTGGCCCACCATACACAATACACTGGCGAGTGATCACTAATGGCATCTGAGAGAACTCTTTAGCACCTAATCCTATCTGATCTGGGCATAAGCATCCAATCCACCTGTGTGAGAGTATTACCATTATTAGATCCCGTGGTGGGATCAGAAATGACCTGGGTCAGGTTTAGTTTACTGAGGGCCTGAGGATAAATTTATTTCGGTCATCAAACCAATTTATATTAAAGTCACCAAAGAGAATGAACTCATTGTTCTTAACCAGTGAACCAACACAGCTCACCAGTGAGTACGTGAGATTTGTGTTACTGACTAGAGGGACAGAAACATATAGAAGTTGGAGCTTTTTTGTACCATTAAATAAAAACTTACCATTACAGCACTTAGTGGGGGACTGAGGTTGAAATGAGTGACTCAGTATTGTTATGTTAACTCATTGCCTCCACAGGCTCACTCTGAGATTACACCACTTGCCTCCTGAATCTCCTGTATACTTTTAACAGTGAATCCTGGGCCTTTCTAAGCAAAATCAAGCCATAGTCAGCATGTCACAAACAAATGCTAATAGCTCAATAACTGTACATGCTACACAAAGTATGAGTGGCAGAGTTATTCAGCACAAAATTGCCTTTCCAATGATGGCATGCATGTAATAATAAGTAATTTCTTTTTTTTCTATGCTGGTCGAAAGAGCAAACAGAATATTTTTTTCACTAAAAAGGGCAACATAAGCCATTTTTTGTTGGAAAATATGTAAAATATCAACACCAAATTAAGCATACAGACATTAGATGGTGTTTTAATATTATGTTTGTTTAAAAAAATATTTTTACTATAAAATGTAATTTTTCCACATTTTAGTCAAGGTACTTTGGTGAGATTTGAGGGATGAATCTCAATCACATACACCATACCATAAACAAATGCGTATAACTCCAAAAGTATATATGATACACACAAAGTATCCGCATGAAAGTTGATGAGCACAAAAATGCCTTTCCAATGGTGCTATACAACCAGTTGTAATCAATACGGTTTTTATTTTATACCTGCTGAAGTGCCAAAAAAGTGAATTTTATTCAAGCTGCTTAGGTGAATCTTGATGGAAAACATGTCAGCCATGCACACCATACCATAAACAAATGTGAATAACTCCTAAAGTATACATGATATGCACAAAACATCAGTGACAAAGTTGTTCAGCATAAAATTACCCTTCCAATGGTGCTATGCAGTCAAATATATATTATATTCTGTTACACTATATATTAAAGTTTATAAGTGACTTCTCCAGACGTTGCAAGGGCACACTGGGAGTCAGTAGCTGACTTCTGCAGACATCCTCAGGACACACCAGTGTATTTTACTGACAACTACAGGCGTCTGCTAGGAGACAATGGGTTAAGATGAGAATTATAGTATATAAGTGTGCCACCCCATCTCTTTGAGGTATTGCTATCAGAACAAAGGAAACTATACCCTGGCACTGCACAGAGGTTGTCTGGACTGGTGGGCTTCAGCCACGTCTCAGATATCCCAAGTATATCTTGCTGACAATGTGTGACCTACACTGTATGCTCATCTATTTTAGGCCCTGGTTTTAATCCTACAGCTGCCACTTACTGTTTGTCTTTGAGCATCCCCCCCTTAAATCAATAAGTCATGACTAATCCTTGTTAATCATCATATGTTACCATATGATTCAAAACAAAGAAGCTTAGATTCAATGCAAAGGAGAGTGTAAAGACAACAGCTTAATCTGGTTCAAGGTCAGTTGGCATTCATCTGTATCCTCTTCCCCCGGGTCATGCCTGAATATAGGCAGGATTTGTCTAGTGCACTTACCCGGTCAACAAAAACTAAATAAATAAATAAATAAAGTAATGCACCTGGGAAACAAAAACCCTGCGGAAGTGTACACAATGGGGGGTGAGATACTAACAACACAACAATGGAAAGGGACCTGGGAGTAGTCGTATAAGATGACCTAAAGGTGGGTTAGCAATGTGAGAAGGCTGTAAGGAGGGCTGGGGGGATACTGGTATGCATTGGGAGAGGCATCACCAATAGAAAACAGGAAGTTGTTATCCCTCTCTAGAGACAGTTGGTGAGACTCCATCTGGAGTACTGCATGTAGTTCTGGAGACCCCATCTCCACTAGGAAATGGACAAGATGGAGGCTGTCCAGTGCAGGGCAACTAGAATGGTGCAGGGCCTGCACCAGAAGACACATGAAGAGAGACTAAAGGAGCTTAATATGTATACCCTGGAGGAGGGGGGGGACATGATAGAAACGTTCAAGTACCTCAAGGGAATCAACAAAGTCCAAGAGCGTAGCATCTTTCAGAAAGAGAGACGTGCAAGAACAAGGGGGCACAATTTGAAGATAGAGGGGGACAGCTCAGAGGTAATGTGAGGACATATTTTTTCATGGAGAGGGTTGTGGATGCATGGAACGGCCTTTCTGAGGAGGTCATCGAGTCAAAAACAGTGGGGGAATTCAAGAATGCATGGGACAGACATAAGACAATTCTAGTGAAAGGTAAGAGGAAGTAGGCTGTTGGTTAACTAGGATCTGCAGCTATCCATTAGGTAGGTAAATGGGCAGACTAGGTGGGCCACATAGTCCTTATCTGCTGTCAAATTCTATGTTTCTATATGATCATATAGGGAGATCAACTCTAAGGTGATCATCTAGAGCATGATTTAGTCATCAAATATGTAACTATCAAATCACCTATTGATAATTAATGATTATTTCAGCATGATGGTTTTAGAATGATCTGTGGATGATCAAGTAATGATTATTGATAATGATGTTAGTTCTGCACCCTAAGATTGTAAGTTACATGAGTAATACTTAACATTTTATTTTTTAATTTTTTTATTTCTTTATTACTAGGATTACAAATACCTTTGAACCAAGGGTTCTTTTACAAAGGTTCCGTGTCAGCAATGGGTGCAAGCAAAACAGTGGTAAGATACAATACAAGGTCAGGAGGTTAATACAGAAGTAAGCAGAGGTAAGATACAATACAGATCAGGAGTTTAACTTGCA
This sequence comes from Neoceratodus forsteri, assembly GCA_016271365.2. Taxonomy (NCBI): domain Eukaryota; kingdom Metazoa; phylum Chordata; order Ceratodontiformes; family Ceratodontidae; genus Neoceratodus; species Neoceratodus forsteri. Next base: position 774,730,456 of record CM057449.1, on the reverse strand, counting down.
GCAAAAGACGGTACGTAGACTAGCACAGTAGCAAACAGTCAGTGGCAAATAATGCATAATAAACAATACGGGTGTATATATAGCAAGACACAGATACAAATGAAAACCATCCTGGAGGTGACATAAGTGGAGCAAGGGATGGGGGATAAGAAGGGGAGGGCTAAGGAAAAGGGGGTAGGCAGTAAAGGATTTGACATTGTCATAAGTGCAAAAACAAAAAGATAAGTGCTAGGTAGTCTGGGGTGGAGCAACAAGAGATAGGGTGATAGGGAGGGGGAGACAGGAGTAGAGGAGCAGGACAGGGTGGAATGGTAGGTGGGAGGTGAGAGGTGGTAGAACAGTATCTGTTGGTGGGAGAGAGACAGGAAGTAGCAGGGGATGGAGGGGTGGAGAGAAGTGGGGAAGGTAGCAAGGGAGGAGAGAAGAGGAGGGAGAGGTGAAACAAAGCCACAAGCCTAGGCAGAGCAGTCACAATTGCTGAGGTCAGTGAGGTGCTGGCAGTTTACATTTGAATTGGCCAAGCTTGTTTTCAGTTGCAATTTCAGGGGGTTGTTTAGCAGCAGGGGGGCCCTGGTGTGGAAAGCACGTTGAGCCTGGTTGGTAGGGCAGAATGGAATGATAAATGTTGGTTTGAGGGCACTGTGTGTAAAATGTGCAGTGACTGCAGGCAATATTAAGGCTAGAGTTGCAGGGTGTGTGCGGTTAAGACAAATTTTCTTAGCCAGTTGGCAGGTCTGGTAGGCAAGTCTACTATTTAGATTGAGTCAGTTGGATTGCTTTTAGAGATCACAGGTATGTGCATGCTTCCCTGTACCAGTGAGAAGTCTACAACATTTGTTAAGGGCTGTCTTGACCCGTTTTAGGGTGGTATCAACAGCAGCCCCATAGAAATCAAGTCCATAATCAATGATAGGTAAGACTGAGGCAGTTATGGCTGCACACATAGCTTCTTTGGTAAGACAGCAACGGTGGCAGTAGAGGACCCCAATTCTTGGGTTGACTGATTTTGAGATGTGTTGAACATGCGAGCTGCAAGACACTGTGCAATCAAGGGTAATACCAAGGCATTTAAATTCCTGCACTTGCTCAAGTGGCTGTTCAAGTTCATTATGTATGGTGAAGTTTATGGATCTGTATTTGCTGTGAGAGCTATGGAACAGCATGGACTTTGTTTTTTTGTAATTCATCAACAGCTTATATTGGAGAAGCCAGGTTTCAACTAGGCTGAAGTTCATCTGTAGCACCATGGAGAGCGAGACGGGGTCAGTATGGGAGGAAAAGAGGACTGCATCATCAGCATAGCATATTAAGTTATTATTGCAAGGTACAAGAAGTGTATTGATGAAAAGGTTGAAAAGTAGAGGGCCAAGGATGGAACCCTGGGTACACCAGAGTGGACAGGAAGGGCATTTGAGAGAGAGTCAACGATTTTGAATTTTTGGCTCCTTGCTGAAAGGTAGTTTTCATACCATTTGGTTACATCATTAGATAGTCCAAGGCAGGAGAGTGAGTGAAGCAGGAGCTGGTGGTTCATGGTGTCAAATGCCTTGGTCAAATCAATGAACACTGCACCCAGTAGGTGACCAGTGTCAAACGCCTTATAAATATGGTTGGTGAAGTCAAACAGGGCAGTGGTAGTACTATGGGCTTTTTTTAAAGCCAAGTTGTTGCGGGCAGAGTAAGTTATATTTGTTGAGGTGTTCAGACAACTGGTCAGCTACAATTTGTTCCAATGCCTTGGAAAGTGGTGGGAGGAAAGAGATTGGGTGGTAGTTAGAGAGAAGAGACCTATCACCGCTTTTATGAACCGGTGTGACCACTGCTGATTTCCAGAGCTGGGAGAATTGTTTATGAGAGAGTGAAAGATTCAAAAGTTTAATGAGAGGTTGTAGGACAACGTCGAGAGAAAGATAGAGAGAGGAGTTTGAGGTCAAGCTTATCGCTGCTGAACCTGGCTTTGCTTAGCACTTTGTTAAGATATCTTTTAGCTTCAGACATGGATACCCTCTTAAAGAAGAATGGGGGGGTATTACTGTGGAGATCGATTTTATTATTGAGGCAGTGCCATGCAGAGTTTTCAAAGAAGTTGAGGTGAAGGACACTGCTAAGATCAGTGAATGTGAGATTAAAGGAGTCCACTATTTCTTTGGGATCCTGTAAAGTGGAGCCATTAACCTCAATCATAGTGGGGGAGGATTTACTTGGTTTACCTGTGAGGCTCTTGATGTTCCCCCAGAAGGGTTTGCTATTTCTCCAGGAATTAGTAAGTTCCTGGTTGTAGAAGACTTGCTTGGCTCTATGTATAGCTATTGTGCACAGGTTTCTAGCTGCCCTATAGAGCTGCATATCATGTGGTTTCCTTGAGTCCATGGCTCGGTGCCAGAGGTTATCTCTTACCAATATAAAAATGGAAATGTAAAATATTAGAAATAGCAAATTAACTATAATGCATATCATGTGAAGTCATGTTGTAATCCCTTTAGTAAGAGTACGTGCAGTGTTAGGTACAGTATAAACACTTGCATAACTACTTTGCATATTTCAAAATCACAGTTTATGAACAAAAACAATGGTAATTTCTTTTTTCAAAATAATTTTGGCTAGACCGTATTAATTTTCAGACTGTTAGGAAAGGGTGTAAACACAAACAAGGTACTTTTAGGAATTCACCACAACCACAAAAGGAACTACTGAATGGAGCTGAATAAACTAACTTGAGACTATAATGCTAGAAAGAAATGAGGTGTCAGAGTAATTATAATTGAAAGCAGTGGTTTAGTACAGAAAATGTATCATGACTGATGAGTCCAATAAAGACAACTAAATAGTAGACAAAATAAACCCCACAGCATAGAAAAAATACATATGTATGTTATGTAAGCAATAAGACATGACAGGGTGTTCATTACGGTGTGATGACCACACTCTGAGGGGCGTAGTTAGGCACGAGGTTGAAGGCCGAGTGCCGGTCATCCCTACGAGTGAGGTTATCACACCATAATGCACAACCCCAGGGTATCTTATTGCACTTATAAAATGGACCTTTATTTTTAGAAGCATTTTTATTTTTATTTTGAAACACATTTTTAAATAAGTAAAAATGTAAGTGAATCTGTGCTGTTAACATAAAATAGTCTGTCCGCCTATTGGTGCTAGATTAAAGTAATATTATACAGTTTATGCCTCCCTGCCCACTTAAGCTTCATATTTCCCTGTCAGCCACAACAATTCACAAATGCTGTTTTCCTCATTATAAGCATGACACTTAGCCCCCTTACTTTATTTCATTCTCCTTACTCTGTAGACAAAACTAAAAGGAAGCCATAACAGAGGCTTCTCTGTTCCCCGATGCTGCAAGCATGTGTGGTTCAAAACTGCCACACTCACTGACAGCATCATGAACTGATCGCTTTGTCCTAAAAGATAAACAGCAGGGTGAGTCATTTATTACCTTTTCTCTTTGTTTATATAGCATTATTGCTTACTTTCTTCATTCTGTTTTTTTTTTCTCTGAGTTTCACCACATTCAAGAAATGGAATGTTTATCATGGAATGTTTACCATGGAATATAGGGATTCAAAATTCTGCTCAGTTCTACTAGCAGAATATTCCCTACTAACATACTGTACACTCACAACAAAGGCCTGTTTTAGAGCCAGAGACTCAATTTTCTAACTGTCAGGGCAAGCAGAAGAGATTTCCCTGATGCGCAGGTAAAGATAGAATGGGAATTTTTCACTGTTAACAAAGAAACAGTTGTGATGAAAATTATAAACAAGACTTAATGTTTCTAATTTGTTTATGTGTGTAAGGATAGTGTGATGATCTGGTAAACAACATTTAATTAATTTGTTTTATTTAATATTTAAGGTACTTTAATTTTTAGGGCCCAGCTGAAGGTTTCTACAGTGTAAAGGTAGCAGTCTTGTTTGTGGGCGAAGATCAGTTCTGGTTGTAGGGAGATTGATGGAAGATAGTTTTGGTTGTAGGAGGACTGATTTGCTCATTGTGTGATGTGATTTAGGACCAGGATGACTGTGTGCATACAGAGATTTAATGTATGGTTAGCTGATCTCTCTTAGCCAATGAGATTTCTAGATTTTTTTCTTGCCATTTTATAATGCAGTAATCTTGATCATGGGCAATCATGAAAAATCATTATGATAGATCATCATTAATCACAATCACCATTTCCATAACTGCATGGTTCTTGATTGGTGACCATTTGGCTTTCATGTTTAATCATTGTCAGTCATGATCACAGTGATGGTTTTTGAAGCTTGACCATGGTCTTTGAACATAATTGATAATAACCATTCATGATACACCATTATTAAATCATCATCTTTTCAGCTAGATCTTTCTATATCTTTCACTCTCTCACTATCTCTGTCTCCCACGGACTCCCTCTGTCTATGTCTGTTTCACACATACATAAACACACACACACACACACATATACACATATACACATACTGTCTCTTACTCTTTCTCTCTCTCTCTCTCTCCCCTCTCCCTCTCTCTCTCAGATCTGTCGCTTTGCTGTCTGAATCTCCTTGTAGATATAATGGACTAAACAGTCCCTGTCACAGTGTGAGGGAAATAATCACAAACGAGGCAAGTTGTCAAGATTTAAAACACACTTCGTGATATTTATTTAAAAGATTTCCAAAAATAACAAAAATAACAAAATAAATACTGCAATATAAACAACCACTTCACCTTCAGTGATTTCTTGCATAACACAGATATATAGTCTAAGATATGCAGAATTGTTACAATCTTAACCTTCTGTAATACCAGTCTACCTGGACTGTAGACCTTCCTTCTCTCCAACCAAGTCCAATCTGCCTGAAGTTCTGTGCAGAGAGCTTTTATACCTTCTAGGTGTGATCACCTGACTAAGGCCTTTATCCTAAAATACAAAATATAACAATTCTTGTTTAGGCTGTGTAATATTTGTGACCCACCAGAGGTGATCTGAAAGTTTAACTTGCCATCCTAGTAATTATCAGTCACTAAACAGGAAACAATGGACTATTATACCCTTTTAAGGGCTAATTACAGTGACAATTACCTAGTAACAAACATGGTGTCCCCTTAGTTATGCCATGATTGACAGAGGGCGCGCTATAAAACAAGGGCTTTGAAGGGCGCTGTTTCCTAAAGGAACCCATTCAGAAAACAGCCTGGTAAGAAGATCTTATATTTTAGGTCTGTCTGGCTATGTTTTATTTATACTGTATATCTATATCTTTATATCTATATATACATATATACATTATGGTAGCACGGTAGTGCTACCATAGTTAATGTTGAGGAGCCATTTACATGTTAAACCCAAAATTTTGCACCTTAATAACTTTGCAACTGTTTGTCGGATTTGCCTGAAATTTGGAACACACGATCAAGACCCATAAGCCTTGGGATCTACCACGTTTTGTACTGTTCGGATACATGGCTGTGGAGTTATTAGGCATGATCTGCACGTGCGTTTACGATTTTCTGGAATTCTATGGTCGTGTCTACAGGTTACATGGCTTGCACGACCGGTTCGACATCTTCAGGGAATGTGCGGCCGGGATCCCCAATGTGCCTTTTGAAGATTTTGTGAAAAAATATTAAATGGTTCAAAAGTTATTCAAAAAACAAGTTCCCATTATAAGTCAATGGGAAAAGGTAACAAAAAGTTTGACAGTGTCACAAATGCAGTTTTTACTTTCGCAAATGGCCCTTTTACTTTCGAAATCCACCATTTTGTTCTCAGTTAGCGATCAGAAAAATGCTTGGCATTTAAATTTGGGACCCTCTAGCAACCTAATTATTTTTGTATTCACCTAGTCGGACCTTGAGGATGCTAGCCATGTCTTTATTTTGGGGTAAAACACCCCAGAAATATGTTTTTCAAATTTCTGGAAAAATTACTTTCTCAAAGTACTGTCAAATGTGTGACACTGTCGAATTAATTTGCAAAAGCTTTCGCAAAGTTCGACAGTACTTCCAAGGGTATGTGAAAATAACAGCAATTCTTTGGCAGTGTGCTGCAAAAGAATGGTTTGGTGTTTTGGGCTGAAATTTGGAGGGAATGCAGCCGACATGTCACAGATGTACCTTTCTCTGTTTCTTTGAAAAAATATTACACGGTGGCAAAGTAACGGCACTCCAAAGTTGATGCTTTTTCCCATAGGATAACATTACGGTGACCGACGCAATACAGGAATCCTTTGGTACCGTGCTGCTAAATAACAGTTTGCTCTTTTTTCCCTGAAATTGGGAGGTGAAACAGCCAATATCCCACAGATGTGTCTTTTAGTGGTTTGGTTAAATAATATTACAGGGAGCCAAAGTTATGGCACTCCGAACTTCTCTTTTTTCCCCCTTAGGATAACATTATGGCGTTCGCCACGCCTTTCAGGGCCCGTATCTCAGAAATGGTTCAAGATACGGACTTTTCATCAAAAAACTGCTTAGCCCCCTACCAGGGGCTAAGTACAAAACTAGCCAGGAAAGTGATAATTTATATGACTTTTAAATTTTTTTTCCTATGTCGGACGGTTCCTGAGATATAAGCAATTTAGTATTCCAAGTCCTCATTGTCTGTTCCAAAAGTCATTATTTTGCATACATTGTTTGCACTCACTGTCTTTGTCTATGCAGCTTTTGGGGAAAACCAGACAGTGCACTTACATTACTGTTATGATTACTGTTTCCGTTTGCAGTTCCATACCTGTTTCACTTATTGTTCACCTGTACGCCACCATGTGCGTTACCCTTTCCATTTTCATTTGTGGTTGCGTTTGCATTGTTTTTAACATTTGTGTCTACAGTACTGTTTCTGTTTTGCTTTGCATCACCATGTGCATTACGATTTGCGTTTGTGGGCACAATGTTACTATGTGAGAAGACATCATGCCTGAGCTTCCACTGCTGCATTACATGGTGGGAGCGTGGGGTCCAAAGGGACCCACGCTCCCACTGCCACATTATGTGGCAGGAGCGCGGTGCCCGAAGGGCCCCACATTCCCACCACTCCATTACATTCAGTATTTCTCATTATCATTCTCAAAAAGAAGGGAAATTAGAGGCAAATAACTCCGTTTACTGCATCAGTTAGGGTTGTTACACAGCGACAAAAGCGAGGAAATCCAATGTTACAGTTGATACCCCCTTTGAACCCCTCCAGCCCAGTCTGCCGCATTACGTGGCATGAGCTTGGTGCCGTGCTGCCACTGCCACATTACTTTCACTTTTTTTTTATCATTGTCAAGAAGGAGGCAAATTAGGGGCAAAACACTCCATTTACTACATCACTTAGGGTTGTTCCACAATGACAAAAGCAAAGAAATTCGATGTTAGGGTTGAAACTCCATTTGCACCACTTCAGCCACCCCACCACATTATGTTATCATTCTCTGAAAGAAGGGAAATTAGAGGCAAAAAACTGTTTACTGCATCAGTTAGGGTTGTCCACAGTGACAAAATTGAGGAAATTCAATATTAGGGTTGAAACCTCCTTGGCACCCCTTCAGCCCAACCCGCTGCATTACATGGCTTGAGTGCGGGGCCCAAAGGGCCTCACGCTCCTATCACTAGTACATTTTGTATTTAACAGTACTGTATATGTTTGTGTTTTGTGTAGTGGGGCAGTGGGGTTGAAGGGCCCTGTGCTCACGCTGATGTTTCACATTTACTATATTTCAGTACTGTTGATGTTAGTGTTTTGTGTTGGAGGAGCACGGGGCCTGAAGGGACCCGCACTAATGTCACTCTATTACATTCAGTATTTTTCAGAATTGTTTATCTTTGTGTTTTGATTTGTGCTACCATGTGCATTTACATTTCTGTTTGGTGCCACTGTTTTAGTATGTGTGAAGACATGATGTTGCACATATTCCTCCTGAACAACAGTGACACACAGAGAGACAGACATACATGGATGTGGGGGGGAAGCCATGGTAACAGGAACAATCACAGACTTGCTGTATGTTGAGTGAAGAGCCAGAGGCAAAGAAGTATGGTGCAGATCAGTTGTACAGTCACAACTGCATGTGCTTAGGTTGAGTGTCACACAGCTCTCTAGACCAGGTATTGCACTCTGACTGTAGACTGACAGTAGATGTAAGTGCAGTACATGGTAGTTAACTTACTTAGGAATCACAGGAGATCTGTAACTCAATGTATGAACACCTAGCCCACTTATTGTACACTGGGTTGACAGTACAGAACAGAAAAAAACATGGAGGTTAACATTGTGATGGGGAACTGCAATTTCACAGCACTTGCTGCATCCTAAGTAAACAGCCACAGGAAATTATACGCAATGTACATCAGTTGTACAGCTCTCTGATTACAGGAATAGTCCAGTTAGCACAGTTGCCACTTAAATGGATTCAGGTAGGCAATGTGTCTACAAATGTGATGTTAGGTACTACAATTTAAGTGGAGATACAGAACACAAGTTAGGGAATGTACATGTCAGTCCACATACACAACACAGGTGAGTATTTGTACGTGACTGGCACACATCATTGATTTCAGGGAAACAAAAGTTAACTCAGTTAGGATTTGCATGGATTTAGGCAGCTAGAGCTGCTGCACTTCCTAAAATTTGTAGTGCATTATGACTGGTTATCTATAAGAACCATAGGGTACTGGAGGTCTATGGCACACCTCTGTAATTGTAGGTACAGTGACATTGCCACAGTTAGGAGTTGCAGAAACTTAGCCAGGGAATTGAAGTAGACATAGCAGTGACTGCATACTAAATGTATAGTCACAGCTGCATAGTGTTAGGTAGTGATGTGCGGCACCTTGCTGCAGTAATTACTACATGCTGAATGTAGAGGCACAGGAAAAGTAAGTGCATTGCAGGGTTTTTTACACTCTTAGAAATTATGGGAAGTGTGACATGCAATGTGCCACATCATTGCCTATTTAGTGGATACTGAGTGGACAGTATAGCAGCCAAAAAAATTCATGGACACATAGTTGTGGCACTTTTTGTTGCAGTTGATTTGCATGCTTAATAGAAACAACAGTTATGTTCTAACGTCGTTATGCTATTGTCAGTAAAGACTCAACACTGGTGGTAATGTTTTAAAAAAGATTTATTGCCAATTGGTGAAACAGAGAAGGCCCAATTAAGGCTGTATTAATTTTACAAAATCAGTCTCACAATACAATCCTTGTATGTGTGTAATCATTGCTTGGAATATATGCAAATGTGTCACATTAATAGGAACTAGATTATATGAATTGGAGCAAGTATGTGATATTGTAATACAGTATAGAAAGAAGGTAGCATAAGAAGGTAATTTGTTCTATTTATTGTGACTGTGTTACAGGATAGACATCTTAAGGTTAAGTGATTGCTATCCCTGCAGTGTTCTCCCATCTTTTGCTGGTGGGGTTGTTATCTACCTTCTATGCATATACCTGGTTCTTTAATAGCTGTTCACTGTCTTTAATTAGGTGTTCTGTGTTTACAGTGACATTTAGGTGTTCACTACTCTTTGTGGGAAGAAGTGCTTTCTGACATTCCTCCCGTAGCTGTGACAGTCAAGCTTTAGTTGTGGCTTTTCATTGTATATTTGTTACTAATCTTGAAGAGACTTTGTCTAAGAATGTTGCCAGTTTTTAAAGAAGTTGAATATTCTAGTTATGTGTTGTACATTACTTGTGTCCTATGTTAATAGAGGTATGTCAGGATCTTATAAGCAGTGATTACACACATGAAACAGAAATGTATAGATGTTATTGTGTGACTGATAATGTGGATGTTCCTGGGTGGGCGAAAAAACATACACTAAGTGTTTAAGTAATAGAATATTTAAGAAATCTGATTTCAGTGACATTAGATTACTGCCATGTTCAGTTAAATATTTAATGATATGTCACTGACTAGTCGCATATGGAAAATTCCCACCCGACCCCTCAATAGAGGCGATCATAAATATTGTCAGGAACAGGTATGAAGTACACTGTGATCAGTAACAGTGTCTGATTTACAGTTGTCAACATTGTTTACATAGGCTAGAAATACTTGTATGACAAGTACAAAAAAAGTCATATTATTGCAGGAACAAAAAACATTATTCTCAATTGTTACATTGGTTTATATGTTACTTCTGAACTAGTAAGTGTAAAAAATGTGCATGGTATGCTGTCTTTATCAAAGACATGGTGCATTGAACTTAAACAGTATAGTACTGTATTATATGTTAAAATTCATTTGTACTTTACTCCTATAGTAATATTTTTAGTAGAACAATAAAAGTAGTTAGCAGCAATGACAAGGTGGAATAAAAATACAAATATTATTTACAAGTAATTACAAGTGCAATTACAAAGTCATGGCAAATTCAGTAAATGGAAAGATACAATCATTCATTATTTACACTTGCTTCATTTAACTTGTATAATGAATAAAGATTGTTATTTTTACATATGTACAATATCAGTATTACAAGTAAAGGAGGCAGAGTTCAACACTGTTGCATGGTGAGCGAATGATGTTGTTGTCTACATGTCAACAGTAGACAAAAACAAGTGGTGATAGACAACTTGTGACAGACTGCACTGTTTGGTGAATGAGACATGTTGCTCAGTTATTTACGATGGTAACAGAAGTTTTCTTTATCTGCAGAGAGTAACAGTTTAAAACTGGCAGCACCTTGTTAAGTACGGGTATGATACAGTAACAATAAAAGATATGTACAGAAGAGGAGAGCAGTAAGGCATCTGTTTTGAGATGTACAATCTTTGATAGACATGTAAGCAAGGATTCTCTAGTGACTGTGAATACTGTTGGCACCAATTGAAACCACTACAACAATTTCCATGTTGTCACTGATCCACACATGATCTTAGATGTCATAGTGCATGAAATGTGTCTGCCAGTATAGCATTTTGTTGAAATGCTATGGTTTATTGAGAGTCGTAGATTGGAAACAATTGTACTGACCTACGACTGTTTCTGTCACAAAGTAGTCATTTAAAAAATGTAACATGTTCTGTCCTATTCTTCTGAAATATGAAGGTCATCATAATTCTTCAGTATTAGAAGATGTGCATTATTTAAGTGTCGTGGCAGTCTCTGTTTAAAACTGCTTTCAGAGTCGTCACACTCTACCCATTCAGTTCTGTATCTTAGTAAGCAGGTGTAATGACCAGAATGCATGGATTGGCCATGGTGATAGATTATGCTATGAGTGTCAAATACTGATTGGTTAAAGACTATTCTACCAGCTGTGTAATCTGTGATAGGAGTGTAAACTCTGAGCCCATTGAAGTCAAACCTGTGCAACATAAGCAACAGATATTGAGATGAACTCCTGAGATGTATGGACTGAGTGCATCTGCCTCCACACCTTTTAAAGGAGTGACCACATTGAGCATTGGTTAATAGCTGTCGAAATTTGACACTTTTGGCTTGAGGGACAAAAAGAGTAATCCACAGCATGTCTTCTGTGGTTTCACACTGTGAATGGCCACATGAAACATATACATATTTGGCTACATATGACACTGTAAAGTACTGCCGCATTGGTGTAGTGCCATCTTTATCCAAGTTGTTTATGACAGCCATCATAAACTCACTAGTGTCTTGCTGTATGTCATCAGCAAACGTACTACATCCGTCATATGTACCTAAAACCTGTCGTAGTGGTGTCAATGACTGTACATTGTTAGACTGGTTAGAAGTCATGTTGACAATCTGCTTCAAAGTGTTTGATAGGGTATTGTCTTGTGAAGCAGATATTGCCTGCACAAAGTGTAGCATGTGTAGAAAAACTTGCATAGCTGAGTTAGCATAGCAGTTCACTCTACTGCTGTTGTCAAAGACTGGTACAGCAGCTACAACAACTGATTTCTGATGAATTGCTGGCTGTGAATGTTTAATTGAAGTTGTGAACTTTGCTGAAGTCTTGAGTTGAATCACTTCTGGAAGCTTGTGGCCGTTTGTTGACACCTGTAGATTTGACTGTATTATGTGAGACAGCCAGATATGTAGGCAGTGGTATTAAAGATGTTTGTGGCTGATGTACAGTAGAGTATGTAACTTGTTGTACTCAAGAATACATCACTTGTCAGCTCGTATTTTCTGAGGTGCAAGAGTTATAATGTGCAACCCTGAAAGACTGCGGACACGTGAAAGTGCCACGTAGCTCATGCCATCCTTGAAAATGTCTGTACCGATGTCCACCATTGCTGAATCCAGACTCAAGCCCTGAGATTTGTGAATGGATACAGCATATGCAACACATACTGGAAACTGTTTCCTGTTTACACAACTATCCTTAAATGCCTGGAATTTTACACAGGTCCATTCTATGTGTACAGGCTGTTCCATGCTGTCAAAATGAACTACAGGTGTCTCAATATATGTCTTCTGGACATTGTAGACAAAGTCAGTGATGTTTCCCATGGCACCATTTACCATGCCTCGTTCAACATCTAGATTACATTGCAGCATGATACGTGCATTCTTACAAAGTGTGAGAACAGCTTCTAGGCCAGCAGTGTGTGAAACATCTGACTTGAGTTCACTGAGTCATTCAGTCATCTTTGCTACTAGGTTGTGACTAAGAGTGATACCATCAACTGTATCAAGAGCATGCAGAGCTAGAATTTCTTGGTTTTCTCTCTGCAGCATTAGATTGTTGAACTCGGTGCATTTATTTAGTCGTGGCATAAGATACACTATGTGTGTCCCTGTAGAGTATACATCGCTGAAAACATTATATGCTGTTTCTATGGATGCAGTATCTACTGTGATTCTCCGATCGTTTAACATACAAACATGTTCTGGTGATAGAGAACTTGTATGAGCTTCATCTAAAAGTGATTTGTAAGGCAGATCACCATTTTGGCGCATGTTCTCAGACAACTCAACATAGGTAAATAATTCCCATATGTTATAGCCTGCAATGCAGCTTAGAATATTCTTAGCCTGCTTGGCCGTTAGAGTTGTAAATACATGTTCTGCATTGACTGGTGCAAGCTGTAATAGGTCTCCCAAAACAACAATGCTTTTGCCAGCAAATGGCACTCCATCGTCAGTACCTAAGATCTCCTGTAGACGTAGATGAATACAGGCAAGCATGACATTGGAAACCATGCTGACTTCATCAATGATGAGTAACTTCATCTTTGTAAACATGGAATTGAGCTGAGATGCAGCCTCAAATGACAGTTTACGATACTCTCCAGTTCTGCCATGTTCCACTGGCAACATAAAGAGACGGTGTAATGTAACTCCACCAATGTTGTATGCGGCTAGTCCTGTGGGAGCAGTAACAGCAACAGACATTGATGACCCTGTCGAGCTTCGTATTTCAACGGTGATGGCTTCAATAAATATTACCGCAGCCAACTGAACCACTAACAAAGATCAGTGGTGGCTATAGTCACGACAGTCACATTTTTTTTCATGTTGTAGGCCATGTTGGGCAGTGCCAACTACTTGAGAGTGAACTGTATGCTGCTGCTGATTTAGTCTTTCTCTCAAGTCAGCTGTGTTGACAGTAGAGTGTGTCCCATGTTCCATGGCTGTCTCAATTTCTGACGTTAACACTTCTGGGGCATTTAAGGGCAGAGATTCACCTAGAACAGCTTGTCCTTCTGTATCAAGGTTGTCTTGTGAACTAACAGGAGTGTCTTCCTGAAGCTGCTTCTCTGCCTTCTCAGTTTGTTCTTTCTCAGCCTCTAGTCTCTGTATGTATGTCTCTGAGTATTGATTTTTGAAGTATCGTAGCTGCAATTGAATTCTTCCTCGAATGTATTGCATTCACCTTTTAATTCAGACTCACTTCTCCAGGGTCTAAATAGGAATAAGAGAGCAAAGTAGTAGTGTTCTCTGCTCTCTGATGTGCCTAGATGCAATCTACAGTGGTCTATGAGCCATGGCTTGTGTCTCTTCACGAGACAGCCATCCACTCCATTCACCTTGTAAATCTGACATGTTGAGTCAGGTGATATATCTGCCTTGTAGTCATACCACTTAGCCACCTGAAAGAGACACATATCATCCATGTCGTCGTGTCTATAGGGGTAGTAGTCTATCAGGTTATTCTTCAAGATCTTTTTTGAAGAAGGTCTATTGGCAGTGAGATCCTCAATTTCGGCATGGGGAATCAGTACACGTTTGCATTTCTCTTTGTAGTTTACACTGAGAAACCGGACAGCGTCAGACTTCCCGTACAGATGTGTACCCATTAAATGGTCACTGGCTTCATAAGCTCCACATTCTCTGTGTGAAAGAGTCTTCAAGCCCAATGACCAGAGCTGAGATGTCAGGCTTCTGCTTGAACTGGTAATATCTTCCCAAAGATCTTGCAAGCTAGTCTGCTCATGTTTGGTAATGTACGAAGTGACATACCGCACCAGGGCCAATGAGTTATCAGCCACAAACTGAACATCTATGTTTGCTTGCCACATTAGGAGAAGAGTTGGGTTGTAGTCATTTATGTACACCTCTTTCTCATCTCTGAATAACTCGTATACCCTCTTGGTTGATTTTGCCTTTAAATGGTGTCGCATTGCTGAGAAAACATCATTCATGGCACCATCCTGACAAACTCGTCTCGGGAATCCAAAGCGACATCATGTGTACCAGTTAGATTTGTTCTTTACTACTTGCCGGCAGTATTCTGCACAGATATGTCGCTGGAACTTTTGAACCAACTTCCATAGTGTAGGACTGTCATACTTGTCTGGAATGTGACAAGTGATATATTTCTTGATGAATGATAGCACTTGTGTTGCTTCATGTTCACTTATGCATGGTGCATCCTTGATCCACAACAGCATATGGATGTGAGGGGCACCCCATGCTAGATACTCCATCCTCCAAAAGCAATGCTCCACAATACCAAGAGGTGGATTGTGCTTTGACAATATGAAAGTCAGAATGTCATGGAACCGCTTGTGAAAATGTCTTGTGACAGACACAGGTCAAGTGAACACATTTCTCTGACAGTCATTGATGAGATCCATTCGACATCAGAATTTGCCCACTTCAACAGTTCAATGAGCTCGTCCCAGGCATATTCAGCACAACTAAGTGTGACAAACCGTGTGGCTGCACCATACTCTCGCAGCATTGTCATCACTTCAGGTGTCTACGATACCAATATTCTTTGGTACCTCGAAGACTTGAAAGAATAGAAGACAGATTCACTTGCACATTTTCATCTTTCTGCTTTAATTTCTCTAGAAATTGAGCAGCTGTTATTCCATCTAGTGGACTTATGAGATGAATAGTATGTGCAATGGACACAGACCGAATGCTAAGTTCATTCTCCCAGAGGAGATGAAACAGGTACTGTATGTTACGTCTGAATTTGCCATCTTTACTGAGGACACAGGCAGTGCAGTACTCAGCACCCTGTACACACACACTTCTCTTTCATCTAGATGTCCACCTGACCCTTTTGGGAATAGGTCTGAGAAACAGCGTGCTTCTAGTGTTGCCTCCCAAATGCTGACAGGCTCACCTTCCACCCGTTTCATTTGATAGAGATCAATGTTGTCTCCTACTGGATCTCTACCATGTAGTGGGTGAATTGTGTACTGTTCATACACATTGTCAGTTGTGTGTCCACTGACCTTCTCAATGATTGGTTTAGGTTTTTCTAATAGATCATGTTGGAAAGAGAGACTGGCCATCTGATCTATGTCAAGGTCTTATATAAAAGGGATTGTTACTCTTTAAATAAGTAAGAGCATGCTTTACCTTTTGTACATTGACAACATCTTGCCAGATGACCTTTGACTTTGTTGGAACACCATTTACAAGAATCACCAAACTATTTTCTGTAGAGATTGCTTCCACATTTTCCTGTAGAGGAAGTGAGTAGATACATCACGGAACCCTTTAGAGATCTAACAAGTTCTTTCTGTGGAATGTTCCGTGTCTTTGTGTTCAGATGTAGAATGGTTTGGAATGGTTTCATTGTCTGAATTAGAATGCACTCAAACATATTCAATGTTGAAATCGCACTTGGTGTACCATGTGCCTCCATATTATTCAGCAGTGATCTTGGTGGCAAAATGTTACACTTTAGTTTGGAGAAACAGTGCTTGCAGAGCAGAATGGTATTTTCTATGTGAAAGTCAGATTTCATCAGCAAAAATGCTGAGAGGCGGAACCACATGTCATTGTATGGTGACAAGGTTTCCAGGTTAACTGTGACTATTTGTTTACTGTAGCACAAACGGTCACATGAGACACATACAGAGTCAAACTTCTGAGACTATGCCAGCTCAAATTTTGCTATTTCTTTGCTGTACTGTCTCAGTATGTCAGTCTCTAAGACTGAAACTGATGTTTCATCAGAAGTGTTAAACTGAGAAATTTGTGTGTCTGGTACATAAGTGACATGTTGCAGTTGTTTTAGGAATGTGATGGCACCCTGCATGTCACCTGACTGCAATAAGTCATTTGGACAAGTGTACTGATTTACAACTCATTGTACTTCATATACTCTGTATACAAAGTTTTGCATGCCTGTTTGATGCACTCCAAGCATCTGCATGGTGTGAAAAAGACTACCGCAAACACCACTATCGAGACATGCAAGTGAGTGACCCATAAGTCCAGTATGTGGACAAATTTCACAATGGTAAATTTTTTTTGAACAGTTTATATCTTTCTTTGTGATCTGTAATCACAAATAGGTTGATAAACTGTGCAACTTTTTCAATTGACACTTGCCTACCATTGCAGGTGTCATCACATGCCCATGACAGACAGTGCCATTTATTGGACACAGTGGTTGCATCACAGTCATCATCTATGTCCGTTGCGGTGTTATCACAGATACAGAGTACATTGACCAGTTTACTGGACTCATCAATGGTGAACTTGAGTTCCTTTTTATGGGAATAATAAGATTCTTCCCAGAAATATGCCTCTGAGTGCTGTGTGTGCATCCAGTGCCCTGTGAAAACATCACAGAAATTGTGTACAGTCAAAGAAGGGTACTGTTGTAGCCTTTTTTTTTATGTCATACACAACTTTTCTGAATTGTTCAAGCACATGAGACATCTTACGCCACAAACGTTGCAGTACAAACACTGCTCTGTTAACAAAAGTGTGTACTTTAAGATGCAATTTCGTCAGACAGATGACTCTGTCTTTTTGCACTCATGTCTCATCACAGCAGCAATGTCTGTTGATCTTAGCTTTACTTGCTAGTGATTGAAAATACTTTTGCTTTCTCAGATAAAAATCACCAGGTGTGAATTTACGCCGCTGTTTTGGAGGTCTGTTTATGGTTGCAGTTACAATAGTTGTGTTTCATCTGAGAGATCTACACAACTGTTGCACAGGTAAGCATTTTTTACTTGCTCTTGAGGCAGTATGTGCTTTTGATGCGCAATGAGTTATAGTGGGGGTAACTGTTGCAGTGAAGTTCTCTTTCTCTTCATATTGTGGTGTCACGTTTGTGTTATCTTTAACAGCCTTTAGCAACAGTGAAGTACTATGATACCCGTCTCATTTACTTATACATCTACGTCTGTATTTAGTTGGCATTTTTTCTTATGACAGCCTACAGTGGCAGAAGCTATCTTACAGAAGTATCAGGCACCTGTATGAAAGACAGAGAAAAAGACAATGTTACTATATGGCTCTGTTCATGGCTTCTAACATTGTTCATTGATACATCTGAGTTAAGTATCGCATCAATTAAAATAATACCTTATGCGATAAAAAGCTTATAATAGTAGATTAACATTGTAAGAGTTGCATTTTTTTCTGTTATATTGTCTTGCATGTCTTTTTCACTATAGCATCTAGATTTTGTTTCGTATCATTTTCAATGTTAAATTTTTGACAATTTGTATTATTCAGATACGTAGACATAGCTGATGCTGTCACACTGCTTGTAACACAATGACTTTATTAATGCTCTTTCTGTCAATTAGTGCCACATTGCTAAGTCAACGTAGCACACTTAGTCGAGATTAGTGCATATGGATGTTTACATGTGAGATTGTTAAAGGTTGGCATTTTAACACAACTGTTATTAATTAAATTATATAGCTATCCGACTTCTGAGATGCTTGTGAGATATTTTTTTTATGTAGTTGCAGTGACCACCATTGCAGGTGTGTGAAAACACTGTTTAGAGCATCTTGTTATAATAACAGTCACACTGTTCATGAGTAGAGGTGTGGAAATGATTATGTCTAAAATTTGGTTGTGATAGTCTGTTATATGACTGTTTATGTGAGTGTGTGTATGTACTTCTCTACACACATTTGTAAGTTAGTGTATTTACAGTATCTCCATGTCAGTTTGGGAATGCATTTTATGTCCTAAGATGACATTGTTGGAAATTAGTTTTGAATGGTACATGAAAATGACTTGCTTTTATTGAGGTGCTTATCAGCTGTTAAACAATACATTACTACAAGTGAGTTGCTCTGTATTGTCACTGAAGATTACCACCTGTTTCATGGGTGCGTTTACAAAATTACAATACTATCGTGTCCACTTGTGACAATTACCAATGCAGTGTACATCATCAAATTGGTTATTTTTGTCATTAAGCATCAAATTGGGTAAAATAGACAATTTTGAAAAATACTGTGAATACTGCAGATATTAATGTATCAAATAGTGATGTCAGTGCATTTGACAGTGTCACAAATGTTACTTTCATGTGTTCGACAGTATGGCAATAAATATTGTTGACGTTCGAAAGTTTCGTAAAAGTTACTTTCTTGCATTTGAAAGTGTCACAAAAAAGTGCTTTTGTGCATTTGACACTGTCGCAAATTACTGTGTATTCACAGTTTTCAATTTTCAAGCTGTGGAGTGGAAAATGCATCCATTATCAAAATCAGATCTCATTATATTTGACTGACAGCTTGTTCTCCAAAATGCAATGCAATTTGTCAGGCCATGTGGACAACCAATCAGAGACGGACAACACTGAGGGAAGAAGGCAACAGCAGCCATCTTAGTGAGCCCTGAAACAACCAGCATTTTTCAAAACTGGAAGTACTGTATATTTTAGAAAAAACATTTTCCTAGCATTAAAAGTGGTAGCAACATGCTAATACCATTAATCAAAACATTTTTACTACTGTATTTGATAATGTTACTTGTAACAATCTAGTTGTATTATTTAGATAAAACTGTTTAAAAGTCAGATAGTAGTTTAGTACTAACTTGTACAGATACAGCTGCAAATAGAGAGATAGTAAGCTGCACATGGACCCATAACAGAAGAGGAACCAATCAGACATGGCTGTGTGGTTATAATTGTTAAAACTGCTATGAAAGACATTTTCCCACCTCTCAATGTTTGCAAATGTTAGCAATGTAGAGGTCTAGTAATAGTCAGTACATAGCCCTACATTGGTTAATGAAGCCAGAGCACTAGCCAATGATTTGTTTTTGTGTGTTATTAATCCGGCCCAGTGAGCTGGCTTGAACTAAAGAGGAAAAATATCAGTTTGACTGTCACAACAGCCTAGCTACTGCAGGGTGAACACTGACTTTTGAGTAGCTCTCTGTGCACTTCTGGAGTTTACAAAACTGAGAATGGCCAGAAAGCAGCAAAAAGGACTTTGTGGATAGTCGGAAACAGTATCGTGAGGGCAGTGTCTGAGTATGCTCACAATAGTGATTTGGGGAGAAACCTGCAACTCCCAAATTGCTCTGTGAGGAAATGGTTTTGGTAGGGGTGGAATGAGGTGGGAGCACCTCCATGCCAGCTATGCAGAGAATCTTTACGACTCAGCCTCATCCTGACATAATGCTGATACATCCCAGAGGCAATAATTTGGGCACTAAGCTGGGTAGATTTAGTAACGAAGCAAAATGGACCTTGCTTCTATTATGAGTATGTTGCCTGCCTGTATTATCATATTTTCAGATATCTCACGGCACCAGGGTCTGGCAAGCAGAACACACATATATCTGATTGACAGAGCTTGATGAAAAAATCAACATACAAATATCTGCATTTTACCCATATATGGAATGCACCATATATCTGAGAAATTAAATATTGTTATGATTGGCTATACGTACCCAGACGGTGTACATTTCTCACATGCTGGCAATTGCCATTTCCTGGGAGACCTTCAAGATGCAATCCTCAAAGTCCTCTAAGAATGCCAGACTGTTTGATCAAATATCAAAGTGTTAACAAAGGTTATTTTCAGAACCAAGAAAATGTAGTAAAAAAACAGATCAGCTGCATTCATCAATCACACACATGTAACACATGGGTTGGGAATATTCAGATTGTGCCATGCTGTGTTACAACACTGGGGAAAGTGGAATAGTAATGCAGTATGTTGTTAGTACACAATTTCATGATGTAGTGGTTTGATTAGAATTGTAAAATGTTTCAGTCTGTAAGGCACATTGAACATGTTGCTGTGGCACACTGCACAACTGTAGGTGGGCAGAGAGGAGTAGGGGTGTCACAACAGTGAAGGGTAGTGGTGGTGAGCTACGCATTTGCACTACAACTAGTACTATATGTGCAAATGGAACTATTATACATGCACAGGCATAAACACAGATATTTTGCATATTTCAGAGCATTATTGGTATGCAGGTGTCCTCTTTATTTGTGAGTTGTTGCTTGTATTGAGTGACCCAGGATCTGTTGTCTACTAATGCCCCCAGTAGCTTGCTGGTAATGTATTACAGCATTTTTCTTTTAGTATTTGCCGCCTTTTGTAAACATCTTCGAGTGTGTGTAGAGTTGAAAGGCGCGGTCGCTGTTTGGCGAATGCAGGGCACACACCAGTAAAGTACGTCCTGTATGCCCAATCAGCCTGCATGCCAATGCAACACTATGCATACATAATGAGTGAGCACATCTAAGGAAGAGGTCAGCTGCAATCCTAGCAAAGCTTGTCAGGTTCGAGTGGTCCTTTTACTTGCTGTGCTTCATGCCGACTGTATGTGCATAGTTAAGCAGTGGGCATCTGATTAACGTCTGCCGATGTTGGTGTCGTTCTTACTGTCTTTGTGTGACGATGGAGCCCACTCCTTGTTGTCATACCCCCATTGTTATTAGGACATATTACTAAAATGACAGTGACATTGTTCATGAGCAGAGGTCCTAAAATGGCACTGTTGAAATTACTAAAATCTCCATAAAAATGACTCTCATACAGTGTGCGTATGTTGTTTGCATGTCATCCGTTAACAAAAACTAATATTCTCACTTCAGATTTTCCACAATGTCATTGTCCGCACCTCTAATGAAAATACATCTGTCATTGTTCACATCAGCCAAAATCTGTTTAACAGCTCCGGTTCAAATGGCGTGGTCACTGTGGAAAGTCTGTGTTTGACACATGATGAAAATGACAGTGACACTGTTCATTTACAGATGTCTAAATACCTATGTTGACATTTGAAATGCAAGTCGACAAAATAAGTGTTTCATGAGCATACGTTGCACAGTTTGCAGCATGTTCATGAGGTTCTAATTTAATACTTTTTCCTCACCTGTTCATTACTACTGGAACTTTTCCATACCTCCTTATGAACACTCAGCTGTACAAATTTGTTTCACCACGCACAACACAAATTACGTGTCCGCTGTGTGAAATCAGGATTCAGAATAGTTTTAGGGAAATGATGGTGACACTATTCATAGCAGAGTTCCTAAAATGGCTATGTGAACATTTTGCAGAACCTCCATACAATGACTGTGTTGTATGCATTTCACAGTTCCCGCACCTGTAACTTCATCAATCTGCATATTTCATGCCACATTTCACCACTGGTGTTGTGCATGTCTCCTTATCAATAGTCTAGCTGACATATTTAACAGCTGCCAACATGTTTCTGCAGCTGGCGGCACAATGGTGTGCTCAGCTGTGCGATGTCACCTTATAGAGACATTGTCAAAATCATCACTATGCATCTCTAGCCATACCCTCCACACTATTATTAGTGTCACAACATTGCCATTGACAATACATTTTGAAAACAAATGGTGATAATAGCGCTAAACTGTTCTATCATGTTAAAATGGGTAGCATTTCTAAACCAATTACATCACATTGTTGGGTTGCAGATACTAATGGTGTCACAGTCAATAGTATCTGAGTCTGCATAATAGTTATAATATTCACAAAACAAGGCATGTACCAAGTCATTTCTGGCCCAGGTGGTTATGGCATAGTGAAATGTGTATTATCACAAACACATAATTGCACAAATAACAAAATACATTTATAATGGACATAACACACATGGATATTTTTTATGTTTCGTGCGAAAAAAAAACAATAAAAATGAGCAGTGGACCTTGAGAAAGATTGTCTGCTGCTTAGGCTATCAGAAGAGTGCCGCATCTTAATACGGAGCATGAACAAACTGGATGCAATGTGGGCTCATAAATAATTATCTGCACATTGTGTAAGCTGAAAAAGAACATTACAGCTGAAGAGAGTGAGCACTTGGCAATATTTTATGTATTAAAACAGCGGAGAATACAGACAATGATGGTGCTGGTACTACCTGCATATATAACTGGAAGGAGGCTGCTGAAAACCAGCTGCAGGGGTAACTAACCCATTGTAAGTTTCTCAAAGAACTTATAAAAAACGTCTTCTTTCTACATCTTTAATAATACCAGCCATAAGATATGAGTTCATAGTACATTGTGACATAGTTTGACTGGACAACTGAATGACTAGATAACAACACAATATGCTGACAGATGTAGTACTTCTCTGACATCCAACCTTATATGAACAGATTTTATTTCATGTACATTATATATAGCTATCATGTTTGTGATAGTCAGTTCATGCTGTTTTTACCCAATTCTGTTCTACTGACTCGTGTTTATGAGGATGCCACAGTGTAGTTATGCTAGTTATAATGGTAATTTAGTATTAACAAGCTGGTAATACTGCTATAAGATATTGTGGTATTACAAAACACAATGTACAGTTGAAATTCGACAAATACAATGCAATAGTGTTATTGTATGTAGCATTATACATAATATTTGAGTATCAAATATGAAATGTGTTTAATCCCATTAGTTGTTACTAGGCTATTGTGATATCTTGGTTGTTGTTTAAATGTTGTCAGTTTGCTGTGACAACTAGTTAAAATGATTGTACTGTTGTTCTGCTGCTCTTGGACATTATTTTAGATATTAACAGCACTACAATTGAATATATACCGTAATGCTGGTGTAGATGAGAGACAATGTTAACTACTTGGCCAGGTTTAAGTAACATCAATATTGTGAAAATGTGATAATTAACATTCAAGACTTAGTAGGTCTATTTTTGTCTTTTATACACCCAACGTGAGACTCCCCTACCTTACGAGGTAGTACCAGCGCAGCGTGAAGCTGTGGAGGTGGTCCTTAACACCGACTCTGTGATTGTTGTCAAAATCGATGGTAGATACAGAATAAAAAATTGTACTATGGTGGGAATTGGTATGGGGTGTCATGTGAGCTACCTGTGCTGCTTACTTCAATTATTTTAGTATTACTATGTAGTGGTAGTATAACTTGATGCATCTATGTAGTATTTATAATGAAAAAATGGGTTTGAAATGTTCACCTGATTTAGTAAGCAACCAGAAAGATCTGCCATCGAGCAATAGAGACCAGTGAAGAATAAGTCCTTGTGTAAACTCCTGATTAGGTTCGTCATTGCTGAAACAGAATATTCTGTTACCGCGATGCTTTTCTTACCATGTAAGTAGACCACACAGACGAACGAACACACACACACACACACACACACACACACACACACAAACACACACACAGACACATTGGGCATAGCACTGTCACACAGTACTGCTGTCAGGTCTTAATTACACACACTCATATGTTCAACAACATGACAGCTGTCACACACACCGTTTTACCTCGGGTAGCAAAACGAAAATGCCATGTGAAGTAGGTGATTCCTCATTGGTCAAACACCTCATGCACCACCACTGCTACTCATCAGTATTACCAAAAAACAAACACAAGAGCACTGCGAAATGGACATATACTTCAAATGTTCAAAGTATACCAGTCTGTGGCATAGCTTGGCATACTTGACTTTGCAACATAGGATGTGGACTGATCGATATTCAACAGAACTACGATATGGGTCAGCAGCGTTGAATGTTGCCTGAGCACTCCCCATAGCATGGCGCCTAACTGCACTAAGTAGGTGGCGTACAGTATAGGAAAGAAGAAGCCAAGTCACATTTGCGATGGACAGCAAAAATATTGAACAATTACTATGTACACGTGCCGATGCATCAAAGTGCACATGGGTCCCGTACTTCATTGTAAGACCCCGTGCTTTGTACAGGCACACCATTCCCTCATGATTGTGACTGTCGCCCTCCCAGGTAACAGGTGTTGGGGCCGTTGCATATAGCAATCATGAGCATTCGATTAAACAAACACTATTCTTTCAATATTCTTGGTGCTGCAGTCAACTATTCCCGACTACGGTATCTGTGAAATAGATGTAAGTACAGTATCTGGTGGTACAGTGGGCACTATCACCCCATCGCGTCCATCTGTATAATGAAAGACTTAGTACAATATATCTGGTGGTCAGCGGAACAATATCTTCATTAAGTGGTATTTGTGAAACAATAGTTTCGTTACCTAGAGTGTGGTGGTGCCTCACCACCTGCCCACGAGATACATCGGACGCTCACCTCAGTTCAGTGTGTCAGCAGAACCCCACCCTCCTGATGGCACAACGACATGACTGATAACTTGGTAGGGCTGTATTCGTTGGTGAACAGCGTGAACTGATGAGTGTAGACCATACCATACCACATCCACCCACTTGCTGATTGCAGGGACATTGATAGTGTGGTTGGCGTTCTCTGTACCTTGCATGTGAGTATTTGTAGTGAATTCTCTATATCCTTGGTGTCCCATTGGACGACTGTCCAGTTGACCACAGGTAATGTTAATATAACATTACCACTAACCTAGTGCTGTATTGGTTGTCTGACGGTTGCAGCCAGTAACAGAAAAATCAGCTGTTTCCCCTATTACATAGTTGACGTCGCTCAATTGTGCATGAAAGTACAAATTACAGTTAACTGTTACCTGTGTTCTTACAGTGAGCCTCATTGGCTGGTGAGAAAATACTGTCATGCTTCCCCCTCTTGATGAACGGGATACACCCCCGTGGGGTTTCTTTTAATTCTCCCCAATACAACAATTTTATTTTAATAATTCAAATATTTCTCAAGGATCCTTTCATTTTATTTTACTCAGGTATCAGATCCTGTTGATAGTCCCATTTAGCTTTAATGGACTCTGTTCATTTCTTTCTATACCCGAAGGCATACAACATTTACACCTAGTCACCACTACTAGGTACACCATCCCAAGGTGCTATCTTTATTCTTAGTATTGCTTTGGGACTAGAAGGACAGAATTTAAGCAGAATAAGTAATAGTTTTAGATATAGTCGGAGTGTATAGAAGAAGTAAAGTACTATCCTAGGTGGCCTACCTAGGATAGTAGAAAAGAAAAAATTAGAGATTTTAGAGGTACTGTTGGAACAGAAGTTTTTACTAAGGGTAGTGATAAGAAAATAATATAGTAGAGTGTCCAGTAGTTCAGATTCTGGGGGTGTAGCCAACATCTATCACAGTCCCCCCTTGCTCATCTGGATTTTAATATGCTTTGAGATAGTTGGTGTAAATGGTGCTACAGACACCCAAATTCCTTAGATTGCATTTTCTTGTTTAACAGTGCAAAAAATATATCTCACTTTACTTTATTTGATATGTACCGTATCTCCAAAAACATTAAACTCTGGGTTTTATTTGGGAGAAGATTTTTTTGCCATTTTGTTTAGTGTATTTTGTTATGTTTGCCAAATGAATACAGTATACCACATTTTAAAATAGATGCATAGTTTGTTTTAAATAATTTAATTATAACACAACAATTATAATTTATTTTTATTTATTTTATTTAAAATTTGATAACCGGGAAAGAAACAGTGAGCAGAGGCTTGTTTCCAAGTGTGACCTGTGGGAGACAGTAAGCAAGCAATAACCCACTATAGGGTATGGGGTTATGAGGATTTAATGCTTTGCTGGGTGCATTGTGAGGCATGAGGCTCCAGTCTGAGTGTCCTCACTGCACTCCAGCTGTGCATTAAATCCCCAAAACCCCATACTCTGGAGTGGGTTATTGCACTTATAACATAGGTATACTGAAACATCCGAATATACTGTAGCCACAGAAACATCTGTTTCACTCCTGGAAATACACAAAAAGGAACTGTATCCTGCTGCCTCCCAAAGCAGTCCCTTAGAAAACAACCACACTGCATGGATGGTGTGCATACAGAAATGTAACCCATACACTATTGATGTTATATGTCACATTTCTTGTTTCTGAAACTCATCAATAGTGTCTCAAACATGACTATCTGATGTCCACCGGAGCCCCCCCAACATAGCAAGACACATACTGAGATGAACTTCTCCCTGAGGAATTTGTGACTGCTTTACCATCCTGTGCAACATGGTTCAGCACGGTTGCACATACAAGACGATCTGCATGACTGCTTGGGTCATGCATCACCATGTCGCCCACTCTGCTGGCTCTCTCACACTGTCTATCTCATCTATCCCCAACTAGCTCCTCGTCCGGGTGTCTCCCTCCCTCATGCGGTCAGTGAACTGTCACTTTCTGCCTCAGAGACACAGAGAGGGACACAAAACACATTGTATAAACTTTGCTGTACAATGTGTCTGTCCCCCTCTCTGTCTCCGCACTACACAGTTGCAACACCTTGCAGACATTGGAACAAGCTGCAACATCAAAATAATTGTGTGCGTCTCGTGCTGCTCGCATGTTTTTTACTTTATGCCACTGCTCACCTGTGCCAATGACATTGGCAAGAACCTCGCTCTGTACTTCACATTACAGATGTTTCCATGTGCTGCAAAGAGGGAGAGAACCTATATATGGGGAACTGACAACTGTTCCCTCTCTCCTATTCTGTCTCTCTCTCTCTCTCTCTCTCTGGAAAGCAGCATCAGAAACACTGTGCTCTGCCCTGTCTACCTAACTCTCTCCCCATGCCTATGAGTGCCTCCCATAACACTCTTACCTGTTGGCGATGGGGCAGGGGATCGAGCCTACTTTCAGAAGAGGGTGTTAAGAATGGAGAGATGTGATACACAATGTCAGCACAACTGCTTTCCCAAAGGGAATGTGGTCTGCCTCTCTCTCTCTTTCTCTCTCTCTCTCTCTCTCACTCTCCCTAAGTCTGGCACTTACCATCGGAATGACATTACTCTTCTCAATGGGGGATGTACCATCATGAGCAACACGGGGTTAAACTGGCACATGTCTGCAAGGGCGCGGGGGACCATCAACAGCACACAAGTTACTCGACCATACAACAGGTGGCTGCTTGGTGGAAACACTTTGTTTTTTAAGTACTGTTTTTTTGCCTAAATCTTCGGAGTGCAACACACTAAGGGAGCAGACTGGCAAAGTGACACTTGATACCATGGTAATGGAATGGCAGTGGTTATCCCCGACCTAGTGGGCCACAGGAACAGTGACAGATTATACCATGGGCTGTGACAACAAGATGTCACTGTCTTCCAAGGGTCATGGGTGTCATTCAGCTTTGTAGCATTCCACAGCCCTGTTTTGTTGTCTACCTCTGTGTGTCCTCGTACCATGGTCTGAATCTTCTTGGGGTGGGCTCATGATAATGAAAATAAGTAGATATACAAAAATTAAAATACAGGACAATTCATGTGCAAAGGGGCATGTCAGTACAATGCCACAATTCCACTGGTAGCTGTTAGGAGTACTTACACGTGATGGGTCTCTCTTGGTTCCCGCTTGGGATCTCTCACTTCCCCACATTTCTAATGGCTGCCATTCAGAATTGAAAAGCAAAGGAGTCCCGACAGAACTTTCACTGAGTACCTCTGCTGAGCCATACATTTAAAATGGAATTTAATGCATGGCTACGCAGAGGGACTCCACCAATGAGGTTGTATATTTCCCTACCGGGTCAAAATGTCACATTCTCTAGAGTGCCCGACAAGACTGTGAGGTAGGAACAGCGTGGTAGGTAAGAGTGAGAGGGTGCAAAACCATGAAAAGAAATATGTGCAGTAGTGCACCCTCTCACTCTTCCCAGTGCAGGATAAGAATCCTGCTGGGACATGGGTCCACTGAACAACTGGTGTGGCTCGACTGGATGAGCCACCAGCAGCAAGGGAGACAGGCAGTGCTTCTGGGACCAGGTTTCAATTCCTGGTCCCAGATCCATGGCATTTAATTTTTTTCACAATTGTGCAATATTTACTGACAGTTCCCCCTCAGAGTTAGATAATTTAGTTGGGGGGTTCTGGGGTGCAGCCCCCCATAAGGTGGATGCGGTGGGCAGAACCCCCAGCAAAAAAAAAGAATGATGTCATTTGCAGTATGTCACGCTGTATTGGCAGTGCAGTATATTGCTACGGCATAATGTCTTACGACATTATGACCCCATGCCATACATTTCTATGAACCCATGTTATAATGGGAATTACAGCAGTCAGAGTAGTGAGACACTGAAAACATCAGGATGAACAGGTTTATACTGGGTTTAGAATGGAAGATGGCCATAAAGCCCATAGTAACCATTTCCCACATCAGTGGGTCCATTTTGAACTATTTTCTTTTTTTTTAATTCAAATTTTATTAAAGTTTCCAATACAGAGAACGAACCCCAGTAGAGTAAATCATGAACCCCAAACATCAGATGCAGAGTACAAGATGATTTGCTCTTCCCAACCACCACCCAACCCAACACCCTCCCCAAACAACTCAGTGCATTGTTACACCTTTAGCACAGCACCAAAGAATATAACCTGGTAGTACTTAAGCCTGTAGTGCATAGAGAGTCTGCAGTGGGCCCCAGATCCTGTCAAACTTCTCAAGTTTGTTATATTGACTGGAAATAGTCCTCTCTGTTCTGAGGTTCGCAAGCAATTCCTGAAGCCATTCAACATAAGATGGTACCTCTGTATCCTTCCAGTGTCTCAACGCCACTTTTTTAACAGACATCGACATCAAGGCTATGTGGTACCTCCTGTTCATCACTGAAATGGAGGCGAAATCCCCAAGAAGACATATTTTGGGGGTGAACAATTCTAAGAGGATCAGCATGCTGTTTAATCATGGTCCAAAGTGGGGCAACTTTCGAATAGCTCCAGAAAATATGAAGGAGGTCACCTTCTTGAGACTGGCATCTTGTGCAAAGGGGAGAGGACACCAGATGCAGTCTGGCAAGCCTCTACGGAGAGTAATAAATGTTATGCAAAATTTTGAATTGCATTAATCTAAGTCTGTCCTGCTTAAGGAACTTATGACAACATTGCCACAGGAGAGACCAATCCATATCTCTGCCCTGAAAGAGAGAGGCCCACAAGGAGACGGGAGCGTAATTGTCAGGGTAAGCCCAGGTAAATAGAGCAGTGTATATTTAAGATACAGCATGAAGCGAGCCCGCCAACTCCGTGAGGATAGCCTAAAAACCAATATTGGGAGCTGGAGGGGGGTTGGACCCATTACCTTAACCAATAAATGGCGAAGTTGAAAAATCGTGAAGATTGTTTTGTGAGGTACCATAAACTTGTGCATAATGCCAGCTGAAGAGCACCATTGACTATTGGATAGCATAAACTCATCTAGATGGCAGTTTCTTATCTGAGGGATCCAACTAGGTGAGAGAAGCTTGCTGTCCAGCAAAAAATTAGGGTTGCCTATTACGGGTTGAGATAAATCCTTGAGATTCTTATACCTCAGAAAAGCGCACAATTGAGTATGAACCTTGATTGAAATGGCTATAGGGGAACTACATAGAGATTCTGGTAGTGAACTGACCTTGGTGTATAGCACCGCAGCCGGGGAGAGGCCATGTTTTCTAATGGTAGCAGACTCGATGGCTAACCAAGTCGAGGTATATGTGACAGCCGCGGATGGTTGATCCACGGTCAGTCATCTGAGATACTTATTGGCCTGACTGGCCCAGTAGTATAGCCCGATATGGGGGAGTCTTAATCCTCCTTTAGCCTTCGGGGCCGCTAACTTGTGGAAAGCCATCCTAGCCTTCTTGTCGCCCCATATAAAAGTAGAGATCATACTATGCACTTTTTTAACCCAGGACAGGGGGAGCCATATGTTTAGCATGTTAAGGGGGTAGAATAAGCAGGGAAATACGTTCATTTTGATTAGATTGATTCTGCCCCAAAGAGAAAGGGAAAGTAAAGTCCAGCTGTGGAGGTCTAGGTCTATTTTATGTACCAGTGCATCAATATTAAGTTGTCCGAGCCATGCCGTGTCCCGAGTAAGAAGGAGCCCCAGATATTTAATATAATCGGACGTCCAGGTGAGCCCAAACGCAATAATGTCCTGTTTATATACCCTATGATTAAGAGGAAAAAACACAGTCTTTCCTACACTGAGTTTATAATTTGAGACCTTACTGAAGTCATCTATTAACTTCAGAATAATGGGAATAGATGTGAGTGGGTGGGTTACCTGCAGCAGAAGATCATCTGTGTAGGCCGCCACGTTAACCACCTGCTCCCCAAGAGAGATACCTAAGATGCCCTGGGCGCCTGACAATCTCCTAATAAGATACTCTAGGTAAATATTGAAGAGAAGGGGGGATAAGGGACACCCCTGTCTGGTCCCTACATGTAATTTAAAGGGGGTGGAGATAATCTCATTACATGAGATTCTGGCAGAGGTGAACTTGTATAATGAGCTAACCCAATTCTGGAATTTTGTGGGAAAACTGAAAACTTCCATCGTAGCAAACAAGTAGTCCCAGTGGACTCTGTAGAATGCCTTCTCAGCATCCAACGAGATCAGGACCATTGGATGAGAAGCATCCTTGGATGCCAAGAAGACGTGAGACAGGGCCCTCAAGTGGTCAACCGATGATCTCCCTTTCATAAAACCAACCTGATCTGCACTGATTAAAAAGGGAAGTACTGCCTCCAAACGGTCAGCTAATAATCTTGCCAAAATTTTAATATCATGGTTAAGAAGGGAGATTGGCCTATAACTTGAGACCAGATTAGACGGTCTGTCCGGCTTGGGCAACAAAACAATCAGCACCTCAAAAAGGGAGGGATTGGATGCTTGACTGGAAAGAATGGCCTGGAAGAGTGGCAGCAAAATGGGAATCAGTTGCTTAGAGAAAACTTTGTAAAAATTGGAAGTAAACCCGTCAGGGCCCAGATATTTGTCGGATGGGAGAGATTTGATTACCCTTTCAATCTCACCCTCAAAGACAGGAGACTCCAAAATTTTCTGCTGCGATTGTGAGAGAGTTGGCAGTTGCAAATCGCTCAGATATTCATAAAGTTTGTCCTTAGATGGGGAGTTGGCCATAGGGCCATATAAATCCTGGAAATAGTTTGTGAACTCCTCTGCTATCTCCGAAGGTAAGACCTTAAGGGAATTATCTTTGGAGGAATGGACTGCGGGAATAAATCTGGCGGATTCCTGTTGCTTAGTGCGCAGAGTCAACATTCTGCCTGCTTTCTCACCTTGATCAGTATATAACACTTTTGTTTTCAAAATGGCAAATTCAGCTTGCTCCATTAACATTGCTAGGTAGGCCTCTCTCAATTTCATTAAATCTTGTTTAAATGTCTCAGAGGAAGATGGAGAGAGAACAGTCTCCATACCCCAATCTGAGAGAGATGGTTAGAGATCCAAGATGCCCTCTCTCTTTTCCTTTTCGATGTTAGGCCGATTATAATCCCCCTTAAATATGCTTTACAGGCACCCCATACCATATCAGGCTTTCCCACGGAGTTAGAATTGGAAGCAATAAACTGCTCTATTTGGGATATTATATATTGAACCATCTTCAGCTCATTCAAAATTTGATTATTCAACTTCCACCTGCCCCCTTTATTGGGCAGTGACGCTACGATTATTTGGCAGGTGACCACAGAGTGATCTGACAGGGGCCCTGAAACAATACTAGAGCTTATAACCCCTGGTAAGAGAGATTGAGAGATGAGGATATAATCAATCCTCGAGGAAGTTGCATGCACTGGAGAAACATAAGTATACTCCCTTGTATTGGGATGTAATACACGCCATATATCATAAAGACCTATAGAGTCCATCAGGTCCCTAAAAGTTCTTTGTGGTGGGGATAGATCTTGATGGGATTGACCTGACCTGACCTGTCAAGAGCCTGATCAAAAACGAGATTAAAATCATCCCCTATAACCATGGGGATATCCAAAAATGGAGTTAGGGCTTCTATTATCTGAACAAAAAAGCTGGGGGAGTCTACATTAGGGCCATAGATGGCACCCAAGACAATATCCAGGGTATGCAATCTACCTTTTACAAACAGGAATCTGCCGAAGGATCGGATATAACTTGGAGAGGTTTGAAACGGAACTGACCTATGCAAAGGATCATAACCCTTCTACTGTGGGTCGTGCCTCTACCGCAAACAGCTGCCCAATTTGTTGCCATCTCATTTTGTCAGCCTCCTCTTAAGCAAATGTGTCTCCTGCAAAAACATAATTTCTGCCTTCAGATGGTTTATATGTTTCACAATTTTATATTGCTTAATCCTATGCCTTGCCCCTTTAACGTTCCAACTGATAAATTGAATATTTCTAGCCATCACTCATGATGCCAGTCAGAAAACCTCCGAAGCACCACATATATTTGTATTTCACATCAATACTTCTCCAAATGAAATATACACTGGGTTGTTCTACCTCCCCCGCCCCTGCCATCACTGAATCCATCCCCATTCACCCTGTGAAGCCCCCACCCAAAGCACCCCATAAACCCTGCCCCTCCCACACCACCCACCTTTTGTATGGTACGCATGATGATCGGCTGACTGAAAAGATCCTCTCCCTCCAACCTCCCCGCCCTCGTGAACCAAAGAACAAGAACACTACCCCTTTGTAACCAGAACACTCCATAGAGAATAGTACATCCTCAATTCTTATTGATTGACATCATCCCTAAATAGTGCAGGGGAATTGTCTGCACAAAACCCTTAGAGAAAGTAATCCTCCCTACAGAAGCCCCGTGAACCATGCTTTGACATGATCCACAGAGCGTGGAGTGTGGAAAAAGTAATCTCAGACACCCTCTTGTGGCACAGCCCTTGAACGACGGGGGTAAACAGCCGAGAACAAGCAGGCCTTTACTGCCTGCTTTGGTATAGGGGAAAACTAAGGGCTCCTGGGCCGCTGTCCAGACCACATTTCTAGGACCAGAAACAGTGACCATCTCACTTCGTTAAGGGAAATTTGAAAAAAGAGATAAGGAGTCCTCCAAAAACAGCACTCAAGGAGGGTTATACAGAAGGGGCAGAGCAACGCCAATTAAAGCATGCAGAAACCCTGATATCACCATCTGTCTATAGCTGTGAAATCTCCACCTGGTATACAGGCTAACTATATTTATTGCCTAATGGCAACAGGGAGCAAAAAAGAGAGGGAAACCTCGAAAAAAAACAGACCATGGAAACTGGACCAGAAAGAGACTGCAGCTTCAGACAGAATCACATTGTAAACACAGAGAAAACTGAGCATTGCCCCCCCAATCTGTAGAATCAGGACATCGCCCCTGAGAAAGTGAGTTGCCAGATCTGTCAGAGTGGAATTTGTCTTGAGCACAGTGACCCCACACGAATACAAAAAACGAGACTAGACTTGGCCAGAGTCAAAACATGAGAGTCAACAAAAAATTAGACAGTCCTGGAGAAGAGAACCAGATCGGAGCAAGATGTCCATTTTCTGTCAGTCAGGAGACTTTTCTTGAGAGTTGCAGCATGGAATTAAATAGCCAGATATACAGTTAGTCACCAATGTAGCCCCGGAGACATAGTAGAGAAATATAATTTGCAGCAGCTAGACTACACCACCACTGAAAAGCTCAGCATAGCACCCCACACCAGGTCGACTCTCATGCAGGCTTAAAAAGGTCAGGAAGCGCTTCCTTGAGCCCTGCGGTTGCCAACTCCACTTCCTCGTAGGTCACCCAGGAACTGTTCAGGCAAACTTGAAGCCTTGCAGAAAAACCCATATGAAACTTGATTCGGCCCCCATCGGCTATACGATGTGTAGCCACGCTGGGGTTGGCACCCAGCGTGGCATGTGGAACTCTGTTTGGGAGTTCAGCACAGCCGATGGGGATTGGGCACCCCATCGGCTATACAGTGTGTGCGTGGGGGGGCGAGCATGCAGTATGCATACGTGTGTATGTGAGTGTAGGGGGAGCGCGCATGAGCAGGCGATATCTTATCGCTGCTCACTGAAGCGTAGCTCCCCCTTTCAACTGTACTCCACTGCATTTTTGACTGCTGTCATAGACAGCTCCAGCAGCCATTGGAGAACTGTGGCCGCGCCTGCAAACACACTGACTGAATTGGAAGAGGGCTGCCACACCTCCGAAAACTTGGATGATGGCACTATGTTTCTTGTACCTGCGTGCAAGCACATAAAAATTGAACTCATTTTAACATCTCATCCAAAGAATGTCAGTGCCTGCATAGTCACTATATTCCCTTCCCCACATTGCACTACAGTGCCAGTGATCAACATAAGCTGAAGTCCCTGTTGTGGCACCTGAACCTTCTGTACAACCATCTGGCAGAGATACTGATTTTAAAGTGCAACTCTGGGAACATTTTAATAGTCATCAATATTATATTTTGTACAGGTCACTGATGAGGCCATATCTAGAGTATGGAGTTTAGTACTGGTGCCCACACCTCAAAAAGGACATTAACCTGCTGGAGAAAGTCCAGAGGAGGCTACAAACATGATAGCTGGTCAGCAGAGTAAGGCATATGATGATAGGTTGAGGGCACTGAACATGTACTCCCTGGAAGACATGAGGGAGAGAGGGAGGAGAAGGAGAAGGAGCAGAAGCAGAAGCAGAAGCAGCAGTAGCAGCATGATTGGGATGTTCAAGTACTTGAAAGGGATAAATAAGGTTGATAAGAAGAGTCTATTTAAGCTGAGTGGCAACCATAACATGAGAGGGCATAGTCTTAAGCTGAAGGGTGGGAGGTTTAGGGTGGAGGTCAGGAAGCACTTCTTCACAGAGAGGGTAGTGGAAACTTGGAATGCGCTGCTGGAACAGGTCATCATGTTGAAGACAGTGGGCAGCTTTAAGAGAGGATGGGATAGGCATAGGGGGAAGGTAAGGATCAGGGGTTGGGAGGATGGGAGGAGTGGGGTGTGAGGGCAGGGACATTAGCTCAAGCTGTGGACCCTGCAATACTAGCAGACTTTTTTTTCCAAATCAGTTTCTTTTCATGGCAGGAAGGGCATCCTTCTGAGGTGTTTACTTGGCTAGGGCCTCTCACTCCCTGCCTGAACTCCCACTGCCAGTATCTCTCCCCACCTGAACAGTCCAGTCAACCCAGTCCCCCGGGTACCCCCGGTGGAGGGCTTGCCCACCCTTGGTGACCTTGCAGACTCAAGGGGCCTACCTGGCCATCAGGTCTGCACCTGGGGAGAATCCTGGTGCACTGGGCTGGTGTTGGGATATGGGCTGTGCCACTGAAGCCCTCATCATCTCCGCTGTCCACCAGGGGTGTTTCAGCTTGTGTCCCAAGAGAACACCCCTCACCCTCTGAGCGCGATGTGTAAAGATCTCATGGTGCATGGCAACCCTGCTGATGTCAGTCACACTCACCCGCTACGTTGCGTCGGCTATCCTGTAGTACCCCCAATCTCCATTGGGGGCCACTAGGATGCCAGGCTGCCCTTAACCCTCCCCAGGAGAGGAAAGCAGTCCTCGGATGCTTCATCCCTCTCCCTGACCTGCTGACCCCCGGCAACCAGAGTCCGCATTGGAACCTGGGTCGCTGGCGTGGTGTGAAATGTGGCGTCCAGCGCCTCAACCCTCAGCACCACTGAGCTGGCTATACTAGCAGACTTGTTAGGCCAAATGGCATTCTTCTGCTAGCTTCTTCGTATGTTTTTATGTATGTATACACATTAGTTATGTCTTACATACGTATATTATGCTCCCATGTTGTAATATAGTTGCAGTCTCATAAGCAAGTACCATACTACACACAAGAACATTTTCTCAGTGGATTAAATCACAGATTTCTGTTAATTAATAAGAAAATTGTGGTACCAGTATGCAATTTATGTGACACCCTGGTGAGGCACAACTGCCAGGAGGAGGTACACTTGGTAGTGGCCAGCAATGATGTGGGGGTTATCTAGAGCTCAGACCCCAAGGAGGAAGGAATAGGACCCCAGAGGAGGAAGAAGCAACTTCTGGTAGGGGGCTTAATTATGAAGGGGTGGGACACATTTGGTAATAGAAAAGGTGGGGGACAGGGAGGGTAGGTGCCTACTTGGTGCCATGGGCTGAAGGGATTGGAAGCAGATCCAGAGGATCACTAGGGCAGCAGGATAGGATATGGAGCTGGATGCCATTGTCCACTTGTCAACTAATGAGCTACCTAAGGATGATTCTGGAAGAGTTCTGGAGGAGTTTAAGGAGTTGGAGAAGTGTCTTAGACAGATAACGCACTCAGTGGCTTTTCCCTGAGGTGCTGCCTGTATATGACAAGGTGGAGGAGAGTGGTCTCCACACCAGGACATTCAACTCATGGTTGAAAGAATGTTACAGATAGGAGGAGTTTGGCTACATTTGGGACTGGGATGCCACTTGCAGTGATAAGGACCTTAACAAGGTGATGGCCTGCATCTGTCTGGGAGGGGAACCGCAGTCCTCAGTGGACAGTGACAGTATAGATATTACTTTGATGAAAATTTAAACTAGTCGGGGGTTGCAGAAGAAATTGGAGAGGCAGTATCTGTCGCCCCAGAGGCTGAAGTAGAAAGTAGGGAGAACTCAAGGGGAATGGAATTCCCCAGGGTGGAAATAAATAAAGGAATCAGAGCAGTAGAAATGAAGGTGGGATGGGAAAAGAAGCATTATAAAAAAAGGGGAAAGCCAGTCCACCTGCACAGTGGTAGCGTTACCACTTGCAACATCAATGATCTGGGATCAGAAATGATCTTGGGAATCAGAGGGCCAGCTGGGATGAGAAAGATCAAGCATCCCAAGGACTGCTGTACTCCTCCGAGGTGAGGGTGGGGATGTCACTGGTGCGGTACTGACCCCTTGTGGAGGCCAGGGGTCCATCTTCCAGGGCTGTATCTGGCTGGGAGGTGTGCCAGACATTTGGCATATGTGTTGCTTATGTCACTGCACATCATGCCTCCCTGGAAGAAAATGAGGAAATTCACAACCTGTAGGATGATGGCTTCCATCCTTGCAGACCCAGCAACCATGTACTAGGACCTCTGGTTGCATCCAAATTAAACTCCTCCTGGGATACAGTGGGGGTCCCAGGGGCTCTACAATGGGAGTTAAACTGTGGGGCACTGTAGACTGGTCTGGTAAGTCCCAGAGACAGTGGGTGATGGGACTGTAAGAGAGACAGAATGGGGCAGGCTGGGCACAGAGGGAAAAAGTGTACTAAATAAAAAAAAAGAGAGAGTAGAAGGAGAGATGATGAAAAGGAAAGAAGGGGGTACTAAGCAGAGTGGTAACAAAATCTGGAAGGCCATGTGTACAAATGCTAGAAATCTAGAAAATAAGACTCCAGACCTAGAAGCCACAATGGCAGAGGCCAGCCTGGAAATTTCGACCATTACCGAATCATGGTGCACTTAAAACCATGACTGGGACATGGCCATAGCAGGCTATACTCTGCTCAGGTAGGACATAGTGGGAAGGAAAGGAGGACATGCAGTGCTTTATTTGAGGGAAGGCATAAAAACAACAGAGACAAAGGAAATGCAGAAGGGAGAAAAGTACTGTGGGTCACCCTGAGACAGGAAGTGTAGCTGCTGTTCACACTGGCATGATCTACAGACCTCGAACACAGGAGGAGGAGTTAGATAAAGTACTGCCAGATGTAGACTGGAACCTCTCAGCTGCGGCTATAGCCAAAACCAGAGACATCCTGGTCTTCCTGCAGAGGGCACTCCTCAGGCAACTAGCTAGTGAACCCACTCGTGATGGTACAATACTGGACCTGGTATTTACTAAAAGGCATTGCTATAGATGTCAAGTTAGGTGGCCACCTGAGGAACAACGATCACCATACAGTGTAGTTCAGTATAAGGACAGCTGCCAAAGTGAACAACTCAAGGGAGAGAGTCCTGGACTTCAGAACAGCAGATCTTAAAAAGATGAGTGAATGCCTCAGGGATTACCTGACAGGGGGGAATGATCTGGGTGGGGTGTAGAAACAATGGGTAGAGCTGAAAAGTGCCATAAGTAAGGCAACAAACCTCTGCATTAAGCAAGTGAACAGAAGCAAAAGGAAAAAGAGTCTGCTATGGTTTTTGAAAGAGGTGATAGAAAAGGTAAAGGCTTAAAGGGAAGCATTCAGAAATTATAATGAGACATAGCAGGAAGAGGATAGGGAGGTGTATCGGGGGAAACAGGAAAAGCAGTAAAAAGTGCAAAGTTGCAAACTAAAGAGAGAAAAGCCTAGGTGGTGGTAAAGGGGGGTAAGATATTTTTAAGTATGTAAGTGAAAGGAAGAAGACTATGGGTGCAAGGTTAAAAAGGAAGGGGTGACTGTGCTGAGAGGGACTAGAAACAGGCAGGCATCCTGGATAAGGGGAGAACCACAAAAAAGTATAGCATTGAAGGGAGGGAGGCAGACACTAGTTAATTTTTAGAGAAGCGTGTCTTGAAAGGACTTGCTAATCTGAAAGAGGACAGAGAAATGGGCCAGACAAGGTGTGTGTAAAGGATGATCAGAGACCTCAGAAAACATGAAGAGTGTTCAAGGGTAGGTATCTGGATTTCAAGGCAAAAAATGTGCAAAGTAATGCACTTGGGGCACAGAAACCCCAAGGCAGAGTACAAAATAAGAGGAGTGGTACTGACAACCACCAAGCAGGAAAGAGACCTGGGGTAATCATATCAGATGACCTAATGGTGACCAGGCAGTGCGACAAGAGAGGAAGAGGGCAATTTGGATGTTGGGGTGCATACAGTGGCATATCACAGGCAGAAAGAGGGAGGTAGTATCACCTCTGTATGGATTGCTGGTAAGACCACTCCTAGAGTAATGTGTCCATTTCTGGAGGCCGCATCTCTGGAAGGACATAGACTGAGAGGGGGTGATCCAGAGGAGGGCAACTAAAATGGGGCAGGAAAAGCAGACAACCATGGCGCTCACCATTCTCTGAAAGCTAAAGAATAACAGCTTGCCACAAAAGATAACGTGTGCAATGCTTTATTCAAAAGATAAGGAACACTAGCAAAGTCGATGCAAATACAGCCCAGCAAAGCCCTCAACTTTTCACGATTGTGTGCTTTGTCAAGAGGATGCTATTACCCCAACATTGTGCTATTTAAGTAACCAAAGTTACTTAAAGTGATAGTGACACAGAGGACAATACACACAATGAATCTGTCAATTCTCACAGTATAAAACTTGTTTAAAATCCATAAACATGCACATTATTACTATACCCCAAATATACTGTACTGCAAAAATCCCTAAAAAATATTAGCTGATCATGTTATAATCCAGTTAAAAAATATTGTTTTATAATTAAAAGTTCAATAATTCAGGTAGTTGTAGGTGCAGTTATGTATTCAAGAAAAAGATTAACTCAACAAAAATACATATTTGTTTTTATAAAAGTGAGCCTACCCGTGATTTCAACTTCTAAAGCTTGCTTCTGATGAAACAATATATTCAATGCATGATCACTAGTATAGTTTTGTTATTCACAGGTCAGTTTAGCTCAGTAACAATGCTAAATGTAAACACAATCAGAGTACTACCATAAAAAAATGCATAATTTCAATTTTGTCATTTATTCCTGGTGTACACAGCCTGCAATTTGAATATCTAAAAGGCCTCTCTTTTTGCAAAATTAAGTTCGAAGTCCCCCCAGGAGCCACTCAAACATTTTCAAAGTTTTTGATTTTCCAATCATGTTCTGTTGCATTACTAGAGTGTACTATGTGAGCAGCTGTTGCATATTCCTCATTCACACAAGCTGTCAGTCAATGGGCCCTATGCACAAATGGGTGGGTAACACGAGCCGGAGGTGCATTACCTGCCTGCGGTTTTCCACACCTGCTGACAGGTGCGTACCTGCTGGTATTCACTACCAGCTACCACCTGTTTTTGGCCCCACCCCCCCGCGCATAGATTCATGGAGGACATTTCTGCTGATGGGGTAAACATGCTATGGGATGCCCAGACCCAGTTCACTAATGGATCCCTTGAGCCCACGGCACACAGAAAACAACAGAGGGTGCGATGTGCACTGACAGCTTGGGGCAGGTGGGTGCCCGGTCTGCTGCCCCTAGCCCTCCTTGTTGATCCATTGGCCGGGGTGGCATTTGAGGGGTCTGCAGTGCCCCCATGTCAGCACCATTACCAGCAGTGGCATCCGGGGTGGCACATATCCCTTACTGCTGGGTATTACCTAATGTAAGGTGCGCCCCCGCTTCCAGCACTCTGCACCTTTGTGAATGGTGTGGAGTGTGGGCACACCCCCAACATTCCTTACCTGCCCCTGGCATGTTGCTTACTGCATAGCCAGGTGACTGGATGCCTAGCAGCTGTGCACCCTGATTGGTGCATTCAGTGTGGGGGGCACAATGGGTGCGGAGTGCTTACACACCACAGATATGCGAGGCGTAGCCACTCAGCACAATAGTGCATAGGACCCAATGAGTGTGTACTATATACAGTAAGTGCTCCTTGACAGTTCAGTCATTGGCCAGATGTGGTGGTGTGAGAAGAGCTGTGCTGGTCGCCAGCTCCAGTTCGAGATGGGGCTAGCTGGGTGGTGGGCACTACCTGCAGGGGTGTGGGGGTGGAGTTTGCTAGACCACCGGAGAAATATATTTATTTCTTGCATGGGAACATCAGGGATAGGGAATGGTCTGCTTGACCACCGGGGTACTATATTACATTAACATATTATTATGGGTGACAGGGGTCTGGGGTCTGCTAGACCACCAAGGACCAATTCATTTACTTAAACAGTGGGCTTGGGGATGGACCACTAGTCACCAGGGATGGGAAGTAAATTATCTTGAGGATGACAGATATAAGAATAAAAACAAGCATTACAAAACACAAAATAACACAAACATGATGCAACACATACTGAAATGAGCATTTAACAGGGATTGGGGATGTGGGGATCGCTAGCCACCAGGGATAGGAATTATATTATTCAGAGGATGACGACGATAAGAATAAAAATAAGCATTACAAAACACATATTAAAACTAGGTTGATAAAACACATAATAAAATGAGCATTTACCTGGGATCAAGGATGGGGGGGACTGTTAACTGCCAAGGACTGAAATTTCATTACCTTGAGGACAACATAAATAAATATACAAACAAGCATTATTAAACAAAACATAAACCCAGACTTCTCCAGCCCAGAACTTCAAACCTAATAATCCCCCCCCTCCTTCTCAACCACCACGCTGCCCTCGCACTTCCATTTCATGGCTATTTGGCAAAATGTCACCGTCAAACTCCTGAAGTCTCTTCAAGCCAAAGAAAGCCCTGGCAGTGATGGACTATACCCCGCATTCCTAAAATTTATCTCCCCCACAATTTTAAAACCCCTCACCTTCATTTTCAACCTCGCCCTTACTACATCTACTGTTCCCAACTCCTGGAAACATGCAAATGTGGTACCTGTTTTCAAAGCTGGTGATCCCCTCTCCCATGACAACTATAGGCCCATCTCCCTCCTCCCCCCACCTAAGTAAACTGCTTGAAAAAATTGTACATTTCCAGCTATCAGAGCATCTAGAAAAATATAATTTCCTATGTCCCCCTCCATCATGGATTCTGTAAGCACCACAGTACCTCCTCTGCTTTGGCCCTTTTCTCCAATCATATTCTAAGAAACATGGACTCTGGCAAAGCCACAGGTGCTGTCTTTGTAGATCTGTCAAAAGCGATTGACTTTGTTGACCACTACTTCCTCCACTCCACCCTGCTTCTTTTTGGCTGTGCTGCTGGAGCTGCTGCTTGGGTCCACAGCTATCTATCTAACAGGTCTCAATCTGTTATCATTGGTAAAGCATTCTTTGCTGCCATTCCTGTACACAATGGAGTCCCCCAGGGTTCCATATTCGGATCTCTGCTTTTTTCCATGTTCGTTAATGTACTCCACAGGGGCAGCCTTAACTGTAAAGCTCTTCTTTATGCAGATGATCTGGTCCTCTACCATAGCAATAGATCAATTGAATCCATCTCCTCTACCCTCTCACAAAACTACGGCTCAGTCCATAAGTGGTTCCTCTCCAACAAGCTTCTAGTCAATGAAAAACAGACTAAATCTATGCTCTCTGGCTCTAAACCTTTCCTCACCAAAGCTTCCAAAACCAACTCCTCTCTCCTTGTACTCACCCCAGCAGGCCTTCTCCTCAAAATTGTCCTATCCTTCAAATACTTAGGTGTTCCCATTGACCCCTCCCTCCCTTTCTTTCTCTGAACACATAAACAACACAGGGCTAGAGATAAAGGGAAGGCTGGGGGGGTTGCCATTTATGGAAGGGAATGGATCAGATGTAATAGGGAAGAAGGGGAGGAGGGCAGGTCAGAAGTAATCTGGCGGCAACTATAGCCAGAAAAGGACCAATATCTATCTGGGGGTTGTTTATAGACCTCCGGCCCAGAAGGAGGACATTGACAGCGAACTGCGGGAAGAGATAAGGAGGCATAGTGGCAAAGGGAGCACAGTGGTGGTGGGGGATTTTAATCTATCGGGGGTGGATTGGATTGTCCCAGCAACCACTTGTGACAGGGAGCAGATCCTCCTGGAAGTATTCCAGGATTGCTTCCTTACCCAGAAGGTAATGGCTTCAACAAGGGAGGGGAATATACTAGACCTGGTACTGGAAGATGGTGAACAGGTCAGGGATGTAAGGGTGGAGGAACCTCTAGCAAGCAGTGACCATCGCACAGTGTGGTTTTCACTCAATCTGGGTAGGGAAGTAGCCACTACAAAAACTTGGGTCCTGAACTTCAAAAGGGCGGACTTTGGCAGGATGGGACACATACTGAAAAGTTATATGGGAATCATCCGCCCAGAAATGGACACAGAACAAAAATGGGCAGTCATCAAGGCAGGACTGGCTGAAGCCATTAAAACTTGTGTCAAGAGCCACAGTAAGAAAGCCAGGACCAAGAAACTAAGTTGGATGAGTAGAGAAGTTGTGGAGAAGGTGAGGGAAAAGAGGAATGCATTTTGGATCTACAAGAGATCCAACAGGGCAGAAGACAGAGAAGAATATGTGAAGAAATCCAGAGAAGTGAGCAGAGTGGTAAGGGCGGCAAAGGCAGCTAGGGAATGGAGGTTAGTGCAGGGGATCAAAGAAGGAGAACAGGATTTCTTCAGATATATCAGAGAGAAGAGGAAGAGCAAGGATCAAATTGTTAGGATCAGGAGTGGAAATGGGTGGTTAGAAAAGGAGGCTGAGCAGGCAGAAGTACTTAATGAATACTTCTGTTCAGTCTTCACCAAGAAGAGGGATGGGCCCGTACCTGAGAAGAAGGGTGAGGTGGGAGAGGGTGGGGGAGAAGCAACCACGGATGAGGAAATCACAGTGGAAAGGGTGAGGGAAGGCCTTAAGTTCCTGAATGAGGACAAGGCACCTGGCCCAGACGGAGTCCACCCCAGTGTACTGAAAGAGTTGGCAGAGGTACTGGCAGGGCCATTGGCGGACCTGTGCAATACCTCTCTGAACTCGGGGTCCATGCCCAGGGACTGGAGGGAAGCACATGTGGTACCGCTCCATAAGAGTGGGCCCAAGGACGAACCAGGGAATTACAGACCAATGAGCCTTACTGCAATTGTG
This sequence comes from Neoceratodus forsteri, assembly GCA_016271365.2. Lineage (NCBI taxonomy): Eukaryota > Metazoa > Chordata > Ceratodontiformes > Ceratodontidae > Neoceratodus > Neoceratodus forsteri. The sequence goes on along the minus strand of CM057449.1, from coordinate 774,686,520 downwards.
GGAAAACTGATGGAGACAATCCTCAAGGAAAGACTGGTGCAATTTCTTGTGGATAACAATCTCCAGGACAGCAGGTAGCATTGGCTTGTCTCGGGTGGATCCTGCCAGATGAACTTGGTTGATTTTTATGACTGTGTAATGAGGGCACTGGACAAGGGACATGCAGTGGATGTCCTCTACCTGGATTTCAGCAAGGCCTTTGACTCGGTGCCACACAGGAGGCTGACCTGCAAGTTGAAGAGTCTGGGAGCAGGGAGGAATCTGGTCAGATGGATCGAGAACTGACTGCAGGGTAGACAGCAGAAGGTAGTAGTGAGGGGGCATCTGAACCCAGGGCAGTAACAAGTGGTGTACCACAGGGCTCGGTGCTGGGACTGGTTCTGTTTAACATTTTCATAGCCGACACTGCAGTAGGGATTAAGAGCAAGATCAGTCTCTTCACAGATGACACAAAGATTTGTGCTGAGGTAGATGGGGGGGAGCAAAAGTACTTCAAGAGAATTTGGCAAAACTGGAGGAATGGTCTCATACTTGGCAGCTTGGTTTCAATGCCAAGAAGTGCAAAGTGATGCATTCAGGAGGCAAGAACCCAGGACACAATTACTGGCTGGAGGGTGTCCCGTTAACAAAATCCAAGGAGGAGAAGGATCTGGGAGTGCTGGTAACCAGGGAGATGATCCACTCTGCTCAGTACAGGAAGGCAGTAGTGAAGACAAACAGGATGCTAGGGTGTATAGCAAGGGAGATTACTTCTAGGAGTGGGGAGGTCATCTTGCCACAGTACAGGTCCCTGGTGATACTGCACCTAGAGTACTGCTTGCAATTCTGACACCCCTACTTGAAAAGGGACATCAAACATTTGGAGGTGGTACAGCACAGGGCAACAAAAATGATCCTGGGATTGGGGAACAGACCATATAAGGAGAGACTGAGAGAGCTCAATATGTGTGCCCTGGAGGAAAGAAGGGAGAGAGGGGATATGATTGAGACCTTCAAGTACCTGAAGGGTTTGAACAAAGTAGACACCAGGTGTACGTTCAATCGAAGGGCGGAAGGGAAAACAGGGGTCAGTCTATGAAGTTGGAAGGGGGCAGGTTCAAGAGGGAAATGAGGAGGCACTATTTCACAGAAAGGGTGGTGGCAGGGTGGAACGCTTTGACAGAGGAAGTCTTATCACTGCAGAGTGTTGGGGGCTTCAAGAGGGGTGAGACAGATTCAAGGGGAGGGTACAAATTGGGAGGGAGTGGGAGATGGGGGAGGGAATATGAAGGAGGGGGGACAGCTGCAGCCTAATGGACTGAAGTGCTGCACACTCAAGCAGACTAGATAGACCAACTGGCCTGTATCTGCTGGCAATTTTGTATGTTCATAACACTGCAGAGAATCCTCCAGAAGTTAGGCGCTGCATACTGACTCAAGCATTTTCTGTCTGGCGAAGCATGCCTTGCCATCGCACGTGGTGACCTACTGTCCCTCCTTGACTACTGCTCCTCTGTTTACTCCCTCATATCCACTACCTTGCACTCATGGCTAAACACAACATACAACTCTATCTGTCAATTCGTCCTTCATGCTCCCCACTGTACCCATCACTGCATGCTCTACCAGTCCCGAGGGTGGCTCCATCTACAAGGCCGGTTTGGTTATGCAATGGGCTGCCTGGTGGACAACTCACTTAGAAATCAACACCTGTCCCCCTACTCATCCCTCATGATAGATAGAGTGGCTTCAAGGACTCTTAGGGCATCCTCAGTCCCCCTGCTAGAAGTACCCCACATCTCCACTGCCAGGGAACTCAAACTTTCTCCATCTCAGCACCCTTCCTATGGAACAAGCTCCCACCATCTGTCCACTTGTCCCCCCCCCCCACCTGGGTTTTAAACAGAATCTGAAAGCCTGGCTCCAGACTGCTGCTAACTGATTCTGCACCCAACAACAATGTTAGGGCCTTTTTTGAACCCTAAGAAACAATGAAAATGTTGATTGTCTGAACCTGCACATCTATTGTTGTTGGCACCTGCATTTTTGGAATTGTATCGTGATGTTGTATGCTGCTAGTGAATGTATTTTGCACTATTTGTTTTGTCACATTGTCCTCAGCCTATCTCTATTGTTGTTGCATAATCCAACTTATCTACTGTAAATTTATTTTTTTCTGCACCACCTCATGTTGGGATGAGTATTACTATGCCCTGTATGTACTGTTGTTTCTGTGCTGTTGCCACATTTGTGGCCTGGGTCATGCCTGAAAATGGTCTTTTGGATCAGTGTACCTTGCCAGTTACCAAAGACAAAAATAAATAAAAAACTTGCTGTAAATTGGGATCGGGGCCACTAGCCACCAGGGACAGGTATCAAATTATCTTGGGGACAACAAATAAATGAAAAACGAGCATATTTAGTAACACAGATGAGCATTACAGGGAGACTGAGGATGGGTGGGGCAACAGCACATTGGCACACTAAACTCTCTCAGAGGACACACATCTACATATCCTTAGACCAGCCCTGGCTGGTTTGATGGTATTTAGAATTTTGCCCTCTGGGAGGGTTTAGAGAATCCTGATTTTGGGGATATGGCAGCTTGTGGCTTTCGTAAGTCCTTTAGCACCATGCTGCAGTCCATATTGTGCCACAAGGACAAAGTAAGCCCCTTTGATGCAGGCTGGATTTGAGAATCATTCCCTGCACAGCTTTTGGTGCAAGGAGCACTTTGCACCATTCCTTGTGGTGCAAGTCTCTTGTGCCAGTCCTGGAGCTTTGAGAATCGGGCCCCAGGTCTCCAGAACTGGATGCAATACTCTAAGTGGGGTCTGATCAGTGATATATACAGAGACAACATCACCTCCCTCATTCTGCTGGTGATACCTCTCCCTACCTGTATGCACGCCAACATCCCACCTGCCCTCCCTACTCTAGGGTTTATTATTTTATACCATTTACACATCAAAGCATTGCTTTAAGTATGAGAACATGTTGGGTGGGATAAGAGTAGGGGTGCATGGATGTCATTAACTGGTGTGGCCCATGTGGAAGTGATGGGGACCACTACACCTGCCACTAAGGGCTGCTGTGGGCCTATGGATGGTCATTCCAGGAACCTCCTCTGGCACTTGCCTGCAGTTGTGTCATGGTAGAAGGTACAAAGCAGGGAGATTGGGAAGGGAGAGAAAGTGGTTATTGTGAGCCAAGGATAAAACCCAGGTCCTGAAAGGTACCCCTTACACCATTTAACATATTTGTTACTGAAATGTTAGACCCAGAACTCAAAATGTTGGAAAATAAGGGGCACTGATCCTCATAATGAGGGACACATGATCTAACACATGGAGGCATAAGCTCACATTTAAAACCAGTGCTTTTATTTGTACCATATTTAATTTTGATTTTCTATCATCATTCAGATTCAAATAGGGCTCATAAGGGGAGTGTGCCAGAACCATGAATAAACTGTTCATCAAGAAACTAGAACATGTGAGCCTATAATGCATTAATGTGCACTAATGTAACTAAGCTAAATCCTAATCTCCCACCTCAAACCACCAGCATCTGAAATTCATACACTGAAGATGTTTCTCTTGGAACTGTTTCCATTGACTTGTTAGGCTCTGCCTTGACCCCTTACCCTGGACAAACACACACCACACCAATCTTGGAGAAAATGGCCTCAGCCATATATTTATTAACCAACATATTAATTTATCGGAGTAACTTGTGCAACTAGTAGAATCTCGCCAAGTCAACTTTAGAACCTTTGCAGCCCTGAAGGGCCATACTCATGTGTGGACTGACAGAACAACGTACCTCTCTGAGTGGTAACTCAAACTTGAATGAGTGGGGGGGGGGTGGCATATGGCTGGGTAGCAATTGACCACCCACCTCTGGTGGCCCTGCATGTACAAGCAAGCCTGGTGATGTTGGCTGTGATCCCCCCAAACAGAGAACCAGGTCCTCCGGCCCCCACCTCATGGCTACCAGGGGCAGGAGTACTTTGGAACAATTTTTCCCTTTCTTCTTTTCCTCATGTATCATTGCCTGATGGACTCCCCAACTGCTCATGGTTGCAGTGACTGTGACAGGTAAAACTACCCAAATATTGATTAACTTCTTTGAGGAGGCAAACAACCCAGTCGGGGAAAAACTAGGAAAACTCCTTTCCAATCCCTAGTGCAGTCCCCCGTAGCAGGGCAAAGTGTTCCCTAGTAACCTGGCCAACCTGAAACCCTGCTTTTACAAGAGTGGTTTGGGCAGGAAATCTTCAGCTGGGAGGGAAGAGTGAGAGGTAAGCCACAGGCCACAGCTCTTTTTAACCTCTCACTCTCCTGCCACAGTCAAATGTCCCTACGCTGTGGGTGTCCCTAGAGGTTTCTCCTCTGGGGATGGTGCCAGGGTCCCACCACACCCCAGGGGCAGAACCATATCTGCCTCCTGAGAGGCCAGGTTTCAGAGGAAGATGCTGAAGTCAATGGATCATCTCCTGCAAGGCTTTGCAGACTGTTTATTTTCTTTGGCTACATAACCCCTTACCCTGGACAAACACACACCACACCAGTCTTTAAGAAACTAGACAACGCCTTAGGTTAATTAATCAACATATTACATTATTAGAGTGATGTGTGCTGCTTGGGAAATCTTGTCAAGTCAACCTGAATACCTCCACACCCCTTCCTGTGAAGAGCCATACCCATGTGCAGACCGAGGGAATGATATAACTCTCTGAGTTGGAACCCAAACCTCAGTGAGTAGAGGGGTGTTACGGCAAGGTGGCAAGCAACCATCCCCATCTGGTAACACTGCATTCACAGTTAAGCTTGCTGATGTTTCTGTGATTCTCCCCAACCTTGGAAGCAGGTCCTGTGCCCCCCCACCTCATGCTGACAGGGGGTGAAGAGTCTTTCAGAAAAATCCGACCCTTTCCCCTTTTCCCCTTGTACCACCATGCTGAGAGATCGCCAAGCCACTACAGGATGGATGAATCCCTCCCCCCCCAAAGAAACTCACTCCAAGTGATCCTCCAAGACCTGATGTAATAAATCTAAAAACAAGTCCCAAACATTGTAGACAGATGAATGCTATCCTTAGCATAGATCCCCTGGGAGATGTGTTGATGTCGCTATGCCTAGAGCCCCATGAAATTATTTTTATTTTTTTTTATTTTTTATTTTTCTGGAATTTAATGTTATTTCTTTTTATTTATTGAAAATTTAGTTTTATTTCTTGTTATCGCATTTGCATTAATAAAATACCTCAAAATGACCTTATAAACACTACATATCACATTCCTAGTGTACTGTATTACATCATATTAAAGGAGAATTGCCTTGAATCTGCAAGCCTGTGTTTTGTGTGGAACCTGTGTTTCCTAACACTTACTCACATTCTGTTATTGTTCCTTCAGTACTGGCCTTTTAGTAAATTCAGTGGATGTTTCTGTTTTACACTCCAATGGGCAGTACCACTTTAGAACAATATGATGTATGTTATCTCCTTGTTAAAGAACTTACATTGTTTTCACAATGCATTTATGCCTAGGAGTTAGGTACTAATTCCCATTGACAAATTTCCCAATGATCGAAATCCCACCCCCTCATTCTAGACTACCACATAGCCCAAATGCTATAATTCCCGTTATTCAGATCCCCAACACCATTTGATCTAAGCGCTGTCAGCCTCAGCCCTGCAACAGTGAAGTCTCTCATGCTCTATTCTTTTCTACTGTCTTTCTTATTTTTTTTTCCCTCAGTTGCCCCGTCCCCTCAATAGCCAAGCAATATTCATGTTGCTGCATCTGCCATTTAAATTAAAATTAAGTTCCACACCTGTGATGTTTTTTTTGATAGTCGCTCACTCCTCTGTATGACAGCAATCATTGTCATGGTAGTTAATTACTGACAGCGTTGAAATACTTAACAGTGATTGCTGTCAGTCACTGCTGTATGCCTGATATAAGGCATTTATGGTAGCACTGTTCACAGTTAGTTTTGGTTTACTGGTACAGCAAGCGATGTCAGAAGTATGTGCTGTGGTACCCCCATCCCCACAATAGCCCAGCAATATTCACATCGCTGCATCAGCTGAGGACAGTGATGCCAGAGATAAGCAGTCCTCTACTTCAGTGGTTTGAGAACAATTACATTTTGGGGTGCATCCAAAAGCAAATGAGAAACAAAACTACTGTTTGCTGCCCTCCAACTTTCCACCTTCATTCTGGTCTGTTAGTGAACAGCTGGGACAAGGCATGCCAAGGACACAGAACAGCGTAGAGGAATGGCACCATAGACTTGCGGCTCTAATCAGAGGATCACATGTTGGATTAAATAGATTCATTTCGGAACTATGCAAGGAGCAGATATACATTGAGACCACCATTGAAAAAGGAAGCACGGACTGCCTAAATTAACCCCCAAAAAGCACTATGCACTTTGAGAGGAGAAAGTTAGGATTGCGGCGAGCAAGCAGGAGCAGATGCCATCATTGGAGTACATCAGGGGTATTGCATACAATTTGATAATCTGAGACATTTGTTTTATTTAAATAAAAATATTCATTTTAATTCATTTTAAATGTTCAAATAAAGTTGTTTTAATTGGTTGTACTACACGGCTTCAGTACAAGGAGATCTGCAAGTAGGTAAGGAGACTGTTTATATTTTTTTGTGGTTCTATGTGGTTGATATACATAGCAATTAATAGAGATCATACAATGGCAAGAAAAATTTCCTGGACTCTGATTGGTCAGTCTGGGGCTGGACCTGGGATGTTATCCCAGCATAACATCATGGGTGTGATGTTATCCAGCATAAAATCATTGGTCTAGTCTCAGCATTGTGACCCAATATAGATGAAACTATGGATGCCATGCTCTCTTTTTTGGCATCTCCTCTTAAGAAACTAAAATATTTTTCCACACTAATAAAAACATTCTTTAAAATTATTTTTTTATTTTATATATAACAATGAGCCATTGTATAATAGGAATAATGCATTCCAGGGTGTGTGTCGTGCTGGGATAACGTCACTTCTGGGCTGATTAGTCCCACTCTGCCTATGGCCTCATGCCTAATCACCCCAGGCGTGATGTTATCCCAGCGTGACACATACCCTGTCATGCATTATTCCTTTAATAATGGATAGGTAGCTTGTTATAACAAGGATTTTTAACTGGCTACCCATGTTTTATCTTGTATAATTTCTGGTTTGTAATTTTTTTGCTTGTGCGACTTACAGTTTTACTTAGAAAAGAGAATGTCGTTATAACCAGCTGGTTATAATGACAGAAATATAAACAGCTTTTCCTATGTTAAAAAATAGAAACCAGTCATTATAACACTAAAGCACTGCATCTCTTTTTTTTTCAGATAGTGCAAAGATTAAGGTAAAATCATATTTATTCACTCTGTTTTCTGTTTAATAAAACACTGCATTTTATTGCTCACTGTGTTCACTCTGTTTTCTCCCTTTAAAGAACGGGCAGCGAGAAATTATGGTTCAGGATTTACTGCTTTCGGTAGTGTGAATTTTCTGTATTTTGGTCTCAGGAATTTAGTCTGAGGGAAAACGAGTGGTGGGATTTAGTGCAGATACCATGCTGAGTTGTTAGCAAACTTCTTTCCTTCCCTCTCCCACTCTTGCTCTCGCCTTATTTCTGTACCCTTCCTTCCACCCACATTAACAACTTGTCTATGCTTAGTCCTGCCCCTTGGCAGGGTTCTCAACATTTTCGAGGGGTATAGCATAGCCTTTCCCTCCTCTCCCCATCATCCTTTTCTCTTGCTCTTGCCTTATTCCTGTCCTCTGGCAGGGTTCTCAGCATCCTGGAAAGGCCCTCGATGTTAGGCAAATTTCTCTCCTTCCCGCTCTCACTACTACCACCCACCCACCTAACTACACACTCTTACCAAACCTTACTTTCCCCAGACTTTCCTTTGCCCTTCACTCTCTCCCCTACCCCTTTTCCAGTCTCCACCACGCTCTGTCCCTTGCAGGGGTCCCTGCACACTGGAGGGGCTTAGCTCTTGGTTTGTCCCATCCTTCCCTGCCCACATTTCCCCTCACCCACACCTCCCTCATGCTCCTCCCTATTACTCTGTACTTAAATCAGATTTTAGCACATTGTACTAATAAAATGCGCTTCATTGCTCTGTCTCATTGCTTCTAGGCATGACAATCCTCAGTCACACTGCATCTAATGTTGCTTAAGCCACAGACATGTTAGGTGTTTAACTGTATGTTATCCTAGTAATGCAATTGAATGTAACCTTCTTCAAATGTAATCGTATGTTTATACAAAATGTAAAAGTCATATAATCCTCAGTCATGCTGAATGGCAACTGCACTTCTTTGCTCATATCCATGGCCTGTACAATTTGTCTGTTTGGTCTGAAATCTTCTGGGAAGATGCAGTCTGGGTCACTGATGTGCCTGTTGAAGATTTGGTGAAAAAATATTAAACTGTTCAAAAGTTATTCACAAAACAAGATTCACATTATAGTCCATGGGAAAAAAATATGTCTTACGAAGGCTGACACCAGTACATACTACTTTCACAAATGGCCCTTTTAATTTCGTGCTGCTGCCATCTTGTTTTCAGTTTGCTAGAGAGAAAAGTGCCTGATGTTTAAATTTGGGACCCCCTAGGTAAACATTGACTGTTGTGTTTACCTAGTCGGGTCCTGAGGATGCCAGACCTATCTTTTTTGGGGCTAACCCCCCCCCAAAAATGCAGTTTTAAAACTCAGGGCCCCTGTACTTTCATAAAATTTGAAAGAAACGGCTGTGACACTTTCTCAAATCGTACTGTTTTTTGCAAAACTTTAGCAATTTGTGAAAGTACTTTGCACAAAAACTGCAAATCTTTGCCATCCCCCTGCAACAAAATGGTTGGGGCTTTTGGGCTGAAATTTGCAAGGTGGCAAGCTCTGGTGCGACAAATGTGCCTTTTGGTGGTTTGGTGCCAAAACATTCAATGGGCCCTAAATTACAGCGTTCCGAGGTTGAGACATTTCCCATAGGATAACATTGTGTCGCCTGTGATGCCTTTTGGTGCCCGTATCTCAAAAACAAAGCAAGATAGGGATTTTTCGTTACCTACAGCTTAGATCACCTATAGGTAATCTAAGCTGTACAAACATGTTTGGAAAACAGATTACACCAGAAGCAGCATTTTTTTCCTACTTGCTATGGTTATGGAGATATTGGCAAAAACATGTTACAAGGATTCCAAAAGTTCTTTTCAGTGCCTGTATCTTGTAGACGATGTGAGATATGGATTTCATCTACTATGTTGCGTGGAGGTTACGCTGTCATGATTACAATGGCACTTGAATTTTTTCCATAGCTTCTACGGTTGCTGAAATATTTGCTAATTAGTGTTACAAGAGTTTCTTGCCCTTGCAGGGCTGCTGTCCGGCTCCTTACCGATGCCCAGAGAGCCCGTGCTCCCACAGACACATATCATTATGCACAAATAGGCAGCTTGCTGGGGCCCAATGCTCCCATCAACACATACCATTTACTAGTTATATTACAATTTTTCAAAAAGTAAGGAAATTCATTGCAAAAAAACTTTGTTAATGCACCCCATTGTCCACAGACCGACAGACGACTGGGTGCACCATGGGGTCATGAGGCCTAACTCTCACCCCATTCTATTTTACTGTAGCGTGTAAACCTGTTTACACGTGGAATGGGGTGAGAGTTCGGCCTCATAAGCTCATTGCATACCCTGTCGTCTGTCGGTCTGTGGAGGATTGGGGGCGTGGAGTGGTGGGGGGCTTAGGAGCTCAACCCTAACAGCTCATTTCCCCACTTTTGTGTCTTTAACCCTAATTGATGCATTAGCAATTTTTTTTACAATGAATATATATATATATATATATATATATATATATATAGATATATAAAACTGTCTTTATTACTCAGTACAGGCAGGGATGTACCTAGATTTTCAGCTTCTTGGACAATCCACCTGTCATCTCACCCAATCATCTGGTCTGGGGGCTCTCAGCTTACCCCATGCAGTGGGGTTCCTTGGAGGGAGAGACTGATACCTACTTGAGGCCACAGCTGAGACTTACACCTAGGGCATCATTCAGATGGTATCCAGGAGCTTTATGCTGTAGCTGTCATGAGGGCTTTCTCGAGTGTATGTCTTTCCCCTGGAGGATTGAACATGCAAAGACATCATGGTTATGTCAGACGCACTCTCATTCCTGGTGCACCGCTGTCCACCTATCCTCCAATCCCCTTCTCAAAGTCTGTGGTCACTGACCCCCAGCTGACACTAAGGATTGAACTATTACTGAGTGCTGCTGTCCACCCACCACAGAGGAGGAGGAGAGCTGTCCACTGGACACTTACACCTCCTCCCCCTGGCCAACCATCTAATGCTCAGGGGTTCATTCCTGAACCCGGGTTGACAGCATCACAAGTTATAGTTCTACTGCTTATGCTGGTAGGCTGGCCCAGAAAAGACAATGTTGTTGCCTTGCATATTGTAAAAACTCTTGAGCTCTTCAGTGGCCCAGGGTCTGGATTTTCCCATTAGTAAGCCCTTGAGCCCTGGAAGTTGTGTTTGCCCCTATCCAGAAAGAGATACATATTCTGTTTAAAATAAATCAGATTGACAGCTACTTTTTGCTCTGAGGATTAAAGCACAAGGAGATCAAGTTATTTTGTCACAGTCACACAGTGAGCATGTGGGCATGGATTAAACCAAAGATATTTTCGGTCACCACTCCCTCTAACCACGAGACAGCATTGCCTTCAGACCATCCTTATTGTTCACAAATTGTTTTCATTGTACATTGAGCAAATAGCTCTATTTTTTAAGGAAGCATTTTTGGCATTATTCAGTGATCGGGATCACCATGCCCCAGAAGATTATTTAGGGGTGTGATGGTGCACCAGACAGTCATCATATGGCATGGTGTATCATGCCCCTGCCTACTGGACATCACCCAGGCTCCTCCCACCACCAAAGAACTCAATGCCAGAAATTGTAGTGCTATATATGTCATGGAACCAGTTGAACTGTACTGAAAGTTTCCAAATCAAACAACTAGCAATCTTAGGTAATTACAGAAATTTAGCTCCTTCAACTTAATGCCTTCTTGCCCTTTAGCAAAGATATCTTGAAAACAAAAGCCTCAAGCTTCATTTAAAAGAGTCCACTTAATCTCATTGTTTTAATAATATATTGACTACAACCTGTAAGTGACCCCTTTTGTGTAGATACATAAAAACATAAAATTTGACAGCAGATAAGGACCGCTTGGCCCACCCAGTCTGCCCATTTTCCTACCTGATTGATAAGCTGCAGATTCTAGTAAACCAACAGCCTACTTCATCCTACCCCCACTAGGACTGCCTTATGTCTGTCCCATGCATTCTTGAATTCCCCCACTGTTCTGGACTCCACAACCTCCTCAGGAAGGCTATTCCATGCATCCACAACCCTCTCTATGAAAAAATACTTCCTCACATTACCTCTGAGCCGTCCCCCGGATCTTCAAATTGTGCCCCCTTGTTCTTGCACATCTCTTTTCCTGAAAGATACTACCCTCTTGGACATTGCTGATTCCCTTGAGGTACTTGAAAGTTTCTATCATGTCCCCCCCCCTCCCTTCTTTCCTCAAGGGTATACATATTAAGCTCCTTTAGTCTCTCTTCATATGGCTTCTGGTGGAGACCCTGCACCATTTTGGTTGCTCTTCTCTGGACAGCCTCCACTCTGTCTATGTCTTTGTGGAGACAGGATCTCCAGAACTGCACACAGTACTCCAGATGGGGTCTTACCAACTGTCTGTACAGAGGGATAACAACTTCCAGTTTTCTACTGTTGATGCCTCTCCCTGTGTATCCCAGTATCCCCCCCCAGCCTTCCTTACTGTGTTCTCACTTTGCTTGCCCACCTTTAGGTCATCTGATGTAATTATCCCCAGGTCCCTTTCCAATTTTGTTGTTGCCAGTATCTCACCCCACACTGTGTATTCTTCCCCTGGGTTTTTGTTTCCCAGATGCATTACCTTGCACTTCTTTGTGTTGAATCTAAGCTGCCATACATTTGACCTTTCCTTCAACCTTGCCAAGTCCCTTCTCATACTTTCCACTCCATCTTGTGTATCAACCCTGCTGCAGATCTTTGTGTTGTCTGCAAAGAAACATACCTTTCCTTCTAGTTCCTCTGCAATGTCACTTATAAAGGCATTAAAAAGTACCAGTCCCAGTACTGAACCCTGCGGTACCCCACTAGTAACCCTCCTTTCTTCACTGTGGACTCTGTTTACTACTACCCTTTACATCCTGTTGTCCAGCCATTTTTTATCCAGGCTACCACCTTTGGACCCACTCCAAGGCTAGCTAACTTGTACTATAATCTTTCAAGTTCAGGTGTTACTAAATCAAGCCAATTAAACCTTTTAATCTGCAGCCAATTACTAGAAACAGCTAAGCAGTCTAACTGCAGCTTTTCTCCTTAACTTTATGAACTCAGTTTCATTTTACTATAGCAATTGTGAAATGCATCATGTCATGAATAACCTTATTCTACTTTAAAATAAATTGTTTAATGTACAAAAAAGTACATTTCAGATGTCTTATAAAATGCAGAGGATTCCCATAACCCCCTTTGCAACCATTGAAATGGTTTTGGACCTGGGATGTAGGCTTACACCTGCCACTGGGCCTTCTGGGCAAAACCGCTCAATGGCATCCTCCACATGGCTCATTGGCATACTGCCAAGAAGTGGGTCCCATTGAACTGTCTAGTTACTCACCCAGGAAATATTATCTTTTAGTTTGGGAAATACCTACTCGACCCCCACCCGGGAGTCAGGCACCTGTAAGCATAATCATCATGGTCGCATGGTCCAGCTTTACTGTGCATTCTATACATCGCTGTTTGGCAGAGCTGAGTTTCCACTGATCCAGCCAGTACTCTTGGGAAACCCACAACTGAAGCAAGGGACTTGCACCATGCACAGTCCACCCAGGTGTTGAGTGGCATTTTCAGCATTGCCACAACTGCTGGAGCACTAGCATGGGCCATAGGAAACTGGACATCAGCTGCAGATAAGAGAGACTGAAATTCAACTGGAAAGGGTGCAAGGAGATGGGCAGGAAGTTGAACCATCAGGTCTGAGAACCATTTGTCCCATAAACCCCACTGGGCCCCAGCCATGGAGCACATAATTGGCATTCCAACAATACCCCTTTCCCTGAGTCTCAAAGAATCAGGCCAGAAACTAAATTGGCATTTGCAACTACCAGGAATTGATGGAAAAATAAATAGAGCTTTAAAAAATAAAGAAGGTCAAGTGCACTTAAACGTTCCCAGAACCAAGCCCTGGGCTGACTGCAAACTATGCACGGCTGTGAAAGGAGCATTATTCTTAGGGACACTGTCAGCTTTTTGAAGAATTTTTAGTACCCTTGTACTTGTGCCTGTTAATAGAGTGCTAGCAAATAATTGTTTACATTACATATCAACCCCCTAGTTGTTATCTTTATTCTGTATTTTCGCAAAAATGCCATTTTAGTCATCCCGACCTTTTGCTTCACTGTCCACTGCTTCCTATATGTGCTCGACCAAGAAATGGTACTGACTCGTGCTGAACACATGCATGAACAAGAGTGGCAATTTTGGAGCCATATGAAATAAATACCAGCTTGTATTATAAGAATTGCACTGGTTTCAGAAATATTAATCATTTTATAAATCGAGGAGCAATTTCTATCCGAAATACCCTCAGTCTGTAAAACAAGTAGTAGTGCTGACACCAGCACAATTCGTATAATACAGCCAGGTATTATCTTTATATGCCTCCAAAATTGCCCAACTCACTTATGCATGAGTTTGGCATGATTCAGTGATATGGCTCTTTCGGGGTAGCTCAGGAAGGAGTGTATCATGAAAATAAGGTCGGGATGACTAAAACGGCATTTTTATGAAAATACTGAATAAATGTAACAACTGCTGTAAGGATTTGAAAGCTAATGTTGCTAATTACTTGCTAGAGCTCTGTTAATAGGCACAACCAGTACAGCAGTACTGAGAACTTGTGAAAAAGCTCACAGTGTCCCTTCATGAGAATTTGTCAAGCTTAATGCCTAAATGAGAGCCTTACCACTGTAGTGGATGGTGTACCTCTTGATATCCTGTTCCATGACTGCTTCTTAAATCTTTAGCTTGAAAGGCAGAGTGAGAGGGTGCCACACATCACAGCTCTTTTTAATCCCTTACTGTCCTCCCTCAGCTGGATGCACCACCCTGTGGATAGCCCCAGTGGTTTCTCCCATGTGGGTGGTGCCAGGTCACCTCGCCACCCCCATGGGCAGAGCCCTACCTGCTTACCTAGAGGCCAGGTTTCAGTTGAGGGGTCAAAGATAATGGGTCACCTACTGCAGGGCTTTGCAGACTGTTTATTCCTGCCACAGCCAACATACAAATACTGGATGAACTGAGGACAACTTGTTTTCAAAGCTACAGGGTCTCTACACAACTAATTCTAAATGAATGATCCAAATTGTTACTCTGTCTGCTTTTGATGAAGTTATCCTCATAAGTCTTTTCAAACCCAGTTCTAAATGTTAGCACATCTACTGTTCTGTTGCTTAGAGCAATCACTCTTTACAATATTTTCAGTTGCACAGGTTATCCATTTTATTTCTGCACCATGGCAGCAGTGCCATATTATTCTAGTCAGAAGTGTTCTTTCACCATGAAGCTCCTCTTCATTGCACCAAAACAATCTGTATTCTGAGCATCCTGAGCACATGCAGTATCCATGTAATCTCTGGTGGTGTCTCTGTTGATTTTGTCTGTGTAACCCATAACAGCAGCCTACCCTCTATCACTACAGAGATCCTGGGTGCTAGCTGGAAAGTCTAATAATGAGGTAAAAACAACTTATGCTGTGTCTTATGTAAGGTCCCCATCTTGCACTGCCAGGTAATTGCAGGTATAGCTCTTAAACAACTGTTAATTAGTGAGTGAAGTGTGTTTGTGTATTTAGTTAGTTAGAATTGTGTTTGGGGGACATCATAGTCAGACAGGATGTGCTAGTGAAGACTGAAGGCCTAGGGCATGCCAGAATCATGTATGGGGCATCCCAGCTGCTTGATCTGTGGCCCTTCTCTGACCTCCCAGATTCTATCACCACAGCTCGCTGCTATCAGGAAGTCAGAATTAGGAGGAACCACATTGATCGATTGTGGTGGGGCACCTCGTGCTTATTAGTTGGGGACAGGATAGGTGTGGTCAGGTGCAGAAGGTGCCCTGGGGCTCATCAGGCCCAGGAGAGAGGCCAGATGTGTTTGGTGTCCATCCCCAGGGTTACCACCAGACTGAGTGGACAGGTAGCCAGAGGGGCTGCATTGTCCACCAGTCCCCTGTGGGCAGTGCTTTGCAATGCCAGATCGATTAGAAACAAAACCGTAATTATAGCAAACTTGGTTTCATCAGTCGATCTGGCTTGCATCACTGAGACCTGGGTTTGTGACGATGCCAGTCCAGTTTTAGAGGCTGCCATTCCCCCCCGGGTAGTCTGTAGTGCACTACCCCAGAGTGGAACGCAGAGGCGGGGGAGTGGCTATCTGCTTTAGATCCGAGCTCAGATTCACCGTGCATCCAGTAAGAAGATTGGGTTCTTTTGAATGTGTGGCTGTTCATGGGGGTCCGGGCACAGGCTGCAGAATTCTGTTGATTTACTGTCCCCCTGGTGTGGCGGGAGAATTTCTGCAGGAGGTAGCAAACTTCATCATTGGCGAAACATTGGAGGCCCCCCGATATTTAATTCTGAGGGACTTCAATGACTCGGCCGACGATGAATCATCTAGGTTCAGTTATTACCTCCTCCAGACTATGTCATCTCTGGGCCTGTCGCAGGAAGTTTCCTCTGTGACCCACCAGGGTGGTCACATGTTGGACTTGGTCTTCTTTCTGGGAATCGAGAGCAGTAGTCTCAAGACTGATCTGGTCATTTGGTCCAATCATTGCACATTGGAGTTCTCATTCGGGGAACCCACCGAAAGCCCTCCCCCTGCTGAGATGATAAGCTACTGCCCCTAAAGGGGTTTGACCCCCAAGGGTTTTCTAGTGGTGGCTGACATGTCTAGTGTGGCAAAGCATGCAAGAAGGGTACGTGTGCTGCAGTTGCCTATAACAAGGTGATGTCTGAAGTGCTCGACTCCCTCGCATCAGTCTGTGTATGACCCCAATCTTTTCACCTGAGGTCCCCATGGTTTGATGGGGTGCTCAAGGCAATGAAGATTTTGGGTCAGAGGTTGGAGTGCTGCAGGTGGAGGACCAGCCAGGAGGTGAACAAGCTGGCCCTGCGCGCTCACTATGGTGAGTACCAGGGAGCATTCAACCATAAGAAGGCAGACTTCCTGTCCAGGGAGATTGCTGCTGGGAAGAATCAACCAACTGTGATCTTTTAGGCTGTAGACAGACTGTTAAATCCAGCCTGCCTGCTGCCAAAACAAGCCTTTTCTAAAGCTTTATGCGAAGAGTTTGCTTGGTTCTTCTCAGACAGAGTGTCTGCCATCAGGCAGAGAATTCCACCTGTGAGCCAGTCCTTGGCCAACAGTGATCGCCTTGGGCACCGAGATAGTGCTTCATCTGGTTGGGGTGAGTTTGGACCAGTGGAGGTGGCTGAGGTCATTGAGGTTGCTTCCAATCTGAGGCACACATATTGTAAACCGGACCTGGTGCCGACATGTTTCTTGATGGGATGTGTCGACTCCGTTGGCCAAGTGTTTGCCTTGATTGTCCAGTGCTCCTTGTCAGATGGGGTCTTCCCAGATGCCTTGAAGGAGGCACTGGTGAGACCCCTTCTGAAGAAACCATCTTTGGATCATGACATCAAGCAGAATTACCGCCCTATCTCCAACCTTCCATTCTTGGGTAAGGTTGTTGAGAAAATTGTGACGCTTCAGTTGGAGGAGCATATCATGGCCTTTGATCTATATGAGCCTTTCCAGTCTGGGTTTTGGGCAAGGCATAGCACAGAAACTGTATTAGTTAGGGTGCAAAATGACCTTCTCAGGGCAAGAGATTGAATGGAGGGGACAATTCTTGTTCTCCTTGATCTCTCTTCAGCTTTTGACACATTGGACCATTGTGTGTTACTTGACTGCTGAGGGAATTTTGTGGACTCCCCGGCACAGTCATCTGCTGGTTTGAGTCCTTTCTCACAAACAGGAGGCAAAGGGTAGTGATGGAGAATTTCTCCTCCTCCCCTAGCCTCCTGTCTTGTGGAGTATCTCAGGGTTCTGTCTTGTCACCAATGTTGTCTACCATGTACATGCTGCCCCTGGGAAGGCTCATTAGAAAGTACGGCTTGGGTTTTTATTCCTATGCCAATGATTCCCAGCTGTATCTTTCCTTTGCCTCTTGGACATCCAACACAGAGGACATGCTTAACAATAGCCTTGCTGAAATAAATGACTGGATAGCCTCCAGCTGGTTGTGACTGAACCTTGATAAGATGGAGGTACTGGTAGTGGAGTAGAACAGAGGTCATGATAGGATGGCCTCGGGCACAGAGACGTGACTTGTCCTGGGATCTGTGCCTTTGAAGGCCTCCTCTAGGGTGCATGATCTAGACATTATTCTGGACAACAGACTAACACTTGAGGCTCAGGTGTCGGCCTTTGTCCATACCAGTTTTTACCATCTGAGGAATATCGCCAGGATTAAGCTCCTAGTTCTGCCCCTGGACCTCCCTACCTTAGTGCATGCCTTTGTGATGTTGAGGCTGGATTACTGTAATGTGCTCTACCTCAGGGTCTCAGGAGGTACCCTCCGCTGGCTTCAGCTAGTGCAGAACGCAGCTGCCAGGTTGTTGATTGGGCACTCTAAATTTTGTCACATTGCCCCAGTGCTGTGTGAACTGCACTGGCTGCCAGTCAGATGGAGGGTTCTCTTTAAGGTGGGCGTGCTCACCTTTAATCCCTACATGACCTGGGCCCTGGTTACCTGGCTGACCTTCTTACACCTGCTACCTCACTCCGCTCCCTCCATTCCTCCTTATGGTGCCTCCTTGTGATTCCTAGGACTAGGCTAAAAACGACTGGTGACAGAGCCTTTAGTGTCGCCGGCCTTGTCCTGTGGAATTCATGCCCTCCACCTGTAAGGAAGGCCTCCTCGGTGAAGGCATTCAAGGCATGCCTTAAGGCCTTCCTTTTTTAGGCAGGCTTTTCCTGATCCTGTTTTATAAATATCACCCCGCTCTGACTACTTTTATTGCATGTCCCCAATGTTTATTCACTGAGTTTTATTTATTTATTATTGCATTTTTAATTATTGTTGCTGTTTACTGATGAGTTTTCTTTTGTTGTTTTTTTTTTTTTTTTATGTACGGCACCCAGAGCCTCAGGGATTGGGTGTCTTTAAATAAAATTTGCCTTCCCTTGCCCTGCCTTAATCATGTCACATCATCTGGAGCACTGAGGGAGATTAGCAAGAGCCTCCTGAAGTAGTAGGCCTTATTTTCTAAAAACTTTATTTTACACTGTTTCTGCAGTTTCTGCTGCTGATGTCTGTGTTCATTTTTTGGGGGGTGGGGTCATGATCTCTAAGACATGCTAAAATCTACCTATGAAAAATATTTTTGTCATTTCCATAACTATAAAGGTAAGGTCTGACTTACTAAACTTAAAACTTGGATATTATAAAATATGTTCTGTGGTACCATAGACTATGAACCAAGACCTTGCAAGTTTGAATCCCACCAGCCTCTGACTCACTTTGTGACCTTGAGCAAGTCACCTGACCTCACTTTGCTTCAGATCCCCCAGCTATAGACCTGAATAACAGCAGGGCCCTATCAGCAATGAGGTGCAAAATCACAGCTGATCAATCCTGGGTAAATAAATTGAAAAAACAAAATACAACATTTTAAAGATGAAAATATAATACATATTTCTGATCTGCACTCAGTTGTCCTATTTTCCTTCCTCTGTTTCTATGGACCCTTACACAGTACAGTAATAGTGCATCAGATACTGTACCACACCTCAGCCTCACAGAGTACCAGGACCACCGGGGCAACCAGGGTAGTTTGCCCCTGGCCTCCAGCTTGAGAAGGCCCCCAACAAATATTCCTATGCCTGACTGCTGGTGTGGTGCACTTACTGTCACATCTTCTGACAGTGAGAACAAGTAGTAAAGCCAAGCTGCCTGCCCTTTAAATAATGTTCACCAGTGCATGTGACCCGTGTGTGGCACACTGGTCATGTGCTCGTATCTGAGTCTTTCTGTCATCAGTCTCAGCTGTCGGCTCCTCTTCCATCCCAGCTGCTGCTGCTTCCTGACTATCTCTCCCTTCATGGGCATGGATCAAGTTAGGTGGGCAGTCGGCAAGCCTAAGCCTGTGCCAAAGTCAGCACAACAGTGAGTCACCTGACCAGCTGCTATGTGGTCAGGTGGGAAAGGAAGGAAAGGGGTAAGCCCAGTGGGATCACCAGTCCGTAAGTGCATGGCTGTTGTTACAGATGGATGTGCTGTGGCCTGCTCTACTCGGAGTTCGAGCTCCTGTTTAATGTCATCTTAGGTGGCATTTTTTGTCTTTAACTGTCTGTAAAGCCTAAGTGGCTTACAACTGGAAGCTAACAAAACAGAAAACTAAAATAAAAACAAAAAAACAAAAGGGCAGGGGAAACTAAAAATTGGGAGATCACTCTGGGGAGGTGGGGGGTGAGGAAGGGAAGGAAAAAGGCCAGGGAAACGCGTTGGCTTTTGTATGTGCTGTGTGCTGGCATTTTCCTAGTGTCTGTCTAAGACCCTAAGTGTGTGGCTTACTGAGTGGCCTATAAAACACAAAACAAAACAAACAAACAAAAAAACAATAAGTAAAAAGGAACAAAAGAGAGGGGAAAGAAAGGGAGATCAACTGGCCAGGAGAGGGTCTTACTGACTGACTCTAAAGCCTAAAAGTGGCTTACTGCTGACTTCATTGAGGCTAACAAACAAAAAGGAACAAAAGGGCAAGAGGTAAGAAAAGGAGATCACCCTGGCTGGGGGAGGGGGTGAGGGGAAGGGAAGGACAGAGAAATGTGTCGTCTGTCTCATGTGTGCTATGCTGGCATTTTCCTAAAGTCTGTCTAAGACTCCAAGTTTGTGGCTTATGGCTTACTGAGTGGCTTAATTAAAGACAAAACAAAGAAAAAGAACAAAAGAGAGGGGAATGAAAGGGAGATCACATGGTGGACAGGGGGTCTGACGGGCTTTAAACCTAACTGACTTACAGCTGGCTTCATCAAGGCTGACAAAACTGAAAACTAACAAAAAAAAAAAAAAGGAACAGAAGGGCAAAGGGAAATAAAGTGAGAGCACCGGGCTGGGGTAGGGGTGTGAAGGGAAGGCCAGAAAAACACATCCTTGTCTCATGTTTGATGTACTGGCATTTTCCTAAAGTTTATCTAAGAATCTATATATGTGGCTAACTGAGTGGCTTAATTAAAAAAAGACAAAACAAACAAAAAAGAAGTAACAAAAGGGAGTAGAAAGAAAAGGAGATCACCTGGCTGTCTGGGAACGGGTCTGACTGACTGACTATAAAGCCTAAATGGCTTACTGTTGGCTTCATTGAGTCAAACAAGACAGACAACTAAAAAAAACAAAAACAAAACAACAAACAAAAAGGAAAAAAGGGCAAGGGGAAAGAAAGGGAGATCACTGTGGCAGGGAGAAGAGGGGAAAGGAAGGCCAGGGAAACACGTTGTCTGTCTCGTATGTCCTGTGCTGACATTTCTCTAAAGTATGTCTAAGACTCTAAGTGTGAGGCTGGCTTAATTAAAAACAAAACAAAAAAGGAACAGATGAGAGGGGAATGAAATGGAGTTCATCTGGCTTGAAGCAGGACTGTAGCTAGGAATTTTGGGGCCCCTGACAGGTAGTTTGATTAGGGCCACTGTATTCCTAACCAACTAAAGCTGAGGGTCCGGTCCCCAGAAGATCTGGGGTTTTCAATGCTCTGTGGTGAGGTTTGGGGCTTTTATTTCAGATAATAAGATTTTGTGAAGCTTTCCCTAACCCATAATCCATGAAAAAATGTATTTTTAACCACTAAACTCATAGATGTTGTAGGCTCTGCCTAGCCTTATAATCTGCAGCTGAAGGGGGGGGGTTGAGTACAACTGGATGACCAACAATGGCATCTCAACCAAATAGGGTTGCCACCTTTGGATAAGGCAAAAACAGGATCCTAAACTCTGCCCCTAGCTCCGCCCCTTTTCATGACTCATCTTGCATTGTTCCTCCCAGAACACCATTTGTTATATCAATAAAAGACAACACTTAAAGCAGCAGTTACCTGTTAAAGTTGTTTTCCTAGTTTCTTCCTAGTCATTCATTACTTATGTATTTATTTATTGACATTGGTTTACCAGAAACATATACAGAGATAAAAGAAATCTCATTTACAGTTATGATCTGGGGGAGACAAGGGACATACTGTAAATAGCATACAACAGTATATATGGTATGTAATAACACATGATAAAGAAATCATTTCATGTAATGTGTACTTTTATCTTTTTCTGGCTCCATTCCATGTTTATATCCACAGTACTATTTCAAAGCCAAAGAAGTGACCATACTTTTTTCTTGAGGAAAAAAAATAAGTTTAAACATTTAAAAATGCCTAAATTCTGTTAGAGATTAAAATGTTTACCATCAAATGAAAGTGGAAGACAACTGGCTCCGTTACTGTTACAAAAGGTGGGGGCAGCTGTGCTGCTATGCCACTTTAAGATGCAATGGAAAAGATTAGATTAAGTAAGTGCTAATGGTGTTAATGGCCATATTTTCCACCTCCCAGGCTGACTTCTTTCACAAACAAAGGGATATATACTGCCGACAGAACTTGTTTGTAACCTGGACATGTAGCTGAAAGAATGAATGATATGACAAAATTTGTTTCAAAAGCATGTGAGCACTCAAATTGCTCAAAAATCTGACCAGCACAGAGCAAAACCAGATTACCTGACAGGGACCCTGAAAACCTTATCACCAGGTAAAAAACCTGACAGATGGCAACCCTACAACCAAACAACATAATGTGCATTACTGTAGGGTATTGTGAAAGAGTTTGATAGAAGGTGTAGGGTCTTGGGTCTGCTGCCAGCCATAATGTAGAGCATGCAACAGCAAACGAGCCTTTCCCAGTCCCCACTCCTTGCTACATGACATATTACATATATATGGGCTGTCTCACCAAAACCAAGTTAAACAACCACATGCGGTGTAGGTTACCCAAGGACAACCCACAAACATTGTTGTGAAGCAAGAGAGGAAGGGGCATTCAGTGTTTTAAAATTCATAATGATTGTGTTTTTTATTTTATTTGAACCTTATATTCAGGAAAGCTCCCCCCCCTCACCACCACCACCACTGCCACAAAAGGTTTTTTTTCTTTTTGTTTTTTTGTTGTTGTTGAAGGTCCAGGACCCATACTAGAAGCTGCTTCCCAGGTGGATGTGATCAATGCTCACTTCCTCTGGCACCAGGGGAAGCTCTAGACCGAAGTTGGGTTGGGGAGCACATACTTAATAAAAAAACGTTATTTGTCAAAAACAGTGGGCTAGAAGCTGGCCTGCTGCTGCAGCAGTAGCACTATCACTTGCAATGCCAGCAACCTGGATTTGGGAACAAGTCCGTTGAGCTGGAGGGCTGGCCGGGAGGGGAAGCTTGAGTGTCCGACAGACAGCTCACTTCCCCTGGGAGGGAGGGAGCGAGGATGACTGCCGAGCACTGGCCTGACCTCTGGTGGAGGTCAGAGGTACAGTAGTCTGATGCCACACGAATGGGGAGGAGCACAGCAGGATGTCAGCATAAGCCTAGATGCCTTGGTGAAACCGCAACTCCAGGGGCTAAAGGGGACAAATCGGGACCTGGTGGAGCACACTGGCAGACAATGGCCCCCCTCACCACTCAGCCTATGAGGATGCAATGGAGGGCCCGATGAAACAAGAAGGATTTGGGGGTTCCTCCACCCCAACCCCACCTTTGGGGATTACCAAGGCTATATGGGTGTGCTTGACCTGTGGATTGTGTGTCACGGTGGGTTGGTGGAACTCTGCTAGGTACCGAGGGATAAAATAAATCCAAAATTAGCATGCTCAAACCTTTTATGTTGCTTCACACACTAGATTTCACATTCCTTCTAAGGGGTGCTGTTGGGTTGTGGCATATAGCAAACAATCCAAAAATACCAGTGGACAACACCCCCACACACACACACACACAACATAGCATATTTAAACTTTCCACTGCCAAAATTGGGTAAATTTACCTTTAGCTTCATGCAAAGAGAGAGGTAAAACAGCAAGTTAAAAAAAATGAAAATAGTGGCATAGATTAATGAAAAAAAAAAATCAAATGTTAGGGGAGCTTACCCCCCTTCCCCAAACCCCTCCAGCCACGCAACTGGCATGCAGGTATCACAGGTAGTGGGGCTGCTGCTTGTCCAATGCCAAGCCTATTAGACAGAAAGAAGTATCATTGCAGTGGTTCTTGAAATGGTGTGGGGGGGGATGCATACTTGGACAAAGCAGACTATCTCAGATAATATAAATATGCTTACCGTTGCTTTGCTCTGGTCGCAGACAGTGCAATCAGCTGTCCTACATTGCGCTTCCCCGACACCAGCTCTCGCATCATCTGCAACCCCAGGTCATGATTGGCACTGGTGACCACTGTGACTACCTCACATTACCAGGCCACAAGCCCACACGTGTGTGTCCAGTCAGAAGAGATGTCTGACCAGGTGACCACACTGACACTGAGTACTCTACTGTGGCAGTGGCAGCCAGAGACTAGTTGTCTCATTATCTAGTATGCTACTTGGCTAGATTTTTTCAAAATGTTATTCAGGTGAGTAGGTGACTACTGTGAGCATCAGTGCGATACAGCCTACAGCCCGCCAACAGCAGCACGTGCTAAGAGCTATAGAGGCAGAGCTCCTTCACAAATGCTACGTCACGTGAATGTGATGTTCTGAATCATACATTACACAGATCCCTCCCCAAGGGCCCAGCAACACAAGAAAAATGTCTGTCGGGCAGCCAAAAAAAAAAAAACTAAAATAAAAAACAAACAAGCAGATTGGCACAGGCGGGCCCCCCAGAGCTCAGGGCCTGGAAAAAAGTCCCAGTTGTCTCCCCATAATGGCAGCCCTGGCTGGGAGGGGGTCACACTGACTGACTGTAAAACCTAAGTGGCTTACTGCTGGCTTCATTGAGGCTAACAAAAGGAAAACTAAAAAGAAAATGGGAACAAAGGGGAAAAAAAGAACAAAAGAGCAAGGGGAAAGAAAGGGAGATCAACCTGGCTGGGGAAGGGAAGAGAAGGCCAGGGAAAGTCATTGTCTTTCTTATGTGTGCTGTGCTGACATTTTCCTTCTTGAACTAAAGTCTAAGACTCTAAGTGATTTACTGGCTTAATTAAAAACAAAACAAAACAAAAAAATAGAAAAAAAGGGGAAAGAAAGAGAGATCACCTAGCTGGGAGGGGGTCTGATTCTAAAGCCTAAGTGGCTTACTGTTGGCTTAAGGACAGGCTTCTATTTGAAAACAAAACAAAAAATGTAAAAAAAAAAAATCACAAAAAGGAACAAAATGGTAAAAAAAATTTAAGACCACCTGATTGGGAAGGGATCTGACTCTAAAGCCTAGCTGGCTTACTGCTGGCATGAGGCTTCCATTTAAAATAAAACAAAAAGCAAAAAAACACCAAAAAAAAAAAAAAAAAGCAAAAAGGTACAAAAGGGGAAAGAAAGTGAGTAAAAATTGAATTAGTTAGGTGCCCAATCCATGGGGCTCTGGGCGCTGTACAGAATAGCCAGTTTAAACAGGGTCACAGTTTAAATAATCAGCAAAATAAATTGTAAAATATATTAAATACATCAGGCATGATTTAAAATACTTCTGCAGGAAAAGCCAGATTAAAAAGGTGGGTCTTTAGGCCCCTCCTGAACATTTCCACCATAGGGACCTCCCTCAGAGATCTTGGGAGTGAGTTCCAGAGGACTGGGCAGGCCACGCGAATGAACGATTACCTGAGGTTTTCAGCCCAGTCCTCAGGACTGCCAGTAGGCCCTGGGTGGAAAAACGGAGGGAGCAAGCTGAGATGGCAGGGGTAAGGAAGTCTGACAGATAGCCAGGGTCCAATCAATATGAGGCCTTACAGGTGAACAAGCCCAACTTGAAAATAACCCACCACCTGACTGGCAGTCAGTGAATACCTTGCAGGACCATGGTCACATGATAGGACCTTGATAATCCTGTCAAGAAGCCTGGCTGCTGCACTCTGCACTAGCTGCAGCTGGCAGAGGATCACTCCACTGACCCTGAGGTATAGAGCACTACAGTAGTTGAGTCTTGATGTCACAAAGGCGTGCAGTAGAGACGGTAGATCCTCAGGTGGAATTAGGGGTTTAATCCGGGTGATGTTCCTCAGATGATAAAAACTACTTTTGATGACAGCCAACACCTGAGCCTCAAATGTCAGCCTGTCATTGAGGACCATGCCCAGATTTCTCACCCTAGAGGATGCCATCAGCGGTATCAACCTCGGGACCAAGTCTGTTGTCATCCGGGAGGTGTCCCCACCATGCCTGCTGCCAGGTTTGATCACTAGAAACTCCATCTTGTCTGGATTAAGTCTCAACCAGTTAGAGTTCATCCAGTCCTGGATCTCGGAAAGGCATTTATTCAGTACTTCGACAGCACCACTTGTCCCTAGTGGAAAGGACATGTACAGCTGAGTATCATCTGCAAAGCAGTGAAAACACAAGCTGTACTGTCTGATGATCCTCCTCAAAGGCAGCATGTACACCAAGAACAGCACTGGTGACAGGATCAAGCCCTGAGGAACTCCGCATGCCAGAGACAGAGGGAAGAGGAGAAATTCCCCATCACCACCCTCTGCCTCCTACCCAAGAGAAATAACTCAAACCTCTTTATGACAACACCAGTGAGTCCACAAAGCTCACTAAAGTGATCCAACAACACAATGTGGTCCACTGTTTCAAATGCTGATGACAGATTGAGGGGAATGAGAATTTGCCACTCTCCTAGGTCTCTTGCCATGAGGAGGTCATTATGCACCCAGACTAGTGCCAACTCTGTGCTGTGCCTTGCCCTAAATCCAGACTATAATGGCTCATAGATGTCACAGGTTTCCAGGTGTTCCTTGAGCAGCAGAGCCACTATTTACTCAACAACCTTCCCTAAAAATTGGAGGTTGGAGATTGGTCTATAATTCGTTAGGATGCCGAGGTCGAGAGATTTTTTTTTTCAGAAGGATCTTCACAAGCGCCTCTTTCAAAGCGTCAGGGAAGACCCCTTCCTAATACAAACATCTGACTATCCCAGCAAATGCTGGACCTATAACCTCAAAGCATCCGACTGGGAGATGCATCAGGCCAGGGTCCAGTTCACAGTAAGTGGACCCCACTTTGAAATCACCTTGGAGACCACAGCCCTCCCCACTGGTCAAAACTCTGCCCAAACAATATGACTGCCCCTGCTCCATCCAGACCCCACCCCCACACCGCTGGTCTGGTCCAAACCCACTGGCGAGATCCCAGCCCGAATGAAGGATACCATGTCAGAGAAGAACCGATCAAACTCTTTGCAAAGTGCTAATAAAAAAGCTATTTTCAGCTGTAGACAGACAAGAGATGGAGAAGCCTGTAGACAATCTGAAAGAGCTGAGTTGGTCTATTCCTCTCTGCCACAATCTCCCTGGACAGGAACTATGCCTTCTTACTGTCGATTGCCCTTTGATAGTCAGTGTAGTGATTTGTCAAAAGCTAGTCCATTCTCCTTTAGTAGGGTCCTACACCAGCAACACTCCAACCTCTGACCCATCATCTTCATCACCCTGAGAGCCCCATCAAACCATGAGGGTCTCAGGCAAGAAGACTTGTGTCATATACGGACTGGTGCAATGTCATAGAGCACCTCAGAAACAGCCCTATTATAGGCTGCAGACGACTCACCCATGCTTACCACACTAACAGTGCTAATGCCGTAAAACTGAGATCAACCTGCCGGGGGGAAGGGAGGAAAGGGAAGGGTACTGTGTGATGTGTTCAAGATGGTTACCATGCCTGAAACTCAGTGATATTTATCCAGAGTCACTAAGTGAAAACTAAAGAAAATATGCCTGGAGAACGAAAAGAAGAAGAAATGAACTTTAAAGGAGTTTGGCTGGGGACTAAAAAGTACATTAGAGGATGCTTGTTACAATCTAAATGATACAAGAGAATCTCCCAATGAAAATATTCCTTTCAACAATGAAAACACTGAGATCATCAACAATGTGGACAAAGCCCAAAACAATGTGTGGAGGCTGCACCAAAATTGGTAGCATGTTAGATGAGTCTACAGTAGCAGACAAAATGAAAACCTCCAGGATAAAGATATTGCTCCTCCTGAGATTGCCAAAGATAAGGAACTGCTGGGTAGGACTACCAGTGAAACGTCCAGTGATGTTCCAGTCACATAGAAACAGCAGACAAGTACAGATAGAAATGTTATTATATTTGAATGAGCCTCCAAAAAATCCAGCTTGTTTTCCATGAGATTCCCTTGGCTTTTCCACTGAGTATATTTTTTCAGAACCTTACCCAATGAAGAAAAAGTGCTTAGTGTTTGCTTGTATGGCATCAGTCAGTTCAAGGCCTGTTCTACTATCCTTGCTGTCTGTATGACAGACACAAGAAGAAGAGGAACAAGTATTGATGCTTGGCAGGTCTGATGCTGGTCTTAAAGACAACTGGAGGATGAGTTCAAGCTTGTGAACATAACCCTG
This sequence comes from Neoceratodus forsteri, assembly GCA_016271365.2. Classification (NCBI taxonomy): domain Eukaryota; kingdom Metazoa; phylum Chordata; order Ceratodontiformes; family Ceratodontidae; genus Neoceratodus; species Neoceratodus forsteri. The sequence goes on along the minus strand of CM057449.1, from coordinate 774,658,698 downwards.
CCCATTTGTCACTCTAGTTAGATTGAAAAAGTTTGGAGACAAGCTTGAAAAAGCATACTGGAATCAATGGTGCACTTCAAAAAGGACCTTAGGCAGAAACTCTGAAATGGCAAAAGATTTTCAAGTGAATGTTAGATATCACATTGTTCTTAGCTGAACAGTCTAACATTGGCGGATCCAACAACAAAATAGGGGATCATGCAAACAGCCTTTTTCTTGGCACCTTGGAATTGCCAGGTCAGCACAACAAGGCCTTAGAGATGCATCTCCAAGTGGAAAAACATTAGGATAAGGAGACCATATGCAAGCACATTATCTTTTTGGAGGTCCCAGAATGACGTCATAGAAGTGGGTGGAAAACTAGTCATGAATGCTATCATTGAAGAAGTGTGTAAGGCCTACTACATTGGCATTATTGTTGAAGGCACTCCAGATGTCTCTCACATGAGCAAGTCACTTTCATTTTGTGGTATGTTCATTAAAATCAGGATAATATTTGGGAAATTAAATAGCTCTTTTTGAAATGTGAGGATTGTAAGAAGAGAAAAGGACAGGACATTGCAGAGCTAATTTTCAAAATACTGGAAGAAAATGGTATCAGCCTTCAAAATTGTAGAGGTCAAGGATATGATAATGGTTCAAACATGGTAAGGATTTTTAAAGGAGCTCAAGCTGCAGTTTTACAGAAGAATCCTTATGCAATGTATTCACCATGTAGTGCACCCAGTCTGAATCTTTGTGGTGTGCATGCAGCAGAATCTAGCATGGAGGTGAAGTGTTTCTTTGGAAACGTTCAAAAACTCTACAACATGTTCAGTTCAAGTCCTGCCTGATGGAACATACTACAGAAAGCTGCAAACACTTCTTTACATAGCATGTCACTGACACACTAGAGTGCAAAAACTGAAGTGGTGAAACCACTAGTGAAAAGACCGATGAAGATTTTACAGGCTTTGTTGAAACTGAAGGAAGAACTCAACTTGCCTGCGGAATTATGCAATGAAGTCTACTCTTTGTCAAAATGGTTACAATCTTTTGAATTTGTTGTACTTGCTGCCTTCAGATTCAAAACTCTAGAAGCCATCGATAATATCAATTGTTTGCTCCAAAGTTCTGAACTCACACTTGATGAAGAATTAAGGTTAATGAAAATATTGCTATGTAAGCTTGAGCACCTTCGACAATCTTGGTCTCTGATTCTTGAAGAGTCAAAACTTGTGGCAGCTGGGTTAGGACTTGAACTGAATTTCAAGAGGAACAGAGGTAGAAAGAAAATACTCAATGATGAAGACAGGACCACCACACACCATCATGACAAGCAAGAAACCCAATTTAAGGTTGACATTTTCTATGTTGCTCTGGACACCCTTAACTGTGAAATTGCCAGGAGATCTGAAACAGCCAAAAAATTCAAATGCACGTTTTCATTTATCTGGATCTTGTGGTCCCCAGTTGCAGGTGATAACAATAGCTGTATTATCAAAGCTCAAGAGCTATCAAACTGTTGTCTAAGTGATTTGCTAGAAGAGGACTTTGTTGAAGAAACCCATTTTTTAAACAAGCTGAGAGAGACACTATTTGGGAATGTAACTTCTATTAAATTGTTAAACAAGATATATTAAAAAGGACTACAAAATATTCTCCCTCAAACCTGGGTGGCTCTAAGGATTTTTGTATCACTACCAGTTTCGGTCACAGATGTGGAATGGTGTTTTAGCAAACTAGCCCTTGTGAAAAACTGCCTGCAATCAACTATTGATCAAGACTGCATGTCCACCTTAGTAATGTTGTCAACAGAACATGATCTGATTAGAATCCTAATTGATGATAGTGTTATGAATGTGTTTGCATCAAAGAAAGCACAAAATAATAATCTACTCTAATTTGACTTTTTGTTGTAATAAAACAGTTTTAAGCTTTTCAATTGTTTGGCTAAGAAGAATGTGTGACATCTAACATGCACTTGAAAATCTCTCACCATTTCCTATTTATAATTTCTCAGGTACAGCTAAAAGAGGGGACCCAGTCTCAAATTTTCCCCAGCAACCACCAAAAACCTCTGTGTAGCTCTGCTGAGTACTGCCATAGTCTCCAAGACACTGGCTAGCCATGCTTATAGCTCCACTGTACTGGATGCATTAGAGTGACATGCCTCCCCAATTGGAGAGTGAGTGTGTTATTGACCTTCATGATGCACCAAGCTGCTGTCAGGCCAATGACTGAGACATCCAACATTACTCCCAAAAATAGACCTCATCATGGCTAGCCCTGTAATGCACACTATAGCTTTTATAGATTGCGGATTTCCTTGCGGCAAACAACCTACAGGATAAAAGGCAGCACAACTTTGTTCAGGAGAGGTTATGTAACATGAACATCATTGACAACTTTGACTCATTGTCAAAGGCAGTGCACAGAGGCTAGTCTGTGGACATCATTCACCTGGACTTTTTTGCAAGGCCTTTGACTCAGTATTACAAAGGAGGCTTATGAAGAAGCTGAGGATTTTCCTTATCTGACTAACAAAACAATATTTGGGACAGCAAAGTATTCCAGTGGTTAGAGTGCAGAACTCCAAACCAGTCCAGAAGACCCAAGGTTTAAATTTTGTATAATGAGTGGCCACCCATTTTTTAAATGGCTGAAGCCAGTTATTATTTCTTATTATAACCAGTTAGTAATAAAAGGAATCACATGCATATCCTTTCTGAGTGGCGGTCTCAAGACAGTACTGTTATTTTAGCTTCCTGTCAATACATTATAAATTGACACAAACACTTACATAGAACATAGAAACATAGATATTAAGAGCATATAATGACCACTTGGCCCACCCAGTCTGCCCATTTTCCCTACCTACTGCAACACATAGACCCTACATGATCTCTGGCTTTACCCCCCCCCCTTACATAGCTCTAAGGTTGCCTTATGCCTATCACATGCCTTGTTGAAACCCGTTACAGTTTTTGCCCCCGCCACTTCTGCTGGGATGCTGTTCTAGGCATCCACTACTCTTGATGCCCTTCAAGTGGCATGCCTCAGATAGCTAATTTTGGAACCCACTCATAAGGGAGCAATCTTAGTCCTCATACTCTCAAATGGGGATGGTGAGAAGATCTCAGATCTAGAAGTGAGTAACCATCTGGGAACAAGTGACCACCAAACAGTGTGGTTCATGATAAACTCAGCTACAGAGTCAAGCCATACAAAAGTTAGGGTTCTGGACTTCAGGAGGGCTGACTTTGGCAAGATGGGAGAGTGCCTCAGAAAAGCACTAGCAAATAGGCTAGAAGGAGGGGTGGAGCAACAATGGGGAAACATCAAAACTGCCATCACAGAGGCAACAATCCTTTTTGTGAAGCAAATAAACAAATCAAAATGAAAGAAAAAGACACTATGGTTCTCAAAAGAGGTGGTGGGGAAAGTCAGAGAGAAAAAGATAGCATTCAGGAAGTATAAGGAAACACAGAAGGAACAGGACAGAGAGCTGTACCAGGTAAGGCAGAAGGAAGCAGGGAGGGAAGTAAGAATAGCAAAGGCCCAAACTGAGGAAAGGATAGCCAACTTGGTTAAGAAGGGGAATAAAACCTTTTATAGGTACATCAGGGAGCTTAGAAAGACAAAGGGAGGGATAGTGAGGCTGAATAGAATGAACAGTGGGTGGGCAGAGGGGGATACTGAAAGGGATACTGAAAGAATATTTCTGCTCAGTATTCACAAAAAGGAGAAGGAGGTGCCTAATCCAATTAACAGAAGCACTCTGGATAGGGGGGTCGAACCCAGTCCTTTCACAGAAGAAAGGGTTCTGAAAGAACTCCTAAAACTGAAGGTGGACAAAGCAATGGGGCCTGATGGAATTCACCCCAAAATTCTAAAAGAATTAAGGGGAGAACTAGTGAAACCACTGACTATCCTTTTTAACAAATCATGGGAGGATGGTGTGGTACCCGAGGACTGGAGGAAGGTGGATGTGATTCCCCTTCACAAAAGTGAGACCAAGACAGAGGCAGAAAACTACAGACCTGTTAGTTTGACCTCTGTGGTAGGGAAATTGATGGAATCACTCTTGAAGGAAAGAATTGTGAGTACCTAGAGGCCAGTGGGGCACAGAACCCAAGGCAGCCTGGGTTCACAGCGGGAAGGTCATGTCAGATGAATCTAATTGATTTCTTTGACTGGGTGACCAAAGTAGTAGACCAGGGAGGGGCTGTGGACATCGCCTACCTAGACTTTAGCAAGGCATTTGACACAGTCCCACACAAAAGATTAATAGTCAAATTAACCAGCCTGGGAGTGGGTCCCAGGGTGGTAGCCTGGGTAAAACATTGGTTGGACAACAGGACACAGAAGGTAATAGTAAATGGAGTCCACTCTGAAGAAAGATGGGTTACTAGTGGGGTACTGCAGGGTTCAATACTGGGTCCAGTCCTTTTTAATGTCTTTATAAGTGACATTGCAGAGGGACTGGAAGGAAAAGTATGCATGTTTGCAGATGACACAAAGATCTGCAACAGGGTTGATACACAAGGAGGCGTGGAAAGGATGAGAAGGGACTTGGCAAGGTTGGAGGATGGTCGGAAGTATGGCAGCTTGGATTCAATGCAAAGAAGTGCAAAGTAATGCACCTGGGAAACAAAAACCCAAGGGAAGATTACACAATGGGCGGAGGTAGTAACAAAAACAAAAAAGGAAAGGGACCTGAGGGTAATCATATCAGATGACCTTAAGGTTAGCAAGCAATGTGAGAAGGCAGTAGTGAGAGCTGGGAGTATACTGGGGTGCATAGGGAGAGGCATCACCAGCAGAAAACAGGAAGTTGTTATCCCTCTGTACAGACAGTTGGTGAGACCCCATCTGGAGTACTGCATCCAGTTCTGGAGACCCCGTCTCCACAAGGACATAGACAGGATAGAGACAGTCCAGAGGAGGGCAACTAGAATGGTCAGGGTCTGCAAGAGAAGCCATACGAGGAGAGACTAAAAGAGCTTAATATGTATACCCTTGAGGAAAGGAGGGAGAGGGGGGACATGATAGAAACGTTTAAGTACCTCAGTGGAATCAATAAAGTTCAAGCGGGTAGCATCTTTCAGAAAAAGAGACATGCAAGAACAAGGGGACACAAGTTAAAGATACAGGGGGAGGTGGTTCAGGGGCAATGTGAGGAAGTATTTTTTCACAGAGAGGGTAGTGGATGCATGGAACAGCCTTCCTGAGGAGGTTGTGGGGTCTAAAACTGTGGGTGAATTCAAGAATACATGGGACAGACATAAGGCAATTCTTGTGGGGGGTAGGAAGAAATAGGCTGTTGGTTAACTAGGATCTGCGACTTATCCTGTAGGTAGGGAAATGGGCAGACTAGGTGGGCCAAGCGGTCCTTATCTGCAGTCAAAGTCTATGTTTCTATGTATGGGCTGGAAGTAAGTTAAAGTGTAGTTAATAGGGTAATAAACAATTCATATATACAAGGAGATCATGTGATGTTTTCGACGGAATAGCTGCATTCTTTAGTACTCCCAATATTTACTTCTCCAAAATCATTAAAACTAAGTCAGAAACCGGGGATCTTGGCCATCAAACTATATGAACTGTAAGGTCAACTTACGGAGCATCCAAAACATTGCTCCTGTACAGTAACATCACCGAATGGAAGCAGAGATGCAATCTGCACTCCCGCGCCACACACTGCCTACTACGCCGGAGAAGGCCACTAAGAAGGCAACGGCCCAAACAAATTCAACGGCTCAGCAGTCATCAAGTAATCAGAAGCAGACCCTTCTCACCCTAGACAGATTGCTGGAGGAATTCTGCCCATTTAGGGAAGAGGTGTGCTCACTAACCGAGGAAATGAAGGCAGTTACCAACATTATGGAAGAAATAGTACAGAGAACCGGGGACTGTGAGACCAGAATAACTTCTTTGGAGAAGAAAATAGATAAGTTTGACCCAGCCATGGCAGCCACTAGGCAAAAAATATTGAAATTGGAGGCTAAAATGGAGGATTTAGAGGGACGGAGCCGCCACAACAATACGGTTCTTATAGGGCTCCCAGAAAGAGAAGAGGACTCTAACTCGATCCTGTTTTCACAGAAATTTGTTGCCAAGTTGGCAGCCCATCGCTTTTCAGGACTGAGTATATAATAGAACGGGCACATCGAGCGTTAAGACCGATGCCCCCTCTGGGGGACTCAGCCAAGGACCTTCATATTTTAATTTTTCAATTTCCAAGAGAAACAGCATCTGATTATGAAGGTCAAGGAACTGAAGACAGTTCAATGGGAAGGCTCATCGATCAGAGTGGCTCAAGACCTCCCACTCTCAGTTCGCCAGAAGCAGGCAGCATATCACGAGATTGTATCAAAGCTTTTTGCCACAAATGTTCGTTTCCATATGCTATACCGGCCAACTTTCAGGTCTACATCGATGGCAAATGGATACCTTTCGATGACCCAAAGCAAGCAGAAGTGGAGCTGAATAAAAAAAATGCTTAACTTGTTTCGTGCTGGATGAAGAGGTTTTAAGAGAGCAATTGGGTTTCCAGTTGATGCCCCTGTTTATACCGCAGTGAGTACGTGCTAAAAAAATTTTGGAGCAACAGAAAACATCTCAAGGATTGGTCTTTTTGTTTTGAGCTACCCAACTTCTTTTAGGGACTTGGCGTAGAGACTCATGTGTGAATGCAGTCAGTGCCCATCTCGGATTTTTGTACATCAAAGTTTGGTTATACGGCATTCGTTCCCATTGTACTGTGCTCTTCCTTTAAGATTTTTAGTTAAGAGCTTACCCGGTCAGAATGTGCTGGACTTTCTAGCTTGCATTTTTCTTTTCACAGAGGACTGTTACTTTTTATAGGATTGGGGGAAGTGAAAGGGGAAAATTTTTTACCAGGAAAGGCACACTAAGCAGAAGCTTGTTTCCAGGTGCGACCTGGGAGCACAAGGAAGTTAAGTGACTTGCTCAGGGTCACACAGTATGCAAGTGGAAGCTGTGGGATTCAAACCCACATTCAAACTAAATTCAAACTAAACTTGGGGGCTCACAAAAAAATGTTTACTGTCAAAATAAAAGGCAGCTTTCATGCTCTACTCCCCCCAGGGCTGCAGTGTTTGGAGTTTAGAACATTTATTTTTCTAGAAGGGATTTTTGGCTTGGAGATAAATTTAAAGTGAAAGTACATGCTGTCTGATTACATCTTTTGGTATTTTCTACAATGAATTAAGGATTCCAGCAGGGTATTTTAGGGTATAGACTGAGGTAGCTTGAAGCTAACACATAGTTTTCATGTGTTTAGTTAATATAGTTTGGTCGCGCCCTTTATGGGGGCAATACTAATGGGAAGCTGCCCTTTTTATTTTAACTTACACCATGGACATGGGACAGAATTTGTCCAAGCTTAGTCTGCTTTATTTTAGAATTACAGAGATCTTAATCCCATGTAAGGGATAGCGGTTTGGTATGCAATTTTATTTTTGTTGGTTTTTCCTTAACCCAGAATGCACCCTCTCCATTACAGATTTAATAAGGGGCAACTGTTGTTGTTTGCAAGGAGAGCTATTAAGGGTTGGTAAATTATCTTGGGGGAATGCAAAAGGGTTTCCAACAGCAGACCTGCTCCATTAGTGCCTTGATGAGGGTGCAGAATTGGCCTCAGTGGACCCATGTATAACCCCTCTTATATTACTTCAAGTTAAGGGGATGCCCCCGTTGGGGTATACTCAGTTGGTTCAAAGGGTTTGATGCCGGGGGAGAAAGTAAAGGGAGGAAGCTTTTCGGGGGACGACACCACAGTTAATGGGATTGGGGGGGAGTTTTCTCTGCTTTTGCAAACATAGACTGTTCTTGCAAGAGGGGACTCAAGGGAAGGAAATGGGGAGGGGGAAGTGGTAGTTGGGAATGTTAGGAATAATAAAAGGGGAAACCTTTTTGGTATTATAGGGATGGGAGGGGGAGGGATGATTGTCAAAAAGGAGAGGCAGGAAGGAAAACTTTCAACTTGGGATCCAGACACTGGCACCTATTGGCCTACTTATATAATACTGATGATGGCACTCCCTAGGAGCATTACATCTTGGAATGTCCATGGGGCCCGAATAAGAGGAAAAGATACCAGGTGTTGAAACACCTTAATCTACTCAAGAGTGATGTCTCCATGCTGCAGGAGACCCACTTATTACAGACTGAAGGGCAGCTCCTTCGAAGGCAATTTGTGGGTCACGTTTTTGCAGCAGGGGATATCATGTGGAGTAGAGGAGTGGCCATATTGATAGCTAGAAACACAGCATTTTTGTCCGAGGTTACTATCAGAGATAGTAATGGTAGCTATATTTTCATGAAAGGTCTCCTGGAAAGGACTACTGTAGTACTGGGGAGTGCTCGCCCCACTGGTTAAATACCCATGCATACTGGGAGGGGATTGGAACCTCCCTTTCTCCTCAGAGTTGGATAAATCTGATTCTAGAAGAAAGGGACTATCATCAGCCCAGCGGGCCATCAGAGATATGATTGACCACTTAGAGTTATGTGACCCTTGGAGGACTCTCTATCCAGATGCTCGAGAATACACTTTTCAGTCGGGAGTACACGGGTCACTGTCCAGAATTGATCTATATTTTACTTAGCCATTCACTATTGGGAGGGATGCTGGATGCAAAGATAGAGCCTGGGGTAATCTCGGATCATTCCGCTACATGGTGTTCCCTCTCATTATCAGCAGACTCCCCTAAGGAGTTAATCTGGAAATTGAATAATCAACTAAAAGAACAGCCATTAGCACAGATTACTGTTTGTGAAATTGCAAGTTACACAGAATTGAATTTGAACTCGACTAGATGGCCTGATTTGGAGTGGGTCACTCTAAAATGTGTCCCAAGGAGACTCTTAATCAAACTAGCTTCTCAGAGGAAACATCAGAGGGAGCAAAAAGCTCTCTTCCTCTTGACAGGAATTCCCAATCTGGAAAGGTCCCTCTCATTGGACACATCTGATGGGGACAGGATTTGCCTGATAGGGTTGTGGGATCAATTTGGCTCCCTTCTCAGGGAAAAAAGCAGAATATGCCATCCTTAGAACAGGGACAAAATACATAGATCAGAGGGAAAAAGCCAGCCATTTACTAGCTTTAAGACTGAAAAAGCAAGAGTCCTCCAGATTAATTGCCAGTATTAGAGCCCAAGCGGATGGGTCTCTCCATATCACTCCCAAAGGAATTATGGAAGAATTTGCTAAATATTACTCCAAATTATATAGCCCCATGTCTAACTTACCTAGGGTTGAAGTAGTACACCAATTTCTTGACTCAATCTCCCCTCCCTTCTTTGACAAGAGAGGCCCAGGAGAGACTCTTAGTCCCTTTCACTGAGGCAGAAATCCTGGAATCTGTCTCCGCTATGGCCCCAGATAAGGCTCCGGGACTGCATGGGTATTGGCTTAATTTTTATAAAACATTTAGTAAGCAGATCTGCCCCTGGTTATTCAGGTTGTTTGAGTGGATGTTAAATTCCAACCAAATTGACAACTCTCTGCTGGAAGCTTTAATTATAGTTTTACACAAACCAGGAAAAGATCCGGAACAAGTTTCGAGTTACAGACCCATCTCTTTATTGAATGGCGACATTAAGATCCTGGTGAAACTATTGTCCAACAGGCTCAAATTAGTACTTCCTCAACAAATACATTCTGATCAAGTAGGCTTCATGAGGAACCGGCACTCCTCAGACCACCTCTGGAAATTATCTCACATCTTCTCGGCATCCAGGGACTTAGCGTCTCTGGCTGATTTGCTTTCCCTGGATGCCAAGAAGGCTTTTAACAGAGTGACTTGGCAATTCTTGTTTTGTACCATGGCCAAATTTGGATTTCCAACTAAATTTATAGAATGGATTTCATCTCTGTACAAAACCCCTAGAGCCCGGATTTATTGTAATGGGGTGTTCTCGAAGGGAATCACACTTCACTGTGGTACATGCCAGGGTTGTCCCTTGTCTACTCTTATGTTTAATCTGTACCTTGAACTCTTATTGACCATGTTGTGAAACAATGAAGGCATTCAAGGAATTCAAGTGGGTTCACAAATGTTTAAGCTTTCGGCTTATGTGGATGATGTTCTCCTCCATCTAATTTATCCAGTGCAGTCATTTCTGGTAGCCCTCTCCATAATAAATAAATTCAGTATCATTTCAAATTATAAAATGAATCTAAGTAAAACCCTAGTCTTCCCCTTGAAACATAAATTTGTCAAAAATTACATTGTCTTTATGGGACTACAGTAGTGCCTTCACACTCTCAAATATCTAGGACTAATTTTGGCACTGGGGGGAGATTCAAATGAGGAAACTTAACTTGGATCCCTTACTTCTTCATATTCAGCAAGACCTGAATAGATGGCAGTCCCTTCCTATATCATTATGGGGTAGGGTTAATTTGATAAAAATAAATGTCCTCCAGAGATTATTCTATCCTATAAATATGTTAAATTCCTGGATCCCTTTGGCATTGTTTAAAAAAGTACAATCAATTATCTCATCATTTATTTGGAGAGAGAAATTGCATAGGTGGGTTTATAATAAATTAGCAGCATCCAAGTTGTGTGGGGGGGTTATGCCTTCTGCACTTTGGGATATACTTCTGGGCCAGCCAGGCTGATAAATGCCAGAGGTGGCTCTCTCCCCATGGGGTGGAGGCCTCTAATCCGTATGTTCCAGCCTGGTGGACTCTGGAACTGGAACTAATTGATAAAGTAGGAATTTCCCTGGCCACTCTTTTATATGTTCTTGTTAAATCTTTACCTCGAGCACTAGTTAATACACCTATAGCAGTCTCGGTCAGAGTACACACACAACTCTGTTCTTTCCTTCAATATAAGAATATCACTAGTAATTCACAACCACTTTGTTGTTAACCCTAACCTTAAAATAGGTGGCAGACAGATCCCTGCCAATTGAATCCCCCAACTAAAACACCTGAAAATTAGAGATTTAATTCCCGGGGGTCAGTGCCTAGATACAGCTTCAATCCTCTCTCAATGCAATATAGAACAAAGACACTCCTTTAAAGTAAATCAGTTAAGGCACTTGTTAATTAAACTTTCCAAAATTCTAAATGTAGTCCCAGAAAGAGATGTTTGCTTTGAATCCCTGAGTCTGGCTAGTGGCAAATCTCATGCAATAGCTCTAATGTATTCATCTCTGCTGACAAACTCACTGGATGTACAGTATTCTACCCCACATTACTGGTTGAACCAATTTCCAGACTCAAAGGATAGGTGGAATCTGATTTGGAAGGATATGCATACCTATATTTCCCAAGATAAATTACGTCTAACTCAGTATCATATCTTAGTGCAGTGGTCTAAGGCTCTGAGCTGCAAATCTGGTAACATCCAGCAGACCAGACCTGGGTTTGAATCCCACAGTTTCCACTTGCATACTGTGTGACCCTGAGCAAGTCATTTAACTTCCTTGTGCTCCCAGGTTGCACCTGGAAACAAGCTCCGGCTTAGTGTGCCTTTCTTGGTTAAACAATTTCCCCTTCCCCCATGTACTGGACCCCAGTAAAACTACATAAAATTGGCAGATCTCCTACCTCTATGTGTAACCGATGTAATCAACATGAAGGGACACTTAGACACATTTTTTGGGATTGCCCACCCATTAAGGCAGTATGGACAAAAATAAAGAGCAGATTAGACCCCCTTTTGAGATTGGAGGATCTCTTTACTCCGGAGATCTGTCTATTGGGAGACCTCTCACAAATTCCAGTCAGGACCTGGCGCAATCATATGGCCATGATTTCTTTAACATTAAAGAAGTTGGTTCTTAGGATTTGGCTGAATAGCAACAAAATTTCCTACGCAGAATGGTTACAGGAATTGCTATTCAACCTTAGAACATAACATATGAAAGCCAGCCTATGGCATTCCTTAACCTTGTACAAGAAAAGATGGAAGGGCCTTAATATGCTTTACTTGTTACAGAGAAGTTTAAAACCCAGATCTGGGGTTAGGTCAGTAAAGTAGAATAAATATGTTTTTATTTGGAAGTTGTGCCACGGTGTCAGGATATTGTGGTACATATATTCAGCAATGCCAAGTCGGGAGGGGGGGCTTGACATGTGATTGATTGTGTTTTGCCACTGTATGTTATATGGTCTGTTCATGTCAACTGTAATGGTGAAAACGCTAATAAAATTTTAATAAAAAAAAAAAATTCATATATATACAAGCTAGCATATCCAGAATGCCTGTATATCCAATGCCATAATGTTTTTCAATGCATGCGATGCCATAACCTCTAACACAGTTCCTTTTATAGCATGTACAACTGGAGAAGATTCAGATTGGATTCCAGCAGTTAAGAGGTGGGATTAGGTGGATCAGGTTTCAAAACATCTGGTCCATGTGCATTCCTAGCCTATCAGGTGGACATAAAACCCAGTTGCTAATGGTCAGGAGTGCTTTAAGGTGATGCTTATACAATCACCTTTACCAGATCAGTAAACTACTATCTGTGATATTCAAAAAGTTGTTCAACAGGCTGTACTTCCAACAATAAATAGTTAAATAAAGTGACGTTGTTTATTCTAAATAATATCATTGCAGTTTGGCAAGTGGGGGAGATGGATATTGGGGGGGTAAGAAAACATTTATGTTCAGAAATTATAGAAAATAAAAAATGGGGCCCACTGGTGCAACAGCAAGGCATCTGCTTGTGGCATTGACATCCTGGGTTCAGAGATGGACCCAGGAGTCAGAGGATCAGCTGGGGGGAGAAGGATTGAGCATCCCAGGGACTGCTCTCCTTCTCTGGGAGGGAGGGGGGAAGAGTGGCTGGTTCATCGCGTACCTCTCGTCGAGGCTGGGGGTACCACCACTGTTGGGGCCTTAACTCTTGGGGGGCTGAGGCAGATGCTAGCCATCATTGCACATCCCCACCACCAGGGAATTGTAGCATACAAGAAAAATGCTGCTGCCTCAAGCATGAAGCCTGCCTCCTGCTCCGCCTACCCCAAACTGCCCGATCTACCAGATGGTGTTCTGTGGAACGGCTTCCCCCATGGCCCCACCCAGGAAAGGTAAGCCCAGGGACACCTGCCAGTTGTGGTGATGCAACCAGTACTCTGAATGTGTGTTCCATTGGGAGGAGTCATATCTGTGGCCCCGCCTTGGGGGGAAAGTCAGGGGGATCGGGGTCGGTCGCAGAGAGGGATGGTGCAGGAGTGTAAGAGGAAGAACAAAGGAGGTGACACAAAAAATATAAAAAAATGAAAATAAAAAATGGAGTGGTGTGGTAACTAGAATTTATATACACCTTTGGTGCATGATACTTAAATAAACCCCTAGAGATTTGCTCTCAGAGTTTATGTATCATCACATACCTCAGGTTTGTGTATAAAATTCTAATTACACACACCACCACCACATGCATTGTTCCAGATACAACTAATGGCTCCGACTCTCTGATCTTGAGCAATCCACTTGACCTTCTTGTACCTTAGCCCTCTCAGCTGTAAAATTGGTAAAAACTGCTCTACAAAACAAGACATTTCATCACAGTTTGAGTGGCTAAGGTAAACAAACCTAACAACTATGTCTGGGGTATCTAGAAGAAATGAGATAACAGCTGCCGTTTGCTACTCACAGTGTTCCAGTGTTTTTTGTTGGTGTGCATGGGGTAAAGTTAAGCAATATACCACAACAGGGTGTGGGGTAATGCTGGATTTACCCATGCCTGGTGTGGTTTGGTCATCAGGCCACAGGCTGAGTGAGTAAACCACACCACAAGTGGGTAAATCCTGGCATTACCCAACAGCCTGGAGTGGCATATTGCGATTATACAATGTCACCCCTCATTTTGAGAAAGAATAAAAAGAAAAACAGGTTCTTTTTTATATTTTTAATTATTTAATTCATTCTGGTTTGCTAGGGCTCTGAGCTCATCACTGGTAAGTTTTTTTTTTGGTCTCACCACTCGTATGTTGATCTCCGATATATATTTTTTTGGGTCTCACTTTGATTTGTCTTACTGGAGTTGAGTAAATGTGTTTCTCTGGTTAACACTGTGGAAAGGCAGGAGCAAGAGGCAGAACTACAATATACTGCTGTACCTACCATGCCAAAGAAAGACGGGAAGTATTCGGTCATGAGGTTAGTGCCTTTCCAGTCAGGAGGTGCTTTACACTAGCAATGCCAGTTTCTGTTCGGGCAAGTCAAAACACAGAAGCATGAACAGTCAGAGGGTAAAAGCCAGGTTGGGCAGGTAACGACCCACAAGGAATCACCAGTGGGTTCACAGGAGCAACAGTAGCTGGCAGGCGAGTTCCAAGGAGAAGAAACGGGACAGAGGTGTCAGCACACAGTAGGGAAGAAGGTAACAGGAGAAATGAGGACAAAGGGGAGGGGAGCAAATTGCGTATTTTTTTGTATGTGGTTTTGGGGGAGCTCAGGAATTTAAACCTCCATGGCACCTGAAGTGAGAGTTGCCGCTAAGCGGCAATCTAACATGGCGACATTTTTTTTCCATTTTCAGGGAACGCATTGATTTGTGTTCCACATGTGGCTGACTGGCACCTTTTCTCATGGGGTAATGCTAGAATTTACAATGGGCAAAAGTTTCCAGTCAGCCAATCAAGTGGCAGCATTTTTAAACTCATTGTTTAGAAACCCTAACTGATGCATTAAAGGAGTTTTTTTTTTGCAATGGATATATATATATATATATATATATATATATATTCATTAATCATAATTGAATGCATCGTTTGTTTTTGCTATGTAAAGCTCTAGCCCGACACACTTACCATTCCACCCCTTCCCGACCTCACACACCAACAGGCATCAGGTGTGCCTTGGGGTCATTGTCAGTAACTCTCACTCCATTACATGTGTAAACAAGATGAGATGGGTACAGTATAGGAGAATGGGATGAGAGTTAGGCCCAGTGACCCCAGGGCACACCCAGACGCCTGTTGGTGTGTGGAGGGTGGGGGTGGGGGTTGGGTGGTAGGGCTGGTAACCCTAACATCAAATTTCCCAGCTTTTTACACTTTAATAACAACACTAACTGATACTGTACATTAATGTAGTTTTTGCAATGAATTTCCCTTCTTTTTGAGAAAGTGTAATGTAACTGGTATGTGGTTGTGGGAGTGTAGGCCCTCCGGGCCCTGTGCTCCCCTCACACTACCAGTTGTTGCATAATGATATGCATAAGTGGGATCACAGGTCCTCTGGGCCCTGCGCTCCCACTTATACATAAGTACGGGCATACTGCAGCCCTATAGTCATGAAATTAACCCTTGTAACACTAATGTGGTAATATCCCAGTAACCATAGCAACTATGGAAAACATTCCACTGCAGTTGCAATCATGACTTCAAAACCTCCATGTGGAGTGTGAAAAATCTGTATCTCAAATTGTTTTCGAGATACGGGCGCTGAAAGGTGCAGCAGGCACCACAATTCAGTGGATGCACATAAATTAGGCATTTTCAGGATTTCTTTCACCCAGTTTTCAACATGATGTTTTGGGGACCCCACCTGATGAACAACGGCACTGTTATTTTGTTAATCAGTCCCAAAAGTTGAGTTTGCACAACGAACACTCCATTCTGTACCACAGGTGCAAAATCATGTTTTGGTCAGGATATGAAAAATGACAGCTGTATACTGTTCATGAGGAGGTGTGGAGAAGGGTAATGTTGAAAATCAGAGTAAAAATATGAAACATTGGCGAAGTTATGAGCTCACGTAGAAACTGCACAATGCATGCTCATAATGTGGCCATTTATGGGGATTTTTTAACCAAATTTTCAACATGGGCTTTTTGGGAAATCCCTTCATGAACACTGGCACTGTGATTTTGTTAATCCATCCTGAAAGTTGATTTCATACAGTGATCGCACCATTCTGCACCACAGGTGTAAAAAAACATTTTGAGCAGGATGTGAGAAATGAGAGCTGTACTCTTTATGAGAAGGTGTAAACAAATTGAAATGTTGAAAACCTGGAGTGAAAATATTAAAAATTGGTGAAGTTACAAGCATACGTAGAAACTGCGCAATACACGCTTGTAACACGCCCATTTTTTGGATTTGTTGCACCAAATTGTCAACATGGGCTTTTTGGGACATCCCCTCATGAACACTGAGACTGTCATTTTGTTAATTAGTCCCAAAAGGTGATTCCTCGCAGCGACTGCAAAATCACCTTTCAAAACTGAGTAACTAGATGACAGTGGCATTGTTCATGAGGTGGGATCCCAAAAACCGCATGTTGAAAATTAATTGCTAAAATCTCAAAAAATGGCTGAGATATCAACATAAGTTGAACCCCCCTCTCCCCTCCCCCCACTGACTGGCATTATATGGCTCACCTTTGATTCTTCCAATTTGCGGTTCGGCTTTGAAGAGTGCAGATATATCCCAGTCCTGAGAATAATGCTGTTCCTGACCTCTGTAGGTAATTATGGGTAAAGGGGGGAGGAGAGGTGGGTGCTCAGTGGGAGGGTAGGGATGGGGAGGAGGGACTGGGAAGACGATAAGAGCTCCCTGTGTGCCATATCAGTGTGTGTGTGGGGGGGGTGCATACATGCAGACACACACCCTGTTGTCAGAAATGTTCTAAGTTTTGTAGGGGCTCCTGCCGACACAGGGATTGGGTACCCCGTTGTCGCCATGGTTGTTTCTGTTGGGGACACTGGGAGTGGGCTCTCCAGTGTCCCTTACAGGTTGGGGGGGTTCTCTACTGCTGACATGGTAAATGGGCACCCCATGTTGGCAAAAAATGTTTTTTTAATGATTATTTTCCTATTTTCGGTTTATGACCTAGGATCCTAAGTCATATTTCATGCATACGAACTAGGATCCTAGGTTGTATTATGTGGATACAAAGTAGGATTTAAATGCTTAAAATAAACACATTTTATGGGCATATTCCATCCCGTAAAGTGCAAAATGCACCAAAGGTGGTCCCATAAGCAAGTGACATGTGTTGGTTCCTCCTCAGAATATCAAGTTGGGAGGTTTAAAAAAACATTTCTTGGGCAAAACTGAAAACAAGATGGCAGCCATACAGAGTAGAAATTTCTCCATATTGAGCAGGATTCCTACTTCATTTCATACAACTATATTGAAGTGCCTACTGAGCATGCCATGAAACAATATTTCAAATTGTTTTTATTGCAATAACTTAACAGCTATTTATTCTTTTTACACCAGACTAGCAAAAAGCACATCTGTGGGTTAGTCACCTTCTACCCTGCAAATTTCAAGCCAAACAACTAAACCATTTGGGCTGTAGGCAAGTTCAAAGGGTAAAAACATGTTTTTTCACCTCTCTGTAACTCAGAGACTGCACATCTGACCAGAAAAAAAAACAACTTTCCAGATGAAGAGATCTATCCCACTGGAAGGCACATACCAAATTTTGTAAACATAGATACATAAATACATAGACAGTGTCGGCAGATAAGGGCCTATGGCCCACCCAGTCTGCCCATTTGAGCTTGTAAGTTCAGTTTATGTTTTTCTAGAAGTCTGTTGCCCCTTACCCATGACCTCCAGAATTCCTTTATGTCTATCCCATGCATTCTTAAATCCTGTGATTGTTTCAGCCCCCACCACTTCCTCTGGCAGGGTGTTCCACTTGTCCACCACCCATTCTGTGAAGAAATTCTTCCTCAGGTTTCCTCTGAATCGTCCTCCTTCCAACTTCATCCCATGCCTCTAGTCCCAGAACATCTTTTTGCTTAAAAATACTGTATTCCTGCACCCTGTTCCTCCCTGTAAGATACTTGTATGTCTCTATCATATCCCTCTCCCTCCTCTCCTCCAGGGAGTACATGTTCAGTTCCTTCAACCTGTCCTCACAGGGACTTGTGATGCAATCCATGTACCATCTTTGTTGCCCTCCTCTGAACCTTCTCTACCCTGTCTATGTCCTTACATAGATAAGGTCTCCAGAACTGTACACCGTACTCCAGGTGGGGCCTCACTAGTGTCTTGTATAGTGGAATTATGACCTTCCTTTCCTGCTGGTGATGCCCTGCCTATGCATCCCAGCATCCTATTTGCTTTACCTGCTGCCTTGTCACACTGTTTCACCTTGAGGTCATCAAAGATGATAACCCCAAGATCCCTTTCCTGCTTGGTGCATGCTATATCCTCACCCCAACTGATATATTGTGCCAGGGTTTTGTACCCATATGCATTATCTTGCACTTCTTTTGCACTGAATTTCAGCTGCCAACCCCTGACCATTCTTCAAGTTTCTGCAGGTCCCTTCTCATTCTGTCTACACCCTCTGGTGTGTCTACTCTGTTACAGAGCTTTGTGTCATCAGCTAACTGTGAAATTCTGCCTTCTAGGTCCTGCATAACGTCACTGATGAAGATGTTGAATAGGACCGGTCCCAGCACTGATCCCTGTGGTACCCCACTGGTCACTCTTCCCTCTGTGGAATGACAGCCATTTACCACCACCCTCTGTGTCCTGCCGCCCAGCCAGTTACCTACCCATCACACTACTGTCCTGCCCACACCCATATTCCCCAGTTTGTGTAATACATCTGTTCAATGGTTACAAAGTTACTAAAGTGCAAAATTTTGAGTTTAACATTCAAGTGCCTACACAACCCTTACTATAGGGGCTCAACTGCACCACTATAATAAATATATATATATATATTATAGGAGCACGGTTGAGCCTAGTTAGGGCTGAGTAGGCACTTTAATGTTAAACCTCAAATTTTGCACGTTAATAACTTTGGAACCATTCAACGGATTTGCACAAAATTTGGAATGAGTAGTCTGGTATGGTAGGTCTCTTGATTTTCCAAGTTTCACTTTGGTCAGACATACAGTTTCTGCACAGCAAAACATCTGAAAATGCACTTTTTGCAAGTTTTGAAGTGTTTTTTTGCCCATGGTGGTGTGATCACACTGTGCATTTTTTTTTATCTGAAATTAGGAACATAGAAAGAGTTAGGGTCAAGGAAAAATCCAGCATTAGTTTGGTAAAAAAATATTAATTTGTTCAAAAGTTATTACATTTTTAATTTTTGAGTTCTGAGCATGCCCAGTTCACTCAAAAATTTATATGTATATTTTGCAGCCTAAGAATTGTCTCACAGTCAAGGATTTGCTACCTCAAGAAAGAAAATCCTAGTCGGTCAGAAAAATTCCTTGTCCACGAGCCGCCATCTTATTTTCAGTTTTTCAGTCAAACAAAATGTCGTAGCTTTGTCTATGGGTGACATTTGGTCCAAATGAGGCATGGGTTTTGTTTTGGGTGATGCCCTCTACAAAGCCATGCCTTTGGTTTGGTTTGTTTTTGTCAAAAAATAGCTTTTTAAATTCTTCTTTCATGACTCGCTAATGATTCTAGTCTACGAGCCGATCCTGGTCCGCGAGCGTTGTCCATCAGGGGATGACCAGATAGTAAGAATTTCATGACCAGATGGCCCTGATGGCATGACCAGATGTCCTCTCGTGGACTAGAATTTTGCTAGCTCGTGGACTAGGATTGATCTGGTGGCCCAGGATTTTGCTATCTCATGAATGAAGTATTTTTAAAGGTGTAAAAACTTTAGAACTGCATAGCTCATTAACGGTTTGGTCTTTTTACCTGAAATTTACAGGGTGTTCAGGGGATGCCCTGCCGGTGTGAATTCTGCTGTTTAGGTGTTGGAGAATTAAGTGGTTCCATACATATTTCATCATGAATTTGAGATTTTCCCCATAGGATTACATTGCACAGTCTGTCATGCCTTTTGGCACCCTTATCTTGAAAACAAAGAGAGTTTTCGCTAATGGTGACTTAGATCACCTTTACTTGATCTATGTCCCTGGAACACGATTTTAAACCATACTGTAAGCCTACAGTGGAATTTTTTTCCATGGGTTGCATGGTTAATGAGATAGTGTCAAATTTGTGTTACAAGGGTTCCTTGCCCTATAGGGCTGCTGTATGGCTCTGTAGCTATGTGTAAGTGGAAGGGCAGGCCCTCTGGGCCTACGCTCCCACAGATGCATATTGTCATGCAGAAATGGGCAACTTGGTGGCAGCGGTCCCACCAATACATGTTTTTTTACTAGTTATATTATACTTTTTCAAAAAGTAAGGAAATTCATGGCAATAAAACTGCATTTAATGCATCAGTTCAGGTTAAAGCAACAAAAGTGAGGAAATTAAATGTTAGGGTTGAGCCCCTAATCCTTCGAAACATAACCCACACACCCACCCTCCACAGACTGACAGATGCCAGGGTGTGCCATTGGGTCATGAGACCTAACTATCACCCCATTCTCCTTTACTGTAGCATGTCACCCTGCTTGCACATGGAATGGGGTGACAGCTGGGCCTGACAACCCCATGGCACACCCTAGCATCTGTCAGTCTGTGGAGGATGGGTGTGTGGGTTATTTGGTGGGGGTTAGGGGCTCAACCCTAACATTTCATTTCCTCACTTTTATCATTTTAATCCTAACTGATACATTAAACACAGTTTTTTGCCATGCATATCTCTCTCTCTCTCCCCTCTCGCTCTCTTTCTCTCTCTCTCTCTCTCTATATATATATATATATCCAGTTTCAGATTTCTAGCTCCAAATGTGCCTGCATTATATGCAGATACAAATTTTCATGACATTTCCCACAAACAAATAAAATGACAGAATTTGAGCACCTATTATTTTGAGACAGTGTTTCTAATGTCATGATATTTAGCACATCTATAGAACTCCTATCAACAGGTAACCATGCCAAATTTCAGATATCTAGCAGAATAGAAGGCTGAGTTATTACCATATTAACACATTTCAGACATGCCACTGAATTTTTTGTCAAATTTTAAATATCAGTTACTTTGGTCGAGTTTCAAACTGTGTTAATACCAAATATGTACTAAGCATCCCAAGCAAAGTACTAGAAAGGATTGTTTACAAGAAGGTAAATTGCTATATTGAGCAACATAAGCTATTAACTGATTGGCAACATGGTTTCCAGAAAAAAACATAGAACCAGTACTGCTTGGGTCAGCCTCACCACATATCTACTCAGACTAGGATAATGGCCTCAAAACTGGTACATAATTTATTGACCTCCCCAAGGTCTTTGATCTGGTAGACCATCAATTGCTTCTTATGAAGTTGAAAGATCTAGGTCTTGATAGCCTGACAGTAGAGTGGTTCTTGGACCACCTCCAGGGAAGGTCACAGCTAGTTAGATGGCAATGCTCCCTTTCTGAGAAATGTCTGATACTTGACAGAGTACCCCAGAGTCTAACCTGGGGCCTTTGCTAGGTTCCATGTCATAACAGCAATTGTAGACTAGTGATTGTCATTACGTCAAATGTACATTACCAAAAATGAATTTAATCGATGCACACTCATGGTGAGCAGAAATAGGGTACCCAAGACCTATGGATTATTTTCTCAATGTGGGGAGCTGTACCCCTGAATCACCCCCACTTATGGATTCTCATCTTCAGGGGGGTGCATGTTGGGGGGTTGAAAAACTTAAGTGAATGCCACCTGCCAGCAAAACAAAAAAAAAATGCACCATGCTGGACCCGAACCCTGCACCCCTCACCTCCCAACTGACCACCATCCCCACCATGCTAGTGGACCAGCTCATCAGCTGCCTACCACCCCCACATACCATCCCTCTCCTGTTCTACCCCCACATGTGTGCCCATGCATGTACTGTATATGCATGTACATCCTGTAGCCATATGCCACCCACCCCAGTATCCAGTCACCCCCCCATGAGGTAGCCCTAAACACAGGTGCCGTAATTGAGTCACCATTTTTGTAGGCACCCAATTGCGGTCATCTTGTTCAAAGGTATCCCCTTTGCTATTCTCCCTATTTATAAATGACATGCTGAACTACTGCAGTGATGCAAACCTGACCTTGTATGAGGATGACGTAGTATAATATTGAGCCTCCCAGGATACTGCTCAGTTGAATCACTTTTTGATGAATGATTACTTCTTGAGGGATGGCTGGAGAACAAAAATCTTGTTCTGAATGGAAAAAAATACAAAACCCATACTACAGTATTTGGCCCCAAAAGACTGGGATCTAACAGATAGCAATTTTTTACACCCATTCTTACAAATGGTTCAAGGATTGAAGTAGTTGATACCATTAAGTATTTAGGAGTCAGTCTAGATCAAGACTGCACCATTAAAGCAAATATTGAACAGTTAAACACAACCGTGAACCAGAAGCTTGATCTACTATATGGCCTCAGTCCTTTCTTAAAGGATTCACTACTAAAGGTTGCAACTGGCACCCTACTACCTTCCCTGTTATATGGCACACTGGTTCTATATTCAGTTAAAGGCACAATGATCCAGAAACTTAGAACCTTATACCAAAGGATAAGCTGGTTCACCTCAGGGGCCCCACCCATGGAGTATCACTGTCAACTGCTCCAAACCTTAAACTGGCCCTCACAAGAAGGCAGGCAAAAATATCCATCTCTGTGCCTGGCCTAAAAACTCAGGCTTGAAAATTCCTCCCACCCCCACCCCATGGCCTGGCTGGCACACTAATTGCCCAAAAATGCAGCAGAAGTCTCAGATCCTTCAGCCTTCGGCTCTTCCATGTTCCAAAAGTTAGGTCCTCCCTAGGACAACAGTCTTTTTCTGCCTATATATCACACCTTTGAAATGCAATGCCAGGAAAGCTTCAGGAATGCAACTCTCTAGGGGGATTTAAGAGTAGGACTCAAGGTTCACCCAATGGAACTGAGCCTCTGCACGTACTACCACTAATTCTCCATAATAGTTCTCTTAGTACTCAGATTAGTGGGTGAATGCACACCTAGTCTGGTGTAACGGCCACGTTAGATCAGAATCCCACAGTGGAACAACCTCCAATAAATATTGCCTTGAAATAATGGAATTACAAGACAGGGACTTGGTCTATGTATTAATGCCGACTTAATTTGCACTGTGATTTATGACTCATACCAAGCCTACCTGTTAATCTGGTGATCGTGGTCGCTAGTGATGTCTGTCAAGACTGTGTACCATATTGTAAAATGTACAACTGCCTTGATTGTATTAACCTATATCCTTGACTATTGTTTGTTTTAATGTGAACAGTTACCTTTTTTTGTACTTTGTAAAATGCTGTTATATATTTACCTGTAATTAATTCCAGGTTGCCCCTGAAAAAGGGGCTGTAATGGTTCCAGTGGGCCTACAAGGTTACCAAAATTAAATAAATAAATGTAGCCTATATACTGGCAATAATGACTTTCATAAGTGTATCAGATTTTGAGTTCTATATTGAAAGGGGGTTAGTTGTGGGTGGCCAACTATTTAATCAAAATGTACTTTTCAGTTATTTCCATCTAATTTTAAAAATTCATAACCAAATTTCTCCACAGTGTCTAGATTTAGAGAAATGTGCAACATGGGTAGTTTTAAGTATCAAGCTTTAATGGGGGCTGTGCTATTGGCAACCAAACATTTTGACAAAATTTTGATTTTAGTATAATTTTGAAAGCATGTGTCAAACTGTTATAACATTTTGTAAGTATAAGGGTTATTACTACATTTAGATATATACCTAGTTTTGGTTCTCTAGCTCCAAAATTGACTGAGGTACATGAGATAAAACTTTTCATGAAATTTTCCACAAAAAATCAAATGACAGATTTTGAACACCCATAAGTTTAACATGATGCATCTTAATGTCAGGATATTCAGCACAGCATTAGATCACCTGTTAACAAGTAATCATGCCAAAGTTCAGATCTCTATCTTAATAGACAGCTAAACTATGACCAAATTAATACATTTAAAAAATTCTACAAAATTCCAATGAACTTCCATGACATTGTGTGGAATTTCACTGAATTCCATCAACATTCTGGAAATTCAGAATTTTCTCAATTAGTCCAGCTCTAGAGTTAATTTGAAGGACATGTGTAACTTTTACAGTTCTGACCTGCTTCTTCACTATAAATAGAAGACAGCTTCCCTTACATAGAAGATACTCCCTCTGATTTGCAGGTGATACACAGACTTATAGATTTGACTGTCTCTATCACATGCTATGAACTGATCAGAAAGTCAAAACTCCTTACATAGAATCATTTTTACAAATCAGCAATAAGTCCCATTTCAAGTGGTTTAATTCCAATATAATGTTCACGTGGAAGCTAAATAAGTTGCAGGCAAAGGGGTTCAATGCATTCCAGGGGTACTGGATATCTTAGCATGAAAATGTAGTAGAAGAAGAGTAAAGTACTGAGTCATTATTACTGACTAGAACTGATTACAACCATGTAATTGGTTATAATGGGAGGCATGCAACAGTTCTCTGTTGTCACTTCACAATAGGAACATAAGCTGCATTAACACACAAATAGCTCTTTTTTGCAGCATCAACTATAAAAGTAAAAGTGGTCTTTGAAACTGTGCTGAGTACCACAATCTTGAATGCACTGGAAAACCACGGTCACTGTTAGAAATATAACAGAACTGTGCCTAAATCACATAAAAACAATTTAAAGACAAAAGTCTTTAACTGTCAAGAGTGGTGTTTCAAAACAGTGCAGTGGTTCCACAGTCAGTGTCAGATGTCACACTACTGATACCTCTGCTCTTTCACAGTAAAAGTAAACAATTATAAAAAAACAATGTACAGGTAGGGGTGTATATTTTTTTCTTTTCTTTTTTTTTTTTTTACACACACCCATAGTGTGTGATGCCTTAATCAACCCCTATGTCTTTGCCCTTGGGGTTTATGTGGCATCACACACTGAGGGTGTGTGTAAAAAAATTACACACACAGCCTATACATTATTCTGTACATTATACACCATTGATATAAAAATATAAAATACACACACACACATATATATATACAGTATAAATATAGGGGATACATGATGGGCAGGAGTGGAATATGGAAAATATTCTCACTCCTGCAGAGTGAGCTCTGGATATTTCATAAGTGATGAAGGCACGAGTGAAATATACAGTGCTCACGATGCAAGAGTGAGAATGTTTTCCATATTCCATGATCTGTCCATCATTTGTGCTATTTATACCATGGAGGTGAGACTAATTTCAGTGAGAGAGGTATGTTTGTTGTTATGAGGTTCATGTCACTTTAAATGATGCTGGCGCTGTGGTAGTGTGTGTGTGTGTGTGTGTGTGTGTGTGTGTGTGTGTGTGTGTGTGTGGGTATTGATTGGGTGTGCTGTGTTTTGGTAATTGTTTGCCTGAGGGAGGTTCTGTTCTGTGACAAGCTGGATGTTTGCAATATACTGGTTATTTGTTGTTCATTTTGTAGGTCAATATGTGGCAATGCAGGATTCAGTAATGTACTAAACTTGGGTTTTGAAATGCATACACGCGATTTGGAGATTGTTACATTTAGAAGGAGTGCTGCAGCTGACTCTCATTATCTTAATTGTGTTAATTTCAGTGTAGGACCTGTTTTAGAACTCAACAAATTACAGGGGTGTTTCTTAGTGTTTTCACATGCTGGTGAGTGATGTCAGCAGAGTAGGTATAAATGGTATTTGTTGTTCGTTTTGTAGGTCAGTATGTGGCAATGCAGGATTCAGTAATGTACTAAATTTGGGTTTTGAAATGCAACACAAGATATTTGGAGATTGTTACATTTAGGAGTGCTGCAGCTGACTGTCATTATCTATTTTAATTGTGTTAATTTCAGAGTAGGGCCTGTTTTAGAATACAGCAAATTACAGGGGTGTTTCTTAATGTTTTCAGATGCAGTTGAGTGATGTCAGCAGAATAGGTATAAATGGTATTTATTTTAACTCTGCTGATGTCATCAGGATTTATTTCATTCCAGTGAAAATAACATGGTTTAGTTCACTGGAATTGATCTCACCCCCATGGTATCTCTCTCTCTATATATATATAATATATATATCCTTGTGCTGTTCCAGCCAGCAGCACTTGGTATACCCAGTTACAAAACTCAATTTCGAGATCATCAGAGTTTTCAATGCCGGGACCTGTGGGAGTCAGGCAAGTTGTGGCATTAAAATACTTTGCTCCTGAGGGAAGATTTGGGCTGCTGTAATGCTTAAATAGCCCTTGGCAGCTAACCACAGTGGGACACTGATATTGGCATAATGTCTTTAAGCAAATACTTTTTTGGCCTACATAGCTAATGAAAATGTGTTGCCCAACATTCTTCACCATTGGGGAGCCACTGGAGAACTGGGAGAGTGGGGTTGCCCACTAACAGGAAATGAATTATCAGAACACTGAACAAAATCAACTAAAGACTATCATATTGCATTCTACAGGCATAGTGCTCCTTTAAAGGCATGTAGTACAATTCTGATTCTCAGGATCATATTGCAAAGTCAGCAATGCCTGTTGAGCTTTGTGCCATTACCCAGATACAGAACAGCATTCTGCTTTATTTCAGAACCTAAGTATTGTACTGTAGCTTGAGACGCCTCCATTATTACAAAAAAAGTTACTTAAATTAAAATAAAATTTGCAAAAAACAGCAGATTATATTTGTGTTTATGTTGACAGCAAGGCTTCCAGGTTTTCATACTCTTTCAACTGCAATATAATTAAAGACAATGATATAATTCTGTAAAAAAAAATCATCTTCAGGGCAGCCCTATGGTCTACCATTCCTGGCAGATGTCAATGATATGGCTGTACTTGACTCGCTAGCAATCTGCAATAACGGGTTGCTTCTGCCTTTCAAACATCAGTGCACTCTATTTTTTGTTCAGTGCTGTAACACAGTTGATAGGACACAGAAGATGGCAGCTAATTTGCTATGAATTAGGCTGTGACCAATAGCAGATTTTTAACCATTTTACAATTGCTGATGCCTGCTACCATACACAAATGTTCTATTGCTCATACTTAAGATACCCAAATATTCAATCTAAAAGAATGTTTATCGTCAAACCAAAAAATTAACTTAATTTCAGCAATGATATATCTCCCTGCAAGTGCAACATACTAATACACCATAAACGTTATTTTTGAATGGTGTGATTTCTGTTAAAACAACGTATATAATAATAATAAAAAAAAGCTCTGAAGAGATAATGAAATCCTTTTTCTTCTACTGTATAATTATAAGGACTGCTTAGAAATTCATGGAATATCCTTCATATGTGTAAACTTTGCCTGGAACTTAATGGATTCTCTGTCTATCCTTGTGATAATGTTGTTTTTACATCTGATTTACGTATTAATGTACTCGTATGTTGTCAATAAACTTGAATTTAAAAAACAAAACAGATTCTTCCATACACGGTATTTGTATCATCTTGAAAATTTGCATCAGATGATATCTGCAATGCACCAGTAATTTGATATAGTACTGTACCTCTAGCATGCAGTTCACAAATTCTAAAACTGTTATAAGCAACTTAGGTGAACATGCTATATAGAGAATTACACCTGATTACCTGTAAAAACAAAAGTGATAATTGTGTCAAGTGAAGTTAGGTGCAAAATAAGCCATGAGGCTGAAGATGCCCCTACCTGGGGCTTAATGAGAAGACGTTCACTGAGTATTGAGAAGATGCTCCAATGAATAATGAGTTACATGGCATAGTCAGGTCGAAATATGTTTAGAATACTGAGTGCAATGGATTGTAACAGACATTTACAGGAGATGTGTAAGAGACTCTTGCCAGGTTTTACTGTACCTAAAACATCAGGTATAGTGAATTTCATGTTGATTGCTAGTTTTGTGCTAGGATTTCTATGCTACTGGATCCCAGGTGCTTTACTAGCTAATGTAGAAAGCAGTGTTTGTCCCTCCTCAAGTAGGTATTATATGTAAATAGGGGATACATGATTGGCAGGAGTGAGATACAGGAAATATCTATACGAGTGACCAGTGACCTCGGGATACTCATGAGTGGCAGAGCATAGTGAAGCCATGAGTGATGGTATCCTGAGGTCACTGATCATGAGTACAGATGCTTCCCATATCTCAGTCTTGCCCATCATGTATGTGGTTTATACAATAAAGTAGGAGTGTTTTTTTTTTGGGGGGGGGTGTTCTGTGTTGTTTTTATGTGTAAAAGTTGTCTCTGTTACTCTGTTTATTGCTGTGTCAGTTTTCTTGCATGAGTATTCTGTGGTTTTCTGAATGGTGTGCATAAATGTAGAGTATGGGTATCTTATTATTAGCTGTATGCTTCTGTGGCTTATAATTCTGTAATATGATTGGTTGTTTTATTCTATTATTTTATATGTTGAATGCGGGTTGTGTTAAGGAAATGTGAAATTTGATTTTTTTAATTTTGTTTTGTGGGTGTTGTTATCTATTGGGGAGGCTGTGTGAGCGGTATAGGAGTTCAGGATAGCTCCCTTTGTGGGATTCTATTTTGTTTTTTGGGGGGTACTTGTGTATTTTCTTTGTTTTTTATACTTTGACAGTGTTTTCTTTTTGTGGGATATGTCATGATTTGTGGTTTAGAGTTTTTCTTCAGTTTCAGTTTTTTTGGCTTCACTGTGGATTGTAAAGTTGCCCCACATATATCTGGATTTGGGAAATTCATGTTATATACAGTAGAAAGTGAAGAGTTGTTTCTTTCTTTTTCTAACAGTGCTCACCGTTTCTCAGCTTCCTCGTTTATGCTGTGGAACCAGGTTTGCATGAGAGAAGAGTAACATGGATCTGCAGGTGCAGTATACTCTCAGGTGAGCTGTTTTAATAATCAAAGATGAGCAGAAGTAGTTCCAGCAAAGGTTTTAAAAAAAAGGATCTCAGTGATATTAGCACAATGCAGATAAATGTAGGTGAGGTAAGCACAGTATGTGTAAATGTCAGATATCTTCACTGTGCATGCCTGCACCTACATTTATGGAAATACATGTTTTTACCAGTGTTAAAAACACCTCACCCTACTGTATAAACATATTGATTAATGTTGTGCAGAACGCAGAATTATGCAGGTGCAATTGTGCTTCTCAAATGCATTTCTGAATTTTTTGGATAAATGTGCAGAATTCCGAAGGTGATCTGAAAATTCATTACTGAAACTGTAGAATGTGATCTGGTATCAGTTTTTCATTTCACAATTGCAGGACTATAAACCAGTGAAAGGCTATTCTCTGGTTCAACTGTTAATAATGTGTTTGTATTGTAACCACTTATTACTTTCCTGGAACACTACTTACTGACACTTGTGAAAGCGCCAGAATAGCATTCTTCAGTTTACAAAGTGTGGTCTATGTAAACCATGAAATACAAGTTATTTAGTGGGTTGAGATTGCACACTTTCAGCACATGTGCTTTTGTTTCAGTTTCACTTTTGGGAGTGTAAAGGCTTGAGGCAGAGAGACACGGAGGAAGAGAGAGAGAGTGAGAGGAATTATTATATTTTTGAGATGGTTGCTTCAGAAGGCAGTACTCAGGAGGGTCCAGATGTACCCTTCTCACCAGGGGAGACCAACATGTTGGTCAGCAAAGTGACCAAAAATGTGGAGCATATTTTTGTGACTAAAATTCTTCTATTCATGGAAAGGGAGAAAACGTGGGAGGAGCTCCACTATTTGGTGAGTTGAAGAGGAAAACGATCATCCATGACTGTAAAACAGTTAGGCCTACACTGTAAAACAGTTGAAGCTTTTGTGGGATGACATGCAACACTGAGGGCTCCCATGTTACAGTTGCTTGGGGGTATTTTCACCATGAAAGGAAGAGGGAAACACCATTGCATTGCTGCTGATGAGTGTTACCAACATTTTGCCTTTCAGTCATATTAAACATCAATCTTAGCCATTTTTAAGTTAATTGTGTAACTGAACACTGAGGCACAACTAGTTGTGAAGTAGTGAGGTGGTGCTGTTATAAGGTTGGTTGTAGTGCAGCTACTAGTAGCTGGCTGACAATGTTTTAGCACTCCCTTGTCATTGCTCTTTGGTACCATGAATTATTTGAGATCATGTTATGATCTTCAAATGCCTTTCCATCTTTTTGACTTGTCACAGTTCAACTGAATACAACCACGTGTGCCATGGCACCAGTTTCAGTGAGCTTGGTGGCATGGCATAGGGTAGTGACAGGCTACTTGCTTCTTCTTCTGTCCTCTTCTACTCCTGCATTCTGACATCAGCAGTAGGTTTTTAACAATCCACCTCTTATTTTGCCACCTACAGTACCATCCTCCAATCTATTGACCTTGCTCAGTGCTCCATGGAGGCTCCCCCAGTTTCATCCATAACTTAACACCACTGCTCACCCATATAGTTGTGGCCCACAGTGCAGGACCTGGACAAAGGTTGCTGGCATGTTAGTTCTCATTTTTACTTGCACCACCTCCACAGGGTGCATGTTGGTGGCCACAGTTGGCCAGTTATGAACACAAAAGACAACTTGTTGAGACACTACCTCCCTAGCCAACTGGCATAGCTTGGCACTGGAATCTGGCACCATCTCTACCAGACTAGTAGGTTTGCTATATCTCACACTCAGTGGAGGCTACCTCCTAGTTTTTCCCATGCAATCCAGCCGGCCAAACATAAACTGGCCTGAGTACAGACAATGTCTTTCTCTTCTAACTGTTGTACTATTGAGACATGATAATTTCCAAACTCATGTTGATATAATCTTTCTTTTTTTTGTCAGCAGCTGTTCATTAATTGGTGCAGGCCAGTGGTAGTGAGGGAAGAGCCAGTGAAGCAGCATGATGTAGTACTGGTGGCCATTCTGGAAGAGATGGTGGTACAGCCCCTGTGGGAGAAGTGATGTCAGAGGAGGTGAGGCTTGAATTCACTTTCCAACTACAGGCATTGGTACTGTATGATATTTCTGTCCAGTAAATAAATGATAAGTAAATTTCAGCTCTTAACAAATAGGACTGTAGGACCTTATCACAGATATAGAACAATCCCTAGATTCTGGCTGAATGAAGGTAGGTCAGACCCATGTAATTACTGTATAATAATTACACACTTGACCTACTTTCACCCATGAGAACCTGATCACATCTGTCCAAAATAGATTACTGCATAGCATGATCTATCAAAAGAGCCATGGATGAAATTGACAGCTTATCTGCATCTCAAAAATATTTATCCAAAGGCTTCTCACTGGGGAAATGGCCTGAAAGGAACCTGGAAAGACTAAGTCCAGAGGAGAAAACACCAAAACCAGCTGCCTGCAGTCCTGATGAAAATCTTGCCATGGAGTCTGGAATGAATGAGAAAACATCACAATGCCAGCTGTAAGTGGACACATCAATATATAAATAGAAGATCTGATCAACTTGAATATGAAAAAAAATGAGCCAAACACTCAAGCAGACTTCATAGGCAATCACTGTTTTGAAAAACTCGATTGCTGAAAAGTGGAGGGAAATTGATGTTAAAACAATCAATCAAGATGAGCTAAATGAAGTGCTGTAGGAGTGCTACACAACTGTTCAGAATTCTTGAGGAGAGCCATAAGGCCTATTGCATTACAGCTGCCTCTGTGCTGCAATCAAACACTACTTAAACTCAGAGAAATATATATATATATATATATATATATATATATATATATATATATATATATATTAACCCACAGTGCATTTAACACAGCAGTGTTTTTCTTGCAGTAGTCAAAAGGTACAGAAAGCAAGAAAAAGAAGACAGTGAGCATTGTACCAGAATCAGCAAAGAGGACCTCAAGAAACTAAAAAATTCCTCATGCTTTTTCTCAGCAGTGCAGCTGGCCTGGTTAGAAAGATCTGGTTCAATGTACAGCTGCATTTAGCAAGGTGGTGATGAGAGGTACAATGGCAACTCACACCACAAAGCTACACAATAAATACTAATGAAGATGGGTTACAATGTATAAGCCTTTTCTTAAAAGAAATGTCAAAAAACAACAAGAACTTGCATGAAGCAAATTAACAAAAATGAGAGACTTCTTTGAGTGTCCCAAACAACCCATTCTGCCCTATCTGCAATTTTATAAAGTACTTAAACAACATTCAACCAGCTGCAAAAACCCTTTACCAGCACCAAAAAGGATCTGATAAAAAAAAATGACTTACAAGATGGTTAGTTTTACCATGAACTGATGAGGATCAATTACTTAACCCACCATCCTGCCACACCTATCAGCAGAAGCAAACCTCACACACTGGTACACCAGCCATTGGTTTTGTACTGTAGCATGGCTATGCATATGCCAACAGACACAGGTCAAGAGGCCCAACAAATAATGATCATCACAGGCAACAAAAGTGATTTTAAACCTCTAAAATTACTATTCTGTTTCAATTGGGACAGAAAGTGCTAGAGTGATCTTCTAGGAGGCAATGATGGAGAAGAAAATACATTGAGAACTCCAGCAGCAAATGTTGAACCCATTTCCTCAACCAGCATTCAAAACATTTCTCTGGTGACATTGGTGGTGATCCAATAGAACGATAACCACAAGAAGAGGTCCAGATGTCCAACACAACACCAACAGACCACACAAGCAAAAGGGAATGGAATGTAATTAAAAATCATGCAATTCTTCAAAACTGCACACAATAACTGGAAATGTTGTTTTCCAGTTCATTTTATTAGTGGACATTTTCATGGAGTAAATTCTTTATTACATTCTCTTTATACAGTTCTGGTTCAAGTTCAGGTTTAACAGTTACAAAGAGACTGTTACATTAAGAGACATTAGAAATGAATTTAGCAAAAGTGTTAAACACAATTAAAAAGTCCATTTAAATTTGTCTGCTTTATGTCCTTTGCTGTATTTTAATAAATTCAGACATTTCTCAGCAAGATACGCAGTCTTTTTTTTTTAAATTTAAAAACTAAGTTTTGTACACTGGTTATGAGTGCAGTAAAACACTCTAGGGTGTGTGATTAAAGGCAATAATCTCACATCTCTCTAGTGCACTTTATTAAGGGATCCTTGAGAGGCATGTGATTATTAACTCTCACGCACCCTCTTGTTCTTTATTGCAAGCATACCACACTTCATAAACATGGCCTAAGTATGTGCATTGTGCAAAAAATTTATTTTCAATTATTTTGTCCTTTATACTGGCATTGAGCAGTGGACCTATCCCTATTAAGGTTGGGCAACATTTAACTTCTGCCAGAGAAATTGTGGTGACATTCTGATTTCACTTCCATGAACTTTTGTGAAATTTCTGTGAAAATTTCACAAAATGTTACCAGAATTATGATTTCTGTTATTTCTATCTAATGCAAAATGTGTTTGCCTAAATTGCATCAAATTGGCCTACTGACATTTCCAAAGTCCATACAGAAGTGTACCATATATCATATCTCTATCTTTAAAGATGATTCAGTTATGAGTCTCCAAACATTCGGAAATTTTAACATTAAATTTCACAATTATGCAAACTAGAATTTTAAGCAGTTCGAAAGTTAAGTCCCTAAAATTTTAAAACTAGAGACCAGAATATCACCAATTTTGTTAGGCTAACTGACTCTAAATATTAAGTTTTGAGGCCACCCCATGGCCCAGCAGCAGAGCATTGGACTGCCATCACACTGCCATGCTGATAAACCAGGTTTGGGAAATGGGCCTGAGAAGTCACACTGGAAGGCAGGCCACTCAGCAGTACATCTCAGCTGGGGGGGTGGGGAGTTGGCAGCAGGTTCCACCAAAACAGCAACCCCTGCTTCTGGGCCAGGGAACTTGCTCCTGCCACAAGGGAAGCTGTGGCTGTGTGAGAGACTGACAGAGGCACTGCCCCCACGAGAGGAGATGGGAGGGAAAAAATGTTGGAGAAAAAATTGGTGGCCAATTGAATGATGGCTGGGTTCAGCCTGATCAGGGTATTTTCTTGAGAACAGGGTATATTCCCGAGAGACAAACTGATGGCATGGAGGAAAAAAAAATAACAATATGGAAAAAAGTGACTGTGGAGGTCAGATTTTCAACCCCCCAGGTATGACGCAAGGGACGTGTGCCGAACAATAGTGGAGCAAGGGAGTCTAGCATCAAACATTGCACCAGACGCGATTTTCAAAGGAGCACTACATCAAAGGTGGCTGCATCAACCTTGCACCATACAAATGGTAGAACCATGATGCAAGCCATCTTGCACCACAGAAATGATGGAAGACCACAATTGTGGGGAATTTTAAAGCTGCACCACTAACAACAAACATGTCAAAGTACTGTTAGCTGCTAGACCAGCCAGAGCTGGTCTAAGGGACACTAGAGCATATAAAGAGACCCAAAGTAGGTGGTCAGACCTGACTATGCTAATATTAAGGACCAGTATTCTCCTGCAGGACTAGTTTAGAACATTTTTGGGGGTAAGTTTTGGCCATTTCATCTTCTGTTTTGTTTACTTAGCTTGCGTCATTCTCGTCCTTAGCATCACTTGTTTTACTCGGCTTGCACCATTTTGGTTACTCAGTTTGCACCATTTTTGCACTCAGTTTGCATCATTTTCATTCCTTGCATCATTTTTCTGACTTAACATGCACCATTTTTGACTCAGCTTGCACCATGTGTTTTGGTGCAGCTTGCATCATTCCCATCCCTTATGCCATTGTGTTGATGCAGTGGACCTCTTGCATCAGTCTGGGGGACTTTATCACACAGACCACTTTTCTTGCCAAATATGGTGCACAGTATTCGATGCACCAAGATCTGATTCAAGCTGGTTGTTTGACACAGCTTGCGTGGATCTAAGAGCCCTTCGAAAATCTGGTCCTATGTGTCAGCTCGCTAATCTCTTGTTCAAAGGCTGGCTAAGTTATAAGCAGCAAAGATTCTAAAATAACATCAATAATTAAAGTTGAATTTCATGAGCTTTTGTGAAATTATGGAATGTCGTGATACTGTAGAATTGAAAATTTTAGCAGTTTAAAAAATCTCGCTATGTTCTCTCCCCCTGCTGGACCACTAAATTAATCGAATAGCACACATTTAGTAAAGCAAAGTTTATTACACAGCAAACTTGAAAATACTCAAAAGAAATACTGTACTGGTACAGTACAATACTAAATGTTTAAACATTTAAATGAAAGGAAGACCGTGCATAAATGTTGCAAAACAGTGCCAAAGATTCAATAGTCTAGCAGTTCATCTGGCTCCTCCTCTGGTTCCTCTGGTTCATCTGGCACCTAAAAAATAGACAGTACTCTTATTCACTATGCTGTACTACAGTATGTGCTGTATACAGTAATATGTAGTGGTGTTGTAGAGCATTTAAAAAAACTTTGTTCTTTCCTGGTTTAAGCAGTTGGCATGTGCAGTGGCAAGTCCTGCAAGCTCAAAGCCATGGATGCAGTCCTCATTGTTTTCACACAGTGAGTTAAAAGCCAACACCAGCCACTCTGAATACTTTGATTTCAGGGCTGTTATTCTTAAACCTATTTTAATATCTGTGGACTTGGAACTGGAGCTGATTTGATCATTAATCATCCGGCGTACCACTCAGTGAAAGATATTTTGATGTAGTCCTTAAACAATTTGTTTACAGATACATCAAGTGGTTGCAATAGATCTGTGCATGATGCTGGGATGAGTATTGGCACTATAGCTTCAGACTCCAGCTTTTTAATCACATCAGGGGTACTGTGGGCTCTGCACAAGTCTAAAATCAGAATGCTGTGCTGTTCCTTTGGCAGATCTTGCTTTTCAGTAACACTGGCAATGTACGGCTTGAGGGTATTGTCAATGTATGAAATCACTGTGACTGTGTTAGCCCAGTGAAATTCACTGAATGTGATGCTCCAATCAGATGGAAAGGAGAAACTAGGGAGACAGGCTGTAGTGTTCCCCTGATAGATCACCTGGAAGGGGGTTAAGAATTGTCCAGACAGCATACACCCTATAACTAGAGAGACTTGACGCTTGTCCCTGAGCCCAGTTACTTCCACTTGTCTAGCCCCAGATTCAGCCATAGTCCACTGGCTACACGGCACCAGTTGCACCCCAGTCTCATCCATATTAATCACCAACTCGGGCGGTATAAGTTCCTAACTGACAACTCTGCTAAACCTAGCTAGAAAAGTTGCCTTCAGCTGTGGGAAATCATTTGGGGTTTCTCTGCCAGCTTTGGTGCCTTTCCATTTTATGAACCCATGCGATTTAGGAAATGCCATGCCCACTGCTTCGATGTTATCAAATTGTCCCCATTTTGTGCAAGCATCTTTGGGTTGTTGGCTTTTTATCACACCCAAAGCTACGGCTGCAACCACACTCGCATTCACCACCACACCTTCAGAGTGAAGACTTATTATGATTTTGCACATTTCAAATTCTATATCCTACATAACTAATGTAGGTCAACCCCGGGGCTTACGTGGCAGACTGGGAGTCACTAATGCAGGGTCATCACTAACACAAACCTTGTCAAGGTAGCCAGACTTAAGCTTTCTCAGTGTGCTTTCATTAAGGACTTTACTGTACTTTTTTTGGTAGTACCTGTGTTCATAACACCATTTGTGGCTGCATAGTGTCCGAGTTCATATCGTAGTTCAGGACTGTAGT
The DNA here is from genome assembly GCA_016271365.2 of Neoceratodus forsteri. Taxonomy (NCBI): domain Eukaryota; kingdom Metazoa; phylum Chordata; order Ceratodontiformes; family Ceratodontidae; genus Neoceratodus; species Neoceratodus forsteri. Next base: position 774,622,237 of record CM057449.1, on the reverse strand, counting down.
GAGCATAATCAGTGCATCTTCTCTTGGGGGAGGGGGAGGCAAGCTTAAGCTCCTGGATGACAAAGTCTACTGTTTTCACTGTAACTCCTGCCGTGTCACTCAAAGCCTCCGGTGTAATGTTCTCGGTAACTGTAAGATTATGGTCCCGCTTGATTCTCCAACTCTTTTGCAGCCAGCTCACCAAAGACATTGTGAGTGGAGGAGAAATGCAAAAGAAACAAACTTCTAGCACAGAACATCAAGGCACAGCAGATCATCAGTGAATGGCAGCAGCACAGATACCTGTGCTAGTAAGTACTGTAATTAGTAATTACTGACAATTAGCAGCTGTTGCTAGGCAATCAACGCCTGGTGAATACCTGACAGTAACCCTTTGACAACCCTTTGACAGCTCACAGTAATCCTTTGCCAGTTCTGAATGAATAATGATGGCAGAGTGGTTCAGAGGTCCACAAACGTTTTTAAATGCCAACTTGTGCAGGAACGGCGATGCGCTAAATTAAGTGAACATGAGATTAATCAATTCTACAGTACTTTTGCTGAATTAAGCCATGTCTATACATTTTCCCAGTCATACATTTGAGTTGCTATTGCAGAAGAAGGTAATGGGGTAAAGTGGCAATAAGGCTGCATTCACAAGAGGCTCAAGTAAAAAATACATTGGTGCCAAGTGTCAGTTTATTATCTTGGGTGTCGATCCATGAAGAATAGTCATGGACACCACAGTGCTCTAGCCTGATTTCTTACAATATGCCAGTAGAGCTCCCTGACTTAATGACTTGTGGAAGCACATGCCTGCACAGCATTGTTTCTGTACAATGCCACTTGTTGATTTTTTTTAACAATCCTGCAGATAACAATGCACATTCTTACTATTTGAAAACAATGGCACCAAATGACATTAAACCTTACGCCTTTACAACTAATTATGACATAGTCCATTGTGACAAATGTATCTTGATATCTTTAGTCATGATGGAGCATGATTCTGGGCATCACTGCTGCATGAGTGTTGGAACGGTATTGAAAGACCTTGATGCTAATTCAGGTAAAGTAATTCAGTGATGATAAGTACAGTGGAACCCACTTAAGTGCACATTGGATAAATGCACATTCTGGATAAATGCACACTTTTTCCATTTCCTGATTTTTTTCCAGTCTTTGCAATGGTAAATGTACTGCTTAAAAGTACACTGCTTTAGTGCACATTCCTACTATGTGCACATTTTCACAATTCACCAATCCATGTATTAACATTCAATTAGCACCAGAGAAGAGCATGTCCTGTTTTCTGCTGGTGTATCCTGTTTTCAGCGGGTGGAAAAGAATACTTTAATGAACACGCTGCTTGTAATGCCTTTTTAACACAGTGCATTAAAGTAAAAAATAAATACAGTAACAACATGATTTGTAATCACATTAATGTATTTTATTTGATATTATACTTATTTTATACTAGTCTAAGTACAGAGAAGAAGAAAATGAAAAAACAGTTTTTCAGATTCGCGTTCCTATTGAAAGCATGCAGGTCTGGATAAGTGCACAGTCCACTTAAATGCATATTTTTACAGCTGCATAGTATCAGAGCTATGCTGATGTATTGCTTAAAAGGGGCTTTGGGGGCATAGCTTTCTCTCCCCCCACTCACATTTCTCAGAATACCCCATTGTATTGCGAAATAAAATAATGTCAGGAAATATACAACATAAGACAATCTTATAATGGGCACTGTGTACCCCAGTAGCAAGCAGTAGGGCTTGATCAGGTCTCTTATCATGTGTGTGTGTGTGGGGGGGGGGTGGCTATCATTTGGGGCATGGTTGTGGCTGGATACCAAATGGGTAGCATTTTGTATGCTCCATATTTCTACCCAGTGAAGCTGAATCACAATAGTTCTAAATGAATCGGCACACATTCCCCCAGTCACATTTCTCAGTAGGCAGAGGTACTGTTCAACATGATTTGTCCTGTTGGTAACAATAGCTACAATTATCTTTTTTTTAACAGCCACAAGTCTCTACTTTGAATACAGCTGTCAGTGTACAGTATGCTGACTTTACTGAGACGCAACTCTGCTTGTTTCTTTAAACGTGATGTTTTTCTTATGTAACAGTACCCCTTTCTGTTAAAAAGTTGGTTCATTCTGCACTGTGAGCTGCTGAAGTGAAGAGTCAGAGTTGGTTTCACATAGCACATACTCTAGTGCTACAATACTTTCCTGTTGAGACAGCCTGCATATTTAGTGATTTGATTTCCATCCAGTTGGCAATTACCAAGATTGTCATAACAGCAAAGCAGTCTAGCCTAGTGGTCACTATATTACTGGAGTGCTGTATTATTTATTCATGATTATTGTTTGCCTCACAAGTGTTCAGTATAGATTGAATTATATATCTCTGCATGTGGATTTGACAGCCAAGAACTGAAGTGCAGCATACTGTGGCTGCATAACTTAATCCAATTTTCCATAGCTGATATATATATATATATATATATATACCAAGCTCTATTTATAGAATTGACCTCCACTAGAAGCATGAAAAGAAAAAGAATTAGTGTTAAAATCAGTAAATTGACAAGCAATCTTCGAAATCACATCCACGCTGGAGTGACTGCCCATGGTTGTGATTTAATAAAGTTGCTTGTCATTTTTTGCAGTTTAGTGTGTGGTGAATATTTTATTTTTCTTTTCTTGAGCTCTACTGGCACAAGGTTTTTATATCACTCTCTCTCCTTGAACAAAATCAAACAGTTGTTCAGACTGAAGGCTGTTCTCATCGTCTCCCAACCCAGATACACTCCACTTCCATTCTCCCTCTCTCTCATCCAAGATCATCATGTTTAAACTCATGTGTGATTTCTGAATCCCTGCATTGTGCTTGCTTGCTCTTTCACTCCACTCACTCCACTACGTGCTCTTAGTTTAAGGTCTGCTAAGGACAAGTTGCCACTTGTGATAAAATATTAGTTAATTTGATTCTATTTCTTCTACTCACTTACTCCACAACAGGCTCACTTTCTCTACTTTTGTTTAGTTATACAAAACAAAACATGTTTAAAACCATGTGTAAGTGTCAAGTATAATTGTATCTATTTAGTTTAGCAAAAAAAGTTTAAAAGCTTGCAACACGCATTTGGTCTCTCCCTCTCTCCCTGTCTCCCTCTCTCTCCTTGAATCAGGGGGATTCATGAGGCAAGGCCAGAAATGTTAGCCAAGCTCATGGTTTCCCAAATGGCCAGTTTTGCATAGAAGCTGCCCTCCAATACAAGCTGCACTCTAATGGAATCCAAATCTTCAGTCACACAATGTAATAGAAACATTGGTTTCAATTTGATGATATACAGTATTGTGTAATGTACTGTTTTTTTAATTTTTAAACAGAGTAAATTATGATGAGGATGAATTAGAGACATGCTTGCTGACCATGCCAAATGATTCACTGACTGGAGGAAGACTCAGGGATGAGTAACCAATCAGCCATTATACTCACACAGAAGAAATGTGCAGAGGAAAATGTTTGCACCAGCTCTGAGTTTAAAAACACTTCACATAAGCACAGGTGACTATATAAGAACTTTCTACATTGAAGTCCAGGAAAGTGATGTTTGCAGAGTGAGATGCATCCTACTGTACTGTATAACCCAGTCTCCCAATAGGGACACTGATTTGTTTCTTGTTAGACTAGACTCGGTGAATAGGTTCCAGAATATTATAGAACCACAATGTATCCTTACCCAAACACTCTACAAGCTTCTTGAAAGGAAACAGTGTGGGTTAGAATCCTTCCCTAAGGTTTGTGAAAACACTTTTAAAAATAATAAATATAATTCAGTCACAGTAGGCAGTGGTGTGGGAAGAGAAGTTAGGACACTTTGGTTGTATCAAATTCTGAGATGATATAAATTTAATGAGTTTACCAGACTGTTTATTTTACAGTTATGTTCCTGTTTTATAGTTTAAATTTACAGCACATCACGTCCTGCTCAGTTCCATCCCTTACAACAATTGCAGCAGATATATAGTCCATCTAACTCTATCATTCTGCCCTCCCCCACAGCCAGACAAAGAAACGCTGGCAAAGACAGCCCAGACCCCAGACCTCCGAGGTGCGGAGGTCGCGAGGGCTCATTCTGCCCTCCCCCACAGCCAAACAAGGAAATGCCAGCAAAGACAGCCCAGGTAAACAGCCCTGCAATTTTGAACTGCAGGGAGCTGCACAAGCGAGTCTGCCTGTTGAATTATTGATGCCTTTTTCAATTTTAAACAAAGGAACTTGCTTACAACGAACTGCACTGACGAATTCCAGCTTGCCTTACCTGATAAATCTGGCGTTCTGCATTTCCCGTTGGTGCAGCAGTGGAGATAGTCTGCTTTTACCTGAATTTGTTTGAAAATGCAGCATTTCATAGTAATTTGTGTCTGTCTCCTTAAAAGCACTACTCCCCTTTAATTTCTTCCCATGAATTTTGTGAATTAACTGTTGGTTTTTGCCACCTGATGCAGTACTGCCTAAGTTAAAATCATTTGTTAACCTGCATCACTTTGGTTTTAATATGTAACTTTCTGCTAAAATAACGCTGCTTCACTTCACTGTCTGCTTGCTAATAACTGAGGGCACCTTATCTGAGATTGCTTCCCCCACTGATAAAAGGGTTTCTGCACTGTTAAATTTTATATTTTCACCACCGCTCTAACTTACTACTGAAAGGCTGCCAAAAAGGGTGACTGCAGAGTCAGATTGACATTTTACATACAGCTAAAGCTAACTGTGGTGCAGCAACACATTTTTCTTTTTTTGGGGGGATTTCTAATAGTTCCCAGGGGCCAAGAACTTAGCTGCTGAACCTCTGGGCCATGAAATTGGAAGTATACCTGGTATTAAACTGCCTACAGAAGCTGCGCTGCATCTCGGGACACTACTGTGCTAAAATACACATTATCTGTGTCTTTTACAATCTACTGTGGTGCAGCAACCCCTTCAGGACTAGTTTAAACTACTTTTGGGCAGTGATACTAATGTTTTGTTAATTTTAATGTCCCTGACCTGATTCCTCTTGTCAGCTGCCTATCGCAACATTGCCCTTTGTTTCTTGTAGCCTCACCTCCCCCCCACCCTCCTGCTATAATAACCCCCTCTGTTTCCCTCCTCAGACCCCAGACCCACGAGGTGCAGAGGTTGCGAGGGCTTATTCTGCCCTCTCCTACAGCCAGACAAGGAAACGCCAGCAAAGACAGCCCAGGTAAACAGCCCTGCAGTTTTGAACCACAGGGGGCCCCACAAGTGAGTCTGCCCATTGAACTATTGGCACCTTTTTCAATTTTAAACAAAGGAACTTGCTTACAACGAACTGCACTGATGAATTCCAGCTTGCCTTACCTGATAAAGCTGGTGCTCTGCATTTCCCATCGGTGCAGCAGTTCTAGCCTCACCGAACGCTTCGCGTTCGGCTCCCCACCACCCCCACCACCACCCTTGGTCGGCTCTCAGTTATATAGGCTGCAGTCACATGGGCTGAAATTATCCTATCAGCCTAGTTTTCCATCTGCAGGTTATATTATCCTGCCACTAGTGGCTGCCCTTACAGCCCTGCTCCTGCAATTCCTTTTTGGCCTGAACCCCTGCTAGAATACTACCACTGCTTCTGGCTTGTAACTCTTCAGATTCTCAATCACAGCTTCTGCCACCACCCCTTATTGCCCCTTGTATTACAACTGAGGGGTGTTCATGCCACTCTAGTCGCTGTCTCTCCTCCAAGTAACCTCTCATTACCCTGGCCCTGTACTTCCCCCTCTCGGCTCTGATAGTTTCTTTAAACCACCTGTTCATCATGGCTGTTCCCTCCACCCCCCCGCGAATGTCGTGGGTGCAGCAACCAGTCCTAGCCAGGTTGTCCCTCTGCCCTCCCTCAAGTCCCTCCTGTGGGGCAGGGCATGATAACCTAGAACCAAAACTACTTAGGCTAGGGGCCCACCTCCTAGCCAGGCGAATAACGCATATCTTCAACTCCTCCCTAACCACCGGAGTTTTCCCTGACCTCTGGAAAGTGGCCAAGGTTACCCCAGTTCTTAAGCAAGGTAACCCTAAAGATCCACTGAATTATTGACCCATCGCCATTCTGTCGGCCACCTCCAAGACTCTGGAGAAAGTTGTGGCTGCTCAGCTAACAGAGTATGTACAGGAACACAACCTCCTCCCCCAGCTCAGCATGGGTTTAGGAAGGGGCACGGCATGGCTGCCGCCCTTACTGTTGTCTCCTCACTGATCAGAACCGCAGCTGACCAGGGCAACCTCACCGGTGCTATCTTCGTGGATCTCTCCAAAGCCTTTGACAGGGTAGACCACTCTCTCCTCAGCTCCACTCTTCTTTCCCTTGGTCTCTCACCCCCTGCCCATGCCTGGTTCCTCGATTACCTCTCTGGTAGGAAGCAGTACACCAACTTTTACTGGACCCTTTCCCACCCTACAGATGTCCAGTGTGGGGTCCCCTAGGGGTCGGTCCTCGTCCCCACTCTCTTCTCCCTTTTTATCAATGAACTGCCGTCCATCACCACCCATGGGCATACCACCCTGTATGCGGATGATCTGGTCATCTTGGCTAGTGCCGAGATATAGCCACCATTAACTCCCAACTTAACTCCGACTTTAAGCAGATCCAGTCCTGGCTGGTGGAACACAGGCTTACCACCAACCTCAAGAAAACCCAAGCCATGCTTTTTGGTTCCCTGAGCAAAACAAATCATGCCCTGCTCTGCTAAAAATCTTCGGGGCTGATGGCGCTCCCCTGCAGATGGTGGCCGCTGTCAAATACCTGGGCGTCACTCTGGACCCGCAGCTGGATCTCACCCTACATATCCGAAATGTCTGCAAAACCACAAATGGCAAGCTTGGTCTCACCTATAGAGCCAAAAAATGCTTAACCCCGGCTGCCCTTGTTTCCCTAGCCAGGGGGGTCCTCCTTCCTTCTGTCTGCTATGGGCTAGTAACCTTTGCCCCATGCCTAAATCCAGCCTTTCAAAATGGGACACAGCCTATAATAACATCTGCTACTTTGCAATCACGGCCCCCCCAATCCACCGCTGCAACCTCTACACATGCCTAGAGAGGCTCCCTCCTGAGAAGCACCGCACCTTTGTAGTTGGGAACTTCATTGACAGCATCGTCAGATCCACTACACCTGTTGCCCTCACCCTTCCCCACCCCTGACACCTCCTCCTACCTCCTCAGGTTGAGAGCAACACTTGACCACTCAGTTCCCAGAACCCGCACCCTTGCAGGGGACCGGACTTTTGCCACCTATGCCCCTAAAATTTGGAATTCCTCCCTGCCCTTACTCAGTCCTCCCCCTCCCATCCAGGCTTTAAAACCTCCCTTTAGAACTACTTGAAGGGATCCTCCACTTGTCCATGTACCTCGTAGTACATCAGCCCAGGTATGCTGAGGCGGTCTCTGCATCCACAGGGACCACTGTACTTAACCTCCTGGCAACTGGTCCAGTAACTGTTAAATGTCACCCTTACACTGGTACTACCCCTCTCTCCTCCTCCCTGACTAGTCCACCAGATCCTTGGTCCCTCCCCCCGGTTGGCTCATCCTACCTGCTGGCACTTACTTCTGTTTGCACTGACTGAACCTGTCTTATAATTTTTGTGCACTGTACTTATCTTATGCTAAATCATTGCTGTTAGCTACCTACTCTAGCATTGTTAAGCTTGCCATGTTTCTAGATGTCAACCTCTGATATTACCTAATTGTATGTAAACTCGACTTCCTCACTGTTCTTCTGTGATCTAGCTTGTAACCCTCCCGAGTCTCACCTGAAAATAGGCATCTGGCTGTCTAGTGTGACTTACCCAGTTACCAAAAGCAAATAAATAAATAAATAATTCAAACCCAAACATTGTAAAACATTTATGTCCAGCTAGTTCTGAAGCAGAACTTCCTGAAAATAACTTTTCTTATCATGCAGCTGAATGTTAAAGACATCTGTGGCTTGTCTATATTATTTTCATTTACCTTTCAAAAGTGGATGGGTAGCTTTTAAAAAGTCAACTCTGCTTCCAACCAAGTGGTTTCAGGGAGACAGAATAGTATCTATATCTTCATCAGAAGGAACAGCAGTTAAAAGGGAAAAAAACTAAGGGGAGGGAAGTGTGTTTCATCAAAAATGAGAAACCTCTGGTGTGGATCTTAGAGGCATGTTTTAAACTGCATTTCTATAAATTATTATGGCTGCATTGCATCATCACGCTATGCTGGTGTATTGCTATTAGAAGAAGGGATCCCTGACCGGAATTCCTAATGTAGCACAGCTTTTGTTGTTACAAGGGAGTGGAATCAAAGAACAACTTCTTGAAAATCTATCTGTGTCCTCCAAATTACCTACAATGTACTTCCTTCTTCTCCCCCTTCCCTGCAACACTATTTTCTTGCCCCTGACCCAGATTGTTGTGTCCATCATTAGCTGTGTGTCTCCTATGTTATCTAAATGACTACTAAGTATATTGAGGCCATAATCAGGGTGAAAGATTTTAAGCATCATTTGTGACTGTCAGACTTTTTCAGCCTGTCACTGAATGGCTGATTGCCAGTAGCGCTTTTTATCCACTGAAATTAGGAGACTATTTATATACAAACTTCAAATGCACACTTATTTAAACTAGACATTTGTTAGTTTACTGTCCCAAAAATGTATATTGATTGAATTACATATCTCTTGATATGGATCTGACAGCTAAGAACTCAATTTCGGAATACTGTAGCTGCATAACCTAAAGCCAATTGTCCAAAGATGTTATATATTATCAACATCTATTTATAAAACTGACTCCTACTAGAGTTTCTCTAGTAGTGCAAATACCACTGAAATTATAAAAAGAAAATAGGAAAAATGCACTGTCAGCAATGCAGATACAGCTGATGTTCATGTTTCACCAGACAGTTCTTAGAAGATGTGCTGAACTTTTATGCAAACTACTGTACACTGCATATGTAACCACTTTCTTACTTTTTCAAAAAAAAAAAAAACATTATTTGATAAAACTGTGTGAACTGGACTGACTAGTTTCTGGATCAGTCCTTGATAGTGAATTGAGTGTACCCTGTACAATACAAATATAAATGTCAGACCTGTATCTAACCATGCAGTTGTCAACATTTGGTAATTAGCAGCATACTGTGTAACCATCTGAAAGGAACAAACAAATTTCATACAATACTGAGGTATAAAAGCTTATGTCTAAGTTACAGTCAGAAGTCAAATGCATAACAAAACCGTGCATGCAACCTGCTGTTCGCCATTCACTGGTCGGCTTTGTGGAGATGTGCTGCAGATATATCACACCATGAGATCTATCTACACCATTTTTGAATCGCACCAGTTGTAAATACTCCAAAAAAAATTCTAATGACCAATATGTTATTCAATTCAATACTTTAATGAACAGCTATCATACATCAAATTACAGTGGATGAGTAATTTCAAAATGTTTGTGATTTAGTAGGTGGTAAAGTGTTCATGTTCATGTCAACATTGCAAGAAAGATAAAATAATCTACTACTGATTTCCATTTAAATCCCATAGAATGAATTTAATGCACAAAGTAATAAAAATACATAGCACAGAGCATATCCCTATCTGTACATATTAATAGCTTAGCTCTCTAAATCCAGTATGGTGACTTCAGCATGCAGCTCAATCCATGCAGTGAAATGCAGATATGCAAATGATGAGACAGTCACATTGACAGACAGCTACAGAGGTAGCAACATCATTGCTGTCTCGTGACACACTAATAATTACTTTGAAAGCAGCAGACAGCATCAGACTTGCTTTCAAAGTCATTCTCAGTGTGACACAGACAGCTATGACATGATTACCTCTATGACAGTCTAGAGACTGCCTCATCATTTGCATGTCAGCATTTCACTGCATGGATTGAGCCACATGTTGAAGTCACCATACTGGATTTAGTGAGCTAAGCTATTAATATGTGCACCGTGTAACTATCTGAAACAAACAAACAAATGTCATACAAAACTAAGGGATAAAAACTTATGTCCAGGTCACAGAAAACTCAAATGCATGTAACAAAGCTGTGCATGCAATGCTGAAAAAGCCCCTGATCACTGAGTCATCTAAGTGAGGGGACCTCTGGGACAGAAGCATGAGAGGGAAGATGGGCAATCCATATCCAGAGAATCTGTGAATAGGAAAGATTCCTGGAAGAGTAAGGCTCAGACTGCAAGTTTGATTCCATTCCCTAGTGTCCCCTAACAACTGTGTCAGGTAGCAGTAAGAAGTGAGAAGAAGTTAGACAGAGAAATGGCATTTGAGTTGAATAGCTGCCAATTATCTAATCCTATCCAAATAAAACAAGAGAATACCCCAGAGGGTTTGAGTATAATTTATCCCTGATGGAAGGAGAAAATCAGCTAAAGGGATAGCCCAAAATAAATGTTAGCAGTGTCCATTGAAGGAGCTGCAGGTACAGTAATTCTATGACAAAACGAAAAGGGAGAATGTGTATAGAGATGAGATATACTGTACCCCCACGGCCTAGGGCTGGATATCTTATTAACATAGTAACATAGTAATATATATTGTCAGAAGATACTTTAGATCCATCATGCTGCCCTGATTCATAGGGATTCCCCACCCACTCTACTACAGTACCTAGGGAACTCGGTGATTCCCTTGGTAAGCAAACATTTATCCAGGCCTATATCAAAGGAGTGTATTGTTTTATCATTCAGGGAGGCAGTATAGCGCAGAGGTTTAAGGCTCTGCGCTGCAAATCTGGAGACATGGGCTTGAATCCCACGGCCCCCACTTGCATACTGTGTGACCTTGAGCAAGTCATTTAACTTCCCTGTGCTCCATAGGTTGCACCTGTAAACAAGCTTTCAGCTTAGTGTGTCTCACCTGGTTAAACAATTGGAAAAACAATCATTCACTGTGTGGAGGATGTGTTTATTTTAAAGGGTTCAAGTTGTTTTATCACTGCCTGTTGAATACTAGTTGCTCTGTTATCACACCTGGATGCACCCTGTTATGGTAGAAGATCCCCTAGTACTCAACTGCCAGGAGTCAGCTACGCTAATAACAAGAGAAAACACTTCAGTGTAGACAATAAAATGTATGAAAATTGTAGTCACTAATTGACAATTAGACTATAGGTTGTTGCAGCCAGAGAAGCTATGGTGACCTTAACTAATCAATGAGAATGAACTGAGGACCTCCTGCAGGAGCCCCGCATTAACCACCCTCTCTCCCCGGGGGAGGGGGGAATCTAAACTTTATGCAGTCATTGCTCCCACAAAATGGTTACATGAAGTCTCTCAGAATGTAATTTCCTCAACAAGCTTTAGATGGACTCTCAATCTAGAAAAACAAGAATCTAGAAGGCTTGAGTTCTCTGTTACTAGACATTAACTGGTTCTGGTTCTAGATCATTCATATAGGAGAATAAAATGCTGAAAAGAAAAAGAAAAAATAGCATACACAACTGGGAATGAGGAAATTGTTTATGAAAAATAGTCACCAAATATTCATGTGCAAGGCTCCCAAAATATTCAGTATTTATTATTCAAGTAATAAAAAGTTAAAAAATAAACAAGTACAATAAGCGGTAAGACAAGATTTGGGTGTTGAATGGGTTGCCACAACCACAAGCCCAGGGGAGCAGGAAGGTAGGAGGCAAAAGGTCGCTGTCATTAGTCCCTAGAAAGGTGGTTATGGCAGCAGGACAAATACCCTGGAGTGTATTATAAATGGGGTTTTGTGTTAAGAATGTGAGAAAATTAAAATAAAATCTGAAAAATGTTTGAAATCAGTAGTGTAATGTGAAATAGTCCCTCCACAGATGGGGTGCTACTACAGAGTTCTAGCCTTAGTGGCATTGTGCATGCCGCTATGGAGTGTGCGCCTTTCTGTGAACTGTCACTGGACCCCCAGTTTTGTTCCATTTTATTTTACATTTTATCAGACCATTTTCAGAAAGTTTCAGTAAGTGGTGTTTCTTCTTTTTTTTAGTTAAGATAGACACAATGGTTCCACAGGCCTCCATTTTGTGATCTGTTCTTTTTAGTATTTTTCAAAATGAATTACAGTGCCTTTGTTTTTGTCAAATTCAACCATGTGTTTTTTTCCTGTGGATGATACTGTCCTACATAGAAAGGGGCTTCTGTTTTGTAATTTTTTTCATTGCAACCCCTCTGTCGGGGTCTTACCTGTGAGCCCCTGAACAAGGCTGGTTTTCCCTGGGGTTTGCTCCCCCCATCTTTGTTTTCCTGGGTCCTGGTTTCCTAGCTGTCCCCTGTGTCCACTGGTCTCTCCTGCCAGCATTGGTTTCCTAGAGAGAGCAGGCCTGAAGGAACTGTAGAGTGGAGCTGCCAACTTTGCAATGGGCACTGCAGTGCTGGTGAGCTCTGCGCATGGGCAAAGTGCAAATTTGTGCAGCCATTCTGGTGTCCTTTGGGGTTGCCTCTCCAGTGGTCTTGGTCCCAGAGAAAGGCAAGAGAGGGACTGGGGATCCTGGTTAAGAGGGAGAGGCACCTGGGAGAAAGAAAAAAGAGTTTTGGTGAGCACCAATCATGCTCTGGAATGCAAATGCAGACTCATGAATATTAATGAGATGGCACCTGTTGAAGCATTTAGGAACCTGTCTAGCACTGGGGGGACAGTGAGTAGCACTAGGACAGGCTGGGAAAGAACATAAATGAATAAAGACATGCGCAAAGTAAAAGGGAAGGCTGGCAGTCTGTGGGAAAGTGATTAAATAAAAAGTGTACACAGACTGCAGCCTGGAAACAGAAGTGGGGCTATGTGTGTGCTGCCTGGGGACATTAGGGATTGGCAGCTGTGACTGCAAGACGATTAATGTGACAGGGTAAACTGTGCAGTCAGATAACAGGGCACAGAGGTGGCTACCAAATGGTGGGGAAATGAATAAATGAAAGCAAAGAGTTTGGTTTGCAGGAATGCTTAAAAATTTGAGACACTGTACAAAATGTGGACACAATTTGCAATGGCCACCATGTTTTGCATCCATGTGACATCAGCAAGCCAACCACCGAGCCAGGATTCTTTGCCAGGGACTCTGGGACAGATTGAAAGGACTCTTGGAGGAACATACCAGAGAATGTTTAGGCACCTTTTTCTGCACCAATATGGCATCGAGGGAGTCTCATAAATATTCATTTTTGCCTAAGGACTGTGGTTCCAGCCAATGTGGAGTGAGGAAAGTGCTCCCAAAAGCCAAGGACTGTGAGAGATTGAGTCAGTTATTTATTTATTTATTTAAGAGATTTACCAGGAAGGCATGCTGAGCAGAGTACCTCTCGATTCCAGATGCGCCCTGGAGGTAGGGAGTTTACAATGTTACAGTAATACAGAAGAAACAAAAACAATACATAATGTGTTTGGGACAACCAATGGAAGGCAGTCGTTATACATTAGAGTAGGTACATTATCAGTGGTATTATAATAACATTAGGTGCAGACCAAAAATGGAATAACCAGACTGGTGATATCAGCTGGTAGTTAGGTATTGAGATGGGGTTCAAAGGGGGGGGAAAACAGGAGCAATTGGTAGAGAAGTGCGTTTTAAGAAGTGCATTTCGTTGAGGAGTACTTGTGGTGTGTCTAATATCGGAAGCCAGGGAGTTCCATAATTTGGGCAACCTGTAGCTGAAAGCAGCCTGGCCAGACCGGATGGATCTGTGTGGAATGTGCAGGAGCCTACAGACTATGTTTCTGAGTGTGTAGGCAGGTGGAGAGAGGGTGGTTAGGGAGGATGACAGGTAGGAAGGGATCTTCTGCGACCAGAACTTGGCAGAGGTTCTAGCACAGTGAAGCAATCATCGGTTGTGTAGAGAGGGGAGGTCCAAGGATTGGTAGAGGTCACAGTGATGGGTATTGGGAGGGCAGTCCAAAGAGAACTGGCAGAAGGAGTTGTAAAGGGGATCAAGTTTGGCTAAGGAAGTTTGGGGGGCCGCACAGTAGACTACATCGCCATAATCCATAATCAGGAGGATCATTTTTTGGACTATTGCTAGTCTGGTTGGTAGAGGGATGCAAATCTTGTTCCTGTAGAGGGCTCTCAGCATGGGGTACAATATTTTGTGTATAGCGTCTATATGCACAGAAAAGTCAACGTACTGATCTAACCAGACACCGAGATAATGATATGAAGTGCATGCCTCTAATGGTGAGCTGTCCAGAGTGTAGAATGTAGGTGGTGCAGTAGGCCGGGTTAGTTTGGCCCGAGAGCCGAAGGTGAGGAAGACTGTTTTTTTTGAGTTTAAGAATAGTTGGTTAGAGAGGAACCAACGTTGGATGGAGTCGAAGTCCTTCTGTAGACAGGCTGTCACGGCACTTGTGGATGGCCCAGAGGCAAACAGCTCAGATCGCCTGTGAAATATGGATAGCTTGGTGGGCAGGCAGTAGGGCAGGTCATTTAGAAAGATAGAGAACAGCAGTGGGCTGAGTACAGACCCTTGGGGACTCCACTGGTGACAGGAAGTGAGAAGTGAGGTGGAGCTAGCTGAGCCAATATCGGACTGATTGGGACCTACCTGACAGGTATAGGAAAGGAACCAGTTATTTATGCTCACAGACAGACCTGTTTGAAGTAGTTTAGCCAGCAACAGGGGATGAGAGACCTGTCAAGGCTTTCACCAGGTCAATAAATATGGCTGCTGTTATTTCTCCATTGTCCATACCCGTAAGGATGGTGTTAGTGAGGCGAAGGAGGGAGGTGGTGGTGGTGGAGTGTTTTTTTCTGAAGCCGGCTTGGTAGGGGGTGAAAAATGATATAGTATCTAGATAGTGGTCGAGCTGGAATAGTACAAGGTGCTCTTGAATTTTGGCTAGGATGGGGAGCAGAGATATGGGGCAGTAGTTGGACGAGGAGGAGAGGTCCCCTCCTTTAGCTAGGGAAATGACTGTGGCTTGTTTCCATGTTTTAGGGACTGCCCCGAGTTTAAAAGACAGGTTATAGAGCAGGGTTAGAGGGTGGGCTATGGCTGGTGCTGAGAGTAGGAGCATTTTGGAATCCAGGCCCGATGGACTTTTACCTTTGGAAGGGTTGAGTGACTGCAGTATTTTTAGCACCTGGCCAGGGGAGACTGGGCGGAGTGAGAAGGAGGCCAGGGAGGATACTTTGGGGTAACAAAAGGCAGGGGATGGGGATGGGAGGAGAGAAGAGAAGAAGTAGTGGTGGAGAAATAAGAATTGAACTCAGAGGCAACCAAGCAAGGATCCTCGATGATTCTTCCTTCGAGGTTGAGAGTGGAGTGGGCGGTTGGGCTGGTGGGGAGAGCAGGGATTTTATTGACATCCAGAATTTAGTAGGGTGTGCGAAGTTATTGTTGAACGCAGTTTTAAAGTAGTTTGATTTGGCCTGATGTATGAGTCTTGTACAGGCGTTTCTTAGTGACCGGTAGTGTTGCTGAGCTGTTTGAGCACCTGTGGCCTTGAAGGATTTCCAGGCACGGTCTCTGGCTCTTAGGTGTTCCATGAGGTTAGTTGTTACCCATGGTAAGTGGGATCCTCTTACCCGGGATCTCCTGAGAGGAGCATGGAGGTCCCAGATGGCTAGGAAGTTAGTAGAGAAATATTTCAGGGCCTTGTCCATGGAGGTGGCCCTGGGGATGAAGGACCAGTCAATGCTGGTGAGATCGTTTAGGAGAGCTGTCGGATCAAGAGATTTATAAACTCTGATGTAAAGCGTACGGGGTGGAGGGGCCATTGGTCGAAAGATTTTACGCACCATATATATCATGTGGTGGTCACTAAGGGAGTCTGCTAGGAGGCCAGCTTTAAATATCCGATGAGGGTGGGTAGTAAGTGCCCAATCCAGTAGTGTGTGTTTATTGGATTTGTGGTTTAGATGAGTGGGTTCCTCTATTTGCTGGTGCAAGTTTAGAGCATTTATTTGGCATCGCGATTTGGAGGCTGAGCTGCCTAGCCAGTTCTGGTTGAAATCACCAAGGATATGGAGTTCACCACCTTCTGTAAGGGACCTCAGGTTACCAAGGTGGTCAAGAATGCTGCCCAGAGGTGTATCTGGTGAACAGTATGATCCTGCTATGTATACTGGGATAGAGTGTGGCAGGGGGATTTTGATTAGGAGGGAATCTATAGATTGTACGAGTGCCGTCAGAGTGATTATAGAAAACTGGAGATTTGAGGAGATATACATGGCAGTGCCGCCACCCTTCTTTCTGCCCTGTCTGTCTTGGCGGATTAAGGAGAACCCGGGTATTGAGAATTCTTCATACCGGTTATGAGGCTTCAGCCAGAATTCAGTGATGATTACAATATCAGGGTGATAGGCTAGGACAGTGGTTTGTATGGCAGCTATTTTGTTTAGTATGCTGCATATGTTTAGGTGGACAATTTTAAAACCTTTAGGGAGGTGCATAGCTGGTGCGGGGAGTTGGCCAGCTATGGGTGCTGGTGGTCCCGGGTTGCGTTCTACGTCCCCGGCTACGAGGAGAAGGAGAGCCAGGGTGTGCCTTAATAGTCGCATGGTCTTTTGTGATGAGCCCCGTTGATTGGGATGGTTGGGAGTTAGCAAGTTAGTCTTAGGGTCTGAGTAGAGGGGGATATATAGGGCAGGTTGCTCAGCATGGAAAGAGGGAGGGAGGATAGAGGACCCCAGGGCCCAATGTTGCCAATGGTGCCGGTTGTGGTCCACTGGTGTGGAGAAGGAGGAGTGGAGGGGTGGCTTAGTGACTGGAGAGAAGTGGCAAAGGGCCGGGTAGAGTAGGATGGGATGAGGGTGGAAGGGAAGATAAGGTTAGGCAAAACATAGTAATGGATGCTGTGAGAAACTGCATTTTCCTTTTTTTCTTTATATTTTTTTGGGTTACAATGAATCTGCTCAGAGGTGGCCACTAGTGGCAGAAAAATATAAGGAGCTAATGGGAAAGTGGGCTGATTGGTTAACCAGCTCACGAGGTCACCACTACATATGGAGGAGCTCACCAAGGGTGGTGGTGGGGATTGTGGGGAGCCTGCGCATAGCGCAGGTGGGGCTAGAGCTCCCTGAAGCAGCTGCAAGCTGGGATGGCTATCTGGCACTCTGAGAAAGCTCCGTAGTCCACGGGGGTGATTTCGGTGGCTGTGGGGAGGGCTGAAGTCAGCTTGCCCTCGTGACCGCACACTGCAGGAAGGGATAAAAAGGCAGCTATAAATACAGGTAGGTTGGGAGGAGGAGCTATTACTTTTAAGGCATTTCTAACATGCAGCAATAAGGACTTATGACTTTACAATCTCTAAAGCAGGGAATTACCGGCTGTAGGTTTAAACAGACTTGTGCACAGTTGTTTCACAGGGTAAAAGATCTTGTACACGCAGTTAGCAGTACCTAAAACAGTATAGCTCTAATCCCCCTATTTTCCTATTCCAAAACGGCTGCAAAACTTCTTACAGTAAAGGCAATACAGCTCTGATTCCCCTTAAAGTACGTGACAGTACAGCACAAATCCCCCTTGATATACTGTTCTACTAATGGGATTATAGGTCGGTTTTGGAGTCAGAGTGCTGTGATAAAAACTATCAGCACTGCTCCACCGACACAAAATCAATATGCACAGTCCGTCTTTGTTAAAAAAAAAGCGCCAAATTAAAATCTGTAGCGCAGCTCCCTGAAACAGCTGCAAGCTGGGATGGCTACCTGGCGCTCTGAGAAAGCTCCGTAGTCCGCGGGGGTGATTTCGGTGGCTGTGGGGAGGGCTGAAGTCAGCTTGCCTGGCGACACTGCACCTGGCACTTTGGAGAAAGTCCGTAGTCATGGAGGATTACGGTGGCTGTGGGAGGCTGTGTCAGCTTGCCTTCGCGACCACACACTGGCGCTCTGAGAAAGCTCCGTAGTCCACGGGGGTGATTTCGGTGGCTGTGGGGAGGGCTGAAGTTCAGTGGGAGCTCCTCCAGAAGAAGGGAGGCTCCTGCCCCAGGAGAGAATGGGGCTGAAAGATGGGTCTGCCTGGGGGATGCAAGCAATTTGTCCCACAGGGCAGGGAGGTCCTGCCCCATCAGGAACAGGAAGAAGCAACTTGGCAGAGAGAAAAAGGGAAAAGCTGCAGAATGCTGAAAGTTCTTTGCTGCTTTGACATTGCACCACAGCAGTGAGACAAAGCAGAAGAGAGAAGAGGTTGTGTCCTGAGCCTGAATAAAAGGACAAAGGTTAAGTCTAAGCCTAGGAATAGACCATGGTTGCGTTCTGAGCCTGGGGAAAGATGGGAATTCAGAGAATGATGAGCAAGTGAATATAAATGTGCTGAGAAAGAGAAAAGGAAGAGTAAGCCTCTTCGAGCCAGAGAAATCTTAAGAATCTGTACAGTGAGAAACTGGACTGTGAGAGTGCAGGTGATCTGTATGAGCCAAAGCAGAAAGGTGGCTGTGTCAGGCTGAGAGACTGTGAAAGCAGAAGGATAGACAGGTACTTTCTGGTCTGAGTACCTGTTGTCTGCTCCTGAGATACAACAAAGAAAGAAAGGATTACTGGTTGAATCTGCAAGCCCATTGGGTTAGAGTCAGTTGTAGTAAAATGACTTTTTGCTACTTTATTTTTGATACTCATCCTTTTCTGTAATACCACTTTCAGTTGCTCACCCAGCTTGTTCTTGAGATCAAGATCTGTGTCAAGTACAGTACCTGCCAAAATCTCTTCAAGGCTCCTGCAATTTTGGGAGAAATGTTATTGTACTCAGTGATAAAGTTAACAGCATTGGGCACATCTGGAGTTCTGGCCAGCAGGTTCAATAGATCCTGACATTTTTGTGATTTAGCATGTCTATATGCAGTTTCCAACAGATCCAAATCATAGCCTCTATCCCAAAACCTAAGGGTTAGATTATTAGCATGTTTCTCAAAATCTTCTATTTTAGAACAATTGTGCCTCGACCTCAGATACTGCCCCTTTGGAATCCCTCTCAATAAATGGGGTGGATGGCAACCATAATTTCCCAAAAGTGAGTTTCCAGCTGTGGGTTAGCAGAAATTCTCTGTGACTATACTCCCATCTGGGGACGCACGGAGCTGGAGATCCAAAAAGGTCTCTGTAGTGTGATCCGATGTGCATGTAAAATGAAGGTTAAACTCATTATTGTTAATAATATCCAAAATTCAATGACTTCAGACTCTATGCCTCCCAGATGTTATTTAAGTAGTAAGAATATTAAAGGTACTAATTTATTGCTAAGGCAAGCTAAATGGACTTGGCCTTTATACAGCTCAGGACCACCTATGCAACCTATGAAATAGCCCAGTGCAAAACCACTAAATATAGCAAGCAAAGGAAGCTGGGCAAACAGGGCCAGGTGCAGGAAAACATTGCCCAGGAATATGACAGCACTGAATATAGCACCCAGGCAGGCAGTGCAAACACCCAGTGGAACACAGTGCAGAGGTGAGACAGCCTGACCCTGGGACACATGCAATGAAGCAACCTAGAATCAGGTCCCATATGCAGACCTCAGTGCAGAACCCAGTATATGACACACAGGCACATGAACGGCAAGTCACAACCAAGACCCATGTGTGAGAATCAAGGAACAGTACATATGAAGTGAAAACCCCTGCATCCAAGAATAAAACAGGACACAGTAAACTGTAGAAACATGAATGTAATATGTAACAAAAGAATGGCAAGCACAGTTCACACAACAATGTGAAAGTTAAATGAAAACAATAAACAAACATAACCAAACTGTTAACAAGGAACACTACCACAACAACTACTGGATGAACCAATACTAAAACAAATAAGGCCAGCTGTACAAACCCAAGAAAAGAAATGCCAATAACCCCCCCAACACAGAACACTACTACTAAGATGACTAGCATGCGAAGGACTACAACTATGAAAACAAAGACTACCAAAACAGTGGCATGAATAACATATTTACAAATATACAATATTTACAGTATGGCAATGGTAATGGGGGGAAAGGAGGTGGCCACAAACAGGGGGAACATAACAGAGGCCAGGGATAAACACCAGTTCACAAAGGGTGGGGGGGATAGACAACAGAAAAAGGGCAATGCTCATGGCTGACTGTGGGATGGATCTGGTAGACTCACCTCCAGGACAGCAGCCACCCTCCTGGTCTTCGAAATGAGGATGGCCTGCTGCTCTATAATCATCTGTTGCTGCTGGACAAGGCACCGCAGTAGATCCTCTGATCCCTCCGTCTCCTCCGGTCTGGTCACCCACAGAGATGATTGGAGTGGACCTGCAAGAGGAAGGGCGAGCTGGTGAGGATGGGAAACCAGCCAGGAGGCATACTGCAGCCACAGGTGACCATACAGGGATGGACAGCATGTCCCGACAGCCATGCCCAGGTGGTGGTGAGGAATACAATGATAGGCACACCGGCAGGTGCCCAGAGGGCAGGCGTGGTAGACACAGGCCCCATCCCAATACCCAATAGTCATGGATATGTCAGGCCCTGACAGCACCATGGCACAGATGACACCACCCACCCCAACACTGCACACAGTGAGACAGTGCAGACACACAGGTAGTCTCCAGGATGGCAGTGGGTGAGGGCCACACAACATGCACATGGGTGACCACTCATTGGGACAGGCTTCCCATAGACAGATAGGAATGCACCAGAAAGTAGAGCACAACAACAATACAAAGGTGCACCGGAGCAGTACAATGCGGGCACGTTGGCCAGCCAGAGGCCAACCCATGCCATGGCCAAACCGACCCACAGTAGATGCAGGCCCACAGGGTGCAGACAGCAACAGGGGTGGACTGACAGATGCCGCCAAACATGGGCCATGTACTGCACTGTGCACGGTGCTCTGCAGCCAGAACACGCACACAGCAGGTGAACAGCCGAACATGGCCAGCATGTGGACAGCATGGCAATGCCAGCCGCATGCAGGTGGTAGGAATGGGGGAGGTGGGAGGGGTGGATCCACCCACTGCAGATGTCTGTATTGCAAATGACTGTTGAGAAACAGTGCCCTGTGTACCCTCATTTGTGCCTCTCTGAACCTCCACCTCCTCAACCCATAATACCATCCAGCACCCTTGCAGCCGTGCATGCTGACACTGGCCTGCACTGCCCCACCCCTCCGTCCACAGGGCATAGTGGCCAGACAGCCAGATACCAGCAGCACTGTGCAACACTGGTGCACAACACAGCACAGTGCTGCAACAGCACTGGCATGATGCCTGTAGCAGCCAACCCCACCAGCACAGTCAATGGCAGACCAGTGAAGGAACCACACAAAACAGAAGTACAGCACACATAAAAAGGACATGTACTCATGCAACAGGACCCTGGCCTCAGGGCTGCTCTCTTGTGCTTGCTGTGGCATGGCCGTCACCCTCAGGCTGCTCTTCCATGTGTTCTTGGACACCTCTTGGACCTCTCCCACTGTCCTGGGCTGCTCAATCTGCTCTATAGTGAACAGAGGGAAAAACAGCGTTAGTGCAACACACAGCAAAATGCACCCCTACTTCAGGAACAGTGTCAGACCACACAGAGCACCCTCATGGCCCATGGTGTGTATGACAGGCACACAGGGCATGTAGGCATGTTGACACAGCAATGTAACAGTGCCAAACGCAGGTGCATGGCCACTGGATGCACACACAGCCGTGTAGGCAGTCCAGAGCCCAGGCAACAGCACCCCAACAGCACACTAGTGATGGCTGCAGAACAGTCCTGTGGCAGGGCCTCTTGCCCTCACAGTCCATACCCGCCACCCATGCCATGGCCAAGGGCATGGCTGCACATGGCACAACAGCAGTGTGTCCCCCACAGACACAGCATGCACCATGCAAGCACCACCACCACCATGTGTGTCACCTGGCAACACTGGCAGGTGTGCCCAACCAACACCCTGTACCATTGTGCACCCCGGATTGCCCAATCCACGTGCCCCTGAACCAGAGCCACTTGTGTCCTTCCACCTGGCACTACAACACACCTGTGCACACACAGGTGCACACACACATGCACACACCAGCAGACAGAGTGACATGTGCCATATGTGTGCTATGTGTGATGCCACTTACCTGGCACTGGCAGAGTGCCCTCATGCACCATGTGCTTATTCCACTCCAACTGCAGTCTTTGCCATTGACGCAGGTCTGTATAGCGATGCCAGCACTTCTTGGCATCCCTTGTTATGCCCGTGCGTTCCGTAAGCCTCTGAACAATAGAGGCCCACACCTGCTGGTGTGGGAGGTCACCTTTTCTGACCTCCCCAAAGAGGCGATGGTGCCTTTGCTGCACTAGCTGGACAACGTTGGCAGATTCAACTTGCCCCAGTGTCTGTCCCTATGTACAACAGCATGCAGCCTCTGCCTCCTTGACATCATTAAACAAGACTGGTACCCTGCCACAAGTGGTATTTCACAGCCTGTGTCACTCCCTGAGCTCATCAGATAACTGTGCTGTAGCCCTGTGCAATCACATGACGTAGTGCAGCACTACCCAGCAGCTGGCGTGCTGCGCATGCGTGATCCCATCACAACCCCAGAGTGTCATGGACATGCATGCACATAGCACTGTGCTAAATGACACAGCGCAGTGCTATGGCACACTGCACTGGGGTGCTGGTGCCACAGGGGCCACACACGCATGCATGGAGGTTGCACTATGCCACATAGCACTGTGCTAATGGGACAACACAGCGCTAGATGCCACATAGCTCGGCGCTAACATTTGCATGGCGCTAAGCCGATTGCCTGGTGCTAATCAGACCCATATTCAACCGGCCTATGCAAATGAGGACACTTGTGTATGCAAGATGCAAACAGTGTGAATAGCATATCATTATCCACTCATTTGCATGCCTAACAGTCAGGATTGCCCAGCTGGGCTATATAGGGGCAAACAGTACTCCACCGGTGTTGTGTTGAGGGACTGCAGCACTCATCTGATGCAACAGCTGAACAGGCATTCCAAACAAGGGCATGTAAAAGGAGGCAGAGCCGCATGAGGCAGGTCTGTATAGTGGCCTGAGGTTTGGCCTGATGGCAGTGGGACATGCACAGGCCCAGGCGTACACAGTGCACACTTGTGGGTGGCCACGGTACAGGCATGGGACAGAGCGGCAGCATGCAGGTCCACAAGCCTGCACGTTGCTGCGTAGTGGTTCACATGGCCACTGGTCCTGCTGACTGGGGCATGTGTCAAGCCCATGTCTCCAGCGGCAGCCTCCATTGTGAGTGGACTGTGCGCACACTGTGGTAGCCAGGCACTGGGCCTGGGAAGGGTGATTCACAGTGGCCTGCAGACATGCCTCTCAACCATTTCACACTGACATGGGGTCATGGACCCATTGGACACTCAGGAAGGGGACGTTGAGGGTCACAGACCCTCTGACAGAGTACACAGCCTCAGCACTGGGGATACAAGCCCAGGTCAGTGAGGATCCCATAGAGCCAACAGCTACACCGCTGGTCTGGGTCTGTATCATTCAATGGTATGTGTATGTGCCATGACGCCTGGATGTGCAGCACAATCCTGTGTGGGGACCACATGTTCCATGAGGGACGGATGGGGACAGAGCAGTGTCAGGGGTGATGGTAGGGATGGCCCTCATACTGAGGGGACACTTGAGGTATGCCTGCAGGGAGCATGGGCCATGCGCTGCCCATGGGGCTGGTGCATGCAGTGTGTCTGTGGTGTATGCCATTGCACATGCACATGCACTGTGTACACAAGGGTGGCGGCATTGCACTGTTGATGTGCGCTGTACACACTAGCTGACCTGGACATGCACAGTGCTGCAACAGTACGGTCAGTGCAGGCATTGGGGATGTCATGAACATAGTGTTCTGTCAGTGCCATGCAGTGCAGGCACACCACAGCATGTGACCTATGTCCCTCTATATGTCTCCCATAGGTACTGCAGCTTGTCAGGAATGCCTACAGTCACATCAGTTCTCACAGGATGAAAATGAAGACGTTGGTCCATGGCATCAAGGAGAGGGAGCAGGTGCTTCAACACCACAAGGCAATGGATGCCATCGTTCACCAGATGTGGGACGAGGTCATGGCAGAGGTCAATGCTGTTGGTGGATGGGGACATACCACTGACGCTGTGAGAAAGCAGTGGAGTGACCTGCTGTGCGGGCAAAAGGAGGAGGCACAGTGGCTCCATGATTGGCTGCAGACTGGAGGTGGGCCACAGACAATCCAACAGCAGCAGGAAAACCCACTGATGACTGTGGTGGCATCCACACTGCATCCATGCCCATTGCTGGTGTACTTGGTGGTGGGTGTGAGCGCCCTCACACCACGAAGAACAGATCAGTATCTGCGTGTGTGCACCCTGCATGGCATGCCTGCACTGTTGCTGGGGTTGGTTCTGCCACAGTGCATGGGGGTGCACCTCGGGGTGCTTTGCTGTGCACACTGCACACATGAGGCAGTATTTCTTGCAACCACTGCCCATGCAAGCTGCCCCACAGTTGACACCTCAAGGCATGTGAACTGTGGAGAGGTGTGCATTTGGCCATGGTCTGCATCGCTGGGACTGATCTGTGTGGTGTGCATGTCCGTGCCGTGTGGCATGTATCCAAGGGTGCATGTACATGTGGTAGTTGTGGCACACTGTGCACTTACCAGTCAGTGACACTGTCTCTTCTTGTTCCACAGTGGTGGTGCACAATCTGCAGCATGACAGGATGTGGCTGGGATGACTGATGTAGAGCAGGAGGCTGCAGATGGCGATGACATGCCATCAACCTCTGGAATGGGTGCTAGGCATGGACCCACAGCAGCAGCACATGTGTGGCAGTCATATGGACATGAGGTACACCTGCCGGGGGGGGAGTACTCCATTGCTGGTGGGGACCTGGACAATGGTGCAGGCCTGGAGGATGCCCAGGTGGAGGATCTGAGTGGTGGCTAGGTGATCCTCCTGTCTGTCACCAGTGACATTGGGTCAGATGGATCTGAACAGAGTTATTTCCTGCCTGTGGAGGGGCCTGTAGTAGGTGGCACAGGAGTGGGCATGCTGAGGTCCACAACACCAGTGCCATTGTGGTGGATAGCCATGCCACCATGGGTGGTCCCGTCCAGCCAGTGGTGGGCCATGTGAAAGCCATGTGTGCACCACTGGACATGTGTTGCCATCCACAGGCAAGGGGTTCAAGGCCCGCAGGGAACACAGCACACCACAGGAACCCTGCAGCAGCAGGACATTCAGCTGCCACCACAGTGTCCCCACCATGTCCAGCAGCAGGCGTAACCCCCAGCTGGCATTGACATTGCCGCAGCCGTGGAGCCGGATGTCCAGGGAGCCCGTCCTCTGCTCCGGGCTGCCCTCACATCCCAGCAAGTGGCCAAGCTAGACCTGCATGCCCTTCGGCATTAGCTGCGGTGTGAGCTGTTGCAGATGTGGGGGTCTGTGTCCTTGGGCTTTGCATGTGCCAAACAGCAGACAGAGGACAGGTTGGGGTGCATGGTGGCCATTCTTGACTGGGGCTTTGCAGGTCTGACAGCTGCTGTGGCTGATCTCGCCACAGTGCTGCATGGGGTGCATGGTGGTCAGCGGGCTGTGCAGGGGACAGCATGCCTGTAGGCACACAGGCCACAGGTAGCCTCATGCAGCTCCAGGGCGGGTACTGGCTCCAGCATCACTGCATCGGGTTCATCTGCTGGTACCCAGTGGTGCTGTGGGCATCTACTAACCCTGTCTGGCTCTGCTGATTGGTCAGGTGCCTGCGCACCACCCTCCCAGCCTCACCACAGTCCTCCCCAAATATATCTTTGGCACAGAGCACCCCAGGCTCTGTGTCCGTACACATGGTGTGTGTCATGTGCGTGGTGGTAGTCACCACAGATAGGCACAGCTGCCATGCACAAGCCCACAGTTAACACCCACATGTACATACATGCATACACACACACACACACACACAGCCACTGGCATATTCACCCATACACAGCCATGATAGCCCTTCCCACCCTGCCACCTCTTATCAGGCACCATGTGCATCACCCACTTCACAGTGCCATGGCTGTCTACCGTGGTCACATGCATGTCCTGCATGGCCCACAGGTCACATTGCCATCACATGTACATTCACTCCCACTGTGTTGTGCACATGCTTTGTTGGTGGTCTGCACTATTGTGGTTGTCTGCACATATTAAAGTGATTTACACTGTACTGTTTCTGGTTACTGTGCTGTGTTTACTCACCTTCTGGCCCGTGACAGTGTCCTAATGGTGGCAGCCATGTGCTCCAGGACCCTGCGGGCCATTTGAGGATCTCTCCTCTCGAATTGCTCCACTATCCCCCTGACCCCTGACTCTGGGTCACTGTTGGCCTGTTCCTCAGTTTCAGGTGCCTGTATCCCACAGTTCATCACCATGTTGTGCAGCATGCAACAGGCTAGGATGATACGGCATACCTTCTGAGACCTATATTGTAGGGCACTGCCTGACTTGTCTGGGCATCAGAAGCGCATCTTCAGCATGCCAAACACCCTCTCTATGATGTTCCTAGTGGCATCGTGTGCCCCATTGTACCCTTTCAACCACTGTGGCCAGCCAGGTACTGGTGTCAGCAGCCAGGGTCACAGGGATAGGCATTGTCCCCTACTGAGACATGTGCACCAGTTAGTGTTGTTGTCCTGCTGTCTGCACCTTGCTGTGGTGCACCACCTGTGTTGCTATCCTGAAACCCTTCCTTGCATTCCCTGCCTATCCCTGCCCCTGCTGTGGTGTGTGCATGCCCTGCATACTGATACTCACCAACTAGGTGCCCACTGGGTATTCTGCCCTCCTCAAAGGCCTGACACAGCTGAGACTGATGCCAGACAAAGGTGTCACGGGCACTGCTGGGGTACTGTGCAAAGACATTGCTGATGCACCCAGTTGCATTGCACACCACCTGGTAATTGATGGAGTGGTACCCCTTCCTGTTTGCGTATACCTCATTGCAATCACCAGGTGGTGCACGGATAGGGACATGGGTGCAGTCAATGGCATCAAGTACCGCTGGTATGTGCACAACTCAGAACTGCTGCATGGTTTCTCTGCATTCTGTTGCTATGCTGAGGATTTCACAGAGTGGCTCTGTGAAGGATTAGGAACTGTAAGAGGTCTAAATCTCACCTTGAAGTTTTGGCTTGATTCTTCATCTAAAGCCCTTTTTTGTAAATGAAAGTGTAGCAGAGAGCAGCAAGGTAATAAGAGGAGGGGGCTCAAGTTAGAAGGAGTTCTTCAATATTCTCCTCCCCCAGGTAATTATGAGTGCCCTGCTAGCTGCTGCTTTAACTCATTCATGCCACAAGAGCTCTTTGAGAATTCCACCACTTGTGCCCTGTATATTTTTAGCACTGCATCCTGGGCCTTTCTAAGCAAAATCAAGCCATAATCCATTGTAACCCTTCCCTATTTCTTCCAAATGTTAACTGCTCTTTGATCCTACTGTTCCAGTTGTTGTTAGCTGCCTGCATTCCTCAATGTGTTCCACTTATTTCATGTGCTGCATCACATGCATGTTTCATTTTGTATGTTTAACTATCTTCTCCCGGGTCGTGCCTGAAAATAGGCATTGCTATGCCTAGTGCACTCACCCAGTTACCAAAAGCAAATAAAATAAATAAATAAATAAATAATCAGCATGCCACAAACAAATGTGAATACCTCTTGAACCGTAAGTGCTACACACAAAGTATGAGTGGCAAAGTTGTTCAGCACAACATTACCTTTCCAATGGTGCTATACAATCAATTGTAATCAATTTGGTTTTTATTTTATACTAGCTGAAATACCAAACAACTGTGTTTTTGTCAGATTTTTTCAAGGTGCTTAGGTGAGGCTTGAGAGATAAATGTTAGCCATGCACACTATACCTTAAACAAATGTGAATAACTCTAAAAGTGTAGGTGGTAAACACAAAGTATCAGTGGCAAAATTGTTCAGCACTAAATTACCTTCCTAACGGTGCTATGCAATCAATTGTAATCCATTTAGTTTTTATTTTATACTAGCTAAAATACCAAACAACTTTTTTTTTTCAGATTTATTCAAGGTGCTTAGGTGAGGCTTGAGAGACAAATGTCAGCCATGCATACCATACCTTAAACAAATGCAAATGACTCGTAAAGTATACATGATAGACACAAAGTATCAGCAGCAAAATTGTTCAGTACAAAATTACCTTTTTAACAGTGCTATGCAATCATGTCTAAGCAATTCAGTTTGTTTTATATTTAGGTAAAAACTGCTGACTTCCTCAGACATTTTCAGGCCTGAGTGAAAATCAGCTGAGTACGCCTACAGGCGTTATTGGCCTAAGTGGCTATGCTTTCAGCCGCCACCTACAGGCGTATCTAGGCCTGAATGAGTTAAGGAGCTGCATGGTGCATTGTCGACAGTTTAGTAAGGTGAGAAAGGGCAAGAAACAAAATCTAAATGACCCACATGGAGAAAAGAAAGCAACACTAAATGTGTTTGCTTTATGGTGGCTTCTCTTCTTTTACTTTGCCTTTGTGGTTTAAGCATTTGGTGAAATGCCTGTATTAGTGTAGTCCTGCTATTATGAGGTGCCTATTAACTGAAAAGGTAGCTGAACTGAGGTTATGCCCTATAGTTAGTTATACCCTGCAGTAGTTGTAGCCTGACAGAACAGTTGAAATGCCTAAAAGGTAGAGACAGCTGAACTGTGGGTTTTGTTAATTTAACTCTTGGGCCTAGTGCTTTAGAAGCAGTAGTGAAAATGCTGAATTCATATGAACTGCTTTTGATAAAGTTTAGCTGTCAGCCCTTACCCTGAGAAGAATTAAATAAAACAAAAGGTGATTCCTTTGTGCATGCGTGGTGCTGCCTAAAGGAGCCCATTTTACTATATGAATTTCATGGTTGCTGTAGTGAAGAAAGACACAAATGAGCTACTGGCTGTATGTTAAGACTGGTCAGTTTCAGCCATAACATATGAAGGCTTTAATCATTTCAAACACCCTAGTTTGGTTTATTTATTTAAAATGGGTACATAGGAATGTAAAGGTTTGCAAATAAGGGGATTATATGATTAAAGGCAAAATCAACAGGAAGAAGCACTAATTACAAATGTAGCATTTGTGCTCCTGAATGTTTGTCACTTTTAAGTTTAGAGGTAAAATGCAGTAGCCAAGTAAGGAAAAATGAAAAAGGAAACAAAAATGGCAGCCCTGTTCTTGTTAGACTAAATGTTTGTTATCTTTAAGGTTAAAGGTTACAGTCACAGATGGTGTTGGGCTCTGTAGAAAATAAACAAATAAATGTACATTTTGAACAAAATCAGGTTTTAGGAAATTTATAAAGTGATTCCTTGATGATACAGGGTTATATGGGTTTTGTTAAACAAAGTACCTGTTGTTATGCCTGTGTCTGGAAATGTTTGGGGAGTGGTTCTGTTCCTTCTTCACTCTATCATGCCTCAGTTCCCTTTAGGGCTGGTTGGCCATCTTTAGACTACTTTTATCCT
This sequence comes from Neoceratodus forsteri, assembly GCA_016271365.2. Classification (NCBI taxonomy): domain Eukaryota; kingdom Metazoa; phylum Chordata; order Ceratodontiformes; family Ceratodontidae; genus Neoceratodus; species Neoceratodus forsteri. The sequence continues at coordinate 774,592,773 of CM057449.1, read as the reverse complement.
GCAGTCAGAGGTGAGTGGTGCTACCTGATGCTGGGAGATTGTTTGAAACATTTAAAAATATAAAACCATTGTAGAGATTGTATGAAAGTCCCAGTATTAAATAAAATTGTGACTAGAGTGTTTGGGAATGTAGAAATAAATAAAACACTTCATATATAAAATATTGTATTTGAAATGTTCAGAAGGGTGAAGTTTTCATGTCACATGAGCATTAAACTGTATAAAAGGGCAGAGAATAGACCAGAGATGTTAGATGTGATCCAGAGAGTAAGAGGAGGGATTAAGGTCTGGAGGAACGTCAGGAGTGATGTAAATTTCAAGAAAGATATGACCTGAGGAAGTGCTCCAGTGTTATCAGTTGGGTGATGTACACTGTATGTAAAGTGTCCTGCTTATGAAGAAAACCACTTCTGAAATAAATGTTGGACTATGAAGAAAATCAAATATTGAGTCATGCTATCGGTTTCTGTCCACGAAGCCTGTGCCCTATCACAGGGAAACACTATGAATTCACCAGAATGTGGCAGGAAAGCATCGAGGAACTGGGTCAGGAGACGTGAGATGGCAGACTGCGATACCCTTATGGTGTCCCCATTGGTTGTTGGAACATCCCTGTGGCTAGGAAGTACATCACTGCTGTCACCTTCTCCTCAACTGTCATGGCATGGCTGTGTCTGGTGTTGGACCGCAGCTGCTCATGCAGGAGTTCACATAGCTGCCTCAACATACCCCTGTTCATCCTCTACTGGCCAGTGATGTGCTCTTCTGTTAGGGTCTCGAAAGAGACCCTGGGCCGGTACCACCTGTGTGCAGCATATCTTCTTCTTGGCCTGTGTTGTGGCCCATGTTGGCACTGCTCCCTCTCTTCCTTCCACCACTACTGCTGCCATCAGTTGCAGCAACAAATAACATTGGCATTGCTGCCATAGTCACTTCCTGGTCTGGTCCTCCCCGTGTTTTGCCCTGGGATAAGATCAGCCTTTTATAGGCTGATAACTAGCACCGTGCTAAGTGTCACGCTATGTGGCCTTATGCGGCACTATAGTTCTGAATATCCTAAGCGCGTGTATGCTGGTTCACGCCTCACTTTGCCCTTTTGCATACATTATCAGTTTGTTCTGCTATTGTGGTTAGCACGCACTAACTGGTCCTTTGAATATGGCAGCTCCATGCTAAGCATGCACTATTCTCACTCTATTGGTTTGTGTGCCACACTAAGTTATGAAAACCTGGCCCCAGGTCTTTCAAAGCCCTGCTAATGGTTACACTCATCAGATTCAATGTTATTTGACTTGCAAAAAAAATGTTGTTATTTATGCACTTTGGTGTGATTGTCCATCACTCTGTGTAGGTATGACCACTTGTAGCCTCAAGGAAAGAATCCTGGAACATGTTTGTTCTATTAGTAATAGACAGTGTGACACTCCAGCAGAGGAGTCATTGGGGTTTCCACCATAATTTTGATTTAAAATGTTTTCATTTCATAGGGATCAACCATGTTAAGGCATTACCAAGAGGTGGTGTTGGACACCAAATACTGAGACAAAAAGAAAGCAGACTTATTTTCCTGTTAAACGCCTCTCACCCAGCAGGAATTAATGATGGCTGGGATTTATAGCCTTCCCTCTGACTTTGTAATGTACCTCCTGTACTTTTATTGTATCTAATTGTTGTTTTTATCTATTGTAGATTTTAGGCAAGTTATCTACCTAGTTCCTTTCAGCCATTTTTTCTTCTTTCTTTTTCCTCTTCACCCTCCCCCCCGCCTTTCCTTTCCCTCCTCCGTTGGCCTTAGATAATTACTGTGTACTGTTTGTTATGCATAATTAATCTTTCTTTATTTTTATTTTCTTTCTGGGTTGAAATGCATTCTGAAGTCTCTGATTTTGTCATCCATTGGTTATAGATGCCACTTATATTCCAAATGAAACTTGAAATAGATCAATTAGATATAAAACTATATTTATATTTAAAATGTATACTATTTGATAAAGGATATGTAGTTTATTTAATATATTCTTTCATACTTGGGTATCTGGAGTTTATTGTACTTTGAAAAATGTTTATGCTATTTCTTATGTGAATATCACTTTGCAATTTAATGGGTATTGTCCCTTTAAGATATGGCTTTAAAAGTATTGGTGCTGCTTTCTTGTTGACTCCCCCTTTGAAAAGCCTGCAGGGATTTGAGGTGCTAGGGGCTTTTGCTGCACTTGTTCTGTGGAGTTTGGCACTTTAAAAATCACTTGAGCTTTATGAGTACTGGCCTTGTTTGCGCACCTTTTTGCTGTCTGTCCTGTGTTTTAGGTGAAACATTTTTTTTTTAATGAGCACTTGAAACATTGCTTCAGCTGCACCTCAGGTCTGCAACTCTAAAATCTGGGTACCCAGTGATAGGACTGTGGGGTTTTAATGGACTGTGACCTGCGGGTCTGGGTTTGGGCATGCATGCTGCAGTTAGCTAAATAGCTAGACCTAGTGGTTGTACTGATTGCAATAAGGGAATGAATCAGAAGGAAATGTGATTTTGGGAAATGCAAAATGAAAATGCTTGAACTCTAGTCCTTCTACCCCATTCCTAAACTCTCCCTGTAAATAAACCATGATGTTATTGTTTTGCAGCAGAGATGGTTTCAGAGCCAAATTTTAGTGAGCCTGTCTATTGTTTGAAATGAAAAATGTAAAAGGTATAACTGAATGTGGAGAGGTTTGAACTTGGTAAGTCCATGCCTGGAGTAACTATTTGGGAAGTGGGTTGGTAAGACATCCCAGGGGTTTAACTGCAGGTAATCAGGCCCACTGATATGTATTCTGGGTGGAAGCACCACCTTTTTATTTCAGCTTTTGGGAAATACCCCGTAGTTCAGCTATTGGGACCCCAGACCCCTGTGCCTTCTAATGGCTGGCAAGCCAGGGGCAGTAAGCCCTCTCAGGACAGCATCGAAAGGGGCTACATTATTTATAACTTCTTTGGCATAAAGAAAAGGTACACCTGTACACAAACATATACAAGAAAATCAGTGGTAATTTCCTGTCCAGAGCTAGCCCCATGGAGATACAAATGTAATGTGAAACAGTGTTTAAAGAGATTGTCCAAGCTGTATTCTAAGATACACCAATGGGCTTTTAATACCATAGTCCATTACCATATGGTAGCAAAAAGTCTTTTGAGCCAGTAAGTGAAAATTGAAAAGTATTCCTGTTTGGAAGGGATCGTAAACTGAACTGAAAAGACATCCAGCTGATCCCTTCCACATTTTGAAAATAACTTTATGTCTGTATAAGCAGTCTTTGATATAAATAAAAAACAGCACTTTACTAATAAGACTCTAGGGTAGAGATGCAGCGAAATGTTATTTTGCTGGAGAAATTCTGGCGAAATCAGGAATTTCGCCTAGCGTAATATTTCATGAAATTAATCACTTAAGGCAAAATTTCACCATCAGTTTCACTGGTAAATTTCTCTTTCACTAGTAAATTTTGCCTTGCGGTAGTATCAGGCAAAATTAGGGGAAAAAAAGGCTTGTCACATGACTTACTCTCTGTAGCAGACTGCAGGTTACATGGGAGACTGTACTTAGGCAGGAAGCCACTGAATCTGCTTCCTTTTCCTAGATCGTGCAGGCAGAGGTCATACTCGTCCTGAGTGCAGCAGGAAAAACTTTTAGAATAGAAATTTAGTTTGTGTGATTACTGATTATTGTGTGTTGTTCCCCAAATTCTTTAGTTTAAAAAAAGTTAATTTTTCTTTGCTAGGTAATTTTTTGTTGTCTTATATTTTTCTGTCCTTAAGTTTATATTGAGTGTGTGTGTGTGTGTGTGTGTGTGTGTTTGACTCCCTCTCTTTTTTATCTCTCTCTCACTTTCTTTTTCATTTATTTAGTTTTTTATTAAATGGATGGGAGTAAAGATAGAGCAAGGGGCTGGGCAGAATAAGGCAGTAGCAGCAGGAACTGGCAGTGGCAGATCCTATGTTCACCTTAACAGGTGGGCATTTCTGTCCATAAGACAGACCCCCATTGGAGAATGTGCCCCACCCCAGGCAACAGGGCCCATTGCCCCCATGGCAGCAGCAGGTTCTCCCACCCTTCAGCAGCATGAGCACCTTGCCCCTCAGCAGCAGCATGTTGTCCCAGCAGCAGCAGCAGCAGCAGGTGCATGTGCCTCCACCCTCCCCATCAAGGGCAGAATGATGTTATTGATGCCTCTGCGGGGACATCAGCTGTCAACCCCATGAGTCTGTGTGGTGTGGGCATATTTTAACACAAAGGCATGAGATGGCACTGTTGTCATCTGCAGCCTTTGTGGTACCAATGTAAAGAGGTGAAAAAAGGGTCCCACATTGGGACCGGTAGACAAAGGAGCCACCTGCAGCATCACCATGCTGCAGAGTGGCTTGCAAAACAACAAGAGGCTGCAGCAGGAGGAGGAGGAGGTAGTGATGGGCAAGGAGAAGGGGGCAGTCAGCAAGAGGGAGGCAGTCAGTCACCTAGGGGGAGCCATAGGTCCAGCAGAAGGATGCAGCATCAGGACTCTTAGGCAACAGGACCATCCCTCATTGATGCACCCCACACCCACTGGTGCTACCATGCTGCTGATTTGGCAGCACAACCTGAAAGCCTGAAGCAGCCCGCCAAGTCAGGTTAGCATGGGAGACCTGGAGGCCGTGCGCTGTGAGGTGGCAGTGGTGCACAGTGAGGTACATGGTGTCCAGCAGGAGTTGGACCAGTTCCACCAGGAGGTCAGGAGTGTCCTCCAAAACTAATGGAGGACAAAAAGAGGTGTTGGACCTTCTTTGGAGCTGTAGCATGGGGTGGTGATGGCACGGTAGTGGTGGAAGTGCATAATGACCTGTAGTCCAAGGTCAAGCAGCGCCATGACTCTTTTGACTGCCCATATCTTTTTCTTCTCCTTTCTTACTCTTGAGTCACTATTCCTCATCTGCACCCCCTTAAAATAAGAAAAAAATAAATAAAAAAGTGAAAAAAAATGAATATTTTCTGTCCTCTTCTTCTGTATCCTTTTGTTTCTTTTTCTTGTCCACTGGTATGTGTAACTTCTTATGTAATGTTTATGATCCCTCCCTTTCTCTGTCATATGAATACCCATGCCCTGATCCTGCATATCCCCACTGTTGTAATACTGTTACTGTGCCCATAAACTCTGTACCTTTCTTCTTGTTTTATGTTACTCCTTCTTTATGTTTCCTTCTCCTTTCCACAAATGTCAAGTATTGTAATTTGTTCTATGAACACTATTTTTTCCCCAAAGCTACGTGATGTTGTGGCAGTTGTTTTGGCTGTGTGCAGTGCCAATCTGAATATGTATACACACAGTCATAGACAAATAAGCAATTTTATTGTGAAGTTAAACATAATATGTTTTGTGCTTAACAACAGCACATGTCCCTGCCCTGGCCCTGCCACCCACAAATGTTAACTTTGTGTCTCTCCCTCCCCTCCTCCAGTCATCATGATGTGTTATAGTGCCCCATTGCCACCTGGTCCAAATGTGCTCAGTCATGATGTTATATGGTGTCCCCCCCACTGAGCAGATCTCAAAATGGTCTTTGGCCCACTATTTACAAAGCATTTTAGGCTGAATCTTGTTGTGATTGCAGAACTGGCTGTACAAGTCCAGAAATGTTTCATAAGAAATGTTACGTTAAATTGAGACAGAAATCTGGTCTCAGTGATGATGTTACATGTTGCACCCCCACATCCTGGATTAAAACATGCTGTTTGCATAGCATTTTAGGCTGTATCTACTTGCTGTGAGTGCAGAACGGGCCCTAGGAGTCCAGAAATGTTTCATAAAAAATGTTGCATTAAATTCAGACAGAAGTCTGGTCTCAGTCATGATATTATATGGGTCTAAAGGCGATCACTGTTATTACTCGGAGTGCAAAACACATTTTCGGCACTCTGACTACCCTGGTGCACCAGCACAATGGCGCCAGAACATATTTTTACTACTTTGCCCCTGCACGCCCTACTTAAGGAATCTCAGCTCCAGGGGTGCATGTCGAGGAGGTAAGTAGTAAAATAAAAAGATTCGGGCAGGCGCAATAAAATCGCACCAGTGCCTGGACCCGAGCCCAGTACCTCAGCCACCCCAGCCATTGCCCAATCCTGATGCCACACCAGCTCAACCGACAACTGCAGTGCCACCCCTACATCCTCTCCACCCCAGACCAGCTGGCTGTGCTCGCTCCCACCCAGCGTGCATACAGTATAGTGACATTCTGTCACCTAGTTAGCCCACCCCCTCATCCAGTCACCCTGCCCATCAGTGCGCCATAGGTGGATTGTGTGAGGAAAAGTGTCAGCTGTAACGGATGGCACCCTTCCTCATGTCCCCACTTCATGGGTTACCATATTATATGATTCCCTGCCACCACCGAACAATAAAATGTTTTGTCCACCATTTAAAAATGACTTCAGGATGAAACTTGTTTCCTCTAGCTGCTGTGGTGTGCAGAACAGGCCTTATACAGTAAGTCTAGAAAAAACACATTGTAAACATTGTGAAAAAAGGGAGATACTATTTTTCTGGGAATTATGAAATACTGTAAAGGGCTGCCATGCTGAGAAAATGAATTCCTCCTGCAAAATGGTGCTGCTACTTGCACTTGCTTCCTCCTGCTGCTGGTTTCTCAACTGAATGAGAAATGTAGAATTATTTTTTCCCAATGTTGCTGTGCTATCCAGTTTTGCTGTGTTGACTCTGTGATTGTAACTTTATGGTGTGGAGGGAATGAGATTTTGGGGTGATGTAGCTTGCTGCTTGCTGGTCTGACTAGTTGCCAACTTTCCATGAGAAGTAGTCTTTTAGCTGCTTGATGGATCATCATCACAGAGACAGAGTTCATACTGCTGCTGCTGCACCCATATCTATCTGTATTTTTTTTTTCAACAAAAGGGTGTTGATGGGCTAGTATTGTGGCGCCTTGAATTCTAATATGTTTGCACTGCTTTTCTATTATTTTTCAGATTGCTGCTGGGGATTACATCATGCCAGGCCAGTATCTGGATCTGGGATATTGTTTCAGATGGTAAGTATTTTTTTCCATTACTGGGTCAGGTTACTGCTGTCTGGATGTCAGAGTTTGATAGTAATTGTGTTCTTTTTTCTTTTGTCAACATTCAGGATAGAATTCTGGTGATGTTACCTCCCTGTCCTGCTGCTGTTGATCAAGACGTGGGTGATTAATTTTGTTGTGCAATGGTTCCAGTTTCACAGACAGTCACTGAGGTAAGTATTTCTTAATTTTTTTATGGTCTTTGGGGTGAGGTGTTGGGGTGAGAGTTGTATGGGGGAGGGCCTGTAGTGGGGGGGGTGTAGAACTTTTAACAATCCTCAAAATGTGTTCTTTTTATCTTATTTCCAGGTATGCAGTACTGTTGGGGAAAGGAAATGTGGAATCTGGATGCGTACTGCTGTGCTTCATGTGCCACACCCCACATGTTTCTTCTGAGGGGTAATTTCTGCAGTTTAATTATATTTATGGGGTATGGTAAGTATATGTTTTTTTGGCTGCTTCTAATTTGCTTGCTAACACCAGGTATACAGATGGATGAGTATTTGTCATGCTTCCTGTCATTGTTCCTGCTTAGATCATTTTCCTCTGGTGACTTTTCATACAATGTCTGTGTGATGACTACATCCTGGCTCTGCAGAAGTTGTTGTGTGGAAGACAGAGCAGGTTGCTTGAACTGTGATGTAGGCCACTGGTTTCATTAACAAGTAAACAGCACATCCAGTGATGAAGAATATGTGGAAATGGATGGTGGAAACAGTGTTTAGTAATTAGATGGAGGGATAATGTCCCGTCTAATCATTTGAGGTGTGCAGAGCTGGAGTAATTAGGAAAATTTAGAAGCCAAACTGTGGACAACTAACACTGCCACCCGTGGGGATCTTCATAGTTTCTGTACAAGTACTTTGGTATAACTTATTAACCTTTTTGGGGAATTGGATGCTGTTAAGCCTTTTTATGATTACTTTATGAATGTGACTCATTTCATTAAAGATGGCTGCCATTCACCATTTTGGAAAATCATGTCAGCTGGTGTTAACGGTTGAATGAGGGTGCTATATTCGTATTCTACTAGTAGTAGGAGGGTTCCACAACATGTCATGGATAGTAAGCAGCAGAAAATATTTATTTTTCGCATGGAGTGAATGGGCATGTCAGGTGGCACCGAGGAGGGGAGGGTTGGGTGTGGCATGTGCCAGCATGGGCACTTTTAAAGATGTCTTGAGACAACACATCTTGCTTTAATATAGGGTTAGTCCAAATCAAAAGTAAAATGTGCATCTTGATATTTTTGGCAGTGAAATATTATAACTGTAATCATGCAAAATGTTTATGGTTATAGTATTCTGACTGCTGCAGTATATAGCGAGGACCAAACAGTTTAGGACAAAGGGTAATCAAATGAAACTGATTAACAGTACAGCAGATAATACAACCAATTCAGAAATACAATGATAGATAAATAAAAATAATTATTAACACTATACTGAGCTGAAAATGTTTGGGAGGGTCCTTTGAGTAACTTCAGCTTTGTTCCATTTCCATTGTCACATCATTCAAGAAGCAGCCCTCACAGTCTTCAAGACTGGAACTGTCACCAGGTGGAAATTCTCTCAGCATTGCTGCTTCATCCACCGCTGCTGGTGGATGCCTTAGTAGAGGATTGTCATCATCCTCATCACCGAGAAACAGTTTGTGTGGCAACACCAATGATAACACTGACATGCAAGATGTGCCTTTCGTTCATTTTGATGAATATTAGCATGGACACATTCTTGGGTGACAAATTGGTCCTAAGTCATGCACAGTGGCTCCAGTCAAACTAAACACCTGTTCCACACTGACACTGGATGATGGGCAGCTCAGGTATTTCATAGCAACTGATGTTAGTGCTGGCCAGTCAGTTACTTTCCTGCTCCAGTACTGCAAAGGGTCATCACTAATGGCAAGGTGCTTTGTGTCCTCAATATACTGTAGGCCTCCACCATTCATTCTGCTGCCCTGAGTCCAGTTGCCTCATCTGTCTCCTCCTCCTTTACTTCCATATCTTCCACTCCCACCTGATAGAGAACATCCCAGATTGGATTGTCTGCTGTTTTCTGCTGTACCTTGCCCATTTTCTCAGAATGGATTGTCTGTGAGCTGCTGATGGTGGTAGCAATACCCATTGTCTGTGCAGTGTGTGACATTTTGATCTGTGCAGCAGATACCCATCTAATGAGCTTCTCTGTCAACTTTTGCACTTGTTGATGACTTCCTTCGATTATAGAAAGCAGGCCACGTTTGTAGCATGGATCAAGCATGGTAGCAATTGCAAATTCATCCGACTGTACAATGCTGGTTATGTGGGTCTTCGTGTCCAGCACGTGGAGGATGTGATCCATTAAATCACAACTGCTATGATCCCCACTTGCCTCCATCTGGTGTCGCACATTAACCAGTGTCTGCCTCAGCACATGTATGAGGGGTATGGATTGACTTATACAAGCAGTGTCCCTCTCACTGCCTGTATACTCAAATGGATGGAGAATGTATTAGACTATCCATTTGGTGCCACTGCTCTGTTATTAGAGCGATGGACCCTCCAGCACTGTCACTGTTGGTGTGCACTAGCAGATACTCTGCAAGAGCCTTATACGTTCATACAGTCAGTCAAGCATGTACAGCATGGAGTTCTACCTGGTTGCAACATCAAGCTTCATACTGTGCTGAGGCAGATGGTTATTGTGCTGTAGCTCACACAGATGGTCACGGGCCTTTTCAGAATGGGTGAAGTGTACACAGATGTGATGGGTGACAGTCACTGTTTCCTTAATATCAGCATGGTTTAGAAAGTGCTGCACAACAAGATTAAGGCAGTGTGCCAGGCAAGGCACCATGAAAAACCCACGATTGCTAATGCACTTAATTACATTTGAGTCATTATCACTTGCAGTGGATCCTGCTATAAGTAACTGTGTGTGTGTAGCCACTCATCAATCTCTTCCAGCAGAACATTAAGCATTTTCTCACTGGTGTGAGAACCAGTAGCACTTCACATAGTCAGGGTTGCATACTGCCTAATTCCAGGGGTGTTGCTACCACCACAATTTTGCTTCAGGCAGGTTTTGCCAGGCCCCAAATCAACTATCAGCTCAGGTACCTGTGCCCAGTGTGCTGTAAAGATACAAGCTTGCTGTGGTTTGTCCACTGGTCCACATATCGATGCTAAGATGGATATATTCTGATGTAGAATGCTTCATTGCATGTCTTATGGAATCAGCAGCTCTACCGTACAGCTCTGGCATGGCACACTTACAGAAATAGGTTCGCAATGGAACCTGCCATTTGGGACAGTACGGGCCATCAACCTGCAGAACTCTGCATTCTCCATGAATGAGAATGGCAACAGATCAATGGCTAGCAGTTCAGTGGAGGCAGCATTTAACTCATATGAAACAACATGATTGGGGGGAGGGTACTTTGCATGCTGCTTAAGGACAGTCTTCAGTGTGGACTGCATCTTTGGAGCTGTTTGACTAGAACGCATAATACTTGAGACACCAATGTTGTTCTTTGGGATAACAGTAGATTCTTGGGGATGTGCAGAGCATATGGAAACCATTATTTGGTTGATTTTGGGTGTTGTGGTGTACTTCTTTGAGTCAAGGGACTGGGATTGGTGCATCACTGCTATGCACACTACTCGAGAGTAAATGATTGCTCCTCCTCCTCCTCCACTGACCCACTCTGTCCTCTCTCCTCCTTCTGTATTGAACTGCTCTCAGTTACATTTAACTTGCCAAGGGACATCCCATGAACAGCTCTGTTGTTCTTCTGGTGTTGTTGCCACCACATCGAGTACTTGTTTTTCAGGTGGGTGCGTTGGTCACCCATGCCTAGGTGGCTTCCCTTTTTTCCCCATCTAACACATGCTTGACACAGTTAATATATTGCTATGGTCTCATCAACTGGATCAAGCATGTAAAAGTCTCAAACTAGGGACTTTGACCTCTGGAATTAACATCCTGCTGTGACTGGGAGGGCTGAGGAACAGGCATTGAAGTTTGTGCCTTTTGGGCTGCTTTCTCGCTTCTATGAGACTACTTGTTTTGGGAGGAGGATGACTTGACTGCTTGGAGGATTGCTGCTGATAGGCTTGGTGACGGACTGTGCATGTACATGGCCTACTGCACCTTTGACCTTTTTAAACTCAGGCTCTCATGAGAGAGCATCCAAGTCATAGTCATCAGCACCGATGCTGATGATGTACTTATCGTCGTCGTCCTCCTCCTCCTCCCTATTACTGTCTTCTTGCATGGTGCCTTTTTCTTTCTCTACAACCATTTCCTCAGGGCCAGGGGGATCACTACCCATATCTATTGGATTATCAGACTCCGGCTGAACACTATCGCCACCACCAACTCCAACAGCAGTAACAGGCCCTGGGACAGTCACACCGACAGACTTATCACCCTCCTCCTGGACCTCTGCTCCTGTACTGGTGTCAGTCTCTCCCATCTTCTTACTGTCATCATCCCACACCAGCATGGATGCAACAGCTTTGGCCTTAAAAAACTGAGACACATTATGCCAATACATTGAACAATTCCTTTGCTAGTAACTGCTGCACCACCAGAGCCCACAGAAGACACTAATACAGACATCGTGTGGTTTCACTGCTTTGGGGGAACTGGAGATGAAGTTGTACTCTCTCAACATATTTCTTATATGCCTCGTCCCCCCGGCATACTTCCCTGTACTGCACTGTCTCTTAGCAGGCATTTTATATGCTGTTGCTTCAAAGTTTTGCCTTTCTCTGGGAGTAGATGAAGAAAGGATCTATTACTAACTGTGTGAATAACACCTCACACCTGCAGGCAGTACTGACTTTCCTCCAAGTCCAAACACAATCAGAACAGGTGGCAGCACCCTGTATAACTAATACATTATATGGTAGCCTAGTCTAGTAAAAACAAAAGATAACTTTTTCTTTCTCCAGACAGGAATTAAAGTAACACAAAGAAAAGGCACAGGTAACTTACTTTAAATACAGATCATCTGTGTCTTGACAACTTGAGTACTGTAATGTGTTAGTACTTACTACTAGAATTTTGTTTTTGATAAGGGCAGAGACACCATAAAACATCGACAAACAAATGCTCATACAATAATATGGATGGGATCAGCAATCTCTTGACAGTTACTATATTTATTAATATGAAGTTTTTTTATGTTGTGCAGGTCAGGTAGTAAACAATGCAGTAACAGGGAAGGGGTACCCAAAGTAAAAGAGGAACACTGCAATGCAGAGGCAAGCTCCAGCAATAAAATACAAGGGAACAATTTACCAAAGCCGTGAAACAGTATAATATGGACAAGTTCAGGTGTTCCACTAAAAGTCCTTAAATTTCCATACAAAAATATAGAACTGTTACTTTTCACAGTTTAAGTGACACAAGTTAACAGAAAACAGAACTGACCACAAACAAAACATAAAATAAAATAAGGGATCAGGACTGTGTGTTCAAAACTTTAGAATTCACAACTAAAAGCTGAAGAATAGTATATAACACAGGCTAACAGGAGCAGGAACTCTCAGACAGTAGTAACTTTTCAGAGAAAGAAAAAAATACTTGTCAAAATATAAGTAATTTATTACAAATAAGTAGAACACCAACAAAATATAAGGGCTTAAAAGAAATAACAGTAAATTAGTCACACCTAGAGAAACATATAAAGGCTAGAAATTCCTGACTGTACACACCTACCCTACCCTACCCCACCACACTCAACTCTTCACATATACAGACAGAATTAAAAACTAAATAAAATAAGTAATATGCAAAAATCCACAAAATTAGAAAATGTTCCCTAGCAGCACTAGGAACAAACTATATATTTGGGAGCAATTGGCTCTCAAAAACAAGTTTGAAAGAGGCTTTAAAAGGGTTTATTGGCTGTGATGCACCACAACAGACTGCTCTCTGACTCAACAGGCAATAGACTATGCTGTAAACAACCTACACATGATAATTGATCAATTTACCCACAAATAATGCCTTTGAAACATAATTTCGCCAGTGAAATCAAAAGTTACATGGGTGAAATTTTGCCACAAGGCAAAATTTAACATGAATGGGCAAAATAGATCGGTGAAAGCATTTATGCGAAACTTCACAGATTATGTGAACTCTAAATCCCAGGTGAAATTACGTTTTGCCTTGGTGAAAACTTCTGTGAAATTACACAAAATATTTTGGCTGAAATTTTTAATTTCGAACAATACTACTGTAGGGTAAGAAAAGAAGAGGTTAAACAACTTAATAAACTTTACTCAAAAATAAGTTCTTTACCCAATAAAAACAGTGAAGAAAAATCTCTACTGGCTAATGCAAGAAGTCCTGGAAAAAGTTGGATGAGGTCAGACACATTTTACACAAAGAAGGAATTCAAATTTGTGCAGTGATGGAGACTTTGTGGAAGAAGGATGAGTGGAGAAAATATATTTAGGGCTTCAATCTCTTACACATGGAGTGAACAGAGAAAAGGGGTGGAGGAGAGTGTGTATGTGTATGTGTATGTCTATTGGCATGGGTGACAGAGAACAAATCTGGCTTAAACTTAGCTTGAATCCTATGGAAATAATGATAGACATTTGCTGTCAATTTCCAAATCTAATGGCAGAAGAAAACATAACATTTATTGAGACTATTGAGAAAATGGATTTAGAGGGACAAACAATACTCATGGGAGATTTTAATGTATCTACAGTACAGGAGATTGTTTTCAGTTTATTTCAGTTTCAGTTTATTTATTGTACTCAAAAGGCATGTGAGCAGAAGATGCCTGTTTTCACAAGCTTCCAGTTTTGGACAACACAACAGGAGGATTACATTATGCAGGGCAAAACAGTGACTGGGTTACAAAATGGGAAACAGGAGACAATGTATAGGACAAGAGAGCACTGACATGTTACATAACAATATAGGAAAAACATTTACAAGTGCATTGGTAGGAAGATATTAAACTAGACTTGGACAATTGAGCAATGAACAGATGCTGAACAATATAATGTAAACATTTACAAGTGCATTGGTAGAAAAGTGCTAGGCATTATCAGTCCAGGAGATCCAGCATCTGCAATATTGGGTGAAATTCAGTTGATGAGGAGGTGGAGGAGAGGATGAGCACCAAGTGGGAGTATCACATGGTGGTACAGATGCAGATGGCAGCTTGAGAAAGGTAAGACTTTAGGTTATACTTAAAGGAAGCCAGAGAGGGGCACTCAGTGATAGCAGGGGAAGACTGTTGAATAGCTTGGTGTCCTTGTAGGAGAGGGTGTTTTGGCCATGTCTGGTCCAACAGCAAGGGACTGAGAAGGAGAGGGAGGGGACCTACCAGTGGTTCGAGGATGGGAAGACTTGGAGATATGAGAACTAATGCTGTCTGGGAGGAGGCCCAATAATAGCTTATGGAAGAAAGTGAGTATTTTGCTGTTGAGTTTGTCATCTAGGGAGGTCCCGTTGGAGATTCTGTAGAGGTGACAGTAATAGGTTAGTCTGGGGAGACCAGTAACAAAACAAATTATGCTGTGGTTGGTGGAACAGAGTTTTTGGAAGCTGCTTTTAGTGAGGGCTAGAAAATAGACTAAGGCACTATAGTCAAAGTGGGATCAGGAAACTGGTAGCGAACAGGGTCTTAGATTCAGTAGTCAGGAAAGGCCTCACTCTGCCTCACTCTGTGCAGCATGCCCAGACATTGGTGGGTTTTCTGAATGAGCTGATTTATGTGAGAATCAAAGTTTATGTTGCTGCTTGAGAAGTAGTCCGAGGGTATCTGAACTCACTGACTCTTTGATTTCATTGCCTTCATTGTCAAGTAGTGAGAAGTCTATAGAGATTGGTTTCCGTGGACTAAAGAAAACCATTGATTTGGTTTTCTTTACATTGAGCACTAGCCCCATGGACAAGAACCAAGAGTGAAAGCAACTGAAATCACTATGTTGATTGTTGAGTAAGGAGATGGGGTCTTTGTCTTTGCAGAAGAGAGTGGCATTCTCAGCATAGAAGATGAGTTTGGTGTTCATTCAGATTTCAGGAAGAGAATTAACTACCAGGGAGGAAAGGAGGGGATCTTGAATAGACCGTTGGGGTACTCCAAACTTAATGGGGCAGAGGTTAGAAAAGATACTGTTTAAGATGGTTTGGTGTGACCTGTGGCTGAGGTAGTTTTTGAACCAGTTTGTGACATCTGGCAAAAAGTGGAGGGTGGAAAGGGTGGATAATAGGACGTTGTGGTCCACAAGTTTGAAAGGTTTTGTGAGGTCCACAAAAACCAAAGCAGCATAGAGTTATTCATTGGTTGACCTATTGATAAAGCTGGTGAATTTGATGAGGGTCATCTTGGTGTTATAGCCAGACCTGAACCTGTGCTGGGCTTCTGTCTGAAGGTCATACATTTTGAGAAATTACAATGTTTGCTTGTGCATGATTTTCTCCAAAAGTTTGGGGGAGGCAGAGGGGAGAGGGGTCTAAAGCTGGAGATGTCATCTTTGGGGTTGGTTTTGTGTAGGGGTTTTTATTATGGCACATTTCCATTTAAGCAGATAGGACCCAATGCAGAGGGAGTAGTTGAGAATATTGGAGAGGGGAGTGGCAATGGATCCATAGACCAATTTGAGGACCATGGAATCAATGTTGTTGAGCCTTAAGGAGGCTTAGGGTCATGGGCCTTGATAAGTTTTACTACGTCAGACGGGGTGAGGTAACAAAAATAGAAACTAGGGTGGGGGTTAGAGGTGGGGAAGGAGATCTGGGGAGGGGCTAGGGTGGACTTGTATTTGTTGAGATCTCTGAAGTAGTTGTTAAAGAAGGTGGCAACTTAAAAGGGATCAGTGGCAGTACATCCACTGAAGGAAAGGCTGACCTGTTCATCGGTTTGCTCTCTCCTTAGAATGTTCAGAATGTTCCAAGTGTGTTTAGGGTTTCCCTGGGAACTGCATTGCTTCTCAGTGTGGTAGGAGAATTTGGCAGACAGGATAAAGGATTTGAATTTGTTATGGAGTGTTTTATAAATTTGGAGAAGGTGGGGGAGTTTCTGATGCCTGTATTTTGACAAGGCATGGTCCCTTTCCCTCATGAGTTTGAGCCAGTCCTGGCTGTTACCTCTGACCCCAATTTTTTAAGGGGAATAAGGAGGTCACAAATGGCAAGGAACTTGCTGCTAAATTCCTCAAGGGCAGAGTCAATATCCTTAATAGATTCAGTGAAAGACCAATCTGTGGTCAGAGCCACCTGGTGAAACTTGTGCAGGATCAAGTTTTTTAACTGTCTGGTTTGTATGTATCTATGCTCCCATGGAGCTATTTTAGCATACCAGCAGCAGCATACCCCACAATGGTCGCAGGAATCAGGAAGAACCCCAGAGGAGGTAATGTGGGAGGTGTGCAAGACAAGGATCCAGTCAATCAGGGTGTCGGTGCCTGTTTTGTAGTTGGTGTGAGTTGGGAAGGAGAGGGTTGGTGGAGGCCTAGGAGCAGGTGGAGACCTAGGCTGGTGATGAATTCTTATTAGTGAGGACTGAGTGGATAGCTAGTTTTGATTAAACTCTCCAATGATTATCCATTCTGTACGGGGGGGAAGCGATTATTTGATGTTAAGGAAATCATCTAATTCTTTTAAGGGGGTGCCAGAGGGAAGATAGGTGATGCTGACGGTAATTATTTTGTTTTTGCCCAGTAGGAGGTTAATGAAAAGGGATTCCAAGTTGGGGGTGGCAATAGGAGTGACTAGCTCTGAGGCAGAGAGGTGATCAGCTACTCAGAGCAGGCAACCACCACCTCTTCTACCATGTCTGTCTTTCCTGAAGAGGGAGTACCCATCTAAAAGCATTTTATTTGTGAGCCAGGTTTCTGTAAGGGCAACTATGTCTAAATTGTTTGTAGAAAGACATGATTCAAGTTAAGTTTTTTTTAGCTGTTAAACTTTGAATGTTGAGATGTAATATTTTCAGCAGCATGGAATGCTTGGGGGGATTATCATGATTTGTGCTGTTCCCATCGGGAGGGCCAGGGTTTGGGTGGATGGACCCAGAAATTAGGGAAGAAGAAGGAGCCTTCTGTGCCTATTGTACGCAAGGATAGACAGCTTATAATATGTACATCTAGTGAGGACCTGATGTGTGTATTTTGTGGTGGA
The DNA here is from genome assembly GCA_016271365.2 of Neoceratodus forsteri. Lineage (NCBI taxonomy): Eukaryota > Metazoa > Chordata > Ceratodontiformes > Ceratodontidae > Neoceratodus > Neoceratodus forsteri. Next base: position 774,575,556 of record CM057449.1, on the reverse strand, counting down.
GAGGGAGGGTGAGCATTCATGCAGGAGGCATAGTTTACTTTAGGAAGGTCCAAGGGCAGGGGAGGAGAAGGTGGTGGAGGTGTGAGAATGGTGAGGAATGAAGGGGGTATAGCATAAGTGGAAGGAGGATGAGGTGGAGAGTGGAGGGTGGGGGATTAGTGAAAAGAGCAGTAAGAGTAGATTTGTGGGGACAGGGAGACAGAGGTGGTGAGAAGCAATGTAGAGATAAGGACATGGAGTGGTGAAGAAGGGAAGTCACTGTTTGGCAGGAGACATGGAACATAGGGACAGGAAAAAGGTTGTTAGGGTAAACACATTGGGAATTTTAAGGAACATGAACTTAACTGTAAAAGTGCAATTGCTCTTTCAGGGCCTAGAAGCCTACCTTTACTTCTTTTGGTAGAGTCAGTAGTAGGGGCAGTCACTTATGGTAGGGAGACAATTTAAAGAGTGCTGGAGAGGGGGGTTGGAGAAAAATCAAGCAAGAAATCTCTCTCTGTGTGAGCCTTGTAAGAGTAGGAGAGGGTGCAGCCAATCAGCAATCAGCGGAAATGGCGCCTGATTCAAATCAGTCAGATAGGCAGATAGCGTACGTTCAGTTTGCTGCTTGGGGTCTGGGGCAGGCAGGCAGTGTCTGGCAGGAAGGAGATCTGAGGGAGAAAAGAGAGACAACAGAGATATTAGTGGGTTGCAGTGGGAAGGAGGGTGGGCAGGAGACGGTCTGCACAGTAGGAGAACAATAGGGTGAGCAGGCTGAGATAAATGGAGAGAGGGGTTAGCAGTAAGAGAAGTGGAGAATGTGAGGGAGATCTGGCTGCAGGGGGGAATTAAGTAGGAACATGGAGAGAGAAAAATAGTAAGACAGCAGGACGAAGGTTTTAAGGGACCAAAAAACACTTTAATAATAGCTCTGAATTAATTTGCAGCTTGAGGCTGGAGAAAGAAAAGCAAGAGGGCAGAATGACATTTTATGAGCCAAAAGCACTTTAAAAAGCTCTTAAGTTAAATTGTGGCTTGAGGCTGGAGAGAAGGCAGGAAATGAGCCAAAAGCACTAATTATAAAGCTCTATATTAAATTGCGACGGTCTGTACAGTAGAATGTTCAACATAAAAAATTAAATACCAGCAAATTCTTAACAGACTTAATTTTAAGGTACAAAAGCTATCTGTAGTAGCAGTACAAAGTTATAAGGCAGCAGACTAAACAAAATCAAGCAAGAAATCTCTCTCAGTGTGAGACTTGTAAGAGTAGGAGAAGGTACAGCCAGTGAGTGCTCAGCTAGAAATGTCACCAAATTCAAATCAGGCAGATAGGCAGAAAAACGTACCTTCGGTGAGCTGCTTGGGGTATGAGGTAGGCGGGCAGTGGCTGGTAGGAAGGAGCCACACTACCCGGGACAGTTTGCAGATCTTTGTTGAGCTGCTTGGGGCAGGCAGTCCGTGGCTGATAGAAAGGAGCCACACCACCTAGGAAATTTTGCAGATCTTCAGTGAACTACTTGAGGTCTGAGGCAGGTAGGCTGCGACTGATAGGAAGGAGCCGCACCACCCGGGAAAGTTTGCAGATTGGGATAGTTTTATTGGATCAAACACACTGGATTATAGATTTCTGGACATCACTTTGCATAAAAATGTGGAACAATTAGTACATGAGGATGTAACAGACTGGGCCTTGTATTCACCAGTTTGGACAATGAAATAACTAATTTGGAGTTACTGAACCACTCGGTGACAGTGACTACAATATAGTTCATTTTACAATTGGGGGAACTGGAGCGTTATAAAAGGAGACACCAGAATCAAATGTTATAACTGGGCTAACTATGATGGAATGAGGGATTGGAAAAAGGACATGCAGAAGCTAACCCTTGATCAATAATGGAGCATAATTTAAAAAAAACTCTACTACTGTAGTAGAACATTTATTCTCGAAGTTACAAAATACAATAAAATGGGAAGAGTCCCTTTTTGGATTAGCAGAAACATTAGATGTAATATCAGCAAAGGGAAAAAGCATATAAGAAATCCAAAAAAAGATCCTGCCCAGGAAATCTGGAATGCATACAGAGAGCAAGCAGATACATGTAAAAAACTAATTAGAAAGGCAAAAGTATTGTGGAACAAGAATGGCATCACAAACAAAAGACAATAAGAATAATTCTCCAACTACATAAGTAGTTAAATAGGTGGGCAGAAAACAGTAGGGCCTCTGCAAGCTGGAAATGAGTGATTGAGGAGAACAACAAATTGCAACAAGCTTTAACAATTATTTCTGACTCTTTTAAACAAAATACTGCTCCGAAAACAATCATAGATGAATGGACAACAACAATGCTTCTATAACAGTAGTAATGGAATCAGAAGTGAAAGATAAATTAGGAAAAATGTTATAAGTCTGCAGGACCAGATGGTATTCATCTTAGCATTCTAAAATAATTGGATAATATATTTGCTGGCCCAAATGCAATATTATTTAATGCCTCATTGGAAGAAGTAAAAAATATTTATGAGAAGTGGGAGGCAAATGTAACCCCCTATTTTAAAGGGTAGTAAAACAGAATATACAGAATGATCATTAAATCAGCTTGACTTCAGTACTGTGAAAACTGATGGCAGAATTTATCAAGAAATAGTTGAAAAACATATGACTATTAAGATGTTGGAGGACTTCACCCAGCATGGGTTTAGGACAGGAAGACCATGTCTTACCAACTTTCTTCAATTTTTAAGCCTATCAGCAGTGCCCTAGACAAGGGCTACTGGTGGACGTAATATACCTGGATTGCACCAAGGCCTTTGATTTAGTACTGCATGGCAAACTTGTAAATACACTCACTGTACTTAACAGTCATCTGTTGATTATTAAAGGGATGCAGTCATGGCTTGAAGATAGGCAACAGAGTGTGTATCCATGGATTTCAATCTAACTGGGTAGGGTGACTAGTGGTGTCCCACAAGAATCTGTGTTGGGTCCCTTGCTATTTAATTTGTTTGTTTCCTCTATGTAGACATCATCAGGGTCATGGATATGTAAATATGCCAATGATACCAAATTAGGGCAATCATTAACAACAAGTAAGCTGCAGCAGATTTCCAAAAAGATCTGTACAAATTAAGAAATATGGGCCAAGAAACATCAACTTAAATTCAATAAGGATACATGCAAAGTTATGCATTTTGGCCATAATAACATTTTGGCAGAATATAAAGTAGGTTAAATGGTAGGGTGTTACAGGCAATTGATAAGGAAAATTACCTCAGTGTTATTATTACCAAAAATGTATCCTTTGACAATCATGCAAGGGAAGTAGTTAAGAGAAGCAACACAATATTAGGTTGCACTTTCAGACACATTAAAAAAAGAGACCTAGATGTAATAGTTCCAGTTAAATTCCATATTGTTTAGGCCACACCTAGAGTACAGTTCCCCTTTCACTGCCCCCACAGAATTTAAGAAGTGTGATTTATGGAAATAGTACAGAGGAAAGCTGCAAAGAAAATTAAACATTTAAAGAATAAGGCATATGAGGACAGGCTGCGAGAATTGGGCCTATACTGACTGGAGTATAGGTGATTCAAATGAGACCTTTGCATTATATATAAAGCATTCGATAGAAGAAGAATTAAGGGAATGCACTGGGCTTAATAGAAAGATAATCAATAGAACCACTAGAGCGCATATGCTCCAGCTTAAGAGTGAGATATGTAGAACCAGTAGAGGGAGTGGTGGTTCAGCCAGAGAGTGGTGTTAACTTGGAATGCACTACCAGAGTCAATAGTTCTTAGTATTTCAATGGTGGTGTTTAAAAATTGTTGGATAACTTTATGGGTCCTAATCAGTCAACAGTATCACTGATATGTTTCAAGTCACCATAGGCTAGCACCGACTAACTCGATCCTTTTCTGTGTGATTCTGTGTGGCTCAAAAGACTTTTGCTACCAAACAGTAATACTAATGCTGTGCGGAATGTGGAATTCCACTGGTGGAATTAGCGCGAAACGGTCATTCCACTGGTGGAATTTCTGCTGGAATTTCGCTGGTTCTTTGGTGGAATTTTGTCCACTGTAATCCATGAAATATTATTCTGCGGAAAAGCAATTTTTCAATTATTTCACACAAAATATTGAAATCTGTGGCATAATATTCCGTGGAACAGCATTTTTTTCTGCAGAAAGTAATTCCACAACTGTTTTCTACCATAGAATTTCACCATTCTGTTTGTGGTGAAATTTGGTTGAGTTTCAGTAGAATTTTAAAAATTCAGTGGAATTTCATTCTGCCAGAATTTGAAAATTCTGCACAGCATTAAGTAATAGTGTATGGTATTAAAAAGCCCATTGCAGTATCGTGGACATTTCCTTTAACCATATTCTAATAAACATATTCAGGCAAACAAGGGAAGTGGTATGAGCTAATGTGACACATTCATTCAAGCTCTAGTGTAGAACTATGCTTGAACACAACCAGAAATGTTGAGGATCTAGCTGTGTAGTATCACATAGTCTACCTAAGGATGTCAGTGAAAGAGCCCCAATTTGGGGGAAGGGAACCCATACCTCTGAGGGGAGTGATGGGAGAAGGGAAGAAAGAACCAGGGTTACATATATCCTCCTCAAGTTACTCATTTACATGCAAGGGGACGGTATGTGGGGTTGGGTGCAGTTGAGATGGGAAAGGGAGGGGATGGAGGAGTAGTGGATGAGGTCCTCATTTAACCTGCCATGAAGGTCATGTCTTATGGTATATAGTGACCCTGAAGAATTTTGCAGTACTCAGACACAAGACAAAAGATAAGACCCCCCCCCAATGTGGTTGAAGCATTCCAATTCTTTGAACCAGGTATATTGGACTCTTTTATAGTCAAACATTTTTCCAAGTTCCTATTGCTGCTCAGCCAGAGAGGGAGGGCATCATCTCTTTTCAGTCGTGAAGAATGACCATCTTGACTGTGATCAGAGCCCCGAGGAGCCAGAGCTTCTTCAATGATCTATATGTGTGTGTAGGGTAGAGCTGTCTGGAATATAACATTTTGTTAGTAGAATACCCACAGAATAACCATTCTGATTCTGCAGAATGTCATAGCATTTGTGTGAAAATTCTGTGGAATTTTGGCAAATTTTAAATTTCATTTATTTTAGTCTAGTTTTTAAAGTACATATTCATATGATACCAAATTTGGCAGATATACAGGTATTGTTGGTTTGCATAAGTGTACTAAATTTCAGGGTCCTAGATTGAAGGGGAGTTGAGTTAGTGGTAGAGATGTGTGAAGTCAGCATAATTCACTCTTTGAATAATGTTGTGAATTGCTCAATTTGCAAAGCGTAATTCACAGAATTTACCAATTTGCAGAGCAGGGATCAATCACGAAGCATATCATTTCACAGTTGAAATTCCACACTTTGTGGCAAAACCTACTTTCCAGCTTCTAGTAGTGGGTGCCTCCCCACTACCAAATGCCAACCCTAATGTAAAAAAAAGTATATAGGCACAAATATGCTACTGGAGAGACCTATTGTGACTCTCAGGACAAACATTAAAGTCTGTTTGTTTCTCATGACTATGCCTCTGTTAAGATGCATATATATGCTACTGTTGGTATGCAAAAGATAAAGATAATTCATTAAGTCTATGTTATGGAAAAATGTATTGAAAGTTAGAATATGAAAAATCTAATGTTCGTAACATGGTGTCTTACTTGTTTTAATTTCTAGTTATGTAAATAAAAGCATCTTTTTATAATACCATGACTTCTGCTTCTATTTATGGGCTGTAGTATGGATCTTTCATTGTTTGTTTCTTATTCATTCTGGGGGGGGGCTTAAACAACAGTTCATCTTAGGACACCATTGTATGTTAAACTTTGGAATATAGCAGTTTTGTTGTAACTTGTATCTTTCTAATATTCCCGAACAACCATGCTGTGCAGCCTTCAACACCTTTGTTTCTAAGACAGACAACTCTGCATATCCTAGATAAAAAAGGAAATGTTATTTTTTTAGAAATTTTTTTCAATAGTTAACGTGTGCTACAGGGACACCACATTATCACAGTGATACTGTCTCACCATACAAATTAAAGCTAACTACTACTTGTTCTTAAAACAATGCCATATTGACAAACACACAACTAAGCTACTTACAAAAAACAATATACACTTAAGTACACTATGTACAAGGTATATAATTTTGCCTGATGTGTCTCAGCCCTCCTCATACCAGCTGGTTATAAACCCAGAAAAGAGTGATGGAATCCAATGTAGTACAATAATAAACAATAACCATGAAAATATTGCATTGATAAAATGACTGTTGGGTTTGAGGCAAAAGGCACAGCTAAGGGTTTTGTAGTGGATACGGTGTTCCTAGACTTTAGTAATACATTTGACATCATGATGCACAGAGCATTTTTGCACAAAATGAGAACCATGGGGGTGGCTCCAGAGATGAAAAGATGGATGAAGAATTTTCTGGAGGGAAGGAGGCAAGGGGTGATAATTAATGGAGTTCCATCAGGGCAGGGAAGGATGACTAGTGTGGTACCACTTGGTTGGCACTGGGTCCGATTCTGTTCAATATTTTCATTGGGGACATTGTGGAAGGGCTTAAGGGGAAGGTCTATCTATTTACAGACGGTACAAAGCTCTACAACAGAGTAAGCACTGTTGATGGGGTAGAAAAAATGAAAAGGGATTTGCACAAACTAGAGGAGTGGCCAAAGTGTGGCAGTTGAGCTTGAATGCTAAAAAGTACAAAGTTATGACCAAAGGGAATAGTAATCTAAAATCAGAGTACTGGAAGTGATGGTGCAGGAGAGATAACTTGGTATAATCCTATATAATGATCTCAAGGTGGCTAAGCAATGCAAGGGAGCAGAAGCGAGGGCCACTAGAATGCTGGAATGCATAGGCATGAGTATTATGAGCAGAAGGGGAGAGGTGGCAATGCCACTGCAAACAGCTGGTGAGGTCAGACCTTTCATATGGTGTCCAGTTCTGGACACTGTACCTCACGAGGGATGTGGAGAGAGTGGAGAGGGTCCAGAAGAGGGCAATGAAAATGGAGTGAGGACTTAGCCATTTGACATATGAGGAGAGTTTGAAAGACCTCAACATGTATACCTTGGAGCAAAGGATGGAAAGGGTGGACATAATAGAGACCATTAAGTACCAAAAGAGTATAAACAAGGTCCCAGATAGTAGTATATTCCAGAATAAGAGGCTCTTAAGGGCAAGAGTTATGACATGAAGATAGACGGTGGATGATTCTAGGGAAACATCAGGAAACACCACTTCAAAGAACGGGTTGTAGAAGAGTGGAATTCACTCCCTGAGGAAGTGGTGGGGGCCAAACCAGTGATGGGATTAAAGGTTGCATGGGATAGGTACAAGGCAATTCTGGAGGTGGGGGGATTACCCAGCTCACCTAGGATCCTTGAGTAACATGGAAATAGAACACTTGGGCAGATTCAGTGGGCCTGGAGGTCCTTATCTGCTGACAGTTTCTGTTTCCATGCAAACTAGCTCCATCAGTAGATGGTCATGGGAGGTATCCAGCAATGTCTAACCCCTGGTGATTTTGGCCACCAGGATGTCCCAATTAATGTCCGGCAGATTCAGTTATCTGACCACCATGACTTCCTCCATTGACAGTAAAGCATAGTCATTGGGGCACTGAGCTGCACACTAGGACCTGGAAATGATAGACCTATCAGTCTGACCTCAGTGGTGGATACAATTATAGAATATATGCTAAAGAAAGGGATAACCAAAAACATTGAATCAAGTGGAGCCAAAAATCCAAGGCAACACAGATTCAGAGCAGGAAAGTCATGTCAAAATAATCTGATTGATTTCTTTGAATGGGTCACTAGGGAGGTAGATTCTGGGGGAGCAGTTGTTGTGGCCTACCTTGACTTCAGCAAGGCATTTAACATCGTTCCACATAGGAGACGTGTGAACAAGCTGGGCAGCCTGGGACTGGGGCATAAGGTGGTGAACTGGGTTTGAAACTGGCTGAAAGGTAGGAAACAGGGTGGTGATAAATGAGACAAAATCCAAAGTAGGGAAGGTGATCATCAGGGTGCCACAGGGTTCAGTTCTTGGACCAGTGCTGTTTAATATCTACATTAGTGACATTGCAAATGGGCTGGAGGGGAAGATGTGCCTCTCTTCAGATGACACAAGATTTGCAATAGGGAGGACAGTCAATGAGGGGTGGAGAATGATGAGGAAGTAGCTAAAATGGAAGACTGGTCTAAAATGTGGCAACTAAGATTCAATGCGAAGAAGTGCAAAATCATGCACTTGGGAACAAGAATCCAAGGAAGGACTACATGATGAAGGGGGAGATATTAGCAGTCACAAAACAGAAAAGGGATCTGGGGTTCATCATATCTGACAACTTAATGGTTGTCAAAAAATGTGCCAATGCAGTGGGGAGAGCCAGTGGTATGCTCAGGTGCAATGGAAGAGGTATTACTAACAGAAATAAAGGAAATCATAAGGCCACTATATTGGTCATTGGTGAGACCTCATTTGGAGTACTGCATCCCTCATCTCAGGAAGGACATACTGTATACAGGGCTGAGACTGTTTGAGGAAGGGCAAGAAAAATTGTACAGGATCTGTACCACATATCATATGAGGAGGTGGTTGGGGCAAATACAGCTGGGGGTTTAAACAGGCATGGGATAGACATGAGCCAATCCAAGAGAGGGATGGAGAGGCAGTAGCAGTGGACCAGTAGGGTCAGTAGTAGCTAATTAAAGGTAAGCTATACAGGCAGATTGGATGGGCCTAGTGGTCCTTATCTGCCATCAATTTCTGTATTTCTAAATCTATAGACATGTGTTTGAATTCCTTCAGCCCCTGCTTGATTAATGTGTGACCCTGATGGCTAGCAGCTCAACATCACCTTTATTTGCTTACATCCATGATTGTTGACATGGCAAAAGACTATCAACTTTTAATATTTGAAAAACCCTTTTTCTTACTTTGGAAATGAAATAAAGCGAAAAGAAAGTCATATATATTGAGGTTGTGGTTTGCATAACTGCCCACCAAGTTATTTAAATTATTGTTAACTGTTACTGCTACTTTAAGAATTTTAATCTGTGTTGGGTGGACTATCAGGAAAAGGTTTGTTACTCTGAGACTGAAACGATAGGTATGAGAAAAGGGGTGATTTGTCCCATTTACCTAATGGAACATTAACTGCAAAGCTTGCTTTTGAATAGCACAGTAAGTTTCTGTCAAGGCATGCTTTCAGTCTGAATGGGGCTGGCAGTATAGCATAGGGGGTTAGAGTAACAAGTTGTGAATGAGCTTGGTGCATCCAGCAGACCTGTGTTTTATTCCCACAACCTCCACTTGCATACTGTTTGACTCTGAACAAGTCACTTAACCTCTCCAGTGTTCCTAGGTCACCCCTGCAGACAGGCATGTGTGTCTAGTGGGCCTTACCTGATTAACAAAGAATAAAATAAATGGAATTTTATTCAACTGTTTGAGTTTGCATGGCTGTTCAAGTTATACATGTGAATGTGCTTTTGGGGGCTTTGGTAACAGTGATCCATTGCTTGGTGGTCTGGTACACATGCACACATACAAAGACAGTCTTTTCCCAGGTTCCAAAATTATTTTAACATCTCTTTTCCCAAGAGAAAGCTATGGAGGGCCTTACGTGCAACGCATGGTACACCAAAACATTACTTGCTTCGAAAGTAAGAAAAAACTCAAACTTTCAAAAAGAAAAGTGCCCTTATATATAAGTATGTTAGCACTCTGCAGTCATCTTGGGGGGAAAAAAGATGTAAATTACACATTTAAAGCTGTGTTCAGTACAAAGGAAACAGCCACTTTAGTTTCCCCTGTACTGAACATCGACTGGAGCAACTAAACAGCCCAAATGTTTCAAAACAGCTAAAAAAAGTAAACAAAAGCACTAGCATTGAAGGTAAGTAAGGGCTAGTTACAGGCCAGAGCTGGCTCCTGTTATAAAACTTTATTTTACATCTCTTTTCACCAGAAATGGCCATGCAAGGCCTTACATGCAGCACATGGTACACCAAACAATTACTCAAAAGCACTAGAACATGCTCTGAAGTACATTAAAAAATCTAACTTTCAAATACAAAGGTGCTTACAGATGAATTTATTAAACCTCTGCATGCATCTGGGGAAAAGAGATTTAAATTGAGCATTTAGAGCTGTGAGATTGGACCAAGCTTATGTTCAGTACAAAGGAACCAGCCTTTTTAGTTTCCTTTGTACTGAACATCAACTAAAATAACCCAACAACTCAAATGTTACAAAAAGAAAAAAATGTGAAAATACACTAGCATCAAAAGTAACTATGGGCCAGTTACAGGCCAGAGCTGAACCAAGTTACAAAACTTTATTTTACATCTCTTTTCACAGGAAAAGTCCATGCAGGGCCTTACATGCAGCACACAGTACACCAAACAATTACTCAAAAGCACCAGAACTTGCTCTGAAATGCGATAAAAAAAAATCCAACTTTAAAATACAAAGGTGCTTCTAGAAGAACTTGTAAAAACCCTGCAGGCATCTGAGGAAAAGAAATTTAAATTAAGCATTTAAAGATGTGAGATTGGTCCAAGCTTATGTTCAGTACAAAGGAACCAGTCTCTTTAGTTTCCTCTGTACTGAACATCAACTGAAACAACCTAAAAACACAAATGTTACAAAAAGTAAAAAAAAAAAACCAAAAAAAATGTGAAAATACACTAGCTTCAAAGGTAACTATGGGCCAGTTACAGGCCAGAGCTGGACCAGGTTGTAAAGCTTTATTTTACATCTCTTTTCACCAGAAAAGACACTGTAGGGCCTTACACACATCACATGGTACACCAAAAACTTACTCAAAAGCCCTTGAACATGCCTGGAAATGCATAAAAAATTACATTTTCGAATGCAAAGGTGCTTACAGATAAACTTGTGAGAACTCTACAGGCAACTGGGGAAAAAAAGATGTAAATTCAGTATTTAAAGCTGTGAGATGGCCCAAGCTTATGTTCAGTACAAAGGAAACAGCCCTTTTAGTTTCCCCTGTACTGAACCTAGATTGAAACAACTAAACAGCCTAAATGTTCAAAAAAAAAAACCTCAAAATGTAAAAAAAGAACTAGCATTGAAGGCAACTAAGGGTGAGTCATTGGTCAGTCTTGGCCCAGGTTACAAAAAATATTTTACATCTCTTATCCCCAAAACACCCATGCAGGACCTTAAGTGAAGCATACAGTACACCAAGGAGTTACGTCTAGAATTATTGCAGGTGAAGCCAGCAATGCAGAAAAGTACAGTTGTTGAAAAGGAAGGGATGACCAGAAAGTTGATGTGCATTTGAAGATAATGCTGGCTGACTGAGTAGCATATGTTCATTACAAAGGAACACTGTGAGGATGACAGAACGTTCACCGGCAAAAAGTGTGACTGAAAGAAACTGAGAACTGTGAGTCAAGACTTTTTAAAGACATGGTGGATGACAAAACCAGGTGCTGATGTATACTTTCAATTCCCATTTGTCTAGGACAGTATCTTACGTGGGTACATATGGGACACTAAGGAGGGATCACCACAAACTGTTAAAATGAACAAAAAAGTAAAACCTATACAAAGAAATTAGTTTTAAAATATGAAAGGGGACATGAAAATGATTCATTGCAGAGATCTGCACTGAAATTGCACAGCTCTGTAATAAATGGATAACACCAGTACAGCAAGGCATATAAAGGACACCACATGTTGTGAACGTAAGAGAGCAATCCAAAGTGGAGAAAAATGAAAAAATACATTTTATTTAACCAAAGCCTCTAAGTAGGGGGATACAACATGTTATCTAGCAATGAATGCAGTCAAAGTTTGTTAAGTAGAGCACTGTGTGCATGCAAATAATTACAGCATAATTTGTGATAGGCAGGAATGTCACAAAATGGATGCCAATTTAAGATAGTGAGAAAGCAGTTGAAGGGCCATAGTAAACAAAAATCAAACATAACAGGTCATGTTATTCCCAGTATGTTTTTATGATAACTCACTACAAAACAGAAATAGAATAAAAGCAATATAATACTGTTTTAAAAAATTACAGGGTAAAATTGTGTGTAAGGTACGAATCTCTCCAGTACTGTACACAGAGTCATATATTAAATCCCTGGTGTCTAGTGGTCCCCCTGGTGGGGGAAGGGGCACTAGATATCAGGGATTTAATATATATTTTTTACATTGGTGCAGGAGATTGGTTGGGGGGGTGGCTCTAGAACTCAAGGATTTTGGGGATTTGGAATTTATCATTTTTGAAGTACGACTTGCACTTAAAAAAAAACACAAAAAGCAAGGTGAAGTACAAATGGTGAATTGTCATTTAAGGGGACAACTTCAGGAATTGATCCACATAGGCGAATATGGTGAGTTTGCGGAAAATTAATGGGTGAAGTAAAACTTCGCTGCATCTCTAATTTAGGGTGACCAAATATTTCATGAACATTTTGTTTTTCAGTTTTTTCTATCTAATTTTAAGATTTCTTCACCTTATCCATATTTCTTCAGTTTCAGGATTTATAGAGACATGTAACATGATTATGTGCACCAAGATTTAAGTCTCAAGCTTTAAAGTGGGATGTGCTATAGCCTAGGTAGTCAAACATTTTGCATAATTTAGGTTTTAGTTTAATATCATTTTGAAAGCATTCATCGCAATGTTATACAATTTTGTGGGTGTATGGGCTAGTCATGCACTTATATATGTAGCCAGTTTCAGATTTATAGCTCCAAAGGTGCCTGAGTTACATGCTGATAAAAAGTTTCATGAAATCCACCCCCCCAAAATAAAATAACAGATTCTGAGCATCTATAATTTTGAGATGGTACACCCTAATGTCATGATATTTGGTACAGCATTAGAACTCCTATTAGCACGATATCATGCCAAAGGTCAGATCTCTAGCTCAATAGACAGCTCAGCAATTACCAGATTAATACATTTCAAGAATTCCACTGAATTTTGTCAACTTTTAAATTTCAGTTATGTTGGTCTAGTTTTCAAAGTATGTATCCAAATTATAGCAAATTTAGCAGGTATACAGGAACTAATGGATTTCATAACTGTATAACATTCAGAGTCCTTGAGTGAATGGTGTGAATCGTGGGTGGCTAAACATTTAATCAAAAATGTTCCATCTCATTTAAAAAATTATTATCCAAAAATCTCCACAGATTCAGGATTTAGAGAAACATGCTGCATGGGCATGTACACTAAGTTGTAAGTATCAAGCTTTAAAGAGGGCTGTACTATAGGTAGCCAAACATTTTGCTAAAATCTTAATTTTAGTTGTTTCAGTATAATTTTGAAAGCATTCCTCAAAATGTAATAAAGTTTTGCAGGTATAGGGGTTATCACTACATTTATGTAGGTACTTACTTTTGGTTTTCTGACTCCAAAGGTGCCTGAGTTACATGCAAATAAAAATTGTCATCACAGTTCCCATAAAAATAAAATGCCAGATTTTGAGCACTTATAAGTTTGAAACAGTACATACTAATGTCAGGATATTTGGTACACCATTAGAGCACATATCAACAGGTGTGCATGCTACCTGTAAATATCAGATATCTAGCTCAATTGACAGCTGATTTATGACCAAATTAATACATTTCAAAATTTGCCACAAACTTCTGATGACATTCCATGAAATTTCATAGAATTTTGCAGAAATCCATCGCAATTCTGTGAATTCGGAATGTTCTCATTCCATGCAGCTTTAGTCTAGGTCCTTATCTCCAGTGATGCTTAACATAACCATGGTGGGGGTAAAATTGGAGGTCTTGCCCAAGAGTCAGGGACCATCTTGTCTTGATTTCTTGCCAGCACTGTGTCAGTACTGAGCAGTCCCACAGTATGTGTGTGATACAGTCACCTGTGCATATCTCTAGCAGCTGTAGGACTGCATTAGACCCCATTGGCAGAGCTGCTGAGGGGCCATGTGCCAGCAGTGTAGGACTTTAAACTGTGAGAAATGGGTCTTTGTATACCTTGCTGTGCACTTGAGATCTCACCAGCATCTGCTCAAGGTTTCAGAATGGATGGGTTCAGCTAACTCTTCTTCCTACTTCACCTGCAGTGGTTCTGTTGGGTTCAGTTGCAGGTCTCTGTAGCTCTGATAAATCAAACTGGCTTTAGGAGGTAGACTGTGCTGTACCTGCATCAACCTGTCCAAGTCTTTAAGGACTCTGTGGTGAAATTTGGAGACATTGCCTACCTCAGTTTCAGCAAGGCCTTCAACATCATGTCACATAAAAGGCTGGTTAGCAAGATGGGTAGTCTGGGCATGGGCCACAATGTGGGAAACTGGATTAGAAACTGATTAATGGACAGGAGGCAGAGACTGGTGGTAAATGGGATCCAGTCTGTGGAGAGGGAGGTGACCAGTGGGGTGCCTCAGGGATCAGTCCTTGTGCCAGTGTTGATTAATGTCTTCATCAGTGACATAGTGGAGAAAATGAGGAGGGACATGGGAAAGCTTAAAGAGTGGTCTGAGGTGTAGCAATTGAGGTTCAGTTCTAAGAAGTGCAAAATAATGCACCTGGGATGAGGGAACCCTGGAGAGAACTACAGTACTGTATGGGGGAGTTGCTGACAGTCACCAAGGAAGAAGAGGATCTGGGGGTTATCATTTTAGACACTTAAAGGTGTCTAAGCAGAGTACAAAGGAGGGCTAGTGGCATACTGGGGTGCATAGTCAGAGGTGTCACTAGCAGATGGAGAGAGGTGGTGCTTCCATTGTATAAAACACTAGTGAGGTCTCACCTAGAGTACTGCATACAGTTATGTGGTCTGCATTTTTGTAAGGACATTGACAGGGTGGAGGCAGTCCAAAGAAGGGAGACAAAGATGTTACAGGGCTTGCGCCAGAAAACCTATGAAGACAGATTAAAAGATCTCAATATGTACTCGCTGGAGGAGAGGAGAGAGCGGGGAGACATGATAGAAACCTTCAAGTACCTTAAAGACATAAACAAGGTAGAGGGGGGCAACATCTTCCAATACAGGAGGAGTAAAAGAATGAGAGAGCTTGATATGAAATTGGAAGATGGCAGGATAAAGGAAAATATGAGGACATTTTTTTTCATAGAAAGGGTGGTAGACACATGGAATAGTCTGCCACAGGAGGTGGTGGGAGTGAGCACAATGGAGGGATTTAAACAGGCATGGGAACCCTAGAAGTAGAAAGGAGAGGAGAGGTGAAAGCTGTTGATCAAATAGGGTCAGAGGCGGCAAACAGGGGTAGGACATACGGTCAGACTGGATGGGCCTAATGGTCCTTATTTGCCGACAATTTTTATGTTTCTATTTTTCTATGGCTTTCAAATTGATGATAGGGCCCTAACACATTCACCAAGGAGTGCCTAAGTTGTAGATATTGCCAATGTTGTTTTTTTCTCTATGCTAAATTTCTTCTGTAGCTGTTTGAATGTTTTGACATGCTTTAAGTGGGTGTCCATGAATTGGCCCTGGCAAAGAACACCATTGTTTGTCTAGCTGCTCTAGGCTATGGAGGTCCCATCTATTTTGAAAGCCAGGGTATTCCACAGAGGGAAATCTGGGGATGAGTGGGAGGACCACCAACCCAACCTGACACATTTTAACTTATGCTGCAATTAGGGGAGTGAGGGTGGAGTGGAATGCCAGTCCCCAAGGCAGCTTTCCAAACTGGATGCTGGTCAGGAGATTCAACCCCATCATGTGTGCCTCACAGTCTGCCCATTTACAGTAGGTTCAGAATTTATGATAACCAGGGAGGAGGACTCAGATAGTTGGGACATGAGGTGGGCCACATGTATCAAAGCAAAGTCTGGCATGTTGAGGCCTCCTTTGTCCAGGGGTAAAATGAGTTTCTGGTAGCATACCCCTTTTGTGACCAGAGTCCAAGAAGAAGCTGAGTATCTTCTGTTGAATAGATGGGAACAGCATAGGCTGTGTCTTCACAGGGAGGTTATCTATGGTGTAGAGAATCATCAGCGTGCTGTCATCTTGAAGGCACGAGTCCTGCCCCAGTAGGAAATGGGTAGGCTATTCCATTGAGATATGTCTTTTCCCATTCTGTGAGGAGATGGAATGTCGAGCCTGGCAATTATGGTTCAGTCCCAAGACAAAAGGACACCTAGGTATTTTTAGACTGTTGGTTGCAGGTTTAAGCCCCCACAGGAAGTTTTCCTTGGACCAGACCACATTGCTGGAAGGAAGCAATAGGGCCTTATAGCCCAATTTGCTATAGCGGTCCTGTAACTGGAGTAGTGCAAGGACTGATTCTTCTGGCTGTTTGAGGGTTAGCATGACATCATTGGCATAAGCTAGAGCTTTGCTCTCTGTCCCCAGCCTCACACCATATATGGTCACTTGGTAGTGAATTGCTTGTTGGATAGGTTACAAGGCCAGAACATGCAGTAGCAGTGAGAGCTGGCTCCCCTGGTGGGTGCCTCTGCTAAGTGAAAGAGTCTGAGGCTTAGGCATTAGTGACCACTGGTGCTGAGGCCCCCAGATACAGAATGCACTCATGTCCAACAAATTTCTCTCCAAAGCCAAAAGTCCTTAGAGTGTGGAAGATTTATCCTCACTCCACCCTGTCAAATGCTTTTTCAGCATCGAGAGTACTGTGTACATTTCTGTAGGCTGCATCTCCTGAAGGACATAGACATAGCTGAGGCAGTTCAGAGAAGGGCAACAAAAATGGTGCAGGGTCTGCACCAAAGGCCATATAAGAAGAGATTGGAAGATCTCAACATGTATACCTTAGAGGAGAGGGGAGAGAGGGTGGATATGATAGAGACTTTCAAATACCACAAGGGCATAAATAATGTACAAGAGGGTAGCATCTTTCAGAGAAAAAGATGCTCAAGAACAAGGGATCATACCTGGCAGATAATGACTGCTAGGCCGATCCAGTCTGCCCATTTTCCCTACCTACTGCAAAGCATCAGACCCTACCTGATCTCCAGCTTTACCTTCTTTTTTCCTATTGCTAAGGTTCCCTTATGCCTGTCCCATGCATTTTTTAATTCCCCCATTGTGTTTGCCCCCACCACCTCTGCTGGGGTTTGTTCCACCACCCTTTCCATGATGAAATACTTCCTCACATTACCCTTTAGTCAACCCTCTTCCAACCTCATGTCATGCCCCCTCATTTCTGAACAGTTCCTTTTCTAAAAGATACTACCCTATGGTACCCAATTTAGGCCCTTTAGATATCTGTAGGTTTCTAGCATATCTCCCCATCTCTCCTCTCCTCCAGGGTATGCATATTGCGGTCTCCCAGTCTCTCCTCATATGACTTTTGATGCGGGCCCTGCACCATCATTGTTGCCCTTCATTGAACTGCCTCAGCCCTGTCTATGTTCTTACAAAGATGCAGCCTCCAGAACTGCACACAGTACTCCAAATGAGGCCTCACCAATTATCTGTGCAGTGTAATCATCACCTCTTCTTCTGCTGGTGAAACCACTCACTATGCACCCCATCATCCAACTGGCTCTCTCCACAGCCATGGCACATTGTTTGGCCACCTTTAGGTCATCAGATATGATTACCCCCAAATCCCTTTCCTGTTTGGTGACCATCAGGATCTCCTCCCCCCCCATCATGTAATCTTCCCAAGGGTTCTTGCACCTGAAGTGCATGATTATGCACTTCTTTGCATTTAATCTCAGCTGCCACACTCTAGACCCTTCCTCCTGTTTACCTAGGTGCCTCCTCATTTTTTTTCACCCCTTCTAGAGCATCCACCTTGTTGCAGTTCTTAGTGTCATTTGCAAAGAGACACACCTGCCATTCCATCCCCTCTGCAATGTCACTTATGAAGATATTAAACAGGACTGCCCCAGAATAGGGGTGGGTGAAAGTTGCAAATTTCACTTTCACTGAACTTCTGTGAAATTTAGGAAATTTCACAGAAATTGCAGAACTTCCACTATTGGTGTAAATGAGATTTTCCGTGGATTTTCGCCGAGTTATGTGGACTTTTTTTTTGTGAACTGTGGAAAAATGCATATAAACTGCAGAATTTATTCTATCCACAGTTTAATGAACTGTCAGTGAATGAGCGCCTGCTTGTACAACCATGCGGTCATTCACTGACAATTCAGTGGGCCACTGGCAGTGGAGGAGAGAGGAGTGCTGCATTGGTAGCCCGCTCAGGGACAGAGTGGGGAGGGGAAGGGAGTGGGATGGTGGCAGAAGAACTGTCAGGGTGGTGGTTGGGAGGGTCCAATAGACACCAGGGAACTGGGATTATTTTTTTTTTATATAAGGGATCTGGGATGGGGAGGTCCACTAGACACCAGGGAATACTGGGAATAGATGGGGATGAGTTGGCGGACTGATGGCTGTTTATTTGTGGATTAAGGAATCCAGGATAGGGAGGAGGGTCCACTAGACATCAGGGAAATAAAATGTTTTGGGGCCATGGTCAGTGGGTAGGGGGGCCACTAGAAACCATGAGGGTCCAAGGAAGGTATTGGAGATATTTACTGTGATCACTGATCAGTGGGGAGTGGATTAATGACTTAAACTGCAGTTAAAAAAGCCCAGAAATGACCACTGGCAGTGATCCTTTCTGCTGATTTTTTTTCCCGCAGTTTAATAAATTAACCTGCAATTTTTTATATTTTTTCCACAGTTTTAAGACAGAATTTCCGTGAAAGTTCCGAAAATGATTTCTGAACTTTCTCAGAAGTGAAATTAGCACTTTCACTGAAATTCCATTGGTGGAAATTTTTTCGCACATCCTATCCCTGAACTGATACCTGTGCCCCCGCTGGTCATCATCCTTTCTTCTGAGCTCCATTTACCACCACCCTGTCTTCAGTCACTCAACCAGTTCCTAATGCAGATTACCATCTTGTGACCCACTCCCAGACTGAATAGAGTTACAGACTGGTAAAAATTGAGCCCACTCACCAAAATGTATATAAAAGTGAAAATAATTTATTCTTTGTATTGTGCAAGAGAGCACAATGTCCTAATTACATCAAACATTACAGACACATATATCCTTCATCAGTGAAGAAACACTAATGCTCATTCTAAAGTAAAAAAAAAAAGACTAAATGTGTTACAGAAGTTAAATGCAATTTCCCACATTAGAATGTTGTACTCAATTAAATCCAAATGCCTCACCAGGTAAATTATCAGCACCTGATAACTGTGCCATCCATAAGATGTAAGGAGAACATAACATAGAGAATACTGGATGGGCAACTATGCACAACCATTGTATTCTGCCACAGAAGGGTTCTGATTTCCTCTGACCTTGAGAGCAAAGCTCGAGAGGTCCATGGGAATCGGAACCCTGAGGTGACAGAACATACAGGTTGTGCATAAAATTACTTATCCTGTATTTTGTATAGTATATAGTAGTACTATGTGAAATGTGTGTGCTTTTTCTTTCTCTTTTTCATAATGAAACTTACTTGAAAAGTCTCCAGAGGTTCTAGAATACTGTCACCAAAGAATTAAATAGAGGAAAGCAACAATGTGCCAGGATTCCAAGTGGTTCTGCTGCAGTAGTGACATCACTACTGCAGGAGAACAACATAATGACATCACTACTGCAGCAGAACATAGAGGATTATGTATGAGCAGGCATACACAAGGGTATGCATGCATCGAGAGGTTTCCTTGGTGACAGTAGACCTCGAGAGCGCAGCATACCCTTGTCTGTGTATGCCTGCTCATACACAATCTTTTATAGTGTATGAGAAGGCACTTGCATACAGTGGTATCATGATTAATGCTTTTTTCTTCAAATAAACAAGTAGCCTAGGGAGAGAGACACGTAAAATGGTCTTATCTGTTGTTGTTTTTCAGGGCATCCACTCGGAGGTCTGCTTACTAGGCAACAGCTCTGGCAACGGTCGGCATGACCGAGGAGACTTCAGCACAAGCACTGATTCGATGTTGCTGTGCATTAGTAGTGACGTCTTCAGTGAAGCACAACAGGAGTTTGACGTCACTACTAATGCACAACAACCTGATTCCAGTCATCGATTTCTGTACACAACAGCACTCTCTCATACACTATAAGCATATTCCAGGCATGGAATTTCATGCATAACAGCATTCCACTATACACTATATAATGATTCCACTGGTATTGATTATCCCATATCTATGCCATCTAGGATGAAACATCCATAAATATTAATAAATTCTGTATAAGTAATGCATACCTAAGGACTGTGGGTTAGTGCTCATCCTCATTTTATAAGTACTAACAAAATTCTTACGGCATTTCTAAAAACTGAAATAAAGTATTCATATATAGCAAACTTTGTCCGGTAAAAGCTTTTCCATTTAACTTGAATACCTCTTGTACATATTTTCTATTTCCTTACTATATACTGACAGACCTGTAATAGTTCATCATATTTTCTTACATATTTAAACATTTACTTTCAGTCTATTACATTGCTGCATACTGTGAGAGTTAATATGTGGTAGTTCATTCTTCCTGTTACACACAAACGTTTACTATGAACCAAAATTGTAACCAAATTCAACTGTTTCATAGGGCAGCATATTAAACCCAAAGCCATAATGTTCTTAGACTTTTCTTACAAAAAGTTTCTTTGTGTTTATCCACAAAAATATAGTTCAAAAGTATGTACTTGACAACAGACTTTTGCTTCATATATATCTGTAAAGACAATAGTGCCTTCAGAATCCAGGGGATAGAAGAAGGAATAGCACAAGTAACCCAATATTCATTTCAAAAACTAAATATGTGAGGTCTTTACTCATTGAATGTAGAGTGGTGCTGCCATGACCTCCACACTCTCTCTAAATGGAGATACAGCCAGCGTCCTATGCAACTAATTTATATTGCTTTACACACGGGGAATCAGGCACATGGCAATGAGTCTGTATCACCTGACAGTGATTGAGTACAACATTCTAATGTGGTAAATTACATTTAACTTCTGTAACACACATTCTGTTGTTTTTACTTTAGAATGAGCATTAGTGTTTCTTCACTGATGAAGGATATATGTGTCCATAACGTTTGATGTAATTAGGACACTGTGCTCTCTTGCACAATATGAAATACAAAGAATAAATTATTTTCACTTTTATATACAGTTTGGTGAGTGGGCTCAATTTTTACCAATCTGTTACTCTGTTTAGCTGTGCTTGGATTGGTGCTGAGCTACTCGTATTGAATTAAATTTTTGTTTTCACAGAGGTTGGCTGGGCTAGTACCACTCCAAAAATCCACTCCCAGGCTGTCCAGCTTTTTCACAAGTCTTCTATGTGGAAAAGTATTGAAGGTCTTACTGAAATCCAGGTAGGCGACTTCCAACACTCCCCCCAATCCACTTCTCTGGTCACTCAAAGAAATGGTTCATCCTTACCAGTTCAACAATCATGTTGCTAATGCCGATTATGGTGCAGGCAATATTCTACCCAGCATTATGGCCCCAGGCATTATATCTCCTGGGAGTTACAGTGCCAAAGTACCCTCCAGGGAAACAATCAGCTTTTGAGAGGGGCTTCACACCTCTCCAAAACTACATATATCCTCCTCTGGGGTGGGTATGACCTGGAGGTGGCAGAAATTGTGTGAGAGCAAAGGACAGCATCAGTGAGGAGTGGTCTAAAATCAAAATCGCCCCAGTCACTGACGCCCTTGTTGTGGCACCAAAATTTAATCTCAGCACTAACGGTATACCCAAAGAAATCAATTAGATTTGTTTGGCATGACCTTCCCGCAGCGAATTTATGCCACCTCTAATCCTGTGCTCCACTGGATTCAAGGTGTTCCACAATCCTTTCTTTAAGTAGTGATTCCATAGTTTTCCCCACTATTGAGGTGACACAGACTGGTCTATAGTTTCCAGCCTCCTCCCTACTCCCACTTTTGTGAAGAGGGACTACATCTGCCCTCCTCCAGTTCTCTGGAACCACTCTGTATCAAGTGATTCATTGAACAGGGCTGCCAGTGGTGCTGCTAGCACCTTCTATAGTTCCCTTAATGTTCTAGGATGTATCCTATCCAGTCCCATTGCCGTTCAGTTTTGTGAGTTCTTTTAGGACTCTCTCTTCTGTAAATAGACTGGTGTCCATCTCCTTCCCATATATGCTCATGTTGCCTAACTGTGGTCCCTCACCTTCTTCTGTGAATATAGAACAAAAATATTTGTTCAGTATTGATGCTTTTTCCAGGTCCCCTTCCACACACTCCTGGTCTTCCCCTTTAAGCCTTATAATCCAACCCCTGGTTTTTCTCCTTTCCTAATGTACCTATAAAAAGTCTTGTCCCCTTTTTTCTACCTCCTGTGCTATTTTTCCCTGTATTTGCAGCTTTGTGCTCCTGACTGCTTTCCCTGCCTCCCTCTGTTTATTCAGGTACACTACCCTGTCCTTCTGTGGTTCCTTGTATTCCCTAAAGCCATCTTTTTCACCTTTACTTTCCCATCCAATTCCTTTGAGAACAATAATGGTTTTCTTTTCTCTTTCCCTTGATTGCTTGCCTAATGCAAAGGTTTGATGACCCCATTATGGGTCATTTCAGATGGGCCCACTGCTTCTCAACTAACCCCCCCCCATTCATCCCTCCCTGCCAGGGCATTCTTGAGACATAGCCCCATCTTAGTAAAGTCCACCCTCCTGAAATCCAAGATTCTTGCCTTTGTGTGGCTTGACTCTGCCACTGTACTCATACTAAACCACATTGTGCGATGATCACAGGACTCCAGGTGCCCACCAACCCTTACTTTCATAATTCTGTTCCCGTTGGTGAGTACCAAGTCCAAAATTGCACCCTCTCTGGTGGGCTCTAGCACTAGCTGCCTGAGACCTGCCCTTGCATGGAGTACAGACTGGCTGAAGCAGCAGCTGGGATGCTCCAATTCATACCTGGTAGATTGAAATCACTGCCAGTAGGACCTCCCTTTAGCTGCCATTGTGTGGATGGATGTTACTAGAATCCTGTCTACCTCCTCTCCCTGTGTTTGAGGTCTGCATATCACATCCTTGTGAATAGCTGTGCCATTGCCCATCTCAGGGTGGCCCACAGTACCTCCACAACCCCTGCATTCCCTGTATCTCAGTCACTCTAATACCCTCCATGATGTAAAGAGCTAACCAGTATCCCTCTTTACCCTCCTTGTTTCTCCTAAACAGAGTATATTGTGGTATTGCTACATCCCAGTCATGGTTTCCAGTATACCACATCTCAGGAATAGCTACAATGCCCAGGTCAGCCTCCATCATTAAGCCACCAGGTCTGGGATTTTATTTCTTAGGCTGCGGGCATTAGTCATAGAATCATAGAAATCTGATGGCAGAAAACGACCCTTTGGCTCATCGAGTCGGCCCCTTTATTCCCCTCTTCTCTACTCACCCTCTAAGTCCAGATCCCTTCTGCCCCCTGTCCAGTGCTTTGTATCTGTCCCATGTCCATTTGAAACCCTCCATATTTATAGCTCCTGCCACCTCCTCTTGCACTCTGTTCCAGGGGTCCACCACCCTCTCCATGAAGAAGTACCCCCTTCCATTTGTCCTAAATCTTCCTCCCTCTAATCCATGACTATGACCCCTTGTTTTGTCACATAATTTCCTTGTGAATAAGTTCCCCTTCCCCACCTTATTTTTCCCTTTCATGTATGCAAACGTCTCGATCATGTCCTCCCGCTCCCTCCTAGTCTCCAGTGGACACAGGTCACGCTCCCTTAACCGTTCCTCGTAGGGCTTCCAATGCATGTCATGTACCATCTTTGTCACCCTTCTCAGAACCCTCTCCATCTACTCTATATCCTTGCACAGGTGAGGCCTCCAGAACTGGACCCCATACTCCAGGTGAGGTCTCACCATGGACTTATAAAGGGGCATTAGCACCTCCCTCTTCCTGCTTGTTATACCCCTCCCTATGCATCCCAACATTCCATTTGCCTTGCCAACTGCTTTGCTGGATTGATTCCCCACCTTGAGGTTATCCAAAATTACAATCCCCAGATCCCTCTCCTGCTCCGCTACCTTTATTTCCTCCCCTCCCAGTGTATAGCTGCCTTGCAGGTTCTTATGCCCCATCTCATTTACGGTACAATTTTTTGTATTTAACTTCAGCTACCATGTATCTGACCACCTCTGCAGGATATTTAGCTCCTCCCTCATTACTTCTACCCCTTCCTGGGTGTCCACCCTATTGAATATCTTTTTATCATCTGCAAAGAGGCACACCTTCCCCTCTAGTTCCGCTGCTATATCGCTGATATAAATGTTAAATAGGATGGGCCCCATCACTGACCCCTGGGGCACCCCACTTGTCACCCTTTCCTCCCCGGAATGCACCCCATTTACCACCACCATCTGGCTTCTGTCCCTTAACCAGTTTTCTACCCACCTTGCTATTTTTGGTCCCACCCCTAAACTTTCCAACTTACTCACCAACCTTCTGTGAGGGAATGGAGTTGAAGGCCTTCCTTAAGTCCAAGTAGGCCACGTCCACTGTGCCCCCCAGTCCACCTCTCTGGTCACCCAATTAAAGAATTTGATGAGGTTCATCTGGCAAGATCTCCCTTTGGTAAAGCCATGCTGCCTGACATCTTGCAGTCCACTGTCTTCAAGGTATCTGACCACCCTTTCCTTCCAGAGCACCTCCATCATCTTTTGCACCACTGAAGTGAGGCTGACTGGACTGTAGTTTTCTGCCTCTTGCTTGCTGCCACCTTTGTGTAGCAGAACCATGTCTGCCCTCTTCCAATCCCTAGGCACCCACCACATATCCAGGGACAGGTTAAACAGTCTTGCCAAAGGAATTGCCAGCTCTTGCCTTAATTCTCTGACTACCCTGGGAAGGATAGCATCCGGACCCATAGCCTTATCCACTCTCAACCTTCCTAGTTCCTCCTTGCCCTGTCAGCACTGAACAGGCTGGGTTCTACCCCAAAGTTTCCTCTTCCCCTCCTTCTCAACTCTGCTTCTTTTCCTGTATTGTGAAGACCAAGCAGAAATACTTAATTAACACTTCTGCCTTCTCAAAATCTTCTTCCACCTGTTTTCCCCCTTTAGTCCATTTATCCTGTGCTTGACCTTCTACCTCTCTCTAACATACCTAAAAAAGTTTCATTTCCCTTTTTTAGCAATCCTCTTCTCACTATCCGCTTTTACCCTCCTAATCTTTTGCCCTACCTCCCTCAGCTTCTCCCAGTAAATCTAGCTATCTTCTTCCCTCTGGGTCCTCTTCTATGTTTTGAATGTCTTTTTTTTTTTTTCTTTCCCCCAGTTGCCTTCGTTGCCTCCCTGGTGAACCACAAAGGCCTCTTTTTGTATACATGGCCTTCCATGATTTGCCATTTCTTCTTTTATCATCCCCTTTTTGCCCTTTTGCCTCTTCTATTTGTCCTTCCTGTTTTTAACCCACTTCCTCCTGTTCCCCTTTTATGAGTTTGGTTACCTCTGGTGATATCATTACTTTAAGGTCCTCCATGTTGACTGCACTATGCTGTGGGGGTTGGCAGTTTGATTCTCCCTGCTTCCTTCTAGCAACCCCCTTGCTACTTTAAATGTAGCCAGGGGGATGCCAGTGGCTCAGTAGGTAGCACACTCACCTCTGAGGCCAGGAGATCAGAGGGCTGTGGGTTCAGTTCCCACATCTGGCACTTGGGTTAATATCCCAGTACTGACACTGTAATGCAGATTAGAGGGGTGCTGCACTTCTGAGGTGCCATCTTTTGGGTGAGACGTTAAACCGAGGTCCCAGCTGCCTGGATTGGTGGTAATTCAGGTGGATGTTAAAGATCCCATGGCACTTATCGAAAAGAGTAGAGGAATTTCCCCAGTGTCCTGGCCAAATTTCCCTCCTTCACTAAAAATACCACCAACAGCTTAATCTGGTTCAAGGTAAGTTGGCATTCATCTGTATCCCCCTCCCCCCGGGTCGTGCCTGAAAATAGGCAGGATTTGTCTAGTGCACTTACCCGGTCAAGAAAAATGAAATAAATAAATGCTTGCAAATGAAGCATTTAAATTGTTGACTGAGGACAACAGTCCTCTCCGGGATGGATGTAGGCCATCATCCTTGTACAGGTCCACATTTCTCCAGGTGGGTCCCTAGTCCCCATTAAAACTGAAACCCTTCTCTCTGCATCAGTTCTCGAGGCAAGCGTTCATGTCCCTGGTGCAGAGGTTCCTAGCCTCCCCCTGGCTGTGGATAGCTAGCACCTCTGAGAAGGTCACGAGCCTGGTACCTTTCCAAGGCCCCTCCCCAACTCCCTGAACTCCTCCTGCACCCTTTCTTTCCCTGCCTCATCTCTAGCCAAGTCATTTGTCCCCAGATGGACAATGACATCAATCTCCCCTCTCCTTGTTACTTCCATAGCAATTCTCTGGACCCTCTCTTCATCCTCCAAGCTGTTCTTCCCGGTAGACACTTTACCACCCTTTCCACCACCGTACGTGTCCCCAAATACACTCCCCAGACTCTGGAGTCACCCACTAGGAGAAGCTTCCATTTCCTTTGAGGTCCTCTACCACCTGTCTGTGGGCCTCTCTTGTGGACAGCCCGCCCATACCCTTGATTGCAACTTCAGGTGACACTGTGGGATCCTCCCACTCCTCCAAGACTGCATAGGAATTCTTCGGTTGCACCAGGTGGGGGATGTGCTTTTGATCCACCTGCTTCACCCTCCTTGAGCCCACTGTAGGCTTCATAGGTTTTTATTCAGGTTCAAAGAGCATTAGCCTTTAAAGACCTGTACCATTAAAAAGTTATTAAATATCTTTGTTCAGAATAGTGGTTATCTAGCGCTTGCTTAAATTGGCACATTGTATTACAAGATACAACAGTTTGTAGCAGTGTGTTCCATTTATTGACTACTCTCTGGGAGAGCCAATTTCCCCTTGTGTTCATGTTGTAGTTTTCACCTTGAAGCTGGTACTGGTGGCCTCTATTTGTTGTCTGACTCAGTCTAGCTTTTAGCCCCACACATTCCCAGAGATCCATGTCCCTAAAGGCACTATACACTAGGCACATGTCACCTCTAAACCTTCTAAACTGAAGGGAATACATCCCCAGCTCCCTCAGTCTGTCTCTGTATAATCTATCCTCTAACCCCCGCACCAACTTTGTCGCCTGTCTCTGAACAGCCTCCAATCTTGCAACATCACCTCTAAAATATGGTGACCAAAAGCTGCCACAGTACTCAAGGTGGGGTTGCACCAACAAGCCAAAAAGTGGCACCAACACCTCTTTCCTTGCTCCTTATATGTCTTGCAATTGTTCCTAGTATTCTATATCCTTTTTTTTTTAAACCTGCCTACAGTGTTCAGAGAATTTCGTATCACTACTAACAAGTATTCCCAGATCCCTTTCAGAGCTTGTGGACTGAAGTTGGTACCCATTTAGGTTATACTTAAAATCTTGGTTTCTTTTACCCAGATGCATGATGTTACATTTTTCTAAGTTAAAGTGTAGTTTCTTCAGTTCTGCTTCTTTAACCACAGAATCTATATTGTTTTGAAAGAGCACTGCATCCTGGCTATTTGATACTAGAGAACCCACGTTAATGTCATCTGCAAATTTATTAGCCCAAGTGTTAGATGTACCCGTTACTGAGGCTACAAGGATACTGAATAGTGTGGGACCCAGGACTGATCCCTTGGGTACCCCACTGGGCGCTGGAGCCCAAGATGACAAGTGGCCTCTAATGCATACCCTTTGTTTCCTTGTGTTAAGCCAAGCTACCATCCACTGAATTAAGTAGTCATTTAGGCCTATTTATCTTAATGTATGAGTAAGTTCACTATGTGAGACACTATCAAAGGCCTTCTCGAAATCAATAAAAAGGACATCCACTGGTATGTTGTTGTCAAGTGCTTCCATGACTGGATCGTAGAAGTTTATTAAATTTGCTAGGCATGACCTGCCCTTCTTGAAACTGCTGCTTGGAATCAATGAGCCCCTTATTAGAAATATGATTTTCAATAAGCTCTTTTATGGTAGACTCCAGGGTCTTTCCCAAAATACTGATCAAACTTATTAGTCTATAGTTAGAACAAACTGATTTTGAAATGTTTTATGTGTTGGAGTGATATATGCATAGTCCAATCCTTGGGGATCTTCCCCTCTGATACTGATTTTTGGAATATTGACTGCAAGGGAGCTAGTATAACAGGGGCTAACTCCTTTAATAGCTAGGGGAGCATTGCTTCAGAACCAGGGGAATTATTAGGGTCCAGTTTCAATTATCTTTCTCTTACCATTTCTGGTATGTCTATTACAATTTGGCCCTACTATAATATTGTCTAATAATACGTCCTTTTTCTGATAAACACTTTCAAAGTATTTGTTGAACATTTCTGCCATCTCTTGATAGTCACTTACAACCCTATCCCCCTCTGTCAAGGGGCTGATGTAGTTATTTTGCGATTTTGTTGCTTATATAATGATAAAAAGCTTTTTTATTATCTGCTGCTTTATTTATAAGTATATGTTCCATTTCTTTCTTAGCCGTTTTTATTGCTTTTTAGAGCATCTGAAGTTTTCCTTTATATCTTTTTTTACAGTCCTCTGTACCTTCCCTTCTGCCTTTGATAAAAAATCTGTTTTTGGACCTTAGTAGCTTATGTAGCTTGTGGTTAAACCTGGGAGGGATTTTCCCTTTTGTGTTATATTTATTTGATGTAGGTATATGCTGTTTAACAACCTCTAACAGAAATGTTTTAAATACATCCCACATTTGGTGGGTATCTAGATTGACAAAAGCCCTTTCCCAATCCCAGTTGTTGATTTGACTCCTTAAAATATTGTAATCATCTAGATCATGTCTATTTACCTTGGTAACTCCAGGTTTTGGGGGCAGCTTTGTTGACATAGCAACACTGTAGTCCACCCACTCCTTTTGCTGGTCCATCTTTGAGGTAGTGGGTGTAGACTTTGTGGCACCTGGGTGGAGGAGATTACCTGAAACCTAGCCAACTCAGCCTGGAGGCTGGCAATCTCTGCCCTCAGCCCAGTGAGGTGCCTACAGATGGGGCAGCAACGCAGTTCCCAGAAAGTCCTTCTTAATACTGTTGCTCCACATCCATTACATTGTACCACTCCCATTGTGATATGAGGCTGGAGGGGGTGTAGACTCAGAGGTAAGGTGAGGAAGTATTTTTTTCATGGAAAGGGTGGTGGATGCATGTAACAGCCTTACTAATGAGGCAGTGGGGGACAAGACAGTGGCAGAATTCAAGAATGCATGTGATAGACAAAAGGGAGCCTTAGCGATAGGTAAGGTAAGGTAAACAGTAGACCAAGTAGGGTCTACAGTGTTGTAGTAGGTAAGGAAAATGGGCAGACTAGGTGGGCTGAATGGTCTTTATCTACCATCAGTTTCTATGTTTCTATGTGGGAGATCAGGACTGAGGGGGATTTCAGCTGCCTTGCTTGCAAGAGAAAGTTCAGAAGCCTTCTAGTGTTGTCTGTGCCTCTACGCTGTGGGATTAAGCCCACTGATCTCTGTCAATGAGATCAGTGATAATGTTTCTCAGTTGCGTTGAGGGATTTTACCAAAAACCTTGCAGTTAGCCATGAATGGAGAAATGGGGCAGTAGCTCCCACACAGAAGTGGGTCCTTACCCTCCATGGGGATAAGATAGTTCACAGCCATTCTCATGGAAGGTGTGAGTTATCCCTTCACACAGGCCTCTTTCAGTGCATCACATAGAGGTGGCAGATGGACCCCTCAGAAGGTATATAGAAACTTTGCCTGGAGACAATCCCTTCCTGGGGCTTTCCCGACTAATATGTCCCAGATTACCTGTTCTAGCTCTTTGGGTATAAGGGTATTTTCTATGACCTCTTGGTGAGCCACATTTAAGGTAGGGAGGTGCGGCAGACCATGAAAGAGGTAAGTTCTTCATTAGTAGGTTGGACTTCTTGTTAGTACAAGGTCTGATAGAAATCTCTGAAGGCAGTATTGGTACCATACAGGTGTCCTGGATGGTACCAGGACTCCACCTTGCCCTTTGACAGCAGCAATATCAGGCATCTCACCTGCATCCCAGAAGTGGTAAGACAGAATAGGGCATACTGTACCTTGTCATGCAGATGCAGGTTGACCTCATACCATGTGCCTGTTATTTCCCCCAGCAAGGGGGTACTGCAGGTCGATCTGTGTTTCTCCTCCAGGTCCTTCAACCACTGAAGCTGTTCTTCAAGGTTTTTGGCCTGGGCCTTTTTGAAGTTTGTAGCAAAGCTAATGTACTGCACTTGGATAAAGGCTATTAAGGTGTCCCAACGTATTGCTGTAGATGTGTTTCCAGGGTGATTCGTTTCCAGGAAACCTTGGATGTCAGCATGACTTGCAGATGGCTGGGTCCTTAAGGATGGAAGATTTAAAATGTATCTTTGCCTAGACAGTACTGCAGTCCTGGGAAAAGCAATACAAAATGAGACTGGGGCATGGTCAGAGACAATCACTGTGCCTATGTCTGCCCCTGTGACATCTGGAACCCAGGAACGGGGAAGAAAGCCACAGGGCTACCCTAGAATAGATGTGATGAACTACAGAATAGAAGGAATAGTCTCACTCCATGGGATGTACTATCCTTCAAATGTCAATGAGACCCAGCTTCTCTGCCAGATCCACCAGCCCTAGGGGTGCTGGTGTTCAAGCTGGTCATGGGTGCTCTACTGCTGTCTAGGAAATTGTCTGGCACCATGTTGGCATCACCTCCAACTACCACCTGTGCACTCCAGTAGATCATCAGTGTGCTAGCTAGTATTGTGAAGAAAGCTTCATCCATTTGGTTGGGCCCATACGTATAATAGAGGGTGATCATTTGTTTGTGCAGGGTGCCTAGTACAATAACAAATCTGGCTGTTGTGTCAGGAATTATTTTTTTTGGCTCTCAAAGGGGTGTTCTTATGTATAAGTACAGTATAGCTACTCCTCTGCCATTTGAGGTATAGGTGCAGCTATTTGTTTAATTTTTGTTGACCAGGTACCTGCACTAGGTAGAAAAATAAATAGCAATGTTCAAGCACAACTTGAGAGATTACATATAAAATATGGAATATAATAAATAATGAATAAAAGGTGGGTAAGTGTGTGATATGCAAGCAATAATACCCAACAGGGTGGGCAGTATTGGACAATACTGGACTGCCCAGGGGCATAATGAGGCCCAACACCATAGGTAGAAAATGGGCTACATGTCACTTTTTAAAGGATTATAAAAAACAATTAAAGTAATCCTGTAAAAAAATGGTTACAATTGTATGTTTAGTCCCTTTTTTAAGTTTGTCACGTGCACAAGCGCAGACAAACTTGTTGATATGAGAGTTGTATAGAGGGGTGTGGGGGGTGCGTTCACTGGAGCGCTCTGTTCAAGAGGCAGGTCTACAGCTGATGAATCAGTAGGCAGGCTGCCAATGACTTACTTTATGGTTTTGGGGCAGAGTTGGCAAAGTTTTCAAAGGACAAAGCCAAGCCAATAGTGGTGTGGCTCTGTCCTTTGATGTGAAAACAGCCCTGCAAGGAATTAGTTACTTCCTGGTTGCACATTCACACTGCTGTCATTCTTACAGTGATGATGGCAGTTGCTGTCAGGAATGAGCTTGCTTAGTAGGAGCCTGCTCCAGCAGACATGTGAATGCGCTGTGTCTGTCTTCACACGTAAATCAATTCCTCCCTCCCTCCACTCCCACTGCTGCTGTCCTCCCTGCTCCCTCCGTTCCTGTTTGAGCCCCGCCCCAGCAAATCAATGCCTTTTTCTAAACCTGCAAAAAAGGAAACTGTCCCTCGTTGTCTCCCCCATCCCAGCAAATCACTCCCTCCCACTACTGCTGTCCTCCCCGCACGCTCTGTTCTGTTCCAGCCCCCCTAACAAATCAATCCCTCCTGCTCCCTTCCACTGCTGCTCTCCCTCCCACACCCTCTGTTCTCCATCCCACTGGACACTGGGGAGCCCACTCCCAGTATCAGGAAATGTACACAGCATCGTTCCTGGTTAAAAAAAAAAAGAAAACCGTCTCCAATGTCTCTTTTTTTAAACCTGCATAAAAGAAAATGGTCTACCATTGTCTCCCCATCCTCTCCCCATCCCGACCCTCCCACTATGCATCCACCTCCCCGTTACCAATACTTACCTCCAGAGGTCAGGAGCAACAATTTTCTGTGGGCTGGGACATGTCTGCACTATTCAAAAGCCGACCAGCAAAGTGAAGATTTCAAGGTAAGCCAAATAGTAGGCATCAATGGGGGGGGGGGTTAACTTAGGTTGGTATCTCGGCCATTTCTAGGAATTTTGGCCCCACATTTTCAACATGGGGTTCTTGGAACCCCACCTCCTGAACACTGTCAATGTCATTCCGTTACTCAGTCCCAAAAGGTGATTTCATGGTCGCTGCATGGAATCACCTTTCAGGACCAATTAATGAAATATCAGTGCCACTGTTCATGAGGTGGGGTCCAAAAAAGCCCATGTGGAAAATTTGGTGAAAAAATTCCAAATAATTACTGCATTACTATGCACACTCCTAACTTCACCAGTTTATAATATTTTCACTCCAGATCTTCAACTGCCATTATTTCACACCTCCTTATGAACAGTATATCTGTCATTTTTCATATCCTGCCTGAAACACGTTTTCGCATCTGTGTCACTGAATGACTGTCACTGCAAAATCACCTTTTGAGACAAGTGAATGAAATGACAGTGGCACTCTTCATGAGGTGGAGTCGGTCATAACAATGCTACATTGTTAACATTTTCACACCAAATGTTCAAACAACAAAGTTAAGAGCATGCACTTAAATTGGCAAATGCAGGCTCGTACGTTTGGTACTTTTCAATATTTTGACCCCAAATTTTCATCATAGCCATTTCTTCACTGCACCTCATGAATGTGACATCTGCCATTTTCCAGATCCTAGGCAAACTGGTTTTTTTGCATCCCGAAAGGTGATTTTGCAGCCACTGTGTAAAATAACCTTTCGGAGAGGAGTTGAAATTGCACTCTTCCTTTCCTCATGAGGTGGCATAGTAAGAGGGCTATGTTGAAAATGTGGTGTAAAAATATTGCAAAACAATGAAGTTATGAACCCGTCACACGACAAACATTTGGCATTTACAAATGCTTGTTGTTAAAGTAGTTCCTATACTGCTGGAATACTTGCTTCTCTAGTGGTCACTAGAAGGAGCAGTTGTATCTCATTAAAATGATGAGTTATTGCTCATTGTCAGTCCTGCATCATTCTCCCCCTTTAATTTTTTTTGCTTATTTTCAGTTTCCTGGTCTTCGCTGCCTGCCCTGAGGACTGGGAAGAAAAGCTTGCTCTGTGAACCAGAATCCTATTTGAATACCGTTTTGTTTTTTTTGTCTGTTGCTTTACAAGTTCCCAGTCATCGCTGCCTACCATGAGGACCAGGAGTACCCTGCCGGAGAAAATGTGCATCTCTGACATCAGGAGCAGAGTGGGAGAAGTATCGAGCTACTCTTGTGGGTGTTAGATTATTGCACGAAATAACTCTTGAGCTTGCTGACTCCAGAGTTCAGTTTCGGTTGTTGACCACTTGACCTGAAGGTATGCGGGTGGGTGGGTGGGGTGGCAGAGCAGCATGTTTCATTTTAATGGTCTGTCCCCGCCCCCCATGGAGTAGCAGTACTTTGTTTTTATTTCTGTAACATGCTCATCGGAGATCATCTGAATTAGTGCTTCAATGGGGTGCGAGTTGTGTTTTTTAATTTTACTGTGAACAGGTGGGTTTAAACAGACTGATGGGGGGACAGTGAGGGAGAAGGATGAGAGAGCAGGCAGCTGTAAGATTTTTCACCTTGGTGACTCTTTACAAAAGCTGTTAGCTGTTACCAGATAACTTCTGTGTGTGTGTGTGTGTGGGGGGAGCGGAATGGATCTCGTATAGTCTGCCACTTGCTCTGTAAGGGAGCAGAAAATGTATACTGTATATTTTAGATATATGCTGTTTGTTGTTGGGAAGAAAATGCCAAATAAATGTGTTGGGATATTTTACATGTGCCACATATGACTGGTCTCGCTAAACGATTATAAAAAAAAAAAACATGGCTGCAGTTTGAAATTATCTGCCCAGTGCTTCAGCCAATAACAAAGCAGGCTGGGCACAAAGATTCTTTCTTGGGCATGAGGCAGGTTTGGGCTGGGACTTTTTATTTGGTGGGCATCTATTGAAAATTGATGTACCCCTGTGGAATGATACTAGCCAACCAGATGCCTCCAAATAAAAAGCCCATTTTCTAAGAGAATTTAATTCACACCCGAGGTGTGGGATGCTACATAAACCCTGTGGTTGAAGCCCGGGGGGGTTATTAAAGCATCTCACACTGTGGGTGTGCATTAAATGCTCATATGCACACTTCCCTATCTTTTATTTTATTATAATTGCTGGTCAGCAATTTTTCTAAAGCCTACCTTGTGTGAGCATGTCTGTGTGTGTCTCTCTCTCGTGCTCTCTCTCTCTCTCTCTCTCGCTCTATCTCTCACACCCGCTCTCTCAAATGACAGCATGTCACATGCCTGTCAAATATTCAAGAAAGAAATAGCACAAATACACATTTTTAACCTGAAAACCAAAACCATACCGTCAACCAAAATTCTCCCAAGATGTAATACCAATATCCTCCCAAGGGTGTATACTGATCCAAGCCAACAACCTGGGCTGTCCAGTGGATCTCACAACTAATGAACGCCATTGCAGCAGATGCCCCAGACCCTCTTACCAGTCTACACACACACACACACACACACACACACACACACACACACACACACACAGTCTCTGTCTGCTTGCCCATCTCATTTTTTTCTTTACTTCTTTTTTTAGTCTTTTGTTGTCTTTTTTTTTTTTTTTTTAACTCGCATAATATTCTCCCAATTGTACTGGTGCTGCGAGTTAAGCCATGGTCCCAAAGCAGAGAAAGAGCAGGATCAACCAGATATAGCTTTGTAGATGGCAGGATCAACCAGATACTATAAAAAAATAAATAAATAATAATGAGAGTTAAAAGAGGTGTTTGTGGCTGCTCCGTCTTTGGCGGATCCTCAGTGAATGAAAGAGCCGGAGCTGCCATGTGAGGCCTTCAGCCGCCAACACATGGAACAGAAGCCAATAAGGGAGAAGCACTGTCCAGGGCACGTGAATGCCATAACAACCAGCAGGTTATTATGACAAATATCAACTGGGTCAGCCTATACAGAAAAATTGCTGGCCAGTTAGTATATGTGATTTAACATAATTTAGGTAGAAACTTGACAACACATGTTAAAGCATGAGTGAAACAAGGGTTGGACTAAATACACAGTAGACAGTGAAAACTATTCAAAACATAGCAAAGCATTAATATATTTACTTTAAGACAGGGTAGGATTCACTATGCACTTGTGAAACCCCACATTGCCTTAAGTTTCAGGGTTTCAGGTTGTGTAAGATGGGTTTCTTGTAAAAAGCAATTCCGGCTCCCTCTTACCTCAGGTGGTCCAGAATCATCTTTCTCTTTATGAGCATGTGGATGTCCTTAACATTCCAAGAAATCTACCTAAGGCTATGCTCTGCTGCATTTGAAGGTATGAGAAAATTGGAGCAGCTACTTATAGGGTGACACCATGTCATCTAGCATCCATACAGCAGTGAGAACAACACACAGTCCTGTAATGCTAATGTAGTCCTAGTGGTGTGCTAGTGGTACTATTGCCAGTAGACTGGGTTTCACACCTGGTAGTCTGAGTGTCTCTTTATAAATTTTACTGATTTTCTGGAGATTTTCTGAGATATGTAACCAAACAAGCAAAAACACTTTACTGTAGAACATTGTGAAAATATGTGTAACCATAACTAACTGTTAAACATCCAGTTAACACTAAAAACAAACTGTTCTCCCAGAGGGAACAAAAGGGCTTTGCCTACAGTGGGGTGGAGGCCCTTGAAGTGTCTGCCCATTGGTTCCAGTGTGTTCATCTTTGTTGTGGAACATGCTACGTGGTTTTGGCTGTGTCAGCCAGCCCATGTTTCAGAATCTGACCAGATGTACACCTCACTCTGGAGGCGATAGTCATGTAATATGCATGGAGAAGGTGAGGAGCAAGGGGGAAATGTGGAGTGACTCAGTATACCCTCCTAACAACAAGGGAAATATCCAGATCAATGTGTTCTTTCTTCTGGTTTTAATGAGGGAGGACCTAGAGGAGAGTGCCAAGCCGTTCAGCTTGGTGAGGAAGGACATCGGTACTGATGTTATGCCCATCCATGCAGACTGCTGCCAATTGGCTGGGGGGGGGTAGTGTATACAGTTCTCAACAACTTGTCCTTTGTGGGGTGAAGAGCAAGAAAAGCAGATGTGTACCAGATTTCTGTAGGAAGATAGGCCAGGAGCTGCCAGGTTTAATTCCACCTACTTTTCCACCAATCTCATGTGTTCGATGTTTGGGCTGGGGATGCCTTCGCACTGGCAGATTCAGAGAGATGTGAGCAGGACTACTAGGCACATTTAAGAATGGTTCCACACTCATCTTCTCTGTCAGCTCCTTACTTGTCAGTGGTAAGCAACCACAGATAACAAGGGAGCAGTAAGCATGCAGAAGAGGGGGAGGGACAATGGAGATCCAGCAACCTGGTAGCATTGGAGTGCACCTGGTCCATACTGCTCTGTATGGAGTGCAAAGGGGGGTTCCCTGGTGGAGGCAGGATTCAAGAGGTCATCTACATTATTTCTATCCCCTTTTTCTAGTAGAGAGATGAACATGTGCCTCTCAGCAGACAGCGTATATGTGCACAATGTCCTCTTTGCACATTCAAGGAGGACAATTCTCATGAGTGCACAATTCCATGCTGCTGGTAGCAGCTGCTGGACCTTGCCTCATAGCCTAGGCATCTCCATGTAAGAGAGAATTTAGTGGGAGATGGGGAGGTTGGGAAGACCAATCATGGCCATTGTGAGAAGCCAGGCCTTCTCGCTCAGTGTCTCGGTAACTACACAATAGCTAAAAATCAAGCCGAGACCCTCAGTCATGACCTGGATGCCTCCCAACCTCAACTCATCCCTACCCCACATCCGTTCCCAGCCCTTACTGCCAGCATGCTTCTGTGAAGTTAAAAAGCACAAGTAATTCTATTTACACATCCCAGAGAGGCATTGAAAGGGGAAGGAAAAATGGGGGACTGGGAAGGGACTGGAGGTCAAGGCAGTAATGAAAAACCTAATACTGTATTTGGAAATGTGTGATTTCAGTTCCATGGGAAAACAACCCATATGGAAAAAATATATATTTTCCATATATGGCCAAAAATGCATTTGAAATAATACAACAATTGCACCTTTTTTGTTAGGTTTCAAATATATAAAATAGTAGCAAAATATAAGCTGTGTATATATGTGTGTG
This sequence comes from Neoceratodus forsteri, assembly GCA_016271365.2. Taxonomy (NCBI): domain Eukaryota; kingdom Metazoa; phylum Chordata; order Ceratodontiformes; family Ceratodontidae; genus Neoceratodus; species Neoceratodus forsteri. Next base: position 774,538,135 of record CM057449.1, on the reverse strand, counting down.
TGTGTATATGTGTGTGTGTGTGTATGTATGTGTGGTGTGTGTGTGTGTGTATATATGTATATGTATATGTATATGTGTGTGAATGGGCAACATATGGAAAATGCATTCTCAATGTAAAACTTAGTTGCATATGATGTTTTATATATGGTCCATATATTGTTCCTGCATGTCTCATATATACACCATATATTTTCTCAATATTTTATATGTTTAAAACATACCAAAAGTGGCCAATTTATGTAAATTTAAAATGCATTTTTGGCCATATATGGAAAATATATAATTTTTTCCATATGGGAATGCAGTTCTTCAGCACAATCAACTGGATATACACAAGTAGGCAGTGAAGAACAGTCTAATGCTTCAAAAGCCTATGCTTGCTAGAGGGTTCCTGTGAGATCAGATGCAAGATACTGTCAACAATCCACTGCTCTGCCTTGGGTTGGGTGCAGATGATGCCAGACTCTCACCACCATGCTGTACCACTGCTGCTCATTCAGCCCATGTTCAGTAGACATCCACTTGCTGTGCTTGGAGGGTAGCTGTCACTAGCTTCATTGGGGAATCTGGGAGTGGGGTGGCTAGGGGAAGAGCAGCTGGGTTGCCTTTTCACTTTTGGGCTGGTTCACCAGCAGCGTCTGAGCTGGCTGCTGACCTGCCAGAGTCTATGCTCACATCTCTACTCAGTTGGGTCTGGTCATCTGCCCTGTTCATTGCTTATCTCTGCCCTGGCAGTTACAGCCTCTTCGCTGTAGAGGCCTGTCAGTCCATTGAGTCACCTGGGTCTCTGTTTTCAGTTGGCTGGGGTGCTATATATTCCATGTTGGCTTGTGCTGGCCTGCTTTTGCTGTTGCCCACTGGTATTGTTCCTTTGCTGCCATAGGTTGGATTTATTTGCCCAGTTCTTAACCATGTAATGTTATGTCTCTTCCACAGTGGGGAAAGTATGAGGAACACCATTCTAATGTATGCTTAACTTGGCTGGGTACTGGAGTTTGAAAGGATCCCTATCTCCTGGAGGACTCTCTTCACCCACTAGTAGCCTTTCCACCTTTTAGCCAGTTCTTTATGGTAGTTAGGTTAGTTAAATGTTTTCACCAGAAAAGGCATATTGAGCAGATCTGCTTGTTTCCAGATGCATCTTGGGGGAGAAGGAAATAGACAAATTATAATACAGTTAATGAATTAATATGTAAAGTTGGCAAAATGTATATTCAGGCAGATTACACATTACAGGATAAACAGTACAGGCTGGGTCATGAATTACATCAGCAATTACAAAGGACAATACAAAGTGAGTGGTGGAGACATAATGCATACAGACAGCAGAGCAAGTGCTACACAAAGAATAGAGGAGAGTGGAAGAAGGAGTTAGGAGCAGCTGCAGGAGAGGGAGATGAAATTACAGAGAAGGGAGGAAAGGGAGCAGGGGGTTGGAGCATTGCAGCTGTGCAGGGGACGGGTATTCCATAGTTTAGGGAAGTGATATGAGAAGGTGGCCTGGCCAGCAGTTGAGGACTGAGAAGGGAGAGCAAAGGACCAATGGTCGGTGTTACGAAAGGGTATGGTGAGGGGAAGGAGAGAACTGAGGTGAGATAAGAGGAGAGTGATCTGAACCAATATTTGGCTACAAAGCTGGCACAGTGGGCAATGTGCCTGTCAACAAGAGAGAGGAAGGAGAGAGATTTATAGAGATAACAGTAGTGGCTCTGGGGTGGGAAGTCAGATCAAAATGACATAATGAGTGGAAGCGGTTATCCAGTCTGACTAAGGAGGACTTGGAAGCAGCACTGTAGATTGTGCTGCCATAGTCTAAAATAGGAGCATCATTTTCTGGACAAGCGCACGGCAGGCCGGCAGGGGGATGCACACACAGTTCCTATATAGTACGGCAAGAGTGGAGTGCAGTTTCTTCTGGATGGCATCCACATGACCAGAGAAGTTGAGTTTTCAGTCGAGCCAGACCCTGAGATACCTAAAGGAGATAATCCTCAATCGTAGTCCCATCCAGGGTGTTGAAGGAAAGGAGGGAGGAATACCTAGACAGTCTCTGCCTAGTGCCTAAGGTCAAGGAGGCTGTCTTCTAGGCATTTAAGAACAGCTGGTTTGAGCTGAACCAGAGCTGAACTTTGTCAAAGTCCAGTTGGAGTCTGGTCACCACATCAGAAGGAGAGGGGCCAGAGGTGTACAGGACAGTGTTGTACGCATACATGTGAATGGATGTAGAGGTACAGACAGCAGGGAGGTCATTTAGGAAGACAGAAAAGAGAAGAGGGCCTAGGACAGAGCCTTGAGCAATGCTAGCACTGATGGGGAGGGAGGGGGATAGGAGTCACCTATCTTAACTGACTGAGTCCTAATCGCTAGGTAGGAGTGGAACCAGCTAGTGGTATGAGCCAAGAGTCCTGCTGCTGTGAGTTTATCAAGGAGGAGGGGGTGTGATACTGTGTCGAAGGCCTTGGTAAGGTCAACAAAGATCACAGTGGTGATAAGGCCCTGATCCATACTGGAGAGAATGGAGTCAGTAAGTTGAATGAGGGAGGTAGAGGTTGAGTGGAATTTCTGGAAATCAGACTGGAATGGCGTGAGAAAGGATGAAGAGTCAAGAAAAGGAGAGATCTGGGGTACTGCCATGTGTTCCTGATATTTTGTGAGGATGGAGAATAAGGAGGTATGGTGGCAGTTGCCTGCATTGGAGGAGTCACCACCACTGGGGACTGGTACAACTGTGGCATGCTTCCAGGAAACAGGGACTGAGGGTAGAGAGGAAAAGAGATTTAAGAAAGAGGCAAGTGGGGAGGCGATGGCAGTCCAGAGAGATGCAGAAGTTCATAGTCAATCCCACCAATCTCTTGTACTTGGTAGGGTTTAGGGCTAGAAGGGCCTTGAGAATGTTTGACAGGGACATGGGAGAGAAAGAAAAAGAAGGGGGTGAAAGCGGGGTGCAGGTAGGTGGTGTAAAGGGGGAGGCAGAGCGAGAGGAGTAGGGAAAGAAGAGAGAAGGGAAGCACAGGACATGAAGTCAGTACTGAATTCAGTAGCCATAGTGAGGGGATCAGAAAGGGAGGTGTCATCCACCCTGAGGAATGGTATGGGGTGGGGGCTGAGCAGGTAAGAAGAGTGCTTGGATGACCTTCCGAATTTTGAAGGATGGCTGATGTTTGTTTTGGAAGGAGGCAGAAAAGTACTCGTGTGGCAAGTCTAATAGCCATAGTGCACGTGTTCTGAAGGGAGTGGTACATATAGAGGTCAGCTGGGGAGCCAGTGGTCTTATGCACCTTCCATGCTTGATCTCGCAAAGACATAGGAAGGTCAGCAGTTCAGCTGTGACCCAAAGGAGGTGGGAACTTCCTGTCCAGGTTCTTCTGAGGGGAGCATGGTAATTCCAGATGTCCAGGAATTTGTCCTTAAAATAGCCAAAGGCTGAGTCTACAGAGGAGGTGGAGGGGATGGGTGACCAACCAATATTTGCCAGGTCCTCCAGAAGGGGACCCAGATCCAAGGATCTGAATGAGTGGATCAATAGGAGTTTATGGGAGGCTTTGGGTCTATGGATTTTCCATATACAATAGATCATGTAGTGGTCACTAAGAGCATCTGGAAGAATACCGGGATCAGTTATCAGATGTAGGTGGGAGGTGAGTGCCCAGTCTAATAGGGTATGGCTGAGGGTTTTAAGGTTTAGGTGGGTGGATTTGGTAAGTAATTGTCAGACTTGAGGGATGCAATGTCATCACAGGTTTTGGTAAGAGAAGGGGAGAGCCAATTTAAAGAGATTCACCAAGCTGATTGCTTGCACCACATACAGTGGTGCCTTAACACTACGTGAATCATTTGGTGCATATGGTGTGAAAAAGAACATTGTAATATTCTTGTAAAAACACTCAAAATTGCAGTGACTGGTTTTTGCTGTTTTCCTGGTATATAGCACCACCCACACTCCTCCCCCGCGCACAGGCATATTATGATGTAAGGCCAGTGAGAGTGGGATGTGCTCCATTCTAGCCTATGGGGGCTATTTTCCAATCAATTTTATGTATTATAATGGTAAACCAGTGATCAATCAAGGACACGGATCGACTAACAACGGCCTTGTTAGTCGATCGGGTGCCATGATTGGATCACTAGTTTACCATTACAATACAAAAATCAATTGGAAAATAGCCCCCATAGGCTAGAATGGAGCATGTCCTCATGCTTTCCCTGGTCTTGGATCATAACGTGGCTGTGTGTGGGGGCACAGCATAGGTGGCGCTATATACCAGGAAGACAGCAATATCCAGTGACTGCAATTTTATGAGCATTTTTTGCAAGAATATTACAATGTTCTTTTTCACACCATATGCACCAAATGATTCACGGAGGGGTAAGGCACCACTGTATGTGGTGCAGATCTAAATATTTTTACATTACTAGATCTCTTTAAGTTGAAATTCCCTAGAATGTGTGGTTCACCAACTGAGGCATGCGTTGTGAGGATAGTGGAGAGGTCAGAAATTGCTGAGGTGGGGAGGCCCGAGCAGTAATATACTCCAGCCACAAAAATAGGGAGAGAGATGGGAAGGGAGAGGAGGGAGAGTTTAACGAGTAACACCTTGAAAGCAGAAGGGGAAAAGATGGAGAGTATAGGTGGGAACTGGAGAGAGGAGGAGAAATACATGGCCACAGCACCACCACCACTGCAGATCCTATCCCTCAGGACAGACCACTGTACAGAGAGGCTAGAAACAAATGTACCTGGGCTATCTGGCTAGCTAAAGCTACTTACTTTAAGCAAGCCCTCACCTCCTCCTGGGGCTCCAGGAGAAAAATTCTGGAGCAGTATTAAAGAACTCTGTGAGAAACTGTATCCCTGCACCTGCTCAGCTGCCAGTTGATGGGGTATCTCCCAGGATCCTACTGCTATCTCCAACACCCTCAATACTGCCTTCTCAGACCTCAGTCACATCCTCCCCCAGAGCTTCTTTGACCCGATTCCAAACTGCCCTATGGACATTTCAGCCGCCACTGATCACCCCCTCTTCCGGCTGCAAATTGTCTCCTGCAGTGAAGCAAAATGCTATCTCACCAAAGTCCTAGTGAATTTTTGCTATAGCAACGACTCCCTGGATCTCAGACTCCTCCAGCTTACACTGGATGTGACCCTGCCCCAGCTCACCAAAATACTTAACTTGTCCTTATGCCTCAGCCAGTTCTCCATGCCCTCGAAAAGAGCAGTTATAACCCATATTCTGAAGAATGGTGATCGCATCTCCACCAGTGGTTATCCGCCCATTTCGATCCTACCCCCCCAAGGCACTTGAAAAAATTGTGTTGGACCAGCTCACAGATTACCTAGCCAAGCATAACCTGCTCTGTCATGAACAACACAGCTTCCAGAGGAGTCACAGCACTACCACTGCCTTTCTCGAATTTACATCATATATACATGAGGCTCTGGAACAGGGTTACCTGGCTGATGCAATCTGCGTCGATTTCACCAAAGCATTCACTACCGTCAGTCACGTGCTGCTTCTCTACTCCCTTCCTTCTCAGAACATCTCCCTTGAGGCCGCCTTCTGGTTCAAAGATTCTCTCTGGCTGTACTCAATAGGTCAAAATTAACACCACACTCTCCTCCAGTAGACCAGTCCTAACCGGGATCTCACAAGGGTCCATACTTGGGCCATTGCTCTTCACCCTCTTCCTGAACTCCCTACCCAAATCCTGCAGTGGGAAGCCACTGCTCTATGTGGATGTTGCCATAGTTTTTTTGAAACACCTTCATCCTAACTCCCTCCAAATTACCTTACAGGGCTTCTTTGGGGAACTTGAAACCTGGTTCTCTGAGCACCGCCTAATACTGAACTACACCAAGACAACGTCTATGATCTTTTCTCACCACCAGAGCCCCCACAGTAGCTCCTCGTTAATAATCACAAACTCCCTAGGCAGCCCGCTTGAACAGGTCTCTTCCTTCAAGTACCTGGGTGTCACCTTGGACACCTCTCTCACCTACCACACACATATTCAACACATCTCCTCCTCAATTAACACCAAGCTGGGGATCCTATACAGACATAAGCACTGTCTACTCCCCCAGGCAATCTGACTTGCTGTGTCTTCCTCAGTCCTATCCTTGGTGGATTATGGCATTGTGATCTATGAAACTGCAGATCAAACTGCCCTAAAGTATGTTAATCTAGCCCTTGATAAAGCCTGCCACCTGGTCTATGGATGTGACCAGTTAACCCACACATGCAAGCTGTACAAGCTTATGGACTGGCTGAACTTCGAAGGTAGGCTTAAGTATCACACTTGCCTCCTTGCAAAAAAGATACTTCAGAAGCAAGCACCCTATGGCCTATACCCCCTCATCCAAATAGTCTCACACAGAAGGGCCCCCAGATGTTCTGCCAATACCTCCCTCCTAGTCCCCCATTGTAGGACCTCCCTTGGTAAAAGGTCCTTCTGCTGTCATGCCCTCCTATGACTAAACAGCCTACCATCCTCTATCTCAATGTAACCCAATCTTGGACAATTTAAAGCCAGTCTCAAGACCCTCCTCCTTGACTCCACAGCCTGTGACTGTAAATAATATTTCACCTTCTTTCTGAATCTCTCTAGGATGTATATTTTAAAAAGGTTTAGCTTTATTCAGTTAGGATGCCCGCAGGAAAGGGACAACATGACTGTTGTATCTCACGATTAATTTCCCTGTTCCTTCTTTCACTGTATATACTGTAAATTATGACTCAGGGTCCATTTAAGACCTCCCCTGAGCTGTAACCTGCCATATCTATATAACTATGACCCAGGGTCTACTTTAAGACACCTGAAGCTGTAACCTGCCAATTGTATATATTTTCTGTACTCTATTATTTATGTATTGTATTGTTTATGTTGTGTATGAGTATTTTTCTGATGTGGGGCCTTTACAAAGGAGTCTATGACTCAAAAGATTGTAATTCCAATTCTCTTCAATAAATAAATATCCTATTGGATGAGGGTGTAACTGGGGATGGAGATGGCATTATCGTGGATTTTTGGGGAAAGCCAAGACTCAGAAATAATTAGTATATCAAGTTGAAGATTGAGTTTGAGAGACTGAGAAGGGTTATCTTGGGAGGAGGCTTCTGATTTTGAGATGTGCAATTTTCAAGCCTTTGCCAAGACAGGTGGGGGGTAAGCTAACAGGGTTAGTTCAGTATCACCTGTGCCTAGAAGTAGCAGTGATTAGCAGCTTGATAGGAACTGATATCAGTCTATGTGACAGCAAGCAGGGCAGACAACTGTGGGAAAGGGGCTAGCAGTGATCCAAACAGTGCAACGTGGTGGCAAAGGGATAGGAGGAGGAAGATCCAGGGGCCAGGGGCAGGGGTACTAGTCTATAATAATGTGATTCCTCTGCCATATCAAAGAGCCTCTGTTCTATGCCAGTACCAAAATCTTTTCTCTGATTGGAAATCTTAGACAACAGGTTGTGATGGGCATGGGTATGTCTCCTGGTTTTGGTAGCAGGTTGAGACTCTGGTGTGCCCTCTCAGTTTCCAGGAATACTTCAGCAGGTGTGAGAGCTCCCATTATATAAATCCAGCCACATCTCATTGCTCTGCACCCTAGGGGAAACGAATGAATCAAAGATTATTTCTGTGACTGCTCAGCCCACTACCACAGTAGTCCCTGTAGTCTCTCCAGCTCCTGGATGCAAGCCTCATAGCAAGTGTCCTCATCATTGATGTAGGAGAGGTATGCTTGTCTATCTCTCACCACGTGTTGGAGTGCCTTCATTTTTTCATCAAGCATGGCCATGGAGCTCTTAAAAACAGTTATTTCTTTCTTGTTGTAAGAGACGTCTGATTTTGGTTGTGTTTGTGAGTATAGGTGATGCTGGTCCCTCTACCATCTTCCTGCAATTTTTATACAGTCGATGACTTCAAAATCCAATATCTCAGTGCCAGATCAAATTTCAGTGCAAGCCTCAGTTATTCATTCAGGCCCTTTTGGTTTGCATTGAACACTGTAGGTTTGAACAAAATCAGTAGAATTTCCATGAAAATCTGGATGAAAATGTACCTGTGTAACACAGAGCTGCTCTGTCAAGCTGCCATCCCATTCCATGGTTCACCAAGGGTTTCTGTTAAATGATGTAAATGCTGAATTACAAGTTGATTTTAACTTGGTTCAAAACTGGCTTAGTGACAAATGACTTGGTATTGAATGTGACAAAAACAAAGCACATTAGATTTTGGAAAAGACAGTCATTGCCATCACAGTTCCCCTTCTTCTCTAATCAAGATAGTGGGGGAATGGTGATAGAAAGTGTAGAAAATGTTAAATATTTACGATATACACTTGACTGTACATTGTCATTTGAGAATCATGTAAATAGGTTGATCAAAACTACACACATAAGACTGGGCCAACTTTACCGATTAAAAAATCGTTTGACTGCTAATTAAAGGAAACTTTTATCCCAGTCATTACTTCTTTATTTGTTGGACTACGGTGCTAAGTTTACATAACTGCTACAGACACATTAGTTTCTAGTGCAAAAATTTTATATAATTCCATCTGTCAATTTGCCCTGTCTGGTTCAAAACAACACATCACTGCATTTTGTGTAATAACTTGAAATGTGTTGTGCACAAGCTGCAAGCTGGAGGGTCCCTCCAGTGACCCTGAAGTAAAGAGAATTGCAGTAGTTGAGCCTTGAGGTAAAAAGGTATGTACTAGTATTGGAAGGTCTTTAGGAGGAATGAGGGCTTCATCCTGGCAATATTCCTCGAGTGGTAATACTTTGACAACAGAAGACACCTGAGCCTCAAGAGTCAATCTTCTGTTCAGGATCATGCCAAGATCTCGCACCCTCTGCAGGCCATCAACCAAGTGGACCCCAGAAACAATCCTGTGCCCTCCGGATGCACTCCATCATACCTGTGACCAGACTCGATCACCAGCTTCTCCATCTTGTCAGGGTTCAGTCGCAATCAGCTGGAGGATGTCCAGTCATTGATTTTCATCAAACAGTTGTTAATCACATTTACAGTGTTGTGTGTTCCAGGGGCCAAGGACAAATACAGCTGGGTATCATTTTCTGCATAGCAGTGAAAGTCCACACTGTATTCCTGAATGATCTCACCCAGCAGCAGAATGTATACTGTAAACAGCATCGGCTATAAGATTGAATCCTGAGGTACTCCATGTCACAGGGGCATTGGGGAGGAGGAGAAATTCCCCATCACTACCTGCTGCACTCTGTCAGAGAGAGGACTCAAACCAGTTGATGACAGTACTGACGAGTCTGCAGTACTCATGGAGATGATCGAGAAGCTCACTCAATGTGATCCACAGTATCAAAAACTGACGAGAGACCGAGGAGAACAAGAATTGACCTGTATGCCCTAAGGAGGTCTTTGTGCACCCTAACTAATGCTGTTTCAGTACTGTGTCTGGTCCTAAAACCTGACTGGAATGGCTCATAGATGTCAAAGAACACGAGGTGATCTTCAAGCTGTTGCGCCACAAGTTTCTCAACAACTTTGCTCAACAATGGCAAGTTGGAGATGGAATGGAAATTCTCCAGGATGTCAGGGTTGAGAGATGGTTTCTTCAAGAGGGGTCTCACCAAGGCTTCATTCAAGGCCTCTGGAAAGACACCCTCTGACATTGAACACCGGACAATCTTCATGAACATGTGGCCGACAGCCCCAGCACATCTCATCCAGAAACGGGTCAAGGCTGGGTCCAGTTCATAATATGTGTGCATTAGCTCTGATATCACCTCTATGACCTTGGTCACCTCCACAGGTTTAAACTCTTCCCAGACCGACAGAGTGGCTCTGCTCCTCCCAGTCTGACCACTGTGAGACAAAACTTGCCTCACTGACGGGATCCTTAACTGTGTAGAGGACACTCCGGCAGATAAGAACAGAACAAACTCATCACATAAGGTGGTTGAGAAAGCTTTTTTTCAGCTGCAGACAGACTTGGTGAAGTAGTCTGTCTACAGTCCAAAATAGCTGAGGAGGTCTATTCTTCCTTGCGGCAATTTCCCTGGACAGAAATGTTACCTTGTTACGGGTAATTGCCCCTTGGTGGTCATCATAATGAGCACGCAAGGACAGTTTGTCCTCCTCAGACTAGGTCTTTTGCCAGCAATGCTCCAACTTCCGACCCCTGATCATCACCTTGAGATCTCCATCAAACCAGGGGGATTTCAAATGAGAAGATCTGGGTCATATACGGACTGGTGCAATGGTGTCAAGCACTTTGGATACCACCTTGTTATAGGTAGCCACCCTCACTGATGTCCACCGACATGCAACTTCCACCCTACAGTAGATAAGTCTGCCATCACCAACAGTCCTCTGAAGACAAACCCCTTAAAGGGTGATAGCTAACCATCTCCACAGTGGAGGGCCTTTCAGGAGGAGCCCCAAATGTGAATTTCACCGTAAAGTGATAAGACCAGCTGACCTGATCAATCTTGAGGGTTCCAACCTCAAGACCCAGCAGAAACACCAGATCAAGCATGTAGCCAGGGTGGTGGATCTCAGAAGTAACCACTTGTACTAGGCCCAGTAATGACATCAACTGAAGGAGGTCATAACTGAATTGTGAGGATTCGTCATCAACCCAGGTATTGAAGTCCCCCAGGATTAAACACCTGGGGGACTCCAGCACCTGGTCGACAATGAAGTCCACAAACTCCTTCAGGAAATCTTCTCCAGCACCCGGAGGGTGATAAATGAGGAAAATCCAGCAACCTGCACCTGGACCTCCATGCACTGCCACACACTCAAAGGACCTGGCCGTTTTTAACCAGGTGTATGTTGAAACCCAAGCAGGATCTGAAAAAGATCGCCACACCCCCACCCCTGCATTCCCTCCTCGGACAGTGCGCTATGGAATACTCATCGAGGATGGCCACCTCCAGAACTGGCCTGGCATCATCACCCAGCCAAGTTTCCATGATGCAAGCCACATCAATGGAGGAAATCAAGTTTGCTATAATTGTGGTCTTGTTCCTTATCGACTTGGCATTGCATAGAACTGTCCAAAGGGGATGTGTGGACACCTCTGGCCCCTTGGCTGCCTGCTCACTTAGTCTGGTTGACCCCTGGGGACAGAGAACAAACACATCTGGCCTCTCTCAAGGCCCCGTCTATTCCCACGGTGTCTTCTGCACCCAACCACACCATACCGCTTACCTCCACTGCACCCACTGCGCCCTGCCACCATTGACCTATGCGCACCCTAGTAATCTCAAGCTCCCTGCTGTGCCTTGCTGCAGTAGCTGGTACCGGGAGGTTAGAAAAGGGTGAAGGTTGCATCGCTGGGAAGAAGCATAGGTCAGTAGCAGAGGGCCATGACTCCAACACATCCTGACCAGACCGAAATATCACCAACTACTAAAAACAGCCCAACTTGACTTGCCCTTTTAAATAGCAAGGACAGTACTAACCTACTGGGCTGCACTTCAAACAATTTTACCCTCCCACAACCACACAATCATCTAATTACAAAATTACACTAACCACTCACACCTCCCAGACACTCATCCTCACAAAACCACTAATTTCCTACCCCAAACAACTCACCCACAACAATACTTAAAGTAAAATAATAAATAAATATAAATATGGGAGAGCCAGTAAGTAGTGATGTGATGTAAACAGTTTCTATCCACTAAGGGATTCAGAAAATCAGTTTACAATTTGAAAATGCAGTTACCATGAAACACCAGCAGTCAGTCCAGCCTTGGCATTAGATTCCAATGAACCAGTTCCAAAGTCTCAGATAGGAGGGAGAAATGGCACTCACACCACCATAATCCAGATAAAATTAATCAATTGCTGGGGCGAATAGAAAGTGTCATGAACGGCCAACTTTAGCAGGCTTAATTTGGCACTTCCCTCACAAGAGCGAAATATAGGCTTACACAGATCTTTCCATGTAAACTCTTACCCTTGCAGGACCACCATAGATCGTCAGGTAAAGAAAGTTCCACTCTCACCAGTACTTTATGATAGGCCAGATGCTTCAAAATCAAGAGAGGGCACACAAACGAGGAACCCTGAGGCTAAAACTTGCAAGGCCACCGAGTTACTGATCACCAATCACCAAACGCTCAGGCAGTTCTCCAGATCACCAGGTTCTCCAAATCCATGAACAGTGTAAATAGCTCAGTCCAAAGCCACTGAAGATGAACACAGACCCCTATGAAAAGGGAGGATTACTTGACTTACACTGAGCCAATAGGAACAACCAGGTTCAAAGGAGAGCCATTCCTCTCCAATCAGAGTACTCTTCTCTGACCCAGCGCTAAGCTCCTGGACAGGGTTAGGCAATGGCAAGCAAGCGGGGTTCTCTCAGGAGGCAGCATAGCTCTCACCTTAGCACCATGCTGGTTACCCTCACCGCTCACTGCTATATCACTTCTCCAACTCCTTCTTTGGCCATAAGCAGCAAAGGACTCCCCCAACCTTCTCCTTCCTCTCTGATTTCCATAGTTATCTTCTGGTTAGCAGCTACACTTTTTAGGATTAAGAAAGTGCCCTCCACGTTCAAGCCCTCCACATCAATTTCAAAGACTCTTTGGTCTACAAATGGTAAGAATCCAAGTTCAAAACTTTGCTTTTCACAATGCAGTGTGAAAAGAGATTACAGTGCCGTGTACCACACACTCTGACCCTATCTAAAAATAAAACTACTCTCCTATTCTGCCTCACTGCTTCTACCCTGCCTATTACTCAAACCCTACACTAAAACTAACCAATAAAACAGCAATAAAATAATTTAAAAATTCTAAAACTTAGTTCTCCACTCTGCACTCTCCAATTTTGTCAGTAGAAACAGTAATATGCTTAATTAAAAGGCTAACACAAGCTCATATCAGAGCTCCTGCAGACTGCAGCCCAGCGTGGCCGCCATCTTCAGCTGTCTTATACAGAATACACATTATGCCCCACTTTCCCCATAAATCATGGTGTCCCTTAGAAACTGACTGCTCTCAGTACTCCCTTGATCCAAAACCACCCCCAGGAGGTCGTTCACACCCTATTCTGGTCCTCTTCCTCAAATTCCAAGATAAAGAGCTAAGCATTCAGTTAGCCAGATAAAAAGCAGAGCTTCACTGGCAAGGCCACAGAACAAAGATTTTCACTGACTTCTTTCTTGCTCTGTCAGTGCACCATAGGGCCTTCACGATGGCTCGGAGGGCCTATTCAGGCCTGGTCCTTCCCATTCCCTCCACTACCTGGTTATGCCCAGAATCACAGCAAAAGGAGTTACCTACTTCTTTGACACTCCAGAGTCAGCTGAACTCTTCCAGAACTCTAGATGGCCTAAGATGGACCTCTGCCAATATTAGCCCGCTCCAAATAACAACTGGGATAGAGAATGTCATCAGCCCATGGACACAACCCCGGCCCCAAACAGTCAGAAAGGGAGGAAGCGGGGCCTGTCTACACAACTCCCACTTAGCGATGAGGACCAGTGGCAGCTTCCACTCAAACAAATGCAGAAAAACAAGCACAGGACGTCTGAGACAGGTAGCAGGAAGGACAGATCCCTGTGTTTCTGTCCCCACAGCAGGAGTCATAGAGCCATCTCCAGGGACTCTTCTGGCTCAGCCCAAGTGGCACTGGGGCCCAGCAGATACACTGTACTACAAACCTGTGAGGAACCTTAGAACCCATCCTTCCCAACCGACATGGTCCAAGACCCCGGCCCCAGTACACTCACTTTCCAAGACCAGGTCATAAGCTAAAGCTGCAGCTGTTACACAGGTCCCTCTGAATGGATCGACCAACTGTGAGATCCCGCTACTCCAGCTGCATCCACCAACCTGAACTGTATTCACAAACTCATATGTCATGGCAGTATGCCTAACCTTTTTATAGTGAATATCTTTTGACGTGTTATTGGCTTTTACATCCAGATGGTTTATCTTACAACTGGGCCTATGCCCCATTAGGACTCCCTATCAATTAAGGCTGGTGCATTCTTAAAAGGGCAATGGCCATAGCCCTGTATCACCCGTCCTAAGCTGGGAAAGTGAATATCACCCCACTTAAGACAACATCTGGATGGGACTGCAGTAACAGTCCTCACATAGCCCCCCATAGTCCAGGCCTTCCCACATAGTCTGTGAGCCATCGGACCAGCCTGCATCTTCATTTCCTTACTATCCTTGATGCCCACACCCACCACCACCTGCTAGGAGGTAAATCACACCACCCTCCTTGGTCAGGCCAGTGCTCCATGACTGTGGGAGGGGGGGCTGACATCCCTGTTCATTCAGAGAGAATGGTGTGGTGGTCCAGTTAACAGATGACCAATTTGCTGTGAGGTTATGTCAGCAAAGTGGAGAGCAACCCCAGAAAAGAATGCCTTGGGGTACTTTTTCACTTTACGTATCCCTTTTTCCTTTTTTTCTTGGCAATAGCATTCAACCAATCACACATGAGGGCACATGAGAACAAGAGCAGGGATGTGCAAAATTGAAAATTCACCCAGCGAAATATTTCATGTAATTAGTGCATTCCGCTAAATATTTACATGAGGCGGGAATTCAAAATTCGCCCGCAATTGGATGCAAAGTTTAGGTCACAAGCTGAGAAGTTTTGCTTGCGAGGCAAATTTCACACCTGAGGGTGAAATTTCGCCACCTATGCAAAATTTCACCACCTGAGGAGTAATTTCGCCTCCACAGCAAATTGTTGTGGCCATTGCCCACTCACAAAATTTGCCCTGGTGTCCAGTGTTCCCTCAGCCATCACTGGCCATAATAATATGAATAAGAACCACCCCTAGGTTGCCACCTCACTATTCTCACTCCCATATTAACTATACTCCTTCACTCCCTGGTGTCTAGTTGGCTCAAGCCATCACCAGCGTTATAATAAAATTACCCCCTACTGTTACCTGCATCTCCTGTCACTCTGTTTTATGGAAAAGAACACCCTCCACTTTTTGTGTCTAGTGGATTCCCCACCCCCCAGCCCATACAGCACCACCCAGCTCTCTCAGTCACGCCGATCGGGTTACTGGCTGTTGCTCACCACCTGCGGCCAGCAGCCTGACTGAGTGCTTGAATGAATGAGAATGAGAATGAATGCGCACATATGCGCTTATTCTTTCATACAAGACTCAGTGGCGCCTGCTGGGGCTGCCGGCCATGGAGATGAGCGGAGGGCTGTGCCTAGGGTCCGACTGGTTACTGAGGGGAGCTGGGTGGTGCTGATATCTTTTGATGCAGTGGGGGTAGGAGATCCACTAGACACCAGGGAGTGGAGGGTGATTTTGTCATCTTTTTCCGAAAACAATAGGAGGTGCAGGGTAATTGGGGTGTTATTATTATAACGGCCAATGATGGCCGGAGGGGAGAACCACTAAACACATTGGGAGTGTAGGGTATTTTTTTTTTTATAACACAAATTGGGGAGTGCAGGATAACTGTGTGTGGGGGAACTGGGGAGGGTTCAATTGACTTTGCGGCCGTGACAGGCGAAATTGAGGGCTAAATTTTGCCGCAATTTCAATGTATTGATTTCGGACAGTGAAATTTCCAATTTTGCAGCAATTTTGCCAGTGAATTTTAATTTCTCTGCATTCCTAGTCAAGAGGCCAGCATTACCTAGGTGTTAGCAGGCTTAGGAAGGGGTAGCTCACTGGGTTTGTTTCATAACTTCCCATTCCCCAAGCTCTCACACATCTGGTGAGGTTCCCCTTGGATACTCTATGCCAGAAAGGTCAGGTCACATGCTTAGCAGCCCACATGGGACTTGGGTTCCGTGAACGAGATTTGATTAACTCTTGTGTTGTCCCTTGAGACACCCGAGGGCATCTTGGGCCTCAGAAAGCCCCTGCCATACTCTGTCATGACTCATTGAATTGGGAAGGGTAGATAGGAAACGATTTCTCTAATTAGTCTTAAGGGTTTTACTGGTTACCACTGTTACAGTTTCTGTTACTCTTGTGCCTTGGTAAGCTGTTACACACAGGAGGAGCTATGGGGAGGAGGAATGGACTGGGGGAAGGAGGGGACATTGCCAAGTCTAGATATACAGTACTGGTGGGAGGTCTAGGCTCATATGGAGATTAATGCTGTGAGCTGGAATGTGAGGGGACTGAACTCCCTATAAAATAAAAGAAGGCACAGGCACATCTAAAACACCTAAGGGCACACCTAGTATTTTTGCAAGAAACAAAGATTTCTACCTTAGAAGCATAGAAAATGAAAAAGACTGTGTGGGGTAAGTGGCACACAGTGTAGTCCCCACTTCCAAATGGAGAGTTTCCATCCTAATCCACAAAATTCTGAAGTGGGGGTTAAAGATATGCACAGCAGACAAGGAGGGCAGATAGCTATTGATGAAGATAGCTACCCCTTCTGGGCCCATGATACTGCCTAATATATTAATGGGCCCAATGTAGATGACTCTGCCTCCTTTCATACCCTTAGACAGACCCTTTTGGAGTTTAATGATGTTCATGAAACATGGAAACATAGAATCTGACAGCATATAAGGGCCATTTTCCCACCCAGTCTGCCCATTCATGGCAGAGCATGGCCAGACAGATGCCTGAAGGGCCCATCATCCCAACATGAGGGACTACACATATTTCCCAAGTCTCTGGTCGCCAGCAGGCTTGACATGTAGCTGCTGAGTTACTGTCTTATGTCAACTAACTGAGGCCATAATATACATAATGGTAATTTCAGACCATGCTCCCATGGAAATCAAAGTGCTTTGCGGACCTGCTCCACAGAAGTACTCGACATGGAGGCTGGACCCTCTTTAACTAGAGGAACAGAACTTCAAATCATGGGTTAAAACTCAGGTCCTAACCTACTGGCAAGTCAATGACACCTGGGAGGTGTCAGATGCTACAAAGCAGGAAGCTGTTAAGGCCACTTTGAGGGACTGTATTATGGCATATGCTGCTTGCAGAAGGAGGGCCAGGGAGGCTGAGAAAATACAGCTGGGGAAAGACCTCCAAGAGGCAGAAGTGAAGTT
Organism: Neoceratodus forsteri; assembly: GCA_016271365.2. Taxonomy (NCBI): domain Eukaryota; kingdom Metazoa; phylum Chordata; order Ceratodontiformes; family Ceratodontidae; genus Neoceratodus; species Neoceratodus forsteri. The sequence continues at coordinate 774,521,129 of CM057449.1, read as the reverse complement.
CAACCCCACTGCCAATGCAGAGATCTGGTCACCAAAGTAAATAGCATCTAGACCAAGCTGGATACCCTCCTCACCAGGAGGTCAGAACTAACACTCCACTGTCTGTGCCACTGCTTTTGGGAAGGGGAGTCAAGTAAGTTACTGGCATACAGACTTAAATGCAGACAAGTCAACAAGCTGATTGCCAGCCTTAAAGATACCTTGGGGGTCAACAAACATGGTCCCAAGGATATCAACTCCAACATGAAAAACTTTTATGGGGCATTCTACACCTTGCTCTACCCCACCAGTGTGTCTTTAGTGAAAAACTTCCTGGGTAAACCACCTATACTAACTCTCCCACCCACTCAGGTGGCTGACTTGGAAAGCCTCATCAATGCACAAGAAGTATTACAGACCATAAAAGCTCTCAACCTGCATAGAGTCCACAGGAGAGATAGATTCACGTCTGATTTCCACCACCTACTTGCAAATGAGCCTGCGCCATTCCTCCTGAAAGTCTTCCAGGAGTCCCTTGTATTGGTTTCTCCCCCCTCATCTGTTAGGGAAGCAGTAATAGTGGTGCTCCCCAAAGAAGGAAAGGATCCAACGTCCCCCACTAGTGATCCTCCCATCTCCCTCATCAATGCTGACATAAAAGTCCTGGGGAAGGTGCTAGCTAGCAGATTAGAGATTGTCCTATCAGGGCTTATCCAACCTGCATAGGTGGGATTCATGAGAGAGAGGCTGGGCTCTGATCACCTGGAGACTCTTGTCACCTAATACACAAAGTACAGTCAGATAATTCCCAAGCAGCATTCCTTGCTGTTGACATTGAGAAGGACTTCAACTTGGTGGAATGGCAATACTCTATTGCCATTCTTCAGAAGAATGATTTTGGTACTGCCTTTCAGAATTGGGTCTATCTCCTGTACACATCACCCATGGCCTCCATCTTTATGAATGGCCCTTTGCTCACCACCCTTCATCTTACAGAAGAGGATCAGACAAGAGTGCCCCCTCCTGCATTACTGTTCATCCTGGCTACTGAACCATTAGCCATTGCTCTAAGGAGCACCCACACATCCATGGTCTCATAGTGGGGACAAAGAGAACACTACCTTCCTTTATGTGAATGACCTGTTGACTGCACTTGCCAATGCTCCCCAGGCCATCTCACATGTTATTGGCTTGCTTAGGTTTTCTCCAAAATGTCTTACCTCAAAGTTAACCAAGGTAAGACTGAAGCATTGCCTCTGAATGACATCTGCACCTCTGATGCATTCCAGGCTACAGGTCTTTCATGGGTGCCAGATTTTATCACCAACCTAGGAGTTAGCTTCACAGAGATCTCCCGAAAATATTTTTTTAATTAACTGATTTAGTGGCCCAGCATGGTAGTAGTGTTCATGAAAGTGAAACTGGGATTAGGGATTACAACACTGGCGAGCTGTACAGTGACATTTGTATTAGCTGAGCAACATTGGTACTGGGACATTTTCATGCCCATTGGTTGTGTTTTCTCAATCCAATGGATAGGAACAAGTTTTAGCCCATCAGGATTCAGGACTCTTAGTACTCATTTTATAAGAAATTATACTTTTCCACTCGCTGAAACCCTGCTATAATTAATGGCTTGCTCTTTTTCCCATAGGGAAACTGTGGTGTGATTTGCCGAATAAAGGAGTGTTTATTACGGCAAACATGCACATGCTTTCTCTCACTCTACACATGTGCTCGCTTGAGCTTCTCGCTTCCCGACTGCTGTCCCCTCCCTCCCAAACCGCAAAGCAACAAGGGCACAAAACTGCCACAGAGACTCGGTGGTAAGTCATTTTAAATAAAAGTAAATCTGCCAAAAAGATTACCGAATCAAGTACCCACACGAAAATGAAAAGCAAAAAAATTTTAAGTGAAAGGCAACTTTGAACTGCACACTCCAGCGTACCCAGACTGCAGCCGCACAGCAACCTTTTTTATTTTACATAATTACAGAGGCAAAAAAGAGCATCCCAGCAATTATATAAAATGTGGCCTGTCAGGTGGTAAACGAAGTTTACACACACCTCAGGGTTAGATGCTATGCATAAACCTCTTGGGTTTGTAAACTTCTGGTTACACACCCTGATCCATACAATCCTATATGTTATGATCTTGGATAAAACAATCATATCAATTGTTGAATGTATCAGTGAGCAATTAAGTACAGGGAGAGATTGGGGCTTGTGCAACTTAGTTCATGATCTTTTACGTCTAAGACCAGTTGGACTTGCTCTTATGATTATGGATAAACCAAATCATATCAAAAGTTGAATGTGCCACCAACGTATTGTACAGGGATACAATGATGCTTGTACAACTTAGTACTTGATCTTTGCCTTTAAAACCAATTGGTCCAATGTAGTTCCAACCACTCACTCCACTTCACTCCACCATGGAGCTTTTGCTGGTCATCCTGTGGTCATGTCTTAAGTTGTTAGGAGATAGGGTATTCTTTGCGGTGGCCTTGCTTATTTGGAGCTCCTGTCCTTCCACTTAAGGAATTCACCCTTGATGGAGGTGTATAAAAAGGAGCATAAATGCCATAAGTTTATGACTGCTTTTGGTACAGAATTTTGCAGAATTTGGGAAAATTTCACAACATTTTATTGGTAGGAGAATACTGACATTTTGCAAGCAAAATGGTTTTCAAGGTTTGACAATCTGCAGTTTGCGTAGAATGCAGAATATTTTTACAGTCCACAGAAAATTGTTCACAGTATACCTAATCCATGGAAAATGATTTTACTGTTCACAGAGAAATGCTTTTGGAATTCTTCAGACCTCAACAAGAAATTCCCTAAAAGCATTTTGAAAAGGAATTGCCATTCTGCACTAATTTCACCTGCAGAATTATGCATTCCGCACAGTACTAGGTACCACATGACTGTGATTAATTTCTGTATTTTAGCATTCTTGTTTTACCTATTTAATACTATTTATTATTTTATGTATTTGTGGTGTTATGATGTTACTGGCCTTTTCTTTTGTGATGTGCCTTGAGCATTGGGGTAGGGTGCTATATAAATAAAAATGCCTTGACATTTAGGATTCTTGTAAGAAAAGATTTTCTGTTTAACAGTGATTAGTCTGAATGCTTATGCATCACAGTAGTGTCTGTTTGTGATCTCTAGAAACACAGAAACATAGAATTTGATGGCAGATAAGGACCGCTGGCCCCGCAGTCTGCCCATTTCCTTACTACTGGATAAGCTGCAGATCCTAGTTAACCAGCAGCCTACTTCTTTCCTACCCCCCACCCCTAGAATTGCCTTATGACTGTCCCATGCATGCTTAGATTCCACCATGGATTTTGACTCCACAACCTTCCTCCGAAGGCTGTTCCATGCATCCACAACCCTCTCTGAAAAATACTTCCTTAAATTACCTCTGAGCTGCCCCCCCTCTATCATCAAATTATGCCCTCTTGTTCTTGCACACCTCTTTTTTTGAAAGATGCTACCCTCTTGGACTTTGTTGATTCCCTTGAGGTACTTGAACATTTCTATCATGTCCCCCCTCTCCCTCCTTTCCTCGAGGCTATACATATTAAGCTCCTTTCGTCTCTCTTCATATGTCTTCCGTGCAGACCATGCACCATTTTAGTTGCCTCCTCTGACAGCTTCCATCCTGTCTATGTCTTTATGGAGATTGGGTCTCAGAACTGCACACAGTACTCCAGATGGGGTCTCACCAGCTGCCTGTACAGAGGATAATAACTTCCTGTTTTCTACTGGTGATGCCTCTCTATGCATCCCAGTATCCCCCAGCCCTCCTTGCTGCCCTCTCACATTGCTTGCCCATCTTTAGGTCATCTGATATGACTACCCCAGATCCCTTTCCATTTTGTTGTTGTTAGTATCTCACCCCCATTGATACTCTTCCCTGGGTTTTGTTTCCCAGGTGCATTACCTGCACTCTTAGCATTGAATCTAAGCTGCCATATATTTCACCATTCCTCTAACCTTGCCAAGTCCCTTCTCATCCTTTCTACCCCACCCTGTGCATCAACTCTGTTGCAGATCTTTGTGTCATCTCCAAAGAGATATACTTTTCCTTCCTGTCCTTCTGCAATGTCGCTTATAAAGACATTGAAGAGGACCGGTCCTAATACTGAACCCTGCGGCACCCGACTAGTAACCCTCCTTTCTTCTGAGTGGACTCCATTTACTATTACTCTCTGTGTCCTATTCTCCAGCCAATTCTTTACCCAGGCTGTGATCTTGGGACCCACTCCCAGGCTGGCTAACTTGTATATTAATCTTTTGTGTGGGACTGTGTCAAATGCCTGCTAAAGTCTAGGTAGGCCATGTCCACATCCTCCCTGATCTACTACTTTGGTCACCCAGTCAAAGAAATCTATCAGATTCGTCTGGCATGACCTTCCCGCTGTGAATCCATGCTGCCTAGGGTCCGGTGCCCTCTGGTCTCTAGATACTGACAATTCTTTCCTTCAGAAGTGATTCCATCATTTTCCTATCACTGAGGTTAAACTAACAGGTCTGTAGTTTCCTGCTTCTGCCTTGCTCCCACTTTTGTGAAGGGGAATCACATCTGCCCTCCTCCAGTCCTTGGGTACCACCCCATCCTCCCATGATTTGTTAAAAGGGTAGTCAGTGATGTCACTAGTTCTACCCTTAGTTCTTTAGAATTCTGGGATGAATCCTTCAGGCCCCATTGCTTTGTCCACCTTCAGTTTTAGAGTTCTTTCAGAACCCTTTCTTCTGTAAATGGGCTGGTATCAACTTTCTATCCAGAGTGTTTCTACTGTTTGTTTTAGGTACCTTCCCTCTTCATTTGTAAATACTGAGCAAAACTATTTGTTTAGTATCTCTGCCTTTTCACAGTCTTCCTCTGCCCACCCACCTCCCTTATTAAGCCTCACTATCCTCCCTTGGTCTTTCTTCGCTCCTGATGTACCTATAAAAGGTTTTATCCCCCTTCTTAACTGAGTTGGCTATCTTTTCCTCGGTTTGGGCCTTTGCTGTTCTGACTGCCTTCCCAGCCTCCTTTTGCTTTATCTGATACAGTTCCCTGTCCTGCTCCTTCTGCGATTCCTTGTACTTCCTGAATGCTTTCTTTTTCTCTTGAACCTTCACTGCCACTTCCTTTGAGAACCATAGTGGTTTCTTACATCGTTTTGTTTTGTTTATTTGCTTCACACAAAGGCTCGTTACCTCTGTGATGGCAGTTTTATTATTCCCATTGTTCTTCCACCCCTCCTTCCTGCCCATTTGCTAGTGCATTCCTAGCACTCACCCATTTGGCAAAGTCAGCCTCCTAAAGTCCAGTATTTTGTCTTTGTATGGCTTGACTCTATTGCTGTGTTTATTGAACCATACTGTTCGATGGTCGCTAGTTCCCAGATGGCTAACCACTTCTACATCTGTGATCCTCTCTCCATCTCCATTTGAGAGAATCAAGTCTAATATTGCTCCCTCTCGAGTGGGTCTGATACTAGTTGTCTAAGGCATGCCTCTGTAGGGCATCTAGAATAACTCCACTCTTCGGTGGCAGCTGCAACTGTACTCCAGTTAACATCTGGCATATTCAGATCACCCATCAGCAATATCTCCCCTTTTTCTACCATTCTAAGTATACTTTCTATCATTTCCTTGTCCATTTCCTCCCCCTGAGAAGAGGATCTGTATACAACCCCTGTGCGGATTGTGGTGCCATTGCCTGTCTCCAAATTTACCCACAGTGCTTCTTCTCCTCCTCCCTGTTTACCCTTTTGTTCTGTTGCTTTTATTCCTTCCCTTATGTAAACAGCTACTCCTCCTCCTCTTTTACCCTCCCTGTCCCTCCTGTAGATAGTGTATCCTGGTATGTTTACGTCCCAGTCATGGTTTTGTGTGTACCATGTTTCTGTGACTGCCACAATATCCAGATGTTCCTCCTATATCAAGGCCACTATTTCAGGAAGCTTGTTACCCAGACTACTGGCATTGGTACTCATTGCTCTCCATTTTTTGATGGCTTTACCTTCTGTTGCAGCATCCCCCACTGACCGTTCTACCTCGGTCTTTTTCTCATTTAGTACCTTGTTTTGTAGGGAGAGGCTGGGATTTTCCTGCTGCTTGTCAGTGCCTCCCCCTTTGACTAGTTAAAAGCTTGCCAATGAAGCATTTAAACTGATTGCTCAAAAGACTTGTTCCCTTCCTGGACAGATGCAGACCATCCTGCCAGTATAGGCTGGTGTCCAACCAGGTAGAACCCCAGTCCCCAATGAAGCCGAACCCCTGTGCTCCGCATCATTTTTTCAACCATTCATTAAACTGCATGGTGCTAATTACCCTCGCCTCCCCCATGCCTTTGACAGGCAGCACCTCTGAGAAGGATACTGTGTGTGCTACTTGTCTTAGGCCCCTCCCCAACTCTGCAATGTCCTCCTGCACTGCTCTAATCCCATGATGAGCCAAGTCATTTGTCCCTAGGTGGACAATTCGTCTGGCTCAGACTCCTTGCAGCTGTTCTCGTGATCCTGAGGATGCGCTTCCTGTCCCTCCAAGCCATGGCACCAGGCAGGCACCTTACTTCAGTTTTCCCAGCTCCTCCCAGTTCTATACCCCTAATAATTGAGTCCCCCACCAGGAGCTGCTTCCTTTCCCTGTGGTGTCCTCTGCCTCCTTTCTGTGGGCCTCCCTTGTGACAGTTGTCATCAGTCTTCTCTGCGGGTGCATCCATAGTCGAGCTATGCTCCCCCAGAATGGTGTATGGATTGTGGAGTGGAACAATTGACTTGGTGTGCCTCTGTTCCACCATTCTCACCCTCCCTGAGCCCACTGTGGTCCAACTGCTGTGCTTTCTTCACAACCTCTGAGGTAGTGATGGTGGCACTAGTGCTCCCTGGATGGGGGAGGTTCCCTTCCTACTGTCCAGTGTGGCCTGGGGGAAGGTTTCCTTACTACTGTCCAGTGCGGTCTGAAGACGAGCAACTTCCTCCCTCAGGGCAGAGAGTTGTCTGCAAATAGGGCAGCATCTCAGCCTCCAGAAAGACTCCTGGAAGACTGCTGCCCCACAGCCATTACATTGCACTACTCTCCACATGTTTATCTACTTTTTTTGTTTGTTTGTTTGTGTGTGTGTGTGTGTGTGTGTGTGTGTGTGTGTGTGCCCAAGACGTGTGTGTGATTGGTTATATAGAAATATATATAATACAATGTGTATGCTTATATTGTCAGTGCAGTGTTGTCTCTGTACCTTAAAAGGACTACCATCCTTCTGGGTACCATGAAGGTACAGGATCCTTTTGAGGAAGGTTCCACCTAAGAGGTGTTGCAGAAACAAAGTTCCTTTATACTGATGCCCCTAATAGAAAGAGCTCCAAGGGAGGAGAGTCACCAGAGGAGATGGGGGTGGTGGTGGAGTCAAGAAGATGAGCTTCTGGAGGAGACTATGTGCATACTCCTTTAATTAACCCTGGAGGTGCATGGCTAAGTCACTCACTGCCCCACCAAACCCAAGACTGTACCCTTGCAATTCAGTGAGTCAGTGAGGTAAAGTATAGGGAGAGAATGGTGCTTATGCAACATAAAGTATTGTGTTATCTGTTAGGATACTTGTGTAATGCCCACCGGTCTACGTTTGTTTCTGACAGCAATACCAGGTGGGCTGGGTTCAGGAAGGAATAGGTCACTCGGCACAAAGACTAGGTTTGGCTACTCTGCCCAGGGGCACCCAAGTAATTCCGAACACAGGAAGCAATAACTCTAATGTCCAATGCCAGAGTGGGATTCTAAAGTGTGGCTTTTATTCACATCAAACAGAATAAACAAAGCATAGATGGACCCCCACAGGGCTATCTCCTGGTAATGCAGATTAAAAGAACCAAGAACACTTCCTCAACACTTTAGCCTCAGGCTCTGAACCTACCAGGCACACAGCCCAGACTTGCACACTGCTTTGGGTACACAGCCGAACCTGTACACTGGTCTGGGATTTCCCAGGCTTGGCTCCCTTGCCAGCCACTGGACACCTTCCATATGTCATGGAAACATTTTCTGGTGGCTCACTATACCACCTAAGAGCACCTCAGCTCTATCAGGAATTCTCCTTTAATTCCACATCTGGACTTTCCTCAGGCACTGTCCAAGTACCTGAGAGAAAGTAAAAAGTGCCTCAGAGCAAATCCGTAGAGGTGAATTTGGTTACTACTGATGGGGTCTCCCACCTCTCGCTCCCACAATTCATACCCGGCCATTTCTCTGGACAATAAACACCTCATACTGTAAAGCTTGGCAATGTAGATTCTTGCTAAATGTATGTCACATTCCATCTACTTGTCTTGCTTTCCCTTTGTGCTGGACTTGAACATACTTTTAATTGGCATAGCCCATTGCTCTAGCCCCCTCACTGATTAAGCAGTCCAATCCCCACTTTACAACTGTACTTGGCTGTCTTTTCCTGACCCCACAGTAACAGTCCCTTTAGTTTCCTTCTGTTAAGGTGAAAACACACTTGGCCCTCTTTCAGAGTGAACTCACCCTTTGCTTGCAGGTGCCCCACAGGCGATTCCTCCACAGGAATTTCTCTTGGTGCTGCAGCACAACTTGAGTAGGCAGCTTCTTCCCTTAGCGGAACCAGGAGGGTTGCCCTGGAAAACAGGCAAAATATCACCCCCATCCTCTCAGGGATGGGGCACTTGACCAGTAACACGGTCTCCACCACTTCAACTACCAGTTTCTGTGTTCCTCTTATGGTGGAAACACACACCTTCCTAATCAGTAGCTCTAAAACAGAGCTTAAAGCTCTGAGAGCCTACACACAGACAGCTGTACTACTGTCTCTCACCAAGACTGCACACAGACTGAATTCAAAATCCCCAACATTCTATGCTAACCTCCAACTGCAACATTCCAGTGTGGCTTATGCAGCTGAGAAAGTTCTATGGTGATGTCATCCTCAGTCTCAGCTGAGACTGAGAACAGAGAGACAGTATGAAATCCATTTAACTGGAGTTTCACAAGCTGCCTTCCTGACTACCACTAGGTCTGATTGGGATTCTAGTAATCCCAGGTAACAGGGGGGTTACACTTGTAATAAGGTTGCTTGTTTAACATAGAGTAATCTGAATGCTTATACAACATACCACTGTCTGACTGTACTATCACTTTTCTGTGGTACCATGGTAGAACAGGAATACAATTGAGAAAGTTTGCACCAATAATGGTGCTACAGGAATGAAGCTCCTTTAGGCCAAATGTACCTTATGGAAGGAGCTCCAATGAAGAGTTGTCATCCACCAGAGGAGAAAGGGAGGTGGTGGTAGTGGGAGCAAAGAAAATGTGCTTCTGGAGGTGGATTGAGCATGCAAATAGCCCTGGGAGGGGTATGTGGCTAGAGTCACTTACTGCCCCATTAAACCCCAAGCTATAGCCTTGCAATTCAGTGGGTTGGTGAGTGATAAATTATAGGAGGAGAATAGTGCTTGTGTAGCTTAGTATGCATCTGTTAGGATACTTGCAATGAAATGCTGTTTCTTTGATAGTGAGTTGTCTGAATACTTATGCACCATACTTTTGGTCATTTGTGCTCTCTGTCCCTTACATGGACAGCACATGTTTTGGGGTATAATAAAGGTACTAGAACACTCTTGAGGAGGATTCCTCCCCTAGAGGGGCTGTGGTAATTAACTTTCTATAGGCTAAACTTACCTTAGTGATGGGAAACCAAGACAGCATAGCCGAAGGAAACATTGAAATGTTCATTGATTTGAGGCATGATTTCTGTAAAGAGAGAGGGGGTAGTGGATGAAGAAGATTTAAAGTAATAGCTGAAAGTGTTTGAGGACCCTCTATCCTATCTCCAAATTAGAGTACAGGACCACCATCCGGCTTCAACTCCAAATGGAATTAAATATTTCATATATATTTTGACCTTTTGCCTGAAGGAGAGGAAACATATGACACTTGTGGAGGAATCCTCTGAGGAACCAAGGCATTGGTCACCATCTCTCTTGGCTTAGTTACTGTTTATGATGGTTCAGACAACTGCTGAATTGGAAGTCCAGTACTTGGAATGAGTTTAGATGGTAAGGCTCTCACTCTTTCCCTACAATGGGATAATGCTGTGAAGTGCTGCTGAGTCAGTCTTTGCAGCCACAACTACTATGCTTATCCGCCAGTCTCCAAGTGTTACTTAATCCTGAAATAAGCCAGCTTCTATGCCTACCACCAATCTCCAAGTGTTTCTACCCTGAAATAAGAAAGTTATTATAACTGCTCCCCAGCTCCATAAGTTTTACTCCGAACATAAGACAATTGATATCCCTGCAACCTGTCAGCAAGTGTTTCTTCTCCTGAAATAAATCAGTGACTATGCCACTAAAGTGTTTCTGTACCTGAAATAGGTCAACCATGCCAATTGTGGTGGTGATTGATGATGTTGATGATTGATTCCTTCAGCCCAGTACCAGCACATGTATATCCAACCAGCACAGATGTGATGAATGTTGGATATTGAAGGTGTCCAAACCAGATGAGAATGTTGATAATTTTGAGTAACATGGTGTGTCCTACATGAAAGTATTCAATGTTCCTTTTCTTCTAGGGCAGGTGGGGAAGGTTAACATTTGCCTGTGTGTACCATACTTCCTAGCTGTCTCTTAATGACCATTTTTTCTCCTGTTTTTCTTGTCTGATATATATATACTGTATATATATATATATATATATATATATATATATATATCACCAGGGTGATTTAACCCTGTAGCTACATAGTTTTAATCTAGTTTTGGTTAATGGATGATATTTGCTTGATAACATATTTTATGGATGACACTTCCAAAAATGAGGATTGATATGATGACAGGAGGAGGTATAACTGTGGATGACACTGGACAATGAAAAAATAATTATGCCCAAACCAGATCAGATGGTGATCTTTATGCCTGGACCACTCACCAGTCCAGATTCTACAGTAAGTCTACCACTGGGAAGAGGAGTGGTGACTGCCTGAAGAAGTAACTACTGGGACCTGCTTTAGAAAAAGGAAGATATCTACCTTCCCTTCTCCAGTTAGCCTCTCAGTGAATGCCACAAACCTGCTGCACACTGGACATCACATCCAGAGGATTTCCTGGAGATGACTGTATCACAGGTGTTACAGCATATGGGATCACCTCCACCATCCTTCCCATTCCTCCTCAGTTCCCCATAGCCCCTTTTCTGTGCCTTTAATGCTGTTTGTTATCCCTTGGTTGTTTGTCCCCCTGCCTAGTAGCTCCCTTTCCTGTTTGACTGGTTCCCTTGATCTGGGACCCTTTTATCTGGGTACCCCAAATAGAATTTGTTTTTCTAGGATTTCTTAAAAACTTCTGTTATCCTAACTTCTACTCCCCGTACTGTTTGACTGCTTCTCAGCGCCCCCTCCATTGTTCCTCTTTGTCATTCTGTGTTTTTCTTTTTTTTTTAATCTTAGATGCCACACATCTGACCCTTTGCTGCTTTGGCATTTCATTGTTAACCACTCTTTCCCATACTTGTCTTTAGAAAGCAGCTCCCTTTTCAAGTGGCCCTTGTATCATACAGGTAAGCCTGCCTTACACTGAGCAGAGTTCCCTGTGGCACTACTGCCTACTAGTGGGCACCCCTGCAAACATTGCCCTCCTACTCTGAGGTCCTCATACTTTGGGGTGACTAATACTATGGGATTAAAATATAATTTTACAGCCTTGCTATTGGCCACTGTTTTCTCTGTTTAAAGCTTCCCATCACAGGACTGAGGTTTAACTGCTGCATTCATACAGGTTACACTCAGGGTTCTGCCCTCATCCTCTCCTTCTAATTATCACTTAACACCAGGACTTATGCAAAGACAACGTTCCCAATTCCCCTGCATTAGGGCAAAACACTGCTTCTTAATTATAGGTTAGTCTGATGACTTATCCCTTTTACCCTGTAGACTATATTTATTTTACAGCCTATTCCAGTTTTCTACTTACCACTGCCAGGTTCAGTTCCTGTTAGCCTGCATCCTAGTTTGCACACCCTGGAGGCAGCTTTTCTTCTTAAAGTCTTCCCTTGTAGAACTCTCTCTGACATCTCGGGTAACTTGTTTGCTCCTACTTGTCTGACAAGTATTGGTCATTCTTTGTCAGTGATTCCTTCTCCCCCATCCTGATTGTCTCAGGGTCATACAGAGATCTTTTCTGGCACCTATCCTTGTCTAATTTTTCCTGAATGATTTCCATAAATCTTGCTCTTCCTCCACACAGATACATACATAGGTGGTTGACATGGTGCTTTCCTAACTGACCTATGACCTCTAAGTTAGAAGCTGATCTATAATGGGACTTTCATAATGTCCAACTTTGGGTTTGTGCCAATCAACTTAACCTGATTTTTAAAATAATGTCTCTGTGTCCCTTGTAGCAGTCAGGGTGGGCTAGGACCCTTGCTGCTATCTATTCAAATCTAAATAGTGTCCACTTAGAGAATATTCCTATCTTCAAATACCTTGGCATCTGGCTGGACCCAAACCTGTATTTTTCCAGACCGCTTAAAACATTTCCTAAACTGGATGCGCCCTACAGGAACAGGTCCTGCATTCCCATTCCTGTGAATCGTGAGATTGTGTTCAGAATGATCCTCCAGTTATTTGACTATGGGAATGTTGTCTCTAGTGTAGTGCCCAAATCTGCCCTTGCTTGCTGCACCTACTCTACCACACCCTCTGATGTTTTTCCCTAAACTATCCTGTACATACACAACTCTGCTCTGATGCCTTCCTACCCTTTCTTGAAGGCAGACACCTTCCCTATTCTGCTTCCCTCCAATCTAAATATTGGGGCTGTACTCTTTTGTACTTCTATCCTCCCAACTCTCTCCCTCCATATCCACCCCTTACTCAAAAACGCTGACAACCATGCCTTCTCTATCTCATTTTTCAAAATGAATGCAGGTCACACCTTTTCCTTTACCGTATTTTAATGTAGTGATGTATTCTGTTTCTGGCATTATTGTAAAGTGCCTGATGACTAGGAATAGGATGCTGTAGAAATAAAATGGTCTTTCCGTGCCATGGGCATATGGAACACTCTCCTTCTCACTATGTACACCTCCCACTCTACTTCTGCATTGAAGCTCTAACCCTTGATCACATAGCAATCTCCCATTCCTGTCTCTGGTGACCCCTGGGCTACCTCTCCAGGCAGGCCCAGTTTGTACTACAGCTATCAGCCACTGCTACCGCCTACACATTTTTACACATACTGTATGTTTTTCACAATGTTGTGCTGTTACTCTATCCTAAATCTCTTTAGTCCTGCATTGCCAGCACTGCAGCCACCATACGCTTATTATCTCTAGAGATGTATATTTATGAATGAGCCATGTATACAATAATGGTTGGATTCTGTTATCTGTGATAACATGTTATTTACAAATTGATGTGCTTGATCAACTCCCGGTACACCAGAAATAAGACTCAGATCTGAGTACTTTTCTTGGTCAACATTATTTTATTTAAAGCAGCAGTGCCGATAGCTGTGAAAATGTTGTCCATATTTTTTTTTACATTTCCTTAACTACTCACTTTTATGATACCCTTTTTCCACATCTTGATATGCTTTACCTTTAATTTTTACCATTCAAATAATGAAATGGGTTCTCCTTTAACATGGCTTGTGCCAGGTTTTCTGCAGTATTCGCTGCTGTTTTTAAACACCCATTATTTAAGATTAGTTTTCTTGGGACTATAAGGAATTATCATGCAGCAAACACTACTACTTGACTTTACAGGGCACCAGGTGTACAAAACAACTGAGTATATTGATGAAAGCTTAGTTTGAGTCATATTAAAGAGTGCTCTTTTAGTATTTCAAATACAAAAAAATAGTTGTAAAGCAGACTCGATATGGGAAAGAAGGATCTCATTCAAGTCACAAGATTAGGGAAATCTAAAATAAAATTAAAACATATAGGTCAAAATTTTGCATCACGCACTGCTGCTTTAAATAGAAATATTCAGACAGCTCTAAAATCTGGAACAAAACACTTTGTAGGCCATTCAAAAGCATAAATGCTGTTCTCCATGTAACAGCATTTTAACACAGTCTTTTGGCCTTAGTAAAATAGACAGCACCACTTTAAATAAGATAAGTGGGTCATATTGTTGCAAATAAAGATCAGAAGTGCATATGCAATACCAGTATGCAAACCATTCCATCTATGCTATAGGTTTGTTAACATGTTATATGAATATGTTGTACTATTAAACATTATTCCTGCCCTACATAATACCAGTGCTTTCTAGATGACAGGGTTTTTTGAAAGAACAACAGAAAATCTGTTGGAGGGAGGCCATTATCCTCCCTTCTGCCTATTGCGTGGTAACCATTTGCTATTATAGTCAGCAATACAAATTATATTCAATTAATTATGTTGCTTCAACCAAGTAAATGCCATAGGCCTGGTAAATTGCTCACAATTATCCCAAATAACAGCTAATTTGAACAGTTATCAAGATTTTAAACTTCTACATCCCCATGAATGCCACTGCCAAGTAGACAACAAGTAGTGGATCTGTATTGTTATGCTCAATGACAGTTTCAAATGAGCTGGTTGTGTGACTATTTAAGGTGAAACATAATAGAAAGGAGGTTCTATAAGAGTGTTTCATATTCTCTTCCAGAGTACAAAGACACATAAACGCTGGTGAGCAATTTAAATTAGATATCTTTGAAAACATTTAGAATAACTGTAGAACAACCTGAATCAAAAGAATGAGCAAAACTTAGCTATTCCTACAGAATATTTTTTTTGTTACACTTATTGAAATGTATTTAACATCTGAAGCAATACTGAAGTAAGTACAAAATACATAATTTCCATTTGCAACATAGTGGAAGAGGATGGAAGTATGCAGGGACGAATGTTGCAACATTACAAGTTTTTACAATGTGTTATGTGTACAGTATGCACTTTGCAATGCAACTGCAAAGCAGCTGTTTACTGCAGAGTACAATAACTTATTCAGTGATTATAGTGATTCAAACTCGGGTCTAGTGGATATTTTAAGATTTGATAGTTGCATCATAAAAGCTTAAGCAATTTAAGATTCTGCACACTGCAGTACCTATACAATCTGTTATTTACAGTACACTGAATACAATAATACATCAGTCTGCCTGTCGTTCTGTCTAGGTATCTGTCTATCTATCCTGAGGACACAAACAGTGAAGAACATTCTAAAAGATCAATTACAGTTACAGACACTATTTTGTTTCCATCATGGAATTAAAGTGGCCTTTAAAAACTAGCAGAATGGATATGATTAGTGATATCTCTGGGTAAAGCATTTGAAAGAACTGTCATTTAGAACATAAAATATTTTGGCCCATGTACAGGTCTTCTCTTGGGATTGGGAACAACTAGGCCATATATTTTGAAGATCTGCTAGGTTATTGATTTGTTACAGGCTTCAAATGGTCACACGTCTTGATAGGGCCATGCCTATTCAGAAATGTTGCACTAATTAAGCCAACATAATACTGAAATTTTCGTTCTAGTAGATGACGGTCAGTACAAAAACACCTCAGAGAGATGAGTCAGAAATTAATGTTTAAAGCAAACTGACATATTTTATGAGAACCTGGGCTGGATTTTCAAAATGTCTCAAATAGTGCAAGCCCTGGGTGCACCGCACAAATGGCGCACAAGTGATTACACTCCTATCTTGTGTCAGTATCACACTAATGCCGAATTAATCCTGCAGTTGGTTTGAGCATTGTCAGACAAGTAGGAGCTAATCTGCTCCACAGACCCTAACTGATCTCCAGCAACCCTTCCTCTTCCCTGACTATTTAGTAATATACCCTAAGTTTATGCCAAGCATGCTTGAAGACCTCCCACTGTATTCCTCTCCACTACTGTACTTTCACTAACAATCTGTTCCAGATCAGTGTCACATTTTCAGTGAAGAAGCATCTCTATTAAATATCTCCCCTCCAGCTTTGTCACATTCCCCCTGGTCCTGGTGCTCTTAATTATTTGTAGAAGGCTCCCTGTTCACACCATAGTTTTATTTGTATTGTATTGTATTTACTGTATTTGCTTTACCAAGATAAACCCTACTGAGCAGAGCTCATTTTTAAAGGAGGCCCTGGGTGCAAGCAAACAGTTACAGCAAAGCTGACAAACCTGTTCAGCAGAAATAATAATGCAAAGAAAACATATACAATACAAAGAATTTCAAAGCTATCATTTGATATTGATCGACAGTGGTGAATGCTATGGAAGTTATAGCCCAAGATATATTATTTATAGCTAACAGTTACTTTTTTTTTTTTTTATTGTTTGATAACCCGGTAAAGTCCACTAGGCAGAAGTGCCTGTTTTCAGGAATGACCTGGGAGCACTGTGGAGGTTAAGTGACTTGTTCAGAGTCATACAGTAAGAAAGTGGAGACTGTGGGATGGGAATCAAGCCCAGGTCTACTGGATGCACCAAGCTCATGCAAGCCCCCCCCTCCCACTTCCCCACGTCTAGGGGTATAAAGATGGTATATATCCAGGGAGGGGGGCACTGTCCAGACAGAAAACAGTTTAGAAACAGAACAGGAAAACAGTACCTTGATTCCTCATGGACGATGCAGGTGATGGATTAGCTCCATAGTGGGTACCCTTGAACCTTCAGGGCATGCAGAGCTGGTACACTGGTGGGATGAAGAACGATGACACTTCACCTGCCTGGCCTTGCCATCTTCGCCCACAGGCCTTTGTAGACTGTCTTCACCAGCCAGGCCTCTCAGTCTTCCTCAATGGTGCATTGGTTCTTTGGGATCACATCCTTGAACACAATGGGAACTGGCTGTGGAGGCACACTTCTTTTAGCAGCAAAACAGTTCATCTAGAAAACCGGGCAAACACCAAACTGCAGGAACAAGGTATCTCATTTAATGAACATATGATAAAACAGGAACAGTCACCAATAAAACACAAATAGATTGCTCTGGACCATGTTGTAACATTAGAAGCTCAGTAGTCACTCTGGACTGAAAAGATCACATTGAAGCTAGAGGTGCTCTGGGCCAAACCGGCCACATCAGTTACTACATTCCTGGGTGCTACCTATAGCCTAGACAGCTGCAGTCCAAATGCAGGCAGCAAAACTTGTGGCCAAATATGGCCTTAAATACAAGCAGCCAACATTCCCATCTTCTCCTTTCTCCTCTCCCTTGAGGAGCATGGACCTCAGGGAATGGCCCACCCTGCCAAGGCCACCCTCTTTGTCCACTCCTCCTTCAATGTTCCTGAGCAAAACTTCTGAGGGATGGCTGCCCAGACCCACAGTCACCCTCAAACTGGCTCCTTCAGGACACAGATCCCAGGAATAAGCAGTCCCAGCAAGAGGGACAGACTAGGACCAGGGAGGTGTCCTGGACCCCTGGCCCACTGATACAACCCCTCACCTCATGTGTCTGTCACCTTGATGAGCTCCCTTGTAGGCAGCCTCTTTCCTCTCTCTATCCCTTTCAAGGGATCAAAACTGCAGACTGACCCCACACAGGGCTCCCAAACAGATGGCCACCACCACATCCTTTTCCCTGGCTAAACTGAGCATCCCAACAAAAAACAAACACCTGGCCACATGGCCAAAGGTACTTATATGCATATGCAATGCCCATGTTCCTAAACAGATTTGCAACATATAGGGATTGATCACTTTTTGTAACTTTAAAGATCCAGAAGTATAGTTCCTTTAGCCTCATGGTGATCAAGCAAGTCTGATTTAGGGCAGTATTTAGGGAGCAGTGTTCTGTTGTGCTGCCAGTTATGAACCATATTGTTCTGTGATATAGTAAATCTAGTCTAGATAGATACGAATGGGCACTATTTATTGTAATAAAGTCTGCATAAACCAGTGGTGGTGAGAAATTGGCCTACTTAAGTTGCCTCCTGTCCTTGTGGAAACAAGATTTTATGCTTGTAAAAGAAACCCAGTGTCATCCTAAGTTTTTAATTGAGATCATCGATGTATAGAGACAATGACTGCTTATTGTCAATCCGTAAGTGTCAGAGTGACTCAGTTGGTAACACATCTGCCTCTGAGCCAGAAGATTGTGAGTTCTAGTCCCACACTGGGTTTGGGCTCATACCTTAAAAACACTGGCACCCAACTGCAGTACTTGATAGATGCTGTATTGTCAGGGTGTGCTATCCTTTGGATGAGATGTTAAACTGAGGTCCCTTCTGTCCATCTCTGGTGCTGTGGCACTTTTTGCAGGAGTTGGGGATTTTTCCCAGCATCCTGGCTAATATTCCCCTTCCCATAGAACTGATTCATGTTCATGGCTGTGTGTGGGTGCTGATGTGTAAAATGGCTACCACTACATGGTTAGTCACTTCACTACCATTCTCACATTGCTTGTAAAGTGCTTTTGGATACAGTGTGTATGAAAAGTGCTATATAAATGCTGATTTTTCTTCTTCATAAGCCAATGAACTTGTAAGAACATAACACCTCCAATGTACAGTGGTGCCAGGCAGGATGCAATGCAGTAATGCTGCAGTATGCTGCAGAAAACAGTATAATTCAATGGAAATTAAGCCATTTTTTACTGCAGTATTTTGTGACGTCATTTACTGCAGATTATTGCATTGCATCATGCTGGCTCCACTATATCTGGCAAAATAGAGACAGAGGAATTAGATTGCAGGATTTCATGTCTCTTTGGGTGAACAGCATTGTTTGTGTTTCGGAGGTATTAGAGGATACCTAAACAACATTTTGGCAACAAACTATTCAACAATCTGACTCCGTAGATGACTAAAGGAAAGGCTGCTGTATTCATTAATGCTAAAACTACATGTAACCCCTCACCCCTGCCTTTTTAGCAAAATGACAGGTGGCATGCTTTTGAAGCTGACAGCAGTACCTGGTGGGGACTTGGTTCGGGGAAGATGAGGTTACTTGGAACAGGGGGCCTAGGTTTGGCTACTCTGCACAGGGGCACCCAAGTAAATCCGAACACAGGAAGCAATAACTGTAATGTCCAGAACCAGGAATGGGATTCTACAGTGTGGCTTTTATTCACATCCAAGCTGAACAAACAAAGCATAGACGGAACCCCACAGGGCTACATTCCTGGTAATGCAGATTAGAGACAACAGAACACTTTATCACTATTTCCAGCCCTCAGACTCTGAACCCACCAGGCACACAGCCTGGTCTTGCATGCAGCTTGAGGTACACAGCACGACTTTTACACTACTTGGGTTTTCCCCACTGGCCCGGCTCCCCCGCCTGCCACTTGATCCGCTGTCCATTTTGGGAATGAATGAATTATCCTGTTGTGGCTCCCCAAACCACACTAGAGCCTTCGACTCCTAGATTGAATTTTCCTTCCAGTCCCACGTCTGGGTACTTCCCTCATCACTGGCCAAGTGCCTGAGGCAAAGTAGAAATCCACAGAGCAAATCCGTGGAGGTGGACCTGGTCACTAAAGATGGGGGGGGTCTCCCACCTCCAGCTCCCACAGCCCATACCCGGCCATTTCTCTGGAAACTAAACAATTCCTTTACTGAAAACTTGAAAATGTAGATTCCTGGGTAGACGTATGTCATATCTCCTCTACATATCATTTTCATCCCAATAAGCTCTGGACTTGAACCTACTTTTACTTGTTGGCTAAGCCAATTACTCTAGGTCTCCCACTATCTTAGTAGTTCAGTCCCCACATTTGTCACACAAGTCCCAGGGTGAAAAACATAGGCCCTTTCAGGAAGAGCAGACACTCACCCTCCAGTTGCAGGTGTCCCACAGGCGATTCACAAGTCTTCTTGTTCTCTCAAAAACTCTGGAACAAATAGGCAGCTTCTCCATTACTAGCAGAACTAGGGGGTTGCCCCAGGAATTTGCAGGGAACCCTTTTCCTGCCCTCATCCTCAGAGTGAGGGGGAACTGAGACCCGAAAACAGCGGTCTCCACCACCTCAGTTATCTTCTGTGTCTCTCTTTTGGTGGAGACACACACCCTTTTTACCTAAAAGTAGACCTCTGTCAGGGCTGAGGCTCCTAGAGCCTACACTGAGCTGCTGTGCTGCTTCCTCAGCAAGCTCCCAACACCAACTGACCACAGAATCTGTTCAAACCTCCAAACATGCTATTCCAACTCCCTTGCTGCAGATTCCATTGTGGCTCATGCAGCTGCGATAGTTATATTGATGATGTCATCACTCAGTCTCAGCTGAGACTGAGAACAGAGTAAGACAGTGTGAAATCCATTTAACTGGAGTTTCACAAGCTGCCTTCCCTGCCTACCACTAGGTCTTACTGGGATTCTAGTAACCCCGGGTAACAAGGGGGTTATATACATGTACATAATTTACCTAAATGTGGTTCCAGAACATTTGAAAATTGTAAAATCAGCCTTCCAATTTCAAAAAAACTGTCTTCCCTGCTTCCTAAAATGGCCGCCAAATGCGTAATGTGATGCCATCATTGGAGCCAAACTCAGAGAGGTATATATGGGTCTCTATAGTGCTAAATAGTTCTGTTTTCCCTTTGTATAGAATTGTTTCACCCAAATGGTCAAAACCATGTGCATTGTTCTATATAATGCACATGTTAGGCTATGGTTCTGTTAATTTTGTTTACTTTAACATGCTGAAAATGTGTTTTAATCCAACCGACTTTGTGGCAAACCACAGTGCAGTATAAATCTTGAATAACCTGGTGGTCTAGTGGTTATGGTGGACCCATGATGCTACAATGGGGGTGATGAGGTGATATGCATGCTTAATATGCACTTTTTAACATTTTTATTAAACCTTTATATTTTCTGCTATAATTCTTTTCTAGTACATTTTTGACAGAACCTACAAATGTATTCCATAGTTTGAATGTAAAAATTTGTACAATCAATAACTCAGATTTCTTCAACAAAGTAAAATGCAGCAGCAGCAAGCAGGTACATTACTATGTGTGTGTGTGGGGGGGTTGCAGCCACACCCTTCACCACCCCCTAGAGCCACCACTTTTTTGTAGCAAAGTTCTTGTTCAGTCCAATGTTAGAGTTCATGCTTTCTCGAAAGTCAAATATATGCTTGTCTTGTCATCTTTCTCCATGGGAAATATAATAATAAAAAGAAGAACCAGCAATTTTATAGTGGTTTTCATACATATTGTATCCCAAAGTGTTTTACAAGCAGCACTAGACTGGTAGTGAACTGACTGAATGTGTACTGGCAGCCATTTCATGCATTAATATCCACACACAGCCTTGGACAATTGCATGAAGTGGTTTTATATGAAAAGGAATGTCAGGAGAATGGGGTCAGGTAGTGATCAAGGTGCTGGTAGCCCCACATCTATTTCTCACAGTAATCCACTCATATTTATCTCCTTCTGTCTTCCCCTTCCCTGAATATACAGTACCTTTCAAGAGTGGCCTTCTCAGTCCCCTCTGGTATTCATTCTTCACTAGTCCTCTTCACCGAAAACAGGTGAGCTCATCACCCTTCTGCATCATGAATGCAAGTAGTACAGTCCCCATTTTATTTTGACATATCTAATATAAACATATCTGTTCTGTAAGTCAGGCTCATAGCAGCAGGGAACAAGGAATGATGGGCTTTCCTATCCTTAAAAGATCTAGGCTACCTTTGATTAGGAACTATTAAATTATGGATGTGCACATCATTATGCACATCAATCATAGCTGGCTTAGATCTTATATGGGTAGGAAAGCCTATTTTTCCACTGTGCCTTGCTGCTATCAGCTTGGCTTACCAGAAGATCATGTTTATTATTATGTAAATATAACACGGGAGACTGTACTAACCACATTCGTGATGCGGAAGGGTAGTGAACTCACCAGTTTGTGGTGTGGGGAGCAGGTGAGAAGAATGAATGCCAGAGAGGAACTGAAGAGGTCACTCCAGCAGGGTACAGCTATATGCAGATTAGTTGAAGACATGAAGGAGGACGCTGAGCAGACCACTGTGAGATCTGAAATGTGGGGCTGCTGGCATCGTGATCACTACCTGACTGTGGATGAGAGTAGCCAGTGATGACAAATACTCAGAGTGGAAGGGCTGCACCTAAACTGTTACTTGAATTCAGTGTAGGGAAGATTACCCTCGGGTGGTGGTGGGGGGGGTTGACGTTTGTTAGGACAGTATTGAGGGAGTTGTGTAGCGAGAGCTCATTCAAGATTTGGTAGGGTGGTAGCCAGCCAATTTGCATTGTGGAGTGGAGCACAGAAAAGTATTGGAGAAGAATTGCTGGGAACTGTCCTGCAGGGTTCTTCAGATCACAGGTAAAGGAATAGACTGACTTTGGAAGTCAGGTGGATTCACTCAAGGTATTAGTATGCCTCTCCTGCTAATAATATTGTTATCCATTGTATAGTAAGTGCAGCCTTTATGAGGGCATGAACTGCAGTTTTTTTGGTTGGTCATGATGCTTATTGCTTCGCCCTCCAGGAAGAACTAGTTGTTGGTTAATAAGGTGGGAAAAAAACACAACAGGGAACTGTTCATACTACCTTCACTGTGCAGAAGGGTGGTGATCCACTCAATGTTTACTGTGGGAGTAGAAGTCAAACATTGAGAATGTGGACTGGAGAGTAATTTGGGAGGCATTTAAAAGTGCCAGCTGATGATGCATATCAGTATAGGTGTGCACAACTTTCTGAGGTACAAGATTACAATCTGAGGTGTGATAATTCTCTTCATGAGACCGCAAGATCATATGCGGCCCCAAGCAATACTAAGGACAGGGTATGGATGGTGGAGGTGTTAAACAGAAAGCAGGCTAGGTGCAGGGGGTTCACATGGAAAAAGAAAGCCCTATTTGTGGATTAACACAAGAGCATGAGCTTTGGAACTGAATAAGACCAGTACTTTGCTGTGTGACCCTGAGCAAGTCACTAAACTTTCTTGTGCTCCTAGGCCACACCTGTAAACAAGCTTTCAGCTTAGTGTGTCTCTCCTGGTTAACAAAAACTAAATTCAGTGCCTCATTTAACCACTAGATCATCAGGCATTTGAAGTGTTGTACTGTAATGCAGTTTGCCAAAGAAAAAGTCAGCTGGATTGCAAAACATTTTCTGCAGGTTAAAGTAAACAAAATGAACAAAATCATAGCCTAGAATGTGTACTGATCAAAATAATCCACGAGGTAATACATGGTGTTGATCATTCTGGTACAACAACTCAAAATAAAGAGGGAAATAAGAACTAGTTAGCACTATAGAAATATATGTGGATCTCTGTCTCTGACTCCGATGATGTCATCATGACTCATTACTTAACACACTTGGCAGACATCTTAGGGAGAAACCAGGCTGTTTTTTGAAAGTGAAATGCTGATGTTTACATTTTTCAAAAGCTATGAAACTGCATTTATGTAATTTACATAAATGCAGTTTTAGCATAAATGTAAACAGCAGCCTTTACTTTACCTCACAATGAAGCCAGATTTTGGAATTTGCAGTTTTAAAAAAACTGCTTGTTTAGGTAACTTTTAAGGAGGGTTCCACGTCATAATATTGAGGAAACAATGACGGTGATAAAAGAGGGTGAATGAAAATCAATAAAAAATAAAATGGTAACCTGCACTATAGCATGTACCGAAACAGCTGATAGAGATACTGACTTTCCCCTTTGCCCCCACCCCTATTTATAATAACCATCTCGGGGAGACATAACTCGGGAGTGGGAGAAACACGGAGGGGATATTCTCCAGGGAAGGCAACTCAGGAGGGAGAACAAGTAAGGTGGAAATTCAATATTGCCACCGGGGGTATGTGTGTGGTGTGTGTGTGTGTGTGTGTGTGTGTGTGAGACAAAACTGAGGGATCAGGGGAGACGCAAACTCCGGATGGGGAGAAACTCAAGAGAACAAATAAAAACATTAAGGTATTTACTGGGATCAAACCCTATATGCACTGCATATCCCAGTGACATATAGGTGGTGACTTAACCACCATGCTAGGCTGGCAGCATAGTTTTCAGCCAATAGCAACTGTACTATTTAAAAACTGCTCACTCTTTTCCTCCTTTCTCATTATCACTCTTTAGTAACGCTTGGTATGTCAACCACCTTGCTACTCTCTAGCACTCTCTTATTTCCACAGGCACTCAAACTGAGGCACTCAATTTACATGGTACTCTGCTAATCACAGCTGGGATGTCAATGTACCAGGCTATAAACTGTTCAGAAGGGACAGGGAAGGTAAAAGGGAGGGGTAGCCTATACATCAGAGAAGGCATAAAGGTTGCAGAAGTACAGGAAGACAGGGAGGCCAAGGCAATGTGGGTCACCCTTGAACCAGGAATGGCACATCAATGCATATTGGGGTGATCTACAGACCTCTGGCACAGAGGGAGGAAGTGGACAGGGTACTAATGGAGGAAATTCATGACATGACAGCTAAAGGTTAAATCCTGCTGATGGGGGATTTCAATATGCCAGATATAGATTGAACCACGCAGGCTGCTGCTTCAGCCAGAAGCACGGCCATCCTGGAATTCCTGCAGGGGGTTGGACTCAGACAACTGATGCATGAGACAACCAGAGACAAATCTATTCTGGACCTGGTATGGACCAATGGAAACAGAGTCAAAGGAGTCCAGGTGGAAGGGCATCTGGGCTCCAGTGACCACCATATGATGTGGTTTGGTATGGAGACAGGGACTCAATTAAGCCACTGAATGGCAAAAGTATTAGATTTCAGGAGGGCAGATTTCAGTGAAATGGGTAGATGTTTAAGAGCTGCCTGGAGAAGGGAGAGGTAATGGAGGGAGTGGAAGAACAGTAGGGGAATCTAAATGGAGCCATAGTGGAGGTAACAAACCAATGCCTTAGGATAGTGGCCAAAGGGAAAAGAAGAAGGAAACCACTACGTTCTCAAAAGAGGAAGAAAGACAAAGTAAGGGCTAAAAGAGCAAGTTTCAGGAAGTATAAGGAACACAAAGGAGCAGGACAGGAGGTGTGCATTGAATGGCTAAGGGAAGCAGGAAAGGCTGTTAGGAGAGCCAAGGCACAGACAGAGGAGGGTTTAGCACGGACTGTGAAAAAGGGACAAGACATTCTATAGGTACATCAGTGATAGAAGAAAAAATGGGGAAGGGGATTATAAGGCTCAAAGGGGAGAAGGAAAAATGGGGAGATTATAAGGCTCAAAAGGGAGGAGGGAAAGTGTAAGGAGTGTGATCTAGACAAAGCAGAAATACTAAATAAATACTTCTATTCAGTATTCACTAAGGAGTGGGAGGGTCAAGGACCACAGTTTGGGAGAAGAGGCAATAGGAGGGAGAGAAGTGGACACCAGTCCATTTACAGTGGAGAGAGTTCTGGAGGAACTCTCAAAGCAGAAGGTGGATAAAGCCATGGGGCCAGACCATATACACCTGAGGATATTAAGGGAGCTGAGAAGGGAACTAGCAGCTCCTCTGGCTGCCCTGCTCACAGAGTCACTCAACACAGGCATGGTTCCAGAGGACTGGAGGAGGGTGCATGTAGTCGCACTGCACAAAAGTGGCAGTAGGGAGGAAGTGGAGAACTACAGGCCAGTCAGCTTCACCTCAGTGGTGGGGAAGATCATGGAGACACTGCTGAAAGAAAGGATAGTGGCACACTTGGAATCCAATGGTGCCCAGGATATGAGACAACACAGATTTACAGCAGGAAGGTCTTGTAAAATAAATCTGATAGATTTATTTGATTGGGTGACCAGGAAAGTGAATCAGAGAGGGCAGGAGACATCACCTACCTAGATTTCAGCAAAGACTTTGATACCGTCCCACACAGAAGGCTGGTTAACAGGATAAGTAGTCTGGGCATGGGGCTTGGGGTGATACACATCGGGTTAGAAACTGGCTGATGGACAGAAGACAGAGGGCGGTGGTAAATAGGATCCAATCTAGGGAAAGAGAGGTGACTGGCAGAGTACCACAGGGATCAGTACTGAGACCAGTTCTGTTCAATGTCTTCATTAGTGACATTGCAGAGCGGCTAGAAAGAAAGGTCTTCCTATTTGCAGATGACACCAAGATCTGCAACAGAGTGGATACTCCAGAAGGGGTGCAGAAAATGAAGAGGGACCTGGAGAAGCTTGAAAGTTGGTCAGAGGTGTGGCAACTGAGGTTCAATTCAAAAAAGTGCAAGATAATGCACCTGGGTAGGAGGAACCCTGGGGAGAGCTACAGAATGGGGGGTACTCACTGTCACCAAAGAGGAAAGAGACCTTAAGAGACCTTAAGGGACCTTAAGAGGAAAG
This sequence comes from Neoceratodus forsteri, assembly GCA_016271365.2. Taxonomy (NCBI): domain Eukaryota; kingdom Metazoa; phylum Chordata; order Ceratodontiformes; family Ceratodontidae; genus Neoceratodus; species Neoceratodus forsteri. The sequence continues at coordinate 774,494,880 of CM057449.1, read as the reverse complement.
GGACATTAAGGTATCAAAGCAGTGCACAAAGGCTGCAGGGTGGGCCAATGGCATGCTGGGGTGCATAGGCACAAGCATTACTAGCAGGAGACAGGAGGTGTTGATGCCATTGTATAAAACACTGGTAAGACTCAATTGAGTACTGCCAGCAGTACTGGAGACCACACATGCGTAAGGACGTAGACAGGGTGGAGGCTATTCAGAGAAGGGCAACAAAGATGGTGCATGGCTTGCATCACAAAACATATGAGGAGAAACTAGGAGTCCTCAATATGAACTCACTGGAGGAGAGGAGTGAAAGGGGGGACATGATAGAAACTTTCAAGTACATCAAGGGCATAAACAATGTGCTGGTGGGGGATCTGTTCCAATTTAGAAAAGATGTCAGAATGAGGGGACACAATATGAAATTAGAAGGGGTAGATTAAGAGGTAATGTGAGGAAGTCTTTCTACACAGAGAGGGTGGTAAATGCTTGGAACAGTCTGCCACAAGAGGTGGTGGGCAAGCACAGAGGAGGGTTTGAACATGCTTGGGACAGGCACAAGGCAACACTGGGTGGGAGTTATGAAAGCCATTGATCACTTAGAGTCAGTGACTGCATACAAGTTTAGGGCTTATGGGCAGACTAGATTGGCCTAGCAGTCCTTATCTGCCTTCAATTTCTATGTGTGTCTCTGTATCTATGTATCTATGAAACATGGTGATCTGAAAATGACAACTGGAATTAAAACATCCCAGGATATAACTATGTATGCTAGATAGGAAAGGTAAAAGAGGTGTAATTGCTGTGTATATTAATGAACAAATTATAGCAAATAAACATTTCCTGGAAAGTAAAACCTAGTTAATCAACCATGGAATCACTATGGGTTCAAATCTGTACATTTAAATAGACACTATATAATTGGACTATGCTATAGACCATCAGATATCAAAGAGAAACAGAATAATAACCTGCTGGAAGAAAGAATCAATGCAGTAGACACAGGTGATGTCATAATATCAGGTGATTTCAATCTCCCAGACATTAATTGGGTAAATAACATTGTACATTCTAAACAAAGTAAGACATTTGTTAAAACATGCTTATTGAATAATTCAATACAGTTAGTGAACAAACCTAAAAGAGGAAACAATTTGCCAGATCTAGTTCTTGTTAATGACACTGTCACTGTATCAAATTGTAAAGTGACCCCACCAATTGGTTCTAGTGACCACAACTGTGTCCTTTTTTCAGTCAACACTACACTTAAGCAACAAAAAGGATGCACTGAAATACACTTATGTAATACTGCAAATAAATATAAAAGAAACACAACTTTAAAAACATAGATTGGAACAAAGAACTAATAAATCAGTAGATGAATGTTGGACATATATAAAAGAGACAATACTTACTACTACAGACAAATATGTCAAGAAAGTAAAAAAATATAATCACAAGGGCATAAACTCCAACTGGTTAAATAAAGGGATTATTAAATTAATTAATAGGAAAAATAAAGCCTATGGTAAGGCAAAAGCTGACAACTGTGAAAAAAACTGGTCAAAATTTAAAGACTTGCAAAGAAAGTGTAAAAATAAGTTTTATCTATTTATTTATTTATTTATTTTATTTATGACTTTGATAACTGGGTAGGTACACTGATCCTAGGGACTGTTTTCAGGCACGACCCGGGCCATATTCAGAAGTGGCACAGATAACAATACGATAGAAAAAAACAAGAAAAGGCAAGCAGAGAAAAAGAACAAAAAACAAAACTGCGATACAGGTTACAAATAAAACAAGGTAGGATACATAGGTCAAAATTGAACAAGAATTTGATAACATAAGTCAGTTAATTACAATAAGTGATTAGTTATTATAGAAGTACATTTTGTGGTTTACTAGAACAAAGTGGAATATGGAAAAAAAACCTAGTTAAAACAGCAAACAAAGCTAAGCAAACAATTTTACGCATACATAAACTCACTAAAGAAAACAAACAATGAGTTGCTATATATAATTTTAGAGGGAAAACTAATTTCAGTACCTGAAGAAATGGCCAATATTTTCAACACTTATTTTTGCTTTATTTACAAAACACTGAAGAACCAAACTGGAACTAAATATACATTCAATATAGGCAAACATGAAATAAGTCTTGAAGATATAAAAAGTAAAATAAATGAGCTTAAACTACATGGGGCACTAGGACCTGATAACATATCTGCGTAAATATTACAGATGATGACAGAGAACATTATAAAACCACTAAAAATATTATATGATAAATCACTTAATAATGGGAAGGTACTGCACAAATGGAAAATGGCTAAAGTAACTCCAATGCACAAAAAAGGAAGCAAACAGGACATAACAAATTACCAGCTAATAAGTCTTACATCAGTGGTATGCAAAATAATGGAGTCAATAACTAAGGGCAAAATCTATAAGGAATTAGAAGAAAATCCAGTTTTTGATAGTAACCAACATGGCTTTAAAAAAGGGTGTTCGTGTCAAACCAATTTAATTTGTTTTTTATGAAAATGCAAATAAACACCTTGACAACAGCGATCCATATGATGTAATATTATTTGCTTATAGTAAAGCCTTTGACTTAGTGCCACACTTGGCAATAGAGGGCAATCTTACAAAATATAATATTGACAGACATATTATTAGTTGGGTATTAAACTGCTTAAGTCAAAAAACCCAGGTTGTTGCAAAAAAGGGTCACTTCTCCAAAATGGGTAAAGTGTTAAGTGGAGTCCCACAGGTTCTGTACTGGGCCCACTAAAATTTCAACTATTCCCTGCAGATATGGATGACAACATTTATAATCAGATCTGCAAATATGCATACAATGTAAAGTTAGGTGGAGTATGTAGCACTCAAGAACAACAACGTCTCATACAGACTGATGTAGACCAATTGGTATTCTGGGCAAACAAATGGGGAATAACCTTGAATCAAGAAAAATGCTGCATCCTCCATATGGGACTACATAATCCTATACATCAGCATTTCATAAATACAAATCCACTTCAATCAAAAAGTAATGAAAAAGACCTAAGGGTTGTAATAGAGATAGAATTAAGATTTAAGAACCAGCATACATCAGTTATTGCCAGAGCTAATAGGATAATTGAGGCAATAGAATGAAACATAAAAAGTAGATCAAAAGAAGTTATGCTACCTCTATATTTGTCCTATGTTAGGCGACACATTGATTACTGTAGTCAATTATGGAACCCATACAAATGAGGGGAAATCTCTTGTAGAAAGAGTACAGTGCGGACACACATGAACAATTCAACCGATCGAAAACCTGTCTTATCAAGAGTGATTACAGTTTTGGGATTACATAGTCTTCAGACCAGATGACCTAAAGGTGACCACTAGAGGACACCCATTGCAAGTAACATTAAAAAAGTTCAAGACTGATAAAAGAAAGTATTTCTTTACTCAAAGAACCAGTAATCTTTGGAATAATTTCCAGAGAGCATAATTATCAGTAATAGTAAACAAGCATTCCAAAACAGTTTGATAAGTACATACTGCAAGGGGAACATTCATGCATTATGATTTGTGCTAAGGAACTATTTTTGGGCTTTGGCCTTTTCAGTTCCTGATGTATCAAGTGACATGTTGAAAATGTTGACTCAAAATATTTAAATTACCAGAGTTACAAAGGAGTATAGCAAAATTTCAATGTATGCACATGACTTTGGCATTTCAACATATGTTGGCCCCCAGATATTAAAATAGCCTTCTTATGACCCCACCTTATGAACATGGTCCATGAAAATTTTCAAATTGCAACCGAAAGGTGATTTCGCTAAGTGACTGCAAAAATGCCTTTCTGGATGGATTTGCATAATGTCACTGATATTGCTCATGAGGTGGGGTTCAAAAAGGCCATATTGAAAATTACTTTTTTTAATCTAGCTTTTTGGTCCATGTCACCTCATCCCACTGACTGGCAATGGGGACACATATGGATTTTTATGGATTTTTCTTCTCCTGGTCCCCCTGAGGCCTGGCACATGGCTTTGCCAGCATATGGAGGCATACATTGCACCCCATGGCACAAGCTCAGCCCCTTCCACCTCCTGATGCTTTTTTGCCATCCCCTCTCCACCTATGTTACCCACTGGACCTCCACCCACTGGGAGTGGAACTACAGAGTGAGTGCCAACCCACCTCACCACCCTCTGAACAGGAGAGCTGCCTGCTGGCATGCTCAATCTTGTTCTTCCCTCCCCGCCACACTGGCACTCTGATGACCCAGGTTGTTCCTAACCCAGATCACCAGCATAGCGTGAGATAAGATGTCCAGAACCTCAACCTCTGTGCCACCAGGCTAGCACCATGTTGAAAATTTGAAGTCAGAATATGCAAAATGGCTAAGTTATGCATCACAGTTGAAAACCAATTGAAATACACTGATCCACATTTACTTTCATTTCTTATTTTGCAGTTGGTCATTCCAGCAGCAAGATGTGTCTTCCATAGAAGAGAAGATCTTCACCCTGGCACCTCTTTAGGTGAGTGAGGCTGTGTGAGGGTATACTGGGGTGTGGAGTGGTAGGTGCTGAGTGGTAGGTGTGGTGGGAGGATCAGATTGGTGAGGGACCATTTTCTTCTTCCAAGTAAAAAACATCAAGAGACCATTTTCTTTATTGCACCTGAAGACAGCTATCGGTGGGGGAGGTCACTAGACACCAGGGATGTAAACTATAACACAAGACAGCCATCACAGGGTGGTGGGTGCCACTTGACTCAGTGATAAAATAAGTAATAATGGGGACTGGGTCCAAAGGTGGGGGGCTGCCACTAGACACCAGGGAGATATAAAAACTTATGGGGACATGGATCAGAGGGTGGGTGGTGCCACTAGACACCAGGGGAATGCAACACAGGTAAGAAGAGAGTGATTGGAGGGCTGGAGGTACCTCTACACACCAAGGAAAATAAGGAATGGCAATTGGAGTATGAGGGACGCCACTAGACACTAGAGAAAATTAAATACAAGTACAGGGAGGGTGGGTGCCACTAGACACCAGGAAAAACATTCTGGCAAGTGAAAAAGGATATGTTCCTCAAAAAAAAAAAACAGTCTTTTTTCGAGAGTTGTTATATAAAAGAGAATATTTGTTCATATAATGACTCATGAAAAAAGATTTAAAAGTTGAAAGAAACATCAATAAGTGGAGAAAGGATTAATATTTTTTTCACCAAACCAGCAAAAGGTACATCTGTGGCCCACCGCCTTTTTACCCTGAAAATGGCAGGCTAAAATTCCAAATAGTCTGCCAGCTAGGTCAGTTGACATAAAACAATAAGAGGATCAGGGAGCATCGGATAAACAGAAGAATCTTTTTTCACAATAAGTGAGTGACAGAAAAAGATTTTAAATGTAAAAAAAAAAAGAAAGAAATTTCAGGCCATTTACCCAACAGTTAACTGCAAAATCAGATACACAACATACAGGTGTTGCTTACACTGGTGAATGTCATTTTGCAAGCTTTTTACATTTGAATTTCAGGTAAAAACTGAAAACAAGACGGCCACCACACAAAAAAGGATTTTACCCAAATGGAAAAGGATGATGTCAATATGAAAAAATAATTGTTTTTTTCATTTCATACAGCTATTTTTTGGTGCTTACTGAGCGTGGTCGGACCTGTTATTCAAAATTTCAGAATTAAATAACTTTGGAACGCTTTTGTATTTTTTTCACCAAACAAGCAAAAGGTGCATCTGTGGTCCAGCCCCATGCTACTTAGAAAATGTTAGGCCAAAATTCCAAACTGTCTGGGCACTAGCCAAGTTGACAGAAATCCCATTCAAACCAAAGAGAAACCCCCAAAATATTCATTCAAACGTCTGTATTTCGAAATCCACACATCTGACCAGAATGAAACTTGGTATATCCAGAGATCTATTAAGTGACACAGTGCATGCAAATTGTGTACAAATCCATTGAACAACTGCAAAGTTATTAAAGTGCAAAATTTGGGGTTAATATTGAAGTCCCCATACAAACCTAGCTAAAGGGGCACGGCCACACCTTTATAATGTATATGTATATGTACTGTATACACATATGTATATATCTTCAAAAAAACTGTGTTAATGCACCAGTTAGGATAACTTAATGACACAAAAGAAAGGAAATGTGGCATTAGGATTTCCAACCCTAACACACCCCTCCCCCCAGAAGCAAAAGGAAAAAGTCTTAGGGTTTTGGGATTCCAGAGTCTTGGTGAATCAGTGGTGTGGTTTTCCTTGTGAGTAGTCATAGAAACATAGAAATATAGAAGTTGATGGCAGATAAGGACCGCAAGGCCCATCCAGTCTGCCCATTTCTTTTTCTACCTTATGAATGTTCCATTGGCCTTTGCTCTGTCAATGGCCTATCTATTTATACTCCATTGACAGAGCATCATCATAGTCAACCCTAATGCCCACTCCATTCTGTGAGCAAACGATGTGACACATGATGTCCTTTCTTCACACAGAGCCCATGGAGGGGAGAGGTGAGCATTAGGATTGACAACCCCCAAGGAAGACCCCACCACTGATTCACCAAGACTCCAGAGATCAAAAACCCTAATGTTTTTTCTATTTGCTTCTTGGGGTGGTATTAAGTTTGGAAACCCTACTGCCACATTTCCCTACTTTTGTGGCATTAAGTTACCCTAATTGGTGCATTAATGCAGTTTTTTTTCAAATTATTTCCTTTCTTTTTTAGGTAGTATAACAGAATCATAATTTGCCTGATGGGAGTGTAGAGCCCAAAGGGACATGTGTGCTGGCATGGAAGACTAGGTCCGGAGGTCTTTGTGCTTGCATTTCAGCCAAAACAGCAACCATACTGTCAGCATAGCCTTATTATTCCCTCCTCATGAATGCTTTGCCAAGAATTTTAAAATCCCGCTGCAACAGGTGTGAAAGCACATTTTGGCCAGGATTAGAAAAATAACAGCTGTCACATTCATAAGGTGCTGTAAAAATGGACGTGTTGAAAATTTGGGGTTGACATATTTAAAATTAGCAAATTTATGTGTACATGTAGTAAAATTTCAACAAATGCACATAACTTTGCCATTTTACATATATTGACCCCAAATTTTCAACATAGTTCTTATGATCCCACCTCATGAACAAGTGTAGAGAAACTTCAACTCCTGCCTGAAAGCTAATTTGCCCAGCAACCACATTATTACCTTTTGGGACAGGAAAATACATTTAGGTCAGGATTTGAAAATGACAGCTATCACATTTGAGGTGATGTGATGAAATATCTGAGTTGAAAAGTTGGTGTCAAAATATTCAAAATTACCAAGGTGATGAGCTCATGTTTGCAAATTTCATTGTAGACTGATAACTTTGCGTTTTTAATATTTTACACCAGTTTTTTGACATAGCCTTCTTATGACCCCACCTAATGAACAAGGATGGAGAAAATTTTCGCCTCCTGCCTGAAAGGTCATTTAGCACAGTGACTGAAAAATCACCTTTTGGGACAGAGCTTCCTAATTTCACGCTATTACTCATGAGGTGGTGTCCCAAAAAGTCATGTTTAAAATTTGAAGCCAGAATATTAAGAAATTGCCAAGTTATGCCACAAAGCTCAAAACCCCATTGCAATACATTGAACTGCATACCTGATTTCCTCAGTTCAAGATCCAGCTTTGAAGAGTTAAGACATGTCTGTGGTCCACAGAGGATTACAACATTAGACCCCTGGTGGGTAAGTAAAGGTTTGGGATGTGTGGGTAGTGGATGCTGAATGGGACTGTCAGGTGGGGTGACTAACAGAAGTGCAGCAGACATTGATGGATGGTTTTCTTTTTTACAGAGTTACTTAAAATAACTACGAAGGATGGGACAGTTTTCATTTTTTTCAGATTGTGATGTCAATCAGAGGATTGGGGTTTGCCACTAGATGCAAAGGAAAATGTAAATAATGAAGATAAGGATTGGAGGGTGGGGGGTGCCACAAGGCACCAGGGAAAGATTAACTATGGGGGTGGCAATCAGAGGATAGTGGGTGCCACTTGACACCAGGGCAATACACAAACAATGAGGACAGAGATTGGAGGATGGGGGTGCCACTAGACACAAAAGATAGATACAGAAACAGCAGGGACAGTGATTAGATGATGGGGTATGCCACTAAACTCCAGAGGAATAAATATAATATTACTGGGATGATGACTAGGGGGCAACTAGACACCAGGGAAACAAATTAAATATTATGGGGACAGCAATCATGGGGGCACCACTAGACAACAGGAAACATTTATTTATTGAGGAAATGGTAATTGGGGGGGTGCCAATAAACACCAGGGGCATATTATTTTATCTTGGGGACAGCAATTGCTGGTTTGGGGGATGCCACTAGACACAAGAAAAATACTGTTTTATTACAAGGATGGGAGTTGGCAGGTGGGGTGTGCCACTAGACACCAGGGAGCTATTATAATAGAATCTGTTATTGATTTTACTTTTTGCAGTCTTTTCTGATCAAAGAGTAACATTTGAACTGTATTTTATTTATTTATTTCAAAGTTGATAACCGGGAAAGGCACACTGAGCCAAGGCTCGATTCCAGTTGCGACTCGGGGTTGGGCATGGGTACAATATACAATTAATACAGGCATAGTAAAAGCAAAGTATGCCACATATACAAAGGTTTCAAAATAGAAAGGTTACAAAATACTGTAAAAACGTGAGAATGGTTATTTTCCAATCGAACTATCCTAATATTAGCAAGTGATGGGCGAAATTATTCTCTCCACAAAAACACACATTTGCCCTTATAAATTTCTAAATTCTAAGACAAGAAATTAACTTAGTATGTGAGGAGTCCTAAATACATGTCTTCTTCATTCGTTACCAAGCAGTACGTTTTAGAAAAACATTTTAAAACTGGAAAAAAAAGATGGCTGACATCACTGACATGGGGCCCAATTCCAGAAAGATGGTGCAAGTCACCTCCAAAGGTGACTTGAGCCAAACCCCATTACACCAAGGACCCTGGCCCAATTCTGTAAGGGCAGGATACCTGTGGCTAAGTCCTGTGACTTATGGCTGCCCACAGGCACGATAAACAAAGGATGTACCTGGAGGGTTTGCCACAAGCTGCAACTGTGGTTGTGAAGGGTGCAATCATTCCCCAATTGCAGTCTGTACAGCCCAGCAGGGTTTCTCCATGCCCCTGATCCCCCATGATACTAAAGCCCCTCAGACTTGTTCATACCCCAGCCCACTGATATATTCCCACAGCTCCTACGGGCTTTGTCATGCCCCCCAACCCCTCAATATTTTATTACAGCCCCTCTTGGCTTTGTTATGTCCCCCTGACTGACCAATACAGTTACAAAGCCCTGAATCCCCACTATGTGTGAACAGTGCCCAACGCCAATCCATGACCAGATCCCTGATATGTAGGCATATAAACTAAATATTCCCCATTACTCTGGTGGTCTAGTGACCCCTCACCCTCCCAACTGGCAGTGCCTGACCTTCCCACTCAAACCCCCTGACCTCTTACAGGCCATCAATTGGCACAGCCCACCTCTCACCACTACAGCCAGCTACTGACTGAACATGAATGAGCACGTACTACTGTACTGTACATATGCACAGTGCACATATGTACAGTACAGTAGTATGCACTCATTCATGTTCAGTGAGAGGTGGGCTGTGCCAGTTGCTGGCCTGTAAGGGGTCAGGGGGTTGGAGTGCGGAAGTTGGGCACTGCCAGGTGGATGAGTGGTGGGCCACTAGACAACCGGGATAATGGGGAACATTTGCTTTATATGCATACATATAGGGGATTGGGTCAGGTGTTGGGGTGGTGGGTGCTGTTCACACACTGTGGGGATTCTGGGCTTTGTAACTATATTGAGGGGTCAGGGGACATAACAAAACCCAGAGTGGCTATATTAAAACATTGGGGGTTGGGGGCATGACAAAGCCCAGAGGGGCTGGTTAAATATATCTGGGGGTCAGAGGGACATAACAAAGCCAGGAGGAGCTGGATAAATACATTAGGGGTTGGGGCACATGACAAAGCCCAGAGGGGCTGTAGTACAATATCAGGATGTTAGGGGGTCATGACAAAACCCAGAAGGGCTTTAACCAGAGAGTGGGTGTCAGGGGAATGGGCAAGCCCTGCAGGGATTTACAGATTGGGGTTTAGGGATTGGGGCTACATGTACGGGGAGATGGATAGGGGCACATTTGCACAACCCTCAGTGGGTGTAAAGTCCACTTATACCAGCTAAAAGCTGGTGTAACAGTACTTTGGCTGATGTCCTCCCAGGGTTGTTTGAGAATAGCAAACTGGGGGATTTGGTTGCTGTCCTTCCAGAATAGGGTGCAGCTGCTGCTGTAGGACTCCTAACACCCTGTTGCAGGGGATTTAGGGTGTAAATGGTGGTGTAAGTCCACTTTAGCACAAGCAGCCTGTGACATGTTGCAGGCTGCTTTGCAGAATACCAAATGTTACAACTGCTGGCATTAATTGCTACTTGCAACTTTTTTTGGTTTAAGTCAATTTACGCCAGATGTAATGTTTTGAGAATTGGGCCCACTGTTTCTCTGAGCATGAACAGTACATCCTTAACTGTTCACCCACAGCCCTTCTATCATCGATCAGAGTATAGCTACAGGTTAAGGAGAAAAAGGCTGCATTCAAAAAGTATAAGGAGTCACAGAAGGAGCACGACAGGTAACTGCATTAATTAAAGCAGAAAGAAGTGGGGAAGGCAGTCGGAATAGCAAAGGCCCAAACCGAGGAAAAAATAGCCAACTCAGTAAAGAAGGGGGATAAAATCTTTTATAGGTACATTAGGGAGCATAGAAAGGTTAAGGGAGGAATAGTGAAGATTAATAAAGGAGAGAGGAGATGGGCAGAGGGAGACAGTGAAAAGGCAGAGATACTGAATTAATACTTTTGCTCAGTATTCACAAAAGAAGATGAGGAGGAGTTACCTAAACCAGACAATAGAAGCACTCTGGGTAGCGGGGTTCACATGAGTCCATTTACAGAAGAAAGAGTCCTGAAAGAACTCCTAAAACTCAAGGTGGACAAAGCAATAGGGCCTGACGTGATTCACCCCAGAATCCTAAAAGAACTAGGGGAGGACCTAGTGGCCCCACTGGCCACACATTTTAACCAATCATGGGAGGATGGGGTGGTACCTGAGGACTGGAGGAGGGCAGATGTGATTCCCCTTCACAAAAGTGGGAGCAAGGCAGAAGCAGGAAACTACAGACCTGTAAGTTTGACCTCAGTGGTAGGGAATGATGGAATCACTTCTGAAAGAAAGAATTGTTGAGTACCTAGAGGTCAGCGAGGCACAGGACCCAAAGCAGCATGGATTTACAGCAGGAAGGTCATGTCAGAAGAATCTAATTGATTTCTTTGACTGGGTGACCAAAGTAATAGACCAGGGAGGGGCTGTGGATATGGCCTACCTAGACTTTAGCAAGGCATTTGACACAGTCCACATAAAAGATTAATAACTGCTAGCAAGCCTGGGAGTGGGGTCCCAGGTGGTAGCCTGGGTAGCAAACTTCCTGCACAACAGGACACAGAAGGTAATAGTGAATGGAATACATTCTGAAGAAGGGGGGGTGCCAGTGGAGTACCTCAGGGCTCAGTACTGGGTCCAGTCCTCTTTAACATCTTTATAGGTGACATTGCAGAGGTTCTGGAGGGAAATGTATGCCTCTTTGCAGATGACACAAAGATCTGTAACAGAGTTGATACACAAGGGGGAGTAGAAAGGATGAGAAGGGACTTGGCAAAGTTGGAGGAATGGTCAGACATGTGGCAACTTAGATTCAATGCAATGAAGTGCAAAGTAATGCACATGGGAAACAAAAACCCAGGAGAAGAGTACACAATAGCAGGGGAGGTACTAACAACAACAAAAATGGAAAGGGACCTGAGGTAGTCATATTAGATGACCTAAAGGTGGGTAAGCAATGTGAGAAGTCAGTAAGGAGAGTCAGAGGAATACTGGGATACATAGGAAGGGGCATCACAAGTAGAAAAAGGGAAGTGGTTATCCCTCTGTACAGACAGTTGGTGAGACCCCATCTAGAGTACTGTGTGCAGTTTTGGAGACCTCATCTATGCAAAGACATAGACAGGATGGAAGCAGTCCAGAGGAGGGTAACTAAAATGGTGCAGGGTCTGCATCAGAATCCATATGAAGAGATACTGAGAGAGATTAATATGTATACCCTTGATGAAAGGAGGGACGGGGGAACATGATAGAAACTTCCAAGTACCTCAAAGGAATCAACAAAGTCCAGGAGGGTAGCATCTTCAGAAAAAAGATGTGTAAGAACAGAGGCACAATTTAAAGATATAGGGGGGTTGGCTCAGTGGTAATGTGAGGAATTGTTTTTTCACGGAGAGAGTGGATGCATGGAACTGCCTTCCTGGGGAGGCTGTGGGGGTCTAAAACAGTGGGGGAATTGAAACATGCATGGGACAGACATAAGGCAATTGTAGTGGGGGTTGCAGGAAGTAGGCTGTTGGCTAACTAGAATCTGAAGCTTATTCAGTAGGTAGGGAAATGGCAGACTGGGTGGGACAAGTGGTCCTTATCTGCCATCAAAGTCTATGTTTCTATGTAGCTCTAAAATGGCTTTTCATGGAACTCCATTTTTAGACATTTGGATGTATTCCTCCACAGCTGCAAAGTAGTGCTCTCCCCCTCTGATTTTTGTTATTTGCTGTTCTATGTTAAAGGAATCTGAAGGGGGGGTGCTACTACATTGTACCTCAGAATTTCTCAGGATGTTAACAAAAAAAAACCTTTTAAACTGCTGTTTCTATCATCTGTCCAGCTCAGTCTAATAGATTTGTTCTATTTCTTTCAGCAACCTACGGTTAACTCATTTTCTCTAGCTTTTGTGAAAGCAAAAGTCAGACTCTGTCAGATTACAGACAGTGCAATTGTAGTTCATTAACTGTCATTCTAGGGAAGGACAGGTTGCACAAGCACACACACACGCATGCAGCATTTATTCTGACTAAACAAATTCAAGAGGACTGATTTAGCAGCATGGCAGTTTTTGATAATTGTGACTAAACAGCATTATATGGCACCAAGCTCTTCACAGCCCACACACACACACATTAGGGATCCCAGATCTACAGGGATTCTTGTATTTTATAGCAATTTGGAGACATCTACAGGGAAGTTCTTCCCATAGACTTGCATTAGTTATATGGGAAAATTAGGAATTTGGCTTCCATTGGAAATAGTGTAATCTGCAGGAAAACACTGGAAAATTGCCCTGCAGTTACAGGAAAAAGGCAAACTTAATCTTGGAGCAGTCTCACACAGACACACACACGCACACACACACACACACACACACACACCAGCAGCATTTACTCTGACTAAATAAATTCAAGAGGACTGGTTTAGCAGCATGGCAGTTTTTGATAGTTGTGACTAAACAGCACTATATAGCACTAACGAGAAAATAACTTTGGCCATTTGGTAGCTCTTCACAGTCCTATCGGCGCTGGCTAGAGTTTATTTTTACCTGTAGAAAAGTAAAAGATCACACAAGCAACCACAAACACCCATCATCACATAAGACAAATATATAACTGTTTCCATATGACAGAGATGCAGTACCACTGATGTGCTACATCCATGGATTTGAATCGATGGCATGCACACCACAAGGCATATATATTCACTTCTGGCAACAAATAGAAATCAATGATGCTAAAATCACAATATTGCTTCTGTGTAGAAGCACAGAGCCGGCAGCCACATATATAAATTCACAGTACCCTAATTACAAGAGTTCTTTTTCTATAGAAGGGCAGGCCCTATGGGACCAGTACTTCTAAGGCACAGGTACTCATTCACACTGTAAGACATACACAAAGTTTTGTCTGCAGAAGCACAGGCCATAGAGGAGACTGCACTTCTGTAGCTGTAGCTGTAAGACATACGCACTGGCCTCCGCCTGCAGAAGAGCAGGTGACATGAAATTCATCATCCCAATACTGCAACAGTACTTCTGTCTACAGAAGTGCAGGCACCTGAGGGGTCTACACCTCTTCAGCCACAGGTGTAAAATACACACATCAACTTCCAGCTGCAGAAGTGAAGGCCCCTGTGGGGTCTGTACTTACACAGCTGCATATAGAAAGACATACACTAGCAGATTGAGCTATGTAACAAGGTAACATCTATTACACTATTAGGATAGCAAAAAGTAACAGTTTTAATCAAGTCTGAGTATTAAAAAGTAAGATTTTACTTTTCCAGAGGATGTGCTACCCCCTAGAAAAAATTGCCACCCCACTGAAAAATTTCTAGATCCACCACTAAAACTATTATACCTACATTGGAACATTACTTTTGTCTGTGATGGCTCAGTTCCCTCATGGAGCCTGCACTTCTACAGCCACAGGTACTCATGCATGCTGTATGACATACACACACAGGTGTGGCTTCAGAAGCATAGGTCACTGTGGGGCTTGTGCTTCTGCAGCCAGATACAAATCCGCAAATAATAATATCCAAATCCCACTGCTTAGCACAAACATAGGACAATGCTAATTTAGTTGCCTAGCCACTTCACTCTTGAACTCAATGCCTCCCCATCAAAATAAAAATCAACTGTCACTACCTTCACAAAGAAGCTGAAAGGCTATTACTTTATGCTAAATGTCTGTGATTGCTTAGTTTAGAAACTAATGTTTCTCTTGTACCTTCTCTCCATATGCACTTACTGCACTGCCTGTATCAAATTATTGTAACCTGAGCTGCCTGTATCCATTACCGCACTACAATTGCACTGTATGTGTGTGCCAATTTAAGGTAACCTGTACTCTATATTTTAATCACTTTAAATTTTTGTTACCTGTACTGTTTGCGCCATTGCACCCGGGTCATACCTAAAAAAGGCATCTGTTTCCAGTGCACTAACCCAGTTACCACAGTTGAAATAAATAAATAAAATAAATGAAAGTAGTATAACAGTGCTATTGCATCTGTGTCGTTGTCATCTGGAAACAGTTGTATACTGTTTGTCTTACTGATGATAGCTGACTGTGATTGTTTGTGTGGTCTTGCCTTTTTGCTGCTGGGGGGGTGTTAGGGTTGGAAAAAATAATGCCACATTCTCTGGTTTTCTGGCAATAAGCCAAACTCTGACTGGTGTGTTAACACAGATTTTTGCAAAGAATTTCATTTCTTTTTGAGATGCTGTAATCATATCCTCATTCATGTAGTTCCCTTTAGGACCTGCATACACAGATGCAGATGAACAGGGTACTCTGGTCCCTGCACCAAGGTAAGAGTCCATCAGACTAGAAGTGCAAGGCCCTGTGGTCCCTGCACTTCTGTTGACAGCAGATGTCAAGAATTTGTGGGGTGGGCTGCAGGATTGCAGGGCCCCTTAGGACTCTGAGCTTCCATGTGGCTGCTGATACAGACACACAGGGGAAAGAATCCATCTGTCAACTGAAGCACAGGTTCCTCTGACAGCCATGGGTGTAGAGGTGCATGGCCCTATTTCAAAAGAAGATTTGTCTTGACTATATGATAATTCGGCCTATTCGGGTGACCCTGCACCTTCCCCTCCCAGACTAGGGTTGGTGCTGAATGACTGTGTTGTCCCCCTATCTGCAACCCATCCAAGTGGCTCACTGTGCTTGCCTCCAAAATCATCTTACTGGCTATATACAGCTACTATGGGGCACCCTGGTGGTGTCAAGTGATCTTATGGTTTGTTTTTGCATTTGAATCAACTTTGTATTTCATGTGCAACTCCACCACTTTGATTGTGCATTAAGTAGTTGTTTAATGTAAACACTTAAGATGGGTGAAAAGATAAATGATAGAGTGATCTGATTGGTTTCTATGTGAAGGACATCACTGGTAGGAGAGTATATATTATTTGAATGGAATGTAATTCACTAGCTCTAAAGATGCCCGTATGGACGGGTGAAACGTAAGCTACCTTGTCTGTTACACTGCTATGTCTCTCGAGGAGTAAAATGACTTTAAAGCACTAATTTGGTGTATATGTTATTTTTATACCTGCTGCCAGTAGGGTGAGTGTTTCCACAAACTACATTGGTTACCCAATGTTCTTCTGTACCAGGACTGATTCTTTGACCATAGCTGGTTACTCATGGGAATCTTATATTTGACTGAATTTGTTCCACTCAAATGGGCTCTGTAAAACTGACTGACAGTCAATCTCAAGAGTTCATCTTGGGGTTACCAAATTAGAAACAGAAGCTGATCTTAGGCATACAAGTTTACCCTTGTAGAACAGATTCTTAGAAATAGAAGGAGGGAGTGTACCATGTAGACCTTATACACAAACATCAGAAGATGCTCCTGTCTACTTTCATACAGTTAACCAGCCTAGCTGGTTATATAAAAATGTGTATATTAGGAGCTTCTAAAATAAATCTAGCTAGTCTACCATGTCAAACTTCCAAACATTCCAAGATGCCTTTTACCATGGGCATAAAGGAAATCTACAAAGAAAAATAGGAATTACCATAGAATTTACTACTCTTTTTCTAATATTCAGATTCATGCAAGTTTTAACTCTATAAAGGGCTCCTATTTTTTCCCTACAGTTTTGATTAAATTATTGACCTGAACTGACCAACTCAATGTATCATTCAACCAAATACCCAAGTATTTGTAAGATTACATCTGCCTGATTGGGGATCCCTCCAGGGTAACTATATCCAATGCCACACCATCACGTTTCTCATGGGGTCGATGAAATTGAATGGACTGGGTCTTCTCTGCATTCTAAACTAATCTGCTTGCTTTAAAGAAAACCTGGAAATCATCAAAGGTCTTATGCAACTTCTCTTGGATCTTATTAACTGTAAAATCTGTGGTATAGTTGATAGTATCCCCATCATCTAGACATTCTATCACTGCTTCTCCCTTTGTCCATTATGACCTTACACTTGAACATTTAAATATTGATTGCTTTGATTAGGATGCATACTTAGACAGTATTGATGTTGATATGTATATATTAGTTTAGATGGTGTGCATTTGTATACTTATATGTAACTATGGCTCTTGCTATGCTTAGGATGTAGACTTAGACAATATTGATATTGAAATCTATACATATGTGTAATAGTATAACTGTATATAACCTAGTATTTGAACCTTGACCTTATCAGGTCCATCTTGCAAATGAGCTGTGCTCAATGATGTTCACCTGGATAAATAACGATTTTGATTGATTGATTGATATAGATGGTAATTCACAGATGAGTCAGAGGTTTAGGCCAATAACTATATCGTTGAAAAAGCTGACTAAGTATGGATCCCTGGGGACCCTGGATCCGACAGGCACATAACCTGATACCCAATTTCTGTTGAAGCCATTTATGATCTATCCTTCAGGTATGACGTGACCCAACTTAAACTAGACCCAGTCATACCTAGTAAGGCAGCTCTGGATAGGAGGACACCATGATCCAAGGAGTCAAATGCTTTGGATAAATGTACAAAGATGGCTCCAACAGGTGTCCTCCCATCCAGAGTAGACTGCACATCCCCTACAACCTCAGTCAGTGCCGAGATGGTACTGTGTCATTTTCTGAAACCAGATTACATACCATTAAGGAGCATCTCAGTCTCAGTGTGTCCCATAATCTGTTCAGTCACAAGCCTTTCAAAGATTTTGGAGATCTGAAGTAAAAATGATATTGAAAAAGTAGTCCACTCTGATTTTTAACCCCTTTAAAAATGGGAACAACTTTAGATTGCTTCCACACTTTAGGGCACTCTCATGTGCTTAATGATAATTTAAATAAGTAAGTTAAGGGATATGCCACCACATGAGCTGTGAATTTTACCATCTAAGCCAATGGCTTTGAAGTACTTAATTTCAAAAGTTCTGTAATAACAGAGTGAACTGAAATCTCAAAAAAAAAAAAACTCCTTTATGGGACCACAATCTGATTCCATCATTAAGTGTTTATTCACCTGCTTTTCCATTAGTCCCATCTTACTAAAATAATCATTAAATGTATCAACTACTAACTAGGACATAGGGATCATTTGTGCATCAATATTGAACACATTTGAAATTTCATTTTCTTGTCCTTTTAATAAGCAATTGATTGTCCTCCAGAAATATTTTGGGCATTGGGTACATTTAGTGTCTAATAAACAAGAATAATGCTTTTGTTTTGCACACCTTACTTCCTTAAGGTATAAATTACAATTTTTTTTTTTGTAATTGTCCCAATCTTATTTATTACCTATTTTTTTTAGCCATATCCCAAGCCTTGTCTCTGACAGATTTTTGTTTTCTTAACTCGTTGGAATACATAAAGGCATGTTTTGTTTTAGACACTTAGATTTAATAGGGGTGTACCTGTTACAAATCAATATAAATTTAGAATAAAAATAATCCCAGGCCTCATCTACCATTGGTACCAATGACATTCTATCCCAATTTATGTTACCTACTTCCACCATAAAATTAATATAGCCAAAATATTTAAAACTACACCAGGTAACACATCTATTACAGACCTGCTTAAAATGTAGTGTTCTAATACAAAAAATAAACTGATGGTCACATATAGAGTGTGGTAAAACACCGCTTGCTGATGTATGATTCGGAGAGTTAGTAAAAATCAAGTACAGAATTGTGGATGATTCAGGATTTACCATATTTATTCTAGTAGGATTTTGAATCAATTGAGTAAGCCCAAATTAGTTTGCAAATCGACTAAGGAATGGAGTTCACTTACACCACCACTTCCCTCAATTGTCCCCCACCCCTTTTGTTTCTATCTTGGTGCCATATGTTATAATTCTTTATATTTAATACAGAATCATCCTTTTTTATGTTGTTGTGCTTGCGCAGCCAACATCTTGTGGTAGTGCAGATTTGGAGGCGTGGTCACTGTTGGGTGAATGCAGGGCACGTATCAGTAGGTGCATCCCTCATTCCCCAATCAGCCTGCATATTGGTGCCACACCACCCAGGTGAGCACATCTAAGGAAAGGTCTGCTGTAATGTGAGCAAAGCTCGTCACATGCAGCGGACCTCCCAACATGCTTACCAGGAAACACAAACATGACGGCACACTGCCCACCAAACTGCCAACTTTGGGGTGCCCAATCCCTCTGTCAGCTTAACCTGCCCCCAGTGTATGTGCTGATGGGGGAGCCCACTCCCCGTTGGCATAAAGAACCCCCCATTTGTTATATGCTGAGGGGGGGTGCCCAATCCCCCTCAGCTCTTGACCCCATCCCATTTTCCTTGTGTATTGATGTGAGTGCTCAATCCCCATCGGCATAAAGTAAGCCCCCCTTTTTGTTGTGTGCTGACAGGGATGCCCAATCCCCCATCAGGTACAGCTGCCCCCAAAAAAAGCAAAGCTCTGTTGGCATGCTGGGAGCCCACCCCAGCATGTCATATGCCCCTGTAAACATAAAAATGGTCCTGCAATGTTTTTTTTTTTGTACCTGTGGAAAAAGAAAACTGTCCCTCGGTGGTCTCCCTGCCCCCTCCCACAACCAGTGCCCACCTACTGTGCACCCTACCTCCCCACACCCCCCTCACCCCATACTTACCTGCAGAGGACAGTGCAATTTGTTGCATATCTCAGCCATTTTTTGGAATTTTGGCACCACGTTTTCAACAGGGGATTTTTGGGACCCCTCCTCATGAATTCTGGCACTGTCATGGCATTATTCGATCAAGAAAGGTGATTTGGCGGTCACTGTCCAGAATCACCTTTTGGGACTGAGTAATGAAATGACAGTGCCACTGTTCATGAGGGAGCTCAAAAAGTCTATGTGGCAAATTTGGTGACAAAACTCCTAAAATGTCTGTTTTATGAGCGCAGCTATGCTGTTTCTATGCATGCTCATAACGCCATGAATTTGTAATATTTTCACTCCAGATCTTCAAAACTGGCATTTTTTTACACCTCCTGATGAACAGTACAGCTGCCATTTTACACATTCTTCCTGAAATGTGTTTTCGCACATCCGGAGCAGAATAGCATGGTCACTGTGCGAAATCACTTTTCGGGACAGTTTGAGGACATGACGGTGACACTGCTCAAAAGCAGAGGTCCTAAAATGCCTATGTTGAAAATTTGATGCAGAAAGTCCATAAAAAATGATTGTGTTGCAAGCGTGCATTGCACAGTTTCCACGCACCTTGTAATTCGCAAATTTGCAATATTTCCATGCCAGATTTTCAACACTGGCATTTTTCATTCTTCTGAACAGTAGAGCTGTCATTTTTCACATCCTGACCAAAATGTGTTTCCACACCTGTGGCATACAATGGCATGGTCGCTGTGGGAAATCAACTTTTGGGACAGATTAACAAAATCGCAGCACCACTGTTCATAAGGGGAGGTCTGAAAATGCCTATGTTACAGATGTGGCTTCCAAACTCCCAAAAATAATTGGGTTATGGATGTGTGTTGTGCAGTTTGTATGCAAGCTCATTGCTTCACCAATATTTCATATTGTCACTCCAGATTTTCAATGTTGCCATTTTTTTACCCCTCCTCATGAACAATACAGTTGTCATTCTCCACATCCTGCCCAGAAATATGTTTTCATCCTTCTATCACCAAATGGCACAGCTGCTGTGCAAAACCACCTTTCAGCTAAAAAAGTGATTATGCTGCTTTTCATGAGGTGGCCTGACAAGCAGCCCGTGTTGAAAATGTGGAATGAAACTATCACCACACGCCTACAGTGTTAGGGTTTCCAGCTGTAGCACCCCACCTGGTACAGACTGACAGGTGTCAGGGGTGTGACTTGGGATCATCGGATGTAATGCTCCTGCCATTCCACCCCCACTCCCACCCTGCAGCCACTGACAGGCATTGTGGTGTGCCATGCACTGTTCGGCCACAAAGTTCAACCCACGCTCCTATACTGCACCCACATCAGCATATTTCCATGGAATGGGTAGGTATAATGTCCAAAGACCAAGCATACCATGACACTTGTCAGTCTACAGGGTAGGGTGAGGTACAATGGCATGAGTGTTATAGCTGATGACCCAAAGGCACACCCCAATGCCTGTCACTCTCTACAGGGTGGGGGTGGGTTACTCACTCAATACTTCACTGCCATTCCTATTATGCATCTCTAGCTCAGGCACTCTAATGCCAATGCCAGTGTGACAACATTCAGCATTGACAAATGCTAGTTTCATTTAACCATGTCTCCAAATTATGACAAAGTCTGTATTATGATCCAGGATCCAAGTACTAATTAGGTCCATTTTCAAGAACATACTTCTAGCAGTAAAATGTATCAATGTAAACCCTGGCTTTACTCATCCCAGGGTAAGGGGATAATCAAGGCTGGGATTAATAACTTGATCACTATTCTATTCAAATGTAGTATAAGGTCTGTGTGAGGAAGTGACATTTAAAGGGCCCAGACTGGGATGTATATCACCACAGGACATTAAAAAAGGCAGAAACATATACTTGAAAAGTCTAAAGCATTTAAATTTCATCCTGGATCATTCCCAAAACCTGTTCAAAGACCAATTGACTATAACCAGGTTCCCGGTTTTGTTAGGCTTCATTTGCAAATTTAAATATCAATACTTACATAGAGCACTATTAAGACCATTTGTCAGTAGATTAGGTCTGATGAAAACATTATTATGTATAAAAAGTACTAACAATCCCAGTACTCCTCCTGGCACATGCATATGCTTGTATTGCTTCCTGAGTGGCCTTGTTCCACTCCCCTGCCTCAAGTGTAGAAACAAACCATAATAAAAATAAAAATAAAACTCCCCCAGAAGCATTTTTTGGCTCATGCCAGCTAAGTAAGACAAAAACAGCTACTAACAAGTAACAAAATGTAACAATCACTAATATATGCAGCTATACCAAAATCAGGGAGTGAACAGGCTAAATGCCCCAAAATATAGTATTAGGATAAAATTACAAGCCTCCCAAAAGAGGTTCAGTTCCATATTATTTACCTCACAAAGGTTAAAACTTTCCTAAGTGCTTTTCCAATCACATTGCTCATGATATGGCACTCTGTGCCATGTGGCTAGGGACAAAGTGCAAGGTACCCCACCCCTGTTTTGCTCTCCAAGTGGTCTGCTGCCCGACCCCCTCCCACACAGAGCAATACTGAAGTCAGGGGAGCAAAGTTCATTCAGCAGACCACTTTAAATGTGACAGGCAGCACAAACAGTAAATGCAGGACATAAAGCACATAAAACACAAAGTCCAGTACAAAGTCCCTCTGCTCCATGGAGATGTTGCTATTGGCAATAACCCTTTGGCCTAGATTTGAAACATCTCAGCTACCTTGTTCATATGCTGGGGTCCCAAAAAGGCCAAGTTTAACGTTTTGTGGAAAGAAATACAGAAAAGTAGCAATGTTTTAAGTGAATACTGAAATATTTCATCATTCATTTAAAACTTGGTTGTTTTACCATATTTTTCCACCAACTTTTCTACGTAATCATTTTATGACCACATCTCATTAACACAGTAGGTGAAAAGTTCAATACCCTATCTGAAAGGTAATTTCACAGAGCAATTGGAAAATCACCTTTCCGGATGTATTTGAAAAAATTCTCCTACTTTATTTGAGTGGTAGTGTCTCCAAAACGACATGTTTAAAATTAGATGTACCCATACTTAAAAATGACAAGATTATGAGTAAAACGTTAAACCCCATTGAAAATACATTAACCAGCCTTACTGTACCTCATTTTCTCATCTTGGAGTTATGGTTCCAGTAGGAGGATTATTTTTCACTGGAGAGGTGGTTCTATATTGTGGGACCATGTTTAGGTGGCTAAGGTGTGGGGTGTGGACTGGTGGATGCTAAGTTGGAGTAAGGGCAGGGTAAGTGGGGCTGTGGGGATCTCAGATTGGTGAAGGCCTGTTTAAAATGTTACAGATTTAAAAAGTTCAACAAAGTATCATTTGCTTCTTATACAGGGCAATTGTAGCTGACACTGGGGTTTGGTCACCCCAGTGTCAGAATTGTCTTCGGCAGCACCAGGAATGGGCACCTCGGTGCTGACACCTACTGTATTTATGTGGGGGTGGGTGCTCTTGAGGGGCAGTGGTGGTATAAAGCAGCACCAGTTGGTGGCCACCCCAGTCTACTTCAATAAATACAAATACTGTAAATGCTTGAATAACCGCCGGATCTCGAATAAGCACCTGCCTGAATTATCGCCTGGTCAATTGCAGCCCCAAAATGTATAAGTACCTGTGTTCAATTAAGTGCCTGGTTTAGTTAAGCACCTGGTTTAGCACTGTCATGGTGTGATTGAGGGCTAGGTATGGTTACACGACTGCAGACCAGTGCTTATTGCAGTGTAAAGCAATGCACTCTAAATTAAAACAATTAATCCCCCACTTGACCAGGTGTTCACCATTCATAGTGATGCTACTTCAGCATTTACCACCTTCTTCTGAACACACCACAGCTATGATTGAACTGGACAAGTGAGAGAGAAAGCACTCACCAGACCCTGATTTGGAGCCGAATTGTAAGAAACAATGGTTCCACAGCTACAATATCGATTTTAAACTGAGCAAAGGGAGGATGTCCTTATCATGCTTCGTACACTCTCTAGAAGTTGCATAAATACTCCCAAAGAGCCTGAACCAGAAGGAAATGCAGATGTTGGGGATGCCAAAGAGACAGCTGAAAACAAACTAGCTGTCGATTACAGTGATGAATGTGATTAATTAAATTTTTTCCACATAAAAAATGACATAAAATAAAAGTTATTTTATGTGCAGTTGCAAATATTGAGTATTTGTTTTTATTTTCTCTTAAAATGTTCTGCCAGTTTAATAAGTGCCCGAGTTCAAATTAGCACCTTGCTTGAATAAGAACCTGGTGCTTAAGCAGCACAAAATAAATAAGCACCTGGGCTCTTTTTTGAGCATTTATGGTAACATGAATAGGAAAGATGGGACAGGCGATAGGGAAGGGGAAGGTATTAAAATGAACTGGGGATTGGCACTCCTGTTAATTTCAATGAATATAAAATATAATAGGGCGGATAAGGGAGGGCTGTCTGAGCTGGGAAGGAGACAATTATTATTAGAGGATGAAAATGACAAGGAATGGTTGGCTGAGCTGAGAGGGAGAGGAAGAAGAGGTTTTTTAATTTGAACCAAAAAAGAAATTCAGTTCATGAAGCATAAAACAACTGCTCTTGCTAAATTGAAAAAAAAAAAAGAAAAAAGAAAACAAAAGCTAGCATCAAGGAGCCCAGTGGCTCAAGGACAATGTCTGACAAACTTTAATCTTGCAATTATTGCATACTCTCTTTCTTTTACGCAATAAAATACCACTTCGAGGGTGAAGAGATAAACCAAGGTATTTTGATTTCCACTGGTCTTCATCAGGAGGCTTATCCAACAGGCAAAATGCAGTTCTTATATTCCCAGCCCTTAAAGGCATAGTTACATATACACAGCCTCATTTCCCAACATACGTGTAGTGCTATACAATACTAATACAATGGCAGCTTTATCATGTTTAAGGCATAATAGTATATCTCATTATTAAATTCATATTTTCCTTCATAATAAATGTCAAAACCCTTTGAGGAAATAATATAGGAGGTAGAAAATGATTAAACTGAAGAACTTCCCTTACCTGCAAAACAAGTACATTTGAAAATGTATACACAACACCTCCTAAAAAGTGTAATTAGAAAGAACAACCATTTGTTAGAGGTGATAGAAAAGAAAATGAAGAAAAAGGAAAGAAAAAATTTAAATAGCACCTGTGGGGGGAGGGTTAGGGGGTGGAATCAAAAGAGAGTTTTACTATGGAGAGGTACTGTATAATGAATTAGCGATGATGAGAAAATACATAAGAAAAGGAATTGAGTCTCTTGTTCAGTTAAAATATATTCCTTATGTCACATGCATCTAGCATTCTCAGTGAGTGGGGCAAGAGGGGAAGGGATGAAAAAGATTGAGTAAGAAAAATTATTTGAGTTATGTTTCTGTGAAGGAGCATTTACATCATTGCATCACTGTGATTTTCTACCTCCTATATTATTTCTACAAATAGTCCTGGTATTTATTATTAACAAAAATAAGACTTTAGTAATGATTTATACAATTATGCCTTAAACATGATAAGGTTGTTCTTGTTTAAATTGACATTTTTCTTTGTATATATTTATTATATGCACTTTTATTGGTATTGTATAGCACCACACAGATGTTGGCAAATGTTGTTGGTTATCTGTAACTTAAATGGACAAGACTCTCCCTGTTTAAATTGCCATTTTTCTTTGCCCATATTTATAACATGCACTTTTATTAGTATTATATAGCACTTCACAGATGTTGGGAAATATGGTTCTTTATATGTAACTATGCCTTAAAGGGTGGGGTATTTAAGAACTGCCTTTTCTCTATTGAATTCATCTCCTGACAAAGACTGATGGAGGTCAAAGTGCTGGGGTTTATCTTCTCAATTGTCACTTTCAAAGTGGCTTTTCACTGTATGAAATAAATATGCTATAACTGCAAGAGTAATTTGTGTCTGTTGTCATTGAACCACTGAACTCCTTGAGTGCTAGCTTTTTTCATTTTGCTTCAGTTAATTGGGATTAGTCTCCTAGTTTAGCACCACTCACTTCCCTGGAGTTGTTACAGATGTGGTAGTTTTATCTCGCTAAGCTGGGCACTCTAAATTTTGGAATGCCCGGAAAACAGATTTGTAGGGTAATTTAAAAAGCAAACAAACAAATATCAGAATCTAGCTAAATGGGTCCTGTTTACCTAGGCTCGGTGTTTATTTTTAAAATGACATTATTTTCTGTTCATACTTTCAGGTGAAAAAGAAAAAAGATGACGGCTCTCACAATCTGTATTTTATTTCTTATGAAAGATACATTACTAATTCTGTGAAACATGATTGCCTGTAAAAGGTAACATTATCTTTATATCAGAGGGTTTTCTAAAACCCTACTGAGCATGTTCAGAAAAAAAAACTTAAAATCCTTATAACTCTGGAACCAATTAATATGTCTTCACAAAAGCTTTGAAAGGCACTATCTTGCCACAGACTGCTTTTACCTTAAATATTTCAAAAAAATATTTTGCACCATCTAGGCTATAGGTGAGAGTAAAAAAAGTGTAATGAGCGTAGGAAAAATCATTCTTCTCATTAAAAATTGTCATTCAGTATTTCAGAAACCACTCAAGTTGTTGTCATGAATTTTCTCATGTCATGATAACTTGCCTCTGAGACATTGCATGCCAAATAATCTCACCATAGTTATTAGAGAATAATGGTTGGGAATGGGGTTATAATGAGAATGTTATACACACCTGAGGTGTGGAATGCCACATAAACCATGAGAGCAAGCTCAAGGGGTTTATTAAGACATCCCACATTGAGGGCACATGTAAAATTCAAGTTTTACACATTTACCCAGCCTGAATTTTATATAATTGCTGGCCAGAATTTTTTCGCCACAGTAATTATATAAAATAAACAGAGAAAGCAGCAGACTGCGGTCAGATTTCAGCACAGTCCATGGTGGTAGAAAATAAAGTTTCCATTTTTGTTTTGTTTTTTAAATGCATCAGTGGAAAAAGATACCTTTTTCTTTACATAACAAATAAACTTACCGCCAACTATGAGGGACGGTGAAATCTGCCGTAATAGGGAATTGCCAAGGGTGAGCATTGCAGAGTACAGGAAGACCAGTGACTGGTGCATGTGTGGTCGAGGGAAACCTGGCATGTGATTGCTGTTATAACCACCTGGTTAAAACAAAAAATTATAACTGGGTTTCACTGTAGGGAACAAATGCTGGACAGTAATTATTGTGCAAATATTGGTGCTTAATATTAAACACCCTACTCAACCATAGCTATACAGGCACTACCACACCAGTAAAATATATATATTTATTTTTCCCTTTGAGGCCCCTTCAAGGTCATCATTATGGGCTACTCCCCAACTACAATAGGTTAAGTAGGAGACATTACCATTTCTTAATATAATTTCCATAAGTTAGGGGTGGGTAGCACAGTGCAGGCAGTACACCACAGGCAGAGGCCACTGGTTACCTACTCCTAACTACACTTACCTACTTCAATAAACCAGACTGGTCAAAAGTACATGCCAGGTGCCTACAAGCAACTCTTGCTTCAAAACAATTATTGGCATTTTAGTGTTTATCTTTTCCCTCAGTGATATTGTTTCAAAATATGAGGGAAGCAATTTCATGCTATGATTCAGGGGAGATTATTTATTTATTTATTGTGAATCTCAGATTAACACCTTTGGGAACAAGCACATTACAATTGGTTCCATGTCAAGTAAAACAATAACAGTGACAACAGTTGGTTTTACAGGTAAACAGGTAATTCAAAGACTAGACATACAATGCTATACATTATAGAACTACACAACAATAGAAAGAATAACAACAATGCAGGCAATGTAAAATATATGCCGATATTTCAAGGAATGGACTGGGTGAAAAGTAAGGGGTATATGTGCAGGGTGAGAGATATTTCAGTGCAGGGCCTTGTCAATAGAGGGTCAGGGGAGTGAACAGGTATATGTGCAGGGTGAAGAGACACTTCGACTCAAGGGGCCTCATCAGTAGAGGGTCAGGGGAGTGAGAATATCTGAGAAATTTTCACAGTGACTGTCAAGTAGCGAGGGAAGTTAGGAGGGTGTGGTAAGGGGTGGACTAGTGAGGACAGAGACGGTGGGGGGGAATAGCATGATTGTGGAGGAACAGGCGGGGAGTAATTTGGAGGAAGTGAAGGATTGCAAGGGAGTTTCTGGCAAGTTCAAATTATCTACAGGGAATCAGGCAGAATTTTGCATTGTAGTGGGTCATAAGATGAATGACCCAGGGGTTGAGGAGGTAGGAAAACCACTATTGAGAACTATTCGAGTTAGAGAGAGAGAGTCACAGCAGGCCTTTTAAACAAGATGTTTCCTAAGCTTTTGTTTAAAGGGGCCTAATGAAGTTTATTTATTTATTTATTTGTTTTAGGATTACAAATACCTTTGAGCCGAGGCTCTTTTACAAAGGTTCCACATCATTGGTACAACTGAGACAAACATAAGCAAAGGTAACAGTTTATATAATTAAAAAAACACATAGTCTTGTATAGGAAAAAAGATCAATAAGGTGAAACTTTGGGGAGGGGAAAAGGAAAGGAGGAGGGTGAAATCAGGGAGACTAAGTGGATGGGAGAAAAGAGGAGGTGGGGGGAACAGAGAGAGGGGAGGTGGTAGGCAGGCAAGAAAAGAGGTAGTGCAGCCGGGTGGCATTTGTCATGGGCCAGCAGGGGAGGTGAAGATGTGGGGGGGTGCTGGCAAAGTGCAGAAGTAGATGTGGATCCAAAAGGGCAGATGTCCTTAGGAAGAGAGTTCAGCCAGTAAGTAAAATCCCTCTCACCTAGAGAGGTGCAACAGTGAGGAACTATCCGTGTTTCTGGTACAGTGGCTATGTTCATAGGGGGTGAGGAGCTTCTGAACACCAACAGGAACCAGACATTGTCTAATCTTTTTTGGCCAATAGACAGGTTTGGTACCTAAGTCTGCCATCGAACTGGAGCCAGTTTGCCTGTTCATACAAATCACAAGTATGTGTTAGCCTTGGTGAACTGGTAGCCAAGCAGCATGCTTTGTTTAATGATTCTATGATATGGTGGAGGCCATGGTCATTGCTGAACCATAGATTACTAGTCCATACTCAATAAATGAGATCACTGAACTATGGATGGCCAGATTAAGAGCCTCAGGGAAAGACTTTGCTTGTGTCTATGAAGCATACCGATGTGCTGTTGACTGCCTTTGCAGTATTATCAATGTGTTGTGAGTAAGACATGGTACTGTTCATCGAAGCCCTAAGTATTTGAAGTGTCAGACTATTTCCAGCAAGGTACCATCCATATTAGTAATGTTGAGGGGGTATGTATGATGCCTGTTCTGGGTGCTCGAGAACAACATTATTTTTGTTTTCTTGTGGTTCAAGATGAGTTTTTGATCACCAAACTATCATTCTGCATCCAAAAAACTTTCTTGTAGCTTTCACTCCAGGTGCTTAGGATCAGGGTCACTCATGAGCAAAACTGCATCATTGGCGTAAAGCAGAATTTGACACTGACAGGAGTAGGGAGCCAGTAGAGGAATATGCTAAATAATAAAGGACCCAAAATGGAGCCTTGGGGTACACCACAGCACACATGTCTGCTTTCAGATAAGATGTTGTCAGTCTTCACTTGCTGTGAATGGTTAGAAAGATAACTCTTGAACTAGGCAACAGTATCACTTGAGAGGCCAATGTATGCGAGTTGTTCGACAAGAAGGACATGATTAACCACATTGAACACTTTTGTTAAATCATTGAAAGCAGCACCAACAAGGCACCACGCCCAGTGCATTGTAAATGTAACCAGTAAATTCTAGTAACACAGTGGTGGTGCTATGATCTTTGTGGAAGCTATGTTGCTGCGGCATTGAATTTGATACTTTTCTAAGTACTCACCCAGTTGATCAGCAACTATTCTTTCTAATGCTTTTGATATCAGCGGGAGGATTGAGATAGGTTTATAATTACTGAGAGGTATGATCCCAATCTTAAAGATCAGTGTGACTAATGTTGATTTCATTAATGTGTGAATTGTGACAGTCACAGAGAGGTGCTGATGATGTGAGTTAGATTGGTAGTGTCTCATCCAAGGTTAAGCTACAAATTTAAGGTCAAGGAAAGTCACCACTCTATCTGGACTTCCCAAGAACCGTCAGGAAGTTCCTAGCTTCATGCATTGTGTTGGCTCTAAAGTGGAATGGTGCACTGGGTGGCCAGTCTTCTGACCTGGCACTGTGCCCTTGGTTGGGTGGTGGGAGAAGTCAGGGATAGAACACCATTCAGGTCTGAAAAGGCTTTGTTAAAAGGGTAGCACATGAATATGGCAAAAGCAAAAAGAATACTCCATAACTGCAATGGCAAAATAGTGAATACACTAACGGCGTACTGCTAATAAATGACAACAGGCTGGAAACGGTGACTATGTTGACATAACTACCCCAGTGTCAAGGAGCACCTCAGAGTAGGATAACAGAAATGGCAGGGGGGGGCAAAAAGAGGCAGAGCCCTCAATAAGAATAAAGGGCTTAGGTATCCTCCCTGTTCTAGCCAGAAACACCCGATTCCAAAACTCTACTCAGCAATTATCATCCCTATCCTGGGTTGCTTCCCCTAACAAAGCTGTCTCTAAACCACCCTGTGAGAATCCCCCCAATGGTACCTACACAAGAGTCCCTAAGAGAAACCAGTGCATTCATCTGGATGATTTCTGGGTTATCAGACAAAATTTGCTTATATTGTCTGTCACCGTTATTTGAGATTGTAGAATCTATAATCACTGTTCCAGTTTCGCCATTCTGACATTCGCTGAAATTAACTTGCCATTTTCACATGGAACCGTTAAAAGTATTTGCTGTGGTATATGGATCCAGTGTGGGTTCACCATCAATGTTGAGTATTGTGGGTGCTGCCTTATTATCTTTCCCAGTGAGTTCTTTCAGGTTAGACAAGAATTTTCATCCATCACTCCATAATCTTGTAAGGGCGTCCTTATAGTACTGTTTTTTTGCAGCACGTATGGCTCTATGCAGTCATTTTGGGCTGCTTTATAAGCCTGGATGCTGGCCTGCTTACCTGAGGTTCTGGCTCGATGCCACAGGTGGTCCCTTGACTTAATACGCTCATGAAGTTCAGGAGAGAACCATGGGTTACTGTGGCCTTTGATCTTTTGATTTTTTATTGAGCATGTCTATCATACACTGTGTTGAATTAGTGAATAAACTGGTTAAGAGGAGTCAACCATGCAGCAGAGTAGACCAGGGACCAGTCCTGGTGGTGGAGACTACTTAGTAGATTGAGATGGCTACGTCTAAGGACCCTGTTGATAACAGTTCTAGCAGGGGGATTAGAGTAATGATTAGACCACTGGAAAGGACAGGTGAGTGGTCACTACAGACATTGGGGAGTACAGCTGTATTGAAAATATGTTCAGGGTGGTTAGATAGTACCCAGTCGTAGGGTAGATGTCCCAGTCTTGCAATTCATCCTGTTGGAGGCCAACTAGCTATAAGAGGTGAACAGCTGAGACTGCATCCTTGTATGGGTTTGCATCAGGGAGAGCCAATAAACATTTAAATTCCCAGCAGTATGGTTTCTGTGTTAAGATTTTGGCTACCAAGGCATTCCATGAGTGAGTACAAACCAGTGGCCTTTTGCCCAGGTGGGATGTAGACTGTAAGGACAATAAGGGTTTTATCATGTGTTCTGAGGAGCACTTTTACCACAAGAGCTTGCATGTGTGCCCCAGTGCTAGGCAGAGGCAGGACTAGGCCCTGAATGTTATCTCTCCAGTATATCACACAGCCTCCCCCTCGCTTGGTTAGACGATTCTGTCTGTATGCATTGTATCCAGGAATTGAGATTGTAGCATCAGCTATATTTGGGGAGAGCCAAGTCTCAACTATTGATACTATATCCGGATTGTGCTACAAAACCCATGCATTCAGGATGTCCATTTAAGGGAGGAGGCTGCATATGTTGATTGAGACAAAAGTTAGTTGTTTTGTCTTTCTCTGGTGGATGGAGAATGATTGGGGTGGGCCCAGTTTGGGGTGGATATTGCCTGAGAGGAGTAAAAGGGAATATTTTTCCTGGGATCCACAATGGGTGCTCGACAAAATATTTGTCAAACTCCCCATCAGCGAAACTGGCAGGTCGACCGCATTCTGCAGTCGGCTGCCAGTTCCCACTGGCTGGCTGTGTTTTCTTCGGGCGGCTTTGCCCTGAACCCCCCACGTGGAGGGCTATGCCACCCTCACCCCCCCACTTTAGGATTATCAACTCTGAGTCGGAGCTGCTCGGGGGGGGTGCAAGACTCCTGACAGACAGCCCCAGGTTCCAGTGGCTTCCCCACAGCGGCATGGCACTGTAGTCACTGTGGGGGACCTCACTGGCGAAATGTCACTGTCGAGTGGGTAACAATTTTTCCTGGATGCTGAAAATCCCAGGTAAGAGGGCCAGAGGGAGCAGCCAACCAGGCTGTTGAACCATCATCCCTTTGAGGGTGTATGCCACAAACACATGGGGAGGGACATGGGAGTTGATTCTATGGGATAAGGTAACAATGCTGTAGGCATACCAGGCATTACCCTGAAGTACTGGCAGAGCTGATGCTGGTGGAGTCGGGGTTAAAAGGCCCAAGAAAGTTAAAAAGGTGAGCAGTAGCATGCCTCTCAGTACAAGAGCACCCACATAGAAACATAGAATTTGACGGCAGATAAGGACCACTTGGCCCACCCAGTCTGCCCATTTCCCTATCTAATGGATAAGTTGCAGATCCTAGTTAACCAGCTGCCTACCTCTTTCTACCCCCACCCCTTGAATTGCCTTATGACTGTCCCATGCATGCTTGAATTCAACCACTGTTTTTGACTCCACAACCTCCTCTGGAAGGCCGCTCCATGCATCCACAACCCTCTCTGTGAAAAAATACTTCCTTACATTACCTCTGAGTCACCCCCATCTTCAAATTGTGCCCCTTGTTTTTGCACCTCTTTTTTGAAAGATGCTACCTCTTGGACTTTGTAGATTCCTTGAGGTACTTGAAAGTTTC
Source organism: Neoceratodus forsteri (assembly GCA_016271365.2). Classification (NCBI taxonomy): domain Eukaryota; kingdom Metazoa; phylum Chordata; order Ceratodontiformes; family Ceratodontidae; genus Neoceratodus; species Neoceratodus forsteri. The sequence goes on along the minus strand of CM057449.1, from coordinate 774,462,143 downwards.
TATCATGTCCCCTCCTCCTTCCTCGAGGCTATACATATTAAGCTCCCTTAGTCTCTCTTCATATGTCTTCCAGTGCAGACCCTGCACCATTTTAGTTGCCCTCCTCTGGACACCTTCCATCTTGTCTATGTCCTTGAGGGAGATTGGGTCCTCAGAACTGCATACAGTACTCCAGATGGGGTCTCACCAGCTGTCTGTACAAAGGATAACAGCTTCCTGTTTTCTACTGGTGATGCCTCTCCCTATGCATCCCAGTATCCCCCCAGCCCTCCTTACTGCCCTCTCACATTGCTTGCCCACATTTAAGTCATCTGATATGACTACCCCCAGGTCCCTTTCTATTTTTGTTGTTGTTAGTATCTCACCCCCCATTGTGTACTCTTCCCCTGGGATTTTGTTTTCCAGGTGCATTACCTTGCGCTTCTTAGCATTGAATCTAAACTGCCATACATTTGACCATTCCTCTAACCTTACCAAGTCCCTTCTCATCCTTTCCACCCCACCTTGTGCATCAACTCTGTTGCACATCTTTATGTCATCTGCAAAGAGACATATTTTCCTTCCAGTCCCTCTACAATGTCGCTTATAAAGACATTGAAGAGGACCGGTCCTAATACTGAACCCTGTGGTACCCACTAGTAACCCCCTTTCTTCAGAGTGGACTCCATTTACTATTACCCTCTGTGTCCTATTCTCCAGCCAGTTCTTACCCAGACTATCATCTTGGACCCACTCCCAGGCTGGCAAACTTGTATATTAATCTTTGTGTGGGACTGTGTCAAATGCCTTGCTAACATCTAGGTAGGCCATGCCCACAGCCCTCCCTGATCTACTACTTTGGCCACCCAGTCAAAGAAATCTATTAGATTCATCTGGCATGACCATCCCGCTGTGAATCCATGCTGCCTTGGGTCCTGTGCCCTCTGCCTCTAGGTACTCAACAATTCTTTCTTTCAGAAGTGATTCCATCATTTTCCCTATCACTGAGGTTAAACTAACAGGTCTGTAGTTTCCTGCTTCTGCCCTGCTCCCACTTTTGTGAAGGGGAATCACATCTGCCCTCCTCCAGTCCTCAGGTACCACCCCATCCTCCCATTATTTGTTAAAGAGGGTAGTCAGTGGTGTCACTAGTTCTATCCTTAGTTCTTTTAGAATTCTGGGATGAATCCCATCAGGCCCCACTGCTTTGTCCACCTTCAGTTTTAAGAGTTCTTTCAGAACCCTTTCTTCATAAATGGGCTGGTACCAACTTCTGTATCCAGAGTGTTTCTATTGTTTGTTTTAGGTACCTCCCACTCTTCATTTGTAAATACTGAGCAAAAATATTTGTTTAGTATCTCTGCCTTTTCGCCGTCATCCTCTGCCCACCCCCCTCCCCTTTATTAAGCCTCACTATCCCTCCCTTGGTCACAAGGGACATGATGGAAGCCAATTAGATGCTTAGCAGAAGGGACTCACTGGTTAAGCTCAAATAGCAAAGGAGAGGGCTGCCCAGTATTTAGAATAACCCCTAAATAGAGAGGGCTACAAGTTGTGAGGGCTACCAGAGTTGCACACAGGTTAGAGTATTTATATTGTGCCAATAGTACCCTACTACTATGGAGCAAGACATATGGTGGGAGATAGACAGTAGTGAATCACAGGAAACATAGAAACATAGAACTTGATGGCAGATAAGGACCACTTGGCCCACCCAGTCTGCCCATTTCCCTACCTAATGGATAAGCTACAGATCCTAATTAACCAGCAGCCTACTTCATCCTACCCCTAACCCCTAGAATTACCTTATGACTATCCCATTTATGCTTGAATTCCACTACTGTTTTGACTCCACAACCTCCTGGAAGGCCATTCCATGCATCCACAACCTCTCTGTGAAAATACTTCTTACATTATCTCTGAGATGCCCCCTCTATCTTCAAATTGTGCCCCCTTGTTTTTGCACACCTCTTTTTCTGAAAGATGCTACCCTCTTGGACTTTGTTGATTCACTTGAGGTACTTGAAATTTTCTGTCATGTCCCCCCCTTCCTCCTTTCCTTGAGGCTATACATATTAAGCTCCTTAAGTCTTTCTTCATATATCTTCTGGTGCAGACCTTGCATCATTTTAGTTGCCCTCCTCTGGACAGCTTCCATCTTGTCTATGTTTTTGCAGAGATTGGGTCTCCAGAACTGCAAGCAGTACTCCGGATGAGGTCTCACCAGCTGTCTGTACAGAGGGATAACAACTTCCTGTTTTCTACTGGTGATGCCTCTCCCTATGCATCCCAGTATCCACCCAGCCCTCCTTACTGCCCTCTCACATTACTTGCCCACCTTTAAGTCATCTGATATGACTACCCCCAGGTCCCTTTCCATTTTTGTTGCTGTTAGTATCTCACCCCCCATTGTGTACTCTTCCCCTGGGTTTTGTTTTCCAGGGTGCATTACCTTGCACTTATTAGCATTGAATCTAAGCTGCCATACATTTGAACATTCCTCTAACCTTGCCGAGTCCCTTCTCATCCTTTCCACCCCACCTTGTGCCTCAACTTTGTTGCAGATCTTTATGTCATCTGCAAAGAGACATACTTTTCCTTCCAGTCCCTCTGAAATGTCTCTTATAAAGACACTGAAGAGGACCAGTCCTAATACTGAACCCTGCAGTACCCCACTAGTAACCCCTCTTTCTTCAGAGTGGACTCCATTTACTATTACCCTCTGTGTCCTAATCTCCAGCCAATTCTTTACCCAGGCTATCATCTTGGGACCCACTCCCAGGCTGGCTAACTTGTATGTTGATCTTTTGTGTGGGACTGTGTCAGATGCCTTGCTAAAGTCTAGGTAGGCCATTTCTACAGCCCCTCCCTGATCTACCACAGGAAACAGAATAGGCAGGCTAGGATGAACATTGCAGCTTTTTTAATAGCAGATGCCTCAGGAAGGAAGTATTCATTAATGCCTAGTTAAGTGACAGGTCTAGATAAGGTGGAGTAGAAGCCACAAGTAGAACATAGTTTAAAGTCAGGTGATGTGCCAGAATGATAGAAAGATTCTTGCCCTTTGAATAGTGCTGGCTTTGGAACAGTGCCATCAAGTGGTACAGATGTATAACTTGCAAATGAGAAAGTGGGAGAAAAAGGCATAAAAGTTTTAAAACATATTCAGTTAAGGAATTCTAAGCAGTAAAATTCATTCAACAGCTATGCAGTGGCTAACTAAACTGAGCAGAACAGTCACTGCATCCAAGTTAAGAATTTCTTGTCCCTGTCAGAAAAGGCAGCAAGTTTAACAGTCAGACAGGGCTTTGCTGGCTGGAAGACTTCGGAGGAATCTCTGCTCTGTTTCTCAGCAGTACCTGCAGTTTTGGTCAGAGGAGGAAGAGTGTCCAACTCTGGGACAGCTGGTGGTCTCTGCAGCCAATTTAACTTGAAGTTGGAAGGAAATACAAAGGTAGGGTGTGTAACATATATATTCTGTGGGAAGGGGTGAGAACAGAAAGCTAGCACAATAGAAGATTTACTGATAACTGGCTTCCCCTGCCCAACCAGTGTCTCCAAAGAAATCAGAGTAAAACTCCTTTTTTAAAAAAAAAGGCATAAATGTTTTTAAAAATATTCAGTTAAGGAATTTGAAGCAGTAAAATTCATTAAACAGTTATGCAGCAGCTAACAAAATTGAGCAGAACAGTCACCGAATAAAAGTTAAGATTATCAACAGAAGGTGCACACATTTGGACTGTCCTTATAAGGGAGTAGGTATAACTGTAATGCAGTTATTAAAATAATAAAAATAATGTTTAAAAAAGAGATACAAGGGAAATGGAGTGGTTGATGTTGATGTGTAGATATATGTTTCACCAGCAGTGAAGCTCAATTTGAAATCCCAGCCCAAGGAAACATGAATAGAAGTAGGAACAACTCACAAGCTGCAGTACATTAGTCTTTACTCAGAACTTGCCAGAAATGTTGTTAATATGCAGGCAGACTGAATATTATCTCTATGAGGAGCAGCAGTCAGGTAATGATTTCAAATGTTTCCTCTTTTCCTGCCCCCCTCAAAAAAAAAACATTCCATCTGGGTTCATGTCCACTAGTTTTTGTAGCACTCACCAGCTCAAACATCTGTGAAAACTCCTAAAGTAGTATATGTTACTTTCCCCTGCACAGTTTTATGGTTCAGTATACAGTATGCCTACAGTATTAACAGTTTTATAGTTTAAACCTTGCACTAATGCATTACTTCGCCATTGTTCTTTGACTGTTTTTCTGCTTTCTAAATCTTATTAGAATTATGGGACACAGTGGGCAAGATTTTTTAAAGAATCCATGTGAGATGTGTCTGTCTCAGTTTTCAAAACAGAAATACATCTGATCTGTTAGACAATTTATTAGATGGTCAGTGTTGGTGAATGACTATAGACAAGTATACCGTACTTATACCAACACAGAGCTGGCTCTGTGGCACAGAGAGCTGAGACGTGGTAAAGCACCTTTCCTCACACCATGCTGGCAACGCAAGTTTGGGAACAAGTTCCAGTCACTGGCAGTCAGCAGGGGGGAAGGGGATGGGAGAGGATTTAACAGCTGTCTGGCACCTCTCCTCTCTCAGACTGGAGTGATGTGCCTTCTCTGCTCTTGGCTGCCAGCAGCTGGAGGCCTGGTGGTAGAGCATATGTCCAAGAGGCTGACGGAGTGATTGGAGGGTGGAAGGAGCTGTGGTTCCAGAGCACTTGTGTGCCTCTATGCAAGTGCATCCTCCATGCTGCTGCAACTCCAGGATCCTGGGAAGTAAATAGGAGGGAAAATAAGTGGTGAACCTGACTCCATGAAGCCTTGCCCAGGGCACTACAGCTCACCCTGCCACTTTGTGTCCAGGGGTGAATTCTGGATGAAAGGCTCCAGGGGATGATTGCCCTCCTCCTGGTCCTGCCATGGGGTACAGTCTGTGGGGAACTTAGCACTGGATCATGCAGGGAGGTAAGGGATGGTTGCCAGTGCCCAAGAATGAGGCTGACTAGCTGCCTGGTCTGACCAAGGAGGATAAAAATTTAATTAAAAAAAATAACAAACTATATTAACACAGTACAAAACACTATTTGTTATACTTAGGGTTAGCTGGTATGGTACAATGTTTCTTTTATTAATTTGGTTGAGTAAGAGGCTCTGTCCCCACCCCCATTTTTTATTTAAACTTGGGGGTTGAAACACATTTAAAAAAGAATGACAGCAACCATACCAGCTAACCCTACATCATGCAAATAGCATACTGTACTGCCATGCCATGCTATGCTGTGTTAATTATGATGGTTCATAGTCCTCAAATATCATCACATGGTCTACCAGCATCCAAAGTTCATGTCCAAAAAAGACAAAATCATAATAAAAAAATGCAAATTGCATTTGTGGCATTTTTTTATTGCAAATCCTGAAGTATTGATGCAAAAGAATGCATCTTTTAATGGAAAATGATCTTCTTCTTCTTCTGTTCAATTTATTTTTAAGCTTAAACCCTGTTGTATTATGTGTTAAAAAGTGCATGATTCATGACCATGAAAATCTTGTAAGGGATGGAGATATCCTTTGAGCGTGTGGGTAAAAACTAAAATTTCTGGCTTCACTCTTGATGGTATAAATACATTACACGGGTGTTTGGTTTACATATTTTTTCTACCTTCACTCTAGTCTGTCTCTGTACTGTTTGAATCTCCTATACACTGAAATAGCAGCAATATTCCTTCCAGACACCTTCTTGTATTGAAAAGTGCTTTCTGAGCTGGCCTGTTGGTGTAGCGGTAACATTACTGTTGCGATGCCAGAGCCCCAGATTTGAAACAAGCCTGAGTTGTTGAGGGCCAGGTGGGGCGATGGAAGACTGAGTGTCCCAGAAGATGACCTCCACCTCCAGAAAGGGAGGACCGCCTGCCCTGCTGTTCTACTACCTCATGCATGACCACAGGTGGTAGAGCAGTAGGGGCAGCATAGTGTAGGAGGGGATGTAGGCTGATGCCACACCAAGCATGATCACCTGCATACACATGTGCACCACTGTCACTTGTGTTATGAGGGATGTGACTGAAGAAGGGGAAATCCCCAGCAAGGAAAGATGAATGCCAGCCTCCTACAGGCCTGGCACTGGCAACGTGGCTCTCCTCCAACTGGGACCTGGTCTGAGTGGTGTGAGGCCTAGCCTGCTACCCCCTGTTGAGAGAGTGTGACTAATGGAGGATGGAGCTGGAAGGTGAGCCCACACGAATCTGGGTGATGGGGTTGAGGAAGCCAGCATGAAGGAGGGCCTTTCTAGTGAAGGGGGGGGGGGGAAGAAAAGTGCTTTTTTGATAGTCTGAATGAAATGCTATGTAAAATACTTTTCTTTCATTTCTTTAACCAGTAAGTGGGGAAAGGAAGCAATGTAAATGAGTCTTCAGGTCTTGGAGCTCCTCATTCAGGTTTGAATCTGAATCTATGCATCTGTGCACACCCCTGTATGCCCCCAGCAGGTTAGCAGGTATCTATTTGAAAATAAATGGCTACATGGCTAAAACAATTGGTTGATACTAAAAAAATTGGAGTTTAGCCAAATAACTAATTATTTTGCCCTCTAGAGCCAACAATAGCTCTAAGCAATGAAAGAATGGCTAAAGGAGAAGAACATTATTAATTCTGAATCATATGTGAGATGATTTTGAAATAAAATACAGTATATATTTTAAAGTTTTAGATATGGTTTCCTTTACATTAAATGTCATCATGGGGGGAGGGGGGGGGGATTTCCAAATCAGAATGCTGACTGCTGTCTTCATGAAATATTCCATTAAGTTAACAATTTAAAATATATGTAAATATATAATACCATTGCAGACAGAAGATGTTTTAAAAAATCTGATTTTGAGAATGATATGTGGGGAATGTGAGAAGAAACATGTGACAGGTTGCACTAAATGCAGGGCAGTTGGTGTAGTCCCTGTACTCCTGATACTATCTTCAAGAAGGCGTCTGTTGAGCTGAACTGAATGAGTATCAGTTTTCACCAACAGCGCCCGACAATAGATTGTGGCTACATCTGACAAGGCCCTTGGGAGGGGCTGCAACCCTCTGCCACCATATGGCCTGAGAGAGTTTTATACTGTTACAATATCCACACATGGGATTTGCAGCTAAATTTGTGTAGGGCTAATTCTTAACCTTATAGAGCTCATGAGTTTGTGAAGGACATACAGCGCCAAGATATGTATGGTAAGCAATCAGGTACATTTAGAATTGCAATTTAGTTTTAAATATATCTGAAGTGCACTGTATGTTTTAGACTTAATGGGTAGGTACAGTATGTATGCAAAGAATGTTACGAACACTCCTGTTTGAACCAAACCAGTGTACTGTTACTGTACAGTGGTCTGGCTCAAAATAGCTATTCATAGCATCAGCTGTAAAGCATTGTGCTGAGAACTGGGAAACCCAGCTTGAGGAGGAGTGAATCTCTTGCTTCTGGGCCTGGACAGAGAAGAGAGAGGGACTGAACATAACTTACTTGATGTGCTGCCAATTTCCCAATACAAGGAGGTAGCCACATAACTACACTGCACCTCTTGCTCCATCAAGCAGCATCAATACTAGCTGCAAAGGCAAATATACTCTACTTTCCAGAGCAAAGCAGTATATATGCCAAATAAGCAAACAGTTAATTTCAGGAACTATATGAAGAAAAAGTATACCAATAAATTATGAATGCCCATCCCAGCCAGAGCAAAGGAATATATTTGCAAGATTAGCAAACATCTAAGGTATTTTCAGGATCCCTATGATGAACAAAATAGCAAAATATTATGAATGCTCATCCTATTAAGTTCCCTTGAAGAGCTAGTGCTTCCTAAAACAGGATACAGAAATGTTATTAATTTTTTAAACAAAAATCTAAGAGTTGCCTGCAGAAAACCATCTTCAGGTATGGTTGGTAGAGGGTTTAGTGTGGCAGTGATATAGTAACAATAGGAGTTCAGAAGGTCATGCCACTCTGGTCACAAATCATGCCACTTCACACAATTAATTTTCAGGTTTATGTTTATTTTTGTAATCCTGTCCCAACATTTCGCTGGCAGTACTGGTTTATCAAGGACCATTCTATGAAATAAATAAAAAATATTATTTGTTTCAATCTTTTGAGCTTACACATACACTTACCAGTGTCATGGAGCTTTTCACTATTAATCTGTACTGCATTTACCTTAGGGTGCTTTACTTTATAGAGACCTCTTGGTATTTAGGTAATGTAAAAGCTATCTCTGCAACATACAGTACAAACATTTGTAATAGTTTAATTTTACAACTCTTACTATAAAGATTATTGCCCACACATAGCCCACAGACACCTTAGAGAAATATTGAATTAATATGTACTGCACAACCCTCATCCACCTGTCTGCATTTTTGCTGACTAAGTCATTCAATTACTACAGCACTAAATGTCACATTCTGTAAAATAAGGGACAAAGTCATAAGCATCTCATTGATATTGCTTGATTCCAATAAATAGTATTATAATGTATAATGTCTTTTATAAAACATATGTGCTGTGTAAATGTTCCATTATTGCTCATGTTTTCAAAAATAACTCACATATAAACTACTAGCACCTCAGTGAGATACTTGTACTGTTAGTACAACTAAAATCATACTTGCCTGCATTTTCATTATAACCCATGAATAAACCACTAGCACCTTAGTGAGATACTTGTTTTATTAATACAGCTACAAACATAAATGCCTGCTTTTTCATATTTGCCTGTCTGTCTCCTATCTATCTAATATATATATATATATATATATATATCATGGGTAGGGAAAATGTTGATATATTATAGGATGTAAAGCATCATATGACCATGCGTATATCAGAGCATGACCGCACACCTGCACTTTTACCCCCCTCCCAAAATTTTTGACATTTCATAAGATAGATAAATCACTCAGAGGTGTGTGGTTGCACGCTGACATATACATGCCTTGGGTGGTAGATGCATTCTGCCTGTGGTCTAGCGCACAACACACACCAAGGCATGTGTATATCAGAGCTTGACCGCACACCTCAGAGTGGCTTATCTATTACATATATATATATATGTGTGTGTGTGTATATCTATATATATATATATATATATATATATATTTGTCTGATTTGCCTGAAATTTGCATGCGCAGCGTCTAACCATAGATCCCTGAATCTGGAAAGTTTTGTTTTAGTTGGATGTACTGTATGATTGCGGAACTGCTGAGTGTCAAAAATGTGAAAAATGCTTAACTTTTATACATGTTTTCATCAGGCTTAACAGATTGAAAGATGCATCTGTTTGGATTCAAATGTGAATGTGTGTATGTGGCCTGGGTCAATCTTGTGCCTTTTGAAGATTTGATGAAAAAAATATTAATCCATTCAAAAGTTATGCAAGTTTTTCATGTCCCATTTTAGCTTATGGGAAAATTTATATGTGCACTGTGAAAACTTTTGTGACAACATTTTTGTTTTCGTGCTCTGGATTTTTGTTTTTGTGCGGCCGCCATCTTATGTTCAGTTATCAAAGAGACAAAAAAAAGTTGTAAATTGAAAAATACTGACCTTTGGTAAACACCAACACTTGTATTTACCTAATCAGGCCATGAGGAACAGGACCCTGGCATCAGGTTTTTGCAGGTAGCCTGGAAATATGTTTTTCAAACATTTTCCACCATTTTGCCGTTTTGTTTTCATGAAAACATATTTTTGTGTGTGATAATAACTGAGCACAAAATAAAAGGTGGCTTGACAACATATTTTAGTGCACAAAAAGATTTCATTATAAGGTGTAGGGGTGTTGCGAAAACATTTTTGTTTTCATGAAAACAATGTTCCAAAACATTTTCCATGTGTTGTTTCTTTGTCACTTCATTTTGCAAAGGTGGATTGTGCTTTTGGTTGAAATTTGCAGGGTGCCAAGCCCTGATCCCACATATGTGCCTTTTGGTGGTTTGTTCCCAAACATTCAATGGGATCGAGTTACAGCATTCCAAAATTGAAACATTTCCCATAGGATAACATTGTGGTGCCCATATCTTGAAAACTGGTTACCTTCGACAGCAACATTTTGCCAGCGAGGGTCCCCACAGCGACTACAGTGCCTAGCCACAGTGGGAGACCCGCTGGAATCCAGCACTGTCTGTCAGGGTCCTGCACCCCAATCAGCTCCGACTGGAGTTGAGAATCCTTAAGTTGGGGAGTGTGGGGGCACAGCCTCCCACGTTGGGTGTTTGGGATGAAACCCCCTGAAGAAAACAACAGAACAAAGTGCAAACTGGCAGCTGACTGCAGAATGCGGTCACCCTGTCGGTGTCACTGATGGGCGCCGACAAATTTTTTGTCGGACTCCATTGTGGATCCCTTGAAAACAATTTTGCAACAGGATTTTGTTTTCGTGCTGCCGCCATCTTGTTTTCAGTTAGAGAGAAACAAAAGCACTATAGATTGAAAAATACTGACCCTTGGTAAACACCAACACTTGTGTTTACTTAATTGGGCCCTGAGGAACATGATCCTGGCATCAGTTTTTGTGCAGATAGCCTGGAAATATTTTTTTCCAAAAATTTCCAACATTTTGCCATTTTGTTTTTGCGAAAACATTTTTTGTGTGCGTGATAATAGCTGAGCACAAAATAAAAGGTGGCTTGACAACATATTTTTGTGCATGAAAAGACTTCATTAAAAGTTACAGGGGTGTTGTGAAATTTTTTTTGTTTTCTCAAAAACAATGTTCCAAAACATTTCTCATGTGTTGTTTTCTTTGTCACTTCATTGTGCCAAGGTAGATTGTGATCTTGGGCTGACATTTGCAGGGTGGCAAGCCCTGGTCCCACAGATGTACCTTTTGGTGATTCAGTCCCAAAACATTCAATGGGGCCATAGTTACAGTATTCCGAAGATAAGCAATTTCACATTGGATAACATTGTGGAGCCCACAGTGCCTTTTTTCGCCCCTTATTTCAAAAACAATTCAAGATATGGATTTTTTGCTACCCGCGGTTAAGCATGCATAGAGGTTTCAATGTCATGATTGCAACTACAGTGGATTTTTTCCATAGTTGCTACAGTTACTGAGATATTGCCAATAAGTGTGGCAAGGGTTCCTTTTCAGTACTATGGGGCTGCTGTATGGCTCTGTACTTATAAGTGGGAGCACAGTCCCAGAGGGCCCATGCTTCCCAGAAATGCATACCATTATGCAAAATGGGCAATGGAGGGACACAGGGCCCGGAGGATCCACACTCTCACAAACACATGCCAGTTACCAGTTACATTACACTTTCTCAAAAATAAGGGAAATTCATTGCAAAAAAACTTTGTAAATGCATCAGTAAGGGTTGATAGTACAGTGAAAAAAGTAAGGAAATGTGATGTTAGGGTTAACCCCCATCCCCCACCATCTACAGAGCAACAGACATCGGGGTGTGCCATGGGGTCATCAGACCTAACTCTCACCCCATTCTCCTGTACTATAGGATGTCAGCTTGATTACACATGGAATGAGGTGAGAGATGTGCCTGACAACCCCATGGCACACACCAGCATCTGTTGATGTGTAGAGAGTGGGTGGTAAGGGGAGTGACCCTAACATCACATTTCCATACTTTTGCCACTGTGCTAGCAACCCAAACTGATGCATTAAAAATGTTTTTTGCAATGAAGATATATGTATATATGTATATGTATCTTCATTGCAAAAAAATAGTAATGCATCAGTTAGGGTTAACATGTCAAAAGTGGGGAAATGGGATGCCATGGTTGAGCCCCTAACCCCCCACCACCCCACCCCAATCCTCCTCAGACCAACAGATGCCAGGGTGTGCCATGGGGTTGTCAGGCCCAACTCTCATCCCATTCTCCTTTACTGTAGTATGTCAACCTGCTTACACATGGAATGGGGTGAGAGTTGGGCCTGACAACCCCATGGCATGCCCCAGTGTCTGTCCATCTGTGGAGGATGGAGGGGTGGGGGGTGGGGTTAGGAGTTCAACCCTAACATCTCATTTCCTACTTTTGTCACTTTAACCTTATCTGATGACAATGAGTTTTTGCAATTAATAAATATATATGGTGCAAAAACTCATTAATGCATCAGTTAGTGTTGAAGCGACAAAAGTTGGGAAATGAGACACCTGGGTTGAGCCCTAATCCCTCCATCCCAACCCCACCAGCCCACCTCCCACATCCACTCCCACAGATCAACACGCATCTGGGTGTGCCTTGAGTCAACGGCCCTAACCTCACCCCATTCTTCTGTACTTGTACCATACCAACTTTCTTACACATTGAATGGGGTGAGAGTTAGGGCTGATGACCTCAAGGCACAGCCTGATGCATGTTTGTCTGTGGAGGGTGGTGTGGGGCAGGCTGGTGGCATTGGGTGGAAGGGGTGTTAGGGGCTCAACTCACGTTTCATTTGCCTACTTTTGTCACTTCAATCCTAAGTGATACATCAACAAAGTTTTTTTGCAATTGATATATGTGATATATATATATATATATATATATATACGTGCACACACACAAAAATATTCAATGCAGAAAACTTCATTAATGCATCAGTTAGGGTTAATAGTACAGTGACAAAAGTTTGCAAATGTGCTGTTAGGGTTCAAAACTCTAACTTGCATTCACCCCACCCCTCACTTCACCCTTGATCATGCACGCACGCCAACACACACACACACACACACACACACACACACACACACTCAGATATATGCAAGCTTGGGAAGAGCCAAGGCAAGACAACCAATCAGAGACAATCAGCATCAGGTAATAGAAGTAATATACAACTCTTTAAATGTACTGTAAGACACATCCATCATCATGGATCACCAACTGTATGAGTTCTGCCACCATCACAGTGCCTTGGGGGTACACACGCATGCTGGAAAAACATGTGTGATGCCCCACACTAAGCATTTTTTGTGTTACAAACAGAAATAACAATATTTAAGCAGATGCCTATATTTCAATAGTGAAGAAGTGATGAAACACACAGTATGTTATCCACAGACAGTTTCTTACTAATGAGAGTTAGTATAATTAATTAATATGTATACCCTTGAAGAAAGAAGGGAGAGGGGGGACATGATAGAAACTTTCAAGTACCTCAGGGGAATCAACAAAGTCCAAGAGGGTAGCATCTTTCAGAAAAAGAGACTTGCAAGAACAAGGGGACACAATTTAAAGATAGAAGGAGGGGTTGTCTAGGGCAATGTGAGGAAGTATTATTTCACAGAGAGGGTAGTGGATGCATGGAACAGCCTTCCTGAGGAAGTTGTGGGTCTAAAACTGTGGGAGAATTCAAGAATGCATGGGACAGACATAAGGCAATTCTTGTGGGGGGCAGGAAGATATAGGCTGTTGGTTAACTAGGATCTGCGGCCTATCCTGTAGGTAGGGAAATGGGCACACTAGATGGGCCTAGCGGTCCTTATCTGCCATCAAAGTCTATGTTTCTATGTTTCTATGTTTCTATACGCCTACCAATAGTCACTGGATGTTGGCATTTATTTTTCTGATAGAGTGAGTCAGTCCTAATAACAAACGGTAGTAATAATAAAAGTAATTATGTATAGTATTGTTTACAAGTAACATGTAAAAACAACAGTTGTAATATCCAAAGCTAACAATAACATGTTGCTAATGAGTATTTCTAGGTAAAACAGCAGTATAACAACATGTGACGGTGCTATTTTCGTACCTGAACAGTATCTGAAAAGTACTATGTGTCCTCTCTATATTTCCTGCTGCCACATGCCCATGTTGTAGCAGCGATACCTGCAGCAACCCAATTGTTGAATAGTGACACATAAAAATCAATATTTTGAAAATGTGTACAGATTAAGTCTCATTGTATGAAGAAGACATGCCAGCAATAATGTGTCATCATACTGTGCTGGCAGTATAGAGTCACTGAAACTATATTTGTTTTTTCATTACATAGTGTTATGTGAAATTACTGCAATGTTGTGATTATTGTAGTTAGAGATGTGACGGAGTGGTATAGTGTCTTGCAATCTTGCGTGTGCCTTGCATGTATGTGTGTGTGGGGGGGAGTGGGGGGTGAATGCGGAGTTAGGGTTTTGAACCCTAACAGCACATTTCCAAACTTTTGTCGCTGTACTATTAACCCTAACTGATGCATTAATGGATTTTTTTGGCAATGAATTTCCCCATCTTTTTGAGAAAGTGTAATGTAATTGGTATGTGTTAGTGGGAGCATGGGCCCTCTGGGCCCTGCACTCACACTCACACGTAAGTATGGAGCCATACAGCAGCCCTATAGGGAAAGGAACCCTTGAAATAGTAATGTGCCAATATCTTGGTAACCATAGAAGCTACAAAACAAATTCAAGTGTCATTATAATCATGACAGTGAGATGTCCACATGACATAAATTAACCAAATCTGTATCTCGCATAGTTTATGAGATATGGGCACTGAAATGCACTGAAAAGGCACCCTTGGAATCATTGGAACATGTGTTCCAATATCTCCGTAACCATATAAGACAGGAAAAAAATTCCACTGCTGGTGTAACCTATGATTCGCAAAATAGTTTCTATAGGTTAGATCACTTGCTGTGTGTAGCAAAAACTCTGTATTTCACTTTGTTTTTGAGATACGGGTGTCGAAAAGCTTAATAGACAATGCAGTTTTATCCTATGGGAAATTTCTCAAATTTGGAACACTGTAACTTTTGGCACTTTGAATGTTTTGGCACCAAACCATCAAAAGGCGCATCTGTGGGACCAGAGCTTTCCACCCTGCAAATTTTAGCCTAAAGACCTTACCATTCAGTTGCAGGGTGATAGCAAAGATTTGATGTTTTTTTTTAAAAATACTTTCGCAAATCACGAAAGTTTTGCAAAAAGTAGCACAAAATTTCACATTTGTGAAAGTATTTCAGCAGTTTCTTTCATGATTTGTGAAAGTATTTTCTCTCCAATGTTTAAAACTGCATTTCTGTGGGGTTTTACTCCCCCCCCCAATAAAGATAGGGCTGGCATCCTCAGGACCCGACTAGGTAAACCCAACAGTCAGTGTTTTTACTAGAGAGTCCCGAATTTAAATGGCAGGCATTTTCCTCTCTCACTAACTGTAAAAAAGATGGCCACAGCATGAAAGTAAAAGAGCCATTTGCAAAAGTAAAATTGCATTTGCGAAACTTTCATGAGACACATATATTTTTCCCCATTGACTATAATGGAACATTTGTTTTTTGAATAGCTTTCAAACGGTTTAATATTTTTACACCAAATCTTCGAAAGGCACATTGGTGACCCAGACTGCATCTTCCCTGAAGAGTTCAGACTGAACGGAAAAATTGTGCAGAATGTGGGTGTGAGCGAAGAAACACGTAAAAAGTCTGTATTCTTGCATTTTTTGGCATTCTGTAGCTCCGCAACTGTACAGCCGACTATAACGCAACTTGCCACTTCCAGAGATCTATGACACCAGTCTGCACTTGCGAAAGTTTCAGCCAATCCACTGATATGGTGGCAAACTATTAGTGCATAATTTGAGGTTTAACATTAGAAGTGCTTATCAACCCTAACTATACTGGCACTACCAAGTCAGTATAATGTATGTATGTATATTATACTGGCACAGTAAGGCCAGCATAGTTAGGGTTGCACAGCCACTTCTATGTTAAAACCCCAAATTTTGCACTTTTAATAATTTTGCAACAATGTGTCCAATGCACCTGAAAGTTTGCATGTGTGGTTTGGCACCATAGATATTTGGCTCTGGAAATTTTAGTTCCAGTTGGATTTTCAGTTGTGGCACTATAGAGCATTGCAAAGTGTGAAAAATCATCTTTTTTGAATTCTTTGTTCATCTCTGCAGCCTGAATGGTTTGTCTGACTGGTCTGACATTTTCAGAGTATATGGGGACTGGGTCAAGGAAGGGCCTTTTGAAGATTTAGTGAAAAAAATATGAATCTGTTTAAAAGTTATTACACTTTAAAGTTTCCATTATAGCCTATGGGAAAAAATATATGTGCACCATGAAAGCTTTTAAAAGTTTTTGCAAATGCAAAATTAGTTTTTGAGCTATGCCAATTTGTTTTTGAGCTGCCGCCATATTGTTTTCAGTTAGCAATAGACAAAAATGTATGTAGTTCAGATTTCACTGGTTCTATGAAAACACTGGCAGCTGTGTTTACCTAGCTGGGCCCTGAGATATACAGCAGAACTTTTTTTAAGGGGATAAATCCCTCCAGAAATGCCTTTTCTGAGATCGTCCCCCTCTAGTGTCACAAATTGAGACAGAACAGATGTAACAATTTTGGAAATCATGACAGTGTTGTGCCATTGTTTCTCAATTTTTTGTGAAAGTGTCACAATTTGTGACACTACAACATCCAAAAAAGAGGAATTTTTGTCACTTCACTGCACTTAAATGGTTGGGGATTTGGAGCTGAAATGTGCAGGGTGGCAAGTCCTGGACATATAGATGTGCATTTTGTTGATTTGGTCCCAAACCATGTAACGCTTCCTTAGTTACAGCGTTCCAAACTTGAGAAATTTCCCTTAGGCTAACATTGCGGTGCCCACTGTATGTTTCGATGCCCATATCTCAAAAATGATTTGTGGTACAGATTTTTTGCTCCAGGTGGCTTAGACCACCTCCGTGGAGGTTTAGAAGTCATGATTACAACTGCAGTGGAACTTTTTTCAAAGTTGCTACAGTTAGTGAGATATTGCCAAATAAGTGTTGCAAGGGTTACTTCTCAGTACTATGGGGCTGCTGTATGTCTCTGTACTTATGTGTAATTGGGAGCTCAGGGCCCAGAGGTCCCATGCTCCCACATATGCTTATTGTTTGGCTAAAATTGGGCAGCATGAAGGGACCACAGGACCCGGAAGGCATGCACTCCCACAGTCACACACCAGTTACAGCACTCTTTTTCAAAAGTTCCCCTGGGCGGTCTGGTGTTGCCCATTGCAAAACAAATCTGTTAATTCATCAGTTAGGGTTTATGCCACAGCCACAAAACTTTGAAAATTTGATGTTAGGGTTACCACCTCTAGCACCTCCCCAAGCTCCTTTACCTTCACACACCAACAAGTGTTTGCCCATTATTGGCTGTTGGGAAAAATATATGTACAGCATGAAAGTTTCTACAAAACTACTTGGCATTTTCATGAAAGTACCATTGGTTTACGTAGGTGACTTTTGCAAAAGTGCTTGGTAATTCTGTGAAAGTTTCACATGTCAACCAATGGTACTTTTGTGAAAGAACTGTGCAATTTTGCAAAAGTACCATTGTTAACATAGGGGGACTTTAGCGAAAGTACCCTGTACTTTAGTGGAAATCCTCCATGTAAACCAATAGTACTTTTGCAAAAGTAGAAAGTACTTTCATGAAAGTAGGCTAACACACAGGCCCAATATAACAGTTTATTGGCCACCTTACAGTCAAAAAACAGTTAGAACCTTCGGGCAGAAATTTATAGGGAGTCAAGCCCTTCAACTCTGAAGTGTGTTTTGATGCTTTGGTTTTAAAATTTACATCAGTTATGTGTAAGTGGGTGAACATGACCCAGAGGGCCCGCACTCCCACATACGCATACTATTATGCAAAAATGGACAGCATGAAGGGAGAGCAGGGCCTGCAGGGCCCATGCCCCCACCACCACCACATACCACTTCAATTACATTTTCTCAAAAAGAAGGGAAATTCATTGCTAAGAACTGTGTTAATGCATCAGTAAGGGTTGATAGCATAGCAATAAAAGTTTGGAAATGTGATTTTAGAGTTACCACCCCTACCACTCCACCCCAACCCCCTCTCACCCTCCACACACCAACAGATGTCGGAGTGTGCCATGGGGTCATCAGACCTAACACTCACCCCATTCTTGTATGCTGTAGCATGTCCACTTATTTATATATGGAATGGGGTGAGAATTGGGCATGATTACCCCACTGCACACCCCGACGTCTGTTGGTGTGTGCAGGGTTGGGGTGGTTGGGGTGGTAGGGATGGTAACCTTAACATTAAATTTCCAAACTTTTGTTGCTGTGCTATCAACCCTAATCTGATACATTAACATAGTTTTCTGCAAATGAATATATATATATATTCATACAGTATATATATATATATATATATATATATAGAGGCAAAATTTGCTGTTATACATTAATTGCCAGTGAAATTGCAATAGGTTGAAAACCCCTTGATCCCCAGCTCAGCTCTCATTCAGCATTAAGCGAATATTGGGTCAACTCTCACCCCATCACATGTGTAAAGCAGCAGAGGTATAGGAGAATGGGGTGAGAGTTAGGACCAAACACCCCAATGCACACCCCAGTGCCGGTTGGGTCCAAGGGGGGTTTCAACACTAACACCGAATTTCCTCACTTTTGTCACTGTGGAACTACCCTAACTGATGCATTAAACTGAGTTTTTTGCCTCTACTTTCCCTTCTTTTTGAGAATGATAACAAGAAATACTGAATGTAATGCAGCAGCGGGAGAGGGCTCCAAGGCTCCGCCATTCACGCCATGTCATGTCTTATGACATAGTAACAGGAACAGCAACACAAACAGAAGTGCTAACAGTGGTGCACATGGTAATGCAAGTGAATGAGAACAGAAAGGGTAACAACACATGGTGGCATAGAGGAAACGGTCTCGGTACATGATGTCTTGTCACATAGTAACATGGTGGCCGCAAACAGAAATCGCAATGTGCATGGTGACGCAAAGCGAAACAGAAAGAGAAACAGTACTGTAAACACAAATGGCAAAAAATAACGGAAATGCAAGTGCAAATGAAAACACTAAAGGATAACGACATGGTGGTATGTGATGAATGGTAAGTGAAACGGTATGGAACCGTAGCGAAAGGGCAACTGTAACAGTAATGTGTTCATACAGGCTGGTTTTCACCAAAAGCTGCATAGAGAATGACAGTAAGTACAAAGAATGTATGCATAATAATGGGTCTCGGAGCAAAAATCGAAGAGTTGGGATACTAAATTGCTTATATCTCAGAAACCGCACGACGAGAAAAAAATTTAAAAGTCATATAATGTAT
This sequence comes from Neoceratodus forsteri, assembly GCA_016271365.2. Classification (NCBI taxonomy): domain Eukaryota; kingdom Metazoa; phylum Chordata; order Ceratodontiformes; family Ceratodontidae; genus Neoceratodus; species Neoceratodus forsteri. The sequence continues at coordinate 774,443,054 of CM057449.1, read as the reverse complement.
GACTTTCCTGGTTGTTTATATTTAGCCCCCATTAGGGCTAAGCATTTTTTGACGAAAAGTCTGTATATTGCAACGCTTCCTGGATAATGGTCCCGAAATGTCCGGGCGGATTTCGAGTAATGTTATCCTATGGGAAAAAAAGAGAAGTTCAGAGTGCCATAACTTTGCTCTTGTAATATTTTTTAACTAATCCACTAAAAGCACATCTGTGGATGTTTTCTGTCTTCCTCCAAATTTCAGCCCAAAAGACTGAGTTGTTATTTTGCAGCAGGGCCAAAGGATTGCTGCAGCGCCGGATGCCGTAATGTTATCCTATGGGAAAAGCGTAAACTTTGAGTACCGTAATTTGCCACCGTGGTAATATTTTTTTCAACACAACACTGAAAGGCACATCTGTGAGATGTTTCCATGTTCCTCTAAATTTCAGGCCAAAACACTAAACCGTTCTTTGCAACAGGTGCCAAAGAATTGATGTCATTTTCCCACAGCCTAGAAAAGTAAGGTCGCAACTGCAAAGCTTCGAAATGCATTTGACAGTGTCACAGCGACAGTACTTTGCTGAAAATACTTTTTCCAGAAATTTGAAAATCATATTTCTGGGGTGTTTTACCCCAAAATAAAGACATGACTAGCATCCTCAGGGCCAACTAGGTGAATACAGAAAGAATTAGGTTGCTAGAGGGTCACAATTTTAAATGCCAAGCATTTTTCTGATCACTAACTGAAAACAAAATGATGGATTTGTGACAGTAAAGGGCCATTTGCAACAGTAAAAGTGCATTTGCTACTGTCGAACTTTTGTTAACTTTTCCCATTGACTTATAATGGGAAATTGTTTTTGAATAACATTTGAACTGCTTAATATTTTTTTTCACGAAATCTTTCAAAGGTACATCGGGGACTCGCTGCACATTCTTAGCATTTCAGATCATCGTGCAAGCCGTATGACCTGTAGGAAAAGTGACCATGAATTCCAGAAAAAGTATAAACGTACGTGGCAGATCACGCTTAATAATTCCGTAGCTCAGTAGCCGATTGGTACAAAACTTGGCAGATCCCAAGGTGTATGGGTCTTGATTGTGTATTCCAAATTACAGGCAAATCTGTCAAATGGTTGCAAAGTTATTAAGGTACAAAATTGGATTTAACATGTAAGTGGCTCTCAACCTAACTATGTTAGCACTACCGTTACCATATATATATATGTGTATATATATATATATATATATATATATATATATATATATATATTAGAGGCAAAAACCCATTTAATGCATTAGTTAGGGTTGTTCCACAGCTTAATAAAGTGAGAGGGGCTCATTGTTAGGGTTGAAAACCCTAACTCAATCCACCTCCCCAGCACCACACACACACAGACACACACACACACACACATATGCAAGTATGGGGAGGACCAAGTCAACACAACCAATGACAGACATCCAGCAGCAGGTGACAGAAATAACAAAAAATTGTCTAAATGTACTACGAGACATCCCCACCCACCTGACCAGGTACTGTATGCTCAGTGAGATCAACAGCAAACTGAGGCTATGTACACTTAATGTGCACATCCCTGATTGCAGCTGCACACACACCACACTTGCAGTTGCATGGCCTTCAGCAAAACCAAGAAAGTTGTACAGGTATACATATCTCTGGTTATAACAAGGATTTGAGAAATGCAGCTTTCTAATTGACTCGTAAACATTGTAACAGCCTTTATGTTTAGTTTTTATTAACATACATGTAGAGCCTAACCATATGATGAACATGGTTTAATGTTGTTTAAAAACAGTTTTATTATGATAGCAATAAGCCACCCCAGGTATTATGTTAATGGTCAGTTTATCACTGTCTAGCGACATGTGGCACTCTGCTATGCCTCATTCAACATTAAACCCCTACAGAGTCATTAACAGACCATTTAACATAACTGTTGGTCATGCCTTATTGCTTAATTGTCTTTATGAGTAGATACTCCCCTCTGCTAGGCACTGCAGCAGCTTTGTAACACAGTGTCCCACCAGTTACACCATACACTGTCTAGTTACTGGAGAATGGCTGTGAATATGAACTCATGAAGATGAACAGTGTAACTTGATCATTACAGTCATCGAAACCTTAGTGTGATTATTACTGACAGAGTCAGTGATAGAGAATAACCCAGTGTCCTAGTACACTTACCCCATTGTGAGTTAAATCAATACTAAAATACATTCTGTTTATATCTACACCATACCTACTTGATTCCTGTTGTACCACAATTAACATAGTTATCACTTTGATAGCGTCAGTGACAGAAGTGTGGCAAACCCAAACACTAGGCATACAGCCTGAATATGAAACAACTGTTAAAAAAAATTACACTGTGTCCATAAGTGGCATAGATCACTCATTGCAACAATAGTAAATGTATTACTATTTGAATAAGTTAGTCATCACAGATGCAATGTGATTGTCTTTATCAGGTACAACATACTCAGTAAGTGCCTACAGGAAAATCTATCCTATATACATCTCTGATACAGGTACGTCATTGTTGGCTCAGTAGTGCTATGATATTTAGAAGTTGCTTGGCCTGATCCATGCAATTACACTGTTTCTTACAAAGAATACTTACTGCATCTTTAGTATTGAAACACACCGAAGGTCTATGTATGTACATCAGCAGTACACCTTCATCAGTAAGAATGCATCTGATACTGGCAGTACGAATTTCACAGCATTGAACAGGCAATGCTTTTCCATATGTTTACATCAGCCTCTCTATCTTGAGTAAACCATTGCAGTAAATGTACTGCTATGTAAATCACATACTAAATGTAACACTACTTTTATCTTGAGCATGCTAGTGTCTTGTAGTTAATTTATGTACTTCTCTTAATTAATGTATACTCACTAGTGTTAAAACCTTTCTACAACTGTCATCATGCACCTTCAGCATTTATATTGACTAACGGCACAGTACCAGTTGTGGTGTGGTGTGGGACATCGGTAGGTAAGGCCATGCAACTACTAAGTGTGGTATGTTGTGTGCAGCTGCAATCAGGGATGTGTACATTTGGTGTACGTGTCCTCAGTTTTGCTGCTGATCTCCACTGAGCATGCAGTACCTGGTCAGGTGGGTGGGGATGTCTCGTAGTACATTTAGACAATTGTTTGTTATTTCTGTCACCTGCTGCTGGATGTCTGTCATTGGTTGTGTTGACTTGGTCCTCCCCCATACTTGCATGTGTGTGTGTGTGTGTGTGTGTGTGTGTGTGCTGGGGGTGGACTCGGAGTTAGGGTTTTCAACCCTAACAGCAATTCCTCACTTTTGTCACTGTGGAACAACCCTAACTAATGCATTAAACAGAGTTTTTGCCTCTAATTTCCCTTCTTTTGAGAATGATAATGAGAAATAGTGATATATATGTGGCAGGGAGCAGGACCCTTTGGGCCCTACGCCTCCCACATGATGTCTTGTGGCATAGTAACAGGAAGAGCAACGCAAACAGAAATGCTAACAGTGGCGCACATGGTAACGCAAGCGCAAATGACAACAGAAAGGGAAATGCACACGGTGGCATAGACGGGAACAGTCTGCCACGTGATGTGTTCTCACATAGTAACATGGTGCCTGCAAACGGAAATGTCAATGGGCATGGTGACGCAAAGTGAAACAGAAAGAGAAACAGTACTGTAGACACAAATGGCAAAAAATAACAGAAACGCAAGCGCAAATGAAAACGAAAAGGATGATGCACGTGGTGGCGTAGACGTCAATGGTAAGTGAAACAGGCATGGAACCGCAAGCGGAAAGGGCAATGGTAACAGTAATGTAAGCGCACAGGCTGGTTTTCACCAAAAGCTGAATAGAGAAAGACAATGAGTACAAAGAATGGGCAGACTAGATGGGCCTAGTGGTCCTTATCTGCCGTCAAAGTCTATGTAATGTATGCATAATAATGGGTATCGGAGCAGAAAATGAATACTTGGAATACTGAATAGGTTATAACTCAGGAACCGTATGACGTGAAAAAAATTTAAAAGTCATATGATTTACAACTGTCCTGGCTAGTTTTATACTTAGCCTGCATCAGGGGGCTAAAATTTTCTGATTGAAAGTCTGTATCTACTACCGTTCGAATCACGGGCCCTGAAAAGCCTTGTGAAACGCCGTAATGTTATCCTATGGGAAAAAAGAAGTTTGGAGCACCATAACTTTGCCTCGCTGTAATATTTTTTCACCAAACTACTGAAAGGCACATCTGTGGGCTGTTGGCTGTCTTCCCTTCAAATTTCAGGAAAAATGACTAAACCGTTATTTTGCAGCAGGGTGCCAAAGGATTCCTGTAATGCATCGGGCTCTGTAATGTTATCCTATGGGAAAAACTGTCAACTTTGGAGTGCCGTAACTTTGCTGCCATGTAATATTTTTTCAATACAAGACTGAAAGACACATCTGTGAGATGTTGGCTGTGTTCCCTCCAAATTTCAGCCCAAAACTCCTAACTGTTCTTTTTCAGTGGGGTGCCAAAGAATTGCTGTCATTTTCCCACAGACTAGAAAATTACGGACGATTTGCAAAAGCTTGCAACATTTGTGACACTTTGGAGCACGAAAGTACTTTGAAGATGTCTTTTCCAGAAATCTGAAAACATATTTCTGGGGTGTTTTATCCCAAAATAAAGACATGGCTAGCATCCTCAGGGTCCGACTAGGTGAATACAAAAAGAATTAGGTTGCTAGAGGGTCCAAAATTTAAATGCCAAGCATTTTTCTAATCACCATCTGAAAACAAAATGGTGGATTTGTGAAAGTAACAGGGCCATTTGCCAAAGTAAAAATGCATTTGTGAAAGTGTCGAACTTTTTGTTAACTTTTCCCATTGACTTATAATGGGAAATTGTTTGTTGAATAACTTTTGAACCGTTTAATATTTTTTCACCAAATCTTCAAAAGGCACATCAGGGACCCTGGCCGCACGATCCCTGAAGATTTCAGGCTGGTCGCGCAAACCGTGCAACCTGTACACGCGACCGTAGAATTCCAGAAAAAGCATAAACGTGCATGCAGATCACGCTTAATAACTCCGCAGCCGTATATCAACCGGTACAAAACTTGGCAGATCCCAAGGCCTATGGTTCTTGATCATGTATTCCAAATTTCAGGCAAATCCGTCAAATGGTTGCAAAGTTATTAAGGTGCAAAATTTGGGGGTTTAACATAGAAATGGCTCCTTTACCATAATATATATATATATATATATATATATATATATACAGCGGATACATGATGGGCATGAGTTGATATGGCAATATTGTCACTCCTGCAGAGTGAGCTCTGGATATATCACTAGTGCCAAAGGCATGAGTGAGATATCCAGAGCTCACGATGCAGGAGTTACAATTTTTGCCATAGCACACAATCTGCCCATCATGTATTTGATATATACAATAGGGCCAAGAGTTTCAGAAGTTTTGTTATGCTGTCATGTGTTCTGTTCCTGTTTATGTGTTTGCTCATTCTGTGTGTGAGCTTTTCTGAATGGGCTGGCAGTGTTATAAACTCTGGGAGACACATAAGTGTGTTTTGCAATGCTAAATGAGTTAGTTTTAGGTAGGAGTGAAACATAATTTTGTGAGGCTGTATTGTTTATAAATCTGGCTGCAGTGAAGCTGAGAGCATCACAGTAATTGTAATGAGCTGAGAGGCAGAGTGTCAGAACAGCTGATACTGTTTTCAGTGGTAATTAAGTTAGCAGCAGGCGGAGTGCAGAGTGTTCTGTGAAATTGTGCTCTTTAGGATTCTGGCTGCAGTCAAGCTCAAAGTATCACAGTAATTGTAATGGGTGAGAATAAGAGTTTGAGGAACAAGTGAGAGTGTGTTTCAGTGGTAGTTGAGTTAGCTGCAGGCAGTAGTTTAGACTGTTCTGTGAAGCTGTGCTGTTTAGAATTCTATCTGCAGTCACAGTAATGAGCTGGAAGTTGGTGGGTGGGGATAGGTGTGTTTTGTTAATGCTCACTGAGTTAGCTGTAGGCAGCAGTGAGACCTCTGAAGTAGTTCTGCATTTGTGTCTATGGTAACAGCACAGGAGTTTTTGGGATGCTGAGGGGAAAGCTGGCTAGAGTGATTACCTTTTGTAACCTGGGTGTGTAAATGGCCGATATCATCACAGTAGAGCAGAGGATAAAAATATCACACTGCAGTGGATGATACACTGTTTTATCTCACTCATTTACCACTCACCCCTATTGTGTGTGTGTGTGTATATATATATATATATATATATATATATATATTATGGTAGCACGATAGTGCTACCATAGTTAGGGTAAGGAGCCATTTACATGTTAAACAAAATTTTGCACCTTAATAACTTTGCAACTGTTTAACAGATTTGCCTGAAATTTGGAACGCAGAATCAAGACTCATACGCCTTGGGATCTGTCAAGTTTCATACCAATCAGATATACAGCTGCGGAGTTATTAAGCATGATCAGTGCATGCATTTACACTTTTTTTGGAATTCTACGGTCATGCCTACAGGTCGCATGGTTTGTGCGACCGGTCCAAAATCTTCAGAGAACATGCGGCCGGGGTCCCCGATGTGCCATGCCTTTCAAAAATTTTGTGAAAAAATATTAAACGGTTCAAAAGTTATTCAAAAAACAAGTTCCCTTTATAAGTCAATATGAAAAGTTAACAAAATGTTCGACAGTGTCGCAAATGCAGTTTTTACTTTCGCAAATGGCCCTTTTACTGTTGAAAATCCACCATTTTGTTTTCAGTTGGTGATCAGAAAAATGCTTGGCATTTAAATTTGTGACCCTCTAGCAACCTAATTATTTTTGCATTCAGCTAGTCGGACCCTGAGGATGCTAGCCATGTCTTTATTTTGGGGTAAAACACCCCAGAAATAAGTTTTTCAGATTTCTGGAAAAAGTACTTTCGCAAAGTAGTGTCACACTCACGAAAGTGTCGCAAATTTTGTGAAAGCTTTCACAAACTGCGACAGTACTTTTCTAGGCTGTGGGAAAATTATAGCAATTCTTTGGCACCCTGCTGCAAAAGAACAGTTTGGAGTTTTGGGCTGAAATTTGGTGGGAATGCAGCTGACACCTCACAGATGTGCCTTTCAGTGTTTTATTGAAAACCATATTACATGGCGGTAAAGTTACGGTACTCCAAAGTTGACATTTGTTCCCATAGGATAACATTACGGCGTACGACGCATTGCAGCAATCGTTTGGCGCCCTGCTGCAAAATAACGGTTTGGTCTTTTGGGCTGAAATTTGCAGAGAACACAGCCAACATCCCACAGATGTGCCTTTCAGTTGTTTGGTGAAGAAATATTACAGGGAGGCAAAGTTATGTCACTCCGAACTTCTGTTTTTTCCATAGGATAACATTACGGTGTTCACGGCACCTTTCAGGGCCCGTATCTCGGAAACGGTGCGAGATACGGACTTTTCATTGAAAAAATGCTTAGCCCCTTAATGGGGGCTAAGTACAAAACTTGCCAGGAAAGTGATAATTCATATGACTTTTAAATTTTTTTTATGTTGTACGGTTCCTGAGATATAAGCAATTTACTATTCCAAGTCCTCATTTTTCTGTTCCGAGTCATTATTTTGCATACATTCTTTGTACTCACTGTCTTTCTCTATACAGCTTTTGGGGAAAACCAGCCTGTGCGCTTACATTGCTGTTACCATTACAGTTTCCGCTTGCAGTTCCGTACCCATTTCACTTACCGTTCACGTTTACGCCACCATGTGCATTACCCTTTGCATTTTCATTTGCGGTTCTGTTTGCATTGTTTTTAACATTTCTGTCTACAGTGCTGTTTCTCTTTCTTTTTTGCGTTGCATTACCATGCACATTACAATTTGCATTTGCAGCCACATGCTCCCGTCACCGCATTACATTCACTATTTCTCATTATCATTCTCAAAAAGAAGGGAAATTAGAGGCAAAAAACCCTGTTTAATGCATCAGTTAGGGTTGTTCCACAGCAACAAAAGCGAGGAAATTCGATGTTAGGGTTGAAACCCCCTTTGCACCCCTCCAGCCCACCCCCCCAACTGGAATCAGGGTGCGTGTTGGGGTCATCGGTCTTAACTCTCACCCCATTCTCCTATTCCTCAGCTTCTTTCCACATGTGATGGGGTGAGAGTTAGGACGACGACCCCAATGCGCAACCCGATTCCAGTTAGGGGGTGGGCTGAGGGTGCAAAGGGGCTTCAACCCTAACATCGAATTTCCTCACTTTTGTCACTGAGGAACAACCTAACTGATGCATTAAACAGAGTTTTTGCTTTAATATATATATATATATATATGTATATATATACTATAGATATAGATATATATAGATATAGATATAGATATAGATATAGATATAGATATAGATATGGCACTATTGTTCTCAATAAAGAGAAGTCTGTGGAAACAATGTAAACATACCATGGGTAATACCAGTGCTGAAATTACACTTTATGAACTTTGGGATTGGGGACATAAGGCACTATCTTTAAATTGAGCACCCTTCCGATTATAAGTCAATGGCTGTGATGCATGAGCTTCTGGGCTCACTTCAGAGCTAAGGGGCTGAGCCCTGGCAACCCCTGTAATTCCAACTCTGGTATTATTTCATACCCCGAACATTGTAAACTAATGCAACACAGGTATACTTCTTGTATAGAGAGGTCTGTAATTTACCAAACTCACAGGAGCAGCATACTCCACTGATCATGGGTTCTAAAGTGCAGAAACAGATGCTGGATGTCTTCTCCTCTTGTACCCACAGGAGGGGTAGAAACATTTTTCCTTTTCACAAATTATAAGATTGTCATCCTAGCAGCGTCTGAATATTTCTATGGCCAGCTTGGTGCAGCACCTTTCACAGAGAACATTGCTAGTCATCAGTGCTTTGTCAAAAGTCCTCAGGGACTGAATTACCAGTGCTGCACCTCTGTTTGTTCATGCCTGCTCTATGGCTGTCAGTTTTATTACAGCCTTTCCACAAGACAGACCTTGTTGATCTTATGTACAGACAGTGGCCATCTCTTGAGTTGGAGTTGCTAGTGAGCTTTCTCTGAACTCTGGACTTGACATCTGCCCTTTGCTTTTGCAGTACTGAGTCTTATTGAGTCCTGCAATGAACTCTGACTAAGGCTGAGTTGCCTCCTATAGTCTCTGTCTTTCATTTCATCTCGACCTTATTTGCTTCTTGAACAATGATGTCCTTATCTGGGACATTAGTGAAATCCTGATGGCCCAGTAAAGAGGGCAAGGCATATAGGCTCAGTACAGGAAAAACAGGAGCAATAATAAAATACACCATCAAGCAAGCAATAATACTCAACAGGGTGGTTGGTATTGGGCAGTACCAGACCACCTAGGGGCATAATGAGGCCAGATGCTGCAGGCGGAGGTCCTTATAGCCTATTGAAGGTCTGGTATTGCCCAGTACCACCCACCCTGGAGGGCATTATTATGCTTAGAAAATTGGCTACTTAATGAAAGGAGTACACAGGTACAAACTTTCATGTTTGCAGTACAAAACATTTAAATTACCTTTTTTAAACTTGTTTATGGGGAGAGAAAAAGTAGTCCCTTTTTGAGAAGGGTGGAGGAATTAATTCAAATGCAAAGATCACACAGTTGCACATTCTGTAAAACTGGAGGCCACAAAGTTTTGTAAGTGATGAAGTTTATAGTGGAATTAAATGTGCAGTTCTGATGGTTGAAGTAGTTCTTGATACTTGGAAGTGGTACTGATGTGCTAGTTCCTGCTTTGCAGGTTTCTGGTTTGTCAGCTGTGATCTATGCTCGGTTTTCTTTTGTTTTCTGTCTTCTTCTGGTTCTTTTTTGATTTGTTATGGGTGCACACCCCCTAGGATTGAACTCCAGGCTCTTCTATTATTGTCATGGATGCTGCCAATAATGCGATAGGCTCACTTCTGAGTGGTGTCCTGTGACTGCTGTATGCTCATGGTTTGTGAGTCCACATTTAAGAGGATCTGCACCACTGTTGTATGAATGCTGTGATTTATATAGCATATGGAGATCTGTGCTTCTGCACTTAATCTGGGCATCAAGATTCTAAGATAATTTTTGTTCATAGGTTCTCAGGTGTATCAGCAGCGTTCACTGTCAAGGAAAGCCTTTAGTAGACATGGTGGGCGCAGGCAGAAGGATGATGCATTGGCAAGCATTTTGGAGACATATTTTTTGAATGATTTGACTGGGCACAGTGGGTTGTTCTGCTGCTCAAACATGAACCTGAGTTATTATCTTTGTTTTGTTCTAAGGATTTTTATGGTTTTTGGTCTTGTCGTATGTGACAATGTCACATATCTGACTCAGATTTATTGGTCTTGATGATGAACGAGTCTCATACTAGTTGCTTCAGTCCTTCCCGATTGCTCCTGGCCATGTAAAATTGGATATCAAACCAGACTTTTTTACTAATCCAGGCACAGTATTTGGAGACAGCTCAGCAGTGTCCTTTAATTTTTGTAGGTCAGTCTGTGTTATGGCAGGGTGATGGGAAGAGGTGTCTTTATGTTCTTTCCTTAGTGTTTTATTTAGTTTAATTTAGAAACATATCGGAATTACAATTCATTGAGACATAGACTGCTTTACAAAGACTCCATGTCGGATAACAGACAGTGACAATATTACAGAGACTTACACAACATGGTGATAAAAAATTAACCAATAATTTTACATACTGCATACAAAATAGGTACAATTAAGCAGTGGGAGAGTAATGTACCAGGTAAGGCAGAATAGAGATCCCTTGTCAAGAAAGCTGGGTAGCGTTACATAGCTTAAGGAGGATAGAAATACATTGTCAGGGGATGTTAACAAAGCCAAGCAGGAGGGGGGGATATAGGAGATGATGTGTATGTACATTCACATTTCAAGTGAGGCGATAGGAGTGCTAGAGAGGGGGACTGGGAAGAATATAGAGGGGGGAGACCAGCAGCAGTCACAGGCACCAGAGGAATGGAGGTGTTCCCTGAGATTGGTTTTGAAGGGACCTAGCTTGTTTTCAGAGGAGATGGCACTGGGCAGTGCCTTCATCCAGAGGGGAGCCCCATAGAAGAAGGATCTCTCTCCCAGAGCTGTTCGGCAGTTGGAAATCAGGAGGGAGGTTTGGGAGGGGCTGCAGGTGGTTTTCACTAATGGGGAGGGTTGCAGAAAGCTGATAAGACCAGGGGGGCTAGTCCATTGGTGATCTTTTTGGCAAGGAGGCATGTCTGGTACCTGAGTCTTCCATCAAAATTGAGCCAGTTGGTGAGACCATATAGTGAGCAGGTATGTGCCCTTCTATCACTGCTCTTGACAAGGTGGCAGGCTTTATTTAGGGATACTTTGATTCTGCAAAGGGCAGAGTTATCAGCAGCCCCATAGATTGTGATCCCATAGTCAATTAGAGACAGGATGGATGACGTGACAGCTAGACGGAGGGCCTCAGGGGGTAGACATTGTTTGTGCCAGTAGAATTGACTAATTCTGGTATTGACAGTGGTGCTAAGGAGGTGGATATGCTCATAGTAGGTGAGAGCAGGGTCGAGGGTAACTCCGAGGTATTTAAATGTGCTAACCTGTTCAAGGGGTAACAGTTGGGAGTTGAGGATTTGCAGTGGGAAGCCTTTGTGTTTGTTCTGGTTGTGAACAAACACCATGACCTTGGTGTTTTTATAGTTGAGTACCAGCCGGTGGTCAGAAAACCAGGATTCAGCCTCTTCGAAGCATTTCTGGAAGGACAGTTGAAGAGTGAGAGGATCAGGGTGGGTGTGGAAAAGTACTGCATCATTAGCATATAGTAGTGGTTGCTCAGAGCAGGACTTAGGTAGGGTGTTCAGAATTAAGCTAAAGAGAAGGGGCCCCAGGATGGAATCTTGGGGCTCCCCTGACTTGACCGGGAGGCAGGAGGAGAGTGTTTCATTAATTTTGACTTGCTGGCACCTACCAGTTGAATAGTCAGCAACCACTTGGTGGCATCCTGGGAGATGCCTGTGAGAGGGCCAATAGGTGGAGGGAGCGCTTATGGTATCAAAGGCTTTTGACAAATCCATAGACAGACCCAGCCAGACACCATCTGTCAAGGGCAGTGTTGATAGCATTGGTGAATTCCAGGAGCATGGTGGTTGAGCTGTGCCTCTTACAAAATCCGTGTTGTTCCCAGAAAAGGAAGTTGTGTTTAATGAGGTGGTCAGTGAGCTGATCAGAGATGATTTTTTCCAGAGCCTTGGAGAGGGGGAAAGAAAGGAGATGGGGTGATAGTTCCCCAATGTGGTACAGTAGCCACTTTTGCGGATGGGGGTAATGACAATGACTTTCCATTTGGAAGGGAATTGACCATAGCAGAGGGAGCAATTAAGGTTGCTAGTTAGGAGGGAGAGGACTTCATCCAGGGTCATGAGGAGGAGTCTGAGGTCCAGAGCATCACTGCTATTGTGAGATTTACCTAATTCTTAAGCATGGCATGCCTAAAAGACTTGGAACAGATAGAAACAAGCTTCTAAAAATCTCAGACTCCAGGGGAACTATGCTAGAAGTTGGAAGTAGCAAGAAATACCTTGGAATGTACTTAGACCAAGAATTGACATTAAAAACAACATATCAAACAGACCACCAAAACAATACATCAGAAAACTGGATTACTATACAGACTAAGACAGTACCTCATCAACGACATCTGCCAAATGATTTTGAATGCTGTCCTGCTTCTGATACTCCTTTACAGAGCTCCAGTATTGACCACCCTGAAGAAAATGGAAGTAAGCAGACTCCACATGCTCTGCCACAAAAATAGCAGGTTTTCAGCTCATGTAGTCAGAAGAGAACACCATTGCAAGGTTCTAGCAATACTGAACTAGCCACAGTTGAACGACAGGCTTAAACACTCCTCACACTGCCTAATGTAAAAAATACTGCACAATCACCTACCTCACCTCAAAAACTTAGTGGAGCACAGGCTGCATGAAAGAACTCTGATCTTCATTTCAACCCCACTAGAGGTACTTAGAGTAAACACAGTGACTGGGCAAAGGTCATATGAATACAAATTCGCAGTAATGGAACAAGGTTCCAATAATCATGTGAAGCAGCCCCATGCTCCCTCATTCAAGTACTCACTAAATGTGTACCTCTCCAGCAGCAGCACATTCAACTGTCCTCAATAATTCCCCCAATCCCACTAAAATCTACAGATGTCAATCAGCACTCCTGAATTATGTATGGCAGTTCCAGCATTGTCTGTTAATGTGGTCCTTGTGTGTTGTAACTAATAACCAGTCAGGTACTGTATAACTGTGTCCTGTAGTGTTGCTCTGAAATGCCTCTTATGTATTTAATGGTCTCCACAGTCTAATATGCTTATGAGCAAGCTATCACCTATAATGAATTGTAATTATTGTCTGTGCTTTACTATCTGCAACTAAACCTGGGTCACCCCTGAAAAGGGACTTTGGGTCTCAGTGGACCTACCCGGTCAACAAACTTCAATAAATAAAGAAAATGCAGGACATTGTTTGATGGTTTGAATGGCAGGTCAGTGATGATGCTTGTGTTTTGGCCTATTTCCTAAGTGTTAAGGTGGTTGTTTAGCACAGCAAGAAGAGCACAGTACCCTAAGACTGAGTACTGATCTCCCCAGCTTGTCCAGACCTCTTCGTATAACTTGTGGACGTGATTGTTTAATATCTGATAGCTGTAATTTTTCTTGTCTACCATTATGTTGTTGTATTGTGCCCAGTTGGAGAAAATTCTGACAGCCCACTGCATATTTTTTCTTGGGATATGCGGGTTAGTTCCTGTCATTTTGGTCTGTGACAATGTAATATGGTCTGGCTGTCCCTACAGAAATTAGATTCTATGTAAGTTTGTACTTGTGAGAAGTTGTCCTCTGTTCTACTCTTGCTGCAGCAGTTGGTCTTCTGGGTGTTTCTTGCAAGGAACAGTTTGCTGTGGATGCTGTGCATACTGTGCATGTTGACATCATGAAAGAGTCCATAGGGGACGGGTGTAGCATGCTGGGTATTGGTGTGTTGGTTTATGGTTGCTGCTGAAGTAAGATTTTTTATTTGTTTTATATGTTTTTGAGGTACAGAGGGTTTCTGAGTTTATTTTATTTGAGTTTAGTTTAGTTTTAGTTTTGTTTATTTTTATTGTAGTCAGCACCTTTTATTTCATTTGAAGAAAAGATTTTACTATGGTGGTGCAGAATTTGAATATTAACTGAATGCATTCTTGTTTGACTTATGTTTTAATGTTTGATCGAAATGTGCTATTTTATTTCTTCATAGTGCTTGAACATATTAATTGAACATAAAATCTGGAGTGTATCTGACAGAAAGTACATGCTGTTTTAAGTCATTTAATGTTTAGTTTTATTACATAAGTGCACAGTCCGTACATTAATAAGGAAACAAAAGTTTGTTAGTCAGTTTTCATCCTTTATTGTTTTGTTTTTCTTACATATCTGGATAGTCCGTACACTGTTTCAAAAGGAAAACAAAGTTTGTGACACTCAGTTTTACTTTACATTGTTAATGCTTTCAAAGTTGGGATATGGTGGCACAGCTGTTAGAATTCAAAGTCGTGAGCTATTGCTATTAGATTCACCTATCAGGCATCCAACTGGCTCAACTCTCTTGGCAGCGACATAGTGACCACTCCAACACTCGGCATCTTCAAGTCCAAGCTGCACCTCTAACTGCTTGTATCCTGTGATTGCCCATCTTAACATTTCTACCATTCCAGATGCAAATGCCCCAGCACCCAGCACTTACAATCAGTCTGCACCCCTAGCACCTTATCTGTCATATTCCCTCGACAAGGCCCCCTTGCTGCACTGTCTCCTGCCCTCGTCCACCTCCCCTGTATCTCCACTCCTGCCCCACCCCCAACCACCTCCCGCACTCCTTACCCTCTGCACCTCCTCCCTTGATCTCCTACCTTCACTCTCACCACCCCCTTCCCTTGTCTTGCTCATAGCTCAAGTTACTGGTTATTACATGTCTGTAAGTCAATGACTATATGTTTGTAACTAAAAATGATGACTGTTGCACACGCTGATGTGGAACCTTTGAAAAAAAGCCTCGGCTCAAAGGTATTGTAAACCTAGATTGAAATAAATAAAAAAAATAAATAAATAAAGATATTCAAATAACATGTATGTTTTGTATGCTTTTACAGCTACTTCCAGGCACTTGCTTATTTCTGGTATTTCTTCCTAGGTTCTATAGGGGTGTTGCCTGTTAGGAGGTGTTCCAGGTCACCATCTGCTTTCATGTATGGCTTTTAGATCATTTATTAACTCCTATAGTGCCAGGTTTGTTATGCCTAGTAGGTCATTGAGGGTACTGTGGAAGGCTTCCAAGCATTGTTGGTGTGGGATCCTGTGTAGGACTCTTTGGTAGTAGTTCCAAGATTCGGGTGGGGTAGTGGTCATAGGTATTCTGTTCTTTGGCAGTTGATGTGTCCTATGTATGTTGACTCAAAGTGGTCAAGTATGGGCTATAGCTCTTCTGGTATGATATATTGCTCTTCAACTGACAGTATTTCAAATTTAGCTACTATGTATTTGAGGGGTATGAATGCCATGGCAAGTATACACCTGCATAGGAGAGCAAAGCTGGAGTCCTCTCTATATCTGGTGTTGAGTCCCTCCAATTGTATTGTCCTCCAGATGTTTCAAAACAAGTGAAAGAAGCAGCCCCTTCTTTCAACCTGGGGGAACATTTCTTCCATTGTTTGTACTCCTGTTACCTGAAAGTCAGTGAGGATCAATTGTGGGTTTAACTGTGATTGCATTTGTAAGATGTATTTCAGGGCTAGTATATACAGTATGTGTATTTTTTCTGGTTTGGTAGGAATATGAATAGACACAGAATTACTTTTCTGAATTACTCCTTGTGTATGGTGTAGATTTGTTTGAATAATTGTGAGTGGGGGGGGGCACATTTAAAAGGTGCCGTCCAAGAAGTAGTTTTAAAATGCATCTAGGAAGGTTAGATTTCTGGGGGCTCCAAATATTAGTATTCTGTTGTCCTCCAGTTCGCCGACATACAACAAGAATGTTTCAGTGTTTCCATTTGGGGCTATGAAGGAGATTAATTTTCTTGTGGATGGGTTTGATGGTGCCGACATTGTTGTTATGCAGGTTCTCTGTATAGTTCTTTTTAGGTTGTGGTCACTTAATTTTTCCAAAGTGTATAGTAACAGTCCTTCTTTGGCTTTTGATAGTATGATCATTGTTATTTCCTGAGTGGTGCAAGCTCTGTTCATAATGCACTCCACTGTTTGCAGAATTTCTACCCTTGATAGGCCATTAACATGTGAATGGAATGCCAGTGTTGCTATTATTGGGCCTATGCACCAATTGGGCATTGGTACTGTTTATGTGACATGCACATACCCCAACTGCTTAGCTGCACAGCCATGTCGGCCACCTGTCTGTGGCCATTCCTCCCCCAGTGCACAGGACTCTGCAGGGTGGCTGGGGGTGGGGTCATGGGTCCGGCCGGGCATCCAATTGGATGCCTGGATTGGATCCACATGGCAGGGTGTGCATTGGCAGTATTCCATGGATATCTGACAGCCAGTGTCTGTGGCAGGTGAGGGAGGGCAATGTCACTGCCCTTCAATGACACTGACCAGTGCAGTGGGATAGGTGGGGACACACCTGCAAGCAAGGGGGGGCCATGGGAGAACAGTACCAACAATAGCTGGGAATAGGTTGCCATAAGGTGCTGCTGGGCAGGGGGGTGGCAGCCATGTGTTGATGTCCCTTTGAGAGGTATGGGTGTTGGGGGGATCACCACACTCACTGCAGTGTGCTGGGATGGGTGGGTGGCATCTGGCGATGTATCATGTGGTCATGGTGGGTCGATGGGCTGTTTTCCCTGTCTTGTGAGGTGTGCACAGGGTGTGTAGGGGTTAAGGCAGGGTTCTCCTGGGGTACCCATGCCCCATGCACCCCCACACGCCAGTGCTACTGCACTCATTGCATGGTGCGAGTGCCAACTCCACCTCACCCTCCCGGCACATTGCTTTGCCTGGTCAGAGGATCTTGAGCATATGTGCTGCATACGCACCCCGCTTTGTGCATCCTGTGCTGTTGCACACCCCAGAAGTGCGTGCTTAGCCACTCTACCCCATTAGTGTATAGGGCCCTCTATGTCTTCAGTGGTGTGTATTTTTGCTTTGCATATTACTCCTGCCCTTCTGCTGACCTCAGATTGCCCACACTGCTTCAAACCATCTTTGCTGCATTTGTTCTAGAGCCTTTCCCACAATGAAGGACACCACATCCAGTATTGCATTGGTTGCTCAGTCGGCACACCATTTATCAAAAATTTTAACAAATAATTTATTCAAGCCATATCATACATTACTGAGTTACTTTATTTTACCACATTTCAGAATATTTTACTCCATTTTATTTATCATGTCACATAAATTCTGTATCTTTATTACATTTTTACATATGCATCATTATTTCAAAATATCACATCCTTTTCCTTCATCCCCAGATGTAAACCTGAGGGGGTCTGTCTTTATTGTTCAATTTTGTTCATTTCAACCCCAGATGTAAATCTGAGGGGTTCATTTCTTTAATTCAGAGCCAGGTGTTCATTCCTATCCCCATTTTCCTTCTCCTATGTGTCCACATCTTTCTTCTCCTACCCAACCTTGATTGAAATAAAGGCTGGGTTCCTCCTCACTCCCCCTACAAAAGGACTTTCTTCTTTTCTTTCCCTCTCCTGATGTCAACCTTCAGCAGTCTTTGCTGTCCTTATTAAATTAGGACCTATTTCTGTCCTTCTTTTAACTCCTCTCACCCCTTTTGGGTTGTGGGTGGAAAAATTAAAATTATGCTAGCAAAAGTGAGGTAGAACCCTTCTGTGCAGCCCCTTATATCCCTCCTTTTAACCCCACCCCTTAGTTCTCATTCTCCTCTCTCTTTTCTTCCCCCAATCCTCTGTTTTCCTTACTATCCTTAGCCCCATCCCTGTTCCAAGGTCATAATCCCTTCAGCCAAACTCCTTTGCCTCTTAGTACTCCCCTTCTGATGTCACTAAGCCCCTCCCCCTCCCCCTTCTCTCCCCCTGCTTTCTGTCCCATCTTCAAAAGGTTCCAGGCCTAGAACAATGGTGTCTGTCCTTAAGAGACAAACCTTCTTGTGGAATATCTGCTTTTCATTTGCCTTTCTTGGACAACATATATTTTACTGGTGTTCTCTGCATGTTTCTACATGTTTGGTTCTGCTTGGGTGCTTCTTACTTGATTTTATGTTGTGCTGTGTGCTAGGTGCATGAGATGTCATGCTTGATTTTAATTTTATTAGGTACACCTATTGAATGGGGTTTGCATTTTCTCATGGTTGGAGGTGGGCTTTCATTCTTGTTTTGAGTGGAACACATGTGTCCGCTTCGGGAGGTAATTGTCAGGAGGTAATTGTTTGGGGCAAGCACTTGTGAGAGAACTAATTTTGTGGGGAGTGAATTGTTGGTAAAGCTAATTTATAACAGAGCAAATTGTTGAGGTGATGAACAGCCCAGGGAGTTTAGTACTGGTCCCAAATTGTTGGGGGACCAAAAATCCAGAACAAATTGTTGTGTAGCTGTTTTTGCTTTTTATTTCTTGACATTCATTTTCAATGATATCAAGGTCTGTGTGTGAAAGAGATACACATCTTTCACTTACGTTATGTTTTCTTCTTTTCTTGCTCATTTTTTAAGAGTTTACTGAACTGGCTGGCCATCAGGGAAAATCCTGCTTACAGTTTCTTCTACAACCACATTGACGTGAATAGGCAGGTAATCTGACATTACTTTTATTTTTGTCCAGTGGTCTTAAAAAAAATGCCAGCCTTTTAGCAGTGTGAAAAATGATTTCACAGGTTGGCACATGGATATGGATAAATAGCTTGGCACAGCTGGCTCTTAATTACAGCAAGATTCTACTAGTACTTAATGTACCTGGTTGCCAGGGCTCTCAACAAATCAGAGAGCTTCTGTTCTCCACCCCATGTTCTAATAATTAATAAACAATACACACTATATAAATATATATAAAATAACCAAAAATAGTGGGCATTATAAAATAAATATGTTTTTAAAGTGTTCATAAAGGTCTTCATTGTATGAGCTAAATCTATGATTGGGTGGGAGGCAGAGAGTTTCACAAGGATGATGAAGCCACCATAGATGCCCTTTCCCCTTTAAGAGTGAGAGAGACTGGGTACCAATAACAGCTTATATTTGTGGAAATCAGAGGGCAGACAGGTGTGTAAACAAACAAGAGATCTTTTAGGTGATTAGGACCAAAACCTTGCAGGGCCATGTACATCAACAAGCATATTTTGATTAAGCCACGCCACTGAATTGTCAGTCAGTATAGAATGCGTGGAACCAGCATGGCATGTTTCCTTTGTGATGTTCCAGCCACCAGCTATGTTGCAGCATTCTGGATCACCTGCAGATTGTACATCAAATTCCATATGACCCTCAGTAAAGAGCATTGCAGTAATCCAGTCACAAAGTAACAAAACCACTGACTGTCATCACCGGATCCACAGACGCATGCTGAGTTTTATCTCAGCAATTATACACAGGTGAAAAAAGCCATTACAGACTACAGCTGTGACACCTGTTGTACTAGCATCAGCTTGCGGTCCACAGTGACCCCCAAATCCTAAACTGCATCCACAGCTTGAAGTGCATTGCCATTTAAAGATGGTAATAAGGTGTCTGCACTTTTCATTACTTACCAACATGGACCCAGTTTGGCATTCATCACCACTGTCTTACTTGGCTTGAGGTTCAACATGTTGGAAATCATGCAGTCATTGATTTCCCAAAGTCACAGCTCCAACACAGAGATTGGATTACCCCATCAGGTGAACAAGACAGGTAAGCAGTAGCTTACTGCCCTTTGCATCAGTGAAACATAACACCATACTGAGTTATGATCTCGCCCAATGGCAGCAAGTACACAGCAAGCAGCAATGATGCAAGGATTGGGCCTTGAGGCACACCAGAGTTGAGCACAGCAGTTCCAAAGATGGAATTGCCCAGAATCACTTGCTGTACACTCCCAGTAAAGTAAGACTCAGACCAGCACAAAACTATGCTGGTAAGCCCTACATAGTGTCTGTGTGACTCAGCTGCACTCCGTGAACCATCACGTCAAACACCAATAAGAGATATAGAATGACCAAGATGGAATGAGAGTATAGATTCCTTGCAGTGAGGATATCATGGAACACTCACATAAGAACAGTCTCTGTGCCACAGTGGGGCCTAAATCCCAACCAAAGAGGCTTGTAGATGGTGAATTGTTCCAGATGTGTGTCAAGCTGTGCTACCATCATCTTCTGAATAACCAACCCTGAAAAGGGGAGGTTTGACACAGGTCTGTAGTTCAAAAAACTTTCAGGGTCCAACTAGGGCTTCTTCAGGAGAAGTCTAACAACAGACCTTTTCAGACTTCAGAAGAAACAATCCTGTTCAAGGAGTAGCTGACAATGTCAGTGAAAATTGGCCCCTGGTATTCCACACGACAATTCAGTAGCCAGGTCAACCCAAGATCTAATCCTAAAATTGGCTGGAACACATCTTCATTTACAACTCCGTAAAACTCCACCAAGGTGGCACATAGTCTAAGCCTGTCGTTGACTGGGTGATAGGTCATTTTAGGAGTGTCCTAGTCCAATTAGAGGACACATTACCATGATAGAATTGATTAAACTCTTTGCACTTTTTATTGTAGAAGAGGTGTAAGTAGCTCACAGATAGGTGGCATTGATGAACTTTGTGGCATGAAAAGGATGAACCAGAGGGTTCTTTCCTGTGGCAATACACCTTGACAGGAACTTTGCCTTTTTTAAGGTGATTGCGTGCTAATAATCACCTTAGTGAGCCTTCAGTGCCAATCTGTCCTCCTTAGAGTGAGACCTCACCCAAGAACACTCCTCTAGTATTTTGAGCTCCTCCACTAGCAACATCACCAGGGCAGTACAGGTTTTTTAACCAAAAGCTTGTCTGTTGTTGATGCTTTCATGCCAGTCCACTGCCACCCTTTGTGTACAAACAAGTGCTACTTGGTTTAATGGGTCCTTCAATTCTTTGGTTTCAGGGTTGGATGCTAGAGTGCAAATGAAGGAAGTCCAGCTTGGAGCCCAATAATTGTGTCCTACTGGCTCACTATCCTGAGTATCAGGAGGCTATGATTACTGCTCACTCTATAATGGTTTATGGTGAATCTACAAAAGGTCAGCATAGACTTGCAAGGTAAAGGACATAGGTTCTATTTGTTTTTCAAGAAAAATCACACCACTCAAAGGTAGATATTCTTATGTTTTTATTCTTTTATACCCTAACATTTCACCTGCCAATAGGCTTTTTTAAGGGAATGTAATTAATTTTTTTTCAGTAATAAACCATTTGATTAATACATTTTTCAAAAACAGAACACTAATACGTATTACAGTGATTTAATGTGCCAAGTTTTGTACCAGTACACTGCTATTCCTTTTCTAAGAATACGTTTTTTAACAATGTAATTTTTGAATTTCTATATATCTAAGTAGAAGTTAAAAAAAATCAAACAACTTCTGTTTTAAAAATGTTTCATTTCTATCCCATAAACTCAGATTTATAAATCCATGTGCATATCTATCTACCTATCTATCTATCCATCTAGCTATCTATCTATCTATAATAATATGCAAAAAATCATTAATGCATCATTTAGGATTAAACAAAAAGTCAGAAATGAACCCTTTAGGGTTGCCCTCCCCTGGTCATCCCCCATCTTCCTGAGACGATAGGGTAGAAACATTGTGTCAGGAGGCCCAAATATCACCCCTTTCCATGTGTAATCATCATATTCACAAGCAACAGTAAAGAAGAATTGATGAAATGTAGGCCTCACAACCCCAATGACACACCCCGCATCTGTCAATCTTGGGAGGATGGGAGGAAGCACAAGGGGAGGGCAGCCCTAAAGGTCTCATTTCCTGACCTTTGTGTTTTAATCCTAAATGATGCAGTAATGCAGATTTTTGCATAGAATTCCCTTACTTTTACAGAAAGCATAGAAAAGTAGGAAGTCATGCAAGTTGGTGAAGGGCCCCGTGCTCCTACCAACTTGCAAATTTCTGTCCAACATAACAGTATAAGTACTGAATGTCATATGTATTGGTGGGAACGCATATGGGTGGGAGTGTGGATCCCAAAGGGCCCTATGCTCCCACCACCTTGAAACAAAACAAAGTTTCATTCATCAGAGTGGCATAATTCTGCACCTGTTTACATGTGAGACACCTAACCACTGAAAATTACCTCCATGGCAGTAAGGCTAGCTACCCTATAAATTTGAAGCCACTACCACAATGCAAAATGTAAAGTGTGTCATGCAATATCTCCAGAGCAAATTAATTTTCCAACACCTAAATATCATAGTTCACATGTACAGGACATCCCCTCAATGCCCTCCAAATTTCAAGTTAAAAGACCAAACCATTTCTGAGATATTGTGTTTTATAGTTTGACCTTTTCATTCATCTGAGTGGCTGAATTCTGCACCTGTTTACATTTTATACACCAAATGACTTAAAACTACATCCATTGCAGTAAGGGTAGCTATACAATAAATTTCAAGCCACTACCACAATGCAAAATGCTGCATGCAAAATGTAAACTGTGCCACGCAATATCTCCATAATAAATCTATTTTCCAAGACCTAAACACCAAAATACACCTCTACAGAACTTCCCATCAGCATCCTCCAAATTTCAAGTTAAAAGACCAAACCATTTCTGAGATATTTAATTTTAAAAGTTGTTAAAACTGGGCTATCTGGTCCCTCCAAATCTGGCCATCTAGTCCCTCCCTTGCGAACAAAGATCGCGATTAAAGAATCTCATGATCAAAGAATTTGCAGGCTCATGACCAAAGAATTTGCAGGCTTGTGATCAAAGAATAAGAAAATGGTAAAACTTAGTTTTTACACAGAAATACATGACATCACAGCCATGCCTCAATAGATCAAAGACCCCTGAGCAAAACCTATCCTAGTTTGACTTTATAAGTTACCCTGGGCTGAGAAATTAGATTTTTAATCTGGTCACCTCTTCCTCACGATCAAAGATCATGGTCAAAGAATCTCGCGATCAAAGAATTTGCAGGCTCACAATCAAAGATCTTGCACACTCACGATCAAAGAATAAAAATGCTAAAACTCAATTTTTACACAGAAATACATCAAACCACAGCCATGTCTCAATAGAACAAAGCCCCCAGAGCAAAACCCATCCTAATTTGACTTTATAAGTCACCTCTGGGCTGAGAAACTTTATTTTTAGTCTGGCCATCGCACTCTCGTGATCAAAGATCACAGTCAAAGAATCTCACAATCAAAGAATTTGCAGGCTCGCAATCAAAGATTGTTAGTGAGCCACAATCAAAGAATTAAAATTTTAAAACTCTGCTTTTGACAGAATTATAAGAAACCACAGGCATGGCTCGATACAGGAAGACTCCTGAGTAAAACCCATCATAGTTTTACTTCAGAAGTCACCCCTGAGCCAAGACATTTGTTTTTTTCTGACTGCAAAATGAAAACAAGATGGCGGCAGTCACGATCAAAGAATTCCTCACCTACAAATTCTTTGATCATCAAGAGGGACCAGTTGGCCAAAATCCCATTCTTCTTTCGCAAAATAGCCATATAAATTTTCCCATAAACTCATAATGGGAACTTAAAAGTTTAATAACTTTTGAATGAATTCATATTTTTTCAGCAAACAAAAATTGGCATGTTCCTTGACCCAAGCTCTTTCAAAATCTCAAGTTGCAGAGTGACATGCCACACAACAGCCATGCAGCGTCATGGACAAAATCCAAAAAACTGCCCACAGAACTGGCGAAAAGCGCATTTTCAGCATTTGGGTGTGCAAAAACTAGAATCCCAACCAACATAAAATTTGGCAGATCAAGAGATCTATCATTCTCCACTGTGAATACCAAATTTCATGCAAATCCTTTAATCAGGTCCAAAGTTATTAACGTACACAATTTCAGAGTTTAACAAAGAAGTGGCTTCATAACCCTAAATATAGGGCACGATCACATATATATATATATATATATATATATATATATATATAGTGTATATATGGCACCAGCTCAGTTATGAATACACCTAGAGGAGTTTTACATCTGTGTGTCTTTCCAATCAGGATTTCATCCACAGTGCAACACTGAATCAGCCCTGGTGAGGGTACAAGGGAAAGGTTTTTCCTGATACATTTAGATCTTTCATATGCATTTTATACTTTTGGACACTTGGAACTGGTGGGGTCAATAAGGAGGACTGTTAGGGTAGATGGGACTATGCTGGCATGCATACGTTCTTTTCTTAATGATCAACAGCTGTCAGTGGTCTTGGGAAAGTTTTGACCTTTCCGTTTACAAATTTTCTGTGGTGTTCCTCAGGGTTCCATCCTGTTTCCATTGCTGTCTGTGGCATTTATGCTACCACTAGGAGAAGTCATCCAAAAATGCTGCTTGCGTTTCCATTGTTATGTCAGTAATACCTAATTGTATCTTTGTTTAGACCTGGACAGGGCTCCCTAGTAGCTGTGCTTCAGAATGCAGTTTCAGAAATCTGTCTGTGGATCGCTCACAGTGGGTTGAAGTTGAATCCATGCAAAACTGGGTTGTTACTGGTGGGACAAAAGCATCTCAAATCATCCATTATGGAGATTCTGTGCCTCTCTGTATTTGGAGATGGCAGGCTCAAGGCAGGTGATGAACAACCTAGGGGGCAATCAAAATGAGGAATTGACACTTGTTGATCAGTTTTCCATGGTGATGAAGAACAGATTTTACAATCTGAAGAACAGAGCTGGGTTGTGCCCTTACTTTGAGCCAAAAGATCTATAATACTGATGTAAGTTTTTGTCTCACCCATCTTGATTACTGTAATTGAATCTACTGTGGCCTTTCTTCAGGGCAGATTCACCATCTGCAGTTTGAGCAGAACTCACTAGCTAGATTAATGATGTCAAACAGGAGGAGGCATCATATAACACTCCTTCTCTGCATTCTCTGCTTTGGCTGCTGATTAGATGGAGGATTGATTTTAAAATCTGTTTATGGACATTCAAGACCATAAAGAGACAGGGACTTTATTAGCTTAGGGACCTTCTTGCAACCCACTCTGATATTTGGGAGCTGTGGTCCTATGGCAGTGGATTGTTGTTTGTTCCTAAGTCAAGACTGAAGTCAGCTTGGAACAGAGCATTTTCTGTTGCTGCCCCATCCTATAGAACAACCTACCCCAGATATTCAGTCTGCTCCCTTGGCCCCCACTTTCAAATGCAAAGGGAAACCTGGCTTTTTAAACAGGAATTTAAGAAGGTTTAATAGTTTGGAGGTACTGCACACCCATGTCTTGTTGTGATTATTTTGTATAATACATAGTATTTTATTGTATATAATGTCACTGTTGTGTGTTTGTTTCATTTGATTGCATTTATGTCATTTTAAACTGAACATTGGGTTAAGAAATTCATAGTTTAAATAATCTATCCTATTTATCTATCTGTCTGTCTGTCTGCTCATCTGTCTGTCTGTGTAACACTTAAGCTTCTGTCTCTTAGACTTAATTCACCTCATCTCCTCACAGTACAATGAGGAACTCCAGTGGTGTGTCAAGGAGGACATGGTGGGCAGCAATGTAGCCAAGGCAACTGCAAGAGCCATGTTGTAGCACTCCATAACCTTCTCAGCTCTCTGACCACAAGCTGTCGCCATGCCCATAACATCCAATTGCATCTGCAGATGGTTTTGGGCTCTGAGAAACCTCTGTCCTCATGTCACCTAGTAGGCCCTGCTGACCTCTTTGGTCGGATAACGATCCCGTAGCCTAAACATCCCTTCATTTTCAGAGGCAGAGCTCCAAAGGTTCTGCAGGAGAGGAAGTCTCTCGAGTTTCTTAATTGGAGTTGTTTACATTGGAATTTACCATATACTCCATTTTAGGAGAAGTGATTTAAATAATAGTACTTCACCAGAGGAATATTTTTTTAAATTTATGATGAATCCTCTTTAAACATGAAATACTATTTTCCCTAGAGTGAATAGACACATACACAAATACACTCCCTATTGAATTTACTGTCTTATATTATGCAGGTGATTACAGATTCACAAGATGAAGTCAAGATGTTGCAACTCTTTGGAAGGATCACCATGCTGCTAATTCTATTTTGTTAGAACAAATGATGCTAATAAGAAAGGAGCTATATCTCTTTAGGGGTAAATGGCAAATCTTCAGAAAGTCAGTAAAGTTGATAGCAGCAGTACTGTAACTTATGGCCACCTTCAATTACACTAGAGTTAAGTAATGAAGGAAATTAACTATATACTAATTCTAATCAAATTGTCTTATTAAATGTCTTAGAAAGTACTATCTAAGCATATAGTGCCAGAGTTGCAGCCTGAGGGCAGGTGCACCATTTCAGTAGAGTACATATGTTATTATCAAATTAGAGTATCTCTTGATTACTCATCTGTATTCCAACTTGAATTAATTATGCCTAGTGTTTCAGAAAACAATCTTGAAATGAAAAAAAAGTAGTAATTTCCAAATCCACATGTGAAAAAATAATAGATAAAACTAAAACAAAAAGAAATAAAATCTGGCTGGTGCCAACAAGGCTGGTAATGCTTTTTTAAGTTGTTATCTTTGTTTATTTTTGTAGCAGGCCTTATTATCTCACCAGTCTCACTTTTATAATTGTAGTTATATGAAGACCACATCCAATTTTAGTTTTACAGTGTCTTTTGCTTACAGTGTCCACAGGTTGGGCTTTGACACTGAAGCACTGTTTTTTCTGTAGTATGCAGTGGTTCATGTCCACCCAATACCAGACAATTAATTTAATCTCCTCAGCACCAAACCACTGTAACTTATATACCCACCTACCCAAAAAAAAACACACTTTTTTTTTATTCGCCGATGCTTTGGTTGGACATTCGACCTATCAGGTAATTGGGGAGAGATGGACAGATTTTTTTTAATTCCCTAATGGGCCAGGTTGTGACTGAACCCATCAGTTAGTTGGAGGAGAGGAGAAGTTTTCTCTTGCCTGATAGGTAAGTTTTTTTTTAGTTAGGCCACAGTCCTAGAGAACCTGCTGCTGGAAGGGTTGGAAGGCTGTGAAGCTCCAGAGGATATGGTAGATATTCCCACCTGGTTGGTGGCAATGCCACACCTGTCATTTGGTAGATGGCCCATTTTCAGAAGTTTATATGGGGTGTAGGGCCATGAATGTAGTTCTCTGTGTTGCTTTAAAAGACTGTGAGTGGAAGTTTAACAGATTTTTTTTTAATTCCCTAACAGTTCTGGTTGGGCTTGAGTCTGGACTCCTCAGCTATAGTAGTTGGGTGGAGGAGGTGACGAGCAGATATTTTTATTCCCTGTTGGTCAATGGAGTTGTTAGGTTGTTTGCAGAATGGGCCAGATTTGTTATTCCCTGCTGGGTTGAGAAAGGTAATTTAGAGGGGAAATTATTTTTTAGTCCCTGATGGTCTAGGTTGGGTTCAAGACCACTCTGCTGCACAACTGCCTATGTTGCAGCACACTTGTCAGTGTAATCCCTATACGCATATAAGGAAGAGTGCCGAGCTGAGATTGAGAACCAAGAGAAGGAAAGCGCAAGAGAGGGAGAGTCGGGGGGGCGCTGGAATCACTGACGTGTGAGGTTACAGCCTTGGAAGTGTGCACCATTGGTCGCTCTCTGTCCAAACTTGCATGCTTATATTCTGCAAGCTGGTAGAGCTGGAGATGCCTTGACAGGCTGGTACAAACAGTAGTACAGCAGCAGCACCCAAGCCTTCTGTGCAGTATATTAGTCCCTCATTGTGATTTGAGTGGATGGCCATGGCAAAACAATGTTTTACTACCCCACCTATTCCACCTTCCACATATCATTTTGCTGCTGCACCTTCCTATATCTGCTTGGTGTAATACATACTGTAGGCCAGGTTGCACATGGGATCCAGCAGGTAGTTGGAGGAAGAAGGTGCTAGCTTATGCTTGTGATCTGTCATATATACACATTGCCATACATGCATTCCCTATATATGTTTTACTAATGATACAGGGGACAGATTTTGTTTTATTCCCTAATAGGCCAAGTTGGGCACCAGAATGGTAAGACGTTAGAGGGGAAGATGGCCTGATTTTTTTTTATCCCTGCCAGGCAGAGTTCAGCACCAGACCTGTGTGGTGGTTTGGGGGGTGGCAGATTTTTTTTCATTATTATTTCCTGACAGTCCTGGTTGAACACTGGACCTGTCAGATTATTGGGGAGGGTTATAATTGTTTTATTCCCTGACATGCGAGATTGGGTATTAAACCTATCAGGTTGCTGAGGGAGCAGGAGAAGCTTTTCTTTTTATTCTCTAATGGGCTGGGTTGTACACTAAACTTTTCAGGCAATTTGAGGAGGAGGCAAATGTTTTATTCTGTGAAGGGCTGCAGTGCACTGGATCCATCAGGTTGTTGGTGGAGGGCATATTTTTTCATTCCCTGACAGGCTGGGTTGCATACAGGGCCCATCAGGTAGTTTAGAAGAGAGGGCATATTTGTTTCTATTTCCTGATGGCTGGATTAGATATTGGACCAGTCAGGTAGTTGGGGGGCAGGGCCATATCTGGTTTTTTATTCTCTAATGGATCAGACTGAGCACTGGATCTGTCAAGATTTGGGAGAGATTTGTGTTAGCACCACTTGCTCAACATGTTTTCATGCACTCTTTCTCCTTGCAGCCAACAGAAAGTTAGCAAAGCATCATAGACAGATGCAAGGAGCAATAACAAAGCTCAAAGCACAACATGCTCATTGACAGCCATAAAAAAACATATCCCAGTCCCCAACTTTATTTATTTATTTATTTAATTTTTGTTTACCGGGTAAGGTGCACTAGCCATGGAAATGACTATTTTCAGGCACGACCGGGGAGGGTACAGAACAATACATAAGAGGCAAATAACAATACATCATGACATTACATACATTTGACAATTATCTAGGATGGGAATACATTGCAAGTAGGAGTAAATAAACAGCAGGCAAGGTAAGAAATACAATACAGTGTAAATAACTAAAAGTGAGGGAAAACAATACATTAACTAAGGTTATTTGAGCAGCAGCCCAGGCAGTTTGGGTAGGATAATACAATAAAGGCTGTAACACTTGAGTAGTCATACAGGATAGATATGGGAGAGCTGGGAAGTTGAAGGGAAATTGGAATGAGGTATAGGAAAAATTAGTGACAAAGTAAGAGGTGAGAACAGAGAATAATTGTGAGTAGGACAGACAGGTAACAAGAAGAAAAAAGTGCCAATCATTTATTGGGATAAAACTGAAACTAGTGGCTAGGAAGTGTAGGTAAGAGGGAGATATGCAGACTAAGGTGGATTGAAGCAGGAGCAGTTACCAGAATTAATTAGGTGTCTATGTAGCAATCTCTTGAAAGAGGCACGGATGAGGCAAGGCATATAGTTAGAGGGCAAGAGTTCCAGTATTGGGGCATGACAAGCAAAGACACTAGCCCCTTTAGAGGAGTGATGTCTAGGATGAGGACAAGAGCATTGATCACAGAATGCAGGCCATGACTGGATGTCTGGTTTATAAATAGTCCTGTCAGAGCCTTAGGTATTTGTGTTCTGATTATGTTATCTATGATTGAGCCACATGCGTAGGATCTAGATGCAGGAGACAAAAAACATCCAAGTTCGGAGTATAGGAGGCAGTAATGTTTAGTTGGTGTGAAGAGGAGGCATAGCGACAGATGTTATTGTAGGTAACATCCCACTTCCAGAAACTAGATTTACTCATGACAGCATACGTTGCAACCCCATAAGTGAGTGACAGAAGGAGTATGCCACGTGCTATGGCAAGCCTTGCATTTCAGTGGTACACCTGCAAAACACTTCCTGACTGTGATCCTAGCAGCAACTGATGTGCTATGCAGACCAGCTCTAAAAAGAGGTTTATATTGATGAATTATCCTTACAACAACTAATGAAAAGAACAAGATAAGATTTCAACACATTATCATATTAAGATTTATTCACTCATTATAATGCCTACATCAGAGAACTAAGATAAAACTATAAATCAGGCACATCATAACAAACTCTTAGCCATAATAAAATGATGACCAGTTACTGGAGACAGTGGGTGAGACTGAAGCTTTCACTAAAAATCTCAAATAATCTACAACTGTTTAACAATCAATTATTCCAGCTAAAAAGCAACAAGTGATCAAATTCTATAATTTGTTTCATAAGGAATATGAAACAAATAAGACTTTTCTAGAGTTAATACAGCATCTGTTTATGTAAGAACTTGGTAGCTAGAGATGTGCAGAACTGGTAAATTTTGTTACTGTGAAATATTTTGTGACATTTTTGCAGAAGCAAAATTCAGAATGTTGCTGTGTAATGTGAAATTTTGCCTGCAAAAAGGTGAAATGTTATCTGCAGAAGGCGAAACTTTTACTTTTCACAGGTGAAATTTCACATTATGCAGGTGAAATTCAGAATTTCACACCTGGCAAAATATTTTGCGTAATGGACAAATTTCATGAAATATTTTGCATGGTGAAATTGCTGATTTCACCAGAATTTTACCATTGAAATATAATTTCCTAGCATCTCTCGTGGTAGCCATGCCAGTAGATGTGACCTAGTGGTCCTGAAAATAACATGGTAATATATTTTTAATATGGATATTTACACTTGGAATAATTTAAAGAAAATAAAGATTCTTAAAAAAAATTTGAATTGAACAATTGTCTTGTTTCCACATTTTTTCAATTCATCATACTAGCAGTCACCAATTTTGCCAAACTTGAGTTTTAAGTACTCATGAGATGCTTGTAATTCAGTTAAAGAAAAATTTCTGAGTATAATATTGATGACAATGCAAACACTGGATAACACAGATGAGTCATCCTTGGATTCACAAAGAACAAAAATGAAATTTAACAATCTTTGACCAAACAATTAGTAAACATTTTCATAGAACTTTGCAATCCAGCTGATGAGAGGGAGGATTTTGGCAGCTGAAAGAAAA
This sequence comes from Neoceratodus forsteri, assembly GCA_016271365.2. Classification (NCBI taxonomy): domain Eukaryota; kingdom Metazoa; phylum Chordata; order Ceratodontiformes; family Ceratodontidae; genus Neoceratodus; species Neoceratodus forsteri. The sequence continues at coordinate 774,411,883 of CM057449.1, read as the reverse complement.
AAAAATACTGAAACTGCTGAGGAAGAACAAGTAAACATCTTAGTCAGGGAAATGTAATTGGCTGGTTTGATTCTGTGTGAAGCCCAAAAACTTGATTCATTGGAAATCAGTATGATAGACTTTATCTACCAAGGAAAGAGATACAGAACACTCCAAAAAAGACATACTCATTTATGTCTTCCCCTGATAACTGAATCTTTTATACTGTACCTATAAATCCTGGGTCATACCTGAAAATAGGCGTATAACTTGTCTAGTGTACTTACCTGGTCAACAAAAGCTAAATAAATAAATAAATCTAATTTTTAAAACATAATACTAGAGTACATCCATTAATTCTGCTAACAGATGGGTTATTCCTTCACAAGAGTCATCAACTGATTGACTCCTTGCATGTGATGTTGAAATGTCTCAAACAATATCACTAAAGTAAATGTACAGTACTACAAATTAGATCTTGAAACACATGAGAACAAAAGCAGGAGCAAGGCAGATGCAGGAAACTACAGACCTGTTAGTTTGACCTCAGTGGTAGGGAAAATGATTGAATCACTTCTGAAGCAAAAAATTATTGAGTACCAAGAGGTCAGTGGGGCACAGGAACCGAGGCAGCATGGATTCATAGAAGAAGATCATGTCAGATGAATCTAATTGATTTTTTTGACTGGGTGACCAAAGTAATAAACCAGGGAGGGGCTGTAGATATGGCCTACCTTGACTTTAGCAAGGCATTTGATAAAGTTCCACACAAAAGATTAATAATCAAGTTAGCCAGCCTGGGAGTGGGTCCCAGGGTGGTAGCCTGGGTAGCAAATTGGCTGCACAACAGGAGACAGAGGGTAATAGTAAATGAGACTCACTCTGAAGAAAGGGGGGTTACTAGTGGGGTACCTCAGGGTTCAGTACTGGGTCCAGTCCTCTTTAATATCTTTATAAGTGACATTGCAGTGGGTCTGGAAGGAAAAGTATGCCTCTTTGCGATGACACAAAGATCTGTAATAGAGTTAATACAGAAGGGGGGTTGGAGGGATGAGAAGGAACTTGGCAAGGTTGGGGGAATGGTCAGACGTATGGCAACTTAGATTCAATGCAAAGAAGGGCAGAGTAATGCACCTATGAAACAAAAACCCAAGTGAAGAGGACACAATGGCAGGGGAGGTACTAACAACAACAAAAATGGAAAGGGACCTGAGGGTAGTCATATCTGATGTCCTAAAGATAGGCAAGCAAAGTGAGAAGGCAATAAGGATAGCTGGGGGATACTGGGATGCACAGGGAGAGGCATCACAAGTAGAAAATGGGAAGTAGTTATCCCTCTGTACAGACAGTTGGTAAGACCCCATCTGGAGTACTGCATGCAGTTTTGGAGACTCCATCTCTGCAAGGACATAGACAGGATGGAGGCAGTCTAGAGGATGGCAACTAAAATAGTGCAGGATCTGCATCAGAAACCATATGAAGAGAGACTAAGAGAGCTTAATATGTATAACCTTGAGGAAAGGAGGGGCAGGGGGGTCATGATAGAAACTTTCAAGTACCTCAAGGAAATCAACAAAGTCCAGGAGGGTAGCATCTTTCAGAAAAAAAGATGTGCAAGAACAAGGAGACCCAATTCAAAGATAGAGGAGGGATGGCTCAGGGGCAACGTGAGGAAATATTGTTTCACAGAGAGAGTGGTAGATGCATGGAACCACCTTCCTGAGGAGGTTGTGGGGTCTAAAACAGTGGGGGAATTCAATAATGCATGGGACAGACATAAGGCAATTATAGTGGGGGGTAGGAGGATGTAGGCTGTTGGTAAACTTGAATCTTCAGCTGATCCAATAGGTAGGGAAATGGCCGACTTGGTGAGCCAAGTGGTCCTTATGTGCCGTCAAAGTCTATATTTCTATGTTTTTATGCAATCTAACTACCTGACAAGAATTTCCTGTCAGGCATTAAACAGGCAGATATTATATGTCTAAAGGAGGCATGGATTCCTTTTCAGTGTAATTCTTTTTTAAAATGCTTTTTTCTTCTATAGCAAGCCCCATCTAGAAATGAAAAGGCAAAAAGCTGACCCATCCAGGGTCCACTGATGTTAGTTAAGGTGTGTAATTACATATTTTTTTAGTTGACTATAGTTTTATTGTTTCCAACTCACAACAAGAACAAATCAGACCATATGGGAAAAAAACAAACAAGTATAGTAAGACTCTGATAACAAAAAACCTCAGCGAGTCTCTCCACCACCCTATCCTCATCCACCACACACCCTCAGGAGCTCAACAGTTACAATTAGAAAAGCAGGCGGAGTTACAGAACAAAATCGTCCTTAGAAAGAAAAAGCCAACTGGGGAATCAAGAACTCATAGAATGAAAGGCCTAGTGTAGCAGATTAAATGGGATCTAGACAGAAAAAGGAAGTGCAAAAGAAGAAGGAAACCACTTTGGTTCTCAAATACAGTAGCAGAAAAGGTCAGACCAAAAGGCTGGCCTTCAGGAAATGTAAGGGAACACAGCGGATGAAGATAGGGAGGCATACCAAACTGCCCTAAGGGAAGCAGGTAAGCGCAAGGCAGGCAAAGTCCCAAACTGAGGAAACACTATACCAATAGTAAAAAGAAGGTGACAAGACTTTCTATAGATACATTAGTGAAAGGAGAAAGTCCAGAGGGGTATGTAAGTTAATGGAGAAAAGGGAGCATGGAGAGGAGGACCCAAAGGCATCTATCCTAAATAGATACTTTTGTCAGTATTTACTGAAGAGAAGGTAGGGCAGGCCCACAGCTCAGCATCATGGACACAGGGGAGGGAGGTGAGCACTACTCCCTTCACAAAAGAAAGGGTCCTACAAGAGCTTGCTAAGCCTAGGGTGTAAGGCAATGGGACCTGATGGCATACATCCCAGGGTACTTAAGGAGCTAAAGGAGGAAACTAGCAGAGCCATTAGCAGAATTGTTTAGTGAGTCTCTGAGCACAGGAGAGGTCCCAGAAGACTGGAGAAGGGCTCATGTGATCCCGGCCCACAAGAGTGGTAGCAGGGAGGAGGCGGGGAACTACAGACCAGTCAGTCTTGCCTCAGTAGTGGTGGGCAGATTATGGAGGCACCTTGCTGAAAGGATAGTGCAACACCTGGAATCCATAGGGCACAGGATCCAAGACAGCATGGGTTTACAAAGGAAGGTCCTGTCAAACTAATCTCATAGATTTCTTTGACTGGTAACCAGAGTGGTGGACCAAGGGGAGCAGTTGATGTCGCCTACCTTGACTTCAGCAAAGCTTTTGACACTGTTCCATGAGATTGATAAACAAGCCAGGTGAGGTCGTGGGGTCAGAAGTTGGTCAACTGGGTGGCAAACCGGCTTGACTGGCAGAAAACAGAGAGTGGTGGTAAATGGTATACAGTCAGAAGAGATGCAAGTCACAAGTGGGTACTTGGGATCAGTCCTGGGGCCAGTCCTATTCAACATCTTCATTAGTGACCTCGCAGATGGACTAGAGGGTAGGCTTGTCTGTTTGCAGATGACACCAAGATCTGCAACAGAGTAGATGATCCAGATGGGGTGGCAGAATGAGAAGAGATCTGGATAAACCATAGCAAAATGGCTGAAGAGTGGTAACTGGATTTAATGCAAAAGAAGTGCAAAATCATGCACATAGGGAAGAGAAACCCGAAGCCACCTTATAGGCTGGGAGGAGTTGCTAGCAGTCACAAAGGAAGAAAGAGACTTGGGCATCATCATCACTGATGACCTAAAATCATCCAAGCAGACCTCTAAAGCAGTAGGTAAGGCTAGGGGTGTTAGGGGGTATTAGTAGGGGTATCACAAGTCGTGAAGAGGGAGGTAATAATCCTCTGTACAAAGACATTGGTTAGGCCCCATCCTGAGTACTCTCGTGTGCAGTATTGGAGGCCACACCTTCACAAGGACATTAACCAAATTGAGGCAGTCCAGAGAAGGCAACCAAATGGTAGGGACTGCATCAGAAGACATATGAGGACAGATTAACGGAGCTCAATATGTATACCCTTGAGCAAAGGGAGGGAGAGAGGTGATATGATCGAGACATTTAAAACACCTTAAGGGCATAAACAAGGTGAAAGAGTCTAACATGTTTAAATATAAGAAAAATTGCAGGACAAGAGGACACAGCATGAGATTAGAGGGAGGCCGATTAAGGGGAATGTGAGGAAATTTTTTCACAGAAAGGTTGGTAGATGCATGGAATAGCTTACCACAAGAAGTGGTGGCTATGAATACAGTGCAGGGCTTCAAACAGGCATGGGATAGGCATATGAGCAATACAAATGACTATGAATAGATAGGTCACTGACAGAGCAAAGGCCGATGGCACATTTATAAGGTAGAAAAAGAAATGGGCAGACTGGATGGGCCTTGCGGTCCTTATCTGCCGTCAACTTCTATGTTTCTATGTTTCTATGTTTCTATTGATTCTGTGGATGGAAGTGAAAGCAGCATGTGTAAAGACTCCCTTCCTGTCCAGTACTGGCTAGGACACTTCCTAATCGAAGCGATGTGATTCTCCAACATCAAGGCAAAAAGGATCTCATGATGCCATTCTGTAAAGAATGGTGAGGTGGTATCCAGCCAGTGCCTCAAAATTACTAACTCCTCTATTAAAGATATCAATAATACATGTGCCTTATGTATACCGGGTTAGCCTAGTGGGAATATACCAGCCAGACAAATCTCAGGTGTAAATAATTCTTCTAGTCCAAGAAGGGGATCTAATGAATCTTTTATAGCTTTCCAAAGTGGAGATATCTGTAAAAAAAATCCCAAAGTACATGATTCAAAGAGCCAACCACAAGGCCATATGATAAACATACTGCAGAGGATAATTGCTTCATTCTACACAACTTAAGTGGGATATAGTACATGTTATGTAATATATGGAATTGCATAAACCTGAACCTGTCTTGCCTGAAGTATCTGTGGAGGTTCCACCTGACAGAGCACCACGACTCGGCATCTTCTGGAAGGCCTAGTGCCTGTGTCCAGTAACAACACAGACCCATAGGACTTTTAGAGTCCATACTTTGAAGCAATTTATATATATTTGATACAGCAAGCAGGTGAGATGCTGCAACCAGTGCTGGTTGAAGCCCAGAAGAATCCCACCAAAGCCATGGTCTCAGGCCCTAAAAAGTTGATATTGCATGCTTGAGTTGAAAGTATAAAACTGGCTGAATTAGGGAGGTACAGCTTCAGTTTCAAGGCAACTAAATGATATGAATTGGTCCCCTTCTAATAAGAATGCAACTGTGATATCATTGAGTAAAGGATAGAAAGAAAAAGAAACCACTGACCTCCAATACGAAAGTCTGGGTTACCAATGGGAGGCTGAGCAGTGGCCCTCATCCAGCGTAACCCATAATATGCCCCCATCTGCTTATGAGTCTTCATGGACCAAAACAAGGGAGTGAAACAGAGAGAATGGGGAAGATGAGAATGGACTGTATAAAGTAGGCTTTTAACCATAATGCCCGCAGTGTGACAAAGAGACTGTTCCAGCTCCAGCCATAGCAGTATATATGACTGGTCCCAGAAAGCATCTGCTTGAACACCCCACAACAAGGACTTGCTACTGTGGAGAGCACAATAGTATAAGAAGAAATTAGGCAATTGCAAACACCCACTGAACTTCAGGGCAGACAATTTAAAATATGTATGTTGAACTGACCCCACCTTCCAGAGAATACTAGTGATTATACTGTAGATTGTAAATTAAGAAACCACGTTTTCAGAAGGTAAATATTTAACATTTTCCGGCAGGTACAATACGCAGGAGTAAAACAATATACCCCTAAGCGTAACACCAACACAGCGACCTACATCGCTTATCGACAAAATCAACACTTGCCAACAGGTCACTGTGTTGGTATGCCTGAGATAGGGGCACACTGTCTCCCGTTCCTGTACCACCTCCCCGAATCAACTCGGAGCTGAGAATCTTTAGTATTGTGGGGTGCAGAACTGGGAGACATACAGGATTTATGTCTACCGCAACTTGGGGTGGACATAAATCTTGTTGCTGTGATGCCAATCGACAAAGTGTTGTCGAACCAACATCATAAATCCAGCTAAAACATTCATTTTAACAACGTTAATACATCCCCATAAAGATATAGGTAATGTGGACTATTGTCGCAGATCCTGTTGTAGGGTGCGTAGTAAAGAGGATAAATTATTCTTAAATAGTCGAGAGGGAAAACAAGAGTGGCATATACCTAGATAAACCAAGGATCTAGGCTCCCATAACAATCCCCGTTGTTTTTGGACCAAATGATTTACAGGCACAACCTTTGTTTTACTGAGATTCCGTTTATAACCAGAGAAGGCCTAGAAGTTGTTAATATCTTGCAGCATTACTTGTAACGAGGCTGCCGGTCTTCTATATGTAATAAAAAGACATCTACTTAAGCAGATAAAACATACCTGGTTCCCCCCACCTGAATGCCTTTGATGTCAGGACAGTTTTGTAGATGATATATCAAAGGCTCTAAATATAAACTGAAAAGAAAAAGGGAAAAGGGGAAGCCTTGATGCGTACCATGTTGAAGGGGAAACAAATCAGATAGGATCCCATTACAGCAGATTCAAGCCATAGGGTTACTATATAACGTTTGCACCCATTTCCCAAACTCCAAGAGAAAACCAAGCTTATGTAATACCTTGACAAGGTAATGCTAGGCCACAAGGTCAAAGGCTTTTTCGGTGTCCAGGGAGATCAGAGCTGCAGGCTTTAGACTCTCCCTCGATGCCGGAATAAGGTAATGCAGCTTTCTGAGGTGATCATTAGAAAGTCGCCCTGACATAAATCCAACCTGAGATGGATTAATTAGCTTGCCTCATACCTGCATTAGCTGATTAGGTAAAATTTTAGACAAAATCTTGAGATCGACATTAATTAAAGAGATGGGGCAATAGCTGTCCAGAAATGTCGCGGTCTCCCCTTTTTTAATTAAAGTGATCCAGGCCATAGTAAAAGATGAGTTGGAAAACCATGAGAGAACCAATAATTATGCAGCTGTACTAACACTGGGCAAGGTCCTCTGAAAAACAGAGTAAAAATTATTAGAGAAGCAGTCCGACCTGGAAGCTTTTTAGGTGAATGTTGGCTGATGGTTGATAGTAACTTCTGCAATTGTTATTGTGCCTTTAAGGCTTTCTTGATGAGGTAGGGTTAGTGTTGGGAGGGGAATAGGATCCAGGTATGCAGCAGTGAGGGTTTCAAGCTGGGGATCAGAGGGAGCACTAGCATACAGTTTCATATAATATTGGTGAAAAACAGCAACAACTTCCCTAGGGCTAGTGACTAAGTCAGCATAGGGGTTATGCTTCAGTCCCCAGATAAAGCTGTCAGCATTTAAGGAATGAAACCTAAGGGCAAGAAGCTTGCCAACTCTTTCACCAGCTTTGAGATACCGGACCTTTGTCCTTTTTATAGCCAGTTCTGGTTTTTGCACCATAAGATCTGCATATTGAGATTCATGGTGCAACCTGACCACACATCCGCAGTGGAATGTGAATGAAGGTTACACTTCAGCTGCCGAATATCCTTTAGTTGTCCCCAGTGAGATTGTTTAATTATGGAGTGTTTTGAAGCCAGTCTATTGCATTCCTCCTGACTGCACATTTCAATGCTTCCCATAGCACATCCACTAACTGCAACCGATCCTTCATTCTGCTCTAAAAAAATGTTTTGAAAAGGACATAGATTGAAGGGATTGAGAGTCCTGCAGAAGTTGGGCATTGATACAACAGATCTTGTCCCTCAAGTCCATCCTGCTGATGTCATGCACCAAACTGACTGGAGCATTTTCAGATATGACAGTGGGAAGCACTTCAGCACTATTTAGACCAGATAAGCTCTCCTGGTTAATAAAAAATAAATTGATTCTAGAGTGAGAATCATGCATGGGGAAGTAGAGGTGGAATACCTGTCAGTGGGATGGAGAAGGCGCCAAGGGTCTACAAGTCCCAGGCTATCCATAATCTCTCTAAGGCCCTGCTGACCAGGAGATAGACCCCTTCTTGACATCCCTGATCTATCTATATCGTGCTGATGTACAATATTCCAGCCCCCATCTATTAGGAGGGAGCAGGGGATTGATGGGGCCAATATAGGAAGCAAGCTGGTAGAAAAGGAAGGGGAGTCAGCATTTAGACCAAAAACTGATCCTAGCACCAAATTAGCAAGTCCCAATTTCCCCTGGATAAAGATGTTCCAGCCACCCTCATCCCCAAACTCCCTCTCCATCTGAAAGGGGACATGCTGAGCAATTAAAATGGTGACTCCCACTGTCTACCACTACAGCCATCACCATATGCTTGTCCCACCCATTCCCGTCTAAATAAAGTAATGTCCTCTCTTTTAACATGAGTTTCATATAAGTAGACAATCTCAGATTGTAAGTTTTGAGATGATGTAGAACTATATGACACTTTTTCCTATCTTGACCCCTTGATATTCCAACTCACAAACATAAGAATTCATTACAATTAAAAATCCACAGACAGAAAGACCCAGCTGCTACCATCCTTAATGGAAAAACAGACAATATAGCCCTCTGTTGAGCTCCTAAAACCCATCCCACAACCCCTGGGCCAGAGATGAAAATACCAAAACTCACATACTCTGGATACATACCAGGACAGTATACATTCATGAGCTAAATAAAATTATAATATAGAGTGGCCCAACCACTATAAGACATATATAATCCCAGTAACCAAGCAAATAAAACATCCAAAGGATATGAATAAAAAAAGGAAATCTTCCAGTCCTCACCACTGCACACCCTCGGAGCACCGACTGTTGTGCATCCATCATTAGGGCATGAAACCCGCAAGTCACCCCCCCCCAGGCCTACCCCCGAGTTAGAATCCTAAGTAAGGGGGGTGTGAGGGGCATAGCCCCCTGTATGAAATATGATTAACGACTTGTGGAATTGGCACCATAATGACAGGGCACACAGCAGCAGGCACATTCTGAAGGTGGAACCACTCCTAATGACTGCAATGCCAGAAGGATTCATTCCACGATGTAATTCCCACAAATGCCATCCAACCCTATTTCTCCCACCCTAGAAGAAAATAAAAGGTTATCAGTGTACCCCAGTATGGTTAACACACAACCCTAATAATCTAAGCAGTTACAGTAGTAATCCTAAATACACAAGTCTGACAAGGAGACCCATCAAAATGCAAAACAACTGATTTTATTAGAGAAAAGAATCCAAAAAAGGGAAGGAGTCCCCAATACAGTTAATAATCAAGCCTTCTTGAATATGTAAAAGGAATTATTGTAAAGAGTATACAGCATGACACAACAACAATTTTAGTAAACTTGCATGGAATACAGTTGAGGCAGTAATGCAGATCTGGCAGAAATATACTGGCAGAGCTGACTGTACAATGGAGACAGGACATTAACTGGTACTGAAAAGACAGTCCACAAATAAATGGAATTCCAGTCCTTGATGAAAAAGAAAAAGCTGCAGTACCTCAGCTATAAAGGTCAGGAGGTAAAGATCTCTGCGCTGAAGCAACATACATTCCCCAATGAAACAATTGCTTGGGTGCACTATATCTCTGGCATTGGGGTTTAAATGTCTGATACAAGGGACCCAGTGAAAAGAAAATCTCTAACTGTACTACTGAGTATGGTCCAAATAAATACACAGGTCCCAATACCACAGGAGAAGCATGCAGGGAAACTAATCCAAAGTGAGAGGGTAATAAAAAACCTCACCATTTTGCAGTATCAAATGTTATACCCGACAATGCCCAATACCAAGGGAGCACCTCAGGGTAGATCAAAAGACTGCAGCATCCTTGCTGATAGTGAGGAAAATTCCAGTTAAAAGAAAGTGGGTTACCAGAATGTTACACTATAAATGAACACTAAACAGTTACTACTTTAAGCAAAGTGGCTATCCTGTGCCCAAATAAAATGTGTTTCCTGCCCCACATAATAAAACAAAACAAAAAAAAGAAGCCTCACAAACAGGTGGTGTCTGCCTCTACTAGAAATGTTGGAGATCCAAAAGACCCTTCCTTTAATGGCAAGCTGGATCAGACAGCCAGACAAGATAAAGATTATTCCTATGATCTAATGCCACTCTTAAACAGATCAGGGAACATTTTTGGAAGTTTGCTTTTGGCTTGCTCATAGGTATTAAAGCAGGTGAAGGATCCCTGAAAGCTCACCTGTAGTTTGTACAGGTATATCATTCAGATGGGAATGTGGGCTGAAATCAGTTTTGAAACTGCTGGACTGTAGGCATCTCTCTTTTGCCTGACAGTTTGAGGGAGATCATGCATGATACAGAGTTTGTGCCCCTCCCAGGACACCTCCTTTAACTCTTTAACTTTTAATAAGAGATGCTGGTGTAATAGGGTGTGGGATAAGTGACAACACCAGAGACAAAATTTTAAATTTGGTGCTCACACTAACTTCGTGTGGTCCATTTATTCAAAACAATAAATTAGATTCAGGCTCTTCTTGAGCTTTAACTTCCAAAACTTAATGTAAGAGGCTTCTTATTAAAAATAAACAAAAAAAAAGAGCAAATAATTCAGTATAGCAACTGAGCTTCAGTATCCCCACATGGAATACTGCCACAGAGTGGTGCCTATAAACAGATAGAACCACTATCATATGTGTAATCTGCCTATCTGCTAGGCCCCTTGTCTCTTCTCTTTATATAATACTCAGAGGATGACATCATTGGTCACATGTTCTGCCCTCTAACTCTAATACATCAAATAAACCTATTATAATACAATAATATGAGGCCACACAGACCTGTCTTTATTTGTTACTATATTAATTTCAAACATACCATATTACACACAGGAGTTTATCAAAAATAGAATTTACTCATGAATATAACATTGCTAATTATGACAGATGACCCCTCCAACTTTTGTTGACCTCAAGTGTTGTTAGGACTATAAAACTAGCCCACTAGAGGGCTGCTCCCTATGGAACAGTCAAGCACCTAAAAGGAAGGAGCCAGTCCCTCGTTAAGTTAAGGCATTTTGAAAATAAAAAAAGTTTCCTCTAACCTACTTCTGTAACAGCCTTCATTTCCTTACCTTGGTTTAAGCATTTGTATCCTCTAGCTTTTATAAAATAAGCAGTAATGTAGCTCTGTATACACAGACTTCATCCAGGAGACTTTTATTATTATGGTATGAGGAACATTATTATGGGTTGTTTCGAATGTCATGGAAGAACAACAGGCAGACATAAATTATAGTCCTTTATTCCTTGAAGTTCTATCCCTTCATCTCCTCCACAGAGATGCACCTTGTCTGTTTTGAATTCAACCCATTGTAACATATTTTTATTTATTTATTTTTTGTTGACCGGGTAAGTGCACTAGACAAATCCTGCCTATTTTCAGGCACGACCCAGGGAGGGGGATACAGATGAATGCCAACTGACCTTGAACCAGAGTAAGCTGTTGGTGGTATTTTTAGTGAATGAGGGAAATTTGGCCAGGACACCGGAGAAATTCCCCTACTCCTTTCGATAAGTGCCATGGGATCTTTAACATCCACCTGAACTACCACCAATCCAGGCAGATGGGACCTCGGTTTAATGTCTCATCCGAAAGACGGCACCTCAGAAATGCAGCACCCCTCTCATGCTGCATTACAGTGTCAGTACTGGGATATTAACCCAAGTGCCAGATGTGGGAACTGAACCCACAGCCCTCTGATCTCCCGGCCTCAGAGGCGAGTGTGCTACCTACTGAGCCACTGACACTGACAATTACCACTGACACTGATATTAAAACTCATTTGCAGCGTGCATCTAGTGTGTGACCATTTGAATGGTTACACAAGCATTTTCCACCGGCATACATGGTGCACAGATGCTACAGAATCCGAGACTTCTTTAAATAAAAAAACCAAAAACAAAGAAACTTGCTTTGGTTCTGTCACTGTTGCCCAATACTCCTAAAGGGCAACAGAAGGCTTGGATATATGGTATTTTTTTTAATTAAGTGTGAGGCGTGGTAGCTCATTTTCTCGGCTTAAAAGTAACCTCAGATCGGGAAAGCAATTTATTTTGGGCAGCTGCTACAAGGAATAGGAGCCTTCAGTTCTCCTATGCACAACCACAGTTCCCAATGGAATTTTGAGAGGAAAACAAAAAAATAGCTTTTTTTTAATTATTTATTTAGCAAAGGGGGTTGAAAACTTGCAAAGGCATAATTCTGCTACTGAAAACAAAACAATAAATGAGCTGCTATGGTAAACTGCACACATAATTTCCCCCTTTTCAACAAGGCTAGCCTACATTAACTATGCTGAACTTTTTAATTGGATTGTGATGTTTTTAAATTTTTTTAGGAGGACTTGCCAAGCCTTGTTTGAAACATTTTAAACCCCAACCTCTTTTTTTTTTCTATATGGACATTGGGAAAAGAAAAGGGTATCATGATGGGAGGCAACCCCAGCATGATAAAAGAAGACAGGGATAGTCTAGAACAGAAGTACTACTGCAGCAGATTTTCTTTTATTAAGAGAGTGGAAGGAAGCAGAAAAAATGTCCATACAACTAAAAGGGGGGCTTCACTAGCACACTCCTCCAAGGTTAAGGAAAAAGCAAATCTTCAAATGTGGTTTTTAAGACAATCTACCCAAGATACATGGGTAGGATGGAGCTTCCACCCTCCCTCACCTGAAAGCTCCACCCCAGGGCACCCTTAAGATAAACCAACATATAAGTGTATGGAACTGTTATATTCCATACCTCAATACATAACACAATATTTCCCTGGGGTGTCTTTTTCTCTATCTCTAGGCTCCATGTCTGGAGAGGTAATCAGCATTAACATGTGTATTTCCAGCCCTGTATTTCACCTCAAACTTATAAGGTTGTAGGGCTAGGTACCACCTCATTACCCAGTTATTTTTGTCTTTCATCTGGGATAGGAAACACAAAGGATTATGATCTGTAACAAGGGTAAAGGGTGCTCCCCACAAATAGAACTTAAGGGATTCGATAGCCTACTTTGCGGCTTGGCACTCCTGTTCTATTGTGGAGTATTTTCTTTCCATATCATGGAATTTCCATGAGATATACACCACTGAGTGTTCTTCCCCATCAATGGTCTGACCTAATACAGCTCCTAGATCTGCACCAGATGCGTCAGTAAAAATCTCAAAGGGATATGAGAAATCTGGGCTCCGAATACCGGAGCAGAGCATAATGCACCTTTAATATTAATAAAGGCTTGCTTCATACTCAGATGTCCAATGTACCTGGTTCCCATATTTCTTTTTGTTAACTCAGTCAGGGTGTGGCCATTTTGCAAAATCAGGAATAAATCTCCGGTAGTAACCTGTAAGCCCAAGAAGGAATGTACCTGTTTCTTGGTTTGGGGAACTGGACATTTTGCAACCTGCTCCACTTTAGTAATATCGGTATTAGTAGGCCATTTCTAAAATAAAACCAAGATATCAGGTCTCCTGCATGACCAGGGTGCACTTTGTAGGTTAATGGTCATTCCTGCTTGGTGAAGGGATTTAATAACTGCCCGCAAATGCTTCAAATGGAGCTCCCAATTTAAACTAAAACAACTATATCGTCCAGGTATAAACATAACATAGAAACATAGAATTTGACAGCAGATAAGGACGGCTTGACCCACCAAGTCTGCCCATTTCCCTACCTAATGGATAAGCTGCAAATCCTAGTTAACCAGTAGCCTGCTTCTTTCTACTCCCACCCCCTAGAATTGCCTTATGACTGTCCAATGCATGCTTGAATTCAACCACTGTTTTTGACTCCACAACCTCCTCCGGAAGGCTGTTTCATGTATCCACAACCCTCTCTGTGAAAAAATACTTCCTTACATTACCTCTGAGCTGCCTTCCCTCTATCTTCAAATTGTGCCCCTTGTTCTCACACACCTCTTTTTTGAAAGATGCTACCCTCTTTGACTTTGCTGATTCCCTTGAGGTACTTGAAATTTTCTATCATGTCCCCTCTCCTCCTTTCCTCGAGGCTATACATATTAAGCTCCTTTATGCATCACTGAACTCAGTATGAGGTGCTAAAATCTGATCCATGAATCTTTGGAAAGTTGCTGGGGCCCCATGGAGCCCAAAAGGCATAGTTTTAAATTGGTAGAGTCCCACTGAGGTGCTGAATGCAGTCTTTTCCTTGGCATCTTTAGCTAACGGAATCTGTCAGTATCCTTTTATTAAGTCCAGTGTGAAGATGTGTTTTGCATTTTCAATTCTATCAATAATATCATCTACACAAGGCATTGGATAGGCATCAAATTGTGAGACCTGATTAAGTCCTTGGAAGTCTAGACATAACCTTATACCGTCCTCCCTTTTTGAAGCAATCACCACTGGAGATCCCCAAGGACTTTGCTAGGGTTCAATAATGTTTAAATCCTTCATTCTCTGGATTTCATTTTGAACCTCCCCTTTACACCTTTCTGGAAGCCTGTACGGTTTCTTACGAATGGGACCAGATGTAGTTATAATCTGGTATTCCACTCCCTTAGCTATCCCCGGCTTATTAGTGAAGGAAGTTTCATATTCCTTTACTAAGGATTGCATCACCTCTTTTTGTTTGTCTGTTAAATCTGGATTTGTTTTTATTTCACTTATCCCTTTAATGTCTTCCAGACACTGATATGCCAAATCCATATCAGTCAAATCTGTATTGGGTAATACTATCATCTGTATTTTGGTCTCACATTGTTCATGTCACTTTTTTAACAGATTGGCATGGTAGATTTTTCTTTTTTCTCTTCTGTCTGGGGTGGCAACCTCATAGGTTACAGGGCCTGTCTGTCTAAGAATCCTATAAGGGCCTTGCCATTTCATAAGCAGCTTGTGGGTTGAAGTCAGGAGTAGCAGTAATACCTGTTCCCCTGGCTGGAAACACTTATGTCTGTCAGTCCCTTTATCATAATGACCTTTTTGTACTTCTTGAGCTGTGACTCTAACTCATGTGCTTTACTGGCATATGAAACCAACTTCTGTCATAATTGCCTCATGTACTGGGCTGTTCCTGGAGATTTGAGATCTTTTCTCCTCCCAGCATTCCTTTACTGTGTCTAGGATCTCTAGGTTTCTTCCATACAGAAGCAGAAAGGGAATACTTAGTTTATGCCTGTGGTACTTCCCTATACACGTAAGCAATAGATAGGGACAGTACCGTCCCACTCCTTTCCTCTTTCTGAATTAATTTTTAATCATTCTTTTTAAAGTTTGATTAAAATGTTCCACCAACCCATCAGTTTGTGGGTGGTATGGTGAAGTCCTTTAATGCGACTATTCCCAAAAGGCAATTCAATTCTCTTAATAGCTCTGCATTGAAGTTAGTCCTCGGTCGGATACAATCTCTGGGAATGCCTACCTGGCTAAACAGTTTAAATAACTCTTCTGCTATGTGAGCTGTGGTAACTGAACACATAGGAATAGCTTCTGGATATTTTGTAGCATAGTCACAAATCACCAAGATATATTTATTTCCCTTACTACTTTTATCTAAGGAACCCACAATATCTGTCCCTATCCTTTCAAAAGAAGTTGTAACCAGGGGGAAGGGGTTGTAAAGGAACCATGTCCTTCTTCCTTTTTCGGGCAACCATTTGACATTCAGGGCAGGCTTGACAATATATAGCTATGTTGTCATGAATCCCTGGCCAAAAAAACCTATGTAAAATTCTGACTGTTGTCCTATACCTCCCAGCATGACCTGCCCAAGGAATATCATGTCCTAATGACAATATACAGTATATTGTCTATAACACTGTGGTACCATAAGTTGTTCCACTATTTCTCCTGTTTTAGGGTCTTTACATACTCTATACAACAGTTCATTTAATAGTTGTACTGTGGGTATCCCAGTTGTTTATTCTTGTCCCACCTGTTGGAAAAAAGCTTTAAGCGTAACTTAATTTTCCTGCTGTTCATTCATATCACTTTTAACAAACATCATATTACTCTTTTTAGTTAACCCATACTTCTTTTGTTTCCACTGTTCTTGTATCCTTTTTTCTTTTCTTTTCCCCTTTTTCTAGTCTTCCCTTGTTACCCATGTACTTCCCCATCAAAAGGAAATACTTCTCCCAGTAATAATTCCTTTTACTCTGGGCTCTAGTTGTTACAGCTATTATATTCCTTTTGTATTACTTATCAAGGAGGAAAACTCTGGGAAGTCATGCCCCAAAACTACCAGGACAGGTAAAGAGTGTACTAGACCTGCTGAGACTAAGGAAGTGACCCCATTAACCTGTAAGGTAACCTTATTGTGGGGTATAGGTGACTATCCCCATGTACACAGACTACATTAATAGTAGGTCCCTTAGATTCCTCTTTTACTAATAATTCTCTTCTGATGATGGTGTTTTTGCTACTTGTATCAATTAACACCAGCACCTTCTGACCTTGGAACTGAACAATGGCAGTAGGATAAGTAGAATTTAATAAGCTAAATGGGCCCCACCCGTCTTTCATGAGGGACAAAACCTAGGAATATGTTCTTTGCCTTTACAAAATGACATATGATACCTGAATTGAATGTCCATTTTCCTTTACCATCATCATATGTCCATGATGAAACAGTCTGAGGAGGCCTTACCACTGAAGGCTTGGATGTTACCTCTAGGATGGTTGCTTCCTTTCCTGTAAGGCTGATGTGCAGAAAGGAAGTTTTCAGCCAGGGTTACTGCCATTTCTGTAGATTCTGGATTGTGCTTCTTTATCCATATTTGAACACCTGTTGGTAATATTGGCAAAAACTGTTCTAACACAAACATTTCTAATTCTGTATTTCCCTTCTGGCACAATCCATTTTATGCATAATTCCCATAATCTAATATAAGTCTCTCTTGGAGGGTCTTGAGGGTAATGTCTTAATGCTCTAAATCTCTGTCATTATGTCTCTGAATTATATCACATCACTTTAGGATTTCCTGTTTTACCAGTTCATAATCCTCAGCTAGTCTAGGGTCCATATTACCATATGCTAGTTGCACTTTGCCAGACAACTAGGGAGCCAGTCTCACTACCCACTGCTTTGTAAGCCAATTACAAGCCTTGGCCACTCATTCGAAAGTGGTCAAGTATGCCTCAATGTCATCAGTTGGCAACATAAGGGACAGTTTGATATCTTTAGGATGATTGGTATTTTGATTACCCCCATGCCTTGGCCTAAACCCATAGTCTGTAATAAATGCAATGTCTCTGCGCACCTTTCATCTTGATGTTTCTGATCTCTTTCCCTCTCTAGAGCATCAGCATCCCTCTGTCATTCTATCTCCATTTGATGAATAGCCAGCCGGTGTAATAGGTCACTGATGTTTTCTGGTTGAAGGTCGCCAATTCCCATCTGTTTCCATGGTGTACATCCTCATCATTAGCCTCTTCTGGTGCCTCCTTATGGACTTTTCTGCATACATCTGGAAGGCCTTCATATAGAGGTTCACCAGTCATCTTTGTCTGGGAGTGAGTAACTGCTCCTGGTTTTTCTGATGTTCCAGTTGCCATAGTTGCCACTTGTACCAATGCTGGTACACCCTGTCTCCCCACTATCCTTTGGATGACCAGAGAATCCATTTCTGACACCAAATTCTGTAATATGGTGTGGGATAAGTGACAACACCAGACACAACATTTTCAGTTTGGTGCTCACACTAACTATGTGTGCTCCATTTATTCAAAAAATATTAGATTCAGGCTCTTACTTACTTTGTATTACATTGGTATGAAAGAACAGAAGAAGGCCAGAGCCCATCAAGACTGTTTCTCACACTATGTGGGGCATTATTTATCTATTATCCTCAACCAAACGTCTAATTTGTTTTAAAGACAGTGGCACTAGTTGCCTCTACCAATTTTTGTGGCAAGGTGTTCCATACAATGGATGCTCTTATTGGAAAAAGTTTCCTTTGCTGGTTTTATAAGTTTTTATTTCAGTTGTTTATTATGCAGTCTCGGAACATGTCTCCTTTTGAGAGTGTTAGACTACATTTTTCCATTAGATCTGGTGAATTTACTAAATTAAAAACCTAGTAGCATATCACCTCTTAATCTTCTAGTTTGAAGACAGAAGAGACCAGTAGCTTTAATCTGTTCTGATAAACCAAGTTTGTTAATCTTGGAATCATTCTAGTTACTCTCCTTTGAACCTGTTCAAGAATTGCTATGTCTTTTTTTGGTTTGGATTTCAGAAAGGAGTCATAGTCTAGATACAGTCTAATGTATGCCCTATACAATGGAATAAGGCATTGTTCAGTGCGATTAACAAAAGTGCTTTATTTGCCTCAAAAGTCTGTTGGTCATGCAAGCAGTTCTAACACAGTGATCATTTGATGTAAGTTTATTATTAACATATATCCCTAAATCTTTTTCACAATTTGATGAGTGAAGTGGTAGTCCGCTTATATGCTATATCGCTTTTGGATATTTACACCGAATGCACTACTAAACATTTGTCTTGATTAAACTGCATATGATTTTCATTTGCCCTAAGTGTTAATTTTTCAAAATTCTTTAATGCAGAAATATTTTCTTGATTATTAACCTTACCCCCAATTTAGTATCATCTGCAAATTTAACTATGAAGTTATTTGGCCCTGTTTGTAAATCACTGATAAAGAGGTTAAACAATGTTGGTCCCAAGCTCTTCTTCAGCTTTAACTTCCAAAACTTAATGTAAGAGACTTCATATTAAAAATAAACAACAACAACAACAAAAGTAAATAATTCAGTATAGCAACTGAGCTTCAGTATCCCCACATGGAATACTGCCACAGAGTGGTGTCTACAAACAGATAGGCAGATTACACAGATGATAGTGGTTCTATCTGCTAGGTCTCTTGTCTCTTCTCTTTAATTAATACTCAGAGGATAACATCATTGTCCATATGTTCCACCCCCTAACTCTAATACATCAAATCAAACTATTATAATACAGTATTATGGGGCATCACACAGACCTATGTCTTTATTGTTTACTATATTAATTTCAAACATACCATATTACACACATGAGTTTATCACAAAAGTAAAATTTACTCATGGATATAAAATTGCTAATTATGACAGATGACCCCTCCTACTTCTGGTGACCTCAAGTGTTGTCAGGACTATAAAAATAGCCTACTAGAGGGCCGTTGGCCCTTAAGGAACAGTCAAGCACCTAAAAAGGAGTGGAGCCAGTCCCTTGGTATGTTCATGCATTTTTAAAATAAATAAAAAAAAAGTTTCCTTACTTTGGTTTAAGCATTTGTATCCCTCTAGGCTTTTATAAAAAAATAAGCAGTAATGTAGCTCTGTATACGCGGACTTCATCTGGGAGACTTTTATTATTATGGCGTAGGGAACATTATTATGGACTGTTTCGAATGCCATGGGAAGAACAACAGGTAAACATAAATTAAAGTCCTTTTATTCCTTGTAGTTCTGTCCCTTCATCCCCTCCACAGAGATGTGCCTTGTCCATTTTGCAATCAACCCATTGTAACATTTTAAAACTCATTTGCAGCGTGCATCTAGTGTGTAACGATTTGAATGGTTGCACAAGCATTTTTCACTGGCACACATGGTGCACAGAAGCTACAGAATCCGAGCCTTCTTTAAATAAAAGAACAAAAAACAAAGAAACTTGCTTTGGTTCTGTCACTGTTGCCCAATACTCCTAAAGGGCAACAGAAGGTTGGATATATTTTTGTTAATTAAGGGTGAGGCGCAGTAGCGCATTTTCTCGGCTTAAAAGTAACCACAAATTGGGAAACCAAGTTATTTTAGGCAACTGCTACAAGGAATAGGAGGCTTCAGTTCTCCTATGCACAGCCACAGTTCCCAGTAGAATTTTGAGAGGAAAACAAAACTGTACATAGCTTTTTTTTTATTATTTATTTAGCGGGGGTTAAAAACTTGCAAAGGCATAATTATGCTACTGAAAACAAAACAAGAAATGAGATGCTATGGTAAACTACACACATAATTTCCCCTTTTTCAACAGGGCGAGCCTGCATTAACTAAGCTGAACTTTTTAATGAGATTGTGATGTTTTTAGATTTTTTTAAGGGGACTTGCCAAGCCTCATTTAAAACATTTTAAACCCCAACCTCTTTTTTTATATGGACAATGGGAAAAGAAAAGGGTATCATTATGGGAGGCCACCCTAGCATGATAAAAGAAGACAGGGATAGTCTAGAACAGAAGTACTACTGCAGCAGATTTTCTTTTATTAAGAGAGTAGAAGGAAGCAGAAAAATGTTCATACAACAAAAGAGGGGGCTTCACTAGCACAGCTGGAGATCCAAGTATGTTAGAATTTAAAATTAAAGGTCTCAGATTCAATCCAGGAGGGAGGAGGTTTCAGGGCTCAATTAGCATGATCCACAATATGTGGGTCCATTTGGTGAGGTCCACATGTGCGCACATCATTTTGGATAAAGAGGAGCACATTAGATCCCTCGGTGCCCTCCGGTAAACCAAAAACCACCACATTATTGTAGTGGTTACGACCTTTGAGGTCTTCCAACTTTTCATCCATTCGGGCTAGTTTTCTGTCGATAGCCACCACCTCCAGGTCAATTTTAGCATGCCAATCCTCCACAGAACTTCTATGCACCTCCGCATCAGTAAGTCTCTTGGCAATTTTTTCATTCGCTAAGTGGATACTTTTCAGCTCATCAGTAATGAGTTGTAGGGATTCTTTCAGAGGTGAAATGTCCACCAGAAAATGGTCTTCAGTTAACATTGCAGAAGTTATAATAATAATAATAATATTTATTTATACCGCACCTTTCTAAAAATCAAGGAGCTGTATATAAATAGTATAATAAAAGACATATAATAAATTAAAAAAATCTTAAAACAGTAAAACATCAAGTCTTGTATGCTTGATACCACAAATGGGTCTTCAGGGCTTGTTTAAATTCCTCCACAGAAGCGCACTTCCAAAGCGGATGGGGTAGAGAATTCCTAAGGCTTGGGCCTTGTACATAAAAGCATGGCCCAGGAAGATTTTAAAGAAACCCTTTGAATCTCTAGCAACCCCTCATCTGCCAAGCAGAGTTGCCCAGGGCAGTAAGAAACCAGAAGCCCTTTCAGGTAGTCCAGGTAAACTCATTACTGATGAGCCGAAAAGTATTCACTTAGCAAATGAAAAAAATGACCAGAGACTTACTGATGCAGAGGTGCATAGATGTTCTGTGGAGATCAGAATAGCAAAGGCCCAAACTGAGGAAAAGATAGCCAACTCAGTTAAGAAGCAGGATAAAACCTTTTGTAGGTACATCATGGAGCATAGAAAGACAAAGAGAGGGCTAGTGAGGCTGAATAGAATGGACGATGGGTGGGCAGAGAGGGACAGTGAAAAAGCAGGGATACTGAACGAATATTTCTGGTCAGTATTCACAAAAGAGGAGGAGGGGAGGTGCCTAATACAATTAACAGAAGCACTCTGGATAGGGGTGGTCGATCCCAGCACTTTCAAAGAAGAAAGGGTTCTGAAAGAACTCCTAAAACAGATGGTGGACAAAGCAATGAGGACTGATGGAGTTCACCCCAGAATTCTAAAAGAATTAAGGGTAGCACTAGTGAAACCACTGACTATCCTTTTTAACAAATTATGGAAAGATGGTGTGGTACCTGAGGACTGGAGGAAAGCAGATGTGATTCCTCTTCGCAAAACTGGGACCAAGACAGAGGCAGGAAACTACAGACCTGTCAATTTGACCTCTGTGGTAGGGAAAGTGATAGAATCACTTCTGAAGGAAATAATTGTTGAGTACCTAGAGGTCAGTGGGGAACAGGACCCAAGGCAGCATGGGTTCACAGCTGGAAGGTCATGTCAGATGAATCTAATTGATTTCTTTGACTGGATGACCAAAGTAGTAGACCAGGGAGGGGCTGTGGACATGGCCTACCTAGACTTTAGCAAGGTGTTTGACACAGTCCCACACAAAACATTAACAGTCAAATTAACTAGCCTGGGAGTGAGTCCCAGGGTGGTAGCCTGGGTAAAACATTGGCTGGGCAACAGGATACAGAAGGTAATTGTAAATGGAGTCCACTCTGAAGAAAGAGGGGTTACTAGTGGGATACCTTAAGGTTCAGTACTGGGTCAAGTCATTTTTATTGTCTTTATAAGTGACTTTGCAGAGGGACTGGAAGGAAAATTATGCCTCTTTGCAGATGACACAAAGATCTGCAACAGGGTTGATACACAAGAAGGTGTGGAAAGGATGAGAAGGGACTTGGCAAGGCTGGAGGAATAGTAAGAAGTATGGCAGCTTGGATTGAATGCAGACAAGTGCAAAATAATGCACCTGGGAAACAAACACCCAGGGGAAGATTACACAATGGGTGGAGGCAGTAACAACAACAAAAATGGAAAGGAACCTGGGGGTAATCATATCAGATGACCTTAAGTTTAGCAAGCAATGTAGGAAGGCAGTAGAGAGGGCTGGAAGGATACTGGGATGTATAGGGAGAGGTATCACCAGCAGAAAACAGGAAGTTGTTATCCCTCTGTACAGACAGTTGGTGAGATCCCATCTGGAATACTACATCCAGTTCGGGAGATCCCATTTCCACAAGGACATAGACAGGATAGAGGCAGTCCAGAGGAGGGCAACTAAAATGGTGCAGGGTCTGCAAGAGAAGCCTTATGAGGAGATACTAAAGAGCTTAATATGAATACCCTTGAGGAAAGGCGGGGGGAAGGATACAAACTTTTAAGTACCTCAGTGGAATCAACAAAGTCCAAGAGGGTAGCATCTGTCAGAAAAAGAGATGTGCAAGAACAAGGGGACA
Organism: Neoceratodus forsteri; assembly: GCA_016271365.2. NCBI lineage: Eukaryota > Metazoa > Chordata > Ceratodontiformes > Ceratodontidae > Neoceratodus > Neoceratodus forsteri. Next base: position 774,389,054 of record CM057449.1, on the reverse strand, counting down.
CAATTTGAAAATAGAGGCGGGGCGATTCAAGGGCAATGTGAGGAAGTATTTTTTTCACAGAGAGGGTGGTGGAAGCATGGAACAGCCTTCCTGAGGAGGTTGTGGGGTCTAAAACTGTGAGAGAATTCAAGAATGCATGGGACAGACATAAGGCAAATTTTGTGGGGGGTAGGAAGAAATAGGCTGTTGGTTAACTAGGATCTGCAGTTTATCCTGTGGGTAGGGAAATGTGCAGACTAGGTGGACCAAGTGGTCCTTATCTACCATCAAAGTCTATGTTTCTATGTAAGTCCATGTAGGGCTTTATATGTCAGAAGTCCGACTTGATTGGTGATCCGCCACTGTAGTGGCAGCCGGTGCAGTTCGCGCAGCATGGGGGAAAGATGACAAGTACGAGGAATACCCATCAATAACCGGGCCGCAGCATTTTGCACTAGATGCAAGTGGCAGATATCAACCCCAGGTAGTCCTAGATAAAGGGAGTTGCAATAATCAAGGCACAAGGTCACAAAGGCATGGACCAAAGTCAGCAGTTCACCAGATGGAACAAGGTGCTTAATCCTGGAGATGATCCTTTGATGATAAAAGGAAGATTTGATGACCTCTGACACCTGCGATCACAGTGTCAGCCCATCATCAAAAATCACTCCCAGGTTTCTCATCTATTCAGAAGTGGGGAGCTGGGAACCACCAAGAAAAAGTCCTAAAGGTAACCCAGCTCCCCTACCCTACAGTCACTGACCCAGGTCCACAGCCAACACTTCTGTCTTCTCCGAGTTCAACTTTAGCCAACTCAAATCCATCCAATTCTGGATTTCAGTGAGGCAGTTGTTAAAAGTCGAGAGAGCTACATCCTGGTTGGGTGCAAAAGATAGGTAGAGTTGGGTATCATCAGCATAGTAGTAAAACCTCAGCCCATAACTTCTAACAATGTCTCCGAGGGGCAGCATATACACTGCAAACAACATGGGGGACAACACCAAACCCTGAGGTACCCCACATGACAGAGACTGGGCCAGAGGAATTAATCCCCAACACCACCCTCTGAGTTCTGCCAGTGAGGAAAGATCTAAACCACCCAAGGACTGTGCTAGACAGGCCACAGATGAACCTCAGGCATTCAAGGAGAACCCCATGGTCCACAGCATCAAACACTGATGAGAGATCAAGAAGAACCAAGATGGAGTGGCTCTTCCAATCTCTCACCATCAGGAGATCATTGAGCACCTGAACCAGTGCAGTCTCGGTACTATGCCTTTTTCAAAAACCAGACTGGAATGGTTCATAGATGACATGGATGGTAAAATGGTTCTCCAGCTGTATTGCCACTACTTTCTCAATTACATTCCCCACAAAGGGAAGGTTAGAAATTGCTCTGTAGTTCACATGGCAGTCTGGGTCCAAAGAAGCTTTCTTCAGGAGGGACATCACCACCATGTCTTTCAGGGAGCTAGGAAGCTCACCCATTTCCAAGGAGCACCAGACTATCCATGCTAGGACCGGGCCAGTGGTATCCCAACAACCCTTAATCAGGGATGTTGGACCCGGATCCAAACTACAGCACATAGGGTGCATACCTTGGACAATCCGCATGACATCAATGAGCTCCGGTTGAGTAAAGGAACTCCAGGAGAACTCGGGTAGTGACCAAGTGCCAATCCATAGCTTCTCCCATAGAAGGTGCAGGAGGAGCGCCACCCCGATGTCGGCCACCATAGCCACAAAGAAGTGATCAAGCTCTTCACACTCTACTTGTGAAAAAGTTTTGAACCTGCAGGCAGGCTGGGTTGCACAGTGTGTCTACAGTTCAAAAGAGCTGAGCTAGTCAGTTCTGAGAGCCGAATCTCCCTAGACAGGAACTCTGGCTTCAGGGAGATTGCAGAATGATAGGCTTGATAATGTTCCATCAATCTCGATGGTCAGCATTAGAGGAGGATCTCCGCCAACAATGTTCTAATCTTTGTTCTTGTAGCCACATCTCCCTCAAAGTCCCATCAAATCATGGGGACCAAGGGTGAAGGGAGAGGATGCACATGGACTGGAACAATGATATCCAGAGCAGAGGAAATTGCCTTATTATAAGCCAATACCAAGGCATCTGGGTCACTGCTCACTCCAGAAATTTCCGATAGGTCAAGCTCCACCATCAGGCCCTCCAAACTTATATCTTGCAAAGGGCAGTACCTGACCATTTCCACAGGGTAGGCCTCCTAAGGGGGTGCAAAAACTATACCCCACGGTGTAGTGATTGGAGCATCTGACTGGTTCCACCCCCAAATCGAAGGCATCGATCCCCAGGAGGAAGACTAAGTCAAGTGAGTGACCACCTTTATGAGTGACAGAAGTAACAACTTGTGTGAGGCTGAAAGATGCCATCAATTGGAGGAAGTGCTGTCCAAATTGTGAGTTTGTCATCGACCCAGGCATTGAAGTCACCCAGGACCATCAGCCTGGGTGACTCAAATGCCATGTCGATCAAGAAGTCTGCAACTTCCTGCAGGAAGCACTTCTCACCACCTGATGGACGGTAAATGAGGGCGATCCTGCAACCCACACCCGCAACAATGGTACACTCGAATGACTCAGCCTCTCCAACTGGTACACTCGTGAGGCCCAGCTCGGTCTTGAAACAGACCGCAACCCCCCACCCCAGTCCAACCTCGGGTGGTGCAACACTGTGTACCCAGCTGGAATAGTAGCCTCTAATATGAGGCCTGCATGCTCATCCAACCAGGTCTCGGTAATGCATGCTAGATCCACAGATCTAACAAGATCTGCAATAACTGCAGTCTTATTTTTAATGGATCTGGCATTACATAGCACCGCTCAGGTAGGATGGGCCTCTGAAGCTGCTCTGGCTACCTGCCCACCGACACTGGTGGTGGCCTTGGGTATGGAAACTAAACATGAAGGACCATGCTCCAGATTCCATTTCACCCCAGGGCATCTTCTGGGTCTCACTACCCGAATACAATGGCCCCGCTCATTTGACCTCCACTGTTTGCACCCTCCAGCCCCCCTCCCTCCCTCCACTACGGGCAATATCAAGTGCTCTACATCGCTGGTATGCTGAAAACTGTAATGGGGTGGGAAGAAAGGACAGGAGGGCATGAAGGGCTGAGGACGAATAGCACACGACCATGGAGGAAGGCCTCTTACACATAGTGGAGACCCCAACAATTTCCTATGCGGCACTAATTAAGCCAAACCATGTAATTCAAATAAATAAAAACACCCACAATACATATAACTGGGAATAACTCCCCAATATTTAAATAATAAAATAATTAACTAATAAAATCAATTATAAAACATCCCATTCAATAGTGAAAATAAGGCCATAGTTCACAGTTAGGCCAAATCTATAGAAAATAAAATCAATATATGGGAGGTTCTCTCACAGTCTCCCACCTGGAGTAAGACCAGAAAAAAGGTTGAAAAAACTAGTACTCTCACTCCCAGTCAGTGAAAAATATGTCCAGAATCCGAATAAAGTCAGTGTCTGAGAGGTTCTCTCACAACTTCCCTCCAGAGACCAAGCAAAAATTAAAATCAATGTTAGTATTAATCCCAAAACACAGGGGAAGGACCTCAGGCAATTTACCAAACCAGAATTTGTAGTTCCAGAACCAAGAATTTGTCCAGTCAGTGCAGACAAAACAACTTTCTTGACCCTTCAAAACCAAGCAAGGGGTGAGAAATAGACTACACAGCACAGTAAAAAGAATAAATCCAAGTCTTCCAGGCTGGAAAGGAAGGGAGGGGAAGCACACAGCCCCAGAGCCCGCTGACAATGCAGATGGCCCGACATCCACTAACCACAAAGCAATCTGTGTCCCTCACTACCTGACCCCAATCCTTCAACAGAAGTCCATGAAGCAGGGTTCAGGAGACTCCAGGCCTGCAAAGGAACCCCAACCAGCCTCCAACACAAACCCAGCATTGGTTTTAAATTGCTGTTACTCATGACCTGCACTGTAATCTGTCAGCTATCATGGACTGGAAGGCCACAGACTTCTTCAAACCTCCATATAATTGCCTGCTTGGTGAATCCAGGTAAATCCAAGAAAGGGCATTAAAGCTGGATCCAGGTGGTCTGATTCCTCCACAGAGTGATTTGATCATACCCACTCACAAAATACAGCAGGGCATCAAAATTAAACTCCAAACAAACTCGAGCACTGAAATAGCTTCAGGCTTTAAACTGTAATAAATGCCGCAGCAGGGTGTAAAACCGACTAAAATAATCGGCTTAGGAGGGCGATACAAAAGATTTGTCCCGAAAAAATGTGAAAACACTAACCACCTCACTCCTTCAACCCTGTCTCACTATAAAACACATCTTAAACTAAGTTTTAAACTAAATAACAATAACGACACATAGAAAAACAAAAATAAATAACAAACAAACAAAGCTAAAACACCGGCATGCTCATAGCAATGGTTATGGAAGGCCATTGTGTATTTGTGGCCTGCACCTCAGACCTTTTTGAGCCCTTCTTCCTTTCTGGTGTCATTGGGAGAGTGCGGAGCATGGGTGCTGTCTTCATTTCAGAATCCATCTTACAACCGGCTAGGTTCACCAAGAAGGTCCCATAGAGCTTACAAGATGATCAAAATCAAGAAAAATGGGTACACTTTGAAGAAAGTTGAAAAATTAAATCGATAAACAGGTGAAAGGAGCAGAGCAGTTAACAATGCATGTTTACCCGCTGCAGCCCATCACGAGATCCTATTCCAGGTATGTAATTATGTAATGGTGACACATACAGTTACTGTTCCTCATAATTTTTTGGTCATGTACTGTATTTAACAGTTGATACAGACAAATGTATAATCATACATTCTTATATTCCTCCAGCTGATACATCCTATTATAATCATGATAGTTGTGAAAAATATATAATGTATATTACAGATTGAATTGTTAAATATCCTAGGACTGAAACTCTACTTTTGTGTGATTTGAACACTCGAATTGATTGTTTTGACAATCTTGCAGACTCAGATAAAATATTGCCTGATACTGAGGAGGAAATTTATTTTTAGATCCTTAGTCAATTGATCTGTGAATACAAATTTTGAAACATTGATAATGTTTATGAATGTCAGTTTAATACAGTTTCTGACATTGTAGTAGAATCACTCAATAGTCTGTAGATGGCTTTCAGTATGTTAGAAGATACCTGATTCTCCATAAATTTGTGCTTGGCTGCCGCCGCAGTGCTACATGCTGGGGATAGGAGTCTGAGCCAGACTCAGAAGATCTCTCCTGAGAAACCATAGACTCTATGGCTTAATCCAGCAGGAGGAAAGAATGCTTCCAGTATTTTCTTGCAATTTTAGTTTTCTAAGCTCTTTCTTAGACACAGTTCTGTAATGAAACACTTTATTCAACTATGGAACATAAAGAAAACAAACCACAAGGCACTTCAAAGGTAAAAAGTTAGTTTGAAAAGTAGCAGCTTTGAGAACAAAGTCGCTGTGCAGCTGTGTTGTTTGCAACCATGCCCCCCATGCTTGCAATGACATGCACACTTGCAAAGGTCAGCAAACAAGTGGAGCAGGATGACCAGCAGACAAAGCAATGTGCTGATTCTAATTGAAATCAAAACAAAATTCAAATCTTAATTGCCAATAAAATACATTATTGTGAAGGTCAATGGTCTATTACAGTACTTTGTAAACTTTAAAGACTAGAAAATATTTTGAGGGAGTGTAATGTCCTAATTTTGGGTCTACCCATCTTTTTTGGTACACATAATCTTTCGAATGCCCGGAATTCTGTGGCCACAGAACTTTTTGAGCTTAATCTTTTTTGTTTGTTAAGGCATTCCAGTTACCTTGAAAAAGAGGATCTGGGCCCAAATATTCAAAACTTTGCCCCAGGGTTAAATTAGCACTGCCCGGTGGGCAAACTTAGCCCGGAGCAGAAAGCAAGCAATATTCAAAAGGAATAGCCTGGTGCAAAAACTGCTGAATATAGCATGCTAAGGAAGCCGGGCAAACTGGGCTGGGAGTACAGTGCAAATATTGCCCGGGATTAAGATAGCACTGAATATAGCAAATAAGACAGCACTAAATATAGTACCCAAGCAGTGCAAACACCCACAGGAACATAGTGCAGATGGAGCCGCCATGCCCTGGACCACAGGCAAAGGAGCATAGGCTGGAAAAGGAGCCCAAGATCAGACAGCAGTGCAGAACTCAGACACTGATGCATACCCAGCCAGGGGAATGGCCAGAGTGCACCAGGACCCAGGGGTAGAACCAAAGAACAGAACAGCCCTGTCATCAAAGCCATGCACCCAGTAATGACACAGGACACAGTGCAAATTTGTAAAAGTTATGTATATTGTGACAAATGCACAATAAAGGAAACAGATAAACAAGTGAATAACAACACAAACATAACAAACAGCAAAGTAATGAAACAAAGTATGCAAACACATAAAAGGAAAGCTACAGCAAACACCACCACAATGACAACCACTATATACAACAGGAACTACTACAACTACTACAACTACTACTATGACTACTACTACTACTACCATGATTACTACTAACGCTAACACTACCACTACAAAACTGACCGTACTACATCAAATGACCTATGACACCTACAGCAACCAAGGAATGAAATATGGAAAACAGAAGCACAGGGGCAGAAAAAAACTGTAAAGCAACAGAACAGGAGGGGACAGGGATGTGGACACAAACAATGGGGTAAAAGGCCAACAACAGAAAATACAGTCCAGTAAAGGGGGAGGGCAAGGCAAACAATGTCTTCAGGAAGGCATCATGGCTGGGATCCCACAGGTTCTGGCAGACATGCCTCCAGTACAGCGGCCACCCTCCTCGTCTCTGGTATGAGCACTGCATGTTGCTCAATGATGGTGTGCTGCTGGCACACAAGCTGTCTCAGGAGGACTTCATTGTTTTCTAACTCCTCCGGCCATGTTGACACAAAAAGGATCGGAATGGACCTACAAGAGGAAGGGGGAGTATGTGAGGATGCTAAACCAGCCAGAAGGCATACTGCAGCCACAGGTGGCCATACAGGGATGGACAGCATGCCCCGATAGCCATACCCATGTAGTGCTGAGGTATGCAATGGTAGTCACATCTGACAGATGCCCACAGGGCAGGTCTGGAAGACACAGGCAACAACCCAATACCCAATAGACGTGGATACTTCAGGCCTCGACAACACTGTGGTATGGTCGACACCACCCAATCCAGCACTACACACAGTGAGACAATGCAGACACACAGGTGGTCACCAAGATGGTGGTGGGGGTGGACCATTCAACAACATGCACATGGGAGAGCACACGTTGGGACACGCTGCCCAAAGTCAGATAGCAATGTTCCAGAAAACGAGAGTGAAAACAACTCATAGGGTGCAGGAGCATCACAATGCAGACATGGTATCTGGCCAATGGCCATCCCATGCCAGGGCCAAACCATCCCATAACAGATGCAATACCACAGGGGCACACATCAGCAGGGGTGGCCGACAGACGTCAGCCTCACATGGGCCATGTACTGCAATGTATGCGGTGTCTTGCAACTAGAACCTGCACATGCCAAGTAAACAGCTGAACATGGACAGTGGTGATTGTGGACTGCACAGTAATGCCAGCTATGTATGCCGACAAAGGCCCATACTGCTCCCCCCCAGCAACAGGGTACAGCAGCCAGACAGCCATACACTGGCAGCACTCTGCAACACTGGTGAGCAATCCATCACAATGCTGCACCAGCAATGGCATGATGCCCATGGCTGTTAACTTGTCATCACAGTCAATGGCAGACCAGTGAAGGAACCACACAAAACAGAGGCACAGCACAAATGAAAACAGACATTTACTCATGCAATAGGCCCTTGGCCTCAGGTCTGCTCTCCTGCATCCACTGTGGCATGGATGGCATACTCAGGCTGCTCCGCATCGATTGCCGGGACACCCCCTGGCTCCCTCTCCCTGGGCTGTGCTGCTCAATCCACTATACAGTGGGCAGAGGTAACAGCAGCATTAGCGCAACACACAGCATGTACCATGATAGCCACAGCAAGATGCGCCCCAACTCCAAAACACTGTACACACAGTGCAGCCCAGGGACAGTGTCTGAACACAGGATACACCCACACAGAGGCCCCCATGGCCCATGGAGCATGAACCAGTCACACAGGGCATGTAGGCATTGTGGCACTGCAGTGCAACAGTGCCACACGCAAGTGCAAAGCGACTGGATGCACACACAGCTATGTAGGCAGACAGAGCCTCAGGATACAGCACCCCACACCACACTGATGTTGTCTGCAGGACGGTCCTTCAGCAGGTCGCCCCACCTGCATTTCCAGACCTGCCACCCATGCCATGGCCAAGTGTCATGGCTGAGCACAGCACAACTGCAATGTATCCCCAATGGACACAGCATGCACCATGCAAGCACTACTACTACCATGGGTGGCACCTGGCAACTGTGGAAACTGTGCTCCAGACACCCTGTACTATAGTGCCACCAAGAGGCCCACATTATATGCCCCAGAACCAGTGACACATGTGTCCGACCACCTGGCACGACAGCACACCTGTGCACAGACAGGGACACACACATACATACACACACACACACACACACACACACACACATATGCACACGCACACTGGGAGACAGAGAGACACGTGACATAAGTGTGTGATGTGTGATGGCACCTACCTGGGCACTGGCACAGTTCCATCACGCACCATCCGTTTGAACCTCTCCAACTGTTGGCGTTGCCAGTGGCGCAGGTCTGTGTAATGGTGCCGACACTTTTCAGCATCCCTCGTGATACCTGTCCATTCTGTGAGGCAGCGTGCAATGGATACCCACATCTGGCATTGTGGAAGATCACTGTCCCTGACCTCCCCAAACAGGCATCTGTGCCGTTGTTGCACAAGCAGCACCAAATTAGCCATCTCAACATCCTCCCAGCACCTGTTCCTGTGCACCACTGCACACTGCCTATGCTTCCCAGACATGCTTTATAACAGCTGGTACCCCACCGCATGAACTAACTGTACAGCGCGGTCATACCCTGCACCCTCCAGCAACATGTGCATTAGCGCAGCACAGTCACATCAGCATAGTGCGACACTAACCAGAAGTGGTCTCAGTGCACATGCCTGACCCACCACAATACTCAAGCATCATGGTCACTCATACGCATAGCGCCATGCTGTATGACTTAGCGTGGCAGTATGGCATGCTACACTGGGGTTTTAGTGTGTGGCATAAGAGTCACAAGCGCATGCGTGGATGTTGCGCTATGCCACATAGTGCTGTACTAATGGGACAGCATGGCACTGGACACCATTTAGCCCACCACTACCATTAGCACAGCACTAAGCTGATTGCCCGGTGCTAACATGGCCCATATTCAAACAGCCTATGCAAATGAGGACACTTGTGTATGGGCAAGCAGTGTGATTAGCATATCATTATTGTCTCGTTTACATGCCTAACAGGCAGGATTGCTCAGCAGGGCTATTTAAGGGCAAACAGTGCTACACCTGTGTTGTGTTGAGGGACTGCAATACTCAGCAGGTGCCACAGCTGAATAGGCCCAACACAGAGGAGAATGTCACAGGAGGAAAAGCAGCAACAGGCAGGTCTGTATAGCAGCCTGGGGCTTGGCTGTATGGCAGTGGGACATGACTAGGCCCTGGCTTGCACAGTGCACACATGCATATGGGCACGGAACATGCATGGGGCAGAATATACGCCTGCAGGCCCACATGTCAGCAGGATACTGCATAGAGGTGTACATGGCCACTGTGCCTGTTGGCCAGCTGACTGAGGCATGTGCTACACCTGTGTCAACAGCAGCAGTCACCGCTATGAGTGGACTGCCTGTACAATGTTGTTGCCAGGCACCAGGCTGGGGAAGGGGCCACATTGGTCTGCAGGCGACCCAGACCGCGGCGTGGTGCCCATGTGGGGGTTGGTGCATGCAGTATGGCTGCAGTGTCCATTGTGGCACAGGGTGGCCATGTCACAGTTGCAGTGTGCGCTGTACTCGTTGAACAAGGCCGCGCTTTGCCGCTACATGACGTACATTGCAGGCGTACAAGGTGGCATGCCACAGTGTTCTGCCTGTGCCATGCAATGCAGTCACACCACAGTATGTGACATGTGTTCCTCTATATGTCTCCCATAGGTTCTGCAGCATGTCAGGACAGGATACGTGCCCATAAATTCTCATAGGATGAACTGACTGCTCTGGTCCATGGTGTCAAGGAGTGGGAGCAGGTGCTACGTTACCACTAGGCTATTGATGCTGTCATGAGAGAGATGTGGGACGAGGTCATGGCAAGGGTCAATGCCGTTGGAGGCCGGGGACGTACTACCGATGCTGTTAGGAACAGGTGGAGTGACCTGCAGTGATGGGCCAAGGAGAAGGAAGCACATTGGCTCCGTAATCAGCTATGTACCAGAGGAGGGTTACAGACCACACAACAGTGGCAGGGGGACCCACTGATGACCCAGGTGGCCTCCACCCTGTGTCCCATGTCCATTGGTGGTGTTATTGGTGGGGGTGTGAGACACCACTCACATCACCTAGGACAGGTCTGTATCCATGTGTGTGCACCCTATATGGCATGCCTGCACTGGTGCTGGGGGGTCAGTGTAGGACCGATATGCAGTGTGCACTATGGGGGCCTATGCTGTGCACACTGTACACATGAGGCAGTATTGCCTGCATCCACTGCCTGTGCTTGGCTGGCACCACAGCTGTCAGTACAATGCATGTGCACTGTGGTAGGGGGTGTGTGCATATGGCCATGGTATGCTTCGACGGGAATGCAATGTGTGGTGTGCATGTCTGTGGAGTGTGGCACTCATCCTAGGGTGTGCATGTACAGGTGGTGGTTGTGGCACACTGTGCATATAAGTCAGTAACACTGTTCTTTCTTGTTTCACAGCGGTGGGTGCACACCATGCAGCATGCCAAGACGTGGCTGGAATAGCTGATTTGGAGCAGAAGGCAGTGGATGTCAACAATATGTCATCAACTTCAGTATTGGGTGCAAGGTGTGGAACCTCAGCAGCAGCACATGGGTGGCAGGCCAAAGGACTTGGGTTACACCTTCCTGTGGGGGGGATGACTCTGGTGCTGGTAGGGTCCTGGATACCAGTGACATCCTAGAGGATGCCCAGGTGGAGGATCTGAGTGGTGGCCAGGTGGTCCTCCTGACAGTCACTAGTGACCTTGGTTCAGATGGCTCAGACCAGGGTCGCTACATGCCTGTGGAGGGGACTGTGATTGGTGGCACAAGCATGGGGCATGCTGGGGTCTGTAACACGTGTGCCATGGGGGTGGACTGCCATGCCACCATAGGTGGTCTGGTACAGCAGGTGGTGGGCCATGTGGGTGCCATGTGTGCAACTCTGGACATGTGGTGCCCTTCATGGGGAGAGGTGGAGGTCCTGCAGGAGATGCATCACACTGCAGGGGCCGTGCAGCAGCAGGAACTACAGCAGCCACCACAGCATCCCCACCATGTCCAACAGCAGGCACAACCCCTGGCTGGCATTGGCATTGCCACAGCATTGCCACAGCCATGGTTCTGGATGGCCAAAGGTCCTACCTTTGGCTCCAGGCTGTCCTTACATCCCAGCAGGAGGCCCAGATAGACCTGCATGGCCTTCGACGTGAACTGTGACATGAGCTCTCGCAGTTGCAGGAGACTGTGGCCTTGGGCTTTGCATATGCCAAGCAGCAGGCGGAGGACAGGATGGGATGCATGGTAGCCATGCTTGACCATGGCTTTGTGGGTCTCACGGCCACTGTGGTTGATCTTGACACAGTGCTAAGTGGGGCATGCCCATGGCACATAGACCCACAGGCAGGCCTCACTTGGCTGCAGGTCAAGCAGGGTTCCAGCACCACTGCATCAGGTGCATCATCCAGAACCCAGTGTCACCATGGCTTGCCACCCACCCTGTCTGGATCTGCTGGTCGGCCAGGGCAGTGGTGCACCACCCTCCCAGCCTCACTGCGGTCCTCCTCAAATATATAATCATTACAGAGCACCCTGGCTCAGTGTCCCATGCACATGGTGTGCATCATGTGCATGGTGGTAGTCGCCTCAGATAGGCACAGCTGCCATGCACAGGCACACAGACAACACCCACATGTGCACACTTGCATGCACACACACATACACACACACAGTCACTGGCATGTTCACCCATGCACAGCCATGGTAGCCCTTCCCACCCTATCACCTCATATCAGGCACCTCATTCATCATCTGCATCACCATGCCATGGCTGTCTACCATGGTCACATGCATGTCTTGCATGGCACACAATACACATTTCCATCCCACATACATTCACTCCCACTGTGTTGTGCACATGCTCTGTTGGTGGTCCTCACTATTGTGGTTATCTGCACGTAATAAAGTCATTGTCACTGTACTGTTCTGGTTGCTGTGCTGTGTTTACTCACTGTCCTGCCTGTGACAGTGTCCTGATGATGCCAGCCCTGTGCTCCAGGTCCTGCAGGCCATTCAAAGATCTCTCCTCTCTACTTGCTCCACTATCCCCTGACCTCTGGCTCTGGGTCACTGTCGGCCTGTTCCTCAGGTTCAGGTGCCTGTATCTCACAGTTCATTGTCATGTTGTGGAGCATACAACAGGCTAGGATGATACGGCATACCTTCTGAGGCCAATACTGTAGGGCACCGCCTGATGTGTCTAGGCAGCGAAGCACATCTTTAGCATGCCAAAGGCCCTCTCTATGATGTTTCTAGTGGTGGTGTTTGCCTCATTGTACTGCTTCTCAGCCACTGTGGCTGACTGGGGTACTGGTGTCAGCAGCCAGGGTCACAGGGGATAGGCGCTCTCCCCTGTTGAAAAATGTACAACTGTTAGCGTTGCTGTTCTGCTGTCTGCCCCTTGCTGTGGTGTACCATCTGTGTTGCAGTCCCAACCTCCTTCCTTTCATACCCCTGCCTATCCCCTCCCACACTGTGGTGAGTGCATACCTTGCATGCTGATACTCACTGACTAGGTGTCCACTGGGTATTCTGCCCACCTCAAAGGCCAGACACAGCTGGGACTGGTGCCAAATGAAGGCGTGGGCACTGCCAGGGTACTGCGCAAGGACATTGCTGATGCACCCAGTCACATTGCACACCACCTGGCAATTGATGGAGTGGTACCCCTTCCCGTTCATGAACACCTCACTGCCATCATAAGGTGGTGCACAGATGGGGACATTGGTGCAGTCAATGGCACCAAGTACGGCTGGTAGGTGTGCAACTCTATGGAATTGCTGCATGGTTTCTTTGTGCTCTGCTGCTGTGCTGGTGAATACTATGAATTCACCAGCATGTGGCAGGAAAGTTTCGAGGAACTGGCTCAGGAGGTGTGAGGTGGCAGACTGTGATACCCCTATGGTGTCCCCTGTTGGTCGTTGAAATTTCCCTGTGGCTAGGAAACACATCACTGCTGTCACTTTCTCTTTGACTGTCATGGCATGGCTGCATCTGGTGTTGGGCTGCAACTGCTCATGCAGGAGTTCACATAGCTGCCTCAGCATTTCCCTGTTCATCCTGTACCGGCCAGTGATTTGTTCATCTGGCAGGGATCGAAGGAGACTCTGGGCCGGTACCACCTGTGTGCAGCATATCATCTCCTTGGCCTGCATTGTGGTCCATGTTGGCCCTGTTCCCTCTCATTCTCCTCCACTACTGCTGCCATTAGGTGCAACAACACTGCATTAGGCATGCCTGCCATGGTCACTTCCTGTTCTGGTCCCTCCCCCTCTGTGTTTTGTCCTGGGATAAGACCAGGCTTTTATAGGTGGTAACTAGCGCCACGCTGTGTGTCACGCTATATGGCCTTGTGCAGCGCTATCACCCTGAATATCTTGTGGCATGTGTATACTGGTTCCTGCCCCCTCACTTTGTCCCTTGCATACATTATTGGTTTGCCCCATGCTATTGCAAACTTAGCCCAGAGCAGAAAGCAAGCAATATTCAAAAGGAACAGCGCGGTGCAAAAACCGCCAAATATAGCATGCTAAGGAAGTCAGGCAAACTGGCTGGGAGTGCAGTGCAATATTGCCAAGGATTAAGACAGCATTGAATATAGCAAATACTGTATGACAGCACTGAATATAGTACCCAGGCAGTGAAAACACCCACAGGAACACAGTGCAGATGGAGCCATCATGCCCTGGACCACAGGCAAAGGAGCATAGGCTGGAATGGGAGCCCAAGAGCAGACAGCAGTGCAGAACTCAGGCACTGATGCACACCCAGCCAGGGAATGGCCAGAGGGAACCAGGACCCAGGGGTAGAACCAAAGAACAGAACAACCCTGTTGTAAAAGCCATGCACCCAATAATGACACAGGACACAGTGCAAATATGTAAAAGATATGCATAATATGACAAATGCACAATAAAGGAAACAGATAAACAACAAGTGAATAACAACACAAAATGTAACAAACGGCAAAGTAATGACACACAATATGCAAACACATAAAAGGAAACCTACAGCAAACACCACCACGACAACCACTATATACAACAGGAACTACTACGACTACTATGACTACTACAACTACTACAACTACTTCTACTACTACTATGACTACTACTACCATGACTACTACTAACGCTAACACTACCACTACAAAACTGACCATACTACATCAAATGACCTATGACACCTACAGCAACTAAGGAATGGAATATGGAAAACAGAAGCACAGGGGCAGAAAACAAACTGTAAAGCAACAGAACAGAGAGGACAGGGATGAGTACACAAACAATGGGGTAAAAGGCCAACAACAGAAAATACAGTCCAGTAAAGGGGGAGGGCAAGGTAAACAATGTCTTCAGGAAGGCATCATGGCTGGGATCCCACAGGTTCTGGCAACTCTATGGAACTGCTGCATGGTTTCTTTGCACTCTGCTGCTGTACTGGGGAATACTATGAATTCACCAGCATGTGGCAGGAAAGTATAGAGGAACTGGCTCAGGAGGTGCGAGGTGGCAGACTGTGATACCCCTAACTAGTACCACGCTATGTGTCACGCTATCACTCTGAATATACTGTGGCATGTGTATGCTGGTTCTTGTCTGCTCACTTTGCCCTTGCATACTGTACATTATTGGTTTGCCCCATGCTATTGCAGTTAGCGCGTGCTATCCGGTACTTTGAATATTGCAGCTCCAAGATAAGCCTGCACTATTCCTGCGCTACAGGTTTGTGCGCTGCACTACATTTTGAATATCTGGGCCCTTGCTTCAAGTGGCAATACAGCATCATCAGCATCTGATATTCAATCTTGCAACAAATCAACAAGAATCGTGACAGTGGTATCAGTTGAACAAAAGATGCATTTGATAATAAAGGCAAAGATTTCGAGGACTTTTGAAGTCACAGTTTCAAAAATTATTTTTCTTTCTGGATTTTGCATGAAAAATGCAAAGGAGAAGGAAGTATTTCCTGAATTTTAGATCGAGCCTATTGGAGATCATGGCAGAGTTTGTGTCACAGGTCCAAGCTCATCTAAAAATAACACTTACAGGGCATGCATACTTTTTCACTGTTGAGGAGGTATTTCAGTGTCTTATTTCAGAAAAGATTGCTCCTACAGTGAGTCAAGATACTGGGGACTCAGAAGATCTAGACATAATCCAATGTTGTGGCTTAAACAGATTAATTACCAGTAACCCGAGTATAATATTAACTGCAAACTAATACAATGGTTCAAAACAACTTTTTTCTTCCCTTTCTAAACTGTGGCCCAGATATTCAAAAGGGTTGTGCATGGCGCAACAGTGTTGCACTATACACAACCCAATGATGCGCCCCGGCATGATATTCAAACGGGAAGTGTGCCTGGCACAAGTCCCAATGTGCCGGAGTGCATCAGTAATGTATGCAGCGCAGGTAGGGGGGGCATGCCCATGCATACTCTGTACATCCCGATATTCAGCCCGGGTTGTGCTGAGTCCATGCATGTGCAACCCCTACTTGAGCCGCACAAAGTTTATCAAAAATTAAAAGGAACAACAGCTGGCCACCTACAGGTGAGCTGCTGTATTGCAGGGCACAACACGGCAGCCGCCACCTGTGGGTGGCCACCCAAGCTCTGGCTGTACCTGGCGGCACCCCCATGCCTGATTGCGGCATACATACAAAAATGACCCTCAAACTCCTGGTGGTCCAGTGGACCGCTGTCAGCCCGATCGCGGGCGTTGTAAAGCTGAAATGAATCCGATATCCTGGTGGTCAGCGGTCCCCTGCCCACTGAGCCCACTGCTCTGCTCCCCCGGTCAGCAGTGGGTGGCACTCACCCACCTGCTGCCCGCCACCCGCCCGACCGACTACTGTCGGGATGTGACGCCATCGGTCTGACAGCTTGAGCCAATGGGCATGCAGCCTGTAATGTACTATATATTCCAGATATGTGAATGGATCCATTCACATATCTGGAATGTGGTACAGACTGTACGCCCATTGGCTCACACTGTGGACCAATGGCATACAACCCACAGATGGTGTCAGTCAGGCCAGGGCGGCAGCAGGCAGGTGGTGCGCCACCCGCTGACTGGGGAGCGGGCGGTGGGCCCAGTGGGCAGGTGGGAGGGGGTCCACTGGACCACCAGGGATATTGGATTCATTTCTGTTTTACAAATGCCCGCGATCAGGCTGATAGCGGTCCACTGGACCACCAGGGATACTGGATTCATTGTTATTTTCACTTAAGCCCACGATCGGACTGACAGCGGTCCACTGGACCACCAGGGATATTGGATTTGTTGTTATTTTTACTTAAGCACACGATCTGGCTGACAGCAGTCCCCTGGACCACCAGGGATATTGGAGTTCATTTCTTTTACAAATGCCATGATCGGGCTGTGGGGCACTTTGCCTTGCAGCAGGGGGTGTTGGTCCCCGACGGCTGCTGCCTGGCAGGGCGCCAGGCACAAGTCACTGGGGATCGGTGCACCTGCATGCAAATGGGGCCATAATGACATGCAAATTGCCCCATTTGTGCCTTGCATACATTATGGCCACGTTTGCATGTGCACTTTTGAATATCGCTTTTGCTGCGCATAGCACAATGGAACTTATGCTAGCGCATCCCCCTGCTCCACTCTGGCCACTTGTGCTGGCACAGTGCCACTGCACCATGTGCACTGACGGTGGCCAGGGTGTGATATTCAACCATGCTGTGCCATGGCACAGATCTGTTGAATATCGCCCAGTCAACGCCCCTGCACAGCCAAGTTGTGCTGCTCCCAGGCTTGTGCCACAGCCTGGCGCAGTTTGAATATCCGGGCCTGTGACAAAAGTTTTATTTTAATTATTCTTGGTAACAGATCATTCTACTGCTTCCCCCCCTTTTTTCACCATGGAAAGTTGTGATTTGGCATTATGTATCTGTTTGATTTTTAGATAACATATAGACTGGCCCAATCTCCTCTTCCTTTGAAGATTCCTGCTTCACATCTGTCTTTGATAGAGGAGAACTTTGGTTTCATAGCAAAGAAACAGCAGTCTGGAACTACAGATATTTTACTGATAAATCACTTCTATCTCAGCAGGAGTCAGTACCTGTTTGGATTAAGCAAACAGATACTTTATTAGAAGAAGGGGTCTCATTTAAGTAAAAAAAAAAAGAAGAACGCCACTGTGTGTTTCTCTGAGGAAGGGGACTGTATCAGCTTAATTTACTGAGTCAGAGCAGAGGGTGAATCTAATTGGGGGTGTGGTTTAACAGCTTAGCTGTACAAAAGCAGGTGTCTCCAATTGCAGCTTCCTGCTGTCTTTGGCAGAGGAGAACTTTGGTTTCAGAGCAAAGAAACAGCAGTCTATAACTACAGATTTTTTACTAATTGCCCTTCTTGCCACCCTCCCACCCAAAGCCAGTTCTAGTTTGATAGCCACTGGAATTGACTGACAACAGGAACTTCCTGTTTGGCAGTAGGAAGGGAAGGATCACTGGGACACATTAGTTTCATCAACCCTGAAGGAACCTAAAAAATAACTCTTTCTCCCCCCCCCCACCACCGGCTGCTGGAGGTCTGAATCCAAGCACGGAAGAAGAGGACTACTGAAGACTACATTAAGTTCCTGTCCCAGAACAGGAAGGGCAAGAGTTGTAAGGGCACATAGGCAGTAGGAAAGTAAGTGTAAAAATACATAGAGGGAGGAGACAGTTAGCATGAAAAGCAACAGGAGAAGGGACACACAATAAGTCAAGATGGGAGTGATGCAGTACAATGGCTGTGGGGCTGCAGTATTCTGGGAGACATTCTGGAGGCTGCGCTGTTGCCCTGTTTGCATGCACCTCTCTGGTCTGAGGGAGGGGGTTGCCCTTTTCCAGGCTGACATGGCTAGGATTTCTGAAACCTTTTCCCCCACCCAGGGACCACCAGGGCCACCATCGTTAGCTCAGAGGTTGCTAAGAAAGAGGAGCGGTTGGACCAAGGTGGGCTCAGGGAGGGACAGGGTGGTGAAATAGAGGTGCATCCCTCCAGTTGTACCTCTCCACAATTCATATGCTGTTCTGGCAAAGAGTAGTTCCTCTATGGAGGCACCTGCAGTGGAGACCAAGGAAGATGCTGTGAACCTCCACAAAGGAGACCCACAGGAGGGTGGTACAAGACTCCACAGGGGAAGGAAACAATTCCTGGTGGGGCTCAATCATTAGGGGGTGTAGAAGTGGGAGGAAGGGGATAAGGGAGGTAGGGTGCCTGCCATACTGCCTCGGGACGGAGAGAGTGAATCCTCAGGATGCGCAGTACCAGCTACACAAGGGAGGAACTGGATGTTATTGTCCACCTAGAGACAAATGACCTGGCTGTGAATGGGATCAGAATGGTGCAAGAGGAATTTGTGAAGTTGGGGAAGGGGCCTTAGACAAGTGGCATGTACGGTAACCTTCTCTGAGGTGCTGCCTGTCTATGGCAAGGATAATGCTAGGGTATTCTGCACCATGGGATTCAATGAATGGTTGAAAAACTGGTGTGGAGCTCAGGGTTTTGGCTTCATTGGGGACTGGGGAGCCACCTGGAGGGATGCAGGCTTATACTGGCACAATGGTTTGCATCTGTCCGGGGGGGAACCAGGATCCTAATTGACAGGTTTAAATGCTTCATTGGCAAGCATTTAAACTAACCAAGGGGGAGGCACTGAAAAGGAGCAGGAAAATCCCAGTCCCCCCACAAAACACAGTAGCTAGGGAGGTAAACACCAAGGTAGAGAGGTCAGTAGGAAGCAGGACAGGGATAAATGCAGAAAAAGGCAGTAAGGACAGGGATGGGGCTAAAAGTGGTAAGGCCATAAAAAATAAATGGAAGGTGATGAGTACCAATGCCTGCAGTCTGTGCAACAAACTCCCTGAACTAGTGTCCTTGATGGAAGAGGGATGCCTGGATATTGTGGCAGTCACTGAAACATGGTACACAGAGCACTATGACTGGGATGTCAGCATATCAGGATTCACAGTCTACAGGAGGGACAGGGTGGGTAAAAGAGGAGGAGGATTAGCTATCTATATAAGGGAATGGATTAAGGCAATAGAACTAAAGAGTAAACAGGATGTTGATGAGTCACTATGGGTCACCCTGGAGACAGGAAATTGCACCACAATCAGCATGGGGGTTGTGTACAGACCCCCATCTCAGGGGGAGGAAATGGACAAGGAAATGATAGAAGGCATCCTTAAAATGGCAGAAAAAGGAGAGATATTGTTTATGGGGGACCTGAATATGCCAGATGTTAACTGGAGTACCTTTGCTACAGGCACATCCAAGAGCAGGGTCATTCTTGATGCCCTACAGGGGGCATGCCTCAGACAGCTAGTGTTGGAACCCACTCAGGATGGAGCAGTCTTAGACCTGGTACTCTCAAATGGGGAAGGAGAAAGGATCTCAGATTTAGAAGTGGGTAGCCATCTGGGAACAAGTGACCACCATACAGCGTGGTCCACAATAAACACAGCCATAGAATCAAGCCATACAAAAACAAGAGTATTGGACTTTAGGAAGGCTGACTTTGGGAAGATGAGAGAGTGCCTCATAAAAGCATTAGCAAATGGTCAAGAAGGAGGGATGGAGGAACAATGGGGAATAATCAAAACAGCCATCGCAGAGGCAACAAGCCTTTGTGTGAAGCAAATCAACAAAACAAAATGAAGTAAAAAACCACTATGGTACTCAAAAGAGGTGGCAGGGATGGTTAAGGAGAAAAGGAGAGCATTCAGGAAATATAAAGAAAGACAGAAGGAGCAGGACAGAGAACTTTATCAGTTAAAGCAGAAGGAGGCAGGGAAGACAGTCAGAATAGCAAAGGAACAAACTGAGGAAAAGATAGCCAACTCTGTTAAGAAGGGGATAAAACCTTTTATAGGTACATTAGGGAGCGAAGAAAGACCAAGGGAGGGATACGGAGACTTAATAAAGGGGAGGGAATGTGGGCAGAGGGTGACAGTGAAAAGGCAGGGATACTGAACAAATATTTCTGCTCAGTATTCACAATGGAAGAGGAGGGGGCGGTACCTAAGCCAAACAAGAGAGAAACTCTGAATAGGGGTGTTGATACCAGTCCATTCACAGAAGAAAGGATTTTGAAAGAACTCTTGAAACTGAGGGTGGACAAAGCAATGGGGCCTGATGGGATTCACCCAAGAATTCTAAAAGAATTAAGGTTAGAACTAGTAACACCACTGACTACTCTCTTTAACAAACCATGGGAGGATGGAGTGGTGCCTGAGGACTAGAGGAGGGCGAATGTGATTCCACTTCACAAAAGTGGGAGCAGGGCAGAGGCAGGAAACTATAGACCAGTTAGTTTGACTTCAGTGGTAGGGAAAATGATGGAATCACTTCTGAAGGAAAGAACTGTTGAGTACCTAGAGGCCAGTGGGGCACAGGACCCAAGGCAGCATGGTTTCACAACAGGAAGGTCATGTCAGACGAACCTAATAGATTTCTTTGACTGGGTGACCAAAGTAGTAGAACAGGGAGAGGCTGTGGATATGGCCTACCTAGATTTTAACAAAGCATTTGACACAGTATCACACAAAATATTAATATACAAGTTAGCCAACCTTGGAGAGGGTCCCAAGGTGGTAGCTTGGATAAAGAACTGGCTGGACAACAGGACACAAAGGGTAATAATAAACGGAGTCCACAGTGAAGAAAGGGGGTAACTAGCAGGGTCAGGTACTTGGACTAATCCTCTTTAATGTCTTTATAAGTGACATTGGAGAGCATCTTGAAGGAAAGGTATGTCTCTTTGCAGATGACACAAAGATCTGCAACAGGGTTGATACACAAGGTGAGGTGGAAAGAATGAAAAAGGACTTGGCAAGGTTGGAGGAGTGGTCAAATATGTGGCAGCTCAAATTCAATGCAAAGAAGTGTAAGGTAATGCATCTGGGAAACAAAAACCCATGGGAAGAGTACACAATGGGGTGGGGTGAGTTAATAACAACAAAAAAAATTGAAAGAGACCTAGGAGTAATTATATCAGACAACCTAAAGGTGGGCAAGCAATGAGAAAAGGCAATAATGAGGGCTGGAGTGATACTGGGATGCATAGGGAGAAGCATCAACAGTAGAAAACAGGAAGTTGTTATCCCTCTGTACAGACAGTTAGTGAGACCCCATCTGGAGTACTGCGTGCAATTCTGGAGACCCCATCTCTGCAAAGACATAGACAGAGTGGAGGCTGCTTAGAGGAGGGCAACCGAAATGGTGCAGGGTCTGCACCAGAAGACATACGAGGAGAGACTAAAGCAGCTTAATATGTGTACCCTTGAGGAGAGGAGGGAGAGGGGGGACATGATAGAAACTTTCAAGTATCTCAAGGGAATTAACAAAGTACAAGAGGGTAGTATCTTTCAGAAGAAGAGATGTGTAAGAACAAGGGGGCACAATTTGAAGATCGAGGCGGGACGCCTCAGAGGTAATGTTGGAATGTATTTTTTCACAGAGGGGGTTGTGGATGCATCTAACAGCCTTCCTGAGGAGGTTGTGGAGTCAAGAACAGTAGAAGAATTCAAGAATGCATGGGACAGGCATAAGACAATTCTAGTGGGGGGTAGGAGGAAGTAAGTTGTTGATTAACGAGAATCTGCAGCTTATCCATCAAGTAGGGAAATGGGCAGACCAGGTGTGCCAAGCTGTCTTTATCTGCCATCAAATTCTATGTTTCTATGTTTCACATCAACTTCTCCGGCTGGATCATGTTATCTTGCAGTCAAGAACAACTTGTACTGTGGTGGAGAGGAAATGTGAGTTCATTTTTATGAAAGCGAGGTACTCAATATTCTTGTCAGACAGGCAGCTTTGATGGTTAGTCACAATGTCACCTGAAGCACTAAATACCCTTTCTGAGCTATCACTGGCACAGGGGCAGGTTAGTTACTCAAAACATGTTTTACCAGGTAAAGAAGCATAGCCCAGTAATCTTGCTTCCGGTTCTGACTCATATAAATCAATTAACTCCATTCATGATTATTATTAAAATTATAACACTTAACCAGCCCAGAGGCGCTGAGGGTTAATGCGCTGGACACCACACCTCATGCTACGCCGGTGACCCGGGTTCAGGAACAGATGCATAGTTGTCGGGGATTGGAGGGGGGAGGAGGATCAAGTGTCCCAATGGATGCTCTCCTCCTCCTCCTCCTGGGGTGGGTTCCTGGGGTGCTCTAAGCACCCGATGCACCGGCTCCAGTGGAAGCACAGGCACCTGGGCACCAGGCAGCTCTTCAGAGTCAGTTTGGGGAGGACTTTGTGGGCATTTGACAATGGCATGTGTCAGTATGCTGTCTGTCTGAATGTCAGTCTTCTGTGCCGATGCCCTCAGGGGAGGAGGATCCAAGGGAAGAAAAGTGGAAAAACACCCACTCAGACCAAGATGATGACCAATCCCAGCCCCAATCACCTACCCATGGGCAGACCCCACTGTGCAGGCTCTCCGGAGGAAAGAGGAGCAAGGTAGGGAGACAAAGGAGTAAGCCTGGCACTTTAGGGGCAGATGTCATGGGAGGGATTACGGGGATTGATCGGCCCAAAGGAGTGGACCGAGAGGGCAGTAAGGATGGGATAAAAAAAGTTAAAAAAAAAATTATAACACTTTAATGTAGTTCCCTTACAGTTTAAAGGCTATGCCCTAATCCCTTTTGCTGTACAAACTAGGAATGGGTGAACCAGCACTGCTGCATTTCCAACCCCCTCATCAAACTGAGATGACTTGGCACTGACTGGGAAAACCAAGCCTTTCATGGCTTGACCTGAGTTGCTAAGTTGGCCTGGTTTGGAAGTGTGGTCTGGTCCAGAAATGACACTCTCACCACCAGCACTGCATGCAAGTCATTAAGCAAGGCAGGACAGGGTGCAGAAATAAAAATCTCTAATGAATACTCCCCAGTCCCTGGATCATCACATGACCTACAAAGGCAAACACCTATGATACTGGGGAACTGAAGGGAGCCAACCAATGAGGGTCTCTGTTCTATGACTAACTTATGTTCCAGCCAATCCTGTGGGTCAGCCACCACTGGTCATCACTAGGAAACAATGTATCAAGCACATTTCGGGCTTTGCATTGAAAGGAGACAGTCATGTGTGTGTGTGTGTGTGTGTGTATGTGTGCAGAGAAATTCCACCCCCCCCCAAAAAAAATGGTGAAAACAAAACATTGTTTTTCATTGTTTTTCTTTCCTTAGTCAGAAAAAGGAAGGGAGAGAAACAGACATAGATAGAGAGGAGAGAGAGAGACCAACAAATTCAACAGCAGACAACAGCAGAGTTAAGACATTGCAGCAGAATACTCTGTCAAAAAAAATTGGGTTAGAGAGAGAATAGAAAGACTGAGAGGACAACAAATTCAGCAGCAGACAACAGCAGACTGCAGAGTGGACAACAGCAGAGTGAAGACATTGCAGACTCCACTGTAAAAAAATGAAACACCCATTTTTTGTTAGTCAGAGAGAGAGAGACCTACAAATTCAACAGGAGACAACAGCAGAGTGCAGAAAAAAATATTAAGGTGAGCATAGTCCAACAGGACAGGAGGCCTCTGTCTGAAGGTCATAGTGTCTCAGTAATTTTGAGGGGGGGCTTATTGTGCCACACAGATTTTGAAGGGGTGTCACCCATGTCTCAGGCTCTGTGGTGCCCATCTCTGTGCTGCCTGAAAGGTCATACTGCCATAGACTTGGTATTGCCCATCTCTGTTCCTGAACTACTGCTAGGTCATAGTGCCATACAGATAGTGAAGGGGGATAGGTCTCAGACTCTGTGTTGCCCATCTCTGCATCGGAACTAATACTGCTAAGTATGTAATTAAGTTGTACCCCAAAAAATGGATTCAGAATCAGAGACTGTTATGGAAATGGAACATGAGGCCAGCAGCAGCAGTATGGCTGAAATTGCTACTCATAACAATAATATATCTCCCAAAAACAAATTCAGAAAAAATGGGAAATTCACTGCTGAAGATATAATTAATACAATTGATGACAATGAAGCAACACAAGCAGAAAAAATGGAGAAACACAAGCAGAAAAAGATGAAGAAACACAACCAGAAAAAGAAAAGAATGTTGATGAATCCCTTGTTCAAAGTACTGCAACACTGCTAGCACTGTCAGAAAAATCATATAAAAGTAAAACACAAAAACAGGTAGCCAAAATAGTTAGACCTAAAAAACAAGGCTCTATCTAGTACAACAAGATGTGACACTCCATGATATGTCACTCATACATATTGGGATCCTTCATCAGAAAGCTGTGCCTCTGATGAGGAAGAGGTTGTAAATGCACAAGTACAAGGACACAATGTATCACAGTTATGCTCTTCCAAAAGTGACAATTCAGAATGTGATACTGATGAGGTAGAGGATGACACCTAAGTTCTCCCAACCAAAAAGAAAAAAACGAATACAGCAAGCACCTCCACTAGCCACGGCCAGCAGTAGAAAAACAATAATAATGGTAGCAGCAGCTCTTCTCGGAAGAGCCAGAGTAAGCATGCCTCAGGATCAGAAACAACTGTCAAATAAATTGCTGCAGTTTCTGGCATGACAACAAAATGTTCCACCTTAGTTGTGCGGAGATATTTTCATATAAGTCCCAAAAAAGAATGTTTTGCTGTCTGCACCTTTTGTCACTGGAGAGTTAGCAAGGGAAAGTTAGGGGCCAGTTCAGGACAAAATCACTAAAAAGCATTTGCAAAGAGCACATCCAATCATTCGGCTGGGCAGAAGTCCTGAGCAAAGGGAAAAATATCTGTGATGAAAATAACCCTACAGACAATAGTTAAGGCAATATTATTTTCACAATTTTTTTATTAACATTTTACGGTGCCTGCATGGTGAAAATTCAATATTTCACAGAAATGAATGAATGCAGAAACGAGTAGTTGAAAATGAAAACAAATTACATTTTCATTCCTTCAACTAGTTTTGGATATTAAAAACATAATTTAGACAGTGAAACAGTATATTTTCATATGTGCAAAATCAGATAAATCAATTCTGCTGCAACAGTGAATACACTTTTAAGTTCTCCACTTTGATGCTGCATCTGTTAACAGTAAGCATGGACCCACATCGGGAGAATGAACGCTCCACACTAGCACTGTGTACTGGGACAGACAGGCAACTCAGGGCAGTATTGCTTAAATTTGGGAATCTGTCCTGATTCAAAATCTAGAACTGTACAATATCTTTTTCCCCTTTTCAGAGTTGATTGCACTGAACGTCCGTTATGCACCATCGAAGTTCAGCTCTTGCTTGCAGATTCTCCTCTAATGTTGGGATACTGGTGCATATTTTCTTCTCAGACGCTGCCATGGTCGAAAGGTGGGTGGGGTCTAATATGCGGACAGCAGCAAAGAATTTAGCAGCAGATTGATGAAACCTGCAATTCCCTAACATGTAGTTCTGAATTTTTAGGGCACATGCAGACATTGTATTTTTTGTTGTAGGATATGTACTGCTTCCTGCTTTAACTTCTAAAAATGTAGCAAAGTCCAGCAAATCATCAAAAACAATGTGAGATTTGATCTCATCACCTTCATATTTCTGCAGCACCTGCACCAAAGGGGGGCATTGACAGTTTCTTCATTTATTTCGAATACCACCGACTGAGTTGATGCTAAATTAATTACTTCTGAATAAGCAAGATTGTAAGTAGCAGAAGTAGCTAGATTTATTACTAGTTGTTCAAATGTTTGTTTTTATTTTATGAAAAAAAGGAGACAAATTCAAACTAAATAATTTAGTACATTTCATGCTACCTTGTCAGAAAACAGGAATTACACGGACAAGTGCCGGTTTCACGGAAATCGTGAATTCCGTGCACTCCGTGATTTAATTACTGCCTTAACAATAGTGATGGTGAAGAGACTGAGATACTGGGCAGAAAAAAAAAACATGTCCAACTTCACTGCAAAAAAGTGTTTGGACAAGCTACAGCTGTGTCACTGCAATCCTACGGTTTTTTGGCCCCAGTGGACAAACTAAACAGCAGATCATTACTGCAACGCTCGAAGAAAAAACTTCCTACAGTAGATCACATCAAGTCACCTTAAAAATTAATCAGTTAATAGCTGAATTTATTGCCAAGGACCTGCAACTATTTTCTGTGGTGGAGAATGATGATTTTAGAGCCCTTTTAAATATTTCTCTCCATGTAACAACATACCAAGCTATAAATATTTTGTGAATGTGGCTGTCCACAAAATGTACTAATGTATGCAAAGTAAAATAAAATTGGCTCTTCAAGAGAGGGAATGTGGTTCTGTGAACCTGACCACAGACATGTGGATGAGTTCACAGACTACTGATTATGTGTGTGTCAGAGTACATTGGGTGTCATGATCATCTTCAAACACCACCACAAGCAGCAATGTACAGGAAGGAAGACAAAGAATGGCAGCCCCTTTATTTATTTATTATTTATTTATTTAATTGGATATTAGACATCTGAACTCCAAAGCTCATTTACAAAGGTTCCTTGTCAACAATGGTACAAACAATGCTAGAGCTGGTAGAAAGAGCAGATCCAAAGGAGCCTTGTCAAACATATTTCAAAGAAATTCCTAGGTAGATGAGAGATAGGTCCATAGTATACCATATAATTAGATGTTGTTTAAGAATCTAAGCCCGGAAGCATGGTCAGGCATTCAGTTATGTCAGATTGCAGTCACAACTAGGGTTCAAGGATAGTACCTTTTGTAGCCCTATCTTGAATCTGGTTCTGCTTGGCAGGTTCAGCAAAGATCTCATTCAACCATAGGGGTGCTTGGTAGGTGAAGGATCGTTATGCCTGGATACTATGTTGGAAAGGTATAGCTAGGACTTTACTAGCCATTCCCCTGGTTGTGTATAGGTCATTGGCAGGGTGCAGAAGGCATTGTATGGGGTGGGAACCCCAAGAGCACATTCTTTCCTAGTAAGCAAACCTGGTACTTGATTCTGTCCTGCAGTGGGAGCCAGTTGATTGGAAGAATGGAGAACATGTTTGTATCAGCCCTCAGGATGAACTAGCAGACCTTATTTAGTACCAATCTGACCCTATTTAGGACCTTGTCTGTGGTTGCACCATACACAGCCAGACTGTAGTCTAGCACTGAGAATATAGTTTTTTTGTTTGTTTCAGCCTTTGATTTGCCCCTTTTTTGCTGTCTTTTTAATTGTGTTTTATATTTTAGCTTTTATTATTATTGATGCATGTTTTTATGTGCTGCATTTTGGCAATTGAAAAGCACAATATAAATAATTTATGATTATGATTATGATAGTGTTAGATACTACAGTACATTTTGCTGCAGGCATGAGGCAATGTCTAAGCTCTTTGCGTTACCATGTTTGGTTAACACCACACCGCTAACAATATTTTGGAAGAGTTGTGTGACAACATTTCTGAGTGGTTAGAGACCCTGGGACTCACTACTAAATTTGTAGTTTAGACAATGGCACCAATATTTTTAGTGCATTGAAACATGGTGGTTTTGCTCACATTCTGTACTTTGCACACTCATTAAATCTGTTAGTACGAACTTTCCTTTCCAGTGACAAAAAGTATAGTAGCATTACTGGGAGCTGCAAAGAAAATATGTGGCCATTTTAGTTGCTCTGCAAAATCACCTGCCATTTTGTCTGATCTCCAGAAAAAAGATGGCTTGCCAATACAGCAACCAAAACAAGACATTTTGAAAAGATGGAACTCTATGGTTCCAGAAGGCAGTCCAAAATATACCATGGGTAACAATGTAACAGATGGTTTTGTGCTGAATTTGTTCCACTGGGACCTTATGGAGCATCCTACATTGCTCTTGACTCCCTTTGAGGAAGCAACTCAACAGATTAACAAAGAGAATACTACTCTAAATCAGGTTATTCCCATCATAAATTTATTGAACAAGGAACTCAGGAGGCTGTGTAGAGGTTTTGACCGAATAGGAGACAAATCTGGTATATCCTTTATGGACCGACTGATACAGCAATTCCAAAATTCAGAAGATTTCACAGTATCATGACAGACAAAAATGTTCTTCTTTCCACTTTTCTTGACCCTCAGTTTAAGTTGCAACAGCTGCCTCCTTTAGATCTTGATGATTCTTATCTTGAATGCAAAAATATGCTGATTTCAGCAATTGCACAGGAAAAGGAAGGAACCCTATATGACAAAACAAGTCCACGTGATGTGGATGCTGCATCTGATGATGCAACATCTATTGGTGGCCACAGCAGTAATTTCCACTTAGTGACACCATGTACTCCTTCATCATCATTTGGTAGTCCTGCACCATGTCTTCTGTCATAACCTTTGAAAAAGGCATGTCATTCTGAAAAGCACACAGATGGCTCTCACACCTTTTGTGAAAACTCATGGAAACTGATAATTCAGATTTGTCTGTTGTGGAGCCGCCTTCTTTGTCTTTGCCTGATATTGTGGATGCCTATTTATTGGAACCACTTATTAATATTAGTGATGACCTTTTTGAGTACTTGCTGGAAAAGAAAAATATCTGGCCTGCACTATGTGCCTTTGCTGTTAAGCTTCTTAGTTGCCCTCTCACTGGTTTTTACTGAGAGCGTATATTTAGAACAGCTAGAAATGTTGTCTCTGATGGCCACACAAGTCTTACTCCTGAAAATGTACAGCATCTTTCCTTCCTCAAAGTCAGTCTCAAAAAATTATCTTACCAGTTCAGTAAAGTATGGCAGGAACACAAAAGTGATGATGACGAACAGCTGCAACCGGTGTCTCGTAATATAGGTGCTTCCTTGGTGGTATTTGAAGATGATGGTGATGATATTATTTAATTTAATGATTTATTTCATTGATTTCAGAGGGCAAAACGTCAGCAACTATAACAGAAAGATCAAGTAAAAAAATTATTTCTTGTGAAGTCATGGTGCATATGACATCATAGTTATTGCCATATGAGTTTTTCACATTCAGTTTGGGAACCCAGGTGGAGTGTAATTTGTTTATTCAGCAAGTTAAAAAATACAAACAGGGCACAGGCAGTTGCTGGAGGTTTGGGGTGGAGGGCAGGACCAAGAGGGCAACACAAAGGAAAACTACCTATGTACTTGCACGGCCACTGCGACTGATGGGCCCTGTGGTTCTAAGGTCCTGCATTGTGGATCCCTGCTGGCTTGATGATAGGGGGAACAGTGGCAGGGCTGGGGACTGGCAAGTGGGCTTCATGGCAGGAGTAGGTGGCAGTCAGGGCCAAACAGTTCTATAACAAAACAAATCAATGTCCACAATTAACTGCAATTAGTTATGGAAGCTTGTAGGATATATCCAAAAACTGCAATGCCGGGTGTAGGGGAAGTTGGGCAAGGTCAACCACATAAGTTACAAAACACAAGTGTGTCTCTCTCTCTCCCCCTCCCTCTCTCTCTCTCTCTCTCTCTCTCTTTCTCTTTTTCTCTCTGGTTTAACACACTGCCTCCTAACACTGCAAAGCTCCAAATGACCTGTATACACTGGGCTGACTTCACAAACATTTTGGGATTAAGTCCCACACCACAACTCCAGTTGTGGACTGAAATCTGCACAACTGTGGAGATTGTTATTCACATTCGCTGCAATTGCAGAAGATGTTATGGCTGGTCCCACCGGCCATAACATTTTTCTAAAGCTGTGGCGATTTCCATGACAACACTACCTGCAAGCTGCCATAAATCATGATGTCAGTCATAAACAGGTGCCACTTTTGATGTAGCTGTAGAAGAAATTACAGTTCCGAAAGTGGCAACCCGCTTGCACTGAGTTTTTCCCACAGCAGCTAGATTTCCAAGAGTTTGTGAATCCAGCCAACTGTTTCCTAAGAATGTCATGTGGTAGCTGACACACAGGATTGGCAAGAACAGTGTTCACTTTATTTTTTTGCTGTTGGCTGCTTGCTGACCTTGAGAAATGACATGAAAATAGAGGCACATATTTTTTAAAGGTTAAATTAAATTTTTTGTTAACAGAGAATCTAAAAGAATAATACTGATGCATTTTTTCATACTCAAATAAACTAAAATAGGTATACAATTCATCAAAGTAAATCTGAAACTTTTGGAAAAAAATCAGAGTTGGAATCAGAACTGGGTTACAGACAACCCACCTATCCCTAGTACAAACGAATACAAATCTTTTTTTTTTTTTCCCAGACATAAAACATAGAGTCATTACTAAAATTAAAGTTACATTTTTTTGACCATGTGCAATTCATAGATGAATATGTTGTGTGTGTGTGTGTGTGTGTGTGTGTGTGAGTTTGTGTGTTTTGTGTCCACTTCCTAAATCATTGGTTCCCTGTCAGACTACAAGTCATGTACAAAAGAAGGGACTCAACTAATGGAAATCTTCCAAGCTTCTGGAAGTTGAAGTCATGCACTAGTTCAGATGCTAAGGGAAATACACTTACAGGAAAGCTGAAGCATCCAGATGATAAAAAAGGTAAACCAGATCAGTGAGGTGAAGCTTGGATGATTTGTACACTAGATTGCTTCGTGAGTATGGGTACACTAGTGCAGTAGATACAATGCTGGCCTCAATGTGAATGAAGCATAACTCTTATTTCTGTATAGCACCCTCAGGGTGATGGGCATAGGCAAGTGCAATGCAAACCTTTTGATCTACTTTTGCCCATTTTCCAATATCAAGACCAAGATGTAAATTTTTAGAAGCATTCACATGACAGGATAGAGGTTATGAACAGCTTTATTCGGAGAATACTATGGTTGATAACAGAGGTACATTATGAGCCCTCAGACATAATATTGTAATTGAAGAATCCAAATGAAAATGTGATTTTGAAATATTCTGTAAATGATATTACATATTATACTGCCAATGAACAGACACTCTGGTTAGACAAAGTCTGATTCACATTGTGAAAGCCATATTCCTAATGAAGTAACCATATGGTTAAGAAATTTTGATTTTATACCATTTTAAGGCTTCTAAATAAATAGAAATATTAGACTAGTACCCCACACATTATACCATGTATAGCCAGATAGAAAATCTGCTAATTAGCAAAAGTGAAAAACAGAAAAACTATATTTGATATATATAAAGTAGTAGCTGGCTACTTTTTTTCACTTTATCTTTTTATTGAAATTTGAGTATATAAGAAAGCACACATCTATTACAATAGAAGACTATCCTCCATGTAAGGTATAAAATATCACTACAGCATTTAGGGTAAACATATTGGAGAAGCCTTATATACAGTATATGTATTGATAATAAAGCACAAACCTAGACAGGATGTAAGTGGAGAGCAGAAGGGTTGCAATCAATAGGGTATTATAGGATCAGAAATAGCAACCATGTATGAAATACATGCTAGGGCAGGCTATGGCAATGCATTCAGTAAATTTAGCTGACTACTTTTAAAAGTTAACATTTATGTCAGGCAGTATACAGTTCTAGCTGTTTAATGAAAGGTAGATAACCAAAAAGATCATTGACATGCCCATTGTTTCTAATAATTCTTTATTCATCCTGACATTTGGCTCAGGTGTTGTATTTTTTTTTGTTAACTCTTTCATCCTCCGACACCACTTACAATGAGACCTCTCTCAGTCATCTCTGTGCTTTATCCTGCCCTACAGATATCTTCCCTGCCTGTAGCTCTGGTCCTCCTTGGTCCACCCACAACTCACTTGCTAGGGGCAATTCCTTGACTTGTACTCCCTAAGACAGGTCTGCCTTCAGATCCTCAGCACTCCTGTACCTGAATCCAATAATTCCTGCAGGCAGATGTGAAGACAGGAGAGGGAATGTTGGGGCCCAGGAGCCCGGTGGGATTGGATGTGCAGTGATCTAATGGGGTAGCGTGCACACTCCCTTGCACACCACACTGACATCTGACACATCCCATCCCTCTTCATTTTCTCCAAGGCTCCCAACTCAGTACCTCCAGGCCACCGCCAGGAGGCATGCTATTGCCGGAGCCCTGAGCCCACCATCTGGAAGGAGGTAAGCTGTCTGTCAGATGCTCTAGCCTCTCCTGGCCAACCCTCAAATGCACCAGGCTTCTTCCTGACCCCAGGTGTTTGGTGCTGCAAGCAATAGCACTACAGCTGTGCCAGTGAGTCAGCTCAGGTGTTGTATTTTTAAATAACGCAGGTAGTATGAGAGCCACAGCCGTGGTTCTCTGATGAACCCGACCTGCCAGACTGCCACCCACAGTCCAGGTCTGAAGCCACCAGCCCCTCACAGAAACACAGGTAGTCTGAGAGACACAGCCATGGTTCTCTGATGAACCTGACCTGCCAGACTGCCACCCGCAGTCCAGGTCTGAAGCCACCAGCCCCTCACAGAAACACAGGTACAGACTTGCCCTCAGGGACTGATTATCTCCAGGAAGGGAGCCCTAGCTGCCAATTTTTTCGCCCACCCACGCACCCCCCCGGTCCTGATTAAATACACATAAACCCTGCCCCGGCCTTCTAGCTCACTCCTACTGGCTGTTGCCAGTCACACCTCATTAGTTATCTAGGCCTTAATTTTTCATTGGTACCCCATCCTCCCACAAGATCCACTCATTTCCTTGGCCATCTCAAGGAACTGTTGGAAATCCTGTGTTTATTACTGGTAAAAGGAAATATCTCCACGTTAAGAATGCCATCTGCGCCTATCCTTCTCTATAGTTGCCTTATATTACTTTGCTATACTCTACCTAAAATTTCGGTTTGCAACTTGGACAAAGGCCAGTTTCCCTCCTCTATCATCTACCAAGATATAGCCTCCCACATTAGACCATGGCATCCTACATCAGGGACGTCTCCTCTATGGTCATGCCCCTCCTCTCACCAGGCCATAACTATAGAACACGTGCAATTCCCTAGGATGGTGTCGGCTCTATCAGTTCTCTATGTTTTATCCCTAGCAAACAGCAATCCTGCCCTTAACACAGCCACCGCTAAACCAATGTATCCTAGAAGGAGTAACAAAAGAATATTTAGCAGGTTAAGACACCACCTTAAAAAACTACTACTGCTTCTCCTACTCTGTTCGGGAAATGTTGAATTAAACCCAGGTCCAAATATTTCTCTAGATGCCCCTGCGGACCTCCCTCAATATAAAGGGATTAGCTTTCTCCATATCAATGTCTGTAGTTTGCTAAAGAAGATTGACTCTATACAGGCCTGGGCTCTACATGCATCTCCTGATTTCTTCATGATAACTAAATCCTGGCTCACACCCTCGACCCTGGACAAATCTATCAACATACCTGGATATATCATCTACCGCTGTGATAGACTGACTAGAGGGGGAGGGGTTGCAATATATGTCAAAAGCAAATTCACAATCGCAGTCTTTAACTGTACCTCAAAGGCTAAGGAATTTGAATGCCTTGCTCGAAAATTATCACTTTCCAGCAAGAAATCACTCCTTATGGCAGCATGCTACCGACCTCCGTCTGGTGGCTGGGCACTTCTGCCACAACTTCAAAACCTTCTTGACTCTGCTAATAATAAATGTATTCAAATGGGGGATTTCAATCTAAATTGGAATGATGACAGCTCTAAGAAATTGAAGGATCTATGCGATGTTAATGGTCTGCTACAAATGGTGACTGCTATAATCGGACCTAGCAGGAAAAAACCCTGAGCGCAGCACCCTCCTGGACCTTATGCTAGTAAACTAACCTCACACTATCTCGCATACTGGAGTATTCTTCAGTGATATAAGTGACCATTGCGCTACTGCCTGCATCAGACATCCTTCCCAAATAAAAATGGCCTCCAAATTCAAACTGAAAAGATGCCTGAAAAAGTTCTGCCAGTACACTTTCCTGAAAGATCTAAGCAACATTCGTTGGCAGGATTTCTATCTAGCCTCCACCTTTAATGAGGCATTTAACATCTTTCGCAGCCTCTTACTGGGGCTAATAGACAAATACGCCCCCACTAAGACTGATCAAATCAAAAAATAAAACTCCTGGCTGGTTCTTTCCCATCCTGAAGAAAGCACTTAGGGATAGGGACTACTGGTGGAAAAAAGCCAGAAAATCCCACCTGGAGGCTGATTGGTTAGCATTCTGTACCACTAGAAATGCTTGTACCAAGCTAATTAGGTCAGAAAAAGCTAGGTACTTCCTAAAAGAACTAGAAGACAATAAAAACAACTCTGCCAAATTTTGGAACATCCTCAAAGTAGTCGAAGGTCAGTCCACTGCAATACCCCTTCCAAACAAAATTGTGTCTGATGGTACCACCTATACAGACAAAGCTGATATACTAGAGAAGCTTAATGATCACTTTGCCACTGCAGGGCTTGCCTTTGATACCTCACCTATCAGCAAACTTAGCCTGGCAAGAGACTACACTGTTGGCTTCACTGATAATCACAACCATAACCACCGCATCCCACCCCCTTCAGCTTCCTCACAATTATGTTCAAGCAAGTGGAGGACCTCCTCCTTTTTCTGGATATGAAAAAGAATGCAGGTGCAGATAATATTGAACCTTAGTTCCTAAAACTTGGCCATACCTATCTGACAGCCCCCATTACACACTTATTCAACACCTCTCTGATTCAAGGTGAGCTACCTGTCTTGTGGAAAACTGCCCACATACTACCATTATTTAAGACTGGGGATCCGAGTGATCTGAACAATTGCCAGCCTTTTTCTGTACTATCCGTCCTCTCTAAATTACTTGAAAAAATTTTCAACATCCAACTTAGAGAACATTTGGATTCACAAAAGTTGCTAAACCTGGCTCAGTCTGGCTTCAGAGCCAAACACAGTACAGTATTGGCTCTTGCCAAAGTAACTATAGACTGGTAAATGGCCTTGGACTCTAAGAAGCATGTATTTGCCCTCTTCCTTGATCTAAGTAAGGCCTTCGATACTGTGGATCATACCATCATGCTTACTGCACTGAGTAACATTGGACTTGATAGTTCTGCCATTCAATGGTTCACCAGCTACCTAACCAATAGGTTATAACAAGTCAAAGCCATAGGAGATCAGTCCCAACAAAAATCCTTGTTACGAGGAGTCCCACAAGGCTCCATCCTGGGCCCTATCCTCTTTGCAATATACATCAATAATCTGTACCCACAGCTGGGCACAGCAAATGTGCACTTATTCACAGATAATACTGTACGCTATACCACAAATTCATCCTTGGATCTGGCCCATGAGTACTTACTGAAAGACTTTGTCACCCTCCAAAACAACCTTCTCACTCATAAGCTCCTCCTCAACACCAAAAAGACTAAAGCAATGATTCTTTCACCAAAGTCTACTTCCGGATGTCCATATATCACACAGATCTGAACACTCTTAGATGAACCCCTTGAAGTAGTTGATACCTTTAAATACCTAGGGTTCTGGCTGGATAAGAAGCTCAACTTTCTGTGCCACTTAAATGAAACTTCGAAGAAACTAAGACAGTGATTAGGTTTATTCTATCGCATTAAACACCTACTCACATTAGAAGCCAGAATGAGACTAGTACAAACTACATTTCTACCTATACTGGACTACGCTGACTTCCTTTACAGTCATTGCCCATCAACGATGCTAAACAAACTGGACACTCTTTACCACCAGGCTTTAAGATTTATTTTAAATCTACCCCGTAGTACACATCACTGTCGTCTATATCAGGTTTTGGGATGGACCTCAGTCCCAACTAGAAGAAAAAGGGATGCGGTTCTCTGGTTTTTTAGAACATTATCTGATAACCTCCCTGCATACATCACGAACATCTTCAAATGGGCTAAAGGTTCCTATGGCCTGAGACACTTCTCCTTAATCTGCTTCCAGATTCCTAGAGTGAAAACTACCCTTGGCTCAGCAGCAATCAACTTCTCACTTCCATCACTTTGGAACACTATGCAAGTCTCATTAAAATGATCCTCACTTCCAAGCATTTTCACATTCAAAACTCTATTAACAGATTACCTGAAGGAATCATGCAACTGTTTCAGACGCCGATGACCCCTAAGCCCTGGGTGCCACTCTCAAATCCTACGCCTAAGTATCTCATCCACCCCACATTCCTAACAACAGAAACTTAGGACCTACAAGCCTAGTTCCCTTAATCCAAGATGGCCCTGCCTATTCTATACCTTTTACCTATTCTGGCCTCCCTTTTGGCTGCCTACTCTTTCACCCCAGTTTCTACCCCATTCCTTAATACCACTTATTTTTTTTATCATTTAGGTATGAGCTCTTACTTAGCGTAGACTATATGGGATTGTTGTCTCTTCTCATTTCAGTAAACTTATCATTATGTATCTTTGCATGTTAATTATGTTTGACGGTATGTAGGCCCATATTGATAACTTGCAATCACAATGTTTTTTCCTTTTTTTTTTTTGCACCGTTGTCCACCGTAATTGTAATGTTATGAAGTGTACTGTATTGTATTAATGCCCAGGACCACCTTGAAAATGAGCTTGCTCAATGGTGTTTATGCCTGGTTAAATAAAGTGATTGATTGATTGATTGATTGAAATAAACAAAATGTTTGTTCTACACAAATAAGAACACATTTTAGGATTTATATGGAATATTAGTGTGTGGAATAGTTCAAAAAGTCACTTTCAATAAAGTCCTCTCTTTCTCAGAGGTCCTACTCTGCGGTGACCCCCAGGGTTTCATACTAGGCCCCTTACTCTTTTCTCTCTTCATCAATGATATTCCTTCCTTTTCTACTCACTCCAGTGCATGTATGCTGATGACCTGGTCCTCTTCACTGCGTTCTAATTCTGTCACTGATATAAGTGATCAACTATCTTCCTCCTTCCAAAGCCTCCAATCCTGGCTCTCCTCGAATCAGCTCATTCTTAACCTACCCAAAACATATGCCATGTTCTTCGGATCCAATAGAAAAGTCCAGACAGCTACCCCTTGTCTGCAGGTCCATTGCCTTGATGGATCTGCTATATCTAATACGGACTCCTTTAAATACTTGTGTATGACACTTCACCCGTCTCTGAACTTTTCCTCTCTTATAAATGAGGTTTGCATGCACCTACAAAGTTTGCCATTCACTTACCCCTTCAGCAAGGATTTCCATAGCCCAGGGTATCCTCCTCCCAGGGCTTAAATATTCTCTCCCATTCCTGTCCCGGGCTAATGTTACTGCTTTCCACAAATGGGAAGTCACATACAATAATATTTGTAGATTTGCCCTGTCTACACCTAGACTCACCCACCACTGTCTCCTCTCCTCCTCTTTAAACTGGCTTGCTCCCAGTGGCTTGTGCTCCTACACCCTTGGATGTTTTATTGACTCTCTTACCTGTATCTCCAGACCTGACCCTCTTGGAGCTGTGTTAAATGCTGTGACTTATGCTCACTCCCTGAGGTCCTCTGCATCTCCCCTATGCTTTGTTCTCCCTTGTTCAACAAGAATGGGTGAACAAGCTTTCTCCCACTTTGCCCCCAAATTCTGGAACTTCCTACTTCCCCATATCAGGGTCTCTGCATCTCATGACTCATTCAAGACAGCACTCTTCTCTTACCTAAGGACACATGATGTCAGCAAATGCTCTTAACCTTATTTTTGTTGCTTGTCTTGTCAAATATTACTATTGTATTAACTCCTCCTACACAGTGTTATGTTTTGCTTCTCTCTCTATTATCTCTTGGTGTCCAATTGTCTGAATGTAATCCATACTGTCAGATCTTCCTGTGCTGAGGTCCAGCACTGGTTTAATTTGATTTTGTTTTTGTATGTCTCACTCCTGCATGGGTGACCTAAGTTAACAATATTAATTTGTATTTTGACCTTCCTGTGTGAGGTCCTGCTTTGGCATACTGTACCATTTTCTACTGTTTATGTTTGTATCTCTGTATTCTGTACTATTCCAGGCCATGCTTGAAAATATGCAGGTCAAATTGCCTAACACACTTACCCGGTCACCAAAAGCTAATAAATAAATAAATAAAACAGGTTGAACAGGTATCTGGAAGCAAAAGGCATTTTAGGTTATGACAACTGAACAAGGAACAACCATTAAGTAGCATTATGTCCACTGTAGTGGGGGTGTGAACTAGATGGACTAAGGGCTTCATTCACTCTTATGTCTCATCCTATGTAATATCATACAGTATAACAATCCTCAGTGTTGTTCTTTATTTTGCCCTACTGTTAAAGCATGCTGTAAGATTTCTCTTGAGTGTGTTCATCTCATGTTCTATGATTTCATAAGACCTGCCTGTCTTGGTTCAATGTCATAACGGCGATCGCCAAATAGCGATCACCGCTACAGCGAGTGTAGAGTACTGAAAAACCAAAATGGTGATGTGCACTCCCAGCAAGGCAACACCAGTAAAAACAAATGAATTTATGCAGAGGACTGCACCCCCTACTACCCCCTCACTGGGGGGGGGTTCACCCACCATACCCCCTTTACAATGGATTCTCAACTCCAGTGGGATGCATGTCAAGTTGGGAGAGAATCTTGTTAAAAAAAATTTACTCCCACACATAAAACACAAAAAACTGTACCCCTTCCCAACCTCAAACCCTACACCCTCCCCACTATAGTCAGCCACCCTCACCACCACACCACCCAGCCAGCTCAGCAGCCTCACATCACATCACCTTCCACACACCTTCCCTATCATTCCTCCTATTCTGTTCTCCCTTCACCCTACTGTCCTCCCCTCACTACCCTTTCAGGGTAGCTCACATAACTGGCATTGATATTGAGTCACTCGTATCCGAGTCACTCAACTTCAGTTGCCCTTTTTACGGGATACCACCTGTCTTTATTCTGCGACACCTTTCCAGTAATTGGAAGGGAAATGTGATCAGTGTTTAGTTACTCAAATGTCCACCTAAATGTCAGTCCAAGTATTACAAAAATGCAAAGCATGACAGTAATCAAACTGCTGTTACAGAACAAGAAAATTATTTAAGAGTATCATAAAAGTACAGTCAGTACTCATCTTCCATATCTTATCATATAACTAGATTCTACTATTTTTCTAGAATGAAGGTTTTGCAACACTCACAAATACTATGCTGGGTTGATGAGAAAAGAGGAAAAATATCACATTGTAATAAGCATTATTCTGCTGTTCTCAGAGGCATTCAAGAGGTTCTGCTGGAACCTTATACAAAGCTAACTGGCCATTAGGAAATACTTTGAATCATGTAACCTTTTATCACCATATGACTTTACAATTTCTAGATTAAAGTTATAATACAGTTATTCCATAATTTCTTTTTGTGATATAAATCTGGCAGAAATCAGATGAAAGAGAAATTCATACTGTGCCCGATAATGTAAATGATGATTCAATACACTGCAATAGAACAAAGAACAAATAAAACTAAGTGCGTTTTTTTCTTACTCTAAGAAGTCACTTAAAGCTTTATTATCTGAAGTCTGTGTTTCATCACAATTCCTTCCTAAGCACCCTGTTATTTCAAACAGTGAGGTTTCTGTATAGTAACAGGAGCAGGTGCCTTTTTAGGCCAGCAAACCAGTGGTATGTGTTTTGGCAGGTAGCATGAAGAATGCACCATAATGTCAGATTGCCTCATGACTAATGATGATCACTGTAAACACTTGGGTGCTGTTTGACTGCCTGGATGGTGGTCCCACCTAGTGACAACCCCTCCATGTGTTTTATCTCATCTCACCTTTCATATTCTACCAGAACTAAGATATGGATTCGGGAGACATTTGAGAATGTTTATGAGGGAAACGTGATGAACTGCAGTTATTAAATGACGTTGCCACAAAACAAAAACATAAATTAAAAAATATGTATTATCCTACTGGCTTTTTTGGTTTTATCTATGACAGAGAAGGCCTTGTTTAACATCTATTTGAAAGCTAAAGTATTAACTGCTTGGCATGTAATGATAACAGAATTCCTTGTTCACATTTTCTTTATACAGCATATCTTGGCTGTTATAACTCAGTTACAGTAATGATTGTTATTTGGGGCATTAACTGCGTAGTTTCCTCAAAAGAGCAGTAGTATATGACTGCAATGTGATATTTTTCTATGATTCATGATGTGGATTCTGAGGCCAGCAGGTTTGTAATAGCCCGGTTGCTAAGCCTGGGTAGCTTCATAGTTGAGATTTGTACTTCAGTGTGGCTTATCTTTGAAACATGTCTGGTGAAGCATAGTCATGTTTTGCCAAAGGCAGGAAACTTCCAACACACTTGTTAAAATGAAGGAGGATCATTGCATGAAAATGATTGCTTAAGCAAAAATATCCTAGGATCACAGGATGGGTAACTTGTGTAGCAGATATGTTTGCTCAATTACATGCTTTATCAGTAAAAAATATGTTGCATTACTTATGAGTTGCAGACTACTTTTCGGTGAACATGACACTTATAGTAATCATTCCTACTACCACAAAGACTACTAGGAAATAAACCTGATGAGGCTGCGAGACATGTAGCTATTCAAACTTTCAAACTATTCAAAACCATCTGGAATATTACTAGCAGAAGAAGCTTTAATAACTATCAAGAAAGTTATTTACATTGTCAATGTTTGTTGCAGTGGAATACATAACAGAAACTGATGGATAGCAATCTAAATCCACAAAGAAACAGTTTTAACATGAAAAGCTTCAGAAGAACTCCCCATAGTCTTAGAGTAAAGTGTAATGATTTAGCAAGAAAATGCCTTAATAAAATATCATAAAATGTAACTACAGTAAAGCTAGATATTTAAAATGCTTTTGTGTTTTCTGAAATCAAGAGATGACTAGAATATGTAGTCGCAGGCAGATAAAGCCACACATTAACACAAACACAGTACACATATTGCATGCTCATGGATATACAGTAAATGCACACAGAGACAGACATACAGTGGTGTCCCCCAGGATGAAACGCAATTCTGCACCATTTTGCAGTAGTCTGCAGAATGCTGCAGCAGACCTAGTGAATAAAGCAATATAATTCAATGGCAATTAGTCCCTTTTGTCATTCAGGAAAATGTGACACTACCAGGATGACGTGAATGCCATAGTTTCTTGCATGGCAAAGGGTCTAATTGCCATTGCAATTACATTGCTTTATTCAGTAGGTCTGTTGCAGCATACTGCAGAGTGCTTTAAATGTGGGTTTCATCCTGGGGGATGCCACTTTATACTGTACACAGATACAGTCACACAGAAATACATGAACACAAACATGTTAATTAATTTTTTAGCTATATCTTACATGGCAGTGTGGGACTAATCAAAATCCTTTGGGATCTGGGACTATTTTGTTGGGGGCCAGTGTGCCTCCATCTCCCTACCTGGTATTAGATGAAATCAAGATGCTAGCAGGGAGATATAACGTATTCTTGAGGTAATGCAACACAGGTCCATGTCCTCCAGTAGTCCTGGAGTGGGGCCAGAACCAAATTACTTATAGGCTATGATACTGTGCTTACTTAGAAGTATTATATTATATTGTATTATCCTGAAACACAAAAGTAGCCAACATGGAAAGTAGTTATTTCTCTCTCTCTCTCTCTCTCTCTCTCTCTTTTTCTGTATCAATCTCAAGAGACAGTCATACAATAAATCTGCACGACTCTATATGGAGAAATCTCTTTGAATGAAAGTTCACCAACACTGTAGTACAATAATTGTGTCCAGGATGCACTTTATATCATAATGACCATAAGTACATTGCCACTGCAGTGTAACACTTTGTTTTGCTGGAAATAAAGTGACAGGTGCTGTGCATAACAATTTTCAATTTTATTAGCTGTTCAATCCAGTTCTTGTTCACAGTGCAGTGCTGATACTGTGCAACATGTTCAAATGACAATATAGCTTCCAAGAAATTTTTGCTTCATAGTATGTTCACATATATTTGTCACTGTGATGCAAAGTTTTATGCTTTGCTGAAGATCAAGTGCAGTGTGCTATGCAGGATGAATGTTAGGCTCCTTAGTGGCATAAATTCAGTTCAGGTTTGTACTACACTGAAAATATTGTGCAAAGCCTCCCATAAATAATTATCACTTCAGTATTGGAGCGTCATGATTAAAGTTACCTAATATGTGCTTTGCACAGCACTTTTCATTTTAATCATAAAACGCCATCCTAGAATTCATCATTCATAGCACATTGCACTTTATCTTCAGCAAAGCATAAAATGGTTGTATTGCACTGACAAATGTATATGAACATAATAAGCAAAAATGTCTTGGAAGCTATACTGCCATTTGAACATGTGTTGCCCAGTATTAGCACCTTACTATGAACTTGAACTGGGTTTGAACTGCTGTGATATTTGGAAATTGTTATATACAGCACCTGCCACTTTATTTCCAGCTAAGTGTGATATTGCAGTGGAAATGTGCTTATGGACATTATAATAGCAAGTGTATTTTGGACAAAACTAAGGTAGTAGGATGTTGATGGCTTTCATTCAAAGAGATTTCTCCTTATAGAATCACTGCAGATTTATTGATGACTGTTTTTTTAACATGAGATTGATACATAAAAAGAGAGAGAGAGAGAAAAATAATTAATTTCTGTGTCAGTTGCTTTTGTGTTTCTGGATGATACAATATAATATAAGATTTCTAAGTAAGCACAGCATAACAGCCTACCACTAATTTGGTGCTGGTCCCACTGCAGGGCTAGTGGAAGAAGTGGCCTTGTGTTGCATCACATTATTTCCCATTGGTAACAGATGCACTGGTTGGTTGAACCTGGGAGCTGGAAATAATTGTTTTTTTTGCAATATTTTTGGGGCCTCTATGCCTCAAACTTTATCCTTGCCAGTAGATGAAGCCAGAAAATTAGCAGGGTCATGGACCTAAATGCTTTTGCCCTTCATGGAGA
Organism: Neoceratodus forsteri; assembly: GCA_016271365.2. Classification (NCBI taxonomy): domain Eukaryota; kingdom Metazoa; phylum Chordata; order Ceratodontiformes; family Ceratodontidae; genus Neoceratodus; species Neoceratodus forsteri. The sequence continues at coordinate 774,345,687 of CM057449.1, read as the reverse complement.
AACTGCACATGGGGGTGTTCTATAGGCCAGTGGAGCAGGGTCCAAGGGTGATAGGTAACATGGGGCAGAAATTGAAGAAGGGGGCCATACAAGGTGAGGTAGTGGTAGTGGGTGATCTCAGCCTGCCAGGCACTGATTGAGACATTCATGATCTAGGAGCTGTAGAAGTCAGGTCCTTCTAGATATGTTGCAGGACTGCCTGATGGTGCAGCTGTTATGGGAACCTGCAAGGCAGGCTGCCATTTTCAATGAATAATTCCTTACTGTTAACTCAAGTGGAAATCATCATTTAATCTCTTCCATTGGGCTACCTATGTAATTTGCATTATGTACTTTATTTTTTCTTTGTACCTCAAAGTGCCTGTAGTACCTGCATGTCTGTACTCCTATTCCGCCCTGTCCTGGGTTGCACCTAGAAACAAGCCTTGGCTCAGTGTATCTTGCCCAGTTACCAAATTTTAAATAAAAATGAATAAATGTACTGTTCAACAATTCAGAAATAGTGAAGGAGAAAACATAGGAGAACCATTAGGGTCCAGTGACCATACCAACATATTGTTCGAACTGGCCATTGGCAGCAAAATACCCTCATCAAAGACTGAGGTCCTGGATTTCAGTATAGCAGTCATTAACCAGATGAGGAAATTAGTCCAGGGTAGGATGATTTGGGTGGCTGGAATCAGAGGTGTAGAGGAGATGTGGGGAGAAATTAAAGGGGCTGTTCCTGATGCAACAATGTCAAGCTTAAGGATGGTCACCAGGAGAAACAGATACAAGGGTCCAGATTGGTTCTCTAAGAAGGTCAGAGCGGCAGTGGGGGGGCAAGAAAAGGCCACCATTAGCTGTAAGAATAAGCAGGGGTATGAAGAATGGAGGGAGTACCAGGTGAAATCAAAGGATGCCAAGAATGCAGTCAGGTATTTAATAGCAGATATAAAGCTTTAAGTTGTAGAGGGGTTTAGGCATGTGGGAAAAACAGTTTTTAAGATATATTGCAGAAAAAAGAAGATGGAAGGAGGAATTGCTAGGCAAATAAGCATTTGTTAATGCCAAACATTGGCTGTGTATTAAACATTTTTTTGTTTGCAATTTGGACCCCGAATTTTGAATTCCTATCAATTTGAGCTTTGCCTGTCAGCTGCAATAGGAATAAGGAATGCCCCCCCTCCACCATGGGGACACTCTCTAACAATATAAGCAAGTTTATTGTCCCCATGTCTGCTCTTTAGTTTTCCTGATTTTCGTCTCCTGGTCCTGATGCTTTTCTTTTTTTCTTTGGAGTTTTCTTTTTATCTGTCACCTACTATTAATAATATTTCCTCTCTATTCCTCCACATGATATGTCTAATAGTGCTTGAGACCGAAGCGAAAGGAAAGACTGGGGTGTTGCTATAAGGGTAGTGATATAAATGACTTTAGGGAAAATACTAGTGAAAGTTTGGAACTGGTGGTCAGCAGACCCAGCAGGAAAACACAAACATACACACTCACACACGCACACTCACACACACACAGCAAAACTGCTTTACTCACCGCTCATCCCTCTTAAAGAGAGGTATGAATCACCAATCCAACTCCACAGCTTTGGGGATCCTTCCTTCACTGGTGAGGGTAGAGGAGCAATGCCACTTGCAGTGACTCAAGGCAAGGACTGCATTCCACACATTTATTTATTTAAGGGTTTTACCAGGCAGGCATATTGAGCAGAGTACCGCTCGATTCCATGCCAGCGGATACAGCCAGGCTCAGTGTCCACAACTACATCTGCACCTGGGAGTCTCCTGAGGGACTGGCCATGCAGAACTCATTTTAAAAGGAAACTGTCAACTCCCAGAAGAAAACCATAAAAGAATAAAAAGAAATGACAAGGCAGAGGTACAAGGGATTAAGAAATGACAAGGTAGAGGTACAAGGAATGGGGGGGGGTGCGGAATGAGTGGAAAATGAGCCAGGAGGTGGTAGAGAAAACAAAGTGCAGTGGAAGTGAGACAAGCCATAGAGCTGTGGAGTGGCAACAACAAGGAGTGGGGTTGGGACAACAGCTGCAAAGTGGTAGAGGGAATAGGGAGGAAGAGAGCAGCGAGAAACAACAGTGAAAAAACAGAAACTGGGAACATGACAGAGGGGACAGAAACAGAAAATGCAGACACAACAAAGAGATGGAGGAGCAGAGGCAAGAACAAAGGCAGACAAAGAAAACTATGAGGTGGTGACGCTGGGGTATTAAGCAACTCCAAAGTCAGTGTTATGTTTTGGGGTGGTGGCGGGCCAGTGGATGCTGAGGGTAGGGTAGGGTGCAGGGGACAATCACAGGGGAGCCAGCAACAGACATCAATGGACAGATTTCTTTTTTATAGACTGACAGGCACCAGAAGTTGAAAGCTGCTCAGATGTTGATGAAAATCAAAGGACCCAAGCCCTCTCTGATTGGAGCAACTTCAGTTCTTTTGAAGTACTTTCTGAAGTAGTTTCTCTTACTGAGCTCCCATCACATGGCTCCTTCTACTCCATGAGCATACCACTACCTTCTGCCTACCCCCTCCTACCTGCCCTCAATCCCCTGCTCTTCTCTCGTCTCCCTTCACCCCTCTGCTTCTCACTATTAACCCCTCTCTCTCAGTACCTCTGCTTAACTATCCACCCATAATCCTCTCCCTCTCCCCTCTGTCTCAGCATCCATCCATAACCATTTTCCCTCTCTTCTCCACTCATGGATCCTATTCTTCCTCCCCCCTTTTAATTATTTACCTCCCAGTCCTACCATCCTCCCCTCCACTCTGACCCCTAGTCACCTACATTGTCCATCTCCCTGTGATAGTCTCTCCCCATAACAACCAACATCTCTCCCTTCATCTGTCTCACACCTACCCCCTTCACCTTTTCTCTCCACCCTGCTGCCATCATGTTGCACTCTGGTTTTCTTCCCTCCTATTCCCTTCACTTCGAGCTCTTCTACAGGCTTCATCTCTCCATTCCCCTCCATCCAAAACAAAACCTACTCGCCATCATAGAATGGGTAGGTCTAACCAATATCTTCTCCTCCTCTTTCCTCCTCCATCTCATAGCTGGTGACATTCAACCCAAACCTGGTCCTTCCTTCCCCCTTCACTCTTAGCCTTAGCCAAAGGCCTTAGACATTGCCACCTCAGTGCAAGGAATCTGCTTCCCAAGCTTGATGCCCTCAAAGTCTGCATCTCCCAATATTCCCATGATCTACTCTGCATATCAGAAACCTGGCTCACTTCTAGAGTTCCTGATTCCCAACTATCTTTGCTGGACTTCAGCATCTTTCGGTAAGACCTTGGCAAATGAGGGGGTGGCATAGCCTCCTATGTTTGCCAAAACCTTTTCTGTTTCTGTTTGTGAGTCTCTCCTCTTCTCACATGAGCACCTTCTAATTAATATTAAGTTCCCCTCCTCCCTCACTATTTTTGTAGCAGTGATATACATGTCCCCCAAAATCTCTCCTCCCTCTGTTGTTGATAACATCTCATCCCTGGTCTCCCTAGTCTCTTCTGGTGAGCTTAGTATTCTTGGGGACTTTAATCTAAATTGGTTTTCTACAACCCTAAAGCCTATCATTGAAAAGATTTAGTCTCTAAACCTCTATCAACTACTCAAGGAACCCACCCGGCCTAACCCACTCTCCCTCAACCACTCTCCTTTCTGGACCAGGTTCTCTCCTCCCACCCCCACCACATTGTTGCTGCTGGTACTCTTTCTGATGCCTTCAGTGACCATTACATGACTAATTGTGTCCATAAGGTATGTACAGTATGTCTCACTCTCCCTCTAACTTTCTCTGGCTTAGGTCTTTTAGGTCACTAAATACCATTGCCCTCCTCCATGACCTCTACTCCTGTGACTGGTCTGTCATATACTCTGCCTCTGATATTGACTTGGCTGTCTCCCTCTTCTGCTACATCTTAAACAAGGCTTTGAATACTCATGCCTCCGCCTAGAAGATGTAGAGTCAGATGCTCCCACTACCCCTGATATCTGCTGACATCATCCAGCTTTGCAAGTCAGGTTACCTCACCTGGGTGTGCTACAAATTCTCCTTCTCCTTCTCCCCCTCTGATCTCTACCTCTATAGGTCCCTAAGAAATGCCTGTACAAACGCCAATATATTGGACTTTATATTTACCAACATTGAAGATGGCTTAACAAAACCTAAAGTACTTCAACCACTTGATGATAGTAACCACAACATGGTTCAATTAGAAATAAATATAAATACTAATGCATACATAAATGGTAAAACAAAATTAAAGGATTATTATAAGGCAGACTATCAAAGCATTAGAAATTTTCTATCATCATGGGACTGGAAAAAAGAACTGTGTAATCTTGGTCTTACAGACATCTGGTTAAAGCTAAGACACAAAATAAACTAATGCATTGTACGACGGGTACCAGAAAGAAAGAAATACAATAATAATTGCAGAGTTCCACCGTGGTGGCATAAAACATCCAAAGGAATATATGCAAAAAAAATAAGTTATATATAAAATATAAAACAAAACCCTCTCTAGAAAATTGAAAATTATGTAAAAAAAGCTGCAAACAAAACCAAGACTTCTAAAAGAAAATCTAAACAGAAACTTGAAATAAAGCTATCTACTTTGGTCAAAGATAATAAGATAACATTTTATAAGTACGTAGGTTCAATGTGAAGAAACAGAAATACATTTGGACCACTTCAAACAGATAAAGGGATGGCAATAAAATAATTAGATATGGCTACTGAATTAAACATTTTTTTTACTGTGTGTAAGACTAAGGAACAAATTTGCACCAATAATATGAACTGCTGTAAGAAGAGGATTTTGTACCTTTGACATATCCAGAAGTAGAAGAAGCTATGTAAACACTAAAACCAAACAGCTCAGCAGGGCCTGATGGAATAACTCCAAACTTCTTAAAAGAACTGTCATCCCAATTATCTGGACCCATAACACTACTATTAAATGCTTCATTAAAGGAAGGACAGACACTGCCAGAATGAAATGAGGCCTTAGTCACTCCTATTCACAAAGGTGGTAGGAAACAAGCTGTTAGGAATTATAGACCCATAAGTTTGACATCTGTTCTAGGTAAAGTAATGGAGAAGTTATTACAACATAGAATCAGTACCCACTTGAAACAAATTGGATGTATTGGTATCTCCCAACATGTTTTTTTTTCCCAGGTGGCTCCTGTTTGACTAATCTTCTACAGTTCTTTGAACCTGTAAGTGCGGCCCTTGACAAAGGTATGCCAGTGGATATGGTTTTTCTAGACTATTCTAAGGATTTCAATATAATGTCCCATAAAATCCTTGTGGAACAACTGATAAAACTTAAATTCCATCTGATATAATTAGCTGAGTTATTTCCTGGCTCTACAATAGGAAACAACTTGTGGCAATTAGGGGACACATGTCTAAGTGGGGTCAAGCCACAATTGGGTGCCTGCAGGCTTCTGTAATTGGGCCCACCCTCTTTAATATACTTGTCTCAACCTATGTTCCCCCTAAGGGGTGAGCATGTGCGCCCACACAGCAGTCAGAAATAACCCGCACACAGCTTTAGTAGTAGCGCACAAAGCAGCTGACAGAGATCCTCATGTTAATTAAGTAGTGACTACAGTCATCATTCAGATTTAAGACTCAGACAGCAGGACATGAAAGTGAATGGGAAAGAAACATTGTATGCCCATCTCTGAGGCCACAACTCATTAACTTTAACAAGCCAGCAGTTAACAAGCCAGACATCTCGCTCTTGTTCCACTTATTGAACATTGGAACCGCTCTGCAAAATTCCAACCAATCGGGTTTGCAGTTACAGCAATGTTTTTAGCTTGACACCTCTTTTCAGTAAGACAGTACTTGGTAATGAACAGTACTCCCCTGCTGTTCACAGAAATGGCATGTTTCATTTGTTTGGTAGATTCCCCCCAACAATGAAATGCGAGAGATTCGCTGATATAGGGTGTATATTATAATATTTTAGTTTTAAAATTGCACAACTTCAGTGTAATCTGCCTCCTCCCCAAGCAGTGTCTCACATACAAAATGTGTTTATAATGGAGTTAAAGCCTCACCATTGAAAGCATGTTCATTTTTTTTTTCAGCATAAGACTGTACATATGTTTAGAGAGATGAGACTGCGCTTCTTTTTAAAACAGGGTCTCACATTATACACACATTTGAGATTCAATAAATCAGTGCTTGTAAAAGGTTGCCCATGTTGGCTACATGGGGATAGTAATTCTAAAATGGACAACAAGAAATAGTGAAACAAATGTCCTTTTCATTTAACTTCATAAATTCAGGCTGTTCTTAGTATGGATCCAGAATGGAAGAGAATTACAGTCTCCTAAATGCATCTCCTCTCTCATATCACACTGACTCACTCACTACATTGCAAAAATACATTTTTAAAACCCCCACTGAGCTTGACAATACCCAGCATAGTTATTGTGAACCATACCTAGGGTAAATGACATCACATACAATTTTGCATGCATCCATCAAAGATCCCATTGCTAAGTACTGCTTTAAGAAGCTATCCAACCCTAAATGCCACATTGCCATAACAGTATTAAATGATGTACTTTTGAGTTGGCAGAGTTGTCTAAGACGTTTCAGAAAGTGGTCTAAAAAGTTGAAGCTGTACAAATTGCTAGGCAAAAATAAAAAGTTCAGAAGCCAGTACCTGGGTGAAACTGTTCATTGAGCCCACCAGTAAACTGCTTTTTGGCTAATTGCACAGCTGAAGTAAGCACAACAGCAATTTTGCAATTCATTGGCCTGTTAGGTGACCATCTGGACAGCTGATTTCCTGCAGGGGAGCTTTCTGACTGATCTGCTTTTGATTTTGCAGCAATGCCATATTGCAGCTTTGAGTCTGGCTTATCAAATATTGAGAGACTGTACAGCAAATATCAGGACTATTTATTTTTATCAGTGGACCAGGCAGAAATTGTTAGCCAGTACAATGACTTCAGATTTATAGTTGCTGAAAAAATAAAGGGAGGATCATTAAAATCCTTTACTGACATGATCCACTTTGCTTTGACTAATGTGCAATACGGCATGGTGGCTAAACTTATTGATGTATGTGCTACATTCCAAGCTAAACATGAAGCAATCATGAATAGAGGTTCCTACACAGTCTTATCATTCCCCAGAAGAGATTCTCCATAGGGAGGTGCAGAGTGAGAAAGCTATGATAGCACAGAGAAAAATCTTGGGAGTGATAGAAGATCACATACTGAAGCAGAGAGAAGTATGGCTGAGTAAGACCATAACTATCTTTGGGTGGAAGGTTTCACTCAAGGATTCTCATAGAAAAGTTAGGGAAGATTTGTTGTTGCTCTTGGAAAGAGCAATAGGATTTTATGTCTCCAGAAACATGGTGGAGTCCATAAAGTTATATGGAGACCCTGAGCCCACAACACAAATTGATATTACATTTAAAAATCCTCATGCAGCTAGCAGCTTGCTTTCTCTGGCCAGCAAGCTGGATTGTTTGGAAATACATTTAGTTAACACGTTAGACTTGGGTGAAGTCTTTTCATGGTTTAAACAGACTAAGGATAGTCCAGAATCAATCTTTGAGACAGATAACCCCCTGATTGACTTTGGAAACCTAACTGACCCTAATACCTACTCACTGCTGATAGTTATTGATTCAGCCTGACAAATGCAGCCTGTAGATAATATCAAACAAATGAACTCTGAATGCCAGCTAGATTTGGATAAGGGAGCTGGGGATCGAGACATGGATGCCCTTCCTATACTTTCGTGGAATATTGAGGGCATCCATATTAAAATAATTGACCATGAAGTAGTGAGATTTCTGGATAATTTTGATATTACTGGAGTGCAAGAAAGATGGTGTACAGAACATGTAACTCCTAAATTGGCTGGATATTCTGTCTTTACTCTGCCAGCAACTAAAGATAAAAAGTTTGGAAGGTTTAAAGGGGGTATTTCTTTTTTTTACTAAATCTTTGCAAAATTTTCAGATCACTAACAATTCTACTAAGTCAGAGGGTATTTTGGCTCTAATGAGTAGCAAGGGACAGGAGAAGATCATTCTATGCAATATATACGTTCCCCCTCGCAGTACAGCTACTGATCCCACTGAACTTTTCATATAGGATCTGAAAATGTCACTTGACGAATTGTCAGAAAAGAGTATACTTTCTCCTATAATTATTTTGGTAGACTTTAATGCTAGAATTCCTTCCCATTTCTTGGAGGATGTATATTCAGATATGATCCATACAATATCTATAATTAATCCAAATATCTCATATACTAGGACTCCTGAGGATCTAAAATCTAACCTCAGAGGTAAGGAATTGTTAGTGGGCTTAGCCAGTAGAAATTTCTGTATTTTAAATGGTAGAACTCAGGTCGATCTAGTCGGATCCTTACCATGTAGAGGACCTACTGGCTCTTCAACCCCTGATTAGGTTTGGACCAATTTGGAAGCAGTAAAGCTGATCCAAAAGTTAGAGGTCATGGATAGATTGGAATCAGCATGCTGTGCTATTGTAATTAACATCAAATGCCCTTTTGGAACTTTAGGGAGTGAGGCACAACAGGAAGAGAGTCTGGAAGTCATAAACTAGAGAAGGATTGGATGGGAGCCGATTCATCAAGCTAGTTTCAAAGAAATTGTTAGTAGAGGAGTCTTAGGTAATATTCACGAGTTGGTCCTGGACAAAAGTAAGGCCTTTAATATTTTGGAGAATTGGGAAACTATTCATTCTTTACTTGGACCTAGATGTAAAACAACGTACCATCCTAGGTCCCTTTATAAAAAGTCTTAGTTCAATTCGATATGCCTACAGGCAAAGAAAGAGTTTGGAGGAAAACTAAGACAGCATAAGAAGAAAAGAAATAAGTCTGCAGCAAATTTTAAATTGCTAAAGACTGAAAGAGAAAAGTATAGGAAAATTTTTGAACGGAGAGACATAAACATACTAGGGACTTTAGGAAAACTGAGGCAGGCTGTTTTGGATAGGGATGGAAGGCGCTTTTGGAATATTGTTGCCCAGGGATATAATAGATATGCCAATAAGATTGAAGCCTGTATTACACCTGAAGTCTGGGCATCTCATTTATCCAATCTCTATTATTCTCATAATGAGCAGGAGACACCTGATGCTTTCAAAATGCGGGAGGATGAAATTTTTCCAAGACCTATCTTGATCACAGAGGACGAAATCTGGATGGCACTGATTGGCCTTAAGGCAAATAAAGCAACAGGGCCAGATGGGGTCCTAGGTGATCTCTATAAGGTTTTTACCAACTGATGGATTCCTTTTCTTCCTTTACTGTTTAATGGCCTGGTTCAGGGGTACTCTTGCCCTGCCAGTCGGGCAGGTAGTGTTATCTTCCCAATTGTCAAAAAAGAGGATCTGAATGACCCAAGGATGTATAGGCCTATTAGTTTGATAGATGTTTCAAAGAAGATTTTGTCTAGGATAATTTTGGGCAGATTGCTGTCATGGGTCAAGGAGAACTTAGTATTGAATGAGGCACAGAATGGTTTCTGGAAGGACTGTTCTACAGTACAACACTATTATGTGCTTCAGCACCTGATCTGGAAGTATATTAAAGTGAGAAAAAACAGATTATATTGCTGTTTTGTGGACTTCTCCTCAGCCTTCGACAGCATTAGTAGAAAAATCATTTGGGCTACATTAAGGGATCTGAAGTTGGAGGCCTCACTTTGTGATGTTATTAATAGACTGTATGAAAATATGTGAGTAAAGATCCAATATAATCAATATGGTCATCTAACTGATAGATTTGAGACAAATGTGGGGGACAGACAGGGGTGTATTTTGGCCCCCACACTATTTAACATCTACATTAATACAGTCTTGGATCAGCTAGGTAACCCAGATTTCCATACTGCAAAAATTAATGATCAAAGGATTGAGTGTTTAGGATATGCAGACAATTTAGTCTTGCTCTCTACTTCAGTCCTAGGTCTTAAAAGACAACTGGCTGCCCGACCTGATGGCGCTGAAGGTTGAGGCGCTGGACGCCACACCTCACGCCACGCCGGTGACCCGGGTTCGGGAACAGACTCGGGTTGCTGGGGGTCGGAGGGGAGGAGGATCGAGCATCCCAACGGATGCTCTCCTCCTCCAGGGGTGGGTTCCTGGGGTGCTGTATGCACCCGATGCCCTGGGACTGGTGAAAGCACAGGCACTGGGGCACAGGCGGCTAAGAGCCGGGGAGGGGAGGACATCTGGGCACTTGACAACAGCATGCGTCAGCACGCCATCTGTCTGGACATCAGTCCTGCGTGCTGACGTCCTCAAGTGGGTAGAGGGAGAAAAACGGATAAACCTCTCGGTGGTCCTAGATGAAGACGACTCCACCCAAGACCACCGAACTCAGAACAGACCCCAAAGTGCAGAGAAGGAGGGAGGAGATAGGCACTCTAGGGGCAGATCCTGGGTTAGTGGCGTAAAGGGGATGAGCAGTCCGAAGGAGTGGACACCGAGGTAGGAAAGGGGGATAAATAAGAAGGTTAAAAAAAAAAAAGACAACTGGCTCACTTTGAATCTCTCTGTTCTCAAAGGAAACTAAAAGTTAATCTCAGCAAGACCAACAATGTAGTTTTTGGCTCTCAAACCAAGAATACGGTAGGCTTTAGGCTAAACTTTAACCATATAGACACTATTAAGTGTTATGACTATTTAGGTGCCCATTTTGCCTATAGCCTATCTTGGACCAAACATTTGGAGGCTATTCAATTTAAAAAGGGACCTTCTGTAAATGCCCTAAAGATATTTAACAGCAAGATGGGGAAGTCATCGGTGAGTGGGGTATTAAGAGTTTTTAATGCCAAAATAAGAACGATCATGTTATATGCCTCTGAAATCTGGGGTTATACTAAGGTTAGAGAATTAGAAATAATTCTGAATAAACTCTATAGATACATCTTAATATTTTTAAATGGAACTCTAAGCTGTATTCTTGCCTTGGAGGTAGGACAATGTTCCTTGACTTCTCTCATCTGTGAATGACAGATTCTCTTTCTGTTGAAACTTTTTCCTTTGCCCCTACAAAGATATCGCAGAATGTGTGAAGTGGACGCCATCAAATTGGCTAGCATGGTACATGTACATCCCTTTTTTCAACTTATTGAGGAAACAATAATGCCAGCTGTATTGGGCCACCTCTTGTATAACATTTACACGAGACCATTTGAGGAGATTAGGCAGGATATCAAATTGAGGCTTATTGACTTAAGACATAAATTCTTTCTGTGTTCAACTCTCCAAGCTTAAGCTATATGGATTTTATAAAAAAGTAAAGATGTCATGGGGATATGAGCCATATCTCTCTTTTTTTTAACCTGTCCTAAACAAAGAAGAATCTATACAAGATTTGGAACTGAAAACTATAATGCTTAATGCATTCATTTCAGACAAAAGAGAGGGGGTGCTTTTTCCATATTGTAAATGTGGAGTGGGGACTATAAATGATCTCAAACATGTGGTACTCTTGTGTCCTACGTATGAATCAATTAGGAAAAAACTGCTGGGGGATCTCGGCCTCCCCCTGGAGGATCTTTTGGAATATGTGTTTACTATGAAAGAGAAGAACATGGAAGAGATCTTTGCAAGATTCTTCATCTCAACTCATTTGTAAAGTTTATTAGGGGGACTTGAAGTTCTATGGAGGTTTATTATGTGAAAAGATACACTGTTAAATTGACTTGCACTGTAAAGATATTTAAGTTCCTTGTTGATTTATTTATTGTCTATTTATATTTGCTATGTATTTTGTCCTGATTTTAGTATACTGTAACTGCTTTATGTGGAACAATAAATTGTGCTACTACTACTACATTCCAAGCTTCTAGTGCTGACTGTGAAAGAGGCTTCAGCTTCATGAACTACATTAAGAGCAAATAAAGAAACCACTTGGAAGAAAGTCATTTAGATATGCTGATGCGAACAAAATTGTTTTTAACATCTGGTGGAAAAATGGATCTTAATAAAATATAAGTCCACTGGAAGAATGGGAAAGACAGGAGAGAAAAACAGTAAATGTTGATTTCTTAGCAATGCATCATCAGCAGCACCCCTTTTAGATGCATGCAAGACTCTTTAAAATGTACATAGTTTATACATGTTTCCAGTTCATACTGTTATGGTGCACAATGCACATCCAAGCTTCAGACTGTGTCAGAATGTATATTTATACTTTGCATTGAGTATTTGAGTGTTTGGTTACATTTTCTACTGTTTATTGGCAATAAAATATATCACTTGTTTGGGCCACCCAATTTGCACACATGAATCAATTTTTTTGCACAAAGTGCCACGCACACATATCAGTCGCTCACCCACAGAGACTAAAAATTAGAGGGAACATTGGTCTCAACCATACAGTTATCAAACAAAACATGGCTGTGCAAGTACGCCAATGACTGTAAGGTTGGAGGTATAATGCATGACCTACTAAAAGCGCAACAATTTCAGGAAAATGTAACACACCTTGAATATTGGGCTATAGACAATACGATGTATTTCAATGAAAACAAGTGCAAAGTTATGCATCTGGGTCATAATAATCCAGGTCATTTGTACACATTAAATAATGTAGTGCTTCAAGAAACCATTAATGAAAAAGACCTAGGAGTGAACAGGTCATGAAATCTGACATTTAGCAATCATACAAACAACATTGTTAAAAAATGTAAATGCATTCTAGGTTGTATTTTAAAGAGCATTAAAAGCAGACAGCCCAAGTCCTTATTCCGCTGTACTCTAGTTTGGTCAGGCCACATTTGGAATATTGCTCCCCCTTCTGTGCCCTGTATATGGTGGGAGAAAAGGAAAAGTTAGATTGAGTTCAATGAAGGGTAACTAAAAAATAACAAATATATACAACCTTGACTATGGTGAAAGACTGAAGAGACTAGGATTATTCTCTATGGACTATGGAAGACTCAGGGAAGACCTATGTTTAACCTTTAGATCATTTCTAAATAGTAACTGACTGTGCTTTAGAAACAATTGGTCTGGTAAGACATCCAAACAATAATAGCACTAAATCACACAAATTTAAATTGATAGGCAAAACTAACATAACTGTCAAAAAAAGTCAAGTGTTTCAGTCAAAGAATAATTACCACCTGGAATACCCTACCTAAGATTGTAGTTGACAGCAAAAATATAAACATATTTAAAAAGAGACTAGATGAATACATGGGTATCAAAAAATTCTCCTTCCACAATTTAAACACGGAATGGTGGCATGTTCACAAAAGGCCAATGGTCTACAGAACTTGTATTCTATCTGTGAATTTATGATTCTATAAAGTACTGTGTCCAGTTCTGGAGTCCCCACCTCCAGAAGGATATTGATAAGGTGGAGACAGTAAAAAAGAGGGCTGCTAAAACGGTGCAGGGCTTGCATCAAAACCCCTAGAAGGAGACACTCAAGGAACTGAATATGTACTCTCTGGAGGAGAGGAGAGAAAGGGGGGATATGATAGAAACATTCAAATACCTAACAGGTATTAATAAGGTTCGGGAAGGTAGCATTTTCCATGGAAAAAGAAGCTCAAGGACAAGGGGTCATGTTATGAAGTTGGGGGGGTGCTCAGAGGAAATGTGAGGAAATGCTTCTTCATGGAGATGGTGGTGGGTGCCTTGAGCAACCTTCCAACAGAGGAGGTGGATGCTAAAACAGTAACAGGATTCAGTCATGCATGGGATAGATTCATGGGGAATTTGGTAGTAAGGCAAGGGGAGGAGATGATTGGAGTTTAAGTAGGTTCTGCAGCGGCACAGTAGGAAGGGAAAATTGGGAAGACTAGGTGGGTAAAGCGGTCATTACCTGCCGTCAGCTTCTATGTTTCTATATTTTTATGTTTCTGTGATTTGTTTTTCTTTGGTTTTTAACATAAGGATGGTAGCAAAAGCAAACCAAGCAAGGATGAGAGTCCCAGACTTCAAAAGGGCAGATTTAATAAAAAAAGGGTGAATAACTCAGTGATGAACTAACAGGGGATATGGCCTGAGTGGAGTGGAGGAACAATGGAAAAATTAAGTGATGGCATACTGAAGGCAATAAACCTCAGTGCAAAAGAAGTAAACAAAAATAGGAGAAAAAAATAGACCACTGCGGTTCTCAAGGGAAGTAGCTGCAAAGGTTAAGGCTAAAAGCATTACATTCATGAGGTACAAAGACATGCAGAGGGAAGAAGATAGGGAGGTATATCAGATACACACCCTTGATTGGGTGGTCCCAGGCTTGATCCTGAAGTGTGGTGCACTCTCTTCTATGGCTGCCGCCCACCTCTCTGCTGTCCACTAGCTCTCCAGCTCAGATATACACTCTTGACCAGGTGCTCCCCAGCTTGATCCTATGGTGTGGTGCAGTTCTCCCCTATGACTGCCGCCCACCACTCTGCTGCCTGTCAGCTCTCCAGCTCAGACACAAGCCCTTGACTGGGTGCTTCCTGGCTTGATCCTGAAGCGTGGTGCACCTCTCTCCTATGGCTGCCACCACCTCTCTGCTGTCTGCCAGCTGTCCAGCTCAGATACATGTCCTTGACTGGGTGCTTCTAGGCTTGATCCTGTGGCATGGTGCAGTTCTCCCCTATGGTTACCACCCACCTTTCTGCTGTCCACCTGCTCTCCATCTCAGATACATGCCCTTGACTGGGCGCTCCCCAGCTTGACCATGTGACACGGTGCGGCTCTCTGCTATGGCCGCCACCCACATCTCTGCTATCTGCCAGCTCTACAGCTCAGATACATGCCCTTGACTGGGTGCTTCCCAGCTTGATCCTGTGGTGTGGTGTGGCTCTTCCCTACAGCAGCTTCCAACCTCTCTGCTGTCTGCCAGCTCTCCAGCTCAGATACACCCTTAACCTGGCACTCCATAGCTTGATCCCGTGGTGCGATGTGGCTCTCCCTAATGGCCGCCACCCACCTCTCTGCTGTCCACCAGCTGTCCAGCTCAGATACACCCCTTTGACTGGGCACTCCCCATTTTGATCCTGTAGCTTGGTGCGGCTCTCACCTATGGTGGGCCCCCACCTCTCTGCTGCCCACCAGCTTTCCTGCTCAGGTACGGCTCAAGAAATAGCACCACTTTGAATTCTGGCGTGCAATCATCCTCAACTCCTTCATAGGTTATCCTTACTCCGATGCAGCACTGAATCTAATTAAATCTCCTTTGATTAGCTCCTGCTGTAATTTTATTGTCTATTTTTCTTGTACTCACAACATTTAGTATGTGCTTTAATCAGACTACTGTACTTGAATTGAATTTTTTTATGTATGTATTAGATTGTTTACAGTATATTTCTTCAGTTAGTCTATACAGCAATTGTAACTGTGTAAGAGTAGAACTGTATTTTTTAATATTGACCAATCACAGTGTAAGAGTAGAACAGTATTTAATATCTGGACAATCACAGTGTCTGATCTATGCTTCTTGCTACTGTGTATCTAAGCTATGTAGTAGCATAGTCTCTAAAGATTTTTAGCTGTGCTAATTAGCCTTATATTTTCTTTTTCTTTTCTCTGTGCCTTCTTTTCAACTGTGTTTCTTCCCTCGCCTTCCCCCCAGCTCTGTATCTTTTTCTAACTCTGACTCTGCTTACACACCCTCCCACTTCTATTCCTACATCCTTAAACTGCCCTCTTGCTTTGTCTAGCTCTCCTATCTGATGCCCCTGCTGGCACTGTGTCTCTTGTTTCCTCTGCCCCTGGATTCCCAAAACAGCTAAATAATCTTTTCTCTCCCCTGCTCTCTCCTAGATACACGCCCTTGATTGGGCGATCCACAGCTTGATCCTGCAGTGTGGTGAGGCTCTTCCGTACAGCTGCTGCCCACCTTTCTGCTGTCTGCCAGGTCTCCAGCATAGGTACGTCTCAAGAAACAGCGCCACTTTGAATTCAGGTGCACTTTCATCCTCAACTCCTTGATTGGCCATCCTTTTTCTGATGCAGCACCAAATCTAGCTAAATCTCCTCTGACTTGCTCCTGCTGCAGTTTCACTGTCTATTTTTCTTGTACTCACAGCATTTAGAATGTGCTTGCAATAAAGCTACTTGACTTGAAATTTCTCCTGCCTCCCCTCCATCGCCCTTGGCACTCTAAATATGCTTTCTCCCAAAGAAGGCTCCTCCCTATTCCCTCTACCTATCACCCATTGTTGCCACTCTAGGCAGCCAATCACTCTTAAAGGGGTGGTCCCTGATAAGATTATTACTTTATCTACCCTCTCCTTACACTACTCCTCTGCTTATTTACACAACCTGTTTGGGAACATAATGAGCTCTAGGCTTTGGAACCGATCCTGGCTGTACTGCTTTGCCCTGATCCCCCTAGTACTGCCATACTAGCTTACTACAAAAACTCTCAACATCGTGTTTAGTTGTACACAGAGCTAACCTACTTGGCTGTATCACTGAGCTGCACAATGTGCCTATTCTTAATTAAGGTTTTTCTGTTCCTAGTGCTGGTGCTGCAACTCCCTACACATCTGGGTCACAGTTGGCATGTATATGACAAAAAGCCACCCTGCCATGCATTGTGTGGTACCTCTCAACATCCCACTGGCAGCGACCTCATCTTCTGGTGGTGAACTCAATGTTTTTAGGTGGCTTGCACTACTGGAGAACAGCATGTACCCCTTCCCCATGTACAACTAAACATGTTCATATTAGCTGGAAAAACTACCAAACATAGAGCAAATGCCCACACCCACTCTCGGGCCATAAAACAACTAAAATGGCAAGCAATGAGACTGGCCTGTCTGCTATTAATGTTGTCTAGCAATATTCATCCTAAACCTGGACCTGCACCAAAAACACCTGTACCTATAGTGAAGGATGGAGTCTTAACTATTGCTTCCATTATTATCTGTAGCATCCTGGCTAAATATGACTCTTTGCAGGCATGAATTGCTCAATACACCCCAGATGTTCTGTTTGTAGTAGAGACCTGGCTTAACCCAAGATTCCCAAGACCTGGAAATCCTGCTGGGAGGATATATGTCATTCAGGTTGGATAGATCTGGCAAGTGAGGTGGAGGTTTTGTCATTTACATCAGGGTCTCCCTCCAGGGGCATGCACTTCCACCCCCTACTATTGGGAGTAATACCCAAATGCTTGCTATAAAGTTACAACTTGGCAAGCATGGCAAATGCCTCATGATAGTCTCAGTGTACATAGCACCCAAAGAGCAGGCTGCAGGCTATAAGTAAATCCTGGAATATATCACTGAAATATGCCACATCTCAGAGGTTCTGATAGTAGGGGATTTTAACGTAAATTGGTTATCCCCTGTGGTGGCTCCCCACAAAGATGTCATGTCTTCCATCAACATGACCCAACTAGTGTAGTCTCCCACCTTGGTGAACTATCGAATTGGTTGTAGTACTCTGATTGACTGGTTAATAACCAATCCACCTGGCAGAATAACTAGTACAGTTCTACTGCCAGATGTCATCAGTGACCACTCTCCCCCATCTTCTGTACTTGGACAAATAAAACACCCAGAGTTCCTCCCAAAACAGTTAACTCAAGAATGTTAAAAAAAGGACATCTTGGCTTACTCAAAGTGCACCTCAGACAGCAAGACTGGCCAGGAGTCTACACTGCAGAAGATGTCGACTTTGCGCTTGAGAACTTTGTCAATACTTGTAATGCATCCTGCAACTTCTATGCCCCATACAAAAAAGAGGAAGTATGAGGAACAAGTAAGTCCTGGATCACACCATTGCTCATTGAACAAATGAAGGAAAGGGAAAACCTGTGGCATATGGCTAGAAGTACAGGGTCCCACATTGACATCCAAACCTACAAAGCAGCATGTAATAAATGCACATCGACTATCCAGCAAGCAAAAAGTCACTACTTCAAAAATGAATTAAACAACTCATGGAGTGACAGCCAAACATTTTGGGACAGCATTAAGTCCCTTACTGGTAAAGCTAGTAAAGTGCCACCTCAATGTCAACAGTATCATAACCCAGGACCCCAAAGAAATTGATAACACTTTCAATAAGGCCTTTACTGACCTTAGTGAGGTCCTATCCCCAGACTTCCTAGTTCTACAAAGGGATACTATTCCACATAGCAATGCAAGGACATTAGTAAGCACACTTCCCCCCTTCTACCCCAAGATTGTCACCAAATTTGAGGCTAAAGATGTCTCACTCAGGTACTTGGGAAATCAAGTACCAATAGCAACATGCTAGCCCTTAAGCTACTAACACTGTCCCTTGATGTGGTACTCCCTACTCTAACTTGAATCTTCAACCTATCAATTAGGACCGCAAAATTCCCCCAGTTCTGGAAAGCGATGGTGGTTACTCCTGTCTTCAAAAGTGGAGACAGAACCACTCACTCCAATTACTGTCCAATTTCTATTCTACCTCCTCTCTCAAAAGCCCTTGAGAGAATTGTCTATAACCAGCTTGTAGACTATCTTGACAAATATATGCTACAATGTCAGCAACAGCAGTTTCAGGAAACAACACAGCACAACAATAGCACTAGTGGAGTTCACAGGCTACATCCATGAGGCACTTGATCAAGGACTCTTGGTGAGGGCTACCTACATTGACCTCACCAAGGCCTTTGATACAGTCAGTTATGAGTTACTACTATGTCAGTTGGCCAGTATAGGTCTTTCTACTGAATCCATGGGTTGGTTCTGGAGCTTCCTCACAGGAAGTGTGAAACAAGTAAAAATACTTGATGTTGTCTCTGATCATCAAAATGTTTCTTCCGAGGTCCCCCAAGGGTCAGTCTTGGGCCCCCTGCTGTTTTGCCTGTTTATAAATAACCTCCCTAAGGCATGTCTGGAAAATGTCCTTTTGTTCACAGGTGACACCGTGCTGTTCTTTAGTCATTCAAACCCTGAATTCCTTGAAAAATCAATGCAGGCAAATTTCATGGCAGTGGCAGCCTGGTTCCGCAAATCCAAGCTCCTCCTAAACTACAAGAAGACAAAGACAATGCTGTTTGCTTCATTACATTACAGAGACAGGTCTCATCACCTCAAGATTCTAAACAATCAGAACACTCTGTTAGAGATGGTCAATACCTTTAAATACCTAGGGATCACTCTAGACTGCTCCCTCTCATTTGTGCAACACACTGACCAAGTAGCCAAGGCTGTGCACTCGCATATTGGCCAGATATATAGGCACAGACACTGCCTCATGGATGGTGCCCTTAAGCTAGCAGTCTGTAGCTCAGTCCTGTCAGTAAGTGACTATGGGTTGGTTGTCTATGGGGCAGGAACTGAAACAGCTCTTAGGAGAATCAAATTACCCCAAAACAAAGCCTGTAGGCTTATATTAGGTGCTCACTGGTTAACCCCTACCTGTGAGCTCTACACTAGATCTGGATAGCTCAACCTGCAAAACAAAGGTCAAATATCAGGTTTTCCTTCTTGCTAAGAAGTCCACCCTAGGCCTTTCACCTCATGGTGTACTGGGACTCCTCTGTCTACAGGCAAACTAGGGGTACTAGCGATAAGCTACTTCAAGTCCCTTTCTACCAAACATCACAAGGGCAATGGTCTTCCATTTACAGAGCCCCAAAATGGCTTATCTCGCTCAACGATGACCTTCTATCAGAACCCAAACTTGGCTCTTTTAAGTCTAAACTTTTTGCTTACCTAGTTTCCACCAGTACATTCAACTGTGATAACTAATGCAAACACTTCTTCCTTTTGGGACATCTACTCATCTGCAGCACTTATACCCTACCCCTCAACCCAATCATACCCTGCTGTTAGCCTCACCTTGCTCCCTGCTCACCACTACCCTACTGGTTCAGCTGACCCTAACAGTGGTTTACATAACATTTTCCATGAGCTACCCTCCTCCTTACCACCCCCGTGTCCACTTCCCCTTCTCCAATTGCACTGACAAGATCCTCCAGGTGACTCCTTTACATTCATCCTACTCCTCCTCATCTGTATACGTGTCCACTAGTAACCTCATTCCAGTCCTTACCACTGTGTCTGCCACTGTTTGCTCCATTTGCACAGACAAGACCCCCCATGTTGCTCCTCTACATTTCCCCATAACTCCTCTTCCTCTGCATTTAAGTCTAACTATCCCTTTAGCTGCTGCTCCCTTACAATACTACTTCTTTCTGTAGTAATCTGGGCCTCTCCCTTCTTTTTTCTCCTCTCTCCTTTCTCCTTCTGTTTCCTTCTATGATTCAGGTTCTCTGTTGCTGTACTGATTGTAAGCAATTCTCGGGTTTATGATTGTATCTTTCTGTCTTTAAACAATTGTTTATTCAAACCATCTTAACTTTGTACTGTATGCTTATTTTATTTATCAATGATGTGGAACCTTTGTAAATGAGCTGTTAGCTCAAAGGTATTAATTCCGAGATACAATTAAATAAATAAATAAATAAAAGCATAGGAAAGCAGGAAAAGCAGTGCAATGTGCAAAGGAGCAAACTGAGGAAAGGACAGTGGAAGATTAGGTTTGCTGGCAAAGGCACCTACCCTCACCTGAGCTCTTTTCTTCTAGGTTTGCTTGTAAGGACAGAGCAAGGAACAACATTATCAGAGCAAGCAGAAAGATTAAGGCTTCTTTTTGCTAGGCAGATTAACTGTGTGTTGTTATTTTCGTTTGTGCTCACAAGATTTAATACTGTTTTTTGCTTACATTTTACTGCTGTAATCTTCTCTGATTCAAATTGCTGTTGCAAGGTATACCTTCTGCTGCATTATTACAGTGTATGCCTACAGGATTGTTACTGTTTTGTGCTTACAATTTATTGCTGTAATCTTCTATGATTCAAATAGTTTTTTTGCAAGGTATATCTTCTAGAAACATAGAAACATAGAAGTTGATGGCAGATAAGGACTGCAAGGCCCATCCAGTCTGCCCATTTTTTTTACCTTTTGACTGTGCCATGGGCCTGTGCTCTGCCAATGGTCTATCTATTCATACTCATCTTTATTGCTCCCTTATGTCTGTTCCATGCCAGTTTGAAGCCCTACACTGTATTCATATCCACCACTTCCTGAGGTAGGCCGTTCTATGCATCCACCACCCTTTCTATGAAAAAGAATTTCCTCACATTCTCCCTTAATCGGCCTCCCTCTAATCTCATGCTGTGTCCTCTTGTCCTGCTATTTTTCCTTATATTGAAACATATTAGACTCTTTCACCTTCTTAATGCCCTAAAGATGTTTGATTGTTTTGATCATATCACCTCTCTTCCTCCTTTGCTCTAGGGTATACATATTGAGCTCCCTTAATCTGTCCTCATTTGTTTTGTGATACAGTCCCTGCACCATTTTGGTTGCCCTTCTCTGAACTGTTTCCATTTTGTTAATGTCCTTGTGCAGGTGTGGCCTCCAGTACTGCACACAGTACTCCAGATGGGGCCTAACTAGTGTCTTGTAAAGAAGGATTATTACCTCCCTCTTACAACTTGTGATACTCCTACTAATAGACCCCAACATCTCCCTAGCCTTACCTACTGCTTTAGTGATCTGTTTGGATGATTTTAGCTTACCTGTGATGATGATGATGCCTAAGTCTCTTTCTTCCCCCCCTTGTAATTTCCAGCATATTCCCATTTTTTTACCTTGAAATGGGATGATTTAGTTCTAGTGGCCAAATTGAACCATACCACTGGCCCCCAGGTAACCTTCTACCTGGAGTTCTGTGATCCTTTCCCCGTTAGTCATTACTAGATCTAGGATAGCCCTGTCTTTTGTGGGTTGTTCTACCAGTTGTTTGAGGCCCTCCCTCAACAGGGAATCCACTATGTGTCTAGTTCTGGCAGATGTTCCTGCTGGTATTGACCGATCTGTATCTGGCATGTTGAAGTCTCCCATTATCAGAACCTCCCCTTTAGCAGTCATGTTTTGTATATCTTCTAACAGTAATGTGCCTGTGTCCTCCTCCTGGTCTGGAGGACTGTAGACAACCCAGTTCATATGGCAGTCCCATTTCCTGTTTTCAGGGTGACCCACAGTTACACAGAAACATAGAAACATAGACTTTGATGGCAGATAATGACTGCTTGGCCCATCTAATCTGCCCATTTCCCTACCTACTGGATAAGCTGCAGATTCTAGTTAACCAACAGCCTACTTCCTCCTACCACTCACTATAATTGCCTTATGTCTGTCCCATTTTGGCTCCTTATGTGTATTCTGAATTTCTGTAGCTTGGATGTTTTAATTGACATAAAGGGCCACTCCTCCCCCTCCCCCTTTTTAAACCTCAGTCTCTTTTGAACAGTACATAGCCGGGTACTGAAGTCTCCCAAGTGTGATTACTGGCGAACCATGTTTTGCTAATGGCTACTATGTCCAGTTTAGCTTCTATCATTGTTACCTGCAGGTCTGGGATCTTGTTTCCCAGACTGTGAGCATTTGTGAACGTGATTTTCCATTGGCCACATTTCAGTGTGTTAGCTGTTGGGCAAGGTTCGGCATTTCCCCTGTGAATCATATGGGGAGCCAGACCTTTTTCCTTACTCGGTAATGCAAATGAACTACAAACATGATGAACTCCTGTTTGATCACTAGCTGAGGGGGGAGGTGTATTCTTCCCATTCTAAGGTATCGGGTGCTGCATCCCTCTCCCCATTTTCTAGTTTAAATGTTCTGCAAAGACGTCAAAATTCTACCCCAATCCATTGACTCCCTCCTTAGTCAGATGCAGTACATCAAATTTAAAGAACTTTCACTCCAAAAACTGTTGCCAGTTACTTACATATTTGTGTCCTTTTTCCTGGCATCGGCTCTTGAGCCACATGTTTAGCTCCCCTGTCTCCCCTTCTCTGACCTTCCATCCATCTGCCTCCTCTCCCAGAATGACAGGATCTCAGAGAAAGAGATGCCAGACACAATGGATGACATTTTGTCACTCAGCCTGATCAGGTTCCTTGGTCTTCACAACTGATTAGCTGGAGAGATCGTTAGTCCCTATGTGTACCAGGACATTGATGTTTTCTCCTGCTTCCTGCACAATTTTAGCAATGCAGTCAGTGTCTCTCCACACTGATGCATCTGGGAGACATCTGACCATTACTCCCAGCTGGAGGTATGTATCACCTCCCCGAATCATGGAGTCTCCTATGATCTGAAGTGTTTTGGATTTCCCTTTTGCTTTTTTGTTTTTGTCCTTGTTTCTGTTACTGTTTAATTTTTCTCTGTAGCAAAGTGTTTTTTGCAGGGTATATCTTATGTGAAATTGTTACAGGTGGCACTTGCAGGGCTTACAGTTTTATCTATCATTAGGCTAAGCTTTTGGGACTACTGCATTTCTTGTTGATTGATTGTTTCTACTCTTACCTCCTTGTTTTATTTTCATCCGTGGTTCTTCTTTTTCGGCAGGGGAAGGGCCTACCACATATCCCCATCCCCGACTACCCCATGCTACACTCCTTCTGTAGAGCAGTACAGCTGTGACATTTCCTGTAACAAAGCAGAAAGGAGAGGATCAGAGGGTTATCCACACAGTGACCTCACTTACATGGGCACAAGTAATATAACTTGTTATGACAAGTTACAAAAAAAAAAAAAATGAAACTTTTGCTTTCATTTTCCTCCTTCCAATTATTCAAAAAAGGTTTTAAACTCAACAACTCAAGTGGAATGGATATTATTAACTGCAGGTACTGAGAGACACTTTTCAAAAGGCAGTTATACAGGATTTAGGATGCTGTCCTACATGCTGGACCATTGACAATCTAAGGGCTCAACTCCTAGCAGCATGGGCAGAGTTTGCACGCCTCAAATTACATATTCAGGAGAAAATATATTATAAGAACCACCTGCCATTTCCCCAACATCCAACTGAAGCTGCAGAGGATAGTTAGTCCGGGAGGTTGGCAGGTAGTTAGGAGGGGCAAATCGGGTGCCCCATCACTCAATGGTTTCCAGTGTATCACAGCTACAATTCATATAAAAACTACAAACATGTATCTGCCTCTATCTCCAAAAGCAAACAAATGGGCAGAGGACACTGCTGCACAGGAGTTGGCACAACAAAACTCACCCAAAACAGGGACCAAAACAAAAAAAAAAGCAAAAAGGAAATCCAAAACACTTCTGATCATAAGAGACTCAATGATTCGGGGAGCTGATATCTACCTTCTGCCGGGGGTAATGATCAGATGTCTCCCATGTACATTGGTGTGGACAGATACTGACCGCATTGCTAAAATCATGCAGGAAGCATGAGAAAACATTGATGTCTTGGTACACATAGGGACTAATGGTCTCTCCATCTGGTCACTTGTGGAGACCAAGGAACACCTGACCAGGCTGGGAGACAAACTTTCATCCATTTCACCTGGCATCTCCTTCTCTGAGATCCTAGCAATAGTTTTTGGAGTAAAAGTTCTTTAAATTTGATGGACTGCCTCTGACTAAGGAGGGAGTCAGTGCATTGGGGCAGAAGTTTGATGTCTTTGCAGAATATTTAAACTAGCCAGTGGGGAGTTGAGTGCAGCACCTGATACATCGAAGAAGAAGAACATCCCTCCCCCCTCCGCTAGCGATCAAACAGGAGTTCAGCATGTTTATAGTTCATTTGCATTACCAGGTAAGGAAAAAGGTCTGGCTCCCCATACAATGCACCGGGGAAACACTGGACATCACCCAACAACTAGCGCACCGAAATCTGACCAATGGAAAATCATGTACACGAATGCCCACAGTCTGGGAAACAAGATTTCAGACCTGAAGGCAACAATGACAGAGGCTAAACTGGACAAAGTAGCCATTAGTGAGACATGGTTCACCAGTAACCACACTTGGAAGACTTCAGTACCCAGCTATGTACTGTTCAGAAGAGATCAAGGTGCAAAAATGGGAAGGGGGAGTAGCCCTTTACATCAATGACAATATCAAAGCTACAGAAATTCAGAATACACATAAGAAGCCAGAAGAACTGTGGGTCACCTTGGAAAAAGAAAATGGGACTGCCATACAAATTGGGTTGTCTACAGGCCTCCAGACCAGGGAGAGGACATAGACACATTACTGTTAGAAGATATACAAAATATGACTGCTAAAGGGGAGGTTCTGATAATGGGATACTTCAACATGCCAGATACAGATTGGTCAATATTAGCAGGAGCATCCACCAGAACTAGACACATAGTAGATTCCCTGCTGAGGGAGGTCCTCAAACAACTGGTACAACAACCCACAAGAGACTGGGCTATCCTAGATCTGGTGATGACTAATAGGAAAAGGATCACAGAACTCCAGGTGGAGATCACCTGGTGGCCAGTGACCATCACATGGTATGGTTCAATTTGGCCACTAGAACTAAATTATTCTATTTCAATGCAAAAATGTGGGACTTCAGAGGAGCTGACTTTGATAAGATGGCCAACAGCATTAAGCTAGCCCTGGCAAGAAGAAATACAGGTGATGGGGTAAAGCCAAAGTGGGCAAGCATTAAGGATGCGATACTTGAAGCACCATCCCATTGTGTTAGGGAGAAAAGCATGAGCAAAAGAAGGAGGAAACCACTTTGGTTCTCAAAAACAGTAGCAGAAAACGTCAGAGCCAAAAGACTGGCCTTCAGGAAGTAAAAGGGAACACAGCAGGATGAAGATAGGGATGCATACCAAACTTCCCTAAGGAAAGCAGGGAAGGCAGTAAGGCAGGCAAAGACCCAAACTTGAGGAAACACTAACACAAACAGTGAAAGAAGGGGGCAAGACTTTCTATAGATACATTAGTGAAAGAAGAAAGTCCAGAGGGGGTATTGCTAAGATCAAAGGGGATAAGGAGGAGTGTGTGGATTAGGACCAAGGAAAAGCATCTATCCTTAATAGAAACTTCTGTTCAGTATTTACTGAAGAGAAGGTAGGGCAGGGCCCATAGCTCAGCACCATGGACACAGGGGGGAGGTAGGTGTACACAAGTCAGTTCACAAAAGAAAGAGTCCTACAAGAACTTGCTAAGCTCAGGGTGGACAAGGCAATGGGACCTGATGGCATACATCCCAGGGTACTAAATGAGCTAAGGGTAGAACTAGCAGATCCATTATCAGAACTGTTTTTTTCCCCAATTGTTTAACCAGGTGAGACAAACTAAACTGAACACTTGTTTACAGGTGCAACCTGGGAGCACAGGGAAGTTAAGTGACTTGCTCAGAGTCACACTGTATGCAAGTGGGGGCTCTGGGATTCAAACCCAGGTCTCCAGATTTGCAGCTCAGAGCCTTAAACCACTGCGCTATACTGCCTTTCATTTAGTTTAGTGAGTCTCTGAGCATAGGAGAGGTCCCAGAAGACTGGAGAAGAGCTCAAGTGATCCCACTCCACAAGATTGGTAGCAGGGAGGAGGCAGGGAACTACAGACCAGTCAGTCTTACCTCAGTAGTGGGTAAGATTATGGAGGCACTCCTTAAGGAAAGGATAGTGCAACACATGGAATCCATTGAAGCACAGTATCCAAGACAGCATGGGTTTACAACAGGAAGGTCCTGTCAAACTAATCTCAGATTTCTTTGACAGGGTAACCAGAGTGGTGGACCAAGGGAGTGCAGTTAATATTACCTACCTTGACTTCAGCAAAGCTTTTGATATTGTTCCACATAGAAGATTGAAAAATAGGATGGGTAGGCTTCTAGTGGGTCAGAAGTTGGTCAACTGGGTGGCAAACTGGTTGGCGGGCAGAAAACAGATAGTGGTGGTAAACAGTATATAGTCAGAAGAGATGCAAATCACAAGTGGGGTACCTCAGGGATCAGTCCTGGGCCCAGTCCTCATCAATATCTTCATCAGTGACATTGCAGATGTACTGGAGGGTAAGGTTTGTTTGCTTGCAGATGACACAAAGATCTGCAACAGAGTAGATGATCCAGATGTGGTGGGCAGAATGAGAAGAGATCTGGAAAACTGGCAAAATGGTCATAAGAGTGGCAACCGAGATTTAACGCAAAGAAGTGCAAGATCAGGCACATAGGGAAGAGAAACCCTGAAACCACCTATTGGTTGGGAGGGGAGTTGCTGGCAATCACAAGGGAAGAAAGAGACTTGGGTATCATCATCATCACAAATGACCTGAAATCATCCAAGCAGACCATTAAACCAGCAGTAGGTAAGGCTAGGGGGGATATTGGGGTGTATTAGTAGGGGTATCACAAATTGTAAGAGGGAGGTAATAATCCCTCTTTACAAAACACTGGTTAGGCCCCATCTGGAGTACTGTGTGCAGTACTGGAGGCCGCACCTTCACAAGGACATTAACAAAAAGGAGGCAGTCCAGAGAAGGGCAACCAAAATGGTGCAGGAACTGCATCAGAAAACATATAAGGATAGATTAACGGAGCTCAATATGTATATCCTAGAGCAAAGAAGGGAGAGAGGTGATATGATCAAAACATTCAGACACCTTAAGGGCATTAAGAAGGTGAAAGAGTCTAATATGTTTCAATATAAGAAAAATAGCAGGACAAGAGGACACAACATGAGATTAGAGGGAGGCTGATTAAGGAGTAATGTGAGGAAGTTCTTTTTCACAGAAAGGGTGGTGGATGCATGGAAAGTCTACCTCAGAAAGTGGTGGATGTGAATGCAGTGCAAGGCTTCAGACAGGTATGGGATAGGCATAAGGGAGCAATACAGATGAGTATGAATAGATAGGCCATTGACAGAGTAAAAGCCTATGGCACATTCATAAGGTGAAAAAAAATAGGCAGACTGGATGGGCCTTGTGGTCCTTATCTGCCGTCCACTTCTATTTTTCTATGTTTCTATAGTCAAAGGAGTAACGGGGGGATAATACTTTTTTAAAGTAAATAAGTAAACAAAGGAAGACTATGGAAAAATTGTGAGGTTAAGAAGGGCGGGGGGGTATGCAAAGGAGGATCAGAAAAAAGCAGATATCCTGAATAGATACTTCTGTTTGGTCTTCACAGTGGAAAGAGAGGGGGATGGACCACATGAAAACAGCAGGAACATCAGGAGGAAGGAGGTAGACACAAGTTCATTCACAGAGGAAAAACTCCTGAAGAGACATGCGAATCTGAAAATAGACAACGCTATGAGGCTGGATGGGGTAGACCCTAGTGTGCTGAGGGAGCTCAGGTAGATACTGGCTATACCCTTGACAGCCTTATTCAACAATTCACTGGAAACAGGAGTTGTTCCAGAGGACTGGAGGAGGGCAGATTCAGAGGTAGTCCTGCTTCTTACTAGCAGCAGCAGGCAGGAGGCTGGAAACCATAACTTGGTCAAACATTAGTGGTGAGGAAGTTAGTGGAGATGCTTTTAAAGGAGAAGTTTTTGGAGTTCTTTAATTCAACAGGTTACAAAACCTGAGGCAGCAAGAATTCATTTGGGGGGGTGGAAGTCCAGTCATATGAACCTAATCAATTTCTTCTACTGGTGACCAGGAAAACAGATCATGATGGGGGAATGGATGTAGCCTACTTAGACTTCAGCAACACCTTCGACACCATACCATACAGGAGGCTCATTAGGATATTGAGCAGTTTGAGGGTGGGTTCTAAGGTGGTAAACTGGATACAAAACTGGTTGATGGATAGGTGATAGAGGATGTTGGTAAATGGCACTTACTCCTAGGAAGGGAGAGTGACCAGCAAGGTACACCAGGTAGCACGATATTTCAGCGAATCAATTTGGGTGAGTCAATTTGTGTGACTCTTTTAGCGTGACTGTCATAATGGTGAGCATGTCAGTATAGTGACAGTCAAAATACCCAACTGCAACATTTCAGCGATCCTGCGAGGCAATGAGTGCCTCGGAGTTAGAATCTATTAGATAGGGGGTTCAGGGGCACAGCCTTCCTGGGCAATACAACAGACCAGTAATTAGCCCACCATTAAGCACCTTGATTGTCTCGATTGTCTACAGGTGTTCCACTGTATACTAGGGGCATAGGTGCATGGTAGGACAGCTCTCAACATGGCTGTGGAGTTTCTAAGGAGCCAGAGAGGGATGCAGATGATCCAGTATGGAGGCTTGAATAAATTGTTTCTGGAGCAGCTGTGGGAATAAGTCGTTGTTGATACTGTGACCTGACCAAGAGACTGGAGCAGGTAATCGGGGAGTATGTACGCGTTCCTGGCTTGAGTATTTAAGAGGATTGGCATACAATTTCCAGCTTCAGCTGTTAAAAAAAAAGATCTGGTTTGAAGTGCACTGATATTTCCAGTCGACGAAATTGAAGTCGCTTTAAATAAAATTGTCGAAATTGCATTCATTATTATAGAGACGCTGTAAAGACATGGAAACGGTACCCCATGGCTTAGTACTTGGACCAGTCTTCTTTAATATCTTTAAAAGTGACATTGCAGAAAAGCTGAAAGGGGAGGCATTCAGATTTGCAGTTGACATCTATATTTCCAATAGAGTAGGCACTCCAGAGGGGGTGGAGAGAATGTGTAGAGACCTGAAAAAACTCAAGGAGTAGTCTAGAGTATGGCAGCTAGGTTTCAATACCAAAAAGTGCAAGGTCATGCACCTAGGGACAGAAACTCAGAGGTGGAGTATAAAATAGGAAAGAGGTAATGACAGTCTTAAAACAGGAAACATAGAAACATAGACTTTGACGGCAGATAAGGACCGCTTGGCCCACCTAGTCTGCCCATTTCCCTACCTACAGGGTAGACCGCAGATCCGAGTTAACCAACAGCCTATTTCTTCCTACCCCCCACAAGAATTTCCTTATGTCTGTCCCATGCATTCTTGAATTCTCCCACAGTTTTAGACCCCACAACCTCCTCAGGAAGGCTGTTCCATGCATCCACTACCCTCTCTGTGAAAAAATACTTCCTCACATTGCCCCAGAACTGCCCCCCCCATCTTTAAATTGTGTCCCCTTGTTATTGCACGTCCCTTTTTCTGTAAGATGCTACCCTCTTGGACTTTATTGATTCCACTGAGGTACTTAAAAGTTTCTATCATGTCCCCCCTCTCCCTTCTTTCCTCAAGGGTATGCATATTAAGCTCCTTTAGTGTCTCCTCTTATGGCTTCTCTTGCAGACCCTGCACCATTTTAGTTGCCCTCCTCTGGTCTGCCTGTAGCCTGTCTATGTCCTTGCGGGGATGGGGTCTCCAGAACTGGATGCAGTACTCCAGAGGGGGTCTCACCAACTGTCTGTACAGTGGGATAACAACTTCCTGTTTTCTACTGGTGATGCCTCTCCCTATGCATCCCAGTATACCCCCAGCCCTCCCTACTGCCTTCTCACATTGCTTGCTAACCTTAAGGTCATCTGATATGATTACCCCCAGGTCCCTTTCCTTTTTTGTTGTTGTTACTACCTCCCCCATTGTGTAATCTTCCCCTGGGTTCTTGTTTCCCAGGTGCATTATTTTGCACTTCTTTGCATTGAATCCTAGCTGCCATACTTCTGACCATTCCTCCAACCTTGCCAAGTCCCTTCTCATCCTTTCCATGCCTCCTTGTGTATCAACCCTGTTGCAGATCTTTGTGTCATCTGCAAAGAGGCATACTTTCCTTCCAGTCCCTCTGCAATGTCACTTATAAAGACATTAAAAAGGACTGGACCCAGTACTGAACCCTGCGGTACCCCACTAGTAAACCCTCTTTCTTCAGAGTGGACTTGATTTACAATTACCTTCTGTGTCCTGTTGTCCAGACAATGTTTTACCCAGGCTATCACCCTGGGACCTACTCCCAGGCTGGTTAATTTGACTATTAATCTTTTGTGTGGGACTGTGTCACATGCCTTACTAAAGTCTAGGTAGGCCATGTCCATAGCCGCTCCCTGGTCTACTACTTTGGTCACCCAGTCAAAGAAATCTATTAGATTCATCTGACAAGACCTTCCTACTGTGAACCCATGCTGCCTTGGGTCCTGTGCCCTACTGGCCTCTAGGTACTCAACTATTCTTTCCTTCAGAAGTGACTCCATCACTTTCCCCACCACAGAGGTCAAACTGACAGGTCTGTAGTTTCCTGCCTCTGTCTTGGTCCCACTTTTGTGAAGAGGAATCGCATCTGCCTTCCTCCAGTCCTTGGGTACCACACCACCCTCCCATGATTTATTAAAAAGAGGAGTCAGTGGTTTCACTAGTTCTACCCTTAATTCTTTTAGAATTCTGGGGTGAATTCCATCAGGCCCCATTGCTTTGTCCACCTTCAGTTTTAGGAGTTCTTGCAGAATCCTTTCTTCTGTGTAAGGGCTGGGATCGACCCCCTATCAAGAGAGCTTCTGTTAATTGGATTAGGCACTTCCCCTCTCTTTGTGAATACTGAGCAGAAATATTCTTTCAGTATCCCTGCTTTTCACTGTCCCTCTTCCCACCCACCATTCATTCTATTCAGCCTCACTATCCTCCTTGGTCTTTCTATGCTCTCTGATATACCTATAAAAGGTTTTACCCCCCCTTCTTAACCGAGTTGTCTATCCTTTCCTCAGTTTGGGCCTTTGCTATTCTGACTTCCCTCCCTGCTTCCTTCTGCCTTAACTGGTACAGCTCTCTGTCCTGCTCCTTCTGTGTTTCCTTATACTTCCTGAATGCTATATTTTTCTCCCTGAAAGGGACATTGGAGCAACCATATTGGCTAGAAACAAAGAAGTTGTTGGCAGATAGGGACCATACGATCCATCCAGTCTGCCCTTAGCTTCCTTCCCCCTTAATTAGCAGCCTGCTTGTGTATCCTACAGTGTCTGCTCAGGCCCACTTGAATGCCCCCACTGTCCTGGTTCCCACCACCCCCTCTGGCAGGCTATTCCATGGTTCCACAACACGCTCTGAGAAGAAGAATTTCCTCACAATACATAAAAACATAGAAACATAGACTTTGATGGCAGATAAGGACCCCTTGGCCCACCTAGTCTGCCCATTTCCCTACCTAGAGGATAAGCTGCAGATCCTATTTAACCAACAGCATATTTCTTCCTACCCCTCACAAAAATTGCCTTATGTCTGTCCCTTGCATTCTTGAATTCTCCCACAGTTTTATACCCCACAACCTTCTCAGGAAGGCTGTTCCATGTGTCCACCACCCTGTCTGTGAAAAAATACTTCCTCACATTGCCCTTGAGCTGTGCCCCCTCTATCTTCAAATTGTGTCCCCTTGTTCTTGCACATCTCTTTTTCTGAAAGATGCTACCCTCTTGGACTTTGTTGATTCCACTGAGGTACTTAAACATTTCTATCATGTCCCCCCCCTTTCCTCATTGCTGCTGAATTTTCCTCCCTTAAGTCAAAGGTTGTGCCCTCTAGTCCTTCTGTCGTCCTTTACCTGAAAGAGGTTTTGCACATGCACCCTGTTGCTGTCTTTATGGTATTTGAATGTTTCTATCATGTCCTCACGATTCCTGCATTGTTCTAGGAAGTATAATTTGAGGTCATCCAGTCTTGCCTCATACAGTTTTTGATGCATGCCCTGCAACACCATTGTTGCTCTTCTCTGTACCGTCTCCAGCCTATCTGTGTCCTTTCTGAGGTGTGGCCTCCAGAATTGGACACAGTACTCCAGATGAGGACTGACCAGGGACCGATACAAGGGCATGACTACTTCATGTCTTCTGCTCATGATGCCCCTCCCTATGCATCCCTGAATACGACTAGCCTTTAGTACTGCCATTTCATATTATCTACTGACGTTGAAGTCATCTGATATGATCACCCCTAGGTCTCACTGCTGCCCAGTAGCCACCAGCTGCTCTCATCCCATTGAGTACGGTATCCCTGGGTTACACTTTCCCAGGTGCATGACCTTGTGTTTATGGTATTGAATTTCAATTGCCAGGTCTTGGACCTCATGTCCAGTTTTCGGAGATCAGCTTCCATGCTTTGCTGTCCCTCTGTTGTGTCTACCCTGTTGCCGATTTTGGTGTCATCTGCAAACAGGCACACCTTTCCTTCCAGTTCATCCACAATGTCCCTGCTGAATATGTTGAAGAGGACTGGCCTCAGTACTTAGTCCTGCAGAACCCCGCTAGTCACCCTCCCCTCCACAGACAGAGTGCCATTTACTAATACCTTCTGAATTCTTCCATGTAAACAGTTTCTGACCCAGTTTGTAACCTCGTGCCCAATTCCCATGTTCTCCATTTTTTTGACTAGTCTCCTGTGTGGAACAGTCAAAAGCTTTGCTGAAGTCCAGATAAACCACATCAACTGCCCCGCCCTGATCCACTGTTTTGGTGACCCAATTGAAAAAAATCAACCAGCCTTGTCTGGCAGGACCTCATTGCCATGAAACCATGTTGATTTCTGTTGAGTTGACCAGTTTAATCCCAAAAAACGATGATTCTTTCCTTCAGAAGGGACTCCATAACTTTTCCCACAACTGATGTTAGACTAACCGGACAGTAGTTACCTGGCTGTTCCTTGCTTCCACTGTTGTGGAGTGGTACTGCTGTTGCACTCTTCCATTCCTCCGGCACCTCCCTGCTCCTTAATGATTTGTTGAAGAGCACTGCTAGGGGGGCTGCCAGTTCCCTTCCTAGTTCTTTCAGTATTATTGGGTGTATCTCA
Organism: Neoceratodus forsteri; assembly: GCA_016271365.2. Classification (NCBI taxonomy): domain Eukaryota; kingdom Metazoa; phylum Chordata; order Ceratodontiformes; family Ceratodontidae; genus Neoceratodus; species Neoceratodus forsteri. The sequence goes on along the minus strand of CM057449.1, from coordinate 774,312,188 downwards.
TCTGGCCCCATAGCTTTATCTACCTTTAACTTGTCTATTTCCTCCCTGGACCCTTTCTTCTGTGAAGGGACCTGTGCCTATTCCTTCAATCAGACACTTCTATGCGCCTATTGTTGATCCGTTACCATATGCTTCCTGTGTGAAGGCTGAGCAGAAGTACTCATTGAGTGCCTCTGCCTTCTCTCCATCTTGCTCTGTGGTTTACATAGAAAAACAGAAACATAGTATCTGATGGCAGATAAGGACTGCTTGTCCCACCTAGTCTGCCCATTTCCCCACCAAATGGATAACCTGCAGATTCTAGTTAACCAACAGCCTACTTTCTTCTACCCCCCACTAGAATTGCTTTATGTCTCCCCCATGCATTCTTGAATTCTCCCACTGTTTTTGAATCTATAACCTCCTTAGGAAGGCTGTTCCATGCATCTACACCCTGTCTGAGAAGAAATACTTCCTCACATTACCTCTGAGCTGTCCCCCCTCTACCTTCAAATTGTGCCCCCTTGTTCTTGCACATCTCTTTTTATGAGAGATGCTACCCTCTTGGACTTTTTTGATTCCCTTGAGGTATTCAAAAGTTTCTATCATGCCCCCACTTCCCTCCTTTCCTCAAGGCTATACATCTTAAGATCCTGTAGTCTTTCTTCATATGTCTTCTGGTGCAGACCCTGCACCATTTTGGTTGCACTCCTCTTGACAGCATCCACTCTGTCTATGTCTTTGTGGAGATGGGGTCTTCAGAACTGTAAACAGTACTCTAGATGTAGTCTTACCAACTGTCTGTACAGAGGGCCAACAACTTCCTGTTTTCTACTGGTGATGCATCTCCCTATGCATCCTAGTATCACCCCAGCCCTTCTTTCTGCCTTCTCACATTGCTGGCCCATCTTTAGGTCATCTTATATGACTACCCCCAGGTCCCTTTCCATTTTTGTTGTTGTCAGCATCTCACCCCTCATTGTGTGCTCTTCAACTGGGTTTTTGTTGCCCTTCTTTGCGTTGAATCTAAGCTGCCATACATTTGACCATTCCTCCAACATTGCCAAGTCCCTTTTCATCCTTTCTACCCCACCTTGCATATCAACCCTGTTGCAGATCTTTGTGTCATCTGCAAAGAGTCATATTTTTCTTTCCAGTCCCTCTGCAATGTCACTTATAAAGACAATAAAAAGGACCAGCCCCACTACTGAACCCTGTGGTATCCCACTAGTAACCCCACTTTCTTCACTGTGGAATCCATTTACAATTACCTTCTGTGTCCTGTTGTCCAGCCAGTGTTTTACCCAGGCTACCACCCTGGGACCCACTCCCAGGCTGGATAATTTGAGTAACAGAATGACAACAGAATAATTGACCTATTGCATGCCAGATCAAGTTGGTCACAGCACTTCAAAACTGGAACAATTTAACTTGTGTTCTGAAAACTCGGGATAGTAAGATAGTCTCAGATAGTAAGTGTGCCCACCACTCGGGTGCTGCTGTAAAGCCTCATTTGGTAGTCCATCAACAACTGCAACTGGCTTTTTTTCTTATTTTTAGATCTACTCTACTACACAGCTCTTCATTGTAACTCAGTGGTTTCCAATATTCATCCAATAGTTATGTTTCTTTCTGTGCATCCAATACTCTACTACATGGTTCTGTTACCTCTGATCATAGCTTGTACAGTTCATCAAAAGAACTAGTACATCAATCCCCTGCTATTATAAACATGGTATTTCCTCTCCTTATTTTCCTTTCCCAGGGCACTGACATTTTTATTTAAAATAACTGTCTATAAAATGAGGCAGTATGGTGCAGTGATTTAAGGCTCTGAGCTGCAAACCTGGAGATCTAGGTTTGAATCCTACAGCCCTCACTTGCATACTGAGTGACCCTAAGCAAGTCACTTAACTTCCTTCTGCTCCCAGGTCACACCTGTAAACAAGCTTCAGTTTAATGTGTCTCTCCTGGTTAAAAAAAAAGAGACCATAGGTATTTCTTTTGAGCCTTTTTTTTGTTATAAGCATATATTCCTTCTTCAGGTTTGATAATGCAATCCTTGGTTCTAGTTCATAACGGTGACTGTTGAAAGGCAATCGCCATTACGGTGAAGTAACAGTGCCAAAAATCAGTTTTGATGCTGTGACTCCCCAGCACACAGCAAAATGGCACCAGGGACTTACATTTTTAATGCTTTATGCAGGGGGCTGCACCCCCCCGCACCCGCCTACTTAAGGATTCTCAACTTCAGGGGGGGTGCATGCCTGGGGGGGTGCAAAACATAAAAAAAAAAAATTTGGACTGGGTGCAACAAAAACATACCTGCACCTGGACCCGAACCCTCCCACCACATCACGGGGCCAGCTCAGCAGCCCACCATGGCACCACCCTCAAACCCTCCGCCCCTCACTGAGAGTGCTCCCTCTCACCCCCCCATGCACGAGTATGTGTAGCGACATCCTGTTGCTACATACAAACCCACCCCCATCTGGTAGTCCTACCTCATTAGTAGCCCCCATTACATGTGCTGCGATTGAGTCGCCGTTTTGCAGTTCACTCAGTGGCAGTTGCGCATGTCATGGGCTACCCAATTCTTGATGCTAGTAGGACAGATCTGTTTACTTCCTTCCCAACTGTATATGTGTTACCACTACAATCTTTATCATATCATGGATTACCCAAGCAAGTCATTTTACCAAGTCTCTTAATAATATGCCATAAACATATTGAATAAAACATCCTGCATTGACTGTAACTCTTTCAGGGTATTTTCCAATTCTACTTCCTGTGTCACATCTTGAAATCTTCCAGAGTTATTATAATATATTTGAGAAAGCTACCCATGCCAAAATATAACCAAATAATTCATCAGAGGGGTCCAATTAATATATATTTTATTGTAAACTGCCAGGTTCTCATTTGTCTTCTGAATTTCTCAGTTCTGTTCCGAGTTCTTGCATGTATAATCCAGAGATATTTTTATTTTTTTATACTTTATTTTTATTCTTTTCTTAAAGAAATATACTTTAAATTACAGACAGAGAAAAATCAAAAAGAAAAACATTTTGAAATTGGATAGATCAAGAGAAGTTTAGCTTAATAAAGCATCCTTTTGTGGGGGGGAAATAACAAAATTCCAGTATATCAGTTTAATCTAGAGCCATAACAAAGCAAAAAGAGAAGAAATATTTAATATGTGCTCCAAGCTTTTACATCCCAATGATAGCAAAAAAGAAGAAATTACAAAACCCAAAGTCTAAGGTATTTTTTCAAGTCCCATCTCTCCAGTCCTCAATCTGTGGCAGAGAAAAAGAAAGAAAGGGGAGAATAAAAAGTGCTATTGCTCAAAATGGATGATATTGTATTACTTCTATCTCCTCCTGTTCAAAATCTGAACCCAGATCTTCCGGCATCTTAATATTCTTTTCAAAAAACAATTGTGCAGCATCTTGATCCTCAAAATAAAAAGCTTTCCCTGAAATTGAACTCTCAGGTGAGCTGGCGCTAGTATAGCAACTGGGATTCCAGCCTCCTTGAATTCTGACATAATAGATAAGAACCTTTTCTCTCTACATTGCGTTTGAAGACAGAAGTCTGGATACAAGTGCATACAAGTCCCCTTGTATATCATATGTTTCTTCTGTCTAGCCATGTGGAGAATCTTATTTATTTCAGCCAATGTTGAAAAAGTAACAATAATATATCTTGCACCTGATTCTCTCTCTTCTAGATCCTTTGAAATACATGAGGGACGATATATAAATTCCAAAGAGAAGGAAGATTCCAAAGAAAAAATTGCTCTAAGCACTGCTTCCACCACCTCTTTCAGCTCTTCATTTAAAACATTGCCAGGAAATCCAATGAGCCTCAGATTGCATCTCAATATGTTATTCTCCAGGCATTCAATCCTAGCTGCCTGGGCTAGTTGTTCATGCAGCGCTGCATTACCTGCCCCTTCTAAAGTAAGTGTTTGTGCCGATACTGCCTTAATATTTTTTTCATTGAATTGGACTGCTTTTTCAGTAATCTCCAGTCTGTCCACATTGTGAAGAAATTTCACTCAAAGCAGTCTCAATCCGAGACGTAGATTGCCTTACTTCGGATTGGAATCCAGATAATAGAGCTTGTATAGATGCCAGAGAAGGTTTAGTTGCTGCTTTGGATTTTATGCCCAATTCTAGGCGAATAACTGACACAGGAGAGCTCCCTGCTTCTTCCTCACTGAGCTGTCCCATAGGCCCTCGGACAGGAGTGCCTCTCCCACCAAACTTCAGGGAAACAAACTCAAAGTTTCTTACAAACAGAAAAGAAATAAAAATGATTGCTGTGTGTTTTTAGAGCATCTTCCAGCTGTTAAACTTGCGGAGCTCCACACAAATGTGTTTTTCAAGGAAATAGCTCAACAGCGCACCCCCCAGAGAAATTTTTAAATCTAAAGGGAAGTTATCACTTTCCTATAATTCTGCTTGAGAAAAATGTTTGATTTTCCCAAATGAGTGGTTTTCTCTTCAAGGCCAGATCTAGGACATTTCCTCAATTATTTGTTTGAACTGTTATTTTACCTTGGTTGTCCCCCCTTCCCCGGCCCCTGCCATTTAAGATTCTCAGTAAATTGTTTTGCACAGTCTCAAACAGTTTTCTTCCTCTTTATTTACTATATCGTCACATTATACTCTAGTGCTGTAGCTATACTAAGGTTATCATCAATATTCCATAGGGACGTTTTTATTAGTTTTCTTTGGCTCGCAGTTTAGAAAGCTTGGGTGGAACATGCATATTTATAATGACCACCAGCATCTTCTCATTAATTGAAAGACACATTGCCAAAAAATATGGATATTTCCCCTGTATCTCTTTACACTTCAAGGTGAAGGATGTAGATATTTGTGCAGCAATACCACCCTTAGGTCTCCTTAACTGACTGTCTCATGTAGCTTTATATTTCCAGAAGTAGCCCTCTCCTAGGAAGGGATGTTTACCTGGACACTGCTATGCTGCCCCTGAACCTTCCTTCAATTTTCTTTGGCCACTGTGTCCTGAGACTGCAATTGACAGAGGACTGGAGGAGCCATCTTGTGGCCCACTACACAATTACACAAGTAATATGAGCATGTTCTAGCGGCCTCCTGCTTGAACATGTGAGCTGACTTTGCAGCTCGTATGTTTCTGGTGCTGGAAGCAAAAGCCACATTTGCAGCCAGCCACCACACCCACTCTGGTGTGCTCCAGCCACAGGGATGCCTGTGGACATGAGGGGGCTCAGAGACACTAGGAGGAGAGAGAAAAATAAAAAGAGTTGGAGAGTGTGATTTGGTGTGTTGTGCCTTTAAGAGACTGCCAGCCACACAGACTGCCTGCATAGGGAGGGGGAGCACAAAGCACACGCCAACTCCAAATCTCCTTTGAGATAAATGTCTCAAGTGTTCCTACCAAATCTTGAGGCCAGTATGAATAAATGTCAGGGCTGTAGAAACTAAAATAAACTTTAAGATGAAAGCCCGGTTATTCAGAAACTACAGCCTCCATCTTGTTGACCCCTGACCTCACTTCTAGCCAATCAGTGGTCAGAGATCTGGGCAGCTTAACACCTGAGAGGATTGTGGGAACTGATGTCATAAGAACCCTCCCAAATGGACTGGCAGGTTTTTTGACCCAATCAGAAGTCAGGACCGGGGAGAAGAACTGCTAGACCAGGCTGTTTACCTGAATAGAGACTGAATGGAGGAAAAAAGATTGTCGGGCTTTGGAGGGGCAAAGGGCAGTCTCAGAGACAGTGAGAATGATCAGACATGCTGCTAGTGAGAGAGAGCCAGAATCCCAGCCAGGCCAATAAATCCGGTGAGCCATCTCCAGAGTTTAATCTGAATACTTCTTGTGAACCTTTCCCTAGGTTCAGCAAATTTACAGTCTGTTCCAGAGAGCCTTGTATGGAAGAAATTGCTGAAAGTGTGAACCTGAGGGACATTGTTGCATCCAAAAGTTCTAGGCTGCTATTAGTGGATAGCGATATCTGCACTCCTTCCTAGTCTGCTTTAGAGGCAGGTAAAGGGCCTGCTAGCCTTTACCCAGTGGAGTGGATTTGGGAATAGGGAGTCAAGGGTGCATATCCAAGTACAGGTGTACTCTCGATCCAGTGGGGTGTCAGACCATGGGGTTGCTTCTGGGGTCTGGGTTCGTTGGAGACTGGGAAACTATTGTGTAGCACTCCTGCTTCATGTGCAGTGAACCATAAAGGCTGTTTCCCAATAAATTGAGCCAGCAGGGCTGTGCCAGAGGAGTGTGAACCAGAAGGGCCTGTCTATTGTCACCTGTTTGAAAGAATCCAAAGCTTCTGGCATGCTTTCCTGCTCCTATGTGCTGCTCCCTGCTTCTTCTTAACTGCTATCCTCCTGCTCCTGTGTGCTGCATACAAGGATCATATGAGTGCTGGAATTTTCTGGCTGGAATTTGTATCTCTCCCTGGTGGATTATACTTGTGGTTTAAGCTTTTTCTTGAATGTTCAAGTAATTTTGTTTGAGTTTCATTTCAAATTATCAATTTATGCTAGCACACTATGGCCTGTTGGGGGGTTAAAATGCAAGATTGCTAAGTTTTCTCACTTGCATCACTGAAAGATCCAGGGCAATGCAATCACCAGGCCTGCATCTGGACTCTTAACAAACTCTTGGGTACCCCGAGTCTACCTGGTAGCTGTTTATACTTGCTGTAGATCTAAAGTCCAACTACTAATACCAGTTTCAGAATATTTTACACCCTGTGTAATATAGTCTATCTCTGTGGGCCCCTTGCTTGGGTGGTATGCTTTCTGTTTGGTGTACTGCTATATGATAGAGCTGTTTATTGGTGACTTGCAAGTGCTTAACCCATTCCTCATTCTCCAGCAACCCAGAGCCCAGGCCTGTGTTAGTAAATAAAACACTGTTAAGAGTTTTGATTTCTGTGTTTGCTCTCAGTTTGTACAATCTGACTGAATTATTGTTAATAAAGGTAACAATTGTTGGTGGTCCCCAGGGGTGGTCTTGTCCAGTGTAAGGAGGTGGGTAGGTACTGCATCCCAGAGGGCTGTACAATAAAGAATATTTGGACCACTTATTCTTTCTGGGTGGAAGCACCATGCTACTTATTAATTTGGGATGAACCTCTCTATTACAGTGTGGAAGGGTTGTGGTATAACAGATGATCCAGACAATGAACTTCAGTTTCAACAAACAATCTCTGTGTGATGTTTATTCAAAATACAGGAGCTAACCTTCAGAAATGGCATATTCCTTCTACAACATATCAGTTTGCAGCAGCAGACTATATATGTCCTTCCTCTGCACTTGTCAGCACCTACTGACTCACTGATCTAAACTTTTCAGTGAAACGCTTTCATCCCTATGGTTGCATGTTTGCTTGGGTGGTGGGGTCTCAAAAAAAAAAAAAAAAACAAGCTACAGACAAAGAACCACAGTGCAGAAGCACTGAAACAAGGGTTTCCCCAAAAGGCATTGACAATAAGCCAAGTTTCAAAGAAACACAACATCACACATACTTGCATAATGCAAAGCATTATGGGATATATGCAAATCACCATGACATTTCAGATTGGCTCAGTTTACACCAGGAAAGCATGGTACCAATTTACATGCATTTAACAACAAAAGCAACTTAATTTCTATAGTACAGCCACCTAGTACTTTTTACCTTTATCAAAAACACCAAGTGCCATGGTATTTTCAACATTTACAGGTTTCATAAACATAAGCTACTGTATATACATCAAGGTATTTTATGACATAGTACTATTACATACTAAATCCAACAATGATAAAAGCCTGTTGTTTTACATAAGCTTGGAGGTCACCACAAAAAAACTACCTGTATGAGGACCTGAGAGGGAAAAGGAAAATTAAAGTTGACACTATAGCATAGTCAAGAAAGGGGAGAGGAGGTCCATAGGTGGCCAATCTTATAGACTAGAAATTGTAAAGGATAGATTAGGCTAAGAAACAGAAGAACTGTTTCAAAAGATTTAAGAAAGGTCAGTCCTCAAGACTGGCAGGATCTCCCTATCACATATTCCCTTCCTTAAGGGGGAAAAGTTATCTCAGACAGCTTACCGCCTTCCTGTCCCAGGAAGGGATGGAGCTTCCTCCCATCCGTCTTCAGAAGGCTCTGTCTCAGGGTCCCTAGTAACGATACACATTCCATCATGAACACAGTGGATATCATCAAGCTTTGAACTGAAGAGTTAACATATTTCTCAACAGAATGTAACAGTACCATTCCCATGTCCTTTTAGGGAAAGTCCATCATATTCCATTGACATCTATTCCTGCACCATATCTAGACATCTAAAACTGGCAGTATGGCCTAGAGATTGGAGTAATGAGCTGTACATGAGCTTGGTACATCAAGCAGACAGACCTGGGTTGGATTCCCACAACCTCCGCTTGCATACTGTGTGATTATAAGCAAGTCACTTAACCTCCCCGGTGCTCCTGGATCACCCCTGAAAACAGACATCTGTGCCTAGTGGGCTTTACCTGGTTGGCTAGCCTTGCTTGTAGAGCAGAAAGCAGCTAACTAAAAGAAGCTACATTTTCTTATTAATTTAAAACTTATAACTCAGCAGGAGTCAGTGTCTGATAAGATTAAGTAGACAGATAACTTTATTAGAAGTAGAAGTGGTCTTATTTAGGGTTAAAAAAAGAAAGAAAAGAAAGTAAGAAAGTCAGTGTGTGTTCTTAGCTGGGAAGGGTACTGTATCAGCTGACTTTGCTAAACCAGTAGGAGGAAAGAGAGCTTACCTGGGGTGTGGTTTAGACACTATAAAAGCAGGTGAGTCAAATTACAACTTCCTGTTACTAGCCTTTTTTCTTACTAATTGCCCTCCATCCCACCCACCCAAAGCCAGTTCTACTTTTATAGCCACTGGATTTGACTGTCAACAGGAACTTCCTGTTTGACAGTAGGAAGGAAAGGATCATAGATAAACAATGGTTTTGTCAACCCTAAAGGAAAAAAGTAGCTCACTCTCCCCCAGCTGCTGGTGGTCTGATATTGAGCAAGGAAGAAAGAGGCTACTGAAGAAGATAGGAAGTTGCTGTCCCAGAACAGGAAGGGTCAGAGTTGTAAGTAGAGGAGAGAGTAAGTATCCAGAGAAACAGTAGAGAGGACACAAAATAAGACATGATAGGAGTGGTGCAGTGCAATGGCTGTGGGGCGACAGTGTTCCGGGAGACATTCTGGAGGCTGCGATGCTGCCCTATTTGCAGACACCTCTCTGGTCTGAGAGAGGAGGTTGCCCATCTCCAGGCTGGCCTGACTAGGATTCGTGAAACCTCTTCCCCCACCCAGGGACCACCAGGGCCAATGCCACTACCTCAGAGGTTGCCAAGAAAGAGGAGCGGCTGGACCAGGGTGAGTTCAAGGAGGGAGAGGGTGGTGGAAAAGAGTTGCATCCCTCCAGCTGTACCTGTCCACAATTCATTCGCTCTTCTGGTGGATAGTGGTTCCTCTATGGAGGCACCTGCAGTGGAGACCAAGGAGGATGCTGGGAACCTTCACAAAAGAGACCCACAGGAGGGTGGCATGGAACCCCACAGGGGAAGGAAACAACTCCTGGTGGGGGACTCAATCATTAGGGGTTAGAAATGGGGGAGGAAGGGGAGAGGGAGGTAAGGTGCCTTCCTGGCGCCACGGTTTGGAGGGACAGGAAGCGAATCCTCAGGATCATGGGAGAAGCCGCACGAGGGAGGGAGCTGGATGTCATTGTCCACCTAGGGACAAGTGACCTGGCTATGAATGGATCAGAGCAGTGCAAGAGGAGTTTGTAGAGTTGGGAAGGGCCTTAGACAAGTAGGACGAGACGGTAACCTTCTCGAGGTGCTGCCTGCTCCATGGTAAGGGAGATGTTAGGCACTTCACCAGGGAATTGAAAGAGTGGTTGAAAAACTGGTGTGGAGCTCAGGGTTTTGGCTTCATTGGGGACTGGGGAGCCACCTGGAGGGATGCAGACCTATACTAGTGCAATGGTCTGCATCTGTCCAGGGGGGAACCAGGATCCTAGGTGAGAGGTTTAAATGCTTCATTGACAAGCATTTAAACTAGCCAAGGGGGGGAGGCACTGAAAAGGAGCAAGGAAATCCCAGCCTCCCCCCACAAAACATGGTGAATAGTGAGGTAAACACTAAGGTACAGAAGTTATTAGGGAGCAGAACAGATTTAAATGTTAAAAAAGGCAAAGGCAGTAAGGACAGAAATGGGGATAAAAGAGGTAAGGCTATCAAAAAGCAGAGGGTGATGAGTACCAATGCCCATAGTCTGTGTAACAAGCTCCCTGAACTAGTGGCCTTTATGGAAGAGGGTTGCCTGGATATTGTGGCAGTCACAGAAACATGGTACACAGAGAACCATGACTGGGATGTCAACATACCAGGATACACAATCTACAGGAGGGCCAGGGAGGGTGAAAGAGGAGGAGGAGGAGCTCTCTATGTAAAGGAAGGGATCAAAGCAACAGAGCTAAAGAGTAAACAGGGAGCAGATGAGGCACTTTGGGTCACCCTGGAGACAGGAAATGGTACCACAATCCGCATGGGGGTTGTATACAGACCCCCATCTCAGCGGGAGGGAATGGACAAGGAAATGATAGAAGGTTTTCTTAGAATGGCAGAAAAAGGGGAGATATTGTTGATGGAGGACCTGAATATGCCAAATGTTAACTGGAGCACCTTTGCTGCAGGCACATCCAAGAGCAGGGTCATTCTTGATGCCTTACAGGGGGCATGCCTCAGACAGCTAGTATTGGAACCCACTCGGAGGGAGCAATCTTAGACCTGGTACTCTCAAATGGGGATGGAGAAAGAATCTCAGATTTAGAAGTGGTAGCCATCTGGGAACAAGCGACCACCAAACAGTGTGGTTCACTATAAACACAGCCATACAATCAAGCCATATACAAAGCAAGAGTACTGGACTTTAGGAGGGCTGACTTTGGGAAAATGAGAGAGTGCCTCAGAAAAGCACTAGCAAACAGGCAAGAAGGAGGGGTGGAGGAACAATGGGGAGTGATCAAAACAGCCATCACAGAGGCAACAAGCCTTTGTGTAAAGCAAATCAATAAAACACAACGAAGGACAAAACCGCTATGGTTCTCAAAAGAGGTGGCAGGGAAGGTTAAGGAGAAAAGGACAGCATTCAGGAAATATAAGGAAACACAGAAGGAGCAGAACAGAGAACTTTATCAGTTAAAGCAGAAAGAGGCTGGGAAGGCAGTTAGAATAGCAAAGGCCCAAACCGAGGAAAAGATAGCCAATTCTGTTAAGAAGGGGGATAAGACCTTTTATAGGTACATTAGGAAGCAAAGAAAGACCAAAGGAGGGATACTTAAGGTTAATAAAGGGGAGGAAATGTGGGTAGAGGGTGACAGTGAAAAAGCAGGGATACTGAATGAATATTTCTGCTCAGTATTCACAAAGGAAGAGGAGGGGGAGTTACCTAAACCAAACAAGAGAAACACTCTGAAGACGGGGGTCGATACCAGTCCATTTACAGAAGAAAGGGTTCTGAAAGAACTAAGAAAATTGAAGGTGGACAAAGCAATGGGGCCTGATGGGATTCACCCAAGAATTCTAAAAGAACTAAGGGTAGAACTAGTGACACCGCTGACTACTCTCTTTAACAAATCATGGGAGGATGGGGTGGTACCCGAGGACTGGAGGAGGGCAGATGTGATTCCTCTTCATTAAAGTGGGAGCAGGACAGAGGCAGAAAACTACAGACCAGTTAGTTTGACCTCAGTGGTAGGGAAAATGATGGAATCACTTCTAAAGGAAAGAGTTGTTGAGTACCTAGAGACCAGTGGGGCACAGGACCCAAGGCAGCATGGATTCACGATGGGAAGCTCATGTCAGACGAATCTAATAGATTTCTTTGACTGGGTGACCAAAGTAGTAGACCATGGAAGGGGCTGTGGACATGGCCTACCTAGATTTTAGCAAGGCATTTGATACAGTCCCACACAAAAGATTAATACACAAGATAGCCAGCCTTGGAGTGGGTCCCAAGGTGGTAGCCTGGATAAAAAAATGGCTAGACAACAGGACACAAAGGGTAGTAGTAAATGGAGTACACAGTGAAGAAAGGAGGTTACTAGCGGTACATGCAGGTTTAGTACTGGGACGGTCCTTTTAATGTCTTTATAAATGACATTGCAGAGGAACTGGAAGGAAAAGTATGTCTCTTTGCAGATGACACAAAGATATGCAACAGGGTTGATACACAAGATGGAGTGGAAAGGATGAGAAGGGACTTGGCAAGGTTGGAGGAATGGTCAAATGTATGGCAGCTCAGATTCAATGCAAAGAAGTGCAAGATAATGCACCTGAGAAACAAAAACCCAGGGGAAGCGTACACAATGGGGGGTGAGATACTGACAACAGTCAAAATAGAAAGGGACCTGGGGGTAATTATATCAGATGACCTAAAGGTGGGCAAGCAATGTGAGAAGGCAGTAAGGAAGGCTGGGGGGATACTGGGATGCTTAGGAAGCGGCATCAATAGCAGAGAACAGGAAGTTGTTATCCCTCTGTACAGACAGTTGGTGAGACCCCATCTGGAGTACTGTGTGCAGTTCTGGAGACCCCATCTCCGCAAAGACATAGACAGAGTGGAGGCTGTCCAGAGGAGGGCAACCAAAATGGTGCAGAATCTGCACCAGAAGACATACGAAGAAAGACTAAAGGAGCTTAATATGTATACCCTTGAGGAAAGAAGGGAGAGAGGGGACATGATAGAAACTTTCAAGTACCTCAAGGGAATTAACAAAGTCCAAGAGGGTAGCATCTTCCAGAAAAAGAGATGTGCAAGAACAAGGGGGCACAATTTGAAGATAGAGGGGGGACAGCTCAGAGGTAATGTGAGGAAGTATTTTTTCACTGAGAGGGTTGTGGATGCATGGAACAGCCTCCCTGAGGAGGTTGTGGAGTCAAGAACAGTGGTGGACTTCAAGAATGCATGGGACAGGCATAAGGCAGTCCTAGTGGGGTGTAGGAGGAAGTAAGCTGTTGGTTAACTAGGATCTGCAGCTTATCTGTTAGGTAGGAAAATGGGCAGACCAGGTGAGCCAAGCGGTCCTTATCTGCCGTCAAATTCTATGTTTCTATGTTTCTATGTAACAAATAATAATAATAAAGAAAAAATCAGCATTTACATGTTTTGTTCCTGCCCTGTCGGACATAGTAAATCGATAGGGCTGAAGAGCTAAGTACCACCTCATTATACAGGGATTTTTTTTCTCTCATCTGGTGCAACAAGCAGAGGGGGCTATGATCAGTTAAAATCTTAAATTCTGCCCCCCCACAAGTAATATTTTAGAGAATCAATAGCCCACTTCAGAGTTAAGCATTCTTTCTCTATAGTAGCATATCTTCTTTCCCTCTCATGTAGATTTCTGCTGATATACATCCAGGGATCCAGTGAACCTTGACTAGGCCAGGGACCCATCAATTTCTTGAACCTAAACAGTGGTTCAGAAATCCTCCATGAGCTACAGCTCAGCTAATTCTGCAAGGGATCCAGTGAGCCTTGACTAGGCCAGGGACCCCTCAATTTCTTGAACCTAAACAGTGGTTCAGAAATCCTCCATGAGCTATGTCTCAGCTGATTCTGCAAGGAACTAGCCCGGACTTTTGGATTTGGTACCAGTGGAAGCTGATTTCCAAGTGGCCCACACTATCTCCTGCTGAACACATCTCTAACTACTGTATCTCCTTCTGTGTCTCTAGTTGAATTAATGTGCCAGGGTTTAATAATTTGCTTAATCCTTCAAGTCATTTCAAGTTCTGAGTTGATATTAGAAGTGAATTTTGAGCTTGTTGGCTTTTCCATTAGCAGATTATATCCTCTCACCACTAGAGGACTATATCTCTGGTAGCAGCCCCTATCCTATATGGCACATCACACACTCTGTTCTTTTATCATCATAATTCTCCCTCCTCATTGAGCTCTCCTTTTCCTCTGTCTCTCCCTTCTTAAAAACTAGATAAGCCTGTCATCGACTGTCACCTCTAACCACTTGTGCTTCAAGCTCCAGTCTACCTACAGGAGTTAAACGCAGATGCTCTCCCACCATCTGTAAACACACCTCTCGAACAGCAGCTGTTTGGCTGGACCTGTCTTCACTGCTTTGCTTTGCTCTCTGAACACTATGCCAATTGACTTTGCATTAGTTTTGCTGCAAAATTTTGCCCACCTCCCCACCTTACTTAAATAGACCTCTAACCCCTTCCTTCCTCTTACATACCCCACCTCCCACTGCCTATTGGCCAACATTTTTAGCTTCCTCTACTCTGCCTATTCCTCCTATCCCCCTTCTCTCATCCCACATAGTGCTTACTGATTGAGGTGCTCTCTTTCTCAATCTCTCTTTCTATCTGCCTCCTGCTAGCCAAGTTACTCCCTCCTGTTCAACTCGCTTCCCCACCCCTACTGTGCTAGTATGCCAGCCATGCAGGTTCTCTCTGCCTTTCTCTCACCTCTCTTCCTCCTCCTTGCCCTGCCCCCCCTTCTCTCTCCCTGGTCCTAGCCACCCCCAGCCCCCCATCACCCCCTACTCTGGTTTCCACTGCTACTCCAAGGAAACCCTCCACTTCTACTCGAGACTTGTGCTCGGTCCACCATTTAGATATTCCTTGTTACTTACCCTGACCACTACTCTCAGCAAGTGTGACCACCTCTCTACATTGTACCACCTTGCAGTCCATATGGAATACCGCCTGGAACCTTGCAACCTCTACTCCTGGCAACAACGATCAAAACTATCTCTCAAAGAGCTGTGACTCTGCTCCTTAAAACTCCTACTCCTCCTCCTTCTCATCTCAGGCAGCGTCCATCCTAATCCTGGCCCTAGAAGCTCAGGCCACACACAAACTCCAGGTGCCCTTATCCTTGCAACCATTTATATCTGCAGCCTACTACCAAAGCTGGATGCACTCCAAGCCGTCATATGCTAACACAACCCTGACATCCTTGCAGTGGTGGAAACTTGGCTGACGTCTAAAGTTCCTGACTCGGCAGCAACAATACAGGGTTATAATGTCCACAGGCTGTACTGGATATCCAAAAAAGGCAATGGTTGTGCAATCTATATCAAAGACTCCCTGTCATGGCACCCTGTAGCAGCTCCATCACTTTCTGCCTTGGCCCAGTTTCTGCCAATAAAAATCATCTTGGGTCCCAACCATAAAGCCCTGACTATTGTATTCATATACATCCTGCCCAGGGACCCTACACATGGCTTCAGCAACATCCTAAACTTTACCAACTCTCATCCTCCTGAAGTTGAACTTATTCTACTAGGGGATTTCAACATAAACTGGTTAGCATCAGGCACCAATGCCTACTGTATAAAGACTCCATCTCAGCTGCTAACCTCACACAAATGGTAAACTGTCCTACTAGGATTAACTACAAGACTGGCACCAGTACCCTCATGGATTGGGTCCTCACCACTCACCCCACAAGGATTTCTTGTACGACTGTTCTCCCAGACTCTCTCAGTGACCACTCCCCAGTCATATGTGCATGGTCTAACAAATTTCTCAAGCCCCCTCCCAAATGATCACTACCAGAGTCCTTCCTCTTGGAAAAATTCCACATCTCAAACAATACCTGCTTCTACAAGACTGTCTACCCATCTATGAAGCAACAGATGTTAACTTGGCTCTTGATCACTTCATCTCAATTTTCAACAAAGCCTGAGACCTCTTTGCCCCTGCTAAAAGGCACAAAACATAATCTCTCTCTAACCCATGGCTCACCGTGGCTCTTCCCTCACAGCTGAAACTAAGGGACCACCTCTGGGCAGTTGCCAGGGCCACTGGCTAACAGCTGGGCATCCAAAATTACAAACAAGCATGAAATGCCCGCACAAAAAGCCATCCGGCTCACAAAATCCACCTATTACAAAGACGCTTTCACCAATACATGGGGAAATGGTCGTGCTTTCTGGGACAATATCAAGGATGTCACAGGAAAGCAGCCAAAAACCTCTCCAGCTATGTTAATGGTTGATGGATCCTCAACCCTCGACCCCAAGGTGATCGCAAACATCTTTAACACGGCTTTTTCAGACCTTAGTGCTATCCTACCCCATGACTTTTTCGAAAACAGGGCCTACTCCCCAAATACTTCAGCCCCACAGTCTAACCATCCCCTCTTCTACTTCAGGGATGTATGGCTGAATTAAGCTTGCCACTATATTACTGCAGCTATCTCTAAATCTAGATCTAGTAGTGACATCCTGGACCTTAAGCTTCTGTTACTCATCCTCGATGAGGTAATGCATCCATTAACAAAAATCCTAAACCTCTCTCTCTCAGCTGTGGAAAATTCCCAGACTTATGGAAAACAGCCACCGTAACACCTGTCCATAAAAGTGGGGTTAAGACAAATCACTCAAATTATTGCCCTATCTCCATACTGCCCCCACTTTCTAAGGCACTCGAGTGTATCGTGGCTGATCAACTTACCGACCACTTGGATAAATACAATATACCTTGTCCACAGCAACATGGTTTCCAGAAAGGTCACAGCCCCAACACATCCCTTCTTGAGTTCACTGGAGCTTTGCACAAATCCCTTGACGACGGCCTTCTCAAAGGAGTCGTTTTCATCGACCTCTCCAAGGCCTTTGATACAGTATGCCATGGACTGCTAATTTACCAACTACTGAATGCCGGGCTATCACCTGACTCTTCTCTCTGGTTTAAAAGTTACTTGAAAAACCGGTCGCAAAGAGTAAAAATTGCTGACGCTCTTTCTGACACCCTGCCTGTTCTCTCGGGTGTCCCACAGGGATCCATACTTGGCCCCCTCCTTTTTATCCTTTTCTTAAACTCCCTCCCTAACAACTGCTCTGAGCAGATCATACTATATGCCGATGATGCTGTTGTATTCTCCACTCACAAAGATCCTACAACTCTTCAACACAACCTTCAGCTTGGTTTCAGTTCTATAGAGACATGGTTTCTTAATCATAAACTGGTCCTCAATGACAAGAAAACCAAATCTATGCTCTTCTGCAGCTCTCATAACCCACACAAGCTACACCACTTGGCTATCTCCACCATCCAGGGGAACACTCTAGATCAGATGGGGTCCTTCATATACTTAGGGATACAGCTTGACCCTAATCTCTCCTATGGACCTCACATAGATAATGTAGCTAGAGCTGCTAATACATGGCTTGGTCTCCTCTACAAACACAGACAACACCTCATGCCAGAAGCTTTAAAGGTTGCAGTCCTGAGCTCTGTGATCTCTGTAATAGACTACGGTCTCATCATTTATGGCTCGGCCACAACCACAACCCTTATACACCTCTCAACTGCCTTAAATAAGGCATGTTGGCTCATCACTGGTGCTCACAGTCTAACCCACATATGTGACCTGTACACCCAGACCGGCTAGCTCCAACTATCAAACCGCATAAAGTTTCTCACCTGCTCCATGGCGAAAAAAATCTACCTTGGCCTTGCACCTTCTGGGGTCTCAACTCTGTTACCACACCGAACCAACAAACGGTGCCTTCAGAGATCCATGCTACAGCTTCTGAAAGTCCCCCACTGTCACACTTCACAGGGACAATGCTCTTTTGCTTATCGAGTGCCACTCTGGTTCAATGGCCGCAGACCCACCATCTCCTCTGCCCTGACAATTAGTATGTTTAAAACTAGGCTCCGGGACTATCTCACTACCAACAGTTCCTGTGACTGCCCAACTTAACCTTGTTTCTCCACTTCCCTGCCTGCTCTAGTTGTCCCCCCCCCACTGGATTCTACCCTCTCATCTTGGTATATCCAATG
This sequence comes from Neoceratodus forsteri, assembly GCA_016271365.2. NCBI lineage: Eukaryota > Metazoa > Chordata > Ceratodontiformes > Ceratodontidae > Neoceratodus > Neoceratodus forsteri. The sequence goes on along the minus strand of CM057449.1, from coordinate 774,294,353 downwards.
CTGCACTTTTCGCCCTCCCCACCTACCTACATTCATTCTTCCCCTCCCCTCCCTCTTCCCTCTCCCTATGACTCTGGCACTTCTTAGCCCTGGTCTGCTTTCTCTGGCAAATGCCACTGGCTGCCTTACTTAGAACGTTATCCTTGAATTGTATTAATCTGTAATCTGTTTGCAATGTCCACATTGTTGTAATGTCTGTCTTGATGTTGCCCATAATTTGTATTTCTCTGATGTGGAACTTTTGTAGAAGAGACTTGGCTCAAAGGTATTTGTAATCTTAGTCTTGATAAATAAAAAAAAAATACATGATTGAATGTTCTTCCCCATTTATTTTCTGAGATAAGACTGCCCCAATACCATTCTCTTATGCATCAGTTTGAACCTCAAACACTTGTCTGAAGTCAGGACTTTTCAATACAAGAGCTGTACATAGAATGGCCTTGCTATTCCTAAATGTTTCATCACAAATAGGGGTCAACTGAATCTTATTCGGACATATCTTTTTGGTGAGGACTGGCAATGGCTGACAAATTAGGAATAAATCTTTGGTAATCACTAGCCAAGCCTAGGAAAGATCTCATATGTTTTTTTATGGTAGGTATTGGGCTGTTTGCTACTGCTATAACCTTCTCTACCTCGGGCTTCACTTGTCCATTGCCTAAAATGAACCCAAGGTATCTTGTCTCAGTTATTGCTAGGGCACACTTAGCAGGGTTAATGGTCACTTCTGACTCCTTTATTGCTTGCAATACCTGCGGCAAATGTCTAACATGGGTTTCTCAGTCAGGGCTGAATATGACCACATTGTCCAAATGAGTAACACAGTACTCAGTGTGTGGTCTTAGTATGTGGTCCATAAAATGCTGAAAAGTGGCTGGGGCCCCATGTAGTATGAATGGCATTGTGACAAACTGGTATAAACCAATTTGAGTGCTAAATGCAGTTTTATCTTGTGAATCAACTGAAAAGGGGATTTGCCAATCTCCCTTAGTAAGATCAAGGGTTGCGATATACTGTTCATTGCCTAGCCTGTCAGTGATGTCATCTATTTGAGGCATTGGGTAACCATCGAATAGTGACACTTCGTTAAGCTTTCCAAAATCTAGGCATAGATTTATCCCCTCTCTTTCTTGTTCACTATGACCATGGGTGAAGATCATGCACTCTTTGAGGGCACAATTACAGTATGCCTAACTGCTCCATTTTTTGACTTCCTGAATCACCTCATCCCTCACCTTCGTGGACAGTCTGTAGGGCTTTTGGTGTACAGGCTTGTCTTGTGCAGCAGTTATGGTGTGCACAATTCCTTTGGCCCTCCCTGGGACGTTTGTGAATATGGGCTCATATTCTTGCAATACCATGAGCACATCTTTTTGTTGCTGAGGCCCCAATTCAGGGTTTATCTCACTCTTCTCCAATTGTCCTGACTGCTCTAGCCTTTTATAGGCAACCTCTGGCTCTGACTCCCTAACTTCAGGATGTATATAAAGGTGAAGGGGCCCTGCCATTTCTTTAGTAGTTTGTTCTCTGAGGAGGGAAGGAGTAACAACACTTTGTCCCCTGACTGAAAAGTTCTAGTCTTCAAACCCTGCTCATATCTTTCTTTCTGCAAGTCTTGCTTCTGTTCTAAGCTCTGGTGTGGCAAGTTGATATACCTCACCAGGCATTTGCATAAATGAATCATTTACTGTACGACATTAAGATGTCTCACCTTCTTTCCTTCTTCCCAGTGTTCTTTAACCACATCCAGTGTCCCCCTAGGGTTTCTCACATACAATAATGTAAAAGGAGAGAAACCAGTGAATGCTTGAGGGATTTCTCTGTAAACGAAAAGTAAACAGGGGAGGTACCTATCCCAATCTTTAACTTCTTCTGTTACATACTTCTTCAACATTCTTTTTAATGTCTGATTAAACCTCTCTATGAAGCTGTCAGTCTGTGGGTGGTATGGGGAAGTATGCAGTGCTACCACACCTAGCAGACAGTACAATTCGTTTAGCAGGTGTGCATTAAAATTACTCCCCTGATCAGTAAGTATTTCCTGGGGGATTCCCATGCAGCTAAATACCTTTGCTAGCTCCTCTGTTATCCTTGGGGCAGTGACAGTTCTCATGAGGATAGCTTCTAGGTAGCGGGTAGCATAATCACATATGACCGGTACAAATCTGTTACCCTTGTAGCTCTTTTCCAGGGGGTCCACTACATCCATGGCTATCCTGTCAAAGGGGTTAATCACAATGGAGATGGGTTGTAGTGATACTGTATCTTTGTCCTGTCTGAGCTGCCTTCTGACACTCAGCACATGCCTTGCAATACTCAACTATGTTCTTGTGGATAGAGGGCCAATAAAATCTGATCAATATCCTATTCAGGATGCTGTCTCTGCCTGCATGGCCTGCTAAATGGATGTTATGCACCAGATACATGATTTGGGAGTGTAATTTTTCTGGAACCATTAATTGGTCTGCTACATCTCAAGTTCTGGGGTTAGTGATTCACTATACAGTATTCCCTGTTTTACAACAAACTGAGGGGCATCTTTTTCCACTCCCTAATCCACCTGTGAAAAAAAAGTTGTGTGAAGGGTCTGCATTTTGCTCAAGTTAGTGTATTTTAAAATCTGTATCCTGAATGGCTGAAAATCGCCCTTTAATTTCAAAATTTTGTTTCTTCATTTCTGCATTTTTTTGTTCTTAGGCAGATGGTTCCCTTAGCTGATCCATTTTTATATATGTATGCTGTAATAAGGTCGGACCACCTGATTTTACTCCCCATGACTCCTTTCTACATATTATAGCAATTCAGTACCTTGCACAACTCTTATAATTCATAGCCTTTCTACCACACACCTGAAATTTATACTTATTTATCTTCTACAGCTGTTATAATATTTGTGCCTTTCTACACCTCTAAAGTATTTGAATGTCTCCCTAAATCTGTGCTCTCAACATTGCAGCCCTTTAAGAATGTCCACTTCTGCAATACACCTCATCAATAATTTGCACTTTTAACCCTCACATACCTCACAACATTTGTATTATGCCACTACAATTGTACCCCAGCTTTACTCCCCAATATTTGTGTCCATCTGAACAACTTCTAAATATACCACACCTCTCTAAACATTTGCCCCCCACCCTACATAAAAACATACAGCAGAAACCTAGTGTCAGCATAAAATGATCCAGATCCATCTAGTCTGTCCATTTCTCTGCCTAGCTCTTGCTCAGCCAAACGCCAGGCTGGATTTAGAGATCTGACAGCCCTAGTGGCTGATTGCCACCCCTTCCCCTCTTCTGACTGTCGGTCCCACTATTCCCTTATATCTATCTCATCCCTGTTTAAACCCTATCAGAGTCTTAGGGGGGAGGGGGGAAATTGTTTAACCGGGAAAGGCACACTAAGCCAGAGTTTGTTTCCAGGTGTGACCTGGGAGCACAAGAAAGTTAAGTGACTTGCTCAGGGTCACACAGTATTCAAGTGGAAGCTGTGGGATTCAAACCCAGGTCTGGTCTGTTGGATGTCATCAGATTTGCATCTCAGAGCCTTAGAACACAGCGCTATACTACCTCTGCCTTGGCTTCATTCACTTCTCTCAACAGGCTATTCAGTTTGTCATCACCTATTCTGCAAAACTTCAACTTTGTGAAGCTTCATGAAGTTCTTCTTGGCATCACCAACTTTTTCTTTGCGGACTTCACAAAGATTTTCCAGAACAAGTGGCATTTGTTTTCTGCAAAGTGACAAAATGTCACTCATAAAGTTGATACTTTGTGGAATAAAATACAACTTTGCAAGCAAAAACATTGCAAAGTCCGCAAAGTCAAAGGTGGTGATGTCAGTAGCAATAGAAACTGTGGGAACCAAAGTCAAGGTTCCACAACTTTATGGCAACTTCACTGACAACGTTTAAATTCAATCCATCTTTAGTTACAGACTGCTATTTTGCACTGCTAAAAGACTGAATTAATTGAAAAACAGTTTGTAGACATAACAGTAAATCAACTACAACTGGCATAGAACTTTTGGTTGTGATTTTATTTCCCCCTAGTGCCAATATTATGATATACATTTTCATGACTGTGTATATGTGTAGATACTTTCTTGGAGCCACAGTTTTTCACTGACACCTAGATTTAATCCACAGTTCAAAGGTGACACACTTTTGCACAGTATGGGGCACCAGTCAGCAGGATATGATGCACCCCTGGTGTGCCACCATTAACCACACCACTTTATAGTTAAAGTGTATTGGCTATCATTTACTGGTGGTCCTGAACTGTACAAGTGACAGCAACCAACATCAAATACACAATAAGTAATACAGTGGGTTACAGCTTTAGAAAATAAACCATTAGTCTAAAGGTGAGGTAAAAGTATCATAAATGGGAGTTAAGTTAAAGGGGGGTGGGTTATAATCAATGTATTTGTAATTTAAAAGTTTTTTTTTTCCCCAATTGTTTAACCAGGTGAGACACACTAAGCTGAGAGCTTGTTTATAGGTGCAACCTGGGAGAACAGGGAAGTTAAGAAACTTGCTCAGGGTCACACAGTATGCAAGTGGGGGCTGTGGGACTCAAACACAGGTCTCCAGATTTGCAGCTCACAGCCTTAAATCACTGTGCTATACACTGCATCCATCATTTTAAGATTGAATATGCTGTGTTCAGTGGCTGATGCTGGTTGATGCAGTTTGCATTTGCATAGGTAGTAAACAGGTGCAATACCTAAACTAGGTAGATATACATGGGATTAAGAGGGAACAGTGAGAATCTAATAACACCCTATCTAGGGATAAGGTACAAAGATAAAAATCAATCAGAGGCTACTTAAAAGCTTAAAGAGGAAAGCAAATCAATGCCTATCTAGAGCATAGCAACAGGGTGTAATCCAGACAAAAGAGGGATATCAAAAAACACTCTTCCTGGGGTACGGATAAAAATTCAATTTCAGATAAGGGGGAAGTTGATTTGGGAATAATGATAGTGGTGCAGTGCAGTGGCTGTAGGGTGGCAGTTTTCAAGGAGACCTTCTGGGGACTGAGGTGCTGCCTCATCTGCATGCTCCTCTGTGGGCTGAGGAAGGAGGTCTTTAGACTCCAGGCCAAGTTGGCTAACATTTTGGGGGCTTTTTCCTCCACACAGGGGTTGCCAAGTTCACCGTCATTTCCTCACAGGGTACCTAGAAAGAGGCAAGCTGGACTCTGATGGGCTGCTGAAGGGTGGTAGTGGTGTAAGGGAACACATTCCTCAGGCAGTGCCACTGAAGAACTCTTTCACCTCCCTGTAGGAACAACAGTGTCAAGATGAGGCAGTTGTGGAAGTAGTAATGAGGAATGCTGGACTCCTTTAGAGCAGAAGTCTCACGATGGGAGGAAGAGGAATCCAGCAGAAGAGTAAGCAACTTCTGGTGGGGGGGACAAAATCAACAGGGGGTAGTTTTGGGAACACCAGGGGAGGGAAGGAGGGAGGTGAAGTGCCTACCCATAGCCCCAGCATGCAGGGATGGGGAGCAGATCATTAGGTTCAGTAGGGCAGCAGCATAGGAGAGGATACTGGATGTCATTGTCCATCTGGTGGAAAATGACCTGGCAAGGGACACAGCTGGAGTGGTGCAGGATAGATATAGGGGGCTGGTGTGGGGCCTATAGCAGGAAACATGCATGGTGGCCTTCACTGAGGTGCTACCTGTGCAAGTCTGAGGCGAGGTGAGGAAATGTTTTTAACAACTGGTTGAAGGCATGGTGAGAGAGGAAGGATTTGGCTTTATCGGGAACTGGGTCTTACCTGGAGGAATAAAGGCCTGTACAAATGGGATGACCTCCATTCATGCCATAGGGGAACAACAGTCCTAGTTAGAAGGTTTGAATGTTACTTCAATAGGCATTTAAATTAGCCAAGCGGGAAGGCAGAAGAATAGAGTGAAGCAGTGAAGGCCACCCCCCAGAAAATGGAGCAGCAGTGAAGAAAAACAAAAGGAAAAAAAATATCCAGGGGTAGTGGAAAGTACGGGTAAGGGGGGAAGTAATATGAGGGTCGTGAGATGGAACTGAGGCTAAGAAAATACTTGTGATGGTGGGCAGAAGGAGGATAAAAAGGGAAAGGACAGTACCAGTCAAAAAAGAACAGGGTTAAGGATAGACTCAGGAATGGAGGGCTAAATAGGGGTAGGGAGGGACAAAAAGAGTGGACAGCCATGCGCACCAATGAAAGGAGCCTAAGAAACAAAATTCCTGACTTTAAGGCTGCATTGTGGAGGTGGAACTGGATCTGCTGGCCATAACAGAATCATGGAGCACTGAAAACCACAACTGGGAGGCAACCATTCTGGGTTATAATATATTTCATCACAATAGGCAGGGAGGAAAGCGGGAGTTGTTTTATATGTAAGATAAGGTATAAAGGCCATAGAAATACAAGAACACAGCAAGGAAATGGAGGGGTTGGAAGTTCTTTGGACTGGCTAAGAAATGGGATTCAGGTCCTTTATATGCATAAGGGTGGTGTACAGGCTACCAACACGGGGAGCAGCAGGAGAGAGTTTTTGGGGAGGCCACAAGCAAAATGGCATGCATGGGGTAGCAGTAATCATGTGTGACATTATTCTGCCAGATGTGGACTGGAACATCCTGTCCACAGCTACGACTGATGTTTTCTGTGGAGGGCTTTTCCTCCCAAACCCCATGCTGGGGGTTCTGCCCCCCACACCACTGCACTTAAATTAACCAACTCCAAGTCGGAGTTGGTTCAGGGAGTAGGCGAACACCCTGCAGGCAACAGTGTTGGGAACCCAGTAGGACATCACAGCGAACTGCTGAAAATGCTGCTTGATGGTCTTCTCTGTATTCCTGTTGCTGTTACGGCATGATACCCTCTTCAATGTCTTCATAAGTGACATTGTTGAGGAACTGGAGGGGAAGGGGTGTCTCTTTGCAGATGACACAATAATCTTGGATGGGGTGGACACCCAATAGAGGGTGGGAAAATGCAAAGGGATCTGGAGAAATTAGAGATGTGGACTAGGGAGTCACAGCTAGGTTTCAATGCCAAAAAGTGCAATGTTATGCACCTGGGGTGGGGTAACCCTGGGACTGTATAAGATAAGGGGAAGGGAGGTACTTACAGTTACCAAGCAGGAAAGGAACATTGGGGTGATCATGTCTAATGATCTCAAGGTGGCAAGGCAGTGTGACAGAGCAGTGGTCAAGGAAAGCCGGATGCTGATGTGTGTAGGGAGAGGGATCTCTAGCAGGAGAAGGGAGGTGGTGTTGTCTCTGAATCGCTCACTGATAAAACACCATCTGGAGAATTGTAACCAGTTCTGGAGGCCACTCCTCTTCAACAACATTGGCAGGGTAGAGGCGTCCAGAGGAGGGGTACTAAAATAGTGCAGGGTTCTCATGAGAAGCCATATGATGTGAGACTACAGGAGCTTGACATGTATTCCACAGAAGACAGTGAGAGAGGACATGATTGTAACCTATAAGTACCTCATGGGGTTGAACAAAGGGCAGAGGAGGAGGAGCACCAATATACGGGAGCATGCTATGAAACTTGAGGGGGCTTGGAGTTTAAGAGGAATGGGAGGAAATACTTTTTCACAGAAATGATGCAGACACCTGGAACAGCATGATGGAAGAGGTGGTAGGGGCAAAGGCATTGAGTAATGTCAAGCATGCATGGGAAGGGCACATATGTATTATATGAAGAAGTAAGGGAGAAGGGAGGGATACCTGTGACCAAATATTAGTGTTAGACAGGGAAATAGGGGTGATTAGATGGGCCTACCAGTCCTTTTCTGTCAACACTTCAATGTTTCTATTTTTAATAAAAGTACATTTGAAGAGCATGCACAAAGTGACTTCTGTACAGTGATGTGAAACTGTCTTATGTAGTGTAGTAGTATGAAAGTATATAGCAGTGTGGAGGGTGCATGTGTTGGGTACCCAACAGAGCAGTATCTACTGTATTAGGGGAGGGGGGGTCTTGCAGAGTCATGGAAAGTGCTGCCTACCACCTATCAATCTGATCCTTTCCTTTCTAGAAAGATGTGCTAGGTTCTTGAACACACCCTAAGTGGCTCCCCTGTACTGTCTTCTCATTGTTATTATCAGGGAAGATTGCAACAGCTACATCCATCATTTAGCCAGGTTCCACGAGAAAGCCATCTGGAACCTTGGCTGGCCATCTATGTCTGTGTATGGGCTGCAAAGCTGCATTCAAGCATGCCAGTCAGTCTGACCAGGCTCCCTTCCACAGCCTGTTTGATGGCACTAGTCTACTTTTAAGATCTCATGGAACAGTCTGCCATTGAAGGTGGTGGGAACCAAGACCAAATGGTTTCAAGCATGGGTAGGATAGAGTGAAGGGTTTGGCTGGTCTGCTGGTGCAGTGGTAGTGTTACCATTTGCAACACAGATGAATGGAGGTCAGGAGCCACCTTGGGAGTCAGAGGGCCAGCCAGTGGGAGGAGGATCAAGCATCCTGTGGACTGCTCTGCTGTGCTCCTCTGGGGGCAGGTAGGAAGAGCTCAGTGCAGTACTAGCCCCTTTTGGAAGCCAGGGAAAAGGCAGCCCAAGCTCTGAGAGGTGGGAGAAAATGTGACAGATATCAGTGCACATGTGCTTTGACGTTAGCGCATGCCGCATCTCCCAAGGGGAGAAAATGGGAAAAAATGTCCCGGTCACACTGGATGACTGCCAGCCTTCTGCAGGATCTACACCCAATGGCCAGGCATGTCCCAAAATCTGGATCCAGTCCTGGTGGTTTGAGGGGGCTGTCCATAACCCTGCCATGGAGGGCAATCTGTGGGGGAATATGGGAGAGGTAAGCCCTGGGGAAGTTGGGGTGACGGGACTGGAAGATCCAGGAAAAATGAGGGCTGACTGGGACAGGGGAGTATTTATACAATAGATTAAAGAGGTGAAAGATTTGGTGGTTGCTCAAGTCAGTTGCAGTGGGGGGAGGGGTGGACCAGGAGGGATAAAACCCGCATATGGACTATAGGTCCTGCAGTAGACAGGCAACTTTGGGCAGACTAGATGGACCTTAGGTCTGTTTTTATGTCATTGCCTATGTTTCTGTGTTTCTACTTGTGCACAGACCCCATCTCCATATGCATAAACCCTTGCTTAGTGTTCGTATTACACAGCTGTGTGTGAATGACACCCAGCTACTTTGTGTATACTGTGGGTCCACACAAAAGATATTTCATCTCATTTGAGCTATCATATGTAAATAAGTTGTAAAAAAATACCTTCAAAAGATCTATTAATGCTTACCAAAAGTTTGAAAAGTGCTGTTTCTTGAATATAAAAAACTGGTAAAATTAATTATTTCTAAAGATTGTAGGCATAGAAACCATCATGTCTATACAGGTGTTTCATGTATAGGAAACAGTATGATACACAGCTTATCTAAAGGTCACAGAGTTACAGACACAGTCCTTTTTGAAGCAGAAAATACATTCTTAGAGCTTTGAGTATTTTATGTAAGTAAGTGGCAGACTAAAGCTAAAGGATTCTCTTTGTATACAGTGATTTCATTGACTTGATTTAAGAAGAGCATGAAATACACTATACTGTCTACAGCAAGGAAAGAAGTTCTGATAGACATGATTATTTAAGTCTTATCCTTTATAGACAGATACAATAAAATGCATGTATTTGTGGGGAGTGAGGTAGAAATTGAATGAGAAAGAAAGTGAGAGAGAGAGAGAGAAAATCATTATATAGACCACCAAATATGTATTCCTAAAGTCATACAGTATCCATAACATTAGCATGCACTGAGTGGCAGCTTGACTCCACAGCATTGTTATGCCCCCTTACACTCAGAAAGTTTCTAGTAAACACAGAGACTGGCATTCAAAGGCTGGACCATTACTTGTGAAAATGCTTTCCTCGGTCAAGTCAGCTATGTGATGAGACAGCTATACCATATTTAAAAGTATTTGTATCACTCATGGCCATGGAAGACAAGTGCAAATGAGAGCATCCATCTATGATCCTACAAAAACAAATAAACAAAAGATAGGTATCATAGGTATTTTCAAGCTTTTGAACTTACGTCCTTAATGCTTGCCCTTTTTATTTCTCCTTATGTGAATTATAATTTTGAGCTTTAAATTAGCCCTTTATGCTTGGCTAGCATATATGCATCCAATTTGTCCTTAAAGACTTTCATGTTTGTACTGCCCACCACCTCGAGTGGCAGTGTATTCCATAATGAGACTACTACCTGGCTAAACCAATATTTTCTAGGAAGTGTTTTCCATTGTTGCATTACTAATTGAAAAGGATGTCTCCTTGGTTCATATCTTGATTTTCTTAAAGTCACCCCCAACTCTTCCCTAAATTTGCTTTCCTGCATTACCCTATACAGTAGGTACACAAGTAAAATGTATTTTGCTGGTGGGCTAATGATTGCGGAATGGGGTATAACTGTATTTGTTGGGCATTGTACACTCCTAGAGCTCTTTAGCAACCTCACCAATGGATTGTACCTGCTCTCTGTACTTTAACTAAAGAGGTATCCTCCCTAATTCATGGTGGAAGCAAGGTCAGGCACAACTTGAGATGACAATGGGTTACTTATGGATTTCTAACTGAATAATGATAACTTATCACGTGAAAATATTGAGCAAATGCTTTGAATATTGTGCTCATGTTAAACAGATTCTCAAAAGGCACAGGCTTTTTCCTGTGCTATGTTTAATGCAGACCAAGTCCTACTTGTGGTTTGTGGCCTAGGTGTGTGTGTGTGTGTGTGTGTGTTTGTTTGTGTGTGTGTGTGCCCGTGCGTGCACCTAAATTCACAGCAAACATGTATTAGCCCAACCATTGCATCATGATCACAGAAGAACCAATTATGAATTTAGGGGAGGAGAACAAAAATGTTTAATTTTATAAAAAATAATATGAGAGAGACTAATATGCAGTTGGAGGGGGCCTTAGGAGCCATGTGTAATTAAAATACTCTGCAAGTACCTTGGTGTTACTCTTGATGAGAGCTTAGCTTGCAAAATGGGATGGTAGTTAAGAAATCTGTAAACTTTATAAATTATATAGAATAAAATTCACCTTGACATCTAAGGCAAAGACAGCACTAACTATGCTGTCTTATTCCATCTTTGGAGTGCAGGAGTTTAATTCTTCATGGTATCTTTAAACAAATTACATGTCACATTCCACACTGTTTTTAACTTTGCTGTGGTACTGCCAGGACGACTCCATCACTGCCTGATTTATCAGTAAATGGATGAAATATCCCATATTATAGAGGGGTATAATAGTAGGGGTTGTTGATTCACAAGCCATCACATTTTAATGCTCTTCAAATCCTAAATAAACAATTGTCCTCTCAAACTGGTTGTCATACCTAAAGGTCAGTAATTAATCAGTATTTTACAGTTCCTATTATCAAAACAAACTCAAGTACAGTAAACACTATTTCCTTTTTTAACCTCTTCTGTTTGAAAATGTTTCTGATTACACGGTGACCATTAAACAATATTTTGGAGTTTAAAAATATTTTGACGGCCAGGTTGTTTGTAAAGGTCAAAGTTTATTGGACTGCGAACAAATTAAATTCACACTGTCAGTTCATTGCATATTAATCCCCTGATTAATAATACATGTATCTGTTTACTTGCAATAACAAGTGTTTACTGCTGACTTATAATTTGTACTATGTAATATGTTTGTACTTTCCAGTGTTATATATTTTGTTTACTACTAATATTTTTAACCTTTATATTCTATCTTGTTGATGCTGTTGTTCACATTCCTTGCTCCAGGAAAAGACTGAAAACAGGATGTCTGTTGCAGCTTATTGTTCCTGGTGAACAAATACATCATTAAAATGTAAAAAATCTTTCCAGACACTTGAGTTTAAAGGCCAAATTTACAAGTTCATATTTGGAGCCCCATTAAACAGTACATGCCTTGTACTACCTCCATCAAACTGACCTCACATACTGTGTATATCATGGCTTATAAAATGGGCTAAAATATTCCAGACTCCTGATTGGCTAAAACCTAGTTTTAGCCGTGTCCTTATCAGCATGTATTGTGCCAACCGGCACTAATTCTGCCAACCTCAGCCTTACCACACAAAATATCATTGTCCCCAACACCATCCTGTGAAAAAAAAATCAACCTGCAGCTTAGTGACAGGCTAAAGAGACGTACGACCAATGTCCACACTACTCCTGTAATGAAAAAAGCACTCCCCGATATAACCATCTTCCCTCACCCAACACAATCCATAACACGATTTTTCTTCATCTAAACCATACCAACAGTAATCATATTTTAAAACCTCACCACAGTGCCAGCCGCGATCTCCAAAGTTTATCTGAGAACCACAAATAACTCTCTAACGGCGGACTCTGTAAAGCGTGGTCACTAAGTCTCACAAATAAAATCTATCCTCTTTTCAAACCACGCAGAAAAGGCAGAAGTGGCAAAATTAAACAGAAAGCCACAGACACACATACAAAATAAATACAATTTTACCTTACGAAAGGAAGTGGGGTCGAAGGTCACTTCAGCGCCCGGCTCGCTCAACAAGTTCTGTACCCTCACCTCGCTCAACGACTGCTAAAAAAATGAATTTTCCAACTTCTGTACCTTCAATCGGGTTCTATGCCTCTTTATCCCACACAATAACTTTCTTTCTGTCACACAGTTCAAACCGTCACTCTCTACAGTGGCTAGTAAGGGCCACATGCTGACACACAGCAATATCACCACACATGACTGCAGCTGTCATTAAAACTGCATACTCAGCGTACAACTGCTATCACAATTTAAACACAAAAAACACAACGTGAGAGGCAGATCTAAAATACTAAAACAACAAAAATACACATATAACCTCATCAACAGATAGGTACACTATACTGGCAATAAAACATTTTAACAGAGACTTAATGGGGGACTATTTTTTACCATTTCAACTACTAAAATTCACTTTTTTAAATTCCTGACATTTCTATCTTTTTTCTTTTTACCCAATACATTTTTTTGGAGGGGGCCCATTTTATAAGCACAATAACACACTCCGAGGTGTGGGTTATATCCTGATAAGAGCATGCCCAGGTGCATAAGGCACTCAGCGCAAGCACCTCGTGCCTAACAACGCACCTGGGCATGCTCTTATCAGGATATAACCCACACCTCGGCGTGTGTTATTGCTTGCTAATAGGACCTCAAAACCCAGACTGAGACAAATGCTCTTGTTGGATACATTGGGCCAACGCTGACAGGGAAGTACATGTTCATACCCCTACAGAACAGCAAGCTTTGTTGGAATACAGAATAATATAATTTGCCTAGTCCAACTGGGACCTATAGACTCATCCTCTAACTAATCCCCAAGCCATTTGAACCACCTGTTATAAATCAGGTTGGTGGTCTTTAATGTAGAAATGTTCAGCAGCTCAAAAATCAGTCATAACCCTCCTCCCCAGTTCTTAATTGATGCTGCTGGATGTGATGCTGTAATTGCTTAGTGAGCTGCACCTTTGAACATATTTATTTGAGTTGTTTTATTTATCATGTATTTTTAACATTGTTGTATATGCTATTTTGTTGTGCAGCACTGTGAGCCCCTGGGAATGGCCCCTTCTAATGAATACGTAACAAATAAAAGTTACTTATTTATTGACTTACAATTGTCGAGGCTTACGAAACACTCTGGAGAATTTGGCTGCCCTTACCTGCTTTGGTAGCTTCTATCTTTTTCCATGACTGAAACTGTGAAATGGGGTCAAGTATGGGTGCAGAAGAGAAGGACTGTTATACTTGACACTTTTTACCACTGTATGAACTATCACTCTGATGTCATAAGACACTGCTCATTGTCATTAAATGAACTGTGTTTTACATTAACTCAGAGATGTTTTCAAAAAGATACTCCAACAGCATTGAACAGCAGTGCATGTTACCATGGATGTGCTATGTACTTTTATCATGGATATTTAGCATTGACAACTGACTGTGTATTTAGAGAGTTTATAGTGCTCGCCTGGTAGACTACAGGCTGCTGCCATATAAAATATGTTTGGCCCTTGGAAACATCTAAATGCAATCAGATGGCAACTGTTTCACCAATCTGCAAATGGGAGCCTGTATGACATCAGGATGCACTGAAGGACATTCAGAGGTCTCATTCATTCACCCATGAGATTAACAGCCAATTGTCTGTACCAGGACACACAGCCATCCCTTTCCTGTATGACAAACATAATGGCTGACCAACCCAGAGGTTAGATTCTTGAGTGAAGTCACAGAACTTTCTAGCAGACAGCCAGTCGGTTGGAGACAAACTGAGTGACAGAACTCTCACAGCATCTTTTGACGTAGATTTTGCTTTAACAATCAAGAAGTAGACTGCTGTACACAAACATATTTCTGAAACTATCACTGGAGACCAGAGTACTGTACCAGAACTGGTTTGAGTAAGCCACCCTACCAGTGAACTCTCAAATCATGTACCAAGAGACTTTGTGCCAAATACAGTCTAAGGTTCTGTACTCAAATACACTGTCAGCCAGTCTGAGGAGCCATCATCAACAGTACCTATAGCCTGTGATTGGTTCACAGTTCTGAGGATGTTACCATGAGGCAATACTGATCAGACTAGAGGGCACTAATCAGCAAGTACTTGAGCCAGAACTGGTACCAACCAACAGAGATGGAGAGATGCACAGAAACATCAGAGCTGCTCAGAAGTAACATGAGCTGAGCCAGAAAAGAGCCATTGCCATTGTCGAGGGAAGTTCAAAACTGCAGCTGAGATCTGGTGATCCCAGTGATGCTTGCATTGCCTAGGTTCTGTGAGTACCAAACCATGCCTTGGTCCTGCAACTACAATGTTAGATAGTTTAGTGAACTCCAGAGTGTTCAAATCAGATTTTGCCTACTCTTCAGTCTGGAATTTTCCCTTTTGGATTGCATATTGTACAAGTAGGTGAACAGGCCTCTGTATATAATTAGTGCACTTTAATTTGGGTTTGTATAGTTTAAACCTAATGTAAGGTATAACAAGCAAAGTGCCTTCCCATGGGCCTGAACTGATCCAGCAGCTGGGTGTCCAGTGAAGCACCAGGTACTCCACGAGAGACATGTGGTAACTAATATAAAATATAAAAGATTGTTACTGCACTCCTGTGAAGTACAAAGAAAACCAAACCCCTCGATGAAGCCTTTTGACAAAGAGCGGGGGTCATGGCTCCCAGTCGACCAGCTCTTTGGATTACCTGTTTGCCAATTAATTGCTAATTGAGCTTATACATTAGTTTTGGCTCAGATTTCTTTGAATCTCACAGGAGTGCAGTAACAATCTTTTTTATTTTGTTCTGGTAGTGGGGTTAGCTGCCCCAGCTCCTGCACCCCCTCCCAATACTATTGAAGTGCAGTGCAGCTGTTCCCTGTTAACTAATTTATACTGGTACAAGTAAAAGCTGAGGCCTAAACTGTATATACTGTAGTGTGGGAAGTGTATAGAGGAGAGAGGAGTGTGTTTGGGGAATTGCTAACAAGCTATTACCATAGCCAGGAGTAGTGTTTGCATAGTATAATTGAACTAGCATTCATACTGCACCCATTTCCTTCCCAAGGGGTTTGGTCTTATTCCCTAACTATATTTCTTATTTAGTTGAATTTACTTGTGAGTCACCACTTGATATTTTTAGAGTTCTATGTGATTGTCACTGTATCAGCTGTTGTTATACTGTGTGTTTTTTGGGGGATTGAACCTGTGGGGCCATAAAAAGAGAGTATTGTTTTCCAAGGGACAATGTTGCTACTACCTCACTCACTTTAACTTATTTTGTTTCATACATGACACAGTTAGTAGAACTTGGGTAATGAACCCCCATTAGAAGTAAAATGACCCAGGACCTTCAACCTTATCTAAAGTCATAAAGCAGGGTGTGTAACAATACCAATGGTAACCCAGTACATATCTGGAGGCACTGCTGAGCTTCATCTCCTGTTTACCACCTAATCCTTGATGAGGACTGCAGTGTAAATTGGAATCATTAGTTTCCAGTTTTAAAAATCAGTATGGCCTTCCAGGAAGTGGGAAACAGGTGCTGTGCAGAAGAGTTTGACACTAAGAAGATGATGCCCACTATGGGAATCCATGATTGGAACATCCAAAACATCCTCCTCACTGTTTTAGTGAATAAACTTGAAGGGATTGGTAATTTTAGAGTGTATGATCCTGCTATGAAGTCAGAGACTGCCACAGTAGAGTGACAGGGACATTGACTTAGTCAAGATGCTTAAGACTGTTAACTGAGGCAGGTATGGTGGAGTGGTGTCTCCTCAGCAGGGAAAGCAGTGTCAGTGGTTCAGCAGGTTGTTCACTCCCTTCTGAGACTGGCAGATTGAAAGGTTGTGTGTTCTATCCCCACATTAGGCACTTGGGGTAAATCCCAATACTGACACTATAGTGCATCATGAGAGGGATGCTGCACACCTGAGGTGCTATCTTTTCAATGAGACATTAAACTGAGGTCCTGTCTGACTGTTCTGGTGGTTGTTCAGGTGGACGTTAAAGATCCCATGGCACTTCTCGAAAAGAGTAGGGGAATTTCTTATTTTGAAAAACATGAAAAATATACAATGTTTAAGATACAGCCCAAAATAATACCACTCATGGAACAATGTGAAAAAAAAATGTATTCACCATAGATTAAGACATGCAAACAAATAGAGAATAACAGTATCCTGTGATACTGGCAACTGCAAATGAACCACTGTGTTAATAGTGACTCATTTGTAGTGCCTCACATTTGAGCTACCCTATATGGGTAGCAACGGAAGGTACAGCAAGGGTAGGGATGAGCGAGGGAGGGTTACCAATAGTGTAGGATGGTGACTGGAAGGGGAGGGATAGAGAAGAGAGTTTGTGTGGGGCAATTTGGCATGCTGCTGCTGAGCTAGCCATGTGGTGTGGTGGGAAGGGTGGCTAGCTTTGATTTAGCAGATACAGGGTTTGAGGCTGGGGTGGGTATCTTTTTTTAGCTTTCACTTGTATTTTTTAATTTTTTTGTTACTGTCTCCCCCTTTCTGACATGCACCCTCCTGGAGTTTGTAATCTAAAATCCGGGGGTGCAGGGGGCTATTGCTTGTTTTGGTTGTTGGATGTGGTGTTGCAGATAAGTGTACATTGCAAATTTGCTTTTTGGCATTGTACACTTTCTGTAACAGTGATCACTGTTTTGAGATCACTGTTATGACACAGAACTGGGATTAAAAGGGTCACATTTCCAAAATCAATATCAATCAATAAATCAAGTTTTTTTTGGAAGTGTTATCCCAACAGACCAAAGCGCTTTGCATCCTAGTAAGTTAAAATTCATACACACATCAATAATTAAAAACTCAATACACTATAAACACAATCCTAGTAAATCACATAGATAGCAGTATCACTAGGCTTAATTCACATCTAAAAATGCCTGCTGAACAAGTATGTTTTCAGTTCATTTTTAAAGCTGTTGGCAGTCTGGCACTCTCTAATCCGATGAGATAGAGCATTTCACAGGGTCATGGCTGCAAAAGCAAAAGTGCAAGCTACCAATGTCTTTAACCAGACCCTGTGAACCTCTAGCAATTCCTCATTGGTGGAGTGGAGTGAGCAGACGGGGCAGTACGGGCAAAGAAGATTTTGCAAAAATATGATCAAAGTCAAAGGAGAAAGAAAAAAATGAAACAAAGTTATATAATGATCAATGTGTCTGATTCATTTGAAAATCCAGTGGCAATATTGCCAATTTCTGGTAAATTTAGATAGTGTCATTGTACATTGTTCGTCTTCAAATTTGTTCTTCAAAAAAGCACTAAATTGTAAAATGACCTGTAAGAGTGTTTGGTCTTTCTGCTGGAGAAGTAAAGTGCATCAATTTGTCACAGATAAAATGTGCATGCTGCAAATATTACTGTTAAGGTACTTGCATTATATTTCCTTAGTCTAGGAGGATAGGGACCTAAAACCAAAATTTTATATTTGATAGATATTGCAGATTCATCTCCCCACTGAAGCATGAATTGCTTCCAAAAGGTTTTTGAGTAAGGACATAGAAGAAGAAAATGTTCTTGTGTTTTTACAATCTGGGTACAGGAAGTTCTGGGACACATTCTTTCCTCTGACAATCTGTGCTTTAATGAATCCCGTACCCCTAGCTTTCCATGACAACAAAACCAACAAATGTCCCACATCTGAATAGGAATACTACCATCTATTAGTTTCTTACAGGTGTCTGTCACTAATGTGTTGTCACATCCTGGGAACCGGGACGTGAGAATAAAATGTCCATTATAATATAATTGTAGAATTGTTTCCTGTTTTTGGAAATTGTATGAGTTATAGTTATTTTACATTGCCACAGTTTTGTCAGACTTGGTTTGATAGAAGGGGGTATATTTTTGTGTATGTAATAGCTGGGACTTTAAGAGTACCTTGGCCCCATTTTTAAGTGTGGAGAACGATAATAAAGACAGATCCTGCCATACAGATCATGGGTCTTTAAGTATTCTCAATAGATTCCTATAAATGAAAATGCTGTGAAAAAATACTATGGGATTAATCATCCTAGCTCCTCCCTGATTATAATCATTATATGTGAAGATTCTTTTAATAGGGTTATGCCTACTCCTCCAGCATCCTTGAAAGAATGCATTAAAAACGTTGTCCTCCATGTTAAAAGGTATAGGAAAAATATTTGCTATATTAAGACACTGGGGAATCAGAAATATTTTTATCAAAAATACTCTTTTTTTCTTAGAAATAGTTTTGTATTTCCAGAGCTGAATTAATTTTTGTGCTTTTTGTACTGCTAGCTCCCAGGTAAATCTGACATCATCCTGGGTCTCAAAACTAATACCTAAAGTGTTTATAGACTCCCGAACTGATGGGTATATTTGCTGTGGAGGTAATAGGCAGATTTCTTTTCTCTGGGTTTAATTGTAGATCCTGGCATTTCCCATA
This sequence comes from Neoceratodus forsteri, assembly GCA_016271365.2. NCBI lineage: Eukaryota > Metazoa > Chordata > Ceratodontiformes > Ceratodontidae > Neoceratodus > Neoceratodus forsteri. Next base: position 774,275,349 of record CM057449.1, on the reverse strand, counting down.
ATTTTATTTAGCTTCAGAAATTGTCTCATATGCAGTAATAATCTGAGAAATGTTAGGCCCAGACAGTTCATGATTTATTCATAAACATATATCTGCATATGCACAAATATTTTGTGTGCTTAATTTAGAGAGTAAAACAATGCCTGGAATACTTGGAGTCTGTTCAATTTTTCAAATTAAAGGGTTGATAGCAAAGAGTTAAAGTGAGGGGCTAAGGGGGCAGACTTGACAAACTCCCCTTATGGATTTGAAAGTTATGTCCTAGACATCCATTTATTAATGGCTGGGCATAAGCATTATGGTAGATGGTGTGTAACCATGATATACATTTATCTGGTATATTATAAACACTAAGAATTTTAAACAGATAGGTGTGACTGACCCTATCAAATGCCTTCTCCTTGTCTAATGATAATAACAAAATGGAGAGCTGACTAGTATTACCTAAATCTACTAATTCTCTGAGGAAGTGTAGCTTTTGAAAGATAGATCTGCCTGGCACTGCACAAGTCTGAACAGGAGAGATGAGGTTACTTTCAGCTAAAGTCAGTCTGTTGACCAATACGCCAGACAATAGTTTATAATCAACATTTAGAAGGCTTATAGGCCTCCAATTTTTCAACTTCACCCAGCTACCTTTTTTAAAAAGTAAAATAATAATTACTTGAGTGAACTCAGCTAGAATCTTAGGAGTCTGTAATATGGTGTTGTATAATAATGCTGGCACAGGACTAAATAAATGTTTAAATGTTTCATAAAATTCAGACATAAGCCCATCTATTCCTGGGGCTGTATTTGACTTCAGGGTATTATTGGTAATATTAACATCTGCTTCAGTAATATCTAATTGCATTGTATGTGATATACTGTAGCTGGAGAGAGGGGAGGAATCTCCAAACCATTGCAGAAAGAATCATCCCATGAGATCTGTGATGGAACCCAAAACATGTTTTGAAGGTGGGGTTGAGATATATTTCTTATTTTTTTCCTGGCTGTCTTAGATTTGATTATCTGTATGGTCCACTAGGGAGTCAGTGTTAGACATATGTATTTTGTCAGCACAGCCTTTAAAAAATCTAAAATAGTTATTTTCCCCTTGGTTACCAAACTGTGCTTCCAGTTTAAGGATGAGGGCTCTGTCTCATTGGAACTTACACATTTCCTCTGTTACTTTTGTTATTCTATCACCTACATTTTGTTTTGTTTCATGTGCTAGCAATATCAAGTAATGCAGTTGCTGTCTCCACTGTAAGTAATTATGGTATTTTGTTTTCTGTTTCCATGTTGATTGTTTAATAATGAATGTTTTAAAATCCTTTTAAGTGTTTATACACCAATCTAGTAGTTAAGTATATCTATGATGGACACTCTAGCTTGTAATACATGTGTCCAATCATTTACTATTTTTGGATATAATACAAGAGTGTTATTAAGCTCCCATCAAGATGTAGACAAAGGGGGATTTTCAGAAGGTAGGGTACAGAGACAGGTGATTGCAAGGTGATCTGAGGTTTCAATGGGGATGGTACATGCATTCTGCAAAACAAATTGGTTAGACAGAAATAAATAATCTATATGGGTAGCTAGGGTTCCTATCAAAATGTTTTAATATTTTTATTGCCAAATATATCTTGTAATTTTGCATTGATAACAATATTTAAACAAGCCATGTCACTAAAGACTGTTTGGGTTTACAACCTCTGTCAGCTTGGGATAACCCACAGTTAATGCTGAGTGCCTTTTTGCTGAGTGGCCCCGATTGGTCAGGAGCCAAGGGCTTTCAATTTGAACTTACCTCCGCAAAAGGATTCTGCTTTCCCCTCTGGGTTTTCTCCCACCCTCCCACCCCAGCGCAGGCCTCCATTAAATACACTCTAGCCCCGGCCTCAACTAGAATCACTCCACTGTCATTGGGCAATAATTGGACCTATCCCTAGGGCTCCTCATTTCACTCCAGGAAAGGCACTCTTTCTAGGCACCCTCACTCCTTATCCCCTTTACCAAAACTATGGCATACTATACTTTTAGCATCCTGCTGATATGCTGCTGTGTACCTCTTACTCTGTACACTATTAAGGAGTCAGATGCTCAAACATTACCTGCCCTACTATATCCTGTCATTCAAGCCTCTTATACCCTACCATATGCAGCATCTCTCCCCCCCGCTCTTGTCCTTATGCCAATGTCCCCCTAACCTGCTGGTCCCATCACCATTCACGGCTTCCGCACTCCCTTTACTATCTCTGCAGAGCTACATCTCACTAAACCCCACCAGCAATGTCATGCTTACATCACCACCCCAAAATAAACGTTGTTCATGGAATAAAGAGCTTAGGTGCTCCATCTGCACACTTAAGAAATTACTCCTCCTGCTTCTACTTTACTCAGGCAATGTCGATGTAAACCCAGGCCCTCACTCATTGTTTAGCTCACCAACAGAGTACGCATCTGCCTCAGGCCTTAAAATAATATTAGTTAATATATTAAGACTTGCAAAAAAAATTGATCAATTGCAAGATTGGGCCCTTCACACAAAGCCTGATCTCATTGTCAATACAGAATCCTGGTTAAAAAAATAAATTCTGGATCAACAAGTCTCTCTCCTGGGATACAATCTTTATAGAGCAGATAGGGTATCCAGAGGAGGGGGAGTAGCTATATATGCAAAAACCAGATTCTCAATTGGTGAAATCTTTTGCAGCACTAAGCACAAGGAACATGAAATAGTCTCCCTAAAATTACACCTCCCATCTACGGAATGTATTACTATCATAGGTGGCTATCGGCCCCCTAATGGTGGCACAGACATCTTGAAGACTTTGAAATCTTAACAACCTCTGTAAATATGGAAGTTTTAATCCTAGGAGATTTTAACCTTAACTGGCTCGCACATAAATCTCTAACCCTCAAATCACTCTGTGATGAATTGGGACTCATCCAAATAGTGACCGAACCAACCAGGACTAACAAGGTAAATGCTGCGAATAGCTCCATTCTTGACCTCATTCTTACAACCCATCCTAACAAATTCCTCCACACAGCTGTGTTTCACAATGACATGAGTGACCATGGAATAGTAGTATGTACCAGGTCCCAAGCAAAAACGCAAAATGAAACCAAGTTCATAACCAAATGATCATTCAGAAAATTCCTAGCAGCAAATTTCCTAAGCGACCATAGCAAGGTTAGGTGGCAGAACCTTTACCTCACTACAACTACAGATGAGGCGGTTACAGTCTTAAATAATAAACTCAACCATATAGTAAACAAACATGCATCAATCATTAAAGTTAGGACTCAGAAGTTCTCTCACCCCGGGTTTTCACCAGAGCTCAAGTCTGCTCTCTCTGAGCATGACAAGCTATGGGCAAAGGCAAGGCATACTAGGAGTCTGGTAGACTGGCAGACCTTCCGAACCTCTAGGAATGCCTGCGTCAAGCTTATCTGCACCATCAAAGCCAATGTGTCCACACTAGAACAGGCCAAAGGGTATGCCCAGAAAATCTGGAAGACCCAGAAGTCAATCGAAGGGAAATCAGTGGTATCACACTTACCAAAGAAAATCATTAAAAGCAATGTGACCATTGAAGATAATAGCCAAATCCTGGAAGAATTTAACTCTCACTTCGCCACATCTGGGCTAGCATTTGATTCATCCCCATATGCATCACGAGTAAACAGACAGGGTGACTCAGACCTAACCATGCCAGCAACAAGCTTCCCTTTTCGGCTCCTCCCTATCAGCTTTAAAGAAGTGGAAGATGCCCTTATTAAGCTAGAAACCAAAAAAAGTGCAGGAAATGATGGAATCGAACCATTCTTCTTAAAACTCAGATTCCCCCACCTTACTGCCCCCATCCTCCACATTTTCAACCTTTCCATTTCAGCATCCACTGTCCCATCATGCTGGAAGCTATCCCACATCCTTCCACTTTTTAAATCAGGTGACCCTTGTAATCTGAATAACTACAGACCTATTTCAATCCTTCCAGTCCTCTCCAAAGTCTTCAAAAAATTTATTTATGTGCAACTAAAGCAACACATGGACACCTTCTTGTTCCTGAACCCAGTTCAATCTGGTTTCCATTCCAGCCATAGTACTGTTACTGCCCTCGACAAAATAACCGATGACTGTATCACCGCTATGGACTCTAAGAAGATTATGGGGGCTGTCTTCCTAGACTGAAGCGAGGCATTCGACACAGTAGACCACTCCATAATTGAACACAGCATTGCCAATATAGGTGCTACTCAAATGACCGTATGGTGGTTTAGCAGTTACCTCTCAGGGAGGATGCAAAAAATTAAAGCCGGTAGCATGTTGTCCTCACCCCTACCAATCACTAGAGGAGTCCCACAAGGATCTATATTAGGTCCAATCCTTTTCTCTATATACATTAATGAACTTGACCGTCATATAACACAATCGAACCTCCACTTATTTGCCAACGACACGGTTCTCTATACTTCTGAAGCATCTCTATCTAAGGTTAGGGAGATCCTCCAAGCTGACTTTGCCCAACTCAAAACTAATCTCATTAATGTCAGACTTCTCTTAAATGCTAAAAAAACAAAGCTATCATCTTCTCTCCCAAAATGGTGCCCTCATTAACGTCCACCCTGCCGAAAGAATTCTTAGTTACATCCCTAGGCAAACCTCTCAAAGTCACCCCAAAGTTTAAATACCTTGGGTTCTGGATTGACACTAAGCTCACCTTCTCGGAACATATAGATGACCTTGCCAGAAGGTTTAAAATACACCTAGGCTTCCTGTTCTGAAACAGGACACTTTTTCTGCTCGACATCAGATCCAGGCTTGTACACGCCATGTTCTTCCTGCTCCTAGACTATTGGGACATAATTTACACCTCGTCTACAAATCTAAGGAAACTGGACATCCTTTATCAGAGGGCCTTGTGCTTCATTATGAATTCCCCGATACAGACACATCACTGTAACCTATATACAGCCGTAGGCTGGATGTCACTCACTACTAGACGTATGCTCCACATCGGTACTTGGACCATAAAACTCCTTCTCAACAAGCTGCCTAGTTATCTAACTTCCCTTATTCAGACTGCTTACAGCACCTACTCGCTTAGGAACTTAGACTTTATAATGTTAAAAGTCCCAATTACCAACACCAATCTGGGAAAATATGCCTTCTCAGTCACCCTCCCCACCATCTGGAACCAGTTACAAACATCCCTGAAACTTCCTAAACTGGTCTCACCCAGCCTTTTCAAATTGCTATCTAATGCAAAGATTAAAGAAGTATGTAACTGCCGTTAAGATCTTTGTTGTCTCGGCCTATCTAATTACATTGGTCTTAAATGTCAGTACTAGCATGCTTGATAGGTGTGTAGTTGCACTGTTGTCTGTTGAGCACTTAATGTATACACTAAGCACTTACTGTATGCATGTAGTATCAGCCTTGTCTGTATATATGTTTCAGGACCTCCTTGTGAATGAGCTTGCTCAATGGAGTTTTTTTCCTGCAATAAACCTGAACTAAAATCCCCTCCTAATACTACATACTTCTTTGTATGCAGAAAGGGTTGAACTTTCTTAAAAAAAACTCAGCCCAGAGTGCAATGCATTGAGGGGCATAAACGTTTATCAATCTTGATTTTATTTGTATCATTTGTGACACCTGTTAACAGAGCTCTACCAGAGTCAATATCTGTTATTCTGGTAACCTAAAACTGGGGGCCTCTGAGGATAATAGCTACCCTGTCACAAATGTCCTTCCCTTGGGACCAGTGGAAGCTCCCTCCAACCATTAGTGTTTAACCTGAGATAGTTCATATGTGTTTTTTATGCGAGTGCCTTGTAGGAAAATTACTATGTTTGGTAAATCTTTTAAAAAGCTGAAGGTGGTGATTTGCTTTCTAAAAGATTTAATACTGTTAACATTAATGGTCAGAGGAGAAATAAAGAAGGCCATTTAGAATGCTCAATGTCACCTATTAGGGTTTACTTTAGCTTTCAGTTTACCATTTGCCAACTTGGCTTTAGAGGATTCAGGTTGTGAGTCAACTGTATATTCCATAGCCCCAGAGGTGAGATGAAAGAAGTATCAGAATCATTTTCCTCCTCTTCAGTATCTCCCCATTGCTTTTGCTTAGGCAGAATATATTGTACTTGTCCCTGGTAAGAATTTGTTCCTCAGGTAGCCTTTGTTCAGTTTTCTTCTTTGGCCAGCTTTTCTTGCCAGAAACCACCAGCTCAAATGGTGTCTTTACAAGAGGGCATTATTTCAGAAGCAGAGGGTTCAGAAACATTGGGGGCCTCAGGCTCACCATGTGTAACTAGAGTAGATTCAGGAGGGTTAGCTACTATGTTGGAACCAGAACCTTGTGAGTTGTTTTCTTGTTGGGGTGAGATGGGATGGAGAGGGGAAAGGCCAGATTCAGGTGTGATCATAAACACCCTGGCTTGTTGAACTTTTAATTGTTCAGTTACTAGGGATTCCTCATGTTTCATGGCCCTGTCTAGTCTATTATTAGCAGTTCATGGGCATTGTTGATAGGAATGCCTTGAGTCCTCACATAGATTGCATCGGAAAGGATTGGGACAACTTAAACTGACATACCCATATTCGAGTTATAGGTTACATCTGGGTTTGTCACAAGTGGAGCTGAGGTTTGTTCTTGCTCTGCACTTGTGGCAAGTTCTAGCTTGTTCATGGTAAAAGCAGAGGCCCCTATCTCTACCAATATAAAAACTGCTAGGTAAATGATGTATGCCTGAGTCCATATGTCTAATTTTTAGTTTGATCCTCCAACCACCTCTCCAAACCAAATCATCATCTAGAACTGGAGTAGGCCTTTGAAGAATATCACACTTCTGTTTCAGCCAGTATTGAACGTCTTCAATATTGACCCCTTCATTTCTGAACAAAAGTGTGATGGTCTTGACCATGAGGGGTACAGGGAAAAATCTTTCCATTCAGGGGTGTTTTTTACAAGGTCAAGCCTGTGCTAGAATCTCTCTAGCGTTTGTGCACTCTTAAAACTAATATCATAAGTATTCTCCCCTTTCACATGAATAAATGCGAAAAGCTCTTGAGCAGTAATATTTATAGCACTTTTCAGTAACCGGTGTATAACAAAGTTTCTGTCTGGAAAAAGCTCATTCATCCCAGTATATTTTAGATGAACAGCGTTTTCCGTGGGGCAGGTTTCTCTACTTGCTTAAATAAATTAGTCATTTTAAAGGTCTCAGGAGGCTGATCTGAAGAGGGTTGCAGATCAGAGTTCTCATTATCTGTAAGTAGCATTTCAGTAAGTACATTGTTGCCTAAATGGTAAGGAGTTCCATTGCCAATACCAAGGGATACTACCTCAGAATGAGGCATGTCAGCATTTGCAGGAGCTATGGAGCTGTTAGCAACAGACTTCATTTTATCAGTTAAAAACAATACTTTGCACAATATTTTGGATATTTTTCCCTTCAGTTCATTGTGGATCACTTACAGGGTCATTCAAGGGTTTACTTGCTGTGTTTGTGGTTTTACCTGTAACATTGTTAGCAAGGGCAGATCTCCGGACACAGATCTGTCAAAAGTACTGGCTGGGGAAGTGACAGTGTGTGCAGTCTTAACTTTGTGAAATGATGCTTTTGCAATAATATTTTTAGGCAAAATTTGGCCAGGGGACATCCATCCTGCTCCTTTTGGTTTGGGACCCAAGCAGCTGCATGCAAGGTTGAGGCGGGATTCCATTCATTGAAGAATGCTCATGGGAGGTATTCTGATGGCTGACCATCATGGAGGAGAAGCAAAGCAGGTAATACAAACTCTGGAGTCTCTTTGCTTGTTGACAGTGCTGAGTTTGAGGGAATATCATCCTCCATAGAAAAAAGGCTTGTGTCAACCATAATAGAGGTTGGAGATGAGGTTGGAACATTAGGCATAGTCTCAGCAGTGTTTCTTTGTGGTAGCCGAGCATCTTCTTTCAGTAGTTTCAGTAACAGGGATTTGTGTCAAATGACCGTTTCTAGCATTCTTTCAGATTGTGCTGAAGACTCACTGTTCTCAGCTCATGTGGCAAGGCAGGTATCCACTGTAAGTAAAGCCTGAACATCCAAAACAGGTTCAGTAGAAATTGACAAGGTTTGTTTCTCTGAGTCAGTATCCATTAAGAATTCCAAGAAGTCCTCAATCTCTACATCAGGTTCCAAAGCAGTTCTAGGTGAAGCAATTGGAGCATGAGGGGATGATACACTGAGAGGAGGCTCCCCTTCATCTTCCTCTCTGCTGCCAACAGCAGCCACATCAACCATCTTGGCTGACAAGGGTTCCCCCTACTGGAAAGCAGGGGAATTTTACTGAAACAGTCAAACCTAACAAACTTTGGTAATAAATAAATAAATTCAAAATCATAAAGTATTAAATCACATATGATCTCTTTGGTTAAAAATACAAATAAAATACATACTTTTTACATAAAAAAATGTGATTTACTTTACAGAATATACATTTTTCCTTTTTTTCTGAAACAGATTATTTAATCCAGTTCACTAAATTCCATATTTTATCTGCTGTAATTTTCCCTAGCTTATTATAATTATCTGTCCTTACTTGTTGTACTGTATTTTCTATTTGAACTGCTATTATTTGATTGCTAAATTGAACATGTGTTAAATATGGACATCTTATTTGTGACAAATAAAATCTGACTCAAGAAAATATGACATTTAAAGTACTAGGATGATATTTTTTTAAGGAACCTGTATACTCACCTAATACTCATATGTAATAAATTTCAAAAAAGGCCAACTCTACCTGTTGGTCAAACATTTCCACCACTGAACAGCAAGTTCACATGAAATAAAAACATGTCCCTGTGTTTCTTCTATTCCTGTACACTCCAGTCTTAGACATTGTCTCTCATTTATTGGTTTATGTTTTAAGCTACCCTAGACCCCCAATTTCCCACAACAACTCAGCCACAGTACATCACGTGTTAGGTGGAGTTCATGTATCATTCAGTAGTTGTAATGCCACATCTATCTTGGTGGGGAGACGTCTAGGAAAGTCCACATTGACTGCTGATGTTCTGCCCTTAATTCTGATATGTAACTGTTTCCTGTTGACACTAATCAGCTCTGTTTTATTTATCTTCCATTGCTTACATTTCTTTATGGCTGGAGAGGCAAATTCTGGGATCTTTAATGAGGGAATCAGTTTTGGAAGGTTGGTTACCCATTTTATTAACAGGGGTTTAAATAGAAACTGTGTCCATTCTTGCAAATGGTGTACTACGTTTTTCCACCCATCTTGCAAGGTTGAAATCAAGAAGAAAGTGTAGCAAAAAATTCAAGGGAACCAAGTGAAATCGTAAAGAGCTGAGATGGTTGACCCTTCTTGCCCTTCAAACAGAGAGATCTGTTCTCTGCAAATGGAGATCCATGTCCATGACTGTGCCCACCCTGAGTGAAGTCCTCTCATTCCTTGCCTCACTAGCCAGCCTAGATAGGCTTTCCCACTTACACAGTAATGATACCCACAAATTCCAGGAATGCTGGAATGCATACAGATTGTTCACCTCATCTGTGGGAGGAGGGAATTAAGTGAACACACCAGGCAGGGATGAATCCTTCCTGGTTCTCTTGCCCCTGACATGGGGGTAAACCAGCCCTATGATGGTAGATGAGACTCCCCCCTGGGGAAACCAGCAGAGGTGGGCAGAATAGGGAGGTTCAGATGAGCAGATGTACAAGAAGATTGTTGACTGCACTGAGTTGTTTACAGCCTACAGTATAATTACTTAGCACTTCTCTACAGGATGTCTTCTTTGTATGTGTTATCCTTTATGTTTCAGTTGATCTGCTTCCACTTCCTTGGGATAGACCAAAATACATGTGATCCAGATGCTGGTTCCTACAGGTGCCTTAAAGCATAAACCCTAGGATCACATCAGGATGGAGGCCCTATACCATCCAGCTGGTTCTGTAAGTATCAAACTCATTGACTCTACCCCTCCATTACTGGCATGAGGCATAGTCCCTGGATTAGCATACCCACCTCTTAGGGATACTCCCTCCCATCCCCATCTGATAAGCTACAAGATCCTTCCACCCTGGCAGCCAGTGTAGCATAGCTGTGACTATGCTCTGCCCTGGCTACGGACCAGGTGAGGTCAGGATAGGGAGGGAGAATGTGCAAAGAGTAAGTAAAAAGAAAGACAGTCATGGCAGTCCTGAATGTCCCATTAGCTTCAACAGAGGGGTAGTTCAGTAGAGTTGATATGGGATTACTGGGCCACAAACCCACTGTCACCCCCATTACTTGTTCACCCATTAGCCTCAGACATCACTAGGGTTTCACTTATGAAATACATGGCTGCACTGTCATGTGGCTTTTACCTACCATATATCGATATCTCTATCTATCAGAATGCTAATGAGGAGATGTAATTCAACTTAAAAAGACAAAGCAATGATGACCCTTTGTTCCATGTAACCCTGCATAAAGATCATCCTGTTTCCACTGTTAACAGTATGTTTCCACTGTTATGTACAAATGAAAAATCTTCAACAAAAAGGTTTAAAAAAAAATTCAAGGGGTTTAACATATTAAGGCCACCTTTTTCCCTTGGTAAATATGTAAATTCTCTTTTCACTGGATTTAACCTGCTCCCCCATACCATTTGAAAGAAGCAGCTACATAATTTTGTTTCCAAACATATGGGAATAGGATATATTTTGCATATACAGTGAAGCCCACCAGGATAAAGCCCAACTCTGTAGAATTTTACAGTAGAGTTACTGCAGCAAACAATGCAAATTCAATGGGAGTTAACCACTTTTCTCAGACAGGAAACCTGTGACACTGTGCTTCATTATGGCGTGCTTCACTGTATATAAGAAAATAAGCAAGATAAATTTCTTTATGAGGAGAATCCTTTTCTTCTTAAACATTGTCCAGGATTTCCAGGACATAACCTTTCTTTCACATATTTGTATATTTTTTCCCCAATTAATAAATGCTAAATTTCCTTTCCCATACAGTATGTAACTCTTAATATATCTATAGGAATAGTTGAAATAGAGATATCTGCTATTGTATTACTTACTGTAGGTACTTCTCCCAACAGTATGCCAATACTCTTTCTTTTATTTAATTCTATTCCTTTTAATTGTGAAAAATTCTGAAAAATTACTATTGCCTTTTCTCTTGATTCCTGATTCTGTACAAAGATACAGACATCATCTGCATAAGAAGCTGTTTTTTGAGGGGAGATATCCTGTTGCAGAGAAATTCCTTTAGTCTTCATATCCCAGATAATTTGTCTAAGAATTGGATCTAAGGTGAATGTATACAATAACAGCTAATAGGGCAACCTTACCTCACTCCTCTCCTTAATTTCACTGAATCCCTTAAAAATCCATTCACTAAAGGTATCATATTTGTATTTTTGTAAAGAATGTGTATGCAAGATATACATTTGAGTGGAAATCCATAATGTTCTAGTACCTGGGAAAGATAATAGTGAGAGACTTTATCAAATACCTTGGCTTGGTCCAATGCTAGCATATATCTCTTAAGTGTTCCCTGGTTGCTATATTCGAAGATGTCTTTTAAAAGTAAAAGATGTTGAGACATATTTCTATGTGGGACAGAATATATTTGTACTGGATGAATATCTTATGCTGCTTTTTGTAATGTTTTGCATAGAATGTTTGTCAATATTTTATAATCTGCATTAAGGAGGCTGATTGGCCTTTTGTAAAGTTTTGTAAGTTGTGTTTATCACCATTTTTAAATTTAAAAACAATTACCACAGTGAAAAAATTTAACTTTACTTGAGATAATATTATTTCATTATAAATTTCCACTAAGATATTGCTTAGCTTGTTACTAAAAGTTTTATAAAATTCATAAATTAAACCATCCAGTCCTGGGGGAATCCCTGGTTTTAAATGATTTATTACATCTAGGACTTCTTCATTACTAATAGGGATTTCTAATAATTGAGTTGTATGTATGTATGTATTCATTTTATTTGTTCAATCATAAAAAAGATCATTACAAAAGATTATACAGAAAAACAAACAAACAGTACATTTTACAAGTAAATTACAGAAATATTGTGCAAAACAACAAATAATTCTAGCAGCATCTAATCAAGAGCTATGGCTCTGCATGGTACATATTATTCATTTCCTTATTTTCTGAATATTATATAAAAAGAGAGTAGTATTTATAACAGTTTATCCATCCTTTGTAGTAAAAAGAATACTTAATATTGTCTCATTTGGGCAGTATGTAAGGGAGACAAGAATTGGCCCCAGCCATCTCTGTCTAGCAGCCCTGTACCACTGACATTTTAGTACCACATGTTACAAGTCTTCCCTCTCATTACTACCACAAAAACACTAAGTAGATTCTTGGTCATAGATCTTGTTAAACCTATACTCAAGCACATTGGACAGGAAAAATACAATCCAGAATCTTGCATAAGTCTGGCGTATCTTGGGTTGTTCTAAGTATTCTAAATAATAACGGCAATAATGGTGGCAATCATTTTGAGTGTACCAGGTTGAACATTTTGATTCCTGTATATAATGTAAATCATGGATCCTATATTTCTCAATGATCAGATGCTTGAGATACAATCCATAGCTATTAGAAATTCTAATATGTTTCAAATTTTTGGGAATTGTCCAAAGATAGTATCGCTCTGGACAGCCATCAAAAGTAAGGTTGACCCATTATTGGGTCTAGAGGATCTTTTCATACTGGAGATATGCCTGTTAGGAGATGTAGCTCATATCCCATTTAGGAACAGGAAGTTCCATATATCTCTAATTTCGGCATCCTTTAAAAAGGTGGTCCTCAAACACTGGAAGGACTCCTTGGAAATCAGTTATACTGAATGGTTAAAGGAGCTACTCACCAACCTCAGAGTCGAAAGGACATTAGTTATTCTTCAGAATAAGCTACCTAGGTTCAATAAGATTTAGAGCCCCCTTCATGCCGTCTACTCCCTATAGAATAAGAGTTTCCCCTCCTGGGTAAAAGATGTATTGCCAGGTGTCTTGTGCTTGGGAGAGTGGGGAGAGGGGAGGGGGGAGGTAGAGGGGGTAGGATTTGGGGTAGGCAGAGGATGGATCCATCTGTTATCTGAGATATGTATGTATATCTATGCTATATGTGTATGTTTCTCTTGGATGCATTCTCTGTATTAAATATCCTCAATAAAATCTTAATGAAAAAAAAAGAAATACTAATATGTTGAGTAGTCAATACAAACAAATTCAGATAACCAACTGAATTTAATATCTCTTTAACCCAGGACAACCATTTAGATTTTTTTTTCAGTACAGAAGTTCCCAATTCATTTTTTCCAATAGACATTTTTTTGCATAGTGTTGACCTGGTAAAAGATTAAGCCTGATCCAAATATTAACTACATGGGATTCAGCTAAAGCAAGAAGGTTAGGAAGACCCAATTCAGCTGTAACAAACTGAGCGGGAGTTGTTTTAGAAAAAACAATAGCTCTTTTGAGCACTCTTATTGCTGGCTTCTCCAATATAACAATATATTTATGATCCCATAGCTCACACCCATAAGGAACTTGGGAGTTATAGTTCACATCTATAGTTCTTAAAAGAGGAACAAGTGAATTGCCACCATTTTTATAATTAAAATTACTCAGTGCTTCAATAGTTCTTTCAGTATTTACTGAGATAGCCTCACAATGCTTATTCCATTTAAAAGAAGATGATACCACAATTCCTAAATACTGGTATTCATTCACAAGTTCCATCCTTTCAGACTTTATAGACCAGTTAAGTTTACATGAGGTGCCTCCCAATACCATAACTTTTGATTTAGTCAAATTTATTTTAAGGAAATTCTGGTCTGCAAACATAGTCAGCTCATGAAACTTTATCTGAAGGGGTCAAAGATAACAATAAGAAAACATCTGCATAAGCAACAATTTCTCATGAATCTCTTCCAATTTTTTGGAGATTCAGTATTTGAATTATTTGTACTTACTAAGAAATTATTTATATCAATTGAAAAAAGTGAGGGAGCAAGGATACAACTCTGTCTCACACCACAATTGGTATCAAAATGCTCAGTTAAGCTCCCCCCACTATTTCTAACCTGAGCCCAAGTATCAGTATACAATAATTTAATAGCATTTATGAGCACAAGATCAGTTCCATCACTTTTCATAATATACCAGAGCAGTACTCTATTTATGGTATCAAAAGCTGACGTGAAGTCAATAAATGCCATATATAACTTCTGGCTTCTCAATTTAACAGATTTTTCTTGTAACTGTTGAAAAATATAAATATTATCAAGTGTCAAAAAAGACTCATGAAAGCCAGCTTGACTCTGAAAAAAATCACCAAATTCTTGAATATTCAGAATCAAACGGTTAAGCAAAATTCTAGAAAATATTTTTTCCTTAATATCAATTAAGCTTATGGAACGATAATTTGCCAGATTCTCCCTATTACCTTTCTTAAAAATGGGTACAATCAGAGAGCCCATCCATGAATCCAGTATATGATTAGTTGTTAAACAGGTACTATAAAAATCTACCAACAACTCAACCCATTTGTGTTTCAACTGTTTGTAAATTTCAAAGGGAATTAGGTCAAAGCCCAGAGCCTTTTTATTTTTAAGACTATCTATTGCCTCACTCTCTTCAACTTTAGAAATAGTAAGTTGCAACACCACATTTAGATCAAATGAGGGTGTGAGCTTATGTGAATCTTGAAATAGAATATGTGCATAATAACTGCACCAGTCCCTATCACCAATAGCGCTCTCTATGTGATTGGTAGCCTGCTTATATCCATGGGCTATAAGTTGCCAGAAAGTTCTATTATCTCTGTCTCTAATTGTCTGATTCATTAGTTACCATTGATATAGATAATATTTTTTCTTTTAATCAGTTAATACTTTCCTATATTTATTTCTCTCTATCCTTGAGTTATTAGGAGTAGGTGAATTCTTGTACTTCCTCAACTGTACACTCAACAAGTGCTTCTGAGTAAAACATTCATTATCAAACCAGCTTTTCTGTTTTTTAACACTACTATTATTAAACACCTCCATATAAATATCTTGTTGAATCTTTCCCAAAATCTCATTCATATGCTTATTTTAGCCTCAATGTCTGTGGTAATAGTTTTATTGCATTTGTCAAAGAGTAATTACAAATTTGGACAAGCATCTAAGTCCAAAGTATGTGTCCAAATTAACCGTTTCCTGCTATGAACCTCTACATTGGCATTAATAATAATTAGCGGAGTTAAAGGTTTATTTCTAATTAATTCTGTGTTAGCAGTCAAACAAACAGGATAATGGTCACTCTTGATCCTGTCATCAATTTTAAGTGTCAACCAAAAATTCAAAGGACCTCTCCATAATGCTAAATCTACAACTGATTCGACCACAGTAGGGTGATACGTAAATTTCCCATCAACATCACCACAGAGCCTGCCATTTAGTGGAAATATGCCATTTAATTTAAGCATTTCGGTTAACCTTTTTCCATTACTATTAATAACCAAATCTTTAGATCTTCTAGGAAATTTAACAGCTTTGGGATAGATAAAACCTAATATTTTATCATCAGCCAACTCATTATAATTACTAATTCTTGAATTGAAGTCACCAATCAGTAAAAAATTGTCATCTGGGAAATCTTCAGCAATTTTAATTATTTGACCCTCTAGTTTATGCCAAACTTCTTTATCAAAAAATGTTGAAGTCTTAGGTGGAATATAAGTGTTACATACAATTATTGAAAAACCATCATCTGATAGTCTAATAATTCCACAATGATTATTTAGTTCTATTTGAGATCAATTGGCAAAAACTTTAATTTTAACATTAATAATCAGACCCCCCGGCTCTTCTCCCAGATTTAGACATTTTACTCCCTGGATACTGAAAGATTTGAAAACCATCAATTTTAATATCATCATCTGGAGTGTGCCAGGTTTCTTGCAGGCAAATCACAGAAAAGCCAGACAAATATTCAACCAGTTCTGTATCCACTAATTTGGCCCTAAGCCCAGCAATATTCCATGATATAACAGTTAGATGATTAAATAAATCCTTTAAAAACTGGCCATTTTGTGTACTAGTTAATAAATCACGAATGGGATCTATGATTTTTGAGCTCTGTCAACCCACCAAATTTGCTAATATCTCGAATCTATTTTCAAGTCTCAAATCAGTCCAGCTACTTTGCATTAAATCCTGTGGCATTCGTTTGCCCATAACACACTGAGTCTGGGTTTTAACAACCTGTTTAGCTTTATCCAATACAGGTTCATCAGAAATCACTGAAGAAACAACAACATGAATTCCAAAATTGTCAAGAAGCACTATCTTCACCAGGATTTTTTCACTAACTTCCTTATTATAACATAACACATCTACCTGACAGTCTTGATGCAAGCTAGGATGTCTAAAAACATCCAAAATTCCATTTCTTACCGATCTGATCCCAATAATATTGGAAAGAAAATTACAAAGTGAAAATCTAAGCTTATCTCTGGTCTCCTTATACATTCGTCTCAGACCAAATAGTATGAGTGAGACAGGGCTGTGTCCAGCATCCCCCATATTCATTAGTTTAACACAGCCATCCACTAACTCAAAGCTCAGGTTACCAAAATATAGCCCCTCAACATTTCTCCAAATACAATACAGGACTCTTTTTTGATAACTAAAATCCTTAATCACTGTAGGCATCTCAAAAAGAGATGTAGCTCTGGTGAGGACAAGATCCTCATCCTCTACAAAGAGATCTACTGTATCTCTAAAAATAGACAACACCTGTTTCTTCAAAAGTTCCTCTGACCCATTAGCCTCTAAGTGGAGGCTCAGAATTCTAATATAGCTCATACAATCAGGTATGTTCAAAGGACTATCATTGCTAACATTATTAATAACCTTATTCTCATTAGAAACTTCCTGACATTTGTTCATTACAGCCTTTGCTTCATCATCCTGCTGGCTAATTTTCTCATTTCCCAACACATAAGTTTGTACAGACCCAACAAATAGTCCCTCTCTCATATCAATAGGTTCAGTGCATTCAATGATTTCTACAGCAGTTAGATTATCATCATCAATACATGGCACTTCATTTAAAAACACGCTATCCTTATTATTTCTGTGTTTCCTTTCTCTCTTTTTATTTTGACTGGGAAGACTACTAACATCTTTATTGTTAAAGTTTTTCCGTAATGTGCTATGTTGTTGTTTTCCTAATTTTCCTGTCAATTTTCATTTCCCTTTGCCTTTATCCTTTATAACAGTTTCTCTATTATCTATTCCAACTTGATAATCCTGATTAATTAAGCTGCCTTCATTAGCTGTCGAAGATTCATGACTATTAGCCTTGACTGTTAAAGAATCAAAACTACTAGCAATCACTGGACTACCTAGATCTTCTGCATAAATCATAATATGGAAAGAGTATTTCTAGATGGAAAGTTATTTAATATTCTAGTGAAATTCTCCAACTTGTCTTCATTGAGTGCTATGTTTGTTTTCAGGTTATCCAACTCTTCTCTCACCATCACAAACTGCTCCATCAAAATTAAATTAGCTGCATGTTGATTCTTCATTATGTCAATTAAGTCCTGACTAAGCACTGTAGGATAATACATCATTGAGGACTTTGAACACTCTCCATTAGAGTTGCAAGGGGTAACTGAATCAATTACCCTTGGAATGTGATTATCCTGAGAGACTATCTCTACTTTTGGAGTACCTTTTGGAATAAAATCTGCACTTAAGGATTTTAAACCCAGTATCGTATGTTGCAGATCCATCATTATTTCACCTAAATTGGTATTGAGAGCAGTTTTATTCCCCAAAGAGGCATTATTGATAGTAGACCTGCCTGTAGTAAAACTATCAGAGATCTGAAGACTCACATTAGAACTCTTTTTAACTCCAGAAAACAATCAGTTGTCTGACTCATAAGGAGGCAGTGGAGATTTTACAGTTTCTCCTACCAAAGGGATGTCTAATATCCTCTGTTTAGTGTTTTGTAAAATCTGTGGGCCCTTTCCCATTTTATTTGGAGATACTTCAACAAGCACAGAAATCTGATGATCCATATTATCTTTAACATAGTTTAAGTCTTCTAACTTAGAATTTACTGGATCCATCGAGGAAGTGCTTACAGAGTCTACAGATGCAGAAGATTTTAAAATCTTCACATCTTGAGAAGCCACAATGTCCATTACCACCCCCTGTAACCTCCCCAAACAGTCCTCATTATCTTCATGACCCCTAATTGATTTGGCAACACAATGAGCTAGAATGCTTGTTTGCTTGGTCTGCGTAACCTGATTGGTCTGCTTAGTCAGCATAAACCATGTGTTAGAATCAGTCTGTTCAGACTAAAATTTTAAGGGATTTAAAAGATTTGAGGATTTATTAACACTGGATTGAGAATTTTCTATTTCTTTGCAGCCCTCAAATACACTCCTCCCATTCTTTTTTTGGGACTTTTTAGAACTAGCCTTAATAAAATCATCCAACTTCTCAGAGCTACAGCCAGACTTTGTGACACATTTAAAATTATTACCACCATTATTGCCGTTATTGCTGTGTTTATTAGATCTTTTATTTTTGCTTTTTCTTTGGGGTTCCTTTTGCTTTCTTTACCAGGGGATAATGAGGGAGAGAAAGGAACCACATCTGGATTTAAAACCCCTAAGCATCCTCTCACATCACTTACAGATTAATCTCTTGTAACCACCATACTATGCAATAATTCACAAAAATATGTATAGATATGTATATACCACAATAAAAATCACCATCCAAGAAAGGATTAGCATGTACTCAAATATGCTGCAACCACTAAGATCGGATACAAAAGATAAAAAAAATCTATATTTAATAAATTATACATCCATGTCTAAACAATGAATTTGAGGAATATAGCAATTATACTCTCGTGTCACATCCAAAACACCTCCAAAGAAATCCAGGGAGTCACAAGAAATCACAGAATTATAAAATTACAGAGTCACTAGAGAGTTAGGAAAAACATTTAAATATTACATAAACAGTTCAGTTTGGTTCAGTTCAGTTCTGCAAAACAAAAAACTTAGCTCTCAGGATACACTGAAAGGCATCCAATTCGGCCAAATTGTCCAGTTATCCAGTTGTCCTTCTTAACCACACAAATGCTTAGCTGTTCAACTTTTAAAAATATTCAGACCCCCTCGCAGCTTGTCAAGAGGAATGTTCAAATTCCACAGTTCCTATACATGGGGAAGATCCACTTTCCAAAACCTTGCTCTTACACAAATAATAGTGACCATGCATCCATTTATCTCTCTGGGTAATAAAGAGTTTTAATTCTGTGACAGGAAGATAATGGAATCTAAAAAGGGAAAAAAACGACAAAGAAATTGATAAACTCTAAAAACCACAGCTCTTAATAACCCCCTTGCAACCCCCCCAAAAAAAACAGCTTACTTAATCATCTCCAGGAGCGGGTGCATTACGCAGGCAGCCTCAGATATCAGCAGCAAAAGAAAACAATCCTCTTAATGAAGAAAGGCACAAAGACAAAGCAGGCTAAAAAGCACAAAATAAAAGAAAACCTTCCAGACACTGTGCAAGCTGGTGCTGTACAAACTGCTATACTCAGTGGACCTTGATAAATGTGGCTTACTCTTTCATCCCAAAAAGTGATCTGGTAAGGAGAATGCCATGCATGTGCTATAAGCACACAATACACATGACAACCACCACCAATCAAAAAAAAAAAAGGATTGACAGTAGCGCATGAAAATAAAGTAAAATAAAGTTTAAAATAAAAAGTAAAAATAAAAAACAAATAAAACAACAACTGGACTGGATTACAACTAGATTATAAAAAGAAGAAAGTGACTAACTCAAAACAACTCACAAACAACTCACAGTGACTCAGTTATTTGATTACAGTATCGCATTATCGAGGAATATAAAATGTAGCCAAAATATGACCATAGATCGATGGAGAGTCTTTATGTATTTTTATATATCTCAGCAATAGCAAGAACTAAATGGCAGTCCATTTTCACTCATCTCAGACTTGAACCTTTCCTAAGAGCCCCTCAGTTCTCCATCAGTCCAACCCGCCACCACAGGTTTTCATCCTGTAAGGAGAAACAAAAAATGCCTGAGAGGATGGACAAATGGGTCAGAACACATGAAAATCCTGTAAGGACTGCTAAGTTTGTTTCACAGGTGGCATACCTTTTAAAAAAAGGAAATAGGCTTTTAACAGTCCCGGCTCTCAAAGTTCCTCCACAACTCTGCACACAGTTCTGCAGACAGTGTCTGATTGAGATGTAGTTTTCCATATCTGTGGTATTGGAAACTGTATGAGGTTTTCCCATTTTACCTTAGGGTGACATTTTGTACTAAAAGTATCCTTCACTGTGTCTTGTACTACTGAGAGTATACCTGCATTAGAAGTCATTAATTTCCCTGCAGTATTTATTAGCCCATCCATTGTTTTTTGTTCTAGCCTTGGTTTGTAGGCTTGAAAGGGGTCTCAGTAGAGTTGTTTCTCTAGTTCTTATTTCATTTCTGCTTCCAAAGAAGTAGCCCTATTGTATTGAAACTGAAACATTTTTAATTTAATGTGATTGATTTGAGTTTTCTCAGCATTTGGAAGGGATATCAATTTATAAAATTGATTTCTGTAGTGTAGGTATTGTAAATATTTAGAATTGGTTTTAATTTTACCGTAATTTGTGAACAATTCCATAACTCATTACCTCCTTGGTGGCCGTTTTGTGTTAGGTAAACAATGGATAGTTCAGACTTCATATGGAGCTATTGGTGGTAATTTATGTCTGTTCCCCAGATTCCTAAATCATCATGCATACACTGTACTGAGATTCTAGCTTATAATAAAGACATTATGTTCTGTTTTATCTCTTCAGACTGAAGTAGGGATAAGTTAAGTTTCCATCTTGTTTTTATAGAGGGGGATTTAGTAGATACCTTATTAAAACCAATAATGTAAGATAGTAAAGAATGATCTGAAAATTCACTTGGATATATTTTAAATTAATCTGGTCTAGAAAGCTTTGATAGAAATATGAAGTCTGCCCTGGTGGCTAAAGAACTTCTTTTATAAGTATACCCGGGATCTTCATGAAGCTGCCTATATATATCCTGCAAAGTTGCTGTATCAAGTATGTTTTTTTAAAACATGAGTATAACAATAAACAATTTTTTTGTATGTAATCTTTTATGTTAATATATGTACTGCAATTCATACCGCTCCCACAATAACATTTCTTGCAGTATGTAGGAAAGGCCTAATTTTGTTAAAAAGATCAATTCTAACAGACTTACTCTGAAGAGCATGTGTAGTAATAAGTCTTAAGGCAAAACCATTGTGAATACAATCAATCAAGAAAGCCCTTCCAGGTACTATATCTACTTGGCATTGCACATATAGGTTTTGACCTTTAAAAAGTATACCCAACCCATCTGCCACATCCTTACCAATAGACCAAAATGATGGTCCCCCACATCCAGCCTCTCTTTGGTTGTGTAATATCCAGTAAGGTGCTAAATCTTGTTTCTCGTAAAAAAAAATATATATATATATCATAATGAGAGTGTTTAAAAAATGATGGAATTGAAGCTCTTTTCTTATAACTTTTCATACTACATGCATTAAGGGAGGTTATATGCAAGGATGGCATGTTTTGAATGATTTAGGGGTCAGTTTTCTTTTTTTAATTTTTCTCTTTCGTCCCTTCTTTTTCTTTGTTTCTAGAGTACTTGAAATATTGTCCTCCTCTGCCTCCTCTTCTGAGACAAACCCTGATCTGGAGGAAAGATCTGATTCTGGTTCAGAAGCTGCTTCCTCTTGAAGAAGATGTAAAGCATTTTGCAAATAAATTGAAGGGTTCTGTGGGGTCTGACAGGTTTGTTTACTTGAAGCCCTAGTAACTCTCCTGGAATTTGGTAACTGGAAATTGGGGGTGGGGAGCATTTCTTTTGGGGTATCAGAGGGCCCTTCCAAGTTTCTTTTCCTCTGTGGAGCTCCTGAATTTTCTTTATACACAGGTTGCACAATATTTTTATGTGGAGAAGAAGGAGAATTCAAATCTATCTCTTTTTCTGGTGGAACTTTTTATTTGCTGGGGGGTCCTATATTCCTCATGATTTTGTGATTCAGGACTAGGCCTATTCTGTTTTGGGGTGCTGGGTTCATGTGGATTATATTTCTCCTGTGCTTGAGATATCAAATTCTCTTGGTTGCTCCCTCCATGTCTATTTTGCCCAGCCCATGGACATTGATGATATACATGCCCCTGATCTTCACAAAGATTGCAATGAGATCCATTTCTGCACATCATATTGGCAAGCCCAAATTTCCCACATAAGGAACACTTAAAACGGGTCACAGACACTGCTAAGATGTGTTCTGAAGCCACATTTATAGCAGGCCTTAGGCTGCCCAGGATAGAAACAAGCACCTCTATCCCTCACAAGGAAAAAACTGTTTGAGATATGCTGTATATTGCTGTCTCTGTAGTTCAACCTTGAACCTCCAACCCCCTGTCCATATCCCTTCTGTATCTATAATTGCCTCGAGAGGGCCCATCACTGTGCATTTCTTTTCCTCCCAAAATATTATATCATTTATATTAATCCCTTCATTCCTAAACATTACAGTCACTGATTTATATAGGGGCTTTGTAAGGAATATAGCCCAAAAAGGTGTCCATAAAGAGGAGGTTTTCAGAACATCATATTTTTGCCAACATTTCTTTAGAAAATGTTTTAAAATTAATGTCAAAGACTTCCTCTCCAGAGCCATGTATCAAAACATATATGTCTGCAGCATGAACATTCATTGAGTCTTTTAGCAGTTTGCAAGCAACATAGAACCTAGTAGGATGCTCCTCCATACATCCTCTATATCTTAACCTTATGGCATTCTTTTGGGGAGCTGGCTCCAGTCTATTTTTAAAAAGTTCTGAAAAAGTTGGCACAGAATGTCTTCTCTTCCCTCTCAAGGGTGGGGGTACAGAGTTGTCATTTTTAGAGTCCCTGTCATTTTCTATATGCGGCATGTATTATGTAAGCATGAGTCATTTTCCAGATTAATTAAATTTTCAGAAGCATGAGAGTTAGGTACCTGTACAGTGGACCATTTTAGGATTGTTCCAGCCTGTTAATTCTCCCTGAACTTGTAGAAGGAGTTTCAGCATCTTGCTTTAGATTGGGGCCCCCCCTGCAGTGTTATGTTTTGTTGAGAAAATTCTTCCCAGGTTGAATCGGGGATCCATTTTCCTTCATTCACTTTGGTCCAGCCTGCATTTTATAGAGCATTATCCACTGACCAGTCTTGGTAATTTATCGGTGAACAAGGCTGGTCTGGAAAAGAAAAACCCACTTTCAACTGCTGTTTTGTGGTCATTTTTTTATCTTTTTACTAAAATTGTTGTCTTCTGGATGTGGAATGGCTTCCAGTATACTGTCAGGGGTTCTCAGCTGATTTCCATCTTAAGCTGTATCTGTTGGTGCCAGTTTTAAACCCAGGTTCTCTGCAGTGTAGTTTGGCATATTTTTTCAGTAGTCATAACTTGTTGCAGCTTCCGATTTATAGTATTCTGGATCTCATGTAAAATTACACTTTCATTAACCTTTGGTAGGTTATCAATGTTTTGACTATCTGCAGGATTGTGACCTCTGCACTTCAAGTGTCACTTATAGTCTATGCAACAAGAAATAGTGGATTTGCAATATCTAAATCCATTTCTTCATCCCCTTGCAAGCCATAGACTGAAGTCAGGGACTGAACTTCAGTCTAATCAGCAGCAGCATCCATCACCTTTTCCATCTGTGACTCAGAGTCCACCATCTAGCAAAGCAGGACAGCATCACCCCCTACCACAAAGACTAGGAGGGTTTATTAAAGGAAAAATCAAACAATACAATACAAAGCAAAAAAAAATATCCATTCAGGTCCATAAGAAACAAATCAAGTAAATCACAGGGTTATAGAACAATAAACAAAAACATCCAATATAAAAAAATAAACATAGAAAACAGTAGAATTAACTTCATTGTAGAATCAGCAGTACTAGCTGTACTGGTTTGAACAGTAATCAGACATACCGGGTAGGGATACTGCAAGGAGGAAAAAAAAAAACAACATTTCAAAAACAAAAATAAACCAAGGATGTCCCATTAGATGCATGGAAAAAGAAAATCATAAAGTCACAGTTGTGTAAAATACAGAAAGGAAAAACAATGATGTAAAGAAGGGAACAAAAGAGGAAAAACTGCAATAAAAACAGTCAATATACAACAATAACATTGTTTAAAGAACATTCAAAGAAGCACCCCTAAAGTAATCAGGCTTGACAAGGGAATAAAGCTACATCCATACTAAGTGATTGGTACATCTGAATCAGTAATCCATGGAAATATTCCTCCAATGAGCTTGTAAAACATTGTATGGGGATACTCTAGCTTCTTTCATATAGATATAATTAATGTCAGGTCTGATTTTGGCTATAAGTTCAGCATGAGAAACAGACTTTTGCCGAAGTGTAAACAGAGACCTAGCATTCCAAAGAAACCATTTAATGGTTAACAAAACATCATGCAATGTATTAGTATTCCACCTTAATGCTTCACCCGTGTAATGCCCGTACATAAAAGCTTCATTTGATATACTGGCAAACCAGATGGAGTTCTATTTGGCAGTCAATATGGCCCAGAATCCTTGAATGTAGGAGCAAGCAAAAAACAAATGTATTGTTTCCTCTTGTTGGAAACATTGCAGTCTACTACAATATCTGTCTACTAGCTACTTGTACTTCTGGTTAGACTTAACATTTATCTTTTCATGTAATCCTAACCAGTGAAGATCCCATATCTTATCTAGGATCCTGCTTTCTTTTATTAAGAGGAGCAATGATGAAGTATAAATTAAAGGGCACTTTGGGAGAGTAACCATTTCTTTAAAAAAACTGTCCAGCACCCATTTGTATGTTTCCTTTCTATGTTTAGTGAGCACCATAGAGCTTGTTATTTTCCATTGTTTAAGCTTCTGGAAAATATCTCTCAAATAATAAGGGTTATTCGAAGACTTTCTAATAGTAATAAGTCTCCCCCAGTCCCATTGTGATAACCATGAAGAGCAATAGCTGTATGTCAGAGAAACCCAGTCCTGACTCCCAAAGGCTAGAAGTGGTCTAATGTTGGTGGATAACAAAATAATAAAGAAAAAAAAAACTATGGGGTTTATCATCTCAAGTCCACCCTGTGAGATAGGAAGATATATAATATTCTTCTTAATGGAGGTTCAAATGGCTCCCCCAGACTGCCTGAAAAAACAAATGTTCAATATTTGTATTTCTAATGATTTGGGTGGTGGATGTATTTGACCAAGATATAAAAAAAAATGTTTTAATAAGATAGATTCTTTTTTGTTTCTCATACTCCCATTTATTCCACCCAACTACCATGTGAAGTCCTTGCTGCAGTTTATTGTCACAATTCAATACAGAGTCATTCTCTGAACCATATAAGATACCTAAAATAAGTATTGGATCTAATGTTATCCAGATCCCACCAATAATTTGTGGTCTTTGATCACTATCAGACAGAAATTTAGCAACACATTTATCAATATTTAGGTATACACCAGCAGAATTTCCATACTGATAACAGGTCTGAAGAGCTCTTGATGCAGAGTGTACATCTTGAACTAGAAGGCACAAGTCATCTGCATATGCAATAGCTGCTACTGGGAGAGTCTTATCTGGCAGAATAATATGGTTCAGGAAAGTGGAATTATTCAAAGTTCTAAGAAGGGGATCAATGCAAAAAGTGAAGAGAAGGGGACTGAGGGGGCAACCTTGTCTCACACCTCTAGCTACTCTAGCTATAGCTCCTTTCCAGCTATGTACCATTGGTATCACTACTGCTGTCTTGTATAGACACGGTATCCAAGCAATGAATTCCCAAGGAATGCCATAGTGCTCTACTACAGCCCACAAAAAAACATGGCTAATTGAATTGAATGCCTTTATCTGGTCCAATGAAACAACCACTCTAGATGCAGCCCTCCTTTGGCCATACTCAAACAATTCTCTCACTAAAATCAGACAGTCTGTAATACTTTTGCCTGGTACTGAGCAAGATTGTGCTGGTGAAATCAAATAACCTGCTATCTTCAATAATCAAGTATTTAGTATCTTAGTGAGGAATTTAAAATCAGTATTTAAAAGAGAGATTAGCCTCCAATTTTGTATGTCACTTCTGTCCCCTTTCTTGAATAAAAAAAATAACCTGCCCACAGTTCATTCCAAGAGAACAGGAATGTGTCTGAAGTGCACATGTAAATACCTTTGCAAGTTTCACTGTCAATTGGCAGCCAATATATTTATACAGTTCATTAGTTAAACCATCACTCCCAGGTGATTTATTGTTAACTAAAGAGTTCAGGGCACAAAGAGCCTCATCCGGGCTGATATCTTGCACTAATGCTACAGCATGTACAACTGTACATCTGGGATTTTGTAAATCGTGTAACAACTCCTGAAAATCAAATGTTGCCATGGAAGGCTCAGAGAACAAGCGCTGTGTGTAATCATCCACCGGTTTCCTAATGTCAGACAGATTGTAACATAAGACATTATTTCCATCCCATAAGCTGTCCATATATTTTTGTGTAACATTTTTGTTACAGAGCTCAAAAGGGAAAGTAAATCCCTGTTTACCCTGTGTGGAACAACTCTGCTGGTTTAGTTAGTTATGGGCCTGAGTCATGTGGAATTTTACCATTTGTTGTTTAATTTGTTGAATTTGAACTGTAAAATTTTGACCTGTGATATGGGATAATGATAAAAGTTTTTATAACTGCACCCTATTTTGTAAATACTGATTATAAATCTAATTTCTATTATGTTTACTGTACAGTTTAACAAGGTGTGTCAAACCTGCAATGGTATCCTCCACCATATGAAAAGGTTCTCAAAAAGATCGAACGCAGACTTCCTTGCTTCAAAAAATAATCTATTTCTTGCTTAATGTCTACATAGTCTAGTAATGAAGAATTAAATTCCCATGTTCCATGCCTATAGGGGGAGCAGGTCCTATTACCCAGTTGAAGGACTAAGATCTTATGGTCAGAAAATTCAGAAACTAGCACTTCTGCCTGTTGAATAACCAAGGTTGATGTAACAAAAAAATAATCAATTCTTGAGGCTAAGGGACCCTTAGAAAAAGTTGGTTCAATATTCCCAGAGGTACGACAGTGAGTATCTTTCAAATTTGCATTTTTGATCATTTACCCCAAAAAGGCCATATCACAAAATAGCATCTTGGCTTTTGTATGTTTCCCTTTATCGGCTACTGAAATACTACAACTAAAATCACCACCAAGGATTATGTTCTGTGAGGAATGTAAATAGGGTTGCATGATTGGAAATAAAGCTATCCTGTCTGATTTAGTTTGGGGTGCATATATATTTAGAATTCTAAAAAGAATCCCTTTAACTTTAATTTTGATCATAAGGATCCTCCCAGGAAATAAATCAAGGAGTTTTACCAGCTGAAAAGAAATTCCTGAAAATAATATCGCTAATCCACAACATGCATCTGGACTAATCAACCAATACGATGGGAATACATGCCATAATTTTGTGGCCTCCCTGATGTCATTCAGGGTGTTAAGTCTGGTGTCCCACAATAAAAAATCCCAGACCCCAGTGATTTAATGTGTGAAAACACAGCTTGCTTTTTGCAATGATTTTTAACACTGTTCACATTCAAAAAATAAAGTGCTAAACCATTTGCCATAAGTAGCATAAAAAAAAAACTAAAGAGGAAAGATAGTCAAGGTGGCTGCTTCAAAGAACTCCTAGTTTGTCTGACATGTTTTAGTTTGGCCGGAGCCTTGGAAGGTTAATTTCTGTCAGCCGGGGGGGGGGGTCACCACAGAAGGTGGGACTTCCCTATCCAAGTTGCCATCTGGAATGGAGGAGACAAGAGAAGAGTCATCAGATTCATTACCTGAAGTTTCTGGAGCATCTGTAAGGACCTCAAACCTACTATAAATCAAAAGTCCTACAGTTTTCAATACTTTAGGATTGGGTTGTGACCAGTTCTGTTGCTGTCTAGTAGCCTGCTTGAGTTTCCAATGATCAGGACCTGCTTGAGGGGGAGGAGGGGCATTTCAAGAATCGTGGCCATTTCTCCTAAGGGTTCTTCCTGCCTATCAGTCAGGGGAACTAAGGATGGGGTGGTTAGGGTCAAAGTCAATTGGGTAGGTGTGTCTACATGTAGTTCCTTATGGTCACCCTCCTTGTCTCTGCCTATTACCATGTCTGGTGCTTGGCATGGAGGGGTGGGAAAAGACCTGCCTCTAGTCCATTGTACCACAGCCATGAGCAACCTCTGTTCCTCACAATAAGACTGGTTTGGTTGATTGTGTGCTACCCAGGGACAAGTATAGTATGAGTGGCCTTTTGTTTCACATAAGTTGCAAAGTTACTCATTCCCACAATGCCCACTAATGTGCCCCAAGTCACCACATAAAGTACATTCCAAGTTATAACACATAGAACTGATATGTCCAGTATCTCCACATAGGCCTTCGGCTGTCCTTGATAAAATAGGACTCCTCTGTCCCTCTTAAGAAAAAGACTGTTCGGCAAATGTTGTAAACCTGTTGCCATGGGATGTAAGACAACCCAGAATTTCCAGCTTCCAGTCCACATCTTGTCATCATCAAAAATTGTCTCTGGGTTTCCTAAGACATTGCATAATTGTTTGAGCCAGTAAAGAAGGTCTGTTACACTGATCCACTCATTACAGAAGAGAACAGTTATTGTCCTGTTGGCAGGCTTGGTTAATGGAATCGCCTCAAAGGGTGACCACAGAGGTGTCAATTTTAAATGGCGATAAAGCTCCCAAAATATTTGTAAGCCACTATTAAGCTTAAAGCTGATATCATAGTATCATGGTAAAAGCCATCAGAATAGGCCCCATGGTCTGTTGTGTCTGCTTGGAAGCTAGCCCCCTACTGGGAGCACGCTCCTCCACCCCCCCAGCCTCAGATGTGGCCCTCCCTGGCCTCAGCTTCCCCCATACCTGTCCCAACACTTCTTGAATCCTCCCACTGTGGTCTCTTCTACTAGACTCCTGGGCAGTGTGCTCCATGGTTCCACCACCCTCTCTGTGAAGAAGAAGTGTCTCCTGCGCTCCCCCCGGTACTTCCCCCCTTCCAGCTTCCACTCATGTACCCTTCTTTAGCCTGAACACTTCCCTGGCCCTGCCCTTATT
This sequence comes from Neoceratodus forsteri, assembly GCA_016271365.2. Classification (NCBI taxonomy): domain Eukaryota; kingdom Metazoa; phylum Chordata; order Ceratodontiformes; family Ceratodontidae; genus Neoceratodus; species Neoceratodus forsteri. The sequence continues at coordinate 774,246,013 of CM057449.1, read as the reverse complement.
TAGCCCCTTTTCATACTTGAAAGTCTGTATTATGTCCTCTCTCTCCCTTCTCTCCTCCAATGCATACAGATTGAGTTTATCCAGTCTCTACTCATAGATTCTACCCTCCATGCCCTGAATCATCCTGGTCACCCTCCTCTGGAACCTCTCCAGCCGTGCTATGTCCCTCTTAAGATGGGGTCTCCAAAACTGCACACAGTACTCAAGATACAGCCTAACCAGGTCATTATACAGAGGGGAAGATCACCTCCCTCCTCCTGCCCTGGTTATGTAGCCCAGTATCCTGTTTGCTTTTGCTGCAGCTCTTCGACAATTTTCTGTGTTATTCATTTTGCTGTCCACCAGTATCCCTAAGTCCCTCTCGTCCTCATGTGACTTGCAGTGTGGTCCCCTCAGGGTGTATGCATGTCCCAGGTTTCTGACCCCCAGATGCAGCACCCCACATTTCCATGCATTGAACTTCAACCCCCACTTCCTTGTTTCCTGTTCCACAGAAATGTGAAGGATAGCATATATCATGGCAGCAGCATAATTCATAGAAGTCTTTAAAAGCATTCTAGTCACAAATAAACAATCAGGGAATGCTTCCAAGCCTCCTTAATAAATTAGCTTCACAGCATTATGTCTTTTGGCAGGGTAGACAGGTTCCCTAAAGAATGAAGCATAAGACCTGTCACCAATGCAAGAATGTTGCCCTTGTTGGTCATCAATGGGTGAAGGATGAGCCCTAGGCTCATTTTGATGTGGGCTGCATGGTCTGGAGTGGGTTCTCCCGAAGGGGTAGGGATGTGAGCATCCATGACTTGGAAATGATCAGGGGCTGGCAAATCAAGCTGCAGATTCTACATAAGTTGTAGATCCTCGGGGATATGTAATGGGGGCATATTATGCAGAACAGGACTAGCAGGGTCAGTAAATACAATGGCTTTTGGCTCAGGTGTAGGTTTGGCACCAGTAGACAATAGTAACAAAATATCCATAGGTTCCCCAGCAACATGTATGGGGGACGAATCTGACACCTATTGCCCAGCCTCAGTTTGTTCCCAACTTGCTCCCTGTAATGCTGAGCATACAGACCAAGCAGAAGGCAAGAGTGCCCAGAACAACAGAGTCTTTACCCATAGTCAGGACCATAGAATCAACATTCTGTATGTCCTTCTCATGTTGGATTTTAGTCAAGTCAGGCATAACAGCCAAGTTCACTTTATTGCCTTTAAATGTAAACAAAGTAGGAGAAGAAGAGGTACTTGCCAGAAAGGCGCTCAAGTCTCCAGTCATCCGCTGCTGAGCTTGTGGGTCAAGCAGTGCATCCAACTCTGGTTGCAATTTACCAGGTGTGTCAGAGGTGAGCAAGGCCTGTTGAGGGTTGCTAGAGAGAGGCTCCATGGCAATTGACATTTCGGGTGCACTTGTAGTCATGCGCACTAAAGAAATAGCTTCTCTCAGTTCATTTTACTGAGCAAGAAAGCTTGCTTTTCTCAGCACAATTGAGCTTCCAAATCTGTGGAAGTAGTAGATCTTGTTACTTGCTGGATAATAGAGGTCTCTTCAGGTTGCAGTAATTCATCTGAAACAGGACCAGATATTTCCTTTCCTCGTCCATTAATCGTACCCTGTACAGTATCATCTGGCAATTCTGGCACTCCCTCCAAAGTATTTGGAGTGTCAAAGAAATTATCAGCCTCAGTAGTTTGTAAGGCAGTGAAGACTGCCTTCGCTACCATTCACACATCCATCTCCTCGAGAGGTTCAGAGAAAGTGGCCATCACAGCCAGAGTTTCCCCCTACAGCTCAGTAGGGGAATTTCCCCAGTGTCCTGGCCAAATTTCTCCCACTCACTAAAAATACCATTAACAGCTTAATCTGGTTCAATTTCAGTTGGTTGCCATTTGTATCCATCCCCTGGGTCACCCCAGAAAAAGGGACTGCTAGTCTCAGTCAGCCTACCCAGTCAACAAATTCAATAAAACAAATAAATAAAACAAGCACAACTGATTTTATTACTGGTTTTCTGGCAGTGGGAGATTGGGTGACATAGCTAAAGGTCTGGTTGACTGCCAAAGGGAAGACACGTCAGGATCTGCAAGATAGTGTGGCTATCAGTGGGAATTTGGTAATGTCAGCTGGGTCTATCTTTAGTGTAGCAGGAACACTAGCAGTAAATTACATACTCAATACAAAGAGTAGCAATTCAAAGAAGCAGGAGCAAGTGTTCTGTGAAATAAATGGCCAGCAGCACTGGGTGAAAAAAACTGAACAATAACAGACACAGTAATCCTATAAGCCTCCCAAAACAAGCCTAAAGTTACTATATTTAAAAAAAACTCACTTTCTTATGGAGAAGTGTTCTGTAGAGAATACAAGAGCTACCACAGTCTTCATTGCACTTAAAGACCTTTGTCAGGGGATTGCCTATATGCAACTATGCATACAATATGTGAAGAGGATTGCAATACAAGTAAAGAATGTGTATGACTGATATATCACTGTTAGGAAAAGATGCTCCCTGGCATATGTGCACTGTTCAGATATTGTTCTCAGTACCAAGGCATAATTTGTGGGAGCAGAAGCTTGGATGTACCCTACATACTTTAATTCAGAGATTTAACCATGCATGAGGAATGAAAGGCATGGGTCAAGGAATATATGTCCTACAGAATATAGTATTCTCCTTGAGTGAAGGGAATGTTGGATGTGTCCTAGCTGAGAAACAGCAGATGCAATTGCAGGACCCTTATAGGAAAGGTCCCAAGGATTAGCCCTCCCTGCTGATATACTCTAGATGATGAATGAAGACATCTCCAAAAATTACTGATTGCTGAGATGATTAAGGAATTGAGGATCCCATATACCTCACATACAGTAATTAGGAATTGAAAAGCATCTAGTTGTGTGTGGATTACAGAACTTTAAAGAAGGAAATTATAACTGACCAATATACTTTGTCCTGAGCAGAGATGCACTGGATTTTCTAAATGGGGAAAAAGTGGTTCTCCATTCTTGATCTTTGCAGTGGATATTGCCAAACACCCATGGCTAAGGGAGACCAAGAGAAGACTGTGATCATTGAATCTCACATTCAGACTTACTGGCACATTTACCTGAGACATCACTTGTTGGCAACTATCAGGGCAGAAATATTGGTCCCCCTAAGGGGTACATTGTGTTAATAGCAGCAATGGCTCAACTGGTTTTGTTGTGGCATTGGATGGACGTAAGTTACCATCCTGGAGATAATGGCATAGCAAACTTCTGAGCACCCATACATAGAACAACACATAGCAAATATGCAGCAGAAGTACACATTTTTTTATGACCAATGGGGGCCTTTGCATGCATGGTCTACTATCTCTTCTAACCATTGACACTCATGAGTCTCACCATATGTTGGATATTCTCCCCAGCATTTCATATAAATATGTTGGGTAGGATATTCAAAAGGGTAAAGTGCCCGGCACAAATCCTAATGTGGCTGGGGTGCATCAGTAATGTATGTGGCACAAGTGGGGGGGGCATGCCAATGCATATCCTGCACATCCCGATATTCAGCCCGGGATGTGCTGAGAATATGCAGGTGCAACCCCTACATGCGCTGCACACAGTTAAGCCAGAAATAAATGGAGCAACAGATGGCCACCCACAGGTGAGCTGCCATAATGCAGGGTGCAACACGGCAGCTGCCAGCTGTGGGGGGCCACCCGAGCTCCAGCAGCACCATCCATCACGGTTGCCCCCCTATGCCCGAATGTGGGCTTTCATTATGTTAATATCCCTGGTGGTCCAGAGGACCCAATCCTACAGCCCGATTGAGGGCTTTCAGTAAATTGAATAACCCTGGTGGTCCAGTGGACCCAATCCTACAGCCCGACTGTGGGCTTTCAGTAAAATGAATAACCCTGGTGGTACAGCGGTACCCCCCTCCCAACCTGCCCACTCAGTCATGCCACCCCGCTGCCCCACCCAGTCAGCTGCGGGTGGCAACCATACCACAAGCCGCCAGCCCCTGCAGACTGACGGCGTATGGTATGGCTGTATGCCCATTGGTCCTAGCGTGGGCCAATGGGTGCAGAACTCATACTGTCTACACAGTCCCAAATTGTAAATGAATCCATTCATTCACATTTTGGGACTGTGTAGTACAGCACAGTTCAGCATGACCATTGGCCCACGCTGTAGGACCAATGGGCGACAGCCACATACCGCACGCTGTCAGTCTGCAGCCCGGGCGGCTTGTGGGTGGGGTGCTGCCACCTGTCGCTGACTGGGGGGGAGCGAGGTGGTGGGACTGAGTGTGCAGGTTGGGAGGGGGATACCGCTGGACAACCAGAGTTATTCATTTTACTGAAAGCCTGCGATCGGGCTGTTGGATCGGGTCCACTGGACCACCAGGAAGTTCAATTCATTGAGTGCCTGCAATCGGGCATTGGGGCACGTTGACCGCCGAGGGGCAGGGGGAGTCAGTCCCCAATGGCTGCAGCCTGGCAGGGTGCCAGGTGCAAGTCACCAGGGATTGGTGCACCTGCATGCAAATGGGGCCATAATGGCATGCAAATGGCCCCCATTTGTGCCTTGCATGCATTATGGCCCCATTTGCATAACCACCACTGAATATCATGGTTGTTGCACCTAGCGCAATGGCACTTGCGCTGGTGCATCCGCCTGCTCCTCTCTGGCCACCTGCTCTGGCGCAGTGCAACTGTGCCATGTGTACTGCGGGTGACCACAGTGCCATATTCAACAGTGCTGAACCATGGCACAGCACCATTGAATATCACCCTGTCACCACCCTGGTGCATCCCAGTTGTGCTGTGCCCAGGCTTGCGCCACAACCTGGTGCAGTCTGAATATCCCACCCGTTATGTATTAGTGTAGTCTAGTATTCTAATTCAGGCACTTAGCTTGGATATGGAGCACTACAAGGGTGAGGGGCGGTGATGGAGGGGAAGGGGAATTCTTCTGTTTCTTAGGGGATAGTTTCTGTGTTATATTTTAATTGAGTTGACACAAGTGTATGTTATTGGTCTCCTTTTTTACTTTTTGTATTAATCCATTGAAATAATAAAGTACGCTAAATTACAAAAAAAAGACAATAATCATCTGTCTTCTAGGTTTTTACAATATTGAAGATTCCCCAATGCATTTTGACATCCTGACCACTTTACAGTATCTAATGGAGAGATCCATAATAAAAATGAACTTGTTGGAATCTTATATGTATCTGGACAATGTTATCTTGTTCAGGAAGACCTTGGAAAAGCATTAAACTAATTTGTTGAAAGTTCAGTACTAACAAAAATGTAGTATAGGTTCAAAATCGCCATAGGCAAGTGTCTACTTTCCATAATTAAGTGAGCTACACTATGTCAGATATATGACATATATAAAACTGACCCTAGTAAGGTGAAGATCCTTGCCTATTGTCCTCTGCAAAAACATCTGACAGATCTTCAGTAATTCTTTGGGTTTTGTGGTTACTGTCGGTGTGTAATCAGGAACTACATCTCAGTGGTACTCCCACTGTTGAACCCGACTGAGGGGCATCCACCAGCTAACCTGCAGAAGGCTGTGCCAAGAGAGATGCTGAAATGAAGTCTTACAATAAAGTGCATTACCCTTTTACAACTCATTTAGGATTCAGCCTATGAGAAGGTATTAAAGGAAATAATCCATCAACTTAGTCACACCCCAGTGTTGGTATATGCTCATCCCAAAAAGCCTGCACTTTGCATACAGATGACAATACGAGTGGACTGGGAGCAGAACTTTACCAGCAGTACCTAAAAGGGATGAGACTTAATGCTTTCACCAGCATAAGCCTAACCCCCTATGAGAAATACTGATTAAACTTACAACTACAGTGTTGAATACTACTTTGGACTGAATTGTGCTGATTCTGATACCATGTCACAGCAACCACCCATTAATCCCCATGGTTAGGAGTACTATATCCATATTCCTGTGTGTGCTGTGACAGCCCTGTTCCAGGAACATGGAACAGATGAACAAGTATCATTGACTAATCCAAAGAAATGTGTGTATATGCTGGGGCTTCTGTAGACTGTCTTTTTAAAGCCTATTAAAATGTTGTTTCTCTGTATCTGTCTTTATTACCCCCATTTAATGCATGAGGACCTGCTTCAAGAGTAGAGAAACCAGCTCACTTTCAAAGACATTGTCACTGACCTGGAAAAGTGATGGGATAGATGTCACCAAAGTGAAAACTAACCATCCTGACACTATGGTTATCTGAACTAGTTCTAAAAAGATTAGAAGCATTTTAGGCCAGCCAGGTGGCACTGAGGGTTGAGGCGCTGGATGCCACACCTCGTGGCCACGCCAGCAACCCGGGTTTGGGGACAGACTCAGAGAGCCAGGGGTTGGCAGGGGAGGGAGATGATTGAGCATCCAGAGGATAGCTCTCCTCTCTCTAGGGAGGGATCCTGGGGTTGCTCAGTGTCCTCATGACCCCTGATGGAGAGCAGGGGTATGTCAGGATCGCCAGCCAGTTCGATGGGGCCGGAGTGCGGCAAACGTCAGCAGGCAGCCTTGCACGGACATCACTGCATGCTGCTTTCCCAGGGAAAAACTTATAAACAGAAAATCCTCGACTCAGGGATAGGCAATGGCACCTCCACCCACTCAGCCACACTCCACCACCAGTTGCCCTCCTCTCCTGGGCCGGGCCCAACCCGGCCTGAATTCAAGATAGAGCACCCTGGGTGGATAGGGTAGCCCTACCTTGGCGGGCTTAGAACCGGGGGGATAGCCTGGCTGGTGCCAGGAAAACTGAGGCCTTTCAGGCATGGAGGTAGAGCTGGGGGCACTGGAGGATGCCCAAGAGAGTTCCTTGGGTTGGTGCAAAAAATAGTAAAAAAAAAAAAAAAGAACCATTTTAGAATCTAGGGGTTCGAGTTCTAATTTAGAACTCGAACACCTATGGGTTCTTAGTATTAAGGGTTCTAAATACTTGAAAAAATGCTTTTTTATTCAGACATTTCAGAAAACAGAGATGCTAGCATGGAGAAGAATTTAATTATTGGGAATTACATCCTAAAATGTTTTAGGGAGAGACAATGTGAGAATGTGCTGCTCATATGCAGATGTGCCAAACACATGGAACTGCAATGCTTGACATTTACACTTTGAATAGCACAATGTGTTTCTCTTTTTTGCATGTACAATGAAGCAATATTATTGCTGTGCTGTAAGAGGAGGACTTTCATTTATTTTTTCTCTCTCAATTTCTTTATCTGTTTTTTTTTCTACTCAGTGCTATAGACAAAGAATTTGAATTCTAAAGAAGATTAGAATCCTAGAACTAATTTAAAAGTTCCAGACCAGAACCAGAACCCAGAAAGTTAGTGAGTTCTGACAACTCTACCTGACACTCAACTGCTATTCATTAAATGGTCCAAGCTCAGGTTAAAAGGTAAGCTGTTGTATACAGAAACCTTTGGACCTTTATTGTTTCCCCAAGGATAGGTGTTGTTACCTACTAAATACAGGAAGACTGTTATGCTTGCCATTCATGAAGACACTGAAAATTTAAGGATGATAGACTGCTGAACCTAACCTAAGCTCAGTGTTGCTGATCCATGATGAGTACAGATATAGAGATTTATTGCAGACAATGTGGCCAATATACATAGAGAAAAACATTAACAACATGGATTGCCCTTTCAGCGAACATAGTGGCAAGTGGTCCAATGGAATTAGAATGTAATGAGTTTTCTAGTCTGCAGCCTGATAGTAGCAGCACCTGTAATGTTTTTGTGGTGCCAGATCATTTCACCTGATATGCTCAGCCTTTCCCACATTTGAGCAAAAAACTATTACAGTAGCCAAAGTAGTTGTTGAAAAATTAGTTGTGCATCATGACATGCCAAAAAGAACGCACTCTGATCAAGGGAGAGAGTTTTAAAGTAATCTGAACATGCACATGATGCTGGTCACCCAGATTCAGAAATGTGTCAAGGTTGTTGGAGGCTGGCCAGTAGAGAGAGGACTGAGCATCTCAGGGACACTTCTCCTCCCTCAAAGTGGGGAGAGACTGTGTATCACTGCTTCACTGCCATTTACAGGATACCAGATAGTCCAGTAACATATGTTAGGGCACAAATCATTGAATGGACTACTCTGTGATGTCATGCATGGAAATTGCCACCACATGCATGCATGCACACACATCACTGCACACCAGTACCCTGGTGAGTATAAACTGGAGGAAAATGCCCATTCTAATCTACTACCCTTTGCAGGCCTATGCACAACCAACATGACAGGCCTCCCACCACCATGCCTGATTCTGGGTTAGTAGTAGATATCTGAAAAGTCCATAAGAAGATCGGTGATGGAGCTGAGGGTGGGGGTGCCTCTGGACCAGGTGAGGATATACAGAAAAGAAAATGAAGAACCACTCCTGATCACCCTCAAGGTGATCCTTAACCTAAAAGGTATAACTGAATGCTCTTCAACATGTTGTGAACTCTAGACCCTAAGAAAAAAATGCAAAGGAGTTCACAAATGAGCATGTCAGTTCATATTTGTCACCGCATAACAAATGATGCAACAGGATGTTTTGCTACTTCCCTGTGTTTGTCTGTGAAGCTAAGCTGCCTATGGATTTATGTTTTTTGGGGCATTACTAATGGAGCTAGGCCAGCGACATATCTTCAGTCTGTTCATCTACTGAAAGATCAGCTCAATGTCACCTACAGTATATGTTGGCCTCATAGACTTTTATTAAAATGAATCATACCAATAAAAAGCATTATGATAAGAAATAAAAATGCTTGCCTAGAGACAGCATGCTCTGAGGAATTTAAGCTTGCCCAGTAAGCATAACATTGTTAACCATTGGGGGGGGGGGACATACAGTACCTGCTGCTAGAAAACTGCACAATGTGTGCACATGTTGCAGTCAGGAAATGATTCAGGTCATATAAAAAAAAAATATTAATCAGAATCATTTGTACCTAGCTAGACAACTGGTTCTGGAATCAGACCCTAATAGTGGGGAGCCCCCAAAGATGCAAATAACCAGATCTGCCACTCACAGATGCAGTCCACCAAACAGAGTGAGAGTTCAGTGACATGCAAAAATTCAGATGGAGTCCCAGAAGCTGTAGGATAAGGAAATAAAACTCCTGTGGTATTACTCTACTGTAGATATCCTCAGTTTCTTACTAGATCTGTTACAACCACCTAACGATACACCATTGGAAGGGAACCCTGCTGACAAATCTTTATTGGACCTCAACTCAGTTGCTTGTGTGTCTTTGGATGTTCAGCCACTAACCAGAGATAAATCCAGAAAGAAGGAGTTGGGAACCTAACGGACACAAAGGATGATATGAGACTTACTTCAACTCAGGATTCTTTTACACAGGTTGAAGAGATGAAAAGGATCAACTCTAATTATGAAACAATAGTGCTATTTCCCATCATTGCTCTGAAAAAGAGAGAGAGAGAGAGAGAGAGAGAGAGAGAGAAAGATAATATTGTGTTTAACCTAAAATCTCTAGGTGTCTGCACTGGCTTGCCCATGCACATTGAACATAGAATTATTTACACTACCCAATGGCCACTGGCCAATATTGTTTTTGTTGGCACCCCTGAATGAATCAGACTAAATGTTATAGTGGATTAGGGTATGAACCAATCCACGTAGAAAGCATAAGTCTAGCCAGAGAGCACTGTATGCATTTAAACCATTTGAATTATTTAAGCCTGTTAACTCAACATAACTGCTTAGGTCCAATGACTCAGCTGTGTTTATTGTTCCTAAAACCTGTACATTAATGGGAGACTGGACATTTTCTGTCTGTGCACCTAGGCTACGGAACTCTCTCTCCACACATGCTCACTGTGTCCCCTCATATCTTAGTTTCAGAAGGTCCCTCTGGGATCACAAGAGGTAAACCTCAGCCTGCAACTACACCTAATTATCTGGTACCCTCTCACCCTCCCCCCCATTTACAAAAGTTGCACTTTACCCCTTACCATCCTGTCTGGTCACTTTCTAGAGCCCTCTTTGAATATAATTTTATTCTAACTGTTAAATTATTAACCTCATTATGTGCTGTTACCTTGCCCTATCATTCTTAAACCTTGCATTGTCTGTACACTTTTGAAATCTTGTTAGACCTTTGCGCTGTCTGTATATTCTGTGTAATCTCCCAGGTTGTACCTGAAAATATGCATTTACTTCTCTAGTGTGCTTACCTGGTTGACAAATGCTAAATAAATAAATAAAATGATTAGAATAGGAACTATTTGTCTAGCCTGCATTAAACTATGTTCTTAAATCTTTATGTTTGACTCAGTAGATTGTAACTGATGTAGATATCAAGAGTTTAGCAAGGGGGGAGTGTATTCCACAAATTGGTTAGGTTTACTGTCAGCTCCAATGTGTTTGTTTGCCCTTAGTTGACTTAGTAGGTCTTATGTGACCCCTGGACTTGGGATGTTAATTGGGAAGAGGTATACAGTAGATAAAAAAGAGGATGACTCTTACAGTATACTTGCTACAGCTATACTCCTTTGTGAGCAGCAGGTCCACTGCAACTCAAGCATTGTTCTTTTCTGATGATGAGAGTTGTGTTTTGGTTGAACTCAGGAATGTTTCCTGAAAGCTGCTCTGACAGCAGTGCTTCTGGCCCTGTGTGTGCTGTTGGGGGTTAGCATGGACATTGAAAATGGGTAAGTGTGTATTCAGAGACTTTATATTGTTGTGTCTGTGGACTACACAGGCTGACACCAGAAACTGTATACACCCAAGACATATTGAACAGTCAGGGAGTTAAACACATCTGACCCTTAGAAATATTGAAACTGGATCAGAGGGCAATATTTTGACCAGTGCAGGAACTGGAGCAAGTAGTAAGTCAGAAAGAACTCACATACATTAGGACTCATGAATTGTCCAACAAGATTGACAGTCAATTGCCTGTCACATGACAGACAACGAGTCCTTCCCAATGTGAATAATACTGGAACTGCCCAACCCCCAGCTAGAGTTTCAAGAAACTGACAAAACTTTCAGACAGACAGTCTGCTGCAGACTGAATGAGTAACCAGATCTCTTTTCTGTTTGTAGGCAGCACAACTGCTCTGAACATCTGAAGACAGACTTGTGCTTTACTACCAAATAAGGAGGAGATTGTTAGACACACATCTATTACTGGGACTTTTGATGAAGACCAGAAACCAGATTTGGTTATGGTAAGTCCACCTTCTAGTTGACTGTTCAGTCATGAACTGAGAGATTCTGTGCTATGTCTGATGTAAGGGTCTATTCAGAGACACAAGGCATTGCTTCAGGATTTACCTTGAAGCAGCACTTGTCAGGTTGATGGACACTCCACATCAAGCATCATAGCTAGAACCAAGCATTGTAGCTAGAAACAACAAACTCACCAAAGGAGACTTCAGAGCTGTGCAGAGACATCACAGCTGAACTGAACCAGAGGAAACTGAGCTAATGAAGAGCTGCTGACTGAGTGAGAAGCAAACCTATGACTCCAGCCAAGATCCAATATAGCCAGCATGACCTCCATTGCCTAGCTTCTACGATTACATGTGCTGAGTAGAATTTTTAAATCTCAAAGGAACAGAGTGCTACAGAACTTCAGGAAAATCCACCTAATCTTACAGCATTCCAACTGTAGTGGAATTCCAAAATTTCAAAAATGGAATGGTTTCCATGGGTTCATAATCTATTATAATGTATGGGAAGCCCTTATTATTAACTGAAATCAAGCAGATTACAACCTTGTTATGCCATTGTTATGACATCACTCTGTTGTTAACCCTTCTTGAGTATGTCATATCAATGATACAACAAGATGGAATGCTCACAACAATGTTCTAACAAAACAGAATGCTAGCAACAATCAATGTTCTGCAAAGTAACTCAGTAAAGTAATTCAATCTGCAATTACAATATCTTGGTAGCCCATACACTATAAAATATAATGTATTATCTTTGGTTAACAACCATGCTGAAAACACTTCTCAAGGTTGCCATGACATCTGAAAACCTCTCGAGCTTCACTCTTGAGGTTTACAATGATGTCATGGCAACCTCTCAAAGTGTTTACAGTGTGGTTATTAACCAAAGACCATACATTATCCTCTATGTTATCATAAACTGCAGATTTTCTTTTTGTAATCTGCAGAAAATAATTCTGTGATTTACATAGATATACTTTTCAGAAACTTGTGGAATTTAAAGCAGCAGTACTAGTTAGCCAACAAAAATGTCATCCTAAATTTTTTTTAGCAGTAATGTATTCCTGATAATCTTAAGAGTCCTCATTTTGGTATTTTAAATCCAATCAGCTATTTTTAAGACTGTGGTTAATTACAATGTTTGTAACTTGTGAGGCTCTACAATAAAGATGGTGCCCCCTGGCAGTTTTCAAAAATTTTCTCCCCAGAAGTCCCACACTAACTGCACTGACTGTATTTATAATGCAGGTATGTCAGGAGGTTGCCAGCACAGGTTTATGATGGCCAGCAGAAAACCACCAAGCTGATCTGCTTACATCTATGATGGTGAACCTGGTAAAGGACCAATAACTTTAAAAAAATCTTCAAAATGCACTATCTTGCCTCAGAAATTAAATAACATCAAAAAGAAATTCAAATACATTGATGTTTTGGATTATCCTAACTACCAACCTAATTTAAAAAAATTTTGTTAACTAGTATTGCTGCTTTAAAAACTAATTTTATAAAACATTTCAGAAGTGGAATTATCACGCTGCTTGAATTCCACCAGTGGAATTGTACATTCAACACAGCACAGATAATGCAAAACAGGGCATTCATTCTGCAGCTACAGCATTGGATAGTTTAGTTTGTTTGCATTGAAGACAGTGTTCAGACCAAGTTGTTTGCTTTAACAACCGCTCTGGATTTTTTCTCTTTTGGATTACTGTACCAGTAGGACAAAGGAGATGTGGGTACATTTAGTGCACTTAATTTGGTTTTGTATTCTATCACCAACTATATTGTATGCAATGTAATTGTCAAATGGCTTGCTCCATTTCAATGGGTACCCAGCGAAGCACTGGAAGCTCCAGAAAAGCCTATGGCAAGGCATGTTATGACAAGGGGTTACAATTTGAAGCTGGAGGAGGGAAGGCTGAGAGGAAATGTAAGGAAGTACCTGTTCACGGACAGGGTGGTGGATGCATGGAACAGCCTCCCAGAGGAAGTTGAGGGGCTATATCAGTCATGGGATTTAAGAATGCATGCTATAGACATAAGGGAATATTAAAAGCAAGATGGGGGGTGTAAGCCAAAGGCTAAGTAATGTCTCCAGTGGCGCTATAGGTAGGGAATTTATGGCAGACTAGTTGGGCCAAATGGTCCTTATCTGCTGACAACTTCTATGTTTCTATGGTAGCTAATAAGTACAGTTACCAGTAAGGATTGGAGCCTAAGGTACTATACATTATGTGTTGTCAGTGTGTAGAGGTGAATGGACTGGGAATGGGGCCTTGGTAACAAGCCATTGCTTTAGTCATGAACAGTAAATTATGTGCATGGTATTGCTAAACAATCCTTCATAATCCACCAATGACTAGGGCCACTGGAAAATTGCAGGTGCAATTTTTCCTCAATTTCTGCAATTTTCACCCTTCTCCGCACAAAATTTAATTTCTTGCAATCTCTTACATTTATGGAATTTTTGACTGAAATTGTATAAAAATATTTAAATTCTCAAGGAAATCTACTCAGATATCCTAACAATTTAGTTTACTGGCTTGGATTTGACCAAAACAGTACAGTGTGAGGTGAGACGGGGTCAAATGTGACTCTGCTTTCATGTGATGCACTTCCCTGCTTTGGTTTCAAAATCCTCTGGCCATGCATTTGAAGAATTGAACACTTAAAATCTGTGTTAAAGCAGACTGTCAGAGAACTTTTTGCTGACACAGAGACTGAAACAATAGTTGTGAGAAGAGGTGCAAAGTGCCCCATTCAACTAAATGAAGCCTTGACCACAATGCTTGTTTTTGAATGGTAGGGTAGATTTTCCTTGTATAAATACTTTCAGTCTAAAAATATTTTGATTCAAATGTGTCAAGAGTTTGGATAGCCTTGCTAATTATAAACTTGAATGTGCTTCTGATGGGGGTTGGTGATAGTGATTCCTTACATGTTAGTCTGCCACAACTGCTTACTCACATACAAAACTTACAAAAAGCAAACATTTCTGAAAACATGCTGAACAGGTTAAGTATAGTTAAACAGTTACCTTCAAATAGACAAAATAATTGCAACCCAAGTACTGTAAAATCACTGCAAACCAAGTAGAACAAAAGTACAATGCATTGAAAACTATTGTATGATGTAATGAAAAGCTACTGGTATGATTTGATACTTTTATCATGTGATTTTAAAATGTACTTACAGTGCTGATTAAGAACAGTAATTATTTTAACAAAATAAACATTTTTCTTACTAGACCTTTGTTAGGCACCCTGGTTATCTGTTTATTTATTTTTGCACCAGAGCAAGTAGTTTAAACAGGCTTCATTATTTAACATCTAGAAACTGGTAAAATATGTTGTTTCAGGATGTAGTCAGTACAAACTAATTGTAAATTACTGAATAAAATCTAGTTAGCACTGCATGACTTAGATGTCTTGATTTTTAGAAGATATGCTACATAATGATTAATTTGCAGTGCATTTCAAAACACACACACATTTCTTCATATTAAAAGCATTTACAAGTGGCAATACATTTATCTAACAATTTATGTGATCAATACATGCTGTAGTGAACAATAAAATATTTATTAGGGGTCAGTGGGGATGTATAATGAATCCCCGTAATTTTCCCGCAGTTTTTCCAAAAAAGTCCCTGCATTTTTGGGTAAAATTTTCCACACTTTTCTAGTGGCCCTGCCGATGACTGAACTACCCTGGAGCATTGATCCTGTTTCCCAATGAATACTTTGTTTCGTCACATTTACTTCTCAGTTACCACTTACTGTATTACTGGAGTGCAAGAGATTTTCTCTGTGTCAACTGTTATTGCATTCTGTGGTTCTGGGTGGGTGGAACCTCTGGGGCCACACTTGGCAGGCACTGTTTCCCATGGGACAATACTGCTAACATTTTAAACACTTTAATTTCCCTGGGCACAGAAATCACTCAGTTATTACAACTTAATAATTCCCTGTCAGGAGTAACTCAAGCCCCTCAACCTTTAATGAATCCATAAGGCAGGGAGTGTGTACTGATACCAGTGGTGACACAGCAGATCTTTAACTATACAGATAAAATATAATATTTCAGTATTTCAGTATTTAACATATGCTCAAGTGCCTTAAGATGAATATCTTCTGGGCACAGATATTTTATCCAGAGCCCTAACAATTATATTTTTGTTTATCACTTGCTCATGCAAAGCAGTTACAGCATGTGACTGTGGTTTGCTGGCAGTGCACTTGTTTGCAGTAGAATTTCAGGTTTAGAATTAACCATTAATATATAAGAGTTTTTTTTTAACACTGACATGCTTATTTGATGCATAATTATATTTTAATTATCCAACCTAATAGATGTTAGAAATAACTCTGAACAAGCATTGCTTTCTTTTAAATAATTAATATAATATAGATCGCAGGTTGCATTTACAGTATGTTTGCTCCTTGAAAGGGTCCAGTGCCTTTGTTTTTTTTTCACTCTTTGGTAGCCGGGTAAGGCCCATTAGGCACAAGTGTCTGTTTTCAGGGGTGACCTGGGAGCAGTAGGTGGTTAAGTGATTTGCTCACAGTATGCAAGTGGAGGTTGTGAGAATCAAACCCAGGTCTGGTCTGCCTGGATGTACCAAGCTCATTCACAGCTCATTTCTGGCAGAAAATATAACCTTTGCAGTCTCAGTAAAGCTGAAATCTTGCTTCACATCAAGGACACTGCTTCCAATTCTCATGCAAACTTAATGATACAGAGATTCAAATCAACATTCACAAAGGAAATTTTTGTTTGTACAGCAAATGAGGACAATGTGCAATACTGGGACTCAAGGTTGCAGAATTAATGTTCTATGAATGTACAAATTATCTCCTTAATGGAGCATATTGATTACAATATATGGTATGTGTTACAGATATACATCAATGGCACTTAAAATGTTGATGGTAGGCAGTAATGACCATGAAGCTGCATGTAGACCTTCACTGTTATATTATTTTTTATACATATAATAATTGCAAACATAATCAAAGCTTGCATAACCTCACAAAGATGAGTTTTGTAAGTATAAAATACAAGGGAGAAGTTTTAAGTTAAAGTATTGCTGGAGTCCATAAGACCACACTAGCAGGAACTCATACACCTCCAGTTTCTTAATATGTAAGGAATGGAATGAAGTACTATTGTTTTCTTCAAAAGGTTTGTAAATAACAGCTCTTAGTTTACCAAGCCATAAAGCTATGGTTTTAAGTAAAAAGGATTTCTGTTGGAGTAGATTATTGAATGTTTGTGAATTGCTTTTAATAGTCCATTTGTTAAACTAAAGTTTGATGTAAGGACCATGGACATTTTGTGGCAGTTCAGTTACAGCATTATGCATTCTGCATTGTATGGTGTTTGTCTATCATACTGTACTTCTAGTATGCATGTCAAATGATTAGCTAACTCGATCAGTTTTCACATCAATGTTTTATTACTGCACAGTTTTATATGTGGGCTTTCCTGGAAATCAGATCAGTGGCTGCAACTGGTCCTGATGGCAGATGCCAAAGTGCTCACACACACTTGGATGTCAGTCTCTATATATCACAGAATTTTTCTAATCTCTGCTGGATGTCTATCACGTTCTGAATTGCTTTCTTATTTTTGAATAAAGCCATTAACATGAACCTTCCAAATTCCTTGCCACTATGCCTCTCAGCACACATCAGATCTTCTAATGCACTGCTGCTTGAGGTGCCTTAAAAGAGAACATAAACCTAATTATTTTGTATTTTAATATAATTAGAACTTTGGCATATGTGAATTTGCTTAACTCTTAGGCTGCTGACAGAATTAGAATGTATAGGAATTTTGGACTAATATATCAGTCTGTGGGACAGCAAGGGTTAATATTCCAACAGTACTGGTCCATATGTTTGTTTTAAAATAGTCCAGTTTTTTCTACATTTAGGGCCTACTGATAAAGCTCATGTTCTACCATGTGATAATAATTTTTTTTAATTACTTATCAGTTTCAGAGCCCAGGTATATAAGTTAAGCAAAAGCCCTGCATGGAAAGCTTCACTGTAGGCTTCTGATCAAAAGATCTCACCAGATTCTGTAAAGCATAATTAACTAAAAATTAATATTGTGTGGGGAAGAGACTGCATTAAGAAGATACATTAAATAAGGAACAACTATGACTATTAAAAAACAAACAAATGAAGCACTGGGACCAGGATATTCAAAGCCCAGGAATAGTATCTGCAAATGTTTGCTACATGACCATATTAGTGCCTGGAGCAAACTACAGGAATATTGAAACATGACTGAAGCATGCTGCAAGTACCAAAATCAAGTTCCAATACAGATCCTGAAGGTAGAAATGAGGCACTAACCTTTTTTCTCCTTGTAAACCACAACCTCATGCTGGCCACAGGAGGCATGTGTCCAGTAGGAAGCTATAAGGATGTGAGGAGCAAACTAGACTGCAGCACCTACAAAAGACCTCTGGAGAAATCTGGCATATTTGAACATCCCCAAGAAAATGACCTCATAACACATACAGTACAAGAAACTATGGGGTCATTTGCATCTCATTATGGCCTCATTACAGGATGTGGAACAATCAGACATTCCCTGGATAGCAGACCCCAAAGCAGAACACTGTGCCAATAAATTAAACATTATTTCCTGTTAGTATAATGATCCCTCCTGCTGGATCAGTATTCCTAAATAAATATAACATTCTTAATATATATAACATTTGGAAAAAAACAAAGAAAACTAACTCCCAGGCAGACTGGGAAAAGTATAGGGCCATAAGGAATAAATATCTAAAGGAAGTTAGGAAAGCTAAATCAAATTATTATCAACAGGTACTCGAAGATAGTCATCGCACTAATCCAGGACAGTTTTGGCACTTGATGCATAAACTACAGGAACCAGGAGTAAATAGCTATCCAAAAACATTTAACATCAAAGGAGATGAGGTAGAACTTGAAACTAAAAGTGCAGACTGTTTCAATGAATTATTTGTAAATATGGGTGTAATAAATCAGGACTTAGACCAAACAACATTAGTCCAACAAAAACAAGTGAATGGACAAGATAGAACAGGAGAACAGGTATTTCATTTTACTATGATTGACCCTAAGGATGTAACAATAGAACTTTTAAAAATAGATATTAAAAAAGCAATATATCTTGATAATCTAAATAAAAGACTGCTGAAATATGCAGCACCAATTATTGCATATCCTCTTACATTATTATTTAACTTAACTCTGAGCACTAGAGATTTTCCCGATGAATGGAAAACAGTGAAAGTAATACCTATTTTCAAATAAGGGGTTAAAAAAGTTATTACAAATTATAGACCGATATCCATAATACCAGTGGTTGCAAAGATCTGAAAAGATGATTGCAAACCAAATGAAGACCTATTTGAAGATTAATAATATAAAATAACTCCAACCAATCAGGATTTAGGAAGAAACACATCACTCAAACTGCATTACTTAAAGTGACTGGGGATATATAACTAGATATGGAAAAGGAGATGCAAACAGGAGCATTACTAATAGATCTGTTGAAAGCATTCAACATTTTAACCCATAGTATATTGTTACAAAAACTGAGATCTTTGGTTTTTCGGATGATGCAGTTGCATGTTTTTTTAGTTATTTGAAAGATAGGAAACAAAAAGTGTGTTTGAATGGACATTGCTCGGAGTTAAGAGTCATAAAACAAGGAGTACCTCAAGGGTCAATAGTAGGACCACTTTTATTTAATTTATACATAAATTATATAGAATTTAAACAGGCAGGGATTAAATATCGTTATTATGCTGATGATATGATTATATACTTAGCTGGAACGAAAACACAACATTTACAACAAGAATTACAAGAAGCATTTATGATATACAAACCTATTTTTAATAAACAAATTAGTTTTAAATACTGGTAAAACAAAGGTTATGCTATTTAGACAAAAGGAAAAAGCTAACTATTGAAACTACATTAGACATAACAGCAAATGATGGAACCAAAGTTCAATAGGTTGAAGACTACAAATATTTAGGGCTCTGGATGGATGCCTATTGTAAATGGACTATACATATAGATAAGTTGGTGAAAAAACTGGGACAACTTGGAATGTTATATAGAATAAAGAATGAATTAACAAAGCAAACTAAACTGCATGTGAAAAATACCATGATAATACCATTAATAGATTACGCAGATGTTATATATAGTGGGGCTTCAAAAACTGAGATATTATATATAATCGATTGGCAAAGTATATATTAGATGCACACTAGTGTACACATCATTGCAAACTCTATCAAGAATTAAATTGGTTGCATTTAGACCTTACAAGGAATATGCATATATGTAAAATAATGTATAACAGAGCTAATAATGATTTACCAGATTATATTAATGATGAGTTAAAAATTAGACAAACAAAAACAGGTCTGAGATAAACTCAGTATCTGGAATTCAAAATGCCAGATAATAATAGAGCCAAGGCTAGCTGTGCTATTATTTCATACATTAGGCCTAGGGAGTGGAATAATTTACCAAGTTACCTCAGACAACAGGGTATTAGAATTAGCTGGCAAAAAATTCAGGCATGGTTTTGCTCAGAAGCAGTAAGCCTGAGAAACTGTTGCATAACAGTAGAGTCAGGATAATTAGGGTGGTTGTTGTCCATCTGATTGCCCCTAGATTGTCTTAATTTAAGTATTATAGTGTGTTAGCTTGTTGTATCGGGGTATTTTTCTGTTTATGTTTTACCCTTGTTATAGTAATAAGATATAATGTTGTTCTGCAATATAATTGTCTCTGTATAAATTATTTTATCCTTTTTACTATTTTATATACAGATTTGTATAGTAATTTGATTTTTTCCAAACACATATGTAACTAGGACAACTGTATGTTGTCCTTTTTAAATGAGCTTTGCTCAATGGGAACTTACCATGTTTGTTTATGAAATGAATGAAAATCATTACTACTACTACTTTCCTGGCAGTCATGTGCCCCCCCCAGATAACTGTTCTGATGAGTAAAACAGTAATACCTGGTAGCCTAATGGCTCCCAGTCAATCGCTGTTCCTATGTGGCAAATAATAATCCCTTGCAGTTTCATGGCCTCCCACCCCCAATCACTGTTCTGACAAATTGAACAATAATCACTAGCAGTCTCGTAGGCCCCCCTCAACTCTGATCACTGTTTAGATGTGGTATACAATAGTCACTGGTAGTCTAGGGGTCCTCCAACCCTAATTATCATTCTGATACATGTACTAATCTTCCATGGCAGTCTAGTGAACCAGTAGGAGTGGTCCCCCATCCCAATCACTGTTCATAGATACTGTACATTACAATCTTCCCAGGCAATTTATTGCCCCCAAGTTCCTAGTGAACCGCAGTATGAATTTGTTGAACAACAGAATGACTGCTATGGTAATCAGCTATAGACACTCTTTTATTTTGCTTACTGTGTTATTTCTTCTGCAATTCAGTTGAAAATTCTACAGAACAGGACAAAAATCTGCTGAAAAATTCCAAATAAGGCATTTTGTCAAAGATGAAATTTCACGCTTTTTTAAAATAATCAGTAGATTTTTGCAAAAAGTTTGCATGAATGGAATCTGCTCTTTTTGCTCAATGCTATGGTCATCTTCTGGAGAGGAAGGAAGAGTATCTGGAATGCATGCATACAGTACCCTGCTGGCCAACCAAGGAGCTTCATTAGTGCTGACTGTAAAGTCATCTGATTGATTATCCTCCTGGCAGGAACAACAAGGGCAGCAGTGTTAACTCTGATGCTTGATGTGTGAAGCAGTAAAAACCAAAAAAGTGTGGTTTAACACACAAACGAAAAGTCATGAAATGGAGGAACTTATCTAATGAATTGTCAGAATGAATTGACAGCTCTGAGTCCTGTTGCTTTCTTTCATCTCTGTCTCTCGATCTCTCTCTCTGGGAAGTAAACACCTACCTCCCTCTCTCCCACTCTCTCTCTCTCTGTCTTGATATCGCTTGCCTTTGCAAACTGTTCCAAGTAAATGCCAGCACCTGTAAATTGAAACAAAAATTGAAATATAGCTGGTAGGTAAATCTGACATTATCTCTTCCTGTCTTTGTTAGCTATGTGAGGCTCTGAGCCATAAATGCTAGGCAGTGGAATTCAACAGATAATAAGTGTTTCCTGTTAATTGTAGGTATACTGTTAATGATCCCCAGTCTATAATGCAACACAGAAAAATCA
Source organism: Neoceratodus forsteri (assembly GCA_016271365.2). Lineage (NCBI taxonomy): Eukaryota > Metazoa > Chordata > Ceratodontiformes > Ceratodontidae > Neoceratodus > Neoceratodus forsteri. The sequence goes on along the minus strand of CM057449.1, from coordinate 774,224,531 downwards.
CAAAGGAACATGTGTCATTGTTACAGTAGTACTACCTTGATCCATCCTGGTATGGCTCTCTGTTTGATTACCAGTGCTTAGAGTTTATTGCTTTCACTGCTTTTTTGTCTGCACAGTGCCACCAGTGTGTCCATGGCAACACCCAAATACCTTCTTAGAAGGAGCCATAAGTGTCAGTACTAATAATATCAACCACAGAAACCCACTTTAGTGTGTCAAACATAGAGGCCTAATGTCAGAACCTAGTGTCATTTTTAAAAAAAAACATAGCTCAAGGCCATAGAGCTGTGCCATTTAACTAAGGAATGGGTAGGTGCTACACAGAACCCAACATTTTAATATGTGTGCCCTTTTAGTAAAAGTATTTTCACTGATACCACCATTTCAAATGTACTGTTTAAGTAAAAGTCCATTTTTAAAATATAGGATGCCAGGATTTCTTAAAGAGTGGAGAAGCAGAGTCACAAGACAACAAAAGTTACACAAGCAATAACTAACAATAAAGGCAAAAACAGTGCAAAAACAATCCAGATAGTATTAGAACAGAGAGACTGAATGTATATTGCCCATCAAGGATGCCAGCAATGTACAAGCAGGAAATCTACATCACTGCTGTTTTTATCTACATCAATATTGTTTCTTTATGAATGACAATATCAGCAGCTATGTTGTTGTCCATCATGGGACTGGTGATAAATACTCCAGGCCTTCAGCTGTCTTGCAGATGTCCTAAAGAGAGACACCAGCTGCAAAGGCAAAGAACAGACTTAAAGATGGGAAAAGTAATGACAATGTTTATTCTTTAAAAGCAAATCAATATCAATGCTTTGTATTTTCTCTTTTGTTTCCACCGTGTCTAAGCTGCAAAGTATGGCACCCATCTAGATCTGCCAATACAAGTATATGGTACAGCATACCTTCTATGTACTGCACATTACTGAGGCTACCTGCTGAAGACAAACTGCCAATACCATCTGGCTTTGCCCTGTTAATGTCAGTGAAAATGGCTGACTGCAGGAATATGTAAATGTGAATACCAAATTACATCTGCCCTCAAGTTTTCAAATGCCCATTAATGGTGTGATGTCATAACTACAGAACATATATGGATAAATGTTCCCTTATTCCACCATGTCATCAAGAAGGGGCTTGAAGCCTTAAAGGTAAATAAGGCCTAGTACTGGATGGGATGCACCAAAAAGTATTCATGGACTTGGAAGAGGAATAGATTGAACCCCTGCTAGGACTATTCAGTAGCTCAGTTCAGATAGGGATAATTCCGAAAGACCAGAGAGTAGAGAAGGTAATCTTGATACATGGTGGGGGGGGAGCATCTGAGGAATTGCAGACCTGCCAGCCTTACCTCTGTAGTGAGTAAACTGATGGAGTCACTAGTCCAAGAAGACCTTACAAACAACTAGAGAGCAACCAGCTACAAGAGAGTAAACAGCATGGGTCTGTGCCAATGAGATCTTGTCAGACTAAACTGATAACTTTCTTTGTCTATGTAACAAACGGGGAATTTACAATACTTTAATTTTATAAGACTTTCAACTCAGTGCCACACAGAACATTAATGAGGGAGCTGAAGGAACTTTGTTTGTCTTTGGAGATAGGTGGGTGGGAAACTGGTTGTAGTAGAAACAGCAGAGGGCGATGGTAAACAGAATCAGATCAGAGGAGAGTTAAGTGATGAGTGAGATGCCACAGGGATCTGTCCTATGTCCTGTCCTCTTCAATATGTTCATCAGCGACATTGGAGATGGCATCTGGGGCAAGCTGAGTCTCTTTGCAGATGATACAAAGCTCTGTGGTAGGGTAGATAATAATGAAGGTATCAGGGAGTGCAGAGGGTTGTACAAAGGCTATTGTGGTTGTCTGAGGTTTGACAGTTGAAATTCAACACCAGAAAGTGCAAGGTTATCCACTCAGAGAACAAAAATCCCAGGATAGATTACTGGATAAGAGGGGGAAAACTGAGCCCTTCGGGAGAAGAAAGGAACCTGGGAGTCAACATTACTGAGTCCGTCAATCAATCAAGCCAGTTTAACAAGGTTAACAGGATGCTGGGGTTTATCAAAAGGTGTAGTGACAGCAGGACAACAGAGGCATTACTGCCACTACGTAGGTCACTGGTAAGCCCACACCTGGAATATTGTGCACAGTTCTGGAATCCTCAGCTGAGGATGGATGGGGACAGGCTGGAAATGGTGCAACACAGGGTGACCAAGATGATTCAGGCCACAGACCAGATCTTATGAGGATCCTCTCAAGACACTGAACACATACTCACTGGAGACCAGATGAGAGAGGGGGATATGATAGAAACCTTTACATTCCTTAAGGGAACAAACAAGATGAATTATGAGGAATTATTTAGCAGGAGAAAAGATTCAAAAACCTGAGGTCACAAGTGAAATTTGGTAGGGAGAGGGTTTAAGAGTGATATGAGGAAGTTCTGTTTTATGAAACAGGAGGTGCAGCTGTGGAACAGTCTACCAGTGGATGTGGTGGGAGCCAAGAACATGAATTGTTTCAAGCATGGCCAGGACAGACTGAAAGGTTTGATAGTTACTTAGGTCAGTAACAGTACGAAGGGGAGCAGAGGGTGGACATAAAGGGAGGGAACCCCATATAGACAATAGGTCCAAAGGCAGATGGAGAACTGCATGAAGACTAGATGGACCCTTGGTCTTTTTCTATTATCTTCATCTATGTTTCTATAATAATTCAATGAAGTCAATGGTCAGGAGGACTTAAAGTGGCATGTACTGTATCTTCCAAAACATTTTTCGCAAAAAACTTCACTTTTAAATGAAGCTGTGCATAACAACTGTAGGTATACTGAGCAGACATAAAGGCCACTGGATTCACATCACTAGCAGAGGCCACATTGGTGATTATGTGGCAGAAACTATTGCTACAGTACATTGTAATGTAATAATTTAACATCAGATTTTACTCCTAATGCATCACAACCATCCCCTGCTTTATAAGCAGGTATGAATAAAATCAAAGAGGTTGCCTTCTAGAGGTGGGCGAAATGGCCAAAATTTACTCCATGAAGCAATTCATGGAGTAATGCAGAATCGGCAAAGTAATCCACAATGCGAAGTGGAGTACTTCGTATCATAATGAGGAACATGAAATCCTTTGATAACAATGACTACGCGTTACTCCGCCTTCGCCCAACCACTTCTGCACCAATTTTAATGTGAAGTACATAGAAATCAAAGTACTTCGCATCACTTTGCCTTGTTATTGAGCTCCAAGGCTAATTTTGCAGTGATTCAGGGGATTGCAGGTCACATGGGCTCTAGATTGTTCTACACAGCCTCAGTTACTGTATGTGTAGTGTGTGTGTGCTGGTAGATGGAGATGGTTTCTTCTCAGAGTTTTGCGATTGAAATTCTCTAAAAGCCATTAAAAAAGCCTTTTTGAGCCATGTTTTTTTTCTCAAAACTTAGTACATCAATTGTAAGAAACCCTCCTGTGCTCATACCCTTGAGTGTTTATTGTTTGTGTGTGGATTTTGAATGTTACTTTAGAACATTCAGTCTGTGTACTGACACTCTGACAAACACTTGAATTGTGCTTTGGGGGATGGGCGCATCTGTGGTGGAGGTAGGCTAAAACTGGAAGAAAAAGGCAGTTTTTCTGTCTTGGTTATATTTTTTTTGTATAACTGTGTTAATGCACACACAGCATTATTTTCAATAATTCTTGACATTTTTTTTGCTGATTGTTGTGGTGCAGCAGTGCATAATTTCAGTTTGTTTAAAAGATTTGGTTACATTACTGAAGTTTTCAATTTGCTAAGCATTACTTGTAGTGTGCGTGTGTGCATGCGTACGATGCGTGCCATCAAATCAGACACATTTTATTGTGCCACAGAGTAATTGTAGCAGTGTGAATCTGCTATCCACCACACCTGTATGATTTTGTACTGCTTTGTGATATCTTGGTTTTGGACTGTTACTGTAGTACACTGTACCGCCCCAACTGGCAAAGGTATTCTTTGACTTGTGAGCACTGGTTAAGGTGTTGTTGTGATTTGCATCTGCATCTCTTCTTGATTGTGCAGTGCAATCTTAATCTGTTTGTGCTTTTACATCTGTTTAGTGCCCAATCTCCATCTACAAGCCACAGTTGTTCAATTTTGTTTGCCTTCACATCCACCGGCCCAGACTGAAAGTTCAGAAATCTAAATTTGTTTAGAATTTTCTTGGTAATCCCCCAAAATGCCTGCAAAGAGACATGCAAGCAATGCTGTTTCTACCCATAGGACTGCTGCCAGTGGCAAGATTGTCTGTGGGCGTGGTCATATGCAGAAGTGCATAGCTGATGTCAGTAAAGGGGTTTCTCCATCAATATTTTGTACAGCACAATCTGTAGCTTCTCTTATAGTTGGGGGAGATGATGTTGTCCCAGCTGGTGGTGTTAGTGCAGTTTCTGCTGGCATGAGTATTGCTGCCTCAAGTTCTACTTCTGTCCAGTTTACTGTTTCAAAAAATATAGTTAGCCTAAAGCTATGACTGACAGTGTAGATGATATCATACTCCCTTTAACATCCCCATGGTAGCTGAACATGATTCTGATCCTGGCAATGATAACTCATAATGTCACATTTCTTCCAGTGCTGTTGAGGTCATGCCTTTGCCATCCAATGATTCAAAGTGTGCTGCAAAGTGATGATGATGATGATGCTGTGGTTGGAATATGTTCTCCACATGACAGCATCCAAGCTGAAAATGTAGATGTGGATTATGTTGATGAATATGATAATGATGTCAGTGACCCCTGTTGGGAACTGGAGAAAAAGAAAGTCAAAGTGGCTCTGCCTGGGTCTGTTGGCGTTAAATCCCCCCTCCTTAAAAAAGTTGTGATTTAGTGGTTCCTGTTGATGATAATGATGATGACCCAATAATAATCATAGGTAGTCATGGTGGTCAGCTGGAGTCCAAGTGTGTCCAGCCTGAAAAATCATGTAGCACACACCCCATTTCAGGGGTTAAAAAAACGTAGTCCAATAAGCAGCATCAGGGACATGTTAAAAGTAGGGGATCACAATCCCTTATTTGGGATTTTTTGTCCAAGATGCAAATAATGAGTCAGTTGCAATCTGTCTGCTTTGCCATGTGTGTGTGAGTCGAGGTAAAAAGAGGGTCATCTGGGCACCGGAGGGGCCAGCATACACATCTTAAGAATAGGCACATGGCACTGTGGACCTGGCACCAGATGGCAGCTAATGCCATGGTGGGGCATTCACCCTTGTCTTCAACATTACTGAGCATGTTATCCTCTTCTATGAGTATAAGATCAAGTAGAAATGTCTGCAGTAGTGATGAAATCACACCAGAGGATTACTACAGGCATGATGAGGGGGATGATTACGATTTAGAACTCTTGTCAAGTGGTGGTCAGAGTAGCAGTGGTGGTGGTGGTGGTGGTCAATGCAGTATGTCTAGTACAAGTGGTACATCAACACATGTATGTAAAATAGGGAAATGACTTCATTTGTGGACTTGTCAACTATGGACCCCTTTTCATCACATGTCCACACCCCACCCCCCGGCCATTTGCTAAGCTGAGCCATTTGTTACACCCCATACAAAATGTGTAAGTCAGCCCATGTTGGAGAGTGTTTTTGCCCATAACCTCCTGTCTGCCTGTCTGAAGCATGTGACATACACTGTGTAAGCTATGTGATGTGTGAAGGCTGCCTGTGAATTCTCTCTCCACCTTAAAGTGGAAAAAGGCAGAGTGCACAACATGAATATGTAATTACAACACAAAGTGGTGAAGTGAGGGTTTAAAATGGGCACTCTGTGTAGCAGAATACTAACACAAAGTGGACACTTTGTGACCACTTTGCATGCAGAATTTTATTTCGCTGCATCTCTATTGCCTACCCACTCTATTATCCAGGGTATTAAGTTATTCCCTTAACAAGGAGAACTTTATTCAGGCTTACCTTGAAGGACTGTATTGTCTTGATATCTACTGTCTTAACTGGTAGACAGTTTCAAATGTTTAGCACTCTAGAAGAAGTTCTTCCTAATGTTAGCCCTGTAATTTGCCACCTTTGAAGTTCAGAGCATGTCTTCATGTCCTGTTAGCAGACTGTCTACTGTATACAGTACACATTGTCCCTTTACAGTACAGGGGATGTATACTCCCTGTCATCACATACAGTGGACATCTGAGGTGGTGAGAGGAAGGCTGTATGGTAAGGGAGGTGGCAGGGTAGTGTACCCAGGGTGGGCAGTGCTGGGGGGGCTGCTAGACACCAGGGACTTCATCTTCAGAACCAGAGTCAGTGCTCAGAGGGTGGGGGGTGCCACTGGACACTAGGAAAGGGTTTCTTCCTACTGAGGCCAGGGGTTGGAGGGCAGGGGGACCACTAGATACCAAGGCATAATTTATATTGAACAGGACTAGGCATCAGAGGGTGGGAAGAACCACTGGATTACCAGGGATAGCAATTGAAAGATGGGGGGACACTGAACATAAATGAATATGTTATTTTTACCTGTGCAGATGATCGGAAGGTGGGGGTGCCACTAGACTCCAAGGAATATAGATACATCAATGGGGATGGGCGATCTTGGTGGGGGGGTGGTAGCAGGGGTGCAAAACTGCTGCTGCTTCACCTGCAAATGGACCCATAATGGACATACATAAGGCCCCTTAGTGCCTTGCCTGCCCAGTGAGCTCATTTGCATGTTCCAGCTGAATATTGCACCAGGGGCTCTCAACACTAACAGGTCTGGGGGCACAATGGTTCCATACACTTCAGTATGGGCTGCATACAACCCATATCCATGTCGAGGCAGCACTACTTAACCTAGTGCTGCCCTGACATGGCCCTATATTCAGTAGGATAGCACTGATTTGCTATCTGACTGAATACAATATAGCATCCTCAGGTTTGTGGGTAATAGGCAAGCACAGTACAAATCTTTGTGCTCTTCTTTGCCAATTTTTTAATATTGGACCCCTGGTCTTTCGAGCTGTTCAACTGGTTTACATGTAGAAGTGGAATATTCTGTGAAACTAGTTTAAAATCAGGGAACAAGAACCAAGTATTACAACACACAGTATTTTTCTCAAAAAAAAAACCCAGGAGTTCCATTATTTTATCTGTAACTACCTGCAGGGTATATCAAATAGATTGAGGCAGAGTCAAAAGAAATTTATGTACACCAAAATCTTTATGTTCTCTTCTCAGAAGGTTCATATAAAGTATGCAGGCAACCATCCTCATTCATTGTCTCTGTGGAGCACTAGATGTTGTGTGTTGCTATGGCAACATAGCATGCTCATGAATGCATCCTGCATCCATGCCTACTAACATCTGCGAGCACTTGGACTGGCCATGGGCTTAAGTGGAAGCCGGTCAGTTGGTGTCACTACTGTGCAGACTCCATAAGCTATGTGTTCTGAGAAACAGTGAATGTATCAGGTAGGGAACAAATCTCTTTTGCTAACGATATCATAAAACACATTTACTTAATCGCAATAGTATGGATTATAAGATGATCACAAAGTTTGCAAAACTAAAACAAATGTAATGTCACCCCCAACAGAGATACCAATAAAGATGTTTAAATAGCATATGAAGTGAGCAGCAAATGATACTGAATATAACATGGTCAAAGGGAAAAGAAAAATAGACACACAGAGGTATTTAAAAAAAACTTAGAAAAACAATATGCATTTGGCAGTGGCTAAGTAGCAGTCCACACTAAGAAACTTCATTAGTGACTGACGTTTCAATTTTTGCCATCTAAGCTTATATAAAGGGTACAGGTTTGCAAGATGTCCATGTAAATGGACTAAGGGATTATAGGTTGTCATTGAATCATTGGAAGCATGATTAGGTATCATTACTGTATATGTGTTGCAAGAATATGCCTGCTCAGATGCAGGGTAAACAGCACCTGTAAAAGTCAGTTTTTATATACAGTATTTGATACCCATAGGCTATTGTTTTAAAGTTGTAGATTCATTGAAAAAAACTCCCCTGAAAAACCCTCAATAGTAAACGTTGGGGTGAGATGATGCAAATAAAGAAATGGATAAAAGGAGGATTGTCTGGAATGCATAGATGTGCTGAAGGGACCCTTCTTCTTTCTGGCCTACATGGGTGTGATGTCAGCAGGCTACATCCTGGTTGCACATGATACAAGGGACCCTAACAATGAACATGTTTCCTCTACTTGGGGCCCCATTGTAACTACTACTGAAAAGTATTGAAAGAGCATTTAAGCCATCACCTAGACATTCTGTCTGGTTCCTCCACAGCACCCCCTATTCCCCTGTTTTCAAATGCTAAATCCTCAATTATTTTAGTTAAGTTTTACCAGGAGGAGAAGACTGATATGAAAGCAATTCATTTCCAGGTGCATCCTGCAGGATAGGAAAATGGAGCAGAATAAAATATCAAGAAATTACATAAAGACATGGTAAAGTTATAAACATTGGCATAGGCATGAACAAGGTAGCTTATTAAATACAGGGAAGTTGAAATACAGTTCAAATAACAATAAAAATACATCAGCGATGATAGGTGGAACAAACTTCCAGACAAAGTTGTTTGTAATTTTAAATGCAGGGAAGTGCAAATTTAATAAAAACAGCAACAAAAACACATGTACAGTAAGAAAACTGTACATGCACAAATACTTAAACATTTGGAATAATGTGCTTAAACTGGAAGGGAGAGGTTCAAAAGAACATTAGAAAGCAGTATTTCATGTAAATGGTAATGGATGGGTGGAACAAACTTCTACAAAAATGTGTTTGTAGGCAGAAACAATATCAGTATTCAAGAAAAATTGGAATGAATTTAAAAGATGGCCTACTGTAGAAAGGAGATGGGAGGATAAGGGAAATAATTACAGTTAGTAGGGTTATCTATAGGGAATTTGGGGAGGAACTAGATGGACAGTTCAGGTCTTTTTCTGTCCTGTTCTTTGCTAAGTTGATATGGGCAAGTATGCAATGTGCAATTATTCAATTGCTAACAGTAGTAACAAAGAAAAGTGACCCTCGTCCTCCAACTTACAGTAAAACACTACTTTGTAAAAGTGCTATTAAACTGTGCAAAATTGTAGTACATCATGGCATCTAGGCTGAACAAAGTAATGGTTCTGCAGGTTTCGCTAATGCAGTAGTATCATCAGAAGTCCGGGATGTAAGTGCTGATTGTAATTTATACTGAAAGATTTAAAGGATAGTGTTTGTGTAAGCAGTGCATCTAAGGTGCACTTAATTACCCAATCACACCCTTTACAGCACTTTGATGACTAGCCTAGGGTGATGCAGCCATTTTCCTATAGACTGATGTACAAGCAAGAAAAAAAAATCAGGAATCCAATCCTGTTTCTCCCCTTCCTGTTGTATCCCCTCAGTTCTGTTTTTGCATCTCTACAGCTGGTTAAACTTGTGTTGGCTGTTTAGTTCCTAATTTATAAACCTTTTAAGTATGATGAATTTTTGTGCATCTATTTATTTTCCTTTTACTCCTATTCTCCTCTTTATACCCCTTTACTTTGCCCTGGCAATCATGAATCCTTTTTGCATGTTTCCCCACTCTGGGGTTTAGTAACCCTGCTTTTTTGCTTTTCTCCTACAGCCTTTTTTGGTGTTGGACCACCCTCTCTGTGCTCCCCTATTGTTAAGAGTTTTCCCCTATTCTTTCTCTCTCTGAAGGGATTTGTTGCATAATGACTTTGTGTCTGTTTTTAACCTTTTGACTGGTTACTGTTCTATTATTTCTTGTACTGAACTTTCAGAATTTAATGTTGTACTGTGACACCCTCCCCACCGGCTAGGTGGTTGGTTGGTTATTTTTTTTTGCTCTGTGTTGAGACTTTTGTGTTGTTGCTTGATCTGTCTTGCCAGTTTTGACTCTTGCTGGGTTGTATTGGCTCCCGTGTTCTGTTTTTTCAGCCAAACTACTTCTGAATTAGTGAGAACTACATTCAGAATGGATCCTTGTCTGGTAGGTTCTTTTACCAGCTGAACCAGCAAGCAATCCTGAAAGGCATTCACCATAGCTTGGCATCTAGAACTGTTTGCTACTGGCAAATCCCAATATATGTCTGGCAGGTTTCAATCTGCTACTACCACCATGTCCCGTTTTCTTAGTCCTCTTTTTATTTCTTCTCCTAGCTCTCTGTCACCCTCTTTTCCTTATGCTGGTGGTCTATACATCACCCCCAGGTGTAGCTTCCTGCCTGATGATGCTGTGATCTGCACCCTTAGTGACTCACCTCACTGTTCCACAATTAATATTCCCATTCTACACTACTTAAATATCTTTAATGACATAAAGAGCTACAAGCCCCCTTACCTTCCCTTCTATCCCTCTTGAATAAGCAAGGCAAGGCAAATTTTATTTCAGAAATGCCCATCCTGGAGGCTCTGGGTGCTGAACATATTAAAATGTCATACTGCAAATCATAATAAATACATACACAACATACTATTGAACATAAATATATAATATCCAGCAATTTAAACAACATTTTATATAAATACTACCCTCAGCAGCAGCAGCAACTACTACTCAAAATAGCCGAAGGCTAACGTAAGCATATAATTCTGAAAACAGGTAAGGGCTATAAAACACAGTCTGGGAAGGCCTGATTATACAAGAATGCCTTAAGGCAGGCTTTAAATACCTCCACAGAAAGAGCCTCCCTAACAACTGAAGAAAGTGAATTCCACAGGACGGGGGTGGTGACACTAAATGCTCTGTCCCCAGCTGTTTTTAACTTTGTCCTGGGAATAGCGAGGAGGCCCCTAGAGAAGGAGCAGAGGGAGTGGACCGAGACAGCTGGTGTAAGAAGGTCCTTCAGGTAACCAGGGCCCAGGCTGTGTAGGGCCTTAAAGGTGAGCAAACCGACCTTGAAGAGGACCCTTCACCTAACCGGCACCCAGTGCAGTTGACGCAGCACTGGAGTGATGTGGCAGTAGTCAGGCTGTCCTGTCAACAGCCTCTCTGCCACATTCTGCACCAGCTGCAGTCAGCATAGGGTACCCCCGGAGACCCCGGGATGGAGTGCATTACAGTAGTCAAGCCTAGACATCATGAAGGCATGTACCAAGGTGGGGAGGTCCAGCGGCAGAATTAGGGGCTTATCTTGGTGATTTTATTCAAATGATAGAAACTGGTATGACCAATGGATGACACCTGAAACTCAAGTGTCAATCCGCTGTCAAGAATAATACCCAGATCATGAACCCTAGTGGAGGCCTTAAATGGTACAGAGCCAAGAAAAAGCTCTGTCTCTGCACCAGAGGCCAACCTATCACGCCCTCTGTTCGACTCCACCACCAGTACCTCTGTCTTATCTGGGTTCAATTGCAACCAGCTGGAGGCCACCCAGTCATTGATCTCAGCGAGGCAGTTGTTGAGCACTTCCACTGTGCAAGATGTTCCAGGGGCAAAGGAAAGATACAGCTGGGTATCATCAGCATAGCCATGGAAACCCAGACTGTCCTTCCTAATGACCTCTCCCAGGGGCAGCATATACATGGCAAACAACATCGGCGACAAGTCCGAACCCTGGGGAATTCCACATGACAGGTGGTCAGGAGAGGAGGAGAAATTCCTCATCACTAACCTTTGCATCCTGTTAGATAAAAAAAGACTCAAACCAGCAGATAACAGTGCCGGCGAGTCCGCAGAATTCCCTTAGGTGGTCAAGTAACACTTGATAGTCCACCATGTCAAACACTGAAGAGAGAGAGATCAAAGAAAACAAGAATTGTCCCCTTCCCTTGATCTCTAGCCCTAAGGATGTCATTATGCACCCAAAATAGCCCAGTTTCTGTGCTATGCCTCACATGAAACCCAGACTGGAGTGGCTCAAATAGATCGTGGGCCATGAGATGCTTCTCAAGCTGAAGGGCCACCACCTTCTCCACAATCTTACCCAAAAATAGAAGATTGGAGATGGGACAGTAATTTGCCTTGATGTCAGGATCCAACAATGTTTTTTTCAGCAGGGGTCTCACCAATGCCTCCTTCAAGACATCAGAAAAGACCCCCTCTGGCAAGGAACACCGGACAATCAAGGCAAACACTGGGCCAATGGAGTCGACACATCTCATTAAGAAATGAGTTGGCACCGGGGCCAGTTCACAGAACATGTGCCAGAGCTTGGAAGCAATCTCAATGACCTCATCCACCTCCACCAGTCTAAACTCACCCCAACCAGGTGAAGTACTCTCTAATCACCCATGGTGACCACTGTAGGCCAAACTCTGGTCCACTGGTGGAAACCCCTGCCTAATGGCAGACACCCTGTCTGAGAAGAATTGAGCAAACTCCTGGCACAGTGTATTCGAAAAGGCTACCTTTGGCTGTAGACAGGAAGGATGGAGAAGCCTGTCAACAGTCCGAAAGAGCACAGTTGGTCAGTTCCTCCTGGCAGCAATCTCCCTGGACAGGAATTCTGCCTTCTTATGGTTGATTTCCCCCTGGTATGCACCATAGTGCACAATAGGGCCAGTTTGTCTGCCTCCAGGCCAGACTTCTGCCAGAAGCACTCTATTCTATGACCCAAAGTCTTCATCGGCTTTTGCTCCCCATCATACCAAGGGGATCTCAAGTGAGAAGACCTGGGTTGTACATGGACTGGTGCAAGGGAGTCGAGTGCACCAGACAGTGCCTTATTATTGGCATCAACTGCCATGCACACACCCCCCAACACATGCACTGTCCACGCTAGATAGGTCAACCATTGCCAAAAAACCCTCAGGGGTCAACCCCCTCAAAGGGCGATAGCTGACCATCTCTGCAGGGGGAGGGCTGTCAAGGGGGGGCCCTGAACAAGAACTTCACTGTGCAATGATTGGACCAAATGACCTGATCAATCCTGAGACTACTGATCTCAAGCCCCAGCGAGAACACCAGATTTAACATGTGGCCACCCTGATGGGCTGTGGAGGGAATTCCTTGCACAAGGCCCAAAGATGACATCATCTGGAGGAAGTTGAGACTAAGCCAAAAAGATTTGTCATCAGCCCAAACATTGAAGTCCCCCAGTATTAAACATCTGGGGGCCTCCAATGTTTCCCTGACGACAAAATCATCCACCTCCTGCAGAAAATCTCCTGCCACCCCAGAAGGGCAGTAAATCAGGAGAATCAGGAAACCTGCACCCAGACCCCCATGGATCGCCACACATTCAAATGAATGTGGTGCTCTCACTGGGTGCAGGATGAAGCCTAGCTCAGATCTAAAACTGATGGCTACCCTCCCACCCTTGCATTCCACTCTGGGGCAGTGCACTACGGTATACTCAAGTGGGAGTACTCAGGCATTGTTGTTATCCATGGCCCATGTTTCAGTGATGGCAACAAGGTCCCTCTTAGTATCTATTAACATTGCCTGTAAATCACTAATTTTGTTTTATAGATCCGTAACATCGAAGCTGACCCCTTGGGAGGCAGTATAGTGCAGTGTGTTGTGGCTCTGAGCTGCAGACCTGGACACCAGAGTTTGAATCCGACAGCTGCCTAAGTACATACTGTGTGATTCTGAACAAGTCACCTAACTTCCTTGTGCTCCCAGGTCGCATCTGGAAACAAGCTTTGGCTTGGTGTGCTATTCCTGGTTAAACAATGTTTCCTTTCCCTTTCCCTTTCCAGATACATGTTTCAGACACAAAAGAAGTGTGCACAAGAATGATGGTGCTCAGGACAAGCAATCCAGAAGACGAAACAAGAAAGGCCAGCACTTCATCAGCATTTTGAAATTCAAGGATGCCATGGATTAAGCAAGCAATAACACATGATGAGGTGTGGTTTATCGCCTGATAAGAGCCCGCCTAGGAGTGTACTAAGGCATGAGGCACTTACGTCTAGTGTCTTATGCCACTGGGCGTGCTCTTATCAGGTGATAAACGACACCTCAGAGTGTGTTACTGTGCTTATAAAATGGGTTTAAAAAATTATACTGAGGCATGTTTGAATTCAAAACATTTTTTTGTTTGTATTGTGAAAATATGTTAAATACTATAAGTTTGACATAAAATAGTCCGTTTTTATGGTAATGTAACAGTTTTAGATTTTTTTATGTTAAGTAAAAATAAGAACTTTAGCTTTTAAAAACAATATTTTAAGTTTTAAAGTGGCATACAACAGAACACGTTTTGTTATGAACAGTTTTTAAAGTCTGCCACAAAATGGCTGCATGGGAGTCTCCTGGCCCTCATGAAGTCTAGAGACAAGTGTTGGACCAACTTCAAGGCCACGATGGTCCAGGCCATATTTCAGCAATACAGCAGGCTCAGAAATGAATGCAGAAAAGCAATCAGGGAAGCCAAAAGTGAATACTATAAAACTGTCTTACTCAACGCAGCTAAGGACCCTAGAAATTTCTGGAGGAACATTAAAAATATAGTTAGTGGTTCCTCCATCTGTGGAGTCTCTGACCTGCTCGTGGGCGGGTCTAATTGTAACAATCCACTAACTATTGCAAATGTATTCAACTCCCACTTCTCGGACCTGTCCGCCTTCGCCTCCCTATTCTCTGCTGGTGAGAGTAATAACAGTTTCCTGGCCTCCAACCCACAGGTGGCCCTTACCTCCCATCCATTATTTTACTTTAAGGTTGTGATGGCACTGGAGATGCAGAGACTTTTCTCTGGTCTCTTCCCACATTCTAGTGCTGGCCACAATGGCATGGAACCTAAGCTCCTCCATCTTGGTGCCCCTTTCATAGCCTTCCCAGTGGCCCATATCTTCAATATGCCTCTTGCCTCTGGTGTCATCCCTGACATCTGGAAGGTGGCAAGGATTGTCCCTGTTCTCAAACAGCGCAACCCTAAGATCCTTGACAATTACTGACCAATAGCCATCTTATAAGCTATCAGTAAACTTCTAGAAAAAGTTGTGGCTAGACAACTCATGGATTATATCCAGGCCCATGAGCTATTGTCCTCTGCGTAGCAGAGCCTTCGAAAAGGGCACAGTACGTCCTCGGCCGTTGTCACTGTCTCCTCTGGAATCTGGGCTGCCATGGACATAGAAATATAGAAACATAGACTTTGATGGCAGATAAGGACCGCTTGGCCCACCTAGTCTGCCCATTTCTCTACCTAGAGGATGAGCTGAAGATCCTATTTAACCAACAGCCTATTTCTTCCTACCCCCCACAAAAATTACCTTATGTCTGTCCCATGCATTCTTGAATTCTCCCACAGTTTTAGACCCCACAACCTTCTCAGGAAGGCTGTTCCATGCATCCACCACCCTCTCTGTGAAAAACTACTTCCTCACATTGCCCCTGAGCTGTCCGCCCTCTATCTTCAAATTGTGTCCCTTGTTCCTGCACATCTTTTTTTCTGAAAGATGCTCCTCTCTTGGACTTTGTTGATTCCACTGAGGTACTTAAAAGTTTATATCATGTCCCCCCTCTCCCTTCTTTCCTCAAGGGTATACATATTAAGCTCCTTTAGTCTCTCCTCGTATGGCTTCTCTTGCAGACCCTGCACCATTTTAGCTGCCCTCCTCTGAACTGCCTCCATCCTGTCTACATCCTTGCAGAGATGGGGTCTCCAGAACTGGATGCAGTACTCCAGATGGGATCTCACCAACTGGGGATAACAACTTCCTTTTTTCTGCTGGTGATGCCTCTCCCTATACATCCCAGTATCCCCCAGCCCTCCCTGCCACTTTCTCACATTGTTTGCCAACCTTAAGGTCATCTGATATAGTACCCCCAGGTCCCTTCCATTTTGTTGTTGTTACTACCTCCCCCAATTGTGTAATCTTCCCCTGAGTTTTTGTTTCTCAGGTGCATTATTTTGCACTTCTTTGCATTGAATCCAAGCTGCCATACTTCTGACAGGGCAAACTCACAGGTGCCATTCATTGACCTATCCAAGGCCTTCGACCTAGTTGACCGTGTCTTACTTTGCTCTCAAATTTGGTCCCTTGGTCTGTCCCCACCTGTCCTGAGTTGGTTCAGTAATTACCTCTAGGGCAGGCAGCAACTTACCAAATTCAGCAAGATCCTCTCAGGCACCACTCCTGTGTCATCTGTGTCCCCCAGGGATCAGTCCTGGGGCCCCTTCTCTTCTCTATATTTGTCAACAATCTACCAGCTACTGCTACCAACTGTAGTACTATCCTATACGTGGATGACCTGGTCATACTCAACCATTCCCGGGACATTGGGGTCTTCAACCATCAACTGAGTGAGGATTTCAGAATTATCCAGTACTGGTTAATGACTCACAAGTTGGTCCTTAACCTAAAAAAAACTCAGGTCATGCTTTTTGGGTCTGTGGCCAAGATTAAGGCCTCCCCTGCCCCCTGTGTGTTGCTGGTATCAATGGGACTCCTCTTCTAACCACTGACTCCATAAAATACCTTGGGGTGACACTGGACCCCCAACTTGACCTTGGGTGCCATATCCAAAATGTATGCAGAGCTGTCAATGGGGTCTGGCCTACAGAGCGAAGAAAAATTTTACTTCTGCTGCTGGCCTTGCATTGGCCAGAGGAGTGTTGTTTCCCTCTCTTTGCTATGGACTTCTCCTGTTTGTACACACCTCCAAAGTTCACCTCACTAGATGGAACACTACCTGCAATAACATTTGCTTTGTACTTGCTGCCCCTTGCCTCACCCACCACTGTGATCTATATGACAAACTCGGGTGGCTCTCCCCACCCAACCACATGAACTTTGTCCTCGGCTGGTTCATGGGCAAGGTGCTCAGTACTGGCACTCCCCCAGGGCTGTCTGAGCTTCTCAAACTGGCTGTCTCTTCTACCTACTCCCTCAGGTCTCTGGGCCCTGGCATTCTAAAAGTCCCTATCACTCGCATGCAAATGGGGGACAGGGATTTTGCTTCATGTGCTCCTAGGCTATGTAACTCCTTTCCTGCTCAAGTCTGCACCTCCCCCTCCCACTTGTGCCTCTGGAGCTCCCTGTGGTATGACTTGAAGCTCTCCTCTGCATGTGGGTGTCCTAGGCCTCCATAGCTAGTACTGGTCCCCTGCACCAGGCTCACATGTCCTTCCTGGCACCCCTCTTGCAGCTCCTGCTGACGCAACCTGTCTAACTGGACTCTGAGGTGCATATAATGTATTTTTTATCTGTTTCAGGAGATACTCAGACTGTGGCTCTCTTTGTGGCTCGAAGCCGTGTATACCTTGTAAAATTGTACTGTTCTTAGCCTTGGTTTCTCTATATATATATATATATATATATATATATATATATATATATTACTGTACATATCTTAACTGTGCTTACAGTCTACTGGTTATGTTCACATGGTTCTATTTTTGACTCTGTATACTGCCTAACTTGTGTCATGTTGTCCTCTGTATGAACCTGTATCTCACTGTATCTGTATCTCATTGTACTCTCCCGGGCCGTACCTGAAAATAGGCATATAACTTGTCTAGTGTACTTACCTGGTCAACAAAAGCTAAATAAATAAATACATAAATAAATAAAAGTTGAAATCTTTGAACAGTTCTTTTAAATATGTGGAAACATTTGCATGTAGCAGTTTGGTGCTGTAACACTATTAGATTTGGTTATGCAAAGTAAATAGAATTTTAATTCTTAAAACAACATTTTAAGTGTTAAAGTGGTACACAAGAGATGACTTTTTGTTCTGAAAATTTTTTTACAGTAGAAGTATTAAACAGTTCAGGCAAATAGGGTGAAACGCTTACATTCAAGAGTTCGGATCAGGGTCCCGTGGCTTGAGTGATTCATTTGCTGAAATTGATAAATTCAACATGCTCCATGTAGCAGTTCTGTATGATAAGGGATGAGTTTGACTGTTTCCTTAAACTGCTGGATAACTGTAGTCGGAGGGTGTTTTTTTAGGCTGGACTCCTTGTCGGTCATGAGGGAAATGATGCTAGTGCCTGTTTCTAGTGGTGCAAGAGACTGGCTGCAGCATGGAGTTTTGGCATCTGGATTCATGTTCGGCTGGTGATTTTGGGAGGTATTGCTCGTGGTTTCTGGCTCTGTACTTTTCATTGCTAGGATGTTGCACCATGCTTGTCTTTCTTTTGGAGGTGCAGTACAGTAGGAGCGTAGGCTGCTGTCAGTGCAATGCTCCGTTACTGCCATGATTTCACGGGAGTCTAGCCCGGCTGCAGAAAGCAATCATACTGTCATTGCTCTGATTGAGTGGTTAGTGTAACATTGGGATAACTTGGCTTCCTCACTAATTTTTGGCATTAAACTGACCAGATAATTTACACCTAAAGACTCATGGGTGTACCAGATGTCTGATGTGCTCAGCAGTGAGTCAGATATTTTTCTAGGATGCAGATAGAAGGCTGGGGGGGTTTGGGGCAGTTTTTGGAGGTATTTTTTGAAGGATTGCACTGGGCACAGAGGGTTGTTCTGTAGCTCATATATGTATCTCTGTGTTGCTGTTTGGTGGCATCATTCTTTTTGTGGTTTTTTGGTATATTCGTTAAATGTAAGCATGATGTATTGATAGTCATGGTCATCAGTTTTTATTTTGAAATGCTCTGGTTTCAATTGTCTGAGGCCTTTGCGGCCTCTTCTAGTAATGCATAAGTGTACATCTAGCCAAACTTTGAGCAGCAGTCTTCGAGGAGTATTTGGAGACAGAATTGTGGAGCTGCATAGTATTTCTAAATCTTTTTCATTTATTGCTGTGTGATGTTCAGCGCAATCTTTGCCCTCTCTTCTATATCTTTTAAGTACTGCTGAAAACATATTGTTTGCTGGCTGCATATCTGGGTGATTGTGCTGATTTATATTTCGGCTGAGTGGTGGTGCATTTATGTGACGGTTTAGGCCAGTTCTGAGGGGCAATTATGATTGCAAGGCTGCAATCTGTACCATCAGATTGTCATATTTCCATGTATAATTTTCTTAATGTGTTTGGTAGGTCAGCTATTTCTATAGTTTTAAAGTCTGTGGGTATGTTTTTGGCTGTGGAACATTATTCAGAAACAGATACTGCCCATGTTGTTGTTTTATGGCTGTTTTGTTCGTCTTTCATTTTTTCTAGATTCTCAAGATCTTCTGAGGATAGACTGGGAAATGTATTAGTGTTCTTGTTTTTCTTTTTTCCTTTTGTAGGTGGAGTTGCTGTGGGTTCATTGCTGTTGTTAGGTGCAGGATCCAGTTGCTCGACAGCGGTGGTGAGGTCATTCTGAGGCTCCATGACAATCTCCGTGATGACAGGCATTACAGTGCTGTTTTCTGGTGCCAGGCTCTGAGGAGGTATTTCTTCTTCTTCAGATGGCAGAGTGGTAAGTAGCCCTTCTATGTCAAGCTGAAAGCTAAGTGTCAACAAGTCAGACATTTTTTTTGTTTAAATGACTCACGGTTATGCTTTTTACAAGGTTCCGGACTGTTTACCTGTTGAAATGCAACCCGTTTGTTTGTGATGGAATGATTTTATTTCATTTCACGCCAGTAGTTTAAGATTTCTACAGTTGCTGCTAAACAATACAGTTCATTGAGAAATCGCCGTATGAATTGTTTGACAGGTTTCTGATGTGAGGTATTGTTTCCCACTCCAGAGAGATCAGCTGTGCCAGGCTTTGTTTTTTGTTTTCCCTTGGCATAGCTCTGTGATTCGCTGCTGTAGGGGAGCAGCTGGTAAGACGATAGTGCTGGTTGGTTTAAATACCACTTGATAAGAACATGGCTA
This sequence comes from Neoceratodus forsteri, assembly GCA_016271365.2. NCBI lineage: Eukaryota > Metazoa > Chordata > Ceratodontiformes > Ceratodontidae > Neoceratodus > Neoceratodus forsteri. Next base: position 774,204,844 of record CM057449.1, on the reverse strand, counting down.
GTAGGATGAAGTAGCCAATCAGGTGCCTTAATTTGTTAAGCCCATTTTATAAATATTAGTAAAGGCTTTATTGCAGTAAAATAATAACTCACAGCATAGTGAAGTGCTTGCTTGCTTGATGAGTTTTGGATTAAATATCCTCTATTGAATGCTTTTGATAAAGGATTTGTAATCCTAAATCGTCAAGCAAGCATACTGTTTATCTTGTGGAATTTACTGTCATTTCTTCTAAAAAATATAAATGGCATCCTTGAATTTGGAAATGCTGATGAAGTGCTGGTCTTTTTCGTTTTGTCCCCTTTCCAGATACACTGTGAGCTCTTTTTTTTTTTTTTTACATATTGAGAGTTCTTCTTTGCACCTTCTCATTCCCTTTTTTTCTCTGATACCTGCAGTAATCTTTCTGAGCCCAGTTTCTGTTATTTCTTGCCCCACTCCAGTTTGGGTCTGAAAAATATGTTCCTGCCTTGTCTTTTTGTTTCTGGCCCCCAAATGCGAGGGAGTGCTAGCTAGGTTTCCCTTATTCTCATCATCTATGATGGTCCCTCTAGCCATAGACTCCCCCACAGTCAGTTTAAACGTCTAATGTTGATATCAAACTTCTGTCCCAGTGAGCTATCTCCTTCTTTAGTCAGGTGTATCCACCTCCCCCCAAAACAACCTCCTTTCCCAGAAGTCTCCCCAGTCATCAACAAAGTGAAACCCTTTATCCAGACACAACTACCTGAGCCACCCATTAAACTCATCTGTTGCCTTCTCCCTGATTTTGTTCTTTTTTCCTATTCTACCCCACACTGGGAAGACTTCTGAGAAGGCCAAAAAGGCACAGTTCACTGCCAATTGGCCCCCCAATCATTGAAAGCTAAGCTTCACTGTTTCAACTGACTGGTTTGCCAGATTGTTGGTTCCTAAGTGAACCAGCAACCTGAACTGTCCATTTGCCCTCTTCACCATCCTCTCTATTCATTCTATGTCACGGTATGCTGACATAGTACCAGGAAGGCACCTAAATTCCATCTCTTCATGCATTTCTTCACCCATTGCTGATTCAAGTCCCCTGACCATAGAATCTCAAATGACCAGTATTCTTATGTCTTTTTTATATTTGATCTCTTGTAAAACTTTTGTGTGCCACCATTGTGTCAGCATTACCATCTGCACCCTTCCCTTTTTGGCTAACCATGCTAGCATCTATCTTACCCTCCCTTTTCCCTACCATATACTCCACTTCCCTCCACCCACTGCTCTACCTTGCCTGTTTCTTCTTCCATGACCTTTACTACCCTGCAGAGTCCCATCCCCCATTCTGCTCTTCTACCCCTGACCTCATTGTCTTAGCCTGACCTCCTACTTCACCTCCTACTTCATCCTCTCCCTTTAGATTGGAAATCCAGTCAGTGACCTCTAATGGGGCTTGCAGTGATGGGCTTGAGATTGCAAGCATTCAGTCGGTCTGGTCTGATGTCGACCAGAGGGCGGTTGTAGATGCAGTGAGGGTCATCCGGGAGTTACGGCCAACCTTCTGTAGTCTGGATTCGGGACCAACATGCCTCCTTGTAGAGTGTGTTGATGTCATTGGCCCAGTCCTAGCCAAGATAGTCTGGTGTTCTTTAGTGATAGGGATCTTTCCAGGGTCCCTGAAGGAGGCAGTTAAGATCACTCCTGAAGAAACCTTCACTAGACTCGGACTGCCTGGCAAACTACAGACCTGTCTCTAGCCTTCCCTTTGTGGGTAATGTTATTGAGAAAGTGGTGGCCATTCAGTTGTAGGCCTAGTTAACAACCCAGGACATCTACGATCCTCTCCAGTCAGGTTTCAGAAATTGGCATAGTACTGAGACTGCACTTGTTCAGGTGCTAAATGATCTCCTAGTGGTGAGAGATCAGGGAAGACACTGCATCCTTATTCTCCTCGATCTCTTAGCGACATAAGATACTGTGGACCGTGGGGTGCTGATGGAGTGCCAGCAGGTGTGTTATGGACTGGCTGATACAGTCCTAAACTGGTTTAAATCTTTCCTCACTGGCAGGATGCAGTGAGTGGTGTCTGTTTTTTTTTTCCCTTGGCACTCTGGCCCCTGCCATGTAGGGTCTCGCAGGGCTCCATTTTGTCCCCATGTTGTTCGGAGTGTATATATTACCACTAGGCAACATTATAAGATGGTATGAGCTGAGTTTACACTGTTATGCAAATGATACTCCGCTATACATGTCTTTTGCACCTGAGCAGCAGGAGACAGTCTCAGTATTTAATCATTGTTTTGCTGAGATCCAGGACTGGATGAGGGCCAACTGGTTGAGGTTGAATCTGGACAAGACTGAAGTACTGGTGCTGGAATCTGGTCACCAGGGGGTGAGAGTGCAATCTGGTCGAGTCTCAGGGTTGATGCTCGGAGATTCCCAACTGCTTACCTCGGACTGGGTAAAGAATCTTGGACTGCTGCCTGATGCTTATATTACAGGTGTCAGCCAAGGTCCAGGCCTCATTTTGCCATCTGAGGAACATTGCCAGGATCAAACACCTGGTACCCCCCTGGTGATCTGCCAGCACTAGTTCATGTCTTTGTAACCTCTCACCTTGATTATTGCAATGCCCTGTACCTCGGGCTGTCGGGGATGGATCTTAGCCACCTGCAGTTAGTGCAGAATGCAGCAGCCAGGTTGTTGACCAGTCTATCTAGATTGTGTCATATTATGCCTGTGCTGCGATCTCTCTGCACTGACTGCCGGTTAGGTGGTGGATCTCCTTCAAGGTCAGTTTGCTGACCTATAAGGCCCTGCATGGTCAGAAGCTGGGCTACCTGCAAGACCTCCAACATCCCTATTGCCTCTCCAGCCCCCTTCATTCAGCAGGCCATGGATTGCTAGAGGTTTCCAGGGTGTGTTTGAAAACCTCTGGTGTCCGTGCTTTTTTCTTTGCAGACCCAGCCCTGTGGAATGCTTTCTCTGGTCACATTCAATATACCCCCATGCTTGATGCATTCAAATAGGAGCTAAAAACTTTTCTATTTAAGCAGGCTTTCCCTCTGAACTAGGAATGTCTTACTGACAATAATTTAAAAACTGGTAGTTTTAATTGATAAATAGGAGTGAACTATTTATTTGTCTGTATGTAATTATACCATATTTAAATGCTTTAGAAATCTTATGTAAAGCACTTTGAATCAAAATGAGAATTATGCTATGTGAAATAAAATTTGAATGAATAAATGAATGACTAAATTATAGTGTATCAGATCTAAAGGCACCCTTTCAATAGCTCCCACTCCTGATGTAACCCTTACAGTCCCATCCCTTCCCCTTACCATATTCCCCCCTTACTGTGCTTCTTGGCTCTTTGAAGAAGAGATAACCCTAGACACCAGGTGATCCTACCTGTTCCTTCTCCCTGCCTAAGACCCTCTCTACCCAACTGCCCTGTTCCTCTGTCCTTCCATTCCATTCTTCCCAGCTCCTATCTGAGCTGTCTCAGTTCTGCCCATAGCTGCTCTAGGCTTCTGCACACTAGACAGCCCCATGTATTCCACATCATTCCCAGTAAGATGGTCCACAACAGTTACAGCACATCATCTGCCTACCAGTAACCTGATGCCTGTACAAAGCCTTTTTCATCCACATATGCCTGTCCCTGTCTTCTCTGAATTCAAGGCTTGAATTATTTATTTATTTATTTAGGCGAGATTCACCATGAAAGCAACATGAATTGTTAAACAGCTTGTTTCCAGAAGTTTCCTGGGGGTTGGGGTTTCCTGTGTATAGCCTTGCTAGGGATAATTTTCAGCAACCCCATATTTCCTCCTAATCTCTAGATACCTATATTCCAATGCACTCTGATTATTCATGCGTACAGGGATTCACAAGTTTCCTTAGCTTCATCTCACCGCCACTTGCTTTACAATGCCCAATATAAATATAAGCTGAGTCTAGAAAGGGTTCAGCTGCATTCCCAAACCAACCTTTTTATATTAATAATTATCCAGCTAATCTAGAATAATATGAACTGATCATAGATAGGTTCACCTTCCCTCCTCTTTTTTTCTAATGCCCAGTACAAATATGAGCTGATCCTAGAAAGGGTTTAGCTGCATTTTCCACCAACCCTTTGTCACAAACCCACTCATGAGGGTCAGATCACTGAGCTCACACTATCCTCCCCTAAGTGCAATCCATGACAGGAACGGGGAAACAGGGAAACCATCCTTGTGTATGCCCACAGTGTTCACTGGATTTACATCTGAACACTTGCCATGAGGTCCCAGAGTATACCTCTATACTTTGGATCATGGCATAATACCAGTCTTGAGTCTTGTGGTCAAATATGAACCCTTTTGCGGCTATTACACACAGGAGGATGGCCCAGATAATTATGCTCTCTTCGGGATAGCAGCGCAAACACCTAATTTGGCCGTCACCCCACAGGACATGCAATAACCCAATTCACAATCCCTGCAGACCTGTATGAGACTCTGGTATTCTCCCAAAATCCATCAGGATGTCCCCACTGACACTTTTCAATTCAGTTGCTATTTGGGGACCCTTCTAAACATAAACAGTTGTCACAGAGTTGCACTAAAACTTCCACAGTCACACATACAATATAAGGAATCTCACTCAGGCAGAATTCTTTAGAAAAACAGAAGTCTTTACTAAAATAATTAAATAAATGCAGTTACAAGAAAAAGAGAAAATAAGCATAAAATTTAGGTTATAGTCAGAAAATTAAATGGGCAAGTATACAGGAAAACACATTGAAGCTGGCTAACTAAAGTTCTACCTTACAAGCATGATGTTTGTTCAGTCTGCAGTCATGCCTGGTTGATTCTTAGGATTCCAAAACAGAAGTGTCTTCCAGTGTCCTCTCAGTAAGACTTAACAAAATGAGAGAAAAAAAAATATTCCACCAATCCTGTGATGTCACACAGCTTGTTCATGATGCTGGCTGTGAGGTAACTCTCATCCTGCATAATTAAAAGGGCAATGTCAGCTTTTCCCCTTGTTTTGCAGTACATCTCAATAAATGGGTCTATGGGCACATAATCACAAGGCATATAGTGTAGAATGCTTCTGCGTCAAGAAAAAAGTGTTCAGCTTACCAATTTTTCTAAAATTAGATCATTTGCCATTGCAGCCGGTCCGACTTCTAATGTCCTGCCACCGGAGGAATCAGTGCTGATACATGGCAGCTAGACCCGTCTATGGGGGAGTGCTTCGCTGCTTTACATTTCACTATCCACTTGTAGAGAAGCACAGCCTCCATTACAGCGTGTTATTCTGAAAGGCTCCTGGTAACTACAGATACAAACCGAGGGCTAGTTTAGTTGAAAAATACTTCCCCATGCTGGTGCCTAAATCCCACACTTGCACAACAATGGGCAGGAATAAGATCTCATGCATGCATGCAAATGTGTCACTATTGCGCATGCATGGGATAGGCACCAGCATGAGGATCTATTTTGCAGCTAAACTAGCCCTCTGTTTGTATCTGTAGTTAGAAAATGGGTAAAATAATTTGAGGCTTCCGATTGGCTGAAACACTTTTCTAGCTGGGCATCTATCAGACAACAGATGCCCAGCTATTAAAAGTGCCAGTCTAGCCTACCCCTTCACAAGTATCTTGTTGCCCAGCCAGCTCTCCAATTGGCTACCCCGGGTCTTCATTTCAAATTTGCGCCATTTTTTTGTCTCGCTTAGCGAGAGTCTGGCTCCCGAATACTGATTTATGAACAATACTGTCCTGGTATTTAGAAGCCCACACAACAACTCACTGGCTCCTCAAACCAAACCAATGTACATTTTTTCATTCCTCTTCCCATTTTACCTTTTTGTTTATTACTTCCTGATTTGCATCTCTTCTCTCTTGCGACTCATAGGCATTCCTCTCTGCTGCCCGTCATTCAACATCCCAATTCCCAAACCAGGAAATGACCTATCAGGAAAACGAGCTGTCTCCTCAACAGGTACTGCCCGCAAATTAACCATACTATCTATGCTAAAGAAAAAAAAAACGAAAAAATAATTTACAGAGCTGCCGTCTCTACTAGCAGTGATGCCTCAAACTGCCTCTCACAGCGTAACACGGTCATGCGCCTCACCACTCGCAAATCAAGTTTACCGAGCAGCACCAAAATAAAGATAAACTGACAACACTTTCTCTGTGTCCTGCTCCTGAAAGTACAACACAATGAAAAAAACCGGAAATGGGTCAAAAACAGTCCTGGAGGTAGTGGGGGGGGGGAGACCAACAAAGAGAATAGCTGGGAGAACAGCAGATAGAACAATACAATAACAGAGGGACTACTTAACAATAAAAGATTTAAATACCAAGTTTTCTTATGTTTTCATATATTTTTTAAATTACATACAGTAGCTCTACCACTGTGTGTGTGTGTGTGTGTGGGGGTAACTATGACAGCCACAACCAAAAGCATCAACTAAAGAGGCTCTGCAAGGACATAACTCCCTAGCTCAGAAAAATCCACACAATTGTGTAGAATAGGTGTAGGAACTATTTTATTTCAAAACATAGTTTAAACTAATTTTTATCAACTTTTTTTTGCCAAACTCATTTAGTTTTACAGTGCCCATTTTCTAAGCGCAATAATACCCTCCAGGGTGGGCTGTATTGTGCTATACCGGACCTTTCAGGGGCTATAAGGCCCTCCGCCTGTGGCGTCGGGCCTCAATGCAGCCTGGTAGGTCCGGTATATGCCACCTATTAAATAATTGTACTCTCAGGAGCCTTTCAGAATAACACGCTGTAATGGAGGCTGTGCTTCTCCACAAGTGGATAGTGAAATATGTATGTTGTGCGAGCACTCCCCCTAGACACGGGTTCTCGAGCGCGTTCTCAGCACTGATTAGCTTCTGGTGGCAGGACATTAGAAGGCGGACTGCCTGCAATGGCAAATGATCTAATTTTAGAAAAATTGGTAAGTTGGACACTTTTTTCTTGACGCAGAAGTATTCTACACTATATGCCTTGTGATCATGTGCCCATAGACCCATTTTTTGAGATGTACTACAAAACGAGGGCTCTACTACTAAAACCCTCTTATTCTGGACATCTGCCTGCAAGTTGTCACTGCTTGTGGAATCATATACTTTACACATGGCAATCATCCATGTGTGGTAACCTCAATTTTTGACTACAAATAGGCTTTTGTTTTTGCTGCCACTTCAGCTTCTCCTTGCCTCTCTTAAGGAATTTGGAAAGCAATATGAACAACACAAGGTGTACTTTTCTTGAAGTGTGGCTGTAGCTCAGATTCAGTAAGGGTACTCTGTATTTGTTCTCTAGGTGGTTTACTGCCCACTCACTTGCCATAAACTTTCTGTTCTTCAGTTCAGAGCAAGATGGGCAATTCCAGATGGTGCTAGAAGAAATGAGAAACCATCCTCCTCACCAAACAAATGGGAAAGCTCTGCCTCCTTATGCCTAGTGAATGAAGACACACTTAAAAATAGTTAAGGCTTGGACCCACCATGGAAGAACCCCCCCCCCCAATGAAGATACAGCTTGCTGCCTTTCACAGGCCTCCATGGTTGAGACATTCCAAACATTTATTGACTGCATAGACACCTTGGCAACTCCTAAAAATCCCAGGGAAGACCCAGATGAACTGCAACCTGGAGGTGTCCCAAAATCAAAGAAGCCTAAGTGGGAAACAGGTGACCAAGAGGACCCCGACAATGATCTGTCCTTGGAAGAAGACTCAGAGGAGGAGGATGAGGAAGAGGAAAAAGAGAACTTCACTGCCAAGTTATACTCCTTTGATGTTATCCCACAAATTATAATGGCAGTCTGAGAGACACTGAAATTGAATGATAACACAGCTCACATTGTGCAAAAATTGGACCCATTAGTAAGGGAGTGAGTAAAAACAGAATCATTTTTCCCATATGAAAGGCCTTTTTTTTATTTAGTATGCTTTATCACCCACGTTCAGCCTGCCCTAATCTACCTCTCCTTCAGCCCCATCACCCAGCCATCTTTGGGACTTACCTAACTGGTCCACAGTGCCCCACAGTTTACCCCCGGTGGCAGATCCTCCTATGTGACCCCTTCTAAACCAGGAGCAGTTTAACTTGGATGTGACCAGAGAGCCCAGCAGGTGGGTGCAGGGCCTGCATGGATAGAGATGTCTTCCAGCAGGCTAGGGATTTTCTTGCTTTCTCCCCATGGAGGTGTGGTGTACAATGACATAGGCAGCACACACACACCTGAAGTCTGGCACTCTTATCAGCATGAAACAGCCCTGGTAGCTGGACCTCCTGCTTCTGCAAGAGGTCAGTACCATACTGGCAATATGCCCAACCCCACCCCCCAGGAGAAGGAGAACAGTCCTTGGGATGATTGAACCTCTTTTCCCCCGGCCAGCTCTCTGACTCCTGAGATAACTTCTCATACTCTTGTGTGTGTGTGGGGGGGAGGTGGGGGTAGATGGATGGAAGGGATTATATTTTTAATGTGAAATGATACAGCTAGTGGCAAAGTTTGACCGAATGGGGAGGAGGGGGGATTTGTCCATGCAGGGGGTGTCAGTGTGAGTTTTGTTGACAAAAATTTGTCCAAGTGTAGCTGATATGTGTTTGTGGGATGCCAACACAATCGGTGTAGAGATTATGAATAGTGTAGGAAGTGTTTTTTTTAGTAACATGTGGCTCTTGAGTTTAATTCTCCGTGAGTGAAGTGCTACATCACTATTTGAAAAACTTCATGTAGTAGCATATCATCAGCAAATTCACTGAAGAAGTATTAATTTGTACAGTTCATCACATAGTGAAATGCATAATTCACTATGCCAAAACTACACAAAGTGACACTTCACACTTTGCAAAGTCAAACTTTGTAAATGACTTTATGAAGACAAGTCTCCCAACTTCACCCATCCCTAATGCCAAGATCATAGAAACATAGAAACACAGAATTTGATGGCAGATAAGGACCGCTTGGCCCACCCAGTCTGGCCATTTCCCTACCTAATGGATAAGGTGCAGATCCTAGTTAACCAGCAGCCTACTTCTTCCTACCCCCAACCCCTAGAATTGCCTTATGACTGTCCCATGCATGCTTGAATTCCACCACTGTTTTTGACTCCACAACCTCCTCCGGAAGGCCGTTCCATGCATCCACAACCCTTTCTGTGAAAAAATACATCCTTAAATTACCTCTGAGCCACCCCACCAACTTCAAATTGTGCCCCCTTGTTCTTGCACACCTTTTTTTTTGAAAGATGCTACCATCTTGGACTTTGTTGATTCCCTTGAGGTACTTGAAAGTTTCTATCATATCCCCCCTCTCCCTCCTTTCCTTGAGGCTGTACATGCTAAGCTCCTTAAGTCTCTCTTCACATGTCTTCCGGTGCAGACCCTGCACCATTCTAGTTGCCCCCCTCTGGACAGCTTCCATCCTGTCTATGTCTTTGTGGAGATTGGGTCTCCAGAACTGCATGCAGTACTCCAGATGGGGTCTCACCAGCTGTCTGTCCAGAGGGATAATAACTTCCTGTTTTCTACTGGTGATGCCTCTCCCTATGCATCCCAGTATCCCCCCAGCCCTCCTTACTGCCCTCTCACATTGCTTGCCCACCTTTAAGTCATCTGATATGACTACCCCCAGGTCCCTTTCCATTTTTGTTGTTATTATCTCACCCCCCATTGTGTACTCTTCCCCTGGGTTTTTGGTTTCCAGGTGCATTACCTTGCACTTCTTAGCATTGAATCAAAGCTGACATATATGTGACTATTCCTCTAACCTTGCCAAGTCCCTTCTCATCCTTTCCACCCCACCTTGTGCATCAACTCTGTTGCAGATCTTTGTGTCATCTGCAGAGACATACTTTTCCTTCCAGTCCCTCTGCAATGTCACTTATAAAGACATTGAAGAGGACCAGTCCTAATACTAAACCCTGCGGTACCCCACTAGTAACCCCCCTTTCTTCTGAGTGGACTCCATTTACTATTACTCTCTGTGTCCTATTCTCCAGCCAATTCTTTACCCAGGCTGTCATCTTGGGACCCACTCCCAGGCTGGCTAACTTGTATATTAATCTTTTGTGTGGGACTGTGTCAAATGTCTTGCTAAAGTCTAGGTAGGCCATGTCCACAGCCCCTCCCTGATCTACTACTTTGGTCACCCAGTCAAAGAAATCTATCAGATTCATCTGGCATGACTTTCCTGCTATGAATCCATGCTGCCTTGGGTCCTATGCCCCTCTGGCCTCTAGATACTCGACAATTCTTTCCTTCAGAAGTGATTCCATCATTTTCCCTATCACTGAGGTTAAACTAACAGGTCTGTAGTTTCCTGCTTCTGCCTTGCTCCCACTTTTGTGAAGGAATCACATTTGCCCTCCTCCAGTCCTCGGTACCACCCCATCCTCCCATGATTTGTTAAAGAGGGTAGTCAGTGGTGTCACTAGTTCTACCCTTAGTTCTTTTAGAATTCTGGGATGAATCCCATCAGGCCCCATTGCTTTATCCAACTTCAATTTTAAGAGTTCTTTCAGAACCCTTTCTTCTGTAAATGGGCTGGTATCAACTTCTGTATCCAGAGTGTTTCTACTGTTTGTTTTAGGTACCTCCCCCTCTTCATTTGTAAATACTTGGCAAAAATATTTGTTTAGTATCTCTGCCTTTTCACAGTCACACACTGCCCATCCTCCCTTCCCTTTATTAAGCCTCACTATCCCTCCCTTGGTCTTCCTTCACTCCCTGATGTACCTATAAAAGGTTTTATCCCCCTTCTTAACTGAGTTGGCTATATTTTCCTCGGTTTGGGCCTTTGCTGTTCTGATTGCCTTCCCAGCTTCCTTTTGCTTTAACTGATACAGTTCTCTGTCCTGCTCCTTCTGTGATTCCTTGTACTTCCTGAATGCTTTCTTTTTCTCTTGAACCTTCACTACCACTTCCTTTGAGAACCATAGTGGTTTCTTACATCATTTTGTTTTGTTTATTTGCTTCACACAAGGCCTGTTACCTCTGTGATGGCAGTTTTATTATTCCCCATTGTTCTTCCACCCCTCCTTCCTGCCCATTTGCTAGTGCATTCCTTAGGCACTCACCCATTTTGGTATAGTCAGCCCTCCTAAAGTCCAGTATTTTTGCCTTTGTATGGCTTGACTCTATTGCTGTGTTTATTGTGAACCATACTGTTCGATGGTCACTAGTTCCCAGATGGCTACCCTCTTCTACATCTGTGATCCTCTCTCCATCTCCAGTTTAGAGAACGAGGTCTAAGATTGCTCCCTCTCGAGTGGGCTGTAATACTAGTTGTCTAAGGCATGCTCCCTGTAGGGCATCTAGAATAACCCCACTCTTCGAAGTGGCTGCTGTAACTGCACTCCAGTTAACATCTGGCATATTGACATCACCCATCAGCAATATCTCCCCTTTTTCTGCCATTCTAAGTATACTTTCTATCATTTCCTTGTCCATTTCCTCCCCCTGAGAAGGGGGTCTGTATACAACCCCTGTGCGGATTGTGGTGCCATTGTCTGTCTCCAAATTTACCCACAGTGCTTCTTCTTCTCCCTGTTTACCCTTTTGTTCTGTTGCTTTGATATCTTCCCTTATGTAAAGAGATCCTCCTCCTCCTCTTTTACCCTCTCTGTCCCTCCTGTAGATAGTGTATCCTGGTATGTTTACGTCCCAGTTATGGTTTTGTGTGTACTATGTTTCTGTGACTGCCACAATATCCAGATGTTCCTCCTCCATCAAGGCCACTAATTCAGAAAGTTTGTTACTCAGACTACGGCATTGGTACTCATTGCTCTCCATTTTTTGATGGTTTTACCTTCTGTTGCAGCATCACCCACTGACCTTTCTACCTCGGTCTTTTTCTCATTTAGTACCCTGTTTTGTAGGGAGAGGCTGGGATTTTCCTGCTGCTTATCACCTGCCACAAATAAACCATAATAATTTTTATTCATTGCCAACCTTACATAGGTACATAGAAACATAGACTCTGATCATAGATAAGGGCCACTTGGCTCACCTAGTCTGCCAATTCCCTACCTAATGGATAAGCTGCAGATCCTTGTTAACCAACAGCCTACTTTCTCCTACCCCCACTAGAATTGCCTTATGTCTGTTCCATGCATTCTGGAATTCCCCCACTGTTTTTGACTCCACTGCCTCCCCAGGAAGGCTGTTCCATGTATCCACAACCCTCTCCATGAAAAAATACTTCCTCACATTACCTCTGAGCCGTCTCCCCTCTATCTTCAAATTGTGCCCCCTTGTTCTTGCACATCTCTTTTTCTGAAAGATACTACCCTCTTGGACTTTGTTGATTCCCTTGAGGTACTTGCAAGTCTCTATCATTTCCCCCCTCTCCCTCCTTTCCTTGAGGGTATACATATTAAGCTCCTTTAATCTCTCTTCATATGTCTTCTGTTGCAGACCCTGCACCATTTTAGGTGCCCTCCTCTGGACAGCCTCCATCTTGTCTATGTCCTTGCAGAGATGCGGTCTCCAGAACTGCACACAGTACTCTAGATGGGGTCTCACCAACTGCCTGTACAGAGGGATAACAACTTCCTGTTTTCTATTGGTGATGCCTTTCCATATGCATCCCAGTATCTCTCCAGCCCTCCTTACTGCCTTCTCACATTGCTTGCCCAACTTTAGGTCATCTGATATGACTACCCCCAGGTCCCTTTCCATTTCTGTTGTTGTTAGCATCTCCCCCCACATTGTGTACCCTATCCCCTGTGTTTTTGTTTCCCAGGTGCATTACTTTGCACTTCTTTACATTGAATCTAAGCTGCCATACATTGGACCATTCCTCCCAGCCTTGCCAAGTCCCTTCTTATCCTTTCAACCCCACCTTCTGTGTTGACACTGTTGCAGATATTTGTGTCATCTGCAAAGAGGCATATTTTTCCTTCCATTCCCTCCACAATGTCACTTATAAAGACATTAAAGAGGACCGGTCCCAGTACTGAACCCTGTGGTACTCCACTAGTGAACCCCCTTTCTTCAGAGTGGACTCAGTTTACTATTACCCTCTGCATCCTGTTGTCCAGCCAATTTTTTATCCAGGGTACCACCTTGGGACCCACTCCAAGGCTGGCTAACCTGTACATTAATCTTTTGTGTGGGACTGTGTCAAATGCCTTGCTAAAGTCTAGGTAGGCCATGTCCACAGCCTGTCCTTGGTCTCCTACTTTGTCCACCTAGTCAAAGAAATCTATTAGATACATCTGACATGACATTCCCACTGTGAATCTATGCTGCATTGGGTTCTGTGCCCTGCTGGCCTCTAGGTACTCAACAGTTCTTTCCATCAAAAGTGATTCCATCGTTTTCCCTGCCACTGAGGTCAAACTAACAGGTCTGTAGTTTCCTGCCTCTACCTTGCTCCCACTTTTGTAAAGTGGAATTATGTCCACCCTCCTCCAGTCCTTAGGTACCACCCCATCTTCCCATGATTTGTTAAAGAGCATAGTCAATGGTGTCACTAGTTCTACCCTTAGTACTTTTAGAATTCTTTGGTGAATCCCATCAGGCCCTATTCCTTTGTCCACTTTCAGTTTTAAGAGTTCTTTCAGAACCCTTTCTTCTTTGAATGGACTGGTATCAGCCCCCATATACAGATTGTCTATTGTTTGGTTAAGGTACCCCCCCTTCTTTTGTGAATATTGAGCAGAAATATTTGTTCAGTATCCCTGCATTTTCACTATCACCCTCTGCCCCCATTTCTTCCCCTTTATTAAGCTTCAGTATATCTCCCTTGGTCTTTTTTCACTCCCTAATGTACCTATAAAAGGTGTTGTCTCCCTTCTTAACAGAGTTGGCTATATTTTCCTCAGTTTGGACCTTTGCTATTCTGCCTGCCTTCCCTGCCACCTTTTGTTTTAACTGATATAGTTATCTGTCCTGTTTCTTCTGTGTTTCCTTATATTTCATAAATGATATCTTTTTCTCTTTAACCTCACCTGACACCTCTTTTGAGAACCTTAGTGGCTTTTTCCTTCATTTTGTTTTGTTGAGTTGTTTTACACAAAGGCTTGTTGCCTCTGTGATGGCAGTTTTGATTTTGTCCCCATTATTCTTCCACACCTCCTTCTTGACTGTTTGCTAGTGCTTTTCTGAAGCACTCTCTCATTTTGTCAAAGTCAACCCTCCTAAAGTCCAACACTCTTGCTTTTGTATGGCTTGACTCTACAGCTGTGTTTATTGTGAACCACACTGTTTGGTCGCTTGTTCCCAGATGGCTACCCACTTCTAAATCTGAGATCCTCTCTCTATCCCCATTTAAAAGTACCAGGTCTAAGATTGCTCTCTCCTGAGTGGGTTCCAACATTAGCTGTCTGAGGCATACCTCTGTAGGGCATCGAGAATGACCCTGCTCTTGGATGTGGCTGCAGTAAAGGTGCTCCAGTTAACATCTGGCATATCCGGGTTCCCCATCAACAATATCTCTCCTTTTTCTGCCATTCTCAGGATTCCATCTATCATTTCATTTTCTCTTGTCTCCCCCTGAGATGGGGGTCTGTAAACAACCCCTGTGCCGATTGTGGTGCCAGTTCCTGTCTCCAGGAAGACCCACAGTGCCTTCTCCCCTCCCTGTTTACCACTTAGTTCTTTTGCTTTGATTCCTTCCCTCATGTAGAGAGCTACTTTTCTTCCTCTTTTACCCTCCCTGTCCCTCCTGTAGATTGTGTACCCTGGTATGTTGACATCCCAGTCATGACTCTGTCCCTGTCATGGTTCTCTGTGTACCATGTTTCTGTGACTGCCATGATATCCAGGTGTTCCTCTTCCATCAAGGCCACTTGTTAAGGGATCCTGTTACGCAGACTATGGGCATTGGTCCTCATCGCCCTCCTTATTTATATGGCTTTATCCCTTTTAGGCCCATCCCTGTCCTTACTGCCTTTGCCTTTTCTGAATTTAACCCTGTTCTGCTCCCTAATGACTTCTCTACCTTTGTGTCTTCTTCGCTAACTACCCTTTTTTTTTAGGGGGGGCAGGTTGGGATTTCCCTGTTTCTCTTCAGTGTCTTAAGGCTTTTTTTTACCCACCTGCATTATGTTTTAGTCTACTGTACCCCATGCTGATTACTGCATTGGAAGTCAAAGTGGTTTGGCTGAATTCTTGGAGCCAAACCAAATTTATGGGCTTCAGCTTGAGGCCAAACCGAAGTTGACAGCAGCCCAAATCACTCATCATTTTAGGCAGGGTTGCATGCTATTCGTGCACAAATTATAGTAGTTTTCAAAAATGCTTGGCTGCCACATTACTGGAATAATTTATACTGGTTAAGGGCAAACCACTCTTCAAAGTTTGTGGTTAGTAAAGAGATGGTCTCCTCCATTGTTTTTTCATCTGAATTGTTTTTTATTATTATTTATTTATTTATTTATTTATTTATTTATTTATTAGTTAAGCCATAACATTAACTTATGGATCTCTATATGATTGTCAGTCATTCATTGGAACTAATATAAATAGCCTGAAATGTTCATGATTTAACAAATATCAGTCTTGAATTAAATGTGTATTACAGAAAATTTTAAATAGTAAAGCTCACAAAAGAAAGCCTGGCTACAAGGTAGGGTGGCTTTTCATGTCCAGCTGTGTATAATGATGAGAAGAACACACCACTCATCAAAAAACACACATGTACACTCTCAATGAGGCAGTGTTTCTAAAAGTCATATGTATTAAACTGACAACATATCATCATATAAAACAATTTTTGTATTTTAGTTTTTATTGAGATAATTCAATACAGTTTTACAATTTTCTCATCATCACATAGGTACAATAGTCTTCATCTTGTTATTCTAGTGCATTTAGTCTTTCTACATTTGGTTTCTTCTACTGCAGGTCATAAACTAGATGTCACTAGATACATCAGGAACTGAAGCAGCCATGGCCCACATATAGTTCCTTTACACAAATCATAATACATAAATGTTCCCCCTGTGATATGTACTTATGTAAGTTATTTTTGAATGCTTGTTTACTATTGCTGATAATTATGTTTTCTGGTAATTTATTCAAAAGTTTACTGGTTATTTGGGTAAATAAATACTTTCTTTTTTTAGTTTTGAATTTGTTTAATCTTACTTGCAGTGAGAGTCCCCTAGTATTAGAATTATTGTTTTTATATTCAATTCCTATTTCAGTCATGAGCAGAGGATCACTCATTATATCATGGAATAAGAAAAGGTCACCCATAGTTCATCTGGTCTCAAGACTGTGTTCACCCTTAGTTCATCTGGTCTCAAGACTGTGTAATCCCAATGATTGTAATCGCTCTTGATAGGACACATTTTTAATTGGTTGAATTGTTTGTGTATATCATGTATATATATTGTGTTTATGTATTTGCCCCCTCACCCACCCCTCCCCTCTCAACTGGCACTTTCTTTCATGGGGCCCTCCAGCCCAACCATCCCATACTTTTTCCACCCACCTCTACCCTCCAACAATGGCCATTTAGCCTGACAACTTCCTCCTTACTCCATCCTATCCCTTATACAGTTCACCCTGAAATATGTTAGAAGCTGGCTTATGTTGTCTCTCTCCACTATTGAATGTATCAATAATGTTTAATCATCTATGTTTTTAAGAATTAAACTATTGTTTACCTTTGTATGTATGTTACCATACATCCTTTGACATGGAACCTTTGTAAATGAGCAGTTCCTGCTCAAAGGTATTTGTAATCCTACAGTTTAATAAAATAAAATAAAAAAAATATCTGTGCTGTACTCTTTCCACATGAGATATGTCCCCTCATTTGTCTGGGTTCCATAATTGACTGCAGTAATCCATGTGTGTTCTAACATAGGACAAATACAGAGGTAGCATAACTTCTTTTGATCTACTTTTTATGTTTAGTTTTATTGCCCCAATTATCCTATTGGTTCTGGCAATAACTGCTGTATGCTGGTTCTTAAATCCTAGTTTTGTATCTATCACAACCCCTAGATCTTTTTCATTACTTTTTGATTGAAGTGGGTTTGTGTTTATGAAATACTGGTGCTTAAGATTGTGTAGACCTATACGGACGATGCAGCATTTTTCTTGATTCAAAGTCATTCCCCATTTATTCACCCACAATACCAATTGGTCTATATCAGTTTGTATGATACATTGTTGTTCTTCAAAGCTACATACTCCACCAGTGCTAAGTTTCTGTTAATAATTCTGGTTATCAGATCATTGTTCATCTGCGGTTCTGCTTAAACCTTCTAGATGGGGCTGTACCTGTTCACCTGGACTCCTCCCCATGGGAGCAGAGAGTCATCCCCCAAGGATCCTATCATTAAAAGGCAGTATTGACACCATCCTCCCCACCTCAATATGTATCCTCCTTTCTTCGGTCATGTCTGCTGTTTCTCTTTTGACCTTCTTTGACAATACACTGGTATCCCCATTTTTTTTGGTTTTGCTTGTACCTCACATTCTCTCCCTACTCCCCACAATTTGTTGGACAGCTTTTATGGCACAGATTCTGGGCAGTATTCTGATACATACAGTATCCACTTCTGCCATTTTTGTCTGTGTTGGTCTTCTCTGTCTTAAACCCTGGCCATGAATCCCTCCATATAATATATGCCATTCATTATTTTCCTCCAATTCTCAACTATTGAGGGTCCAGCTTCATCTAGTTTTTGTTATTGTTTTTTTTTTGTTGTTGCTGCTAGTAAGTATAGCCATATAGGAGAGAAGGGTGACACATGGAGTCCTCTCAGGTTACTGAGGTTAGAGCCAGCTGTGAGATGAGATCTAGAGGAGCCCCCTCCAGTGTCTCCATCTACTCAAGTATCTGCTCCCAGAACATTTGTATTTTTGGGTATGATCAGAACACATGGCTCTGGTCTGCAGAAAACTTCCCACAGTCCCTCCAGTATGCCCCATATTGGCTAGACATGAATTTTGCCAGTATCACTGGGGTCCTAAAATATCTGTATCCCACCTTCCATGCAACTCTCTCAGTTGGGGATTGGATGTAATTTTTACTGCTGTAGTGGTGTATTTAAGCCATTTCTCATATTCTATATTTGAATTGAGTTCCTTATCCCAATTGGCCAATACAGTTTTGGTATTATCTACCATTTGTTGTTGTAGTGTTTTATATGCATTCCCTATAAGATGCCCCCATAGTGATCCTGTCATTGTGTTTATTATCATTGTCATTAGTATTGGGGGCTGTGGGGGTCTTTCGGTCAGTGGTTTGCTTTTGTGTAGTAAATACATTCAAACCTGTAGATATCTAAAGTGGTCTCTACCTACTAGGCTGTATGTTTTCTGTAATTCTTCAAAATGTCATACCCCATATTGATCTAAAAATTGGTATATATAGGATAAGCCCAGTTGTCTCCACTGGTGATACCCTAGGTCTATTCTCGGTGTCACAAATTCTTCATCTGTTTCAAGGATTCTGCACTAATAGAAAATCTCCCTGAATGTTGGGTGCTGTTTAATTGTTTGCCACACTTGGAGCATGTTTTGCGTTTATGGTGTAAAATTTCTCAGTGTAATCAAAAAGTGAGATGTAGCTAAAAGTATGCTCCCTAAGTCGTGTAGGTCATTGAGATGGAATTCAATCTTTTTACAAATTGCATTTACTTGTGGAGAGAGCCAGAGAAGAGCTGTACACACATGGACTGCTCAGGCATATTCTCTAAGATTTGATAGGTTAATTCCTCCCTGACTAAGGGGGAGCTACAGTATACTTATTCTAACTCATGATCTCTGTCCCACCCATAAGAATTTCAATATAATTTTCTGCCAAGACCTAAAGTAAGCAGGAGAGGGAAATATTGGGAGAGTATGGAATGGGTATAATAGTCAGAAGTATGTTTATCCACATGGTCTCAGCCTTTGCAAAAAAGGAAAGTGGTAGTATGGTCCATCTTTCCAGATCTGACTGTATTTGGTTGGTTAGTGGTTCATAGTTTATCAATTCTAGATGCGAGATGTCTTGAGAAATTATTGCTCCTAGGTATTTCATTTGTATAGAAAGCCATTTAATCTGATATTGTTCCCTAATGGTTCACAAAGGGGTGTATGAGCTTAATATGACTTCCATCTTTTTTATATTTAATTTGAAACCAGCAATCTGTCCAAAGGAGCTTAGTATGTGCCACACCACTGGTATTAATTGCTCTGGGTTAGCAAGGGTTAATAATACATGGTCTCCATATAACATCAGCTTATGGTTCTGGTACCCTATCCATATTCCCTCCACCCCTGGGTCTTGGCGTATCACCTGTGCAAGTGGTTCTATATAAAGCGCAGACAAAAGAGGAGTTAGAGGGCAACCCTGTCTTGTACCGTGTTGAAGATGTATTGATTGAAATAATGTGCTTGTTAATCTGAACATACACTTGGGGAGATGTGTATATGGCTTGCAAGCATATTAGAAATTGTTAGGGGAAGCTGGAGGCCTCCTGGGTCTCCCAGAGAAATTCTCAGGCGACCCTGTCAAAAAGCTTTTCAGCATCCAAACTAATAAATGCTGCTGGTATCTGTCTGGTTTGTACTCTTTCTAGTAACAGCAAGTCCCTTCTAATATGTGGTGTTTCTTTGTGTATGAATCCTGATTGATTAGGGTTAATCAATGCTGGAAGCATAGTTTCCAGTCTTTTTGCCATAACAGACATGAAGATTTTATAATCAACATTTAGGATGGATATTGGCCAGTATGAGGTGGGGCATTGTGGTGTTTTGTACGGTTTTAGTATGGTTGATATCACGGCATAGTTCCAAGATGGGGGAGCCCTCAGTAACCTCCCCATAAGTCTTCTTAATTGAAGTCGGTAATTGTTCTGAGAATTTCTTATACCATTCAGCTGGGTAGCCATCTGGCCCTGGGCATTTAAGTTTTTGATTTCTTTGATCTGAGTTGCGATTTCTAACTGGGTTACAGGTTCTATTAGTCTTTCAGTTTGTGTTTCCATTAATTAAGGGAGTTGTAATTTAGTTAGGAAGACTCAATATTCATCTATAGCGAAGGGGGTTGGGGCCATATATAGCTGTTGGTAGAATTTGTAAAAGATTGCTTGTTTTTGCAGATTGCTGTGTGTGACTTGCTTCATGTCAGGGTCTCACAGTTTTAGAATGTTGGTCTCTGTTTTTCTGGCTCTAAGTTTTTCAAGCTAAGTTTCTATTTCATCTTGGCCCTCCCTCACATGCTGTATACCTCAGAAAAGCCAATGCCTGTTGTGCTTTAAGGTCCATTATTTTTTGTAGCTGTTGTGATGGTCTGTGTGGTGCTCTGAATGAAGATGGAATGTGTGAGTGGAACACCAAGGTCCGAATTATTGTGGATGAGATAAAAGTTATCCAGACAAGGAGAGGAAGGAGTTGTCCAAGAGATTTAGTGCCTGCAGGGCATTTATTTAGTACCAGTGGGTAGAGAGACACAGTCACAAGAGAGGTAGGCACCACAACACCAAGGGGCAATAGAGAGAACAGAACTATTTCTATCTATCACGGCTAAAGTAATTACAAAAAGGATCTTGAGATGCACCTTGGCCTATTGCCACTTATACTTCTAAAATTCCTTAGCAGTACCCTGTAAGTGCAATTAATACTTAGATGGAAAACAGGTGTTATTTCCTACCCACAGTATACAGTTTTACAATGACCACAGAATCATCCCAAAGTCCAATTGTCTGAAGTCTTCTTGTGCAGCATCGTTCTCATTGGTAGCTACAAGGAACGTAAAACAGAACTGTAGAACACTTAGACACAATTCCCAGCATGGAGCTAGCTAAGGCCACTGAGGTGGTGAGAGGTTCTATAAACAGATCATAGGTTTCTTGGCAAAACCCACTTTCTCGAAGGCTGCCAGAAAGAAAGAACAAGAGAAGCGGGTTCCTGGAATAAACCCACTTACGGGCTGTCAGATCCAGCACTGTATGCAGAGGATTCCTTGGCCAAAACCCACTTCTAGGACTGCCAAGGATGAAGAAAAACCAGGAGATGTGTGCCGACAAATCCACTGGAGGACTACCACGACCTGAACGATGCTGCAGCACTCCACTGGCCAGCAAGACTTCGAAGGATCTGAGGCGAAGATGGATCTCCGATGCAACCAGGAACCAGAAGGATCTGTAATGAAGATGGTTGATTCTGTAGTCTTGTCACAAGGAACTAGAACAAAACAAGGAAACAGCAGACGTGTCCCACACTGGGCTTCGATGGACTCGACTTGCGGCGAACGACCAGGGGGCGCAGACCAGATTCTTCCAGGATGTGCACACTCATCTGCTGAGGGCGACCAACTTTGGGACATCTGGATCAGAAACCAAATAAAATGACACTGGCATGGTGGTCATGATGCACTTGAACTTCAGACAACATAACTTCAAACTGTAGAACAGAAGAAAAGGCGGATGCGACTTGTACTAATGGCGATGAACTTGACTTTGGTGAATGACATGGAAGGAGCAGATGATCTGATGGTCGAACACTTTCTGGTGAAGAATGATGGTGCAGACGTATTCTTCTGGGTAGAGACTGATTCTGGATTCGTAGAACAGCAGACCACACCATGAAACATCAATGTGGTAGAAGATTGAGACTGCCCCCTACACAGGCCACAATGTAACTATTAGATGCGCATTTCCATCATACCAAGAGAACTGCGTGGTGACCAGATAATTTTCCAGGAGAAGGGGGAAAATTATATCCTTTGGGGCAATTATTCACTGGAGGGGCAATTGCTCAGATGCACAGGGCCATTGTGCAGATCCCTCGGGCAATAGTTCAGATGAATGTGGCAATTGTTTATACAACCAGGGGCAACTGTTCATATGCATGTGGCAATTGTGCAGATGCCTGGGACAATAGTTCAGATGCCTGAGGCAATTGTTCAAAAGCACAGGGCAATTGTTTATACAACATGGGGCAATTGTTCATATGCATGGGGCAATTGTGTAGATGCCTGGGACAACAGTTTAGATGCCTGGGGCAATAGTTCAGAAGCATGGGGCAATTGTTTATACAACTAGGGGCAACTGTCATATGCATGGGTCAATTGTTCATACGCACAGGGTAATGCTTCATATGCCTGGGGAAATAGTTCAGATGCACAGGGCAATAGTTCAGACAACCAGGGGCAAATAACCACAATCCTAAAGTCACAGTGCAGTCTTGGTGCTTTCAGCCAATACACAATTGTTCAGATGCTTGAGCAATAAGCAGTGGTATAAATAGTACAGTCGTTGCAGTTACTTTGTAACCTATTGTGAGCTAAGCATCCTTGAATGGACCCTTTTCTGACTGTAGGGCCTCCCTGAATAGGATCTGGCTACCCTTGACTGTTTCACTATGAATGCCCCAATCAAGATACTAGAGTGTACCACATGCCCTATACTAGTTGCCCTGAACACTAGAGGTCTAAATACATTATTTGCTATGGGGCCTATATGCCCTACTTACTACTAGACTGGCTTGCCTTTGCTGGCAAGGCCAGGGCTGCCCTAACTACCACTGGACTGGCTTGCCCTAACTCACTAGGCTAGGGTTCCCTTACTACCACTAGGCTGGCTTGCCTTTGCTGACTAGGCCTGGACTGCCCTTTCTACCACTGGGCTGGCTTGCCCTCATTCAATAGGCCAGGGTTCCCTCTTAATATGATGGGCCTGGTGCCCCCTTTACATTGGGTCTGGCACCCTCTGAAATGGGCCTGGTGCCCTATTAAATGTGGGCTTGGTAGCCCTTCCTTCACTGGGCCTTGTGCCCTGCTTTATTCAGGGCCTGGTACCCTTCTTTACATTGGTCCTGGTGCCCTCTGTTTATTGTGGGCCTGGTAGCCCTTCCTTTACTGGGCCTGGTGGCCTTATTTTACATTGGGCCTAGTGCCTTAAACACTGTGGGCCTGGATTGCCCTGCTTTATATTGGGCCTGGATTGCCTGCTTTCTATTGGGCCTGGATTTCCCTCTTTATTTTGTGTGGTTCCTTTAACTATCTGGCTCAAGAGCGTCGCTACCTGCCTGCCATCCTTAATATCAATTCAGGGTCCTTCTGACCCGATGCTC
Organism: Neoceratodus forsteri; assembly: GCA_016271365.2. NCBI lineage: Eukaryota > Metazoa > Chordata > Ceratodontiformes > Ceratodontidae > Neoceratodus > Neoceratodus forsteri. Next base: position 774,181,831 of record CM057449.1, on the reverse strand, counting down.
AGGCAGCGATTAGCCCTACTGTAAGCACCAACTGTGCATTTTTAAAATGAATAAAAAAACACAGTCTCTCTCTTTCGATGGGCGGACACCACGAATCAGCATACTGCAGCTGACTCACTGCACACCAGTGGGACCAAAGGAAGCAGATGGGAGGTGGGAGGTCTTGCTGGCAGAGGGAGGGAGAATTTATAGTAAGCAGCGTGAGGGACTACCTAGGGGGGCCTCGGAGGGCTGACAGAATGAGCGTCAATGAAGCGCTTCTCTTCTGCCGATGGGGGACCGAGATTAATCTTTTTAAAATGTACTGGGGGCTAAAACAATAAAACGACGGGGCTTTTAAGCCCAAAACAGCTGAACTGGATGTCTACTTGATTTGTGGTGTCCCGATGGCACCACCGACCATACACACAGCAGTAGCAGCAGTCTTCAGGCAGGGGAGGCAGAGCAGGCACACAGCTAAGTCCTCAGGGACAGCTTCAACAACCAGGCAAGCCCTTCCTTGTCCCCTTGACTTACTGTGTCCTCTCTCCTCTACAGCTGCCCAGGATCAACTAACTGAAAAACTGTTAAACTTTAAACTTGAACCCCCAGGGTTCTAGAATGGTTGGAGTGGAATGCTGTGCATGAGCTGCTCAGCACAGCATTCCATCGAGGCCATTGTTACTGGAGCTGCATCAAAATCAATTTTTGATAATGTTTAAGTGCACAGGGCACTTTTCTTTATTATTTACAGTTGTTTCCCCAATCTAAGGAAGGGAATTGACTTGTGAGGGGCCGCTTTTATTTATGTCCTGCAATCTACACCTGTAGCTGGCTCCAAGGGCACCTGTAAAACCCCAGTTTATTTTTTTATTTACTTTTTCTGTGATGCCCCAACTTTGGGTCATTACAGATTCGGGCCCACCTAAAAATACTTGTCCCTATGTGTTCTCTTAAGCACTTTATAAAACACTTTCTTAACATTTTAATATCTTATACTTATTACTTCACGAAACCTTACTCTGGTAAAACTTTTCAAAATATCTGTAACTACTGTAAAACATTAAATTTTACTAAACTAAAGTGACTGTGTCTGGGGATTACTCTGAATAGATCTACAGATGGCACAATGAGATAAGTTGAAAGGCCTCCATTATGTACCTTCTAGGGGGACACCTGCATTAGATCTTTGGGATCTATGGGATTGGAAACCTACGGGTTCTGGGACAAGGCATTCTGGTTCCAGAACATCTGGTACCTCAGGATTTGCTGGCACAACAATTGGACGGTCAAAGGAATTTACATTGGAAGTGTGAATCCAAGGCTCCTTGCACCAACTGATTGGTGATTCCAGTCCCAACATTTTGTCCTTTAGGGACTCCTGCCTTTCCTTTGGTGTAGAACTGTCCTTATCTTTTGCTAGAGCAGCGTCTCTAAAAGTACAAGCTTTTAAGAGACTTTGGTGAACGATCATGGTATTGTTTCCCATTTCTTGCTGGATCTTATACACTACTAATTCCGGATAAGGGATCTCAATGATGCGGTAAGGTTCAGGTTCCCATTTTGACACCAACTTGCTGCATTTTTGGGTTTTCTTCAGCATTACTCTTTCCCCAATAAGTAAGGGTGTAGCATTAGCCTTGGTATCATAGTTTGCTTTTTGTCATTGCCACACTTGCTCCATGTGTTTACCCACAATTTGCCCAGCTTCTTGCAGTCATTGGTTATGTTCTTGCACCCAGTTCGTAACAAGCTTTTTTACTTTAGTTTCATCCAGCGGTACCTCTAATACTAAGTCCATTGGAAGTCTTCCGTGGTGTCCGAACATTAAATAATGAGGTGTATAACCAGTAGAACACTGTATGGTATTATTATATAAATACGTAAGTTCAGGAAGTAGAGCTGGCCAATAAGGATGGTTATACTCTGGTAAGGCTTGTAACATTTCAAGTAGAGTTCATTACTTTGGCGATGGTAAGCAGTGGTTTTCACTTTATGGCTTCTGTAAAGGTCAGAGTTCATAAAAAAGCTTGGATTCAAATGAGGTTCTTTGGTCAGTAAGGATTTTTGTCAGATAACCAAAAGGTAGCACAAAACGTCTCAGAAAGGTCTCAGCGGTAGTTCGAGTGGATAGGTCTTTAACTGTGCTAGCAACCACAAACTTTGAAAAGTGATCGACCATTGTGAGAACATATATATGTGCACTGGTGCTTGTGTTCAACTTTAGGTGATCTAGATCAACTAATTCCAATGGTGCATTACCAACTACAGGGTGAAGAGGAGCTTTTTGGTTACTTCTTTCTCTGCATTTCAAATTACAGGCTGGGCATTCTTCACACCACTTTATTATATCACTACACATTCCTATCCAGCAAAACCTTCTTCTAATAACAACCTTGGTCTTCTTGTGTCCAAAATGTCCTGAGTGATCATGGTATGCTGCTAATACTACTGATGTGCTGGTCTTGGGAACTATGATCTGGGTTAATTCCATATGCGTAGTAGGATCTCTACTTTTCTTAACTAAGTGACAATCTTCTATAACCAGACTAGCTCTGCACCTCCAAACTTTTATCACTTCTGGCTTTAGTTTCTTCCGTTCTGACTGGGTCATACGTTTCTGTGCGGAAACTAGAGCTTTAACTTGTTTGACAGTAGGATCCTGATCCTGCAATTGCACCCATAAGCTTTTTTGGTCAGTAATTGTATCATCCACTTCAGGCAGGCATTCCATTTCTGTCTCTGGAACAACTTGACAGCAAGCCTGAACAATTTCCACTGGTACTTGGAGAAAAGGCGGCATCTCTATGTTCTCCAGCAAGATGTCATCTGCTTCAGTTTCCTCTTGTGCAGGCATCTGAGACAATGCTTCTGCATCTGCATTCACTTTACCAGAGTGGTATTTTAGTGAAAATTGATAATTCGTGAGTCTGAAGGCCCACCTTTGATCTAGTACTTCAAGCCTTGCAGTATTCAAATGTGCCAATGGGTTGTTATCTGTAAAGACCGTAAAAAGGGGTAGCAGCCAAATATTGACTGAACTTCTCTGTAATGGCTCATACCAATGCTAGGAACTCAAGTTTGAAAGAGCTGTAGCAGGCATAGTTCCACTCTGAGCCTCTTAGTCCTTGGCTTGCATAAACTATAACTTGTTCCACACAATCTTGTTCTTGTGCAAGTACTGCAACCCACCCCTTGTTGCTGGCATTGGTATACAAAAGAAAAGGTTTTGCATAATCAGGATAAGCTAGGATAGGAGCCTCAGTTAGTACTTTCTTTAACTTATCAAACGCTCTCTGTTGCTCAACTGCCCTTACAACAGGGTGATTTTTCAGGACTCAACCCTCTGTCAGTCCTCTAAGAAGTTCATGCAGAGGCACAGCAATTTTGGAAGAGTCCTTGATAAATCTTCGGTAATACCCCCATGAAACCTAGGAACTTTTGGACATCTTTGACAGTAGTAGGAACAGGCCAGTCTCTTACCACCTCTGTCTTGGCTGAGTCTGGTGACACTCCCTCTGAGGAAATTATATGACCCAGATAACTTACTTTAGATTGTAATAGATGGCATTTAGATGGTTTTATCTCAAAACCAGATTGAATTAGTTTTTGAAACACTTCCTCCAAGTGTAGTAAATGATCCTCATGAGTCCTTGAGTATACAATGATATCGTCCAGATATAGCAATAGGATATCAACATTTTGACTTCCTAGGCAATGCTCAGCAAGTCTCTGAAAAGTCCCCGGGGCATTACAAAGTCCAAAAGGCATCCTTGTGAATTCAAATAGGCCCAGGGAGGTGATAAAGGCAGTTTTTTCCCTGATCTTTAGGTGCCATAGGAACATACCAGTATCCACTGGTTAAGTCTAGAGTGCAGAATACGGCGAGAGATTGCAGAGCCACAAGGGAATCTTCTATCAGGGCAAAGGGTATGCATATTTATGGGTGATGGCATTTAACTTGTGGTAAACGACACAGAATCAAATTTTTCCATCCTTTTTCTTAACCAAAACAATCGGAGCTGCCCATGAGCTGTGGCTTGCTTTAATAACTTCAGCCTCTTGCATCTCTCTGATCATCTCCTTCACTTGTTGGTACATTGCCGGTGGGATTGGTCTGAATCGCTCCGTTATGGACGGATGTCCATTTGTACTGATGTGGTGCTGTGCACCGCGAGCTAGGCCAAAGTCTAATGGGTGCTGGCTAAAAGCTGCTTTATGGCATAAAACCACTTCCAGTACATTAGCCCTCTGTTCCGCAGTGATCTTGGGCTTGTCCACATTGATTTCTTCAGCCCATTTCGGTATACCAACATTTTTTATTTCTTCTCCAGGCACCCTTGTCTCTTGACTTTGTCTTGTCTCTTCCTCAGCCCCAATAATATCTTGCAAGCACACGGTGTGGATTTGAGCAACAGGCTGATTTCGGTAAAGTTGCACATCATGAGTCCCGTAATTTAGCACTCTAACAGGAATCTGACCTCTGGTCACAGTAGCTATACTCAGGCCACTATTATGGGCTCTTCTTTTTTAGTAGGGTATGGTTCCACCAACACATCATAATCCTGACTCTTTGAGCCCACCTCTGCTTTACATCATAGGGTGGTTTCTGTGCCTGGCTTTAATGTTACTGGCCTGGTGTCTGTCACTCGTACTTTACCAATCTCACCGTCAGCACTGGCAAACCATTGGTGGCATTGCAGATGATTTATAGTTTGTTGCGGAGCATGTTTATCCACTTGGTGTATATGCTTAGCTTTCTGTTGAAGGATATGTACTAATTCTTTGAAACTATTTTGTAAAACATTCATCCCCAAGATTAATGGTGGCAAATGATCACTTTCTTGGTCACTAATAATGATGCCTTGCTTGCTTTGAGTGTTTTTCCCAACTGGATATCAGCTTACAGATATTCCAGATATGGTACTTCATCTCCATTGCTCACTATTAGCTTCATCCAATATCTGGGAGGTGGCTTAAGATCGTCAGACATCCATTATCCCAGGAAATCTCATCACTGGATAGTGGTGACCTGCAATCCTGTATCCAACAGAGCCAAGAGTTCGATACCATCCACCTTTACCAGTACCATCGGACTTTTGCCAATGAAACAAGACTGATCTAGTGGGGTTGCTGGACCTGGTCATCTGCTCTTCGAGGGCCAGTCCTCGTCTCCGAAGAATTTCTGTTTAATGTTAAGGTGGCATCAGCTGGCTGACTACATCACCACTCCACATAGCCACTGATGCTACACCGATGGCAGATGGGCCTTCCTTGGTTATCAAATTGATCCATGGGACACCTTCCTTCACCTCTCCTCGGATGATCCATGTGATCATTCTCTCTTCTTTCCTTCCCAAGCTGATTAAGGGACATTTCATTTTTCCACCCTTCTTTTAGGCCTTGCATTTCTTTGCACATCTCTGTCATCTGGTGGGTCAGGGTGGCAATCTGCTTAGTCAGCTCGGAGTGTTGATTAGTGCTGGCCTGCACAGTGCAGATCGGTGTCTGCACCATTGGTCCACATGTCTGTTTATGCTCCGCATATCAGCTTGGATATGCGGCAGGTTCTCTTCCATACTCTGATCTCTGTAGGGGCAGTTCCTTGGGTTGAAGTCTTTTTTTCCAAGCAATGTCTTCCATTTACCTTTCTTTAGGATATCCAGGCCACACAGTTCCCATTGAAGCTGCCATCTGCAGATAAGCCTGAGCCTCATCTCTGGAGTATCCAGAACCGAATACCTTAATTGCTTTTTCCAGAAAATCTAGTGAATCAGCCTCTGAGTCTTGCAAATGTAGCATGCGGAGCTTTCTCCTGAGGGCTTCGCTATGCACCCCTTCAACAAACTTCTCTGCCAACACTCGGTCTGCATCTCAGACTTCCTCAGCATCTACCCTCTCTATAGCTCACAATAGCTCTTGCAGGCTCAATGCAAACTCACGCAAGGTCTCTTGGGGCTTCTGAGTGTGAGAAAAAAATTAATCTTTATGTCAGACACAGTTCGGGCTTCAAATATTTGCTGCAGCCTCTGTAGAATCTGTTCTGCCTTAACTTTTGCTCCATTTGGCCAGGACTTTACTTCTTGGTGAGCAGCTCCTTGTAGTTGCTCAATCAGGATTTCAACCTTCTGTTGCTCAGGGACCTGGTATAACCTAAACATGGCCTGCATCTTTGAACAAAACTCCCCTATGTTGCTGGTTCCACTTCCGTCTCTCTCTCTCTCTCTCTCTCTCTCTCTCTGGAAAATTGTGGAGGCCTTGGTGCTCCAAAGTAATATGGCATCGTTAATGGTGATGGCAAAATACTTCCTTGAGGTCCATCTCAGTCTCTTCCAACCAACTCTCTATCTCCACTGGACAATCCACTGCTACACCCTGGCTCCATTTCCAGTTCTTCCTAGACAACTCCAACTTTGGACTCCTTAGATAAATAATTAATCCTGCTGACTACGACAAACATTTCTGTGATGATCTGTGTGGTGCTCTGAATGAAGATGGAATGTGTGAGTGGAACACCAAGGTCTGAATTATTGTGGATAAGATAAAAGTTACCCAGACAAGGAGAGGCAGGAGTCGTCCAAGAGGTTCAGTGTCTGCAGGGCGTTTATTTAGTACCTGTGGGTAGAGAGACACAGTCACAGGAGAGGTAGGCACCACAACAACTGGCGATAGAGATAACAGAATTACTTCTATCTATCATGGCTAAAATAATTGCAAAAAGGATCTTGAGATGCACCTTGGCCTATTGCCTCTTATACTTCTAAAATTCCTTAGCAGTAACCTGTAAGTGCAACTAGTACTTAGACGGAAATCAGGTGTTATTCACTACCCACAGTATACAGTTTTACAATAACCACAGAATCATCACAAAGTCCAATTGTCTGAAGTCTTCATGCACACCATCATTCTCCATTGGTAGCTACAAGGAATGTAAAACAGAACTGTAGATCACTTAGACACAATTTCCAGCACAGACCAAGCTAAGGCCACTGGGGTGGTGAGAGGTTTTGTAAACAGACCAAAAGTTTCTCAGCAAAACCCACTCTCTCCAAGGCTGCCAGAAAGAAAGAACCAGAGAGGCTGGTTCCTGGAATAAACCCACTTACGGGCTGTCAGATCCAACACTGTATGCAGAAGATTCCTTGGCCAAAACCCACTTCTTCAGTTGCCAAGGATGAAGAGAAAACAGGAGATGCGTGGTGATGAATCAACTGGAGGACTACCATGACCTGAACGATGCTGCAGCACTCCAAAGGCCAGCAAGACTTCGAAGGATCTGAGGTGAAGATGGATCTCCGATGCAACCAGGAACCAGAAGGATCTATAGTGAAGATGGTTGATTCTGTAGTCTTGTCACAAGGAACTAGAACAAAACAAGGAAATGGTGGATGTTTACCGAACTGGGATTCGACGGACTCGACTTGCGGCGAATGACCAGGGGGCACAGATCAGGTTCTTCCAGGATGTGCACACTCTTCTGCAGAGGGCGGCCAACTTTGGGACATCCAGATCAGGAACCAAACGAAATGACACTGGCACGGTGGTCGTGAGGTGCTTGAACTTTGGCAAACGTAACTTCATACTGTAGAACAGAAGAAATGGTGGGTGCAACTTGTACAAACGGCAATGAACTCAACTTTAGCGAACGACCCTGACAGAGAAGATGATCTGATGGTTGAACACTTTCTGGTGACGAATGATGATGCAGACGTCTTCCTCCAGGTAGAGACAGATTCTGGATAAGTAGAACAGTAGACCACACCATGGAACATCAATGTGGAAGAAGATTGATACGGTCCCCATATGCTGGCCACAATGTCAATGTAACTATTAGATGCACATTTCCACCACACCAAGAGAACTGCGTGCTGACCAGATAATTTTCCAGGAGAAGGGGGCAAATTATAAGCTTTGAGGCAATTATTCACTAGAGGGGCAATTGATCAGATGCACAGGGCAATTGTGAAGATGCCTGGGGCAATAGTTCAGATGCCAGGGACAATAGTTCAGAAGCACAGGGCAATTGTTTATACAACCAGGGGCAATTGTTCATATGCATGGGGCAATTGTGCAGATGCCTGAGACAATAGTGCAGATGCCCAGGGCAATAGTTCAGAGGCACGGGGCAATTGTTCAGATGCACAAGGCAATAATTCATATGTCTGGGGCAATAGTTCATATCCACAGGGCAATAATTCAGACAACCAGGGGCAAATAACCATAATCCTAATGTCACAAAGCAGTCTTAGTGCTTTGAGCCAATACACAATTGTTCAGATGCTTGAGCAATAAGCAGTGGTATAAATAATACAGTCGTTGCAGTTACTTGGTAACCTATTGTGAGCTAAGCACCCTTGAAATGACTCTTTTCTGACTGTAGGGCCTTCCTGAATAGGATCTGGCTACCCCTGACTGTTTTACTATGAATGCCCCAATCACTATACTAGGGTGTTAGGGTGTACCACTTGCCTATACTAGTTGCCCTGAACATTAGAGGTCTAAATGCCTTATTTGCTATGGGGTCTATATGCCCTACTTACTACTAGGCTGCCTTGCCTTTGCTGGTGAGGCCCGGGCTGCCCTTACTACTACTGGGCTGGCTTGCCCTAACTCACTAGGCTGGGGTTCCCTTACTACCACTAGGCTGACTTGCCTTTGCTGGCTAGGCCTGGACTGCCCTTTTTACCTCTGGGCTGGCTTGCCCTCATTCAATAGGCTGGGATTCCCTCTTAATATGATGGGCCTTGTGCCCCGTTTACATCAGTCCTGGCACCCTCTGAAAGAGGCCTGGTGCCCTATTAACTCTGGGCTTGGTAGCCCTTCCTTCACTGGGCCTTGTGCCCTGCTTTATTCAGGGCCTGGTGCCCTTCTTTACATTGGGCCTGTCATCCTCTGTTTATTCTGGGCCTGGGAGCCCTTTCTTTACTGGGCCTGGTGGCCTTATTTTACATTGGGCCTAGTGCCTTAAACACTGTGTGCCTGGATTGCCCTGCTTTATATTGGGCCTGGATTGCCCACTTTATATTAGGCCTGGATTGCCCTCTTTATTTTGTGGATCTCCTTTAAATATCTGGCTCAAGAGCCAGCTGTCACTCCTGGGTGAGTTGCCTCCTTAATCCCACCCCTCCTATGAATATTTATCGGCCTTTGCTTGGCCTTACTGTCCTGGTCCCTCCCCATGGGTGTCACTACCTGCCTGCCCTCCTGAATATCAAATTAGATTGCTTTTTAGTGATGCTCAGGCGGTGACAAGCCGCTACTCTAAGCGCCAACTGTGCGCTTTTAAAATAAATGAAAAAACACAGTCTCTCTCTCTCTCTCTCTCTCTCTCTCTCTCTCTTTCGTTGGGTGGACAGCATGAATCTGCGTGCTGCCACTGACTCACCACACACCTCCGAGACCAGAGGAAGCAGATGAGAGTTGGGCAGTCTTGCTGTCAGAGGGAGAGAGAATTAACAGCAGGCAGCGCGAGGGATGACCTAGGGGGACCTCGGAGGGCTGACAGAACAAGCAGTGATGCAGCGCTTCTCTGCCGCCGACGAGGGACCAAGATTAAACTTTTTAAAATATACTGGGGGCTAAAACAATAAAATGACACAGCTCTTAAGCTCAGAACGGCTGAACTGGACATCTACTTGCTTTGTGGTGCCCCGATGTCACCACCGACCGTACACACAGCAGCAGCAGGAGTCTTCAGGCAGAGGAGGCAGAGCAGGCACTCAGCTAAGTCCTCAGGGATGGCTTCAACAACCAGGTAAGCCCTTCCTTGTTCCCTCGACTTACTGTGTCCTCTCTCCTCTACAGCTGCCCAGGATCAACTAAATTGAAAAACTGTTAAACTTTAAACTTGAATCCCCAGGGTTCTAGAATGGCTGGAGTGGAATGCTGTGCATGAGCAGCTCAGCATAGCATTCCATCCAGGCCATTGTTACTGGAGCTGCATCAAAATCTATTTTTTGACAATGTTTAAGTGTACAGGGCACTTTTCTTTATTATTTACAGTTATTTCCCCAATCTAATGAGGGGAATTGACTTGTGAGGGGCCCCTTTTTATTTATGCCCTGCGATCTACACCTGTAGCAGGCACCAAGGGTACCTGTAAAACCCCAATTTATTTCGTTATTTACTTTTTCTGTGATGCCCCAACTTTGGGGTATTACAGCTGTGCTTTTGCTTCTTTAATTTTTTTGGCAACTTTGCGATCATTCTCGGTATACAGTAGTTGATAGGTGGTGAGATTTTCTGTTAGTGTGTTATATTGCTTTTCTAATTATTTTTTCTTATTGGACTTATATGCTATTATGTCTCCCCTGAGGATAGTTTTTAATGTGTCCCAGAGTATGGTTTGAGAGGTCAAGCTATTTACATTTTCCATTATTATTTCCGGTATTCTTGCTACCATAAAGTCACATAACCTCTTATCCTTTAAAAAGGAGATATTAAGTCTCCAGAATGAGGTATGTCTTTGTTTACCTAGATCTAATTTTAGCGTTAAGAGGTGATGGTCTGAGAGAATTTAAGGTCCATAACTAAGGTCCTGAATATTTGTAAAATGTTCTATATTTGTAAAGAAGTAATCAGTTCTACAGTACAACTGTAATGTGGGTGACAGATTGGGATGGAAAGAGATGTCTCCATATGTCTACTAGGCCCAGGTGTTTAAAGTTCTCTTTTATATACTTCTGGGTAGACATGGTCCTATGTGCCTCCAGGGTTGTGGTATCCAGCTTCAGGGAAAGTACATTTAAATTCCCACCCATAATTAATTGACCATGCATTGGTTCCAAATGTTTTGTCAAAAAATTCCCCACTGCCTTGCTGTCTGTCTCTGGAGGGAATTAAGCACTTAAAAGGGTTACTTCCTGCTGATGGAGATGGCCCTGAGCTATTAAATATGGGCCCTGGGGGTCAGAGTGTATAGTTTTGGCTTCCAAAGGTGTTTTAGCTGGGATCAAAATAGCTACCCCCCTTTTCCTGCCACTTGGGTGTGATGACGCCATTGCCGTGTATCGGCACCCAAGATAACTTTGTATGTTCAGTAGGGGAGAGATGTGTCACCTTTAGGTAATACACATCTGAGGGGTGTTGCTTGATGTGTGGCATCATTCTAGTTCTTCTAATGGGATTATATAAGCCATTACTATTTTGGGAGAATATACTAACTAGGTTACTTATCATTCTTGTTTAATTTTTCTTTCCAGGTTACAGTTGATCCCAGAGCAACGTATGAGGATGGTGCCCCTCCACCTTTCCCCAACCTTGGAGTCCTGCCATGGCCTGCAGCCCCATCCAGGTTTCCTTCCAGTGGAATGGTTCACCATTTTAAAATTCCATATCATTTTCCTCTCAACCAGATTTTTTTTTCAAATTTCCTTTTTTTTTTTGTATCTATAATACCCTGCAGTGCTATGTATCTGTATATTAAAACTTTGTACCATCCTAATCTGTACATCTATCTCATTTTTTTTCATAAACCTTGGAGTGTGCAAGCTTGGATTCAGTTTCCCATAATATTTGTTAACACGAAGTAGATTGTTTGGCCAGTTTATGGAACTGCCACTATAACCTATATACATTCTAAGGTATGCCCCACTGTGACAACTGCAAACAAGGAGTTCTGTGCTATTTTCATTTCCTAAATTTTCCAAACCATAGCATGTAAGCACTGAACAACTATATACATTCAAACTAAACTGTAAGACTTCCAAAGTGTGGGTCAGATTCAATATCTGTCCAGTGTACCTATATCTGTCCTCCCTGTCTCAGGTAGGCATGAATGGGTCAGAGGAGTTGCAATGGTGTCATTTCACCCTGCCCTCCTGGGGCAGATTATTGCCCCACCATAAACCAAAAATCCACAGAGTAAGGTGAATGCTCATAACAATGGATAAGGGACCATAGGGAAATATGTAAAAAAATTAGGATAGAAAAAAAGTAGTGCATCACCCTAGGAGGTCATTTTCCTTCTGCTCTAGTTCCTCATCCCTCTGCTACTCAGATAGAGGATGGTCACATACTCCATCCCCTGTCTTTTTTCAGTGTAGTGATCCAGTCTGTTATCATTTCTGGATCTTCATGATGTATACCAGAGGGCCCACCATGAGTATAGGCAGTTCCAACTTATTTCCAACCAGCAGCCTGGCGCTCCTGTCTCCAATGCAACAGTCTGCCCACCCAATTGAGGGGAGAGTATGGGGGGAGAAGTGGCTGGAGACAATCCCCCTCGTGGTTCTCCTGTATGGGTCCTCCCCCCACCAGGATTAAGACTGGAGGGGGAAGGGAGGAGAAACACACATCCCATCCCAGCCCTCCCTCCCCCGGGTCCAGCAATGCCTTGAACTCTGTGAATAAATCCAGGCCCCATGAAGGATCCCTTACAGTTCCAAGACTCCTCTCATTCCTACAAAATCCTGTGTTTAGGGGGGAGGGTCCTAGCCTAACCTGTCCAGCACCAAGACACCATGTCAGAAATGGGGGCCCTTTGAACATGCATCAGTATCCTCCTTCAATTTCCTTGTTAGATTTCAGTGTACCTCTATACCACACCACCCTTTGCCCCAGAAGCAACAATATATCCTGCATCCTGTGGGCCAGACTCCACACCCCTACAATCTCTAGTTTCCCAAGGGTAGGGCCTCCCAGTTTGCAGACCCTGTGTTAGTCTTGGTTCAGCCCAGCTTTGTATCAGGCCACAGGGGCCCTTCCCTGTGTGGCAATGATTTATGTTTGCAATCCAGGTAGTGCCCACCCCTCCATCTCCCCTCCCTTTTTCCCTGGCAACAGGCACCCTATCCCCCTTTAATCCCTTATTTTCATCTGGCCATCTCTCTGGTTCATGCCTCTCAGCTGTTTGCTGTAAGGACGTCTTTTTCTAGTACAGTGCCTTCGAGGCCATATTCCAATCCCTCCTTATCATATATATATTTTTCTTTTTTTCTCATGCATTTCCCCTTCTTTAATTTCCCAAGAAAACCTTTTTCCTGTATGATATTGTGTCCGACCTGATAAACCTAAGACACCCACAAGGCCCTAAGAGGACACCCAGCTACTCCGATGTGAGCTTCTGCCCACTCCCATGCAGCACTCAGTCATGTGTGATTGGGCACAATACCTGGGTCCTGTGCACTGGAGTAGAAGCCAGACCCCCAGAGGTCTCTTAACCTTCAGGTATGTACCCTCTGCCCCAGACAGGATGGGACATTACCTAATATAAAACATTCTTCTCATTTAAAAAAAACATATATAATTACATGATTTACTGTAATTTAAGAAACATGGCAAAAGCTCAAAGCATTTTGTTAGACAAAAAAAACATTTTTGTCATAATTTTTAAAGCTCAGAGTGCTAGATATTTAAGCAGTTAACACCATGCTTGCAGGTTAAGTTTTATATAGTGTGAACTGTGTGTTGGACAGATGTTCAGTACACTTCTATATTCAAAGGCACAGTTTGTGCAGCACTAACTTGTTTGTGTTATATTGGTAAGACCCTGCAGACATTGTAACCAAACTAGTTTACTGATCACTGTCTTTTGATACTGTAACTATTGTTGTTTACTGCTTGCTGTCTGACTCAGGCTGGATGTCTCCACCCTTGAATTTTGTTACTTGTCCTCTTTTCAACATTGTAATATTGCTCTGTTCTTGTCTTTCTTATACTCTGTTATTTCATTTTTGATGTGAAACCTTTGCAAAGGAGCCCTTGACTCAAAGGTTGTAATTCCGATTCTTTCAGTAAATGATTTTGAAAGCACTTACGTACTGCTTGTGTAGTACTGTTTAATGCTTCAAAGCACCTATTGTTCAAACACACACAGTGGTTCACCCGCTACCCCTGGAATCTGAGGTGCTGTGTATATAAAACACAGTGCTAGGTCCTCCCTCCCACCTGGATCTCCATCATCCAAATGTTATCTTATGCAAAAGACTTTCTCAGCTAGTCTGGTGTCCCACTACTATCTAATCACTGTTGGAGTTGTGTTTAGTACCAAGAGCACCTTTGACTGTTTTTGTTACATATTTGTTCTAGGGATTAATGTTCAAACATGTTTAGAGCACTCACATGGTGCTACAAACCTGTTATACATATGCACTATGGCACATTTAGGGACATGTACTACTGTAATTTGTACTGAAAATAAGAATTTTGTGGCACACAAATTCATAGAAACATAGACAATGATGGCAGAAAAAGACCAAAGTTCCCTACAGTCTGCCAAAGTTCTGTATTTAGTCCTGGGGCCTACTGTTCTCCCAGGGTCCATTGGGACCTCCCCATTCTCTTCCATTCTCCTCTCCACTTCTGATGCCCTGAGCAACCACTATATCTTTCATTCAGTTCCAGCTATGCTTAAAACCACTAATGGTTTTCGCACCCACCACCTTAACTGGCTGCTTGTTTCATAGCTCAGCCACCCCTACTGCAAAATAGTATAGCATTTCAATTCCCTTCTGAACCTCCTTCCATTTCACTTCCATGCATGGCCAAGTGACTGCAAACTGATATTCAAATTAAATAGTTCCCCAGAATGCACCCTGTTATTTCCTTTCTGGAATTTGAAAGTCTGTATCATATCTCCCCTCTTCCTTTTGGTCTCCAGTGAATACGTGTTCAGTGCCTTGAAGCACTCCTCATATGCCATGTCCTGATAACCCTAAATCATTTTTATGGCTGCAGTGGGTGGAGCCCTGCAGATGTTTTGCTTTTAGAAAAGGAGTCCCTGCATAATTACCTACCAAACAACATGACAGAGTGTTAAAAATAGTGTCCTCTGCTGAAGCCTCATTATTACACTGCCTGTGTGTGTATGGTAGCTGGAGAGCATTATTTTTCCTCTGGCTTGAGAAGTTAATTGAGCCCTCCCCAGTACTGCCTTTATTTGCAACTTGAAACCTCCTCCATAGTGATTTAGGGGCATCTTCTTTGTTTGTTAAGTTTAAGTGCTTAAGTTGAGCCCTCACCAGTACTGCCTTTTTTGCAAGTTGAAACCTCCTCTATAGTGCTTTATGTCCTTTTCTTTCTTTGTTAAGTTTCAGTGCTTAATTTACTACCATTTGTAAACTGAGAAACTTATTTTGCTGTTATCCCCTCCCCCACTCATCCAGAGGTGTGAAATCCTTTGTTTCCTAACCATGCTGGTTGATTTTACTTGCTTCCCTCATAGTAAGAATGTGAAACTAAACTTGTGTTATCTTAAATAATTGATAAAATGGCATGTCCAGTTTGCATCTCTTGGGGATGAAGATGTATCCCTTTACCTGTATGGAGTAATTCACTTGCCACCAACTTTTAATACCTCAGCTACTGTATAAGAAACATCTTCCATGTAAGGTGATATATGAAATCAAATTGCATTCCCTGAAAAACAGTCAGGTTCATTTCTCTTCCCTACCTCTGCGGCCACACAAAGCCAACCCCTTATCTCTCTCTCTCTCTTGCTTTCTCTCACTCTCTCTCTCTGTGATACCTATTGCTTGACACCACAGCTGTCTAAACAAACAAAGCTGTTTTTTTTTCTTAAAAAAGTAGGAGGGTTTTTTCATGCATGTTTTAAGTGCCTGGGTAAGCCACAGGAAGACATTTATACTGCCAGGAATGTATAAAAAGTCACAAGATATCTATAGAGAGAAGGGAATGCAACACTTTAATGGTTACAACTGCACTACACTACAAATGTACATGTGGAAACTCCACCAAAGCCTTATGACTTTATGTATTATGCCTATATGTATCTGAAATGACTGTGCTCATTACTAACTGTATGTTTTCTCATCTTTATTACTTGCTCGTGATTTTGTGTACATGTTTTTTTCTCGTTACCTGCAAGATGTGTTTAACTGATGCGACTTGTCACAATTTATTCCCTGGTCTGTATGACAAATCTTTCATTGATTGTAACCTCCCAGGTCATGCCTGAAAATAATAGCTTTGTGGCTATCAGATCTACCTGGTCAACAACAAAACTAAAATGTAGACCGCAATGCAAAGTTCTCGTGGACTGATTCAACATTAAACTAATAGAGTTTATATTCTTTATGCTTCTCTTTTCTTGCTGTTAGTATGATCCCTGTTTACTGTTGCTGTTGCTGTTCTGGAGATCCCAGCCATCTCAGAAAACATATAGATTGGGTGAAGGCAGTATAGAGAAGGACAACCAAAATGTTGCATGGTGTGCAACAGAAGCACTATGGGGAAAGACTCAGGGAGTTAAATATGTACTCTCTAGAGCAAAGGAGGGAAAGGGGAGACATGATAGAATCATTCAAATACCTCAAAGGTATCCATAAGTTACAGGAAGGTTCAATTCTGCTGAGAAAGAGATGTTCAAGGACAAGGGGACATGATATGTATCTGGAAAGGGGAAGACTTAGAGGAGATGTGAGGAAATAGTTCTTTACAGAGAGGGTGGTGGACACCTGGACCAGCCTGCAAACAGAGGTAATGAGTACCAAAATGGTGACAGGTTTCCAATATGCATGTGATACACATATGGGGACCTTGGTAACAGGGTTGGTGTGTGGGGGGGCTAAGGCTGGAGATCAGTTATGGTGCATGGCAGCACAGTAGGTAGGGACCTTAGGGCAGACTAGGTGGGCCATGAGATCTTTTTCTGCCAACAGCTTCTATGTTCACAGTTAAAATAACTGACTCTGTATTCTTTATGTTTCTCTTTTTTTGATGATACTATGATCCCTATTTGCTGTTGCTATTGCAGTCATTGGATATGGAGGTCCCAGCCACCTCAGAAAATATATAGATTAGGTGAAGGCAGTACAGAAAAGGGCTACCAAAATGGTGCATGGACTGCATAAGAAGCACTATGGGAAAGACTCAGGGAGTCAAATATGTATGCTCTAGAGGAAGGGAGGGAAATGGGAGACATTATAGAAGCATTTAAAAACCTCAAAGGTATCAATAAGATACCAGAAGGTTCAATTCTTCTGAGAAAAAGATGTTCAAGAGCAAGGGGGCATGATATGTAGTTGGAAGGGGGGAGAATTAGAGGGGATGTGAGGAAATATTTATTTACAGAGAGGTGGTCGACACCTGGAACAGCCTGCAAGCAGAGGTAATGGGTACCGAAAGGGAAACAGGTTTCACACATGCATGGGATACACATTAGGAGACCTTGGTAACAGGGCTGGTGCATGGGGGGGGTAAGGCTGGAGATCAGTTATGGTCCGTGGCAGCACAGTAGGGAGGGACCATATGACAGACAATGTGGGCCAGGAGGTCCTTTTCTGCCAACAGGTTCTATATTCAACGTTAAACTAATTGAATTTATATTCCCTATGCTTCTTTTTTCTTGATTTTACTATAATCCCTATTTGCAGTTTTGTGTTTTAATCATTTGTTCTGAGGTCCCAGCCATCTCAGAAAATATATAGATTGGGTGAAGACAATGCAGAGAAGGGCAACCAAAATGGTGCATGGCCTACATCAGAAGCACTATGAGGAAAGACTCAGGCAGTTAAATATGTACTCTCTTGAGAGAAGGAGGGAAAGGGGAGACATGACAGAATTATTCAAATATCTCAAAGGTATCAATAAGGTATAGGAAGATTTATTTCTGCCGAGATAGAAATGTTCAAGGACAATGATATGATATGTAGCTGGAAGGGAAAGGAAGACTTAGAGGGGATGCGAGGAAATACTCCTTTGCAGAGAGAGTGGTGGAAACCTGAAACAGCCTGCCAGCACAGGTAATGGGTACTGAAATGGTAGCAGGTTTCAAACATGCATGGGATACACATGACAGGACCTTGGTAACAGAGCTGGTGTGTGTGGGGGGTTAAGGCTACAGATCAGTTAATGTCCATTGCAGCATAGTAGGTATGGACCATAGGGCACACTAGGTGGGCCAGGAGGTCCTTTTCTGCCAACAGTTTCTATGTTCAACGTTAAACTAATTGACTTGATTTTCTTTATGCATCTCTTTTCTTGATGTTACTATGATCCCTATTTGCTGTTGCTTATGCAAACATTTGTTCTGGAGGTGCCAGCCATCTCAGAAAAGACATAGATTGGGTGAAGGCAGTACAGAGAAGAGCAACTAAAATGGTGCATGCCCTGCAACAGAAGCACTTTGGAGAAGACTCAGGGAGTTAAATATGTAATCTTTTGAGGAAAGGAGGGATAATGGAGACAAGACGGAAGCATTCACATACCTCAAAGGTATCAGTAAGGTACAGCAAGGTTCAATTCTGCTAAGAAAAAGATGTTCAAGGACAAGGGGGCATGATATGTATCTGGAAGGGGAGAGACTTAGGGGGGATGTGAGGAAATACTATTTTTTCAGAGAGGGCTGTGGACACCTGGAACAGCCTGCCAGTAGAGGTAATGTGTACCAAATTGGTAACAGGTTTCACACATGAATGGGATGCACATAAGGGGACCTTGGTAACAGGGCTGGTGTGTGTGGGGGGTTAAGGCTGGAGATAATTTATGGTCCATGGCAGCACTACAGGTAAGGACGTAGGGCAGACCAGGTGGGCCAGGTGGTCTGATTCTGCCAACAGCTTCTAAGTTCAACGTTAAACTAATTGACTTCATATTCTTTATGCTGCTCTTTTCTTGATGTTAGTATGATTTCTAGCTGCTGTTGCTGTTATAGTCATTTGTTCTGGTGGTCCCAGCCATCTAAGAAAATATATAGATTGGGTAAAGCAATGCAGAGAAGGGTAGCCAAAATTATGCATGGCCTGCACAAGAAGCACTATGGGAAAATACAGAGGGAGTTAAATATGTGCTCTCTAGAGGAAGGGAGTTAAAGGGGAGACATGATAGAAGCATTCAGATATCTCAAAGGTATCCATAAGGTACAGGAAGATTCAATTCTGCTGAGAAAGAAATGTTCAAGGACAAGGGGGCATGATATGTCGCTGGAAGGAGGGAGACTTAGAGGGGATGCAAGGAAACACTTCTTTACAGAGATGGAGATGGACACCTGTAACAGCCTGCAAGCAGAGGTAATTGGTACTGAAACATAACAGGTTTCAAACATGCATAGGATACCCATAAAGCGACCTTGGTAACAGGGCTGGTGCAAGGAGGATTAAGGCTGGAAATCAGTTATGGTGCTTGGCAGCACAGTAGGTAGAGACCATAGGGCAGACTTGGTGGGCCATAAGGTCCTTTTCTGCCAACAGCTTCTATGTTTCTATATTAGTAAATAGCTTGTATATGAGCTTTATAGAGTCATGTTGACATCAATGTTAAGATGTTAAATATAAAGCCTATGGTACCAATAACACAATGCCACTAACAAGTACTGCTCAAATATTCAAAATCCATGAAATAAACCTATTGTCAACTTAAATCAAAAATATGTATATCTATAGAAATCAGGACCGTAAAGAAAAAGAGAGAAAAAAGCAAACAAACACAGATAAAAAAGTGTGCATAAAATAAGCCAAAGTAAGGGGTAGGGGTAATTTATATAAAGCAAGTGAGCAGCACTGAAATGCGTTTTCATTATACTTGTGAAAGGATGAATGCTCAAGTAAAATATAGGCCCTAAATATAGAAAACAGTTGAAAAGGACAGAAAGGAAGGGAAAGGGTCCTAGATGCAGTAGAAAAGAACACAACAACCACAAAATCAAAGAAATTGACTGGCATAACATCTAAAACAACTAAACAGTTAATGACATTCGGCAGATTATAAAGGGAAACATTAAAATTTGCAATAGTTACATTAAAAGGATCAAGGAATATAACAACAAATGATGACAAGCAAGATGACTAAATGAGGATGTGAAGAAAGTTACTCAACAACAAAAACAAGCTAAACATGCAATAAAATATCAGAAAACAAAAGCCATGACATAACCACATGGCCAGAATATTAAACATTTTAAAAGAAACATAAAAGCAAAAGTAACCATTTCAAAAAGGAAATGGAACTCAAACTTGCAACAGATGCAGACAAAAGCAACAGCAAACAATTGTGCAGTTACATCAATAGCCTAAACAAAACAATAAGAGTATAAGTAATATTAATATTAAAGAGGAAATAGTAAAAAATCCAGTAGAAGTAGCAGACAAATGTAATGAATATTTGTGTTCCTTATTCAAACTCAATCACAACTCAGTCCCCTGCCCCTGTACATTACCAGGAATGCCAAGAGAATTAATATAAGTACAACAACATACTGCAACAAATTCAGAATAAAAAAGAAATCAGAGTGCAGAATTTCCACTAAAATGCTGAAATTAAATATTGGGACAATCTATAATCAGGCACCCCCTCAAAATATTTAAAAAACAAATTAATAAATACAGGTTTCGGGTAAAATTCTAGAATCAATACTTAAAGGTATAAGTTAGCCACATGTCGAACAGTGATTTCACTGACAGAGAGTAGCAGGGATTCACAAGGGACACTCATGTACCACAAATGTAAAGTGTCTCTATGAAAACATGACCCAATTCTTGGATAACAATACCTCATAGACATAATTTCTGCTATACCCTTGCAAAACATCTGCCACTGCACCACATTTGGCAGTCATTGAAAAAATGTCTTTCCTAGCTATTAATCCCTGTATTAAAGACAGTAGAACCTAAACCAACCAAACCATATGAAGATTCATCACTGTAAGCCTGGTGTATTTTGCAGACTGTGGTACTTAACACTTGTAGTGTAAGTTAGTGCATCTGTACTTATTTGCTGCATATTGCTGCAATTTGCTCAATTGCTATGCGGTCCTGACCATGTTCACCTTTCCTCGAGCCAAGCTAGCTACAATATGTCTTATAACTCCTGCTTGGTGACATCACTTTAGCTTATGTATTACTGAGACAAGCTGCTATTTTCAACAAGAAGTTACAATTTTAAAAAGACAGTGATGTGGAGTGAGAAGCAGCTTGTGCCAGTGAATCATCATGCTAGCCTAGATATTTCCAGGTTGCATTCAGTTAGCTTAACCAGTGGGAGCAGAAGGGGAGAGGGATATAGATCTAAAATAGAACTGTTTAACCCATTTGTGATTTAAGGTTACTTTACGGAAATGTAGCCTCCAGAATTGGACACCGTATTCCAAATGAGGCCTCACCTGTGATCTGCGCAGTGGCATCACCACCTCCTTCATTCTGCTGGTGATACCTCTCCCTATGCACCCCAGCATCCCACTGGCTCTCCCCACAGCCTTGGCACATTGTTTAGCCACCTTTAGGTCATCCAATATGATGACCTCCAAAACTCTTTCCTGTTTGGAGACCATCAGTTTCCCCCCACCCCATAATCCTCCCCTGGGCTCCTGCAACCCAAATGCATGATTTTGCACTTTTTTGCATTGAATCTTAGCTGCTTCACTTTGGACCATTTGTCCAGTTTACCTAGGTCCCTCCTCATTTTTTTCACCCTTCCTGGAGTGTCCATCCTGTTGCAAATCTTAGTGTCGTTCACAAAGAGGCACACTTTTCCATCCAGATCCTCCACAATTTCACTTATGAAGACATTAAACAGGACTGGGCCCATGACTGATCCCCATGGCACCCTGCTGGTCACACTCCTTTCCTTAGATTGAGCACCATTTACCTTGACTCTCTATCTTCTATCATTCAACCAGTTCCTAACCCAGTTTACCACCTTGTGACTCACTCCCAGGCTGCTCAGCTGTTCATAAGTCATATGTGGAATGGTATCGTCATCCTTACTAAATGCAATTCATGTTTATGTTTAAGCCCATTATCTAGTTAATGCATTTTCAGCTGTAGTGGTTCTGCTAGAGTTTGTCGTAACCTGGTGCTGCACCATCTTGATCCTATTCCTATCCTGTCCTGAGGTGAGGATGCCAGAACTGGGCACAGTACTCCAGCTGTGGCCTTACTAAGTATCTATAGAGGAGAAATATTACTAATTTTTTCTAGTATCAATACCCCTCTCAATACATCCAATCATCCTACTTGCCTTTCTAAAAGCCGTATTGCACTGATTCAATTGCTTTGGAGAGTCACTGATGATAACTCTAAGGTCTCATTCCATAGCCGTGGTACTAAGTTTCAACCATCCCATCCGGTACTCTGTCCTGGAGTTCTTGTTTCCTAGGTGCAGCACATTTCCTTTTAGGCATTGAATTTCATCTGCCAATCCATTGACCACCCCTCCAGCTTTTTAAAGTCTCTCTGTATTTCTTTTATTATCACATCACTATCCATGCTCCAACAGAGATTTGTGTCATCTGCAAAGAGATGCAACCTGTCTCGAATCCGTTCACCAATGTTGCCGATGAACATGTTAAAGAGAACCAAATCTGGGACAGATCTCTGTGTAACCTCACTCATGACCTCTCACTCTCTCTCCTGATTTAACGCCATTGACCACTACCCTCTGCTGTCTCCCCTTTCACCAGTTACCTACCCAGTTTACTGTGACCTTAGCTGCACTCGGATCCTACATCTTCCATAGCAAGTGTCTGTGGTGTACTGAGTTAAAAACCTTGCTGAAACTGAAGTAAAGAAAATACACAGCATGGCCCCTATCCAATCCCATTGTCATCCAGTTAAAGAAAACTATCAGGTTAGTCTGACAAGACCTCCCTACCATGAATCTATGCTGCTTACTATTCTGGAGATCACTCCTGTACAAGTAATCCATGAGATCCTCTTGGATTAGTGACTATATCAGTTTTCCTATGATAGAGGTAAAATTGACAGGTCTGTAGTTTCATGCCTGTTCCTTGTTTTCCCCTATTATGGAGTGGAACTAAGTCTGCCACTCTTCGATCCTTGGAACCACCCCTGTCCTTAGAGAGCTGTTGATTAGACTTACATGGGGATCCACCAGTTCTGCTGCCAATTCAGTGACTAACCTCAGATACAACCCATCTGGTCCTAGGGCCTTATCAATCTTTAGGGCTGCCAGTGCTTTTAGGACCTTTTCACTAGTAAATGCTGACTGCCTCATCTCCGAGACCCCCTTAACGATGCCACTCTCTGGCAAGGGCATACCATCCTTCATAGTGAAAACTGAGCAAAAGTAATCAATAAGGAGGGTGGCCTTTTGCCTATCCACCTCATTCACCCTACATCCCCTCTGTTTGCCTCACAGTTCCCACTCCTTTCTTCTTTTTTTTTACTAATGCACCTGAAGAACAGTTTTTCTCCACTCTTGACTGCCTTCGCAATATGCATTTCTGTGTCTGCTTTCGCCTCCCTAACCACTCTTTGTGTCTCACTATTTTTCATCAAATATTTTTCCCATTCTTCCTCACCCTGCCTTTCTTTAAATTTATGGAAGGCTTTTTCATGCACCTCACTGCTTCCTTGACCCTTGCCAAAAAACATATGGGTCTCTTGAACCTGTTCTTTTTGGTTACCATTCTCATGCATACCTTAGATGCCCCAAGAATGGCCACCTCAATTGCCCCCTTTCTCTTCCACCCCGTCTATGTTGTCCATCCCTACTAACTTAACCCTGACCAGCTCCTTCAGTCTATTGAAGTCTGTCCTTCTAAAATTAAGGACTTCATCTCTTAATTACAGTTTACCAGACCTGAGTGCCAGTTCAAATCTGATAGAGTTATGGTCATTATTGTCTAATGGCTTCCTACTCCCACACTTCCTACCACCTTCAAGTTGGTTAACACTACCTCGAGAATTTCCCTGTGCCTGGTGGGCTCCTTCACTAACTGAACCAGCAGGCAGTCCTGGGATACATCTGGTAACACACGGTTTCTGGTGCTTCTGGCCACTGGAACATACCATTCAATGTCTGACAGATTCAGATCACCCTCCACCACTACTTCCCCTTTAGCTGTCCCTCTTTCCATTTCACCCCTGTGCTCTCTGTCCCTATCTTCCCCTTTCCCTGAGGTATCCCATTGTTAGGGTGCTGAAATTAGAATGCCATCATTAGGGCACAAGGGATCTGTGTGCCCTGAACTTTAGGGTGTGGTCCACTTTACCACCTCCACCCTGATATGGCTGGGTTGGATGTGATTATATATTTTTAAGGGGGGTGCATGAGGTACAGCCCCACACAATAGGGGGTCCTGGGGACAAAGATCCCTGCTGAAACATGCCACACATCAGTGGTGCGCTCTGTGTGAGTGTGCCATTACCTAGTGCCCTCATTCCATGAAGCATAATGCCAGCACCCTAAGGGACGTTGTTGTAGTTGACTGCACATTGTCATGGGTGAACCTTGCCTTAGTAATCTACAGATCACCCCCAAACACAGTTCCGTGCCTGAGGTAGCCATGAGCTACATCCACAGTGACTAAGTCTCCCCATTACTATCCCTGATGCACACATCTTCTGTCACCTCTATTTGTTCCTTGACATAAAGGGCTACTCCTCCCTCTCTACTTGTTCTTCTGTCCTTCCTGAACAAAAGTGTCTGACTCTAACTAGAGGGCCCAAAGTGATTGCATCTTACTGCCTAAGTTCCTCCTTTATTCTACTTTTAGTCCAACATATTTGTTATATTTTGCTTTCCATATATCATTTAACTAGTTCTGGTATTCTAAGCAGGCAATAGTACCAAACATGGTGGGTGGTACTGGGCAATACTGGACTGCCCAGGGGTGTAATGAGGCATGATGCCAAAGATGGAGGGCCTTAAAGCCCCTGGAATGTTCAGTATAGCCTGTACTGACACCCCCGGTGGTATTATTGTGCTTAGAAAATGGGCATCAGCTTACATTTTATTTCAGTAGTTAAAATATAGGTATAATATACAAAAAAACCCTTAAAAATACAAAAAAATTATAGTAAACTAGTCCCTGCCTATCACAGTTGCCTTCCCTTCTTGCAACAGTTGTCAGTAGAGGCTGCTTCTATAGAAGGGTAGTGCTTTTGGATATTCTTCCAGAAATCTCTCTGTCCATAATTGGAGTTAGCAGCTACTTATATCTTCACTGGCGATTCATTTAGTTTGTGGGGGAGTAGCAACTTCAGAATGGCAGAGCACAAACAGATCATTACCTAAGGTAACTGATTTCCATTAAAAAAATTATTGTCTTTTTTTTTGGCTATGGTGCCAGACCTCAGAGAGCTGAGTCTCAGTCACCCTAACCTCTGCCCACTCCCAGGACTTACCTTGGAGTGGCAATCTACACAGGCTTACCTCCTCTAGGTGGAGCCATCAGATGGCCCCACAGACAACTGGTTAAGTGTCCCGGTGGGAACACCAACTGGAGGTCCCCTGGCTTACCACCCAGGGCAGGGTCACAGGACTGAACTGCACCAACAGAAACTCATTGCTTGGTCACCAGCCAAGCACCACAGAGTGCAGCACAGAACTGGAGAGGCAGGGTGTCACGAACAGAGCTGGGAGTGGTATCTTTTATTTTTTCAGAAGGGGTTCCCTGAGAAGTGTGGCACACAATAATGTGAGGGCAATGTGTGGCTTCCAGCATACCTCCCTGACAGCTCAGCTCCAGCAGCTGTATTCCAACTATGGCTGCTGCAAGGAGTCATTCATGGCTCCTAGAAAAAGAGTAGTCCATAGGATGCTCAATTCTCTTCCTGGAGGCCTGCCCTCTGATGCTCTGAATCCACATCCAAACCCAGTACATTGGCATCACATATGGAAATCCAACTACTGTGAAAAATTAGTGGCTTTGTGGTGTTTGTATTATGTAAGTGGGAGTGCAGTCAGTGGGAGTAGTTTAGAGTAGCACAGAACACACAGCATGATAGCACTACTGCTCTTCTACTGTAAAATCTGTTTTTTCAAAGGCAAGAAACTCTTTCATTGTGCTTATTTATTTTTATTTTATTTGATTCTTTTGGTAACCGAGTAAGGCCCACTAAGTACAAATGCTTGTTTTCAAGGGTGATCTGGGAGCACTGGGGTGGTTAAAGAGCTACTGACACCTCAGAGAAAACTTTGAAAAATATTATAATTAGGTACACTTCAGCTTGCATTCCATATATATATATATATATATATATATATATATATTACATATCTCTTCCCCATAATTTATTACCAAGTGAACTTGTATGAATACATGATGGTTATCCCTTAGAGTTCCTTTAGAGTTTATCTGCCTCTATAGCCTACTCCTTACTTCAAGTCATAATCCTTTGTTGTGACAACACAATCTCTTGCCATGGGAGTAACTGTGATGTCACAAGCAGCTGAACTCGGGTAAGGAGAAGGCAACAGGAACAGATGAACTCTTCAGGAGCAAAAATCCTGTTTTCATTCAAATGACCTCAGTAATAAATAAAGGGGAGGAGGAACACAAAACTAATGTGAAATACAAGCTGAACTGTGTCTAAATATAGTGTTTTTTTTTTTAATTCTCCTGAAGGTGTGAGCTGCTCTTTAAGTAACATACTTAGAATCACACAGTAAGCAAGTGGAGGTTGTGGGAATCAAACCCATGGCTGTTGGATGTATCAAGATCATTCACAGTTCATTACTCTAACTTCTAGGCTATAATAACAGCCCCTTGTGTGGCAAGTTAATGTCAAAAATAATGTTGTCAGGCAAGGCTGATGTGCATTGAAATGGAGTTGGGCGGGGGGGCAGGTTGATGAGAAATGTATGATGCGCTGCTGAAAGCACGTGATTTAAAAATAAAAGTGTATGCTTGGTAAACTGTTCAAAAAGGAATCGAAAGTATTTTGAGGATGTTTTGGATCTGTGTACAAAGCAAGAGAACTGAGCTGTACTCTGATTTGTGTAGTTTGAGATGTTGGTGGGGGGAGGGGGGCACTTGCCAAGGAATAGGAAAAAGTGTTAAGACTTTCTATTTCCTCTCGATAAGTGAACCGGGAAATATGGCGGCTTCTATGTTTAAAAATATACACTGGCATCAATCAGTATACCAGTGATGGGGTTGGCACAGCTGGTACTTCATTTTAGAGGGCTCTAACTGATAGTTAATGCAACCCCCTAGCATGAGTGGCAGCCACTCAGAATCCTTAGATTTTTAAGCCCATTTTCTGATGTTTCATAGTGGAGTGGCCAGAGTTCCTGCCTGCTCTCTAATAGTCCTTGCCAAATTGTGGTACTGTGCAGAAGTACAGATATTTACCTATAAGAGAATTCTGTGGAGTTTGGGAAATCCCACAGAATACTGTCAAATTTCT
The DNA here is from genome assembly GCA_016271365.2 of Neoceratodus forsteri. Lineage (NCBI taxonomy): Eukaryota > Metazoa > Chordata > Ceratodontiformes > Ceratodontidae > Neoceratodus > Neoceratodus forsteri. The sequence goes on along the minus strand of CM057449.1, from coordinate 774,154,802 downwards.
CCTAAGGTGGAATATTTTCTGCTGTGAAGAATCACAGAAAACGTAACATTTTGGTAATGAATGTGAAATTCCACAGAAACAATCTGAAATCTTCAGTTTCTCTATTTTTTTTGTTTTTCTGCAGAACATGTTTCTGTGATTTCAAAGTGCAAAATGCCTTATGGCAACTCACTTTTCAAACATGATCTCTAAGACCATTCAGATGATACTTCCTTCCAATTAATTCATGTGCCTGCATGAATAAAGCTATGCACACAAACTAAGACCCCCCCCCCAACCCATGCACAGCAGTCTTTGTTAAAATATAGAACATGCGCACGTATCCCTTTACAGGCACAGTTCACTCTGGACTACTTGCTCTCAGACATGACTTTAGTTGTTTCGGTATGTTTGACCAGCTGTTTGAGGTGCTCTTTCCAAATTCTGTAGACTCCGGGGCAATATCAGTCTGCATCTGTAATGGAGCAAGACTATTTGCATGCTGCAAAATGTATTGCTTGTTACAGAGAGCTAATGTTGTATTTGACTAAGAAATAAGATCATATTCCATTTAAAGCTGTGCAAAGGCATGTAATATCATTTTGCTTCAGTTCAGAATGTGATGTTTGGTAGATGCAGGATGTTTATTTTGGCACGAAATCTAAGAGTAAGCACTAAGCTGGCACATAAATGATTTAGTCTGACTACCTCTGACAAGACTACTCTGGAACAGGTTGAAAGTTTCAAATACCTGGAGGTTTACCTGAACTGTTCACTTTCCTTTGAAGAACACCATAATGTCATCACCAGGAAAGTGCATTAAAATTAAGAATGCTTTATAGATGAAAAAGATGACAAATCCCAGAAGGTAGGTTGCCTCTTGTGCAACAGAACCTTTTGTCTCCATTAAAATATTACTCCTTACTTTGCAGTCTTGTCCCAACCTCCATCCTCAGAAGGAAAAATGGGCTGTATAATAAATTGGCCAGATTTCTGATAATGACAAACCCAGGAGACCACCACTGCCTCCTGTTTTCCAGGATGAACAGTCTCCTCCTGGAGGCTAAATACTCTTAGAATATAGGCTCTTTGGTACATAAGATGTTGCAGCATAGCTCACCAAGTTGTCTCTAATCTCTTCTTTTTTTCAGTTCTGTTTTATACTCCTTCCTCTATTGGCTGGGGCCTCATTCTGCCTACTCCATCACCCAGTTCCCATCTCCTCCCACAGTCTCCTGGCCTGGATCACTGGTCTCCTGGTCTTCCCTTGACTCACCAGTAGGGTGTTGCCTCTTGATTTTCATCTACTTTACATATGATCCACTTGCAGATAGGTAGAGCTGAAGACCAGGATCCCAGGGACCAGGCAGGCAAGGTCTGGAAGTGGATGTGGTGGGCACAGAATGGCATCCCTGCCCAACTAGCAGAATTTTCCTTTGATGTAAGTCCCCTGAAGGAACCAGCATCAATGATGTCTTTGCGACATCATGTTCCCTACTGCACGTGACATGCCAATATTAGCCGCTTCTCTAATTCCCAAGCTGCAGAGGTCCCCAAGCTCATGAATCTAACTATTTGGGTGAAGTATAAAATACACCAGCAGTTTCTTCATGAAGGATTTAGTACTTTCCTCCACTTGCTAAAAAGTTTTATAAATTTACGCCTTATTTATTTTGTTATAGAATACAGCACCATCTGTGAACTGGTGTATACAACTACTGTAGGTTATATCTTAAGAACTGTGATAAATAGTGGCCTTCTTGGGCTGTTTAATTATTCAGGATTTCAATGTAGTTGATTGGAACAAATCCTACTTGAATATAACCACTACTGGGAAATAAAAAGGATAATATATTGATACTGTGGACTTCCTAATATCAGCTTGCAAACATCATGTTAAAATAATTCATCTGTCACAGAAAAAATGTGAAGTTCTACAGGACTGAGGGAAACAGAATATGTTGGTAAAATTCAAACCAATTATAAAGTGAAATTATTTTAAACACATTTATTGAATACATGTTTTTAGGATACTGTTAAACATATCCAATGAGGAAGCCTACCATAGATATTTGGGGAGAGGATTCCTCAAACACAGGAGCTACCCAGGCACTGTACATCGTTGTGGGTCAACTACTGTATAGTAGCATGTTTAATGAATGTTTGAATGAATACTCCACTAAGTTTTTCATAGAGAATGAGTACTCTTTTCAATAAGATCATGACATTTATCTCATGTGAGCTTATTATTTACTGCTGTGACCAGTGTTATGGAATCTATTGACTCTTCTCACAGAACAAAAGCAATATACAGTATGTTGGTTCTCCTACCTGCACAACTGACAGTAAGACAACAGCCTCATATGCTATATAGGAAACCATTCTTCTGAATTTTAAGATCAGCATATTCTTTTAGGTTTGTATCAAGCTGACATTTTGCTACACTCAGAGTTCACAGAAAAAGTTGAAAAGCATCAATAACATTTAGGGGTCCTGCCAGCAGAGATGGTCATTTAAGATACATAGATAGGAGTTCCACGGAATATTTTGCATGCCACTATAGTAATATTTTAAGGCTACTTAAAATATAACTGCTTTTAGCTCTTAATTTGTCTTAGTTACCTAATTTATGTATTTATTTATTTCTATTATCGGAGATACATCTTTAAGTCAAAGACTCCTTTGCAAAGGTTCCACATCATAGATACATTAGGTATTACACAGGAGAGAGCAAACATAAGAGTTTAGGCTTAAGAATGCAATATGAATTAGACATACAGTACTAACTAAGTAAAAAATCTTAGAGCTGGTAAGCCTATCATCCAAAATTATACAAGGAGCTTCAAAAATTATTACCAAACCAGGCAAAGGATAATTTGCCAGAGCAAGACAAGGAAATGCAGAAACAGACAAGCAATTGGATAATTTGCAAGCACCTCCATATAGTGGGGGTGGGGATTAAGGACTAGGTGGGAAGGGTAGGGAAATGCACTGGGGGTGGAGGGAGGAGGAGCTAGGGACAGTCACAAGAGGACCATGACAGGAGCAGATTTCTGAGGTGGGTCCTGAAAGGACCCAGTTTTCTTTCATGTAGGATGGGAGTGGGAAGCTCATTTAGTCATTTAGGGTCCCGAGCTGGAAGATCCTTTGGCCAAGGGAAGTCCTACAGTGGGGGATTGCTACGAGTGACTTGGCAGTACTTCTGGTAGACCTGTTAGTTGGGGCTGGTTGGCTAAGGTGGAGTAGCCCCGGAGAAACAAAGTTGAGTAGGGCTTTCTTGGCCAGGAGGCAGGTATGATATTTAAGCCTCAAGTCAAAATTTAACAACTGGGCCTGCTTATAAAGCACACAAGAATGGCTAAGTCTGTCACAGTTAGTGATAAGGTGACAGGCTTTCTTTAAGGTGATTTTGAGGAGGCTTAGGGCTGTTTGATTAGCAGAGCCATAAATAACAATACCATATTCCTTAATGGAGAGTAGAGAGGAGGATACAGCAACACGCATGGCTTCTGGGGGGAGATAGTGTTTGAGGCGGTATAGGAGAACAACTCTAGTATTTAGTGAGTTGGATAGGAGCAGGATGTGTTTATGAAAGAAAAGCAATGTGTCAAGGGTAATGCCCAGGTATTTAAAGGTGTCAACCTGTTCTAGCGTACCACCCAGCGAATTGACAATGGGAAGTGTTGACCCAGAGTGGTGAGTAAAAATCATAGATTTTGATTTTTTGTGATTGAGTACAAGCCTATGGTTCCAAAACCAGTCTTCCACCTACAAGAAATAATTTTGGAGAGAGTCTTAGAGAGAGAGGGGGTGCAGGTGGCTGCTGAAAATGGCATCATCTGCATGTAAGAGGAGTCTACTAGAGCAGGACTTAGATAGTGAGTTCAAGAATGTGCTGAAAAGGAGAGGGCACAAAATTGAGCCTTGAGGGACACCAGATAGAACTGGGCAGCAAAGAGATAGGGTAGAGCTGATTTTGACACGTTGCATACTGCCAGATAGCTAATCTGAGAACCAGGATATGGTATCCCGGGAGAGTTCGAGGGTAGGTAGGCAGTATAGGAGGAGAAGGGATTTTGTTTTATCCATGGTCCTTTTTAGAGCCTTCAAGTGAGAAGACATTCCCAAGGCAGCTCAACAGAGAGAAGGCATTCTGAGGGAAGGGAGGCAGATATCTATTTATCCCAATTTTACTTACAGTACTCCACAAGGTAATGTAGAAAGGAGTTCAACAGCATCCAGTAGATCCCGTATAGAATAAGGATCACCTATCAACTGTGTTGCCAACATGACTCTGTGTTGACCTGAAAGATGGTGTATATTTGTTTTTAGACACAAGGAATGCATTGAGACTGGATCAGAAACTAAGAGATTAAGGATCAAAGGACTAAGAAGAAGGCTGTTCGGAGGAAGATGAGTGAATGGGGAGCAGTGGCATTTGACACAATATGGCTGGATAATAGTTTAATGCAGTGGCTGGGCATCTCAAAACTGATAGCAGGGGTGGCAAGAACAACCTGAATATCAACGATACTAGATATAGTCAATGCTAATTAATAAAGGTACAGTATGTAACTGCGTACTGCAACAATGAGATGTATAAGTCAAGTTCATGTTCATGTTCACTTTACTGGGCTATTAACCATTGAGCCTAGGCTCATTTCCAGCAGCACTCCAGATAACTTAAAACAGTGCATATAAAAATAACAAATAGTAAACTTAATGTATCAGTTACAATGTAAGAACTGCATGCTAACAATAAAAAATTTTAACTACATAACAGTTAAAAAAATCATTTAATAATACTGACATTAACTTTCTTTTATCACAGAGTACTCCTTTAACTAGCTGGTTACTAATCAAAATGTTAGTTCCCCCCACTGGACTCTTTCTGTGTTTAGTTCTTGTTTAACATTGATGAACCAGCTGTGCCACATGGAGACACCTACCCACTTGTATAAAGCTGTCATTTTTTTTTACCACAAACAAAACTTTGGCATCTGTAACCATATATAAAAGCTGCAATTGTATTGCAGTAAGTACTAGTTGTTTTGATTGATTGGTATCATATCCCTTATACTGTTTCTATCAGTAGAAGTTACAAGAATATACAGCGTGATGGTTCAGTGTTTCAATTATTTTACTGTTCTCACATGTTTTAATAGTTCTACTGCAGGGAATAGCTATTTCAGGAGCCCCATCTGTTGGGCATGGTCTGATTTATATGTGTACTGTACCTCAACTAGACAGTCACATATTAGCAATTGGTCTATGATATATGGTAACAGTGAGCTATATCTGGACTTATTATTAAGTGACTCTTGGGACGGTTCCTGACACTAAAAGCGAGTTGAAATTAATCAATGTAAGTTATATACTTGCAATTATACTCCCTTGTCATAACTAAGGTGGGTATAATTGCAAATATTATAACTATACCTCTTTGAAGTAACTAAGTTGGCTGGTCCAACTGAAGCCCTGTATTGATGTATTTGTATGGTATGAATATGTTATTCCTCTAAGGATTTATTTAGCCTTCATACATAATTCAAAAAATATATATTTTTAAGATGCTTTATTTTGCTATACCTGCAGGCGTGTTAAGGGTGCAAAATTGTATGTGCCCCTATAACTTCAGCTATATGTTGAATGCACTAGATCTGCTTGGAGAATTATAGAAATGAAATTTAATCATAAAAAAATGTTCTTTGGCAAATAATTACATTTTGATAAATACTTTCTTTTTAAAGATGTTGGTTTGGATTTTCAAAGACTTGCATCATGGTTATGATGTGCATCAGAACTGTTAGACCACCAAACAGGTGATATAACTTCTGGATGCAACTACCCTAAGGTGTGCATCAAAACTGACGCATAATGATGTACTGTATGCACCACTGTAGTAAAATGCCATAAATGCAACAGAATGTTTGAAATTCAGGTGCACGCATTCTGACATGTTTATCATGATGCAACTGCATTAGAAACAATGACACAAGTGCTCTGTCTGGACTTTTGAAAATTCAGCCCTTTGTCCTCTTGAGCGATGTTACTTAAGCCTTCTGACTCATCACATTAAATACATTTAAGCTTAACAAAATATGTAATCCAAGACAAGAATCAGCCACACCAGGACTGTGATGTACAGATGAGTAAGCAGGTTCCATGTGATATCAGCAAGGAAACAATAGTGAACCGAACATGAGCAAGTGCAAATCGCTGAATCCAAGAATGGCAATCAGCCGGCCCGGTGGTGCTGAGGGTTGAGGCGTGGGACACCACACCTCGCGCTGCGGCGGCGACCTGGGTTCGGGAATGGACTCGGGCTGCTGGGGGCTGGCAGGGGGAAGGAAGGATTGAGCATCCTGTGACAGCTCTCCTTCCTACGGGGTGGGTGAGGGATGCATGCAGCAAGCAGTGACACCCAGCGGAGGCTGGGGGTACGACAGCGCACGCATTTGACCGGGGGAAGAAGCCGACTGACGTCTGCACGTAGTGCGCTGATGTCATTGTACGTCGGTTCTCCAGGATACATTAAATACAAAATGGGGACTCCGCCTCTATGAAGCCCTCCCTGGGGGTTCCTCCATGTCACCGATCCTCCCAACCAGTTACAGGACCACGGCTTGGGATGTGGAGAGTCAGCTCTGCAGCCCCATCCTCTGGGGGGTAAGCCAGGGGTGACTGGGGGGGATCGACTGGCATGGGGGACCTTAGGGGGCCGTGACTAGGGCGGATACCTGGCTGAGTATCAAAAAAAAAAAAAAAAAAAAAAAACGGCAATCTGCACAACAGCAGATCCAAAAAGAGCGATGATCCACATCATTCTGTCCACGATTGATATTTAATAAGATTTGTAAGTGGGTGTCTCAGCTCCCCGCACCCAACCATTCATAATATAATCAACTCTGGGGGGGCCTACCACTGGAGTACAGGGGAAAATTCTGGAAGAGGCTATTCAGAGTGGGCAATCTGCAGAAAGTGGGACCACATACAGGAGGGCGGGGAAGCAGGGAATGCAACAAAAAAAATGTAAGTGCCCAACAAAGACAAAAAAAAAATAAACATTATATCCACACACCTAGCCAGGTTCAAACCCAAGTCCTCTCACACTGGAGGCATAGACTACCTCCACAAGACCAAATGGCCAGCAGGGAATTGCCTGACCAAAATACCTCCTGTATCCTCATTCACTTGCGCTCCCTCCTACCATCACTCAATCTTTTCACCACGCTTATTGAATCTTACACTTACTCTTACGACGTTCACTATACTTTCACACTCACTTTTTTTACAGGTGGTCAAATTGAGTCACTCAGTTTGACTCACCCATATCACGGGATATGAAGTCAAAATGGAAGATAAAATATTGCATTGATCTTGACCTTGCTCCTGGCATGGGTCTGTCAGGCTAGAGATGTGCAAAGTCAGCAAAATTCGCTCAGCAAATTATTTTGTGACTAGTGCATAATTCATGAAGTGCAATTTGCCAATTTCCAAAGTGTGGGCCAACCATGAAGCATGGAACTTTGCAGGTGAAATTCAACACTTAGCCCAAAAATGCCCATGGTGCCTACTAGCAGGCGCCCTCCACCTGCTGATCCACACCTGATGTAAAATTTAATTAATTAAATGAAATCCCTGGTGTCTAGTTGGAGCTCACCTCACCCCACTAAACTCTGCCCACAGTGTGAAAAAAAAATACATATAACTATATTTTTTTAAATCCCTGGTGTCTAGTGGTACCCCCCCCATTCCCACCGATCACTGGCCACAGTGTAAAAAAATATATTTATTTCAATCCCTGGCGTCTAGTGGTTCCCCCAACCCCACCCTGCCGACTGCTGGCTACAGTGTAAAAAAAAAAAATAGCAATTAAATTCCTGGTGTCTAGTGGATCCCCCACCCCATCAGGTAGTAACCCCACCACCCTGCTCCCTCCACCCCGACCTTGAGCGGGCACACCAGTATAGGCCACCACTCTCCAGCATAGCTGGCTACCCAACTGACCTGAAATGAATGAGCACCTGCTTGTACAAGAGTGCCTCATTCATTCCAGATCAGTTGGGCAGCCAGCCATGGTAGAGAGTGGTGGGCTGTGCTGGTTGCCCATTCGGAGTGGGGGTGGGGAGCGGGGTGGTGGGGTAAAACCTGATGGGGTCAGGGGGTCAGGGGGTCAACTAGACACCAGGGATTTATTTTCTAATTTATTTTTTACACTTGGACCATTTTTCTCCTAGAATTTTGTGATCTGCAAGGCCTTTGAGAGGTTGATGGACACTGATCCCACAGAGCCTACCATGGCTAGACCACCAGCAACCAGGTCCATGAACTTCATAAGTGCTGTGCCTTTGGACCACCTAGCCCTAAAATCCAACTGATGAGTCAGCAAACAATACTTTTTCAAGAAGTTGTAGAGCTGGTTGCACAGTAATTTGTTAAACTATATTGAAATCATAGATAGTACAGCTATTGGCTGATAGTCTGTTGGGTTGCTTACATTACCACCCTTGAAGATACAATATGTACAATTCTGGCACACTTCCAAAAGTCTAGAAACTTTGTTTCAACCAGGTTCCTATTGTACAGTTTTGTTAGGACTGAAGAGATGTAGTCTGCAGATGTCTTTCAGAATTTTGTTTACATTTCATCAAGTCCAAATGACGTTTTTCACTTAGTTTGTTAATTTCATTATGGACATCTCTGCTCCTAAGGATTCTGAAATTAAATTTATGGCTCATTGGTGAGTTTGGGTCTTTGATCTCAGAGGCAGAGTGCACTGTTCACATGTCTATATCAGGGACTCAGAGTTGGATGTCCAGCAGTGTGCAGAAATATTTATTTAGGTTATCTTCAGTGCTTTTGGGGGTCAATTTTCTTCCACTGTTGTTGACAAAACTTGCATCAGATTTTTTGGGTTCATGATCCTTTAAAATTCCTGATTAGATTTCAGTAAGATGAGGGGACCATTGTGACATTTATGTTATCCTTCTAGTACTCTTTTTTTTGTTTGACTTTTATAATTACTCCTTAATTTCTTGCATCACTCCCAGTCCTTAGATTTTAACTTTCTGCATGCTTTCCACCAAATTCTACCTTTCACTCTTATTATTTTCTGTACTTTTTGTGACACCCATGGCAGGTGACTGTTTTTATTCTTTTTGATTTAAAGGAGTATGTTGATTAAAAAATTAAAAGAGAGGAGCATGTAAAATCAACAACAGCTGTGTTCATGTCAGGGATCAGGTCTATTCTTTCCCATCTTTCATTTTGCTTACCATTGTTAAAATTGGTTGGGTAAAGCTTTTAAAACACCCAGAGCCAGATATCCAAAAGTTTGCCAAGTAGGCAAATTTGATTGCATGCCATTTGTGTGGAGTTTGGCCTGAGTACAATATTTAAAGCGGGAAGGTGTGCTTAGTAAAATGGATAGCATGTGTGTTAAAAGATAAAGTGTTTGGTGAGCCACTGGGAGGGATGGCGACATGAATAAATGTGCAATACTATATTCAGCACATTTGAACTGTGCAACAGGTGTAGTGCAGGTCACTTTGCACAGCACAAATACCACCAAGAAAAGGCCTGACTTACTCTAGGCAACTCTAATGACTGGCGGAAACACTGCAACCAAGTTGGTGGTTGGGGGAGCACATCTGCTCCCTGGTGTCTTGTGGCACCCCCCACCCTCTGAACTCCATCCCTCTAAAAGTGTAAATAGCCCTTGGTGTCCAGTAGCACCCTCTCCAGTTGCTGTCCCTGTAAAAAATAAAACATTTCCTGGTGTCCAGTGGTACCCCCCCGGTGACCTCTGATTCTCATCCCCAGTAAAAATAAAACATTTCCTACAGTCCAGTCTTAACTAACCCTCCAGGCCCTGGCCCCATTAAAAATAAGATATTCCCTAGTGTTCAGCTATACCCCACACCCTCCCATCTCCATTTCCATAGGTATCCAGATAGCCCTGATGTCTAGTAGCAGCCCTCACCCTCTGATGCTTGCTGCAGTTTCTCAAAAGAAGTCCATGGCATCTAGTGGCCCCCTCCTTGCACCACCCACACTGGTACACCACCCTGCCACACATCCCTTACCATAGTTGTCAGTGCTGTGGGGAGCCCATAGAGTGACCAGCACAGCACTCCTCTCACCACCTCACAAGGGTGTTCCCTGCACTACCCAGATCCATGTCAGGGCAGCACTACTCAAATTAGTGATGAATGAACAGACCCTTATATTCATTCAGATAGCATCAGTGCTTTATCCAACTGAATATAGCATCCTGAGGGTCGTGGGTAAGTGCAACTCAAATATGTGTGCTATGCTTTTTCCCATTTACCAGTATTAGGCCTCTGCTCAGGCAAAACTCTGTGTCAGCTACTGATTCCGTGTTCCATGTAATAAAGCATTATCTCAGGCCAACCTCTATGGAAAATGTGGCCACTGTTTTAAGGAATAATCAGGGACAAATCTGATACTGTTACATTTGTGCCCATTTGCACTGCCATTTGTTTGCATTGTGGGATGATCATAGTATAAATGTTACTCTACCTATGGGGTGCCTATCATCCCTTTTAAGGGGAACTGTCAACCCCTTTAGGCCTCAAACTGTTTCTAGTTTAAAAAATGTATTTTAAAATTGTTTGCATTCTGTAGAAGATGTTAATGTGGCTGGAAGTTTGATTCTGATTCCTTTTTTTCTTTTTAAAAGTGTAAAACAAACTGGCCACTATACTGGTGTTACCATACCAAAATGTGTTTGTTTACATTCATTAATCATCTCCCACTGTATCTTTCCTGGACATGGGAACACTCCCAACACAGTCTAGCCACTCAAGCTACAGTAGGAGCAGAGGAGACTATTGCAGCATGACTGGTTGAACCACTTGGGAGTGCTCCTAATGTTCAGGAAGTGAGCAATAAGAGCAGATAAAGGATTTGAAAAAAAAACAAGGTTGACTATAATTACATAATTACCATGCATTTCAGTTCTACTAAGAAATGAGATAGATTAAACCCCCAGCAACACCAATGAATTTTAGAGCAGGTAAGTGATCATAAAAAGTGGGTTTTCAACTTGAAATTGCATGATGCAAAAAGGGTTGACAGTTTAACTAACATTGCCTTTAGTTCCCTATTTGAAATTCATTAATTTTATTTATATATTTATTGGGAGGTTTGGAAAATACCTTTCAGTCAGAGACTCCTTTACAAAGGTTCCACGTCACAGAATTTGCATACAGAGACATACAGTTACATAGCAGTACATCAGTACACAGTCAGGTTGTTACAGGAGCAATTGCGAGGCTAACAGTGAAAAACTAGGGAAAATTAGTGCAAACACACAATATATATAGCACCCATATGTAGAGCTAGGCTAGAGGGACTCAGATTGGGGCATTACTCTTACAGCAAACTTTGTAGATGTACTATGTGTTTAGTATTCTACTCTTTAGTGGTAAAGGGAGGCTCTAGGGTCTATGACTACCAAGTATAATTAGGGGTCCCCTATTGCCTGCTTATTACAAATTTCATAAAAATATGTGAAAGTAAACTACTCAGTGCTAGCTTGGTAGTACATTAAGGACTGAACACAATCTTTATCTTGCTAGGTTTGTTTCTTATTCATTTGCTAGTAGTAAAGCTACTTAAATATTAGTTAATTCAGGGCAGCAGAGGGCAGTATTACACTGGCCTGGAAGGAATTTGGCAAGAAATAAAGAGAGAAATAAAGCTAACAACTCTTCACTGCAGGGTACAGAGAGCTACCAAAATATAATGATTATGAACAATTAAGCCAAGACTATGAAATCTTTAATAATAAACAAACTTGTTTTATTGAGCTGCTTCCAAAAAAATGAACATTATTCAACAGTGCAGGGTTAAATACTAATAATTCCCACATAATAAAACATGACAGAGAAAAGGTCATAATGTCGATTATTGCTTAGTTTCATAACATAAATCCTTAGTAGCTTCACAGAAATAGCTACTGAATTTGACCAATGATTTTAAATAACATATTTGTGACATATTGTTTATTATAAATAATACATAGAATAAGCTACCCAGATTCTGCTTTATAATACTGATATCTAGGTGTTATAGTCACTTTTGCAGAGATGTTTGTATTTTTTCTTCCAAACCCCAAGACTTCCTCTTACTCTTTTTGTACTGTTGGGTGTATTTTTATGCACAGTATACTACATGGTGCTTAAATGTGAACCACTATATACTGACAATTGTAGCATTGAGATTCACCCCAAATTTGCAGCTACAGTACTCAATATTCTACCACCACTAGCAACAGCCTGGTCTGTTTCTGTTCCTTTTGTTACTAATACAATCACTTAAGGAACCCCTGCAGCATATCTTCATGTTTGATAAAATCCTATCTTGGCACCAGGTGTACTATTACTGGAAGAATGTGCAGCAGTCACTGTTTCAGGCCTACTCATTTTCAGTGGCAACAGAGAAAAGCACGTTTTCTTCAGTAGCAGTGCATTGGGCTCTCAGTTGGGACATTACTGCATATAGACAGCCCCCCCCTATTACAGTTGTATAATAACAAAAAGTATAGGGGACCCAGAAATTCCTAATTAAGGGAACTGAGTCTTGGTATTTAAAGAGGAAAGTATGGGTAGTGTATGGCTGGAAGAAATTAAAGTGGGTTGTGTAGAACTAAAATCATTCACTAGTGATGCTACTACAAAAAACAATTCCAAGGTTGCAAAGGGCAGTACTTAATGAGCTATTTGCTTACTATAAATTATACTTCTAATAATAATATGACTCATAATAATTTCATACACGTGGCAAAACAGATATGTAGTTTTGGGATAATACATTTTAGTAAACTAACCCCCAAAACGTTAATACAATCTCTTTAAACTTCAATGGCCCCTTTCTGGGGTAGAGAGATCTTATGATCACAAACACTTTTTCTTAAAACCTTTGCAGAGTAAAACAAAAAGGTATTATTCAAAAACAACATCTGGTATAAACTCTACCTAATACAGCACCACAGACCAGCAACACAAAACAAACACGTATGCCATGCTGCACACAGATGGCAAAGGTATTACAAAAGAAGAAAGCAGTTCACTTGAAGTACATTTGCTGTTCCTCTAATGAAGTTGTTCAAAATCTATTATTCAGAGCAAATTCAGCATATATAATTCTATATCTATATCTACAGTATATCTATATCTATCTATACATTCTTTTAGTGTTCCATGTTTATATCCTACTTTTAGTGTTTCATGTTTCCACTATCCTTTATTATGCAGGACATTCACATGAAAGCAGGACTGTGTCTCTGAATTTATCTAATCATTTAGCTTAAGTCATATATTAGGGAGCTGTGACATCACATTGAGTTCCACACCAACAAATTATGATGTCACATACAGAGAATTCTGACTTTGGGTGGGGGGTGGGAAAGTAGTCAGAGGATGAGATGAGGTCAAAGATAATCTTGCCATGTAAATGTCCTCAGGAAGAAAAAAAAGAAAAACAATAAGAGGACATGCAGTACTCTAAATCCAAACATTAATGAACTAGAAGTTGAATTGTGTCCAAATATTATATTTTTAAAAACATTTTCCTGGACATGAGAAGAAAATGCTTCGGGTAGGATTTTCAAAGGGTGTGATGTATCAACACTCAGTTTTGAATTGTGGCTGCATCCTCCAAAATGTGCTAATATGTCATTTTATATTTTAAGACATGTTGCCTCATTTGTGACAGTTTACAGTCACTTGTGATAAAATTCAGGCAATTGTGCATGAAAGTCAGATTACATTTTTGGTGGTTAAACTTACTAGAGCAGTGTGCAGAGATGAAGGAGACACACACAATATCTTTGTGGCTAAACATCCAGCCCTTTAAGTTATGCAAAGTGTTACTACTAAAGCAATGTGCTCAGAATAATTTGATCTAATCAGATTATGAATCATTAGCTAGCCGAGCAGCACAACAGTAGTGCTACCACTTGTGATGCTGATGACCGGGATTTGGGAGTCAACTGGGTTGTTGGATGGGTTGGCTAGGGGAGGAGAATTGAACATCTGCCGGACTGCTTTTTCTCCTCTGAGGATGGTGGGCTGTGGAGCCTGGTGTAACAGTGACTCCCAGAAGAGGCTAGGAGTACAGCACCAGCTTGGGACCATTTTGTTGGGCAGAGACAGTGGAGAACATCTGGAGGGCATGTGCAGGAGCACATACATCCTGCACTGACAACATTGCATGTTTGCATTGCCACAGGTAATGACTCATGAAAAAAACCCTGAAGCAGCCACACAGTGATACCAGGGCCCTTGCAAGTGTCGCATCTAACACACTCTGCAAGATGCTGGGTGGAATGGATTAGCATTTCAGCTATCATAGGGTGGCAAGCCTCGGTCTTCCAGATTCCTCAGGTAGGTCTCCAGAGCTGGCATGAGCATAGGAGCTGAAACTGAAAGGTGCAAGACTGGCAGAAAGGGAGTATATCCCCAGACTCCTCCTGCTGAATCAAGAAAGTTAAAAAAAATGTATATATATATTATTATTCAATCAAAAACAGAAACTAAAGTAACAAACAGAAGAACATTTGGGGTATCCACTTTCTTCAACTTATTTTATTTAACTTACAATTGAAGGACAACCTCTTTCCTTTTTACTCTTTTTGTCATTCTGCTAAGATCCACTAATCAAGTCATAAATATTAGTTTCATATGTTTTTCTAATATTATCAGAACAACTGTATATGAATTAACGTGCACAACTGAAACTATAGTTTCTTAAAAGCTGCAGGCTCCTTAAAGCAGCTGTTACATTTTCAGTTTATATATGATCTCTGCTACACAATCCACTGACTAGTTTAACAAAATACTGCAAAAAGCTCCCTCTCTGTCTCAATCTGTTTGCCTTTGTTTATTTAACAAAATAAATATTTGGAAAGTAACTTAAATATTCAGCTCAGGCACAATTCATAAATAATCTTTTAGTAACGTACATTGCTGTTACACTAAATGAAGCTAAATAGATGAGTACAGTTTGTGTTTTAAAAACAGGTAGCAGGATGTGCTTTTAAAGGTAACAGTTCATGGGCTCATTAATTCAATAAATAACCAAATGTCATACATGGGTGTATATTAATACACATTTACACAGCTGTATAGTATGTTGTTATGATCTCTTTGATATACTATGAGACACAAAAACATGTGAGCATTTCCTGGTTTTATCTTCCAGGGCATTTTAATTCAATTCCTTGTACTTTCTCTTCCACAACTAGCTGGATTTTTTCCACAATGTTCTCATTTTATTCTCTCTCTTTTTCTCTCATCCAGCATGTGTAACGAACATAAAAACAAACTATGTCAGCAGAAAAAGTCCATCGGTCCAGCCTATCTGCCCATTATACCTTGTGTCCTGTTGTCTAGACTGGGTTTATGCCTTCACTTTCTTCTCTTACCCCCTCCCTTATTGTTACCCCCCTGATTAAGTATTAATCCCTTAACATTGGCCCAGCTGTGCTTGAATCATTGATAATTTTTGACCCACAGCATCAGCTTGTAGGCTGTTCCCCAGCTCAACCACACTCTCTGTAAAGTAAAACCTTATCATATTCCACCTGGATCCCCCACAAACAGGGGGCCACATCAGCTTCCACTTATGTCCTTGTGTTTCTGACTAGCCACTCCTGCTGAATAGTGCCTCAGAGTTTACCATAACCATTATTTTCAGACTGTTATGTCTCCCCTCTCCCTTCTGGCCTCCAGGAAGTACAGTACATGCTCTGAGGAATTCCTTGTGGGATCTGCCCTGTTTGCCCTGAATCATTTTTCTCTGTCTTCAGCCTGTCTTTGTCTTTCCTTAGGTGGGAACTCCAGAACTGTGCACAGTATTTCATATGTGGTCTCACCAATGATTTATAGAGGTAGCATTTACTCTTTTCTCCTGCAATCAAAACCTCTCCCAATACACTCCAGCATTATATTTCCCTTGCTGTGGGCTTTGTTACAGTGGCTGGATTGATCCCTTATTATAACTCCCATGTCCCTTTCCTCTAAAGTAGTATCCAGCTTACTCCCCCAATTCAATATTCCGTAGGGCTACCAGCTTTTAAGAAGCCCAAAGTGGGACATTTCTTACTGAAACATGATTTTTTGCAGCACAACCTATAACCTTGATCAATGCAACATACTTGTTTTCTCTAAATAATCAGAATTAGACTAAGTGTTGTGGTTTTTTAGTTGCTTCTATGGTTTCTTATCATGTTAAGGTAATTCAGTTAAGATATTACAACATTTACAGGAAAGTTAGAAAATATTATCTCTACTGTAAGGTCAGGACATGAAGTATTTTTCATGTGTTTTTACATGGCACAGTTGCCCAAGTCAGGACTTTCCAGTGGAAATCAAGACAGGTGGTAACCCTAATATTCAGTTCTTGGGTTCTTGTTCCCTATGTACATCACCCTGAACTTTTTGGCATTGAATTTCAGCTGTCAGATTTTACAGCACCTATCTAACCTCTGCAGGCTTCCACACATTTCCCTTACCCCACCCTCACTGTCTTCTGTGCCATAGAGCTTTGCATCATCTGAGAAGTGACACATCTTGCCCTGTATTCCTTCTCCTATGTTGCTGATGAACGTATTGAAAAGGACTGGTTCCAGGACTGACCTTTGTTGCACCCCACTTTTGACCTCCCCTTCCCTTACTTGACACCATTTACCACCAACCTCTGCTGTATCCCTCTCAACCAACTTTCCACCCATCTAACTAGGTCCTTTGCTGCTCCCAGATCCTCTAAATTCTTCAGCGACCTTCTATGTGGCCCAGAGTTCAATGTCTTTCTGAAGTCAAAGTACAGTAAATCCACTGATTGTCTCTTATATACTGTTCTAGTTACCAGGTCAAATAATAATATCAGGTTGGTCAGACAAGACCTCCCTGCCATGACCCCAAGCTGCTTAATATCCAGAAGCCCATTTCTGTCTAGGTAGTCCACTAGGTCCTCCTATATGTACTGAATGTAATTATATAATCAGTTAGAAAAAAATGCAGTCTCACTGGTTGAAAACAAAGTGTTTAAGTATCTAAGCATGTGCACACAGTTCAATGTGAAGTGTCTCAAACTTTGTTTTTAGAAAACTGTTACTATTGTACTGTTGTAATAACATGCAAAATGGTTCCATGCTGAGTCACATAGATTTCTTACAGGAGATGGGTGAAGGAAATTGACTGTACCTCTTACCTCACAATACAGCCTTGGGGATGGAGGGTCTATTGGGTGACAGAGAGGACATGAATGAGACCAATAAGTGGCTTACTGGGGTGAATGACATATAAGAGGTGAGTCTCTTTAAGAGAAGGAGGAACAGAAGAACACAGGGGTGTGTGATGAAGCTTGAGGGGAGAAGTTTAAGAGAAATGTGAGGAAATATTTCTTAATGGAAAGGGTGGTGGACGCCTGGAACAGCCTGCTAGAAGAGGTGGTGGGGGTGAAGACAGTAGCAAGTTTCAAGCATGCATGGGTTAGGCACATGGACATAATAAGTACAGAAAAGGGAGGAGGGAGGGACACCTGAGACCAAGTAGGGTCCAGAGTGCAGCAATAGGCAGGACATAGGGCAGACTAGATGGGATTACCTGTCCTTTTCTGTTGTCAAATTATATGTGTCAGTGTCCTTAAATTTAAGCATGCCTGGACACACTGCTATATGTTGTTGCTTCCAAACTATAGTTGCTCCAACACACACACACACACACACACACACACACACACACACACACACACACTTATTGTTAATTTATAAAATACATCAAGAAAATACTGCTGAACAGAAGCAACCATGTTACATGTCATCCCAATATGCACTTAAACTGTATATATGCTAATAAATGTTCTTCACAATCCAAGGCAGAGCAAAACAGATTTGGCTTTAAATAGTTATATACCTATTCAAGCAGTTTTGTAGAATACAATACCTGTTCAACTACAGTATGCACGATTAATAACATACACCTTTATTGTGGACAACTCAGTGTCAGTGGCTCACCTGTATCCAGCCTACAGAAAAGACCAGCAGCCATCATCTGCCTATCCATGGGAGACGTCACTATGGAAACAACACCAGCCTGTCATCTAAACAACATGAGTACGGGGTTTTGCCTAGTGAACTTATCATTCCCATTATTTAGCTAGTTAGATCATTTCTGTGCATTCTTGCATGACCTTGGAACCACATCCACATCCACAACCACAGCATACAGACAGGGTCCACTGTTTTACTGTCCATCCAATTGTGTAATTTACCTTTCAGCAGCTACAGCCAACAACCGAATTTACACGGTATTGGACTGAGGTCCAAGCATTACAGGCCTACAACTCTGTATATGTGTGCACATTTGAACTGTAATTAGGAACCCCTAGCAGCAATGTGGGGTTAACTGGTGCACCAGTGGAATGAGAGGTGCTGAGACATGATTTACAGTAGGGATGAATTGAAACTGAAGTCTTTTTTTTTTTAACCTTCGCTTCCCTCATCCCCTACCTTGTTCTCTAACCCCAGAATAAATTCACTTTTTATTAATTCACAAATGCTGACACATTTTGCTATTAGTGCCTTGCTGTTTATTTCCATGCTTAGCTTGATAATTGGAGAGGGGATTGAGTTATTCTGTTCCCTGTCACAGATGGCTGGGTTTGTATTTATTTCCGGTCATGAAACACCATAGCAGTGCTGTGTCATAAGGATCCCCATAGATGGAGGCACCATGCCACTTTCCAAACCCATTTCTAACAATGAACCCATACATATTTCACCCTTTACAATCTCCAGGCTTAGTTAGCACACCTATTGGGAGGGATGGTTACAAATTTGGAGGCACCACTGGGATTTCTGAAACATTTCTGCAATACTTCACCCTGCAGCAGGAACAAGGTTTGGCACCCCACCAATTTTCAGCTTCATAATGGATCACAACTTGTTGCTAGACTAGAGCAAGGGTGAGTTCCTTGATCAACAAAATGGCATTTGTGTGCATGGGATCCCTGAAGGAACCCCTAGGGGCCATCTTGAAACTGTCATAGTCAGAATAAAAAGTTTGGGAATAGTGACTGCTTATAGGAGAGTTTACATTTTGGCTTAATAGACATTACATGTTCTGATGAAGTACTAAGAGAATATTGATCTTTTAAAGGTGCCAGACCAGCTCATTAATTATGGATACCCCACTCTGTGGTTCACAATGACCCATGTGAGCCTGGACCCTCCCCCAAAGGGCCCTAAAGAACAAAGTGATTTGAATAGAAGTTGCAATTCTTCTGGCAGCTGAGGGAAAGAATGCTCAAGACATAAGAGCATTCTTCAAGGAAGAAGAACCAGCATAGGCAATACCATCTGTCAGACTTCAGGTTTGGGGACAGGACTGGATCCTCTATTTGGTCTTGCCCAATGAACAGTACAGGAGACTGCATACTTACTCTGGATCCACCCTCACTTCTTCCGGGGAGGACAACTATGAAAATTGGATGAGCCAAGCCATACAGATGGAGAAAGTGTGGAAGTGTTCAGATGATGACAAATGCTAAAAAAATTGTGGAAATCCTGAGAGGTATGGTTTTGAACTTTACTTTTTCCCCTATGTGCCAGCCAGGCAGACTGCACCACAAGTGATCACCTTGCCATGCTTAAGAGTACATTTGGAACAGTTAAGTGGAGGGAGGACTTAATTTACCAGTTAGGACCCACCGTGCAAAAAGAGGGAGAAATCTTGCCTCATTACATGACCTGAGTGGAGACAGTCATTAGAAGAATCATGGAAGCTGGAGGAGTTACCATTGCATAGACTGCACAGATAAGACTGGACCAGAATATGTGAGCAGTTGTGTATTCTCGCTCAATACTGATATCTCTCAGGTTGAAAAACTGCAGACCAGATCACCTGAATTGCCAACAGATACCAGATGACGTAAGGGAAGAAGAAGCACAAGAAGCCAAGAGCAGAGTGATGCCCCAGACTGCTTCACCAAGAGTAGATGGTTATTTGTGCTGGACTTGAACATTGGATAGTATCAAATAGCAATGGCTGAGGAAGACATGGAGAAGAATGCCATTATCTGTCATTTTTGTTTCTATCAATTTGAGCATATACCACAAGGGATATCTGGTGCTCAAGAAACTTTCCAGCATCTACTGGAAAAGGTGGTGGGAAATAGGAATCTACTAGCAGTCAGTCTACCTGGGTGACCTCATAGTGTTTGGAAGGAGACTGGAAGAACATGAAACCTTACTACTAGGATTAACGGGATCTTTGAGGTATCAGCAGCTCACTTCAGTAATCGAGTGAATGCAACAAGGCCTATAGCAAGGCTAACAGAATGATAGGATATTTTGGGACGGGTATTGATAGCAGAAGAAAAGAGGCAATACTTCCCCTCTACAGATCCCTGGTGAGACTTCACCTGGAGTACTGCACCTAGTTCTGGAATCCTCACCTCAAAAATGATAAGTATATGTTGGACACAGTGCACCACATAGAAACTTAGAAACATAGAAACATAGACTTTGATGGCAGATAAGAACTGCTTGGCCCACCTAGTCTCCCCATTTCACTAACTATTGGATAAGCTACAGATCCTAGTTAACCAACAGCCTACTTTCTCCTGCATCTCACTATAATTGAGTTATGCCTGTCCCATATATTTTTTGAATTCCACCACTGTTTTTGACCCCACAACCTCCTCAGGAAGGCTGTTCCATGCATCAACCACCCTCTCTGTGAAATAATACTTCCTCTCATTGCCCATGAGCCATCCCCTTCTATCTTCAGAATGTGCCCCCTTGTTCTTACACATGTTCAAACTTCAAACTTTCAAACTTTATTGGATTTCAAATTGAGATTAAATTATCTCTTTTGTAATTGAATCCACATTTAACATAACATCACATAAACAAACATACATACATAATTTCAGTTTCAATATAATATTAATTAATTTTAGTTATACACAAACCCAAATATCAATAATTTATCCGTAACAATTACAGTGTTTTCTATATAAAGTCATTAAAAAAGATTTAAAATGATTAAATGGTAACAATACTGTGCATTTCCACCTTTTGGATATTAGTTCCCAAGTTTTAGGCACTAAATTTGAAATTGTTTTATCACCAAATTTTGTTCTGGTTCTAGATCTAATAAAGCATCTCCGGACAGAAGATCTTAAATTATATTGACTCTGTATTCTTACTTGCAATATATTTAACAAAAAAATAGGCAATGACCGTTGTACAAACTTATATACAAATAAATTCCAATGATAATCTCTCCTATCAAATAATGAAAGAAGACCCGAATTTTGATATAGCACACAACAATAAGTTCTAAAAGGAAGATTTGTTATAAATCTCAACGCACTATTAAAGAGAACATCCAAGGAACACAGCAATGATTTTTTTGCATTTTTGTAAATTATATCACCATAATCTAATATTGGTAAAAATAAGGCAGAAACCAATAATTTCTGAATCTTTAAACTAAAAAGAGTTCTATCCCTATAAAAGAAACTCAGAAGTCTCTTCAGTCTCATTGACATAGACATTACATGCAATTCAAAAGTCAAATCTGTATCTAGTATAACTCCTAAATATTTATAGGAGTTTACTCTTTCTATGTCAATTGCTGATAAAGATCTAAGCTCCTTTATAGTTGAATCTTTAAAATCTTTTCTACCAAACATCATCCACTGTGTTTTTTTTCTCATTCAGAAGCAATCTCAAATTAACAAGTTCCTTCTGTATTGTATTAAAATCTTGTTGCAAAACAACCATTGCCGTATCCACATCATTACTCATGGTGTACAAAATTGTAACATCTGCATAAAGTTGTATACAAGTTTTAGGTGAACAATAATTTGGTAAATCATTTATATATAATAGAAAAAGAAGGGGGCCAAGCACAGACCCTTGAGGTACCCATTTAATAGGGTAGCTGATGTTGAACACATACCTCCTATTTTAACAGATTGTAATCTCCCAATCAAATAGCTATGAAACCAGCCTAATGCTGGAATACCTAATCCAACATTTTTCAACTGATTAAGTAATATAATATGATGAACTGTGTCAAATGCCTTCGACAAATCCAGAAATAATGATGGAACTTCCTGGTTTTTGTTGAAAGCATTCAACAGGCCATCAACTACTTTTAAAATTGTATATGTAGTATTATGCCCCTTTCTAAATCCTGATTGTAAATGTGTCATTATATTATACTTAATAAGATAATTAGTTAATTGAATACTCACAAGTTTTTCAAGTATTTTTGCACATATTGGTAATACTGAAATTGGCCTATAAGATCCTGGGTTTGATAGGTCACCCCCTTTAAATACTGGAGTATCAAAAGCTGTTTTCAGATCAATTGTTAATTCACAACTATCCAAGGAAAAATTAAAAATATATGTAAGATGAGGTGCTAATAATTCAGCTGCCAATTTCATCTCCTTTTCTGAAAGATGCTCCCCTCTTGGACTTTGCTGATTTCCTTGAGGTACTTGAATGTTTCGATCATGTTGCCCTCTCCCTCCTTTCCTCGAGGGTATAAATATTAAGCTCCTATAGTTTCTCTTCGTATGATTTCTGGTGCAGACCCTGCATCGTTTTAGTTGCCCTCCTCTGGACTGCCTTCATCCTGTCTATGTCCTTGCAGAAATGGGGTCTCCAGAACTGCAAGCAGTACTCCAAATGGGGTCTCACCAACTGTCTGTACAGAGGGATGACAACTTCCTGTTTTCTACTGGTGATGCCTCTCCCTATGCATCCCAGTATCCCTCAGCCCTCTTTACTGCCTTTTCACATTGCTTGCCTATCTTTAGATCATCTGATATGACTAACCCCAGGTTTCTTTCCATTTTTGTTGTCATTAGTGTCTCCCCCCCCCAATTGTGTACTCTTCCCCTGAGTTTGTGTTTCTCAGGTGCATTACTTTGCACTTCTTTGCATTGAGTCTAAGCTGCCATACTTTTGACGATTCCTCCAACCTTGCCAAGTCCCTTATGATCCTTTCCACCCCCTTGTGTATCAACCCTGTTGCAGATCTTAGTGTAATCTGCAAAAAGGCATATTTTTCCTTCCAGTCCCTCTGCAGTGTCACTTATAAAGACATTGAAGAGGACCAGCCCCAGAACTGAGCCTTGTGGTACCCACTAGTAAATTCCCCTTTCTTCAGAGTGGTTTCCATTTACTGTTACCCTCTGCATCTTGTTGTCCAGCCAATTTTTAACCCTGGGCCACCACCCTGGGACCCATTCCCAGGCTGGCTAGCTTGTTTATTAATCTTTTGTGTGGGACTGTGTCAAATGCCTTGCCAAAGTGTAGGTGGTACAAAAGGTTTGCCAGCTCAACCCCTGTATTTACAACACAACTTAGTAAAATTGGAGGGGTGGCTCCTAGTGTGTGACCGAACAGAAACATACATTTAAAGTACCAGGGATCTACCCCCCCCCCATTCTGCTGTGTTTAAAGCCTGCAATTGTTTTTTAAAAATAACTCTAGTGTTCTTACTTTCATACTTTTTGGAGGGACTCTTAGTTTTCGTTATCCAGCTGAACCATGATTAAGCCTGACCACTTCGGCAAAGTGACCGCCTCCATTGGTCAGGTAAAAAGCATCACATTTTAACTTGCCATATCAGAGCAGAGGTCTCCTTGCTTCCTCTATTTTTTAATGAAGATACCACTCTCCTGGCTTCATTACTTATAGTGTGCTCTGGCCAATGAAAGGTTCACAGGTGTTTAATAGGGAGCTTGCAATTAGAAGAAGGCCACAATTCTCCTACATTCAAATCAGTACAAAAGTTTGCAAGTTCAACCCCTGTATTTACAATACAACTTAATAAAATTAGTGGGGTGGCTCCTGGTGTGTGACCAAATAGAAACATACAGTTAAAGTACCAGGGCCCTATCCCTACCCCCCCCACCACCATTCTGCTGCATTTAAAGCTTGCAATTATTTTTTAAAGTCTAGGTAGGCCATGTCCACAGCCCCTCCCTGGTCTACTACTTTGGTCACCCAGTCAAATAAATCTATTAGATGTGTCTAATATGACCTTCCCACTGTGAATCCATGCTGCCTTGGGTCCTGTGGCTGGCTGGCCACTAGGTACTCAAAAATTCTTTCTTTTAGAAGTGATTCCATCATTTCCTCCACCACTGAGGTCAAACTAACAGGCCTGTAGTTATCTGCCTCTGTCTTGCTTCCACTTTTGTGAAGTGGAATCACATCTGCCCTCCTCCAGTCCTCAGATACCACACCATCCTCCCATGATTTGTTAAAAAGAGGAGTCAGTGGTGCCACTAGTTCTACCCTTTCTTCTTTTAGAATTCTGGGGTGAATCCCTTTAGGCCCCATTGCCTTGTCCACCTTGAGTTTTAGGAGTTCTTTCAGGACCCTTTCTTCCATGAATGGATTGGTATCTACCCCCCTATCCAGAGTGCTTCTATTGGTTGGTTTAGGTACCTCCCCCTCCTCTTCTTTTGTGAATACTGAACAAAAGGATTCATTCAGTATCTCTGCCTTTTTTTTTTTTTTTTAGTTTTACTCTTTTTTCCTGCCCATGGCAGCTGGTACATCTGCCTGGTCATGGACTTGCGATCTCCCACTTCCATATTGGCTGTGGCTCCCCCGACACCCCGGCTTTCCCCCCAGGGTGGGGCCGTGGCATTGGGACTAATGCTGCAATGTCCATTCCTGGACCTGGGTCGCTGGCATCGCAAGTGGAAATCCAACCGCTGTGCCGGTGGGCCGGCCTATCTCTGCCTTTTCACTGCCCTCTGCCAACCTACCCTCTGCTTTATTAAGCCTCACAATCCCTTCCTTTGTCTTTCTTCACTCACTAATGTACCTATAAAAGGTTTCATCCCCCTTACTAACTGAATTGGCTATCTTTTCCTCGGTTGGGGACTTTGCTATTCTGACTGCCTTTCCTGCTTCCTTCTGCTTTAACTAATAACAGTTATCTGTCCTGCTCCTTTTATGGTTCCTTATACTTCCTGAATACTATCTTTTTCTCCCTGACCTTCCCTGCCACCTCTTTTGATAACCATAGTGTTTTTTTTCCTTCATTTTGTTTTGTTTATTTGCTTCACACAAAGGTTTGTTGCTTCTTGGATGGCATTTTTGATTCTTCCCCATTGTTCCTCCACCCCTCCTTCCTGTCTTTTTGCTAGTACATTCCTTAGGTGCTCTCCCATTTTGCCAAAGTCAGCCCTCCTAAAGTCCAGTACCCTCACTTTTGTATGGTTTGTCTCCACAGCTGTATTTGTCATGAACCACACTGTTGGTCACTTGTTCCTGGATGGCTACCCACTTCTAAATCTGAGCTCCTCTCGTTGTCCCCATTTGAGAGTACCAGGTCTAAGAATGCACCCTCCCGAGTGGGTTCCAATGTTAGCTGTCTGAGGCATGCCTCTTGTAGGGCATCGAGAATGACCTTGCTCTTGGATGTGGCTGCAGCAAATGTGCTCCAGTTAAAATCCAGCATATTTTGATCCCTCATAAGCAATATTTCCCCTTTTTCTGCCATTCTAAGTATGCCTCCTATCATTTCCCTGTCCATTTCCTCTCCCTGATATGGGGATCTGTATACAACCCCTGTGCAGACTGTGGTGCCATTTTCTGTCTCCAGAGTGACCCCCAGTGCCTCCACTCCTCCCTGTTTACTCTTTAGTTCTGTTGCCTTGATTGCTTCCCTTACATAGAGAGCTACTCCTCCTCTTCTGTTACCCTCCCTGTACCTCCTGTAGACTGTGTACCCTGATATGTTGACATCCCAGTCATGGTTCTCTGTGTACCATGTTTCTGTGACTGCCACAATATCCAGGTGTCCCTCTTCCATCAAGGCCATTAGTTCAGGAAGATTGTTACTGTTACCAAACCAAGGAAAAGATAGTCAACTCAGATAAGAAGAAGGATAAAATCTTTTATAGGTACAGAGTGTTATTGGAGTCGATATAGTGCAGTGGGTTAAGGCTCTGAGTTGCAGATCTGAAGACCTGGGTTTGAATCCCACAGGTGCATACTACGTGATCCTGAGCAAGTCACTTAACTTTCTTGTGCTCCCAGGTCACATCTGGAAACAAGCTTCTGCTTAGTGTGCTTCTCCTTGTTAAACAATGTTCCCTTTCTCTTGTTACCAAGACTATGGACAATGGTACTTATCACCCTCCATTTGTTGGTGGCCTTGCCCCTTTTATCCCTATCCCTGTACTGTACTTACTGCCTTTGCCTCCTTCTCCATTTTCCCCTGCCCTGCTCCCTATCAAACTCTCTACCTTGGTGCTTCCCTCGCTAAGGGAAGGAATCAAAGCAACAGAACTAAAGGGTAAACAGGGAGGGGAGGAGGCACTATGGGTCACCCTGGAGACAGGGAATGGCACCACAATACACACAAGGGTTATTTACAGAAACCCCATCTCAGGGGGAGGCAATGGACAAGGAAATGATAGAAGGAATTCCTTAGAATGGCAGAACAAGGAGAGATATTGTTGCTGGGGGCCCTGAATATGCCAGTTGTTAACTGGAGCACCTTTTCTGCAGCTGCATCCAAGAGCAGGGTCATTCTCGATGTCCTACAGGGGGCATGCTTCAGAAAGCTAGTGTTGAAACCCAGTCAGGAAGGAGCAATCTTAGACCTTATACTCTCAAATGGGAATGGAGAGAGGATCTCAGATTTAGAAGTGGGGTAGCCATCTGGGAACAAGCGATCACCAAACAGTGTGGTTCACAATAAACCCAGCTGTAGAGTCAATCCATACAAAAGCAAGGGTGCTGGACTTTAGGAGGGCTGACTTTGGCAAAATGGGAGAGTGCCTCAGAAAAGTACTCGAAAACAGACAAGAAGGAGTGCTGTAAGAACAACGGGGAAA
Source organism: Neoceratodus forsteri (assembly GCA_016271365.2). Lineage (NCBI taxonomy): Eukaryota > Metazoa > Chordata > Ceratodontiformes > Ceratodontidae > Neoceratodus > Neoceratodus forsteri. The sequence continues at coordinate 774,127,904 of CM057449.1, read as the reverse complement.
AATCAAAACTGCCATCATAGAGGTAACAAGCCTTTGTGTAAAGTAAGTCAACAAAATAAAATGAAGGAAAAAGCCACCATAGTTCTCAAAAGAGGTGGCAGGGAAGGTTAAGGAGAAAAGGACAGCATTCAGGAAATATAAGGAAACACAGAAGGAGCAGGACAGAGAACTACAGTATGTCAGTTAAAGCAGAAGGAGGCAGGTAAGGCAGTCAGAATAGCAAAGCCCCAATCTAAGGGAAAAAATAGAGAATGTGGTTCAGATGAGGGATACAACCTTTTATAGGTACATTAGGGAGCAAAGAAAGACCAACAGAGGGATGCTGAGGCTTCATAAAGGGGATGGTGGATGGGCAGAGGGTGACAGTGAAAAGGCAGAGATACTGAATGAATACTTCTGCTGAGTATTCACTAAAGAAAAGGAGGGGGCGGTAGCTAAACCAAACAATAGACACACTCTGGATTGGGAGGTCGATACCAGTCCATTCACAGGAGAAAGTGTTCTGAAAGAACTCTTAAAACTGAAGGTTGTCAAAGCAATGGGGCCCGATAGGATTCACCCAAGAATTCTAAAAGAACTAAGAGTAGAACTAGTGACACCACTAACTACCCTCACAGCCTTTCTGAGGAGGTTGTGGGGTCAAAAACAGTGGTGGAATTCAAAAATATATGGGGTGGTGCCTGAGGACTGGAGGAGGGCGGATGTGATTCCGCTTCACAAAAGTGGGAACAAGGCAGAGGCAGGAAACTACAGATCTCTTAATTTGACCTCAGTGGTAGAGAAAATGATGGAATCACTTCTGAAGGAAAGAATTCTTAAGTATCTGGATGCTGGCGGGGCACAGGCCCCAAGGCAGTATGGATATACAGTGGGAAGGTTGTGTCTAATAGATTTCTTTGATTGGTTGACCAAAGTAGTAGAAAAGGGAGGGGCTGTAGACATGGCCTACCTAGACTTTAGCAAGGCATTTGACACAGTCCCACACAAAAGATTAACATACAAGCTCTCCAGCCTTGGATTGGGTCCCAAGGTGGTAGCCTAGGTATAAAACTGGATGGAAAACAAGATACAGAGGGTAATAGTAAATGGAGTTCACCCTGAAGAAAGGGGGGGGTTACTAGCGGGGTACTACAGGGTTCAGTACTGGGACCAGTCCTCTTTAATGTCTTTATAAGTGACATTGCAGAGGGACTGGAAGGAAAAGTATGTGTCTTTGCAGACAACACAAAGATTTGCAACAGAGTTTATACACAAGGTGGGGTGGAAAGGATGAGAAGGGACTTGGCAAGGTTGGAGGAATGGTCAAATGTATGGCAGCTTAGATTCAACATAAAGAAATGCAAAGTAATGCACCTTGGAAACAAAAACCCAGGGGAAGAGTATACAATGGGAGATGAAATACTAACAACAAGAAAAATGGAAAGGGACCTAGGGGTAGTCATATCAGATGACCTAAAGGTGGGCAAGGAATGCGAGAAGGCAATAAGGAGGGCTGGGGAATACTGGGATGCATAGGGAGAGGCATCCCCAGTAGAAAACAGAAAGTTATTATACCTCTGTACAGACAGTTGGTGAGACCCCATCTGGAGTATTGCATGCAGTTCTGGAGACACCATCTGCCCAAGGGCATAGACAGGATGGAAGCTGTCCAAAGGAGGACAATTAAAATGGTGCAGGATCTGTACCAGAAGACATATGAAGAGAGACTAAAGGAGCTTAATATGTATACCCTTGAGGAAAGGAGGGAGAGGGGATACATGATAGAAACTTTCAAATACCTCAAGGGAATCAACAAAGTCTAAGACAGTAGCATTTTTCTGAAAAAGAGATGTGGAAGAACAAGAATGCATAACCTGAAGATTGGGGGATGGCTCATAGGTAACAGGAGGAAGTATTTTTTCACAGAAAGGGTTGTGGATGCATGGAACAGCCTTCCTGAGGTGGTCATGGAGTCAAAAACAGTGGGGGAATTCAAGAACGCATGGGACAGACATAAGGCAATTCTAGTGGGGGGTAGGAGGAAGTAGGCTGATGCTTAACTGTGATCTGCAGCTTATCCATTAGGTACTGAAATGGGTAGACTAGGTGGGCCAAGTGGTCCTTACCTGCCATCAAATTCTATGTTCCAATGTTTCTAACTACACTGTTTTGTTGGGGGAGGCTGGGAATTCCCTGCTCCTTTTCAGTGCCTTCCCCCTTGGCTTGTATAAAAGCTTGCTAATGAAGAACTTACCATGCAAGGAAATCTTTATTTATATTGCGTCTTTCAAAATCAAGGAGCTGTACATGATACATGCAAACAATACATAAAACAGTCAGCAATATAAATTATTTAAAGTCAGTCAGTCTGGGAAAGCCAAGGAAAATAAATACGTTTTTAACATAGATTTAAAACTACTGATGGTCAGGCATTCTCTTAACAGATGAGGTACAGAATTCCTCAGGGTTGATGCTACAAATGAAAAAGCATGAGCTCCAGAAGTTTTTAGGTGAACCCTGGGAATCTCTAGCAATCCCTCATCGGTAGATAGGAGAGGACGGTTGGGGGAGTAGGGAATCAGGAGATCTTTCAGGTAGTTGGGTCTCTGTTCATGTAGAGCTATAAAGGTAAGCAAGCCTACCTTGTGGGTGATTCACCACTGAACTGGCAGCCAGTGCATCTCACGCATCACAGGTGTAATATGACTGGTCTTAAAAGTACCAGACAACAGTCTGGCTGCAGCATTCTGCACTAGCTGCAAGCAGCGGATATCAAATCAAATCATACTTTATCTATAAAAAGTGACTTTCTACAACCAAGCCTGTAAAATAAATAATAAAAATACACAAAAGGTAAAACAAAGTAATAAAACCAATCAGCATAACATCATTAAAAATCAGGGCAGGCTAGGCCAAATAGATAGGTTTTCAAGGTAGCTTTAAAACTTTCGACGGTCAGGCAATCTCGCACCCGATGAGGTAGAGTTAAGTCCACAGGGTCGGGGTCAAAAAACTAAATGACCCGGCCCCTGATGTCTTCAAATGGACCCTGGGAATCTCCAGCAATCTCTCATCGGTGGATTGAAGAGGGAGGGGGGGGACAGTAGGGACAAAGAAGATCTTGTAGTTGACTAGGTCTCTGGTCATGTAGGGCCTTGTAGGTCAGCAAACTGACCTTGAAGGTGATATGCCACTGTACTGGCAGCCAGTGCAGTCTGCGGAGTGCAGGCATTATATGACTGGCCCTGGAAGTACCAGTCAAAAGCCTGGCTGCCGCTTTCTGCACTAGCTGCAAGCGGCGGATATCAACCCCCGCTAGCCCTAGGTAAAGGGCTTTGCTGTAGTCAAGGAGGGAGGTAACGAAGGCGTGGACCAGAATTAGAAGGTCATCAGAAGGAACCAGGTGCTTCACCCTGGTGATATTCTTCAGATGGTAAAGAGAGGTTTTGACAACGGCCGACACCTGTAATTTAAGGGTCAGACAGTCATCAAATATAATGCCCAGGTTCTGCACTCGGTCTGAGGTAGCTAACTGTACACCCCCAATCGAAAGACCCGAAGGTGATCCTGTCAACAAACCCACCTCCTGACAACCAGGTAAACCTCGACCAACACCTCAGTTTTTTATGGGTTTAAGTGCAACCAGCTCACACTCATCCAATGCTGGATCTTGATGAGACAGTTGTTAAAAACCAAGACAGCATCACCCTGGCCAGGCACAAAGGACATGTACAGCTGAGTATCATCTGCATAGCAGTGAAAACTCAAGCCGTACTGCCTAATAATCTATCCCAATGGCAACATATACACTGCAAACAGCATGGGTGCCAAGATGGAGCCCTGCGGCACCCCACAGGGTAGGGAGAGTGGTGCCAAGGAAAAAATTCCAGACACCGCCCTCTGAGTACTACCCTCGAGGAAAGATCAAAACCAGCTGAGGACCGAACCAGACAGTCCATAGATAAACCACAGGCACTCCAACAGCACTCCATGGTCCACAGTATCAAATGCTGCAGAGAGATCAAGAAGGACCAAGATGGAATGGGTCTTTCTATCTCTTGCTATTAGGAGGTCATTTAGTACCCGGACAAGGGCCATCTCAGTACTATGTCTCTTCCTAAGTCCGGACTGGAGAGAACCATAGACATTGTGGCTGGTCAAATGATCATCCAGTTGCGACACGACCACCTTCTCTGGGCCAATTTTATTCACACATCCTACTAAGAGGCGTGTGCGGCCCGGGTCCAAACTACAGTTGGTCAGTCAGAGTGACTGGACACCCATCACAATGTCATTGATTGTGGGCAGGTTGAAGTCAAACCACACAAACTGGGCATCTGATATCTCCTGCTGACCACCAGAGCTCCCGTTTGAGAGAGTTAGGAAGAGATCAGACCTGATTGTGGCAACCTTATCTGCGAAGAATCGAGCAAACTCCTCACACTGTTCCTGTGAAAAAACACTTCCGGGCTGAAGACAGACTGGATTGCACAGTCTGTCCACGGTCCGGAAGAGCTGGGCTGATCAATTTTGTGCAGCAACAATTTCCCTGGACATGAATTCTGCCTTCTTACAGGTAATTGCTTATTGATAGACCCGATAGTTGTCCATCAAACTAAGCCTGTCACACTCCAGGCCTGACTTCCGCCAACATCTCTCTAGCCTTTTTCCCACTCTACTCAACTCCCTCTAGGTCTCATCAAACCAAGGAGACCTGGGGAGAAGAGTGAGGGGCCAGCATGAACAGGAGCAATGGAATCGAGTGCCCCTACCATTGCCTTATTATAGGCAAGTACCAGGTCCCCGGGATTCATGCATTCAGTCGGTAGACTCGATAGATCCAGTGCCACCATCACACCCTCTGGAGAAACACCCCTCAAAGGGTGGTACCGGACCATCTCCATAAGAGCCAGCCTACTGGGGGGGTCAGAAAACTGAACCCAATGGTGTGATGGTCAGACCACCTGACTGGTTGCACCACCAAATTGGATATCTCCATCCCCAGGAGAAACACCAAGTCCAATGAATGACCATCTATATGGGTCAAGGAGGAAATAACCTGTGTGAAGCCCAGAGAATTCATCAACTGGAGGAAGTCCTGACCAAACTGTGAGAGTTCGTCGTCGACCAAGGCAATGAAATCCCCAGGATCAGCCATCTGGAGGATCCCAATGTCATGTCGACAAAGAAGTTCTTAATTTCCCACAGGAAAACATTACCATTACCTGGTAGATGGTAAATGAGAAGAATCCTGCACCCCACACCCTCACCCATGATACATTCAAAGGAGCTGATGTTTCCCACTGGTACCTCCTCCAGGTTCAGTTCTGATCTAAAAGAGATAGCCACACCCCTGCCCCTATGATTCAACCTCAGACAGTGTATCACTGAATACCCAGCTGGTACGGCTGAAGCCAAAACAGGGCCAACATTTTCATCCATCCAGGTTTCAGTGATACATGCCAGGTCCGATGACCCAACAAGATCAGCTATTATAGCAGTCTTATTTTTAATGGACCTGGCGTTACATAGCACCATCTGAGTTGGATGAGTCACCGGTGAAAACCAAGCTACCTGCCTGCTACAAGCAGAACCCTTGTGTATGGCAGTCAGGCAGGGAGGACCCCCTCTCCTGAAACCATTTCACCCCAGGGCATCTTCTTGTCCCCACTGTCTCAATTTGCCCACTCCTTTCCATTCCCCCACCAGGCCATACCCCCACCTTCCTCCTCCTCACAATCTCCAGAGTCCGACACCATCTATATACCTCTGAGGCTGTGGGGGGCACCAAAAAGGGCTGAGGCCTTTAAGCCTGGAGGGGGAATAATGCCTGACCATCCCAGCACCTTCCCAGCACATCTTTATGCAGTCAGCAAACACCCAAAATAAATTCCACAACACCACTAATCCACACCACACTTATACACCAACAACTCAACTTTCCAATCATATACCACACGCACGCCATACAAACTCCACAATAAAATAAACATAAAATATCAAGAGAACAAATAAAAATAATAAAGTATTTGAAGGGAGATTGCCACAATTCTCTCCAAGGGTAATTTATTACCTCTGGGAGCTCTCAACAGAGAAAAAGAAGATGTCTCCCCAAACCAATCTCTCACTTCAGTTGGGGGTACATCATATCAGTTTTTAAGCTGTTTAGAAGAAAACTGTCCAAAAATGCAATGGATATCAACCCCAGACAGCCCTAAGTAGAAGGCATTGCAGTAGTCAAGATGGGTAGTAATGAAGGCATGAACCAATGCTGGAAGGTCACCCGGTGGAACCAGGTGTTTAACCTGGGCGATATTCCTCAGATGGTAAAATTAAGCAATAATGCACAACAGGGTGTGTGTTGTGCTGGGATAACATTACGCCTGGGGTGATTAGTCACGAGGCTGCAAGCCGAGTATGACTAATCACCTCAGAAGAGATGTTAGCCCAGCACAACACACACCCTGGACTGCACTATTGCTATTATACAATGGCTTGTTTGTTTTTAAAACAATAAAATAGAAAAAAAAAATGTTTTTATGGGTGTTTTTTTTGTATTTTTTCATGTGTGGGGGTATATGTTTTCAGAAAAAGTCCACAGTTTGACCACTAGATGTTGCTGGCTGTATGTTCTGCATTGTATTTGCCTCTCAGGTTACCCTCGCTACAGTGCTGTTTCGATTAGGAGATATAGGACTGATGGTGTCACAGTCGCAGACTATGGGTTAAAATATGCTGCCTGTTTGTTTTTTTCTGGTTGCTTCTTTAGTTTTTAATTTTAAATGGAGAGGCAGATGGTATAACTGGCAAGGCGCTGTGTTGACTGAGCAACCGAGGTTAACTGACAAGCTGACTCGTAGTGGCTGCCATGGCGTTTTGTGGAGAAAAAAGGTGAAGTAGAGGTATGGCTTTGTTTTAAGTCTATTGCCTTTCCTTGAAAAGTGTTTTTTATTTTACTTTGGGAGTACGAGTGTGCTCAGGTGAAGGAGCGGAAATCCCGTATGCTCATGCAATTGGTTGTCCGTACTTCCGGGAGTTACAGGAGTAAGAAGGCACGGTTTTATTTTGTGATGCAGCTATTTATTTTTTTAGACATAACGAGAACAGCAGAAGAGAAAGATGACTGTGAAATTCTTGGTGATGGTGGGAATGAAACAAGTTAGGATGGGTGCTGAGCAGGAATCACAGAGTCAAGTAATCGCGGCCGTGGAATGATTTCTTTCATTTTAAATTTTTACATTTGATGCAGTCGTTTCTTTGCTGGGACTAGAACCGTGATGTTATGCTGGATAACATCACGTCTCCAGTCCCAGATTGACCAATCAAAGTCCAGGATTATTTCATGCCATTGTATAATGAGGATTTAACCACTATCACCTAGGATCTTGGTACCCCTGCTGGACAGATGCAGACCATCTTGCCAGTATAGACCTGTACCCCTCCAGGTGGACCCCCAGTCCCCAATGAAGCCAAAACCCTGTTGTTGGCACCAGCTTTTCAATCATTTATTGAATCCCAAATGATTCTGAGCCAGCAGGGCAGATCCAATGAATAGTGCCTCAAGGCACAGAATATGTACTCTCTGGAGACCAGAAGGGAGAGAGGAGATATTATACAGACCTTCATGTTCCTTACAGGGATTAACAAAGTGAACTATGGGGAACTATTTAGCCTGAACACTAACTTGCATTCCACTGATATGAGTGAAATTATCAGGAGGGAGGTTCAGGAGGGATGTGAGGAAGTACTACTTTACGGAAAGGGTGGTGGAACCTTGAACAGTCTGTCAGCTGAGGTGGTGGATGCTAAAACAGCCAGGGCATTCAAGCAGGGCTGGGATATAATGAAAGGACTAGTGGTTGTCCAGGGTGACAGAATCAAGGAGCAGAATGGGGAGAGGGTGGAGAAGGTTAGTACCCTGGAGGAACAGTAGGTTCCAGGGTCTATGTGGAACTTGAGCAGACTGGGTGGACCTCTGGTCTTTTTCTGCCATCATTGTCTATGCTCTATGTTTCCAGTGAAGGTGCTTGACTGGCAGAATGAACATAATCTAAAGCTCTTCCTGGACAAGTGTCAGTTCTGTCAGACTGCTGTCAAACATGATGAGCACATTGCATCAGAGCAAGGAATCAGCACTGAGCCAGCAAAAGTGGACACTCTCACAATCTGGCTGGGACGCAACAATTTAGAAATGATTCAGTCTTTCCTGGAGTTTTGTAAATACTATAAGATTTGTGAAGGACTACTCCTCAGTGGTGAGACCATTTGAGTAATTTGACTCAGGAGTATCCTCCAGCCCGAAAGACCAAAGGTTCGGGGACCAAACAGAAAACACTATCAGATTACAGGATCAGCAATCCGTTTGGGGACAGATGGACTGCTGACTATGAACACACTTTTCAATAGATCATTTGATGGCTGGTGGGGTCTCCTGTATTGGCTTTTGCTGAATATACCAAGCTGTACACCCTTGACATTGATGCCAGCATGGAAGAATTGGGTGATGTACTTCATGAAGAGCATGACAATGGTATGACACTGGTTGCCTACACCAGTCACAGTCTATGTACATCTGAAAAGAACTATCCAGTCTATAAGTTGGAACTCCTTATGATGAAGTTAGCAGTGACTAATCAGTCCATAAATATCTTTATGGAACTGGGTTCATTGTATTGAACTACAATGATTATTAGGGGTTGCATCTGCTAATGACTGTGAAGCTTGACACCATGGAGTGTAGATGGATCTCCACTCTGTCTGCTTGCAATGTCTGCTTGCAATACTGTCTGGGGCAGAACAACAGTGAAGCAGATGTCCTGTCCTGGCAATCACATCATACTCCACCCACACAGTGGCCATGGACCTGTTCATCCAAAGATGGAGTAAAAGCAATCTGCAAGCTAATGGTGCCTGATGACCGGTCTGCTACCACCAACCCCGAATGGGCTGCAAACTTGCTTGGAGTGCATCCTGCTGCTGTAGCAGAGGTGTAAACCCACTTCGCTACACTGCATAACACTTCTTAACCTCACCTAAAAACTGCAGATATAAGACATACACAGTGGACAGATCCCAGTCTGTGAGACATCATTCTAGCCAAAGAGAAGGGTTTGGCTTCTACTCATGTAAAACCAAATCTTTCAGATGTGTCACTTCTCCTGATGGATTGGGACAAACTTTTACTAAAGAATAGACTGCTGTACTAAATCACAAAAATTCAAACACTTTTCCCAAAAAAACAATTCGATCTTCCTAGCAAGTATCAAAAAATGGTATTGTGATTGCTTCACAAGGACATTGGCACCTGGGGATTGATAAAACTTTGGGCTTTGTCCAAGACTGATTCTACTGGCCACACATGGCTATTGAAGTAGAGACACACTGTAAATGCTGCAACCGGTGCATCACCCTTAAGACTCTACCCAAGAGGGCAGCTCCACTTGTAAACCACCAGTGCTTGATCGATGGACTTAGTATGCATGGACTTCCTTTTTTCCCTTGAACTTTACTGGAAGGGGATCAGAAACATACTGCTGGTGGCTGACCACAAAACCTGCTTTGCACAAGCATTCCACACAAAAGACCAGAAGGCAGCCAGTATGATTAAAATTGTGTGCAAAAAGTACTTTGTGCATTATGGTTTTCCCAGCCCCCTTCACTCTGATCAAGGGAGAGACTTTGAGAGTCATTCCACCAAAGAACTTACCAGTATTATGGACATCAAGAAGTCCCTTTCCACTCCCTATCATCCACAGGGTAACCCTCAACCAGAAAGATTAAACAGAACACTGTTTAATATGCAAGGGACACTGAACCCTACAAAAAACCAGTACTGGAGCCAGCAGGTACCTTTCTTAGACCATGCCTGCAACAGTACCAACAGTGACTCAACAGGACTGTCGCCCTACTTTCTAATGTTCACACAGGAAGCCAGACATCCAGCAAACTTATTTTGTGGGGTATCAACTGATGGCGTCTTGCCACAAACTTATCTGGACTACACCAAGAGGTTATGTGCTCAACTAAAAGAGGCCTGCATGGTGTCCCAAGAAGCAGCTGTGAAGCTCAGCCTATCCAAAAGGAGCAGATATGACAAAAGAGTCCAAGAGCAAGCTCTCTAGCCAGGGGACTGAGTACTTATCTGGAACTTGGGGATCCCAGGCAAACATAAGTTTGAGGACTGATGGAAACCAGATCCCTATGTAATTGTGAAACAGCTTCCAAACTTGCCAGTTTATTGCCTCAGGATGGAAGGAGAAAAAGTGGTCAAAACTTTGCATCCAAACCATCTTTTTCTAATTAATCAATTGTTACCTGAACTGGTCAACTCAGTAACTCTATCATTGCCAAAGAGAACTGCCACCAGGAATGAGACCCAGACAGGGAGCAAACATTGCCTCCACCTGAATTGCTTGTTGCCCCTCTGGTCTACAGTAACTCTCAGGATGAGGAACACTACACTTATCAGATTCCACATGAATATCTTCCTGCACCATTCCCCTTGGACTTTCACCCTTCAGCACCTGGAGGAAGTAATGGATTCCAGATCACTGAATCTGATGGCAGCAACAATTATTTTGACTGAAATTGGGCCCATAGTCATGGGCATTGTTCCTGTCATAGAAGATGTTGGGATTCCAATAACAGAACCACCTCAGAACATTGAAAGATTTTAACCCATTCTGGCAGAGGATGCAGAATCCATTGATGATCTGGATCATATCATTGCTGAGTAACCTGTGGTACAACACCATTCTGGAAGAGAAGTCAAACACCCAGTTAAACTCATTTACAGTGTCCTTACTGTCACCTCTGACCTCCTTGCAAATGTAATGCATAAAAAGGTCAAACTGCTGCCAAGTCCACTATTGCTGCCTCACTTGTGTTGCCCTCAACTCATCTCTGGGAGGTATAATTATTTACCATGGTGGAAAAATGCTAATTCCAATATTTACTCTGTGTTCTTTGAAGTACCTTGTTAATATCAATCACACAGGATGCAGCTGTATTAGATAGAAATGCTTATCTAGTAATCAGATGTATTAGCCTATGTTGCATTGCAGTGTTTGATATTTTTTCTGTCCTTAACAAGGACACCAAGGATTTCAGTGAAGGGAGGATATAAATAGGGGCTAGCCTTTGTCTTTCCTTGGAGCACTGCTGTGTCACCTTCCCCTGTACCATTCCTTCACTCCAGTCCGGGTCCAGCATTTGTTATGCGGGCTTGTTTAGTGTCCTCCTTACTATGGCCAGCATTCCTCCACTTTTCTTGGATTAACCTGGCCCTAGACTGCCTTCAAGGAGTGGGAATCCACCACAAGGAAGTAGCTCTGCATAAGAACTAAATTAGTACATCCTATCTCTATGAAACTGACATCTGTTTGGAGCTGAGCTATGCAAAACAGATCTGAATAGAAAGCTGGCTCAGGACTTTTATGCATGCTTTTCTTCTGGAACTGACAGCCACCAACAAGCAGGGGTTTAACATAATGGATAATGCATAAGATGTTAGCCACCGATATTTAATACCTGGATTTTGCACAAGGGAAAGACATATCCAAATAGAGCAGATTCATCTGAAACAAAACCTCTGAGGAGAAGAGGACATTTGTGAATACTTCTAAGCTGCTATTCATGTCTGACTAAGAAGTTTTTTCCAAACAGATTCAAGAACCCTGGAAAAGGGAATTAATACAGCTAGAGTGCTAAGCCTGGGCTTTAACACTGCATTACAGCAGGAGTTTTCTTTAAAGGTGCTATGCATCTGGAAAGTTGATGAGCCACTACCTTCTACTGCTGTTAGGATTTTATACTGATGGGGGATCGAACCAGCTGAGTTCCCAAGTTACTACCCACCTGTTAAGGTGCGTGAAGACAAGTTCCATTGTGGGATGAATATCATCATCATCATCATCCAGACTCTAGACGATGATGATGATGATGATATTCATCCTTTGCCACTGGGGGTGCATTGGGTCAGCTACACCTAAATACAGCATACAGAAAAGACCACCCAGTTATCATCTACCTAAGAAGGGGAGACGTCACCATGGAAACAGCACCAGCCTCTCATCTAAAAATTGTGAGTATAGGGTGTAACCCACAGACCTTGTCATTTCTATTGCTGAGCTAGCAAGTTAGATACTTTTTGGCATTCTTGCGTGACCTTAGAATGAAACCTACAGCTACAGCTTACAGTCAGAATCCACTGTTTTACTGTCCATCCACTTGTGTAATTTGCCAATCAACAGCTGCAGCCAACAACATAATTTACACATTATTGCACCAAGGTACAAGCATTACAGGCCTGCAACTCTGCATCTGTGTGTACACTCAAACTGTAATTGGGGACCTCCAGAGGGACTGTAGAGTAAAGTGGTGCACCAGTAGGGGGGAGAGGTGCTGAGACATGACTTGCAGTGGGGATGAATGTAAACTCATGTATTTATTTTTATGTTTTCTTCTCTTGTTCCCTACCTTGTTCTCCAACCCCAAAATAAACCCATGTGTTATTTATTTGCAACTACTGCAGATTTTTCTGTTATTGCCTTGCTGTTCATTTGTATGCTTAGAGTGATAAGTAGGGAGGGGATTATGTTATTGTGTTCCCTGTCACAGCGGCTGTGGGTGGGGTGGGGTTGTGTTACTTACCTGTGGAGAAACATCCTGGCAGCACTCTGTCAAAAGGTGCCCATAGGTGGAGGCACCATGCCACTTCCCAAGCCTATTTCTAACTATGAACCCAGGCTCCATTCACCTGAATGCATAACAGACCTTTACCATTTCTAGGCTTAATGATCACACCTCACAGGTGGGGGTGGTTACACAGATAAAACAGGTTAAAATAACATAATTTTTAGTGAGGAAGTAAATGAACAGGTAAACACTGTACTGATATAGCCTACGTCTTAACACTTTGCAGACTTGATTAACTCAGAAGACTTGAATCAGTTTTGTAAGTCTACATTTTTATTGTTTTTTAAGTAATAAAATATATGCATGTAATTTTAACCTGTAATGCTAACTGCAATTGGGCTATGAATTTTGTGTAGCTGAGCACTAACTCTGAGTATCAATTTGGCTGTTGCATTACAGTGGACGCTCACTATGTGGGGTGTAGGAAGAAATAGGCTGTTGGTTAAATAGGATCTGCAGCTTATCATCTAGGTAGGGAAATGGGCAGACTAGGTGGGCCAAGCGGTCCTTATCTGCCGTCAAAGTCTATGTTTCTATGTTTCTATGCCAGAAGAATAAATATTGCTCTGACTTGTCCTCTATAGATGGTGTACACTGTATTAACAATGTCCCCTGCCCCCCCAAAAAATAAATAATAGGCACAATAGGCCAACCTGGATTTTCAGCTTCTTTTTCATATTTGCATAGACATTTTCTAAGCCCACACACAGCACAACAAATCACTCCATCCTTTCCAATAACAAACTAGAAACACCAAACTCAACAATACAACACTGTAACAAATAGAATGACAGCAAAGTCTCCTCCAAAAGACAACAACCTTTATCAGGAATGATAAGCAAAGTCACACACACACACACACACACTCCTGAAGCACTAAACTCAGATCCACTACTCAATAATGAAAAGAACTGCAACAAACTCTGTTTTTTTTAAGCACCAGATAATTGTATCTTACTCTAAGCTTTCAGAACTCATAAGAGCTAAACACAACCATTGCCAGTTCAGCTAACCCTGAGATTTCCAACTAGGATGAACAAAGTCTTTCTGAGATTCCAGACCTCTAGATTCCATGTAACACAGATATTTAAAGAGCTACAGTATATCAGCAAAAAGTACACTGAACACCCTAAATATCAACATCTTTTCTTCATCTTGATAAAACCATTTTCTAAGCCAAAACTATTTTTAAAACTTATCAACTTTAGTTGAATAATACACTCCAGGGTGTTGTTTATATAAGAGATATGCGGGGTGATAGATTAAGCATTTATCTTGTGTAGTTGCTGTTGACCTCAAGTAACCTCAAGAGTGTTGAAGCCACGAGTGATGGTTACAAGAGGGCAATGGCAACCACACAAGATAAATGCTTTATCACACAGTCGCCTCTGCATATTTCATTTTTGCAATAGGAGAGGGCCTGGCGTGATAGGTTATGTTAGTTATCCAGTGTCTATTTTTTTAAAGTTTTGCTATGTTTTGTTGTTTTTAATAGTTTCTTTCCTCGTTTTACAGCTGCCTTGTGACTGTGTTTGGTTGTCTCCTGGTGTTATGCCATCACTGCTAACTGGTGGAGGGAGAGGGTTTTGAAAGCTGCCAAAAGAAACTGGCGGTCTAGCTTACCATGTGCAGCAGCAGCTTCTGTAGAGCAAGTCTGTGAGATGTGCCAGGTGCGTGTTGGTGACTTCAGCAGAGCAACTCTGGAGAGTAACTTAATTGGAATGTCACTTTATTTAAAAGGAGATGAAAAGTGCTATGTGGAAAGTTTGGGCCTGAGCTGCAGACAGAGCAATATGGTAGGTGAAGGGTCAGACCAGCTGAGGGGCTTTGTTTTTCATTTTTTAAAGGTAGGGTTTTTTTTCCCTACTGGGGTAGTAAAGTGGATCCTTTTAGAGGAGCAGAGCAGGAAACAAGTCACAGAGAAAAGAAGCAGTGAGTAATTCAGTTTCAAATGCTCACTGAGGAATAAAGACAGCTGTGACAAGGGGGGAGCGAGAGGAACAATGGAGTGGAAAGTGGAGACAGAGAGGAAGACTCCTTTGAAATTAATTAAAGCAGGTACCTGTCATTTTTTAAACAGTAGAAGGACTTTGAGACAGTGGGACCACAGCAGTTGAGCAGAGTTACTTTTCAAAGAAAACATATTTTGTTGTTGGTGTGCGAATGGATGGGCGCAGAGACTTGAAGCTGTGGGAAAAGTGAATGTGGGTGGAAGAAGTGTCGACCGGCAGGGGGGCCATGCCATAGTAACTATGGACATATATGGAGTGTGACATAGTAAATATGGACAAAAATAAATTTATGTTCACAGCTACTGAGATAAACAGATTTATCACACTCTGTTTACACTCATCCCTATTGCATAAATTAAGATATAGGCATACCTCCAGTGTGTGCAGAGAAGCTCTGGGCCTGTGGCTTCATGCTTCTGCACACAGTAATGGAGTACCAATAGCTTCCAATGAATGTACACCCTATTGTGCATTTTCCTCTACATATTTTGTATATATGTTATGTATTTTTTACTGTTCTGTCTGTCTGTCTGTCTATCTATCTTACTATATGTATGTATCTATATGTCTGTCTGTCTATCTATCTGTCTGTCTAATAAAATAATAATGCACATACAGGGAACATAAAATCAAAAGGAGGTGCATAATGGTTTGTACTGCCTGTGACCATTATATGTCTCTGACCTGTGGAGTTCCGCAGGGGTTGGTCTTATAGCCCTTATTGTTTACGGTTCACATGCTGCCGCTGGGGGACATTATCAGGTGGTATGGACTGGGCTTTCACTGCTATGCAGATGACACCAGCTGTAGTTGTCCTGCACACTGGGTAGCCAGATGGCGGACTCCATGCTAAACAGATGCCTGACTGAAATCCAGATGTAACTGGCTAAGACTCAGTCTTGACAAGACTGAGGTGCTGGTGGTGGATCTGGGTCATCGGGGTGGTATGAGGACTCATGGGATCTCTCCGGTCTTGTACTGGGGTGGTACCATTAGTCCCATCTAAGCAGGTAAAGGATCTGGGTCTGTTCCTTGACCATGGCTTGACATTTGCTTCTCAGGTGTTGGCCATCATTAAGAGTGGATTTTACCATCTAGGGAACATTGTCTAGCTCTGGTGCCTTCTACCACCTGAGGACCTGTACTCACTGGTGCATGCTTTTGTCACATCCAGGCTGGATTACTGTAATACCTAAGGCTTTCAAGTGGTAGCCTCCACTGGCTGCAGCTTGTGCAGAATGTGGCAGCTCAATTACTGGCAGGTGTATGAAGGTATAATAATGATATGCCTGTCCTTCATGAGCTGAACTGGCTGTAAGTTAGGTGGAAGATTATCCTCAAGGTCAGTTTACTGACCTGTAAGGCCTTACACAGTAGGAGACCAGTTTATCTGCAAGATCTCCTCATGCCCCACTGCCCAGCCTGGGCTCTCCGTTCCTCTGAGGGTGGCCTCCTTAGTGTTCCTAGGGTGAGGTTGTGACACTCAGGTGATTGAACATTTTCAGTGGCCATACCAACCCTATGGAACTCTCTTCCTCAACAATTTCAGGAGGCACCCTAGGTGGAGCCCTTCAAAAAGGGATTAAAAACATTCTTGTATAACCAGACTTTTAATGGGTTTTAATTATTGAGCTTTAAGATAGATAATTTTTACTTATACTACTGTTGCTCCATCTAAATTGTAGGTTCATTGTTGATGTTTGTTGCATTGTGTTTTAATTTTGTAAAGCACTCTAAGTCCTTTGGAAATAGGTGCTATATAAATACAATTATCTATCTATCTATCTATCTATCTATCTATCTATCTATCTGTCTGTCTGTCTACTGTATCTGTCTATTTCCACATGTACGGTATACAGCCACTGATTTGTGGAAGCTGAAGTAATGAAATTTCATTGTCAAGATTTAACCCTTAGGCTGCCGACAGAACTAGAACATATAGGAATTCAGGACTGATACATCACAGCATAGCAACTGTTTTAGCCTTCTGGGATTACACCAGTAACTGCTAGTCTAATTTCCAGATTTTGCCGGCAATCTATTGTCAGGCTTTTAGTATGTGTATAATTATTCAAAATAAAGCTAAGTATACATCAAGGTAAATAAAGGAAAATAAAAGTAGTACAGGAAAGAATTGATAGAAAACATTCAACTTCTTCAGATTCACTGATCGCGTACAACAATTTAAAATTCCATGAAATATTTTGTTTTTACCTTTGTTGAAAAAAGAAACAAATTCTATGTTTGCCTGTAAAATGTGAAAATCAGTGGCCTTCCATAACACTAGTGGCAAAGCCATGAGAGTACAGTATTATGAGGCTGTATCCATACAGACAGAGATAAATGTAAATATCACAGTGTAACATACTAGGGTGTATGTCTGAGTAACAAACAGCATTTTCCAAATACTATGAATAATAGGCCATATATTACTTAGGAAGAAAAATGAATAATCAGCACTATTCATGGCAATTTGGCATTTTGCTATTCAGTAGGAGTTCATGATCTCCCAAGACCTTCTGTCTAAGCAGAAACCACTTTGGAAGCTCACTTAAGGCAGGCCATGTGACCCAGCACTTGCAGAAGCTTCAGACAGTAGAGACAGGAGACATGAACTGCTGCAGAAAAAGAATCTCCTTCCATCCATTACTTAATACTAGGCAGAAATCTTGACACTATTTCTTCCTTCTCTAGATCCCAAGCTACAGAGGGTCAATGTTTTATACTGTAGGGTGAAAATAGGCTTTTAGAAAGGGTACATAGAAGAGCTGTTTAGCATTTGCTGAGAGTCAAGGAGCAGACCGCAACAGTGCATGTGCACACAGACACATAGACACACATGCGTGCACACACACACTGTGTGTGTGTGTGTGTGTGTGTGTGCATGCACACATGCACATATGTGTGTACAATACTGACAACAAATGAGATTAAAACCTGTAATGCAGTGTGTTTTAAACTCAGCTGAAGGGAGTAAGGAACGTTTTGTAGGATTTATTCTGATTAGAAATTTAAGGTTTTTGTAACTTAGTTGATGTCTGAAACAAAAAAAAAAGACAAGTAGTCTAACCAAAATGCTGTTAACTTACTGATATTCTTATAGCTGCATAGCAAGAGCTATGCTGATTTCTTGCTGATGTTGTACAGAAAAATGGGGAGCGGCTATGACCAGATATGGAATGCAGCATAGCTTTGCCCATTCCATGTAGTAAAGTTGAATCACATCTCTCCAGGTGCTATCCATTCAGTACATTATAGTTTCTTTACCTTTTTCCCCAGCTGCACTATTTTCTTGTCGCATCACCCATTTTCTACAGTGTCCCAGGCTGACTGTGTAAAATTTATGTAAAGTGACCTAAAGCCCTTTTCCTTTCTGATTACTCTAGGTTAGCACTGCCCCCCAGCATTGCCACATTAAAGTACAGCCTTGCTGAAAGCTACACGTTATCTTTCTCACCCTTAGTTCCTGTTTGTAGTACTTTTCACACTCGGGGCTCTTAGCTCACAACAGGTCTAGTGTTCTCCATCCAACTTCAGGAGAAAATTGAAAGACATAGAAACAGACTGAGGTAAAAACAGCGATGCACTGTCTATATTGTACAGCCACCAGTCCATACAGTAGCATTTCACCTGGATGGTGCTCCACAGAAACTTGAATTTTACTAATAGGAAAGAAGTTATTCTCAGTTTTACTGCAGCCACAATGAAAATGTGATATTGTACCTCCGCTTGCCTATCACGATTAAATATATTGCAAAAATGTGTCAAGGCAGGACCCAATTAAAAATTAGATATTGTCTCTCAGGCTATCCTGGGTGAATAAATAGCAAAAATAAGCAAAAACAGGACCCTATTGAAAATGAGATATTGCATGTCAGCTTGGCTAGCCTAGATAACTATGTAGTAAAAATAGGAAAATGCAGAACTCAACTGAAAATGAGATATTGCATTTCCGCTGGGCTATTCTGGCTAAATACATTGTGAAAATGGGCAAAAGCAGGATCCCACTAAAAACGAGTTATTGCATATCAGCAGGGCTATCCGGGGTAAATACATTGTAAAAATTGGTAAAAGCAGGACTGCACTGAAAACAAGATATTACATGTCTGCTGAGCTATCCTGAGGTCTCAGCATGCCTGTTCTGGGAAAAATACATTATAAAACTATAAAAAAGGACTGAAAATGAAACAGTTCATCTTAGTTGTAGCATCCTGGGTAAATACAGTGTCAAAATGTATAGAATCAGCATGCTCAATGAAATGAGATACTTTCATTTTAGTTCACATACGGTATATTGGGTAAATACATGGAAAGATTGGTACAAGCAAGACCCGATAGAAAGAAAGATATTGCATCTCAGCTGGGCTGTCCTAGAATGAGCTACTCTATCCTGATTAATCTCTCAGTGATTTCCATTCCTCTAGTACTACCACAGACTTCTCTCCCTAATCCACCAATAACATTATCCTTGGTGTCTACTGGCACACCATATCCTATCTGTCCTGCTATCAGTATCCCTAATATCTCATGATACACCCTACACCCACTACACCCTAAACCCCCAACCCAGTGCCAGAATATCACTGGTATATATTATCTACTGACCTCCACAGCCAAATGCTATCTGCCACATGGCAGTCCTTTATCACTATGCAAGCAACTGCTATAATGCACTTCTTGCTGGAACTCTAATTTAGCCAATGGCCATTTTAAACCAATGCCCATTGTATGAACATACATACATATGAAGAAGCCAGCAGAAGAAGGCCATTTGGTCTATCAAGTCTGCTCATATTGCAGGGTCCACAGCTTGAGCTTATGCCCCTGCTCTCCCTCCCCACTCCTCCCATCCTCTCTACCCATGATCCTTACCTTCCCCCTATGCCTATCCCAGCCTCTCTTAAATTGCCCACTGTCTTCAATGAGATGACCTCTTCTGGCAGGGCATTCCAAGTGTCCACCACCCTCTCTGTGAAGGAATGCTTCCTGACCTCCCTCCTAAACCTCCTGCCCTGCAGCTTAAGACGGTGCCCCCTCATGTTATGGTTGCCACTCAACTTAAAGAGACTCTCTTTATCAACCTTATTTATCCTTTTCAAGTACTTGAAGGTCCCAATCATGTCCCCCTCTCTCTTCTGTCTTGAAGGTAGTGCATGTTCAGTGCCCTCAGTCTCTCCTCATATGCCTTACCCTGCTGACTTGGCATCATCTTTGTAGCCCTCCTCTGGACCTTTTCCAGCTGGCTAATGTCCTTTTTGAGGTGTGGACACCAGTACTGAACTCCATAATCTAGATGTGGCCTTACCAGTGACCTGTACAAAAGCAGTATAACCTCCTCTCTTCTACTACTAAACCCCCTATATATGCATCCCGGCATCTTGTTTGCCTTTGCTGCTACTTTCTTGCACTGTGTGGAGTGCTTCAGGTCACTAGTGATCATCATTCTCAGGCCTTTCTTCTCCTCTGATGCAGATACTTGGACTCCACCCAGGTAGTACTCTGTCCTGGGATTCTTGGCTCCAATATGCATAACTCTGCATTTCTTGGCATTGAAGCCAAGCTGTCAGAACCTGGACCACTTCCCCAACTTTTCCAGATCTTTCTGTAGGTTCTGTATCCCTTCAGCTGTGTCCAGTCTTCCACTGAGCTTGGTGTCATCCACGAATATCTCCAGTGTCATTGATGAAGACATTAAACAACACCAGCCCCTGCTCCATGCCATGTGGGACCTCACTGAGTACCTGTCTAGTGCTAGATAACTCTCCTGCCACAACTACCCTCTGGGTTCTGTCCCTCAGCCAGTTTTTTCACCCATCTGGCCATCATTTCCCCAACCCCAATATCCACCAACTTCCTGATCAACCTTTTGTGGGGCACAGAGCCAAAGGCCTTGCTGAAATCAAGATAGAGGATGTCTACCATGTGGCCCCTGTCTACTGCCTTAGTGACACAGTCAAAGTATTCAATCAAGATTTGTTTGACACAATCTCCCCCCCATGAACCCATGCTGCCTAGCATCCTGAAGACAATGCTCCTTTAGCCATTTCACCAACTTTTCCTTTAGTATGGTCTCCATGAGCTTGCCCACAATGGAGGTCACATTGACTGGTCTGTAATTCTCTGGGTCATCCTTTGGAC
This sequence comes from Neoceratodus forsteri, assembly GCA_016271365.2. Classification (NCBI taxonomy): domain Eukaryota; kingdom Metazoa; phylum Chordata; order Ceratodontiformes; family Ceratodontidae; genus Neoceratodus; species Neoceratodus forsteri. The sequence goes on along the minus strand of CM057449.1, from coordinate 774,107,079 downwards.
CGTTTCTTTGTAGGGGGCACTACATGTGCTGTTCTCCAGTCATGTGGTGCCACTCCTAACTCTAGTGAACTATTAAATTGGTTTGCCAGTGGCCCTGCCAGCTCCTCAGCCAGTCCCTTTAGTACCCTTGGATGTACTCTGTCTGGGCCTGGTGATTTGTCCACCTTCAATGCCAGCAGCTCCTCCCTCACCCTATCCTCCTCTATCACTATATCTGTGTTCCCCTTCCCCCACTCCTCTTTTCATTGCTGAAGGTACTGGTCCGTCCTTCTCTCTGGTTAAGACAGAACAGAAGTATTCATTTAGTATCTCTGCTTTTCCCCCATTATCATCCACTCACTCCACCCCTTTCTTAAGCCTAACAATCTCTTCCTTCTTGTCCCTTTTCTCACTTATATATTGAAAGAAAGTCTTCTCCCCTTCTTAATTCCTCCAGCTATCTGCAGCTGCTCTGTGCTTTTGCTCATTGGACTTCCTTACTTGACTCACTAGCCACCCTTAGGTAATTTGCCTATCCGCCTCTCTCTTGGTCTTCCTGAATTTTCTATAGGCCAATCTCTTTTCTCTTACTGCCTGGGCAACCCCAGAACTGAACCAGCTGGGTGCTTTGGCCTTTTTGTTCTTCCCCCTGAGCCTAACACACTCATCTGAGGCAATCAGTATTCCTTCCTTAATGACAGACCACCCTTAATCCACCCCTATATCTACTCTGATGCCCACCAGATTGCTCCTTAGCACTTCGCTCATTTTCCTGAAGTCCGCCCTCCTGAAATCTAAGATTCTGGTCTTAGGATGCTTTCCCTGTCCATATTCAACTGGAAACACACTGTGCAATGGTCACTTCCACCCAGTGGCTCCCTGACCATTATTTCCTGTACATGCTCCCCTTTTGTGAGCACCAGATCAATAATTGCCTCAGAGTTTGTTGGTTCAATGATGCCCTGAGTCAGGAACCCACTCTACAGTCCTTCCAGGATCACCTGACTCCTAGCACATGTTGTGGATGGTATGATCCAGTCCATCTTGGGCAGGTTGAAGTCCCCTACAATTATCACCTCTTCTTTCCCTGCAGCTTCCAATATTTGTGATTTCAGTTCCCTGTCCCTCTCCTCATCCTGTCTGTGTGGTCTATAAACCTCCCCCAACCTCACCTTTCTCCCTCTATTTGACCTTAACTGAACCCATAATTCCTCCACTTCCCCCTTCCCTTCCTCTGACTCCTCCCTCATGCAAGTTATTCCATGCCTAATATAAACTGCCACCCCTTCCCGTCTACCCTGTCCCTCCTGTATAGTTTATATCCAGGGACTGCAAGGTCCCAGTCATGGTGTGATGTTGCCCAAGTCTCGGTTACTGCAGCTGTGTCCACCCTCCTGTGTGCTAATAGTGCCTGCAGGTCATCCCATCTTGTTTCCAAGAATCCGTGCATTCAGAGACACCACCCTCCACCTAGAATCTGACCTTCCTTCTCTTCCCTCTATTCTTCTATTCACATTTATCCCCTCTGTGTGCACCCCTCCACGTACCCTTGTTATGTATTACTCACAACCCTATACCCTTTGCTAACTGTGTTCTTGCCCCTTCCACCTCCAGACCTGTTCCATCACTGTGGGGTGTTGGTCACTGACCTCCTCCTCTTGGAGTCTGTGGGCCTGCATGCCCACTGTCCCCCCTCAGTAGTTTAAATTAAGTGTAGTGGTTATATATTCCCCCAGTTTGTCCCTGAGTACCCCTCAAACCCTCCCTACTGAGGTGTAGCCTGTCTGGTGAAAAGAGTGCTTTGTTTGACAAGGTCGCCTCCCAGTCTCCAATACAGATGAACATCTCCTCCCTGAACCATTTCCTCAGCCAGTCATTAAAATACTCTATTCTTGTTTTCCTGGCTGTGCTGGCCCTTGGTACTGGTATCACCTCTGAGAAGGCTAACAAACTTCCTTCCTCCCTGCAGATCTTCCCCAGCTCCCTAAACCTACTTTTGTACTACCTCAGTCTCCTCCCCAGCTAGGTCGTTTGTTTCCAAATGTATATGTAAATTAGGTTTCCCCCAACCTCTCTTACTATTTCCCTTATTCTTGGGCCCACCTTCCCCGCTGTCAACCCTGGCATACAAACCACCCTCCTGCTTGCATTTGGGTCCCCTTTCCTTCCCAAGTGAATACCCCTAATTATGGAGTCCCCTATGATTGCAACCTTTCCATCTCCTGCATCCATGCTTCCCATCCTTCCTTTCTTACCTTTGGTACTAGCTGCTTCCCCACCTAACTGCTCCCTCTGCACCCTGGTGAACTTATCTCCACATTCACAATTTATCCCCTTAACTGTTTTTCCATCTCCCATTCTGCCCCTCCCCTTCTGACTATCTGTATCTGCTTTCAGTTTTCCATCCCCTCTTCATTTCCTTTTCTCTCCCTTCCCCCATCCTCCACTCCATTTTGCCTGCCTCCTCCTCCCTGCTCACCTTGATTAGTTCCTTCCCCCATCCCTGTACTCCTACTCTCAACCATGGCTCAACCTGACCTTCTACCTCACATTATACTGCCCCCTCCCTCCTTCCAGACAGTGGTGCAAATCTGTTCAATAAAGGCACCCCTTTGGAATTTCCCACCCCTGATGCTACTCTCACATTCCCACCCCTTCCCCTTACCACTTGCCATTCCTCCACCCTGTACTCCCTATTTTTGAGGAAGAGATGCTCCTCTATACTGAGTGCTCCTCCCCACTCCCATCCCCTGCCTGATGCTGTCACTCCCCTGGGCATCACCCCTCTGCCTTTCCCTCCACTGTTCTTCTCCTCCTCTGACTTCCCACACCATACTCCTCAGCTTCCATCTGAGCAGTCTTATTTCGGCCATTAGCTGCTCCAGGCTCTTACACACAGGACATCCCCCTTTACGCCACATCAGCCCCAGAAAGACTGCTGGCCCACAGCTGTTGCAGTTTACTACTCTCCTGTTTCCCATACATGTACCTATTCCCCCATATCCTCCCAATCCAGGTTTTCCTAGCCTCCAGTTATACATAACAATAAAATAATTACAAAACTATAAAATTCAAAAATATATAAATATATGAATACAGGCTGAAAAAGTCTAAAACAGTTCTGTATGTGACTCTCAGAACAGTTCAATGTAAATAAACATAGGCTGAAGAAATCCAATACTTGTTAGTATGTGCATGCATTTATCCCCTACGCAGTGTGTTGGGCTGATAAAGATATGACAGGTGTGTGTCCATTGCCCTGTTTAGGAAGTGATTTCAGAACTCCTGGTATAAAGGAAGTGATGCATGTGGGGTGGGTGAGGTAAGGGGTGAGGTGGGTGGGACCAAGCCCATGCCCTCCTGAAACAATCAGCCACAGCTCTGATCCACACCCCACACTCCTCTGTTTCACTGCTTCCCAGTGATTCAGTTAGCAAAGCTGGCTCCTGCTAGTTTTTCCTCCCTACTCCCAAAGTCAAATGATCTGTAGTTTCCTGACTTAGCTAAGTAAGTGCACAGCTGTTGGAATGGCTGTGTGTGCGTGTGTGTGTGTGTGTGTGTGTGTGTGTGTGTGTGTGTGTGTGTGTGTATGAGTGTGTGTGTCTGTGTGTTTCTGTGCCAGTGCATGCATACGCACATGTATCTTTGTATGTGTCTCTATGTGCACATATTTTGGCTATATTAGGGAGGGGGTGTACTGTAGGGGCTTCTGCATTATCTTGACCTTTAAAGATTTCTTTTTTTTCCTAATTTTGTGATGTAAGTCTGGAATTTTAATATCACAATAATAACAAATAAATTGAAACCATCACACTTTTGATTCTAGATCTCTTATCGGTGCATTAGCAGCCATTTCGGCTCTGACCATTGTGTAGTTGGTGGCTTGGCTTCATGTCCAAGAAGACATTTGAAAAAATATTTTTTTTGTCAGAATTTAGATAGGCTTGACAGTCAGTGCGACTTGTCAGTTCAGCATTGCTGCAGTGACTTGAGTGACTTGATTTCATAATAAATATAATTTCAATTTAATATCAGAAAGTTTCTTGTAAGGAACTCTCCACAGCCACTTAAGCAAGTACAAGTGCAAAGCAACTGGTAGGGTGGGACTAGTCGGATGGCTCCTGCAACTTTGTTAGTTGCTTTTCTGTTTTGTATATGTGCATAGCTGTGCATGTAAAACATTTTTCTAGGTTTGTGGCTGAGAGCCAAGAAGAAATTGAAAATATTTTTTTTCTGCCAATTTAGTCAGGCTTGACTATTAGTCAATGTGACTTGTCAGCACAGCATTGGTGCAGTGTCTCGAGCAACTAGATTTAATAATAAATATAGTTTAAATTTAGTATTAGAAATGTTTCTCTGAGAAACCCAGGCTTTGGTCCCTCCATGGCCACTTAACCAAGTGCAATTGTACCACAGCTGGTAGGGTGGGGCTAGTTGGCTGACTCCTACATAGCTTCATTTAGTTGCTGCCCTGTTCTGTGTGTGTGCATGGCTCTGTACTCAAAAGCTTTTTCTTGATTTAATAATAAATATAGTTCACATTTAATATCAGAACTCTTCCTGTGAGGAACACATGCTTCGGTCCCTCCATGGCCACTTAATCAAGTGCAAGTGCACAATAGCTGGTAGGCTGGGGCTAGTCAGCTGACTCCACAGCTTCATTTAGCTGCTGCTCTGTTCTGTGTGTGCACAGCTCTGCACTCAAAAGCTTTTTCCAGTTTGTGGCAATGTGCACAAGAAGGGAAATATATATATATATATATATATATATATATATATATATATACATATTAGAGGCAAAAACTCCATTTAATGCATCAGTTAGGGTTGTTCCACATTGACAAAAGTAAGGAAATTCAGTGTTGGGTTTGCTTGGAACCTCAGCCCACCCCCAAGCCGGCATCAGGGTGCACATTGGGGTCATCGGCCCTAACTCTCAAGCCATCACATGTGTAAAGAAGCAGTGGTATAGGAGAATGGGGCAAGAGTTAGGACCGGTGACCCCAATGTGCACCCCGATGCTGGCTTGTGAGGGTAGGCTGGAGGTGTCCAGAGGGGGTTTCAACTCTAACACCGAATTTCCTTACTTTTGTCGCTGTGGAACAACCCTAACTGGTAGCATTAAACAGAGTTTTTTGCCTCTAATTTCCCTTCTTTTTGAGAATGATGACGAGAAATACTGAATGTAATACAGCGGCTGGAGGGCCCCGCGCTCCCGCCATGTGATGTTTTGTGACATAGTAACAGGTACAGCAACACAAACACAAGGTGGAAACACAAATGGTAACAGTAACAAAAACACAAGGGCAAATGACAACACAAAGGGTAACACATACGGTGGCACACACGGTAACAGTAACAGTAACAGGCACATAAAAGCAAGGGGAAACAGTAACTGTAACAGTAACAGAAGCGCATACCCTCCTTTTGCTGGAGAACTGCATAGAGAAACACAGTACTTAATTGCAAATATCTCAGCAACTGTACGACATAGAAAAAAAACATTTATTTCACAGAAATCATTATTTTCCTGGCCACCATTTTGTATTTCATAGCCCACAGGGCTATGTAACATGTGATGAAAAATCTGTATCTCGCACCGTTTATGAGATACGAGCCCCGAAAGGCGCGGTGTACGCCACCATGTTAGTCTATGGGAAAAAGCATCAACTTTGGAGTACCGTAACTTTGGAACCATACAATATTTTTTCACCAAACCACCAAAAGCCACATCTGTGACATGTTGGCTGTCTTCCCTCCAAATTTCAGGCCAAAAGACCTAACTGTTCTTTTGCAGCAAGGTGGCAAAGAACTCCTGTCATTTTGGCCATAGTGTTGCAAAGTACTTTCGTGATTTGCGAAAGATTTCACACAGATTTGCGAAAGTGTCATGAGCACGAAAGTACTTTGTGAAAGCACTTTTTCCAGAACTTTGAAAAACATATTTCTGGGGTGTTTAACCCCAAAATAAAGACATGGCTAGCATCCTCAGGCTCCGACTAGGTGAACACAAAAAGAATTGTGCCCCTAGATGGTTCCAAATGCAAATGGCAAGCATTTTTCTGATCACCAACTGAAAACAAAATGATGGATCTGTGAAAGTACTATGGCCATTTGTGAAAGTAAAAAATGCATTTACGAAAGTGTCAAACTTTTTGTTAACTTTTCCCCATGACTTATAATGGGAACTTGTTTCTTGAATAACTTTTGAACCATTTAATATTTTTCAAGATATCTTCAAAAGGCACACTGGGGACCCTGGCTGCATGTTCCCAGAAGTTTTCAGACCGGTTGCCTAAACCGTGCAATCTGTGGGCGAGAGCAAAGAAATTGCAAAAAAGCGTAATTGTGTAATTCGTTGTCGCTTAATAACTCCACAACTGTATATCCGACCAGTACAAAACTTGGCAGACCCTAAGATATACCATGCCCAATTATCCATACTAAATGTCAGGCAAATATGTCAAACAGTGGCAAAGTTATTAAGGTGCAAACTTGACCCTTTAACCTTAAAAGTACTACTCAACCCTAACTATAGTTGTACTACCGTGCTACCATTATATATATATATATATATATATATATATATATATATATATATATATGCACATACACACACACATATATATTTTTTTCCTGAGAATTTAGTCAAACCTGACTATTATTGAGTGAGACTTGTGAGCTTGGCATTGCTGCAGTGACGTGAGTGACTTGATTTCATAATAAATCATTTAAATTTAATATATATTCCTGTGAGGAGTTATAAGCATGGTAGACAGATGATGTAGCACCAGAAAACGTAGTTGGTGCAGTTGCCTCAGCAAAGGTGCAGCAGGTGTGAGCATCAAGCAGTAGGGGACATAGAGCATACTGCAGAATGGCACTTTGGGCACATTGGCACTTTGGACACATTCACCATAATGAACTGTTTTACCCCATTAAAGCCTGCAGTTTCCACCACCATCATTATGGCATCAGCTGACACCAGGGAAAAAAAAGTAAAAGTACCATTCAAAGTACTAGTAGTGCTGCTTGGAGTACATTGTCATTAACTGCCATTCATTCTAACAATGATAATGCATCCATTTCATCTGTTCCACTGCCATTAGTACCACCAGGATGAGGACATCCTCCTTAATAACCACAACTGCTCTGATCCATCACCAATCCACTGAGTCTACTAGAATTCCAGCTTCTGCTGCAACAGAGGTCCTTCCAGCCACTCCTGCCACTGAGAATGAGACCACCCATACCACTATGACTGAGACCACTCCTGCCACTGTGACCCAGATTACTCCTGGCACTGTGGCTGAGACCACTCCTGCCACTGTGACTGAGACAACATCTGCCACTGTGACCCAGACCACAACTGCCACTGTGATTGAGAACACTCCTACCACTGTGCCCAGACCACTCCTGCCACTTTGACTCAAAACACACTTGCCACTGTCAGGAGGTCTAGACCTCACTTTCAGGTTCTTGGCAATATTGGGAATGCAAGTAATCAAAAACATGTTGCACAAGAGTAATAAACTTGTTTATTATTACCAAAAAGGATAAAAATCACAGTTGCCCTAAGCAGTTCTTGCCAATACGAACCGGGAGCCAGTGCTAAGCATTCCCTATACCTCGAGGTTTCTTTGTGTCTCTTGGGATCTCCAAGGTACAAGACTAGCGTATTACATTATATACCTATGATAATTACTATGGTTACTGTAAGACAGAAACAGTTCTAGTTACAGAGATGAGCCCTATTGGCTAAATTAGAGGAGGCTGCATGGTCCAAGATAACATTATACAATTTTGTAGCAGTCATCAGTTTGTGAACAAAAGAGTTCTTATACAGAGTCTTATAAAACTCAGTGTAATAGTATAAATCACCAAAAGGTGGCAGTGCCGACTTACATATAATTATTCCAAGGACACAGGTGTCTTGGCATCTTACAAGTAAGAAATACACAGAAAATACATAAAAGAATATATATGTATTAGCAAGAAAAGTGTATTACAACAATATGCGTACATATCCTGTCATCTACTCTTGTACGGTAGATGCCCTTAGCCCTATATGTTAGTATAACATATGCTTAAGCACTTGCTGTTTATGGTGTACCTCTGAAGATAGCAATTAGGGTGCAGGGACCTCGTGTAACATTCCCCCCCTTGTTGCCTCCAAGGGCAACACAGGCTAATCTAGGGAAAGGCCAGAGAGCAGTGGTCATTTACAAACCCGATCTGTGAGCTTTGTAAAGGAACTCGAGCTGCTCACAGTGTTGGTGCAGTGTGCGCCGTAGGCGGCAGAGCATAATAATCAAAGTAAAGATTAAAAATGCTTGTATAATAACAAAACCTTTGAAAGTAATTTCTAACCACATGTTAGTCAATGAATCGTTCATGTCACCATCATTAATCAATGAAAGGATAGCTTCATTGGCTATGGTCATATTATTGCTGATGTGGATGAGGTGTGTGTCTTTCCTGTCTAAAAGTGATTTTATTGTAAGTGTGAGTGGGTCTATTTGTACATTAAAATATGGTAAGTATTCAGACAGAGTGAGCAGATAATCGGGGTTACCATCAATGATGTCTGCGTCCATGAGGGGGACGGGAGTTATAACGGTATGTCCAATGACAGTCTTTTGGTGGGGGACAAAACAAAAATTGGGGTAATCAATAACACATGTCACAGACCCATAAGTATAGGCTTTTAAAGTTAGTTACCACACAATACTCCCCATCAGAATTATACTGAGATCGAACAGTATGGAGTCTCTACATTTGCAACTGGACAGGGCAGGTGTAGGCTGTCTTTGAAATTGATGTTGACAGGCAATGAACCTCCTCACGATATAATTGGTAGAGCTTATCCAGAGCTAAAGTAAAATCTGAGAAATCCGTGCCATTCATGGTGATGTCATCATTCATGGTAAAAGTTCAGTCAGTGCTATCTAGAGAATAACCACAAACAGGTGGAATAACATCAAATACATCACATTGGCACAAGTAAATGTTTTGCTTCTTCACACAGCAGTTTGTGTGCGGAGCCACCCAGGCATCCAGGAAAGGATGGAAAACCAGTAGAGGTGGTAGATCCAGGCGTTCTCTGTAGATGTCTTCATCCAAATGCCCAATGGAGTGTATCAGTGCAAGCTTGTCGAACAAGGCTGTAGTGGGATCAAAACGAGGTAAAGAGACAGTAAAAGAAACAAACATAGTATCTCTTATGGAACATTTCTTAGCAGTGAAACAAGGACCAGTGTTAGGGTGTCTGGTCACAAACCCCAGGTTCCTAGCTGGAGAAGGAGGAATGGTTAGAGATTGTTGCATACACATAGCAATACAGCTAGGGGTTTTACATCATGGACAATACCATTTGGAGATGCGTCCCTCATGTATAATGTCAGGGATTCTTCCAGATTCTAGATCACGTAAGAGATTGTTGATGGTAGTGATAATGTATGAGCCCTAGGCAGAGCAGAGGATTTCTCTAGCAATGTATTGTTTATCTGCTTCTCTGTTATTCTGTGCAATGAGTGCGTTAATCTTGTCTTTAAAGTCTGTTAATGCCTTAGCAATGTCTTGCATGTTGTATACAGTGTATCTTTCTTCCTGACTAAGGCCATCCACACCATGCAATAATGGGGGTAGTATATTGCTAACCAAACCAGTCAAAAATTTGGCAGAATGAGATTTGATAGCAGCAATGTCTGCTTTATTTCAAATAGACATAGCTGTACCAAAAAGGCCTGTGACAGTGCCTGTTGCACCTGTGACATCAGAACTGTCAACTTCACGGATATTACGTTTATGACTTTGATCATCAGGATTGGGTTTTCTCCTGAAGTTGCCTCTATGTTCAGTAGAATGGACCCCATCAATAGGGTCTTGAGTATGAATCTGAAATGCAGCTAAACTATCAAGCAATAATGAACTATAAAATGCTGACATATTAGTATTGTGACACATACCAAATTCTTTCATATTCCAGTAAGATTAAACAGAACAGGTATATGCATAAATTGTAAGTTATTAATCAATGAACCTGGGAGGGCAGTGGCGGTTAGACCACTACAGGGACCAGGGGTGTGCTTTGGACATTCCAAAAGCCGTTTGTCAGTGGGTAGTAACACAGAGAGATACATGACAGCAGAAGCCATGTGGGGTACAGCACAACATTTTCAAGCAGAATCCTTAGATAAAGAATTACAGTATGAAGGATCAATTAAGGCAGTAATGTTGTACAAACCAGAATGTCTAAGAGGAGATTGTAATAAGGACAGAGAACCATTTGGGGATAATTTAGCATTGGGCCAACCCTGGAAAGTTCCTTTGGAGAGTTTGGCCACAGGGAGAATTTGTCCTTGCGATGTGGTTTGTCACTCAATTTGTATGGTAGATTTATCAGGAGCGACAACCGAGGCAGTGAGGTAAGCATCAGAACCTTCCTGGACAGTAATCAGACTATCGGGTATATTGATGGATACTCCCTCTGAAGGAGATGCTGGATGATCAAGGTGTGGTCGGAGGTTCAGTACCGTGCATTGGATGCAGGGGATAACTCCTGAGATGAGGAGATAATGGAACAAGATAGCCGTCTTGCCAGTGTATCTGAAAAGCAAAATCAAACATTAGTAAGTTAGTACTATTCCACCCAATGGGGTGAGGAAAAGTAATTAAGCTCCTTTATACAGTTTTAGTTGGTTTGCATGTAACCATTTGTCAGTCAGTTTATTGTTATGGAGGAGTCTAACTTAATAGACTGCCGGACTGAGCTTGTTGACAATGGGGTATGGGCCTTCACACTTATTGGAGAAGGGGTGGGTGGGATGTGCAAATCTGTGTACCATTACCTGGTCTCCAACCTGTCAATCCACTTCTTGTGCGTGCTTGTCAGACTGTATTTTGGATTGTTGCTGGGCCTTGCCCATGCAGTTGGCAGCATACAAATGTGTGTGTATGAGGTCTTTTCTGAGTTTTTCCACGTATTGATCTACAGACACATGGTCTGCAGTGGGGGTGTGCAGGTCAAACAACAGGTGTTCGGGTAATCTCATCTGTCTTCCAGTCATCACTTCAAAGGGTGTGAGCTGGGTGGTGGTTGAGGGTGTGCCCCAGTTGCCATAAGGAGTAATGGCAGTAGGGAATCCCAGGTTTTGGGATTGTTCTCAATGAATTTGGAAAGCATTTGCTTAATCCATCTGTTGGCTCTTTCTACTTGACCTGAAGATTGGGAGTGGTAAGGTATGTGGAACTTCTGTTGAACTCCTAAGAGTTCAAGGGATTCTTTCATCAACTCACTGTAAAACTGGTTCCTTTGTCAGAGTCTGCCTTGAGAGGTAGGCCCCACCTGGAGAAAATCTGTTTCACCAGGATTTTGGCAGTGGTTTTAGCAGTGCATGTCTTAGTGGGGAAAGTGTTAACCCACTTGGAGAAGAGATCAGTTACCACAAGAGCATAGTTGTTATTTCTGCTGGTATTGGTTAGGGGGCCAATAAAATCAATCTGTATGGCATGCCAAGGGCCAGAGTGTCATTGTGGTAAGAGTTTGGCATTTCTTTTGGTAGGGATGGGGTTATTTTGTGCACAAACAAGGCAGTTGTCTATGTATTGTTTAACATCTTTGGTGACACCCGGCCACCAGGCAGTGGTCTTAAGCCTTTGGAGGATATTTTCCACTCCTTGGTGTCCACCAGTGGGTGTATGATGCACGTGGTGCAAAAATTCTGACCTGAGGTGTCGGGGGACCACCCACAACTTGGTGGTGGAATCATCTGGTTGATACCAGATGAGCTTGTCATCTGGTGACAAGTGTAACTTACCTTCATGCCTCCGGTAGGGGTTATGTGTGGGAAGTTTCTCTTCGGTACTCTTGTCAAGGAATCAGAACACTTCTTTGAGTTCAGTATCAACATGTTGGGCTGCTGAGAGGTCCAGGGGGGAAAAAGGTTCAGGTTTCTTCCTGAGTGCTGCAATGTGTAAGGCCGCATTCGCCTCTGGATGGTCCATCTTCCAGGTGTCCCTCCCCGGCCCCTTCCTTGGCAAGGGTATCTGCTATGTTATTGAAGGCATGATAGGGGTCATGGAGAGAGTGTGCTTTCACTTTGTGTACATAGAGTTTGTGTGCAAATTTTTGCACCAGTGAATGTATGTATATTATCAATTCCTTGTACTTCACTGGGCTGCCATCAGAGGAGAGGAAGGAGTTCCTCTGCCAGGAAGGAAGGAATTCTGTAAGAGAACAACAAACCAATTAGAGTCTGTAAAAATGATCCTCGGTCTCATGTTGGATGAACTCGAGGGCACAGGCCACCTCTGCCATCTCTGCATACTGTGATGATGCTACACTGCAGTGCTTAGATATTTTGACAGTGTTCCCGTAAGGGTAAATCACTAGAATATCCATCCCTGCAATTTGTTCTAGCTGATAGTATGATGCAGAACCATCAGTAAAGACGTGACACAAAGAGGTGTTATCAAGTATTTGTGGCATGGCAGGGAGGAAAGGACCTGGATCTGGAAGATCAGGTCACTGCAGTGTACAGTCATGGGGCTCTCCTTGGAAAAGGAGTCCATGAGCCAGTATAGATGGAATTTTTGTTGGGTGTACCTGTATATCTCTATCCTGGAGAAGAAGTTACCAGTGTGTCCGCCTGGTGTTGGAGACTGACCCATCCTTCACCCTGTCTGAGAGCAGAAAGGTAGTTGGGGTGTGGTTAGTGTTGATGATCAGTGGAGAGTACCCGATGATATACAGAAAGTGCTTGACAGCCCAGTAGGTGGCCAGAAGGTTCCTTTCACAAAGGCTGTACATCTGTTCTACTGGGGTCAAGAGCTGTGATGCATATGCAATAGGTCTCAGGGTGCCGTGAACCTTCTGGGCCAACACTGCTGACATGGCAATGTCAGAGGTGACACATTCCAGATGAAATGGTAGTGCTGGATTGGGGTTGACCAGAGCTGGGGTGGAGGCCAAGGCCTGCTTTAGTGATGTCACAGCCTGGGTATGTATGGGGTCCCAAGTCCATGGGATGTCCTTTTTCAGTAACTCATACAGAGGAGCAGCTTTCTGAGCAAAATCATAAATAAAATATCTCGAATAATTCACCATACCTAGAAACCTTCAAAGAGTCGCCATGCTGGTGGGCAATGGCAAGGCTTACAATCCCTGTATCTTCTTCCAGGTAAGGATCCGACCTTGATCAGTTATTTTTAGACCCAGAAAGAGTACTTCTTTCTGACATAGTTGTGCTTTTGCTAGATTGCATTTCAGGCCTGCTCTCTGAATAAGAGTCAGTAGTTTGTCCAAGAGATTCAGATGTTGTTCCTGTGTGGCAGTTACCAGCAACAGGTTGTCCACATATTGCAAAAGACATTGGGGAGTAGAGAAACTCTCAAGGGTGTCCATCATGTGCAGATGGAACAGGATGGACTATTATGGAATCCTTGCAGCAAGCAAGTCCACTTGTACTGTCTTCCTTCAAAGGTGAAGAAAAGCTTATATTGACTCTTAAGGGCCAATGGTAATGACCAGAAACCATTGGAGATGTCCAGGGAACTGAACCATTTCAGGTCAGGAGTCAGGAGTCGTAGCAGATCGGGTGCTGATGCCACAGTTGGGGAACAACTGGGGGTGACCTGATTCAGTTTTTTGTAGTCAATAATAAGTCTCCAGGTGCCTGTGGGTTTTTTCATGGGCCACACTGGGGAGTTAGCAGTGGAAACGCAAGTTCTGATTACTCCTTGCTTGAGAAGCGACTTTATTTTTTTCTCTGAGAGAAGGCAAGGCCTCAGTTGGAAAAGGGTACTGCCTTTGCCTCTCATGTGCTGGGCCTGGCACTTCGATGACAGTGTGCATTCTGCCACAGTCATGTTTGTTGATTGCAAACACTTCCAAGTGTCATTGCAAAATAGGGAGAAGCTTTGGAAAAAGCTCATGATCTTTGAACAAATCTATGATGTAATACTCTTTGTTGTTAGCAGAGATTGTCGCCACAATGTGCGAATCAGGGATCAAGATGGTGTGGTATTGACCCTGAATCTGTATCAGTAGGATGTTAGCTAGATCCACCACACAGCCATATGGTGTAAGAAAATCAATTCCTATGATACTAGGATGATCATGCATTACCATCAGTTGGAAAATGTGTGAGGCCTTTAAATGGCCTAACTCTACCAGCAGGGGTAGAGATCAGTATCCAGGTAGCCTAGTACCATCTACTCCTGACATATTGGTCCTCCATCTGGTGGACCAAGGAGATGATTCTGGGTGCTCATCATGTAATACAGATACAGCCATACCTGTATCTAGCAAGACTACAAGTAGGCGGCCCCCGATCTCGGCCTCAGTGCAGGGCCTTCTGTTTGTATCCAAGACCAGCTTGTTTACAATCTGGACTGGGGCCTGTAATTGTCAATCTGTACTGCTAGGAGCATGGAGAGGTTGGACCTGACTCCTATGAATCACTTCACCATGCTTTACCAATGCTATAGAGGGAGGAGCTTCTGGGTTCAGGCCTGTATGGACCTGAAAGCCTGCACTTCCTGTATCCCCATGACCTGTTGGGGTCTGGGTCACCGGTTGTACAGCTGCAAGGGCCTGTGCAGGAACGGAATCCACTACAGAGTGCACTTGTCCCAGGAGCTCTTGGAATTTCCAATTTTCCTCAGCTATCTCCCTATATGAAGAGCCTGTTCTTTGTTGTTGTGGTTTACCCTTACCCTTGTGCTTTTTATTCTTATGCCAATTCCAGTTCCCACCCCACTGCTGCTGTTGCTGTTGTGGTTGCCATTGGTGTTGGGTTTGCTGGGGGTGTTGGTTATCAGCTGGAGGGGCCTGTTGATGTTGGGCCTGTTGGTGTTGGGTCTGCCCTTCCACAGTGTAGTGTGTCGTGGCCTCAGTAGTAGACTCCATGGCAGCTACTTTCTTGGAACCGGAGCCCAGATCACGGATGTAGAGTTGGTAAACTCTCTCAGTTTTCCAAAGGATGTCGGCAAACCTGTCTGTATTGGGGTAGGTGGTTGGCTGTACCATTTCTCGTACTGCAGGAATCATGTTCCTAAGGAACAAGGTCTTATACTCAATAAGATCTACATCCATAGCTTCTTCTGCCAGGTGCTTTCCTGCTCGGTAGGCCATCCAAAGTCTCTGGTGGTAAGTTGCTGGACTTTCCTTTGCATTCTGTTTTACAGGGTATGCAAGCATCATTCCTACTACACCTGGGCTGTGAGCAGAAATTAGCTCAGCTGCAACCTCATCAAAGGTGACGTTCCCAACCTGGTGGATGGCATCGGGGAGTTTGGCCAACAAACTAGGATCGATGGTTTGGCATAGTATCTGGACCTGGTATTCTGCAGTGAGGCTAAGCATCTCACATTTAGAACACACCTTTTCTAAGTGACATCTGAGATTGTCAGACGGATTCATCGACCGATACTGTCAGCTATTTGCTGAACAGAGTAGGCCATTTGTAGGGAATTATTGGGTTGATCAGGCAGAGGTAGATTGTCTCAGGCACCGTCTAGTGCAGCCCGAGCTGCAGCCTTGGCCGCAGTATGAACAATACCATCCTGAGTGCCAGCCCCTTGTAGAAGCTGTCTAATCTGGGTTTTAATGGCCCGTTTCCTCCTTTCAGGAAGAGGTACATTGCCTATCGCAGTTTCAATCATTGTTTCTATCTCTTGCCTATCTTCCACATTAATAATGGCTATCAGTGGTGCCATCAGGACGAGGCCTGGGCCTGCTCCCCCCCATCATGGGGGCTGCCATGTTGGCATCTCCCATGATTGGCATCACGATGTCGATGACGTATGACATGGTGTTGGTGGAGTGGGGACCCGCCATGTTGTGGATGGCTGGGTGGGGTTTCTGGGCCATAGTAGGGGTGTGACTGGGCATTGTACTGAGAGATGTCATCATCTGATACCTCCCCTTCAGATGATTTGTGTAAGGGGTGTCTACACCTCCCATCGCCTTAACATGTCCAGCCAGAACCTCCCGCTGATGGCGTAGTTTTGCCATCTTGGTTTTACATTCAGAATGACTCACAGTTGCAACATCCATATCAACCTCATCCTGCATTTGCTTCTGAAACACTCTATACACGGCGCTCAGTTCACAATTGTCCCTAGTAGCCACTTCTAAGTCATTACGTACCTGTTTCATCTCATCCTGTAGCTCTCCCATCTCCTCACTCAACTGAGCATTTGCAGCACTTAGCAAATCATTCATATGCAATGCCTGTTCCTTATCCTGTCTCAAACTTTCACACTCCTGCCTCAACATGCAAAGTTCCTGTTCTCCAACTTGAGCTGAATGATGCAAAAGTGAATCATTTTCATTCCATATAGTTTGGAGTTCAGACTCTAAGTTCTGCTGCAGTCTAACACATTCTGTTTCCTGAAACCCATCTGTTGCTTAAGAGATGAAATTTGCAGATCAAGGGTTCGAAACCTCGCTTCCGAGGCTTCCAGAGCAGCATAGAGAGCGGCGACAATCAGCACCTTAGCTTGACACTTATTGGTTGATTGTCTTGTCTCTGTATACTGGGTTGAAATCCCCAGTATAGGGTTTTCAGATTGACTTGCATCCCATGTGAAGTCAGCCCATCCTCCATGGGAGGCAAGGAAGTTCAAGACATCGATTCCTCAATTCTGCGCAGATATTTGATACAGTGGCCATTGTGTGGGAGGAAACGAAAAATCAAACTGTGAAAAAGGCGCCGTGCTATGTATAGATCCAGAGCAGGAGCACTTTATACACAGTCGGGCTACTGTAAAAGTTGTAGGCTTACAATTCAAAGTTGTAATGGAGTGAGTCGAGTCGGCATCGAACACACCCGAAAAGAACACAGCCAGACTTTGTAAATGACTACAAACTGGTTTTAAAATGGGAGAGGTGATACGGGAATGTACACCTACTGCCCCAGTGAGAAAGGGGAAAATTATAGCAACAAGTGAAAACTTACAACACCAAATATCACCTGCACACGGTCACCAATTGTCAGGAGGTCTAAACCTCACTTTCAGGTTCTTGGAAATATTGGGAATGCAAGTAATCATAAACACATTGCACAAGAGTAATAAACTTGTTTATTATTACCATAAAGGATAAAAATCACAGTTGCCCTAAGCAGTTCTTGCCAATACGAACCAGGAGCCAGTGCTAAGCATTCCCTATACCTCGAAGTTTCTTTGTGTCTCTTGGGATCTCTGAGGTACAAGACTAGTGTATCACATTATATACCTATGATAATTACTATGGTTACTGTAATATAGAAACTTTTCTAGTTACAGAGATGAACCCTATTGGCTAAATTAGAGGAGGCTCCACAGTCCAAGATAACAATATACAATTTTGTAGTAGTCATCAGTTTTAGAACAAAAGAGTTCTTATAAAGAGTCTTACATAACTCAGTGTAGTAGTACAAATCACCAAAAGGTGGCAGTGCCGACTTACATATCATAATTATTCCAAGGACACAGGTGTCTTGGCATCTTACAAGTAAGAAATACACAGAAAATACATAAAAGAATATACATGTATTAGCAAGCAAAGTGTATTACAACAATATGCGTACATATCCTGACATCTACTCTTGTACGGTAGATGTCCTTAGCCCTATATGTTAGTATAACATATGCTTAAGCACTAGCTGCCTACGGTGTACCTCTGAGGATACCAATTAAGGTGCAGAGAGTCGTATAACACCACTGTAACCATGGTGATGACAAGTACTGCTATGGTGACACTGGCCATTACTACCTGTGCTGCTTCAGCCAGTTGTACAGCTATTTCCATATCTGTGTCCACCCCTACTCTGACACTTCTTGATTCTTGGCCTGTCTCCTTTACTGTAAAACTTGTCAGTCCACATGAGGAGGAGGTGAACTCATCTGTGTCTAAGTAGTTTCTACCAGGAGATTTGTCCACTGACACATCTTCCGAGGTGGTTAACCTAAGCAGCTTTGATGATGAGGTATAATACAGGGAGTACCTTGAGAAACATAAAGCAAGAAAGTCACATGGTCAAAAACCTCACCCTTTTGAGGTTACAGTGTCAGGAGAAAGAAGGACATGGCTCCTGCCACCTACAAAAAACAAACAAAAAAAAAACTTGGCAAGCTACCCTTCAGCCCTTTGTTCCACAGGTTCCATGCCTGCCTCAACACCAAGTAGAGCTGGTACAGGGGCACCAGAGATGAAAGGGAAAACCCACAGGTGCAGGTCCAAACAAGGAAGGTTAATGAATTCCAAAAGAGTTGTGGTGTTATGGTTGCATGTCACATTACTAAAACAAGATAACAGACAGGCAGTCTGCACACTGTGCAGAATGATTTTCAGCAGGGGGAAATCTCTGGCAAATTTAACAACCACCTCCTTAATGAAGGACCTTAAGGCAAAACAACCCTAGTTTTTAAAGCATCAGAGTCCGTGCCCTCGGTTCTGTCAGACCCATCTTGTGGTGGTAATGCAGGCAGTGGTGCTGGTGGCACTTTCAATGCCACAGAATGCTCTGTCTTTGAAAAAAAATCTGCTGCACCTGCTCCTGCTACCACTCAGTCTCCCTCAACACCAAAGAGTTCTCCATGCACTCCAAGCACTCCCACCAGACACCAGTCCCCTTCAATTTACACATAGAGATGGGCAAAATCCCAAAAATGTGCTCCATAAATTAATTTGTGAACTTAGCACAATTCGAGAAATGAAATCTGCAAAATTCGTGTGACTCATGGCTGCGAATTTGCATGAAATTCACTGTGAAGCATGAAGTTTCGCCCACAAATGTCATGATTTGCCCACAAATTTCACACTCTACCCACAACTTTCTTGTTTTGCAGTGAGATTCATGCAATTTGTGGTAAAAGCTTTGCATTCTGAAATTTCCCAGGTGCTTGGAGGCTTTGCTAAGCTCTGTGAAATGTAAATGTTTGGGAATTTATGTGAACTTTACAGGCAAAGTTTGACTTCACAACATCTCTACTTTCTCATCACATGGTAAGCATAGAACATCCCCCCATCCATGGTCAGTGCCAATAGTGGAAGTGTTCCAGGCCAGAACTGAGTGCTAGTCATCCTATTAAACAGTTCAACATATCACACAGCTCATAGGTGAAATGATAGTGTTGGATCTGCAACCCTTTTCACATGTTGAAGACACTGGTTTTGCAAACATCTGCAACACTTGCAGCCATGGTACCAATTCCAATCATGTTCCAGATTTTTACGCACTGTGGTGCCAAAGATTTATTTATTTATTTAGTTTTGATTAACCGGGTAGGTCTACTAGACAGCATAGCTGCCTATTTTCAGGTACGACCTGGGAGATTACAACAAAGGATATGTAGACAATAGTAGATACAAGAAAACATCATGCGAACAAGTAGAAGTCAAACATAGTACACTTACACAAAATTGTCAGCAATGACAGTAAATTTTCAGGAATCTATATGTAGTAACAAAACAGAAATATAAGTGCAAATAACTAACAGTCATAAGTCATACAACTAGTGAGTAAGTGCTAGAAGAGAGGAAATAGCAAGATTTCCAGGCAGGTTTGAGAGTAGAGGTTGGAGCTGGTAGGCAACTAGGAGGAACCAGTACAGGGGTGCGTGGATAGAGAACAGGAGCAGGCTTCAGAGCTTAGAAGAGCCATATGAAGCACCTGATTGAAGCTGTGTGGAAAAGGGGAGATTCTTAGACTCAGTGGAAGGGAGTTCCATAGTTTAGAGGCCTAGCTAGAGAAAGCATTCTCCCCCATTTTGGTTTTACATCTCAGTTGGACAAGAAGAGATTTGTCAGGTGATCTCAGTGGGTAGGCAGAGGTCACAGGTTTGAGGAGTAGAGCAAGTTTGTCAGGTATCTGGGAAGAGATTATATTCTTTATAAAACAGTATGAAGTAAACTGTCGGAAGGCTGAGGGGGTAAATCATCCCAGACTGGAGTATAGTGTGCATCAATGAGTAAGTTTGGGTAAAGACAGAGCAAAACAGCAAATGCTGTTGTAACAGACATCCCACTTTCAGAGGAGCCCTCTAGTAGTTGCTGGAATGGCTATTAACCCATATGCCAATTTGGGTCTCAGGATCCCCTGTGCAATGGCCATCCTCACCGTGGATGTTAGGCTATGTCTCACCTTATATGTCAGCCCAAGTTGAATACTGACAGATTTAATGACTGAGGTTAGGTGCAGGTCAAAATCCAAGGTGGGATCAAGGGTTACTCCTAGGTATTTAAAAGAGGTATCTGTTTTAAGTGGAGCGGTATCAAGTGCTTTGATACTTAATGGTTGGGTGCAGGACCGAATTTTTGAACGTGAACCAAAGAGCATAGTCACCATTTTATTTTTATTTAAGGCAAGCTTGTTTTGCAATAGCCAGCTCTGAAAGGTATCAATCAAAGTCTTTATTTATTTAACCAGGAGCAAGCTCATTTTTGAGGTGGACCTGGGTTTGTTAACAAGAAACAAGGGACAATATACATGGGATGCAACACACAAGAAAATAGTAATAATACAAATAAAGTGAGATACACTAATACAGCATATACAAAGTATCAGCAGGTAACATTGACAGTAGTATATGTCTGGAACAGAAGATACAGCTAGTTTTGGGTAGGACACAATTTTTCATAAAATTAAAGAAATGTACATACCAGGTACACAGAACACAAATAAAACCTAATATAAAAAGATATATAGTGATACGGAATGGAGAATTTAGAGCTGGAACCAGGGTCAAAGGAATGTGGAAGGGATGGATGGGGAGTAGAAAAAGGGGAGAGGGAAGAGTCGATTATAGATGTGATCAGTCTTTTAACAGTAGTAATTAGAGTGTGTTTGGACTTATAGGAGTCACTATTTAAGGTAGACTGGCACAGGATCCTGATTATGATGTAGATATAGAGATTTAAAAGCTGCTAGTCTAATGGGGTGTGTTAATTTCAAATTTTTTGCAGCTTGTTCCACAGTTGAGGGAGCACAAAGCTGATGGCTGCTCTGCCAATGTGAGATTTTGTTTTGTAAACATAAAGGTAGATATATGAGATGCTTCTCAGGGCATACTTCCCCAGAGTGCACAAAGGTAAACAGACAGAGATATACTGGGGCAGTTTATTTGAGATAGCTTTGTATATCCAAACCATAGCATTCTTTTGCCGTCTGTAAGCAAGGGATGACCATGCCACTGCTGTGTACAATGCACAGTAGTGGGTTGATTATGGAAGACCCGTGATAAATCTTATGGTTCTGTGATAAAGCATATCAAGTTTGGCTAGGGTACCTGTAGGTCCCTGACTATATAGAATGTCTGCATAATCCAATAGGGAAAGAAAGGTAGTTTGAACCAGTTTCAGTTTAGCATCTCTTGTGAGGAGATTTTTAATCCTATAGAACAGACCAAGTCTTTGTCTAAGTTTCTTTGCCAGTTCTTCTAAGTGATCTGTGAAAGTTGTCTATGGTCTAACCAGACCCCCAGGTGCTTGAACTTTGGTACATAGTCCAACTGCTCACCTAGAAAGATAGTGATCTGCGGGAGTGTCCCAGTAATTGCAGGATTTATTGCATTTTGAAGAGGCGAAAGGAACATTGCTTTGGTTTTTTTTTGCATTTAAGAGCAGTTTCTGGTTTATAAGCTGATGTTGCAGCAGATCAAATTCATTTTGAAAGGCTTTACAGGCTGCTTCAGGTGTGGGGCTACTAACATAGAGTACCGTATCATGTGCTTCTTTGATGGGGGCATCTACGTTGTTAATATAAATGGTGAAGAGCAAGGGACCAAGAATGGAACCTTGTGGTACCCTTCAATAGGGATTTTGGTGGAGAAACTTCCCCTTCTGCCTTTACTTGTTGAAGTCATCCTGAGAGGTAGTTGGAGAACCATTTAAGGGATATGGAATCCAAACCAATGTTCTGGAGGGACGACAGAAGCAGTCTGTGATCAATGGTATCAAATGCCTTGCTTTGGTCCAAGAAAACTGTGCAAAGTTTTTTTTGTTTAATTCAAGCGGCCAGTCATTTGTCACCTTGGCTAGAGCAGAGATTGTACTGTGCTGTGCTCTAAAACCGGATTGTAATGGGTTGAGCAATTTTTCTGATTCCAGGTACTTCCGAAGCTAGAAGTTCACTATTTTCTCCAGCATCTTTGACAGGATTGGGAGTAGGGAGATTGGCCTGTAGTTATTGAGGTCACTAGAATCTCCTGACTTAAACAAAGGGACCACAAGTGCATTTTTCCAAATGGGCGGTAGGTCACCCTGGGACAAGGATAAGTTGAAGAGATGAGTAATTGGGTCTGCGAGGACTTGGCAGCTGACCTTTAAGAAGTACGGGTCAATGAGGTCGGCCCCAGAACTTTTCCTAATGTCCAGCCGAAGGAGAAGATCTTCGACTTCTTTCAGAGATGTAGGCTGCAGAGAGAAGGATGGACTGGGGATGGGTTTTTCTTGTGTACCCAATCTAAGTTGCTGATGGAAGATATTCACGGGAGAGGAGTCAATGGCTAGCCCTGCAGTGGCAAAATGATTATTGAGAGTATCGAGAATAGATGGTCTGTTAGAGGTGACAGTATTGTTGATCAATAATTTAGTAGGTAGGGAATTTACAGTGGTGTGACCTTCAATGTCTTTGATAGTCTTCCAGAATTTGGAGGCATTTCTTGAGGAGCTCTCCAGCTGAGAGTGGTAGAAATTAGCTTTGGCTTCTCTGGTAGTGAAGTTACTATTGAGATTCAGGTTGATATCTAAGAGGTTTGAGGAGGATGAGTAAAGAACAAGATCATCAGCATATAGCAGACCTGAGCAAGCACCAGTGAGTGGTGGGATGTTGTTTATGAAGACTGTAAACAGGAGAGGACCAAGAATCGAACCCTGGGGCACTCCAATCCAAGTAGGAGCAAGAGGGGATTTAGCATCTCTGATCTAGACACATTGTTGATGCTTCAAAAGATAATTTTGGAACCAGGAAGTGACAGAGGTAGAGAAGCCTAGGGATGACAATTTGATAGGAGCAGTGAGTGGAGTGAGACTAGCACTTGCCATAGTACTCTCGGAGACTGTGGGGAGTGTTTTCCTCTGCACCTCAGATATCTGGGGCAGTACAAACTCCATATATGCATATCTCTCCTTGACTGCACACTACTGTGTGCAGAACCCTATGTCTTGTGCTGCAGATTCCTCCTTCTCTCCTTGTGTCACTGGCTCTCCCTTCATACCACTGCAATCTGACAGTCACTCCAGGCATTCTTTTCTTTTTTTTTTTATTAAAAAGTTTAGTGATTTTCTGGAAACATGTGTGTCACAACTGTTATACCTAGACAGGATACAGAAGTAAACATCTCCCCTCCTCCTTCTCCCTCATCACCCTCCCACCTCCTTCCCCCCTCCCCACTGGCACCAATGGGACTAATGACAGAAAGAGAATACAAGCTGATAAAGACATATTAGGTCTAACTGGTTATAAATATATTTTTTACATTACAGGGTGTACAAGACATGTAAACTTTCCCATCTTTTTCTATAGGATCCCAAGTGGTTGGAAAGGCTAACCATAATTTTCTCAGTCCTTAAGTTATGAAGGAGCTCTTGTAACCATTCTATATATGAGGGTTGGATGGAGTCCTTCCAATGTCTTAGCACCACCTTCTTTACTGACAAGGCAGTCATTATGATATGATAGTTTCTAACCATTGATGGGAAGCCTGTAAAATCTCCTAGCTGGCATTCCTCTGGAGTGAAGTATTCCTGCAGGCCAAGTAGAAGTGTCTGCTTTGGCTTTAATGAGTTCCCACAAAGAAAAGATCATAGGACATTCCCAGAACAAGTGGAACAATGTACTTGTGCCATTATTACATTTGTGATATGTTGGGGTCTCAGCCCTTCCCATTTTATGCATTTTATAGGGAGTTAAATACATATCATTGAGGAATTGCAACTGCATTAGTCATAGTCTGTCCTGCGTAATGTATTTGTGGCAGGTTTCCCAGATTTTAGGCCATCTAGAGGAACAGTTGGAGTATAAGCTGTTCCAGTAGTTGGGAATGCCATCCACTTTTGGGAAAAACAAAGGATATAGAATGGCATACAGTGAGGAGACGGCATGTGGGACTAAAGCAAGAGCTCTACCAGCAAGGACCCAATTGCCAAAGTTGTTCAGGGTAGCCTTATTTCTGTAGTAGGAGATGAGCATATGGTGAATCTGGTAGATTTGAAAAGCCCATTTATGTGCCAATCAAAATTTAGCCAAGAGTTCAGGTGTGGTTAGCCAGTCATGGTTTGTACTATGGAAATATCTTACCACAGAATGCTGCATTTGTGAGATCCAATTGAGGGGAATTAGTTTCCCACCCAGCCAAAAGTTAGGATTTTGAAAGACAGGTTGGGAAAGGTTGTATGTATTGTTATACTTCAGGGTGGCACAAAGCTGGAAGTGTGTATGGACCGAGTGTCCTACCAGGTTATAATCGAGGGTAGGGGGCAGATTTTTAGGTTTCAGGAAAAGTAGGGCTGCTGGATTTATCCCTGCAGAAACTATTAATTCTTTTTCTATTCTAAGCCATAAAGGGACATATTTGGGTGGCTCCTGGGGATCAAATGTTTCATCCTATTGAAGATATTTACTTAGGTGACTGGTCCAGTGATATAAACGAAAGTGAGGAAGTTTTAGTCCTCCTAGAGTTTTGGGAGTGGCCAATTTGTGGAAAGCTCATCATGGGGGCTTACCTTTCCAGAGAAAATCGGAAAGACACGAATGGATTGATTCAAACCAAGCTTTGGAAAGCCATAAATTTAGGAGGTTTAGGGGATAAAAGAAACGTGGGAGGACATTCATCTTAATGATGTTCACATGCCCCTACAGGGTGGGTGGAAGATTCTGCCAATGTTTTAGATCTTGCTGCACTATTTTAAGCAGTGCTTCAAGATTCAGCTTTCGCAACTGATTGTCACTAGTTGAGAGGTGTTGACCTAAGTATTTTATGGATTTGGGAGTACAGTTAAGACCCAATTCTAAAACATCCTGTTTGAGCACTTTGGAGTTAAGTGGGAAAACAGAGGATTTTTCCTTGTTGAGCTTGTAATTAGAGAGTGAGCCATACTCTTGTATTAACTTCAGAAGATTTTGTATAGAGGGTTTAATTTGGGTGATATGTAGCAGGATATCGTCTGCATATACCGCTATTTTTTCCATTGTCATGCCTAGTCTGATTCTCTATATCCTCAGGTATTTCTGTATGGAGACTATAAGGGGCTCTAAGTATAGGTTGAATAATAGGAGAGATAGGGGGCATCCTTGTCTAGTTCCTGCCACTAAGGGGAAGTTAGAGAAGAGGATTCCATTACAAAAAACCAGAGCGGTAGGAGCAGAATAAAGGATTTGCAACCACGAAATAAACCTGGAAGGGAAACAAAATCTATGAAGGGTCCTAAACAGAAATTGCCAGTCAGCTCTAACAAATGCCTTCTCCATGTCCAGGGAGACCAGAGCCATTGCTTGTGGTGCATCCCGGGACACGGAGAAGACATGAGACAAGCAACGGAGATGGTCTACTGAGGACCTGCCTTTCATGAAGCCAACTTAATCGGAGATAATAAGTGAGGCGAGTACCTGTTCCACTCTATGGGCTAGTAGTTTGGCAAGAATGTTCAGGTCACAACTGAGGAGTGATATAGGCTGATAATTTGAAACTCATGCCGGATCCCTTCCAGGTTTAGGGAGAATGACGATGGTTGCCTCCAGCATTCTGGGGTCCAGACCCTCCGCAGTTAACATGTTTTGAAAAACCACCTGTAACCATGGTGCCAACTGGGGAGCAAACTTTTTGTAAAAATTAGACGAGTACCCATCTGGCCTTGGGGCTTTGTCTGAGGGTAGGTCTTAGATAACTCAAATAATATCCTCTTCGGTAAAAGGTGTAGTTAATCCCTCAACTTGTGTAGAAGAAAGAGGGGGAAGGGAAAGATTATCTAAATAATGATCTCCAGGGGGGCGTGGCTTGGACTCGGAGGAGATGGTTGCCTAAACTTTTCTCTCTGCCCCAGCCCGACAGCGAAATCGATTAAAATGACTTAAATGCTGGATTGATTTTGCTCTGAGCTACTCCGCACATCTTTCCCTGCCTCTATTAATGCCGTTGAAATGTAATTCGGGGGAGCAATGCTCTTTAAGTAGTGTTTGTTGGGCCGTTGTTACTCCAGAGCTAGCTTGTAGTAGTAGGCCGTATAGGCACGAGCTCGAGTCACCAAATTCTTAATAGTCTCTCTCCCCTCCTCCCTCCTAGCAGGCCTGAAGTGACAGCTGCCCCATCCTCCTCCCCTCTCCCTCTGAAAGGATCACCTAAGCAAGGCCGGCAAGGAGTCCAGTGTTGGTAGGATTTAAGGGCTGCTCACCATTAAAGGAAAAGGCGTGGACCTAGCTAGCTGCGGGCTGAAGGGGAGATTGTCGGGTTGTGAACCTGCGAGTGGTACCATGGCGGAAGCTCTTCACCAAGATATCCCAGCTCCTGCTAACCAAGTGCAAGTGGGTGAAGCTTTGGCAAATATTACCAAAATGTTGGAGGCTCTGCTAAGTAGAGTGGACACAATTGGCGCCTCTCTTGCCACCAATGTGGCAGACGTGAGTAGACTGGAGGATCAGCACAATGTATTAGAACAGCGGAAAGAGGAGCTGGAGAAACAGCATTTACACATTTTTACAGAGGCTGCGGGATCATGAGGCTAAACTATCCAGGCTGTGGTACAGAGCGGTGGACCAGGAAAACTGAAGCAGACGAAATAATATTCAAATAATAGGGGTACCTGAGGGAGTTGAAGGGCCTAACATGGAGAGATTTTTGAATGACTGGATCCCACAACTACTAGGTGATAGTTGGAAGGACCCTGTTGGGATAGAGAGGGCCCATCGTGTCTCTGGCAATCCTAATAATATTAAGGGTCCCCACACCATTATTGCCTATCTTCTATGCTTCTCGGTCAAGGAGCGTCTATTGAGAGCTGCTAGAGAGCTGGGAGAGCTGGAATGGAAGGGGAAACACCATATCCTTCTACAGAGACTTCACACAGGAGGTAGCTGCAAAGTGTAGAGCTTATATCCCCCTCAAAAAATTCTAACAGCCAATGCAGTGCAATACCGCTTTAAGGGCCTAACTGCTCTGTACCTGAGTAAAAATGGTCAGTCTTTCCTTGTGGAGTCCCCAGGCAATGCTGAAGCTTGGATTCAGGCCTACTGGCCAGGCATGCTACGATGGACTGCATCTCCCAGATGCCTCTGGCAGCCCAGGAACCATATGCCTCAGGGCACCACAAGAAAAGGAGGTGTTGCATCAAGGGACAGGAATTTGGGCAGGACGGGTTCACCAAGTAAGGCATCCCCCAGTAGTAAACAACTCTGGGTGCCACATTCCTCGGGGGATAAGTCATACAAAGTTGGGACTGATATCTATACTGACCAAGGCATGCCAACTAGCAAGTCGCACAACACATCTGTGGGAGATAATGCTATTTCTTTGCCAGACAGACAGAGGCAGCACTCCAGAAGTCCCCACTCTATGGGGTCAACAGGTGCAGCAGATTCACCTCCTGCCAAACAGTCTAGAGCCACTACTTCAGCCTGTAATAAAAGTGATCAGAAGGAACAGCCAGAAGAGGAAGCCTCAGTGCCATTGGATGACCCGACTCAGCTGGACTGGGCAGCTGAAATGGACGACTATGAGGCAGCAGCTGATGGCTTACTGAAACCAGGCACAAGCACTTTTGCAGAAGCCATTGCCTTGGGTGCTAGCCCCACCGGATCTGGACAATGTTCTATGTCGGGTGATGCCATAATGCGCTCGGATACCTAGACCATCCCAGCTTTGCTGGGGGTGGATTTCAGATGGGCACAAGACCCGTGTTGGTCTGTAGTTTTATGAGGTGCTGGAAATGCTGTATTTGGTGCAAGTCTCTTGCCTAGGCAATACTTGCTATTACGGCTACCTGCCTCTTACTTGGGCCACAAATTTTCTCCCCTCCCTCCATTCCATTTGAGGGTATTTAAGGCCAGCAATGGGATATATGAAGGGTCCCCTCCGGGCTTTCCTCCTTCCCTGGAGGGAATGGTGCAGTATGGAAGCATGGGAGCTCACTGTCTAGGTTAATCTTTTAACAAGCATAGAGCTATATTGGGGTATCCCTTTAAAAGGCAGTTTGGACAGGTATTAATAAGCCACTTGTGCAAGCCTGCTACTTCTAAGGGACAGACCCTAGGAGGGAGGATGTTTAGCATGTTTAGCATGGGTTAACTGCTACATAGAAATTTGTTACTCACAAATGGCTGATAGAGGCTTCCCCCCCCCCCTCCTCCTACTCCCTTCCCAGGTGACTCAAGGTCACCCGCTATGCCTGGACTCTCCAGCTGGGATGTCATGGAGTCAGGCTGGGTCAGGTTATCATCTGCTGGGTGTAACCTTCCCATTGCTCTCCTGTGGTGCCTGAAGCAGTGTGGCTTACAGGGGTATTTTACCCCTGCTCACACGTTCACCTCGACACCACCAACGTAGTTTAAGTTAACGACTTTAAAGATAAATACTACTGTTATAGTATATTGATTTCGACAAGTGCCTGGTTTCTACTGTAGCTACTGTTACGATAGTTATGTCTGATTTTTTGTTGTCTTTGATCTTTACTCTATTCAGGTTCTCTATCTGCTGGAGACAAGACCACACGCCACTGCCCATAGTCTTCTCTACTAGAGTTCCTGATTGGGAGCTGCCTCGATACACTGCGGTCACAGGTTATAGGTCACCTTTTTCCTTTTTCTACTCACTTGCTGCTGTGTGTTTACCGAGGCCCATTTCAGGGGTGAGTACTCCTTACATTTTCTGCTAGCAGCTAGGGGGGTCACCACTATGACGGTGCCCACAGTGGGCCCACAGGGATGGAGATGCATCTCCTGGAACGTCAGGGGGCTCAATCACCCGGAAAAATGCACTAAGCTGTTACAATCTTTAAACTTTATAGGCTAACGGGCTTTCGTCTAGAGATACACCTCACCAGCTGGACGGCTCATTGGCTGAAGAAATTATGGGTAGGCATGGTTCTGTCGAGTAGCGCAACCACAAAATCAAGGGGACCTGTTATTCTCCTTCGGAAATCGGGCCCATGGTAGTTGAAGCCCAACGTCAGGACACTCACGGGAGGTGGCTAGTGGTTAGGCTGTCCTACCCGGGAGGCAAAGTGATATTAGCCAAAGTTTACAGTCCAAATACTGACATCAGGGACCCGTTTTCACTGAACCAAGCCCTAACTGATCTATCAGAAGAAAGAGCAGAGATTCCTATACTACTGGGGGGCAATCACAACTTAGTTCTTGACATCTTTCTAGACAAATCTATTCCCACACCACAATCTCATCCCAAATTTGTAGCCATCCTGAACACATTGATGTCAAAATGGGGTCTGGGAGACCCATGGAGGGTCAGTCATCCACAGGGGCGCGACTACACCTTCTATTCCAGTGTACATGGTACCTGCAGTAGATTAGACTTCTGATTAGTTAATCATGTTGCAATGCCAGGTGTAAGCAATGTGACCATAGGGAACATTTTGATATCTGATCATGCCCCAGTTGCAGTCACTTTCACCCCTCCAGGTCAAAGCCCCCCGTCCACTAGATGGAGATGCAATCCCCTCTTGTTGCAAGATGCAGCATTCAGGGAGTACTTAAAGGAGGAAACATGCCAGTATTTTGCCCTGAATACCCCCAGAGAGACAAGAGCGACTACAGTATGGGAAGCCTTCAAGGCTGTCCTAAGGGGGAGAGCCATATCCTATGCAGCTGCCAAAAATAAAGAGCGCACAAAGCATCTTCGAGACCTACAGGACCAATTAGCAAAATTGGAATCAGAATTTAAGGTCTCATCTCAGAATCCACTAAACTCCCCTCTATTAGCCCCTATCACAGGTCTAAAATATCAGATTAATGTGCTGCTAAACAGAAAAGCGTAATGGCAGATGACCCGGGTGAAGCATAAGGTATGGAAAGGTGGGGACAAAGGTGGGAAACTA
Source organism: Neoceratodus forsteri (assembly GCA_016271365.2). Lineage (NCBI taxonomy): Eukaryota > Metazoa > Chordata > Ceratodontiformes > Ceratodontidae > Neoceratodus > Neoceratodus forsteri. The sequence continues at coordinate 774,077,069 of CM057449.1, read as the reverse complement.
CTTGCCTACTACCTGAGGAAGCAGCAGACTTCCTCTAGAATCTTGGTGCTGAGAAACAAGAAGGGAGAATTACTTACATTCCCTAAGGCCATCAACATGGAGATGCAAAATTTCTATCGGGAGCTTTACCAATCTCAGAATGTACTCTCAGGTGATGATCTTTCTCTTCAGTTAAATAATCTACGCCAGGGTACTCAGCTTCCCTGACTTTCAGAGGCCCAGCAGCGTGAGTTAGATGCCCCCATCACGTCGGAAGAACTTCGTGAAACATTATCCCAGATGGCGAAGGGTAAGGCACCGGGACCGGACAGGGTTTCAGTAGAGCTATACCAATTGCTCCAAGATTATATTACTGAGCCACTTCTACAAGCATTGCAGGAAGCTCAAAAAGACACTCTTCTTCCTCCGACCATGCGGGAGGCGTTAATAACTCTTATTCCTAAAAAGTCATCTGACGTCCTTCTTTGTGCAAATTTTCGGCCTATCTCTCTTCTCCCTGTGGACACCAAACTATTAGCTAAAATTTTAGAGAATCGATTGGCCCCGTTCCTGCCCACCGTAATTCACCCTTTGCAAACAGGTTTTCTAAAGCAGAAATCAAGTGCCGATAACCTGCATCTTGTTTTGAACCTTAAATGGCTGGCAATGCAGTCTAAAACCCCTATGGCTGCCTTGGCAATATATTTTGCTAAAGATTTTGACTCCCTAGAATGGGGGTTTCTTTATAAAGTTCTTATGCTGTATGGCTTTGGGGCAGACTTCTGCTCGTGGGTTTCCACCTTGTATCAGTCCCCCTCAGCTAGAGTGGTTACCAACAAAGACACCTCCCTCCCCTTCCCACTACAAAGAGGCACCAGTCAGGGTTGACCTCTCTCCCCCCTTCTTTTTCTGCTTGCCTTGGACCCCCTTATTTGTAAACTTGTAAACTCCCCGAACATAGCAGGAATCCCTATAAAAGGTTCGACGTACCTGGTCAATGCCTATGTGGACTACATGCTCCTTATGCTCTCTGATCCCCAATCTTCCATTACATAACTCTTAGCAATCCTGCAGGAGTTTTCATATTTCCCGGGGCTCACAGTAAATCAGAAGAAAACCATTTTGTCCCCCTTGAATGATGCCTGTACCAAATCCTGCCTTATAGGTACTGATATTACATGGGCCCCATGAGGGTTCTCTTACCTTGGGGTTTTTATCACTAAGGCATGGAAAGACTTGGAGTCCACACACTTTTCCCCCTTGTTGACTGCTCTAACAGCAGAGGTCCAGCGGTGGAAAAAGCTCAGGCTCACTCTTAAAGGTAAAGTTGAAGCTATCAGAATGTTCTTGTTCTCCAGGGTGTCGTACTTACTGAATAATCTCCCTATTCCTTTGACCTCAAAACTATTCAGGACCCTAGATAATCTAGTTGCTTCTTTTCTATGGGAAGAAAAAGCCCCAAGATGGTCGAAACCCCATGAACACTGAACTAGAGATGAACTCGGTCTCCCCTGGTTTGAGGGATATCAACTGGCCTTCAGGATGGCCCAAGCCACAGCTTGGTTTACCCCCCATCTCATCCCCCCCTCCACATTGGGTAGCATTAGAGGCCTCCTTGTCAGTAGATGATCCCCTGTTCTCCCAGCTCTTGGCGGGAAGAAAGTGGCTAGGGGACTTACCCCAATTATGGGGGAAACATACAGAGTATGGCGGAGGGTGATGGCAATCACTGGGGTCCCGAAGTCAGATTACCAGCCCCCTGATTAGATATGCCCCGCTATGGAACAACCGCCTTATCATGGTTGATCATAAACCGCTCTTTTGGCCCCACTGGGCATCAAAGGGCATCCGAGTGCTAAAGAACCAGCTACTCCCAAACTCCTTGGTGCTAATGTCCTTTGAGCAGATCAAGAACAGATTTGGGGTAGGATCGTTGGACTTTTGGAGGTCCTTACAGTTGAGGAGTGCCCTATCTTCTCTTCTCAAGGTCTGTCCAGTACACAACTCCTGGGGATGTCTAGAAGTTCTTCATTCACCTAGGAAGGGTCAGGGGCTAGTGAGTATTATATATAAAACAATTAGAGATGCCCAACTGGATGGTACTCTGGTTAGTAAGATCACCTGGGAGAAGGACCTCCTCCACCCAATATCCCCACAACAATGGTCACTCTGCATTAGAGCAGCTCATGCAGCCTATGAGGACTCTAAGAGTCAACTAATACAATTGAAGATACTTCTAAGGTGGTATAAAACCCCAGCAGTACTGCACAGGTTGAAGATTTTACTGCATGACCAGTGTTGGCGGTGTCAGTCCTCCCCTGCTCACTTGCTACATGTCCTCTGGACCTGTCCAACCTTGTGAACCTTCTGGACTCTAGTCCTAGGGGACTGTTCCAGGACAATTGGTAAATCAATTCAGATTCAAAACCACTCCCTCCTACTAGGAGATACCTTGGTGCTAAACCCACTCTCCCCCTCCAGTGCAGCATGGGTCCTAGTAGCTTTGATGGAAGCTAAAAGGGCTGTTCTGATGTATTGGAGACAGCCTACTTCCCCAACAGTTCTACAGTGATGCTCTGCCATGACCAGACTGGCCAACTTTGAGATGCTTTCAGCGGCGGCCAAGGGCCGACTGGACAAGTACTACAAAAAATGGGGAACCTACCTACATTCCCATATTTGCTCGGTGGCACCTCCGCCATTCCAAAATCCCCCCTAAATATAGCTGATGGCATAGTCTGACTATAGCAAATTTGGGCGTTTGTGGCAGTATGGTCTTGTCTCTATTCTTAACTTATATTGTCTTAAATATATATTGTTATGTACTGTTGGACTTCTTTATGGTCGTACTGACGCTGTCTGTTCAATTGGATGGGCAGCCTTATCTAAGCTCATTTAAGGGTCTCTGGGTGCAGCTGCTATCTGGTAGATATTCTATATTAGTAGATGACAGACGACCATGCCTTGAAAGTTCAATAACAGACTGCAGAAATTCATTGGCCTAGGTAGAGGGTCTATGATAACTAGCTTCTTTATTGTGCGAGTCCCATCTCTTGTAATTTGAGAAGGTCTGTACTTTGTATCCTGCTTTAGGAGAACCTGCTTACAGAATATTATTGGCAGTGCATGTCTATGGATTGTCCATTATGCCCTGAAGAATAGATAAATATGTATTGGGCATGTATGACTATGTTGCATACATGATGTATGAAGGCCATTCTGTGCGGTGCCGGATAATTGATAAGCTCAATAAAATCTTACATGATAAAAAAATAATGATCTGCCACAGCCTGGGAAGGGCGGTTGGACATTTGGGCATACAGCTTCTTATAGTATTGCACAAATTTGTTAGCAATATCTTTAGCCTGAATTAAGAGGGATCCTTGGGGGTCACTTTGTATTGCAGCAATGCATTTTGAAGATTCTATTTTTTTAAGTCGGAGGGCCAAAAGCCTCCCGGCCTTTTCCCCTTGTTCAGTATACATGGCCTACAACTTTAAAACTGCCCATTCAGCCTTTTCTGAGTAGTTCAGAGTATCTGTCTTGTAACTTTATTAGTGCCTCCTTTTCAGCGTCTGTGGTTCTAGTGGATAAATATTTCTCCTTGTCCTTGATTTGATCTAAAAGTATTTTAGTCTCCTTTGCTTCTCTCCACTTTTTAACTACTGACATTTTGATAAATTCCCCCAGAAGGAAGAACTTTAATGCTCCACATTCCATGTATGGGGAGTGGGTGGTGCCCCAATTAGTAGTTTTAAAAGGTTCCAGGGAAGTGAATATATTCTCTACAACCTTCTTATCCTTCAGGAGTTGGTTATTTAATCTCCATTGTTTATCTGATCCCCATTTAAGAAAGAGGGAAAGGGAGAGATGGCAGGTCACTATTGAGTGATCTGAGCTAGCCCTTGGCTCTGTTCTGTAGTCCATTAGCCCTTGTAAAAGGGACTTACTCAACCTGAAATAGTCAATTCGAGATGCTGAGCCATGAACAACAGAATGGAACGTGTACTCCCTTTCTTTAGGATGTAGTACTCTCCATGGGTCACAAAGTCCTATATGGTCTACTAGGTCTCTTATGGCTGTTTGGGCAGGGGAGAGAATCCCGTTTCTGAAGCCCGTCGATTTGTCTAAAAGGGGGTCAAAAGGAATATTCCGATCTCCCCCAAGAAGCATTCGAGTATCTAAAAAGGGTGTTAGTACTGGGAGAAGCTCCATGAAAAAGGAGGGAAAGTCTGAGTTGGGACCATAAGCATAACTTAATAATATATTGAAAGACTAGAGCTTGACTTTAACCAGCACATAGCAGCCATTTTTATCTCTTTTACATTGTTCACAAGTGAAAGGGAAAAGCCCTGGTGAGCAAAACAGCTACCCCTCTACTATTTTTACAGTCACCCACAGCAAAGACCTGTCCCACCTGCTGTCACCTCAATAGGGTACCTTCAGCCTCTAGTAGGTGGGTTTCTTGTAATAATATCACATCACAATTCAATATTCCTAAGTGTTTGAGCAGTTTCATGCACTTGAGAGGGTGTCTTGCCCCTTTTACGTTCCATGTACAAAATTTTAAAGATTGTGCCATCCGCACATAATACAGTATGTAAGACCAATACCTGTAATCCTGAAAATAATAGCCAGCTCATGCGCTTCATTTAATTTCTAAATTGGCACCATCCTGCCCTCTTTTTAAGAAATAAAAATTAAAGTAAAAGCCCCCACTCCCAGCTTCCCTTTTAGCCCCTCAATTGCACCCAAATTCCCGTCCGCCATAAATAACACTATAGCCAATAAGATTTGAAAAACTGAACTGTAATTCCTACTAAAACTTCTATTTTGTAACCTGGATCTCATAAGGCAATAATAAGAACTACCCCCCCAAAGCACTAGCCCGTGTCAATCAGCAGACTGAAGGCCCTCTCTGTCCCCTGCTCACCCAACTGCAACTAAACATGCTTTATTTTAAGTTGTTGATGCAAGTGAAAAATATAGATTATCCCCATTTGAGAAATATTATTAACTTCTTAGACCTATTGGAGAATATCCCAATGAATAACATGCGAGCTATTGCTAAAAAGAACTACCGGTCTCAAAACATAATGAGACAAGAGAAAGTTCTAAATCCCCCAAAATACATTAATAAATTTAGTCTCACTTGAACTAATAAACAGATTGATCTCGTTAATGACAGAGACCTTAAATGGTTCAGCTTTTGTCCCTTGTCCCTTGTAAACAAACAGAAAGTATTAAAGAAATAAACAAGTTCAGGCAGAAGCCATAGTGGACTGAGGAAGTGATCATTTCCATTGTTTAGTCCCCACATTCGTAAAGATGAAGTCCCATTATCTCTGATAGAGTGAAAATGCCCAAACTGTGGAGAAATTAATAGGGTACAACTCCCTAGAAAGAAAGCATGCCAGCATGGTGTCTCGAAGCTTGTGAGAAGAGAAAGTCCCAATCTGCCTAATTCCATCTCTTACTGATTGGGAAGTAAAGGAAACGTTTTAAATTCCTGAAAAAGCCTTGGCAACCAAAACGACGGTTATGTCCACTACACAGTGAAAGAATCAATAACAGTCAAACGCTGATATGGCATCGGGAAACTGTATATAAAATTGAATAGAGGGTGGAATGCCCATGGTCTGTCCAATAACAAAGTTAAATGTTCACTTGCTCAGAGAGATTGTGGCCAAATGAGTAACTCAAAGAATGTATTTAACCAGAGGTCCCAACAAAGGAAGGCTCCTGTAGCAGCCATGATTTGGCTTGGTGGAAGCACCCTGTGTCATGGAGCCAGGTAGATTAGTAAGCAAGTTAGATAGGTTATTGTGCAAAATCAGATGGTATGGTAAATCCAAAATTCAACTACTTTAAACCTTCTATTCTTCACTGAAGGGTAATACCTGTAGACATCTGAACTTTCTCTGTGGTCAGTAAAAAAGACAGGTTGCTTCTGCTTGAAGAATTCTATTGCAGGGTCCACCTCTTCGAATGAGGACCAGGATCCATCCAGGTGAACTTGTAGCTTTGCAGGGTAGGCCATGCAAAATTGTATTCCTGAAGCAATGCATTTGGACACTATCTGGTGAAATGATGCCGGTGCTGGTGGACAGTTGCTGGGAGGTCTTGTGTTACATGGCTCTTCTGTTCTTCCCATAGAACATCTTGTATTTCCCTCAACTTCTGCAAAACATATTGTTTCTCCTGAAAATTGAAAAAGTGAAACATCAAGGGTCTAGGTTGAACATTAGGTGGATGCATGGGTCTAAGCGCTCGATGTGCTCTCTTGAGGATGTAGGTAGGCCCAAAGGGGGAAGGCCCTGCTAGTATGTTCAGCAGTTTTTGTATGAATAGAATGGTATCCAAACCGTCCTCCCTTTCTGGGAGACCGATTACCACAACGTTATTACATCATCTTTTTCCTTCTACATCCTCAATTTTGTTTTCTAGTTTCTTAATAGTTTGGCAATTTGTAGTAATGAGCGAATCCATTTTGTCTACCTGCTTCTCCATTGAGATAATGCAGGCCTCATTGTCCAAAGTGCACCTAGTAGTGTCCTCTAATGTGTCCGAAATTGCCTTCACATCAGATACTAAGGAGCGGATCTCATCCTTGAAAGGTTGGAACTCAAGAATAAATCATTTCAGGGTAAGCAGAGTCAGTTCTGTAGCCATGGGAGAAGAAGTCAAGGCTTTGTGCGAGTGGGCCTGTAGTGGGAGGGTTTGCCCTGGATTTCTTCTGCAGTCTCTCTGGTGTGACAGGCAGTGTATGCCCAGGAGCCGCCTGTCACAGCTCCAGTTCCATTTTAGTCCAAAGTCTGCTTTCTGGGAGCTGGGTAGCCTTCTAAACTCAATGGGGGGTTATATCTCAAGCTGTTTAGCGTAGAAATTAAAGAAAAGAGCCAAAAAAGCAAGTCAGGTGAGCAGAGCAGAGACGGAGCACGTCCTATTCAGCTAGCTGCATCATTTGACTCCAGGGATTCTCTTTTAAAAGTTGGGCTACTGGAGAAAGATCACACATCAAATAACATACTGACATTCATTCAAGATATGCTGTAGTTATAAATCAGTACCAATCTGCATGTTTTTTTTCATCATAGATAATGCAGGAAATATGGTGAAGCAGTTGTTGATGGAAATTTTGTCTGCATTTGTTGCTCTGTCCTTACCTTGATTCTAGTGGTCACATCTGCACTATGTCACAGTACTGTGGCTATCAGGATGGTATGCCATCTGAATGGCAACCATTGCACAGTGAACAACATTACAGCAGCAATTCGCTGTTGCTGCTGTAATGTACTCTTTTAAAAGCTGGGCTACTGGAGAAAGATCACACATCAACTAACATACTAACATTCATTCAAGATATGCTGTAGTTATAAATCAGTACCAATCTGCATGTTTCTTTTCATCACAGATAATGCAGGAAATATGGTGAAAGCAGTTGTTGATAGAAATTTTGCCTGCATTTGTTGCTCTGTCCTTACCTTGATTCTAGTGGTCACATCTGCACTATGTCACAGTACTGTGGCTATCAGGATGGTATGCCATCTGAATGGCAACCATTGCACAGTGAACAACATTACAGCAGCAATTCGCTGTTGCTGCTGTAATGTACCCGCGGGACCACAGCACTGCTTAGACCACATATTGTACCCCACCCTGAATCAGCTCCAACTCAGAGTTGATAATCCTAAAGGATGGGGATGGGGGGAGCAGAGTCCCCAACAATGGTGGATTGGGGGCAAAGCCCCCTCCCCCCAAAAAAAGGGGCAGTTTACTTGATGGATTTATGTCAACTGCAACTTGCGGTTGACATAGAGCCATCATTGTGATGTTGGTCAACACAATGTTTGTCAAACCAGTGTCATGGATCCGGTGAGACTGTATCTGCGGCATGCTCCACCTGTGCTCATTTTGTCAGTCTGCAAAGGTGACTAACTAAGAAAAATGCAACAATGCCTTTGTCTGTCTCAATATCGCTTGATGGAGGATGTGGTACCAGATGGAATTGATCATACCTGATGCTGTCTAGACTGCTAAAATCGAAGTGTGTACTTCATGACACAGCAATAAAGTGTAACATTGGGGGAGTCCTAGGCCACCATGAGTGGTCACTGGTTGATGCCATGGCAATAGGCTGTGAGCCATTTGAGAGAAGCACCTGTGATTTATGTGTGTCCCCTGCCCTTCTGAGTCAGGGGCACCCAGCAGTGCATATACTGAAAGTATCCATAGAGAGATATGTAGAGGAAAACAGGAAGATTCCAGATGGGGTAGCTGTGCTCAATGATCAGCTGCAAGCTGAGGTGGCTGCAAGGTTTGCAAAAGTGCTGGATAATTGCAGCCACATTTCTGCAACCATAGTAAATTCCCTGTTCAAATGTGAGATCTTTCATATGGTTATAGATAGCTACAGAGTGATTTGTATTTGGTAAGAGCTATGCAATGAGCTGACTGTTTGCATGTGGGGACTGGTGACAGTGGCGGTTGGCCCAGAAGGTCACAAGACAAAGGGAATTCCATCTGGTAGGTCTAATTCCACTGCTACAGATGGGGAAGAATTACCTGTCACTGTAGCACTGATGGGAGTGAGTGAGCAGTGATCAGCATGTCCTTATGTCAACAGAAACAGAAGAGGACACAGTCACAGCCTTTTTCTGCCTAAAATATATTGAACAGCTAGTCTGCATAGACTCTTGAGCCATTTCAGCTTGATCCATTAGGTTACTAGGTGTAGAAAATGCATTGTTCCCTCACTTGGCAAAACAGTTTGAGATACATCAGTTGTCCCCCAATGAATGTGCCTTCCAAGAGGATGTTTAGCTCAGATGGTGATGTTGTTGACCCTTATTGTTCAACACTAGACTCTGAATATATCCAACAACTTGTTTTGATCAAGCTTGACTTGCCAATACTTGGATACAAATATGTCTTACCCCATAGAAATAAAACGAATAGTCTCTCAAGTCTGTTTTTGCTGACTGATTTGCTTCATAAAGTTAACCTGTGTATTTCCCCCATGCTTTCTTCCTGCAGTGTATAATGCATGCACCTCCATTATAATATAGTTAAATATATTAACTGTTTTATTAACCAGATATAACTTCTCTTCTTGTTGTTTTAAGGTAAATCAAAACCTAGTGAGGGCTAATAGCTTCCTTCTCATGATGTGACTTCAAAACAACGAGGTTGTAAAACTGGGTGCACTTTATACTGCACCACTCACTACTCTGCTTTTGCATAAAACCTACAAAAACAACATTCTCCAAATCTTTTTGCTTCCCAGTTCACACATCACTCCAACGTTTTTACAGATATGGCTTGTTGAGGGGGCTGTTTCTGCTGCACTTATCCCTTTTTCTCTTGCAATTATTCATCTCACAAACAAAAAAAAAATGTCTGTCTGCTTTTATTACTACTATAAAATCCTTTCATTTCATTTTCTTTTTCACACATCCACTTTACTCAGCTGCCACCACCTGGCACCCTCTCTCCCCTGGCTGGTCCACAAAAAAATAAAGTCCAATTGTTAAATACATATTGGTTAAAAGAGACACCATGATATCTTTAAACACATATATATTTCTCTGATACATGAGTACTTGAGAAATGTCTAAGCAGTTGCCAGTGCATACAAAAATAGTTCCGTGGAACAAATTCCATCCTTGGTAGTATTAATTTTGCCAGTCTTCTAACACAATGTTATCTGTGATAATACTTTCTTCACAACTTCCATTTAATAACTTTCTAAGCACTGCCAACTGTATCTTGAGATTGTTAATGTGGCATGGCTTCCCACTTTTCAGTGAGCTCAATCTTCTGATTGCACAAACAAATTACAGCTTAGCAAATCCGTCAGTTGGACATTTGCCTGGGTTCAATTCCCAATTCATACATTAAGTAAGAGGTACGAAAACATTTTATATATTCATCTCTAGGTTTAAGGAAAACTGCTTGTTAATTTAAACACAGGCTTCATCTAACATGATACATAAAGGGAGATGATTTTATATTGTAGAAATTGCTTTAGATCAAGCTCATCATTGTCCCTATTGCTTGAGACATTGTAACCTAAATATCCATGCTGCCTCCATTTAAAGCAGGTTGTGTAAACTATCACCGACTGGGGGGTCCAGCTTTAGATGTCCAAGTCCAAAACAGATTGCCTTTCAGATTTTTATTATGCACTCTTGCTAAGTGCCCACCAAGGGGAGTATCTTCCTTCCACACGTGGATGTCCCTGAAATGCTCCTGCAGTCTTTTTTAATGGCCTTATACTCTGTCCTTCATAAACTTTCTTCAAGGATCATGTCAGGGCATACACCACAAAAAGTGGTATTACATGTGAAGAACTGCTCAACATAACGTTTTTCACCTAGTGTTTCCTTGAGACCTGGATTGGCCATCAATATGTCCAAATGGTTATGTATGATTTTATCAATTTGACTAGCTACCAATTGTACTCAAGGGAGAAAATAACTGTCTGGTACACTGTCTACTTTCCTCCTTTGTGATTGCAAAATGCTACCTCTGTCTATTGACTCCACTCTTACTCAAACTTTTTGTAATAGTACATTACTGTACCCACTCCCTCCAAATTTTCCTTGTAGCACATCTGCTTGATTCTTGGGGCTCCAGCATGCCTTGACCAGGGCACAGACCCCTCAATTTCTGGAATCTAAACAGTTTTTCAGAAATCCTCTATACTGCAAGGGATCCAGCATGCCTTGACCAGGCCACGGACCCCTCAATTTCTGGAACCTAAACAGTTTTTCAGAAATCCTCTATACTGCAAGGGATCCAGCGTGCCTTGACCAGTCCACGGACCCTCAATTTCAGGAACCTAAACAGTTTTTAGAAATCCTCTATACTGCAAGGGATCCAGCATGCCTTGACCAGGCCACGGACCCCTCAATTTCTGGAACCTAAACAGTTTTTCAGAAATCCTCTATACTGCAAGGGATCCAGCATGCCTTGACCAGGCCATGGACCCCTCAATTTCTGGAACCTAAACAGTTTTTCAGAAATCCTCTACAGTATACTGCAAGGGATCCAGCATGCCTTGACCAGGCCATGGACCCCTCAATTTCTAGAACCTAAACAGTTTTTCAGAAATCCTCTATACTGCAAAGTACTAGCCCTGACTTTTGGATTTTGGTACCAGTGGAAGCTGATTTTTACTGAACACATATCTAACTACTGTATCTCCCTCTGTCTCTCTAGTTGAATTTGTGTGCCAGGGTTTAATAATTTGTTTAATCCTTACAGTCATTTTAAGTTCTGAGTTGATATTAGAAGTGAATTGTGAGCCTTGACTGTGTAAATCCTTCTGCTGTCTGGCCTGCACTCTGTCTCCTCCTCAACCCCCAAACAGTGTGCTGTGCTGTCTGACCCTGCCCACTTTTATTATTCTCTTTGTTCTGATGTAAAAAGCCTCCTCTTCCAGCATTTAAAAATCCTGTTTTTCTACTTTATTTCAGGGATCCAGCATGCCTTGACCAGGCCAAGGACCCGTCAATTTCTGGAACCTAAACAGTTTTTCAGAAATCCTCTATACTGCAAGGTACTAGCCCTGACTTTTGTATTTTGGTACCAGTGGAAGCTGATTTTTTTCACCCTCGCCCCACCCCCTCCTCCACGACTTGTTAAATACACCTAAACCACTCCCCCTTCTGTGCACCTTTCTCCCATTGGCCATCTTGACATACACAAATTTAAAGCTACAGAACACCTTCTAGAGTGTGTTCCTGTGCCAGAGAACTACATTTCTAACTGCCCCTTGCTTCACCACTCCCTTCTCTCCCCCTTCATAAGGCAAACTAAGCTAATTCCCTCCTACTAATTTCCATTGTCCCCACTCTCCCTCGGAAAGATGAAGCTGGCACTACCTATATTATGTGCCATCTCCGTTACTACTGCGCTGGTATTGACCGACTTCTGTGTGACAGTGCTGGCCTGTGATCAACAGCACCTCTCCTTCCTCTCGTTCTCCCCCTCTCCCCTGTCTCAACCCTCTTCACTCACCACTAGGCATAAGTCCACCCTGGGGTACATCTCTCTAATCCTACTCACTAAAGGAGAAAGCTGCCTCCTTGGCCACTACCTGGTTAACCTCTCCTGGTCTCCTTCTATTCCCTCCTGCCCATACATTCTCCTACTATCACTACTCTCCCTTGCTGGGGACATTGAATGCAACCCTGGCCCAACAAACTCCCATATCACCCCCACCTCCAGCATCTGGACAAATGCCTCTGGTCTTAAAATTGCACATATCAATGTCTGCAGCCTTCCATCTAGATTCACTGACCTTGATGCTTGAATTGAGCTACACAAGCCCCATATTCTAGGACTCACTGAAACATGGCTAAAGCCACACCACACCGAAAACACCTTCAAAATACCTGGCTACTCTTACCTACACCTCAACAGGCCAGGCAGGAAAACAGGTGGTGGTGGTGTGGCCCTGCTCCTAAGGGAACCCCTCTCAGCTAACATTGTCCTACACTCCGACCCTTCCTCACCTAGTGTATGGCTACTCTCTGAATTGACCCTGGGATCCTGCAAGAAACTCTATATTGGCTGCTGCTACAACCCCACCATGTGAATGGAACTATTGGCCTCACCAGCCTGCTACAAGGCCTGAGCTCTTTAACTCCCCATAGGGAATCTATCCTTCTCAGCGACTTTAATCTAAACTGGCTGAGCTGCCACCAGCCTGACTATGTATCCCTGTTAAAGCAGCACAACCTGGTGCAGGTGATCACTCTTCCCACCAGACTTAATCCACGCTCAGCCATCCAGACTCTACTAGACTGGATCCTCATAAACAGGGAGGACCGAGCATTGCACGCTGGCACCATGGTTGACTCTGTAAGTGATGATTCACCAACCTATCTCCTCTGGTCTTCCAAACTAAAGTGCCCCCCACACAAATACCTATCTCTAAGAAATTTCAGCTGCCCACTCTCCACAAATCTCTTTGAGGAGGCCCAGTCCTTGGACTGGTCCACGCTTTTTTCCCTTTCCAATGTAGCCATGGCAGTTACCATATTTACCCAGCCTCTACTAACACTCCAGGACCGCTTTTTCCCTGTCACTACCAGATGGGTTAGAGGCGGGAGCTCGCGCTGGGTCTCTAAAGACCTCCTAACCCTTATGAAGGCCAGAGACCATGCTTGGCCCACTTTCAAAGCAACCCCCTCTCCTGCCCTCTGGGATGCTTACAGGCACATGAGGAAAAAATGTAAACAACAGGCCAATTTTTTTAAACAGACCCACTTCCGCAACCTGCAAAAGGCCAACTTTGGAGACTCTAGAAAATTCTGAGACTCAATCAGCTCCCTCCTAAACCCCTGCTCCAGCTATGCTGCACCACATCTCAACTCCCAGGATGGGCTGTTGACCGACCCTCATGATGTGGCCAGTGTCTTCAACTGTAAGTTCACCAACTTATCCATGTACCTAAATAAGCTGCCAACTGCCCAACCTCAAAGCCCGGCCCTAATATCTGATACACTGCCATCCTCCTCCAGCTCTGCCACTCACCTGCAAATACTCCCATTCTATTTTAAAGCCCTCTCCATTCATGATACAGTGAAGCTACTCAAACATCTACCTAACCACGGCTCCTCTGGATCTGATGGCCTATCTCCAGTCTTTCTTAAGCTGATCTCTTTGGTGATTGCCAAGACACTCACCTTCATCTTTAACCTTGCCCTTTCCACCTCCTCCATGCCTGACTCATGGAAGATAGCTAGGGTTATCACCAGTCTTAAATCCGGTGACCCCAAATCCTCTGACAATTACCATCCAATATCCATTATCCCTCATCTTAGTAAATTACTCGAGAGAGCAGTAACACAATCAGCTCACTGAGTACATAAGCAATACACCCTCTTATGCAACCAACAGCATGACTTTCGCAAGAATCATTCCACTGCCACTGCCCTCGCTCTACTGACCGACCACATCCTCTCTAACATGGATAATGGTAAAGCCACCGGGGCTGTCTTCATTGACCTCTCAAAGGCTTTTGACATGGTTAACCATGCTCTCCTTACCTCCAAGCTTAGCCTCCTTGGTTGTTCTCAGAAAGTCATAAACTGGTTTACTAGCTACCTTACTGATCGCTCACAATTCATGGTCAAACCTGCTCCCCCACCCTGCCTGTCTCTGTGGGGGGTCCCTCAAGGCTCAATCCTGGGTCCCCTCCTTTTCTCCTTATTCGTTAATGCACTTCCCTTCGACTGCCTCAACTGTAACTCTCTCCTGTATGCTGATGACCTTGTCCTCTTCCACAGTGACAAATCCACGGCCGCAATTTCCTCAGTTCTCTCATGTAACTATGCTGCAGCCCACAGCTGGTCCTCAAAAAACCTCCTCTTAGTAAATACCAAAAAAACTAAATCCATGCTGTTTGGATCTAAGACCTTCTTGTCCAAAACTAAAAGCCATGCCCCCTTATGCCTTCTCACCCCAGATGGTACAGCCCTGGAGGACGTCAACACCTACAAATACTTAAGAGTACTGCCCGACCCTTCCCTCACCTTCACTGATCATGCAAATTCCCTTGTCAGAAGGTTCCATAAAGTTAGGTGCCGCCTATAGATTCAGGCAATACCTTACCCCTGAAGCTAGACTAGCCATTGTCCAGGGTAATCTTCTCCCTATTCTTGACTACTGCTACCCTATTTATGCCAGGATTCAGCTACTGCTATGGCTAAACTCTCCACTGCCTACAACAGCACCTGCCACTTTGCTTTATTGGCCCATTCTCCACCATCCACTGTACACTCTATAAAACTCTTGGATGGCTACCGCTGCAAGGTCGCTTTGACCTAGCCTTCTGCTGCATGGTGGACAATGTCATCCGCACGGCTCCTGAATCCCCCTAACTGCCCTTCTGAAAATCCGAACACTCCTCCGCAATCTCCACTCAAATGGTACTCCCCCTCTAGCTGTTCCTAGGGTATCCACCAACATGGGTAGCAGAGCTTGGTCTACAGCTGCCCCCTTGCAATGGAACAAACTACCAGCTGAACACCGTTCCACTGACACACACTCCAGTTTCAAGTCCCACCTTAAAGTCTGGTTCCTGGAAAACTCATCCTGCTGATGCTCCCAGGGGTCTCACACCAACTCACACTAGTCAACTCCCTAGCCCAGGGGTTACCCACCTACCCACAATAGTCAACTCTGTTGCCTACAACTGTTATATTGCATTTTTCACAGTAATATTTGACTTCCTTGCCTGTACATATTGTATATACATTTTTTTACTGAGTATTCTGTGTATTACTTGCTCACTGGATGATGCAGTCTCACATTGTACTCTGTGCCTATGATTTGTTTGTTTGTACCAAGTCTTCTCATGTCTGATATTGCAACCTTGTATTCACTGTTCTCAAATGGACCTATGCATCAAACCTGTATATTGTGTCTACTATTGTTGCTTGTATCAAATCTGTTTCATGTGTATTACTGTTACCTTGTACTCCACTGTCACCCTGTGCCATGTGTTATGGCCCGGGTCATGCCTGAAAATGGTCCCTGGGATCAGTGCACTCACCCGGTTATCAAAGTCATAAATAAACAAAACAAATAAAAAAATTCTGAAATATTTAATTGCCCCTACAGTTTCTTCAGATCCAATGAGACTGTGAGTAGGGTATAGAATCTTTGAATGCTTTTGGATGGGTACTTGTGACCATCAGGAGTGAGTTGGTAGCTGTTGGTTGCCTGTACCCATTCATTTCTGTATTTTTACCTGGTATGCCCATCAGTGTCACATCCAATAAGTCTATGGAGATTGATTCTAGCCTAGATGTCAACTTCACATTTATAGAATTAGTATTCAGACAACTAATAAACTCAGACGCTCCCTCAACAGGCCCATTCCATATGTAGACAATATCATCTATAAAACAATACCATAGGATGACACTGTCTTCATATGGAAAGGCCTCTGTAAAAGCAGCCTCAGTTCCCACAATCCCATAAATAAATTTGCAAAAGTGGGAACCATAGATGTGTCCATGGATGTCCCCAGTAGCTGCAAGTAAATCTCTTCAGCAAATTCAAAGTAGATGTATTTTAAGATTAAGTCAATTGACTCTACTAGAAACATTGCCAATATGCTATCCACACCTAATCTCAAGTAACGTTTACAGGCATCTATTCCCTGTGTTTAAATTAACAAGAACTTTTCCTTAACCCAAGAGATGAATGTATAAATGTTTATAAGGAGCTCTTACCTAATTTATGTGTTATCTTGTTCTCTGAGGTTTCCATTTACATGGGGAACCGAATCCAGGAAAATGTCCAGCTGATGGATGTGCTAAGCTGTGATTGGTTGGTGCGATTGGAAGAGTGAGCTTACTGAAATGTTGGAAGCCATATCACACCAACAACCTCAAGATCCAGTTGACAGTGCTAGGAGAGTTATTAAGTGGAAAACTGTCAAAAAGTAGTGCCACAGAGGACATCCAGTTGAAAGACTACAGTTTAATACTACAAAGGATGAAATTTGTTTCACAGAATTAACATACCATATTTATACTGTATGCACTGGCACCTGCTTGGACATTTCTAAGGTATCCACATACCAGATAAAAATATATGTCTTTAAAGATATCACTGTGCTCTTTTAAAAGATTTGAATTTATTTTGCAATCTACTTCCTCTTTTACAAATATTTCACTACCAGTTAAATTAAGTGGTGCACTTTGTTGTTTTACTTTAATGGAGACGAAGTAATGTTTGGTTACTGTAGTGACATTTTGAGTATAAATAGTGATGGTAGGTAAGATGTAAGCCACACCCCCTGAAGAAGGATGTGAGGTATGAAGTGCTGGGGGATTTGGACATTGGACATTTTTACCTACTACTAGAGTCTGTAACATTGTATTTTTTTTTTTACATAGAAACATAAAAGATGATGGCAGATAAGGACAGCACAGCCCATCCAGTCTGCCCATTTTGTATCATATGTTTATTATAGTTTTTCATACGCCGTACTAGTATAATCATTTGTGATACAACAGTATATGTACAGTATATCTTCTGTCATGTGTGGGGATGTCCAAAAGCAATACACTTCCATCATGTACATTTGTATTGTTACAGATCCAGAAACAAATGATTTGATACCTTTTATTGGACCAACATGGATGTTACAGAAAAAAACAAAGAAGAACTTTGTTTTTTTCTGTAACATCCATGTTGGTCCAATAAAAGGTATCAAATCATTTGTTTCTGGATCTGTTTTTAAAAGGACCAATACGGCACCAACAACATTTTTCTTGTATTGTTACTAAATTGATACTTACATGGTATATCATGGAGAGTAAAAAGAAACTAGAATCACAAAAAGCTTCACCTTTTCCTTCTTAATAATGAGATAGAACATATTCAACTTCATTACTGGTATTTTACCCTGTGATCCATGTGGAAATAAAAGAATAAAGGTAAAAGTGCTTTGCCTTGACTCTGTATATGTCTCACTATGTTTTATTTCTACCAGGGTTTATATAGAAATTCTATAGTGCAGATAATTATTTATTTAATCATTCATTAATGACCCCACTCAATATTCTCCTTTCTCCCTCTGTTGTATACAATTGGGACCCTCTAGGATGTCATCCCTTCCAAAGGAGTGTGGCTTCCCCTAATGTTAGAGTGGTCATGTATGTTGCCCATGTATTCAGGAACCTTTCCTCATGCCCCTTTAACACATATATTAATCTGTCTACTGAGAGTGCTCTCAGAGTCAGGGTTTTCCACTGCTCAACCGTGGGAATGTTCCCAGTGACCCATAGGTTTTGTATTCCTTGTCTGGCTACTACCAGGAGTATTCTGATCTGTCTAGGATGTAATTCCCATTCCCCATTCTCCTGCCCAGCCACCTCTAGCAATAATAATGTCGGGGATGCTTCCAGTTGGTATTCTGCTATTTTATTAAACTCAGTAATCACCCCTCTCCCAGTATTTCTGTATTCCTGGGCATTCCCATTAATAGTGCATCCAGGTACCTCTGGCTTTACCACATTTCCCACACATGGGTGATATTGCTGGATAGAACTGATGTACTCTTGCCAGAGGATAATATAGTCTAAGTAGGAATTTATATTGTAACTCTTTATATTTATTTCAAAGTAATAGTCCCATGTGAGAGGTCAGTATCAACTCCCAGCAGTTATTTTCAATAACCATATTAAGGTCTCTTTCCCATCTCTGTTTCACCCTCTGGTGATGCCCTTTAAAATATACCCTGTCTAATTTGGCTGCCCAGCCAATCAATCCCTTCTCCTGTGTTTGGGCTCCAAGGATTTCTCTTTCTACCTCTGCCAGTGCAGAATCCTCATTATTCTTTCTTTTCAGACTTTGCCAATATTTACGAATCTGGAAAAATCTGAAGAGATGTGAAGCTGGGATCCCTATGTTCATCTGGAGATCTTGGAAAGAATGCATTCCCATTTGGGAGGTCAGGTCCCCTACACATCTAATGCCCTTGTCCTGCCATAGTTTGAACCCCTCATCCCCTAACCCTGGCAAGAAATCTGGGTTATCAGCTATGGGTACTAGTACCATATTTTCTAGGTTAGCTCCCCTTTGTTGCCTGATACAGGCCCATGCCTCCAATGCTGCAATTACCAGAGGGTTGGGATGCTCTTGCCTTTTATATGATTTCATTCCCTGCACTCCCAGATAGGTTGTGAGTCTACCAGAGCACCCACTCTCTTCTAGTGTTAGCAATGCAGCCGCTTCCCCTTTATTGACCTGGTTATGAATATATCTATACTGGGTGGCTAAATAATAGCCCTTCATATCTGGTAGATTAAGGCCTCCTTTTTCTGGTGTAGCTTTTAGCCATATCAAACTGATTCAAGTTTTTTTGCCCTGCCAGATAAAGGTTTTCATATTCTCTTTCAAGCATTTGAATATCCATATTTTTAAGGCCCATAGGCATCATTTGGAGGATATACAATAATCTGGGGAGTATATTAATCTTGAGCACATTTATTCGACCTATCCAGGAAATTGGGAGTGCTCTCCATCTCCATAAGTCACTCAAGATCATGTCCATCATAGGCTTGTAGTTTAGATCATACATCTTCCCCAGGTCATTGCTCACCTTAATACCCAGGTAAGTGAATGCCCTTTGTTTTAATTTGAGTCGCCAGGTGTTTAAGTTTTCCTGGTTCCTCTCATTTCTTAAATGCATTATTTCTGATTTATTTAGGTTAAGTTTATACCCTGAAAACTTGGCAAAGTCTACCACTAGTTTTAAGAGAGCGGGCACTGATCTATCAGGCTGTGTTAAGAAAAGTAAGATGTCATCCGTGTACAAAGTTATAATATGCTGTTCTCCCTGTTTATCTAAGATACCTCAAATCCGAGGTTCCTCTCTAATCTTGATTGCCAGTGGTTCTATGGCTATAGCAAACAGGAGGGGGGAGAGGGGACACCCCTGATGCATGCCGCTCCCAAGCCAAAACTCCTCTGATGGCATGCCATTGATTAGTACTTTTGCTGTGGGGGCCATGTAAAACATTTTAACCAATTGAATGTACTATTCTCCCAGCCCAAAACTCCCCAAAACATTAATTAAGTATTCCCATTCTATTCTATCGAAGGCTTTTTCAGCATCCATGGATATCACACATGCCTGTCCCGGATGCTTGCTTCCCAATCAAATTACATTAAGTAGTCTTCTCATGTTATGATATGTCATTCTATTTTGAATGAAGCCAGTTTGGTCTGGGTTGATTAAGGCAGGTAATAATTTATCCAGTCTTAGTGCTAAGACCTTTGTCATTATTTTACAATCATAATTTAAAAGTGATATAGGTCTGTATGAGGAGCAATCCATGGGATCATTGTTCGGCTTGGCGAGTACACAAATAAGCGCTTCACAGCAAGACCTTGATAGGGCCCTCTTCCCCCTCACCTCCTCTAGGACCTTTCTTATGGGTTCTGCCACTGATTCTTTAAGTTCTTTAAAGTACTCTGCCATGAATCCATCTGGCCCAGCAGCTTTACCCCTTTTAAGGGCATTTATAGCCTGTATCACTTCTTGGAGAGAGATTGTGCTACCCAGAAAAGCTTGTTGTGTCTCCGAGAGGGTTGGGGTAGGGAGATCCTTAAGAAAATCCTCTCCCAGCTGTTCTGCATCCTTGCATTCTGCAGTGTACAGGGCTGCATAGAACTCTTGAAATTGCTGTTTAATTTGTAAGTCACCCTGTTCTAAGTTACCCTTTTTATTTTTTATGGTAATAATTCTTTTAGAGGTTTTCCCTCCCCTTATTAGATTCACAAGTAGTGGCCCTGGTTTGTTGCCCCACTCATACAGCTTTTGTCAAGCAAACAGTTGTTTAGCTCAAGCTTCTTTGGGTTATACATGTATTTAAGGCTTCTCTGGCTGCCTGAAGTTCCTTTATTGCCTGTTTGTCCCCTGTTTCAATTACCTGTTTTTCTAAACATCGGATTGTTTCTTCTAGTTCCTCTTGTTTTTTCAGTTTTTCTTTTTTAAATTTTGCTGTGTATCCAATTATTATCCCCCTCATATATGCTTTACTCGCCTCCCAATAGGTTACCTCTGCCTCCACCGTTCCTTTGTTAGTGGCTTCATATATATTACATTGATCTTTCAAGAATTGTCTGAAGTCTTCCCTAGACAGCAAGTAATTAGGAAATTGCCAACCTCTCCCTGGCCTCTGTTGTTCACCCACAGCAAGTTTGAGTTGGACCATAGTGTGGTCAGACAAGTAAATAGGGCTATGCTCCACTTCAATGACTGTGGGGTATGCTTCTCTCTGTATCTATATATAGTCTAGTCTGGACCAGGTAGCATATGGGTGGGAGTAGAACATGTACTCATGGGGCCCCGGGTTGGCCGCCCTCCAAACGTCTACTAGTGCCAGCTCTGTTAAGATAGTTTGCCATTGTTATATCGCTGGAACCACTCTAAATCTTTTCCCAGAATAATCCAACCCAGGATCCGCAACACAGTCAAAATCCCCCCACCATAACCAAATTGGTAAATTGCTGTTACACCAATATGTCTGCAATTTTTTGGTAGAAAGCTGGATCCTGGACAGAGGGTGCATAGATGTCACCAAAGGTGATCATTTTCCCCTTTATCTCCCCCATCACAACAATATACCTTCCTTCTGTAGGGTCTTTAACTGTGTGGTGATGCACAAAGGGGAAACTCTTATTGACTAAGATTGCTACTCCCCTCTTGTGGGAGCTATATGAGGATGCATGGCAGGCCCCGACCCATCCCTCCACCAATTTGGTGTGCTCCCTGAATGTCAAATGGGTCTCCTGTAGCAGTGCTACATCTGTCTGTTTTCGTTTAAGTGCTGCAAGTATCTTTGTCCTCTTAGTCGGCGAGGAGAATCCCTTTACATTCCAGGACAAAACGAGTCTGTGTCCAGGCTTAACCATGGTCTTCTCCCATATAAACCATTATAAGCCCGTCTCGCTTGTGGTTTCGTCTTCTGCACATCAGTTTGCATGTAGTGAAAGTATTGGCAAAGCAGAGAAAATAGTTAAAAGAACAACAACAATAACTGTAAACAGTAGCGTACACCAACATGTGCACCAAACATTGAAATAATTGATAACTTTTGTGAAATAACCATTTCACTATCTCCCCTCTCCTTCGCTCTATCCTAGTTTGTATTTTATCATCTCCCTCTCCTTGAGATGTTAATCTTGATCTGTTTATAATCTGGTATTTCTGTATTCTTTTTCTTCTACCTCCACACCCCCCTCCCCCCGTACCACCATTTTAAACATATATGTATTTTTCTTGTCCGCCCCCATTATATCTTGAACTTATTTCCTTTAGCATATATATCCACATGGACCCATATGGAGATATCTTTAGTACATTCCTCCCCACAGATCTTCAGTCTGTGTCTAACTTGCTTGTGTTCTCTTCCCGCGTTGTGGGTAGGCCCTCTACTTCTACTCGTGATCCCGTATAACAGCATGGAGTTTAAGATCGACCGCCAGGCTGTTAACGGAGGTCGTCCCATGCTTCAACACAACTGTCTATCCTCCCAAGTCTCCATTTGTACCATGTATCGCCCCATCCTCATTAATCAACCTACTGTTTATTTCTCTTTCCCTCCCTGCCTAACCCTACCTAACCAGTCATCTCCAAAACCCGCTAATTTTCCCATTTCCTCCCTTCTCTCCATTCCCACTCCCGCATCTTTTTCATCCCCTCTCTCCACTTAGCACCACGATAACCATGCATACAAGATTTAGATCTCCTCAATAGAATAAAAAAAAAAACAAGACATCCCCAATGTGTTCCCAATAATCAGTTCAACAGTTAGCATCAAGTCCAGACCCATCGTGAAATACAAGAATCACTTCCAAATCATGTCCCTGTGGTGTATGGTTCTACTTCATCTGCTGAGTGGAGTCGCACAAGGCCCATGGGACAACCAGTGGGGCGTGGTAGGTGCGGTCCATGCACCTCATGGCTAGCCATTCAAATGTCTCCAGGTGCTGAAAGAACCCCCCATACCTCCATATTGATACAGCAACCTATAGTCACTATTCTATGGGTTCCAGGCAGTTTCTCAACAATGTAAAAGGGCTAGCTGTCTTCATAGAGCAAAGATTCACCTTCCCCGTTCTCACCCCCCCTTCCCAACTTAATGTGTCTTTAGGAGTTAGATCACAAGAGAGTGTAGTCATCCTTCAGGGTTATTGATGTATAAGACAGTAAAGTCCCAAAGTACTCACTGCGGAGTTCATCCGTCTGATTTGTTCTTTTTAACCCACTCCTCTATGTAGGTTTGCAGTTTAGCTGGCTCCCAAAAGGAGTATGTTGCGCTTTCCCATCTGACCTTAACAACTGCAGGGTATGCCAGAAAAAATTCCAAGCCACGTTCTCGGAGTTGATCCATCTGGTTGTTGAATTGCTGCTGTTTTTTCTGAATTCTAATCCAGAGGTCTTGATGTAGAGTTAATTTGTGCCCTTCAAATATGATCTCTCTCTGATTCCTGTAGGCTGCCATCAGTACCTGCCTATCGAGGTAATGATGTATCCTGAAGATCACTTGCTGTGGAGGCTGGTCACCGGGTGGCTTTGGCACCAATGCCCGATGTGCCCTTTCTATTTTAATCTTGCCTGCCTTCGTTTGAATTTTAAGCAGCTTTGGTAGGGTGGTAGCACAAAATTCCAGGAGATTGCCTCTCTCTGCACCTTCAGGGAAACCCCTTATATGAAGATTATTGTGGCGACTATAGTCTTCCTGGTAGTCTAGGGCATCTTTTAAATCTTCTACCTCTTGCTCCAACTTAACTATTTTATTAGGCATGCCCTTTGCAGTATCTTCAATGTCAGATATTCTTTGTTCTGCCTCTTGTATCTTCCCCAAATGTTGTTTAACTTTTGAGGCCAGGTTACCGATTGATTTCTCAACTTTGTCCCATTTCAGCATGGGGTTGGCCAATATCTGTTCCAAGACAGCCTTGCTAATAACTGTTAGCTCCTTGGCCAAGAAAGATATGGGTCCTTGGCCTCATGGAGCTGTTGGTTCTGAAGCAGATGATTTTTTCACATTTATGCCACCATGCCGCAACGATTTCCCTGATGCCAGGAACTCGTCCATTGCAGTATAGACAAAGGTAGCTTTTGACGTTGAAATAAGTTTTTTAAGGTACTTTTAGGTGATTTTAAAGCTTTTTGGTACGCAGCTCTGGAGAGTTGCAACCGTTCAAGTTAGCTGCTCATTAGCGCCCCCCCCAACATTGTAATTGTAGTAGTGTATCTAAACAAAGCACTTTAATTGTTAACCACTTGCACCTGATAAATTCAGTACACCACCACTGCATCAGCCAGGATGTAGGGTCAAGAGGGCTGAGTCCCCGTGCGCTCCCCACACCGGAACCAAAGCGTGCTTGGACCTTGACCCCTAGGTACTGAACCCTGGACAAAGCACACAGCTTGAGATGTTCAGTGCCATTTTGGACACTCGGGTCCACATTTTCAAAGGAAATGCAAGATGCATCTAAAAAATTCTCTGAAGTATGATTGAAAGGATAGATATGGATTGCACATCTCCGGATGTGCCCAAGTACTCCTATAATGTGTGTGGTGCATCTTGAGGGGACATTCCCATGAATGTGCCGTACATCTCTGTATTCAGCAAAAATGGACGGTGCAAGTGTCGTGCATCTTCAAAGATGTGCTGCCCAAAGTTAGGCATAAAAGGAGCATGCCTAAGTGCAAACCACCCACAGGCTGCTAGCAGCACAGCAGTAGCCAGAAGCATGGATGGGACAGCATTCCTCATGGTGGTGAGGTAATGAGGGGTGTGAGGAGATGGGCAGAACAGCAACATGGCTGTGGAAGGGCCCATAGGTGGTATGCCCAACAGAGATGGTACCGTGCCCATGTCACATTTGAGCAAATCACTGACACAGAGATTGTGGGCCAGTACTGACTCAACAGGGCAATTCTGAGACAGCTCTGTGAGCTTGTCCATAATGAACTGCAGGCACCAACAGACAGGAGTCATGCCATGTCAGTGGAGACAAAGGTGAGAGCAGCACTGTGCTTACCTGCCATGGGCACCTTCCAAACACCAGTGGGTGACACCACTGGTATTACACAGTGTGCCATGTCCCGTCTCCTCACACATTTTCTCACCACTTTGCTGCCACATGCTACGGAGTTCATACAAATCCTTAACACACAGGTAGAGTGGAGAAAAACCATGCAGAAATTCTACAGGGTGGCATGCATGCCATGCATGTTAGGGGCCATCGACTGCACCCGTGTGGCAATTAGGGCGCTAGCTGGCTCTGACAGTGTAACATAAATCAACTGGAAGAGATACCATTTTATCAGCTGCCAGGTGGTGTGCAATGCCACAGGGCGCATCACCAATGTCTGCGCCATGCACCCTGGGAGTGCACATGATGCCTACTTCTGGCATCGGTTAGCCCTGTGCCACCATTTGGAGAGAGGGGAGATACCTAACAGCCACCTAGTGGGTGAATTGGGCAGGACATCATGCACACACAACACACTCTGGCACAACACAGCAGGTGGCATTGCCAGGGGGTACAGTGACAAGGAAAGTGCACTGGCTAACGGGCATGTGGAACTGTGGAACATGATAGCCTGCTGGAGTGGAATCAACAGACACAGAGACAGTGTGGTGATGGTACACAAGGTGTAGCAGGGTAGGGGACATGCACATCAGGCACAGGTGGCAGTGCAAGAATCAACACAGGGTCC
The DNA here is from genome assembly GCA_016271365.2 of Neoceratodus forsteri. NCBI lineage: Eukaryota > Metazoa > Chordata > Ceratodontiformes > Ceratodontidae > Neoceratodus > Neoceratodus forsteri. The sequence goes on along the minus strand of CM057449.1, from coordinate 774,051,817 downwards.
AAGGCATGAAAAAATGTCCTGGGCATGGAAGCCCATCATAGCGGGACAGAATTGTGGCAGAGAGGCCACACAAGCAGGGCTGGGGTGGTGTAGGACAGGACAGAGCACAGCCAAGCCACGCGTAGTCAGGAAGGATGCATGCAACAGATGTGGGGCCCCCCCACTGGCATTACAGGTGGTGCACAGGAGGGGAGGGTGGAATGGCAACCAGGTGGACAAGCATTGTCAGCATAGACAGGAAAGGGTGTGGGGCTGCGGTAGGCACTGCTCATGCCTAATTGAAACTATCATACTGTTGTCCCTCCCCTTTGTGTCCCCCATCTGGCCATGGCTGCTTACCCCATACAGCGACCCTCAAGTGATGCTGAGGAACATTATAATGAGGCACACACCGTGACATGCAATATCACCGAGCATGCATTTGGCTTGCTGAAAATGAGATCCAGATGCCTGGACAGGTCCGGTGGTGACCTATAATACAGCCAAGACCAGGCCTGTGGCATATTCCTGGCCTGTTGCATGTTACACAACATGGACATGGACCATGGAATAGTTATCCAGGGGTATCACAAGTCGGAAGAGGGAGGTAATAATCCCTATTTACAAGACACTGGTTAGGCCCCATCTGGAGTACTGCGTGCAGTACCGGAGGCCACACTTTCACAAGGACATTAACCAAACTGAGTCAGTCCAGAGAAGGGCCACCAAAATGGGTCAGGGACTGCATCAGGAAACATATGAGGACAGATTAACTGAGCTCGGTATGTATACCCTAGAGCAAAGGAGGGAGAGAGGTGATATGATTGAAACATTCAAGCACGTTAAGGGCATTAACAAGGTAAAAGAGTCGAACGTGTTTCAATATAAGAAAAATAGCAGGACAAGAGGACACAGCATGAGATTAGAGGGAGGCCAGTTAAGGGGTAATGTGAGGAAGTTCTTTTTCACAGAAAGGGTGGTGGATGCATGGAATGGCCTACCTCAGGAAGTGGTCGATATGAATACAGTGCAGGGTTTCAAACAGGCATGGGATAGGCATAAGGGAGCAATACAGATGAGTATGAATAGATAGGCCATTGACAGAGCAAAGGCCGATGGCACATTCATAAGGTAGAAAAAGAAATGGGCAGATTGGATGGGCCTTGCGGTCCTTATCTGCCATCAACTTCTATGTTTCTGTGTTTAGGTGGGTGAAAGTTTAGGGGATGAGGAACCCCAGGGTGGAAGTGGGCAGCAAAACGTGGAGAGAAGTGACAAATGGCTGTCCGCAAGGCCATGGTGGCACAGGGACATAGTTGAGTAGGAGCATTTTGGAGACCTCAGGTGAGTAACTCTGGGGGACCAAATAAGGCAGTCACCATACACACACACACACACACACACACACACACACACACACACACACACACACACATATATGGTGGAAGAGGATACACACATGCTCAGGTAGGCAGACACTGCATTGATGCTGAGGATGACAATGGAGAGTGCACGCAACCATGAACAAGTAACCACTGCAGTGCCACCAAGGACAGTGGAGACACAGTGGCATAGAGGGAAATGACATGGCTCAGAGAAAATCTGCCAGCATACATGATGCATGGTGGACACGGGTCCATGCTCATCATGCCATGCCACACAGCACAATACCAGTGCCCCCACCAATGTCCAGTACACCACACAGACAGCCCAGACAGGCATGCCACCAGAGCGTGCTTGTACAACATCAAGCCTTCTCGATCACTGCCAGCCAAGCGAGTGGGCAGCAATGGATGCAGAGTTTGAAGGCCATGTCAACTGCACCCAGCAGGTATCACTGTGAGCCAGTACAGCCGACATGGACATATAGGTGGTGTCCACACTTAGGCTAGGTGAATGCCTCAGGTGTGTCACCTGCCATAAAGAGTGAGGCTTCCACCCTAGCTGGGATCGCCCCTTGGGACCATAACTGTGTGCTCATGGGAGTATGGGTCCCGAAGTCCAGATGAGAATAAGGGGTGTTGGGGATGTAGTTGGCAGGGGACGACATCAGCAGCAATGGGGTCAACTGACACCATGCTCTGGGACTGCTGGTGGTACTGCATGGGGTGCGGTGGGAACTCTGCGTCCACAAGGTGCAAGGGCAGCACAGCCCACCTCAATGGCCTGCACAGTCCTGGTAAGCACTGCAGTCATGTCCTCCTGCAGTTGGCACAGATCGCCAAGCATCTGCTTGTACCTTGTAGCAGCATGTTCATTCATGAGGTCCACCTGCACTCACAGTCTATGTATCTCCTCTCTGAGTGCCGCTTGGCCCACAACGGTGTCCCACAGGAGTCGGGTGTGCTCCTCTAGCCTGTCAGCATGGGACATGATGTGGGCAGGGGGCTGACAGGTGGGAGGGGGGGGTTCTGTCCATCTGTACAACATAAGCTGGCTGTGGACGCCGTACGATGGACCACTGTTCAGCTGTGTACTGTGTGCAGCATGCTCAGCAGGCTCCGGTGCAGTTGTGACATGGTCCACTGCAGGCCATTGCTGCTCCACAGCACCCTGCTGAATAGTGGTGGCAATCCCAGGCTCCACAGCAGTGACCAGCCCCAGGCCACCAACAGCCACTGCAGGAGCAGACAGCGTGTGCGTGCCCTGGTGAGGGGCATGTGAGGGTGTAGGACTACCCGCACTGCATGATGATGTCCATGTGGCAACAGTGACACTGGCTGGGATGCTGATGTGTGTGTGTGTTGTGTGTGTGTGCCCTCAGCTGCGTGACATCCTCATCACCAGCATCCTTCTCATCTGTGGATGATGCAAGCATGCTGAGGTCATCTGGCATGTCAAGGCCAGGCAGGGCGTCAACCTCCATTAGCCCTAGGAGTTCCCTCACCATGCAGGTGGGATCATGAGTATCATCTGACACAGCCGTGGAGGATGTCGATGGTCTGGGTCCATCCCCCACCAGTGGCACCAGATGAGCCCCAGTCCCTGCAGCACCCCTGAGGTGTGATGGAGCTGAAAGACAAAATGGAGAGCATGGTTAGTGACACATGGCCATAGTGCTGGCAGATAGGTGAATATGGTGAGGTATGCATGTGTGCTACAGGTGTACATGTGCTGCAATACAGGCCAGGGGCTACCACTGTGGTATGTACAGCACACACACACACACACATACACACACTGCTGGAGTGTGCACTGCACAAATGCTGGGGAGTACAACTAGGGCAGAGTGTTGGCTGCCCCAGTTTGAAACCCACCTCCAGGGACACCCTCCATTGAGGTATGGTTTATGATGGCCACAAGTAGCTCCTCCTGTGGAGTAAGTGCTGGCATTGTAGGGGGGCCACCCCCAGTTCCCCTAAGAGAGGCCTGTTTGGTGGCTAGCTTCTCCCTGGCCCTGAGCTTGTTGCTTACCAAGTGCTTCATGCACTCCTTGGGACAGTGGTTGTAAATGCCATGGGCATTGACATGCTGAGCCACCTCGTGCCATCCCTTCAACTGCTCTTGCTGGGATCCTGTCTTGCCTATGAGCAGGTCCTCCTTGAGAGTGTATGCATGCACAAGGGCATGCTGCTCCTCGTCTGTGAAGTTAGGCCTATGCCTCCCCTTCCCTCCTTCTTCAGCCATAATGGTGTCTGTGGAAAGGAAAATAGGGGAAGTATTAGCACAGATCCAGTGTATCTAGTAAGTGGGCCATGTTCCACTGGATGCAGTGCAACAAACACTTTAACATGGTGAATGTAAACAAACTTACCTCCAAGGCTGCAGCACGTGTCGGTCACCTGTAGTGTTGTGTGGCATAGGGCAGCCCTTTTTGTGCCTCGGCACATGCAAATGAGGTGGGTAGCAGCCTATAATGAGATCCTAATTAGTGGAATTGGGCCTGGATTTGGCAATGAGCTAATTTGCATAACCTGAATGAATATTGCAGATTTGTTCCAGGCTGATCTCATTAAGCACTGCAGATATGTTTGCACTGCACATTTCCACATGACGCGTTTCAGCACATGTGCTATATGCCAGGCCATAATTGCCATGCATGCCAGCGCATCTGGCCGTCATTGCCCATGCATCGCGCATGTTAACCATGTGACTGTAATTCACCATTGACATGCATGGTGCATTTACACTATGTTGCACAATGCCAGTGACTGCATGTATGGCATTGGGTGACCTCAACAAGATGGCCGATCCATGTGGCTGCACATGCCCGTTGCTTAACCCTGTCCTTTGGCCCAGCCATGTGCTACCACGCATACACAATAATGTGCTATTGTCTGGCAATCACGATCCCTATGGCACATTTGCATGATGTGCGGAGCTGTTCGTGTGCCACGATCCAGCCACAGTTTGTCCACTTCTTCTACCTGCAACACCAGCTCCAGGTTTCATGGGCAGAGAGATGGTACATGCTTAGGCTGCTGGGCCAAGGACTCTCAACTGGTCAGAGGTGGAGCTTGCCAACCTCGTAGCACTGCTGCTAGCTCTGGAGGGGCTGCTGTTTGGGGCAGAGGATCTCCAGGAGGCCAGAACCCAGGTCTGGGCCAGAGTGGCAGAGACCCTGGTGCAGAGAACAGGAATCCCATGCATGAGGGAGCAATGCAGACACTGTTATGGTGATCTGTGACGGATGGACCCTGGGAAGCTGTGAAGCCTATAGGAACAGGCCTGCCAGAAGGATTTTTCACGTCCATGTACATTACTGCTGTGTGCATGCTGTCCTTGTCTGCATGGGGGGGGGGTTGAGTGTGTGGGGTGGGTGCATTTTCCATCACACACAGGGTTTTCATACACATGGACACAGGGCCAGTCAGCTAGTACTGTGCAGGCCACTGTTCTGCCATAGGTGCAATATGGACTGACATTGCTGCTGCTGTGTCAGTGGCGGTCCCCTTTGTGTGTTACCTTTCTCCTGGGCACAAAACATACTACGCTGTGATGTGCCATCCACTATTGTGGCCCCAGGGAGGGGGTTCTGGGTGTTGGGGAGCTGGGGTCTGGGTCTGGGCAGGGGTGGGGCATGGGGGCTGGGCAGGGGGGGGTCCTGGGAGGGGGTTGTTACACCTGAATGCTGCTCATGGTTCCTTCCATTGTGTTCCCCTTGCAGGACAGGAAGAGCTCCAGTAGGAGACTACCAACAGGAGGCACAGTGAGGGGAGTACCAGGGTGGCTGCCAGAGGGACAACGGCACGTGTGTTCTGACCTGTGTCAGATAGGTGTGCTGTTGTTCAGCATATGTGTGTTCCGTGCTTTGGGTGAGGGTGTGGGTTTGTTATGCCCACTGTGACACATTGCCTGCAGGCTGTGTATGGCCCAGTTGTGCCAGCCATGAACACATTGATTGTTGTCTTGGCACCATGTGGCGGACCGCTGTGCACCCTGCCCCTGTATATATTCCCTGTATTGTATCCCGTTGGGATAGTTGGTGCCATCAGTGCTCACACGGGGCTGCCACTGGGCCTGCCTATGTGGTGCATGTGTCTGTTGAGTCCACATGGTGTGGGGGGCATGGCTATATGCCCTTCTGCAACTGCCAATGCGTGTACATGCTAACAGTGACTGTTCCTTGTGCCACCTCCATTCGCTATCTGGCTCTATTACATGGCATGTTGCCAGTCCATTGTATGTGTTGTGTGTTTCCAGGCCTATATATGTACCTGGCAACATCAGGCATGTGTATCCACTCTGTCCGGGGGGGGGGGTGGCAGCCTTATTGGGCTGTTGCACTAATTCCATCTTCTCTGTTTCCCCACATTAGTAGAGGTGCTGCTAGGGTGGTCCCACCGAGGCCAAGGTGACCCTTGGACTTTAAGTCGGCAGACTTGCTTAATAGTTTTTTTATTGCATGTGATTTATCTCTTTCTATCTGCTGCTCATTTTATAATCCTCTCTAACATGCTCTGAAGCCTGCTTTCTAGTGCTTTTTCAGCTTTATGTTTATTTTTCTGTAATCTCAGACCACTTTTTTTATTTGTCATGTAATTTCAGCCAGCTTTGTTGTTGTATTTGAGCTAATATCAGCTCACTTTTAATACTTTTAATGCATTATCAGCCTGCTCTGTAGAGTGTATTCTGGGCTTACATCCTGTGTTTTAGTTTTACTCTACTTTCTGCCTTTCTCTGCCCCTCCACACTCTTTTATTTCACCACTATCTGTACCCTGCTCTCTCTCACTCTCTTTTGGCTGCTCCATCTTTCTCTCCATCTTTCTGCATTGCCTTCTACTACTGGTGACCCTTTTGTCATTTTCTGTCCCCTGCAACTGCCAGTACGTCACCGCCGCATCAGCCAGTACACAGGGTTGAGATGGCTGAGTCTCCCTGCTCTCCCTCCACCAGGACTGCAATAGGTTCAAACCCTGACCCCCAGGTACTGAATCCAGGACAAAGCACATAACTTGCCTCCACATTCCAGGTCTAGAAATGATGTCTGCAACTTTAGGCCAATTTCCCTACTTTATCCCCACATTGGTCCCTCCCACCCCCTTTTCCGTGTTCCATTATGTTAGTTCTACTTCTATTTTCCAGTCACCTGATATACTCTCATAAAAGCCAATTAGGCCCCATAATTTAAATATTATGCCTGCTATACCCATTGTCTCCTTTTTCTTACAGGTTAAATGGCTTTACTGTGCCTTGTATATATGTAAATTGTTGTATATTATCACTTTATGTCATTGTACTACTGTTTATGTTATTCTTGTCTATGTAAAAATACTTGTACTCTTATTTGTATGACCACTCAGGTCCATCTTGTAAATGAGCTATGCTCAATGATGTTCGCCTGACTAAATAAAGATTTTGATTGATTGATTGATCCCCTCTCCAAAATTATTGAAAAGATTATTTTTGATGAAATCATGGAATTCGTGGAAAGTTATAACTTACTCATGGAGTCAGAGCATGGCTTCAGGGCTGGCCACAATACAGAGACTGCATTAGTGGTTCCACCATGCTGCTGCAACAAGAATATTTCCGATCTCCCCCACAGACACATGGTTGCCGACATCCCCAACACCGCCAGGTCCTGACCCCAATCGGGGATCACACTGACACCTGGGGATGAGAGGAGATTCACAAAACAATCTGAAGGTGCAAAACCTTCCCTAAGTCCCCAAAAATTCTGTAACTGCGGAAAAAAAAGGAGAACTTGCTCAGAGTGCTTTACACAAAACATCTGCAGCTGCGAAAAAAAGGCACTGAGGACTCTGGAAAAAAGTGATATGCTACGGAAGGTACAGAGGAAGAAAAGCCATTGAAAAGTATGGCATGTCACCTTAGAAGCTATTCGCAGACAGTGTTTTCCCACAGTTGGGGAAAAAAATGTTGCACACATGATGCACACAAAGAGTGAGGCGTAACTCTCCCTGAGCAAAGTGCAGTGTACCAACAATTGAGAAACAATTATGGTGGAGGTGCAGGGACAAGTAATAACAAACCTATAGTAGTGTCAGTTGTTACAACAAAAATAGCATATATTTTCATTGAAACACAACAAACTACAACCACTAGACCCAGTGCAGCCCATAAAGGAGCCCCACATGCAGTAAAGGCAGAGCAGGTAACTGCCTGCAGTAAGTGCTACTGAAACAGACAACATAAACACTCCAGGGAGAGACACAACCATCAGTTCCACCAACAGTTACAGACAGCCACTGTGGTGCATGGCCCTGCTGGTACCAGTGGTGCTGGAGTGGTCTCAGCTGAGGGACTGGCTGCTGGTCTCTTTGTGTGTACTTACTGCTGCATATATGGCAGGACTGTCAAAGTTTGCTGCTCCAGTTAATGTGGATTGCCTGTTGTTGTGCCTGCTGAGCTTTTTCCTCAGCAAAGGAAAGAATGTTAGGGAGATTTCAGCATGAGTGGACTTGCCCATTTTATCAATTTCTGCAACTGCTGAAATTTTCTTTGTGAATATGGTGCAACTAGATTTCCATAATGCTACTAGCCATTTTTCCACAGCTACGGAAATTTTGGCTTTCTTTGTGAATCCAGCCCATGTTCAGTGTTCATGGGGGGGGCTGCCCCCTCCCCACACACCCCCATGAGGGGGGCTCTGCCCCACTGTACCCCTCGGACCTATAGGTTCCAACTCTGAGGAAGGATGTCGGGGGAGAGAGGCCAAAACTCCAGAGTCGATGATGTAACAAGGTTCTCTCCGTGTCTACTGCTGTCAAAACTGGGGTTCCTCAGGGGTCTGTTCTTGGATCTATCCTTTTCTCCCTGTTTGTCAATAACTTATCCTTGGTACCAGCACTGTGCGAATCAACCCTATAAGTACATGACCTTGTGCTCCTAACAAATTCACAGGACATTAGTGTCCTAAACTCTCGCCTTCAAACCTTTTTGGCAAAATTGAAAGCTGGCTTCTGGCCAACAAGCTGGTAACACTGGCAAAAATCAAAATGGTACCGGGTAAGTATAGCATGGACTAAATCATGCATAAAGAACTGTGTGGTCAGTAGTGTGCATGGTATAGGAGCAACAGGGTTATATGAGCGATACAAATATATCACTACCCCCAGTCGCTCTGTACCAAAGAAGAAGTGAATATAACCACTGCTGGTCAGGTGCTCAATTGAGCTGCTCCTGTGGTGCAGTGGCTAGAATATCCAACCCAGCAGTAGATGAGGGGGAAGACCAGGGTTTGAAACCCTGCTTGAGAATTTTTTTTTATTTTCCAACTGTGCAGCCACGACTAAGTGCCCCAGTTGGCACTTTAACTTTCCCCACTGTCCACACCACCACGGATTTGATTATATTTATTCCGGTGGTGTGCGGGGTGAAGCCCCCTACATGGGAGTGTGGGATTGGAGCTCCCCGTAAAAAACAAACTGAAGGACCAGGGGTGTGTGGTGTTCATGTGCGGATGGCATTATGTGCCACTGCTGCATTGCCGCATGCTGTTTTCCATGGGCGGGTGTAATGTGCCTGATTTCATCCACGACATCATGACCCCATGCCATCAAAACTTGCTCTGTGCCACTGACAGTTGGTAGTGAAGATGGATCCACATTAAAATTTGTCAGCTACATAAAATATCTGGAAGTCACCCTTGATTCTCAACTTGATTTCTCTCTGCACATTCGAAATGTGAGCAAGGCATCCAATAGCAAACTGGGCATAGCCTATAGAAGTGAAACGTTGTCTCACATTTGCAGCATGTCACGCCCTGGCTAAAGGTATATTCTTCCTTATACTTTGCTACTGGCTCATCTCCTTTGTCCAAGCCTCAAAAAGCAGTCTGTCAAAGTGGGTCATTGCTTATAATAATATTTGCAGATTTGCCCTCTCTGTTCCCCGACTTACTTACCGTTGTGAGTTATATGACAAGCTGGAATGGCTCTCTCCAGAGAACCACCATACATTTGCGCTGGGCTGCTTCACAGTCAAAATTGTCAGAACTGCCTTCCCTCCTGTCCTAGTGGAGCTATTTAGGCCTGCTAACTCAGCTTATCTTCTCAGGTCAAACATCTCATCTCTCTTCCTTGTCCCCAAAAACAGAACACGTATGTGTGATCAGGCCTTTGCTGTATGTGCACTTCGGACCTGAAATTCCCTGCCTGCACATGTTCGGAGTGCCACTTCTCATAATAGCTTTAAAAACTCTGTATAGAATCATCTAAGGCTCCCCACTGCCTGCAGCTGTACCTAAGAAATGCACCCTCCTTTTGTGTCTATGAATAGGACTTTACTGTTCCTATATGGTAACCGTCTGATGCTGGCTCAAGTCTATGCCTGAACATAAATGTTTGACTTATCTGACACTTATTATGTTGCTGACTATATGTAACACTGTTTACTTTATACTGTCTATGCTTGCTTCTCTGTTGTACCCTGCATTGTCTGTATATCCCTTGATGTCATGCTTTATTAGTGTGTAAACCTTGTTTTTTTGTACAGTATGAATAGCCCATGTAATCTCCCAAGTCGCACCTGGAAATAGGCATGTGTTTGTCTAGTGTGCTTACCTGGTCAACAAAAGCTAAATAAATATATAAATAAATCACTCCAACAATCAGGTCAACACTGTGGGTGTTGACAGGTTGGTGTTGATGTTAAAGCATTGCTGTTACAATGGTATATGGCACTAATGAGACTTACAAACTTTATCAACAAGGCCAATGATGAGGGCCTCTATACTGGCTCAGTGTTTGTGGACCTCACACAGGCCTTTGGTCTAGTCAACCACCATGTACTCCTTAATACGCTATCCCTCATAAACTGTTCTGGTGACATACTGAATTGGTTCAGGAACTATGTGAGCGAAAAGTCCCATAAAACAATGACTGGGGGCTACGTGGGGTACCACAGGGTCCTATCTTAGGCCCCCTCCTTTTTACTTGTCATTTTATTTCCCTCTCTGAATTATGCAGGCACACTGATCTAATTCTCTGTGCTGCTGATGCTGCACTGTTCTATAAAGACAAGTGCACCTCCAAAACAAACTACAGCATGATTTCAGCAAGCTACAATTCTGGTTCTCCTCTTGTGGACTGATCCTCAACTGCAAAGAAAACAAGTCCATGTTATTCTTGGGTGTCAGAAAGGCCTCAGACTTTGACTTCACTGTCAGTGATAATGACAGCAACCTTATTGAAAGTTGCAGAATTTAAATACCTTGGTATTTATCTCAGTTGCCACCAGTCCTATGAATACTATATCAGTCAGCAGATTAAAAAAGTACACCAAAGGTTCAGGATGCTTTATTGAGTTAATCAGTTCATCATGCCTTAAACAAGGGTGCTGATAGCAAATAGCCTTTTGGAGCCACTAATCAACTACGGGTCTCTGGTCTACTCCTCCTCTCCCTCCCAAAAAATTCTCATTAAGCTAATGGCAACCTACTAGAACATTATGAGGTTCGTCACTGGCCTCCTCAGAAGTACCAATCACTGTTACCTCTGCAAGGCAGCAAAGTGGTTATCATTTGAGGACAATCTAAACAGTAAAATCTTAATTTTTTTCTATGAAGTCCTTGGGAGCCACCTACCTAACAGCATTATCTCCATTTTTCTGAGGCCCACCAATAAATTTCCCTCCAAGCACTCCTTCTTAGTTCCTTTTTGCCACTCTACTCATGGACAGCACTCCCTCTCTTTCAAGAGTGTAAAACTGTTCAACAGCCTCCCTAATTCTATGGTTCGGTGTTCATCCCTGGGTTTATTTAAAAACAATCTTAAACAATACCTCTTTGACAGATCAGTATGTAGTTGCTTATGACTTTGTCTATATAATTCATGAATGAGTTTGTATAACGCGTGACCTTGCTACTTATTCTGTGTTGTGTTTGTCACTGGATGCTTGCGAAATAGGCAATTTTGATCACATGATTTTCGAATATAAAAAATTAAAATGAAAATGAAATGAAAATTCAGCATTGTTTGTACAGTTCTTAGCATGAACTCTAACTAATGGAGCCACTTGTTCCATATGTAGCATAGCTACTGTTTTGATTGAATTTTTGAACTATTATAATGAAGACATATGTACTTAAAATTACAGAACTCTTTTTTTTTATTTTATTTTTTTTTTATTTCCCTCCTCTTGTCCAACAGGGATATACCCTGTAATCTGATAAGGATATACCCTCAAAACAAACAGGGATAAACTGTGTCCTGTATTCAGACAGGAAATAGGATATTCCATGTCCAGATTCTAATAACTGTCACTGAGACAACAGGGAGTTTTTTTCAGTCAGGTGCCTGTTACACCACATGGCTCCTGCCCAGCTCTGCTCATCCTGAACCAAGCCCTTTGGGGCAGCCACATAACCAGAATATTTTTGACTTCACCATGTTGGTGTCTTAGTCAGTTGAGGATCCCTGCAAGGAGACCAACATAGCACTTTAGAAAAAAATGTTTTGTGAGGCCTTGCTCTTAGGACCTCCTTGAAAATGAAACAATGTTGAAAAAGAAAAAAGTCATAAAAGCAGCAGCCCTTATTTATGTGATAAATAAATTATTACAAGTAAGAAAGGGATAGCAAAATGATGACAAAGTAAAAACACTCCCTAAACAAGTCCTATCAGTTAAATATTGGTATTAATATTTGTGGTTTTAATGGAAAAAATTTAAAGGAACATCTTCAACCCATTTTGCATCATACTATTTCTAGTTGAAAACACACATTTTATGATTGTTTAACACATCTAAAATGCACTGATGTTGCTGGTTGTTTAATCTGTCTCTTTTCTTAGTAGAAAAGAAATACATGCTAATGCTGCAGTTATGCTCAATCTTGTTTTGTTTTAAATCCTTTATCTACTTTTACTGCGTACTTCCTGAACATCACATTAGCAGAAGATTATCATGCTCTTTGAGGACTGGTTCCTGGCATAGGTGCCGGAACCGGGGGGGCTGAAGGGGCGGTAGCCCCTCCACTTTTTATTTCTGCATGGTAAAAACTAATATAAAAAAGTGCCCTTTGTATCCTCATTAGTGCCCTTTTGATTCTCAGCCCCCTCAGCTTTCACCATCTTCCGGCACCCTTGGTTCCTGGAGCACAACTGTGGGGGGGGGGGGCTCTCTACATCTTTATGCAGATGATGCCATTATCTACCACTCCTCTTCTGACATTGAGTGGATCAGCAAAGTATTAGCGCAAGATTTTCATGCTCTCTAGGACTGGTTCCTGGAGCAACAACTACTCCTGACTAAAAAAAATAAACTATAAGCATGCTGTTCTCCCATCTTCCCTCCTTTTCGTATAACAATCCCCCCACTTGTGATTCTCGCTTGCAATGGTGACATCCTTGAATCTATTCAATCCTTGAAATACTTAGGAGACACTCCAGATACAGCACTTTCATTTGACACTCATGTCACCATCCTCACCAAAACTTTAAACCAAAAGCTTGGTATGCTGTACCATATCTGCCCCTTCCTCACCACTGCCTCCCAGCACAAGACTGCAGCTGCCTCACTTCTTCCCCTCCTTACCTATTGTGCACCGCTGTTGCTCACTACCAACTCAACAGTCCTATCCCACCTCAAGCAGGCCTGTCACAGAGTGAGTAGATTTGCATTGGGGGTCAATGCCTGTTCTCACCATTGTGACATCCTTGCTTAATTAGGTTGGTTAACCTATTAATCTAAACTTCATTTTGTCACCCTCTGTCTGATGCACAAACTGGTCCACAAATACACTCCACCCTGCTTTGTGAGCTTGTTCGGCTTTGGCAATCTAAGCATTCCCTTAGATTTACCTTCCTGCCCCTGCTCATCATGCCCAAACTGCGGCTGGAAGTGGCATGACAATCTTTTGCTTTCTCTACCATGTATGCCTGGAACTCTCTGCCCCACTTCCTTATACCCTGTCACTCTTTCCCCAAATTTAAATCCTGTTGCGATCCCACCTCTCTGCCTCCTCTGATTGTGCTTGCCCTAGATGAACTTCCTCTGGTCCTCCTAACAATACAGCAATCTACCTTGGGGGTCTAGCCCTTTGCTATTCTAGCCTATTTTGCAAAACTGTCCACTCCCCAAGGAGTGCTATGTACTGTCTTCACTTATTCTGGATCTGCCTTTGTTGTTATTGCACAAACAATTGTTATGTCAATAATGTAGTAGAAACACTCCCAAACAGAGCAGCCACTCATGATGTTATAGTCTCCTCTCCTCCCACTGCATTTTGAGTGCTAAACTGGGTTGTGGGTGTTCCAAGTCCAGGAAAAGTGCAGTGGGAGCTTATTTATTTATTTATTTAAGAGTTTCACCAGGAATAGCACACTGAACAACAAGTTGCTTGTCTCACGGTGCATCCTGGGGGGTTGGGGAGTTGGAAGGCATACAATAAAACATAATCAGTACAACAGTATACATTGCCAATATATGGGAATTGGAAGACATACAAATAAGTCATAGGGAAACAACAAAACAATATATAATACCAATTATGCATAGGGTATGTTACCAAGTAGAGAACAATTAACAAGCAGTAACAGGCATCAAGAAATTACAGTTGGTATGTATATTCCATTGCATCACGGTGAACAGAAGGTCCACAACTGCGTCAATAGGATAACTATTAAAGTCGATTTATTTGCAACATGGTCTGCTCAGTTGCAGTTGCAGTTCACAGACAGGTAATTGTGTAAGACTGAGGAGATAGAGGAAGAGGAAGAAGAAAAAAGGAAAAATCTGGGGGCAGGGGAAGGAATTTCACAGTTTAGGGGAGCGGTACAAGAAGGCTGCCTGGCCACAGTAGTTGTACAGCATGGGACACCTAAAGTATGGGAAACTGAGGACCTAAATGAATCGGTGGATGGTGGGGGAATTGTTAGGGAAGAGTTGAGATAAGTAGGGAAGGAGCCAAACCAGAATTTGGAGATAAATTTAGCACAGTGGAGGAGACATCTGTTATCAAGAGATGGTAAAGCTAAAGTGTGGTAAAGCTGACAGTGATGAGTGAGGGCAGGAGTGTTGATTGTGAAGTGACAGAAGGAGTTAAAGAGGGTGTTCTATCTGGCTATGGAGGTCTTAGGCATGGCACTGTAGACTACGTTGCAGTAGTCAAAGATGGGGAGGATCATCTTCTGGACACGTTCATGCCTAGCCTGGAGAGGAAGGCAGTTCCAATTCCTAAATAGTGCGCCTGACTTGGGGCACAGCTATTTAAGGATGGCATCCCTGTGACCAGAGAAGGTGAGGTGTTGGTCAAGCCAAACCCCCAGATATCTGAATGAGGAGGTGTTCTCAAGGGTTTTACCATGCCGCAGCAACAGCGGACACAGAGACATCCCCTGACAGTGACAGCCGCAGTGGCAACTGTCAGCACTGCAGTGTTGGGGATGCCTCCATGCTTCTATAGGGGAGTTGTGCCCCCGAACTCCCCATGTGGGGGGCTCCACCCCCCCACACACCCCGGTCTCTAGGATTACAACTCTGTGTTGGAGATGGACCGGGGAGAGAGGCGATACACCCTGCGAGGCAGTGTTGGGTGCTGCACAGTCCATCACAGTGACATGTGGGTTTTGCTGATTCTGTCGCTGTGATTGTCTTCGCAGTGAGGGAGTTGCTGCGATGATGGTATACCACCCTTGAGGACCATCCTTTTGAGAATGTGGAAAGGGTAGGAAGAGGAGCCTTGAAAGTCTCTGCCTAGTGTCGAAGATCATGAAGACAGTCTTCTTGGCATTTAGGAAGAGCTGATGTGAGAAAAACCAGCACTGAACATTGTTGAAATCATTCTGAAGTCTGGTTGCAACATCAGTAGGGGAGTGGCCCGGAGGTGTAAAGGACCATGTCGTCAGCACACATATGAACAGAGGTAGATGTGAAGATAAGCGGCAAGTCATTGAGAAAGGTGGAGAAGAGTATGGGGCCCAACACTTATCCCTGTGGGACCACTGTGTTAATAGGGATGGGTGAGGATATGGAATCTGCTGTTCTAACTCACTGGGTCTGACCTACCAGGAAGGCAAGGAACCAGTTTGTGGCTGCAGCTGACAAGCCTGCACCAGAGAGAGATTGTAACAGGGCACACTGGGAGACAGTGTTGCAAGCCTTGGCTAGGTCGACAAAGATGGCTGACATGATTTGGCCACTGTACATCCCAGTGAGGATGGAGTCAGTGAGCCTAATCAGGGAGGTGGTGGTGGAGTGATTTTTATGAAAGCCAGATTGCAAGGGGGTGAAAAAGTTAGAGTGAGAGAGACAGGCAGAGAGTTGGGTAAGAACTAGGTGTTCTTGCAGCTTAGCGAGGGTGGGAAGTAAGGACATGGGGCGATAGTTCACAATGAAGGATGGGTCACCACCCTTAGGGAGGAGAAGAACAATGGCATGTTTTCAGACAAAGGGGATAGCTTCTAATGTGAATGAGAGGTTGAGTAGCTCCGTCAGTTGTGCAGAGCTAGCCATAGCAGAAAAGTAAAGCAGCTTGTGGTCCAGCCCATCAGGCAAATTGCCTTTAGAAGGGTTTAGGGTAAGCAGGCAACCAGAGTGTCAGAGGGTGTTATGTTAGTGAATGAGAAAGGAAAGGGCTGGGATAGGTGTGTGGTGAATTAGGTGGAGGATCAGACTGAGGAAATGATAAGGAAGATAGAAGGGCAGAGGCAATGAAGGTGAAAAAGGAATTAAATTCAGAGGGGACACTCAAATGATCAAAGGTAATATGTTGTTTATAGTAAGAAGAGGGGTAGGAGGAGAAGAAGGGGTGAAGAAGAGAGAGTGAATGACTTTCCAAAATTTTGAGGGGCTGTTTATGTTCGAATGAAAGGTTGAGGTAAAGTAGTCAGCTTTAACCAAATGAGTGGCTTTGGTGTATTTGTTGTGAAGTTGACGATAGTTTCATGGTCTTTCTGAAGCTTGGAAATTTTATCTTGTTTCCGGGCTTGGTCCCTTGCTCTTTGGCATGCTATGAGTTCCAGTGTGACCCAAGGCATGTGGTTTTCGCGGAATCTCATTTTGCGTAGCTGGTCATGCCAGTTTCCGAATATTCTGCTGCTATGTCGATTGTGTTCGCTGAGGTTATAGGGGAGCAGTTTGTGCATGGTACTGTAGGTCAAATAGGAGCGGCCCAAGGTGCATGGATGTGTATGAGTGAGTTACTAAGTTTTTGTGGTGGACTTTGGTAAAGTGGATTCTGCATAATAGGAAGGTCATGCGATGGTCACTTAGAGCATCTGATAACACTCCAGATTTGATGACTGTGTGGGTGAGAAGTGAGAGCCCAGTCAATTAAAGAATGGTTGCTTGTTTTGGGGTTTATCCAGTAGGTTCAAGGATGAGTTGGATTAAATCATGGGAAACAATTTTGTTTTTTAGTTTGAGTAGGGAAGGGGATAACCAGTTTAGGTTAAAATCACCCATGATATAGACTTCACCTGAGGAGGTATGGAAAACTATGATAGAGATGAGGTCAGTAACCAGGGAGGGGTTGAGGCTGGGTGGCAGTAGGCCCCTGCAATAAAAATAGGGCTTGAGAATGAGAGAGATAATTGTAAGATGAGTAGTTCGTACCCTTTGAAGACAGAGGCCGAATAAGTTGATTAACTTAGTTGAATAAGCAGTTGATTAAGCAATGTAAACAAACACACTTTAGTGTGGTAACACCAGTATGGTGGGCAGTCTGTTTTTAAACTTTTAAAAAGAAAAAAATGAATCAGAATCTAACTACCAGCTACATCAGCACCAGGACTGCTGCCAGCTGGGGTTTGTCAGGTTCAAATAAGCCCCCTTTTTTGAACCCACTTTTTTTGTTTTTGAGTGCTTTACTTTGTCCCTTTAAATCCCCGTCCAGCTGCCAGTAGACTCACTGTGGTTTGCGCATGTTACAGTTGAACTGCTCCTCCTTTCTGCCTCATGCACCCCTGCTCCAGTCATGACCATCCAGTCAGCATGTGGGTGACATGCCCAAGTCACATTGATAGGCTACAGTTTGTGAACACCACTGAGCCACAGCTCGAGAGCATGCCATTGTGATGTCAACTAGTGATAGATCAGACAATGAATAAGGCTAGTGTTGAGGAGAGGAGAGGTGGCAGAGACTGAGAGCAACAAGTGACTGACATTGACTGGTAAGCCTTTCCAGATCACTTCACAAAAAAAAGAAGACTATATTCTCTGGCGGCTGATGACGGATTGACACAGAAGCCACTTTCCATTCTGCCAGTGATCCTGGGACAGTAAGACCATAAGACATTTCCAACTAGGACATGGTCAGGAGTGTTATGAGCTCAGGGACGACCATCCTTACCTAAGCTAAACGGTCACCACAGTCACTAAGATTACAATGGCATTACAGGGGGAGAGCATACTTGCTGAGGCCCTGGACTGTGCCATGTGGCCCATACTGCTCCCAACTGTGCCTGATTAAGTCTCTTGATCATGAAGGACTTTACTCATTTTACCCATTAAAATTGCTGTGACCCTCCTCCGTCCCTCATAGAAAAGGGACTGCCCACATACAGAATGTGCTGTAAATTCACACTCTAAAACAAAACATCAAAATTCTAAGATGTTAAATCAAACACACAATGGTTTCCACACTGTTCTGAGCTTGTTTGTCCATATTTGAGGATTTATCCCTCTAAATGTCCCTCATTTTGAGCAACTGTGTCCCTCATTTTTGTGACAGAAGACTGAGAGGTATGACATGGCCTATGGATTTTAGACAGAACCAAACACTGGTGCCGAATTAACTGTGAACGTTACGAATGTGCCAGTCGCCTGTTTTGTGTGTAGATAATTTTTGCAAAGGATCATTCTGTGCATGCAGATAGTCTTATTTTTTTCAGATGATGCAATAACAAAGCCACTGCATTGTTGTGTTTGTGTAAAATTATTTTATGTTAACAACAAAAGGCCAGAGGAACAAATACATTTATGCATGTGTTACACAACAGTTCCCCCACCCTCCCTCACCTCTGGTAATGTTGGAAAAATGGGGATTGCCTGAGGATTTCAGCATATTCTGTGCCTCAGGGAGTGTGGGCCACGTGATTATGCAGTTTCATACACCCACCCATCAGGTATTTTATTTTTTAATACTCCAATATTCCCTGAGCTGTGGGGAAGGGTTACTTCTTTGACTGCTGAATTATGGGATTGTAGCTTAGGTGTCATTATTTGCTCAGACTGCTTAAAAGGTGTGCAGAAACCCCCCTCCGTGCCCATATCCCAATTTCACAAAGATGTGAATGACAGTGTATAGTATTTGATGCAAGTCCATTGGTCAACAGGGTCCACCAATGGGCTTCCAGTAGTACAGTAGCTATCAGTCTCAGACAGCTCTGTTGGTGGGTGGCCATGGTGGTATGCAGATGGGCAGTGCCACCTGCCAACCTTTGGGACTTGCTGGGATGGGGGTAGCAGGGTGGGTAGAGGGTGCCTCAGTGGGTGGGGGCCTGCTGGACTGACAGGGAGGATCATTTGGAGGGCCATCGGTGATATGAATGTGTCGTGATAGGGAGAAGTTGGGTGCTTAGTATAGGGTACCACTACTGCAGTGACTGGCTTTACACCAGGACTGCAAGCAGGATGGGAGGCTGCTATGTACATGTTCTTGTCACTGCAGGGTGCTGCTTGGGAAACTGGAATCTGAGCAGTGTGGGGGGTTTATTTGGACATGGTGTTACCGCCACAGGGTGTGACATTCAGAACGGGGGTCGGGCAGAGAGGGAGAACTGTGAACCACAGGGGTTCAATTGCGGGCATTCTCATGCCCAGCGAATGGGCTGGTGATGGGTTGGGGAGGTACAGACTACCTCCTTGGAGCTTTATGTGGCCCACACCCATTGCAGGGTGCCCAGCACATTCTGCCATGTGCAACCCTGCTAGGCGCATGCAAATTAGGCTATGAAGACATGCAAATTGCCCCATTGTGCTGTGCATGCATAAAGGCCTTATTTGCATGTTGTTGGCTCTGAATGACACAATTGGATGCAGTGCATTGTGAAATGCACTGCTTCATTAGTTTCCCAGCCAGACCAGGGGGTTGCACTGGTGCATCCTGGGCTGGGCGCAACTGTGGTATTCACAGAGGGGGATGTGCCAGGAGCATCCCCCAGTGCATCTTCTGTGAATACTATAGTTTGACTTGGTGCATCGCATTTGCGCCAGGGCATCTGAGATGCACCTAGCATGACACCTTTGTAAATCCTGCCCAAGAGATTTATTAAAGGAATCCATAGTACACTCATAGCCACAAGTTCAGGGAAGGCATTACGTCTATTTACAGCTCTTTGATTGAACCACCCCCTCTCCTAGATGTCTTATAGAAGTCACCTTTCATTTGCATACAGTGAGCCCTTGAACTTCTATTATACTTTTTTTTACACAAACCCGCAATCTCCCAAAGTTCATCACTGTGAAAGGCACTGTATACATAACATTGGTCACCTTTAATTCTATGCTAGCATAAGGAATACAAACCCAACTCAGAAAGTCTTTCTCCATAGGATGTATCTCTCAAGCCCCTAATACTCTTTGTTGCCATTCTTTGTACTCCCTCAATCAATTTCATTGTTGCCTTGTTTTGGGGAGCACAGAAAGCAGAATGGAACTCCAAAATGGGCCTAACCAAATATGTGTACAGAGGAACAATAACCTCTGGTTCTCTGCTCCAAATATTTCTTAAAATACATTCAAAGATTTTGTTTCCTCTTTGAACTATTTCATGAGCTTGGGTTTTCAAAATTCAATGCATTTGACACATTCACTCCTAAATCTTTTTCATTATCAATACTTTTCAAAATATAGTTGTTTATCTTATATTTAGTCATGATACTGTTGTGTCCAAAATGCATTACTTTGTATTTACTTTCTTTAAAGGGCAACTTGTGGTTTCTGGCCCACTGTTCAATTTAATACAGTTCCATTTGAAAGTAGTCTGCTGCTTCCTGATTATTAATTATTGCCCCAACATTATTATCATCAGCATACTTGCTCAACCAAGATGTTTCAGTAGACTGCATGGAACATATAAATAGGTTAAAAAAACTGGACCCAAAATTGATCCCTGTGGCACACAATTAGTAACCCTCCCCATTCAGCCGTGTGCCTTCAAATACATACTCTTTGATGACTTCCATTTAACCATGATTAAACGCAGACTATCAACAGGGAATGGAATTTTAGTTCCATTAGTCTCCTGATTAGTTCCTGATGTGATACCAAGTTAAAGGCCTTGGAGTAATCAAGGTAAAGTATAGCAACAGGTAAATCTTTCTTAAGGTGTTGCTAACTGGTTCCAAAAAACTTAGAAGAGTAGTCAAACATAATCTTCCATGACAAAAGCCAAGCTGAGTATAGCCCACCATCCCATGTTGTTTGATATGTTCTTCCATCATATCTTTTATAAAGCTTTCATTGATTTTCCCTAGCAGTGAAGTAAGGCTAATTGGTCAGTAATTGCTGACCTGGTGCTTTTTACATTTTTTGAAAATTGCGGTTACATTGTCATCTTTTCTATTCAGAAACAACTCTACCTTCAGATAGTGATGCATTGTATAGAGCAACTATTGATATACATGTTATTTTAGATTTTTCACTGTCTTTTCCCCTGTTTTTGTCCACAGAACACACCAAGCAATAAGTTAGATACATAAATACACAGGCACTTATAAGAGAAAAAAGCCCATCTGACCATCCAGTCTTCCCATCCTACCTAACTGCTCTGCAATGGGCCTAATAGCCATCCCACCTTTTATTTCCGTCTGGCCCCTGTAGCCAATCCCATACCTGTCCCATCCCTGCTTGAAACTGCTCACTGATTTGGCCTGTACTACTCCCTCTGGCAGCTTCTTTTACTTGTCCACCACTCTTTCCATAAAAAAGTGCTTGTGTATGTCCCTCTTGATTCTTCCCCCTTGTGTTTAAATGATTTCCCCCTTGTCCTTGTATTTGAGATCAAGAGAAAAGTTCTGTGGTGTCTTCTGTATTTTATCTTGTGCAGGTCCTTATATGTTCAAGGGTGAGCATGTTCATGTTCTGCAGCCTTTCCTTGTACAGTATGTCTTGCCCCAGTCCCTGGGTAATATTAGTTGTGCTGCACTGTACTGCCTTCACTTTGTTACAGTGTCTCGTCAGATGTGGATTCTGCTACCTGGTGTAGTATTCCAGGTGTAGTCCTACCAGTGACCTGTACAATGGGAGGATCACTTCCTAGCTTCTAGCTGCTTACCCCTCTCTGTGCATCCCAGCATCCTGGTTAGTTTACCCAGAACTCTGTTACAATGTGCTGTTGTTTTGAGGCTCTCCAGCAACATGACCTGTAGGCGCTTTTTCTCCATGGTGTTTTGCAGCATCGCCACCCCAATGTCATACTGCAGTTTTGGATTCCTTTTCAAAATGTGCATCACCTTACAGTTTTTAGCATTGAAGCAAAGCTGCCAGTTCTTTGAGCAGCTCTCTATCCTGCACAGATAATCTCTGACTTCCTTTATTCTTTCCTCTGTGTCCACCTTGTGCAGATCTTGCTGTCATGTATAAAGAGGCAGATGTTGCCCTTAGTGCCTTACCCTGTGTCCCACATGAACCTATTGAGAAGGTCTGGGCACAGCACTGATCCCTGTGGTACTCCACTTGTTACGTCCCTTATTTCTGAAAATTCCCCATTAACCACTATCCTTGTGTTGCCCCTCAGCTAGTTTTCCACCCAAGTCATAAGTTTTTCTTTTACCTCTTAGTCCCTCAGTTTCATTTTTCTTCATATTACTTTTTTACAGTGGTCAGCATGGTCAATTGTCTCAGTCTCATCCCCACCACCTCCCACCCAGTGACCACCTCATCCCCCCTCCAGTGAACCCAAAGACCCCCATAGATTGATCTCCATTCAGAACCAAGCGCAGAACCAATTCTCCCACCACCTGGGATTCAAATACAGAAGTGTGTCTGGTGGGCAATGTGGTGGCACAGGATGGAGGTCTAATTGGAAGGACTTCATTAAGCCCTTGCCAACCACTTTCCCATGTGCTCCCTGTTCCCCAGCTGTGGCAGCACAAGATGCTTGTGTGCAGGGAGGTGCACACATATATCACCAAACCATGGTACCCTTCCAGAAATCTCATTGTCACCTCGAGCATAGTGCTATCCCCCAGGCTGCCACCTTGTGGCAGGCAATCACTGACATGCCATGCCACCTCAGGAAATGAGAACTGTCCATTGGGTGCTTGATCCTATCCACCTGGCCAATCACTGACAACTCATGCTCATTTCCAAACATGGATTGCCAGAGTGGCAGTACGGTAGGCATTCAGTGCCTCAGCCCTCCAAACAGATGGGCCAGTTTAGTTCCTAAGTCTCTTGCTCAACCTCCTGTGGGGGAACTGAATCAAAGGCTTTGCTGAAATCCAAGCAGAATGTATTGAATGCCTGTACCCTATTGGCTACCTTGTCATCCAGTTGATGAAGTCAGTCAGATTCTTCCGGCAAGACCTTCCCCTTGTGAACTCATGTTGGCTAGGGTCATGTATACCATTTCCCTCTAGAAATTTCATTAGTTCCCCCTTAGTATAAACTCCATAATCTTTCCCACCATACACATGCTGACTGATCTATAGTTCCCTGATTCATCCTTCCTTCTGCTCTACTGTATAAGGACCACATCTGCTATCCTCCAGCCCCTAGGGAGCATCCACATGGCCAGCAAGCAATTGAATATGTCCAGAAGTGGCCCTTCTGTCACCCCTGCTGCCTCCTTAAGCATCTTCATGTGTTAGCTGTCTAGTCTCATAGGTTTATCTGCTTTCAATCCTTTCAGGGTCCTACAGAATTATTTGCCTAAAACCCTTTCAGCTTTTCCATGACCCTTGTCTCCATCATTTTGTCCATGCTACTTCATCACTTGCCCCCCTTCTCTTCCACACTTTATCCTACATTAATGTAATGGCCCATTTTTCTCTCTAATATATGCTGAACAAAAGTATTTGTTCAGTATCTCTGCTTTCCTTTTGTCCTCCTACTTCCATTCTTCCTTTCTTCAGCCTCTCTATCCCTTCACCTGATCCTATTCTCATCATGCTTCTTTCCAACAGTCCCAGCATCCTCTCTGAATCTGCCTGCTTTGTCCTTTTGGTGGTCCCTATCTTGATCTCCAATGCAACTGTTCTATGGTCATTTGAACAGAGTTGTTGTTGGACTACCAAAGTGTTGCATTTTCTAACTATTGATGCATATCATACCCATGAAGGCTCCTCTCCTTGTTGGGCCCTGGACCATCTGAACTAGGAATGCCTACTAGCATGCATCCACCAAGAAATTATTTTAATTAAAGAATTGGTTTGAATTTTCCTGGTCTCTGATTGACTGATGCCCTTGGCAGGGGGTGCATTTTATGCCAATAGACAATAGGAAAAAAAAACAAGTTCCAAGCCATGCTACCTCAGCAAAAATACATATCACTGTGCCAAGCCTGGAATTTTCAGAACCTGATCTGTAGCCATTTTTTTTACCACAACAAAAAATAAATAAATAAATATGTCTGACTACCTACTAGTACAATTTAACTTCCTAGACAATCATGCCATGACCAGTCTGTTTGGGGAAACATCTGAACACCTTCCAGAAGCACCGCCTTCAAAAAAAGTAAGAAGCAACACAATTTAAAAGATATTTGTTTCAGTCATCACCACAGACTACTCAGTGGGTACTGAAAGTATTCACTGAATGAGCGACTAGTAAAATATTAAAATTAACTGGAAAACTGACACTTTGGATGTGATAAATGCAATCCTTAGACAATTTTATGCCTAAGCACACATCCCAACAGGAGGGTATCCTGTGACTAGAGTTACTCAATTGGAGCGAGTCAATTTGGGTGACATGAAAATAGCTACTATAAAATGGGTGATGTGCTCTTTCTAGCACATTGCAACTTCAGCACTTTTGCTTCAATTAGGGAGTGATTATTTTGCAAGATACAGTGTTTTTTTCACCAAGCCTCTTCTGAGCTGGCTGTCTTATCTAGTGGTTGCAGCCACTGCCTCTGTGGCTGGAGGGCCCGGCTGGGTTCAGGACTGGTGGCGGGGCAGACATTTTCTTTTTGTTTTTTGTTCCATGCTGTTGTTTGTTTTTTGGGGGGGTTGCGGCATTCCTGTTCTCACACCCTCCCAACTTTGCTTCCTTCCACCTGCAGGTTGCCCCCCCAATGTTCTCCCCCTGCTGACTTGTGTCCCCACCTTGAGTAGCCCCCTTCACAAGTTTTCCCCTGTCCCCCATTGTCATTTCCCCAGATGTAATTATAGGGGGGCACAGGGGACATAACCCCACCATTAAAAACTAAGTAACTTTTGCCCACTGGAGAGAAAGTAAGAAGCCATTGATTTTTCTAGTGTTCACTGTAGTGCACATTGCCATTTTGGTGTTTTGCGATGTGCACTCACTGTTATTGTTTTGCCCTTTTAGACTTGCTCAAATGACATAGAACTGACTGGAGAGCAATACCCTATCGCTAGGTACTGTGCTGTCTACATGGGCATCAATGGGCATTTGAATTCACCCACAGTAGGCTCCAACAGCAGTGTGATTGGTGACCCTGTTTTCTGCTCTTTAGATAACATCTCTGCCTCCATTTTAATAAAAACTAAGAAAAGATAAGAAAGACCTGTCTGCCCGCCACCTTACTATCATGAAGTATGATCCTAAAAATCTCTGCAGCTCACTCACTCCTTCCCCAAATACTATTACCTGCCTCATGTAAACAGAATTTGATGTGATATCCAAATCCTTATAGCCAAGCATGGCTGGAAGGAAGCACCTTAGAGCAGATTCTTTCTCCATCAGAACAGTCAAATATAGCAACCAATATGTGACCTTGTCCCACAGCTCTGATACTAAAACTCATAAAAAATACAAGAACAAAATAAAGAAAATTGCAGGGCTTCATTGTCAAGGAGGCTGTATGTCTGCTCCGCACAGTGTGATTGTTCAGCAGGTAGATCTCAAACCTGCTGCAAGATGCCATAGCCTTCTACTTGCACCCCAAATGATAACTCCCTGAAAATCTTAACTCCCAGCAATGAGCCCATGGGCAAAAATTATTTTTGGGCTATGATGCCAACATAAAGCAGAGAAGCCAACATCTCTTGCTGGTATACCAACCATTCTGTACTTGCAACTACTGTGCAGCTCCTTTCAAATGTTGGCCTCTCCAGTAGAGCCATTACACTGTGCAACAGGCCACGCTCAGAGCCAGCCTCACATCTACTGGGCTGCAACAAAGCACAGTTCCTGAAGTGCAATACAGGGTGGACAGCAAAAGGAAGCAACTGCAAAGAAAAAAAAGACAAATAAAATCCCTCGGCAAGAACCAGAATAAAAGGAAAAACTCCTACAAGTTCACCAGAAGGCTAAAGAGCTACATTCAGCCATCCTGAAACTGCAAGTGTTGCAACAAAACTATTCAGTCCCCTAACTGCAGCTTCTCTGCTCCAAGGAATTCCATTACTTATAGCAAATCATGGGCACTTTTTATTTATTTTGGCATTCCTCTTCAGAGCATGTAATATGGTGCTTAAAAATGTTTGATTATTTTATTTTTGGCAGGGGTTATTTTTACCCCTGCAGTTAAAAACTGAAAGAATTAATTTCAATAATTGAAAACTTTAAATTTTTGTGTGTTTAATTTTTTCAACATAATTTCTCATTTGCAAAGCACAATAATACCCTCCAGGGTGGATATTATGGGCTATAACCTCCCTCCCATGGGCTATAAGCTCCTCGGTCTGTGATGTTGAGGCTCATCACACAACTGGGCAGGTGGGTATGGCCCAATACTGCACTCCTGTTGGGTATTGTTGCTTGTGTACTTGCTGTGATTGGACATTTCCTGTCCTCATCTGGCACATTAAAGTTCCCTACTGCCCACCTTTCCTAAATTGGTTGCCTTCTCTGGTGCCTCCTCCAGTTTCTTGTCTGACCCTTGATTTCTACCTGCCAATGTGTATAAGATCACCCCAATCCTCATTTGCCTCCCATTTCCTGTTGCTGCTATCATCCTCAGGGTTTCTAGATTTCCCAAATGTCCTAGGCTGTCTATTTCAATTGCCTCTTTCACTTCTTCTACATACAGGACTACTCCTCCTTCCTTCCCTTCCTTCCCTTCCTTCCTTCCCTTCCTTCCTTCCCTTCCTTCCTTCCCTCTGTTCTTCCTGAACAAGGAGAACCTAGCATGGCCATGCCCTGTCCCATTCATGGTTCCAGGTTGCCCATGTCTCTATGACAGTCACCAGGTCTAAGTTCCCTTCTGTGACCATTGTCTGTATGTCTGACATTTTATTGCCAGGATTGCTTGCATTGGTGCATAATGTTTCCCAGCAACTGTCCCTTCCCCCTACTTTAATCTTTACCATGGGTATAGTTGACCCCATTATATTGATTAATGGGGCAAGCTGGCAAGGCCCCCTGTTACTGACTCCCCTTCTAAGTTTAAACAGTACTGTACCTATTACTTCATAAGCTCAGGAAGCACTGCCTGCCCCATGCAAGTTCTTTGTAGTCAAAATTAAAGTGGTATTAGCAATGGGTGCTCAAAAACAACAGATATCACTGAAGAAAATCTGTATCGGGCCGAGTACTGCTCTTATTGTTTCAGATGATAAAAAAAAGCAAAAGCAGGCTCTTCCTGGAGACAAACAAGAAGGTGTCATGCAGGAGGAAAGGGGCAAACTAAAATAAAATAAAAAATGTACTAGTCAAATTTTCAGTACTAACATGCACTGCTGTTTTAAGCCTGAGCTGCTGATCTACAGTATCAAATCAATACTTAGAGTTCTGAACACAAATGGTGACAAAGTCAATACTCCAAGTTTCAGGTTATTTGACAAAACTGTGCTGAATGTTGGCCACAAAAACAAAACAGTACACAATACTGTTTTCAGCATAAGATTTTATTCAGGTACAGTTACATAAAGCATGATGAGGGGTAGTGGGAGTATGAATAACACTTCTGAAGGTATGACCATAACAGTGAACTGTCAATTAGAATACATGTTTCTGGATTTTTATTAAATATTGGAAAAACATTTTGAAATTATCTTCTTCTACATCTTGTGACTGGCACCTCCTTGGGGTAATTTGCCTACACCAGGAATAAAATGGTGTTAACTGTTGTCTGAAACTAGAACATACATGTTCTGTGCACAGTGGGGTTCTTCAGAGCACCATTCATAAATGCCTATGTGATTTCATACTTCTTTGTTGTAAAATATAGTTACTATAAGACACAAAGAATGGATTGAGAAGTCAGGAATAAAGGCTGGTAATAGAATACCCATATTTATCCTCTTGTCTTAATCAGTGAAAAAAAACTCAGGTTTCTTTATGTGATCCATCTTTATTTATGAAGGGATGTGGGGTCTCCAGGTTGTGCTTTCATGCATTTTCTCCAGACACACCTGCATCAACTTGAGCATTTTCTGAATGCATACCAAGTGACTTTCCGCTTGTAGCCATAACATGTAATCAATTATATGTTAAAAAGCAGTTAATGTAGCAAAGTAATATTTATGTACACGCGTTTAAATAGTTGTGTAAATTTGCCTTTTAGATTTGTTTCTTTAGTTTTGCTAGGTTTAATAAGCACATGTTTCTTCTCTTTCCATATAAATGGTGAAGAATCAGTTATTGTTTTGTAGGTCTATGATGCTATGCCATTAAAAGCTATGCCTTTATAAAACCCTAATCTGAAAATACGAGACAATTTTGTTTCCAAGGGAGTACCTGTCTGAAAGCTGCTTCATCTGGTTTATTAATAAAAAAAGACATTTATTGCATAATTACTGCTTAAGCACTTACATATTATTTAACTGACTTAATTTAAGAAAATAAGCACAACATATGAAGAAATGTAATTTTTCCCCTTTGGTAAACAGGTAAGGTCCACTATGCACAAGACCTTGGTTTCAGGGGCAAACCAGAAGCATTTCACACTGGCAAATGAGGACAACCAAATAGAGGTACCCAGAGAAGTGGAAGGAAAGGATGTGGAGGTTAACCAAGGAGGAGACCTCAGTGGGGAAAGCAGTGGACCCCAGAGAAGGAGGAAGCGAATCCTGGTGGGGGACTCCATCATAAGAGGGATCCAGCTAGGAACACAGGAGGGGGAGGACATGGAGGTGAGGTGCCTACCAGGTGCCACTGCATGGAGGGATGGATGGAAGATCCTGGGGATCACTGTAAAGGCAAGACGGGAGGGTGAGCTGGATGTCATTATCCACCTAGGTACTAATGACCTGGCAAATGGGGAGCCAAAGGAAGCTCAGGAAGAGTTTAGAAAATTGGGGAGGGGACTCAAGCAAGTAGCTACTTCTGTCACTTTCTCAGAAGTACTTCCTGCGAGAGGCAAGGGAGAGCATAGGAGTGCATGCACCAGGAACTTTAACTCATGGTTGAAGAACTGGTGCTGTGAGGAAGGGTTTGGATTCATTGGTGACTGGGGACCCACCTGGAGGGATGGAGGTTTGTTCAAGCCTGATGGCCTGTATCCATCCTGGAGGGGAATCCAAGCACTCAATGATAAGTTTAAATGCTAAATTGACAAGCATTTAAACTAGCAAAGTGGGGTGGCAGACCAGTAAGGAGGGTACCTACTTGCTCACCCCCCACAGCTAGCAGTGGAACCAGTGAACCAGAGGAGTGGCTATCTCTGCAAAGCAGCGTGCAAAAGATGGAGATTAGTACCCAAGAGGTGGATAGGCAGAAAAGGGGCAAAATTCAGCAGAAGGCAGACAGTAAGGAGAACCAGGGATAAAGGATAACCAAGGAAGGGGCTGGAGTAGAACAGCAAAACAGTCTAGGGAGGTCAAATCATGGAAAGCCATGTGTGCAAATGCCAGGAGCCTTAGCAACAAGATGGAAAATCTGGAGGCTGTCATGGTGCAGTCAGACCTGGACATTGTGGCCATCACTGAAACCTGGCGTAATGATAACCATGACTGGGAGATGGCCATACCTGGCTACAACATATTCAGAAGAGACAGAGCAGGCAGGAAGGGAGGGGGAGTGGCAATGTATGTGAAAAATGACATAAGGGCCACAGAAATCCAGGAGGAACAAAATGGGGGAGAGATACTGTGGGTTAAGCTGGAAAGGAAAATGGGGACAGCCATCCGCACAGGTGTGGTCTATAGATCACCAGCCCAGGAGAAAGAAACAGATAGGGAACTGATGCTAGCCATCCAAAGGATGGCAGACAAGGGTGAGGTAGTACTGGTTGGAGACTTCAATATTCCAGACATGGACTGGAGCATCCCAGCAGCAGCATCAGCTAGAAACAGATTTATCCTGGACTCCCTTCAGGGTGCCTTCCTCAAGCAACTGGTCATGGAACCAACTCGGCAGAAGGCAATACTGGACCTTGTGCTCACAAACAGGGACAGTGTGATGGGGGTAACAGTGGGGGAGCACCTGGGGAACAGTGACCACCAGTCATTGTGGTTTGAAATCACAGAAAGAGCAGAACCAAACCACATAAAAACATGTATCCTGGATTTTAGGGGAGCAGACTTTGAGAAAATGGGGAGATACTTGAAAGAGGCAGTAAGGGGAATGGGACAGGAATCAGAGGTTGAGGAACAGTGGGCAGTATTTAAAATGGGGATTACAAGAACAACAGAATTATGCATTAAGCAGGTTAGCAAGAGGAAAAGGAAGAAGAGACCATTATAGTTTTCCAAAGAGGTAGCAAAGAAAGTGAAAGCCAAAAAGATTGCATTCAGGCAATACAAAAAGACACAGGCAGAAGGGGATAGGGAGAAGTACCAGGAGAAGCAAAGGAGGCAGGGTGGTCAGTAAGGAAACCAAAGCTCAGACAGAAGAACACATTGCAAAATCAGTGGGTAGAGGACAAAACCTTTACAGGTACATAAGTGAAAAAGAAAGACAAAGGGAGGGATAGGTGAGACTGAAGGGGGTGGGGGCTGCGTGGAGGATGACAACAGTAAAGCTGACATATTGAACAGGTATTTCTGCTCAGTCCTTACTGAGGAAGAGGAGGTAATGGGTCTGAAGGGAGTACAAGGGTGAGAATGTTGCAGAAATGGACACAAGTCCCTTTGCACGAGAAAGGGTCCTAGGAACTGCAAGTAATAAGAGTTGATAAAGCAATGGGGCCAGATGGGGTGCACCCCAGGGTCCTTAAAGAACTAAGAGGTGGTGGCTGAACCTCTGGCTATCCTGTTTAGCCGATCACTGGAAACAGGAGGTACCCAAAGACTGGAGGACAGCAGATGTAGTCCCCTTATACAAAAGTGGGAACAAAGAGGAAGCAGGGAACTACAGACCAGTCAGCCTCACCTCAGTAGTGGGAAGATCATGGAAGCACTACTGAAGGAGAGATTGGTGGAACATCTGGTTGTCAATGGACTACAGGATCCAAGGCAGCATGGTTTCACCAGGGGAGGCCATGTCAGACCAACCTCATTGAATTTTTGACTGGGTGACTAGGGAGGTGGATCAGGGAGGGCAGTGGACCTGGCCTATCTGGACTTCAGCAAGGCCTTTGACACTGTGCCACATAGAAGACTATTACACAAACTGGGGAATATGGGTGTGTGCAGGACAGTAGTGGTGGTAGGTAACTGGCTGGGTGGCAGGACACAGAGGGTGGTAGTAAATGGCTGTCACTCCACAGAGGGAAGAGTGACCGGTGGGGTACCACAGGGATCAGTGCTGGGACCGGTCCTATTCAACATCTTAATCAGTGACATGCGTAGGACCTAGAAGGCAGAATTTCACTGTTCGCTGATGACACAAAGCTCTGTAACAAAGTAGACACACCAGAGGGTATAGACAGAATGAGAAGGGACCTGCAGAAACTTGAAGAATGGTCAGGGGTTTGGCAGTTGAAATTCAGTGCAAGAAAGTGCAAGATAATGCATATGGGGAACAAAAACCCTGGCACAATATATCAGTTGGGGGGTGAGGATATAGCATGCACCAAGTAGGAAAGGGATCTTGAGGTTATCATCTCTGATGACCTCAAGGTAAGGAAACAGTGTGACAAGGCAGCAGGTAAAGCAAATAGGATGCTGGGATGTATAGGCAGGGGCATCACTAGCAGGAAAAGGGAGGTCATAATTCCGCTATACAAGACACTAGTGAGGCCCCACCTGGAGTACAGTGTACAGTTCTGGAGACCATACCTATGTAAGGACATAGACAGTGTAGAGATGGTTCAGAGAAGGGCAACAAAGATGGTGCATGGATTGCATCACAAGTCCTATGAAGACAGGTTGAAGGAACTGAACATGTACTCCCTGGAGGAGAGGAGGGAGGGAGGGGATATAATAGAGACATACAAGTATCTTACAGGGAGGAACAGGGTGCAGGAATACACTATTTTTAAGTGAAAAAGATGTTCCAGGACTAGAGGGCATGGGATGAAGTTGGAGGGAGGACGATTCAGAGGAAACATGAGGAAGAATTTCTTCACAGAACGGGTGGTGGACAAGTGGAACACCCTGTCAGAGGAAGTGGTGGGGGCTGAAACAATCACGGGATTTAAGAATGCATGGGATAGATATAAAGGAATTCTGAAGGTCAGGGGTAAGGGGCAACAGACTTCTAGGAAAACATAAACTGAACTTTCGAGCTCAAATGGGCAGACTGGGTGGGCCATAGGCCCTTATCTGCCGATACTGTCTATGTATCTATGTAGTTAAGTTAATAACTCAGAGTCACACAGTATGCAAGTGGAGGCTGTGGGAATCAAACCCAGGTCGGCGTGATGTACCAAGCTCATTCACAGCTCACTACTCTAACCTTTAAGCTATTCTGCCAGCCCAAGGCTGCAAGACAATTAATAATTACCACCAGTGTTTGTTTAATAAAGGGAATTAAATATCATGCACATCAATTTTATGGACATATATTTTTTCTTTAAAAAAATATATAAAGGATATTTTAGTCTTTAATACACACTGCTTGCCACAGTCAGCTGGGGTGGGGGTCTGCTTTCAGTGGACCAAACTGAGGAGGTGTACAAAATAAGACTTTTTGCAGTAATACAGCAATTGTGGGTACCACTACTAGCAAGCTGGATGAGTTGTAAATGGAACAGCTTTATGTAAACTATTTTAATATGTAGTAGGATACATGGAAAACTAGTAGAATGTGGGAGTTATTTTGGTGGGGGTTTAAGGGGTCCTGTTCTGTTTTGTTATATTTTTATGATGCCTCTGTATTATGTACTATTTGGCGTGTATGTAATGTTTCATAAATTTTAATAAAGCTTGTTTATTTGCAAAAAAAAAAAAAAGAATGTGGGAGTTAGTTAGGATGGACGTGTAAGGGGTACATTCTCTTTTGAAATGACAGGGGGCCAAAGGGTGGAGGAGTTACTTTATATATCAAAAATGGTATTGAAGCAAGTGAAACAGAAAAATGCAGCATGGTCTAATCTAGTTTATATAGCACAAACCTGGGAACCAGGCGAGAGACTCATTTTAGCAGAATCAGAGGAGTTACAAAATTTGATTTTAGTGGATTCGCAGGGGTTGTTAAGTTCCTCCACCTACCACATTTTATATGACCAAATCCTAGGAAAACTTTGAGGGTTTCCTGCGAGTAACAATCAATGTTATAGGGTTTGTAAAGAAATCATAGGGGTCTCAACTGCAATCACTGGGTACTCCTGGAATGATACCCTTTGAACCAGGCGACCTAGGTTTAAATTCTACCAGAGTCTACTAAAAGATACAGCATCTCAGATCAACTATCCTTGTTAAACAAACTCTAAAAAGACCAATAAAGATAAGAATAAGGAGGGATGTGAGTCATATAGAAAGTCTGTAATTGTCTTGGAATAAAGATCCATGGGTGGCAGAAAGAAAATGCTAGAAGCATGCTACAGACCATGGTACAGAACAGCAGACCATCACTTGGCAGTGAGAAATGAAAATGAAAGGCAAACAACTGCTGTATGAAGCCCTTCACTGTTATTAGGGAGTCCAACCTACAGTAAGTGACATGGACTGGGAGGTGGAAAGTACCATAAATAAATCAGTGAAGCAGTGCAGACTATTGGTTGAAGCATACAGCAGTGAACCTGGAGGCCCAAGTTTGAATTCCACCAGTGACATGATAATTGTTACCCTGAGCAAGTCATTTAACAATACCTGTGCTTAGCGCTCTCTCTCTCTCTCTCTCTCTCTCTCTCTTTCAATATGGCTATCCTCCTGACCTGTCCATAGCCTATCTCTGTATGCCAAATAACTGCTGACAGCTGTTGTAAAGTACTTTGGGGTACAGTGTATATGAAATGCACTACAGTAGATTAAACTACATTCCTTTATTTTCCTTGTCAGTCAGGAAGAAAGGTTTTTCTCTTATACATGTCTGGTGTGGGGAAAGAGGGGGTGTATTCACTGATCTGTTATTGCACAGTAGGGGTGATATTGTTACATCAGTATAGGTTGGGGAGACAATGAGTAACATCAACCATCCTATACTTGAGGTAAGTCAGTACATGAAAAAAAATAAGACCATAAAAATATATCTGTTTTATAAGCTGAGTGGGGTGTTTGGGGCAACACTGACAAATATGCAATTTGGTAGGAATGTCCATGCCAATTTGGAGCCCCAGAAGTAGCATATAATGAAGGCAGAGACTAGATGCATCCACATGGGCAAAAACATCTGAGAGCTAGGATGCAGCATGTATGGTTGTCCAGAAAACTACAGAAGTTAAGGGACAAAAAGAGGATGTATGTTAAGTTGGAGGGTTCTGTGGTCAGAGCAAGGGAAATAGAGTGTAGGTCATTTAAGAAGGAATACAGGTCCATAACTGAGCATGCAATAGCTAGCCTGGAAGACAGGATTATTCGAGGGAACAAGGGAAATAATAAATCATCCTTTTTTCAACACATTCAGAAACATTTGTCAATGCTGAACATGCCAAACATGCTTATTGCGTGCTGTTACAAGTTAGTACAAGATTATGTTGAGACTACAGGTAAACCATTCTTACCCCCAGTAGCCATTGTCTGGTTGACTTTTAAAATCTTATCAGCTGCTGCCGCTAGAGACCGCTTTTAGCTTGACTGCTAGACTCGCTGTACATGCTTGAAAACTGTTTGTGGTGGGTGGCATCTATTGTGTAAACAGGTGACCCTGTGGTACTCTGTTCCTGGTAGGTGTGATGACAGCAGGTCTAGCTGTCCTTCTATTTGCCTACTTCTCTGTGCCCTCTGGATGCCTAGTGGGGTCTGGATGGTCTTATCTCCTGCTATTCTGCTGGTCTATTGATGTTCTGTGGTCTGACTCAAATGAGGGTGTGCATAACATGGGGGCCCCCAAGCATTGCTTTAATGGGGCTCAGATCTTCCCTTTCACTAATGTCCTCACCATTGGTCTGTTCACTGCCATGTTTCTCCCTCTTCTCACTGTGGACTGTGCTCCCACTTGGGATGCTCCCGGGTATCACCGGGATTACTTGAAGAGGTGGATTTTATTTTCTCTAACCTAATAGCCTGTGACAGACAGTCTCCCTGGCCCATCTGCTGCCTTAAACTGTGGAACTTCCTGTATCCTGTCATGTTGGTCAGGCATCCTGGTCAAAGGCTGTCCTCTAGAGTTGGCTCCCCCCCCCGATGCATCTCCTCTGGCTCCTTTTGTTGACAACAGTCCTTGCAGGGGACATGGAGCTGAACCCTGGTCATCCATTCCAAACTTTCTCCACTCCTGTGAACTGGCTGTCTGGCAAAGGGTTGAAAATAGCTCATCTTTAATTTCCACAGTCTTCTGCCCAACCTGGCTGTGCTCCTTGCCTGGGTCACCCATTACAAGCCTGACATCCTTGGGATAACTGAAACTTGGCTTAAACCCTCTATCCCAGATTCGGCCTGTGTGCTCCCTGGCTTTGATTTTGTCAGACAGGACTGTCCACGGAAAAAGGGGGGGGGGGTGATATCCTGGTCTACTACAGAAGTCACCTCAACCTGACCTGCCTACAGCCTGTGTAGTCTTCCTGTGAACTACTGCATACTGTGCTGTTATTTGGTAATGCAAAGAAGCTACACATTGTGTGTATCTACAGTCCCCCTACAGAGGGTGTACTGGGTTTATCCTCCCTTCTTGACTTTGTTGGCTCTAGGACTGGGAATAATGAACGAATGATCCTAGGGGATCTTAACCTAAATTGGCTTAGAGGTAATGTCAAGCAGTATGAGCCTCTGCTAGCAGGCTTTTCACTGTCCCAACTCATTAAGGATCCCACCAGGTAGTCACTGGGTCCTGTCCAATAGGCCTGAGAGGACTATCTCTTCTGGTACCCTCCCGGACTCTATCTCTGACTGTGCCCCTGTGTACTGCATATGGAAGGTCTCTGCCCTAAAGATCCCTCCTAAAATCATCCAAGTCAGAGACTTTGCCAGGTTCGACCTGGGGTCTTTCCAGGATGATCTTATGCTCATGGACTGGTCCATAGTGATGGATGCCCAGACTGCCTCCTCTGCAGTCTGTCATTTCCTTAGTACCTTTGGGGTGCTACAGGATAAGCATGCCCCTCTTGTCAGACAAAGTGTAAGGGGGTTGCTACAAAATGGTTGCATGGGAGTCTCCTTGCTTTCATGAGGGCTAGATACAAGTACTGGGCCAATTTTAAGATCTCAATGGACCAGGCCACATTTCAGCATTACAGAAGGCTCAGGAATGAATGCAAAAAGGCGATCAGGGCTGCAGAAAGTGAATTTTGCAAAGCTGCTTTACGGACTTCAGCTAAGGACCCTAGGAACTTCTGGAGGCATATTAAAAATGTAGTGAGTGGCTCCTCCACCTGTGAAGCTCCTGACATGCTTATTGATGGTGTTAGCTATAATAATCCACTAATCATTGCCAATGCATTTAACTCACATTTCTCTGATCTGTCTACCTTCACCTCTCTATTCTCCTCCACTGGTTGTGATGAGCCTGTTCTTGTCCCTCCTCCTCAACTGGCAGCTACTTCTCATCCTCTGTTCTACTTTAAGGCTGTGAAGGCACAAGAGATGCAGAGATTGCTCTCTGGTCTCTACCCCTTTTCTAGTGCTGACCATGATGGTATGGAACCCAAGCTTCTCCACCTTTCTGCTGCCTTCATTGCCTCTCCTGTGGCCATTATCATCAACCTATCCTTAGCCTCTGGTGTTATCCCTGACCTATGGAAGATGGCAAGGGTTGTCCCTGTATTCAAACAGGGCAACCCTAGGATTCTTGACAACTATCGGCCAATTGCCATCTTGTCTGCTATCAGTAAGCTTCTTGACAAGGTTGCGGCGGGGCAACTCAGATTATATTCCATCTCATGAGCTATTGTCTCTCTCACAGCATGGCTTTCGAAAAGGGCACAGTACAACCTCAGCCCTGGTCACTCTTACATCTGGGATAAGGGCTGCTACGGACCAAGGTAGACTCTCTGGGGCCATCTTTATTGATCTCTCTAAGGCCTTTGATCTAGTTGACCATGCACTACTTTGCACTCAACTTAGGTCCTTGGGCCTGTCCGCTCCTGCACTCAGTTGGTTCTCCAATTACCTTCAGGGCAGGCAGCAACTTACCAAATATAGTAAGGTGCTCTAGAATGCCACTGCAGTGTCCTCAGGAGTTCCACAGGGGTCAGTCCTTGAGTCATTGCTCTTCTCCATATTCATCAATGATCTTCCCTCCTCTGCTGCCTCCTGCAGATCCATCCTGTACACCGACAACCTTGTTATTCTCACTCAATCCAGGGATATTGGAGTCATTAGCCATTAACTGAGTGACGATTTCAGGAGTATCCAATCCTGGATATCTTCTCACAAGTTGGTTCTAAATCTTAAAAAGACTCAGGCAATGCTGTTTGGATCCCTGGCTAAGTTAAAGGCATCCCCTGCACCTCTGTGCATCATGGGTAGTGATGGTGCTCCCATTCTCATCATCAACTTGTCAAAGACCATCAGCTTGATCTTGGTCACCACATCCACAATGTGTGTCAAGCTGTTAACTGGAAGTTGGGTTTGGCATACAGGGCAAAGAATAATCTTACTTCAGCTGCTCACCTAACACTGGCCAGAGGTGTGTTTCTACCATCTGTCTGTTATGGGCTACTTTTGTTTGCCCGTGCTTTCAAGGTACACCTCACTAGGTGGACTGTTGCCTACAATAACATTTGCCGTTTTGCACTAGCAGCCTCTTGCCTCACTCACCATTGCGATCTGTATGCTAAGCTTAACTGACTCTCCCCATCCAACTACATGAATTTTGTTTTGGGCTGCTTCACGGGTAAGGTTCTGGGCTTAGCATCCCCCCCCCAGATTGACTGAGCTCCTTGTGCCTGCTGCCTCCACTGTCTACTCCCTAAGGTCTCTGGACCCCGCTATCCTCAAGGTTCCTGCTAAGCACACCCAAATGTGGCACAGAGATTTTGCATCATGTGCCCACAGATTATGGAACTCCCTTCCAGTCCAGGTCCAGTCCCCCTCTCCCAGGCATGCCTACGAACCTCCCTGTGGACACAAGTGAAGTTCTCCTCAGTATGTGACTGTCTTAAACCCCCCTGATTACCTTGATTTCCTTGGTCACCTGCACTGTACTTGAGCATGTCATCTCCAGAACCTTGGCTCCGGTCCTGCTGTGGTTTCCTGCCTGCCTGGGTGTGGCCCTGTGTTAAGTGTGTAAATTCTGTATTTATCTGTATATAATGCTTTGAACAATGTCATAGTGACTCTGTATTGATTTTACATTTGACTGTACCACTGTTGAAACCTGAGTTATCTTCTATGTATGTTATGCTTTTTCTGATTTCAGTGTATCTGCCTTACTTGCTTCAAGTTGTACTCTGTATGTTCTTTTAATTCCTGTACTCTCCCAGGTCATACCTGAAAATAGGCATATGTTTTGTCTAGTGTACTTAACCTGGTTAACAAAAGCTAAATAAAAATAAATAATATCGCTGACTAAGGGATATAGGCCACCATATTCCAAGCTGGCCATGCGTGCTGTGCTGACAGCAGTGCAGCATGGCAATTAGCACATGGCCAGCTCGGGGTAAATATTCAGACAGTTAGTGCATTCTGATTAAAGCAAGCTACCTGTTTGAATATGGGGCTGTGTTGGTGTAGCACATATTGACTATGTACTATGCAAACACAGACCCAGACTGAATATGGCCTGCATAAGGCCTATGGAAATAGCGTGGCCAAAATGGGATAGCGCCAGGGATGCTGTGGGCAATATTCAGCCCTAAAATTCTAATGAACCCATTTATTTATTTATTAGAAAGATCAGAATTTAATTCCTACTTTTCATCCTATGCCACCGAGCTTCTGAAATCCCTCCCCTCCTACCCTTTCCCCTCCCTACTCTCTACCAGTGTGCCCCCTCCACCACCCTCCTACCTTTCATTCTCTTTCACTTCTGTAACCCCAAATGATGCCCTGAATGTCCCCCTCACCATCAACCCCTCTAAAGATGCCTCCCCTGATGGCCTTGACCCAAAACTCCTCTCCCTCTCTGCTTCAGCCATTGCCTACTCCCTCTCAGTAATTTTAAATCTCTCATTCTTTACTGCCTCGGTTCCCTCTTCATGGCAACATGCTGTGGTTCTCCCCCTACCCAAAGGGGGTGACCCCTCATTTCCTGACAACTATCACCCCATTTCTCTCCTCCATACCCTTGCCAAGCTTCAAGAACACATTGTTCTTTCCCAATTCACCTCTTTTTCTCTGACACCTCCTTTTTCACCCCTTTCCAGTCTAGTTTCAGGAAAAAACACTCAACCACCACCTCTCTTCTACGGCTCACAGACTTCATCCTAACTGGGATGGACAATGGACAAATTACCTCTGCCATTTTTGTTGACCTGGCCAAGGCCTTCGACATTGTCTCTCACTCCCTTCTCCTCGACTCACTCATGGCAGCTGGCCTATCTCTTTCCGCTGAAACTGGTTCAAGGCCTACCTTACTGGCAGAACTCAATTAGTTAAGATCTTGGACACCACTTCCCCTCCCCTACCGATTAGCACTGGAGTCCCCCAGGGCTCAGTATTAGGGCCCCTCCTATTCTTCTTCTTCTTCTTCTTAAATGACCTTCCCTCTATTTGCTCCCCATCCTCTGCTACACATATGTTTGCCAATGATACAGTCCTGTATGGATCTGGCTCCTATCTTGATGAGGTTACAGCCAGCTTACAGCAAGACTTTGACAAGGTTCAGCTCTGGGTTGATAAACATCAGCTTTTCCTCAATGCCAAGAAGACTGCCTTCATGACCTTTGGTACAAGGCAAAGACTCTCTAGGCTTACCACCCTACCTACTTTCCACATCATTGATGAGACTTTACTTAAGGACACATCCTCCTTCAGGTACTTAGGTGTTTGGTTGGATCAACACCTAAACTTGTCTGTAATCAGGAACCATAGTTGTATCCCTCCTACGGCTAGGTGTGAACTTGTTCAGAAGATGATATTGCCCATTTTTTAATACTGTGATGTAGTCTATGATGCTTCCAGTAAGTCCTCTCTGGCCAGACTGGACACCGTCTTGAATTCCTTCTGCCGCTTTGCCCTGGATGCTCCCACTCACACCCATCACTGTGATCTTTATTGTACCCTATCCTTCCTGTCTCTTACAAATAGGCAACTCTCCCACTGTGCTAAATTCACCTCCAAGCACTGGTTGTGTGAGATCCCTTCCTATCTCACCTCCTCCTTTATAACACATTCTCCCATTCCCTTAGATCATCCAATACCCATACCCTGGTTGTCCCTCGCAGATCAGCCCAAATTGGCCAATCCGGTTTCTTTCACCACCTCCCAAAAATTTGGAATTCCTTCCCACTCATCCTTCACCTACTCCATCAGCTCTTCCCTCAATAATTACCTTGCACCTAGCTGCTCCTGCCATGTCCCTATCTAATTCCTTCCTCTATGCCCTGGACAAACCTTACCTCTCTACCCTCACCTTCACTTTCCACCTGAAAGGGCTTGTATCTCTGATATACTGTCTTTCCCAACCATCCTAATGGGGTCTGTCTGGTACACTGCATTATCCCCTTCTCTCTGGTCCCACCAGTCCCATTGCAGGGTTCCTTGCACGCTGAGGAAATATCCAGGGACATGATTCTTCCCCCTCTCCCCACCTCACCCCTCCCTCCACTTCCCCCTTTTTTTCACATCAGCTCTTATTTACTTATTAACCTGGCACTTATTATCAACTCGTTCTACATGTTATGTTCAACACTGTTGTAGCACTTTTTGTAACACCTGCCTTACAGCTGTAAGCTATTGTTGATCTTGTAAATTGAATGTTTATTGTCTCATTCCTGTTGTACCCCTACCCCCCCCAGGTTGCACCGGGAGACAAGCGACTTATTGCTCAGTGTGCCTTCCTGGTGAAACATTTCAATAAATAAAGAAACAAATAAATAAATACAATTACAACCCTTTGAGTCTAAGACTCCTTTACAAAGGCTCCACGTCTTTGAAAAAAGGAGAAAATAAAATAGGGCAGACAAAAGTCAGAGATAGCATTATCAACATACATTAAAACAGATTACAGAGATGACAACAGGCAGGCTACCCAGAGTCAGTATATCATTACTGTAGGAACAATAATGTAAGAAATAATCAAAGCAAGGACAAATAATACAATGTAAGAACAGTTAACAGAAAATCAACAGGCATGTTGCCCAGTGTCAGTATTACAATATGGTAGGGACAATATATAAAAAAACAGCTATAGAACAGTATATTAACAAATTGAGACAGAACATGAGTCCATAAGTGACTGGATTAAGGGGAAAGAGGAGGAGGAGGTCAGGAGATGAATGGTGGGCATAATCTGAGGAAAAGAAAGGTGGGGGACACAGAAAAATAGAAACATACAGTAGACTTTGATGGCAGATAAGGACCACTTGGCCCATCTAGTCTGCCCATTTCCCTACCTACTGGATAAGCTACAGATCCTAGTTAACCAACTGCCTATTTCTTCCTACCCCTACATGAATTGCCTTATGTCTGTCCCATGCATTCTTGAATTCCCCCACTGTTTTTGACCCCTAACCTCCTCAGGAAGGCTGTTCCATGCGTCCATCTGTGAAAAAATACTTCCTCATATTACCCCTGAGCTATACCCCCTCTATCTTCAAAGTATGTCCCTTTTTTCTTGCACATCTCTTTTTTTGAAAGATGCTACCGTCTTGGACTTTGTTGATTCCCTTGAGGTACTTGAAAGTTTCTATCAAGTCTTCCCTGTCCTTCCTTTCCTTGAGGGTATACATATTAAGATCCTTTATTCTCTCCTCATATGGCTTCTGTTGCAGACCCTGCACCATTTTAGTTGCCTCCTCTGGGCTGCCTCCATCCTGTCTATGTTCTTGCTGAGATGGGGTCTCTGGAACTGAATTCAGTACTCCAGATGGGGGTCTCACCAACTATCTGTATAGCAGGATAACAACTTCTTATTTTCTGCTGGTGATACCTCTCCCTATACATGCCAGTATCCCCCCCAGCCATCCCTACTGCCTTCTCCTCAGGTGGTTTAAATCTTTCCTCACTGGCAGAACTCAGAGGGTGGTGTCAGGGATTTATTCCTCTGACCCAGTCTCCCTGTCATGTGAGGTTCCTCAGAGTTTGACACTGTCCTCCATGTTGTTTGCAGTGTACATGTTACCCCTCAGAGACATTGTAAGATGGTGTGGGCTGAGGTCTCACTGCTATACTGATAATACCCAGCTTTACCTGTTTTTTGCACCCAACCAGGATAGAGCTCTCTCGGCATTCAATAACTGCCTCATTGAAATCCAGGGGTGGATGAATTTAAGCTGGCTGAGGTTGAACTCAGAAAAGAGTGAGGTGATGGTCGTGGACCTGGGTCACCAAATAGGGAGATTGGGAGCGGGTTTGCCTTTCAGTCTTTTTCTTGGAGGCTCCCAGCTGCTTATGTCTGAATGGGTGCAAAACCTGGGGATGATTTTTGGTGATGTGCTCACACTACGATCACAGTTGTCGGCAGTTGTCAAATCCTCTTTTTACCACCTGAGGAACATTGCCAGGGTTAAGCACCTTGTTCCATCTGGTGATCTTCCTATACTGGTCCATGCCTGGGCTACCTGGGGTTGATATCTGCCACATACAGCTGATGCAGAACACTGGAAACCCACTGGACTTGTCACATCTCTCCGGTGCTGCGTGATCTGCACTGGCTGTCAATTCAGTGGTGGATCACCTTTAAAGTCAGACTTCTGACTTATAAAGACCTACACAGACAGGGCCCGGACTACCTGAAAGAACTCCTAGTACCTTACCACCCCAGACAATCACTCCGCTAGGCTGATGAGGGGTTGCTAGAGATTCCAAGGGTATCTTTAACATCTTCAGGGGCCAGTGCATTTAAGTATGCGGCTCCTGCCCTTTGGAATTCTCTACTTTGTCAGCTTTCAGGAGTGCGTGACCATGGAGGGATTTAAAAAGGCCCTAAAAACCCACTTATTGTATTTAGCCTACTCTGTTTGATTTTATTGATGTTAGATTTTTGTGAGAATTTGTTCTTAACTGTGTTTTAAATACTTGGTTTTACCTTTTGTTAAAGTGCCTTGGCTTTTGAAAGGCGTGGTATAAATAAAGCTTATTATTATTATTATTATTCTCACATTGCTTGCTAACCATTAGGTCATCTGATATGATTATCCCCAGGTCCTTTTCCATTTCTGTTGTCATCCCCCCAATTGTGTACTCCTCCCCTGGGTTTTTGTTTCCCAGGTACATTATTTTGCACTTCTCCACATTGAATCCAAGCTGCCATACTTCTGACCATTCCTCCAACCTTGCCAAGTCCCTTCTCATTCCTTCCACTCCCCCTTGTGTATCAACCCCATTGCAGATCACTGTGTTGTCTGCAAAGAGGCATACCTTTCCTTCCAGTCACTCTGCAATGTCACTCATAAAGACACCAAAAAGGACCAGACCCAGTATTGAACCCTGTGGCACCCCGCTAGTAACCCCCTTTCTTCAGAGTGGACTCCATTTACTATTACCTTCTGTGTTCTGTTGTTCAGCCAATGTTTTACCCAGCTACCACCCTGCAACCCACTCCCAGGCTGGCAAATGTGTTTATTAATCTTTTGTGTAGGACTGTGTCAAATGCCTTGCTAAAGTCTAGGTAGACCATGTCCACAGCCA
The DNA here is from genome assembly GCA_016271365.2 of Neoceratodus forsteri. Lineage (NCBI taxonomy): Eukaryota > Metazoa > Chordata > Ceratodontiformes > Ceratodontidae > Neoceratodus > Neoceratodus forsteri. The sequence goes on along the minus strand of CM057449.1, from coordinate 774,008,265 downwards.
GAGCCTGGTTTACTACTTTGGTCATCCAGTCAAAAAAATAGATTAGATTGGTCTGACATGACCTTCCTGCAGTGGATCCATGCTGCCTTGGGTCCTGTGCCCCACTGCCATCTAGGTATTCAACAGTTATTTCCATCAGAAGTGATTCCATCATTTTCCCTACCACCAAGGTCAAACTGACAGGTCTGTAGTCTCCTGCCTTTGTCCCACTCCCACCCCTGTAAAAGGGAATCACATCCACCCTCCTCCAGTCCTCAGGTAACACACCATCCTTCCATGATTTGTTAAAAAGGGTAGTCAATGGTGTCACTAGTTCTCCCCTTAGTTCTTTTAGAATTCTTTGTCCACCTTCAGTTTTAGGAGTTTTTTCAGAACCCTTTCTTCTGTGAAGGAACTGGGATTGACCCCCCCCCATCCAGATTGCTTCTATTGATTGGATTCGGTACCCCCTCCTCTTCTTTTGTGAATACTGAGCAGAAGTATTCGTTCAGTAGCCCTGCTTTTTCACTGTTCCTCTCTGCCCACCCACTGTCCCCTTTATTCAGTCTCACTATCCCTCCCTTTGTCTTTCTTCGCTCTCTAATGTACCTATAAAAGATTTTACCCCCCCACCTTCTTAACCGAGTTGGCTATCTTTTCCTCGGTTTGGGCCTTTGCTGTTCTGACTGCCTTTCCCACTTCCTTCTGCTCTAACTTGCAAAGTTCTCTGTCCTTCTCCTTCTGTGTTTCCTTATACTTCCTAAATGCTATCTTTTTCTCCCTAACCTTCCCCGCCACCTTTTTTGAGAACCATACTGGTTTTTCTTTTGTTTTGATTTATTTGCTTCACACAAAGGTTTGTTTCTTCTGTGATGGCAGTTTTGATATTTCCCCATTGTTACTCCACCCCTCCTTCTTGCTTGTTTGCTAGTGCCTTTCTGAGGCACTCTCCCATTTTGACAAAGTCAGCCCTTCTGAAGTCCAGTACCCTTACTTTTGTATGGCTTGACTCTGTAGCTGAATTTATTATGAACCACACTGTTTGGTGGACAATTGTCCCTAGTTGGCTACCCACTTCTATATCTGAGATCCTCTCTCCATCCCCATTTGAAAAGTACCAGGTCTAAGACTGCTCCCTCCAGAGTGGGTTCCAACACTAGCAATCTGAGGCATGCCTCCTCTAGGGCATTGAGACAGGTCCTGCTCTTGGATGTGGCAGCAGCAAAGGAGCTCCAGTTAACATCCTGCATATTGTAGTCCCCCATCAATAATATCTCCCCTTTCTTTGCCATCCTAAGGATATCTTCTGTAAATTCCTTGTTGATTTCCTCCCCCTGAGATGGGGGTCTGTATACAATCCCCATGTGGATTACAGTGTTATTTCCAGTCTCCAGGGTGAGCCACAGTGCCTCCTCTTCTCCCTGTTTACCCTTTTGTTCTGTTTCTTTGATCCCTTCCCTTAAATAGAGAGCTTCTCCTCCTCCTCCTCCCTCTTCTAACCCTCTGTCCCTTCTGTAGATTGTGTACCATGGTACGTTGACATTTCAGTCATGGTTCTCTGTGTACCATGTTTCTGTGACTGCTAAGATATTCAGGCGTCCCTCTTCCATCAAGGCCACCAGTTCAGGGAGCTTGTTACCTAGACTATGGACATTGGTACTCATTACCTTCCATTTTTTTATGTCCTTACCCCTTTTTGCCCCATCCCTGTCCTTATTACCGTTGCCTTTTTCTTCATTTACCCCTGCCCTTCTCCCTATTGACCTCTCTATCTGGGTGTTTACCTCACTAACTACCCTGATTTTTTTGGGGGGGGCTAGGAATTCTCTGCTCCTTTTCAGTTTCTCCCCTCCTTGGCTAGTTTAAATGCTTGCCAATGAAGCATGTAAACCTATCACATAGAATCCTGGTTCTCCTCCTGGACAGATGCAGATGGCCAGCAGAGATGTTGATTAATGGCAGTCATATGGTATGTGATGCAGTATGTGCCATCTGCATGCCCAGTATGGGCTCATTAGTATGCGTGCACAGCTCCCCAGGTGCCCGTATTAAAGCAATCTTGAATATTCTTGGTGGTCTAATGGTCCCACCACCCCCATCACCTATCTTGTAGCTATCTTCAATGGTCATATGGTCTAGAATTCCCTTCCCATAAGGGCATCTGACCACCTCCAGAAATGCCTACTCAGGAGCTCCCCTCCAGCCTTCTAAGTAGAACTACAGCAGTAGTGATGATGACTGGAACAGCCCTCCTCTTACAACCTCAGCCAGATGCCACTTAACTCTTAGTGTGTGATCTTGACTACTGTAGAAACAACTGTTTCAACACTACTTGTGATCGCTCAGTGATAGGCAGAGGCCAGCTATGGAGATGAGTGGAGGGCTGTTCCAGTCACTATCTGACTATCAGTGAATGATCATGATTACCGTAGAAACAGCTGTTTCTACAGTACTTGCGGTTGCTTACTGACAGTCAGATGGTGGCCCGCCAAGGTGGTAAGATGAGGGCTGTGTCAGTCGTGATTACTATTGCCTTAATTCAGTTTAGGTGACCTGGGCAAGGGGGGGTGCAGGGATGTGGGTTCAGAATGGGTGGGTTAAGAGGGGGCCAGATGCCTTTATGAGACAGGACTACTAGAGTACTATGAATATTCCAGGCAAATACAGGATGGCCGAAGGGAGGGTTGGGGACCACTAGACCACCACAAATATTCAAGACAACTACAGGATGGGCGATCAGTGGGCGGTGGACCACCAGGACTATTAGGTTGCAACAAAACAGCTCCACTGCTAGACAGTGTGCCCGGTTACAAAGTACATAGAGCAGCAAACAAAACTGGCACCACTACAGACTGTTGTTGTATAAGGACAGGCTTTATTACAAACAAATCAAAAACATAAACTCTGCCACAAAAAGCAGCAGCAGGTGGTGCAATGATCCCCTACCAGTTTCACACAATGTGCATCATCTGGAGGATGGCCAGATCATTAAACACACATCAATAAACATTTTGTTCTTAAAGGTATAATATCCCATTCTGCATTACATGTAGTAAGAGCACTAGTTCTTAACCTTTTAAATAACAGTCCATTGTGAGTAAGAGTGCAAATATACAGAAATACACTATTGCACACTATATCAGCACTAAATATGCATAACAAAAAATATTTTAATCATAGAAATTCCACAATAAACCTACTCCAATAAACTAATGTGAATAATAACGTCAAAATACAATGTACAAGTGATGTATTTTCCAAAGCATGCAGTATCTTCTAATGCTTCCTAAAAATAGTGCTTGAGGTGAAACTTGTTTCCAATCCTCTACACCCTGAGAGACAGCATAGAAAAAACAATTAGAAGTAAACCCCCCAAAACCCTGTATTTACTTTTTAATACATTTCAGAATCTCAATTCCATCATTTAATCCAAGATGCTGTAAAGCTCCCACCATGTAAATCCAAAAGTACACCCTCTGAATCAGTTTGAGATCAAGGTCCCCCCACATACACATACACACACACACATGCGCAAGACCCTAACCTAACCTTTTCTATTCCACTAAATTTAAAAGTATGTGTGGCTCCTGAATTTTCTGCCTAATGACATCTCTGTAACATGAGAACTGTATTTGCTTGTTGCACTTATACTTTTGTGGTTGACTCTCAACCCCGGGTCGACCCTGAAAAAGGGACTGTAATTGTCTCAGTGGACTTACCCAGTTACCAAAACTCAAATAAACAAATATATGTGTGGATCTATAGTGGTTAGACAATGCATTCTTACTGTCCCCATCTGTAGTCTATGCAGATGTTTCCCTATCCTAAGTTTAAAGGTTGTGGTGCTCTTGCCTACATAAAATGTTCCACACTCACACACTGCCTGGTACACTAGGTTTGTTGTGACACAATTAAAAAATGTTATTGTTTCATATATTTTGTCCACATCAGTGAATATAAACATTCTGCACTTTAGATTCGAAGAGCAGAATTTACAATTGTCACAAAGAAAAGAACCACATTTTTTTAGTGCCACCATTCACTTGATTGTACCTCTTTTCTGGCTACCAGTTTGTAACTGTGTACAAGTTTATCTCTTAAGTTTGTACCTCTCCTATGCACCATTCTAGGGGGAAGTGCAGTAGCACCCTTCAAATAAATGTCAGATTGGAGCATAATCAAATTGCCCCTGATGAATGTCTTTACCTCACTTGTATGTCTAGTAAATGTCATAATAAAATGCATCTTACGGGGGCCTTTTTCTCTTTGTTTCACTGTAAGTAACTCATCCCTATTTTTATTTTTATTTTTTATTTATTGAAATATTCAGAAAGACCTTTGAGTCAGCAACTCATTTACAAAGGTTCTACATCATACATAAAAGGATACATGGACGGAACTTGGAAAAACAGATTACAGTACAAATACAAATAACAGTCAGTGAGGTTACATAGTTGTGCAGTTGTTGAAATAACAGCAGGTTTCATTTCTTAGTACAGCCATAATAGTTACAGAGGTTCTGTAGAGGCTGATGGTCATAGGGTTTCATAGTTACAATTTGGTACCGGGAGTCCGAATATAGTTAATTTGATAGCTGCATATGTCAATCTGGTGTCGAGGGCAGTCACACTGGCTAGAGGCATGAAGGTATTTCCGTAGCTTGGATTTATAAGGACCAAGCCTTAATTCATTTGTTATATGACTTGGGAGGGCGTTAGTTCAGGAGAAGGCCCTGTAAGTGAAGGTTCACTAGAACTGGGAAGTCCAGCCACGGGGTACCCTTAGCAGTTGCTTGTTTGAGCTGTGGGTTCTTTTGACTGGGGGAGTTGGGCAGATGATTTGGTTTAGGGTAGGTGGGGTGAGGCCTAGTAGTACCCTTTTGGCCATAAGGCAGGTATGGTACCTGATTCTGCTATCTAGGTTTAGCCAGTTTGTACTGCTGTAAAGAGAGCAGGAGTGTGTGAAATGATCACATCCAAGGATGAGGCAGCAGGCTTTGTTTAAAAGGAGTCAGAGTCTGCTTAGGGTGGTGAATGGAGCGGTATTGTAGATTAGGATGCCGTAGTCTAGCAGGGAGAGAATCGAGGAGTTTATGGTAAGTTATAATGCTTCAGGGGTGAGGCAGTGTTTGTACCGGTATAGTACCCCTAGTCTGGAGCTAAGGGCTGTTGATAGGTGTAGAATATGTTTATTAAAACTGAGGGCAGGGTCTAGAGTGATCCTTAAGTATTTAAAGCTGCTTACTTCTTCTAATGGGGTCTGATTGGCAGTGAGGAATTGGGGGCAGAGGTTCTTGAGTGGGTTCTGAGGGTGGGTGGAGAGCATGACTTTTGTCTTATTGTAGTTGATAATAAGACGTTGGGTGGTGAGCCAGTCTTCGACTTCACGGAATGAGTGTTGGAGAGTTTGGTAGAGCTTGTGGGGGAGATGGGTCAGAGGTGAACAAGACCGCATCGTCTGCATGTAGGAGTAGATTTCCAGGGCATGATGCTGGGAAGGAGTTGAGGTATAGGCTGAAAAGTTGGGGGCCAAATATGGAGCCCTGTGGGACACCAGGGCGGATAGGGAGGAGGGGGAACAGGACAGGGCCTACCTTGACTATCTGCATTCTATTGGAGAGATAGCTGGTGAACCAGTTTAGGGTGTCATTGGAGAAACCCATGAAAGCCAGGGAGTTAAGCAAGAGGGCATGGTTTATGGTATCAAATGCCTTAGATAGGTCCACGAAGATGGTGTCTGTGAGGGGGCCGTGGTCCAGGGCTGAGTGGACATGGGAGGTAAATTCAAGGAGGGTGGTGGTAGTACTGTGGCCCTTACTGAAACTGTGCTGCTGTCTGGATAGAAGGTTATATTTGTTAAGGTGGTCAGTAAGTTGATCAGCGACTATACATTCTAGTGCTTTAGACAGGTGGTAGGATAGAGATGGGGCGGTAGTTGTTTGTGGATGTGTAGTCACCACTTTTATGGATGGGTGTGATGTAGGCAGATTTCCAGTGGGTAGGGAATTTCCCTTGACAGAGGGAGTGGTTTAGAATGTGGGTGAGTGGGGCTAGGACTTCCTGGAGGTTGAGACGGAGAAGTCTGAGGTCTAGGGATGCGTGACTATAGTGATTTTGGCTAATAGCTTTGGTTAGGTATGGTTTGGCAGTCTCTGAGGTGAGGACTCGCAGGTAGAAGGGTGGAGCAAGGGGAGGATATGGGGCTTTTTCGGCAGGCGGGGGATTGAAGAAATTAAGGGGCAGCACATGGGAGAGATCAGTGAAAACAGTGTTAAGGGTAGAGGCTATTCTGAGGGGGTCAGAGGAGAGGCAGCCATCTATTAGAATTTAGTCAGGTGGCAGGTTTGGGGCTTTGCCACAGAGTTCCTTAATGTTTTCCCAGAACTTGCGACCAGTGCCCCAGGTGGAGGTTAAGGTGGCTTTGTAATAGTTCGCTTAGGTGGTGCGTTTGGCCCAGGTGCACTTGTTTTGGGACTCCTGATAATGTTGCCTGTCCAGAGGCCATTGGGTCTCATTAGCAATGTGCCATAGTGCATCACGCTGATGAAGTAGGCCTTGGAGGCCTATTCAATGTGAGGAGTCCTCGAAGACCTTTTCCACTAACTTGCCACAATATCCCTTTTCTCAAAATAGCTGGTCCATTTCTGTACCTTGAATGATATTGTCACTTTCTTCAGAACAGTTCCTCTGTACCCTCAAAAACTGGGCCTTGGGAATATTGCTGATCATATGGCATGGGTCGCAGCTAAAGGCATGTAGGAGAGAGCTGTAGTCAATTTTTTCATTTTGAAAAAACATTTGTTGAAATAGCACCATCTGGATTTTTAAGTATCTTTAGATCCAAAAATGAAACAGAATCCTTCTTACACTTGATGGAAACTTTTAGATTTTGATTTCTACCTTTCAAATATGCCACAAATGCTTCCAATTTGCCTCTAGTGCCACACCACACCAAAATAATGTCATCAGTAAAGCAACTCCAAATGTCAATCCTATCATAAAAAGGATTGGTCTAGCTATCATAGACATTCATTTTCTCTCAAAGGCCCAGATATTGGCATAGTTGGATGCCAAAGTTGCTCTCTTAGTCATTGCCTTTGTCTGGAGGTAATACATTCCCTGATAAACAAAAGAGTTCTTAGTCAGTACTTGCTCAGCACATTCAATAACAAATCTGGTTCGCTCACTGCTAAGAGTATCATCACTTTCCAGCCTATAGGGAAGAGCATCCAGTCCACCATCATGAGGTATGTTTGTATACAGTGAGACTATGCCCACTGACACCAAATGACAATCTTGTTCTATGTGCATTTCTCCCCAAATCCCCAAAATATGCATAGTATTTCTAGTAAAAGAAGATAAAGATGTCACATGATGCTTGATATGGGCATCAACAAATTTTAATAGCAGTTCTGTCAGTGACCCTATACTCACTACTATTGGGCGACCAGGGGGATTATGCAAATAAAAATCAAAAGAAGTCCTGCACTCACCAACCACAAATGAAAGCCGCTCACAATATATAGGTGTGCAATTAACTTTATTCACAGTGCCAGCTCACATATCTTGATGCGTTTCGGAACTGATACCTTTTTTGAAAGATGTGCAATTAAAAAAATACACTTCCTTGAATACTGGATTGTGACATCAGCACTACAGACACATGCTGACATCATCAGTGGTGGACAAGTGCAAGTACATAACATTAAGAACAAACCACAACATATAAATACAATTTGATATGCTAAGGCATGTCAGTGGATGTTTTATTTATTTAATTATTGAAAAGTATCACCAGGAAGGGTCATCATCAGGAAAGGAACACTGAGCAATAAAATTGCTCATTTCCCAGTGTGCCCTGGGGGGAGGGGGGGACATGGGAAAATAGCCTGGCAGCACAATACAATAGAGCCAGTGAAATCAGCAGTAACATTATGTACAATAAATATAGAATGCAATACAAATAGGTGCCAGTGTAATCATCAGTAACATAATGGACAATACAGCAATGTTTAAGAGGGTACAAGTAAAGTAATCACATCAGATAAGCAGAGTCAGGTAATAGTGCCTTACAGATGAATTGAGGAAGCAAAGACACTATAAGTAAAATGGGGGAAGTGGAGAGAGAGTGGGATAAGATAAGGATAATGATATAGATAAAGATTTGTAAGTGCTAGCCATTGAAATATGTTACTAAATATTAAAAAGAATCACATTATACAATGTACAGTACAAACATCTCATGTATTTACAAAAACTAGAAAGCCTTAGAATTTTTTGAACTGAGGCAGTATGACTTAATTATATTAATACTTATATGTTGTTCCAGGCTTCCCATGTTTTAACAATGAGTTCTGCTTCCAAGGCCTCCTATGCACTCATATCAGGTCTAATATATCAGGGCAAAAATGACCTGTAAAATCAATAAAGCATGGCATGAGAAAAAAACATGCTAAAATAGTCAGAAACAAAAGGTTTTATGGAAACATTATGTGTATAAATGCAAGTCTAATAGCTTGTTAAAACATTATTCTAACACACTATAAAGAAACCAGTACTGAATACTATATTAAAGGCCATATATGGTCTATAGTAGATCTATGTAGATTTATTTAGATTTCTGCTTCAAGTAAGGTGTCACATCAAATCTGTCATTAAGTCCAGGGTGTCTGCAAACCCTTAAGGTGCAGATCCAAAATCCCTCCATCTGGAGGATGAGGTTGTCAAAAATCTCCACCTCTTGGCTTGGGGCACACCTTTTCAATACCTTTAAAAGTAAATTTGTTTGTCTCTGCATTTCCTTCTTGCAGCATATGCAGGGCTATAGCACAGGTAATATCCTTATTTTTAATGATCCTGCAATGTTCACCCACTTTAGATTTGAATTGTCTTTTCTTTTTACCCACATAAAAAGCCCCACATGTGCACAGTGCCATGTATATTACTCCTATAGTATCACGTTATCAGTTGTCTTATCTCAAAAGTCCTGTGCACATGTGAGGTCATGAAATCCCTATCAGGTAATATCCCATTACAGTACGTACATTTTTGACATTTAAAACAACCTGTGTATTTGTTAGTTAGCCAAATACTGGTAGATTGTGTAACATGTCTGCTGTGTACCAACAGGTCCCTGAGAGTCATGACTCTTATATATGGCATTCTTGGTGTTGCGTCATGATAAACTTTAAGGTCATTGTCCCCCTTCAGGATGTTCCAGTTAATATTAAGTACCTGTGAAACCTTATTTCCATGTACTGAGTAGGTTGTGACAAAATTAGGCCCATTGATATTATGTTCTTTGTGGTGTCTCCTCACAAAAATCTGATTTCTGACCTATGTTTAACCTTTACAGCCACCAAAGATCAATGTCTGATGGAAAGTATAGGAATTTAAAGATATCAAGAACAAAATAAAAAAACTAGATCGCACAACTATAGGTTAAAAGGTGAAATAAATGTGACTAAGAAACGTGATTTTTTTTACACAGAGAGTCATAAAAAGCTGGAATGAACTAACTAAACAGGTGGTGGAAAGTGAAAAAATAGAAACGTTTAAATACAAACTAGATCAGCACATGGGAAGCAAAACATTTTCCACTAATAGAATGAGTAGGTGGTGAGTTCATTAAGGACAAATTGTCTATAGAACTCAAATCAAACTATCAACCTATGAACCTATTTTTCTGACTTCCTGCCTAGTGTTATGTGAAAGCACAGTATCATACCCCCTTTCAGAAAATCTGTGGATCAGATCAATGGCTGCTGTATCAAAGTCTGTTAGACTACTACAATTTCTACGAAGGCCCAGAAACTGCCCTTTTGGAATGTTCTGTACTGCACGGGGTGGGCAGCAGCTTGTGGAGAGAAGTAGAGTATTCCTTTCACATTTCTTCCTAAAAATGTCAGTTTTTACTTCTCCTGTGTCAGTATCTTTTAAAATTTACCAATCCAAGAAGTTAACCTGTTCCCTTCTGGATGTATAGGTGAAATGTAAATTAAGGTTGCTATTCAGTAGATATTGTACAAATAAATCAATCTCCTCTAATGTGCCAGTCCAGATGATCAAAATATCATTAATAAATCATCAGTCTCCCTCCATACAGCATGCCACCTTATAAGAGGCTGACCAAAGCTAACCCATACCTGCAATCTTTACAGTCATGTGTACTGGCTAAACTTTAAGAGTAGGCTAGACTGTCGCACCTGCTTGTTGGCCAAGAAGCTTACCACCTCACTTCCCCTCCCTCAGTCCAGCAGCTCATCTCCCCTGCCTCTACCCCTCATTCTACTAGGAGCTCTGATAAGGCCCTCTACCTCGTCCCTTTTTGTAAGATATCCCTATGGCAGCAAGCATTCTTCCACAGGGCCCTTGTCCTGCCTAATGTCCTGCATCCTCTGGTTTCTCTACAGTAGAGATGCAGCAAAAATTTATTTCGCTAGTGAAATTGTCAATTTCTCTCTGGGAAACATTTTGGATAATTATGACCTTTCAGAGAAATTTTGCCACCCAATTTAGACTTGAATTTCGCCTTGTGCTTCTATAAGGTGAAATTGAGTTTTTCTCTCTGCTGGTGGTCACATGGTTGAGTCTAAACAGGCAGGAAGTGAGTGGTTCATTTCCAGTGCTACATGTCTCTAGATGAAGCAGGCAGCATCTAGACTTGGAGTAAAAGCCCACCTCACAGACCTCAAAATGAAGCTTCTGCAACCATTTACCAAGGATTACAGGGCTAATCTTGTTGCTGCCACTGATGAACATGCCCCAGAAGTCCAGAAAAGGTTCCCAAAAAATGTTCAAGTAAATTGAGACCAAAATCTGGTGTCAGTCATGCTGTTATATGGTTCACATCTACCACTATGATCAAAATATGCTTTTTTCTGCACCATTTACGATGGTTTTCAGGCCTATTATTGGCACTGTCACTGCTGAACATGCCCCAGAAGTCCAGAAATGTTTCCAAAAAAAATGTTCAAGTAAACTAAGACAGAAATCTAGTGTCATTCATGCTGTTATATGGTATCCCCCCACCTCATGGACCTCAGCTCCAGGGAGTGGCAGCTCCACTGCTACTATGCCCACTGCTTGAGAGAGAAAAGGATTCCTCACAATCATCCTCCACTGACCCACTCAGCCCTCCCTTCTTCTTCTCTATTGCACTGCTTTCACTAATACTAAGCTTGGCAAGTCCCACCAACAGCTCTAGTATCTTTCTGGTGTTGGTGCCAGAGTAATGGGGGCTTGTTTTTCAAGTGGGTATGCTGGCCACTAGTGCCTATGTGACTGCCCTTTTTTCCACAGCTGATACGTGCTTGAGACAGCTGACATATTGCCTACGGTGTCATTAGCTGCATCATGCATGAAAACAATCCCAAACTTGGGACTTTGCACCACTAGATTTGACATGGCTATGGGACTTGAACAGCGGAGCCAAAGGTGTGAAAGTGTTTGCTTTTTGGGCCACTTGCATGTCTTCCATCATGCTACATTTGGGAGGTGGGGTTACTGGACTGCTTGTTGTAGGCTTACGTATAGTGTCGCCCTCAAGCTTGGCATCTAAATGGGCTACATCATCACCCTTCAGCTTTTTCACTTCTTGCTCCCACAGGGGATCCAACACCTCATCATCATCTATACTGAGACATATTATATCCTCCTCCACCTTATCCTCCCTATCACTGTCTACTTCCAGACAAATGTTTCCCTTCTCTGGCATCTCCTCACTGGGGACTTTCCTTATCTCCTTCTCCAGGAGAAACAAACTGAAGCTGGACAGTATCACCCTCACCACCATCAGCTCCACCTTGAGCAGGGACAACAGTCACACCAACAACTTTTTCCAACTCCTCCTGGACCTCTGTGTCTCCACTGGTGTAAGTGTCTCCCTGATTCCCAGTATCCTCCTCAACAAGCATGCTAGCTACAGACTGGGCAGTAACAAATGAGTCACAGACTTGAAGTCACTTCTAACTTTGATTTTACTGGCACTGGCTGCCACAGCAGCACCAGAGCCAGCAGAAGGCATTGATTCAAAAATAGGTTTGCTCACTGGAAGCGGAACTGTATTTCTACTTTTTCCAACAGACCCGGTTACCTTTCCCTTAACTGGAAAGTCTATTGGAAGGCATATTTATATGTTTGTTCCATTTGCATTTCCTCAGAAGTATATGATTATGTATTTCTTTTGAATAAGTGTGATTTAACACCTGCAGTACTATCTGCAAAGGGCAAACAGAAATCAGAACAGATAGCAGCACTGTAGTCTATACAACTACCTACAACTGCTGCTGTAGCTTATTTGAGTGTTAAAACACTATTTTATTTTTTCAATTACAAAAATATGGATTAAATAGCATGGGGTTACAGGAGGACAGATGTAAGAGACTTTAAATGCCAAACCAACAGAGAATACCACCACACCAAGGATGTGCAGCAACTCTGAATAAATACTTAAGTAGTTCTTAATAAAATGTCAGTTTTTAAATGGAATGGTTATTATACAACTTTATAATAACCATGTAGGTGCAGGTAGGTTCATGCAAACTAATTTGTAATCCAACTGCACAGAACACCTCACAGTCACAAAAGGATTTACAGTCCGGATAAGTGATGTCTGGAGAAGACAAGTAATGCAACGTGTTAGTACTTACTAAATACAATTTGAAAAGAACAAAGTCGCCTCCAACAATCTTGTAGGGACCACCACTCTCTTGAAACTATGTAGTTTCTTATATAGTATGGGTCAGATAGTAAACACCAGTGGTGTAACAGGAAGGAAAGTTCAAGTTCAAGTTCAAGTTTATTGCAGAAAATCTCCATTGAACAAGCTCATTCATAAGGAGTTCCTGTGACATAAACACTTAAAATTCAAACATAGATAGGTAATAACAGTATATACATGAAATGCACGTTACATGATACAGGCTGGAAATACATACAAGGGTACCACATAGGGTGGCCGCATGTGGTAAACATTAATATGACACAGGGAAGCGACTTACAGGTTGCATACTGATAAATGAAACATGATGACTGGTGTGTGCAATACATATATTTATGCAGCTAGAACAAACAACAGACTACAACTGATATGGGGGGGAGGAGTGATTTGATAGAGTAGCAGTGGAGCTTAAGCATAGATAAAGCCAGGAGTAGAAGGGGAAGGGAAAGCAGTTAATATGAGAAAGCAATTATACCTTACCAGTGGATAAATAAGGCACACATGGGGAAGGAAGAGACTTAATGACAGTTACAGGTGTCTTTTATTTTGGCTGAACTTAGCGATTTGTAGAAGTTTATTGAAACTGTGCTAGTTAGTTTCAGTACGGTTTGTAATTGGTTCCAAATGGAGGGAAGTGCATAGGCAATAGCACGTTTACCAAAGAAGGTCCACGTCCTTGGTATGTCAAGCATAATAAAGTCAGATTTTCTTAATGAGTATGCACTATGTGAGATACTAATAAGGGAAGAGAGATAGCTTGGCAATTTCTGCAGGAGCAGTTTAAGAGTCCATAGCCCAGCGTGGAGCAGGCGTCTAGTAGTAAGGTATGTCCAACCAACAGCTGCATATAAGTCACAGTGATGCAAACGGTAAGGGAAGTTGGTAATGAACCGTAATGCATGGTGATAAAGGATATCCAGTTTACTTGGATTTGCAAGAGTAGCGGAGGAATAGATTACATCGCCATAGTCGAGTAGGGGGAGAAAAGTGGCCTGTACAAGCTTGTTTCGAGTTTCAAGGGGGACAAGGAGCCTATTTCTGTAGAAGAAACCTAGCCTTGCTTTTAACCTTCAAGAGACATCTTCGACGTGGTCATTGAAAGATAATTTATTGTCGATCCAGATACCCAGATATTTAAATTTGGTTACAATTTCCAGAGGCTCGTTTAGCGTGGTGACAATGAAGTCTTGGGCAAGGGTATGGGGGGGGCCTGTGACAGCACTGCGGGAGAATATCATCGCTTTAGTCTTCTTAGCATTGAGCAGAAGCTTTGCCTTTATTAGATTATGCGAAGTCCGCTTGAAGCACTCCCTTGACTTCAGATAACGATGAGACAGAAGTATATAACACAGTATCATCCACAAAAAAGTGCAGATTGGATGTAGATATGTTAGTATCTAAGTCATTAATGTACAAAGAAAACAAGATAGGGCCTAAGATGGATCCTTGGGGGACTCTTCTTGCAACTGGCAAGGCAGCAGAAAAAAAGCCTTCCGCCTTTACTTTTTTGGGATCTTCCAGTTAGGTAGCTAGAGAACCAATGGGTGGTATGGTATGTGGCACCCAACTTTGCAAGGCAATTGACTAATAGTTTGTGATCAACAGTATCAAAAGCTTTGCTGAGGTCCAAAAAGACTGCGCCAGTTACCTTCTTAGCATCTATTGCAGACAGCCAATCATTGGTTACTTTTGCTAGTGCAGTGATTGTGCTATGATTAACCTGGAAGCCGGATTGAGCTGGGTTAATGAGAGAGAAGGTTTCCAAGTGAGATTTTAACTGAATATGGATCAGTTTTTCGAGAACTTTAGAAAGGATAGGCAATATGGAGATAGGCCTATAGTTGTTTACATCGTATGGGTCACCAGATTTAAATAGAGGGAGGATATGTGCTGATTTCCAGCAGGACGGCACAGTAGCAGATGTAATGGAAAGATTGAAGATGTGGAGAATTTGGGCAGTGAGATGGACGTAGCCTGACCTTAGGAAAAAGGGTTCCAAGCCATCGTCCCCTGTGCTTTTTTTGGTGTCTAAGTTAAGAAGAGAATCTTCTACTTCTTTATAAGTTATCTTATGCAATTGGAAGGGGCTGGGTGCAGGACTAGATGTAGGGGCAGGGGTATGCTGGCTCACCGCAGTACCAGCATAAGGTGACGAATCAAAAGCTAATCCAGCTGTGGCAAAGTGGGAGTTAAGTTCCTCCAGGATTAGGGACTTGTTTTCCACAATCTTGCCACTTGCAACTATCTTTGTTGGGACAGAGGGGGCCGTGGGCCGTCCTTCTATAGCTTTGATAATCTTCCATATTTTATGAGGGTTGCCTTTAGCTTATTCGAGAATAGAAATATAATAGTTAGCTTTAGCAGAGCAAAGTTTTTTCACACAGTTATTCCTGGCTGTTCTAAAGGCCTGCCAATCTGAAGATTCTTTGGAATGTCTAGCTTTAGCCCAGAGCTTATCTCGAGCTATAAGGGCTGCCTTGAGATCCGAGGTGAACCAGAGGTTGGAATTGTTCCGCACCCTTACTTTGATGAAAGAGGCATGCTTATTTATTGTTGTAGTGAGTTTGTCATTAAGGATGTAAGCTGCCTTGTTGACATCTTTTAGCTAGGTAGAGATCTTGCCATCTGATCATGCTCAGGTCAGATAGGAAGTTTACTGCACTGAATTTGCTAAAGGATCTTTTTGTTATAAAGATGGGCTGCGGCCGGGGCTTAATTTGAGATCTTGTGCAAGCGACAATTCCATGATCGCTCATGTCATTGTGAAACACTGCCAAATTAGATATTTTGTGTGGATGGGTGGTTAGTACCACATCTAGAATGGAACTGTTGGCAGTATTTAGAGTGTTGTTCCTAGTGGGTTCACTGACTAATTGCCCAAGACCTAGCTCGTCACAAAGGGATTTGAGGCCATGTGATTTAGGTGACAGCCAGTCCATATTTATATCTCCTAGAAATATTGTTTCAGTTTTTGCATCTACGAATATGGATTTTAAAAGATTAAGGACTTCATCACCACCAGACGGGGGTCTATAGCCACCTAGGATAGTGATACATTCCGAGGAGGGGAGATGAAGGCTCAGCGAAACTAACTCAAATTCCTTGGCTAGAGATTTGCAACTAATATTGGTGACCAAGTACTTAGATTTGGCGTAGATAAACACACCCCGGCCTCTAGACTCTCTATCTGCTCTAAATAAATTGTAGCCCTGCAGTGATATTTGTTGATCAGTGTTCATCTTTTTTAATCATGACTCAGTAATTATGATAAGGTCAGGGTTAACGTGTGCAGCCCAGTCTTGCAGCTGTACAAGTTTTTTAGGCAGGCTTAAAATGTTGACCATCATCAATTTGAGACCTGTGGCCTCAGCAAAATCGATAGGCGAGGTAAGTTGTGGGGGGGGGGGCCAGGGTTGAGCTCCACATTTCCTGAGCAGAGAAGAAGCAGCAGTATAACTTTCTTTAAGGAGCTTATAAGAATGGAGACTGCTTTTTTATTTCTTCATGGTAACCCATATCGTGCTGCACAAGAGGTGGCACCACTGTAATTACAGTTTATCGTGATCAATGTAAGTGCTTGAATAGACATAGGTGAGGACAGTTGCAAGGGGTTGTAGGCTAACCGGGGGGAATAGGCTAAAAGGGGAGAGGAGAATGACATAGTGTCTGCGCGGTAGACCGTTGATAAGGTACATCGGAGAACTGAATTGCATTGAGGTACTTCGAATTGCACTGTATTGCTGAGAACTCTGCACCTTAGGAGCAATAAAAACACAATAAAGAGAGCCATGGTCCCAGATTGAGTGGTCTCGTGATTTGTATTAGTGCAATATTTTCTAGGCAAGTAATTTGTCCACCTATGTACTCACTTAAAACCTAGATGAGAAAATACGCAGAAAGGGGAACAAGGAGAGCAGGAGCAGCTTAGTTAGTGGTGGGGCTCAAGAGATATTCACACAGGGCAGTCTTATTGGCCACACTCAGATACCAATCATAGGTTGGCAGCAGTCAAAACTAGGCCAATGAAGCAGTAATACGATATAGGAGACAGATCATGAGTGTATTTAAAGGAGGCCTGGGAGAGGGGGGTGGTGGGGGTGGGAGAAAATTACAGGTCAGAGCGAGAACTGAGAAGTCAGCATTAAGAAGGGAACACTGTAACAGGCTTTAGAGAAGGTGCCCCAATCAGAGCAAAGCAGGCAAGCGGGTGTACCAATCACAATCCCCCTAGGGCAGTGCCGCACCAATCAAGGGTGCCCAGGAGTGCTGGCTCTCTGCAGAGGATTCTATCGGAATCTATTGCTATGACAGCATAGCGTAGGTAATAATAGGATGCTCAGCATCTGACTTGAGTCTGAAGGGTGGATGGCAGACACTGAGGGCTTCCTGTTTTCAGCTGCAGAGAAAGAGTTACTAGAGTACACTGTGCAGTTCTGGAGACCTTACCTATGTAAGGACATAGACAGGGTAGAGAAGGTTCAGAGGAGGGCAACAAAGATGGTGCATGGATTGCATCACAAGTCCTATGAGGACAGGTTGAAGGCACTGAACATGTACTCCCTGGAGGAGAGGAGGGAGAGAGGGGATATGATAGAGACATACAAGTATCTTACAGGGAGGAACAGGGTGCAGGAATGCACGATTTTTAAGTGAAAAAGATGTTCCAGGACTAGAGGGCATGGGATGAAGTTGGAGGGAGGATGATTCAGAGGAAACGTGAGGAAGAATTTCTTCACAGAACGGGTGGTGGACAAGTGGAACACCCTGCCAGAGGAAGTGGTGGGGGCTGAAACAATCATGGGATTTAAGAATGCATGGGATAGACATAAAGGAATTCTGGAGGTCAGGGGTAAGGGGCAACAGACTTCTTGGAAAACATAAACTGAACTTAGAAACTTAAATGGGCAGACTGGGTGGGCCATAGGCCCTTATCTGCCGACACTGTCTATGTATCTATGTATGTATGTTAAGCAAATTAAACAGAAAAACAGGAATGCTGCAATGCAGAGGCTAGTTCACAATATTAAATTATGTGAGCAATTCAGCAATGCAGTGTACCTGGATAGGGACAACTCTTCAATATCCACAAATTCTTCCAACACAAAAATAAAGAAGAAAAGTGATTAAATGAAGGGAAACAGGAACAGAACTACTCAGAATGAGTAACTGCTTAGATAAAGTTACCCATAAAAGGGTCACTATGGAAGAAAAATATTATAAATAAGTTGCATACCAACAAAAATATTAAGACTTAAAAGAAATAACAGAAACTCACTCACAATCTGTAAGCAATCTGTCAAATATTAGGAACTAGCCTGCTCTGCTTTCACATACACACACACACACACACACCACACAGTCAACCCTCCCCCGCTGAACTCCCTCACAGACACAGACACAGAGAAATCTGAAAACACTAAGTAAAAAAAATTTCACTTGCATCACTAGGAACAACATTTAGATTTTGGGAGTAATTAGCTCTGAAAAATAACAAATAAAGAAGTTTTTGAAGGGTTCATTGGCTGTGATGCACTACACTGAACTGGTCTCCAACTCAGCAGACAATATACTGTGCAGGAAACAGCCTGCTCTTGATATTTCAGCTATTTACTGACAATGCATTGAAATTTACAGGTGAAATTGAAAAGCATTGGCGAAATTGGTGAAATCTGATGAAATTTCGCATTACATGAAATTGCATCCCAGACGAAATTATGTTTCATCAAAGGTGAAAAAGTTTGTATAATGCTAAAATTTACTCTTAATATTTCGCTAAGTAAAATTTCCAATTTCTCATGATTCTACTCTACAGTTAAATTGGGCCCCTTTAAAACTAAACTTCATCAGCACCTACTCTCTATGAATAGTTGTGACTGCTCCTAGCCATTACTGGTCTATCTGGGACAGCTCATGGCTTGTCCCTCAATTTCCCCTTGCTCATCCCCATCATATATTGGTCTAATTTCTCTCTCCCCACTCTGTTCTCCTCCTGCCCTTTACTCATCCTTTACCTGCACTCTTTCCTATTCCTCTTTCTCTACACCTTACACCCCTCTACTCAACTTTTCTCCCTATCCCCCTTCCCCACACCCAGCTGTCTCACAACTCTCTTTAACTGACTTCCTTCTGGTCTCCCTTCCTTTTCTTTAATTTGTATCTGTTTGCTTAGTTAGCTAGCACTTACCTGCACCATGTTTATTTCATTATCATGTACCCCCACCCTCAGTTATGATGCACTTATGTATAATGCACTTCATTACTTGTATATTCTTATCCTATGTATTATGCACTGTGTTAATTTCCTGTAATGTTTTGTGTCCTGTCTGTTTTTAATCTACTCACCATGTTGGTTTCTTTACCATGCACTCCACCCTTATTTATGATGCACTTTATCCTATGTATAATGTACTGAATTAAATCTGATGTGGAGCCTTTGCAGGAGTTTTTGATTCAAAGGGTTGTAATTCCAAGACTTCAATAAATAAATAAATAAAATGCCTGTAAAGGTCTGAGTGCAGGGGAAAAATAATTTCAGGCAGAGTCCCTAATCACCTCATTCTCCCACCTCCCCATGTACAGGTTGGCTAGACTTGGGGCAATGTGGCCTCCATAGCTGTGCCTTTTTCTTGTAAGTAATAATCCCCCAGAAAAGTAAATGTATTAAATTAAAAAAAAAATTAAGTAAATTTAATCAGTAGTTCAGTAGGTGGTTCAGCTTGTGCCTCATGTTGGTTTAAGAAGTGAGCCAAACTATCTGTAGTGCTTCTTCTTGAGGTATATTGGTATAAAGGGACTCCACATCCAAAGTATTGAGCTTGGAGTCCCCCCTGTACCTCAGCCTCACTCAGAGTCTGCAAAATATCCCCAGTGTCCCTTATATAAGATCCTAATATGACTCTACAAAGGAAACAATCTGTATATTGGGACATAACTGAGCATGCAATAGATAGCCTGGAAAATAGGATTATTCAGGGATCAATGGGAATAATAAATCATTTTTCAACATAGTCAGAAACATTTGTCATTTGCTGAACATGCCAAACATGCTTATTGCATGCTGTTACAAGTTAGTACAAGAATTTGGGATTATGCAAATCGTTGTGTATTTTAGGCAGTGTATACATGCTGGCCCATACAGAATGTTCAACAGTGAGGTAATCATGTTCCTCACCTATAATGGTCCCTCGGTAAGTGCTTCCATTAGTAAAGTGTCAATCCCCCTTTTAAAACATGTGGTGGGATCTTCCCTCAACCTCCTGTAAAAAGTAATGTCCTGCAATTGTATTACTGTTTCACCAATATATTTAGTGGTGTGCAAGATCACTACTGTTCCTCTCTTGGCTACAGGCTTGATAGTGAGGTCTCTATTGTCCTCAAGACTCTTGAGTGCCAGAGCTTCCTCTGTAGTGGCATTGACATAATCAGCTCTTTAAATTAAATTTAGCCTCACATGTTCTTTCAAACACCCTAACACTGTCTAGATAAGGGAGAAATGAAGATGGATGGAGGCAGAATGTAGTTGATGCCTCCCATGCACTGGTGTTGTCTTCCTGACTAACATCCATACCCCTTTGTTGTAGTGAAACCCCATGACACATACTGTATCTTGTTTGGTAAAAAATTATTTGAGGTCTAAATTCCTAGTAAGTCTATGTAGGTCTACAAATAGTTTAAATGGCTTGGAATGAAGTGTTTGCACAGAGGACAAACCTTTTTGTAAAACAGATGTATGTGCTACAGTCAGATTTAAACCTGATACCTTTATTACCAGGTGTCAACCCACAGGTCCTATCTGCGCCTTCTGCAGCATGTACATCTGCCTGTGTTTCCTGCTCCCTCTCCTTGTGAGTTTCCTTTGTTGCTGTAATTCCCCTGTTGTCTCATGGGTTGCTGAACCTCCTGTTCCTTTGACATTTTGATCCATATCCTGATTCGGCTGTTGAATTTTTGCAAACAGTTGTTGGAGGTTCAAAAGAGTTTGTTTCCTCTGCGTTCCTTCAGAGTTGGAGGAACTCATAATAGAGGGTTAACTAATGAACTGCAGAACTGGATTAAGAGGAGTGACAATGCCTGGTTGGATTACAGGTGTACTCCTTCTACAGCTTTAGTAAATACTTATTGAACTTTGCGTAACAAGGTTAGTAAGCTGGTGAAATTTACAAAGCAAGAATTTTGGCATAACCAACTGAAAGCCAGGTGGTCTGAAACACAAAACTTTTTGCAGGCAGATCATGGTCTTATGTCTGTTAAGAAAAAAGCAACAATTAGGAAGCTAACTACGAGTGAGGGTGAAATTTCAAATCTTTCAGATATTGTTAACTTTCTTAATGTTAAGTTTTCTGATTTTTCATGTTATAAGAAAGCTCACACACAACATTTCTTGTCCAGGGGTGTCTGTTTCCAGTTTAAACTTGGTTAACATGCCATCATTCTACTTTCCTAGGGTGACAAGAAAGGAAGTTGAGAAGTTATAAATGTCCATTCCAAGATAAATTCAGTGATTGTGTGTGGTGGTGGGGGGGGGGGCTGGATAATCAGTTTATTAGATTGGCAGCTTCCTTTGTTACAGGGCCACTGAGCACAATCTTTAATCTTTATTTAACTACAGGACAATTTCAATCTATATGGAAGTGTACTAAAGTGGTCCCTGTTTCAAAGAAACCTAATGCTATGACTCCAGATGACTTTCGGCCTATCTCTATTTTAAATCCTATCAGTAAGATTTTTGGAAAAACTGTGGCCAAACAATTCACTGAATATTTGGAAATATATATTTTAGCTACATAGCAGCATGGCTTTTGAAAGGGTCATGGAACTGAGACTGCCTTGGCCAGCTTCATAATCTCCACCCTTGCAGGATTTGAAAAAAGCCTGATGAGTGGTGTGGTGTTAGTGGACCTGACCAAGGCATTCAATCTTATTGAACATGACTTACTTGTAGAGAAATTAGAGCAACTTAGTTTTTCTAAATCTGTTGTAGGTTGGTGTAAATATTATTTAGCACATCGTTCTCAGTTTGTTACTATTGGTTCCATTGTTTCTTCTGTGAATATTGGAGGGCCCAAGGCTTCAATTCTGGGCAAATTAATGTTTAGTTTATTTACTAATCAACTGTGCTCTGTTTGCAAACGCTGTGATATTCTTTTGTATGCTGACAATTTGGTTTTGTTTCATCAGACCAATTCTATTGCTGAATTATCTTCAGTTGTTGAAAAAGAATTTGCATTGGTTAGCAATTGGTTTGTTTGAAATAGTCTGATATTCAATGTAAAAAAAACAACATATCAATGCTATTTGCAATGCCCATATGTTAGGAACTAATCCTAAATTTTAAATTTGTGATACCTCAGGTGCTTAGTTAGAACAAGTATATGAGTTTAAATATTTTGGTTTCTTACTTGACCCGTTTGCCTTTCTCTTCTCAGGTCTTTGCTACCAGTCATGTCATTAATCAAAAATTGGGTTTCCATTATAAGGTTAAGTGCCATTTTTCCTTTGATATCTGTAGGTTGAGTGCCCCATTTTGATTAAGGTGCTAGTCTTTACAACAACCTTCATTTCAGGGACATTAATATCTTAACTTTAGCTTACAATAACATTTGTCAATTTATTTTGGACTCACCATTCAAAAACATCATTGTTTGTTATATTAACAGTTGCATTGGTTATTCCCAAAATCCAAACTTGCTTATTATTTTGGGTGTCAAATTTTCAAATCTGTTTTTTTCAATTTCAAATTTTCCTTTAGCTGTATTTGTAACCATTCATAATTCTACTATTTTTTTAAGCTCTTCACAGAGTACTGTCCTTCAGACAGTTGTTTATAAGACCAAAAAAGGTTCGAGATCTTTTTCAATTTCAGCTCCAATGTTTTGGAATAATTTGCAGACAACCTTCATGCTGCTTCCTCACTGAAAACTTAGAAACATAGAAACATAGAAACATAGACTTTGACGGCAGATAAGGACCGCTAGGCCCATCTAGTCTGCCCATTTCCATACCTACAGGATAGGCCGCAGATCCTAGTTAACCAACAGCCTATTTCTTCCTACCCCCCACAAGAATTGCCTTATGTCTGTCCCATGCATTCTTGAATTCTCCCACAGTTTTAGACTCCACAACCTCCTCAGGAAGGCTGTTCCATGCATCCACTACCCTCTCTGTGAAATAATACTTCTCACATTGCCCCTGAACCGCCCTCCTTCTATCTTTAAATTGTGTCCCTTATTCTTGCAAGTCTCTTTTCTGAAAATGCTACCCTCTTGGACTTTGTTGATTCCACTGAGGTACTTAAAAGTTTCTATCATGTCCCCTCCTCCTTCTTTCCTCAAGGGTATACATATTAAACTCCTTTAGTTTCTCCTCATATGGCTTCTCTTGCAGACCCTGCACCATTTTAGTTGCCCTCCTCTGGACTGCCTCTATCCTGTCTATGTCCTTGCAGAAATGGGGTCTTCAGAACTGGACACAGTACTCCAGATGGGGTCTCACCAACTGTCTGTACAGAGGGATAACAACTTCCTGTATTCTGCAGCTGATGCCTCTCCCTATACATCCCAGTATACCCCCAGCCCTCCCTACTGCCTTCTCACATTGCTTGCTAACCTTAAGATCATCTGATTTGATTACCCCCAGGTCCCTTTCCTTTTTTGTTGTTGTTACTACCTCCCACCCATTGTGTATTCTTCCCTGGGTTCTTATTTCCCAGGTGCATTATTTTGCACTTCTTTGCATTGAATCCTAGCTGCCATACTTGGACCATTCCTCCAACCTTGCCAAGTCCCTTTTCATCCTTTCCACGCCTCCTTGTGATATCAACTCTGTTGCAGATTTTTGTGTCATCTGCAAAAAGGCATACTTTTCCTTCCAGTCCCTCTGCAGTGTCACTGATGAAAACATTAAAAAGGACTGGACCCAATACTGAACCCTGCGGTACCCCACTAGTAACCCCCCTTTCTTCAGAATGGACTCCATTTACAATTACCTTCTGTGTCCTGTTGTCCAGACAATGTTTTACCCAGGCTACCACCCTGGGTACCACTCCCAGGCTGGTTAATTTGACTATTAATCTTTTATGTGGGACTGTGTCAAATGCCTTGCTAAAGTCTAGGTAGGCCATGTCCACAGCTCCTCCCTGGTCTACTACTTTGGTCACTCAGTCAAAGAAATCTATTAGATTCGTCTGACATGACCTTCCCGCTGTGAACCCATGCTGCCTTGGGTCCGTGCTCCACTGGCCTCTAGGTATGCACTATTTTTCCTTCAGAAGTGACTCCATCACTTTCCCTACTACAGAGGTCAGACTGACAGGTCTGTAGTTTCCTGCCTCTGTCTTGGACCCACTTTGTGAAGGGAATCACATCCACCTTCCTCCAGTCCTCGGGTACCACACCTTCCTCCCATGATTTATTAAAAAGAGTAGCCAGTGGTTTCACTAGTTCCTCCCCTAATTCTTTTAGAATTCTGGGGTGAATTCCATCAGGACCCATTGCTTTGTCCACCTTCAGTTTTAGGAGTTCTTGCAGAACCCTTTCTTCTGTGTAAGGACTGGGATCGACCCCCCGATCAAGAGGGCTTCTGTTAATTGGATTAGGCACTTCCCCCTCCTCTTTTGTGAATACTGAGCAGAAATATTAATTCAGTATTCCTGCTTTTTCACTGTCCCCCTCTGCCCACCCATTGTTCATTCTATTCAGCCTCACTATCCCTCCCTTTGTCTTTCTACACTCACTGATGTACCTATAAAAGGTTTTATCCCCCTTCTTAACTGAGTTGGCTATCTTTTCCTCAGTTTGGTCCTTTGCTATTCCGACTTCCCTCCCTGCTTCCTTCTGCCTTAACTGGTACAGCTCTCTGTCCTGCTCCTTCTGTGTTTCCTTATACTTCCGGAATGCTTTCTTTTTCTTCCTGACTTTCACAGCCACCCCTTTTGAGAACCATAGTGGCTTTTCTTTCATTTTGATTTGTTCATTTGCTTCACACAAAGGCTTGTTGCCTCTGTGATGGCAGTTTTGATAATTCCCCATTGTTGCTCCACACCTCCTTCTAGCCTGTTTGCTAGTGTTTTTCTGAGGCACTCTCCCATCTTGCCAAAGTCAGCCCTCCTAAAGACCAGTACCCTCACTTTTGTATGGCTTGACTCTGTAGCTGAGTTTAACGTGAACCACACTGTTTGATGGTCACTTGTCCCCAGATGGCAACCCACTTCTAGATCTGAGATCCTCTCACTGCCCCTGTTTCAGAGTACGAGGTCTAAGATTTCTCCCTCACGAGTGGGTTCTGAAACTAGCTGTCTAATGCCTGCCACCTGTAGGGCATCAAGAATGGCCCTGCTCTTGGATGTGGCTGCAGCAAATGTGCTCCAGTTAACATCTGGCACATTCAGGTCTCCCATCAACAGTATCTCCCCTTTCTCTGCCATTCTAAGAACGGCCTTCCGGAGGAGGTTGTGGAGTCAAAATCAGTGGTGGAATTCAAGCATGCATGGGATAGTCATAAGGCAATTCTGGGGGGGGGATAGGAAGAAGTAGGCTACTGGTTAACTAGGATCTGCAGCTTATCCAGTAGGTAGGAAAATGGGCAGACTGGGTGGGCCAAGCGGTCCTTATCTGCCGTCAAATTCTATGTTTCTATGTTTCTTCTATCATATCCTTGTCCATTCCTTCCCCCTGACATGGGGGTCTGTACACAACCCCTGTGCAGATTGTGGTGCCCTTTCCAGTCTCCAAGGTGACCCACAGTGCCTCCTCCCCTCCCTGTTTACTCTTTTGTTCAGTTGCTTTTATCCCTTCCTTTACATAGAGAGCTACTCCTCCCCCTCTTCTCCCCTGCCTGTCTCTCCTGTAGGTTATGTACCCTGGTATGTTAACATCCCAGTCATGGTTCTCTGTGTACCATGTTTCTGTGACTGCTACGATATCCAGGCATCCCTCTTCCATTAAGGCCATCAGCTCAGGGAGCTTGTTGCCCAGACTACGGACATTGGTACTCATTACCCTCCATTTCCTGATGGCCTTACTCCCTTTTGCCCCATCCCTGTCCTTCTTGCCTTTGTCACTTTCTCCATTTACCCCTGCCTTTCTCCCTATCGACACCTCTATGTTGGTGTTTGCCACACTTACTACCGTGATTATTTGGGGGGGCTAGGATTTTCCTGCTCCTTTCCAGTGCCTCCCCCCTTGGTTAGTTTAAAAGCTTGCCAATGAAGCATTTAAACCTATCACCTAGGATCCTGGTTCCCCTCCCAGACAGATGCAGCCCTTTATGCCAGTATAGGCTTGCATCACTCCAGGTGGACCCCCAGTCCCCAATGAAGCCAAACCCCTGAGCTCCACACCAGTTTTTCAACCACTGATTGAATCCCATGGTGCAGAATATCCTAGCCTCTCCTATGCCATACATGGGTAGCACCTCCGAGAAGGTTACCGTGCATGCTACTTGACTAAGGCCCCTCCCCAATTCCACAAACTCTTCCTGCACTTCTCTAATCCCTTTCTTAGCCAGGTCATTTGTCCCTAGGTGGACAATGACATCCAGATCCCTCCCCTGTGCAGCTGCTCTGGCAATCCTGAGGATTTGCTTCCTGTCCCTGCAAGCCATGGCACCAGGCAGGCACCTTACCTCCCTCTCCCCTTCCTCCCCCAGTTCTACCTTCCTAACAATGGAGTCCCCCACCAGGAGTTGTTTCTTCCCCTGCAGGGTCCCCTGCCACCCTCCTGTGGGTCTCCTTTGTGGAGGTTCCCAGCATCCTCCTTGGTCTCCACTGTGGGTGCCTCCATAGAGGAACCACACTTTGCCAGAATGGCATAGGAATTGTGGAGAGGTACAATGGGAGGGATGCGCCTCCATTCCACCACCCTCACCCTCCCTGAGCCCACTGTGGTCCAACTGCTCCTCTTTCTTGGCAACCTCTGAGGCAACGGCAGTGGCACTGGTGGTCCCTGGATGGAAGAGGAGGTCCCACAAATCCTGGCCAACTCAGCCTGGAGATGAGAAACCTCCTCCCTCAGCCCAGAGAGGTGCCTGTAGATGGTACAACACTGCATCCTCCAGAACATCTCCCGGAAGACTGCTGCTCCACAGCCACTGCACTGCACCACTCCAATCATGTCTTATTTCTGGCCCCTTAACTGTTTGCAATCCTTACTCTTTCCTCTGGTTTTTTTTTCTCTCTCTCCTTACTTTCTGCCTGTGTGCCCTTTAAGCTCCTGATTGTCCTGTTCTGAGACAAGAATATCCTGTATTTCACAGTAGACCACTTACTTGCTCAGAGGCAGACCTTCAGCAGCTAGAGGGGGCTGGAGAGCTACTCTTGCCCTTCTAGGATGGTGGGTCCTTGTTGGTTCTGTGATCACTCACTTCCTGCCCCTAAACAGGAAGTTCCTGTTGTCAGTCAAATTCTGTGCCTATAAAAATAGAACTAGTTTTGGGTGGGGGGTGGAGGGGAAGGAAGTAGGGCAATCTAGTCCCAGCAGAGAAGTTCAGTCACACAGCAGTCCTTTCTCCTGGTGTCTTCTGCCAAGCTATTTCTTTTACTATTTAACTTTTAAAGTTAACGTTAAGTAATATTTAATGTTGTCTTGTCTTATTGTATTTGTTTGTATTTTTGTTGGGCTGGGCCTGAAAATAGACTTGCTCCCAGTGCCCTATCCCAGTTAACAATCTAAAAATGAAATTAAATGAAAAATGAAATCCTGTGTGAAAGGTGATTTCACAGAGCATCTGAGAAAACATGTTTTGGAGGGGATTTGAAAAACGGCACCTGTCATGTTCATGACATTGGGTAGCAAAAGGTCTATGTTGATAAGTTTGTGCCAAAATCTACAAAAAATAACAATGTTATAAGTAAAGATTGGAAAAATTCAATGTCTCAATTTTCAAATGTGAAACTATGATGCAAAGTGCCTTCACCAAATGGGCATGATGCAAGTGGCACCTTGCATGATAGTTTGTAGTGATACAGATTTTCAAATGCTGACTGTGGCAAAATCAGGATGCTGTGCCCCCAACCCACACTGCATCATCCTTGTGGCAAAAGCACTTCTGTTCCAGGTCACAAGGGGGCTTGTGCCACAGTAAGACTGCACCATCCCCTTTTTCAGGAATTTGCAAGCTCCACTGTGGATGCAGCAAGGGGCTTATGATACACCAGCCAAGAGGTAGTCTAAGTACCCTGCACCACTGCTTGGCAGGGTGACCAGTGAGTGGTGGGGCAGGGAAGATGGGGAATGCATGCTGTAGGGGCACTGAGAGTGCCATAGGGCATGAGGTGGGTATGGAAGCAAGTATATGGAATGGAGAAGGCACCTGGCAGAGGTGCCATAAGGCTTATAATGCAGCAGACTGCATGGGGGGTTGGCGTTGCAAGCCTGTTATGACATAGTACTAGCTAAAAAACAGCCTTAGCACCATCCCCATACAACCCACAGTCCTCTGGGGCAGGTGGCTGGGCTGCTTCCATATAGGGCTATGTCATAATAGGTTTGTGATGCCAACCCTCCCTACCCAGTCCCATCACCTGTCTTATAAGCCCTATGGCACCTCAGCCAGGTGCCTCCTCTGCTCCATATACTTGCTGCCATACCTCACTTTGCCTATGATGCCCTCAGTGTCCCTGCAGCCCACATTCTCCCCACCTCCATGGATCATGTAGAGTTGCACAAGGGATGGTTTTTTAGATCCCTCCATCAAATACTGCAGGCTTACCCAATATTTGATATGGTCCAGCGGTTGCGTCAACTCCTGGGTCTTTAGCCCAGGGACCCCTAATGTTACAAAACTGAGTGCAGAATCCATGACACGCTCGAGTTCACTGCAGCCCTAGATTGCCACAAATTGCAGCAATCTAAGGGATCTTTGAAAATTAATCCCCATATTTTTCATAACTTCCATGTTTTGTTTTGTTGTTGACATTTTGACCCCAAACTTTCAACATAGTCTTCGTGTGACTCCACTTTATGACCAAGACTGGTGACAATTGTAAATCTTTTCTGAAAGGTGATTTTGTGCAGTGACTGCAAAGACATTTTTCAGTAGGAACTGAAAAATGACACCACCCTTGTTCATCATGGGTGTGTGTGTGTGTGTGTGTGTGTGTGTGTGCGTGTGTGTGTGTATGAAAAGGCTATGTTGAATATTTGGGGGCCAAAATGTTACAGAATGATAAAATTATGAGTAAAAGTCCAAAATGCATTAAAAAGTCATTAGCCAGTCTTACCTTGTTTTTAGACTGTTCACAGTCAGTGTTGGTAGCAGACAGACATGCCAGTGGACCAGATAGGTTAGTGAGGGTTCTGGGAAGAAGTGATGGATGGGGGATGCTGAGAGAGGGATTGGCAATGGGGGGCTTGGAGTGTTGGGGGGGCAGGACCCATATATGGATGATATTTTTCAGGTAAAATATAAACAAAGAGGATGATGATGGATATTTTTCCTTTTTTCAAGGAGAGACACTGGAGACAGACCACCCCATTGTCAGTGTGTAATTTTCCAGCATCGGGGATCGGGACCTCGGTGTTGCATGCAGTTGAAGGGATTAACATTTTTTGGTGGCAGCATTGGGCATCTGACCAGCAGACTTTGGGGGTTTGCTGTGGTGTCCAGCAGGGCTAATCACCCTACTGGTGGATTTATGTTGTTCTGTGGCAGGGTTGGGAACCCAATTGGTAGACCTTTACAGGGGGGTTGTTGTAGCTTCCATTTTTTTTATATATTTTTTAGTCTTTGGTAACCAGGTAAGGCCCACTAGGTACAAGTGCCTGTCTTCAGGGGTGACCTGGGAGCACTGGGTGGTTAAGTGACTTGCTCAGAGTCACACAGTATGCAAGTGGAGGTTGTGAGAATCAAACTCAGGTCTGGTCTGCTGGATGTATCAAGCTTGCTCACACCTCGTTCCTCCAACCTCTAGCCTATACTGCCTGCCATTGCCAGACTTGGACATTTGATTGCTGGACATTAAGGAGGGGTGTTAGAAATTTCTAGTGGTGGGGTTAGGCACCTGACAGCTGAACTTTTGAAAGCTGTGTGAGATGGGAGTGAGATACCAGCAGCAGGGCTGAGCACTCACAACCATTGCTATTGAGTTGCTGGACCAGGAGGGAGGGCAGACAATGGAGAAGAAACTGAGCACATGCCACCAGTGCTGCAAAGCGGGGTCAGGTGGGAGAAGGGATGCTGCTTCACTACCTGATGGTGGTAATATGAAAGGATGCAGCTGCACTATGATAGGTACAGCTTCATCCTTTCACATGCTAGAAGTTTCTATCCATGAGCCAGTGAAACAGTATCAGCAGAATCCTTGTAGGCATTGAGCTCAACTGCAGTGGCAGCTACAGAACATACCTCTCCATCCCACACACATACACTGTCCAAGTAGCCCTAATATGTTTTACTTGTGCATGAGTGCCAGCAAACAAAACAGAGAGAGCCAGGTAAAAGGTTGGGCTCCTGAACATTGGTTGAAACACAGAAACAGAATTTTATTGGCAGAAAAGGACCACTTAGCCCACCCAGTCTACCCAGTTGATCCCTGCCTAGTCTGTCTCCGCAAAGCCTAGCTGGTCTCTAGCAACCTTACTGCCTCCTTGCCCATTTCTTAATATTTCCCTATATCTGTTTGACACATGCTTGAAGCCCGCCTACTATTTTCTCCTTCACCACTTCCTCTGGCAGTCTGTTCCATTTATCCACCGCTCTTTAGTGACGTACTTTTTCACATCCCTCCTAAACTTCTCCCCCTCCAGCTTTATCACATCTCACTGGTCTGGTGCTCTTCTTCATTTGAAAGAGACTCAATTCCTGCACCCTGTTCACCCTTGTTAAATACTTGTAGGTGTCTAAGATGACCTCTGTCTTTCTCTTCTGTCTTCCACGCTGTACAAGTTGTGATTCCACAGTTCCTCCTCATAGGACTTTGGTGCAATCCTTCACCATTTTTGTTGCTATTCTCTGAACAGCTTCCACCCAGTCTGTGTCATTTCTTAGGTGCAGCCTCCAGAACTGGACACAATACTCCAGGTGGGGTCCCACCATTGAGTGATATAGTGGCAACACCATTCCCTCCTCCTGCTAGAGATAGCTCTCCCTATTCATCCCAACATCACACTGGCTTTACCTAGTTCTTTATCACACTACTCTGCCATCATAACCCTAAGGTCTCTTTCCTGCTTAGTGACTAACAGTGCCTCTCCCCACCCTATACTCATTTCATGGATTCTTATTCAGCATGGATTCAAGGGAGGAGGTCATGTCAGACACGTCTGATAGATTTCTTTGAATAAGTGACCAATGAATTAGATCAGGGTGGAGCAGCAGACATGGCTAGAGATGCAGCGAATTTAAAATTTGCTGGCAAAATGAATGCGAAGTGGCCACTTCACCTTATCATAATGCTACGTGAAGTGGCCATTGAAAAATGCTTACTTCACCTTGTCATTATGACTTCACATTGTTATTCCACTTTAACGCAAAGTAAGGCGAAATAACAACAATATAGGTACTTTAGGCAGCCCCCCCACACACATCATATGGCTTACAGTACTGTAAGTCACATGCTTTAGCCAAGCAGGAAGGAAGTGAGTTATACAAGCAGATCATTCACTTTCTCCTTTGCAGAGGTAGAAGGATGAAGCATTTTGTGTAGGAGAGGAGAGTTTATTAGTTTCTTGCTTGAGCAAATTTCAGAAAACCCCAAAGCTTTTTTTTGTATTATGCTTTTTACCCCTTCTCCACACATCTTGTCGGCCACTCCTTCAGGTTTTTCCTCATGGCCCTTCCCATCTGCTCAAACATCCTCATGCCAGCCACTAGCCTCATACCATGGTTCCCCGGGAATCCCAGCATATCCCTTTGCCTGGGGGGTTCCCCTCCTCTGAGAGGGAAGGCACCAATGGGGGACAGCCAGCACACTATTTTTACATTTGCCAGGGTGCCACTGAGGGAGTTCTGAAATTGAGGTCTGACAGCAGTGGGGGACCAGAGGAACTGTCATCCAGTCAGCCAGGGCAGTTTCCTAGGTTTTATCCCAGGGAGTGGCATGCCACATGACATCAAGGCATCTGCTGACATCTGCCACTCCCCCAATTTTTCAGCTCAGGCTACTGTGCTGTACTTCCAGCCTCTGCAAGGAGTCAGCAGGTGCCGAGATACATCTTCACCCTTCCCCATGAGAAGGTGAGCCATCCAGGGATGCTCATTTCCTTCTCCACTAGCCAGCCCTCCAGCAACCCTAGTCAGTTCCAGAACCCAGGTTACCAGCATCGCAAGCAGAAATCAAACTGCTGTGCCAATGGGCTGGCAAGAACTTTTTTAAAAGCTAATTCTTTAGGGGTTTTTTTGCACTGTTTTGTCTGTTTTTTGGTGACCAATTTCTTTGTTTTTTAAGTTTTGTTTTGTGTGTATGTGTGACTGTGTGTGTGTGTGTGTGTGTGTGTGTGTGTGTGTGAGAGAGAGAGAGAGAGAGAGAGAGAGAGACTGTGAGTGTGTATGAAGTAGCTCGTCGTGTGATGCATCAGAGAGGGAAGGAGTGTTTTGTGTGATGAACCAGGGACAGTCTGTGTCCCATTTCCAGAAGGGAGTGCACACATATGCTGGACATAGCTGGGTGTTGTTGGACCACTACAAACTGATTGGTCCTGCTTCCCCCCCCCTGGAAGCAGCAGCACCACCAGTGCCACTGCCACAGCCACCAAGTCCACCATTACCACCTCCCCACCCCACCAGAAGTAGCTGTAGGAACTCCAGCAGCACCACCTCCACAGCAGCAGGTGGAGCCCAAGGTATATGCCAGTGCTGCCAGTACTACATCTGCCCCTCCTGTGCTTGGTCTGTCCTGCAGTTACACAGTTTGGCAGTCTTCAACTGTGTTGGGGGACAGCAGTGTTGTGATGTGTCTGCTTTGTGGTATGCAGGTGTGCCATGGCCCTTGGGGGACACATCTGGGGACTTGGGACCAGTGCACACATATGCTGAACCACCACAAGGTGAAGTGGCAGGCTGCTACTGAATGGGACAGGCCTCCACCTGATGGACCTTCTATGGCAGTGGCAGAGGGTGCTACTGTTGTGTGCTACCACAGCAAGAGGAGGGCCACAGCAGCAGTTGCTCCACCACTACCCCTACCACTGTCATCAGCACCACCCTCACCACCACTACGATGTAGGCTAACATAGCACTTTTGTGGGCTGTGGTGCAGGAAAGTAATGAGAGAGTGGGCACTGTCTAGCAGCAGATGGAGCAGATCTAGCAACATCAGCTACAGATAGTGTTGATGCTCCATCTGCTGCTGGAACATCATGGGATCCCCATTCTCTTTTTTCCTGCACCCCCCCGCCACTGCTGTAGTGTTTTGTGGTTTGTTTATGTTTAATAACAGACAGAGGGAAGGCCACACAGTATTAGTTTAAAGGGAAGCAGTCAGCAACATGAGGTCCCACCCCTGCAAGGCTTACCCTCTGGTTAAGACTTTTAAGTATGCTGCAGCATTTTTATCGCACCACAACATACTTTATTTTAATAAAGAAAAGTCAGTGACCCAGAAGTATGGCGGATGCTATGAGTGCTCCATGATGTGTAAAGGTGAAACAGTGACGCACCATGCTCTTCAATACAAGAGTATTGAAGCGCATGGTGAGTCTCCCCCACACCTTTCCTTTACACACAATGGAGCCCCCATAGTGTTTACCATCCTTCAGGGTTGCTGACTTTTCTTTACTAAAATAAAGTATGTTGCAGCATGAGAAAAACACTGCAACATACTTAAAAGGCTTAACCGGAGAATAGGCCTTGCAGGGGACAGAAGCTCTTGTTGCTCACTGCTTCTCATCAAATATATACATACACATACAGTCATACATGCTCCTTATTGCCCTGTTATTGTAATCCAGTGCCTCAGTAATGTTTACTTTATATTGTGGAATGGTTGTGGAAAAGCTGGTGTGAGCAGTGCAAGTTTAATGTGCTAAATTGCATGTGTGCAGTCAGTGTTGTTTCCTCTGTTTGTGTATGTGACATAAAATATTGTGCAGTTTCTAACAAACATATATTGCTGACATGTTGCAAGGTTTATGGTATAAAGAATAACGAGCAGAATAACGTATATTTTATTGTCACCATCATCATCAGCGGACTAAGTGATACAATACTTTTTCAGAGTTGTCTGGCCAGAGTGCACCTCAGTCACATACTGCACACATGACTTTTAGGAGAGCATGTGTTTTTTTGTGCTATGATCTCCGCAAAGTCATGTGTGCACTGTGAGTGACTAAGGCACACAGTGACCCGATACCTCTGAAAAAATATCATATCACTTACTCCGCTGGTGCTGATGGTAGAAATAAAATATATGTCATATATTCTTTCTTATCTTTATTCTTGAGATGCTGCAGCAAGTCACACCATATATATGTTTGCACAAAGCTGGACAATGTCTGCACACACAGGAAAGAACACCGATGGCACGCATGCAGTTTAGCACAACATACTTGCACTGCTCAGTCATGCTTTTTGTGAAACACTTCTAATCACAAGTCCCAACACAAAGTAAACATGACTGAGGCTCCAGAAATATTTATTTTTTGAAAT
Source organism: Neoceratodus forsteri (assembly GCA_016271365.2). Lineage (NCBI taxonomy): Eukaryota > Metazoa > Chordata > Ceratodontiformes > Ceratodontidae > Neoceratodus > Neoceratodus forsteri. The sequence continues at coordinate 773,973,987 of CM057449.1, read as the reverse complement.
GGACATTAAAGAGATTCACCAAGTTATAGTATTGCACTCGATATATGGGTGCCTTACCTCCAGGGGAATCGCTCTTGCTCCACATGTCCTTACATAGTGCAATACTTTTCTGACAAAAATGCTTGTAATTTCAGTAAACCAGGTCCTGGAGGACTTCCTGTTCTGAAGAGCCACCCAAGTTCTGCCCCTGCGCTCAGCAATGTTATGACGTGAGGCCAGGGAGATCACGGGGCATGCTCCATTATAGTGAATGGCCATCAGCTTTCCAAATGCTTCTTTATGTTATAATGGTCAGTTTGTAGTGAATTGTGGGCACGTTTCCACAACCAAGGCTCTTGTTAGTGGAAATGTGCCCATGTTTCACCACAAAGGATCATTCTAGCATAAAAAAAAATTCAGAAAGCTGCTGACCATTCAGTATAATGGAGAGCACCCCCCCTGCTCTCCCTGGCATCATGTCATAACATTGCTGAGCATGGGGGTCGAACTTGGTTGGCTCTTCAGAACAGGAAGTCCTCTGGGACCAAGTGTACTGAAATTACAAATGTTTTTGCCAGAAAAGTATTGCACTATGTAAGGACATGTGGAGCAACAAAGATTCTCCTGGAGGTTAGGCACCCATATATTGGGTGCAATACCATAACTATGTAACTTGGTGAATCTCTTTATAGCAGCAGTGCAACAATCTGTTGAAGATTTTGACCTATACTTTTTTATGCTACTTTACATTGCCACTTTTCTTACATCCTGACTTGTATGATACTATTCTTTCCAGTATTTGAGTCTGCTTTAGCACTTTTTTACAAGTCTGAAACAATAACAGGAGACCTCCTTTTATAACGGTGCAGACCAGGTCTTTGTCAGTATTTTCCATTGTTTTTCTCCATCTGTTGTTATATATTACATCTGTTGTAAAATTAACAATTATGCAGCAGGCAGTGTTTTATGACCTCACAGAACACTATGTATTCAAAAACAGCTGCAAATAGTGATGAAAACCAGGTCAGAACAATATTAAAAGGCATGCTCCTTTTTTTTCAGACATGAGAAAAAGTAAAGCAGACACAAACTGTGAAAAGAAGGGTATCATACAAGTCAGGAGGTAACTAGTGGCTGGCAATGTAAAATAGCATACAAAATGTAGATCAAACTGTCACCACATTGTTGCACTGCTGCTTTAATTTATAATTTTAGTATGACATTATGTATTTACAATAACAACACAGAAAATGCATCTGTCTTGTGTCCAGAAAATTGGCAAGTGCTGAGGAAGTGAAATGGGAGTGTTACACCACATGCAAAGTCCCCCAGAATTTATTGTGCAGTTACTCATGAGCACAGAAGTCACACAGAGTCCCCATAATTTTTCCTCATCCCCCCAAAATACATCTGTCTTGTGTCCAGAAGATTGCCAAGTGCTAAGGAAGTGAAATCGGACCATTACACCACATGCAAAGTCCCCAGAATTTATTGCACAGTCAGTCATGCGTACAGTGGTCACACAGTGTCCCAAGAATTTTTCTCCATCCCCAAAATTCATCTGTCTTGAGTCCAGAAATTTGCCAAGTGCTAAGGAAGTGAAATGGGAGTGTTACACCACATGCAAAGTCTCCAGAAATTATTGCTCAGTCACTCATGCATGCAGTGGTCGCACAGAGTAACTAGAATTTTTCTGCATCCCCAAAATGCATCTGTCTTGTGTCCAGAAAATTGTCAAGTGCTAAGGAAGTGAAATGGGAGCATTACAACCCATGCAAAGTCCCCCAGAATTTATTGCGCAGTCACTCATGCATGCAATGATCACACAGAATCCCCAGAATTTTTCTGCATCCCCAAAATGCATCTGTCTTGTGTCTAGAAAATTGCCAAGTGTTGAGGAACTGAAATGGTATCGTTACACCACATGCAAAGTCCCCCAGAATTTATTGCGCAGTCAGTCATACATGCAGTGGTCACACAGAGTCCCCAGAATTTTTCTGCATCTGTTTTGTATCCAGAAAATTACCACGTGCTAAGGAAGTGAAATGGGAATGTTTCGCCACATGCAAAGTCCCCCAGAATTTTTTGCATAGTCACTCATATGCGCAGTTGTCGCACAGAGTCCTCAGAATTTTTATGCATTCCCAAAATGCATCCATCCTGTGTCCAGAAAATTGCCAATTGCTGAGGAAGTGAAATGGGAGTGTTACACCACACGCAAAGACCCCCATAATTTATTGCTTAGTCACTCATGCACACAGTGGTCATACAGAGTCCCCAGAATTTTTCTGTATCCCCAAAATGCATCTGTCTTGTGTCCAGAAAATTGGCAAGTGGTAAGGAAGTGAAATGGGAGCATTAAACCACACTTAAAGTCCCCCAGAATTATTTGAGCAGTCACTCATGTGTGCAGTGGTCGCACAGAGTCCCCCAGAAACTTTCTGCTTCCCCAAAATGCATCTATCTTGTGTCCAGAAAATTGGAAAGTTTTGAGGTAGTTAAATGGGAATGTTACACCAAATGCAAAGTCCCCCAGAATTTATTGTGCAGTCTCTCATGCGCACAGTGGTCACACAGAGTCCCCAGAATTTTTCTGTATCCCCAAAACGCATCTGTCTTGTGTCCAGAAAGTTTACATACTCTGTGATGATGTACTCATGATGCACAGTGTCTTGACAAACCATTTGAATGAGGGATAACATGACATGAATCCATTCAGTGTTCCATCAGAAATGATGACCGTGAGAGAACTGTTGCTGGACCAAAGTGCGCTGCTATTCTCACAAATGCAATGCGATCACCTCAACAGGATGTAAGGGTGCCCTTTGTGTGTACACTACTAGTAGCCTTGGTGAGTTGATATATATATATATATATATTTTTTTTTTTTTTGTATTTTCTAGGTGGGGGCTGACATATATAGACATGTACTTTTTGTATGTTTTGTATCACAGGTCACAGATACTGTTGGTGCATACATTCCAGTGCTTGATGAGAAATTTTTGCATTGGATTTAGAAATGGAATACTCTCAAGCCAATGAAGGTAAGTATATTTTCTTTTTGAGGAGGAAGCATATTTGCAGGTAGGTCTCATTAATGGTTTCTTATTTGGTTACTTCTTCACAAATTTCATCTACATCCTTCTCGAGTCTGGTTGATAATGATGATCATGGTCATTGAGTGAAATAACTTCTGCATGTTGCATATCTGCCCCAGACCGGGGGGGGGGGCTGATGTTGAAGAACTTCTTTGGATAAGGCAACTATGACACAACTAAGCATCTGGAAGTTTCCTGAAAAAAAAATGAATAGCTTATTACAACCTAATTACAGCAGTAACACATTATGTTTACGCCGTGACTGTTCCACGGGTATCTGAAGTAACACAGATAGCAAGCTGGCCCACTGCAATCAGCAGATCACAACTTAATTTAATACCTGGCTGTGTAACAAATACACTGTGTCAGTGTCCCGGCATCTCAACTCAAGTTACATTTCAAAACCACATCTTGTCAAGTAACACAACCTGGGTCCAACTTTTTCAACACTGTCTTGGTTGCACAGCTGCAAATTTGGAATACAGTGCATGATATGTTGCAGAAATATTTTTTGTGATGTGCTTGTCATCTAGTTTATGAATCCTCAGTCAGATTTGTTGCACTCTTAGAAAAAAAAACAGATGAAATAAAATATATACTTACCAGTATTGATTGGAAATGGATATTCCATAGGTTCCTGTGGACAGTACTGCTGCCGATTTTCAGTTAAGGAGGGTCGTTTGTTGTTAACCTGTAAAAAAACAAAATAAGTTTACTGTATGTGTTTGACCATTGCAGCTCAGAAAAGCAACAGAACACAAAACACACAGCTAAAGGAAGTTGAAAAGCAGAAAAAACATTAGTGCACATACTCACTATATAGTTTTAATAGTAAGAAGCCTTGTGCCTGTGGCTGATGGATGTGGTCTTCTGTTCGACTTCCTCTACCTTGGCATGGTCAATGTAATGGGAAACATTGTCATAATGACACTGGTGGTAGGTGCTGGTGGTCATAGCTGTGGCACATGATGACATTCCCTCTGACATCTTCCTGCATCTGGTGGTGGTGGCAGTGGCTAACAGCAGTCTTCTGGTGGTGGTCCAGGGGGGCACACAAAGTCATTCCCTGTGGTGGCAGTGGCTAACAGCGGTCTTCTGGTGGTGGTCTGGGGGGCACACAAAGTCATTCCCTCTGGTGGCAGTGGCCAACAGTGGTCTTGTGGTGGTGGGCCAGGGGGGCACACAAAGTCATTCTCTGTGGTGGCAGTGGCTAACAGAAGCCTTATGGTGGTGGTCCAGGGGGGCAAAGAAAGTCATTCCCTGTAGTGGCAGTGGCTAACAGTAGTATTATTGTGGTCATCTGAGGGGCACAAAAAGTCATTCCCTGTGGTGGCAGTGGCTAACAGCTGTCTTGTGGTGGTGGTCCAGGGGGGCACAGAAAGTTATTCCCTCTGATGCCAGTGGCTAACAGCAGTCTTATGGTGGTGGTCCAGGTGGGCATGGAAAGTCATTCCCTGTGGTGGCAGTGGCTAACAGCTGTGGTGGCAGTGGCTAACAGCGGTCTTATGGCAGTGGTCCAGAGGGGCATAGAAAGTAATTCCCTGTGGTGGCAATGGCTAACAGTGATCTTCTGGTGGTGGTCCAGGGGGGCACAGAAAATCATTCCCTCTGGTGGCAGTGGCTAACAGTGGTCTTATGGTGGTGCTACAGAGGCCAGAATATATTGTGCTCTCTGTTACAAAAGTGACGTGACATATGGAATTTGAGTCACTCTAAGTGGGACACTCATTTAACCTTATGAAAAAGAAAACTTGCATCATACAAGAAATGTGACAGCCTTTTAACAACTTAAGTTAAAATCTGCCAACATTAACCTCATCATCATCCTCATAAAGAAAGCTGCCCTTGCAGTCATATATGTCTGAAGTCTGACCACTGGGAAATTCTTTCTCCATTGTGTCATCATCTACATCAGTGGTAGGCCATTTCATGCTGTCACTGTCAGTGCCACCAGGATGGTCCATTTCTACATCACCAAAACAATGACTAGGCTGGGTTATGAATACTGAGGTAGCAGTCTGAGCTGGTATGTGTCTCTCATTCATTTTTATGAATGTTAGCAAACTAACATTTGCAGGAGGGATGTTTGTATGATGATCCCAAACTATTGCACCTGATGGGCTGAATACCCTTTCGACACTTACACTGGAAGGTGGGCATGTCAGGTACTTCAGTGCCACTGCAGTCAGCTCTGGCCATTCACTGATCTTTCCACTCCAGTATAAAAGAGGTTCATCAGTTATTGACAGATGTCTGTTTTCAGAGAAATATGACTCAACCATTCCCTATGTTGCACTAAGTCCAGTGGTTGATGCTTCATCCTTTTCTCCAGAATCATTTATGTCACAAATCCCCACTTGGGACAAAGCCTTCCAAAGTGGGTTGACGCCAACCGCTTTGGATGACTGACCACCTGGAACTGCAGTCCATTTCACCTTACAGGATTTGCTTGATATTCCTCCAGGTTTACCTTCAGTCTGATTATGCTGCTCAGGTTTGCTGACCTTGGCACGTGACTTCTGTGCCACATGAACAAAGTGCTCCAGTTGCCACTGGCATTTTTTACCGGTTCAGGCCCTCCCTCCAGTACTGAGGCAATTCCACATTTGTATCATGGGTCTAGCATTGTTGCTATTGCAAAGTTGTCACTACGCTGAATGCTCAAGATGTGATGTTTCTGGTCAAATACTGTCAGCATGTGTTTCTGCAACATACTGCTAGCACTGTCTCCGGCAACATCAAGGCTATGCTGTACATTCACTAATATTTGCCTCAGCACCTGCAGCAGTGGAATTGATTGGCTAATGGAGGCAGACTTGCCACTCACTGCTTGTGTGGCATGTTCAAAAGGTGGAAAAATTGTTATTCCAGAGTCCATGAGGCACCACTGTTCAGTCGTCATAGACATGGAGGCCTCGGAACTGTTACAACTAGTGTGCATAGCAAGATATTCTGAGATGGCTTTGTATTGTTCATACAATCTCTCTGTCATGTATAAAGTGGAGTTCCATAAGGTGACAACTTCCAGATTCAAGTGGTGCTGAGGATGGCTGTTTCAGATTTGCAACTGCCGAAGTTGCTCATGGGCCTTTGCAGATCGTGAAAAGTGAGAACAGATATGGCGTGCAACTGTCAGCATTTCCTTTACATCAGGGTGCTGCAGAAACTCCTCCACCACAAGATTTAAACAGTGGGCCATGCATGGAGCACAAAAAAAGCAACCATTTGTGATGCATTTCACCAATGGTTCTGCTCTAATGGTATATGTGATGTTGATGAAGACGTTAACATGTATATATGTCCCCAATGTTATTTTGGTTTGATTTAATGTTGAGTATCACTTCAGATACTGCTCACCGCCACACCACCACCACCACCAAAACTGCTAGTCTCACCAGCACTGGACAACATTTCAAAATCATTATGCTCCTCCACCTCATCATGCCTGTAGTAATTCACTGCTCTTATTTCATCACTACTGCACACATTAATTTTCCTACTTGGTTTGACAGTCATGTAAGGGGATAACATGCTCGATATGGTTGATGACAAGGGTGAATGCCCCACTATGGTATTAGCTGCCATCTTGTGCTGGGTCCACAGTACCATGTGCCTGTTCTTAAGATGTGTATGTTGTCCTCCTGTGCCCAGATGGCTCCCCTTTTTACTTTGACTCACACGTGCATGGCAAACCTGGCAGATTGTAAGTCACTCATCATTTGCATCTTGCTCAAAAAAATCCCAAACAAGGGATTGTGATGCTCTAGTTTGAACATGTCCCTGATGCTGCTTATTGGACTCCATTTTTTTAAGCCATGAAGTGGGGGTGTGCTACGTGATTTTTCGGGCAGGACACACTTGCACTGCAACTGACCACCATGACTACCTATCATTATTACTGGGTCATCATCATCTTCATAATCACCATCAACTGAAACTGGTAAATCACAACTTTTACAGGGGGGGATTAATGCAAACAGAACCAGACACAGCCACCTTGAATTTCTTTTTCTCCAGTTCCCAACTGGGGTCACTTACATCATCTTCATATTCATCAGCATCACCCACATCCACATCTTCTGCTTAGATGCTGGCATGTGAACTGCATGTTGCAACCACAGCAACCTCATCATCATCAGATTCATCATCATCAATATCACCATCACCTGATATTTTTTCACCACACTGTGAATCACTGCATGGCAAATGTGTGGCCTGAACCACAGTGGAAGAAATGTCTCATTGTATGCTATCATTGATATGATGATCAGAATCCTCATGTTCAGTTACTGGGATGTTACTGGGAAGTATGACATCATCTACACTGCCACTCACTTGCACTGCTTCACACTCCACTATATTTTTGGACATGGTAAACTGGTCAGAAGTGGAACTTGAGGCAGCAATACTCATACCACCACCAGCAACTGCACTAACACCACCTGCTTGGACAACATAATCTCCTCCAACAATGAGTGAAGCTACTGATTGGGCTCTAAAAAGCATTGCAAGAGAAATACCTTTCCTCACATCAGCAATGCACTTCTGCATCTGCATACTACCACGCCCACAGATAATCTTACCACTGGCAGCAGTTCCATGGCAAGAAACAGCTTTGCTTGAACATCTCTTTGCGTGCGTTTTGGGGATCAACAACAATATTCTAAACAAATTTAGATTTTGAAATGTTCACTCTAGGTGGGGGGACGCTGGATGTGAAGACTAAAAAAACAACTGTGGCTTCAACAACAGATACAGATGCAAAGTCACAAGTTCAACAACACCTTAACTAAGCAGTGGTGCTGAAGTCACAAACAATCCAATCTGGAAAATAATTCCTTTTGCTGGTTGGGGGGGCACTGACTGCAGATTTTTATGGCAGTGCAATCAGCAAAACAAAGAAAAGGTACCACAATGGCAGTACAAAATCACGCAGCTGCAGGGGATAGAAGGTTCACACTGCTGTGCCTGAAATTACACTGTGGCACAATAAAAAGTGTATTATTTGATGTCACGCACTGCACACACACTCACATGCACTTACATAATTTGTCTACAAATAATGCGTAGCAAATTGAAAATTTCAGTAATATAGCACATATTTTAAACAACCTGAAATTATGAACTGTTGCACCAGATCCACACAACACACCATCAGCAAAAACATTTCAACAATTACTGACAATATTACTGTGTGTACAGTAACACTGTCAGTTATATAACAAAAATATAACCAAAAAACAAAGAACTCCCTATTTCTCAAACTTAAATCTACCTACACCACTGATATGCCCCTCCCCAGAGCACACTTTCACTGTCTCTTACTACACAGACTCAATGTTGTACATTAACATTCAAAATCCACACACAAACAATAAGCACTCAATGATATGAGTACAGGAGGGTTTCCTACAATCGATGAACTAAAGTTTGAGCAAAAAACAATTACTCAGAAAGGCTTTTTTAACAGCTTTTAGAAGATTTGAATCACAGAGACCTCTCAGAGCGGACTGTCTCCTACATCTTCCTACACACACTGTCCCAAACTGAGGCTGTGCAGAACAATATAGAGCCCATGTGACCTGAAATCCCATGAATCAAAATTCACCTTTGGAGCTTAAAAATAAGGTGAAGTGCATTGTTTTCAATGCACTTTGCCTTTAAAATTGGTGGAGTAGTGGTCTGGGAAGGCAGAGTAACGTGAAGTCATTGTTTTCAATGGACTTTGCATTACCCATCATAATGTGAATTACTCTGCTTCGCATTGCAGAGTACTCCTGAATTCGCCTGCACTCCATCAATCACTTTGCAAAATTAATTGAGCCCACTTCACCCTCCACTAGACATGGCCCACCTAGATTTCAGTAAGGCTGTTAACACTGTTCCAAAAAAGAGACTAGTAAGCAGAATGGGTAGCTTAGGAGTGGGACCAATGGTGGAAAACTGGATAAGAAATTGGTTAGAGGATAGATGACAGAGGGTGTTGGTAAGCAGAGTTTACTCCAAGGAAGGAAAGGTGACCAAAAGGGCTCCTCTGGAATCAATGCTGCAACTGGTCCTCTTTAATGTCTTTATAAGTGACATCACAAAGGAGCTAGAAGGGAAGATCTGCCTCTTTGCAGATGACACCAAAATCTGCAACAGGATGGACACTTGTGGGGGGATGAAAAGGATGAACATTGACCTGAGAAAACTCAAGAAGTGATCAAGGGTATGACAGCTGGGGTTCAATGTGAAAAAGTGTGAAATAATACACTTAGGGAACAGAAACCCATGGGCCGGAGTTCAAAATGAGTGGAGTGGTATCGATGACAACCAAGCAGACTAGAGACTTAGGGGTAATCATATCAGATAACTTAAAAGTGGTCAGGCAGTGTGACAAGGTAGTTGGGAGAGGTAGTGGGATGCTGAGGTACATAGGGAGGCTAATCACCAGCAGAAAGTGGCAGATGGTGTTGCCCCTGAATAGATCACTGGTAAGATCCCATCTTAAGTACCATGTCCAGTTCTGAATACCACATCTCTAAAAGGACATAGACAGAGTGGAGGCAATCCAGAGGAGGTCTGCTAAAATGGTGCAAGGTCTGCATCAAAAGCCCTACAAAAAGAGACTAAAAGAACTCAATATGAGCACCCTGGAAGAGTGGAGGGCGAGGCAGGATATGATAGAGACCTTTAAATTCCTCACGGGGTAAATAAGGTACAGAAGGGAAGTATGTTTCAGAGAAAAGGAGCACAAGAACAAGGGGACATGATACAATGCTGGGGGGGGCAGGAGAGGTGAGGAAGTACTTCTTCACAGAAAGAGTTGTGGATTCCTGCCTTCCAGAGGAGGTGGTGATGGAAAAATATTGGAGTGGGGGTGAGAGGTTTAAGAATGCATGGTACAGGCATTATAGTATCTTAATGGAAAGGAAGCTGGAAAGGGGAAAAGAGCCAGAGATCAATTATGGTTTACAGTGATACTATAGGTGGGGACAATTGAGCTGATTGGGTGGCTAAAGCGGTCTTTATTTGCCACTGGATTCTGTGTTTTTATGTTTCTATTCCCTAGGTTCATGATTTTACAATTTTTGGCATTCAACTCTGTCTGCCTTGTTCTTGGCCACTCCATGATTTTCCCAAGTCCACTACGCATTCATTCTACTGTTTCCTTACTGTCCACACCATTACAGATTTTGGTGTCATCTGCTAAATAGCATACTTTCCCTTCCAGTTCATTCTGCAGTGCAGCTTATGAAGACATTGAAGAGGACATGTCGCAGTACTGAGCCCTGTTCCATCATTAGAGTGAGTGCCATTAAATCACCACCCTGTGTCACCTATCTTTTAACCAGTTTCTAACCTGGTTCACCACTTTGGAACCCACCCTAAGCTGCTCAATTTCTTAATCAGTCTCCTGTGCACTACAGTGTCAAAGGCCTTGCTAAAGTCAAGACAGTCCATATCCACTGCCCTCCCCTGATTTATTTTCTGGTCATCCAATCAAATAACTCAATTAGATTCATCTGGCATGACCCCCCAAAATAAATAATCCATGGTGCCTTTGGTCTTGCAGCCAACCTGAACTTTATATTTATTTATAAATGAACACCACTCAACCCAAGAAGTGTACCCCTTTACTCTTGTTTAAGTCAGCTGATACAGTAGAAACTCTGCAGAAGTACAACCTAGATAATCTTTTTGCAACTAAAGTTCATGATGTTGTCGCTGCAACATAAAGTTTTATTACCTTTTTTAGTAAGGTCATCTTATAGTTTACATTTAACTTGTGTAATTTTCTTTCTAAGATCAGAAGTAGCAGTGATCTTCCCAGCAAAGCTATGGCCCTGGCCCTATTCATCTATTACACAATTGTTCAGGTTTTGCTTTTATGTTGAGAAGTTTTGTTCAGTGTGTCTGCCATTTAAAATAAATTATACTTCAAATTTGGAACAGCAATTTTACATTCAAATTCTGTCTTTGAATTCTTGTAACTTACATCACAAGATTACTTCTTGCCTATGAAGCCTAGCTGTATAAAACAGGATGCCATAGTTTCGGGGTTATTACTTGTTCATGCTTGTCTTGAAATGATACAATTATAGGTATTGTGTACAATGTTTTACATGCGTTGTGTGATGCCAGACAGACACAGTCCTCAAGTATAATTCATCTTGAAAAGATTACACCATGTTTTGCAAAATTACAGAAAAACACTGCAATTTTCTGCAGTTTTTTTATTTCTAACCAAGATAACACAGAAAAACTTCAAAGCTCAGAAGATGCCATCATATGAAAACTTTGTCATACCGTAAACAATTTTCATCAAAGCCACACAGGTTGATAGCAGTGAAATACAATTATGGATGTAAAATTTTGATAATGTTGTTCATCATGTTGCCTCTTTGGTTTCTATATTTTGACCTAATACAGACACCAAAGACAGAAGCCCAAATGTGTACATTCAACAGTGTCATTGTACCAAATCAGGTTATCTGCAATCAAGGTAATTGTGTAGAAGTGACTTGAGCGTGCATGCTGTGCAGCTGTCTCTTGGATCTAGTGTTGGAGGTATAAATATACAATTTTTTTTTCTTTTCCTCCCTACAAACTCTGTAACCTATATTTCTATTAACTCATTTTTGTTTCTCCATCTGTATGTCCCCACTATGACTGAAGTGAATTCAATTTCCTTTTACATGATTAACTAATGGACATTTAGTGAACATTTTCAAAGCATTAAGGAAGCAATACTTTCTAGCATTTTTTCTTTCCTTTTGTCTAACAGGTCACTTTTTACATATTGCTTGCATTTCTTGTAATTGCTGCAATTTATAACTTGTTAATGCTAGCAGCAGTATACCCCTAAATGAGAACACCTCTCAGTAGATTTATCCTATTTAATAAGTGTCAATAAATAATATAGCTTAGTATTTGTCAAATGTATTAAAACATAAAAAAAGAAAACAGTTGGCAGAGCTCTGTTGTATAGCATCCACTAAAAATAGATTTTAACTCAGTCTATCATTATTTAGATTATGAAATACATTATTAGATATACAGATATAATATAGAATGTGACACTATCATAATTATTAAAAACATCTACATGAACATGGGATCTTAGTTATAGTTCACAGACAGCTGAGGCACATCCAGAAACTATTGTCATAATCCCCTGCATGTGATATCACAGTCCCTTGTATTTGAAATGACTATGACTGTATGTTTAGTTCCCCATTCTGTGTCCCACTTGGAAATGAGCTGTAACTCAGTGTCCTTTTCCTTGACAGCAAAATATTAAGTGTGTCAATCAGTCAATCAAAATACATAAAAATGTAAATCAGGACATCATGGCTTTAGCTCTTGAATGCAACTCTGTTATAGATGAACTGATCTAATTTCATGGAAATACAAATAGTAATGAAGAATGAAATAGCTTGAAATCCAAGTGTTTTACAATGTTCTGCATTTGAGTTGCACTACTTCCAAGTATGATATTTTTCCTTGTAGCCAAACTACCTCTTTATATTCTACTATAAACTTGCACAGATTTTATTAACAAATATATTGCACTAATTAATTTAGCTAACAGTAAAAGAATAAACCCTACTAAAATGATTTATGTCATTACATAGTTTCAGTATATTTTAAATTATTACATAAAAATAACAATTACATTTGCCATCATCTGAATTTGGAGGATAATTCCATTGGAGTTGGTACAGATATTAAAGTTAACCTTCTTCAAAAGATACCCATCTCACAGATTCCTGTAAGAAATCCAACACACTTCACATAGAACCCTCCCCTATATGTGCCATGGGAATATTCCCTTGGCTAAAGGTAATGTAGTAGTATGAAGCAAGTTAGCAATTAGTAGTTAGCTGTGAGACATAGTAGTAGATAAGGCATTAGGCAGCTTGATAACATAATAAGAAGTGCAGGTAAGCAATGGCATGAGTGTGATAGTTTGCACTGGGGATTATGGGGTCCTCCCAAGGAGAGAGAGAGGGAACAGCAGGTAGGGACACCATCCACCTCCATCCAACAGCAGAACCTACCTTAAGGAACTAGGAAACTTTAACTATGGATAACTAACATTTATGACCAGAGGCACGGAGGAGAAAAAAAAAAACTTTTGAGGAGGAAATTTCTGAGGATCCAAGGCCTTGGTTCCCTTCCCTCCAGGCTAGGAATAATTTGATTAAAAGAAAAGCAATACTGGACAAAGGAAGACCCACTCTCCTAAGTAAAAAATGTAAAGGATCAAGAATTATGTTTGAATGTTTTATTCTTGTATCTTCCAGATTTTATCTGGAAGATACAAGAATAAAACATTCAAACAAAATTCTTGATCCTTTACATTTTTTACTTGAGAGAGTGGGTCTTCCTTTTTTCAGTATTGCTTTTCTTTTGAGCATGTAGTGTCAGCTATATACTGGAATTAGCCCCCCTTCCCCCATAGAACTTTTATCTACTTTTTGAGGAGAATGGGCTGTACTGGATGATTCTTTCATTTGAAGAATAATTTGATTAGTAACAGCTCTTCTGGTTGTGATTTGGAATCCCAATCAAAGGGGGTGTAAAAGTTCAATTTGGAGGAAAGGTCTCACTTGATCCCAATGGGAATGCCGTGGAAGGTTGCAAGCATTACTCTACAACAAGACAGCCAAGGTGGAGGAGGAGAGTGATGACTGCTGAGGTGCTTACCTAGCTTACTCACTGTAAAAACAAATCAGGTAAACCAGAGGCAGTCATGGGGAGAATAGCTTTGATGGGTGCCTCAAAACCCACTCGGGCAGGTGTTTGAGAGCCCCACCCCTTTGCCACTGAGTCTTAAATAGCACAACTTGAGATGCCATCAGTATGGTTGATAACTGAAGGTCCACCTGGAGTGAAGACCTGTAAGAAATCCAACACACTTCAGATGATGCTACAGACACATAACTTGACAAATAAAGTGACAGGGCATACAGGTGTGAGATGTTGGGCACCTTTGGTTTGCACCATAAGGGCATGGTGTGCTGTGTGTTACAATGTTTAGATAAATTAATATGTATCTGCAGCATCAACTGGATTTAAATAAATAAATATGTGTCTGCAGTATCACCTGAAGTGTGCAGAATTTTGGGGGGTGGGTAATATGTGTACTGGGTCTCTCTTGAACACTGTCTCGCTTATTGACTTGAGGCATCTAAATTTAGGAAGCAGTCATTTCCTGGTTCTCCATTAAATTTGACGTATTCAGACACACATCTGAAACATTTTTTCTTGACCTTATTAAATTAGAGAATAGGCAAAGTCCATCTTGTTCTGCACTTATTGCAGTTCTCACAGAAACATAAAAAAAATATTTAGGAGTTTTTCATATTGTTTTCACTACAGTTTGGAAGGGGTTGGATTCCCATAGTCCTTGGGTGGCAAAACTTCACAGATAAATTCCATCACATTTCATAAAGAGCACACAGGAGAAAAGATCATAGCATGGTTTTCCTTCCAAAAGAACAGTAAAATGGTACATGATACAGCAGGCAGTTCATCACAGCACCCAATGCATAGAGTGCAATCCTTAGGTGAGAGCTGAAGGCATAGGATGTGTCTCTGAGTGCTGCACAGAATCAGCCTCTTTCTGTTGAAAGAAATCATACTTAGTATAGAAACCTTTGCTCTCAAATTTAAGTGCCGAGACTTTGTAGAGGGTATTTGAAAAGCTTTTATTTATGGAAAATGTTTGTAAAAGACAGTTCAACAGCCTGTGCAGTCAGTAAAGTGTTATGCTTGTGTAACTGTGTTGCTTAGGATTTGGCCATTCACACTTTCTATTCCAGAGGAATTACCACCCTCTTGGGGTACCGAAGGCAAGGAACCCTCAAAGAGGGTTCTACCCTAGGGGTTCTATGGGATGATTCACTTGGCTAAAGGTATCTTAGGAAGGATCCCTTAGGAGAGAGGTGCTGCCACTGGAGGAGGAGGGGAGGATGGTAGGACAAAGAAAAAATGCTTCAGAAGGATGCTGCAAGGAACTGCTTATATAGGTCAGGAAGTGGAAGTGGCTGGCTGCTTCTCCATTGAACTACAGGTCTAGCTTTCCAATTCAATAGCCTGCACAGTCAGTAAAGTGTTTTGCTTGTGCAACTGTGTTCCTTAGGTTTTGCCTATTTGTACTCTCTATTCCAGAGGAATTACCACCCTGTAGAGGTAGCGAAGGCAAGGAACCCTCTTTGAGGGTTCCTCCCCTATATGTGCCATGGGATGATTCCCTTGGCTAAAGGTAATGTAATAGTATGAAGCAAGTTAGCAATCAGTAGTTAGCTGTGAGACATAGTAGTAGATAAGGCATTAGGCAGCTTGATAACATAATAAGAAGTGCAGGTTAGCAATGTCATGAGTGTGATAGTTTGCACTGGGGATTGAGGGGTCCTCCCAAGGAGAGAGAGGGAACAGCAGGTAGGGATACCATCCACCTCCATCCAACAGCAGAACCTACCTAAAGGAACTAGGAAACATTAACTACGGCTAACTAACATTTATGACCAGAGGCATGGAGGAGAGAAAAAAAAAGTTTGAGGAGGAAATCTCTGAGGATCCAAGGCCTTGGTCACCTTCCCTCCAGGCTAGGGATAATTTGATTAGTAACAGCTCTGCTGGTTGTGATTTAGAATACCAATCAAAGGTGGTGGAAAAGTCCAATTTGGAGGAAAGGTCTCACTTGATCCCAATGGAAACACCGTGGAAGGTTGTGAGCGTTACTCTACAACAAGACAGCCAAGGTGGAGGAGGAGAGTGATGACTGCTGAGGTGCTCACCTAGCCTACTCACTCTAAAAACAAACCAGGTGAACCAGAGGCAGTCATGGGAAGAATAGCTTTGATGGGTGCCTCCGAACCCACTCTGGCAGGTGTTTGAGAGCTCCACCCCTTTGCCGCTGAGTCTTATATACTACAACTTGAGATGCCATCAGTATGGTTGACAACTGAAGGTCCACCTGGAGTGAGGACCTTCACAGCTATGGTCCAGGTGAGAAGGAACCCACCCCAAGCTTCATAAGCTCAAGCTGTAGACTCTGGGTGCAGGGCGAGACTGTCGGCTGCAAGGAAGCCCTGCAACAGAATGGTATGGTTTGCATGCCCCAGAAAATTGAAGAGTAGTTGAAATGAGCATTGATTTCTGAGACCTCACAGAGTTCAGATGGTAATAGTGAGCATTGAGCAATGATTGTGTTAGCAAAGAGTGGACCTGTACATAGGTCAGTCAGGCAGAGTAGCAATAGTCATACCTACATGTAGGTCAGCAAGCAGAGTAGCAATAGTCAGACTTGCATGTAGGTCTGCAAAACAGAGTAGCAATAGTTGGACCTGCACTTAGATCAGAGGTGCAGCAATATGAATAGTGGGGCAAGCCAGCCAGGCATTCAAGAAAGCCAATAAAGGTGACAAATACTCTGAAAAGTTTTTTTTGGTGGTAGAGGCAGGATTTAGAAGAGAAAGTAAGTAGCCACATCGGGCCATGACTCCCCAACACCTCCAAGTGCCTGCTGTAGGAAAAACAAGAAAGTCATGGAAGGTGCTGAGACTCACATGCAGATATTGAAACTAGTTTACAGCATCAGCATTAGCATTAACTGACCTCAGAGTATAATAGCAGTATACAAACATATAGAACAGCATCCGTATTGAGTAACTATGAGTTGTAGAATTCAATAAATAGAATGGAGGGTGGTGCAATGCTCTGAAAGCAGCTATTACCAGCTACTGCATTGAAACTGCTGCAATGAGGTATGTAGAATGAGTTGAGAAAGCATGATTGAGCTGCATAGCTGGGGTTCAGAGTGAGCCTGAATTAGGTGAAAACAATTAAGTGTGTAGCATGGAGAGCAGCTATGTGGTTTGAGTTGAAACACACAGATAAGTAGTAGTAAAACAACTTTATTTATACATGCAATTTTTTACCATACGGCCGGAGGGTCCTGTTTTCATGGTAATCCTGTTATTACAAAAGTCAGTTGCAATAAAATTTACTAGATAAAAATTACAAAATCAATTGCAGCACAGGGATAACATAGAATGTTACACACAATAAATTACACATCTTGGGCTGGATATTCAAAAGGGTTGCGCCATGTGCAATAGGGTTGCGCCTGCACAAGTCCAAAATTGTGCCATTCTGCAATGTTCAGCAGGAGGCAGTTGCGCCCCCCAAGTCATGCTGAGCAACAGCGCAATGCTAATGAAGGCATGCTCAACCAGAGGGGGAAGAACCATGCATAAACTGCACAGCCTGATATTCAGCCAGGCTGTGCAGAGTTGTGCAGGAGCAACCCCCTACCTGTGCCTGCACAACTTTGAGCTAAAAAAAAGGGTTAAGTTGAGGGCCACCCACAGGTTAGCTGCTGCATTGCAGGGCGCAACACAACAGCTGCCACCTGTGGGTGGCCCTGCACTGTTCCTGTGCCCCCCGCGGCCTGATCGCGGGCATAATAGTAACCCCGTAGCCCAGTCATGGGCAGAACACATTCCCCAACTGGCCCGACCACGGGCATAACATTATTGAACCCCCGGCTGGCGGTCACGAGGTAGCGTTACTGAACCCACCGACTGGCCCAATCTCCGGGCATAGCGTTACTGAAACCCCTGACTGGCCCGATTAAGGGCATAGACGTTACTGACCCCCCAACTGGCCGATCATGGGCAATGTTACTGAACCCCCAGACTGGCCCGATCACAGGCATAACATAATACACCCCACTGGCTAATCGTGGGCAGAGCGTTACTGAACCCCCGATTGACCCGATCACGGCATAACGTAAATGCCCCACTGGCCCGATCGTGGGGCAAAACGGAGTTGAAACCCCCAAAGACCAATATCCCTGGTGGTCCAGTGGGCCTTGAAGCGATCACTGGCATAAGGTCAAACACCCCAAGTCCAGCGAATTTCCTGGGCTGATCCTGGTGGCTACCCACCCGCAGGCCCACCACGCTCCCCTGTCGCGCCGGTGACGGCTTTCTGGCTACGATGACTAGATGGCTTCTCAATTCCTTTTTCAAATGGATCCAGATTTTCTACAACCTCCTTGGCCAAGATATACTGTGTGGAATTTGTCCTCGCTGTTCCAGCTTTATACTGGTACCAGACAAGGCTGCCCTCTCTCCCCTCTCTTGTTTAATTTATACCTAGAACCCTTTCTTATCAAACTCAGGTCTTCTCCACTTATTAAAGGCTGTCTGGTGCATCAGCAGGAGCTAGTTCTTTCTGCCTACGCAGATGATATAATTCTGCACATTACGCATCCTGCTGATTCCCTAAAACATGCACTGGACTTTATCAGGCAATACGGTACCTTCTCTCAATACAAACTGAATATTTCTAAATCTGAAGTTTTCCCATTAAACACTCACACTTATAAGCAGGACCTTGCCAACTTTGGTATGCGATGGTCCACCAAATCGATTAAATACTTAAGGATCCATTTTTCAACAGACTCCTCCCTACTTAGAAGACTTAATTTGGATGACCTTAAAAACCTCATCCAACAAGATTTACTGCGATGGTCCACCCTTCCTATCTCCCTCTGGGGTCGGATTAATATTATTAAAATGAACGTCCTCCCCCGCATCTTTTACCCCCTCAACTTATTAAGTCTTTGGCTGCCCATTTCTTACTTGCAACAGTTTCATGTGATGTTCTCGAAATTCATCTGGCGAGGAAAGGGAGTTCGGCGCTCATTTCTCAAACTATCCCTTCCTAAAGATAAAGGTGGCCTCCGTCTTCCAAACCTTTTGTTGTATCACTGGGCAGCTCACCTTGCCAAATTAGGGAGGTGGTTCCCTACCAACCCTGACCCCTCTTCCCCGATCTGGCTTCAAATCGAGAAGTCGATCCTTTCGGAGTCTAGAATAGATCCCTATGCTATTTTCTACACTCCTGCCTCTGTACTTTCGCAGTGGATAACTGACCATACAGTTCTCACATCCCTTAAGTCCCTTTTCCAGTGTCTACACTTTATAAGAATTTTTCCGAAGAAGGACCTAGGTCAACCGGTCACCCTCAATCCCAATATTAAGCTGGGCAACTCGATGATTACTCCAGTGGCTTCCACAAATTAAAGAAACCAATTTGGAACACTTTTATGGCCAAGGATCCCTCCTTCTCTCCGTGGACATCCTTGATAAACATGCTATTCCTAACACTAAGATTTTTAAAGTGTATCAGCTGAGGCACCTTATTGCAGAAAAGTTCGGCATTCAGTTCAGAGAGCCTGTAGTTCACCCCTTCCTTTCTCAAATTTTAACCCTTGCTTCTAAACCACATTCCATCTCGTTAATATACTCTTTCCTCTTAAATTACAAATTCCCGGAGCCTGTTGCGGGCTCTAGTATTTGGTCCTTTGCTCCTGGTTCCACCCTAAATTGGCCTCACATCTGGAGGGACCTACACAGATATCACACTCAGGTTAGATTTAGACTTACCCAATACTATATCGTGAATAACATGTACTATACCGCTAGGAAACTTTTCAAGCTCCAAAAGCTTCCCCTTCCCCTTTGCTCCAGATGTTCAAATAGTGAAGGGGACTCTCTACATATTTTCTGGTATTGTAATAAGGTTTCCCCTCTGTGGTCTTCTATTTGGGATAATTTGGATCCCTTACTAGGCCTCTCGAATTTTTTCACTCCTGAAATTTGCATTCTAGGTGACTATGCTAACATAAATAGTGTTGAACACTGGTATCACATTACTTTGGTGTCTATTGCGGTTAAGAAACTTGTTCTTAGGCATTGGACTGACCAATTGACCCTGTCCTATGCTGAATGGTTGATTGAGCTCTCTGCCTACCTTAATGCTGAAAGATTGGTAGCCAGCTCGCTCAATCGCATGGATCTATTTCATAAAAAATGGGGTAAATTATTTGCGTTATACTTGCACCAATGATCTCCTGGCCTCCTCCCTGACGTCCACAATAGTTTGCCCTGTTCCTCTTATTCTTGTTACCTACAGTCCTTGTTTTGGAAGGTAAGACCATCCTTTGAATTGCTGTTACATTTAATAACCAGCTTAGATACATGGTTTGTTCGGCACACTCTGTTGGGTGAGTGGTGGGGGGTAGGAGGGCTGGGATTTGGTTGGGGATAGGGAGGTGGGTGGGGGAGAGGGTGGGGGTGAGAAAGAGCATGGGGAGGTGTGGGTTTGGGGAGGGGGGAGTGGGTAGTTTGTTGGAGGGTGGGGGGGTTTTCTCTCCCCCTTTTTTTTATTTTTTTGTGATACCATGTACGGATCACTGATTTATTGTGGATCTTGACTTTGTTATTTTTGATGTTTTCTTTTCTCTTTTGTAAAATCAATAAACTTGAATTTCAAAAAAAAAAATATGTCTTTAATGTGACGAGGTACCTTTGGAAATGAGCCTCTGGCTCAAAGGTTGTAAACTGATAAAAAAAAAAAAGTTATTCCAAGCCCTCGCTACTCAACATTTGAAGGACATTTCTCCAAAGCTATTTTTTACCTTTGGTATCTTTAAGAGCATGTTATTATCCCTCAAGGAGTAGTTGTGACTTTGCCATTCTGTTGAGTTAAGTACTCTACTAGGCTCTTTGGATCTCAAGCTGCTGAACAATAAAGTAGCCCATTTATAATCTCTCTTTTTTTGGAGAGAACTCCAGTTAAGAGCACTGTATAAGGAACAGTGATGGACATCAAAATTTTTTTTTTTTTTTTTTTAGCTTTTGTTGACCAGGTAAGTGCACTAGACAAATCCTGCCTATTTTCAGGCATGACCCAGGGGAGGGAGGGGGATACAGATGAATGCCAACTGACCTTGAACCAGATTAAGCTGTTGGTGGTATTTTTAGTGAATGAGGGAAATTTGGCCAGGACACTGGGGAAATTCCCCTACTCTTTTCGATAAGTGCCATGGGATCTTTAACATCCACCTGAACTACCACCAATCCAGGCAGATGGGACCTCAGTTTAACGTCTCATCTGAAAGACAGCACCTAAGCATGAATCTAGCAATCCTGGGGTAGACTATGTCTAGTCTTTCTAGTTGCTTTTGTTGTATTGTTGAAAATATGGCTACCATAGTTCAAAAGTGGGACTAATACTTAGTTAGCCACTAGTGTTCTGTC
Organism: Neoceratodus forsteri; assembly: GCA_016271365.2. Lineage (NCBI taxonomy): Eukaryota > Metazoa > Chordata > Ceratodontiformes > Ceratodontidae > Neoceratodus > Neoceratodus forsteri. The sequence goes on along the minus strand of CM057449.1, from coordinate 773,952,803 downwards.
TTTTCTAGTTAAACAATGAGATAGTCATCTCATAGCTCTTAATTTACTTCCCACTTTCCTGACAAGGAAGTCAATGTGAGTCTTGAAAGTCAAGTGCTTGTCAAAATGTACTTCCAAATATCTATAGCTAGTTTCCTGGATCAATGCCCTACCATTTCTAGACCTAATCATAAGTGAAGTTTGTTGAAGAGTCTTATTGCTTCTATTTTATGAACAAAAAAGCATGCACTAGGTCTTTTTCAGACTTATGAGTAATGCCCCAGATTCAAACCACGACTCCAACCTTTCAAAATCTGCTTGAAGTTTAAGCTCTACTTTTTTAGAATTAGAACCCTCAGTGAAAATAACTGTGTCATCAGCATGCAGCATTATTTGGGAGCAGAGGACAGAGTTGTGGAGATTATTCATGTAAATCAAAAACATCAAGGGGCCCAATATGGACCACTGAGGTACTCCTCTGGTGATGGGAGCGAGGCTATAGTTTATGTTTCCCATAGCTACTAATTGGGAGCAATTATCTAAACATGATGCAAACCATACTAGAGGTTCATCATTTACTCCAGTTGCACTCATGCAGACCAAAAGTCTACTGTATTCCATTAAATCCAAAAACACTTTGGACTGGTCCATGAAGACTGTGCCCATGGACCTTCCCTCTCCCAAGGGGGTGACCAGTTGATCAAAAAAGTCCATGAGCACAGTTTCCATGGACTTCCCCTTACAGAACCCATATTGTTCATCTGGTAATTTTTTATTGTGCTGTAGATACTAAATTAATTGGAAATATCTAGAGATAATGACTGCAGTTGCACTGCGAGTAACAGAGAGCTTGGCAGAAGACACCAGGAGAAAGGACTGCTGTGTGACTGGACTTCTCTGCTGGGACTATAGTAGAAGAACTTTTGTATTTGACCTTTAATTAAGGGTAAAAAAAACTAACATACAAAAAAAAGTGTGTGTTTGGGTTAACTGAACTGAATGGGTATCTGAAGAGTTATCTAGGTGTAAATCTCAGGTGACTGAAAGGACTTAACTGCTGTGAGGTTTAAATTACTTGTAGTAAGATCTGGTAAGTAGGGGGAGTGGCTTAGCTAGAAGGAAGCTACATTTAAAAGACTGCCTTGGAAAGTTTCTGCTAGTAGCTTGGCAGAAGACACCAGGAGAAAGGACTGCTGTGTGACTGGACTTCTCTACTGGGACTATATTGCCCTCCTTCCCTCCCCTCCACCCCCCCACCCAAAGCTAGTTCTATTTTTATAGGCACAGGATTTAACTGACAACAGGAACTTCCTGTTTAGGGGCAGGAAGTGAGTGATCACAGAACCACCAAGGACCCACCATCCTAGAAGGGCAAGAGTAGCTCTCCCAGCCCACTCTAGCTGCTGGAGGTCTACCTCTGAGCAAGTAAGTGGTCTACTGCGAAATATAGGATATTCTTGTCTCAGAACAGGACAATCAGGAGCTTAAAGGGCACACAGGCAGAAAGTAAGGAGAGAGAGAAAAAAAACAGAGGAAAGAGTAAAGATTGCAAACAGTTAAGGGGCCAGAAATAAGACATGACTGGAGTGGTGCAGTGCAGTGGCTGTGGAGCAGCAGTCTTCCGGGAGATGTTCTGGAGGATGCGGTGTTGTCCCATCTGCAGGCACCTCTCTGGGCTGAGGGAGGAGGTTGCTCATCTCCAGGCTGAGTTGGCCAGGATTTGTGGGACCTCCTCTTCCGTCCAGGGACCACCAGTGCCACTGCCGTTGCCTCAGAGGTTGCCAAGAAAGAGGAGTGGTTGGACCACAGTGGGCTCAGGGAGGGTGAGGGTGGTGGAACAGAGGCACATCCCTCCTGTTGTACCTCTACACAATTCCTATGCCATTCTGGCAAAGTGTGGATTCTCTATGGAGGCATCCTCAGTGGAGACCAAGAAGGATGCTGGGAACCTCCACAAAGGAGCCCACAGGAGGGTGGCAGGGGACCCTGCAGGGGAAGGAAACAACTCCTGGTGGGGGACTCCATTGTTAGGAAGGTAGAACTGGGGGAGGAAGGGGAGAGGGAGGTAAGGTGCCTGCCTGGCGCCATGGCTTGGAGGGACAGGGAGCGAATCCTCAGGATTGCCAGAGCAGCTGCACAGGGGAGGAAGCTGGATGTCATTGTCCACCAAGGGACAAATGATCTGGCTAAGAAAGGGATTAGAGAAGTGCAGGAAGAGTTTGTGGAATTGGGGAGGGGCCTTAGTCAAGTAGCACGCATGTAACCTTCTCGAGGTGCTACCCATCTATGGCATAGGAGAGATTAGGTGTTCCCACCATGGGATTCAATCAGTGGTTGAAAAACTGGTGTGGAGCTCAGGGATTTGGCTTCATTGGGGACTGGGGGTCCACCTGGAGTGATGCAAGCCTATACTGGCATGATGAGCTGCATCTGTCTGGGAGGGGAACCAGGATACTAGGTGATAGGTTTAAATGCTTCATTGGCAAGCTTTTAAACTAGCCAAGGAGGGAGGCACTGGAAAGGAGCAGGAATATCCTAGCCTCCCCCAAATAATCACGGTAGTAAGTGCGGCAAACACCAACATAGAGATGTCGATAGGGAGAAGAGCAGAGGTAAATGGAGAAAGTGACAAAGGCAAGAAGGACAGGGATGGGGCAAAAGGGAGTAAGGCCATCAGAAAATGGAGGGTAATGAATACCAATGCCCATAGTCTGGGCAACAAGCTCCCTGAGCTGATGGCCTTAATGGAAGAGGGATGCCTGGATATCGTAGCAGTCACAGAAACATGGTACACAGAGAACCATGACTGGGATGTTAACATACCAGGGTACATAACCTACAGGAGAGACAGGCAGGGGAGAAGAGGGGGAGGAGTAGCTCTCTATGTAAAGGAAGGGATAAAAGCAACTGAACAAAAGAGTAAACAGGGAGGAGAGGGAGGCACTGTGGGTCACCTTGGAGACTGGAAGGGCACCACAATCCCATAGGGTTAGGTACAGACCCCATGTCAGGGGAAGGAATGGACAAGGATATGATAGAAGGCATTCTTAGAATGGCAGAGAAAGGGGAGATACTGTTAATGGGAGACATAAATATGCCAGATGTTAACTGGAGCACATTTGCTGCAGCCACATCCAAGAGCAGGGCCATTCTTGATGCCCTACAGGTGGCAGGCATTAGACAGCTAGTTTTGGAACCCACTCATGAGGGAGCAATCTTAGACCTCGTACTCTCAAACGGGGGCAGTGAAAGGATCTCAGATCTAGAAGTGGGTTGCCATCTGGGGACAAGTTACCATCAAACAGTGTGGTTCACATTAAACTCAGCTACAGAGTCAAGCCCTACAAAAGTGAGGGTACTGGACTTTAGGAGGGCTGACTTTGGCAAGATGGGAGAGTGCCTCAGAAAAGCACTAGCAAACAGGCTAGAAGGAGGTGTGGAGCAACAATGGGGAATTATCAAAACTGCCATCACAGAGGCAACAAGCCTTTGTGTGAGGCAAATAAACAAATCAAAATGAAAGAAAAAAAGCCACTATGGTTCTCAAAAGAGGTGGCTGTGAAAGTCAGGAAGAAAAAGATAGCATTCCGGAAGTATAAGGAAACACAGAAGGAGCAGGACAGAGAGCTGTACCAGTTAAGGCAGAAGGAAGCAGGGAGGGAAGTCAGAATAGCAAAGGCCCAAACTGAGGAAAAGATAGCCAACTCAGTTAAGAAGGGGGATAAAACCTTTTATAGGTACATCAGCAAGTGTAGAAAGACAAGGGGAGGGATAGTGAGGCTGAATAGAATGAACGGTGGGTGGGCAGAGGGGGACAGTGAAAAAGCAGGAATACTGAACGAATATTTCTGCTCAGTATTCACAAAAGAGGAGGGGGAAGTGCCTAATCCAATTAAAGAAGCACTCTTGATGGGGGGTCGATCCCTGTCCTTTCACAGAAGAAAGGTTCTGTAAGAACTCCTAAAACTGAAGGTGGACAAAGCAATGGGTCCTGATGGAATTCACCCCAGAATTCTAAAAGAATTAAGGGAGGAACTAGTGAAACCACTGGCTACTCTTTTTAATAAATCATGGGAGGATGGTGTGGTACCCAAGACTGGAGGAAGGCGGATGTGATTCCCCTTCACAAAAGTGGGTCCAAGACAGAGGCAGGAAACTACAGACCTGTCAGTCTGACCTCTGTGGTAGGGAAAGTGATGGAGTCACTTCTGAAGGAAAGAATAGTCGAGTACCTAGAGGTCAGTGGAACACAGGACCCAAGGCAGCATGGGTTCACAGCGGGAAGGTCATGTCAGATGAATCTAATAGATTTCTTTGACTAGGTGACCAAAGTAGTAGACCAGGGAGGGGCTGTGGACATGGCCTACCTAGACTTTAGCAAGGCATTTGACACAGTCCCACACAAAAGATTAATAGTCAAATTAACCAGCCTGGGAGTGGGACCCAGGGTGGTAGCCTGGGTAAAACATTGGCTGGACAACAGGACACAGAAGGTAATTGTAAATGGAGTCCACTCTGAAGAAAGGGGGGGGTTACTAGTGGGGTACCGCAGGGTTCAGTATTGGGTCCAGTCCTTTTTAATGTCTTCATCAGTGACATTGCAGAGGGACTGGAAGGAAAAGTATGCCTTTTTGCAGATGACACAAAGATCTGCAACAGGGTTGATACACAAGGAGGCGTGGAAAGGATGAAAAGGGACTTGGCAAGGTTGGAGGAATGGTCAGAAGTATGGCAGCTAGGATTCAATGCAAAGAAGTGCAAAATAATGCACCTGGGAAATAAGAACCCAGGGGAAGAATACACAATGGGTGGGGAGGTAGTAACAACAACAAAAAAGAGGAAAGGGACCTGGGGGTAATCATATCAGATGACCTTAAGGTTAGCAAGCAATGTGAGAAGGCAGTAGGGAGGGCTGGGGGTATACTGGGATGTATAGGGAGAGGCATCAGCAGCAGAAAACAGGAAGTTGTTATCCCTCTGTACAGACAGTTGGTGAGACCCCATCTGGAGTACTGTGTCCAGTTCTGGAGACCCCATCTCCAGTAAGGACATAGACAGGATAGAGGCAGTCCAGAGGAGGGCAACTAAAATGGTGCAGGGTCTGCAAGAGAAGCCGTATGAGGAGAGACTAAAGGAGCTTAATATGTATACCCTTGAGGAAAGAAGGGGAGAGGGGGGACATGATAGAAACTTTTAAGTACCTCAGTGGAATCAACAAAGTCCAAGAGGGTAGCATCTTTCAGAAAAAGAGACTTGCAAGAACAAGAGGACACAATTTAAAGATAGAAGGAGGGTGGTTCAGGGGCAATGTGAGGAAGTATTATTTCACAGAGAGGGTAGTGGATGCATGGAACAGCCTTCCTGAGGAGGTTGTGGGGTCTAAAACTGTGGGAGAATTCAAGAATGCATGGGACAGACCTAAGGCAATTCTTGTGAGGGGTAGGAAGAAATAGGCTGTTGGTTAACTAGGATCTGCAGCCTATCCTGTAGGTTGGGAAATGGGCAGATTAGATGGGCCTAGCGGTCCTTATCTGCCATCACAGTCTGTGTTTCTATGTTTCAAGTAGCATGAGCTCTGGATTAGCAATATACTAGGAGTTTAGAAACAAAACCCCCCACAAAATGCAAAACTAAAGACACTCAAACGCAAAGAAATAGGGAACAAATGACATAAAGAAGCACATAGCTGGAAGCAAAATACAAGCTAGATGCAGGAGAACAAACAGAGAAGTCCAGCAGAGACAAGCAGAAGCCAAAGCAGCAAGGTGGGGGGGGGGAGTAGGCCCCAGCCAGTTGCAGAGGACAGACCAACAGAGCCTCTGGCAAACAAAGAAAAAGTGTTTCAGAAGGATGCTGAAAGGAACTGCTTATATAGATCAGGAAGTGAGAGTGGCTGGCTGCTTGTCCATTGAACTACAGGCCCAGCCTTCCAACAGTCTAGCCAGAAATGTTTGTACTCTACACACTCTCTCCATGCCCTTGTTACATGTAGTCATGTGCCATTGTATACAATTTTGTTAAATCAGACTGTTGCCAAAAAATGTCTCATCTTAAGCTCAGACTTGTATCTTGAAGTTACATCCATCAAATACTGTTGATCCTTATCCTAAATAACAAACAGACACTACATAGTGACCTGAATCGAAGAACAGCAGAAGCATATTTACTCCAAATTATAATGGTAATGATTACACACAGGTATTTGGTTTAGAACATACGGGTAACTATCTGTACACAAAATATATTGTGACTGGATTAACAGTTGGGGATCAGGGGAGCAGTAGCTTTAAACTTCAGTGTTGTTTTACTCAATCTTTTAACAATTTTTACCAATATACCTTTTTTTGTCAATGCTGACTACTGATTGTGAATGCCCACTGACCAGCACATCTGCAATTTTGGAGGTGAGATTATGTTTGTCAGTTAAGAAACACTAAAAAGAACACACACACACAAAAACAAAAAATGTATTTGACTGCATCAAATATTTGCTTAGACCTGTGCAACAGCAGTCCTGCTGTGCACTTCAGTGTTTAGGTAGCACATGTTTTTCTTCAACTAAAAAATATTATAGAAAAAAACATATTTTGAGGCTGTGAGACAACAGTCATTTACTTTGTGTAGTACTGTGAAACACTGACACTGATATTATTTGCAAACCCAGTGAGTGCAAAATGTTTAAAAAAAAAATAGCAGCCAAAAGCCACACAACTAGAGAAAGTAGTTCAAGTTCAAGTTATTTTATAAATAATGTATACAACCACAGTTTGTTACATTTAAACACAGTATACCATCGTAAATAAGTAATGACATGACATATCAGTAAATACAATATAAAAAAGAAAGGAAAAAAGATTGATATTACCACCACCAATTGACAGAAACATAAAAAAGACAAATATTATATAACACCCTTCATAGGGAGGATTCCATCAGCACAATCCTAGCATAAACAACATTTTGCAGTTCCATAAATCAATTTCACTGAATCTAATTTTAAAATCTATTTTTTATATTGTAGACCTCGAAGGGGAGGATGCATTAGCAACAGGGAAAGAATATATTTTTTCTCGTTCTTGTGCCCAGTTTTTACATTCGAACAATATGTGCAAAATGCCAACCTCTGATTTATCAGTGCATTCACAGCTGCTTCTAAATTTTTTGCAATATCAATTATTCAAATTGTGATAGGAATTACCTAGAAAAGACAGTCTTAGTCTACATAAAATATTTTTGTGTAAACTGTTTTCACATAGTGATAATAATGGCTCTAAGCCCCAGTTGAACTTTGTAGATGAATAAAGACCACTTAAATTCAAATCATGTATACTTGCAAAGTCCTGCTGGACAGCTACAACCTTTAGCCTCTGTACAATTTTGGTGACAAATCCATCTGCATTCGCCAAAACATGGCTACTCCATAGATCAGCACACCCAAATCATCTTAAGGCTACATTCAACTTAGAAAACCAGGACATAGAATGCCCACTGCCCCCAATTTACTTAACTCTTCAGCCCAACACAGCCAGGGCAGGCTGTTATTATTTAACTTCATCAGCCTTCCCCAGTACTTAATAGCTCTTATCAATATTCTTATTTTTACCTGGATCATCCAAGACTACAATCTTAAGAAGCAAGAGGGGCAATCACAAGGGAGATTTAAGGTAGATCTTAAGAAATGATTCTGTATACTTTCAAGGTTATCTATCTATCTATCTATCTATCTATCTATCTATCTATCTATCATTATCTAACTATCTATCCAGATAGATACCCCATACTTTGCTGCCATATAACAATTGACTCATTAATTTAGCCTCAAATGTTTTTTCAAGGAGACAAAAGAGTTGTTCGCAAATTTGGCAGCGAAGTTACGGATGGCCCCCATTGCTGTAGAGGCATTATATTTTACATTTGCCAAGTGGCTAAACCAGGACATGTTCTTATCAATCGTTACTCCTAAATATCTAAACTCCTTCACCACCTCGAAGTTACATCCATCAATTAGCCATAGTTTCTCATGTAGCTTGAACTTTCCAATCACCAGAATCTTAGCTTTATTAATATTTAATTCAAAATCCAACTGTTTCAATGTATTCATGACATTAGACAATGCTCGTTTAAGACCTAACAGGGTCCTGGATATAATCAAGGCTTCATCTGCATACAGCATCAGTTTAACTTCCTCCTTATTTATAGATGGGGTGAAAGTATTGATTTGAATAATATTTTTAATTAATTTCTCAATATATAGGTTGATCAAGGTTGGGGCCAATAAGCAACCCTGTTTCACACCAGTATTAATAGTCAATTCCCTTGATAATGCACCGTCTCTCCCATAACGGATCTCTATCGTAGTGTTTAAATGTAATAATTTAATAATTTCTAACAATTGGGGGGGGGGGGGGGTCAATATTTAATTCAACCAGCAAGTCCCATAACTTTACTCTATTGACAGAATCAAATGCACTTTTAATATCCAGAAAGCCAACAAAAATATTGCCCTTTTTATGACCAACATATTTATCTACTAAGAAATTTAAAGAAAAGAGCAAGTCACATGTGTTATGGCCCCTTTTCACCTCACCCCCCCCTTGAAATTTTGATAACAACACATTCTCCTCTACCCAGGCCATAAATCTATCTAATATTAATGTTGAGTAAGTTTTCTGCATAACAGGGAACAGAGTAATGGGCCTGTAGCATTTCGGATCACACTGATTTCCTCTCTTGAACTGGGGGACAACCATACCCCATTCCAATTTTGCAGGAGAATTAGGTAATTACTTATCATAGTGAAAACTGGGGCACAAATAGATGCCCAGAAACCTGGGTTATGTAAGAAACCTCTGTGGGTAGACCATCTGCCCCATAGCTTTATTTCTTTTCTGTGCCCTTTTAGCCTTTTCAACTTCATTGGAGGAGAACTGAAACACACCTCCCTCAGATTTGAATGAAGGTGTGCAGGAGTCGTCCCCCAGTGCCTTTCTTGAACCTTGTACAATTTTATAAACCTCACTAAAATGCTGCACCCACATTTGTTCACTAATCATCCCTGTTACATTATACTAAATATTATTTTCATTACATCCAAAGGCAACCATAGTCCATAAAGTTTTCGAGTCTTTTGTCATTATACTTTCCTGTAATCTAACCCACAGATTAGCCGTACAATCCTTTTTTTTCTTTTACAGCATTTGTTTACATTTTAATTTAAGTTTCTTAAAGCACCAATAATTTGAAAAGATGGAACTTTAGTCCTAATTTTCCCAACTCTTTTGATTTCTTTCCTTGTAAAATAACATTTGATATCAAACCAAGTCTTATCCAAGTCTAAACTATTGAGTTTCTTAATTCTTTCCTTTTTACTAAGATCTAATGAAGTGGTGGCAATTAACTCATCAAATTCCTTGATTAACAATTTTGTTTCCAAATAGCTGCTATTTTGAATTACATAGCTACTAGCTCTAACCTGCTCATTGCATATAATGTTATCCAGTATCTCCCTTGAAACAGAATCCCATTAAATGCGTTCCTATATTTAATGCACATATGAGTATTAGCCTTAGCCTGTTCTAAGTGGTCAGGTAAATGTTTTATAAATCCAAAATTGATGGAACAAATAACTGCGTAATGGTCACGGTCCCAATATTTAATAACTTTGACTAGCTTTACTAATGGGCAATCAGTAGCCTCCACCATTCATAGATCTATGGGAGAAGGATCCTGGCAGGGATTCCTACTGGCATTACTACCCTGACTTGGCTTGGGGTCGAGTCAGATATAGCGGAAGATGGGATAGGTCAGCTTTGGGAGAGTCAAAGTGGGCGATCGGGGCAGGGGAAATTGGGGCATCATGTATGATGACTGCTATTTTGTTTTTAGTTGAGACCAAAAGGGATGTGGCATGCAATGATGCAAGGATGCTCATCTGCACCAACCTCTGGCACCCCTCAACAGCATCTCAGACACCGGTTGCACCTGGCACCCCAGCCTCCACCAGAGGTCAGTCAAGTTCTGGATAAACAATCCCCCCCTTCCCCTGGAGATGGAGAGCAGTCCCTGGGACACTCAATCCTTCTTCCCCTGTCCAGCTATCTGACTCCCAAGTCCATTCCTGAACATGGGTCATTGGTGTTGTAAGCAGAAATACAATTGCTGTGCCAGTGGGCCAGAATGCAATGTTGTTTTTTAATCCTACCAAGATTGGATAAGGAGGGGGACTACAAGACAGCCAGAGTAAGTTTTTTTTAATTGTACCTGGATTAGGTGAGGTAGGGGGACCACTAGTCTACCAGTACATTATTATTTTTATTATATTATGATCAGGTGACAAATATATAGATACATAGAACATGATGGCAAATAAGGACCGTGCGGCCCACCTACTCTGCCCCTTTTCGCTGCCTAATGCATTACCGCTGACCCTAGTTGATCTGCGGCCTACCTTTTCTTCCCTATTGTGAGAACTCTTATGTCCATCCCATGCCTTCTTGAATTCCTCTACCATTTTTGCCCTCATCACTTCCAAAGGGAGGCTGTTCCAAGCATCCACTACTCTTTCTGTGAAAAAGTACGTCCTAACATTATCCCTAAACCTACCCCCTCTAGCCTCATATCATTCCCCCTTGTTCTTGTACACCTTCTTTTCTGAAAGATGCTACCCTCCTGTACCTTGCTTATACCCCTGATGTACTTGAATGTCTCTATCATATCCCCCACCCCTCTTTCCTCTCCTCCAGAGAATACATACTGAGGTTCTCTAATCTTTCCTTATATGACTTTTGGTGCAGTCCTTGCACCATTTGTGTTGCTCTTCTCTGGATTGCCTCTGTTTTGTCTATGTCCTTCTGGAAATGCAGCCTCCAGAACTGGACAGAGTACTGTAGATGAGGTCTCACTAGTGATCTGTACAGTGGCATAACCACCTCCTTTTTTCTGCTGGTGATACCTCTCCATATGCACTGTAGTATCCCACTGGCTCTCCCCACTGCCTTCTCACATTGCTTGGTTACCTTTAGGTCATCAGATAAGATTACCCCCAGGTCCCTTTTTTGATTGCTGACTGTCAGTACCTCTCCCCCTATCTTGTACTCCTCCCTTGGATTTTTGTGCCCCTAATGTATGATTTTGCACTTCTATGCGTTGAATCTTAGCTGCCACACTTTTGACCACTCCTTAAGCATGTTCAGGTCCTTTCTCATCCCCCCCCCGGAGTGTCCACCCTTTTTCAGATCTTAGTGTCTTCTGCAAAGTGGCATATCTCCCCCTCCAGCCTCTCTGCAATGTCACTTATGAAGACATTAAATAGGATTGGCCCCAGCATGGGATCCCTGTGGCACCCTGCTGGTCACACTCCTCTTCTTGGATTGAATGCCATTTACCACCACCTTCTGTGTCCTGTCACTCAACCAGTTTTTGACATAGTTCACCACCTTGGGGCCAACTCCCAGGCTGCCCAACTTATTTATCAACCTCCTATGTGGGATGATGTCGAAGGCCTTGCTAAAATCTAGTTAGGCCACATCCACCGTCCCTCCTTGATCTACCTCCCTGGTCACCAAGCAGAGAAATCTATCAGAATTGTTTGATGAGACCTTCACACTGTGACTCCATGCTGCCTTTGATCCTGTGCTCCACTGGATTAAAGAAATATCACAATCCTTTCCATTAGCAGTGACTCGATTAATTTCCCCACCACTGAGGTCAGGCTGACTGGCCTGTAGTTGCCAGACTCCTCCCTTTTTCCAGTTTTGTGGAGATGGAGGGAGGATGAGTAGACAGTCAATGCAATTTTTTTTTGTTTATTGTACCAGGATTGGGTTATAGAGGAGGAACAACTAGGCTGTCATTATTATTTATTTTAATTATACCTTGATTGGTTGAGAGAGCAGGGACAATTAGACACCAGGAGAATGTTTTTAACTGTTACAGAATTGATTGACGTAGGGAGAATTACTACACTACCAGGGCAATGCCTGTTTTAACTGTACATGAATCAGGTGGTGGAGGAAGGACCACTAGACTACCATGACAATGTTTTATTTCATTACTGAGCTTGGGTAGCACACATTCTGGTAAGTTTCACCACTGGCTCACAATATGTTAATTCACTGTCCATAGCTTAACCCGTACTATAGTTTGAAAGTGTGATAGACAGCAGTAGCCGGTAATAGAAAGTGAGTTCTCACTATTATTTTCTGTTACTTGTCCTGGTCCCCAATGTATTGCAATGGGACAGCTAAAAATACTTCCTGACTTTGATCCCAAAAGGAATTGGTCTGCTATGCAGACCAGCTCTAATAATAAAAATAATAGTAGTAATATTACATAAAAAAAATATTTTATGAAATGCACTTTTTTCTTCATAGATTAATGGGATACAATTTTCTTTTCATCATTCTTGATCTAGGCTGTCTAATAAGCTCTGTGATACTGTTTCATTTTTCATCCATTTCACATTCAGTGTCTCACGCAGCAGTTGTCACAACATGGATTGCTTTCGGGTGCTTATGCTCAGCTGCTCAAGTGCCACTTTGTCTTTTTATATCACATGCATAATTCTTAATCCAAACAGTACCTGAGCTCCAGACTGTGCCTGAGCTTAAAGACAGTATTTCACATTCCAATACTCCATCACTTTCACATGCATTGTCATACTCAGCAGTTGTCATAACATTGATTACCGAAGGGGGCTTTAATCACTCCAGACTGCATCTTCCACCTGTTCAGGGGCTTAGTCACGCATATGTCTAGCTTCTGTGACTCCAAGCTTGATCTTCATCAGCCTCAGGGACCTACTGCATCATGTCTAGCTTCAGTCACTATGAACTTCATGTTCCTTTTCCAAAGGTGCCCACTCCAGTGTGCCTAGTTTCAGTCACTCTTCATCGTCTTCACCATAATTAAACAAATAAATGTAACCCAAACACCACCTCCCAATGGGCTACTACTCCTGACTGCCTTCCTAAATGTAGGCTGATTGGCCTGGGTTCAGATTTAACTAGCACAAGGGGCTCATAACTAACGGTAGAGCTATTTGCGTGGTGCCTCCACCCAGAGTAACTTTTAAGTGGGTTAGATGATAAGCTAGCACAACCTTCTGGGAAGTTGTATCTACCCACAGCCCCACCCAGTGGTCCCACACATGGAAAAACATAAATCTCTTTACTCGACGTTCAATGTCACAATTAATGATGTGTGCTAATAATATGCTCACAGTGACCATACTTACCTACAGGGTCTGGATTCTGGAACACACCCTGTACCTCTGCAATAAAAGGATTTCAGCAACAACACAGTACCTCTCAGTTATTTGCATTAGTACTCATTAATAATATGCTCAGAGGACAATATAACATTCAAACAACTAACAAGTTTATTAGGGGCAGTAAACCGGGGTAGGGGACATGAATCAAACTTTACTTTAAAATACGGTATTAAAATCTGGTAAACACTTAATATATTTAACCCCCTGAACTGTCAAAATACAGTTGCTGGGGGATGTGGCTAGCCGGCAGGCATGAAGGACGCATGCTAAATCTGCTCCCGGAAGTAGTGACTTATAACAATGATGAGCAGCTATAAAATGTAACCTAAATTGTTATTTTGGAGAGCTTTCAACTCTGAAAACAGATGGCTACCAATAAGTCTAAAAATAAGCAGTCAAAACTTCAGTTTAGCACCAGGACACCATCTAACTGGCTGAACAACACACCGCATGATCCTGGGCCCTCATCTTCGACTATCAGTGCAGGAGAAGACTGCTCAGAGGTATGCGTGATGGACCTAACAAAATCGCTAACAAGTGTTCCAGATACCCTGGTATTGATGCAAAAAGAAATGAAAGTGGCATTTCACAACCTAAACATGCAATTTGCGCACCTACAGTCTGTTGTTACATCTCTAACAGAAACTATAACTATTCACACTTCACAAATATGTGAGCTGGAGTGCCGAGTCAGCAACATGGAAGATTCTAATGCCAGAACCACTGCAGAAAGAAATGGGCTGATCTCCACAATTACTGAACTCCGGGACCACTTGGATGACCAAATAAACTGGGCATGGAGATCCAACGTCTGTATAATAGGTCTACCGAAGGGCCTGGAATGCCACAATCTCACACAGGGCATACATCAGGTATTGCTGAAGCATTTGGGGTTGCCTGAGGAATATCTGAAGCTAGAGATTGAATGTGCTCTATTGGGTCGGGCCACCTCCTAGCCCAGGGAATGGCAGAGGCACTGTTTAATTAAATATCTTCGCTTTAAAGACAAGGAAGCCGGGTTGCAGAAAGCCAGGGAAATGGGGCCGCTGAAGATCAATAATGCCTCAATCTTTATTTACCAGGACTATAGTTGAGAATTACAGCTGAAAAGGTAAATGTTTAACCCGATTAGGAACAAACTGTATAAGTTGGGCTGGAAATTCTCTTTATCTTATCCTGCATGTCTGCATGTGGAACAACCAGGGCAAGGCCCCAACTTCTTTAACTGCCATAAAGCCACAGAGAAATGGCTCAAGGAGGAGGAGGAGACAAGGAGGAATAGGGAGAGGCCTAATGGCAACTAAGCTAAGTGCAAAGCTTTCTCTGACAATATATCTTTATATTAATGCATGATGAGTCTGACTAGGTTGGACTAATAAATTTATAATTCTCCTGGGGATCTTATATCCACCTCGTGTGTAAGTGACAACTAAACGGTCATACTGGATACTGTTAAGAATCTGCACAATGGGCCTACCCCTTGGATTGCAATGATGGGGTCTGAAGTTTGGGAATGCAGTGTACCATGTATAGGTGTTTGGAAATATATGCACTATTGCCCGATCATGCCTAGGGGTACGGGTCTCAGCGGGATGAGTACATACGATCCTTGGGAACTATTACAATACTCTGGATTTCCTTTCCCTGCGCTAAGTGCTGTAATGCAAGCAGGGTACTGTCGGGACAATATGGCTCATATATGGACACTTCAGAAGCCATGGGACTTTCATCAGGCCCGGTGGCTGCTTCCCTGTGTCCTGGCAAGTCCATCTTGGGTGGATTAGGGGGGCACAACCGCACTGCAGAACATACTTAAATATGTAGCCCCTGACCATGTCTGGGGACATGGGTACCTGCAGGTCAAGTCTGAAGCCCATTGGAATGTTCTATATGGTAATCCCTCAGGATATTTTTAATCAATATTGATTTACAGACCTTTAATGACTAGGGGGACACATTAACATTATCAGTTAAAGGTGGGCTTCCAGGAGGCTATGCATAGAGTTGATGTATAATACAGTGTTATCTTATTGTGTGTCCAAGTTCTCATCTGTTAGCCCAAAACCGCTGATTGAAAAACTTTTATGTTAATTTTATACTCACTACTTATTCCTCCGGTTTACATCAAGAAGGTTAGCCTTATGGATAGACACTGTTCAGTCTGTCTTTGGTTTGTAATGGGATTGCTGGCGGGTGTTTACCCATGTGGGGGGATGTTATAGTTAATTTGCCAGATAAGGGGTGAGTTGTTTACTTGTAAGATGGGGGGAGGGAGGGCAACTGGAGTTCAGGAGAAACAGTCCATTTCACCTGTGAGAGAGGAGATGGCTTTGCACCAGAGATACCTTAATTTGCTGTCAGTGGTATGTACCCGACTGGAGCCATCATTAAGGGCAATTCTTCTGTTTCTGGATGTCTTGAAGTGGTTGGTTTCTATGGAGAAAATGATGTGGTGGTTCACTTGTTACATACTAGGATGTTCAGTGGTGAAAATATGATGATACAAGATGGGGGATGATGTCAACTGTATTTCATGGAATATAAATGGTTTAAAGTCTATTATGAAGTGGAAGAGAGTAATAACGGAGATCTGCAGAAATAAGGGGGCACTGGTTCTCCTTTAGAAGACACATTTTTCAGCTCCTGAATCACACAAAAAAGCAGAATTTATGGGGGGCTTTTGGATTTCTTACATGTTTACATTTAAGGCTCGAGGTGCCTCTATTTGGCTCCCAGGGGTTCCCCCATAAAAATCTTGGACTCCTGCGTTGGCCCATATGGCCGCCATGCATTAGCTAAAACTGAATTCCCAGGCAGAGGCATTGTCCTTGTGTGATCAATATATGCCCCAAACATGGTGAATCTGAATTTCTTTCAGAAGCTGGCCCTAGATATGTCTTGTTGGGAGGGACCCTGGATTTTGGGGGGTGATTACAACTGTGCCATTGACATAGTGTTGGACCACTCAAACACTTCCCCACTACTCAAATCCCAGAATGCAACAGCCTTGGAAGCCCTGCAAATTGATTTTAATTTGATTGACATTTGGTGACATTTAAACCCCACTGGGTGAGAATATAGTTTTTACTCGCATATGCATAAATCATACACATGAATTGACAGGCTTTTGGTGTCTGGGGCCTTGGTGACAGGAGTGGGAAGGTCTGGGTACACCCCGATATTAATATCAGACCATGCACTGCACTTTGTCAGTATATCTGGTACGGGTGCTAGGCCCGGTGACAAGGTCTGGAAGCTTGATCCATTACTACTAAGGAACCAAGAATACTTAACCTTCATGAGTAGAACCATACAGGAATTTCTGTTATTCAATAGCCGGGGAGACACTGTACATGCCACTCACTGGGAAGCATTGAAAGCATATATAAGGGGGCAATCTATCTCTTTTGCAGTGCAGGCAAAGCGTACCAGTGCTAGAGAGCTAGAATTTCTCAGAGAGAAAATAGCTGCCTGTGAGAAGGCCCATATGATGCATCCCACGGCAGCCGTGTACAGTATGATACAAAAATTGAAGTGGAGGTACAACACTCTGTCTAGTGCACAAATAGAGTGCACTATACTGTTCACGGATGCCGGGAGGTACTTTGATGGGGATAGGGCTGGGAAATAGCTTGCTTGGCAATTAAAGAGGAAGGAGTCTGCAAAAACTGTAAGCCAAATCCAGGACAACCGGGGGAATCTGATCAGGGGAAATAAAGAAATAAGTGATGTTTTGGGGGCCTACTATAAGCTGTTGTATACTTCAGAGAATTCCCCCACTCAGGAGAATTATGAAAATTTTTTGCTAGGGCTCCCCTGGAAAAGATAACAGAGGAGGATGCTAAGGGATTGGATTCCCCCATAACCACCCAGGAGATAGGGACATCACTGAGGTCCTTAAAAAGTGGGAAGACCCCTGGGCTGGATAGATTTCTACAAAGCTTTTGAAGACTTTATTCTGGGGCCTCTTTTTGACACCCTAAAAGAAGGGTCACAGGGGGGTGGGCTGCCTCACTCCACGCTGTCCGCAACCATTGCTGTCATGCCCAAACCGGGCAAAGACTCCAATCTGTGCCCATTGGATAGACCCATCTCCCTTCTTACAGCAGATTATAAAATATTAGCAAAAACACTTGCCTCACGGTTGGAGAAAGTGCTCCCCTCAGTCATTCATCTGGACCAGTTGAGGTTTGTCAAGGGACGTATGGGCAAACATAACATAAGATGCTCTCTCAACATTACTTTTAGATGGGCCCATATGAAAAGAATGCATGGGGAAGCTGTCATGGTGCTAGATGCTGAAAAAGCCTTCAATCGCATGGAGTGGGGCTACCTATTCTATACACTGGAGAGGGTGGGGGTGAGTCCGATTTTCAGCTTCTAGGTGCGGGCATTGTACTGCAGTCCTTCCGCACAGGTGCAGTTGGGAAACACTCTGTCGAGCCCTTTCACTTTGGGATGGGGTACCAGGCAGGGCTGTCCTCTGTCTCCTCTACTGTATGTAATGTCATTGGAACCTCTAGATGCGGCCATATATGCTTATTCAGGGATTAGGGGCTTTCAGGGTGGTGGTAGACAGCATAAAGTTGCTATGTACGCTGATGATTAGCTGTTATACCTACAAAATCTCACAGAGGATTTACCAGCTGTACATGGCCTCATGCACTATTTTGGTATGATATCAGGATACAAGGTCAACTGGACAAAAAGTGAAATCCTACCCATAGGGGTCTTAGATCGGGCTCATTTAGTACCCAGCTAGGGGGTCTCCAACTGGTCCAATCCTTAAAATACTTGGGAGTAAATATTTTGGCATCTGTGAGGGAACTTTACAAATTAAATTTCAAACCATTGGTGATGGCTATGACTGAGGAATGTGAAATGTGGGTGGCATTGCCCATCTCCCTGCTTGGTAGAATATGGGGTATTAAAATGACAATTTTATCTAGATTGTTGTACCTCTATCAAGCCCTTCCTGTTGGGGTACTGCAGGTGCATTTTAAACACTTAGATACTGTCTTGCATAAATTGCTATGGCAAAAAGGGAGGGCTAAAATAACGAGAGCCACTTTGCAAAGAAAGCCAGTGGATGGGGGTGCAGGAATGCCACATTTTAAATTATACTACTGGTCTGCTCAAATGGCCTCTATCCCCAAGGTGAAATTTGATGCTGATTGCCCATGGTTGGGTCTGGAAGAAGACTTGCTGGAAGGGAATTTTAAGAACGACCTGCTAAGTGAGAGTTTGGTGGGATGGAAGTTGAACGAGTGTGCAACCCCTTCACGGCCAACACCCTGGTTGTTTGGATACAAGTACATAGAAGGACTGGTTTTAACGGAGGGAATACCATGAACCTCAGCATATTACACTTTATGCGACCGGGTGGAAGCTGCTGTACTGCAGTTGTGCAATGACTCTGGAGGAAAAAGGGACTAGCAACAATAAAACAGTTGTATAATGGAGGACGGATGCTGAGTTTTGCTCAAATTGTAGAATCTTGGAATATTCCAACTGGAGACTTCTTATATTTGGTGATTAGGCATAGATGTGGGGATACCCTGTCTGCCTTGCCACCTACCAACGTTAGATGGGTACAGAATATGAAGATGTGCATGGTGTTGGAAAGAGCTCAATTGGGGCGGGGACAACAGACTTCTAGGATATATGTTCCCCATGGCTAACAGCTGTGGAGCAAGGTCTTATTCCTGATTAAAAAGCTGGATTAAATAGTAACAGCACTGATAGACTACTTTAATAACACACTAGAAGGCATGTATTAAAGCTGATCACAATAGATCAAAAGACTTGTGCCATGGGAAACTATGTGTAATTCGATGTAATCTGATGAATGCATAACTAACTAGACATCGGTATGGATGTATTGTGAACTGCACAACTCTCTTAATAAAAAGTAAAAAAAAAAAATACAGTTTCTGGGTACCCAGAGTCTTATTAGGTATAGGCCTGAAGCATTTCCACGGGTTGGCTGGGGTTGCAGCTGATTGGGGCCCTTAAACAATTAAATGGTTAAGGCTGTTTTTGTACTTGCTGTAACAATATAAACAATGTCTGAACACCCAGTAATTGTAATCCTCAGGCCTGATGGCCTGCAAACAGTCTAAACCACAATGAGAATTTGAAAGGCAAAGCAGATGAGAAAACAGTTTTATTTTGTGTTGCAGGGTTAAACCCTGTTGTACTCACTGAACTATGGACCTCAGGATCTGGGCTGATTTCCAGGCTGACTCCCCTCGAGGCAAGATTCAGTTCTCTGGTGTGTGGCTGCAGGCTGCAGTACTTTGTCTTTTTTGGCAAGGACCAGGATACAGGGACCAGGGCTGACACCACTCAGCCCTTCACCACCACATAATCCCCGAGGATGGCTACAACCTGCAATGATCTTCTCTGCAGGAGCTGACTCCCCATACTGGTTCTCTAGCAGTTTTAGTCTTAGAAGCAGCAACAGTCTTTTAGGTGAATTATTTAGCATCTTGGGATTAACTTCTGGTAAAGTTCTGGCATGAGCCACACAGCTTACCCACTTGCAAACTGCAGTCCTGAACATGTAAGCTGGCAATGCAGAAATTCATGTATCCCTCTTTTGGCAACAGAGCTGCAGACAGTTCCAATGACCCCAGGCTTTAGATTGAAACACAGACCCTGAGGCAAAAACAGTTTCTCACCACAATGCAGTGTTGGTTGCTATTAGTACTCTGAGCCACTTTAGGCAAATTCTCAGCTCAGCAAAATACTTATTTCTCTGACTTTGGAGTCTTTGTGCAATCTGCACCATAGGCAGTCTCGACTTGATCCCCATAGGATCTTAGGCAAAGGAGGGCAAGCTGGCCTCCCCCAGAATTCAGTGAGCTGAAGCAGAGCTTCCTCACTGTCTGGAAGCTCTCTCTGGACTGAACTTAGTTCAAACAGTCCCTCTAAAATTGTAGAGCAAAGTTTCTGAAATCCAGCTGGCTGCCCAAGTTGTCAGACACAGTCTAAGCACTCTGATTGGTTAAAAATGGGCATCAAGCATTGTCCCTGCCCCCCCCCAAACAAAAAGTCTCTGGAGCAGTCCCAAATGTCTCTGTGGTAATCCTGGCTTTCCCATTGGCTGAAAGGTTGCAAGATGGTTGCCAAGATATACAGTTCCGATGCAGTCTATACAGTTCCCCAAGAATAAAGTTCTGGTGGAGCAAGTGTCTACTTTTTATTTCCAAAAAAAACATCAGCTCAATAGCCCCAACTGTGCTCTACAAAGCACTGCCACTCTTTAACATTTATTCACAGTACTTTCCCTGTCGCTGCTGCCAAAATACAACTCCCTAGGCATCAGGAAGCTTCCTTTTTAACATTCACAAGTACTCATTAATATTCATGTGCCCCAAAATAGTGCTCATTTCAAACTTCATTCTTACTAAATAAACAAGGTTTCTTAATGGCCTCCTTCTGGTCACTGTTCCCCAATCAGGTAAATAGGGGCACCGGGACCACTGGATTAGCTCCAGAATGGCCAGAGCAGCAGTTGGTAAATCAGATGCACTTCTGAGCATGGGCGACCATCTGCTAGCACTGTAGTGCACACAAAACATTGGTGGCTCATAACAAAGCTCCTTTAGCACATTATGGGCAAGAATACATACAGGGGCCAAGCTGGAGACCCAAGGGCACATAAAGGACTCAGGCCAGGTGGTGAAGAAAATAAGAAAAACGGGTGGACACCAGAGGCAGCAGGAGAAACAAGAGGCATTAAAGTAAGCCCCCAATTGGGGGGGGGGGTTCGTCACACTCTCCCCTGCCTAGGAAAGATTGGCATCAATGCCAAGTCTATAACAGACTGATAACCATAATGACATATTACTATGTACTCACTTTGCTATATGCAAGGCCTATTATATACAATGTCTGACTAACATTCTATTGTATACAAATCTGGCCAGATACATAGTAACTATCTACAGTGTAGCATGCTATTAGATTAGCCTCGCTTAGATGGTGAATGTCCTGTAATAACTTAAAGACAATGCCATGACATTTTAAATTCACACTGCATACATTAGGCAGTTTAGAAACCACATATTTTCAGTTAAATCATCATTTACCACATCTTACCAGTGCATTTCACCTTATTCCCCTCTTTTTACCTATAGACCTTTTCATAGACTGGGTGGAAACTTTAAATTTGGTGGAAGCTTTGGTTTGGTGGAGGCAGTGAACACAATTCTGAGCAAGGAGTTTGGCGTAACATATACTCCTTTGTGTACAACATTCATAGGCAGAGTAACAGGCTCTCCTGGAGTATCATACGTGAGCTTTAATACAGGTTTTACAGCTTTTGTAGAGCGACGTGACAAAGTGGGCACTGAGACTTGTACTTCTGCTTCAGCATTCAGGGTGATCAGCCCCGGTTCATTGTCCAGCAATGAAACAGCTTCAGAAAATGGGTACCACTGAACTTTCTTGATGGTCATTATTAGTTTCAGGTCCTTTATCCTGAACATCATTATCACTCTCAGGCTGTTTAGACTCATCCTCATCTGTAAGGGTTAAATCTACAAAGTTTGAATCATCCAGGATACAATGTGCGGTTTCTGGAACAACAACACTTTTACTGGAATGGAATAGTTCACTTATTCCATCTAATGCAGTTGTACTATATGATTCACTAGGGCGTTCACTGAAGTTTGCATTTTTTTTTCAGTTAACTCACCATACAAAGCGAGTTAGCACTACCAGAATTCATACATTCATATATCACTTTTGGAAGGTTCAGGAGCAATTGATTGACTGAAGTCAGTTGAAACCACTGGATTTTCAGAGGTATTGCTTTGACTATTAGAAGAAAATCCCTGGAACAATCTTGCAAGTTCAGGAGATGGGTAATAAACAGTACCAAACTCCTCCTCATCAATTTCAGAATCAGTGTTGGCAGTGTCAGTGACATCACTGACAGGAGCAAAAGGCTGAGAAGAGGGGTTTGCTAACTTGGTTGCTTAGCTCTGGTAGCAGACCTGGTCACAGGGTGTTTAGGAGTCTCAGACTCTTGAACTTAATTGAATGATAACTGGCCTATAGGCAAAAGGTGATTTCAGTGTATGGTTTTGACAGCACGAGGGTCCCCTTCTAGACGCACTTTATAAACAGGCAAATCATTTGGCTTACTGATTACAATATAAGGGATATGACTCCAGTGGACAGCTATTTTATGCTTGCCTTGAAATTCTAAGTTGCACATCAGCACATGGTCTCCTGCCCTAGACTTCTTTGGCCTTGACATGTTTGTCATGACAAACTTTGTTGGCCAAATGTCCTTTTGCAGCCATGGTATGAGCAAGCTGGTATGCACGGTTCAACTCTTGTTTTAACTTTAACGTACTGGAGGTAGTTTTCAGATCAGGCACCATCAGGAGAGACACCAAAGCGCACATCCATTGGGAGGCTAGCTTCTCTACCAAACATAAGGTGGTACAGTGAAAACCCAGTAGTGTCATTTTTTGTACAATTGTAGGCATGTACCAAAGCACTTATTTGTTGGCTCCATCTAGGCTTGTCTTTCTGGTTCAAGGTGCCAAGCATATCAAACAAGGTACAGTTAAATCTCTACTGTTGCAGATCTCCCCGTGAGTGGTAGGTGGTAGTTCTGGATTTTCTGACACCCCAGATAGAAAACAGTTTTTTTATGAGTCTGCTTTCAAAATCTCTGCCTTGATCAGAATGAATGTGCTGAGGCATGCCATAGTGCACAAAAAACTTTTCTAAGAGAACTTTTGCCACTGTAAAGGCCTTCTAGTCCTTGGTTGGGTAGACTGTGCATGTCTTGTGAAATGATCAGTTACTACCAGTACATTAGCAATGTCTTTTGAATCTGACTCTAAGCTAAGAAAATCGATGCATACAAGCTCCACTGGGGCACTTGTTGTTATATTGACCAGTGGTACTGCTCTCTGAGGCTGGGTCTTTCTTTGAATGCATCTGCTACAAGATTTACAATATTGTTCAATGTCTGTGCCCATTTTAGGCCAGTAAAAATGTGATCTGGCCAAGGCTAAAGTTGTTTCTTGTCCCAAATGTCCCATGTTATTGTGTAATGACTTTAACACAACATTTATGAACTTGGTTGACATAACTAGTTGTTTTTTAACAATCTCTCCTTGGCTGTCAGTCAGTTCTTGATACAATAGCTGATCATGCAATTTGAGTTTAGGCCCCTCTCTCAATAACAGAGCAGTGCTGGGATCAGTGGACTGCATTATTGAGACATCCTTGTCATTTTTTAAAGTATTAATGACTTTTCCTATCATGGGATCACAGTTCTGTTCTCTTTGAATATCAGTTTTGGTCAACTGAGGTAGAGAGTTTAAGTCTAGATCTGCAAGATTGCAGTAAGCCACTGTTATGCAAGTATCTGGAGGTTCCAAGCAATCTGCCAAGCAGTTAACAGTTTCTGAGGATGGAGAAACATCTCTATCAAACTTGTGGCATAGAGCTTTTACTAATTGTTCTGAAATATGCACCCACTGCTGATTGTTTGTTTGTTGAATTTTGTTGACCTGGTAAGCCCACTGGGCCTAGAAGTCCCTTTTCAGGGGCACGGGGTGGGTGGGTGGGATACAGATGGTAAACAACTGAAATTGAACCAGATTAAGCTGTTGGTGGTATTTTCAGTGAATGAGGGAATTTGGCAGGACACCGGGAAATTCCCTACTCTTTTGATAAGTGCCATGGGATCTTTAACATCCACCTGAACTACCACCAATCCAGGCAGATGGGACCTCAGTTTAATGTCTCATCCGAAAGACGGCACCTCAGAAGTGCAGCACCCCTCTCATGCTGCACTACAGTGTCAGTATTGGGATATTAACCCAAGTGCCAGATGTGGGAACTAAACCCACAGCCCTCTGATCTCCCGGCCTCAGAGGTGAGTGTGCTACCTACTGAGCCACTGACACTCTTTGGACACAATTGAAAGCAGATCTGCATGAAAGAGCATTGGCATTGACATGATTTAAGTCTGGATGGTACTCTATTGCATAATCATACGTTGAGAGAGCAGATAGCTATCTATATCTAGTTGCATCTATTTTGGCAGAGGTCTGAACATAAGTTAATGAATTCTTGTTGCTCTTGACCAGGATCTTTGCACCATATAGATATTCATGAAACTGATCTACTATTGCTCACTTGAGAGAGAGATGTTCTAAATTGTGGACAAGATATTTTTTATCTGAAGATGTCAGGCTCCTGCTAGAAAAAGCTACTGGGCGTAATCCCTCTGTGTATTCTTGGTAAAGTATGGCCACTAGGCCACTTAGACTGGCGTCCTTGTGTAACACATAAGGTTTTGAAGGATCAGCAAAAGCAAGTACAGGAGCGTTTGTCAACTGGTAGATGATTTCTTCAAAAGCAGTGTCACAATCAGGAGTTCATCTCCAACCAAAGGGTTTGTGATCCTTGAAGCAGGTTTTACAGTCTCTTTGCCAGTATCTTTTTTGAACTTTTTATGAGTAGGAGGATACCCATGAGTTAAGTTTAGCAGAGGCTGCACTACCTTAGTATAGTCTTTGACAAAGCAGCAGTAGTATCCACAAATTCCAAGAAACCTCTGGAGCTCTTTTAAGTTATTGGGCATTGGCCAGCTGGTTAAAGCTTCCAGCTTGCTGAGGTCCATTCATATATCCTCAGGAAGCACAATGCGAGCAACATATTTCACAGAACTCTGAAAGAATTGGCATTTGTCTATGGATAGCTTAAAGCCGAATTCCTCAAGTCAAGCAAGCACTTTAAACAGATGGGCTTCATGTTATTGAAGGGTCTTTCCAAAGAAAATAACATTATTGAGGTATACCAGGCATTCAAGTAGATTCATGTCTCCTACTGCACACTTCATAAGTCTCTGAAATGTGGCTGGTGTACCAACATTTCTTGTGGCATATGGAGGAATTCGTAGAATCCCAGGGGACTATAAATGCTGTTTTCTTCCTATCTTCTGGAGCCATTGGGATTCAGCAGTATCTGCTGCATAGATCGCGGATGGAAAACCACTTACCCCCATTTAAACAATCCAATGCATCCTGTATACGTGGCATAATATATTGATCAGGGACATTTCTATTATTGAGTGTCTGTAGTCTACACACATTCTGACAGAGCCATTTTTCTTTCACACAACATTTGGGAAGGCATATGGGCTCCGTGACTCTTGTATTATGCCAGCTGCTAGCACCTCTTGCAGATGACGCCTCACATCGTCTATGTCGGCTGGAGCTAGGCATCTGGATCTTTCAAGGAAGGGTCACTCATCATGTAGTCACATGTGGTGTTCAGCACCAGTAACACATCCGACATCCCACTCCTTGAGGAAGAATACCTTGGTTCTCTGTGCCAGCCTTTTGTTAATTCTGTTTCTTTAGCTACTCGGGATAGGTGAGTCCCTGAAGTCAAAAATGTCATGTGATACTTCACATTCTCCTCCAGTCTAGCACTTGGATGGCAGTACAGCAGCATCAGCACAGTAAACTTTAGCCAGAGTGCAACCTTTGTAAACCTTGATATCTCGGTCTGTGACATTTTGAATCTGGACCACCATTCTTCGAGTGTAAACATGAGCATGGACAGGAAATACACTGGGCTTAACCAGCAGTCCTTCAGGCAATTTTACCTCTTCTGGGACATCCAGCATCAGTATTTTGTTGGTCACATCTTTCCGCAACTGCACTTCCTTACTTATACTGCACTCAGCATTGAGAGGGAGTATGATAGTACAGAATCCTTTTTCCACAAAATAGTATCAGGCTCATCCTTATCACTCTCCTCTGGGTGCATTTGCATCTTATAGGCTTTTGGATCATGGCATGAACATGCAGGGCTCTTCCAGTCTTCTTTTTGCTGCCTTTCTTGACATAGCTAGGCAAGGCGGCCAAATATATATACATTGGTACCAATTAACACTGGGATTCCATCGTATAGTCCAGTGGGAAGAAAGACCAGGGTGAGAGTCTCCACAGGGTCTCCCACACCTGCCACAGAGGATGGAAAAGAAAGCCAGTAACTGAGATATGGATATGACTTATCACTTAATCCCATATGTGTAGTCCATCAAGGGATCATAGTGGGTGGTCAGATAAATGCTGATCATACCAGTCTTGGAAGATTATTGTAACTTGGGACCTGCTATCTAGTACAGCTCAAGCAGGGATTCCATCCACACGCACAGTAGTCTCCATAGAAGGACCCACCAATTCTGACCAGTCAGGAGAGGTATTTGCAGGCACATTTTATTTAATTTCATTTTTATTTTTTATACTTATAAGCAAGGTGAGCAAATTGCCCGTTTTTACAAGCAACAAGTTTTAACATTAACAGATGTCTTTCCAACAAAAGGCTTAACTGATGACTTTGCAACAGAAGGCATGGATGAAGACTTGGCAGAGAGTTTGGGGCTGCTTTGTTTAACTTGATTTAACAGCTTAGTGTTCAACTTTCTTAAGTCTTCAGGTGACTGGCATGTCCTTCTGATATGGCCATCCTCCTCACGGTGATAACAGAAGATAACCAGACTTTGAATTTTGTGAATGAGCAGGCTCTTTAGTTAATTTGCCAATAGAGTATGTCCCAGGCTTGGGTTCTTCTGGTTGCCTATAGGGCGCTCATACCCACCAAGACTTTGCCAGGGTGCACTTTTGTTAGAAGATCAAGCAAGGTCACTTACTAGGGATCTCAGCTCTCTCATCTCCCTCAATATGTCATTGTTAGCCTCCTCTTTAGGAACTTGAACACTGGCAATTTTTGCAGTGGACTGGGCCTCATCAGAAGCTTCAGCAGCATTAATGTGTGTGGTCTGGCCTTTCACCATCTCTACAGCACTTTGAGCACTTACTTTTAGCTCTATCAATTCTTTTAACAAATCTGTCAACTGCTATGATTCAGTAACAGTCTCTTTGTGTTCCTTTGACACTACCCTCTACCCTTGAGTTTCAACTGACTGGACACAATCAGTGACAGCTACAGATGCATGGGAATGCCCCCATGGTTCCCTTCTTTGTTTGGCCTCCCTTACTTGCTTTATCAATAAACTATAGGAGGGAGGCAAGTCCCTCCTTCTGGCAAACCACAGTCTAGGTAATAAAAAGTCAGAGTATGGGGCAGACATAAGTATTTGATCCAGTCTAAGCTAGTTCAGTTCTCCTGAGTCCACGCCTACTTTTCTAAAGCATTTCTGTAGGTCCTTCTCAAGGTAAGTTATATACACAGACAAGGGCTTTCCTGACATCGATGGGTTGTTTTGATACTCCAAAGAAGGTCCTCACCCGAGTCTGGGCTCCCAAATACATTTTCTAAAGCAGCAAAATAGTCCTTTGCAAATGCATCTGTGTTATTAGCTTGCATTGAGCGAATAGTATGCAGAGCTGGACCTCAAAGGCTCTCATGTAACCTTTTCCTTTTCTCCACCTCAGAACATTGCCATTCTTGCACTAAGGGAGCAGCATAGTCTGCCCATGTCTCCCAGTCATCTTCTCCAGCTGGAGTAGGGATCACTCCTGAAAACATTTTTAACCTTCAACATGAGTCTGAGGAGGGAGGGCAATAAAAGGACTTAGGCCCTTCATCCCCGGGAGGGGTACATCCACTAAAGCCTAGTAGCATCCAAAGCACTTCAGTCCCATTCCCTTCAGTCAGTAGCAATTTAGAAAACTTCTCTTCAAAACTTGCAGCTATGTCAGCCCGGTGGCGCTGAGGGTTGAGGTGCTGGACACCACACCTCGTGCTGTGCCAGTGACCCGGGTTAAGGAATGGACTCAGGTCAGTGGGGGTCAGCAGGGGGAGGGAGGATGGAACATCCCCATGGATGTTCTCCTCTCTCAGGGTGGGATGCCAGGGGTGCTGTCTAGCACCCGACATCCTACGGGAGCCAGTGAATGCACCAACTCTTGAGGGGCACAGCAGGTTTGTATCTCGGAGCTGGGGAGGGGGGTCATCGTTAGGCACTTGAGAGCGAGCGTGCATCAGCACGTCAACTCTCTGCACGGGCGTCTCAGGGGGTTGGGTTACAGGGAGTACAAGCTTGGAGGAAAATGCCTCTGGTCCCCTAGATGAAGTTCTCTGGAGCCATTCTCGCATTAGGTAGACCAAAGGGCAGATCCCGCTGTGCATGCTTGCTGCAGAGGACAGAGGGGAGGTAGTGTGGGGATGCCTCTTCTCATCCACCTTTGGGGGGGTAATCTGGGCCATCAAGTTATGTCCTGATAGCAGCAAGACACTCTAGGGGCAGACCCAGATGGCCGAGGTTGATGTGGAGGATGTCACTCCTTGAGTACGGAAGGAGAGGGGGTCGTGAGGACGTAAGGCGTGGATAAATAATAAGTAAAAAAAAAAACTCGTGGTTACAGGTGGTTGCTCCGGCTCTGGGGAAGTTTCAGTGTCCTTGGTTACCATCTTCAATGCTACCAAGGACTCATCAGAGACAATGGTATGGGGCACCCTTGAAATGTCAGCTGAATTACTGCACTCTATTAAAGCTACTGGAGTTTGTGTGACCCCATAAGTATCTCGACTCCTCACTGTAGCTCTGCCTAAACATTTTATTTTAGAGAGAACATATTCTATGGTGCCTTTGTTGGTACCCAGGTATATGTTTAAGAGCATCAATGCTTTTGGGGAGTTGACCTGTAGTGCCTCACACCAACCAAGCAGCCAGTGCACAGCCATTTTATAAGTGTGAAATTGAAAACTTAAACTAGTAACACACTTCATATTGGTGGGAGTCTCCATGTGGAGCCCAACTGGAATTTTGTGTTTTGGCCACTAGGGGGTGGCAATTACAGCAGTGCCTCCAAAGATGTAACCCAGGCACCACCTCCCAATGGGCAACTACCCCTGCCTGCCTTCCTAAATGCAGGTCGAGGGGCCTGTGTTCAGATTTAACTAGCACAAGGGCCTCAGTACTAACAGTAAAGCTATTTGCATGATGCCTAAACCCAGAGAAACTTTCAAGTGGGTCAGATGTAAAGCTAGCACAACACTCTGGGAAGCTGTACCTACCCACAGCCCCACCCAGCAATCCCACACTTCGATAAAAATAAATCTCTTTACTTGACATTCAATGACACAATTAATGGTGAGTGCTGATAATATGCTCACTGTGACCACACTTACCTACAGGGTCTGGATTCTGGAACACATACAGTGCCTCTGCAATAAAAGGTTTTCAACAACAACACAGTACCTCTCAGTTATTTGCATTAAACCAGCACTCAGTAATAATATGCCCAGTGGACAATATAATATTACAAACAACTAAATGATTTATTAGGGGAAGTGAATAGGGGAAGGGGACATGAATCAAGCTTTACTTTAAAATATGTTATTAAAATTTGTTAAACACATAAATACTTTTAACCCCCTGGACAGTCAAAATACAACTGCTGGGCACCCAGAGTCTTATTAGTTACAGGCCTGAAGCACTGGCTTGGGTTGGCCAATGTTGCAGCTGATTGGGGCCCATAGATAAAGAAATAGTTAAGGCTCTTTTTGTACTTGGCTGTAGCAACATGAACAACTTTTGAACACCCAAAAATTGTAATCCTCAGGCCTGATGTCCTGCAAAAACAGTCTAAACCACAATGAGACTCTGAAAGGCAAATCAGAATGAAAAACACATTTATTTTGTTCTGCAGGGTTAAACCCTGTTGTACTCACTGAACTATGGACCTTGGGATCTGTCTGATTTCCAGGCTGACTCCCCTTGAGGCTGGATTTGGTTCCCTGATGTGTGGCTGCAGGCTGCAGGGCTTCATCCTCTTTGGCAAGGTCTGGGATACAGGGACCAGGGATGACATGACACCCTCTCGTCACCGCATAACCCCCAAGGATAGCCACAACCTGCGATGATCTTCTCCACAGGAGCTGACTCCCCACGCTGGTCCTCTAGCATCTTTGGTCTCACAAGCAGCAACAGGCTTCTAGGCAAATTATTTGGCATCTCAGGATTAACTTCTGGTACAGTTGTGGCATGAGCCGCACAGCTTACCCACTTGCAAACTGCAGTCCTGAACATGTAAGCTGGCAATACAAAAATTCATTTCTCCCTTTTTTGGCAACAGAGCTGGAGACAATTCTGGTGACCTTAGGCTTTAGATTCAATCACAGCCACTGAGGTAGAAAGAGTTTCTCACCACAGTGCAGTGTTGGTGACTATTAGCAATCTTAGCCACTTCATGCAAATTCTCAACATATCAAAATACTTATTTCTCTGACTTTAGAGTCTTTGGGCCATCTGCACCTTTGGCAGTCTTGACTTGATCCCTATAGGTTCTCATGCCAAGGAGGGCAAGCTGGCTTCTCCCCGAATTCAGTGAGCTGAAGCAGATCCTCCTCATCAGCTGAAAGATCTCTCTGGACTGAACTCAGTTCAAACAGTCTCTCTAAAACTGATCAGCAAAGTTTTTGAAATCTGGTTGGCTGCACAAGCTGTCAGACACAGTCTAAGCATTCTGATTGGTTAAAAATTGGGTGCCAAGCATTGTCCCTGCATTTTCCACTACAGGTCTCTGGAACAGTCCCAAAAGTCTCTGTGGTAATCTTGGCTTTCCCACTGGTTGAAAGGCTGCAAGATGACTGCAAAGATATACTGTTTTTGTGTAGGTCAAACAGTTTCCCAAGATTAAAGGTCTGGTGCAGTCGGTGTCTTTACTTTTTATTTACAAAAATTCCTCAGTTCAGTAGCCCCAACTGTGCCCTACATAGTACTGCTACTATTTATCATTTATTCACAGTAATTTCCCTGTCGCTGCTGCCGAAATACAACCCCTCAGGTGGCAGACAGATTCCTATTTAATATTCACAAGGGACTCATTAATATTCATGAACCCTGAAACATTTCCCCAATCCAGTAAACATGGTCACTGGGACCACTAGATTAGCTCCTGAATGACTGCAGCAACAGTCGGTAAATCAGATGTGCTTCTGCATATGCATGACCGTCCGCTAGCACCAGAGTGCACACAAAACAGCAGCAACTTGTGACCACACTCCTTTATCCTATTATGGGCAGGTATACATACAGTGCTCAATCTGAATACCCAGGGGCACATAAAGGACTTGGGCCAGGTGGTGAAGAAAACAAAGAAAATGGGAAGACACCAGAGGCAGCAGGAGAAACAGGAGGTATTAAGGTAAGTCCCCAATTGGGTGGGGGCATTACATAAATATAAATGATGGTCTTAATAATAAATAAAGAAATAGCTAAAACATAACGGATTGTATAATAATCAAAGTGAAAATAAAGGAAAGACTGAAAGACTAACAAAATTGATGGGGTCAAAGTGAAGTGGGCAACATTAAATGTGGCTATTTAAAAGGCAACACAGGACTGAGTCGGGATCACAAATCTAGCAAATATAGGAAACCAATATTGTTTGACACTCAGATAAAGTAGACACTTAAGGGAAAAATATGTATTCTGGATTGATAAGAAAGAGCAGATTAAGTTGAATAGAGAGAGGCATTTAAGGAGAAACTGGGAATAAACAAGAAGATTATCATGGAAGTCAAGATAAAAACAGAAAAGATAAAGAAAATTAACAAATATATCTTTCTTGTAAATAAATTAGTGTAAAAAGGAAGACAAAATGCTGTTTAGAAAGTAGAAGGAGAGAAGAGGCTGGTATCTCTAGCTACTACATTCATCATTCATTCATTCTATCTATCTATCTATCTATCTATCTATCTATCTATCTATCTATCTATCTATCTATCTATCTGTTTACATTTTTGGATGAGAAGAAATGTGTGGGTATGTTGGTTCAGGACTGGGAGTGGTGGTGACAGTGGTGCCATTGCTCAGGAGAGGAGAATGTCATCCAGTATGTCTCCAGTTGTATTCAGTGGCAACAGAAACACTGAAAAGCAGAAGGGGCAGCTGCAAGACAGTAGCAGTAACAGGTGATGCAGGATACCTATTCCCACATCACAGCATGTTAAGCAGTGGCCTGCCTGTGGTCTCCCTGTACTAGCAGTACCAGCACCAGCAGCAGGCTGTGGTACCTATGTAAGCCCATGATATTGGCTGTTCCTTCTGAAGCAGAGACCACAACCTCTGGCTCTTGCCCTAGGCAATAACAGCACAATTCCCTGGTCTGGGCCTTTTTCTGAGAGGACCTAGCTGATGTCAGTGTGGTCAACTGCATGTTGTTCAACACATTTATGAGGTGTGGGAAAGTATCTCAAGGCAAAGCAATTGTAGTTAAATGGCACCCAATCCCAAGGGCTCTGGGTACCTCACAATAAATATCAAATTTCAGAAAAAAACATACTAAGATAAAATCAATAAAATAGAAGAGAATCCAAAGCAACAAAAGAACACATTTGTACATAGTAATGTTAGAGCCAACACTCAATGTGAACAAATGAGCTTTTAAATAGGATTTAAAAATGGCCAGAGTAGGAGAACAGATTATTAGGGCAATCACTCCGAATGTCCTATCTCCTGAGGACTTCACATTGGTTCTTGGAACTAACAAGAGGTCTGCCTCCACCAACAGAAGGGGTGGCCAGGAGTATATGGGGTCAGGAGGTCTTTCAGGTAGCCCTGGCCCAGCCCATGAAATACCTTGTATGTTAACAAGAACACCTTGAAAATGATGCACCACTGCACTGGCAAACAATGCAGAATGCAGGAGAACCGGCGTGATATACTCAAACTGAGAGGTACCAGCAACCAGTCAGGCTGCCGCATTCTGGACTAGCTGCAAATGATGCAGCAACATTGCAGATAACTCAAGACAGAGAGTGTTACAGTAATCCTATCTTGATGTGACCGATGTGTGCACCAGTGTTGCTAGGTTAATCAGCTTATGGACGGGCTTGATCCATGAGATGTTTTGAAGATGGTAAAAGCCACTGTGGACAACAGCTGTCACCCAATATTTTAATGTCAACTTGGAGTCCACAATGACCCCCAGATTCTCACATTTTCTGCAGCTCTGGATGTAAAACCATCCAAGAAAGGTAGAATGGTGCCACTACTCATTGCTGATAAGTCAAAATGACTTGTCTCCACCAATAGTACCTCAATCTACAGTGAGTTTAATCTAAGACAGCTGGCCTTCATCCAGTCATTAATTTCTCTAAGGCACTTGCTCAATTCAGAGATGACCACATTATCATCGGTGGCACAAGACACACGCAACTGGGTGTCATCGGCATAGCAAAGCACACCCAAGTCATAGAGTCTAATAATCTCTCCCAGTTGCAACATATATATGGCATACTACATGGGAGCTGGAATTGACCCCTGAAGGCCACCACAGTAAAGCACAGTGCTACCTGAGATGAAAGAGTCAAGTGCCACCTGTTGCACTCTGACAGACAAGTATGACTCAATCCACTGTAACACCATCCCTGCAAGTCCACATAGTGCTGCAGCTGGGTCAATAGCACTCCATGATCCACTATGTCAAAAAGGTGAAGAAATATCAAGCAGGACAAGGATGGAATGACATCTTATATCTCTTGCTAGAAGGAGAACATGGTGAAACCTGACTAGAGCCATCTCTGACCTATGGCAAGGCCGGAAACTGGACTGGAAAG
The DNA here is from genome assembly GCA_016271365.2 of Neoceratodus forsteri. Lineage (NCBI taxonomy): Eukaryota > Metazoa > Chordata > Ceratodontiformes > Ceratodontidae > Neoceratodus > Neoceratodus forsteri. Next base: position 773,918,974 of record CM057449.1, on the reverse strand, counting down.
GCACATAGATGTTGTATTTCTCTAGGTGTTGTTCCAACTGCACCTCCACCTTCTCAATCAGCTTCCCCAAAAATGGAAAGGTCAAGGCAGGCCTATAATTGGAGAGAAACTCAGGATCCAGAGATATTTCATTTTTTATGAAGGGACTTCACACCATCGTTTTCAGGATGGGCAGGAAAAATCCCCTCCCCAGGGAGCACCCAGTGATGTCAATAGAAATCGGACTGAGGGGATCCCCAGAACTGTAAAATAAGACAGGCTGGCCAAGGGTCAGTATACAGTAGGTGTGTCACAGTCCAGAAACCATCCAAAGGACATCACCCACCAAAACTGTCTTGCACTGCACCACAAAGATGGAGTACCTCTTTCCATCAAAGACTAGACATTGTCTGCCACCAATAGACTGCTTGAGTATATCCCAGCCCCAGTAGAGGATATGTTGTCCAGAAAGAATATAGTTAAACTCCTCACACTTATCTATTGGAAAGGCTCTGCAGAATTGCAGACAGATTGGGTTTAATAATCTGTCCACAGTATGGAAAAGTTGAGCTGGACGATTCTTTCCAGCAGCAATCACCCGTGACAGGAATGCTGACTTTTTCAGAGTGGTCACTGGTACTCATTAGAATGAGCCTTCAATGACAATTTATCCTCCTCTGAGTGGAACCTCTGCCAACAATGCTCTAACCTCTGCACCTCTGTCTAAGACTTCCTCAGATCACCATCAAACCATGGTGATTTGGCAGAAAATCAAGGGATGTACACAGATAGGTGCTATAGAGCCCACTTCAGCCATAAGAACCACATTGTTGCCCTCAGCAGATGTCTTGGCTCCCATTGCGCAGGCTGTCTTCATGCCCAAGATGTAAAGTACGACGAAGAGTCTCTGAGGTCAAGATTTCTAAGAGTAATAACTGACCATCTCCACTGGAAAGGTTAAATGAGGAACACACAATATGGTGATTTGATGAAATGACTGTATCAACATCATGAGTGTTAAGACCCAATGAGAAAACTAGGTCCAAGACATGGCCATGCTGAGTAATGATGGCAACTGCCTCTCTGAAGTCCAGAGAAGGCATCACCTGTAAAAACTGCATTTCAAAAAGAGATGTTTCATCACTGACCCAAATGTTGAAGTCACCCAGACCCAAAAGTCTAGGCAACTCCACCACCAGCTCAACCATGAAGATCTACAGTTCCTGCAATAATTCACATCTGCAGTATAACCTGGTGGATGGTATATGAACATGATCTTGCAACTTATACCTGGCCCACCTTTCACTGACACATATTTAAATGACTTGGTCACTGCTGTGGGGTATGCCATCAGTTCCAAGGCACATCTAAAGCAGATGGCTATCCTGCTACCCCAGCACTCTTCCCAAGGACAATGCACAATGGAGTAACCCAGAAGAATAGACACCTCAAGCACAGGGCTTTAGTTGTTTCCAAGCCAAGTCTCCATTGTACATACATACCAGATCCACAGATGAATCAGTGACAAAAGTCTCCATAACTGTCATTTTATTCCTTAGAGATCTGGTGATACAAAGAACTATCCTAAGAGGACGAGCTGAGTCAGTCCATCCACTGGACACTTACTGAGGAGAAATTTCAGGAGCCCAAGAAACAGTGATTAGGCAAGGGGGACCGCAATTCTGACAAGGTCTACTCCCCTGATGCCTCCTTGACTCAGCAGTCATGATCTTGCCCACTCCATCTGCCCATGGAGCTACTCTACATTTTGAACCACACCCCTGGAGGAGCCCTACTCCATTGCAAATGACTGACTTTCTTCCCTTGCCAGAAGAATGGCAGCCATCCGGGGACTGATGGGCAACACACCCACCTAAAATCATTTTTGATTTCTGTTATGCTCTGATATCAGACTTTATTTTACACCATATTTCCAGTGGTGGCCAGCAGATGTCATTATATGGCATTCATACAGCGCATGCATCAACTTCAATCACAGCCGGGGCAGTAATGCTCAGGTGCACCAGGTTACAAGTGACTTTGTCTAATAAAAACCTTAATGCACACTCTGTGCAACCATACACAAATAGCTGTGTAGCAGTACTATTGTTTATTTGGGAGCTTATTGCTTAGCTGTCCCCGTTTCTTGCCTTAATGACTTAAGCCTTTAGCCCTGTCACCACTGTTCTGTTTTTTGCTCCATGGAATATTATCTTATGAAATCCTGCCCATGTTTATTTATGTCTGTTGTAGTTTTGATGTGATCATTTTTAATTATGGACAATACTATATTTGTATTGCTTGACATGTCTTAGTTATCAAAGTCATCAATTTTTAATGATAATGTCTTTCTTAGTTTAGATTCATACATATTTTTGTCTCGCTTTTGTGATGATCGCTTTTCATTATGAGTTACTTTCATTTCTTGACGTTGATTAGTTAAGAAAATCAACCCTTTGAAATGCTCATCTCTGTTTTAATTTAGTTTATATACAGTATTGTCTCACTTTTGTGGCAAACATTTTTAATTACTGGATGGGCCCTACTGCTCTTTCATTGCTTACACTGTAGCGAAATATTAGTTCAGAAAGTTGCCCCTTTTTATGTCTTCCCTTGTTCATCTCAGTGCTTGCACAAAGTGAACATACTGGTACAGTATGATAGGTTTTGAGAGGTGTGTCACTGTTGGTCCAATGCAGGGCAGTCTTCAAGAGGCTCAACGGTGTCAGACCAATCATCAGCCAGGCTGATCATGGCACTCTTCTAGTCTTGCTGAGTGGAAACTTCATGTAGTTCAAAGAAAAGAGCCAGCTGAATAATATGGTGACTCTTTCCCTTGTTCTGCATAAGAGCGCCCAGCAAGCAGAGATGATCAGCTTCATGATCAGCCTGCTGTGATCCTCTCAATGTAAAAACAATCCCTCCCATCCTCTGACAGGTATCCCTCCAACCTCTCATTGATTCCCCTTCTTAATTATCTAGCACCAGGGTACTCAATCCCTGGTGCCATTTAGTACTGCTCACCCCTCATTAACTCAACCTCAGTGCTGTCAAACATAACATTGACACTGGGGTGCCAAAGCCTCAGTGTTGGTACCTGAAATAAAGAAAACCAACCCTCATATTCTTTTTTTATTTTTATACATGTTGTACAAATAAATCCATTGATTTATGTTGCTGCTGCCGGGGTACCATTGCCATTACCTTCCCCCCACCTGACCCTCGCACTCAGCACCCACCACCCAACCCCCTTACTCTTAATTTTCTGACACCAGGGTGCCCAATCTCTGGTGCTGGCTAATTCCCCCCACCCATTATCAGTGTGCAACACTGGAGAGCCCACCCCATCTCTTGTAGCCTTTCTTTTACACAGCCTATACAAATAAAACTGTCCATCTGTGTCTTTTGCACTGCTAGCACACCACAGTTGTTACACTCTCCCCACCTGCCCCTCCCACTCAGAACCCAACACTCCACACCCTCTAAACCCCTTACTTATTTACTAGGAGTCCAATGCTGTAATCCTCTCTGGACCAGAGACATGTTTCACTCGTCAATGGCCGACAGGGAATTGAGGAAATCAGGCATGTGGTACAATGTATTTCAATGGGTTATCAGCCTGTCCTTATAACTTGGTCATTTTTGAATATTTTCTCCCAGATTTTCAACATAGCCTTTTTGGGGCATCAACTCATGAACAAGGGTGGTGAAATTATGCAAATCAATCCTTAAAGGTGATTTCACAGTTGCTGCACAAAATCACCATTTAGGCAGGATTTGAACATTTTTTTCCTCCACCCTTGCTCATGATGTGGGGTCATAATAAGGCTATTTTGAAACTTTGGGGGGAAAAATATTTAAAAGCAATTAAAGTTTTGAGTTTACATTAAAAGCGTTCCATGCACACTTATAACTTTGGTTATTTTCAATATTTTGACCCCACATTTTTAACATAGCTATTACTTCATACCACCTCATGAATGTGACAGATGTCATTTTTCAAATCCTGGCCAAAATGTGTTTTCACACTCGTGGAGGGAAATCACCTTTCAGGCAGGAATTGAAAATGTTCTCCACCCTTGTTTATGAGATGGGGTCATAGAAAGTCTATGCTGAAAATTTTGGGTAACTATATATATAAAAAAAACTATGACGTTCTGAACATACAGTGGCATCCCCCAGGATGAAACCCAATTCTGCAGCATTTTGCAGCACTCTGCAAAATGCTGCAGCAGTCCTACTGAATAAAGCAATGTAATTTCAATGGCAATTAATCCCTTTTATTATTCAGGAAAATGTGACACTGCCAGGATGAAATGAATGCCACAGTTTCCTGAATGACAAAAGGGACTAATTGCCATTGAAATTATACTGTTTTATTCAGTAGGTCTGCTGTAGCATACTGCAGAGTGCTTTAAAAGTGGGTTTCATCCTGAGGGATGCCACTATAAGTTGACATTTTTCAGCACACTCTCATAACTCAATATTTTGACCCCAAATTTTCAACATAACTATTTTTTCACACCACCTCACAAACGTGACAGCTGTCATTTTTCAAATCTTGGCCAAAATGTGTTTTCACTTGTGGCACAAAATGATGTTTCGGCCACTGTTTTATAAATCAAACCTGTCATATTCAGAAGGAGTGATCATTAAAAAAGAAGAAGCAGTTGAAAAGTTTGGGTCAAAATGTCAATAAACAACTATGTTATGAAGAAACATTGAATTGTTCCAACATTTACTCATAACTTTATTTGTGCAGATTTTGGCCCCTAATGATCAACATATCACTTGTGTTGCCCTACCTCCTAATAATGACAGGTGTTATATTGCAAATCCTCTCCAAAACTTGTTTTCACGGTTACCCTGCAAAATCACCTTTAGGATGTCATTTGAAAAATTCCACCTCTTTTGATCATAATGTCAGGTCTTCAAAAGATTGTTGGAAATATGGAGTCAAAATGTGGGAACCCACTGACAAACAGATATTGCCTCTAAGATGGCCTATCCTGGGTAAATACAAATGTGTAAACACAGGACATCACTGAAAATGAGATATTGCATTTCATCTGGTCTATTCTGGGTAAATATACAGTAAAAATGTGTACAAGAAAGACCCAGTCTTTTGAAATAATGCCTTGCAGCGACTTACTGCATTGAGAGAGAGTAAAGTAGTTATTTGGGTCTTTAAAAGACTGCCTAGTTGCTCATTACACAACACCCTTGAAATGAATGTGTGTGATTCATTGGGAAAAGTCAGGAGGCTTAATTGTTTGAGACTCTCATATCTCAGGTGGTTAAGAGCTAAGGCATGGATTGCTGAGTCTTGTCAAGTCCCAGTAAGAGTCACACTTTTCCTTTTATTTCCACAATTGGATTTCTAAATAATACCTTGCACTGGCTTACTGCATTGAGAGAAAGAGAGAGAGAGAGAGTGAGAGAGAGAGAGAGAGAGAGATAGAAGTAGTTATTTTGGTCTTTAAAAGACTGCCAAGTTGCTCATTACGCAACACCCTTGAAAGAAATGTGAGTGATTCATTGGGAACATTCAGGAGGCTTAATTTTCTGAGACTCTCATAGCTCATATAGTTAAGAGCTAAGGCATGGATTGCTGAGTCTTGGGTTCGAGTCACACCTTTTCTTTCATTTCCACAACTGGATTTCCATATACTAGTTAAGAATTCCATCCCTTTTTAGTACTTGCTGTATCTCTATCACACATTATATATACATATATATATATGTATATATATATATATATATATATATATATATATATTGATATAGTATAGATTTATTTCTTTGAAAATTGGAGACCGGGAAAGGCACACTACACTGAGGCCTATTTCCCCAGGGAAAGGGAGTATAGGATACAAAATATGTAGCACAGACACAATGTGCAGTGACAATGAAGTATATAAAGTATATATATATTTTATATATATATATTTATGCATATATATTATAGTGGCACAATAGTGCCACTATAGTTAGGGTTGAATACCCCATTTAAGGTTAAAGTGTGAAATTTTGCAACTTAATAACTTTGCCACCCTATGATGGATTTGCCTGAAATTTGACAGGCATGGAGTAGTATCATAGATCTCAGGATCTACCAAGTTTTGTAATGGTCAGATATATGGTTGCACAGCTATAAAGTACAATAGAAAGTCAGAGTTACACTTTTTTGCACATTCTTTGCTCATGCCTACAGGATGCACAGTTTGCATGACTGGTCCAAAGCCTTCAGAGAACATGCAGCCGGGGTTCCTGATGTGCCTTTCAAAGATTTTGTGAAAAAATATTAAACGGTTCAAAAGTTATTCAAACAACAAATTTACAATTACAGTCTATGGGAAAAGTTAACAGAAAGTTCAAGAGTGTCGCAAATGAAGTTTTTAGTGTCGCTAATGACCCCTCTAGTGTCGTGAGTCAGCCATTTTTTTTTTCAGTTACTGGTCACAGAAATGCTTGTCTTTTAAATTTGGGACCCTTTAGGGACACAATTCTTTTTTGTTTTCACCTAGTCGAGCCCTGAGGATGCTTGCCATGTCTTTTCTGGGGGGTTAAACACCTTAGAAATATGTTTTTCACATTTTTATAAACTGTAGTGTCACAAAATAGTGTCGCATTTGCGATACTTTCTTGATTTTTTTTGTGAAAGTGTTGTGATTTGCTACACTACTTTGTGACACTGTTCCCAAAAGAATAAGAAATCTTTGCCACCCTGCTGTAAAAGAACAGTTTGGTCTTTTGGGCTGAAATTTGGAGAGAATAAAGCCAATATCCCACAGATGTGCCTTTTGGTGGTTTGGTGACAATATATTAGAGGGCTGTAAAGTTACGGTACTCCAAAGTTGACTATTTTTCCCATAGACTAATATTAAGGTGTACGCCATGCCTTTCCGGGCCCGTATCTCAGAAACGCTTCAAGATACGGACTTTCCTTCTGAAAATTGCAGTCCAAAACTATCCAGAAAAGTCATGAACTTTAATTTTTTTTTCTACGTCATACAGTTCCTGAAATATGAGCAATTTAGTATTCCAAGTGCTCATTTTCTGCTCCAAGGCCCATTATAATGCATACATTCTTTGTATTCACTGTGTTTCTCAATGCAGCTTTTGGGGGAAAAAAGGGTGCACGCTTTCATTACTGTTACAGTTAGCGTTTGCACTTGCGTTTTAATGACCATTTGCAATGGCATTCCCTTCTACAATACCGTGTGCATTACCCTTTGCATTTTTCTTTGCACTTGCATTTGTGTTACTGTTACAATTTGCATTTCCATTACTGTTTCTGTTTGCATTTTGTTTTGTGTCACCATGTGCATTACCATTTGCATTTGCATACACACTTCCATTTGTGTTTGTGTTTCCTTTGGTGTCATCATTGGTGTTACCATTAGCATTTGCATTTCCAATTGCAGTACCATGAATGTGCATGTTACCATTTGCATTTACATATGCATTTGTGTTTGCATTTCCCTATGTGTTACTGTTCGCTTTGGCGTCAACATTGCTGTTACTGTAACTGTTTGCATTTCCAATTGCATTACCGTTACTGTTTGCATGTTCGCCACCATTTGCATTTCTGTTGGCCTTAGCGTTTGCATTTTCAATTGTGTTTCCTTTGTCACTTGTGTTACTGCTTCCTTCTGCGGTGCCATTGCCTTTACTGTTCACATTTCTGTTTGCGTTTCTGTTGCCATTTGCAATTTTCTGTTTGCACTTCCGTTGGCATTAGCGTTTATGTTACTGTTTTTGTTATCATTTGCATTTCTGTTGCCATTAGCAATTGCATTATTATTTTCGTTACCATTTCTGTTTTGATTAACATTTCCGCTTGCATTTCTTTTACCATTGCGTTATCATTTACGTTTGCATAACCATGTGCATTACCATTTGTGCTTGTGTTTGCATTACTGTTAGCATTACTATGTCACAAAAAATCACATGGTGGGAGCCAGGAGCCCTTTGGGCCCCATGCTCCCACAACCACATTCCATTCACTATTTATAGTGCTCATTCTCAAAAAGAAGGGAAATTCATGGAAAAAAACTCTGTTTAATGCATCAGTTAGGGTTGTTCTACAGTGCAAAAGTGAGGAAGTTCAGTGTTAGGGTTGCCACCCCTTGCACCCTAAGCCCAACCCGTCCCCACCAACAGGCATCGGGGTGTGTGCTGGGGTTGTCGGTTCTCTCACCCCATTCTCTTATACTGCACCACCTCAGATAGTTTACACATGGAATGAGGAGAGAGTTAGGGCTGATGACCCCAACACACACCCCATTGTATGTTGGTGGGGACTGGGTGGGCTTGGCATACAAGGGGTGGCAACCCTAATAACGAATTTCCTTGCTTTTGTCACTGTGGAACAACCCTAACTTATGCATTAAACAGAGTTTTTTTTTGCCATGAATATATATCTATATATATATATATATATATGTGTGTGTGTGTGTATATATATATATATATATTTTTTTTACAGTATGCAGTAGGCACAGGCTCAAAATCCATTATATAAATTCATTTAATTCCACATATGTATAACTAATTTTAGATCCACAAATTTATCACACATATGTTGTAGAAATTATGCCTGTCAATCACCCTCCCCCAGCCAGCACTACATCCCAGCTTACACTTGCATTAATTCACAAGAGTTACACACAAGCTGACTCATGTTCTTTTCTCATTTCTAAAGTACAAGCCTTACTCAAACATAGGCATGAGTAGATAGTAAAATACCCTACTCAAAATACTATCCAAGGGAAACTCCAAAGTACCCTAAATTACCCTAAAAATACCCTAGTGAAAAATGGGTAGTAGGTTACGGTTGGGTAGTGACTACCCTTATCATTCTATTGCTGTATTACCCTACCCTGACCATAAAATAGAAACACAGAAACATAGAATTTGACAGCAGATAAGGACCACTTGGCCCACTTAGTCTGCTCATGTTCCTACTTAACAGATAAGCTGCAGATCCTAGTTAACCAACAGCTTACTTCCTCCTACCTCCAATAAGACTGCCTTATGTCTGTCCCATGCATTCTTGAATTTCCCCTCTGTTCTTGACTCCACAACCTCCTCAGGGAGGCTGTTCCATGCATCCACAACCCTCTCTGTGAAAAAATACTTCCTCACATTACCTCTGAGCCATCCCCCCATCTTCAAATTGTGCCGCCTTGTTCTTGCACATCTCTTTTTCTGAAAGATGCTGCCCTCTTGGACTTTGTTGATTCCCTTGAGGTACTTGAAAGTTTCTATCATGCCCCCTCTTTCCCTTCTTTACTCAAGGGTATACATATTAAGCTCCTTTAGTCTTTCTTCATATGTATTCTGGTGCAGACCCTGCACCATTTTGGTTGCCTTCCAAACAAACAACAAAAGTGTGAAACACCACTGTATTACACTGATTGTTAGGTTTCCAAAAATTATATCCATGGCGGGCATTGCTGAGGCAGATACAAGAGGTTCACCTGCTCTGATTGAGCCTGCTGCTGTTTCTAAAATAGTATACCCATGGCGGGCATTGTTGAGGCAGGTACAAGAGGCACAGCTTATCTGAGTGAGGCTGTTGCTCTTTTCAAAAATGATACCCATGGTCGACATCATACATAATAATCTGATGATTGACAAAACTAAGAGTAGTGTGGCACATGTGACTGGCAGAGTGGTAGTAGTGAAGTGGGGACCTACAGTAGCAGCATAGCCAACACATAGGTGTCATTCTTAAACATGACATTTATTCTCTGATTAGTTGACAGTCTGAGACTCAAGTCATCTGCCAGTATAACAGTGGTGGTGTCTTCTTTTGACTGAAAGTCTTTCTTTATGTCATCAAGAAAAATGTGAAGAAATCTTAGTAGAGGAAGAATTTGATGCAGAGCAGCACTGTCCACACTGACATCACATGTGGCAGATTCAAATGGTTCCAATAAGGTGACAAAAGATTCAAGTAGACTCCAGCTGCTGGAACTGGGCATGATGCCTACTTTGCCTATTTGATTCTGCATGATGTAGTCATGTACAGCTTTTTTCTGTTCAAGAAGCCTTTCTACATTGTAAAATATTCATACTACTAAGGTTCATATTAAGGAGTAAGGAGCCAATAAGGCTGGAAAGCCCATGGATTGCTCCTGTCATTTCACCCATAAAAAACTATGCTATTTCCATTCATGATGTACCTATCCAGTGTTTACTTGAACAGGGTCTTGTTTTCACTTATTGTAATCTCTGTAGGCAATCCATTCCAAGGTTGCGCCACCCTCTGTGTGAAGTAGGCCTTCCTTTTATTAGTGTTAAACTTCTTGTTCTTAAATGTTTCATTTCAGTGGTTTGGAATTTCTTGCTTTAATGTATGCAGTAGTAAGTTGTTTGACCTCTGCTGCCCCTCAGGATTTTTTGTGCTTTCACAGAGTGGCTGAAATGCCCACATATTTTCCTAGCAAGACCTAACAGGTTTTCAATATTTCTGTTTCCATTTAAGAAATTATGGAAAAGTAGATTTAAATAATGTGTAAAACAAGATATGTGCTGGTACTAATTGCCATCTCCAACAGCTTCAACTATGTTGGCACCATTATCTGACACTATGAGCCCTGGAGATAAGAAATACAGAGTAAGTAATTTTTCTTATTGTTTTTGCAGCTCTTGCAAAATATTCACAGCAATGTGTTTTTTTCTCAAAAGTGGTAACACATAAAGCCTGTGTGGCGAAGCACAGGGGTTAATGGTGGCTGATGCTTTAGACTGGGTAGGTTGTTTTACTTATCTGTATATGTAACTTTTCATCTGCAAAATGTATATTTAGCCAGTTCTAATTGAGTACTGAATTAGCACTTTAGATGAAAAGCACTTTTATTCAAAAGCACTTATATGTAACCCTATGGGTATTTATATTATAAAATAAAAAGAGATTATGGTGCATTGAAATCTTTTGTGCATATATGAATTATTTTGGCTACATACTAACCTACCCACAACTTGCTCACCAAAATATCTTTTTGTTTTGATGGTAACACAAAATACAGCCTGCTTCCTACTGCTTATGGAAGAGCAGGCATCATTACCTTCTGACTGAAAACATGCCCAATTAGCTGTAACAGTCATGTAGTTAATTGTTTCTTTGCTGATCCATATATCAGACTTCAGTGGACAAGGGCCTCTTGGTCAGGGCCATATTTATAGATCTGTCCAAAGCATTTGATATTCTTACTCATACAGTTCTGCTAGACACGTTGAAGGACACTGGTCTCAACCAGGTGGCCCTGAACTGGTTCAAGGAATATCTGATCAGTAGTACCCAACTAGTTACATCAGGAAAGTTTACATCTCAGTTTGAATCTGTTAAATCTGGGATTCCTCAAGGATCAGTGTTGGGCCTGATCCTGTTTAATATGTACATGAATGGTGCCAGCACCCTCACTAGAGGGGCAGATCACCCCTCTAAGCAGATGATGTGATTTTGAATGCAGAGGGTGTTTCTCTTCAGGATATCCAGAAAGTGCTCCAAAGAGATTTCAATACCTTACAGGAGTACTATAAATCATGAAACCTAATACTAAATAATAAAAAATTACAAGTTATCTTCTTTGGAAATAAGCAGGTGGCTACAACACATACATTTTAAATTAAAACATTTACAAAACAAATATTAACACAGGTGAACTCATACAGATACCTAGTAATATGGCTGGATACACAGCTGAAATGGGATATACACATGGACAACTTGATTAAACGATTACACGGTAGGCTGGGAGCATTATACAGATTGAGATGGTGTATACCAAACAATGCTAGGATAAACATAATCAATTCTATAATAATCCCAGTGTTTGAGTACGGTAATGTAGTGTATAAGGGGGCATCAAGGGCTGTAGTAGAGAGGTTGGTTACAGCCTTGAACAGATTTGCTAAGTTTGCCCTAGATGCACCCCATTTGACACATCGGTGAACAGTGTACAGTATTTTAAACTGGACTAGCCTCACAGAGCATAGAAACCAACTCATATTACATTTAATTCACCAACATCTAAAGAAAAAGACTCCACCCTATTTGGATAACCTGTTTAAGATATGCATACCCAAAGTAGGCTTGCGATCAGCACAAAATTTGGAATTGGCAGTCCCTAAAACTAGAACAGCAAAGGGGAACTCTGCTTTAACAGTTAGTGGACCCAAACTCTGGAACAGGTTACCAGATTATTTGAGGACAAATGTAACTGCCCCATGGCATGAGATTAAAAGATGGATATGACAGAACTCTACTCAACCAACAAATAGTGGCTGCTGTTGAATTTTGCACTTTTTATGGTCACGCTGTATCAGGGCTACTTTCTCTGGTAATTCTGTAAATGAAGACTAAAGAGGAATTATAAAAAAAAAAATAGCTTTAATGGTTACTGCCAGGACCCTGCATTTTTAAAGGCTTTAGCCACTACTGATGTTGTTTGTTATGAGGTAGGTTATATCTTGTGTGTAATAAAGTATTAAGTTGTAAAACATGTACTTTATTGTTATAACATTTGTGTACATTTTATGAAACTGTTTTGTATGTAATGGACCCCATTGAAAATGAGCTTACCACTCTAAGGGCTATCAATTTCCTTGAACTTATAAGGAATAAACTTTTACAAACACACAAACATCTATAGTTATGCGAACCTGCTTCACCTCAAAGAGTTTCAGCTGCTTAATGACTTCAGCACACATCAAGTCAGACAACTGTGGAACAGTCTTTTTTGAGAAAAATGTTTATAGGGAACAGTGTGCCATGGATCAAACTGGTTCATGAACTTGAGGAAACCTTTCTGGGTAACAGCAGCAAAAGGGAGTTGACAATCAGCCAACAACTGTGCAATGGCTCTATTTAACAGCTTGCATGTTGCATGCTTGCGGGTAAATGTTGATGTCCTCATAATGCTTTCTTTTAATGTTAGTTGACAAGAATGACAAACTATTTTAAATTTGGGGGAATATATTTTTCATGCCTTTTTCACGTGAGTACTACTTTGGGCTTTTCCAGTACTTGGTGGTATAAGAAGAAAACAATCTCTGTTTGAGAAGACTGCAAGGACACATCAAATAATTCAATGTCAGTTTTGTTTCCAGTTCATTGTCACTATGGTCACAACCACCACTACTACCACCTCCACTACTGCCCATACCAATCACACTCCTTGGAACTGGTACACTGTTTCTTGGCTGGAACTAACATCGAATTTCTTTGAAATTCTTGATGCCTTTTTTTAAGGTATTGTGACTGTATTTCACTTTTATTCACACAGTAAAGCTGAAAAAATTCAAAAACTTGATGCATGGAGTGCTGGCTTGTTTTATTCATTATGACTTTTCATTTTACCAGCACATGGTCTGAAAACTATGAGTGCTGCTTTCTTTCTTTTGGACAACCACAATCCTTGCCCTGTGCACTCAATTGGGTGTTTTGCCTTTGCATGTTGTATCATTTCTAATGCTTCAAAATTTCTTACTTTGCCACCACGACTGATGCTCTTTCTTCAGACTGCATACAGCCAGAGACTTGTCTGCATGGGTCAATATAAAAAAAACTGTAAATTCCACACAAAAAAAAGATGTAGCTTTTGAGCTTTGTATCATGGTGCATGGCATTATTTCTTGTACAGTCAAGGGACCTGGAGGAAACCCTACAGTGCCATGTTCTTGTTGATGTGAATTGTTCTCATTCACACTCATCTTTTTATTCTTACATTTAGCATATGTTTTTTATTTTCTGCACTTTCCTCTCTTGCCTTACAGTGGCATGCTCTCCTATTCCCTCATCAAAACTACAGGCCTCAATGCCACATGATTCATAAGACCTAGTAATGCAGTCATTATCATGCGGGACACAGTCTGGGTTATCCCATTCCCAGTCCCCACTATCACCACCATCTCTATCAGCATTTGCTGCCTTAGCATCTCAGCTTATACTTGAGGAGAATACCTCCTTGCATACTGCTTCATCAGCTGGAAGTATTGTGGCACATGTGGCAAAATGTTCAGTATGTCTGTGAGTAACTCCAATCAGTTTGTTCTGAAACTTTATTATCATTTCATTGATAACATGCCTTTTTGGTTGAGGAGAACATTTAGTACCGGTCCTAGTGACATTATTATCATCATTATGTTCTTCATTAGTACTACGGTTCATATTGTCCATATTATTAACAGTTGCACATGCAGCAGCACTGTGCTTCCTTTTAGTAGACTTAGACTGCGAAATAAGAGACATACTGTAGAAGACACTGCTGCAGATACAGACAATGTAGCTGACTATATCACAGATGGTAATAAATGACAAGGCTTGGGGCATGCTGTATAACAGACAGCTTAATATAGCCAGACTAAATGACTTTCACTATGCTGCAGAGAGACACACAGTGTAGCTATGTCACAGTAATAAATGATAGGGCTCAGGGAAAGTAACTGTCAGTATAATACAGCCTAAATGGCTTTCACTATGCTGCAGAAACACACAATATAGCTATGTCACAGTAATAAATGACAGGGCTTGGGGCACCTAACAAACAGTGTATACAGTCTAAATGGCTTTCTGTATGCCACAGAGACACACAGTGCAGCTATGTCACAATAATAAATGACAGGACTCAAGGCACCTAACAAACAGTGTAATACAGCCTAAATGGCTTTCACTATGCTGCAGAGAGGCACACAGTGTAGCTACTGTATGTGACAGATATAAATGCCAGTGCTCAGGACACCTAACAGACAATTTAATACAGCCTAAATGGCTTTCACTATGCTGCAGAAACACACAATATAGCTATGTCACAGTAATAAATGACAGGGCTTGGGGCACCTAACAAACAGTGTATACAGTCTAAATGGCTTTCTGTATGCCACAGAGACACACAGTGCAGCTATGTCACAATAATAAATGACAGGACTCAAGGCACCTAACAAACAGTGTAATACAGCCTAAATGGCTTTCACTATGCTGCAGAGAGGCACACAGTGTAGCTACTGTATGTGACAGATATAAATGCCAGTGCTCAGGACACCTAACAGACAATTTAATACAGCCTAAATGGCTTTCACTATGCTGAAGACAGACACACAGTGTAGCTATGTCAGAGTAATAAATGTCACTGCTCAGGGCACCTACCAGATAGTATAATACATCCTAAATGGCTTTTACTATGCTGAAGAGACAGAAATGAGATGCCAGTGCTTTGCCATCTGTGTTTATTTGCCACCTTACTCCTTCTCTCCCCAGCACCACACCACTGTCCATCTCCACAACTGTGAGGATGATCCTCTGATCTGATCCCCCCTCCCTGAGATTGTTTCAGTCCCCAACCCAGACCGCTACTCCTCTTGATCCTTCATAGAGGTTTTTACTTTTTATTATTTTTTTTATAAGTTTTCGCCATGATTTAGCAGCAGTTTGTAGATCAGGCTCCTGATTCTTTCTACTCCATCCAGAATCTGGCTGCTATCTGCACAATGGGCTAACAGCAGGTGGAGAACAGACACCACTGACCAATCAGGTTGTCAGTCCAGTGTCATGTCCTCCTAATTCTGCTGTGATCTTGTGAAGGAATCCCACAGGCTACCCGTTCATGCCTGTTTCCAGCCTGGGAAGTCCTGGCAGGAGTTCCGGGACAACTGAAATATAATGATTAAGTGGGTTCACTTTCACTGTGAAATATAGATATAGTAGGGGGTTGGTGGGGCAATTATCATCAAGGAAAGAAGGAAGTACCAGTCACTCTGAAAAAAGTTCAAAATAGTTACATTTATTTTCATATTTTTCTTGTTAGAAATAAGATCCTCAATCCCAACGTTCCACCTTTCGATTTCTTCAGGAGGAGGATCTATTTGTACAAACATAAACAAATGTATTTAATTTACTTATATACAATGCTAAATAGTAATATACTTTATACATACATAATTGGTTTTCATACAGTGCACTACCCATGCTTTTGGTTGCAGAGTACTCAACAACTCACTACTATGTTAACTTATTATGCTCTTCTAGGTCTACAGTCATGTCTTAGTAAATATTATAGCTTCATCATATTTGTCATTGTTTTCACTAAGTCAGTATATTCTGGTTGAAAGTACTGGGTGACCTAGGTCAGTCAGAGACACATCCATTTTAAGTGCTCACACTACAGCATGTACAGCCTTGCTCTGTTAATTCTAATTACACAGCTATTCACATTATTTCCATATTCATGTATTTCTTCTTATAGGCTTTTCATCACCGCCCAACATTTTATGTTAACTATAGTATCACAAATGAGGTATTTCCTATTTAAGCATCAATTAATGAATATACACAAGTTCTTCATACCTCTCTAGCTCACTGATATATCTCTTACTTCCTGTTGGTGTTAACCTGCTTGAAGTTTATTTTTTCTGTTGGTTTCATAAAATAATGAGTATTATTTTCCTCATTTTGACACAGTTTTCTACTTAATTAATTTCAAAAAATCCTATGCTTCGATTGACCTTAGTATATGATCTGTAGCAATTTAATTTTTTCTTAGTACATCCTATTCGGTTCAGTTTTTCTTTCCTAATGAATCAGAGAATAGTATAGGCACAGATCTTTAAGCATTTCAACAGTTTCCTTTGGTAACACTGATGTTACTTCTGATCAGGTAGTCACAATTTCTCTAGGTTTAACCTTGTTAATTCATGCTGTAAATTTTACCAAACAATTTCAACTTCCCAATTTCACTATTAAACTCTTTATATTCTGGTACCAATGTTAACTAAGCATTTTTAAGTAAGTATCTTTTGCTTTAAGTATCAGTTTTATAACTTACTCCCAGAGGCTCATTTTCTGTTGCTACTGCGTCATTCACTGTTAGTTGTTCATAAGATTTTTATCTACACAGGAGACATAATGTATTGATTCTGAAACATTTCCTCAAATATACTTTACTAAAAGTTTTAAGTCTAGTTAGGCTGTTAGAAGCAAGCGCTTACCTCACTCACATAGAGTTCATTCTGGTTCACAGCCACCCTCTGGTCTGCACTGTGTTTGGTTGTTTCTGATTTATATGTATTTGAGCAGCATGGGGGCAGAACTAGGCCACAAGTACCAGTATGCAAGATGTGTTTCTGATCCTATACTCTCACTCTAGGGTTGCTAAGCAACCAAAGTGCAATTGGAGACATTGCACATCTCCTGATCATGTGCTTTCCACCCTTCCATCCCACTGTATGTTTAATAGATCTGCATTGAATGAATGGCCCTTAACCCACTGATGTGATATCTAGGGTGACCTACACTGTGCATGAGTAAAGCTATACATATACTGTTTCAATAATACATAACATGTCCACAGATAACTTTGCAGCAGCAGGAAGAAGTGCTGAGACTGGGCAGTTAATGTTTGAGAATACAGTAGTGAGGCTGAACAGCTGAAGCTATTTACTGTTATAAGACAACAAAAAAACCTTGATGCAACTAATAATGAGACTGATTTGAAAAACAGATTAGAGCAACTTCAAAGAAAGGATGCCAAGTTAAAGTGGCATAGTATTACCTTAGGCAAGGCAAGGCAATTTTATATATAAGGCACCCATTCCCTGCGGCTCTCGGCACTGAACATAGATAATAACACAGGGTGGTAAATTAAAACATATGGTAAAACCTCAATAAAACCATAAAAAAATGTGATAATCAGCAGTACTGAAAGATTTCCAGAGGTCAATCTTCAGGGAACTGGCTGAAACTAAAGATGGCATCAGCAGTCAAAAGCCATGCTGAAGAGGTGGGCCTTTAACCTCCCCTTAAACACCTCAATCAAGGGAGCCTCCCAGACTGCAGGTGGAAGTGAGTTCCACAGGGTCAGCCCAGAGGCACTAAAAAGCATGATCTCCTGATGTCCTGAGCTGAGCCGAGCCCTGAGAACATCCAGGAGGCCCCTCAAGGAGGAGTGGAGGGAGCAAGCAGAGGACACTGGTGTCAGGAGCTCAGACAGGTAACCAGGATCCAGCCCATATAGGGCCTTAAAGGTGAGAAGACCCACCTTAAAAATGACCCTCCACCTGACTGGCAGCCAGTGAAGGGCACGCAGGACCAGAGTCACATGACTGGACCACGAGAGGCCTGTCAACAACTGGGCTACTGCTTTCTGTACTAGCTGCAGTCTGTAGATGGTCCCTCCCATGACTCTGAAGTACACAGAGTTACAGTAGTCAAGCACAGAAGTCACAAAAGCATGCACTAGTGTTGGGAGGTCCTCAGGTAGAATAAGGGGCTAAACCCAGGCAATGTTCCGCAAGTGATATAAACCACTGCTGACTACAGATGGTACCAGATCTTCAAAGATCAATCTGCAATCAAGGATCATGCCCAGATTTCACACCCTCTAAGAAACCACCAATGGTGCAGACCTCAGAACAAGTCTAGAGTCAGCCCCCGGTGGCAACCCATCATGCCCACAACCAGGCTCGATCACCAGCACATTAGTCTTAGCTGGGTTGAGTCTCAGCCAGCTGGAACCCATCCAGTCATTGATTTTAGCAAGACAGCTGTTAAGAACATCGACAGCTCCCGATGTTCCGGGTGCAAAAGAGGAATACAATTGGGTGTCATCTGCATAGCAGTGAAACTCCACACTGTATTGGCAAATGATCTCAAGGAGGGGCAGCATGTACACTGTGAACAGCATCAGTGACAAGATCAAGCCCTGAGGCACTCCATAGGACAGATGCACTGGGGAGGCGGAGAAAGTTTCCATCACCACCCGCTGCATTCCATCTGAGAGATAGGACTCAAATCATTTGATGTTGGTACTGGTGAGTCCACAAATCTAACGGAGCTAGTCAAGAAGTACAACATTATCCACAGTGTCAAAAGCTGAGGAGAGCTTGAGGAGCACAAGAACTGACCTGTCTCCTCTATCTCTAGCCCTGAGCAGATCATTATGCACTCTCACTAGAACAGTTTCAGTGCTATGTCTGGCCTGAAAACCTGACTGGAAAGGCTCATAGATATCCTAGGACACCAGGTGATCTTCAAGCTGTGTGCCACCAATTTCTCGACAACGTTGTTCAAAAAAGATGGGTTGGAGATCAGACGGTAATTCACCAGGACATCTGAGTTGAGGGAAGATTTCTTAAGTAGGGGCTTCACAAGTGCTTCTTTCAAAGCAGCTCAGAAGACCCCCTCCACCATTGAGCACCTGGCAATCCTGGTGAACACTGGGCCGATGCCATCGACACATCCCATTTAGAAATGCATCAGTGCCAGGTCCAGTTCACAAAAAGTCTGCTTCAGCTCTAAGATCATCTTAGTCACTTCAGACACCTCCACTGACCTAAACTCCACCCAGGCAGACTGAGTGCCTATGAAACTCCTAATTCGATCTCTGTGAGGTGAAAGCCTCCCTGGCGGAATCCATGACTGGATGTCTGACATGCTGTCGGAGAAAAACAGAGCAAATTCTTCACATAAAGTGGTTGATAAAGCTGTTTTCAGCTGAAGACAGGCAGAATGTAAAAGCCTGTCCATGATCTGAAACAGCTGAGATGGTCTGTTTCTACCTGCAGGAATTTCTCTGGACAGAAATTCTGCCTTCTTACAGGAAACTGCCCACTGGTACTCAGCATAGTGAACACATAGGACCAGCCTGTCAGCCTCCAACTGGGTCTTCTGCCACCAATGTTCCAACTTCTGACCCTTGATCTTCATCACTTTGAGATTTCCTTCAAACCAGGGAGATCTCAAGTGAGAGGATTTGGGTCATATACAGACTGGTGCGATGGAAGCTAGTGCTTAGGCAACTACCCTATTATACATGACCACTGCCTCTCCAGTGCCAACTGCACATGTTGCATCAACCGTAGATAGGTGAGCTATTGCCAACAATCCCTCTGGGTCAACACCCCTTAAGGGGTGATAGCTGATCATCTCTACAGTGGAGGGACTTTCAGGGCCCCAACTGGGGGCTGAACTCCATGGTGCAGTGATCAATAGGAGAATATTTGAATTAAAAATATATCCCATGTGGATTAAGAGTATTAATTGATCAAAATATATGTGTGGAATCTAAGAAATTAACTGGCAGGTGGGAAGGAATTACAAACAGATGTTCTAATGACTTCACGTATGCAACAGCAGAGGCTACACTTGAAGACAGGAGTGCCCTGGCAGATGAGATTAAACAACTACAGAATCAATTAAAACTTGCTACTGAAGAAGAATGCTTTAGAAAAACACTAGAAGAAATAAAAAAGATTCTGAGTGGGTTTGAAGAAAATCTCAAAACAAACCGAAGACAGGAAGTTTAGGTGGGATTCTAATGATTAACGACTGAACAGAGTTTACAACTGGAAAGTAAAAACATCTTACAGAAACTGACTCTGACAGCTCTGATAGTTGCACACAAAGAACAGACAGATCTCCTTACCACCACAAAGACCAAAACAGGTTATTTAGACCAAAGACTAATAAAACAGAGAGACTAGAGACACAACAGGAAGACAGACAACAGAGGTACTACACCAGATCACAAGGGTACATAGAAGAACCAGACTCAGAATACTCAGGATCAACAATAGCATGAGGGGGAGTCAGAGGAGGATGAGATGGCAGAAGGTGAAGTGCAGAATGGAGGGGGAGGTGACAATAGCTATCTTTAGCCTCTAAAGTCCAAATAACCCTCACTGAAACTGAAATGTCGGTGCTCAACAGGGGCCTTTCATTTCCCCCATTTGTCCAACCAGACAGATTTCAGATTATGGTTGATCTACAAAGATCGTTTAGGTGAATAAGACTTAAAGAACAGTTCTACTTAACACCATAACAGGACCCATACATCAAAAGCTTGAACCTTAGTGTGAAACAGAAGTCCATGTACAACCCCCCCCCCCAAGGGCATAACCATAATGTTGAAGCAAACATTAAGCAAGTGTTACTTGATGTATGAAAAATACTTAGGGTAGAAAAAATCCAAGACCCAAGTACAGTCTAGCTAAACAAGAAACATTAGCTCTTGCAGCACTAGAACATGATGATTCCATCGTAATTAAGCCTGCAGACCAAGCGGGTGGTATTGTACTCATGGACACTGATAATTACATATCAATTTGTAATGTACAACTGAATGTAATAAACAACTATGAGAAACTAACTGCTGATCCTACAGAGAGAATAATAAAAAGCCTGAATGAAATTTTACAAATAGAACATGACTTAAGACACCAAGAAGAATAGCAATCAAAATTACTGACAAAAACTGCCTCCAAAATACCGGTATTTTATGGACTCCCTTAAAAATAATAAAGAACCAAAAGAACCACCTGCATGGCCAGTAGTTTCTGGCAATAAGTCCATACTAGAGGGACCCTTTAATGTTGTCAGTCATTACGCAAAACAGGCAGTGCCACTGATGGAGAGCTACTGATGTGACACAAATGATGTAATCTCATTGATACATAACTTGAACACAACTAGTAAAACTCAAAATATTATTCTTTGTACTATGGATGTTAATGAACTATACAAGAATATACCTCATGAAGATAGATTACATGCACTGGGAATTAGACTAGACAAGATTAGGGACACGCATACCCCACCCAATAGCACTATATTGGAACTGGCCAGACTAGTACTATATGGAAATTATTTTAAATTTAATGAAACATACTAAAGGCAGAAACAGGGTACGGCCATGGGTAGTTTCATGGCCCCTATGTATGCAAATTTGTATATGGAACACTTTGAAATGTTATTTATCATGAACCCTATGTACAACCCCTTTTACAAATACATCATTTGCTACAAACTGTACATAGATGATTTATTGATTTTTCTGGGATGGAACAATGGAAAAGCTTCAGGCCTTTTATGAGTACCATAACACAGTCAGTGGCAATTTGAGCTTCAGCATGACTGCAAGTGACAAAGAAGTGCCATTTTTGGATATACTTCTTCATGAGAAAAACAACAAAATTGAATACTGTCTATATAGAACACCAACAGATGGAAACAATCTTTTACACGCAGACAGTTACCACCCCACCCACCTGGTCAACAACACACCATACTTGCAGATGCTTAGGGTCAGGCATAATTGCAGTGAAATGAATAAGCAAGAGGAAGAATACACTGCTATGGCAGCCAGATTTTAAAATGGGGTATGGAAAGAGAATTATGTCTGAAGCATTACAAAAAACTAAATACCAAACTACACCTATGAATGAGAAAACTGAATATCAGAAACAAGAAGACAGACTAATGTAGCTATTGATTTACTCATGCTTCACAGAACCTATCAAAAGAATAGTGTACAAACACTGGGACACTTTAAAGCCAACCCAAATACCAGAACTGAATGTACTGGAAAACCCAAAGTGGCATCCAAACGTGTAAAGACATTAAAAGACAGGTTTGTGCATTCTGAACAAAACAAAAAAACTTCCACCATGACAGGACAACTGCTACTAGGACCTTTAAAATTAGGTATGCAGCCCTGTTGAGAATGCTGCCACTGTAAAAATATTTCCCAAAAAAGTAAGATTAAACAGCTCAACAGGAATCAAACATTTCAAATAAAATGTCACATCACTTGTGATATTGATCATGTTGTGTATGCACTCACATGTCCATGTTCCAAATTGTATGTGGGCAAAACTACTAGGCCATTCAAACAAAGGATAACCGAGCATAAGAGCAATATCTATTTAAGAAATAGGGCCTCACCTGTAGCATTCCATTTTGCAGAGGGAAGGACACAATGCAGCATCATTAAAATTCTGTGGAATAGAACATTTAGACCCATCAGACAGAGGGGGTGATTGGAACAAGCTCTTGGATAACAGATAGATGTACTGGATATACTGTATACCTTAAACGCCACCAGTAACAGATTTAACTTAAATGAAGATGAAAACTGGGGAGTAAGTTGGCAAAAAAAAATTTTAACCCCCTTTCCTAAACCCCCCCCCCCCTTCCATGAATTTTATGAGAAAACTTAAGGATAGCCTTACTCACATGTGCAGCATCAACACTCTGGCCACACCTTTCCTGGATGAATTGCCCAGTAATTGGTGACATTGTGCTCTGTCGGTGACCTCCGCCCATTCATGTACCAATACTCAATTGGCTAAACATGAAGTACCACTGATATTCAATAAAATTGTATACGTGAATAATACACTGAGTGAATAGGAACCAGTACAGTATTAGTAATAAATTGATAAGACAGGGATCTCCACAGAGTACACATAGCCCCATGAGTGATAACAAGGATTTAGGAATCAAGCTGAATGACCACTAATATGAATGTAAACACCATACATGAACTGAAACCTTCTTCTTTTTCAACTATTATTATAACAGTAAACAGATGATGAAGCGTTATAATTAGAAAGAACTTTACAGATTACAATAGTAGAGAAAAATAACATGACATATATGAAGGGACATAGGACAAACACTATTATGAATACAACAAATACATGCACCTATATTTAGAACTACTGTCTTTAAAAGATCTGCAAACATATATTGGGGTTTTCATTTAATTCAATGTGAAGCTATTAAACATACAGCAGGATGGAGGTATGGAAAGTGCACACTCTGGAAATGAGCAGTCTCTCCAACTTGCAGAGTTGTTGCTTAGCAACCATAGAGTGACAGTACAGGATGAGGAACACTTCCTTCATCCTGTTACCTATAGCCTAGTTCAGCCCCTCATCTTGCTCAAGTACATGTAAACCAGAAACAACTGAACACAATGCAGACCAGAGGGTAGCTGTGGACCAGAATGAACTCTACAGGAGTGAGGTAATCACTTGCTTCTAACAGCCTGACTAGACTTAAAACTTTTAGTAAAGTATATTTAAGGAAATGTTTCAGAACCAATACATTATGCCTCATGTGTAGATAAAAGTCTTATGAACAAACAACTGACAGGGCATGTTGCAGAACCAGAAGAAAATAAGTCTCTGCGAGTAAGTTACAAAACTGATACTTTAAACAAAAGATACTTACTTAGAAATGCTTAGTTAACACTAGTACCAGACTATAAAGAGTTTAATAGCAAAACAGACACAAAATTGGGAAGTTAAAACTATTTGTTAAAATTTACAGCATGTATTAACAAGGTTAAGCCTAGAGAGATTGTGACTAAGTGATCAAAAGTAACATTAGTGTTACTAAATGAAACTGTTGAAATTCTTAAAGACTTGCACCAATACTATTCTCTGATTCATTAGGAAAGAAAAACTGAACTGAATAGGATGTACTAAGTAAAAATTAAACTGGTACATACTAAGGTGAGTCGAAGCATGAGATTTTTTGAATTTAATTAAGAAGAAAACTGTGTTGAAATGAGGAAAATAATACTCATTGTTTTATGAAATCAACAGAAAAAATAAACTGCAAGCAGGCTAACATGAACAAGAAATAAGAGACATACAGTATCAGAGAACAAGAAAGGTATGAAAAACTTGTGTATATTTAATACTGAGATGCCTAAATAGGTGATAACTCACTTGTGATACTATGTTTAACATAAAATGTCTGACAGTAATAAGAAGCCTATAAGAAGAAACTAAAAATATGTAAATAATGTGATTAGTTATGTAATTTGAATTAATAAAGCAAGGCTGTGCAAAGTGTGAGCACTTAAAATGGATGAGTCTCTGACTGACCTAGGTCATCCAGCACTGTCAACCTGAATATACTGATAGTGAAAACAATGACAAATATGATGAGGCTATAATATTTACTAAGACATGACTATAGAACTACTAGAGCTAAGTTAACATAGTAGTGAGTCGTTGGGTACTCTGAACCGAAAGCATGGATAGTGCAGTATATGAAAATCAATTATTTATGTATAAAATATATTACTATTCAGCACTGTATATGTCAATTAAATATATTTTTGAATGTTTGTACAAATAGATCCTCCCCCTGAAGAAGCCTTAACAGATGAAACGTTGGGACCAAGGATTTTACTTCTAACAAGAAAAATATGAAAATTAATTGAACTATTTTGCTCAATTGCTCAATGATGTTCACCTGGATAAATAAAGATTTGATTGATTGAATAATTGATTATTTTGAACTTTTTTTGGAGTGCCTGGTACTTTCCTTCTTTCCAGGGGTCCCATGACCCCACAGGCTACCTGTAATGCATGTGTAAAAAAATTACACACTACCTTTCACCCATATCAAAGCTACCTGACCCGTGAAGTACACTGTTATGTGGGGTAGGGTAGTAAATCACCTAAATTACCCTACCTGGCAAAAAATCACCAATTCCCAACCTACCTGTTCCAACTACCTGATGGGTAGCCCAAACCTACTAATTACCAGCTCCATACAGCTTACAAAATGATAGAGGAGCTAGAGGAGGTGCCAGCTGACAATGAGAATCATGAGAGACAGAACAATGTGTTGGTGGTCAGCTTGCCCAAAGAAGCAGAGGGAAAAGACCCTCCACAATTTCTAAAGTGCTAGATTCCTGAAATCCTGGACATAGACACAAAGACATGCAGTTGGAGGTCCAGACAGCACGCAGCCCCCTGTGCTGTATACCTGATCCCTCCAAGACCCCTCTGCCACTTCCTCATAAAATTCCTGTGATACTAAGATTGCCAACCCATGCTACAAGCAGCACACAAATAGGATCAATGGACCAACTGAAGATCCCATGTCACACCTGAAAGAGGCATTTCATTACCTATTGTGCCTACCTGGTAAACAAAAGCTAAATAAAGATGAGGAGTTTGACAGTAACAACCTTCTGGACTATAGCCATCAAATGCAAGTGAAGGGACAACAATTTTTTGAAGTAAAGAGGTGACTGCATTCTGGTCAGTGGTAGTTTGTGTGCCTATATCCTTACTGCTTGATAATCAAACCTCAGAGCAGACTGCAGAGAACATTCACTAATTCCGATGTTGTGACAGCTTCTCCTGACCAGGAAATGTCAGATGAAGGGGGGTGCTCAGGCTAACACAGGACAGGACAGAGCCTATGAGAAGGGGAATGGTGGCATGATCTTCAAGCTGTGAGTTTGGGGCTTGGGAGATGTGAGGAATAGGTGGCAGCTTCAAGAGTCAGTGCTTATTACTACCTTAACTTTAAAGTGCATGCTCAGCATATATAGAGCAAGTGTGACAATTAGGTTTAAACTGTTATGCTTTATAGCAAATGCTAATAATACTGCAAAGTCAATGGTAGACTCCATGCCCACTGCCCCCCCGCTTAGATGGCGATGCTGTGCTAGATTTGTAAAAATAGCTATGACAGGGATGGGTGGCCAGTGACAAAAGCCCTACAGTGTGAGAGCATTTGCTGAGCTAAGTTTTCCCCACTGGGTCCTGCCTGTCAGGATTAGGAGGTATCCCCACCCCAACCCAATCAATCCACCATAGAACCAGTGCTCAAGAATTCCAGATAAGAGAGACAATTTCTGGCATGATTACTGCCTAGTACCTAACAAAAATCACAATAACATATTGAGGGTAGTGGTTTGCAGCTGTGTGAAGTCCACAATAAGCACAAATAGAAAAAGAACACAGCAAAAAACAAGAAAAACTGTGAGTGATGAAATTTATTATGGCATATGCAGTATAAAAACACACTACAGCACTTAGGGATACACTACCCCTTCCCGGAGGAAGGGGTTGTGTACCCTGAAGTGCTGGAGTGTGTTTTGTTTCACTGCATATGCCATAATAAATTACACTACTCAGTTTTTTTTTTAGTTTTGCACTGTTATTTTTCTGTATGTGACTGCCGTGTACCTCACTGCTGCTGAATTGTTAGAACAGTACAATCACAGTGGTAGGGACTAAGTTCAGAAAGGGTGTGGAGAATCTCCCTAGACCATATCTGGAACAGTCACCAAGATGTAACCTTCACAGACCTGCAACTGCAGCTTGCAATCTGTCATTGGTTCTCCTTCAACAAGTTGTGGGAGTGCACAATGGCCTTAGGCCTAGTTTCCAGACTGGAAGACTTTATGACCTAACTCTTGAGTGGATAGTATATCCGGCTTGTAACTCTTTCCTCTAGCCTTTTGTTGCACAGGCTATTTTTTTAAGGTTGTTGAGAACACGTGATCACTTTTTAAAATAGAAAAAGATGCAAGTTAAAATAAATAAAATGTTGAATTTTTCATAGTAGGGCAGAATGAGCCAACCAGCTCCATCATGAGAATAGAAGGGACAATGTGGGCCCTAGGAAAGTGGTAGGTATATTAAGGAACTAGTGAAATCACTGGCTACTCTTTTTAATAAATCATGGGAGGATGGTGTGGTACCCGAGGACTGGAGGAAGCCAGATGTGATTCCCCTTCACAAAAGTGGGACCAAGACAGAGGCAGGAAACTACAGACCTGTCAGTCTGACTTCTGTGGTAGGGAAAGTGATGGAGTCACTTCTGAAGGAAAGAATAGTTGAGTACCTAGAGGCCAGTGGAGCACAGGACCCAAGGCAGCATGGATTCACAGCGGGAAGGTCATGTCAGATGAATCTAATAGATTTCTTTGACTGAGTGACCAAAGTAGTAGACCAGAGAGGCTGTGGACATGGCCTACCTAGACTTTAGCAAGGCATTTGACAGAGTCCCACACAAAAGATTAATAGTCAAATTAACCAGCCTGGGAGTGGGTCCCAGGGTGGTAGCCTGGGTAAAACATTGGCTGCACAACAGGACACAGAAGGTAATTGTAAATGGAGTCCACTCTGAAGAAAGAGAGGTTACTAGTGGGGGAAATCCGTGAGGTTCAGTATTGGTCCAGTCCTTTTAATGTCTTCATCAGTGACATTGCAGAGGGACTGGAAGGAAAATATGCCTTTTGCAGATGACACAAAGATCTGCAACAGGGTTGATACACAAGGAGGCGGAAAGGATGAAAAGGACTTGGCAAGGTTGGAGGAATGGTCAGAAGTATGGCAGCTAGGATTCAATGCAAAGAAGTAAAATAATGCACCTGGGAAACAAGAACCCAGGGAAGAATACACAATGGGTGGGAGGTAGTAACAACAACAAAAAGGAAAGGGACCTGGGGGTAATCATATCAGATGACCTTAAGGTTAGCAAGCAATGTGAGAAGGCAGTAGGGAGGGCTGGGGGTATACTGGGATGTATAGGGAGAGGCATCACCAGCAGAAAACAGGAAGTTGTTATCCCTCTGTACAGACAGTTGGTGAGACCCCATCTGGAGTACTGTGTCCAGTTCTGGAGACCCTATTTCCGCAAGGACATAGACAGGATAGAGGTAGTCCAGAGGAGGGCAACTAAAATGGTGCAGGGTCTGCAAGAGAAGCCGTATGAGGAGAGACTACGGGAGCTTAATATGTATACCCTTGAGGAAAGAAGGGAGAGGGGGGACATGATAGAAACTTTTAAGTACCTCAGTGGAATCAACAAACTCCAAGAGGGTAGCATCTTTCAGAAAAAGAGACTTGCAAGAACAAGGGGACACAATCTAAACATACAGGGAGGGCAGTTCTGGGACAATGTGAGGAAGTATTATTTCACAGAGAGGGTAGTGGATGCATGGAACAGCCTTCCTGAGGAGGTTGTGGGGGTCTAAAACTGTGGGAGAATTCAAGAATGCATGGGACAGACATAAGGCAATTCTTGTGGGGGGTAGGAAGAAATAGGCTGTTGGTTAACTAGGATCTACGGCCTATCCTGTAGGTAGGGAAATGGGCAGACTAGATGGGCCAAGCTGTCCTTATCTGCTGTCAAAGTCTATGTTTAAGTCTGCTTCCTATTTGAGTTCTAATGTTTTGAGGGTGGAGGAGATGGGAGCAGTGATCCCATGCACAGTTCATGCTTCAGTATGTTTAGAGGGAAGGTTCTCTGTTTGGTTTACAATCCAATGTTTTGTTCAAGGTTTGTAAAACAGTGGTATGGACTGCAAAATGTCTTAAAGGCCTGGGGTGGGGGGGGGTATGAATAGGCTCCAAAGTACAACAGCAAGTGATAACTGTGTATTTTGTGTACTGTGTATTTTGGTTTGTCTTACTGTGACAAGGTACCTTTGTAAATGAGCTTATGGCTCAAAGGTTTTCCAAACTGCTGTTTAAATAAAATAAAATAAATAAATAACTATCCATATGATATGATATAATGCAGGACAACAAAAACATTGTTTCTTGGAAAATGAATGGGTTAAAGACTGCAGTAAAGAGGAAAATATTTGGACAACTATTAAGAAGTTAAAAGGGTATTTAGCACTTCTTCAAGAAATGTATATCATCAGTGAAGAAACATAAAAAAACAACATAGGGCTGGGGGACACTGATTGCCTCCTGCTTTCCATTCAAAGTTAGAGGAAAAGCAGTCTGGTTTAGGCTAGGGCACTCCATAAAATCAAGAAACAAGATTTGGATTCCCCAGGTAGATACACCACAAAGGAGGAACAGGTGGAGCAAGAGATGTATACCTGCCTGGAATTCCTCCATCAATGGGCGGCCATTTAGTAAGATTTCCAGCTCTGCTGGCAATAGGTGGAGACATTAATACTCAATGGGACAATGTACTAGACAGATCTCTGCCTCTCTCATGCCCACTATCTAGGAGTGCAGTTGCTCTGCAGTGAATGGCACAGGAATGTGATGCAGTAGATCTCTGTGAGGTCCTACACTGCACGGAGAGAGAATAAAAATTCTCTTTACTCATCCACTATGTCTACACTAGAACACTCCTCCTTCTGGCCTTCGCACCTCTACTGCTGGCAGTGGAAAAAGCCTCACATAGCCCTATTCTCTTTACAGACCACACACTCTTGTTGGTGTCTGGGGGGGGCATAGAGAGAGGCCTTAGATGGTGGTTGGACCCCCACTTACTGACACATCAGGAAAACAGGGCACTGACTGGGAAAGCATTACTAGACTTCAAGAACAATAAAAGTGGGGGTGCATCAGAGGCTATGAGGTGGAGGAAATGAAGACCTTTGCAAGGAGCTTTACTATCTCTCATGCGTTCTTTAGAAGGAAATGAGAGGAGGCTAGAGAATCTGAACACACTGACAAAGTAGAAAAACTAAAGAAGGAGCACATGAAATACCAAAAACGCTGGTGACCTGGTTGAATTGAGAAAATTAACAGATCAGTTAATCCAGACACTCTCTGATAAAATTGAGAGAGACCTTCTCACCCAGACCAGTTAGTATTTTGAAGAGGCCAGGGGAAGGAAATGGCTGACCTGGTACTAAAAAGGAAAGAGGCTGAAAAAGTCATCCGGCAGCTACTGGATAGAGGAAACCCTATCTTAGATCAGGCAGCCATTGGAGAGACTTTCTCACAATTCTATAAATCACTTTACCACACCAAGATCCCTGTGGACTCCCCCTCTCCAGAATAATTTTTTAGACACTCTCCCACTCCCCTCTTTCTTCTCTGAGGACAAGAACAGATCTGGAAGAGAACATATCCCTAAACAAAGTGGAAAAAGCAGTTAAATCCATGTCCCCTGGAAAGTTACAGGGGCTGGAAGGCCTCACAGGGAACTTCTGAAGCATACTGGGTGGCCCTATGTAGGAGATGATAGCAGAAACATTGTCTACAGGGTCTTTGCCTCCCACCTAGTACCGTGCTACTGTCTCCATTACTATCACCATTCTCACAAAATCTAGTAAGGATCCCATCTCTTACCACCCCATCTCACTGCTTCATGCAGACTACAAGGTGGTGGCCAAGGTACTGGTGAGGAGAATAGAGGGAATTCTGCCCACAATCATTCATAAGGACTGAGGGATGGTGAAAGGGTGCCATCAAAAAACAACAACATTAGACACTCACTTTACATAATTTGGTATTGGTCAAATGGGGGGGGGGGCACACTAACCCTCATCTCCTGTCACTGCATATTGTGAAATCTTTTTGATCAGGTCCTGTTGCCCTTCATGTTCTTGACCATTGCTAAATTTAGGTTAGGATCTTAATTTTGATCCTGTGTAGCTGACCTTTACAAATTCCCAATTGCACTAGTGCTCACAGATGGTCTCTTGTTCTCCCCTTGCCACCTAAACAGAGATAATAAGCAGGGATGCCCCCTCTTCCCACTTCTAAACATGATGACTATTGAGCCTCTGGCAAGAGTGCTCCGAAACAACCTGGGTGGCAGAAGAGAGACAAGTGGAGGGACAAACTCTGTCATATCTCTATTTACTGATGACATGCCCCTGTACCTCTCACCCTATTCGGATCATTTTCCATTTGTGGCCCAACATCAGGTCATAAAATCAATTGGGAGACATACAAATGGCTCCCCATAGGAACAGATTCTGGCATCCCACTCCAAGTATCTGGGACAATATTAAGACCCACTACACAACTTAACTATCTAGGAGTCACATTACTCTGAAGACTCTCCCAGTTCTGGACATTTAATTATACATCTATTCCACAAGTAGTCAGAAAGGACAGTGAGCAGTGGAAAACACTCCCCTTAACAGTTACGGGTAGAGTCAGAACTATTAAAATGTGTATCCATCCCAGGTTTTTGCATATGTTTCAGGTACTACAGATCTGGTTCACCCTGAGACTCTTTATGGCTGTGAGGGGGTCACATCATCTCTTTCTTATGGAAGGGGGAATGCATGGATTGGGCAAGATATCTTGCCAGACCTCCAACTGAGGGGGGTCTAAGCCTCCCAGATCTTAAGCTCTATTTGCCAGCTGTTCAGCTTGCCTTCCCTAAAGATGTCAGTGGAATAAGAGATAATAAATCATCCTGGTTAGAAATGGAGGAGGAAGCCCTGACAAGCCCATTACTGTTGGACATGTGGGCCCCATTACTTAGCAGAGGAATTTACAAATCAGTGGGTAACCCTTTCACTAAGACTCTAGCAAGATTTTAGCTAAGTTCACACAGAGTGATGGGACACAAGAGGCAGATCTCAGGAAAAGCTGATATCTGTGCTGGCCTCTGGGATAAGACTCCCCCCCAGGCAAACAGAAAAAACACTGTGCTATTAGGTGGAAAAAAATTACAATTTAATGGGGCTGTATATGAGTGAGGCATATTGGCATCATTTCAACAATTGCTGAAACAGTAAGATCTTAGGACTCAGGATTTCTTTGTATACATGCAGTTATGACATTAAATCTAGTTCAAAAAGAGTACTTTAAAGGACTCACCCCACTGGTCACCACTAGGAAGGATGGTATGCTGACAGATGGGGAACAGCCACCCATTCCAGCAGTTTTCGTCTACCCTCTCCAATAGTGCAGATGACATTATGGAACCTCTAAAGCAAAACTGGGCCAGGATAAAAAAGAAAGACAACTCCCAAATGACATCTAGAATGAAGCCACAACAACAGTGACCCTTTGCTCTAAGAATAACCATATCAGGCAGTTCAATACAATATTTTACAAAGAGGTATTCACCCCTATCCTGGCTATGAAGTTTGACTCCGAAAGCACAGACAAATGCCTAAAGTGTAAAGTGGAGTAGAGCACTTTTATCCACTTGGCATGATTATGGCCTAAAGTGTCAGCTTTCTAGCAGGTATGGTAGTCATCCTCACAAGAATACTGGCATTCACATATGCCCCCATCCTAGAAGCTGTGATACTGGGCTGAATGCCAGAGATCTCCCCTCAGAGGCAATATTGACACCACCTGTGATTTCTGGGGTGGGCTGTAGGGAAAAGAGTTGTGACCAATGCATGGATGGCAGCGTATCCCTCCCCCTCCACACACAAAGTGGTGAGATGGTGCAACTCTCTCCTTGAGTGCACAAAAATAGAAAAATCCCAGTAAATTGTTCATATAGATGACATATCTTTGAATCCATATGGACACTCTAAAAGAACATTAGGAACTGGGTAGCTCCCCTTATAAACCACTGATATCTCAAATACCCTTCATTGTTGTAGTTTTTTTGAGTTGAACTGTGATACATTTGAAGAGAGTGAGAGATGGAATCAGCATAAACATGTTATAATTACTGGTGACCCCCTTTATCACACGGACTTGAACCATGTTTCAAATGCTGTAATAACATATAGAACAGTTTATTAGTGCATTTAGAGTCACTTATTTTAATCATGCCACCTCATTGGACATTACATGGTGTGTGGGTGGGACAAATACTGCAACAAACATGAGGTCCCATTTTTCTGTAATGGAAGACCCACATCAATCTTTGCCTCAAACTCCTAATGCAGGTAGTTTTTTCATATTGTTAAGTATTCATCTGGTAATCCTGCCTTTATAACACAAACAATTCTATCTGGTTGATCCTGCTGTCTGCATGCTTTGGACATGGCTTAAGGAGACAGGAACTTTGGCTGAGTGCCTGAGTACTCTTGGAGGTGGCACATTTACATAATGTAACCTAGAAAAAAAGAAAAAGAAAACAATTTCTTTAACGGACAGTCAGAGACAGAGTGTGTGTGTGTGTGTGTGTGTGTGTGTGTGTGCGCGCCTCTTTCTCTCTGACAGCTGGCAGCACTCACTTGTTGAAGGAAAAAAACCTGCACCAGTAATTATTAAAAATAACGGCTATTCAACTGTGTTTTTTTTTTTTTAATACACGGTGTGTGATGACTTAATAAACCTCTTGCACTTTGCTCTTGAGGTTTATAGGTCATCACACACCTTGCGTGTGTAAAATAAAGCCATGATACAAAGTTGCATAGCCATTATTCTCTATTTTACTCTCTTGAAAGCAGTTCCAATGTTAAGAAACAAGATAACAGTACAAATGTGGAAACTGAGGTAATCATGCTACCTGTTAGAACTGGGTATATTTGTAAAAAGTTACCTGTGTGTATTTTGGCGGTCTGTGGGCTCCTCCTAACCTGATACCTAACTAGATGCATTGAAATGTATTGTTCTTACACTTGTACTGTACTCTGAACTGCTAATAAATAATGTTTACAAAAAAGTGTTTATTCTCTAGCATCATGGATCTATTTGGATGCATAAGGAATGCACGTAGAGTTTGTCTGTATTTTCATGCAGTGATGTGTATTGTATTACCTCTGGAAAATGCCTGTAGGTGGCAGCCATAATCACCCACTTTGTCTCCCAGAATGACTTCAAGTCAGCAGCAAAAGACTTACTGTATGCCGTGGTCACTTCCGTAGTTGTCAGCACTATAGTTCTGTATTACATGACAGCCAATCATGATAGGGCTTACTGAACTGAACTGATTGCATTGCATTGTTAGAAAGATAATGTTGTGCTGAATAACTTTGCCACTAATACTTTGTGTGCATCATGTATACTTTGGGAGTTATTCACATTTGTTTATGGTATAGTGTGTATGGCTGACATTTGTCCCTCAAGCCTCACCAAAGCACCTTGAATAAAATGGAAAAAAAAGTTTTATTTTTGAAGAAATTGCTTTTTAGTGCAAATTTACTGTTGTACCTGTTTCTACTGTATGGATAGTTAATTTGGTGTTGCTCTGTCACATATTTTTCATCAAGAAATTATTCATATTGCTTAGTTTTTCTGCAAAAGCACACTTTTTTGGTATTTCAGCTAGTATAAAGAAAAAGCAAATTGATTAGAACTGATTGCATAGCACTGTTAGAAATGTAATGTTGTGCTGAACAACTTTGCTGCTGATACTTTGTATGTATATTAAGCATACTTTAGGAGTTATTCACATTTGTTTATGGTATAGTGTATATGGCTAACATTTGTCCCTCAAGCCTCACCAAAGCATCTTGAATAAAACCAAAAAAAGACATGTTTTATATTAGAAAATTTGCTTTTTATTACAAAATTACTTTTGTACCTGCATCTAATGTATAGTTGCTAAATTTGGTGTTGATATGTTATATATTTTCCCCCCAAAAATGGTTTGCGTTACTCTTTTTATTGTAAAAAAAAAAGTAACTTTTTTGGTTATTTAAGCTAGTATGGAAAAAAATAATTTTTTTACAATTAATTGCATAGCACCATTAGAAAGGTAATTTTGTGTTGAACACATTTGCCAGTCATACTTTGTATGTAGCACTTACAGTTCATGAGGCATTCACATTTGTTTGTGGCATGCTGAGTATGGCTTTGTTTTACTTACAAAGGCCCAGGATGCACTGTTAAGAGTATACATAGCACAATGGGTGGAACTCCCAAAGCACTCCAGTGGAGTGAATGAGTTAATCACCTTTGCTGACTGTGGTTCAAGATAGGGCTTTGCATATCCTCACCCCACAGCTACTTAAAATAACTCAAAACTGTTCTTCAGAATGCAAAACCAGCCTGGGATTTGTGATGTTTTGGTGTTGGTCTGCCACGGGGCCCTTACCTTCTCTCTGTTCTGCCAGACCCATATGGATCTGCTGCAATTGTCTTCTTGCTGGTACCAAACAAACTGAGTCGGATGCATAAAATAATAAGAAACATTAGTTTAATCAGAGACATCAGGCAAGAGCAACTTTTCACCATGAGGTACAAACTCAGACTGAGTACAGACAGGAAATAGGGGTTTCCTAGCCCTTGCAGGCAATAATTAGCATAACTCATTACCATAATGGCTCTACATTCAACAGTATCTGTTCTTGTTAAAGAGGCAGCAGCTAGCATTAAGCCCCATACTTAACTGTACTCTACAGATTCCTTTGACACCCTCCCTCCCACAGTCTCGATTAGGAAACCTGAAATCACACCTCTGGATCCAGCTCAGCTATGTGTTATACAGTAATAAAGCACCACAATGATGTGGAATACAAAAAAGCAAAGACACAACACATCTAAATTTCTGAAATTCATTTTCTTAATTGTTCACTTACAAACATACTAGATGATGAATTCATTTTCTTTACATAGGTCACATTGTAGTGGCACAACCACTGACATGAACAACAGCTGGCATAACCTTGTCAGGGTGATTAATATATTGGTGACAGTCCTCCACTGTCAGTACTGTCCCCCAGAAGCTTCCAATATCCCAAATTAGTTGAGCATGGTGTTTAACCTGCCTCCTTATATAGTGTTTCATCAGATGCCATACTGTCTTGATTTGGTTCAGGCTGGGTAATTCTGGTGGTGTCCTGACTATTTCACCCTCTTGTCCTTTATGTAGACTCTTGATACCATGGAAACATAGAATTTGACAGCAGATAAGGCCCACTTGGCCCATCCAGTCTGCCCATTTCTCCATACCTACACAATTACTGCAGACTGCGTCCAATCTACAGCTTTTTCCCACCTCCCCTTCCTTTCCACTATGATTCATTTGTGCTTATCTCATGCATTCATGAACCCCACCACAGTTTTCTCCCCCACCACCTCCATTGCAAGGCTGTTCCAGGAATCTACCACTCTTTCTGTGAAGAAGTATTTCCTCACATCTATCCAGAATCTACCTCCCTCCAGCCCCCTTGTTCTTGAGCATCTTTGCTTCTAAAAAATACTCCCATTCTGTACCATATTTTCCTCCATGAGGTATTTAAAGGTCTCTATCATATCTCTCCTCTTCCTCATCTGTTCCAGGAGGTACATATTGAGGTCCTTTAATTGCTCCTCATAGGGCTTTTGCTGCAGACCCTGCACCATTTTAGTGGCCTCCTCTGGACCACCGCCATTCTGTCTATGTCCTTCCGGAGATGTGGTTTCCAGAACTGGATACAATACTGTGGGTGGGGTCTTACCGGTGATCTATAAAGAGGCAGCACCACCTCAATATGCACTCCAGCATCATGATCCCACTCACCTTCCCTATTGAATTTTACCTGTCAGCCTTTAGGTCATGCTATATTATTACCCCCAGGTCTCTTTCCTGATTGGTGGTCATAAATTCCACTCCATCAATTCTGTACTCCACCCCTGGGTTTCTATGCCCTAAGTGCATTATTCTGCATTTTATTACATTGAAACCCAGCATCTATACCCTTGATCACTCAAGTTTTCTCAGGTCTCTGCTCATCTGGGAGTGTCCACACTATTTCAGATTTCGGTATTATTCACAAAGAGGCAGACCTTCTCTTCCAGTTCATTTGTGAAATCACCTGTAAAGACATTAAAAAGGTCTGTTCCCAGCAATGATCCATGAGGCACCTCATTGGTCACTCTCCTTCCCTTGGAGTGAACTCCATTCTGGGTCATGCCTAAAAATAGTCATTGCTATGGCTAATGCACCTACCTGATAAACAAAAATGAAATAAAAAAATAAATTTAACACCCTCTGTTGCCTATCCTCTAACCAATTTCTTGTCCAGTTTGTCACATTTAGTCCCACTCTTAAGCTATCCAGCTTGCTTATTGTCTTCTGTATTGAACAGTGTCAAATGCATTACTGAAATCTAGGTAGGCCATGTCCACCACTTCACTATGATCTAGTTCCTTCATCACACAGTCAAAGAAATCTATCAGATTCATTTGACATGGACTATTCCCTCCATCATGAAAACATGATGCCTTGGCTCTTGTAGCCCACTGTATTAAAGGTATTCCTCAATCTTTTCCTTCAATAGTGATTCTATTAACTTTCCCACCACTGATGTCAGGCTGACTGGTCTATAATTACCAGCCTCCTCCCTGCTACCACTATTGTGTAGTGGGACTATATCCATCCTCCTCCAGTCCTCCAGAACCACTTCTGTTTCCAGTGAGCTGTTAACTTGAACTGCAAGAGTTGCAGACAGTATTTATTTATTTGAAAAGTTTCATAAGAAAGTCATACTGAGCTGATAATAGCTTGTTTCTAGATGTGTCTTAGGATGATGGGGTAGAGAAAGATCATGATTGAATAACAAATAAAACAGTATTTACATAGCTGGTGAAAACATACTAACCATCATATAAGCATCATATAACAAGCAACAGCATTGACATTTAAACAGAATATGTACATTGGCATGGATACCACAGGATGCATCCTAAAGACAACAAAAGGATGCAATTTAAGTGCAAAGGGTGGTCAGTGCAGGCAGGTGATAGTGATGCTAACTAGTAGATATTCAGGAAGAGTCTATTTGAAGAGGAGGGAAATGTGGTTGACAGTGGAACCTAGGGTGTTGGAGTTGGGGGGGAAGAAGACAAGATATGGTAGAGGTTGAGGGAGTGGAAAGATGTGAAGAGAGGTTCAGTGGGGGGCCAGGTGCAGTTGCATTGGTAAGACTAGAACTTGAGGAGAAACGAGGAGAAAGAGTAAAGGGAAGAGGCAGAGCGGAGTCAGATGGGGAGAGAATTTCATAGTTTGGGGAAGCAGTAGGAAAAGGAAGCTTGGCCAGCTAAGGATGACCTAATAGGAGATGCCAGGGAGTGGAAACTAGAATTACAAAGGGTGTAGGGGGAAGGAGAAGGGAAGAGGAGAGAAGTGAGTTATGAGGGGAGAGAGCCAAGCCAGAATTTATTGATAAAGGTGTTACAATGAGTGAGATGCCTGGCTTCAAAGTAGGAAAGAAAGAAGGGGGTATAAAGGGAGCATTGGTGGGTGTGGGGTGAGCAGTCCAAAGCAAAGTGACAGAAGGAGTGGAAGAGGGAATCCAGTCTGGTCAGGGTGGACTGAGGAGCAACACTCTAGATGATGTCTCCAGTCAAAAATTGGGAGAATCATTTCCTGGACAATGGCTCTATGAACCAGAAGGAGGATGCAACCTTGGTTCCTATATAATGTACCTAGTTTAGGGTGTATTTTTTTTTTTGTGGATGGCATCCACATGCCCAGAAAACTCAAGGTGTCAATCAAGCCAGACCATGAGGTACTTAAAAGTTAGAAACATCATCAACTGTGGTTCCATCTAGGGTGTGGGAGATGGGTAGTTCAGTAAGCCTTGAGAGCTTCTGCCTAGTGCCAAAGGTCATGGAGACCATGTTTTTGGCATTGTGGGATAGTTGATTTCATCAGTACTAGTACTGGAAATTGTCAAAGTCCAGCTGCAGCTTGGCCATCAGATCAGGAGAGGAAGAACCAGAGGTGTAAATAACTTTATCATCTGCATATATATGGATGGACGCACAGATGCCGACAGCAGGCAGGTTGTTCAGGAGAACCAAAAAGAGAATTGGGCCAGGGACAGATCCTTGGTGGACACCAGTGGTGATAGGGAGTGGAGAGGATAAGGAATCTCCAGTTCTAACTGATTGGGTCCTACCACCAAGGTCAGAGCAGAATCAGTTAGTAGAGATGTTGAAAGCCTCACTGCTGTAAGTTTGTCAAGCAGAAGAGGGAGGGCTACAGTGTCAAGGCTTCAACCAAGTTGGCAAAGATGGCGAAAGTGATAATGCCCATATCAATTCCTTAGAGAATGGAGTCAGTAGACCAAAAGAGGGAGGAGAAAGTGGAGGGGGATTTAAGGAAGCCAGACTGGAAAGGAGTGAAGAAGAAAAATGAATCAAAGAAGAGGGAGAGCTGAGAAAGTACTAGGTGATCTTGAAGTTTAGAAAGGGTGGGGAGCAGTGAGATAGGGTGGTAGTTGCCAGGACTGGAGTGGTCACCTCCTCTGAGAAGGGGTATAACAGTAGCATGTTTCCATGCATCTGGAAGAGATGCAAGGGAGAAGGAGAGGTTTAGAAGGGAGGAGAGTGGTACAGCAATAGCTAGGGCAGAGAGATGAAGGAATTTATGGTTAAGCCCATCAGGACCACCTGCCATTGAGAGAGTTTAGGGCTAGGAGGAACTTGACAGTGTCAGCAGGAGATATTGGAGAGAAGGAGAAAGGGGGATTTGGGAAGTAAGACGGGGGAGGAAAGAGGGATGGAGGAGAGAAAGGAGGAGGCATAGGTGATGAAGAAAGTGTTGGAACTTGGAGGCAACAGGAAGGGGGTCAGAAATGGTGACATCACTTACTTTGAGGACTGGGGTGGAGAACTGGGTTGGAGGGAGAGGGGTGGGCATGGATGACCTTTCAGATCTTGGAGGGGTGGTTAATATTAGTCTGGAAGGTGGAGGCAAGGTAATCCTCCTTGGCAAGCCTGGTGGCTTTGGTACAGGCATTTCAAAGGACATGGTACTTCAGTAAATCAGCAGGGGAACTAGAGGACTTGTGAGCCTTCCAGGAAAGATATTGAGCACTGAGGCAGGCCAGCAATTTAGCAGAGGTCCAAGAGAGGTGGAAACCACAGACCCTGGCTTTTCTGAGGGGAAGGTGCAGGTGCCAGATAGACTGAAATTTAGATTTAAAAATATTAAGGCATACTCAATGAAACAGGCAGAGGAGATGGGTGACCAGTCAGTAGCTGTCAAGTCCAAGTGGAGGGAGGAGAAGTCCAGTGATTGGAAGAACCAGATCTGGAGGATCTTTGGTTGGGCCTTGGTGTGGTGTTATTTGTGGATACAGTGGACCTGATGATGGTCACTGAGTGCATCCAAAAGGGTGCTGGCATCAATAACCAGGTGGGGCTGGGAAGCAAAACACAGTCCAGTAGGGTGTGGTTGAGGAATTTATGGTTGTGATGGGTAAGGTTAGAGATCTGTTGAAAAAGATTAAGGAATTAATGTTTTGGCAGAATTTGGAATGAGAAGGGGAGTGCCATTTTAAATTGAAGTCCCCAAGGATGAGTAATTCACTGGTCAAGGCATGGGTAGAGATAGTAGTGAGGAGGTCATAGCCAGAAGAGGGAGAGAGACCTGGGCAGCAATACGCACCAGCCATGAAGATGGGGATAGAGAAAGAGAGGGAGAGTTTGAGGAGTAAAAGTTTGAAGGCAGATTGGGAAGATATACAGTAGAGAGTACAGTGGTGAACTGAATGGCAGAGGAGAGGTACATGCCAACACCACCCCTACTGGCATGATATTGCAGGTAATGGAGTCCCCAGTTTTGTTACCCACAGTATCCAGAATTTTGGGGGAAAGCTAAGATTTGGAGATAATTAACACATCAGGGTGAAGGTTAACCATGAGTGATTGTAGTAGGTCTACCTTAGGGAGGAGGCTTCTGACATTGAGGTGTGACACTCTCAACCCTTTGGGGAGGCAGGTGGGAGAGGAGTAAGCAGGGCCAGGACTGGGCTCAATATCTCCTGCAACCAATAGCAGAAGTGAGATAAGGAGCTTAACTGGGACAGAGGGGCAATAACATGGCAGTTGGGAGGGAGACTAGGGATGAGTGGGGAAGGGGTGGGTGGAAATCCTGGATCTAAGAGATTTGAGATGGTGGCAGCAGGCGGGGAGGAATGAGGGACCAGGGAGCTGAGGGAATGGAGGAGAGAGGGAAGGCAGAAGGAGGGAGGGTGGGACAAGGAGAATGAAGGATTAAGAAGGAGGGGTGAAGAGGGAAAGGTTGTAGAAGGGAGAAAGTAAAGGTAAATAGGAGGGGAAGGAGACAGGATAATAAGCAACATATTAGATTGAGAGGACAGGGGAAGTTGGTAGTAGGAGAGAGGGAGTAAATTTATACAGTGCAGGGGGAAGGATATGCACTGCAGGAGGAGTAGTGATGGAGTAAGATGAGGGAGTAAAACTTAACTGGAAAAGGAGGGGAACATGGAGAAGAAGAACAAGGTTAAGCTGAGATAGGAGCAGGAGAAGGCTGCATTGCAGAAGGAGTAGAGTTGTGGAAGGAAAGAGTCAGCAAGGCACGGATGGGAGTCAGAAAGTGAGCAGTACAGTGAAACAGGGGGTTGGGGGACTTTATATAGGGAATTTGTGCTGTAGACAGCAAAGTAAGGGAATGGGAGTAAGACTGAGAACACTGCAAGGGGGGGGTGACTAAGTAGGAAGTAGGGGCAACATGAGAGATACAAACATAGAGGGACCCTAGATAGGGAGGTTGGACACTAGATGGAAAAATAGGGGGAGGGCAAAAGGGAGAGCTGAGGTCAGGAGAGAGAAGTATGGGTTGGATGTGGGAGCCATAATAGATGCAATGATAGGGGTATTCTAAATAGGGAAATGAGGCTGAGAGTCTGAGAAAAAGCAACTCAGAGAGAAGGCCCCTAGAGGCAAGAGGTAACAGCTGTATGTAAGCAATCTATGTAGAGAGTGGATCTAGTGTAAGGTAGATGAGAACAGGACCCCACACAACATTTAGGGAATATATAGCAGGCTGTTAACAATCAAAATCAATAACAATATGAGTAGAGAGGCCAGGAGTTTCAACCAGTCGAGTTCAAAGCATAAACTCTAACGTTACTGATACATATATATATATATGTCAATTTATTGAAACAGGTTGCAGGCAGAGAATCCAATATTCAACAAAACAGTGTAGGAGACATGCAAATGGCTTAGGATCTGTTGCAGGCAATATTTGACAGAGCCTATAAAGAATTTGTTCCAAGTAGATGCTGAAAAGTATCTCCTTGAGCTCCCTCAACACCCTTGGATGCATCCCCTCTGACCCAATTTCTTTGTCCACCTTCAGATTAGCAAGTCCCTCAGGACTCTTGCCTCTAAAAAAGACTAGTGTCCACCTCCCTCAAAAGATTTTATTTCTTTGTGGCCCCTTCCCTTCACCATCCTCTATGAACACTGAACAAAAGTATTTGTTCAGATTTTTGCCTTTTCCTGGTCCCCCTCTGCACAGTCCCCCCCCCCCTTCCATTTTTAACTTTACAGTCCCACCACTGGTCTTCCTCTTTTCACTTAAATAACTAAAAAATGTCTTGTCCCCTTTCATCACTTCCTGGGCTATGCTGTATTCAGTCTGTCTTAAATCTCCTTACTGCTTTCCCTGATTCACTCAGTTTCCCCAGTACACCTCCATGTTCTCCTCCCTCTGTATCTCCTTATGCCTTCTGAATGCTACCCTTTTAGCTTTTACCTTTTCAGCCACCACTTTTGGGAACCATAGCAGTCTCTTTCCTATTGCTTTTGCTCACTTGTTTGACATAGAGGTTTATTGCCTTTACTATGTTCCTCTTTGTATTTGCCCACACATCTTCCAGCCCACCCAGGTCACCTACCCCTACTAGGACATCCCTGAGGCATTCACCCATCTTTTTATAATTTTCCCTCCTGAAGTCCAGGACCCTCATCCTTGTGTGGTTCAGTTCTGCAGCCGTCTTTATATTAAATCACTCTGTAGAGTGATCACTGTCCCCAAGTTGCCTCCCACCTTGACATCTGCAATACTGCCCTGTTAGTAAGTACAAGGTCCAGTATTGCTCCATCATGAGTGGGTTCACCGACTTGTTGCCCAAGGAATGCCCTCTGCACAGAGTCCAGGATGTCCCTGCTGCTAGCTGAAGCCACTACTGAGAGGCACAAATCCACATCTGCCAGGCTGAAGTTTCCCACCACCAGTCCTTCCCCCTTTTCTGCCATCTTGCCAATGCCTTCCATTGGTACCTTATCTAATTCCTCTCCCTGTGCTGGAGGTCTGTGGATCACTCCAGTGTGAATAGTGGCTCCATTCTCCATATCCTGGGTGACTCACAGTACGTCTGCCTCCCCCTGTATTCCCTGTATGTTGGTGGCTTTTATGCTTTCAATCACATAAAGCACCACACACCCTCCTTTGCTTCCTGCCAAACAAAGTATATCCCCATTTCAGCATGTTCCAGTCATGGATATCAGTGCATCATGACTCAGTAGTAACCACAATATCCAGGTCAGCTTCTGCCATCATGGCATCTGAGGCTGGAGTCTTATTTCCTAGACTTCTAGCATTTGTAGACATGGCCTTCAAGATTTTGTTTCCACTCTGCTTATCGCCTTTGTT
Source organism: Neoceratodus forsteri (assembly GCA_016271365.2). Lineage (NCBI taxonomy): Eukaryota > Metazoa > Chordata > Ceratodontiformes > Ceratodontidae > Neoceratodus > Neoceratodus forsteri. Next base: position 773,875,425 of record CM057449.1, on the reverse strand, counting down.
TTTTTCCCTCTTGTCTTCCCTCCTTCCCACCTCTCTTTTTAATTAATTTGTACCCTGGGGCATTCCTCTCCTCTCAGGTTCTCCTTACTCACTATCTCAACTGGGGGGGGGGGCAGTTTCTGACCCCCAATTCCTTCTGCCACCCCCTTGGCTAGTTTAAGTGTTTATTGAAGTAATATTGGAACCATCTACTGAGGACTGTGGTTTCCCTCCTGGATGGATGCAGGCCATCACCCCCTGTATAGGCCCTTATCCTCACAGATGAGTCCCCAGTCCCCAATGTAGCCAAACCCTTCCTCTCTGCACCATTCCTTCATGCATGAGTTGAAGTTGCTGGTGCAGAGTTTCCTCTCCTGTCCCCTGTTGTAGACAGGTAGCACCTCAGCAAAAGCCACTGAATGAGATACCTGTCTAAGACCCGTCCCCAGCTCCTTAAATTCCCTCTACAGTATCACATCCCAGTCTATAGACGGGTCATTAGTTGCCAGGTGGGCAAGGACATCCAGCTCTCCCTACTGTCCTGTTGTCGTACCCATCCTTAGGAACCATTTCCCTTCCTTCCAGGCCATAGCACCAGGAAGGCACATAACATGCTTCTCCCTCCCTTTCCTATTTCCAAATCTATCCCCCTCACAGTTGAATCCCCACCAGAAGTTGCTTCCTCCTCCTCCTGGGTCCACTAACACCCTGCTTGGGGTCTACACTATGGACAACCCCCACATTCTCCTTGGTCATTGCTGTGGGTGCTTCTTCCTGTCGGTACTGCCCCACCAGAGTAGCATAGAAAGTTTGTAGCAGTACTGGTTGAGGAATGTTTCTCTGTCTCACCACTCCCACCCTTCCAGAGCCCACAGTTGTTCAGCTGTTCCTGTTCCATGGCATCCTCTGAGGTAATGGTGGCAGACTTGGTGGCCTCTGGGTAGGGAAGATGTCTTCTGAATCCTAGACAACTCGGTCTGGAGTCTAGCGACCTCCTCATTCAACACAGAGAGGTGCACGCAGATGGGACAGCACTGCAGTCTCTAGAAGGTCTCTCTGAAAACTGCCATCCTACAGCCACTGCACTGCACCACTCCCAACATTCTCAACCTCTATTCTCCCTGTTTTACCTGGAGATACTTGTGTATATCCACTGGAGGAACAGAAGGTGAGAGGGAGGGCTCAGACAAAATAGGGGACACCAGAGTAGTTGCTACAGTGAGTGGAAGGATGGAGAAGGTAGAGGCAAAATACCTCAACACTGGAATGAATATGGGGCTAGCAGACAGAAAAGGGGAATATGTACAGAGCACAAGGCAGGTCACTAACAGATTAGGGATAGAGGAAAATGTTGTACAGATGGAGAATGATAATGAGAAATCAAAAGTGATGGCAATAAGAGGGAGATCCAAGGAGAGGCAGGCAAACAACACAGCAATAGTAGGTGGATGTAGGGTCGGGGGGAAGCAGCAATAAATCACGAAGGGCAAGCAGCATAGCAAGGACAGAAAGTTCCTAGTTGCAGGGGACTCAATTATTAAGGGAATTAAATGGGGGGAATGGGGACAGAAACAGTGACATATGGGCAGACTGCTTCCCAGGAATGGTAGCGCTTATGGTAAAGCATATCCTACCATCATATATGAAATGTTACGATGGAAAACCTCACTTGGTTCTACACCATGGCACAAATTACCTGAATGGGAACAGCCCGCAGGAAGTGCAGGCTAGATTCAAAGTGATTGCCAGGGTCTGTGGCACTGAATTCAATTCAGTTGCCTTTTCTGAAGTCCTGCCAGTGCCAAAGGCAAGTACTCACAGTAAACAAGAAATAAAGGAGTTCAATGAGTGGTTTGCAGAGTGGTGTGGTAGGAGATGTTTTGGTATAGTGCGGAATTGGGGGGACTTGGGGAAAAAAAAGAACTGTATGATCAGGACAGACTCCTTCTGAGCAGTGAAGGAACTAGGATCCTAAAACAAAAACTGGGAGAATTTATCAAAGAGGCATACAATTTAAACTACAATGGGAGGAGGGGGAACTGTCCTGGGATTCAACCTAAAGTAAAGGAGAAGGGAGAGTTGGTGCCTCCCCCCACCCAAATGGTACTATGAGAAAGGAACAAAACTCAGAAAAAGAGGAGGAGTAGGGGGAATGAAGGTGGTAAAAAGGTCAAGGGGAAAAGCTTGAAGGTGGTATCCTAAAATGCTAGGAGCTTAGGAAATAAGATTCCATAACTCCATGCAATGATAACGGAAAGGAGGGTGGACATAACTGCCATTACAGAGACCAGGGCAAACCAGAACCAGGACTGGAAGCTAAATATCCTAGGATATACCTTATATAGAAAGGATAAGTTGGGGGGAAGCTGGGCGGTAGCGGTCTACATTAAGGAGGGAATAGTATGCAATCGAGAGGAAGGGAGGAGGAGAGGGAAGGGATCTTGTGGGTAAACATCCACAGTGGAAGTGGGGGAAAAAATGAGACTAGAAGTTGTATGCCAGCCTCCTTCCCAGGCAGAGGACATAGACAGTGAACTAGTGACAAACATCACAGAGCACTGTCAAAAGGGCAGGGTGGTGGTGGTTGGTGACTTCAGTCTCCCAGGGGTGGAGTGAAGCGCAGCGACCTCCACTAGCTCTACAGAACAAGTCCTACTGGGATGGGTTCCAGGAGGGTCTATGTGATACTTGGCCGAATACTAAAAGTCCTGTTATCACTCAGTCCAGAGGCGGACACATTTCGGCACTCTGACAACCCTATGCACCAGCGCAATGGTGCCAGGACAGATTTTATACTACTTTGCCCCCCACACCCCCTAATTAAGGATACCCACTCCAGGGGCTGCATGTCGGGGGTGAAAGTAGTAAAAATAAAAGTTTGGGGCCGGCGCAATAAAATTGCCACCCCCTACAGCCTCTCCACACCACCAGCCCACACTCGTCATGCTCGCTCCTACCCCCCCAAGTACATATGTATAGCGACATCCTGTCGCCTAGTTCACCCAACCCCTCATCCGGTCATCCTACCCATCTGTCTCCATGAGTGGATTGCGTGAGGAAGGTGTCGCCGTAACAGACGGCACCCTTCCTCATGCTCCCACTTCATGGGTTACCATTCCAGGATACGTTCCTCATGCAGAGGGTAAATGAAGTGACCAGGGAGGAACACATCCTGGACTTGATCTTATCAGTTAGGGACCAGATACAAGAGGTAACAGTCAAGGACACTCTGGCAGGGAGTGATCATTGTACAATCTGGTTCACTCTAGATATGGAAAAGGAGGTGATTAGAAGCATAACAATGGTAATGGATTTCTGGAAGGCTGATTTTGGCAGGATGGCAGGCATAATGAAGGAGCACGTAGCCACAATAGGACCGGATATGGACACCCACCAAAAGTGGGAAATCATTAAGCTATGCCTGTTGAATGAGTCAAACACATGTACCACTAGTGCCAGCAAGAAAGCAAGGTCCAAAAAGCCCAGTTGGTAGAATAAGGTAGTGCAGGAGAGAGTACAGGAGAAGAAAGCAGCCTTCAGGACGTATAAAAGGACTGGAAAGGAAGCAGATAGGGAGGCACTTGTCACAAGATCTAGGGAGGTGACCAGGATTGTGAGAGCACCCAGGGCCTCAAAATAAATGAGATTTGCACAGGGGATAAAGAAAGGTGAGAAATAATGTTTTAGTTATATCAGGGAGAAAAGAAATGTAAGGCAGCAGATAACTGGACTCAGTAATGGAGGGGGTGGACAGAAAAGGGTGCTGGATAGGCTGATGTACTAAATGAGTACTTCTGTTTGGTTTTTACAAGGGAAAGTGACGGACCAACCCCACAAACAAAGGGAAGGATGGGGAGGGGAAGAGATAACTGATTGTGACATCCCAGTAGATAGGGTACTCGAGGGCCTGAAATCAGTACGATCAGATAAAGCACATGGGCCAGATGGATTAAACCCTAGGGTGCTGAGGGAGCTTGCAGAGGTCCTGGCAATACCCCTGACTGATGTTTTCAACACCTCCCTTAGGACAGGATGTGTTCTGATAGATTGGAGGATGGCTTATGTGGTAACAATTCATAAGAGTGGGCCTAGAGACAAATTGGGGAATTACAGGCCAGTCAGCTTCACATCTATTGTATCTAAACTGAAAGAGAACTGAAATCATCCAAGCAGACCACTAAAGCAGTAGATAAGGCTAGAGGGATGTTGGATGTATTAGTAGGGGTATCACAAGCCTCAAGAGGGAGGTAATAATCCCTGTTTACAAGACACTGGTTGGGCTCCATCTGGAGTAATGTGTGTAGTACTGGAGGCCACACTTGACAAGGACATTAACGACATGGACGCAGTCCAGAGAAGGGCAACCAAAATGGTGCAGGGACTGCATCAGAAAACTTATGAGGACAGATTAATAGAGCTCAATATGTATACCCTAGAGCAAAGGAGGGAGAGGTGGTATGATGGAAACATTCAAACATCTTAAGGGTGTTAACAAGGTGAAAGAGTCTAACATGTCTCAATATAAGAAAAATAGTTGAACAAGGGGACACAGCATGAGATTAGAGGGAGGCCAATTAAGGGGTAATGTGAGGAAGTTTTCTTTCACAGAAAAGGTGGTGGATGCATAGAATGGCCTACCTCAGGAAGTGGTAGATATGAATACAGTGCAGGGCTTCAAACAGCATGGGGTAGACATAAGGGAACAATACAAATGAGTGTGAATAAATAGGCCATTGACAGAATAAAGGCCTATGGCACATTCATAAGGTAGAAAAAAATAGGCAGACTGGATGGGCCTTGTGGTCCTTATCTGCCATCAACTTCTATGTTTCTATGTATCTATGAGACCATCATGAAAGAGAGGATAGTAACATTCATGCAGGAGAACAGTCTACGAGATGATAGGCAGCACGGCTTCATCCAAGGGAGATCCTGTCAGACAAACCTCATAGGTTTCTTCGATTGGGTTATTAGGGCACTGGATGGAGGCCAGGCAGTTGATGTCCTGTATCTGGACTTCAGCAAGGCCTTTGACTGTGTACCGCATGGAAGACTGGTGGGCAAATTGTGGTCATGGGAGCTAGGAAAAGGTTGCCTGGATTGATAACAAGCTGGCTGAAGAACAGGTAACAGAGAGTGGTGGTCAGAGAACTCTCAACAGCACGTGCAGTCATAAGTAGAGTACCACAAGGCTCGGTTTTGGGACCGGTACTCTTTAACATCTTCATCACTTATATAGCAGAGGGGGTTGAGAGCAAGTTGAGCCTGTTCGCAGATGATACCAAAATTGGTGCAGTAGTGAATGAGGGGGAGGAGGTGAAGTTGCTCCAAAAAGATCTGAACACACTGAAAGAGTGATCAAAAACATGGCAGCTGGGATTCAATGTGGGAAAATGCAAAGCCATGCACTTAGGGTCAAAGAACCCCAGGTACAGCTACCATTTAGGTGGCGAAAGGTTGAAGATCACCGAGGAGGAAAAGGATCTTGGGGTAATGGTAACAGGGAACATGAATCACACAGTTCAGTGCAGAAGGGTGGTTGCTAAGGCAAACAAGTTGTTGGGGTGTATAGCAAGAGGGATCACCTCAAGGAGGGAGGAAGTGATCCTGCCACTGTACAGATCACTGCTGAGGCTGCACTTGGAGTACTACATGCAGTTTTGGTGTCCCTATTTGAAGAGGGATATCAAACTCCTAGAGAGGGTCCAGAGAAGGGCAACCAAAATGATTAAGGTGATGAAGGAGAAGACCTATGAGAATAGACTGATTGAGTTTAACATGAACTCCCTGGAGTACAGACGGGACAGGGGGAATATGATTGAGACCTTTAAGTACCTAAGAAGCATAAATACTACTGCTACAAAGGGTGTGTTCCAGCTAAAAGGGGAGGTCACAAAGGGGGGTATAGTATGAAACTGGAGTGGAGGAGGTTCAGAAGGGAGATGAGGAAGCACTACTTCACTGAGTGAGTGGTGGCAGCATAGAATGTACTCCGAGAAGATGGTCTCTCAGAAGACAGTGTACTGCTTCAAAAGGGGTTGGGTCAAGGGCAAAATAACTTTAGGTAGTGGCTTGACTCAAGGGGAGAGCTCAACCCAGATGAGGAAAATGGGCAGGGGTTGGGGGTGGCAGAAGTGGAATAAACCATGCTGCAATTTCAAGCAGATGAGGTAGACTGTTTTGGCCTGTATCTGCTGGCTTCTTTCGTATGTTTGTTTGTATGTTTGTATGTTTTGTACCCTTACCCCTGATAGAGTGTTTCTAGTTTCTCCTTTTTTGTTTATTTCTATTTGTGCTCCCCATGCCTTGTTTAAATCTTTCCTACCCTAGATAGCATGTTGTGCCTACTCCCAGTTTTGACCTACTTTTGACCTTCCACCCTTCCCAGGAATCACTAGCGCGCAGTAGTGAACAGTTACCTTGCCGTAGATGCCACATGTTTATATGTACAATATAAAGAATGAAGGTAAAACATATAGTGAACAATGTATTATCACCCTGAAATTCAGAGTATTGTTTATTTCATTTTTAGTGATCAGGAAAGATCACAGAAATCAAGGTAGTATACAGCAGTAGCCAAGCTGAGGTACAGTTGGATACCGACTGACAAGTGGCACTGAGTATGCGATGCCCCAGTATCATTCTTTACATTACCTTGAAAAAGCCAATGATTATATATGCATATTCACACTGGGTAATGGGCACTAGTATGTTTGACACAATATCCTCCATGAAAAAATTGCCCTTTATTTTTCCACTGAAGTGGTATTGGCTAGGGCCTTGGGAGGATGCCACTCCACATATGTCTTTTCAATAGATGTTTGAGCTGTAGATTAAGCACCAAGAGCCTTTTTTGTGTCCTGAAAGGCATGGGATAGAAGGACTGTATGGTTATGATACTTTTGTCTGGAAAAGTCATGTCCAAGAACTTTTCATTTGCCTCCATCAGTGTTTTGCCTGCTCCAACTACTAAGCTTTTTTTGCTCCAACATTGGATGTCCTATTCACAGACTTACAGCACATCACAGCAAGCTGTATTGGCCAATATTGTTCATTATAGTGATGACAACCACTCTGAATGGGAATTCCAAATGAAAGGGGTGGCAGAGAGGAAGAGCTGGGGATAATTCTGCTGTTGTCATTGAGGGGCTACTGGTAAAGAAAGGGCTTAAATTCTGAAGGAAATCTGTGCATTCTGAGGAGGAAGTGGACATGGCTGGGATTTGCAGTAGGACTAAAAGTTTGTGGAAGCCTTTGGGACTGGCTGCAGGTGGGAACAGTTGACCCACGGTGGTGTGACATGAATCTGGTCACTGCAAATTAGAACACCAGAGACATGTTTCCCACAATGACTGCAGCCCCACATTCTGCCACAACACATGTAAGCTGCCAGTGGACAGTAGTAGAGAACAGTTTGTGTTTGCTGGGGACTATGCCCCCCCATCCAAGGGGCTTTGCCCCCTACACCCCATTAAACTAAATATAATGACTTCTGGGTCCAGGCATGAGTGAAAGGAAGGAGAACAGTGTGGGTGGTGAAACTATAATGAGTGCAGGGTGCTGCAAAATTGAGAATGCCCCTGTCACTCACAACCTTTTCCCATTACCCTAATTGAAGCACCCTAAATGAGGCACCCACTGGTGGGAACAGACATCCGAATGTGTCATCATCATCATCATGAGCTGTGGCATGACTCAGGGAGAAATACACAAGCTGACCCATCAAGTTGCTTCAATGGATAAGAACCAACCAGCGTACTGCCCTGGCTGGATTGCCTACAGTTCATAGTGTGCCCTCTATCCTGTAGCCACTTCAGCTGCTGTCTTTCTGCAAGCTGCTCCCTCTCCTGCCATACCTCAGCCTGCTCCTCCTCTGCTTTTATTCTTCTGCCAGCACTCTACTGTACCTTCAGCTGAATAGAAAATATGCAGTAATTCTTAGTTCACCTCAATTCTCCTCCATTCTCCTAATTTCTGCACAGTTCCTGCACTCTCAGTTTCCCAGTCCTGTTTGTTCTATAAAGCACTTTGTGATAGAATGTGTATGAAAATAACTATATAAATCGGAAGTAACTTCAACTGTAGGCATTTCTCCACAGTCCCGGCATTGTCAGTCTCCCACTTCTGTTTTTGCTGTAAAGCACTTTATGATACAATGTGTATGAAAAACACTAAATAAATCACAAGACTCCTTAACTGAAGGCAACTAAGAAGACTGGACACTGAGGAGTAGCTGACCAGACCTGAGTTGTTATGCCTGATTGATTTTTCATATGGTAAGCCATTTGTGTCTTTCAATAAGAGGATGTCTTTAAGTATACAGATTTTAATGGAGGTGAAGTAGCCCCCAGAGTGGGTTTTTGGTTATTTTAATTTCAGATGCCAAGTATAGTGAACAGGCTTAGAAAACAGAGATTTGCCTGGTGGTGACAGCCACAGAAGCCATGGAAGTGCCAGAAACAAGTGACAAATACCGAGTAGCAGAAAAGATTAACAGCAAAATTCAATGTTTTGGATTCAGGGAAGGACAAAAGTTACTGAAAGTTTGAAACCAATGGAAGAGTCAAGGAGCAAACTATTTGGACGACAGGCTGACACTACAGTGACAAGTGTTGGCAGATATCAAGACTTCCTTTTGCCATCTTAGGAATATTGCCAGAGTTAAGCACCTTGTTCCGTCTGACATGTTACCAATGTTGGTCCACGCCTTTGTGTCCTTGCGTTTGGACTATTGCAACTCCCTGTACTTTGGGCTTTCTGGGGTTGAAATCTGCCACCTACAGCTAGCGTAGAACGCTACAGCCCTGTTGTTGACTGGGACAAGTAGGTCCTGTCATATTACCCCGGTGCTGCGCGAACTGCACTGGCTACCTATACAGTGGTGGATCACCTTCAAAGTCAGTTAACTGACTTTTAAAGCCCTACACAATCTGGGTACAGCCTATCTGAAAGAACTCCTGGTTCCTTATTGCCCTGGCCGATCGCTTCGCTCGGCCGACAAGGGGTTGCTAGAGATTCCAAGAGTGAGTCTGAAATCATCTGGTTGTAGAGCATTTTCTTATGCTGCACCCACTCTTTGGAATTCTCTACCATGCCGGTTACGGGAGTGCACCACCATCGAGGAATTTAAGAGGGGTTTAAAACCCCACTTTTTCCAAATGGCTTTCCTGGAGCATTGATTGCACTGAAATTGTTGATTATAATGCAGATTTATCTGTGTTTTATATTGAATTTTATGTTTGATCTGTATTGTTTTATTTTGTACAGCACCTTGATAATGGAAAGGCACTTTATAAATACATGTATTATTATTATTATTATCAGTGGCAGTCAGTTTGTAAAGATTATAGTAACTGGTCAGCAATTTTTTCCATAGTCTGACCCAGTTATAATTTGCCATTATAATGGCAAACACATGCTGTGTCAGTCAAGTAAGAGCCACATCCTGATTGGCTCTGCACTTCCCATGTGCAGGCTAAACACTGTGACAAACATGGCAGCTCCTCATCCCACTTACTGAGGAGCCAAGACAGAGGACCCATCACACAGGGACTGGTATTTTATTTTATTAAAATACATCAAATCAGCATATTTTGAAACATCTTATCTGGTTGATCCTTCTGTCTGTAACCTGCACTGCACAGCATTTCTGAGAAATGAGTCTGAAGGAGTGCACCACACAGGAAAGGCTCCGAAGAGCTTATCACAGGTAAGCATCGTCACACCAAACAAAAGTAAAAAAAATTAAGGCAAAAAAGAAACAGCTGTAAAAGAGATTAAAAGAGATCCCTAACAAACAAAAATCTCTTTTTCTGAGAAAGACACTGTGTGTGTGTGTGTGTGTGTGTGTGTGTGTGTGTGTGTGTGTGTGTGTGTGTGTATCACTGACAAATAGCAGCAATGTGGCAAAAAATTGTAGACCAGCTATTTAAAATAATAAAAGAAGGGGAAGTGTGCTATTACTTGAATTTAATGGTTGCTCTTGGAGTGGGATGCTATAATAAACCCCTCGAGCTTCGCCCTCGGGCTTTATGTAGCATCCCTCACCTGAGGCAATCATTAAATTCTCATTAAGCATACTTCCCTGTCTATTATTGTATATATATATATATATATAAAATAACAGAACTTAAAAACTTTACTCTGTGGTTTTCTTTTTCTCAAAAAGGCATGACTGTGATAGTACACTGACACAGTGCACTGAAAGTCATTGGAATGCATTGGTTTATTTATTTATTTATTTATTTAAAAGTTGATAACTGGGAAAGGTACACTGAGCTGGGGCTCGTTTCTAGGTACAACCCGGGGAAGGGAAAGGGAACAAGATATAATGTTTCACAGAATACTACCTTATACAAAATACAGTGTTACATGGAAGTACACAGAATTACAGAATTACACAGCAATACAGAGATACACAGCACTGAGCTTGACGCAGTTGAGCGAGCAGTGAATAGAATTTACAGGCAATGGAACAGGACAGATGGTACAGCAGTTCCCTGGATGTATAAGCAATTTGTATGGTGTAGGCTAGATGAGGGTAGTGCTTCGGTAAGGGAGAGTTCCACACAGAGGTAAGGGCTGACACTGGCACGAGACCCGGGGGTTGGGTGAGGGAGAGGGGAAGGGAAAGGAGCCCACAGTGTTCAAGGGGAGGTGATTGAGCCAGGGAAGGGGGGTGTCCTAAGTATTTTTTGATAGATGCTGCGGTTGACAGACCACGCACAGAGAGTGGGAGTGAATTCTGCAAGATGGGGCCGGTAGGTGAAGGCTTACTTCTCTGCGAGCGAGTGAGTGATGGCTAGGGTAAAGAAGCATGGGTCCCAGGAGTGTGAGGCATAGCCAGAGTAGGAGGCAAGGGCCAGTAATGAGGAGAGGTAGAAGGGAAGAGTATTAAACTAGAATTTGGCCATAAAGGTTGTGCAGTGAGCAAGCCAATTATTTGTTAAGGAGGGGAGGGAGGCTGTGTGATATAGGTGGCAATGATGTGTGCAGCAAGGCAGCTTGGTGGTGAAGCAGCAGAAGGCATGGATTGGGGGTCAAGCTTGGCTAGAGAGGATTGGGGGGCTGAACTGTAAACCACATCAAAATAGTCAAAGGAAGGGAGTATAAGCTTGGTTTATAATATCTTTCCTGACAGGAAGGGAGAGACATTGTTTATACCTATATAACATGGCTAGTTTGGGTCAGAGCTTGTCATGGATTAAGCTGAGGTACAGGGAGAAATCTAGTTTCGGGTAAAGCCAGAGTCCCAGGTACTTGTAGCTGTCCACTACTGAGATGTTGGACACATTCAGGGTGTGGAGGGGGGAGGATAGTTTAGCCCACTTCTGGGCAGACCCAAAGATTGTGTGTTGAGCCAATGCAGCATGCTCTCAAAGTTGGATTGGAGGGTGGATTCCATCTGGGCAAGGGAAGGGCTGGAAGTGAAGATCACAGAGTCATCTGCATACATTTAGACTTAGGAGGAGGGGCAAACAGATGGCAGACTATTTAAGAAGATGGAGAAGAGGGTGGGTCCTAGGATTGACCCCTGTGGGACTCAAGCTAGAATGGGAAGGGGGGGATTTAGTAATACCCAGTTGAAGGTGAAGGAAGAAGGGAGTTAGCAGTTGTAGTAGTTTGGGAATAATATTTTATGTTGATTTATAGTCTGAATCACTTATTTAAAAAACTGAACAACAATAGTACACATTTAAGCTATCACATGCTTTAACAGAGGTATACTAGAGGGCAGAGCTGCACGTTACTCAGATCTCACTGAAGCATATTCTTGAGCACCATGAATGCTGACAGCAATGGCAGTAGTTTGGACAATTGATTCATGCTGGGGAAGAAAATAACAAAAAGAGCAGCAATAACCATGAGCTAGAACAACCACAGATTTAGAAGGAATTTAGCAATTTGGAGAAAGGTTCCTCTTTACAAGTGTCCTTTTTTTGCTCATAATGAGATAAAGAAAACAAGAATAACTACCCCACAGCAAGTAGGAGCATGGTGTGGGAGAAAGACAAGAAACAGTATATTACTCAGGAGTAAGTACATTCAGATATAGTAAAAGTTAAGCAAATATAACTTTTAACAGTTTGTAGAAGTACTGCACAAGGAAATAATTATAGGGTAGGAAGATGATTGCCACTAGCAATAATACTCTGAGAGATTGCTTAGTTTTACTAAGGTTTAATAAATCCAGTGGGTTAATATAAAATTGCAACATGGAGGCTGTAGGCAGTGGGTGATCAGTATAACAGAAATAAAAGAAATATTTTGTATTAAACTGAATGAGCAGAAAAGTATTAGTGCACATCTTAAAGTAGTGCCTTGGATTTATTCACATATTTGATTTATAGTGGCAACCACATGCAGAAAAAGTCAATTTTGGAGAAAGCCAATCAAGTCACCTTGAACTACGTAAGGGGAAAACATCGAATAGGCTATAGAATGGACTGAAGAGTGGGAGAACACACCAGCAGAAGGACAGGAGGCACTGCATTCATGGCAATTGGAAAACACCACTGAAACTCATAAACTCTGATAATTACTACACATTAGAACTGAGCGAGAGAACTCCAATATTTTGAAAACACTCCTCTGAGGAAGCAAATTTATAAGACTGAGTTCATTTGAACTGAAAGAAGGATTAATAAAATGTGCTTCCTTTCTGACTGCTGTCATCTATTTATAATGTGATGTTTCTTTTTATTAATTTATTTATTGAATAGTTTCACCAGAAAAACACACTGAGCGACCGGGACTGCTTGTCTCACGGTGCATCTAGGAGGAGTTGTACATGGGATCAATGATACAAAGATGCCAGGGAGGCTGAATACATGACAAATATACAATAAATAAGACAAAAATGCCAGTGAATTAGGATACATCCCAAATAACTAGGAGAACATTTAATATAGTGCATTGCGTTACTATAGACAATAACAGCCCACTAAGTGCTTGAGGATTGAAACTGGTTTGCAAGTGGGGAGACTGCGTAGGTGCAGGTACAATTTGGTGAAAGAACGTTTTTTAAGGCTGAGGAGATGTATGAGGAGGAGGAGGAGTGGCAAATTAGGGGAGACAATAAGTTCCAGAGTTTAGGAAGATAATGGGAAAAGGCGGTCTGACCTATACTCATGGATCAGCGCAGGACTACTAAAGTGCATGGATCAGCTGATCTGAGGAAGTGATGGGCCAGAGGGGGGATGAGAGGGAGGAGGAGAGGTAGAAAAGAAGAGAGCTAAACCAAAATTTGGAGACAAATTTGTTGCAATGAGCCAAGCAGCAGTCACCCAGAGATGAGAAGGCAAGGGAGCAGTAAAGATCACTGTGATGAGTGAGGGGGGAGAGTCTAAAGCAAAATGGCAGAAGGAGTTGAAGAAGGTATTCAGTTTGGCTAGGGATGACTTAGGGAGAAAACACTGAATAGGCTACAGAATGGACAGTGTTTTTACTGTTCTATGACACAGAATTTTCCCTTTTTTTTATGATATCATTATTGAAGTTTAAGCTGTGATGTTATAACTGTGAGGTAAACTGAATATCACCATGCCTAGTTAACAAACAAAAATTAAAAACACAGGAGAATAAAACCGGTCTGAAAACAAGATGTCAGGTTAAAAAGAACTTAAAAATGAAACACCCAAATAGTTTTATATAAATATATATATATATATATAATTGTTTTGTGATGGCAGGAAATCAGATTGAATTAGTGAATGAAGAAAATGTGTAAGAATTAAAGGAGCACTCCACATCTTCACCAATTTGATCAGGGAGATCACTTTCAACAGATTTTGAACATCCCTTGCTTGTAGGAAAAAAGATCCAGAAAAAAAGAGATGATCTGATACCTTTTATTGGACTGGCATAGATGTTACAAAAGAAAATAGATGCTTGAGCTTTTGGATTACATAGAATACTTCATCAGAAAAATGGCAGTTGGTTTGTAAATCAGCTGCCATTTTTCAGATGAAGTATTCTATGTAATCCAAAAGCTCAGGCACCCATTCTCTTTTGTAACATCTATGTTGGTCCAATAAAAGGTATCAAATTATTTCTTTTTTTCTGGATCTTTTGTCACAAGGACCAATACAGCAACAAAGCTAATTTTCTGCTTGCAGGAATCAGGGAATTGGAAAAAAAGTGTTTTAAAAGTAATTGAAGAAGGAGTTCTTTCTGCAAGAAGATTTAAAGCAAAGATTCCAAACAAAAATATAAAGATTTATGAGAGGGGAAGGGCAGTAGGCGGGTCTAAAAGTGATAAGACAAGAAGAAAGAAGAAGTCCAAAATAATTTATTTATTTATGTATTTATTTATGGTTTTGGTAACCCAGTAAGCAAACTGATCCAAAGGACCATTTTCAGTTGCGACCCGGGCCATACAGTGGCATAAACAATAAGCACAAGTTATAATACAGTGGACATATATAATACAGTGAGTACAGTGAAAGCAGAAACAGTGATATATAACATCAAAACATAAGTATGGGTTAAGGATATAAAAAAGGAAACAAGTTCATAAACAATTGGTGATGCATCTAAGCTTGCAACGAGACCTCGGACATACACTTACAGCAATCAAGGCTTGATCAACAGTCAAGGGTTCACAATACAGTACACAAGGTATTACACTACAGCAATCAACATTATCACATTTTTACAACTAAGTCTAAAACATGTCTATTATTTATTTAGTAGTCAGTACTTGGGAAGCAATGCAGGTGGTACACTGGGCCCCTAAGGTGGGTTCCTGACTAGGGTGTTTTCTGGGAAGCAGTTACAGGTGGCCTGAGTCATAAGCCAAGCCCTTAGATTCCATTTGAAGTACAGATGAGAGGGGGACTTTCAGATATCTGATGGTAGTCTCTTCCAAAGGGAGGGGCAGAGACAGAGAAAGCCTTGCCCCCCCAATAGTAGATACATGGGGGACTACCAGTGGGAAACAGAGGAGACACTGAGGCACCAATTTACCACTGTGCTAGTAAGAAGCAAGGAGTAAGGGAACTTTTGGGAGTTCCTGAGAGAGGTGTCCACTAGACAGCCCATGGCGTATTCAAAATGGCCCTGTAGAGGAAGCCAGCCTAGGGACTGATATAGAGAGCAGTGGCGAGTGGAGGAAGAGACCTGAAGGATGAATTGACAGATAGAGTTGTATGTGGTATTTAGATGAGCGAGAAGTGAGGAGGACATGGGGGAGAACACTGGGGAGCAATAGTCAAGTAGAGGCAGTAGTTCTCCCTGGGAAATAGCAAGATGAGCTTCTGGGGTCAGGAGATGGTTGGCATGGTAGGCTACCCCTAGCTTCTGGTGGACTTTATTCAAAATGTTAGCAATGTGGTCACTGAAAGTAAGGAAGGGATCAAGAGTTGCTTCCAGATATTTGCAGCAGGATACAGTGTCAAGTGGTGGGCCTGCAGGGTGACTATGTGTAAGGAGGTTTCTGATTTGGCAGTCTTTGCAAGGTATGGCTTAGAGCCAAAGAGCATGGCCTTCATTTTTTTTCTCATTCACAAGAAGTTTTTTCGAGAGGAATCAATTCTGTGTGGCTTCATAGTTTGACATGAGGGTGGAAGATGTAGACTCTAGGGACTTAACACTATGGTAGATGACTAGGTCATTAGCGTAGAGAGGCGCATGACAATTTATACTTTTGGTGGTGAGATCATTTATGAACAGTGGGAATAGTAATGACCCCAGTATGGAGCCCTGGGGAACACTAGCATGGACAGGTAGTGCAGCAGAAGTAGCTTTGCCTATCAGAACAGACTGGGATCTGTTAGAGAGGTAGCTGCAGAACCAAGCGGTGGTGTCTGAAGAGCAGCCTAGGTTTAGCAGGGTGGAGAAGAGAAGGTGGTGATCAACAAGGTCAAAGGCCTTTGAGAAGTCCATAAACACCACACCTGTGGCCTTACACATGTCCATGTTTCTAAGGACATGGTTGGAGAAGAGGTCCAAGGCCAAAGAGGTGCTATGGTGTTTGTGAAAACCATTTTGGAGGGGACTCAGAAGGTTGTGATTATCTAGATGCTCAGATAACTGGTGGTGTATGATTTTTTCTAATAGTTTACTTAGATGTGGGAGGAGGGAGATGGAACTGTAATTTTCTGTGGCAACGGGATCACTGGATTTGAAAACTGGCACCACGTGCGCGCGCTTCCATGAGTCTGGCATAGTAGAAGATGAGAGGGAAAAGTTAAATATGTGGGTCAGTGGCTTTATAATGACATGGGAGAGGATTTTCAGAAAGGTTGAATACAGACTGTCTCTGCCTGTGCTGCCCCTGGCAGGTAGTGTCCTAAGGAGTTTGGTAGTGATCCTATGGCCAATGACTCTGAAATAAAAGGCAGTGCTTGGTGTCTGGGTGCAATGTGGCTGGTTGTTTTGGGCAGAGGGAGGCCGTGGTGGGAGTTTCTTGGTGTAAGAGGTAAGGTCGGTAAACATTCTATTAAAGGTGTCAGCAATCTTGCCTGGGTCGGTAATAGGACCAGATGTAAGTTCTGTTAGTTGCTTATATGACTAAGGGTTAAGGAGGGCACCAGTTGAGGCCCAGAAAGTGTAAGTGTTTCCAAGAGACTCGTTCTGAAGGTTGGTATAGTATTTATGCTTGAGTGACTTCACAGCCTGCTTGCAGGAGTTCTGAAGTCACCTGTAGGCATTCCATAGCTAGGGGGAAGGGAATGCCTTGTAGGCTTGCCAGGTTTTTCCTTATTTTCATTTTGGACAGATGTTCATTTGAAAGCCAATGGGTGTTGCCACCTTTAACCTTCCTGGTGGTGATAGGGAAATATTTGTCCTGAAGGTTGTGAAGGGCTTCCATGAAAAGAGGCACCACCATGTAGACATTCTATTTTTTTTTTATTTTAGTCTTTGGTAACTGGGCAAAGCCCACTAGGCAGAAGTACCTGTTTTCAGAGGTGACCTGGGAGCACTGGGTGGTTAAGAGACTTGTTGAAAGTCACACAGTATGCAAGTGGAGATTGTGAGAATCAAACCCAGGTCTCGTCTCCTGAATGTACCAATCTCATTCACAGCTCTTTACTCTAACCTCTAGACTATACTGCCAGACATGTTTAAGTTGGTAGAGTGTGGACCAGTTTATGGCCCAGGTAACTCTTAGTACTAAGTCATAATCCTGGCATTTGAATTTCCTAAACAATAGCAATTTATGGGGAGGACATATTGATTTGGTGGATAGAGCAATGTACATAGGAGCATAGTCACTGATAGAGTCAGCCATAGTGTCTGCTTGGAGGATTAGAGTTACACAGTTAGTGGCAATTCAGTTGAGGGTGGAGTGGCTGGATGAGTGGGGGTTGTATCTAGTAGGGGATGAGATGACGTCTTCCAGGTGAAGTGTCTTTAGAAGGTGTGCATAATCCATCACTGGGGTTTCCTTCCAGTGGAGGTTGAAATCACTGAGTATGATGGTGTCGCTGGAGGAAGGGGTAGCTGCAAGTCCATCCAGGAAGCTAGATAGTCCCCAAGCACCTCCTGAAGGAGGATTGTAGTAGCAACCTAGGTAAAATTTTGTCAATGCACCCAGGACAATTTCAGCAAAAAAACATTCACTTACCGAGGAGGTGATGGAGCAAGCAATAGTGGTGGCACTAATATGATCTTCCACATATAATGCAACACTGCCACCTCTCTTTCTACCAGGTCTGTCAAGGCACAGCAGTGAGTAGCCAGGGAGGTGGTATGAGGTATCACTGTGATAAGGCTTAAGCCATGTTTCAGATAGACCCAGGACATGTGACTTGTAAAGGGACACCCAGGCTTCAAGTTCAGAGAACTTAGCTGGGAAACTGCATACATTCAGGTGTGTGATCCTGAGGCTGCAGCATCCTGTCCAGATCATGGTAGTGTGGTGGATGTACACATTTGAAGGTCTAGGGTTGGCTTCCACATCACCTGTGAGAAGGAGAAGTGAGAGGAAGTGGCAGGTAGGGGGGTGCCAATGGGGGGACTGTAGAGTTAGGGAGTGGAGAAACAGACCAAGAAAGCACTGGTCATGACTGTTCAGGAGGACCAGTGTGACAGAGTCCATGGGAGAGAACTGGTAGGTTATGGCTCTGTGTGGGGGGTAACTGAGTGTAGGTGATTCAGTGAAGGAATGTAAGTAAGCTTGGTCAGCAGCGAGGATGATGGCACAGAGTCCAGTCACTAGCAGTAGGCCAGTTATGGTGCATAAAGTAATAGGGAGCAAAAAGGAATACATTTCTGTATTTGGGTTAAGAGATAAGAAGACTTTTATCTCTTCTTTAGGGTCCATCAAGACAGCAGCAACAGAGAAATACAGTGTTAATTTTGGATCTGGTAGAGAGATTCAGTGGATCTGGTAGAGAGATTAAAATATTAACACTAACAGGTGTTCTGTCTTTAAATAGAACTGTTTCTTTAAGGGGAGTTACAATATTAGAAGGGAGAGGGGAGGAGGTAGATTAGCTGGGGGTGGTGCTGTGGGGGAGTGAGGTATTAAATAAAGGCGGGGGGTGGGGAGGGTGGGCAGGACAAAACCCCCAAAAGCAGAACCTGAGTAGCCAAGGCAGAAAATGCTATATGGAAGTGAGCAGCAGCTTCGGGTTTTGGCATGGCTGTCAGGGCCAATAAGAGGCAAGGAGAGGAGGAAAACAGCATGTGGCAGGCAGATCTGAGACTGCTCTGTCCAATAGCAGTCATGGACCAGTCTGTAATCCTGGTGCAGCCATACCTACGTTGCTGTGCTGGGTTTCTGGTGGGTGAGAAAAGTAGGGCAGCCAGCAGGAGGAGGAGCTCTGTGCCGCAGCTGCTGGTCCTGGAGATACCAAATTAAGGGCTTTCCTACATTGCTGTGTTGGATTTCTGGTGGGCAGGAGAGGTAGGGCAGACAGCTGGAGGAGCTCCGTGCCATGGCTGCTGGTGCTGGTGCTGGAGATGCCCAATCAAGGGTGTTCCTGTGTTGCTGTGCTGGGTTTCTGGCAGGTGGGAGAGGTAGGGTGCCCAGCCAGAGGAGCTCCGTGCCATGGCCACTGGTCCTGGAGATGCCCGATTAAGGGTGAATATGGAACTATCTTGAATAATAGGAATGTTGATTAACCAGGGGATGTTCAAAACAGAGTTGATGACATGGGTAACATAGGAAAAAATTTATTCTTGTAAAATTTCAAACTCTGCATCTCACCTTATATGGCTAGACTCAGTTTTGCTCCAACCACTAGAGTACCCTCTTATTTGTTGCATTTCTGACAGAACTCTGAGAATAAATATGTTAGAAAAGGTTCTGAGTCAGAGGCTAGAAATAACAAAAGCTTTTAAAGTGGTTATATAGACATTGAACATATGCATATGACTTTGCATGCAGTAAAAAAAATTAAAACAAAACAATATCTGTTTAATTTATATGGTTTCTTTGCTGACACTATTGGTTAAGTTAACCAGTTGAAGAACTGAAAGTCAATAGCTGTGATAAGACCAGTGAAGATACTATATATACATATATATATATATATATATATATATATATATATACACACACACACACATATGTATGTTTGTATGTGTGTATATATAAATATATATGTGTGATATATATATATATGTATTATATATATATATATATATATATATATATATATATATATATATATATATATATATATACATATATGTGTGTGTGTGTGTGTGTGTATATATATATATATATATATATACATATATATATCTATATTAGAAGAGGTACAGAGTGAGGATAATCCAAAGTGAACAAAACTGAGATATGTAATATAACAGAAAAAATAGCTCATGAAGAAGCAGAAGCGATCACACAACTGGTAAATTACTAAAACAACAAACAAACAAACAAAAGCATGTAGCTGATAAGACAAAGCCAAGAAAAAGAGATTTGTAACTGTCATAAAGAAGAACACAAACTCGAGAGATGTGATAGAGAATCAAATGAGGCAAAACAGACAGAAAAGTAAACAGGAGAGAAATTAGAAAAGAAATGTCAGAACACATACTGCTAGACACACACACACACACACACACACACACACACACGCGCACACACACATACACACAGATGGAGAAATTGACTGAAGCTAGAGATTACAAAGAGAAAATAAAATTATAATGGGCATAAGACTGTCAGCCGTGTACCTGAATGGAATATCTGGGGTAAAAAAATTGTCACATGAAGCTTTAAAAGTTGTGACCACAATTTGTGTAAAAGTGCTATTGAAAATAAACTTGGGTAGCAGAACATCTGAACCACCTATAAATGTAATACAGGCGAGCCAGAGGGCATATTGTGTGTTGCACTGGTCTCTTTAAATATAAAAAGAGAACTGCTGAAAGCAAAACAAGAACTGGTACCACTAGGAGTTAAAATAAATGAAATAATAGATCCCTTAATATTGAGATAGAAAGCAGCAGCAAGAAAGCAAAGATAAATAATCCAAATAAACGTTCAGAGAAAATTAAAGTGAAAGATAAATAAGTAAAAAAAGTCTTAATTAAAAAAAAATAAGAATTACAGAATATGTCATACAATGCTAAGATTTTGCACTCACTGGAAGAAGATGATAAGTATGTTTTATGGAAAGAGCAAAACAATAATTGGGGGAAGAAAACATAAAGGGCCAAGAATTAATACTAGTGCAATACTAAATGAGACAGAAACAGAAAGAACCAACGTTTTTAGCAGCGATATAACTGAAAATGAAGACTCGCTAGAGTTAGTGGAGGTAGAAGCAACTGTGAGATAAGACAAACAGAAACTTTGGTCCCCATATTCAAAATCACATAGGAAAATCACACAAGTGCCTGCACTGCACAACTGAGATACATTGCCCCAAAATATTGCACTATTCAGAAAATGTGCCGGAGGAATGAGCCAGCCCAAAGTGTTCTGAATATTGCAACGATGCGCAGCGGTGTGACACTACATAGGCTACACAGCAGGGTAGGACTGAATATGGTAAACGGAGCAAGTCAGGCTGGGGCAGTACAGCAACATTGCAGTACTGTGCAAGGGAACTAAGCAGTGCACAACAGCAAACCTGTGGAGTGCAGACCCCATAAAACCTGGGTGAGTCCAGAGTCACAGGGACAGTGCAAAATGGGTACTGACACAACACCAGTGGGCACAGTACAAAGCAACATACAGTGACCAGCATCCAAGGCGAGTATGTGCCACAGTGTGCATGGCACACAGACAAGCAAGGTGGGAGTGGCACTGCAATGGTGTAGGCAATGGCGGCATCGACTGGCACAGCACTGTGACACGCAGTCCGATCTGCCATGCAGGGTGGGTGTGCCTGCCAGACCACAGCCACACCTTACCACATGTGTACTGGCACACAGGGAGTGGTGCACAATGCCACACAGGTGCATCCCTGCAACACTGGACTGCAAACAGCATGCACAGAACCTTGGGGATATGACAACAGCAGAGGGAGGTGGAGGCCATGCACAGAGGGATGGTGTCAGAACCACTAATGTATGTCAGGAAGGACACCCTACAGGCAAACCAGGGCAACCACCACAAGCAATGGGTGGGCCAATACGAGTGGGACAGGGCAGCCATGTGTGCAATGGAACATGCACATATGGGTGCAGTGTAGCTAGGTTCAGTGTAACCAAAATGTAACATAACAGGTGTTGGCCGAAGAAGCAATAGAATGACCACAAACACTGGTACTGTCAGGTGAACAACAAGTTTAATAGAACAAACAATATGCAAAAACACAGCTAAAGCAACACTACAAAATTGCAAAAACAATTATATACAATAAAGAGGGTGACAGGTGCAGGGAATGTAGGGAGGGCAACTATGTACATGAGGCCACAGTGGGTATGGGTGTGTATGGAAAAGGGTTATGTCAATGTGGTGCTGCTGTAAAAGTCCTAACGGGCCCATCCACTGTTGGGGTTACATAGGTTACATAGGTTTATACAAGCTTTTACTAGACAGTCATCCTTATTGCTTGCCATTTAATCTAAAAGTGTGTAGTACACTCACTATAGTATGCATCTAAACTTGTTTTAAATGCATCCATAGTTGGACTATGAACCACTTCAGCTGGGAGGGTATTCCAAAATGGGACAACCCATTGACTAAACCAATTCCTTCTTTGGAGCAAGTTCCATCTCCCCATAACAAGCTGTAAGGTGTGTCTCCTGCCTCCATAAAAACATTTTTTTAACACCAAACCAAACTCGTCCCTTAGCCTAGTATCTGCAATGGCTTTTTTACAGCATGCACAGATCTCCTCTAAGTCTCCTATACTGTAGGGAATAAAGGTTTAATGTTCTCAATCTCTCCTCATTAGGCATATTTTGTTCTCAAGCGATTAATCTAGTTATTCTCTTCTGTACTCGCTCAATCCTATGGATATCCTCTTTCTTATAGGGAGACCAAACCTGTGCACAATATTCCAAATGAGGCCTGACCAAGGCACCATGCAGTGGAATCAGTACTTTCCTATCTCGACTTGTTATATGCCCAAGGGTGCAATTCAAGTTTTGGTTAGCTTTTTTTTAACTATGTCACTACAGTGAGGGCTACATTTAAAATCATTACTGATCTTAATCCCCAAATCTATTTTCTCTGATGCCATCAACAATAAATTTTTGCTTCCCAACTTGTACATGTGTTTCTCATTCCGTCCGCCCATGTGCATAACCTTGCACTTTTTCAGATTCCGTTCAAGTTTGTTTACACCGGTCTAACTATCTAAGCTGTCAAGGGCATGCTGCAGCTTTTCACTATCCTCTAGATTGTTTACCACTGCCACTACCCTACAGTAGTCCGCAAATTTGGACATCCAAATGTTAGGCTGTTTAATGTTTAAGGAGGTTACATAGATATAAAAAAGACAAGGGACCAGGACCGAACCCTTGGGAACCCCACTAGACACTGATGCCCAATCTGAAAGTATACCGTTAACTGTAACCCTCTGAAGTCTGCCCCCAAGCCATTCCATAATCCTATTTATGATGTTATTCTCAAATTTAAGCTCTCGTAGGATATTAATTAGTTCCATGTGGGGAAGTTTATCAAAAGCATTTGAATAATCTAGGAACACAATGTCTATTGCTTGACCCTGGTCCAATGCCCTGCTAAGATGTTCTTAAAAAAACAGCATATTGGTCTGACTAGTCTGGGGTTGTGATGGCCCCACCATCCAGGCTTGAGCTCCTCCCTGAGAATGGTCCACACAGCATGTAGGATGGCCCCTTGGCACTGGTACATGACCTCTAAAAGGTCCACAGCCTTCAACAGCTTGCCATCGACAACTCTCTGGCCAGGCCCAAATACCCTCCTCTGGGTGCTCAGTCTTGCTTGCTGATGACCTATAGGAGGGGAAACACAGAACACAACTTCAGTGCCACAGACCACCCAGGCACAGCTTCACCCCCCCCGGGAAGTTGTGGACACAGATGGAGGATATCAGGGCCACTGACCAGGGCTGCACCAACATCTGGCATATGGCAGCCCAGCACTGGACAGTGCAACAGTTGCACACAGTGATTGGCATATGGCACAGAAACTGAAAAGAATAGCACATGCATACATTGGACAATGTCCTGGGACATGCAGACATGCCCCACACAGTGTGTGAACAACCACTAATCGCACCAGTCACTCAGGCCCTGTGTGTGTTCCTGTGTGGGCACCAAGAGGCACCCATGGACATGCACATCCACAGCGGATAGGGATCAACACACATAGGAGTCAGGTGCACAGTGTGGATGCAACACGGTGCCAGGACACTAGTTCAAGAGTGCAAGTCTGGCAAAACAGGGGTATGCACGGCATGCAGACCATGAGCTACAGTGGGCAATGACTCCCCAAAACAAAACAAGAACACACTGCATTGTTAGCACACTTACCTTCTGCCTGGTGTGGAACATCCAGTTGTGTCCCAGATCCAGCTGTCCCAGGGATGTCCCTGTCATGGGCCCACCACAGTGCAAGATGCCTGGCCTGGCACCGCTCCTCCTGACCCGCAGAGGGTACAAGAATGGAACATCACTGTGTGTAGCATGCATGAATACCTGCCCCTCCAGCCAGGGGCACAACAGCAATACAATGGCCAAGCACATGGCACAATGCATGTCATGTGCCAGCATTGCACACAGGTGCTCAACACAGCCACTGTGACAGTGACAGTGACAACAATGCTGCAGTAGACAGCCATGCATGTGAACGGTGTTGTGTGCCCCACCGTGTGCCACTGATGATGCCTGTGTGCCACTGGTGATGCCCACCAGTGTGCTGGTGCTGGACACCCCATGCTGTGTACCCGCAAGTCCCCTCCAGTATCAGGCAATGTCATCATGCAATACTGTGGTAACGTACCTGGGCATGGCAATGCACTATTGCATGCCTGTTCCTGCAAACACTGCAGACATTCCAGGTCCCTCCTCCTCCTCAGGTCTTCATACCTGTGCCAGCACTGCTCCCCCATCAGTGGCACACCAGTGCACCGTGTGAGTCAAGATGCCACCCTAGCCCACAACTGGGACTGGGACTCCCCCTGCTTATGAGGCCCAAAGAGCTGGCCCTCCAGTGGTGCCACCAGGGCCGCTAGGTTTGCAATTTCAAGCTCTCCCCATTTCATGGCATGGGATCTGGTGGCCTGGATGGGTTCTGCACATCCCATCTTATCCAACACTGAAGCAGGTGTTGCACTGTCATCTGCACTGTGCTGCCTGTATGCATGCCATGCCGTTGTGTGATAGGCCTACCATGCAATGCTCTGTTTGGCATACACTTGTGCCATAGGGATGCATAATAGCAGCATAAAGACCCACTGCAGTGCATGCACAGTTGCGGACATCATGACAGGAGTGTAGTATCATGACCCATGCACTGTGCATGTGTGACTGTGCATCTCTGCAATGTTGTGTGTTGCACACATTGCCACCAGAGGGGCCATTTGCACCATGCATCATGCTGGACATGCACACTGCATGTACACTGCACAGGTGGCTGATGTGCAGGGACATGCGTGATGCGTCAGAACTGACGTAACACTTCCACAACTACACATCCCTGTGACAGCATGCACTATTACATATATGTGTAAAATTCACAGTACAGAGATGCATGTGGCAGGACAAGTAAAATCCCTGGAGACCTGTACTTTATTTCTCTCCTCAAGACTGTTGCAACAGCACCTACCGTTTGTACCATTTGTCTTTTCTTGCCTTTTCTCTTCTTTCTGTCTACAGGCAGGCTACCTGTAGAACATTCATGTTCTACCCCTTTTTCTTTCCCTGATCTCTGGGTGCCCTTGTCCATCTATAGTGTCTCCCATTTAAAAAAAAAAAGAGGTCCCTTCACGATCATGCACACAAGCGCCAGTTCAAACATGCGAGACCTTACTGCACGAATGTGCAAATCTTGCCCTCGCGACTGTGCGAGGAGGTATGTGAGCACATCAAGGAAACAAAGTTAAAACACCCTTTCTAAAAAGGGTAGCTAATTTGCAAGCTACTCTTGGTGTTTAGTGAGTTCTTTTACAGTGTTTAAGTAGTTCTAGAGATGAATAAAGAAGTGCTCACTACGGCGGTTGCAGCAAGGCTGAAAGCACGTCTGCAAAGCTGCATAGCAATTCTGAGCCAAAAAGGGGTTTGCATAGTATGTATTATCTTAGTTTTATGCCCCAAAAGAGTTCTGTTAGTCTGTACACCTGAAATTCCTTTTGGTTATGTTTATAGGAATGCTTATTCTGGGGCAGAATTTATAATGCCCAAAGACCTTCTACAGTCTGCTATATGTCCCCTTTCCTTGCAGAGCGTTATGTTGAAAATGTGTAAATATTCGTGGTGCACAGCATTGTGCTGTACTAACTATATAAGCATGCTTGAAAGTTTATGTTTTTCTCTGCTAGGCATTTGCTGTTAGTATACAATAATAATGTTTTTTCACCCATTGTTTTACCTGCAGGAGTCATTTGGGGAGCGTCCTTGCTGCTCAGCACTCTCCAGTGTCTCTACCTCCTATAGTGCTGGCCCATCCCTTCTCTTCTGTCTTAAATAGGTAGAGGACAGGTAGGAGTGGCATGAGTAGCATGTCCCTCCCCATTTCTGACTTATTTCTTAATGTAGGCTTGAAAATAAGGTGCTTGTAACTTTATATAGCTACTTATTGCGATTACTGATATCAGTGCTGTATTAATATTAAAAAATGTATAAGTTCTAGCTAGTTTGGTTTCAAACAGAGATTGGGGTGGAGCTTTACATCATCACGTGACCATTACCTATTATTTAAACCACTGCTAGACCAAGAGTCAGTATAGTTGTGGACTCTCAGAAGTCCAGACCCTAGTTCTTCCTAGTAGTCATTTCCTTGCTTGATGGAAAAAGAAGCTACGTGCTTTGATGTATTCCTGCTGTACTATGTAAACCTTGATTCACTGTATGTATCATAGATTTGTTGGCTTTGTTTCTTTTTTTTTCTCACTTAGGTACATGTAACGAACTTCGGGTCACCCCCTGAAAAAGGGACCATCAAGGTCTCAGTGGGCCTACCCTGTTACAAAAATTTAAATAAATAAATAAATTATTTTTCCTTTATTTTGTGCCCTTTTATATTGCTTGGTCATTCAGTTCGCTACTTTAAGTTAAGAAATCCTGCCTTTTGTTTTACTTTTGCTGAATAAAAGCTGTTTATGTTCTACAGATCTTGGTGTCTGCCTCCATCCATACCCACAGCTTACTACACTTGGTGGCAGTGGTAGGATCCATTAAGACATCTGTGCTGGTGGTGGATTTATGTGGCATATGGAACAGGTACCCAGATGGAGGCCGGAAGGAGACAGGAGATTATAGCACAACCCGGTGCAACTGGGGTCCAGATTCGTTAGATGACAGAACTCACCCACGAGCCCTTGTTATCCCGGTTGGAGAATGTAAGGCAAAGGACCAAATGAGAGGGAGTGGAAGAAGAAGAAGAAGAATCAGGGGATGTCCTGAAGTGGGCCACTGCTGCTACAATTGGAGAGCCTGAAGCATCCCCTCCAGAGAACATGCAGGATTTACTGAGGTGGCTTTGCCTACGCCAAATGGACTTTGAGAAATGGAAAGAGGAGGAACATATACAGAATGTGGACTGCTGGACTGATACGCTGTGGGCTATATAAGCAATGGGGAGCCCTAGGTTCAGTTCAGAGAGGCAGAGAGACGGATGGGCCCAGAGACATTAAGATCTCCAAGCTATCATACTCAGATGACATGGAGGCTTATCTAAGTTCTTTTGAGAGGGTGGTTGAGGCTTGCCACTGGCCACGGGACAAATGGGTGGTACATCTGGCACCACACTTGTCAAGTAAAGCTCAATTGGCATACAGCCATATAGACTCTAGATTTGTTAATGACTATGATCAAGTTCGTCAGGCAATACTCAAAAGGTATGACATGAGTGTGGAGATGAATAGGCAATGCTTCTGAACCTTCAGATTCCACGCAGCAGACTCCCCGCAAGAAGACTATACTAGACTATGGGATTTGTGTTACAAGATGCTACAGCCAACAACCCAAACTATAGGCCAAGTCATGGAATCAGTGATATTAGAACAATTCATTAGGATTCTGCCACAAGACGTTCAGACTTGGGTGAAGGAGCACCACCCAGAGATTGCTCAGAAAGCTATAGACTTGGTCGAGGACTACCTTACGGCCAGACCTACCCATACGAGAGGACCCTCCAGACCACGCGGACCCCCACCCATGGTAAGGTCTAATAATACTACTGGAAATGTTACTGCTCCTACACAAACTGTTCCAGGGGTGACACCAGGGGTGACACCAAGAAGGGGTAGACAGTACAATCCTGACATCATTTGCCACTTGTGTCATGAAAAGGGTCATATTGCTAGATTCTGCCCAAAAAAGAAGAAAGAACCAGTTCCTTTAGCTTTGGCATGTTGAGGGCAATATCTCACCAGGGTACAAGTAGCAGGAAAGGATGTCCCTGCCCTCATAGACACTGGGAGCCAGTGCACAATAGTTCAGTCCAAACTATTGCCAAACCCAAGCACAAGTGAGACAACCGGGGTGACATGCAATCATGGAGACATTCACTATTATCCAATAGAAAAAATTACATTGACTGTACAAGGGAGGGAACAGCAAATGAAGGTGGGACTTGTACCAGGATTACCAGTCCCTGTAATAATTGGGCATGCCGTTCCTGGCTTTGGCCAGTTAATCATAACGAGCTCCACCCTGGGTGCCATTACTACCAGGACACATGCCACTCAAGAAAGAACATTGGCACAGATATACCCGTTTGATAAGGACATTTATGGTACTCCTGAGAAGGATAGAAAATCAAGAGGCAAATGAAAGAGGGATAAAAGACTGTGGAACTTGAAACATTTGGACATGTCTGAGTCTCTTGATATGTGTGCTAAGTATGATACATTTATTAAAGAACAACTTGCTGATTAGACACTAACCCTTTTGTTTCCCAGGTGGTTACACCAGACAGTTCTCGACATTTCCCATGATAGTTAAACATAATGGTTTATTGTATAGAGAGTGCCAGAATGCAACTTCTGGGTTAGTTGTAGAACAGTTAGGGTCCTGAAGCACTATAGACAGTAATTAATGCACATAGCGCCTGATATTCCATTGGCTGGGCATATGGGAAGGGATAAGACCTTTAGTCAGTTACTGTTCGGATATTACATGAGCATATATCCAACTATTGCAGGAGTTGCCCAGAGTGACAACAGGTAGCACCAGTGGCTAAAAAGGACAAAGTACCTATGCATCCACTTCCCTTGATTGACACACCCTTTCAGAAAAAATTATGGATGTGGTGGGGCATGTGCCTAAAGCAGTAAAGGGAATCAGTTTATTCTGGTACTATGTGATTACACCACAAAGTATCCAGAAGCCATCTCATTAAGAACACCACACCACCAAAGGCAGCCAAGAGCTTCTGAAAGTATTTAGTAGAGTTGGGTTCCCGTGAGATCCTAACTGATAGGGGCAGCAATTTCTGCTCTGCTTTGTTGAATGGGTTGTACCTGTCCTTAGGCATTGAGCAGTGTATACTTCACCCTACCACCCACAGATTGATGGACTAGTCGAACAGTTCAACAAAACCCTTAGGAAGATGCTTCAGAAATACATACAAGATGAAGGAAAGACTTGGGATTGTGCCTACTGTTCTTGATGTCTGCCTATAGGGAAGTTCCCCAGGCTTCCACAGGATTTTCCCCGTTCGAATTGTTGTACAGGAAAAATCCTCGTGGACCCTTAGACATCATCAAGGAACAATGGGAAAATGTAAAAGGGTCTAAGGGTACACCTCCAGTTGACTATATCATACAGTTGTGACAACGACTGGCACAGTACCTAACATTGGCCCACCAACAGAATAAAGGGAAACAAAAAGAACAAAAAGAGTATTATGTCCAGAGCATAAGAGACAAACTGTTTTCTCCAGGGGACAAAGTTTTATTACTGTTGCCATCCACAGATAGTAAGTAAACAATGAAGTGGCAAGGCCCATACATAATACACAAGCAAACAAGTCCCGTTAACTATGAACTAGAGTTGCCAGATAGGAGAAAACTGCATTAGATCTACCATGTTAATCTTTTAAAGAAGTGGGTAGACTGAGTTACTGTTCTAGCTACTTTCAAGTTTTTTGTACACCCTGAACAGCCAGCATCTGAATTAGATCAGCGGCACGAGACTGAAATAGTCAGATACAAGGATCTGAGTATTAATCCAGAGCTGGAACCCAAACAAAGAGATGCCCTTGATACACTCCTATTAGAGTTCCATCATATGTTTACATCTACATCTAGGATTGCACATAGGGGGTACAGCATAGGATATACATTAAACAAGCCAATCCCATCAGACAAAAGCCATATAGGGTCCCAGAGAGAGTAAGGGAGGATGTGATAGAGGAGGTAAAGAAGATGCAAAGACTAGGAATCATTGAACCCTCCTCTAGTGAATGGGGTTTCCAGATTGTGGTGGTTAGTAAAAAAGAGGATGGCATCAGACTGTGTCTGGATTTTCACCATCTCAATTCCATCTCTAAGTTTGATGCATATCAGAGGCCCAGGATCAATGATATCATCAATCCCTCGGAAATACATGGTACATCGGTACTCTGGACTTGACCAAGAGTACTGGCAGCTCCCATTGCATAAACAGGATAGGGAGAAAACTGCCTTCAGCACCCCTTTGGGCCTATTCCATTTTACCACAATACCCTTTGGGCTTCATGGTGCTCCAGTGACCTTCCAGAGGTTTATGGACAACATCCTCAGAGAACATCTAGAATATAGCTCTACCTACCTAGATGATGTGGTGGTATATAGTTCGAGTTGGGAAGCACACTTAGAACATCTGAGACATGTGTTTGAAGTCATCTCCCAAGCAGGTCTTACAGTAAACCCAAACAAATGTTCCCTAGCTAGGGAGGAGACCAAGTATTTAGGGTTTAGGATTGGGAATGGCCAAGTAAAACCTGATATTGGGAAGGTGGATGCCATAGTCAATAGTCTCCGTCCCCTCACGAAGAGCCATGTAAGGTCCATTTTGGGTTTGGCAGGATACTATCGGTGCTTCATTTCCTAATTTCGCTATGGTGGCTAGTCCACTGACAGATCTTACTAAGAAACAGAACCCTACCAATGTAAAATGGACAGCTGCCTGTGAAGAGGCCTTTGTACTAGAAAAGCCGATCTTTGTGCCTCTCTGGTACTCAGGAGTCCAGATTTTACTCGGCCCTTTATAGTACAAATGGATGCTTCCAACACTGGTATCAGGGCTGCATTATCACAAGTTATTGAGGAAGAAAACACCCTATCTTGTATATAAGCAGAAAACTTCATCAGAGAGAAGTTAAGTACTCAACTATTGAGAAGGAGTGTCTGGCTCTTAAATGGGTCATAGAAGCTTTAAAATGTTATTTATCCGGTATGAAGTTTGAGGTCCGGATGGATCATAACCCTCTATGCTGGCTGCACGTTATGAAAGACAGGAATCCCCAAATAATGTGGTGGTATTTATCATTACAGCCCTATAGATTTATTGTGAAACACAGATCTGGACCATCCAATAAGAATATAGATTTCACGTCCCACTATGGGACAGAATCCAATAGTGAACATGACGGCATCAATGTACAGACAGAATCAGGCCTTGGGGTGATTGCTACAAAAGGCATCAGAGAAATATTCTCTGGTAGCTAATTGCTTTAAATATTTTTGGTTTTATTTAGGGACCACGAGGAGGAGCTTCGGAGAGTGGGAGGGCCGGAGCACCATCTCTCCCTTGGGACAGATCTGAATGTTTACTGTCTGAATGTTGGAATAATTTGGTTTAGGTAGAAGAAAACCCGAACTGGTTTCTCTTGGGAGGGAGGAAATGTGGCAGGACAAGTAAAAGCCCTGGAGACCTGTACTTTGTTTCTCTTCTCAAGTCTGTTGCAACGCACCTACCATTTGTACTATTTGTCTTTTCTTGCTTTTTCTCTTCTTTCTGTCTACAGGCAGGCCACCTGTTGAACATTCAAGTTCTATCCCTTTTTCTTTCCCTGGTCTCTTGGTGCTCTTGTCCCTCTATAGTGTCTCCCATTTAAAAAAAAAGAGGTCCCTGCACGAACGTGCGCACAAGCGCCACGTGAATGTGCAAGACCTTACCGCACGAATGTGCGAATCCTGACTTTGTGACTGTGCGAGGAGGTATGCCAGCACATCAAGGAAACAAGTTAAAACACCTTTTTAAAAGGGTAGCTAATTTGCAAGCTACTCTTGGTGTTTAGTGAATTCCTTTACAGTTTTAAGTAGTTCTAGGATGAATAAAGAAGTGCTCACTACGGCGGTTGGGCAGGCTGAAAGCGCCATTGCAAAGCTGCACAGCATTTCTGAGCCAAAAGAGATTTGCATGGTATGTATTATCTTAGTTTGATGCCCTAAAAGAGTTCTGTTAGTCTGTGCATCTGAAATTCCTTTGGTTATGTTTATAGAAATGCTTATTCAGGGCAGAAGTTATAATGCCCAAAGACCTTCTATAGTCTTCTATATGTCCCTTTTCTTGCAGAGAGCTATGTTGAAAATGTGTAAATATTCGTGGTGTACAGCGTTATGCTGTATTAACTAAATAAGCATGCTTGAAAGTTTATGTTTTCTCTGCTAGGCATTTGCTGTTAGTATACAGTAATATTGGTTTTCATCCATTGTTTTACCTGCAGGAGTTGTTTGGGGGCGTCCTTGCTGCTCAGCACTCTACACTGTCTCTACCTCCTATAGTGCTGGCTGGTCCTTCTTTTCTGTCTTAAATAGGTAGAAGACAGGTAGAAGTGGACTGAGTAGCATTTCCCTCCCCATTTCTGACTTTTTTGTTAATGTAGGCTTTAAAATAAGGTGCTTGTAACTTTATATAGCTACTTGTGATTACTGGTATCAGTGATGTGTTAATATTAAAATGTAAAAGTTCTAGCTAGTTTGGTTTCAAACTAGTTTAGTCTGGAGGCAGTATAGTGCAGTGGGTTAAGGCTCTGAGCTACAGATCTAGAGACCTGGGTTTGAATCCTACAGTTGCCTAGGTGCATACTGTGTGACCCTGAGTAAGTCACTTAACTTCCTTGTGCTCCCATGTTGCACCTGTAAACAAGCTTTCAGCTTAGTGTATCTCTCCTGGTTAAACAGTTAAAAAGACAAAAATAAAACAGACATTAGGGGTGGAGTTTTCCTTCATTACATGACTATTGCCTAGTATTTAAACCACTGCTAGACCTACAGTCAGTAGAGTGGTGGACTATCAGTAGTCAGACCCTAGTTATTCTTAGTGGTCATTTCCTTGCTTGGTGGAAAAAGAAGTTACCTGCTTTGAATTGTTTTTCCTTTACTTTGTGCCCTCTTATATTTCTTGGTCATTCAGTTCGGTACTTTAAGTTAAGAAATCCTGCCTTTTAATTTACTTTTGCTGAATAGAAACTGTTTATGTTCTACGGATCCTGGTGTCTGCCTCCAGCCATACCCATCAGCCTAAGACAATGCTGCACCCCAATAGATGCAGAACGAGAAGGGCCAGGTGCAAGTTTGCAATATTCAGCCTGCATATGCAAATGGGCCCATTGCTCAAGTCTGGCACATCTTAGCATATTTGCAGCACATTACAGGCCCCTCATTTGCATGTGCTGAGCCATAAATGGGATGCCCTGTACCACCTTTCCACATAGGTGACAGAAGGGAACTGCAACCTTATGGGTGACTGTTTACATATTGCTTTCTGTGCTATTATTTGCATACTGCATACAGCAGGCTCATCACACCCTGCCACAGCTGCATGTCTGTGCTCATGTATGTCTTTTGCATTCCACAGGCACCAGCATGGCAGCCGAGGAAGGGAAGAAGAGGAGGCAGACAAATGTCACACATGATGACCTGCAGGCCCTCCTATAGGCCTGCCTCATGTGTGAGGACTGTTAATATGCAAGACTGGCAATCAGCAGGAGAGGGCACAGGAATGGGATGAGGTAGGAGATGTAATCAATGTCCATGGGGTGTTCAATAGGACACCCCAGAAATGTAAAACACGGAACAGTGAGCACATCAGGAACAAGGAGGGCTTTCCGCACTCAAGGCATCCCAGTGGGCCATGAGGGGGGGTGGCATCCACAGTGCCTGATCTGATGCCGCAGGAGGCCCTGGTGGCCAGCACACTGAACCACACAGCTGCTGAGGGAGTCCCAGGTGGGGGATTTGACACAGGGGGTGAGTCAGCACTGCACTGTGAGTACACATATGGTGGGTAACAGCGGGGTATGTGCATGTGTGCCATGGTGTTGCACGTAAGTACATGGATGCCATGGCACTGTGTACCCAGGGTACACTGTTCAGTTCCCACCATGTGTAGGTACTGTTGCTGGCAGTCATGAAAAGTGGCAGGTTGTATCGCAATAAGTGTTCAGCGTGTCACATCATGGCCATCCACCTGCCAGGTGGACAGCTGCATGTCCCATGGATGGACACAGGAACATGGGTGTTGGGTGCATGGCCACCCATGCTGCAGTGGCGTGCAGACGAGGCCACAAGAGGGGTCATCTGGTGCTGCGACTAGTGTGCACTCATTCCAGTGTCCAACAGTATCCCCTGGGGTGCACACAGGTATTCCAGACTGCCGCACACATGCCAGGCATGTGTGACACATGTCTTCCCACAGACACCCATGGGCCCAGTGGTGCCACTAGCAGCACCATCACACACAGGCACATCACATGTGTGCACATGTCATGCATATACATGGACAACACACACTGACCATGCACCTCCTTCCTCCATTACAGCTCCATCACACCTCAGTGGTGACACTGGGTCCAGGACCACTGTGGCCGTACAGGAGGAGTCTGTACCAATGACCTCCACATTCGCTGCATCTGTGTCCATTGTAGAGGGGGATGCCATGCTCGATCTGGGGGTCCTGCTTGGGTTGGCTGATCATGATCCCTTGCCCAGTCTTGATATGATGGATGACCTTGAGGTGCTGGCATCGGCCATGGATGAGGAACTTGATGGTGACACCACAGAGCTGGAGAACACCAGCACACACATGGCCACTGTCCACAGTGGCCCAGGTACCACACAGACAGTGGTGGGTGGTGTCACCTATCCCGGGCCCTCACATACACCTCACCAGGCACACCACATGCCGGGTGCCACTGCCCTGGCTGTGGAGTTCCAGGGCCGTGGTGCTGCTGTGCGGTCTGTGGGTGGTGCCACCATTCTGCAGGGTACAGTGCAGCGGCTGCCTGCACAGCCACAAATTGAGGCCATAACAAGGCCTGCAGTGCCTATACATGCACAGTTCCCGGCCCAACAGCAGACCACTGTGTGATGTCCGGAGTCTGCGAACATGGCACAACAGTTTTGTACACCCCAGCCCATTGCACCCTCACAGGCCATGTCATCTGCCAACAGGCTCGAGAAGCACACCACTCAGGGAGACTATACATAGCCTGCAGGTGCAGTTGAGCAGCAATGATGAGCTTGCAGCTGAGAGGCATGCACAAGTCACAGCTGAGTTGCACTATCTGCATGGAGACATGGTGGCAAAAATGCACCTCATGTGGGTGGACATGACTGCTGGCCTCAGCAGGATTGCACAGACCACTGAGGTGGGTTGTGCAGCCCTGGCATCTTGTGGCAGTAGCAGTGCCTACCACACATCACACAGTGCCACAAGCACTCCCACATCACTGCAGCATGTGACCACACTGCAACATTGCTCCCCGACACACCTGGATCTGGCAGTTGTTCAGAACCCCACACGCGCTTGGTCACAGTTGTGTGTGTCCACACCCTTGAGGGCTGAGAAATCACCCCTTGCAGTGGTTGACTCCCCAGTGGTGGTAACCATGCCCTCACTGAGCTGCCCACATGTCTATGATGGCTGCAGTGCTGGGCACTGATGCATGCTTAGCATCACTGGCGTGGACCATCTGTCTTACAGAAGCCATTGTGACCACTTCCCATTGTCACACAGGCCCTTGTGTGGTGTCATATGCACACTCACAGGCCTGTGGTGTCCTGTCCATGCTGTCCATGTGGTATCTGGGAAATGGGTGTGGGGCATGGTGTTAGATTTTGTGGCATGGCATAATGACTGCATCCTGTGTCATCCACTGTGCGTGTGTGCCAGTGGGATACTCTGATCCATGCCATGTTGACACATGCACCTGCACAACCACTGTACTGGGACACTGCGGTTTGTGCCCCTGCCCATCCCTGTGTACCTGTCTGTGCTACCCCTGTGTCAGTGTGGTGGCTGCACACCTGCACATGGTGCCCCCTTGGACTCTGCTCTGTGTGTGTGTGTGTGTGTGTGTGGCTGCCCAGTCTGTTTCTGCACTCACCTGTGGTCACTAAAGTGCTCCTCCACAATGGTGGCCTTGTGCTCATGCCCTGGTGGTCAGCCGTGGGTCCCTCCTCTCCACGTGTTCAAGCTCACCTCCGCCTGCAGTCCTCATTTTCCAAACTGTCACCCTCTTTGGTCCGGCATGTGTTCCATGATCAATGGCCATGTTGTGAAGCATTGAACAGTCCAGGAATATGCCACAGGCCTTCTGTGGGTTATACTGTTGGCACCACCTGAGCTGTCCAGGCATCTGAACTGCATCTTGAGCATGCTGAATAGTCACTCGATGATGTTGTGTGTCCTGACTGTGCCTCATTATACTGTTCCTCAGCCTCTGATGAGGGTTGCAGTATGGGAGTGAACAGCCAGGGGCACAGTGGGTAGGCGTTGTCACCTGTGGGGGGGAGGTTATGTGATACGTTAGTGTCCAGACTGCATACACTGTCCCCTACTGGCAAACCTGTTCCCTGTTTACCACCTGTACTCCACTGCCCTGCCACTCGGACACAGTATCCTGCCCACACGCGACCTGATGCACCACCCTGCACCCTTGCTGTAGTGACGTTTGCACTGCTGCCTGCCTAGCATACACATACAATGCCCTGTGCTGAACAGCCTGTTGAATGCTGTTGCACACCCATTCCTTGTCCTGGGCTTAGGAGAGTACCAGGTGCTTTCCACACCATTGTGCATGTGTTGCCATATGCCCAGTCCCTATGCTGGCTATCTTGCCCCTGCCACACTGCATGTCTCACATTTTCCCACCTCATCCATTGGTCTATGGCTGTGGGTAACACTGTCACCCCCCCAAAGTGTTGTCTATGTCTGTCAGACATTGCATGGCCCCCTCCCCAACCACCACCTGCTGTTCTGCATGCCCTAGTCGGGCCTCCTCCAGCAATAGGTATGCCCCACTCACCCACTAGGTGATGGCTGTGTATGTCCCCAGACTCAAACTGATGGAACAGGGCCAAACTATGCCAGATGTGGGCATTGTGTTCACTCCCAGGTTGGGTCACACAGATGTCAACGATACACCCTGTGGCATTGCACACCACCTGGCTGTTGATTGAATGGTAGCCCTTCTGGTTCACATATGCTTCCTCATCGGGCCAGGTGGTGCCCTGATAGCCACACATGGGTGCAGTCTATGGCCCTAGCACACATGGCATGCATGTCATCCTGTAGATGTGCTGTATTGTTTCTGTCCTCTCTGCCTGTGTGCTTGGACCTCGTATGAACATGGGGCAGCACAGCAGTGAGGAATTCTGTGAGAGAGAGGATGTGGCAGATTGTGTGTACCTGTGGTGTCACCCACAGGTATCTGGAAGGTGCCTATGGTGAGCAGGTACATTGTAGCTGTCACCTTTATCTCCACTGACATGCATGACTCCTTTGTGTTGGTGCCTGCAGTTCATCATGTAGCAGTTCAAAGAGCTGCCTCAGCATTGCCCTATTGAGATGATACCAGCCCACTATCTCTGTGTCACTCAGTTGTTCAAAGGTGACATAGGCACAGTGCCATCTGTGGGGGGCATACCACACACGGGCCCTTCCACGCCCTTTTTCTTCCTCCCATCTCCTCACTCCCATCATGACAGCCTTCATAACAAAAGTACTGACATCCATTACTGCTGCTGCTGCTGTTCTCATTCCAGACTCTGGGTGGTTTGCAAAGTTAGGCAAGCTCTTTTTATGCCTAATTTTGTGCAGCGCATCTTGGAAATGTGCTGCACACACAATGCCCATTGTAACTGAATATACCAATGTGTGACATATTCATGGGAATTCCCTCTGTATATGCACAGCATACATTACCTTTGCACTGTGGCACATCCTGAGATGTGTGGCGCATCTCAGGCTTTTGAATATTGTGTTCAGGAGCACTTTGTAAGATGGATAGCATCTCTCTATTTGCGCCCACATATCTTTTGAATATGTGGGCCAGTGGAGGAGTTTGTACAAAATAATAAGTTGGAACGTCCACTGGATCAGGACAAACATGTTCAGATACAGTGTGGAAGAATGGTATTAGCAATTATGGTTTAATTTTATTGCAAGAAACTTTGCTACATGGTAAAAATATTACAGTATCATGACTGGGTATTTCAGTTTTGAAAGGCCAGTGATAAGAGTACACATGAGAGGTAGAGCAAAAAGGGGGCTAATCATACTAATGTCTGTGGCAGTGTCAAAGAGGCAAGCTTATTAGATATATGGGCAAACCATATTTTATGTACTTACATCAAAAATGATGATAATATAGATTTTATTGTTATAAATGTATACCTACTGAAAATAGGATAGAATCTAACCCTCACCCCATTACCTAAGTCATATTTTAAAGAGGATTGTACCACTGAAGGATGTTACTTATAATGGGGGATTTTAATATGAAAGTGGGCCCAGGCCAGGAGGAAAATGATAATAAATGGCATTTGGCTGACATTTGCAGGATTCCATTGAGAAACCCAACTGATGTAAGTACTAATACAGTAACAAGGGAAAAATCTTTTGACAGTTCTGGCTGATAATGTCATAAGAATATTGAATGGACTGGTAGCTGTGGAAGGGATATGCTGCAAATTTTTAATTCACTGGTGAAGTTGGTATGAATGTGCAACATTAATATTTGTGAAAAACAAATATAGGATAGTGTACACCCTAGAGGATGCTACAAGTCTTGATGGCTGAGAGGGACCTGGGGGTGGTGATGGATGTCAAGATGAACAACTCGAGACTTGTAGGAGGGCAGCAGCCAAGACCAACAGGATGCTGGGATGCATCGCTAGGGGGATCACCTCCAGAAGGAGGGAAGTGATACTCCCTCTGTATAACTGCTTGGTGAGGCCGCACCTCAAGTACTGCGTGCAGTTTTGGAGGCCACACTTAAAGAGGGACATTAAACTCCTGGAGAGGGTTCAGAGGAGGGCAACCAAAATGATTTGGGGTTTGGGGGACAGGACCTATGAGGAGAGGCTCAAAGAGCTAAATATGTACACATTGGAAGAGAGAAGAGACCGGGGGGACATGATAGAGGTCTTCAGGTACATGAAGGGGGTAAATAGGGGAGGAGCAATCAGGGTTCTTCGAAGGAAGGAGGAGAGGGCCACTAGAGGGCATGGGTGGAAGCTGGAGGGGGGAAGATTCAGGGAAGAAAGGAGGAGGTGCTACTTCACTGAGAGGGTGGTGGAGCCATGGAATGCGCTGCCTAGGGAGCTGGTGGAAGCAGAGATGGTGGATGGGTTCAAGAGGGGGTGGGACAGGTACAGGGGAAGGGTTCTGGAAGCAAAATCCAATGCAGCAAGAATACCGGAACTGGGAGGAGAAGCCAGAGAAGGCGGGGCAGCAGGTCTGCTCCCAAGGTGGGGAGCTGACCAAGCGAGCATACGTGAAGACCGTTGAGCCTATTCTGCTGGCATTTTAGTATGTTAGTATGATGTTCCATTCAACAAGGCTATTCTTACTCAAGTGTTACTATGACGACTATTGACCTCGTGAGCTTAAGCTCAAGAGATGGTTCAGTCATCACAGTAACCACGAGTGTAAAGAGTAGTCTCACTGTGAATGGGATGCCATACACTGTTCTGTATAGTGTATGGACAATCCCAGATTAAAAGAAGCACACCAAACTCAGGAATTGATTGTAACGACAATTTAAAAGTTTACTGTTTAAAACAGTTTACATGTATGCATGTTGATCTTTGAATGAAAAGCAACCAATAAAAAACGCTAATCTCTGCATTTTTTTTCTTCACTTTCCACTTGTTCATGGATACTATGCAGTGACAGCAGACATTCGCGCTCTGTGAAGACAAAAAAAGAGAAAACTGAAAAGGGGATTTTGGTGTACTTACTTCGTTTGCAGATTCATCAGATCAGCTGTATTTATAAAGGCATTGGTGATGAACAGAAACCTCCGCCCCCACCCTCCCACCCCGAATAAGCTACACAGGTTATCAAGTTAGAGAAGTGGACCTAATCAATTGCGTGGTGAATATAGCCATTACACAGTTTAGCAACACCCCCTCCTCCAAGATGCAATCATTGGTACTTCCCAATTCCATACAAAATTGGTTACAAAAGTTGAAAGGATCATACAGTGGACCAAACAAAATTACCTCAGTCTAAGTCAGAAAATAAGTCATGAATTGCTGCTACTCTCTTTCATTTTTGGACACCAGCTGGGTTTACAATTTGGACAGTCACTGCTTGATTGAAAATGCAGCCGATCACAAAAACCTGAAGACTGGATGATTCACTTAACTGTTGCCAGCTCACTTGTGCTGATCTGGATTGGACTGTAGCCTGTGCCAATGATGAGCAAGGGGGTCCAAGGTGAGCTTGAGTATTGGTGGCTGTAGTTTAAAATATCTGTGAATTCCTCTTCTACATGTCCTCAGGCAGGAAGAAATATTTATAGATTGCAGGCTTCTGTGGTCTGACACCGCGCTACTTCAGTCAGTGGTATATTATTGTCCACAGGTCTCTTGATAGAAGTTTTCTGGTAAAGTGATTGGCTAGTTTTTGGTATTAGGTAGCCTAGCTGCCAATTTGATGCTTCTCATCAAGGAGCGGATTTTGTTTTCTCCGACTGTCGTTACTGGTACCAGTGTGAAATACTGGGTCTGTGGTTCACATTTGTTGCTAGATAAAATGGTACATCCAGCTCCAGCATTTTAAGGGTAGTCACTCTGATTTGTATTTCAGGTATGCTGAAATAGGGTCCCTGTCTGGATGGCCTGGAGGTCTTTATCTACAAACAATTTCTATGTTTCTATGTTTCTGTCTCTGTTATGGCACTGGTACATGTGTGGCTTTACAGGATGTACATCCCTTGTATTTTCACCTGAGCTGGTATTGGTCTGCTACCATTGTGCTCCAGGTAGGGAGTTCCTTCTGTGTCTGTGCAGAGCTGCAAATCACCACTCTTGAAATTATACTGCTCTGTTGTCCTCAGAGCAAGACAGAGCCCAACTCTGAAAATATTAAGTTCAATAAGGCTGTTGGGTTTGAAGACCAAGAGTGCCTGAAGTATACAGTTTTTCTATGTCTGTGTCTGTGAAGGCTTCAACCTTTTAGGCTTTTGCCTTCACCTATCTTTTAAGAAACTTCTGATTAGTAATGCAGTGAAATTCAATTTTGCTGGAGAAATTTGATGAAATCAGGAATTTCACTCAGTAAATATTTCACGTAAATTCATTCATTTCACAGTATATTTTGTGTATGCTAGCTATTTAAAAATTAAAAAATAAAGAACCCCTCTCCATGCTGAGATTCACCCCCATCCCCCATTCAGAATTGTAAATAATAACAATAATGTTGAAAGTCCCTATTGTCTAGTGGTCCCACCCTTCGGCTGATTGCCAGTTCAATATTTAGAATAACCCCCTGTGAGACTGACACCCCATCTCCCATCCTCTATTTCTGCTGCCAGACCTGCCAACATCAATAATTTAATTAAAAAAATAACTTTCCCTGGTGGCTAGTGAACCCTGCCCTGTCTGGTAGTGACCCCACCCTTGCCCCCCATTAAGGACCCCAGTGGTCCACCGCACAGCCCTCTCACTCACCTCCATGGCTGACAGCCCAACTGACTGCTTTACCAAAGAGCCAGACTGAGCCTCCTCGCCTATGTTTTGGGGGTGAGGTGGTGGGTGCGGAGATGGAGGGTCAGTTGGGGGTTACCTCTAGTAGTCGGACATTTGCAGTAGACTGTGGCTACCATCATGAACACGGTGGAGTGTGCCATGACAGCCGTTTGTTTTGTTTTTCTTAAAAATTAGACATATCACCCTGACCCTCCTTCTTGGCACCCACCACCCCACACCCCCTAGAAACATAAGAGTGCCACTGGAGTGCCCAATTCCCCCAGTGTTGTGATCAGGGCAGTGCTGATTTTTTGTTAAAATGTAGAATAATGCAGTGCAACTGGAGTGCTCCACATATGTGGAGGTAACTGTGGTGGAACTCCAACATGTTGTTTTGACACAAATAATGCAAGGAATGCCGAGTCCTATTTTCAAAGCAATAGGTCTGCAGGGTTCCACCCACTGCACCCTAAAAGGCAGAGTGAATGAGGGTAATACACATCGCATATAGTAACACAGAAATTAGATTGACAGTTCAGCATCTACTATTAGATTGTTATCTGATGGAAAATGAAAGAAGGAAATGGCTTGTACCATTGGGAATAGATAAGTCATATGCCAATCGTATCAACAATATCGCCAAGTCTGTCAATTCGAGCACAGGGCTCCTCTACAGGCATAAATTTAATCTGACCCCAGATGCCCTCAACCTAGCATTGTACAATGCATGCCACTGGCAAACATATAGACTATGGACTACAGACTTGTTATCTATAAGTCAGCCACGGACACTGCCCTCCACGGTATCACTGTAGCTCTTAACAAAGCCTGCTGACTACTAACTGGCTGTGCCCAATTGACTCACACATGTGACCTGTATGCTCAGACAAATTGGCTCCAATTCAAGGGCAGACTAATGTTTCAAACATGCCTGCTGACAAAGAAATTAAGCCTTGGTATGTTGCCCAATGGTGTGCAGGAACTCCTCATCCCATACTCTAACACTCACCTCACCAGAAGATCTGATTGCCAGGTATTCAAAGTTCCTCCTTGTCATAGCTCCTAAGGTCAAAGATCCTCACCTCAGGCCCTGCTTTGGTTCAATTCTCTTCATGTTGACATCTTCTTTACACCCAGATTTGGTCCTTTTAAACCTATGCTCAGACAACACCTAGTATGCTAATGCTAGCTGTGACTGCTTCCACTAATTAGTCACTATTTGGGGCTTGTACCTCCTTGATAATTTCCCCCCAGCTCCCCACATCCTTCACGCTGTATCACCTGTCTATTCCTCCCTCTCCCCTCCCTCCCCATTACATCACATGCATCCCAACCCTCCTACCCTCCCCCATCGCTGGCTAGGCTCCCTGGGCTGATTCCTCCTTCTCTCCCCTCTCGCTCTCCCTGCCTATCTATCTCCACCCTATGGTGTGACACTGCCCACTCATTCCTTCCTTCCTCTTTCCTTGTTCTTTCCTGTATCTCAGTATTCCTCCTTTGACTTGGCCTTATGGGCTGTATCTCTCTCTGTCCCCTAAGTTTGCCGGTGGCATACATTGTACAATGCCATGTGTGCTTCTCTCTCTTGCACCAAATTTTGAATTATATCCCCTGAACCTGTTGAACTACTTGTTGTGCCCCATAGCATGCAATGTTTCAATGCACTGATTTGTCTAGCTTCCTAGTGTTCTGATTGTAACTTACCTTTTGTTACTGTTGAATTCATTGTGTTTCACCTGTACCCACTTTATACTGTTTTTTCCTGTATTATAGTCCTTTGACATGGAACCTATGTAAAGAGCTTATAGCTCAATGGTGTTGATACGAGATAATAAATAAATAAATAAATAATATAAGATCTGGTCACAGCCAAAATGGCTACTAAAGTATTAATGTGACAAGAGATACAGAATTAATGTGTGGATTGGAATGTATTGAGTAGTCAAGCACATGTAGATATTAGAGATGCTGTGAAGTTTTAATTTGCTGGTGAATTTCCGGTGAAGTCACCAACTTCACCTCCACAGACCAATTCACGAATTGTAAATTCGCCTATGTGACTTTTTGTCAACTTCGCCATTAAGACAGGCAGGCAAGTATGTTGACTTTGCCAGTAGCTTTACTGATAATTTCACTGGTAAAGATAATTAGGTGAAGTCCATTGAAAACATGGCTATTTCCTGTAAACAAGTGCTTGAGGTCACAAGGAAACAACTCTTGCAGGTCACATGCTTCTATTCTATGTAGCGTGACTTATCTTAGTTTTATTTTGTAGTCTGATCTAGGAGTGAAAGGAGACAGATCTGCACTGTTTGCTACTTAAAAAGTAGATTAAAAAAATACTTTTCCACCTTTTCTGTTGGCTGTTTTATATATTACTTTTTACTTTATAGTCAGTCATTGTTTGTTGTAGTTTACCTCTTATTT
Organism: Neoceratodus forsteri; assembly: GCA_016271365.2. NCBI lineage: Eukaryota > Metazoa > Chordata > Ceratodontiformes > Ceratodontidae > Neoceratodus > Neoceratodus forsteri. The sequence goes on along the minus strand of CM057449.1, from coordinate 773,831,551 downwards.
TGTGTATATTGAAGACTTATTTCTGTTACTTTTTACCCTTTTAGTGTGTTTTTGTTTCACTCTTTTACTCTTTTTTAGTTAGAATGAGTGGGACAGAGAGTTAGGAGGGGTGAAGGCTGCAGGGTAGTGGGTCTTGGCTGAAAAGGACCTGGCACATACCAGTGGCAGTAGCAGGATAAGACAGCAGCAGCAGCACCAAGCCCCCACCCACAGTGCAGGATCCTCAGTCTCAGCAAGATGAGGCTAGGGCACCACCACCAACAACTGCGTATCATGAGGAAGAGGACCTGCTGTCATAACCACCTTACTCCAACCCTCAGCAGCAGCAGCCCAATTCCCTAGTATGTGACTTTTGCTAATTGGACCCCACTGACAACACTGGGGTGACTTGTAAATTCTGCACACTGTTGTATGGTGTTTGAAAAAGGGGAGTCATCTAGGGACAGTTGGGCAGCATACACACCTATGAGAGAGGCACCTGAAACAGTGAGAGGAGCATGTTAAGCAGAAAGGTGGTGAGAGGGGAGTAGCTGGTTCCACCCCAGTCTTTCCTCTGGCAAAGGCAAGAGGATGAGGCATGGTGGTGCACATGTGCAGGAGAGGGAGAAGAAGGGGAGGACTGTGACAGAGTCCAGCAGTCAGCCTCAGGTGGTGCAGTGGGGGGTACCACCTCAGAGACAAGCCTCAGAAACATCTACGAATGGTGAAGTGGAAAAGCTCTGCATGGCGGTAGGAGAGCTCTCCCGTGAAGTTGCAAAGCTAAAAGAGATAGAAGTGGTGCTCTTCAAATACAAGATAATTTTGGAAGGCTTAGCAGAATTTAGACGTGTCAGAGCACCTCTCTCCCAGATAATAGCCCTCCGATATGGATATTTTCTTTTATCTGTTTCACTCATTTTCTCTGTCAAAAGTGAAATAAATAAATAAAAAAGAAAACATTTAAAAAGAAAAAATTTGTTCTTGTCCTTTATCCTCCTTATTTCTCTCTGTCTGTTTGTATTTCTATCCTATTCTATATGCTTTGGTTCCATCTGTCAAAGAAAAATATTATTTCCTATCTACAGTATATTTCCTTACATGACGCTGTGTCTCTCAAAGTACACATCTTTCCTTTTTTTTCTGTTCCTCTCTGTTTTTTCTGTTTTTTCTCAACTACTAGAATAAATATGTCAGGCAGCTACAGGTTAGTAGTACTGCCACTGCCACATGATACTGCACTGTGACACTGCCACTAACATTGTTTTTTATGTATTTTGTATTAGTTGTGCCTTAATTGACTCTTACTTTATTTTATTCTTCTCTGCTTACTTATTTTTACTAAGCTTTTTATTTAACTCTGCCTTGTTTTTGTATTCCTATGATTGTATACTGTGATTCCATATTGTGTAATCTGTTATCTCATTGTCTCTGTTTTGTACCCTCCCGGGTCTTGCCTGAAAATAGTCGCTGCTATAGCTAGTGCACCTAGCTGGTCATCAAAAACTAAACAAAATCACAACACACAACATTACCTTTGTTCTCCCATTATTTGTCTGATATGTCCAAATCTCAAGCACTGCAGTACACACTACGGACAAGCACAATTTATAAATGCCTCTACTTAGAAATATTTCTCCCAATCCAAAATCTGCAATTTGGTGATAAACTGATGTTGGTGCCTATGCTAATATGCTGTTTAATTTGCCCTCTCAGATAGTATGCATTGTCAAGCACTTTAGGACACACAACTGTCAAGCACAATTATAAGTTTCTCACCTCTGGAAATTGTTACCCCAAACCAAAAATCAGTAATGCTGGTAATAAAGTGCTGCTGCTGGTTCCTCTGCAACTGTGAGAAGATTCAATGACACAGAAACTCCAGCTGAGAAAAGAAGTGTTCCAAATCTGTGAATGCAGCATTGGCCAGCAGGAGTAATTTAATATTATTGTATAATAAAACTGAGAGAACACCTTTACTTTATGAAAATATGACTACAAAATCTTTGCAAAACAATGAGATGAAGTCCCATTTCAACAAAAAGGTTTTCACCCAAAAATTAAGTGTTGTGATTCATGATTAAGTGACGTGAAAAAGAAGGTTACATAAACAGGGTCGCACCCAGAAATTAAGTGGTACCAAATGGAAGATTCAATAAATGTCATGATTCTTGATCATAACCAAGTGATGTGAAACAGAAGATGAAATGAACAGGATTACACTCAGAAATTAAATGGCATCAAACAGAGGATTCAATAATCGGCATGATTCATGATTGTGTGACTAAGAGACATGAAACAGAAGATTACATGAACAGGGTTGCACCCAGAAATTAAGTGGCATCAAACAGAAGAGTCAATAAATAGGGTATGATTTGTGATTGTGACTAAGTAACAAGAAACAGAAGATTACATAAACAGGGTTGCACCCAGAAATGAAATGGTATCCAACAGAAAAGTCAAAATCAGTAAAACTGCTACAGAAAGACACTAACAAAATGGCTTACTTAAATATGGAAAACCAACTGTATAAATGAATCATGTCTGGAAATTCTCTAAAAGCTAAATAATAAAAAGGAACTTCTGCAGGAATTAAATCGCTTTACTGTACCCCTCTGGAGGATATATTTAAACCTGATCATTGACCCCTTCCACATGTGCAGCTCCATTTATGGCAAAAAAGATAACACAAACTGGGAAGGCAGAAATTGACAGGCCATTCCAGTACTTCATGTGGGCAAAGATAGAGTTCACTGTTCTCTTTACTCAATTGCTTTGTGAGTCTTGTGACCCAGCAGCAAAGTCAAGCATTTTATTTTATTTCCTTTTTGATGGGGGTGGTTGTAACCGCTTTAACTCTATTTTTAGCTTACTGTTTTTCTGTTTTCAGATATTATTACTAAGGTGGTGAAATGATGTTGCTGCATAGGTCCAGCCTTTATCCTTTTGTGGAATTCAGCATGTTTTCCAACCACAGGAAGGTAGGTATGTTTTTTTTGGGGGGTTGTTACCACTTTAACTCTAACCATTTTTCTTGATGATTTTCTATTTTCAGGTAGTATCACTAGGGTGATAAAATCATGTTGTTGCAAAGGTCCAGCCTGTATCTTTTTTTGGAATATAGTATGTTTTTGAACCATGGGACTGTAAGTATGTATGTTTTCTGGGGGAATTGTTTTGTTTATTCTGAAAAGTGTTGCAGATGTGAGACTGTTTTCTGTTTCTGTTGCTCAAATTTCAGGTTATTTTCAGCATCTGTCTGTTGCAATGTTGTCTGGGTGGAAGAGATGGTGATGACTTGAATGCTGGAGCAGGAGACAGCAGCTCAGCAGCACAGGAGACCTGTGGAAAAAAAAAGATTTTTTAGAATCTGCCCAAATAAGTATCCACTGTGGGGTTGGCCACCCAATATAGCTGTTGCTAACTCCCTGTCCTACTATACCTCCCATCACCTCTGAAGAAAAGAGAAATGATTTTGCCTCAATCTGCCACAGTGGCACTGGTGGTTGCCCAGTATAGCTATTGTTAACTCCCCACATGAGAAACTATTTAGGATCCCTTTGGCCACTGGAGCACAGTAGGTACCTGTGAAAAAGGAGAAAAGTCATTAAAAAAGGAAACCATAATGGTACTTACTGTTACATTAGTGCTGCTGGACATGCTGTGGTGTGTGCCAGTCTGCTGGAGTATGAACAGCTGCTCTGAATGGTGAGAAACTTGCAGGAGATGAAAAGAAAGATGGAAAAACATTCTAATGACTTTCTGAGTAATGTGGAAGGTTTGTCCTCATGAAGCCAGGTACTACAACACCACCTGTCATTGTCACCTGTGTAGAAAAAAGAGAAATTATTTTGTCTCACTGCCACTGTGGTGGCCATACAGTATAGCCAGTGCTGATTCCCACATGAGAAATTATTAAGCGTCCCTTTGTCCACCACAGCATAATGTGTACCTGTGAAAAAGGAGAACAAAAATAAAAGAAAAAAAGAAAGTCATATTGAAAATTACCATTGTGATACAGATGCTTGTCATGTGCATGCCACTGAGATAGTGTAGGATTCAGAACAGGAGTTGTGAATGTTGAAACCTGCAGGGAGACAAAAGAACAGGAAGAAAAATATTTTAATGTCTCTCTCAGTAATGTGGAAGGCCTTGTGGTCTCTGAGGCTGAGGAATGCAGTCACCCCACCAGCAGTGAGACTAAGGACAGTGAACAACAGTGAAAGTATATTGAGCTGGCTGGCTGGAGGGTTGGCTTGAATATCCTCCTGTCATACAGTTCCAAATTGGACACTGCTGCAGTACACATGTGATGGTATCATCCCCGGTACTGATTCTAATTGTCTGCGAAATGTTTTAGCTGCTCCACATGATGTGGGTTGTTCAGTTCAAAATCCAGTAGATATTATATCTCAGGGTGAACATTGCATTCAGTTATGTAAAGCAATAATACCAACAGGGTGGGTGGTATTTGGCAATACCGGACCACCCAGAGGAGTATAATATAAGGCCCGGCCATACAGGCAGGGGACCTTATAGACTCTGGAAGGTCCAGTATTGCCCAATACTGCCCACCCTGGAGGATATTCTTCTACTTAGAAAATGGGAAACTGTATTAAATAATGATTTATTATTATTATTTTTATTTTTATCTGGTTAAACTCTTAGCTGCTTGCTTAGTTTGTCATAAAAAAGTTCCTCCACCTGCATTGGAATTTTTTTTTTTTTTGCAGATGGTTGTCATGGTTACTGCCCCCTGCCCCCATCCCACTCACAGATAGGCAGTGCCTGGTTCAGTAAAATTGATTTTTTTTAGTTATTTGTTCATTAATTTTATTTTATAACTTCATTGTACCATACATTTCTCCATTGGGGAATGTGAGTTCGGAGTGGCGGTGACAGTTGGACAAGCAGCAAATAAAAGAAAAAGAATGCTAGGTGATTCTGATGGTTTGCTTATGCTTTCTTTTTGAGCTATGTTAGTGAGGAGAGCTGCAGTTTTAAAACTTAATCAGGAGAGGAACGAAGGTGGCAGGCAGGCAGACAACGCTGTGGAGGTGGTGAATGTATTGATTGAAAGTTGGGAGAGGAGCGGAGGCGGCGGGCAGGTGGCCACACTTTGGAACGGGTATTGCATGGCAACCAAGGTCAATGCTGGCCACTCAGTAGCCTTGCTGTAATATTATATCAAGGGCTTGTTGGCAATGGTATGGTGCCTTGTGTCTGCCAAATACATAACTAACATGCGTTGTGCTGCTCTGCAGACCTGTTGCCTCAACAGCTTCCTATTCCTCCTTTCTTCTATGTCTGCAACTCCCACCTATCTCAAAACATCCCAAATGAGATTTTTAATTTTTTTTTCTTTTAATTTGCATGTTTTTTAGCCACTTTGCCATGTGAGGAGGTGGTAGCAGCATTCGGTCTCTGAGCAGTTTCATGTTGTGCCTTAGGTACATAGGTCTTTGCATCTGTGACCAGCATACCTTTGTAATCAGACGCTGCCAACCTTTGGACCTGCTGATGCCACCTTCAATTATGCCAGCCCATGTTTATAGCATGGGTCAAGCATAGTGGTAATCCCTGTCCACCATTGCTGAGATGTAGCATTCAAACACATCTCAGGAGCCACACAGTGTGTCCACAGTTCCAAAATGCAATTCACAAAGATGGGCTAACTAAAAAATGAAGTCACACACTCCAGAGAAGTGTGGACAAGGTAAAAACTTTAATTTAAAATAAATAATTGGTGGCAGGAGGTGCGACTGCTGTTTTATTTTATTTAAAAATAAAACTTCTCTAGAGTGTGTGACATCCTTTCTCAGTTAGCCCAGCTATTTGAATTGCATAGTGGTAATCCCAAACTCTTCAGACTGCAGAATGTCAGGAATACAGTATGTGCACTGGAGTCAAAGATGTGGTGCATGTGTTCCATTAAGGCACAACTTCCACTATCACCACCTGCCTCCAGCTATTGCTGCACATTTACCTGTGTCTGCTTCAGCACATATAGAAGTGGAAGGGTCTAACTGATACAGGCAGTGTCCCTACTCACTGCCTGTGTTGCATGTCCGAATGGCCTGAGAATCATGATCAGGCCATCCATTTTGTGTCACTGCTCTGATGTGAAACACATGTATTCTCCAGCACTGTCATGGCTTGTATGTAGCAGCAGATAGTCAGATATTGCTTTATGCTGCCCATGTAACCACTCCATCATTTACAGGGTGGAGTTCCAGCACATGACAACACCCAGCTTCATAAGGTACTGAGGCAGTTGGTTCTGCATCTGCAGATGATGAGGTAGTCATGGGTCTTTCTGGAATTGGTAAAGCAGACTCAGATGCAATGGGACACAGTCAGAATGTCCTTGTTATCCAGAAAGGAGAAACTGCTGCATGATGAGATTAAGACAGTGTGCCAGGCATGGCACCCTGACAAACCAAGTGAAAAAATGTAAAACGTGAGTTCCCTCCTGATATAGCTGAAAGTTCCAGATTTGATGGGGGCCAGTTTGCAAAAAGCCAGTATCCAAGAAATGAAGAAGAACAACGGCCACTCCTTACAATTTAGCTACTTATACATATGGTTTATTGAACTTCCACAACCAAGATCCCTTCAAGCCCAAAGTTTCACCCACCCAGCTTCATCAGGGTGGCAGATCTATGGTCAAACACTTTTAAAATAAATTACTTTCAACAAGTGAATTACTATTTCCATGTTAAAAAATTGTTTACTTACAATCAGTTTTAAATTGCTCTTATAATATCTCAAACACAATTTTCAGGATAACAAACCCAACTTCACAGTCATAAAACATTATTCTAGATAACTTAATATGTCAGTAAGTGAGTTTTTCCACATAGCAAAAGTGTTATGTACAGTTACACAAATTACAGACCTTTTTGTATGGTGCCCCCTGGAGCCCGCTTAGGGTAAGTATCCATTGCCCAAGTCTTCATTTCATCCAAGTTTCATTCTAAATGGTGCTATTTTTATAATAGAACTGTATTTCAAATGCTATAGTCCTTATTTCCACACTTTATTAATAATTTTCTACATATTAATGTTCATCAGGAGATTCTCTGCAACTGATTCATTTCTCTATACAACCACAATTAATCCTTACTCATCTGCATTCAACTTTTCAGTGACCCTGCAATATCATTGCCTACATATAACACCATTAAATTGTATTGCAAAAAAATCACTGATGATTGTTACTTTGTACTTTTGTTTAAAGCCTCAGACCTTATATTCAGATATCTTTTATTTCTTAACATGTTACCACTTCACTATGTAAGCGCTTCAGATACTATGATTTTTTAACAGCTTCAAAACACCCACCTAATTGTGTCTTTTCTTCTGTTTATTTCTCTCTAATGGTGTTAGTATGCTACTATCATTTCTACAATATAAAGCATGTTTATTAGCCTGAAAGACATCCATATTTGTGAAGCATATCAATAAACAAAGACTTGCATAGGTTAACCAAGAGCAATCTCAGTCAGAATCTGTATGGCTCTTTTAGAAGTAGTTTATAATTCTACAGATGTTTTGCACCATCGGTAACAGTTTAAATATTCTCTACCTTACATGTCTTTATTTCATGCTTCCATGGTGAAGATACTGTCAAGAAATGCATAATGTTTGTTTTATTTCAGCTCTCAGTGACTTCTGTATAACTAGTTTGTTAACAAGAACTCGGGCTGTGTACTTACCACCTGGCTGAAGCAAGCCATTCCATAAGCATTTCTGGCAATCAAGTAGGGTGAACTGCACTGCTGTTTTGAAACGTTTTTAATTTATGTTATGTCAAGGTGCAGGGGTGGACACAGTGGACATAGATGTGAAGGGACACAGTGAAAATATCCTTGATATCCAGATGGGTGAGAAACAGCTGCATGAAGAGATTATGGCAGTGTGCCAGGCATGGCACCCTGACAACCCCCAACCCCATCACTTATGCATTTCATGACATTGGAGCCTTTATTGCTCACAAAGAAACCTACTTTCAGTGAATGGTAGTGAAGCCAGTCATTAATCTCAGTAAGGAGCACTTTCTGCATTTTCACACCCTTGTCTGATCTAGGTATACTCTTCTTAGCCAGTGTGGCAGGCTGGCAAAGACCTGGAATGTTGCTACCACCACACTTGGGTTTAGTGCAATTTTTCCCATGCCCAGAGTCAAACAGTATCACAGGTACCTATGCCCAGTGTGCTGTAATGCACAAGTAGGAGTTACCAGCTATGGCCACTGATCCTCATATCCATGTTGAGATGTACAAAATGTATGGTGATGATGAATGCTTCCAGGGCATAATTTATCATGTCTGACACTGTCCCATAGAGTTCAAGAATAGCATGTTTTGAAAAGTATGTTCTTGAAGGAATCTGCCATTTGGGACAAGCATGGGCCATCATCTCTACTCACCTTGTTTATGTATTGGTGGGCTTTTCTCCCTGTTGCTTAGCTACAATCAGGTATAGTCCAGCACCTGCAAATTTGAGCTTATCTTCAAGCTCCTATTGACTACTTCTTCTTGATGTAATGTAATACTGTATGTGTACAACGGTCATTCCTTCTTGCTAGCTACCATCATGTATAGACCAGTCTCCAGCAAGAAGTGGCCCTCTCATTGCTGTAGCCTACACCATCTGTATTTAATGTGTATATTTATTGCTTTATTTTTGTTATTCTTGCACTCTTGTCTGTTTTCCACTCACTGTATGTCTCTCCTGCTCTGTCCAGTACTGTGTACAATGAGGAGCCTTTGTAAATCAGTCTTTGACTCAAAGGGTTGCAATTCTGATACATCAATAAATAAAAATAAAAATAAATAAACCTCAGAAACCCAACATTTTCTACAAATGAGAATGGCAATAGATCAATAGCTAGCATTTCAGCAGCTGCTGTATTTAACTCATGTGCAGTAGCATGGCTGGGAGGAAATTTGGAGTGCCACTCAAACTTGCCATGCAGCCTAGGCTGGACCATTCTTGGGGTTGGGCTTCCAAACAGCTGGACTCATCATGGCAGCATTGATGGGGTGCTTTTTAACTCCTGGGGATTTGCTGCTGCTCAAGTGACATACCAGTGACTTTGGATTGTTTCTGCAATGGTGTAACTTTGCTTTTCTGACTGGGAGTGGTACTACTGCTATCACCAGTACAAGGCAGACTCTTAGAATCCTCCTCCTCCTCTCTATAGTTCTCCTCACTTTTCCTTCCATCCACCTGATCTATTTCTCTGTCACTAGTGTTCACTTTTCCTAATGATGATGAAGAAAAGGGACTCCCTGCAGTGGCTTCCTTCTCATGTTGACACCAGTGTAACAATTGCCTGTTCTTCAGGTGTGTGTGTTGCCCACCAGTGCCTAGGTGGCTGCCCTTTTTACCACTACTGACTCGTGCTTGACACAGTTGACAGATAGTGATGATCTCTGAAGCTGGGTCAAGTATATAGAAATCCTAAACTAGGGATTTCATTCCCCTTGTTTTAATATGTTCCAGGACAGAGACAGCTACGAGGAAGATGTGGAAATTGATGTTTTATGGGATGATTTGAGAACATTAAGAATATTAGGGGGTTGGTAGTTTGATCACTAGTGCATACAACATTTCCTGCACCATCTGCATCACCACCCTTATAATTTTTATTTTCAGGCTCCCATAGGGGATCAAACACAACATCATCAGCACAGCCACTGTTGTCCTCCTCCTCCACAGGTCTATCTTCCTTAATCTCACCATCTCCAGGCTCTCTGACCTTCTCATCATGACAAGTTGTCCCACATTTTGTAGATCTCCCACATCAACCACTGTCTCCACACTGTCATGCTCAGTCCCACCACTAGAGATGGGGAAGTGGTCCAATTCTTCCTCAGCGGACTTTGGAGTGGAAGGCGACTGGTGAGTGTTCTCAATGCGAAACAGAGTATTTCTGCGCTATAATGGGTAACGTGAAGTCCATTGAAAACAATGACTTCGCATTACTGTGCCTTCCCAAACCACTACTCCACCAATTCTTAAGGCTAAGTACATTGAAAACAATGTACTTTGCCTCACTTCACCTTGTTTTTAAGCTCCAAAGGCAGTGATTCATGGGATTTCAGGTCACATGGGCTCTAGATTGTTCTGCACAGCCTCAGTTTGAGGTAGTGTGTATAGGAAGCTTTAGGAGACAATCTGCTCTGAGAGCTCTCTGCGATTCCGGGAGACGTTCTGGAGCATGTGGTGTTGTCCCATCTGCAGGCACCTCTCTGGGCTGAGGAGGAGGTGCTCACCTCAAGCTGAGTTGGCCAGGATTTGTGGGACCTCCTCTCCCATCCAGGGATCACCAGTGCCACTGCCGTTGCCTCAGAGGTTGCCAAGAAAGAGGAGCAGTTGGATGACAGTGGGTTCAGGAGGGTGAGATTGGTGGAACAGAAGTGCATCCCTCAAGTTGTACCTCTCCACAATTCCTATGCCATTCTGGCAAAGTGTAGTTCCTCTATAGAGGAACCTGCAGTGGAGACCAAGGAGGATGCTGGGAATCTCCACAAAGCAGACCCACAGGAGGTGGCATGGACCCACAGTGGTAGAAAACAACTCATGGTGGGGGACTCCATTGTTAGGAAGGTAGAACTGGGGGAAGGGAGAGGGAGGAGGTAAGGTGCCAGCCTAGCACCATGGCTTGGAGGAACAAGGAGCAAATCCTCAGGATTGCCAGAGCAGCTGCACAGGGGAGGGAGCTGGATGTCATTGTCCACCTAGAGACAAATGGCCTGGCTAAGAAAGGGATTAGAGAAGTGCAGGAAGAGTTTGTGGAATTGGGAAGGGGCCTTAGACAAGTAGCACACCTGCAGTAACCTTCTAGGTGCTGCCTGTCTATAGCGTGAAGGAGGCTAGGTGCTGCACCCATGGGATTCAATCAGTGGTTGAAAAGCTGGTGCAGAGCTCAGGGATTTGGCTTCATTGGGGACTGGGGTCCACCTGGAGTGATGCAAGCCTATACTGGCATGATGGGCTGCATTTGTCCAGGAGGGGAACCATGATCCTAGGTGATAGGTTTAAATGCTTAATTGGCAAACATTTAAACTAGCCAAGGGGGAGGCACTGGAAAGGACCAGGGAAATCCTAGCCCCCCAAAAAAGTCACTGTAGCAAGGTACAGTCCTCAGGTGGTTTACATCTTTCCTAATGGGCAGAATACAGAGTTGTGTTGGGGATTTTTTCTTCTGACTCACTCCCTCTGTCCTGTGCGGTCCCTCAGGGCTCAGAGCTGTCCCCCATGTTGTTTGCAGTGTATATGCTACCCCTCGGAGATATTGTAATATGGTATGGGCTGAGGTTTCACTGTTATGCTGATGATACCTAGCTCTACCTGCCTTTTGCTCCTAACCAGGTTAATGCTCTCTCAGTATTTAATAACTGCCTCGCTGAAATCCATGACTGGATGAATTCAAATTGGCTAAAGTTGAACACAGGAATGACAGAGGTTATGGTCGTGGACCTAGGCTGTAAGATAGAGGGGTTGAGGACTGGTTATCCTTCAGGATTATTTCTGGGGGGCTCCCAGATTCTTACCTCAGAACAGATGCTTGACCTGGATGTGATACTTGATGATGGGTTGACCCTTCATTATCAGTTGTCCAGTCATCAAGTCTGCCTTTTATCATTTAAGTAACATTGTCAGGGTTAAACACCTTATTCCGTCCAGCGATCTGCCTTTGTTGGTCCACACCTCTGTGACCTCATGCATTGACTATTGCAACTCCCTTTACTTAGGGCTTCCTGGGGCTGATATCCACAGCTTGCAGCTAGCGCAGAATGCTGCTGCTCGACTGTTGACTGGGGTGTCTTGGAGGATGAATATCACTCCTGTGCTGCATGATCTGCACTGGTTGCCAATTCAGTGGCAGATCACCTCTAAAGTAGGTTTATTAACTTACAAAGCCCTACATAGACTTGGTCTTGACTACTTGAAGGAGCTTCTGATTCCCTACACCCCTGTGTGACAGCTCCGTTCAGCTGACATGGGGTTGCTGGAGATTCTGAGGATAACCTTGAAATCTTCTGGGGCCTGTGCATTTATGTTTGTGGCCCCTACCCTCTGGAATTCTAGTCCCCATCAGCTTTGGGAATGCACGACCATGGGGGGGTTTTAAGCAGGCACTTAAAACTTTTCTATGGGGGTCAGTAATAGTTTTTATATAATTATGTTTATTATTGTAAAGCACCTTGGTACTTAAAATAAAGTTTATTATTTTATTCTAATTATTATTAGAATAGGATTGGTATAAATTATGGAATATCCATAAGTATTGTCAATGAAAATATGGTATAGTGAAATGTATAGTAATGTGATAAGTTTACGTTAGCTGATGCTTCAAATAGCATTTCCATAGTATGCTAAGGTCGCGTATGACTTGTATATATTGATTCTTCAATATTGTGATGGTGTAGACTTGATGCGGATGCCAAGTTTTTCCAGGCAGGGAAGGGTGTAACCCCCCCTACAAATGGGGGTTCCCAAAAGTCTTCCTTGGGTGTGCCTATATGCCCACTGCCAGGATGGTATCCTGTGTTCTAGTGCTTTAAAAGTGTTTGTGTGAGACTGCCTTAATGCCTCTGTGCTCTATCCCATTAAGAGTTGCCAATAACATGGTACTTATTTAATCTGGGAGGGGGCTGAGTGTTTTCTATGCTTGAGTGCTGCCCGGCTGCAGGATAATCACCGTTCTGCCATCACTATTTGCACAGAGGGAGCTCTGTTAGAAGCTGTACTTATTTGCTGATTATCTATTACAATAGTAATGTTATGGAAGTTTGTCTAACCTGCCTTTTTGCAGCATGGACATTTCACCATTGCACCACCATCTTGGTTCTGTACTGCTATTGTGGAACCAATCAGTACCTTTGGGGACCCTAAAATGGTGTCTGTCCCCAGGAGTCTTGTGGGAGCAAAATTCTGTAGGAATTGTAGTTTTGAGACTTTGGCACCCAAATGGACCTGAGGGGAGCCCTTGTATTGACTGACAGATGGTTCAGCCAACCGAACCTTTTGGATCCTGGGAAAAGTCCCAGGCCGCTTGCAGCAGGAGTCAGTCTGGAGTTAGAGTATGAAGAGTAAACAGCTCAAGTGATTCGAGCAGCAGCTCCTGCGTAGTTCGCCCAGGAGAACCATGGAAGGGCTGAGTTTTGTCCTGCCTGCTGCTGTCCCTTGTGAGGGAGCGCTCCAAAGAATCGGACTGCATACAAAGTTGTGAAAGACACATAAATCCATTGAATTGGTGACCAGACTTGAAACCTAAAGAAGACCAAAGATTTGTTGACTGTGATCAGCCTGTTAGGACCTGCATTTACTGTTGAATTCCCAGTTTTGTGCAGAGACTATGTGACTGAGACCGGATTGTCATCCGTCTGGTATAGTGGTGATTACTTTACTATAAATGTGCTGTGTGCTGCTAGTGGGTAGCAATTTGGTTCCCCACTGTGTGTTTAATTTTGCCTTGCTAACTGGAGGCTGTATCCAGCTTTCTCGGACTCACATCCGAACTGTTCCTCAGTCTGGGCCTTGTCACACTGGCTCAGCCAGATTACTCATGGCACAGAGAAAACCATTGATGAGAGACCTGCCTGGGGATCAGCCCCCTGCTCAATACCTTGAATAGGAATGACGCCTCAGTGATTCGTGAGGGTCCTGTTTCTCCTGGCACTCCTGCTCATCAACCTGCAGTCTTAATTTTGTCCCTCCTGTGTCCTGTATTGGGTATCATGAGTAAACACTATTGTAGCTCCCTGCAACATCAGCTAAATAAAAAGTGTTGTCATCTAATTCACTTGTTGTTTTCTTGTCACGAACTGAGCCATCTGACTCTGGATTACAAATTGCGTGTGCTTGTGCATGTTTCTTTCTTCCATCACAGGGCCCCAACCAGCTGCGATGCTGGCCTACCCTGGGCAACATTCCAGGCTAGCCCACCTTACTTCCACCTGAGTACCCAGAGTGTGTGACCATTTAGGGACTCTGAAGTGCATGCATGACTGCCTGATTGATTTAGCCATTAAGCCAATCAACCTGATTATGCCCCTCCCTTGTTCAAGTCCCCTAAACAAATCAGATCTAACTCTTTTTGCATTTAACCTGACTGGGGTTCCAGTTTGTGTCAAAAGTACTGTACTGTACTGTTGCTATTGGCTGTGCATAACCTTGTTTTACAGGGGGTCTTCAGGGTCGAGCCAGAGGAACCAGCCCTGGTGTTAAGTGCAGATAGAGTGGGGATTTGTATGGTGAATAAGGGTTATTGTGAAAGTATTTTTTGTTTATTGTCTAGGCCACTAGAAGGGAAAGAGGGGGGTTACAGTGTCCCAGAGGGCTGTACCCAGGTTAGCCTTGCTACCAACAACCCTGTCCTCCTGGTGGAGGCATCCATTTCAGAACCCAGGCCCCTTAACCTGCTACTAGCCACACAGGCAGGGGTAGTAGCCCTTGGGATAGTGCCACCTAGGGGTTACACTTATATTCCTATGTTCCTAGAACACTTTTTAAACACCACAGGAATTGCAATGATGGGGGTAACAATGTGACAGAAATTTTTTAACAGCACAGAGATTACAATGGCAGGGTAACAACAGTGACAGAACCCTTTTCTTTTAAACAGCACAGGGATTATGACAGGGGTAACAACAGTGACAGAACACTTTAAAAAAAAGCACAGGGATTACACTGACAGGAGTAACAACAGTGACAACAGAACTATTTTTTTTCAACAGCACAGGGATTATAATGACAGGGGTAGCAACAGTGACAGAACACATTTTTTAAACAGCAAAGGATTACAATGACAGGGATAACAACACGACAGAACAATTTTTTAAACAGCACAGGGATTACAATGACAGGAGTAAGAACAATGATCTTTTCAAACAGCACAGGGATTACAACAACAGGGGTAACAATGTGACAGAACAACTTTTTTTAAATAGCACAGGGATTACACCAACAGGGGTAACAAAAGTGACAAAGAACGATTACATCAAGATGGGTAACAAGTGACAGCAAATTTTTTAAACAGCACAGGAACTACAATGACAGAGATCACAGGTTATTAGTAATTAATAATTTACTATGGCACACAGTGACAGAATACTGTGACCAAGATATTCAAAGGAGATGCACCTGGCACAACTGAGTTGCACTGGAGCATTCCTGAAATGTGCCCCTGAGCTATATTCAAATGGGGTGTTGTGCTGCACTGGTCCAGATGCATGGCAGCACAAAAGTAATGTATGCAGCACATCTGAGGGGCATTCCCCTGCATATGTGGCACATCCCCACATTCAGCAGAGATGTGTGGCACAGCAGCCTATGATCAAAGAGATGTGCCGCAAAGATAGTCATAGAAAAAATCATGTCAAAGTCACAGCCACCCACAGTGCAACACCAGAGCCCAGATGCTGGGTAGCTATCCCTCCTCCCAACCCGATTGTAGCAGTGCACATATGACCCCACAACTCCCTTGTAGTCCAGTGGCCCCCTTCCATCTCTGAACCACATCCGATGAATAATCCTTCATCAAAGCACCCTGGTGATCTAATGGTACCCCCCCAGGACGTGGTACTACTAGACCGCCAGGGTGCTTGATGAAGGATTGTTCGATGAGCGATGTTATAGGGATGGGGAGAACCCTGCTTCAGGAAGTGCAGTGTTTCCCGTGGCAATGTTCAATTCAGTTTAGTTCAGATTTATTTGATCAACTACGATAGTAATAAATATCGTGGTTTTACAATAAAACGGAAAAAAGAAAACAAAACAGAAAAATGTTATGCATTTTTCCTAAAAGCAATTAAAAATGACTAATAGAGTCATTTGGAGATGGAATAAAAGAATAACATGTTCATACAATGTGCAATAAGATTTTGGAACCTACGAAGTGTAAAGTGCATCATATATTCAGGTATAATGCTATGGCAATGGACTGTGCAGGGCACCTGTGCATTCTGCAGACACATCCCTACTAGATATGCAAATGGCACCATAATGACATGCAAATGGCCCATTGTGCCTTGCATCAGCTAATACCCATTTGCATGGTACGGTCTGAATCTTGTACTAGTCGTATCCAGTTGTGCTGCATATCCCATTCCAGGTATTCAGACCAACTGGGGGTGCACTCAGAGCATCCTTAATGGCCAACATTTGTAATAGATTACATCTTTTGATATATTCAGACTGGATGCACGATTAAGCATCCCATTTGAATAGATCATTTTTTCTTCTTCTGGCGCAACTCAGTTCTATGTGCAGCCACTTGCACCCTTTCAGGTGCAATTTGAAAATCCAGGTCTGTCTCTTTGAAATATAGCTAGAAAATCACTAAAACTGCTACAGAAACAGTGTATATCACCAAAAGCAATTCAGCAATATACACATAATGGCGACACTACATCCGGCCAGTACTCATCAATATTAATGCTGGGGGCTGCTCAGCCCCTCTCTCCCTACTGAAGGATTATCAACTCAAGGGGGGGTACATGTCAGGGGGGGATGAGACTTCTGACAAAGAAAAAAAAAAACAACAAGTGCTGCATGCAGCGGCAAAATATTTCTCCCTGTCCCGTCCCTGAACCCAGATTCTTCTGTGCCAGAGCCATCCACACTCACCACTACACCACATGGGCTGGCTCAGCAGAACCAGGGACACTGCCCCACAGAAACCTTCTATCCCATCCCTCCCCTTCTCCTCACTATTTCTCCCTTCCGGTCGCCCTTCTGAATGGTCGCCTTCGACGATGTCAGTACCCTTGCAGGGTAGCCATTAACCATTTTGATGAATATGACTTGCTCATTTGCAAGTCGCTCAATTGTAGTCACCCTTTTGCTGTGATACCTCCCTGGCCATGCCCCCAGAGCCCCCATTTTCTGTTTATGCCAGCAAGACATTAGCATAGCTCTCATTATGCAGTAGTGGTGGGCGAAGTGAGGAAAATTCGCTTCGACGAGTAATCCATGAATTTTTCCACCCAATTTGCAGAGTGAAATGTGAAATTTCATCCTTGGAAGGTGAAATTTCACCCACAGAAGGTGAAATTTCATCTGAGTGAAATTCTGCCTAATGTGGAAAATTTCATAAATTACTCTGTGCAGCGAAATTGGGCACTTCACCACCACTTCACTGGTGTAAATTAAATTCACTGCACCTCTACTATGCAGCCATAAAAATGTGGGAATAGCCCTTCTAGTCTTGAAGCTCAATGTTCATTATTCAGCTTTCAAACAATGCACTTCAGGAACTAAAGGAACACTTTCTAGTTTTCTTATGCCCCCTTGCAGGTCACCACAAAAGAACATTTTCATGAAGGAAGTTAGGTCTCAGAGTTACCATACAAAAGGGAGACAAAAAAGTACAGTATATCTAAATAAATAAAGAGAATCAGAAAGGCTAAAAATGTAATAACTGCCTTATAGTTCATTTAGCTGCTCTGTACATACAATATTCCCTGTGTGCCCCTTCAATTGTCTTGAATACCTCAACCAACATCTTTAATACCTAATTCAGATGTGCATTCAGAACTCTTTTACTCCTCCAGACATTGCACTAGAAGGCCAGGAAAGCTTTAATGAGTCTTGCAAACTCTTTTAAACTTCCATGTTTCATACAGCTACACATGATGGACAATAGTTTCAGTAGGGTGCTTGCTATCACACTTGATACAGTGCTGTGCTGTTTATCATCAGAAATGTGTGGTAACATGACCCTAATGCATCCACATTATGCATCTAGCATGTACATTCAACAGGTAACCTCTGCAGAAGTGATTTTAAAACTTATGAGGGTGGCCATCTTTAATGATGTGAGTAATTAATTACACAATCATTTATAAAAGCTTTTTTAAAATACCTAAGAAAAGTAAAACACACTGAGCATTAATATAAGTATGTGAAACACAATATTTCCTTAAAAAAATAACTACAGTAGTAGCCGAGACATGGTCAGATATTTCCAGATATTTTGTGACATTTCCAAAGAGTTTCTCTTTGCTGCCCCTACTGTGGAAATGCAGAAAGCAGGAGATTTCTCTAGAAATAACATAGAAAATTCAGGAAATATGTGACCATGTCTTTGGCTGTGACTTTTTGCCAGCTAACAAATGCTGCTGTGTTTAAATACCTCCCTCAGTTGAACTACATCTTGTCCCATGCTCTTCATTTTTTAGGACTTTGGTACACTTACCTATCACATGGAGCCACCTCCCATTTTCTCAGATAAATTCCTGGGTGCCCGAGAACCAAAAAGTACAGTAATACTCAGCCTCATCCCCCCTCAGTGACGTTGTGCATGGTGAGGAAATGGCTGTTACTGTTATTGAAGGAGTCTTGGGAGACCACAAAGCAATTGGAGATACCAGATAGCCATGTAATGGTGCCATCAGAGAAGAACCATCCTGCATGCTACAGAGTTTCTCCTGGTTGACTCTAACTGTGCCAGTGCATGGGCAGTCTCTCACTCCCTTCATCTTTCAAGGTGTAGGTTAAAGTAACAGTCCATTACCGAGACATGGTCACAGCTGATGGGGATTGAATCAAGCTCTGTGCAAAGAGATCTAGCAAATGAATGGAAAGGTTAAAAATTTAGACATGTAGCTGGAACTGTACTGTACAAAACAAATGTGCTGATGAAATCCATCCTGTAAACTCCTGATAAATAATATACTTCTTTGCAGCAAAAGCCTTACCTATCATATCACAATACACATTTGTCCACAAGAGGATCCTAACAACTGCCCCACACCTCAGCCAAAGGCCATTCCACATTCACCTGAGAAGGGGGGTACCTGACCCCTCCCAACAAAAGTTGAGTCATGACTAGGTACTACCCTTTCTCATGTAAAGGAAGGATGGGCCTGGCGTGAGGTATGCAGTGGTTGCTGGCCCCCTGGGGGCATTACAGTTAGGGAGGGAGGGAGGAAGAAGACATAACAAAAGCCTAAATCTTTGACCGACTCTCTTTCTCACTTCTCCAGGATGACCATCCTGCCTTCCCACCTTATAAACATAGCGCTGGGATTGGAGCTAAGTAGAATACAGTAGTGCACCCTTATCCTCATTATGAGGGACTGTATTAGGGACTGGAGAGGCATGTTCCTGATTTTTGTCCAGAATTAGCTCACAAGGAGTTTTCCCAGTATTTTTGCATCCTAAAAAGGGCTTTAGGTGAGTCTATTTATTATGTGTTGCAGCCTGTAAACATTGCCACAGGAAAGTCTCTGATCATGTGGTCTGCAGAAAAGGGGGGACTTTTGCCACAAGTTGGCAGGTCCACCTTAGGGTTGATAAGGAGGGTATCTGCTGCTGGACTCACACCCTTCATGGATGTGTGTGGTAGCTCCCCTTTCAGGACAATCAAGGAGGTAGACTGTCTCACCTGGCAGGTAAACCCTGCCATCTACCAGAGAAGATCGCATCCCCTTTCAGTGAATATGAATCCTCCATCAGCTATGGAGATCTGCTGGGGGAACAGGGAAATAATACAGTCAGAGAGGAGCTGATTTTCTGTCCCATACCCCCCACTATGGAGAGAGAGAGTGGGGCAATAGGAAGAGTTATTACCTTGCCTGGCCTTTTTTTTCTTCCTGCTCTAGAACAACCACCCCATCCTAAAAAAGTTGGGCTGGGCTCAGTACTACAGTGGTTCAAGACAGGATGCAGCATAGTAATGTCAAGGCAAGGCAATTTTATTTATAAGGCACCCACTTCCGGAGGCTCTGGGTGTTGTACACAAGCAAGAACAGATAGCAGTTAATTAAGACATAATAAAAGCTCATTAAAACCATTGCAAAATTAGAATACAACAAGCATTTGTCAACGCCAAGTGTTGCTTGCTGTCATACGCAGTGGAATTGCAGGAGTTAGACAGATGCAGTATAGGAATGGCAGTGAAGTACAGAACTAATGCCAACTCCACCCAACCCTGCAGAGATGGACAGGCATTGGGGTGTGCCTTTGGGTCGTTGCCCATAACGGTCATGACATTTCACCTCATCCTACCCTGCTGACACTTACAAGTGTTGAGGTGTGCTTTAAAGTGTTTGGGCTTTACACTCACCTCGTTCCATAAGGAAATACACTGAAATGGGTGTAGTATAGGAGAATGGAGTGAACTCTGGAGCCAAAGGGTCCAAGGCGCACCTTGATGCCTGCCACTGGCTGCAGGGTGGGGGTGTAATGCCATGAGCATTACTGTCGACAATCCCAAGTCACACCCCTGATGCCTTTCAGTCCCTAAAGGGTAGGGCATTATAGTTAAAAACCCTAACAGCCTGGGAGTTTCTTAGTATTTTTACTCCAAGTTTTCAACATGGGCTTTTTGTGATCTCGCCTCACGAACAATGACACTATCAGTTCATTAGCCGGAAGGTGATTTTGCACAGCGACTGCACCATTTGGCGCTACAGGTGCGAAAACACATTTCAAACAGGATGTGAAAAATAACAGCTGTACTGTTCATGAGGAGGTATAAAAAATGGCAATACTGAAAATCTGGAGTGAAAATATAAAAAAACCTGGTGAAGTCACGAGTGTGCATAGAAACTGCACAACGCACACCCGTAATGTAATTAGTTTTGGGATATTTTTACAGCAGATTTTCAACATAGGCATTTTGGGACCTCCGCTCATGAACAGTGTCACAGTGATTTTCTGAATCTGTCCTGAACACTGATTTCCCACAGTGACCGAGCTATTCTGCATCGAAAGTGTGAAAACACATTTTGGTCAAGGTGTGAAAAATGACAGCTGTACTGTTCATAAGGAGATGTGGAAAAATGCTTATGTTGAAAATCTGAACGGAAAAGATTACAAATTTGTGAACTTACCAGGGTGCATGGAAATTGCACAATGTACACTCATAACACAGTCATTTTATGGACTTTTGTCAACAAATTTTCAACATAGCCAGTTTTGAGACCTCTGCTCATGAACAGTGTTACTGTGATTTTCTTAATCTGTCCCACATATTGAATTCACACACTGACCATGCCACTGCATGCTACAAGTGTGAAAACACATTTTGGGGGATATGTGAAAAATGACAGTTGTACTGTTCATAAGGAGCTGTGGTAAAATGGCAATGCTGAAATTCTGGAGTGAAAATATTAGAAATGCTCAAAGTTACGCATGTGAATAGCAACTGTGCAACCCACGCTCATAAAACAGTCATTTTTGGGGAATTTTTTTATCAAATTTTCAACATAGGTTTTTTTGGGCCTACCTCATGAACAGTGTCACTGAGATATTCTTAATTTGTCCTAAACATTGATTTCACACACCAACCGCGACATTATGTGCGACATGTGCGAAAGCGCATTTCAGACAAGATGTGAAAAATGACAGCTGTACTCTTCATAAGAAGGTGTAGTAAAATGGCAATGTTGAAAATCTGAAGTGAAAATATTAAAAATGCTCAAGGTTACAAGCGTGTGTAGGAACTGCGCAATGCATGCTTATAAAACAGTCATTTCTGGGAATTTTTTCAGCAAATTTTCAACATAGGGTTTTTGGGGGCCTTCCTCATGAACTGTGACACTGTTGTTTCATTTCTTAGTCCTGAAAGGTGGTTTTGTGCTGTGATCACAAAATCACCTTTAGGGACCAAATAACAAAATGACGGTGACTGATTTCAATAGGTGGGGTCCCAAGAACCCCATGTTGAACATTTGGTGAAATAGTTGCCCCAATTGGCTGAGATATGCATCAAAGTAAAAAAAAAAACCAAAACATTTATGCCATTATACAGCTTACTGGCATTTCTTCAGTTCGTGGTCAGCTTTGAAGAGTGCAGACGTGTTCCAGGTCCACCGAAGATCATCGCGCTGGGCTCCGGAGATATGTATGGAGTGAGGGGTGTGTGGGGAGGTGGGGTATGCAGAGGGTGGGTGCAGGTTGGGGAATGGACCACCGGAATCAATAAGGGACTGTTTTCTAGTTTACTGGTTTATTAAAAAAAAAAAAAAAAAAATGGAAGGTTTATTTTTGCAGGGACATTTAATTTTGGCACACTGGGGTGGGCTATAGCTGACGGGGATTGGGCAGCCCTGTCAGACACATACCAAGTGCTGGGGAACAAGAGCTGAGGTGATTGGGCACCCCCACAACCTACAAAAGAGTCAGAGGCATTATGCGACTGGGATGGGCTCCCCATTGGCAAATTACCAGGAAGGGGCATGACAACAGGGGACTGGGCACCCCTGTTGGCACGTATAAGTGTGGGGGGTTGCAAGAGCCAAGAGGAATTGGGCACCCTCAGCACACAACAAATTTGGGAGGGGTGACATTATGCCAATTGGGAGTGGGATCCCCTGTCGGCAAATTGAACTGAAAGGGGGCATGCCGACAGGGGGATTGGGCACCCAGTTTTTTTATTGAAATGTTTCACCAGGAAGGCACACTGAATAGCAGGCAGTGGCTTTCCATTGGCTTCCTGGGGACTGTGAGAGGCCGATGGAGAAGCCATCGCCATGGGGACACCAATCAGCTGTTTTGGTCACTTGTAATGTACCAAACAGCTGATCACATGGTGATGTGGGCCAATTTCCTGATGCATTTATGGGCATTCTCCTAACTGCTGAGAAGCAATGTGTTTTCTGCACATGTGTGCAAGCAACACAAAAAATAAAATAAAATAAGGTTTCTGAAATCAGTCTTCAGGGAACTGGCCAAAACTAAAATAAAGATATTAACAGTCAGAAACCAGGCTGAAGAGGTGGGCCTTTAGCCTCTTCTTAAATACCTCAATCAACAGAGCCTCCAGGACTGCAGATGGAAATGATTTCCACAGGTCGGCCCAGAGACACTAAACACCAGATCACCTGAGGTCATGAGCTGAACCCTGGGAACATCCAGGAGGTCCCTCAAAGAGGAGCAGAGGGAGCACACAGAGGACACTGGTGTCTGGAGTTCAGACAGATAACCAGGATCCAGCCCATATAGGGCCTTAAAGGTGAGGAGACCCACCTTGAAAAGGACTCTCCACCTGACTGGCAGCCAGTGCAGAGCATGCAGGACCGGAGTCACATGACTGGACCTCGAAAGGCCCATCAGCAACTGGACCGCTGCATTCTGCACTAGCTTCAGCCTGTGGAGGGTCCCTTCTGTGACCCCAAAGTAAAGATCATTGCAGTAGTCAAGCCTAGAAGTCACTAGGGCATGCACTAGTGTTGGCGGGTCCCCAGGCAGAATGATGGGCTTAATCCAGGCAATGTTCTGCAAGTGGTAAAAACCACTGCTGACTACAGCTGACACCTGATCTTCAAAGGGTTACTCTACAATCAAGGATCACGTGCAGATTTTGCACCCTCAGAGAAACCACCAACAGAGCAGACACCAGAACAAGTCCAGAGTCAACCCCTGGTGGAAACCCATCATGCCCATGACCCAGCTCAGTCACCAGTACCTCAGTCTTAGTCACTTGAGTCTCAGCCAGCTGGAAGCCATCCAGTCATTGATTTTAGCTGTTAAGCAAATTGACCACTCCCAATGTTCCAGATGCAAAAGACAAATACAGTTGAGTACCATCTGCAAAGCAGTAATGCTGCTCTATATCACAAAATGTTGCAGTATGCTGTAGGTCACAGTGCAATTTAATATGCAGTTAAGCCCTTTTTATTGCAGTATTTTGTGACATGTCATTTACCAAGTTAGTGCATGAGCGTCATGGCATGCCGTGCTATAGGTAGAGCAGGCTGTCCTTAGCCTCACTAGGAGTAGCTGCATTAAAAGTCAGGAGAAATTTCCAAGTGTTTTTTCCCCGTACTGTTGGAATTATGTGATAAGGGCACCTCTCAATGGGTGACTGCAGAAGGAGACTGCACTGAGGGTAGCCGGGAAGAAGGGTGACTGGCGTTAAGAAAAGGCATCAGGCAGTAGTGACAAGGGCGAAAGTGCAATGGCGGGACCCTGTGCTCGCTGTCAATTGAAGCAGGGTCAGTGATGGTCAACAATGCATATGACCCCATGCACAACACAAACCTCCCCCTCCCTGTCCAACAGCGCACACAGCCCAAATGCCCTGGTGCCCTGGTGGCCAGTGATCCCACCCCTCCACCCATCCAGCCCCCCCAAGCACATAGTAATAGAATCCCCCCAAATCCCAGTCCCTGCAGGTAGTACACATCACTGGTGATCCAGTGTCAGTGTACCATCTGTATTGCCCATGATTGACGGGGTTGTGTTCTATGTCCATGTCACCTTGCTATGGACCCCATTCCCCTTCATTGTTGCCACACTTTACTCCCTTGTGGTGCTCTTCTGCTATGCCCCCCCAACACCATTATGGTTGTTCTGTGGGGCCACAGGTGACCTTGTGCTGCATGCCACCAGTGGCCCTTGCCTGTCCAGGCCCCATCCTCTAGGAGCTCGCCTGCTTGATTGTAGCTGCTCTTGCCTTCGACCTTAGTGGGGCTGCAGATAAAGTCACTCATCCACTGTCTCGTGTGTTTTCAGAATATTCATTTTTTGTTCATACACTCTAGGAACATCACCCATCACACCATGCTGATGTTGAAGTGCTTATCCTACTGACAACCCACCCTACCACGCTGCTATTGAAGCACTCATCCTGGTGACAACCAACCGTACTGTCTTACAAGGCATTTTCTGAGTTGTGTGCTCCCTCCTTAAGGCTGTAAGTGGGAAGAAAGGAAGGAAGCAAGGAAAGAAAGAAAGAAAGTAAGAAAGAAAGAAAGAAAGAAAGGAAGGAAAAGAGTCAGTTAAATGGAGAAGAAGGAAAATAACTCTGGCAATTGTTTATTATGGTAGAACAGTTCATGCTAACAGTACCCAAGCCAAGCTGTTGCATGAGACTGAGTAAAAGGTAACACTATGTTGAAAAGGTGGACCCTTATGGATACATCTTTAATATTAGAATTTTACAGCTGGAATCCATTATGTGAAATTGCGAGGGCCAAAGATGAAAACAAAAATGATGAGGTGCAGGGAACAAACTAGTGGTAAAAGTACACACATAAATGAGATTTAAAAAATACCTTGTGGGTTTCAGCTAAGGTTCCTGTTCATGAAGGTCACCCGAAAGGCAAATCTTTTCATACTCATATATTCTCCTCTAATTTCAAACAATGGCTATTTCTGTTAACCAGGTTTGTAACACAATATTCTACTGTAGTATGAAAAACAGTCACACAACCATATTATCCCTTGCTGGATTCCTCAAAGAATTCAGAGAAGAATTTGTCTTCTGTGGATTCTGAAATACTATTTGGAAAATCAGCAGATACATTGCTAATGCCAGCTTTTTTCTGTTACTAGACTTCACAAATATTAAAATGTGAATTTCAATGTTTCATAAAGTGGTAATTTGTAATAAATACTGCATACTGCATGTGGGTTCCTTAACCGTATAATCTTTTTTATTCATTGCTTGTATAGGGAATACATTTACAAATATGTCAACAGCAGTGACATGACAGTGTACATCATAAGATGTAGAGACTTCTCTACAAAGTCATGCCATAATTTAATTGTGTAACTTGCATATTGAAATAAATACATTATCTGAAAATGCAAAAAGTAACATTCATATACTATAAAAAACTCTAAGGTGCAATATACAGTATGTATTTTTTTTTCTGTAATAAGCAAACCCATTAACGAAATAAAGTTGTCCTCCATTTTGTTTTTCTCTCTTTCTTATGGGATACTTATCTCATCTCACTGTAACGTGTGCATTTCTTTTTAATAAAATTGATGTGGGGAAGTACAATCCCAACAGAGTCATGTTGGTAATATCAGAATGCTTGTTTTCCAGTCATAATTTCTCTGCACTGTACCAGCAGTATAGATTTGTTTCCATTTCTCAACTATATTTTCTATCACTGTTACTGCATCTAAAATTCCATTTATAATTTCACTAAAGACGTACACATACAAATCAATAATTTAAAAAGATCAATAAGGCAACCACATTTATAGAAATATAGTGTATTTTTCAACATTGCCTAACAAGTAGAATATACTGTTGCCTCTCCACTTGAAGAATACTCAGTCTTTACTTGCTCAGTCTTTGGAATAAATCACAGTCTCAGTCAAAATAAAGTACTGTATAGTCTACTGTATTTGTGTTGTTGCATATGCTTATGTTGTATATCCATAACATATGTTACATACTGTAGATACTACATACAATGCATGCATTCAAACATTTATAGCTATATCATACATTGCATTTCATTGATCATTAGAACATTATTTTTCCTTCTTAATGTGTTACTCATTTCCTGATTTCAAAGCATGTTAACAATGAATTTAATGCATCCATTGTAATATGTAGCTTCACGCCACATCTGTTGTATAATAAAAATATTCAGTGAGCATCTGTGGTACATAAAAATACCTTCTCCATGAAATGGGGGACTCTATAAACAATTGCAAAAGGTGACTGAACAAATTGGGGACAGTCTGTCACTCCATTATGCTGCCACCTTTTTGCACTATTCATTAAGTCATTACTCATAGGGGGTGGTGTTCCACTCAGAAAGTGTCATAATGCAAGTGAATTTTCCAGATATTGGAGCATGCAAGTGGAGTCTGTACCTAAAACAAATGTTTGTAAATGACCACATTGCTGTATGACACATTGACAGTCACATGGGAGTATTCCATACAGCAAAGTGGTAGAAATACAGTACGTATGGCACACAGATGTCTCCCTCTCACTAACTGCCCTTACCATATGGCTCCTGTCAGCATGTAATTTCTGGAGGTCTTGTCCCATAGGCTGATGTTCCTGACAGTCCAGTGAACCCCCATCAACTTGTAAAAATCCAGAGTCCTCCTTAGTTTCCAAGGGCACCTGTTCACCTAACCCCAGTGCACTTACAATGCAGTTTGGCCAAACCCCCCAAAAAAAATGTACCTCTTCTAGTTAGAGTACTGTACTCCTTAGTAATTCTACAGGAAAGGAAATGGCAATAAGTTATCACTAACTGTGTGTTTTTGGACTAAATTAGTATGGTGCTGTGGATAATTTCCATGGCAACCATCTACCCCTTTCCTGCATGTTTGCAGACACGATTGTGACTATGCAGGAAAGGGTCACAACCCACCATGGTTTTTTATTGATAGAGTCACAATCCAGTGGGTTTTTCTAAGTGGTTGTAACAAGCATTTATCACCAGTATCACCAACCGGGTATATGTCTTGAAGACTTTCATACCATTTGGTTCATCACTTCTTTGTGTGGTATTCCTTATTTCATAGGGGGCAATTATGTATCACAGTCATGTGAATAGAATATAACTTAGTATTCATTTATATTTATGCCCCTCACTGAGGATGTATTGCATTTATTTATTTATTAATTAAATTTTGCTGACGGGGTAGGCCCACTGGGCCCCGAAGGTCCCTTTTTCAGGGGTGACCCGGGATAACAATACATTTATAATACAGTGGTTAATCATTTGATTACAGGCTTATACAGGCTTACTTATGCTGTTGCATACATGGTTATCATCATGACACAGTTTTAACTAGAATGCTGGTTGGCCTAGCATTAAGCATGGCGAGTTGATGTGAAGTTTTCGGCAGGTGAGCAACCTCCCATGCAAGAGATAGCATATTGGGTTTGGGGAACCAAGGGGCCCTGGATAAAGGGAGAGGTTCCTCATTTGGCTCTTTTTTTTTTGGTTTTTGAGAGGGTTGGTGTGGGAGTGGGAGGCAAGCTATGAGCAGTGGCAGAGGCACGTGCTTATGGCAATCATATGTGCTTTAAGTCTGTTGTGGAAGTTCACAAGTGAGGAGGCCTCCTGCACCAGAGGAGAGAGGTTGTTCCACAGGTTGGGGGCTAGGGAGGAGAAAGTTTACAAGCAATGAGTTTGATAGTTAACCTGGGATTGTGCAGTGATTGTCATAGCAGGCTACATGTACCTACTTAGATCATATGCAACTGAGGCAACAATTTTATGACATTCGACATGCTGCAGTTGCAGAATGTTTGTCGAAGAAGGGATGTTGGCCAAGAAACTAGAATTATCAGTTGCAAAAAGGCAGAGAGAAAAACTATGATTGGCTGAACCACATTATGTGAATGCACGGCAACATTTATCTTCCTGCATGATTAGCTGTCAATCAAGTAAGCTGCTTAAAAAAATCTAAACTATCTCACGTATATATTGTTCTTACAAAACAAAAGGTTTATAAATGTAAGTGGTTTAAAGTGTGATATGAACCCAGTCTGATATTCTACATAATACAGATCATTACAAAATGGGTAGAACAAATTCTGAAAGCTGATAGGACTACAGCGGCAGCAATTCACATGGTCATATATTTCCAGCTAATTCGCAATATTTATTAAGAAATTCTCATTGGTGGCCCTGTGGTGGTACTGCAAACTGACAAGAAATTTTAGGAAATATCCAACTTTATTATTTACTGCAACTATAAGGCAATTCCAGCCACAATGTGAACAACATGGTCTGAAAGTAATTTCTACTGTATATGAAAAACCTTTTTTTTTAATTCTACATGACCCATTTTATGATCACAGTAAGGCACTCCAGGGAGTATGTTAAGCTTATTAACATCACTTCACAGTTAGTTGAACTCTATCTGCTGTCTTCCACCTCTCTGTGCAGCAAAGGTGTGATGTTGACCAACAAAACACACACCAGGGTTTCTTATTGTTTAAGTACAATACTCCTTTCATGGTTTAAGACACTTGACTTTGCCTTGTGACGT
Organism: Neoceratodus forsteri; assembly: GCA_016271365.2. NCBI lineage: Eukaryota > Metazoa > Chordata > Ceratodontiformes > Ceratodontidae > Neoceratodus > Neoceratodus forsteri. The sequence continues at coordinate 773,802,844 of CM057449.1, read as the reverse complement.
CGATGCACCCAAGGAATGGACTGAAAACTGATTTACTGAACTGTGGGTAGGCCTTTACCCTCTGCTATCTTTGGAGTCACCCAAGAAATGGAATCCCAAATAGTAAAGAAAACAAATGGCACACACACACTGGCATTAAAGTGAAGTGAGTTTTATTACTCATAGCTACATAGTAAACAAGCATCACCCTTGATGGTGGAAGCTATCACCCTTATGGATCCTTACTGTGAGGCTTTACCTGGAGTTGGTGCCTGTCACTTAGTCACCTATTTATAGTGTCTATGTAAAGACATACATACATACACTTCTTACTTAATAGGCTGATTTTCTTTGTGCCAATAAAGAGTGAATATCCTCAAAATTTTCTAAGCTAGTGAACTCTTAAAATGCATTAAAATCTTAATTTTTTTTTACTGTAGTGAAGACACTGTGATCTATGTGTCCCTAAAGTGAAAGATAACATCAATGTTTATAAGTGTTCTGACAGGATATAAATATCAGGGCTGATAGAATCTTCAGCATATCTGTGAAGGTAAGAACTGAATGTCTATTATAACTATCTATGTTAAATTTCAGAACTTGTTTATGGAGAACTGGAGCAAGGTTCAGATCCCACCATCAATTTAAACAAACTCAGATTAAAGTATTATTGAAAACAGTGGTGCCCAGTTTCAAGTTCCCAAATGCTGTGATACATTATGACACAAATTTTTATTTATTTATTTATTGAGTTCTAGGATAACACCTGTGAACAAATGTTCTTTTGAGGTTCCACGTCAGTTGAACATAAAATATCAGAGAACAACAATTTATACATTTACAGAGATGGTACAGTAAGTTACAGAAAGGTTCACACATGTAGACACTGTAGAAGCATTGTACAATGTACGTCTGTGTCCATGAGTTTGAACACCCTGGAGATGGTAGACACAGAGAAGGTAACAGACAAAGGTGATATAGTGGAGGAAAGGAGGAGAGGGTGGGAGGGAGGGGTGTGCCATGAGATGTAGGGGGTAGGCAGGGGTGGGGGGGATCAGTGAAGTCTGAGGTTGGGAGATGCTCCCTGGGTCAAGCGGTGTGTCTAAGTGCAGCAGGTGATTACTATGGGAGGGGGGTTAGCGGATGCAGTCACAGGTGTCCTTGATAATGAGGTGCTGATGAAGACTTCACTTGTATGCACCAGTTAGATGAAGATGTCACAGTTGTCCTTGGCAATGAGGTGCTGATGAAGCTTACACTTGAAGGCACCAATAGTTGCTACCCTGAAGATTGCAGGTGGTAGAGCATTGATCCAGTGGGTTGCATAGTAGGAGAATGCATGTTGTGCAATGCAGTGTGGCATCTAGGTTCACTAAAGATTTGACTGTTGGTGTTTCTGGTCAGCCTAGCACTTTCATGTTGTGTGAGCAGGTTCTGAACTCCTGATGGCAGCAGATTCAATGAGGCTTTTTTGGCAAGTAGGAAGGTTTGGTATTTAATTCTGTTCTTCAGTTTGAGTAGTTTACCCAAGCATAGAGTTCACAGGTGTGCAGGAGTCTTGCAGCACCTATGAAGAGCTGTCAGGCCTTATTTAGTGCCAAAGATATGCAGTGGAGGGCAGTGTCCATTGCTGACCAGTATATGGCCAGGCCATAATCGATGAGGGAAACAATTGAACTGTTGAAGGCCAGGTTCAGGGCTTCATTTGTTAGGGTGTGTTTGTGATGGTAGAGTATACCAATTCTGGAATTGATGGCCTTTGTAGCATTGTCTGTATGCTGGGCGTAGGACAGGGTGGAGTCAATTTTGATACCCAGGTACTTAAAGTGCTGTACAAGATCCAGTGTGTAGCCACTATCATTCTTGACAAATGGGGGAAGGTCTTATGCTCACTAAGAGAGCTGGAGTAGATTGTGGTCTTTGTTTTTTATAGTTGAGTACCAGTCTGTGTTCTTTAAACCAAGCTTCGGTGGAGGAGAAACCAAGTTGGAGGTCCGCTTGTAGGTGCTCGAGGTGAGGATTACTGGTGAAAATGACTGCATCGTCAGTGTGTACAGAAGCATATGACTGGGGCAGGAGTCTGGGAGTTTGTCTAGGAAAATGCTTAACATTAGTGACCCCAGGATTGACCCTTGTGGGAACCCTAAGATGACTGGCCTGCTATCAGAGATGAGCGTCCCCAACCTTGACCCATTGTGAGATTGCAGAGATAGCTGTTGAACCATTGAACTGTATTTGGAGAGAGTTCAGTATCAGTTAGCTGCTCAAGGAGGGCGATTATGCACCGTATCAAATGCTTTTGGTAGGTCGATAAATGCATGCCCCACTAGCTGGTCTTGGTCTAAAGCTTGGTGGATGAAGCCCATAAATTCCAGCGAAGCGTAATGGTTGCTGTCCCACCAGAATGCATGCTGCTCCAGACAAAGGAGTGGGTACAGGCTCAGGTACTCCACAAGTGATCTGCCACTATCCATTTAAGTGCTTTGGAAAGTAGCTGGAGTCTGGAGATCAGCCTGTAGTTGTTATTGCAATGCCCGTCCCCACTTTTGAGGACTGTGGTTAGTCACAGATTTCCATCAGTTGCAGAATTGTGAGAGGTGGTGGGACAGTTTAATTATTGAAGTCAAGGGGCTCAGGACTTCTTTGAGGTCAGGACAACAAGTTTAAGGTCCAGGGTGTCCCCGCTGTCTTGATTTCCCCAGTACCTTCTCCAGGTATTTTCTGGCCTCTGTTTTGGAAAGTTCTTTAAAGTAAAATAGCAGAAGGTTGTTTGTTGGAGTTAGTTTGCCATTAGGATCATTTGGGGTGCGGGGTTGAAGTAGTCTGCTGGGAGCACTCCATTTAGGTCTGTGAAAGCATTGTTCAGCAAGTTCGCAATGTGGAGTGGGTCCAAGGAAGGTACATCTTAGACCATGAGCATAGTTGGAGCAATTTTGGGGTCCTTACCTATTATCTCATTGAGGTTGGCCCAGAAGACTTGTTGCTATTCCAGTAGTTGGAAAAGGCTTCTTTATAGTACAAGCTTCTGGTGAGTCGAATAGCCTTCATACACTCATTTCTATCTTTTTTATACTGTTGGATGTTGGCATGTGTACCATGTGCTCATGCCTTTTGCCACAGATGGTCTCTAGCATTAAGTTGAAATAGGAGGTCCAGAGTAATCCAGCGGTTGCAGGGTCCATTTATTTTCTTGTTTTCATGGGGGCATGTTTATCACAACAATACTGAATTTTATAATGAAGATGTTGAGGGCATTATCCACGTCCTTAGCTCCATAGAGGTCAGACCAAACAAGGCATTGAAGGTCTGCTTTCAGTTGAGGCAGGTGCCCTTTAAGAAGCACACAGTTGGCTATAGTTCTGGGTGGGAGGTTACATGTGCTATAATGGGGGAGTGATCACTTACGAAATTGGGGAGGATGTTGGTGTTGGAGATATGTGCAAATTGGTTGGAAAGAACCCAGTCCAGAAGAGTGCCAGTATCCATTTTGTAATTGACTCTTGTTGGTGTCTTGACCATTTAGGAGAAGTGGATAGAAACATAGAAACATAGACTTTGATGGCAGCTAAGGAACACTTGGCCCACCCAGTCTGCCCATTTCCCTACCTACTGGATAAGCTGCAGAGTCTAGTTAACATCATCACGTGACCATTACCTATTATTTAAACCACTGCTAGACCAAGAGTCAGTATAGTTGTGGACTCTCAGAAGTCCAGACCCTAGTTCTTCCTAGTAGTCATTTCCTTGCTTGATGGAAAAAGAAGCTACGTGCTTTGATGTATTCCTGCTGTACTATGTAAACCTTGATTCACTGTATGTATCATAGATTTGTTGGCTTTGTTTCTTTTTTTTTCTCACTTAGGTACATGTAACGAACTTCGGGTCACCCCTGAAAAAGGGACCATCAAGGTCTCAGTGGGCCTACCCTGTTACAAAAATTTAAATAAATAAATAAATTATTTTTCCTTTATTTTGTGCCCTTTTATATTGCTTGGTCATTCAGTTCGCTACTTTAAGTTAAGAAATCCTGCCTTTTGTTTTACTTTTGCTGAATAAAAGCTGTTTATGTTCTACAGATCTTGGTGTCTGCCTCCATCCATACCCACAGCTTACTACACTTGGTGGCAGTGGTAGGATCCATTAAGACATCTGTGCTGGTGGTGGATTTATGTGGCATATGGAACCAGGTACCCAGATGGAGGCCGGAAAGGAGACAGGAGATTATAGCACAACCCGGTGCAACTGGGGTCCAGATTCGTTAGATGACAGAACTCACCCACGAGCCCTTGTTATCCCGGTTGGAGAATGTAAGGCAAAGGACCAAATGAGAGGGAGTGGAAGAAGAAGAAGAAGAATCAGGGGATGTCCTGAAGTGGGCCACTGCTGCTACAATTGGAGAGCCTGAAGCATCCCCTCCAGAGAACATGCAGGATTTACTGAGGTGGCTTTGCCTACGCCAAATGGACTTTGAGAAATGGAAAGAGGAGGAACATATACAGAATGTGGACTGCTGGACTGATACGCTGTGGGCTATATAAGCAATGGGGAGCCCTAGGTTCAGTTCAGAGAGGCAGAGAGAGGATGGGCCCAGAGACATTAAGATCTCCAAGCTATCATACTCAGATGACATGGAGGCTTATCTAAGTTCTTTTGAGAGGGTGGTTGAGGCTTGCCACTGGCCACCAGGACAAATGGGTGGTACATCTGGCACCACACTTGTCAAGTAAAGCTCAATTGGCATACAGCCATATAGACTCTAGATTTGTTAATGACTATGATCAAGTTCGTCAGGCAATACTCAAAGGTATGACATGAGTGTGGAGATGAATAGGCAATGCTTCTGAACCTTCAGATTCCGCAGCAGACTCCATGAAGACTATACTAGACTATGGGATTTGTGTTACAAGATGCTGCAGCCAACAACCCAAACTATAGGCCAAGTCATGGAATCAGTGATATTAGAACAATTCATTAGGATTCTGCCACAAGGCGTTCAGACTTGGGTGAAGGAGCACCACCAGAGATTGCTCAGAAAGCTATAGACTTGGTCGAGGACTACCTTACGGCCAGACCTACCCATACGAGAGGACCCTCCAGACCACGCGGACCCCCACCATGGTAAGGTCTAATAATACTACTGGAAATGTTACTGCTCCTACACAAACTGTTCCAGGGTGACACCAGGGGTGACACCAAGAAGGGTGAACAGTACAATCCTGACATCATTTGCCACTTGTGTCATGAAAAGGGTCATATTGCTAGATTCTGCCCAAAAGAAGAAAGAACCAGTTCCTTTAGCTTTGGCATGTTGAGGCAATATCTCACCAGGGTACAAGTAGCAGGAAAGGATGTCCCTGCCCTCATAGACACTGGGAGCCAGTGCACAATAGTTCAGTCAAACTATTGCCAAACCCAAGCACAAGTGAGACAACCGGGTGACATGCAATCATGGAGACATTCACTATTATCAATAGAAAAATTACATTGACTGTACAAGGGAGGAACAGCAAATGAAGGTGGGACTTGTACCAGGATTACCAGTCCCTGTAATAATTGGGCATGCCGTTCCTGGCTTTGGCCAGTTAATCATAACGAGCTCCACCCTGGGTGCCATTACTACCAGGACACATGCCACTCAAGAAAGAACATTGGCACAGATATACCCGTTTGATAAGGACATTTATGGTACTCCTGAGAAGGATAGAAAATCAAGAGGCAAATGAAAGAGGGATAAAAGACTGTGGAACTTGAAACATTTGGACATGTCTGAGTCTCTTGATATGTGTGCTAAGTATGATACATTTATTAAAGAACAACTTGCTGATTAGACACTAACCCCTTTTGTTTCCCAGGTGGTTACACCAGACAGTTCTACGACATTTCCCATGATAGTTAAACATAATGGTTTATTGTATAGAGAGTGCCAGAATGCAACTTCTGGGTTAGTTGTAGAACAGTTAGAGGTCCTGAAGCACTATAGACAGTAATTAATGCACATAGCGCCTGATATTCCATTGGCTGGGCATATGGGAAGGGATAAGACCTTTAGTCAGTTACTGTTCAGGTATTACATGAGCATATATCCAACTATTGCAGGAGTTGCCCAGAGTGACAACAGGTAGCACCAGTGGCTAAAAAGGACAAAGTACCTATGCATCCACTTCCCTTGATTGACACACCCTTTCAGAAAAAAATTATGGATGTGGTGGGGCATGTGCCTAAAAGCAGTAAAGGGAATCAGTTTATTCTGGTACTATGTGATTACACCACAAAGTATCCAGAAGCCATCTCATTAAGAACACCACACCACCAAAGGCAGCCGAAGAGCTTCTGAAAGTATTTAGTAGAGTTGGAGTTCCCCGTGAGATCCTAACTGATAGGGGCAGCAATTTCTGCTCTGCTTTGTTGAATGGGTTGTACCTGTCCTTAGGCATTGGAGCAGTGTATACTTCACCCTACCACCCACAGATTGATGGACTAGTCGAACAGTTCAACAAAACCCTTAGGAAGATGCTTCAGAAATACATACAAGATGAAGGAAAGACTTGGGATGTGTGCCTACTGTTCTTGATGTCTGCCTATAGGGAAGTTCCCCAGGCTTCCACAGGATTTTCCCCGTTCGAATTGTTGTACAGGAAAAATCCTCGTGGACCCTTAGACATCATCAAGGAACAATGGGAAAATGTAAAAGGGTCTAAGGGTACACCTCCAGTTGACTATATCATACAGTTGTGACAACGACTGGCACAGTACCTAACATTGGCCCACCAACAGAATAAAGAAACAAAAAGAACAAAAAGTGATTATGTCCAGAGCATAAGAGACAAACTGTTTCTCCAGGGGACAAAGTTTTATTACTGTTGCCATCCACAGATAGTAAGTAAACAATGAAGTGGCAAGGCCCATACATAATACACAAGCAAACAAGTCCCGTTAACTATGAACTAGAGTTGCCAGATAGGAGAAAACTGCATTAGATCTACCATGTTAATCTTTTAAAGAAGTGGGTAGACTGAGTTACTGTTCTAGCTACTTTCAAGTTTTTTTGTACACCCTGAACAGCCAGCATCTGAATTAGATCAGGCGTACCAGAGACTGGAAATAGCCGGGGGATACAAGGATCTGAGTATTAATCCAGAGCTGGAACCCAAACAAAGAGATGCCCTTGATACACTCCTATTAGAGTTCCATCATATGTTTACATCTACATCTAGGATTGCACATAGGGGGTACAGCATAGGATATACATTAAACAAGCCAATCCCATCAGACAAAAGCCATATAGGGTCCCAGAGAGAGTAAGGGAGGATGTGATAGAGGAGGTAAAGAAGATGCAAAGACTAGGAATCATTGAACCCTCCTCTAGTGAATGGGGTTTCCAGATTGTGGTGGTTAGTAAAAAAGAGGATGGCATCAGACTGTGTCTGGATTTTCACCATCTCAATTCCATCTCTAAGTTTGATGCATATCAGAGGCCCAGGATCAATGATATCATCAATCCCTCGGAAATACATGGTACATCGGTACTCTGGACTTGACCAAAGAGTACTGGCAGCTCCCATTGCATAAACAGGATAGGGAGAAAACTGCCTTCAGCACCCCTTTGGGCCTATTCCATTTTACCACAATACCCTTTGGGCTTCATGGTGCTCCAGTGACCTTCCAGAGGTTTATGGACAACATCCTCAGAGAACATCTAGAATATAGCTCTACCTACCTAGATGATGTGGTGGTATATAGTTCGAGTTAGGAAGCACACTTAGAACATCTGAGACATGTGTTTGAAGTCATCTCCCAAGCAGGTCTTACAGTAAACCCAAACAAATGTTCCCTAGCTAGGGAGGAGACCAAGTATTTAGGGTTTAGGATTGGGAATGGCCAAGTAAAACCTGATATTGGGAAGGTGGATGCCATAGTCAATAGTCTCCGTCCCCTCACGAAGAGCCATGTAAGGTCCATTTTGGGTTTGGCAGGATACTATCGGTGCTTCATTCCCAATTTCGCTATGGTGGCTAGTCCACTGACAGATCTTACTAAGAAACAGAACCCTACCAATGTAAAATGGACAGCTGCCTGTGAAGAGGCCTTTTGTACTAGAAAAGCCGATCTTTGTGCCTCTCTGGTACTCAGGAGTCCAGATTTTACTCGGCCCTTTATAGTACAAATGGATGCTTCCAACACTGGTATCAGGGCTGCATTATCACAAGTTATTGAGGAAGAAAACACCCTATCTTGTATATAAGCAGAAAACTTCATCAGAGAGAAGTTAAGTACTCAACTATTGAGAAGGAGTGTCTGGCTCTTAAATGGGTCATAGAAGCTTTAAAATGTTATTTATCGGTATGAAGTTTGAGGTCCGGATGGATCATAACCCTCTATGCTGGCTGCACGTTATGAAAGACAGGAATCCCCAAATAATGTGGTGGTATTTATCATTACAGCCCTATAGATTTATTGTGAAACACAGATCTGGACCATCCAATAAGAATATAGATTTCACGTCCCACTATGGGACAGAATCCAATAGTGAACATGACGGCATCAATGTACAGACAGAATCAGGCCTTGGGGTGATTGCTACAAAAGGCATCAGAGAAATATTCTCTGGTAGCTAATTGCTTTAAATATTTTGTTTTATTTAGGGACCACGAGGAGGAGCTTGGAGAGTGGGAGGGCGAGCACCATCTCTCCTTGGGACAGATCTGAATGTTTACTGTCTGAATGTTGGAATAATTTGGTTTAGGTAGAAGAAAACCGAACTGGTTTCTCTTGGGAGGAGGAAATGTGGCAGGACAAGTAAAAGCCCTGGAGACCTGTACTTTGTTTCTCTTCTCAAGTCTGTTTACCACCTACCATTTGTACTATTTGTCTTTTCTTGCTTTTCTCTTCTTTCTGTCTACAGGCAGGCCACCTGTTGAACATTCAAGTTCTATCCCTTTTCTTTCCCTGGTCTCTTGGTGCTCTTGTCCCTCCTATAGTGTCTCCCATTTAAAGGGTCCCTGCAGGCGTGCGCACCAAAGCGCCACGTGAATGTGCAAGACCTTACCGCACGAATGTGCGAATCCTGACTTTGTGACTGTGCGAGGAGGTATGCGAGCACATCAAGGAAACAAAGTTAAAACACCCTTTTTAAAAAGGGTAGCTAATTTGCAAGCTACTCTTGGTGTTTAGTGAATTCCTTTACAGTTTTTAAGTAGTTCTAGGGATGAATAAAGAAGTGCTCACTACGGCGGTTGCTGCGAGGCTGAAAGCGCGTCTGCAAAGCTGCACAGCATTTCTGAGCCAAAAAGAGATTTGCATGGTATGTATTATCTTAGTTTGATGCCCTAAAAGAGTTCTGTTAGTCTGTGCATCTGAAATTCCTTTTGGTTATGTTTATAGAAATGCTTATTCAGGGGCAGAAGTTATAATGCCCAAAGACCTTCTATAGTCTTCTATATGTCCCTTTTCTTGCAGAGAGCTATGTTGAAAATGTGTAAATATTCGTGGTGTACAGCGTTGTGCTGTATTAACTAAATAAGCATGCTTGAAAGTTTATGTTTTTCTCTGCTAGGCATTTGCTGTTAGTATACAGTAATATTGGTTTTTCATCCATTGTTTTACCTGCAGGAGTTGTTTGGGGAGCGTCCTTGCTGCTCAGCACTCTACACTGTCTCTACCTCCTATAGTGCTGGCTGGTCCTTCTTTTCTGTCTTAAATAGGTAGAAGACAGGTAGAAGTGGACTGAGTAGCATTTCCCTCCCCATTTCTGACTTTTTTGTTAATGTAGGCTTTAAAATAAGGTGCTTGTAACTTTATATAGCTACTTGTGATTACTGGTATCAGTGATGTGTTAATATTAAAATGTAAAAGTTCTAGCTAGTTTGGTTTCAAACTAGTTTAGTCTGGAGCAGTATAGTGCAGTGGGTTAAGGCTCTGAGCTACAGATCTAGAGACCTGGGTTTGAATCCTACAGTTGCCTAGGTGCATACTGTGTGACCCTGAGTAAGTCACTTAACTTCCTTGTGCTCCCATGTTGCACCTGTAAACAAGCTTTCAGCTTAGTGTATCTCTCCTGGTTAAACAGTTAAAAAAGACAAAAAATAAAACAGACATTAGGGGTGGAGTTTTCCTTCATTACATGACTATTGCCTAGTATTTAAACCACTGCTAGACCTACAGTCAGTAGAGTGGTGGACTATCAGTAGTCCAGACCCTAGTTATTCTTAGTGGTCATTTCCTTGCTTGGTGGAAAAAGAAGTTACCTGCTTTGAATTGTTTTTCCTTTACTTTGTGCCCTCTTATATTTCTTGGTCATTCAGTTCGGTACTTTAAGTTAAGAAATCCTGCCTTTTAATTTACTTTTGCTGAATAGAAACTGTTTATGTTCTCGGATCCTGGTGTCTGCCTCCAGCCATACCCATCAGCCTAAGACAATGCTGCACCCCAATAGATGCAGAACGAGAAGGGCCAGGTGCAAGTTTGCAATATTCAGCCTGCATATGCAAATGGGCCCATTGCTCAAGTCTGGCACATCTTAGCATATTTGCAGCACATTACAGGCCCCTCATTTGCATGTGCTGAGCCATAAATGGGATGCCCTGTACCACCTTTCCACATAGGTGACAGAAGGGAACTGCAACCTTGTAGGTGACTGTTTACATATTGCTTTCTGTGCTATTATTTGCATACTGCATACAGCAGGCTCATCACACCCTGCCACAGCTGCATGTCTGTGCTCATGTATGTCTTTTGCATTCCACAGGCACCAGCATGGCAGCCGAGGAAGGGAAGAAGAGGAGGCAGACAAATGTCACACATGATGACCTGCAGGCCCTCCTATAGGCCTGCCTCATGTGTGAGGACTGTTAATATGCAAGACTGGCAATCAGCAGGAGAGGGCACAGGAATGGGATGAGGTAGGAGATGTAATCAATGTCCATGGGGTGTTCAATAGGACACCCCAGAAATGTATAAAGCACATGAACAGTGAGCACATCAGGAACAAGGAGAGGCTTTCCGCACTTAAGGCATCCCAGTGGGCCATGAGGGGGGGTGGCATCCACAGTGCCTGATCTGATGCCGCAGGAGGCCCTGGTGGCCAGCACACTGAACCACACAGCTGCTGAGGGAGTCCCAGGTGGGGGATTTGACACAGGGGGTGAGTCAGCACTGCACTGTGAGTACACATATGGTGGGTAACAGCGGGGTATGTGCATGTGTGCCATGGTGTTGCACGTAAGTACATGGATGCCATGGCACTGTGTACCCAGGGTACACTGTTCAGTTCCCACCATGTGTAGGTACTGTTGCTGGCAGTCATGAAAAGTGGCAGGTTGTATCGCAATAAGTGTTCAGCGTGTCACATCATGGCCATCACACCTGCCAGGTGGACAGCTGCATGTCCCATGGATGGGACACAGGAACATGGGTGTTGGGTGCATGGCCACCCATGCTGCAGTGGCGTGGCACACAGGAGGCCACAAGAGGGGTCATCTGGTGCACGACTAGTGTGCACTCATTCCAGTGTCCAACAGTATCCCCTGGGGGTGCACACACAGGTATTCCAGACTGCCGCACACATGCCAGGCATGTGTGACACATGTCTTCCCACAGACACCCATGGGCCCAGTGGTGCCACTAGCAGCACCATCACACACAGGCACATCACATGTGTGCACATGTCATGCATATACATGGACAACACACACTGACCATGCACCTCCTTCCTCCATTACAGCTCCATCACACCTCAGTGGTGACACTGGGTCCAGGACCACTGTGGCCGTACAGGAGGAGTCTGTACCAATGACCTCCACATTCGCTGCATCTGTGTCCATTGTAGAGGGGGATGCCATGCTCGATCTGGGGGTCCTGCTTGGGTTGGCTGATCATGATCCCTTGCCCAGTCTTGATATGATGGATGACCTTGAGGTGCTGGCATCGGCCATGGATGAGGAACTTGATGGTGACACCACAGAGCTGGAGAACACCAGCACACATGGCCACTGTCCACAGTGGCCCAGGTACCACAGACAGTGGTGGGTGGTGTCACCTATCCCGGCCCTCACACACACCTCACCAGGCACACCACATGCGGGTGCCACTGCCCTGGCTGTGGAGTTCCAGGGCCGTGGTGCTGCTGTGCGGTCTGTGGGTGGTGCCACCATTCTGCAGGGTACAGTGCAGCGGCTGCCTGCACAGCCACAAATTGAGGCCATAACAAGGCCCGCAGTGCCTACATGCACAGTTCCCGCCCAACAGCAGACCACTGTGTGATGTCCGAGTCTGCGAACATGGCACAACAGTTTTGTACACCCCAGCCCATTGCACCCTCACAGGCCATGTCATCTGCCAACAGGCTCGAGAAGCACACCACTCAGGGAGACTATACATAGCCTGCAGGTGCAGTTGAGCAGCAATGATGAGCTTGCAGCTGAGAGGCATGCACAAGTCACAGCTGAGTTGCACTATCTGCATGGAGACATGGTGGCAAAAATGCACCTCATGTGGGTGGACATGACTGCTGGCCTCAGCAGGATTGCACAGACCACTGAGGTGGGTTGTGCAGCCCTGGCATCTTGTGGCAGTAGCAGTGCCTACCACACATCACACAGTGCCACAAGCACTCCCACATCACTGCAGCATGTGACCACACTGCAACATTGCTCCCCGACACACCTGGATCTGGCAGTTGTTCAGAACCCCACACGCGCTTGGTCACAGTTGTGTGTGTCCACACCCTTGAGGGCTGAGAAATCACCCCTTGCAGTGGTTGACTCCCCAGTGGTGGTAACCATGCCCTCACTGAGCTGCCCACATGTCTATGATGGCTGCAGTGCTGGGCACTGATGCATGCTTAGCATCACTGGCGTGGACCATCTGTCTTACAGAGCCATTGTGACCACTTCCCATTGTCACACAGGCCCTTGTGTGGTGTCATATGCACACTCACAGGCCTGTGGTGTCCTGTCCATGCTGTCCATGTGGTATCTGGGAAATGGGTGTGGGGCATGGTGTTAGATTTTGTGGCATGGCATAATGACTGCATCCTGTGTCATCCACTGTGCGTGTGTGCCAGTGGGATACTCTGATCCATGCCATGTTGACACATGCACCTGCACAACCACTGTACTGTGGGACACTGCGGTTTGTGCCCCTGCCCATCCCTGTGTACCTGTCTGTGCTACCCCTTGTGTCAGTGTGGTGGCTGCACACCTGCACATGGTGCCCCCTTGGGACTCTGCTCTGTGTGTGTGTGTGTGTGTGTGTGGCTGCCCAGTCTGTTCCCCTTTGCACTCACCTGTGGTCACCAAAGTGCTCCTCCACAATGGTGGCCTTGTGCTACCATGCCCTGGTGGTCAGCCGTGGGTCCCTCCTCTCCACGTGTTCAAGCTCACCTCCGGCCTGCAGTCCCTCATTTTCCAAACTGTCACCCTCTTTGGTCCGGGCATGTGTTCCATGATCAATGGCCATGTTGTGAAGCATTGAACAGTCCAGGAATATGCCACAGGCCTTCTGTGGGTTATACTGTTGGGCACCACCTGAGCTGTCCAGGCATCTGAACTGCATCTTGAGCATGCTGAATAGTCACTCGATGATGCTGTGTGTCCTGACTGTGCCTCATTATACTGTTCCTCAGCCTCTGATGAGGGTTGCAGTATGGGAGTGAACAGCCAGGGGCACAGTGGGTAGGCGTTGTCACCTGTGGGGGGGAGGTTATGTGATACGTTAGTGTCCAGACTGCATACACTGTCCCCTACTGGCAAACCTGTTCCCTGTTTACCACCTGTACTCCACTGCCCTGCCACTGGACACAGTATCCTGCCCACCCGACCTGATGACCACCCTGCACCCTTGCTGTAGTGACGTTTGCACTGCTGCCTGCCTAGCATACACATACAATGCCCTGTGCTGAACAGCCTGTTGATGCACCTGCACTCCCATTCCTTGTCCAGTGCTCAGGCCAGTATCAGGCGCTTTCCACACCATGGTGCATGTGTCCCCACATCCCAGTCCCTATGCTGGCTGTGTCTTGCCCCTACCACACTGCACACCTCACATTTGCCCACCTCACCCATAGGCCCCTGTCTGTGGGTAACACTGTCACCTCCCCCCCCACAGTGTTGTCTATGTCTGTCAGACATTGCATGGCCCCTCCCCCAACCACCACCTGCTGTTCTGCATGCCCTAGTCGGGCCTCCTCCAGCAATAGGTATGCCCCACTCACCCACTAGGTGATGGCTGTGTATGTCCCCAGACTCAAACTGATGGAACAGGGCCAAACTATGCCAGATGTGGGCATTGTGTTCACTCCCAGGTTGGGTCACACAGATGTCAACGATACACCCTGTGGCATTGCACACCACCTGGCTGTTGATTGAATGGTAGCCCTTCTGGTTCACATATGCTTCCTCATCGGGGCCAGGTGGTGCCCTGATAGCCACATGGGTGCAGTCTATGGCCCCTAGCACACATGGCATGCATGTCATCCTGTAGATGTGCTGTATTGTTTCTGTCCTCTCTGCCTGTGTGCTTGGGACTCGTATGAACATGGGGCAGCACAGCAGTGAGGAATTCTGTGAGGAGAGAGGATGTGGCAGATTGTGTGTACCTGTGGTGTCACCCACAGGTATCTGGAAGGTGCCTATGGTGAGCAGGTACATTGTAGCTGTCACCTTTATCTCCACTGACATGCATGACTCCTTTGTGTTGGTGCCTGCAGTTCATCATGTAGCAGTTCAAAGAGCTGCCTCAGCATTGCCCTATTGAGATGATACCAGCCCACTATCTCTGTGTCACTCAGTTGTTCAAAGGTGACATAGGCACAGTGCCATCTGTGGGGGTATACCACACGGGCCCTTCCATGCCTTTCTTCCTCCCATCTCCTCACTCCCATCATGACAGCCTTCATAACAAAAGTACTGACATCCATTACTGCTGCTGCTGCTGTTCTCATTCCAGACTCTGGGTGGTTTGCAAAGTTAAGGCAAGCTCTTTTTATGCCTAATTTTGTGCAGCGCATCTTGGAAATGTGCTGCACACACAATGCCCATTGTAACTGAATATACCAATGTGTGACATATTCATGGGAATTCCCTCTGTATATGCACAGCATACATTACCTTTGCACTGTGGCACATCCTGAGATGTGTGGCGCATCTCAGGCTTTTGAATATTGTGTTCAGGAGCACTTTGTAAGATGGGCGGCGCATCTCCTACTTGCGCTCCACATATCTTTTGAATATGTGGGCCAGTGGGAGGAGTTTGTACAAAATAATAAGTTGGAACGTCCACTGGATCAGGACAAACATGTTCAGATACAGTGTGGAAGAATGGTATTAGCAATTATGGTTTAATTTTATTGCAAGAAACTTTGCTACATGGTAAAAATATTACAGTATCATGACTGGGTATTTCAGTTTTGAAAGGCCAGTGATAAGAGTACACATGAGAGGTAGAGCAAAAAGGGGGCTAATCATACTAATGTCTGTGGCAGTGTCAAAGAGGCAAGCTTATTAGATATATGGGCAAACCATATTTTATGTACTTACATCAAAAATGTTGATAATATAGATTTTATTGTTATAAATGTATACCTACTGAAAATAGGATAGAATCTAACCTCACCCCATTACCTAAGTCATATTTTAAGAGGATTGTACCACTGAAGGATGTTACTTATAATGGGGATTTTAATATAAAGTGGGCCCAGGCCAGGAGGAAAATGATAATAAATGGCATTTGGCTGACATTTGCAGGATTCCATTGAGAAACCCAACTGATGTAAGTACTAATACAGTAACAAGGGAAAAATCTTTTGACAGTTCTGGCTGATAATGTCATAAGAATATTGAATGGACTGGTAGCTGTGGAAGGGATATGCTGCAAATTTTTAATTCACTGGTGAAGTTGGTATGAATGTGCAACATTAATATTTGTGAAAAACAAATATAGGATAGTGTACACCCTGGGGGGGGGATGCTACAAGTCTTGATGGCTGAGAGGGACCTGGGGGTGGTGATGGATGTCAAGATGAACAACTCGGAGACTTGTAGGAGGGCAGCAGCCAAGACCAACAGGATGCTGGGATGCATCGCTAGGGGGATCACCTCCAGAAGGAGGGAAGTGATACTCCCTCTGTATAACTGCTTGGTGAGGCCGCACCTCAAGTACTGCGTGCAGTTTTGGAGGCCACACTTAAAGAGGGACATTAAACTCCTGGAGAGGGTCCAGAGGAGGGCAACCAAAATGATTTGGGGTTTGGGGGACAGGACCTATGAGAGGCTCAAAGAGCTAAATATGTACACATTGGAAGAGAGAAGAGACCGGGGGACATGATAGAGGTCTTCAGGTACATGAAGGGGTAAATAGGGAGGAGCAATCAGGGTTCTTCGAAGGAAGGAGGAGAGGGCCACTAGAGGGCATGGGTGGAAGCTGGAGGGGGGAAGATTCAGGGAAGAAAGGAGGAGGTGCTACTTCACTGAGAGGGTGGTGGAGCCATGGAATGCGCTGCCTAGGGAGCTGGTGGAAGCAGAGATGGTGGATGGGTTCAAGAGGGGGTGGGACAGGTACAGGGGAAGGGTTCTGGAAGCAAAATCCAATGCAGCAAGAATACCCGGAACTGGGAGGGGAGAAGCCAGAGAAGGCGAGGGGGCAGCAAGGTCTGCTCCCAAGGTGGGGGCTGACCAAACGAGCATACGTGAAAGACCGTTAGGCCTATTCTGCTGGCATTTTAGTATGTTAGTATGATGTTCCATTCACAACAAGGCTATTCTTTACCCAAGTGGTTACTATGACGACTATTGACCTCGTGAGCGAAGCTCAAGAGATGGTTCAGTCATCACAGTAACCACGAGTGTAAAGAGTAGTCTCACTGTGAATGGGATGCCATACACTGTTCTGTATAGTGTATGGACAATCCCAGATTAAAAGAAGCACACCAAACTCAGGAATTGATTGTAACGACAATTTAAAAGTTTACTGTTTAAAACAGTTTACATGTATGCATGTTGATCTTTGAATGAAAAGCAACCAATAAAAACGCTAATCTCTGCATTTTTTTTCTTCACTTTCCACTTGTTCATGGATACTATGCAGTGACAGCAGACATTAGCGCTCTGTGAAGACAAAAAGAAAACTGAAAAGGGATTTTGGTGTACTTACTTGTTTGCAGATTCATCAGATCAGCTGTATTTATAAAGGCATTGGTGATGAACAGAAACCTCCCCCACCCTCCCACCCCGAATAAGCTACACAGGTTATCAAGTTAGAGAAGTGGACCTAATCAATTGCGTGGTGAACATAGCCATTACACAGTTTAGCAACACCCCCCCTTCCCTCCAAGATGCAATCATTGGTACTTCCCAATTCCATACAAAATTGGTTACAAAAGTTGAAAGGATCATACAGTGGACCAAACAAAATTACCTCAGTCTAAGTCAGAAAATAAGTCATGAATTGCTGCTACTCTCTTTCATTTTTGGACACCAGCTGGGTTTACAATTTGGACAGTCACTGCTTGATTGAAAATGCAGCCGATCACAAAAACCTGAAGACTGGATGATTCACTTAACTGTTGCCAGCTCACTTGTGCTGATCTGGATTGGACTGTAGCCTGTGCCAATGATGAGCAAGGGGGTCCAAGGTGAGCTTGAGTATTGGTGGCTGTAGTTTAAAATATCTGTGAATTCCTCTTCTACATGTCCTCAGGCAGGAAGAAATATTTATAGATTGCAGGCTTCTGTGGTCTGACACCTGCGCTACTTCAGTCAGTGGTATATTATTGTCCACAGGTCTCTTGATAGAAGTTTTCTGGTAAAGTGATTGGCTAGTTTTTTGGTATTAGGTAGCCCAGCTGCCAATTTGATGCTTCTCATCAAGGAGCGGATTTTGTTTTCTCCGACTGTCGTTACTGGTACCAGTGTGAAATACTGGGTCTGTGGTTCACATTTGTTGCTAGATAAAATGGTACATCCAGCTCCAGCATTTTAAGGGTAGTCACTCTGATTTGTATTTCAGGTATGCTGAAATAGGGTCCCTGTCTGGATGGGCCTGGAGGTCTTTATCTACAAACAATTTCTATGTTTCTATGTTTCTGTCTCTGTTATGGCACTGGTACATGTGTGGCTTTACAGGATGTACATCCCTTGTATTTTCACCTGAGCTGGTATTGGTCTGCCACGCATTGTGCTCCAGGTAGGGAGTTCCTTCTGTGTCTGTGCAGAGCTGCAAATCACCACTCTTGAAATTATACTGCTCTGTTGTCCTCAGAGCAAGACAGAGCCCAACTCTGAAAAATATTAAGTTCAATAAGGCTGTTGGGTTTTGAAGACCAAGAGTGCCTGAAGTATACAGTTTTTCTATGTCTGTGTCTGTGAAGGCTTCAACCTTTTTAGGCTTTTTGCCTTCACCTATCTTTTTAAGAAACTTCTGATTAGTAATGCAGTGAAATTCAATTTTGCTGGAGAAATTCTGATGAAATCAGGAATTTCACTCCGTAAAATATTTCACGAAATTCATTCATTTCACAGTATATTTTGTGTGTGCGAGCTATTTAAAAATTAAAAAAATAAAGAACCCCCCTCTCCATGCTGAGATTCACCCCCATCCCCCATTCAGAATTGTAAATAATAACAATAATGTTGAAAGTCCCTATTGTCTAGTGGTCCCACCCTTCGGCTGATTGCCAGTTCAATATTTAGAATAACCCCCTGTGAGACTGACACCCCATCTCCCATCCTCTATTTCTGCTGCCAGACCTGCCAACATCAATAATTTAATTAAAAAAATAACTTTCCCTGGTGGCTAGTGAACCCCCCTGCCCTGTCTGGTAGTGACCCCACCCTGCACCCCCCCATTAAGGACCCCAGTGGTCCACCGGCACAGCCCTTCACTCACCTCCATGGCTGACAGCCCAACTGACTGCTTTTACCAAAGAGCCAGACTGAGCCCTCGCTCTTATGTTTTGGGGGGGTGAGGTGGTGGGTGCGGAGATGGAGGGTCAGTTGGGGGTTACCTCTAGTAGTCGGACATTTGCAGTAGACTGTGGCTACCATCATGAACACGGTGGAGTGTGCCATGACAGCCGTTTGTTTTGTTTTTCTTAAAAATTAGACATATCACCCTGACCCTCCTTCTTGGCACCCACCACCCCACACCCCCTAGAAACATAAGAGTGCCACTGGAGTGCCCAATTCCCCCAGTGTTGTGATCAGGGCAGTGCTGATTTTTTGTTAAAATGTAGAATAATGCAGTGCAACTGGAGTGCTCCACATATGTGGAGGTAACTGTGGTGGAACTCCAACATGTTGTTTTGACACAAATAATGCAAGGAATGCCGAGTCCTATTTTCAAAGCAATAGGTCTGCAGGGTTCCACCCACTGCACCCCTTAAAAGGCAGAGTGAATGAGGGTAATACACATCGCACATGTAACACAGAAATTAGATTGACAGTTCAGCATCTACTATTAGATTGTTATCTGATGGAAAATGAAAGAAGGAAATGGCTTGTACCATTGGGAATAGATAAGTCATATGCCAATCGTATCAACAATATCGCCAAGGCTGTCAATTCGAGCACAGGGCTCCTCTACAGGCATAAATTTAATCTGACCCCAGATGCCCTCAACCTAGCATTGTACAATGCATGCCACTGGCAAACATATAGACTATGGACTACAGACTTGTTATCTATAAGTCAGCCACGGACACCTCCCTCCGGTATCACTGTAGCTCTTAACAAAGCCTGCTGACTACTAACTGGCTAATTGACTCACACATGTGACCTGTATGCTCAGACAAATTGGCTCCAATTCAAGGGCAGACTAATGTTTCAAACATGCCTGCTGACAAAGAAATTAAGCCTTGGTATGTTGCCCAATGGTGTGCAGGAACTCCTCATCCCATACTCTAACACTCACCTCACCAGAAGATCTGATTGCCAGGTATTCAAAGTTCCTCCTTGTCATAGCTCCTAAGGTCAAAGATCCTTCACCCATCAGGCCCTGCTTTGGTTCAATTCTCTTCATGTTGACATCTTCTTTACACCCAGATTTGGTCCTTTTAAACCTATGCTCAGACAACACCTAGTTGCTAATGCTAGCTGTGACTGCTTCCACTAATTAGTCACTATTTGGGGCTTGTACCTCCTTGATAATTTCCCCCCAGCTCCCCACATCCTTCACGCTGTATCACCTGTCTATTCCTCCCTCTCCCCTCCCTCCCCATTACATCACATGCATCCCAACCCTCCTACCCTCCCCCATCGCTGGCTAGGCTCCCTGGGCTGATTCCTCCTTCTCTCCCCTCTCGCTCTCCCCTGCCTATCTATCTCCACCCTATGGTGTGACACTGCCCACTCATTCCTTCCTTCCTCTTTCCTTGTTCTTTCCTGTATCTCAGTATTCCTCCTTTGACTTGGCCTTATGG
The DNA here is from genome assembly GCA_016271365.2 of Neoceratodus forsteri. Lineage (NCBI taxonomy): Eukaryota > Metazoa > Chordata > Ceratodontiformes > Ceratodontidae > Neoceratodus > Neoceratodus forsteri. Next base: position 773,782,455 of record CM057449.1, on the reverse strand, counting down.
GCTGTATCTCTCTGTCCCTAAGTTTGCGGTGGCATACATTGTACAATGCCATGTGTCTTCTCTCTCTTGCACCAAATTTTGAATTATATCCCCTGAACCTGTTGAACTACTTGTTGTGCCCCATAGCATGCAATGTTTCAATGCACTGATTTGTCTAGCTTCCTAGTGTTCTGATTGTAACTTACCTTTTGTTACTGTTGAATTCATTGTGTTTCACCTGTACCCACTTTATACTGTTTTTTTCCCTGTATTATAGTCTTTTGACATGGAACCTATGTAAAGAGCTTATAGCTCAATGGTGTTGATACGAGATAATAAATAAATAAATAAATAATATAAGATCTGGTCACAGCCAAAATGGCTACTAAAGTATTAATGTGACAAGAGATACAGAATTAATGTGTGGATTGGAATGTATTGAGTAGTCAAGCACATGTAGATATTAGAGATGCTGTGAAGTTTTAATTTGCTGGTGAATTTCCGGTGAAGTCACCAACTTCACCTCCACAGACCAATTCACGAATTGTAAATTCGCCTATGTGACTTTTTGTCAACTTCGCCATTAAGACAGGCAGGCAAGTATGTTGACTTTGCCAGTAGCTTTACTGATAATTTCACTGGTAAAGATAATTAGGTGAAGTCCATTGAAAACATGGCTATTTCCTGTAAACAAGTGCTTGAGGTCCAAGGAAACAACTCTTTGCAGGTCACATGCTTCTATTCTATGTAGCGTGACTTATCTTAGTTTTATTTTGTAGTCTGATCTAGGAGTGAAAGGAGACAGATCTGCACTGTTTGCTACTTAAAAAGTAGATTAAAAAAATACTTTTCCACCTTTTCTGTTGGCTGTTTTATATATTACTTTTTACTTTATAGTCAGTCATTGTTTAGTTGTAGTTTACCTCTTATTTTGTGTATATTGAAGACTTATTTCTGTTACTTTTTTACCCTTTTAGTGTGTTTTTTGTTTCACTCTTTTTACTCTTTTTTTTAGTTAGAATGAGTGGGACAGAGAGTTAGGAGGGGGTGAAGGCTGCAGGGGTAGTGGGTCTTGGCTGAAAAGGACCTGGCACATACCAGTGGCAGTAGCAGGATAAGACAGCAGCAGCAGCACCAAGCCCCCACCCACAGTGCAGGATCCTCAGTCTCAGCAAGATGAGGCTAGGGCACCACCACAACAACTGCGTATCATGAGGAAGAGGACCTGCTGTCATAACCACCTTACTCCAACCCTCAGCAGCAGCAGCCCAATTCCCTAGTATGTGACTTTTGCTAATTGGACCCCACTGACAACACTGGGGTGACTTGTAAATTCTGCACACTGTTGTATGGTGTTTGAAAAAGGGGAGTCATCTAGGGACAGTTGGGCAGCATACACACCTATGAGAGAGGCACCTGAAACAGTGAGAGGAGCATGTTAAGCAGAAAGGTGGTGAGAGGGGAGTAGCTGGTTCCACCCCAGTCTTTCCTCTGGCAAGACAGAGGATGAGGCATGGTGGTGCACATGTGCAGGGAGAGGGAAGAAGGGAGGACTGTGACAGAGTCCAGCAGTCAGCCTCAGGTGGTGCAGTGGGGTACCACCTCAGAGACAAGCCTCAGAAACATCTACGAATGGTGAAGTGAAAAGCTCTGCATGGCGGTAGGAGAGCTCTCCCGTGAAGTTGCAAAGCTAAAAGAGATAGAAGTGGTGCTCTTTCAAATACAAGATAATTTTGAAGGCTTAGCAGAATTTAGACGTACAGAGCACCTCTCTCCCAGATAATAGCCCTCCGATATGGATATTTTCTTTATCTGTTTCACTTATTTTCTCTGTCAAAGTGAAATAAATAAATAAAAAGAAAACATTTAAAAAGGAAAAATTTGTTCTTGTCCTTTATCCTCCTTATTTCTCTCTGTCTGTTTGTATTTCTATCCTATTCTATATGCTTTGGTTCCATCTGTCAAAGAAAAATATTATTTCCTATCTACAGTATATTTCCTTACATGACGCTGTGTCTCTCAAAGTACACATCTTTCCTTTTTTTTCTGTTCCTCTCTGTTTTTTCTGTTTTTTTCTCAACTACTAGAATAAATATGTCAGGCAGCTACAGGTTAGTAGTACTGCCACTGCCACATGATACTGCACTGTGACACTGCCACTAACATTGTTTTTTATGTATTTTGTATTAGTTGTGCCTTAATTGACTCTTACTTTATTTTATTCTTCTCTGCTTACTTATTTTTACTAAGCTTTTTATTTAACTCTGCCTTGTTTTTGTATTCCTATGATTGTATACTGTGATTCCATATTGTGTAATCTGTTATCTCATTGTCTCTGTTTTGTACCCTCCCGGGTCTTGCCTGAAAATAGTCGCTGCTATAGCTAGTGCACCTAGCTGGTCATCAAAAACTAAACAAAATCACAACACACAACATTACCTTTGTTCTCCCATTATTTGTCTGATATGTCCAAATCTCAAGCACTGCAGTACACACTACGGACAAGCACAATTTATAAATGCCTCACTTAGAAATATTTCTCCCAAATCCAAAATCTGCAATTCTGGTGATAAACTGATGCTGGTGCCTATGCTAATATGCTGTTTAATTTGCCCTCTCAGATAGTATGCATTGTCAAGCACTTTAGGACACACAACTGTCAAGCACAATTATAAGTTTCTCACCTCTGGAAATTGTTACCCCAAACCAAAAATCAGTAATGCTGGTAATAAAGTGCTGCTGCTGGTTCCTCTGCAACTGTGAGAAGATTCAATGACACAGAAACTCCAGCTGAGAAAAGAAGTGTTCCAAATCTGTGAATGCAGCATTCGGCCAGCAGGAGTAATTTAATATTATTGTATAACAAAAACTGAGAGAACACCTTTACTTTATGAAAATATGACTACAAAATCTTTGCAAAACAATGAGATGAAGTCCCATTTCAACAAAAAGGTTTTCACCCAAAAATTAAGTGTTGTGATTCATGATTAAGTGACGTGAAAAAGAAGGTTACATAAACAGGGTCGCACCCAGAAATTAAGTGGTACCAAATGGAAGATTCAATAAATGTCATGATTCTTGATCATAACCAAGTGATGTGAAACAGAAGATGAAATGAACAGGATTACACTCAGAAATTAAATGGCATCAAACAGAGGATTCAATAATCGGCATGATTCATGATTGTGTGACTAAGAGACATGAAACAGAAGATTACATGAACAGGGTTGCACCCAGAAATTAAGTGGCATCAAACAGAAGAGTCAATAAATAGGGTATGATTTGTGATTGTGACTAAGTAACAAGAAACAGAAGATTACATAAACAGGGTTGCACCAGAAATGAAATGGTATCCAACAGAAAAGTCAAAATCAGTAAAACTGCTACAGAAAGACACTAACAAAATGGCTTACTTAAATATGGAAAACCAACTGTATAAATGAATCATGTCTGGAAATTCTCTAAAAGCTAAATAATAAAAAGGAACTTCTGCAGGAATTAAATCGCTTTACTGTACCCCTCTGGAGGATATATTTAAACCTGATCATTGACCCCTTCCACATGTGCAGCTCCATTTATGGCAAAAAAGATAACACAAACTGGGAAGGCAGAAATTGACAGGCCATTCCAGTACTTCATGTGGGCAAAGATAGAGTTCACTGTTCTCTTTACTCAATTGCTTTGTGAGTCTTGTGACCCAGCAGCAAAGTCAAGCATTTTATTTTATTTCCTTTTTTTGATGGGGGTGGTTGTAACCGCTTTAACTCTATTTTTAGCTTACTGTTTTTCTGTTTTCAGATATTATTACTAAGGTGGTGAAATGATGTTGCTGCATAGGTCCAGCCTTTATCCTTTTGTGGAATTCAGCATGTTTTCCAACCACAGGAAGGTAGGTATGTTTTTTTTTGGGGGGGGGGTTGTTACCACTTTAACTCTAACCATTTTTTCTTGATGATTTTCTATTTTCAGGTAGTATCACTAGGGTGATAAAATCATGTTGTTGCAAAGGTCCAGCCTGTATCTTTTTTTGGAATATAGTATGTTTTTGAACCATGGGACTGTAAGTATGTATGTTTTCTGGGGGAATTGTTTTGTTTATTCTGAAAAGTGTTGCAGATGTGAGACTGTTTTCTGTTTCTGTTGCTCAAATTTCAGGTTATTTTCAGCATCTGTCTGTTGCAATGTTGTCTGGGTGGAAGAGATGGTGATGACTTGAATGCTGGAGCAGGAGACAGCAGCTCAGCAGCACAGGAGACCTGTGGAAAAAGATTTTTAGAATCTGCCCAAATAAGTATCCACTGTGGGGTTGGCTACCCAATATAGCTGTTGCTAACTCCCCTGTCCTACTATACCTCCCATCACCTCTGAAGAAAAGAGAAATGATTTTGCCTCAATCTGCCACAGTGGCACTGGTGGTTGCCCAGTATAGCTATTGTTAACTCCCCACATGAGAAACTATTTAGGATCCCTTTGGCCACTGGAGCACAGTAGGTACCTGTGAAAAAGGAGAAAAAGTCATTAAAAAAAGGAAACCATAATGGTACTTACTGTTACATTAGTGCTGCTGGACATGCTGTGGTGTGTGCCAGTCTGCTGGAGTATGAACAGCTGCTCTGAATGGTGAGAAACTTGCAGGGAGATGAAAAGAAAGATGGAAAAACATTCTAATGACTTTCTGAGTAATGTGGAAGGTTTGTCCTCTGCGAAGCCAGGTACTACAACACCACCTGTCATTGTCACCTGTGTAGAAAAAAAGAGAAATTATTTTGCCTCACTCGGCCACTGTGGTGGCCATACAGTATAGCCAGTGCTGATTCCCACATGAGAAATTATTAAGCGTCCCTTTGTCCACCACAGCATAATGTGTACCTGTGAAAAAGGAGAACAAAAATAAAAGAAAAAAAGAAAGTCATATTGAAAATTACCATTGTGATACAGATGCTTGTCATGTGCATGCCACTGAGATAGTGTAGGATTCAGAACAGGAGTTGTGAATGTTGAAACCTGCAGGAGACAAAAGAACAGGAAGAAAAATATTTTAATGTCTCTCTCAGTAATGTGGAAGGCCTTGTGGTCTCTGAGGCTGAGGAATGCAGTCACCCCACCAGCAGTGAGACTAAGGACAGTGAACAACAGTGAAAGTATATTGAGCTGGCTGGCTGGAGGGTTGGCTTGAATATCCTCCTGTCATACAGTTCCAAATTGGACACTGCTGCAGTACACATGTGATGGTATCATCCCCGGTACTGATTCTAATTGTCTGCGAAATGTTTTAGCTGCTCCACATGATGTGGGTTGTTCAGTTCAAAATCCAGTAGATATTATCTCAGGGTGAACATTGCATTCAGTTATATGCAAGCAATAATACCCAACAGGGTGGGTGGTATTTGGCAATACCGGACCACCCAGAGGTATAATAAGGCCCGACGCCACAGGCAGGGGACCTTATAGACCCTGGAAGGTCCAGTATTGCCCAATACTGCCCACCCTGGAGGATATTCTTCTACTTAGAAAATGGGAAACTGTATTAAATAATGATTTATTATTATTATTTTTATTTTTATCTGGTTAAACTCTTAGCTGCTTGCTTAGTTTGTCATAAAAAAGTTCCTCCACCTGCATTGGAATTTTTTTTTTTTGCAGATGGTTGTCATGGTTACTGCCCCTGCCCCCATCCCACTCACAGATAGGCAGTGCCTGGTTCAGTAAAATTGATTTTTTTTAGTTATTTGTTCATTAATTTTATTTTATAACTTCATTGTACCATACATTTCTCCATTGGGGAATGTGAGTTCGAGTGGCGGTGACAGTTGGACAAGCAGCAAATAAAAAGAAAAAGAATGCTAGGTGATTCTGATGGTTTGCTTATGCTTTCTTTTTGAGCTATGTTAGTGAGGAGAGCTGCAGTTTTAAAACTTAATCAGGAGAGGAACGAAGGTGGCAGGCAGGCAGACAACGCTGTGGAGGTGGTGAATGTATTGATTGAAAGTTGGGAGAGGAGCGGAGGCGGCGGGCAGGTGGCCACACTTTGGAACGGGTATTGCATGGCAACCAAGGTCAATGCTGGCCACTCAGTAGCCTTGCTGTAATATTATATCAAGGGCTTGTTGGCAATGGTATGGTGCCTTGTGTCTGCCAAATACATAACTAACATGCGTTGTGCTGCTCGCAGACCTGTTGCCTCAACAGCTTCCTATTCCTCCTTTTCTTCTATGTCTGCAACTCCCACCTATCTCAAAACATCCCAAATGAGATTTTTAATTTTTTTTTCTTTTAATTTGCATGTTTTTTTAGCCACTTTGCCATGTGAGGAGGTGGTAGCAGCATTCGGTCTCTGAGCAGTTTCATGTTGTGCCTTAGGTACATAGGTCTTTCGCATCTGTGACCAGCATACCTTTGTAATCAGACGTTCGGCCAACCTTTGGACCTGCTGATGCCCACCTTCAATTATGCCAGCCCATGTTTATAGCATGGGTCAAGCATAGTGGTAATCCCGTCCACCATTGCTGAGATGTAGCATTCAAACACATCTCAGGAGCCACACAGTGTGTCCACAGTTCCAAAATGCAATTCACAAAGATGGGCTAACTAAAAAATGAAGTCACACACTCCAGAGTGTGGACAAGGTAAAAACCTTTAATTTAAAATAAATAATTGGTGGCAGGAGGTTGACTGCTGTTTTATTTTATTTAAAATAAAACTTCTCTAGAGTGTGTGACATCCTTTCTCAGTTAGCCCAGCTATTTGAATTGCATAGTGGTAATCCCAAACTCTTCAGACTGCAGAATGTCAGGAATACAGTATGTGCACTGGAGTCAAAGATGTGGTGCATGTGTTCCATTAAGGCACACAACTTCACTATCACCACCTGCCTCCAGCTATTGCTGCACATTTACCTGTGTCTGCTTCCAGCACATATAGAAGTGGAAGGGTCTAACTGATACAGGCAGTGTCCCTACTCACTGCCTGTGTTGCATGTCCGAATGGCCTGAGAATCATGATCAGGCCATCCATTTTGTGTCACTGCTCTGATGTGAAACACATGTATTCTCCAGCACTGTCATGGCTTGTATGTAGCAGCAGATAGTCAGATATTGCTTTATGCTGCCCATGTAACCACTCCATCATTTACAGGGTGGAGTTCCAGCACATGACAACACCCAGCTTCATAAGGTACTGAGGCAGTTGGTTCTGCATCTGCAGATGATGGAGGTAGTCATGGGTCTTTCTGGAATTGGTAAAGCAGACTCAGATGCAATGGGACACAGTCAGAATGTCCTTGTTATCCAGAAAGGTGAGAAACTGCTGCATGATGAGATTAAGACAGTGTGCCAGGCATGGCACCCTGACAAACCAAGTGAAAAAATGTAAAACGTGAGTTCCCTCCTGATATAGCTGAAAGTTCCAGATTTGATGGGGGCCAGTTTGCAAAAAGCCAGTATCCAAGAAATGAAGAAGAACAACGGCCACTCCTTACAATTTAGCTACTTATACATATGGTTTATTGAACTTCCACAACCAAGATCCCTTCAAGCCCAAAGTTTCACCCACCCAGCTTCATCAGGGTGGCAGATCTATGGTCAAACACTTTTAAAATAAATTACTTTCAACAAGTGAATTACTATTTCCATGTTAAAAAATTGTTTACTTACAATCAGTTTTAAATTGCTCTTATAATATCTCAAACACAATTTTCAGGATAACAAACCCAACTTCACAGTCATAAAACATTATTCTAGATAACTTAATATGTCAGTAGGTTTTTCCACATAGCAAAATGTTATGTACAGTTACACAAATTACAGACCTTTTTATGGTGCCCTGGAGCCCGCTTTAGGTAAGTATCCATTGCCCAAGTCTTCATTTCATCCAAGTTTCATTCTAAATGGTGCTATTTTTATAATAGAACTGTATTTCAAATGCTATAGTCCTTATTTCCACACTTTATTAATAATTTTCTACATATTAATGTTCATCAGGAGATTCTCTGCAACTGATTCATTTCTCTATACAACCACAATTAATCCTTACTCATCTGCATTCAACTTTTCAGTGACCCTGCAATATCATTGCCTACATATAACACCATTAAATTGTATTGCAAAAAAATCACTGATGATTGTTACTTTGTACTTTTGTTTAAAGCCTCAGACCTTATATTCAGATATCTTTTATTTCTTAACATGTTACCACTTCACTATGTAAGCGCTTCAGATACTATGATTTTTTAACAGCTTCAAAACACCCACCTAATTGTGTCTTTTCTTCTGTTTATTTCTCTCTAATGGTGTTAGTATGCTACTATCATTTCTACAATATAAAGCATGTTTATTAGCCTGAAAGACATCCATATTTGTGAAGCATATCAATAAACAAAGACTTGCATAGGTTAACCAAGAGCAATCTCAGTCAGGAATCTGTATGGCTCTTTTAGAAGTAGTTTATAATTCTACAGATGTTTTGCACCATCGGTAACAGTTTAAATATTCTCTACCTTACATGTCTTTATTTCATGCTTCCATGGTGAAGATACTGTCAAGAAATGCATAATGTTTGTTTTATTTCAGCTCTCAGTGACTTCTGTATAACTAGTTTGTTAACAAGAACTCGGGCTGTGTACTTACCACCTGGCTGAAGCAAGCCATTCCATAAGCATTTCTGGCAATCAAGTAGGGTGAACTGCACTGCTGTTTGAAAGCGTTTTAATTTATGTTATGTCAAGGTGCAGGGTGACACAGTGGACATAGATGTGAAGGGACACAGTGAAAATATCCTTGATATCCAGATGGGTGAGAAACAGCTGCATGAAGAGATTATGGCAGTGTGCCAGGCATGGCACCCTGACAACCCCCAACCCCATCACTTATGCATTTCATGACATTGGAGCCTTTATTGCTCACAAAGAAACCTACTTTCAGTGAATGGTAGTGAAGCCAGTCATTAATCTCAGTAAGGAGCACTTTCTGCATTTTCACACCCTTGTCTGATCTAGGTATACTCTTCTTAGCCAGTGTGGCAGGCTGGCAAAGACCTGGAATGTTGCTACCACCACTTGGGTTTAGTGCAATTTTCCCATGCCCAGAGTCAAACAGTATCACAGGTACCTATGCCCAGTGTGCTGTAATGCACAAGTAGGAGTTACCAGCTATGGCCACTGATCCTCATATCCATGTTGAGATGTACAAAATGTATGGTGATGATGAATGCTTCCAGGGCATAATTTATCATGTCTGACACTGTCCCATAGAGTTCAAGAATAGCATGTTTTGAAAAGTATGTTCTTGAAGGAATCTGCCATTTGGGACAAGCATGGGCCATCATCTCTACTCACCTTGTTTATGTATTGGTGGGCTTTTCTCCCTGTTGCTTAGCTACAATCAGGTATAGTCCAGCACCTGCAAATTTGAGCTTATCTTCAAGCTCCTATTGACTACTTCTTCTTGATGTAATGTAATACTGTATGTGTACACAACGGTCATTCCTTCTTGCTTAGCTACCATCATGTATAGACCAGTCTCCAGCAAGAAGTGGCCCTCTCTCATTGCTGTAGCCTACACCATCTGTATTTAATGTGTATATTTATTGCTTTATTTTTTGTTATTCTTGCACTCTTGTCTGTTTTCCACTCACTGTATGTCTCTCCTGCTCTGTCCAGTACTGTGTACAATGAGGAGCCTTTGTAAATCAGTCTTTGACTCAAAGGGTTGCAATTCTGATACATCAATAAATAAAAATAAAAATAAATAAACCTCAGAAACCAACATTTTCTACAAATGAGAATGGCAATAGATCAATAGCTAGCATTTCAGCTGCTGTATTTAATTCAGTGCAGTAGCATGGCTGGGAGAAATTTGGAGTGCCACTCAACTTGCCATGCAGCCTAGGCTGGACCATTCTTGGGGTTGGGCTTCCAAACAGCTGGACTCATCATGGCAGCATTGATGGGGTGCTTTTTAACTCCTGGGGATTTGCTGCTGCTCAAGTGACATACCAGTGACTTTGGATTGTTTCTGCAATGGTGTAACTTTGCTTTTCTGACTGGGAGTGGTACTACTGCTATCACCAGTACAAGGCAGACTCTTAGAATCCTCCTCCTCCTCTCTATAGTTCTCCTCACTTTTCCTTCCATCCACCTGATCTATTTCTCTGTCACTAGTGTTCACTTTTCCTAATGATGATGAAGAAAAGGGACTCCCTGCAGTGGCTTCCTTCTCATGTTGACACCAGTGTAACAATTGCCTGTTCTTCAGGTGTGTTGTTGCCACCAGTGCCTAGGTGGCTGCCCTTTTTACCACTACTGACTCGTGCTTGACACAGTTGACAGATAGTGATGATCTCTGAAGCTGGGTCAAGTATATAGAAATCCTAAACTAGGGATTTCATTCCCCTTGTTTTAATATGTTCCAGGACAGAGACAGCTACGAGGAAGATGTGGAAATTGATGTTTTATGGGATGATTTGAGAACATTAAGAATATTAGGGGGTTGGTAGTTTGATCACTAGTGCATACAACATTTCCTGCACCATCTGCATCACCACCCTTATAATTTTTATTTTCAGGCTCCCATAGGGGATCAAACACAACATCATCAGCACAGCCACTGTTGTCCTCCTCCTCCACAGGTCTATCTTCCTTAATCTCACCATCTCCAGGCTCTCTGACCTTCTCATCATGACAAGTTGTCCCACATTTTGTAGATCTCCCACATCAACCACTGTCTCCACACTGTCATGCTCAGTCCCACCACTAGAGATGGGCGAAGTGGCCCCAATTCTCTCCTCAAAGTGACTTGCGGAGTGAAGGCGAATTGGCAGAGTGCTCCTCAATGCGAAACAGAGTATTTCGCGCTATAATGGGTAACGTGAAGTCCATTGAAAACAATGACTTCGCATTACTGTGCCTTCCCAAACCACTACTCCACCAATTCTTAAGGCTAAGTACATTGAAAACAATGTACTTTGCCTCACTTCACCTTGGTTTTAAGCTCCAAAGGCAGTGATTCATGGGATTTCAGGTCACATGGGCTCTAGATTGTTCTGCACAGCCTCAGTTTGAGGTAGTGTGTATAGGAAGCTTTAGGAGACAATCTGCTCTGAGAGCTCTCTGCGATTCCGGGAGACGTTCTGGAGCATGTGGTGTTGTCCCATCTGCAGGCACCTCTCTGGGCTGAGGGAGGAGGTTGCTCACCTCCAAGCTGAGTTGGCCAGGATTTGTGGGACCTCCTCTCCCATCCAGGGATCACCAGTGCCACTGCCGTTGCCTCAGAGGTTGCCAAGAAAGAGGAGCAGTTGGATGACAGTGGGTTCAGGGAGGGTGAGATTGGTGGAACAGAAGTGCATCCCTCAAGTTGTACCTCTCCACAATTCCTATGCCATTCTGGCAAAGTGTAGTTCCTCTATAGAGGAACCTGCAGTGGAGACCAAGGAGGATGCTGGGAATCTCCACAAAGCAGACCCACAGGAGGGTGGCATGGGACCCCACAGTGGTAGAAAACAACTCATGGTGGGGGACTCCATTGTTAGGAAGGTAGAACTGGGGGAGGAAGGGGAGAGGGAGGTAAGGTGCCAGCCTAGCACCATGGCTTGGAGGAACAAGGAGCAAATCCTCAGGATTGCCAGAGCAGCTGCACAGGGGAGGGAGCTGGATGTCATTGTCCACCTAGAGACAAATGGCCTGGCTAAGAAAGGGATTAGAGAAGTGCAGGAAGAGTTTGTGGAATTGGGAAGGGGCCTTAGACAAGTAGCACACACGGTAACCTTCTAGGAGGTGCCTGTCTATAGCGTGAAGGAGGCTAAGTGCTGCACCTCATGGGATTCAATCAGTGGTTGAAAAGCTGGTGCAGAGCTCAGGGATTTGGCTTCATTGGGGACTGGGGTCCACCTGGAGTGATGCAAGCCTATACTGGCATGATGGGCTGCATTTGTCCAGGAGGGGAACCATGATCCTAGGTGATAGGTTTAAATGCTTAATTGGCAAACATTTAAACTAGCCAAGGGGGAGGCACTGGAAAGGACCAGGGAAATCCTAGCCCCCCAAAAAAGTCACTGTAGCAAGGTACAGTCCTCAGGTGGTTTACATCTTTCCTAATGGGCAGAATACAGAGTTGTGTTGGGGATTTTTTCTTCTGACTCACTCCCTCTGTCCTGTGCGGTCCCTCAGGGCTCAGAGCTGTCCCCCATGTTGTTTGCAGTGTATATGCTACCCCTCGGAGATATTGTATTATAGTATGGGCTGAGGTTTCACTGTTATGCTGATGATACCTAGCTCTACCTGCCTTTGCTCCTAACAGGTTAATGCTCTCTCAGTATTTAATAACTGCCTCGCTGAAATCCATGACTGGATGAATTCAAATTGGCTAAAGTTGAACACAGGAATGACAGAGGTTATGGTCGTGGACCTAGGCTGTAAGATAGAGGGGTTGAGGACTGGTTATCCTTCAGGATTATTTCTGGGGGGCTCCCAGATTCTTACCTCAGAACAGATGCTTGACCTGGATGTGATACTTGATGATGGGTTGACCCTTCATTATCAGTTGTCCAGTCATCAAGTCTGCCTTTTATCATTTAAGTAACATTGTCAGGGTTAAACACCTTATTCCGTCCAGCGATCTGCCTTTGTTGGTCCACACCTCTGTGACCTCATGCATTGACTATTGCAACTCCCTTTACTTAGGGCTTCCTGGGCTGATATCCACAGCTTGCAGCTAGCGCAGAATGCTGCTGCTCGGCTGTTGACTGGGGTGTCTTGGAGGATGAATATCACTCCTGTGCTGCATGATCTGCACTGGTTGCCAATTCAGTGGCAGATCACCTCTAAAGTAGGTTTATTAACACAAAGCCCTACATAGACTTGGTCTTGACTACTTGAAGGAGCTTCTGATTCCCTACACCCTGTGTGACAGCTCCGTTCAGCTGACATGGGGTTGCTGGAGATTCTGAGATAACCTTGAAATCTTCTGGGGCCTGTGCATTTATGTTTGTGCCCTACCTCTGGAATTCTAGTCCCATCAGCTTTGGGAATGCACGACCATGGGGGTTTAAGCAGGCACTTAAAACTTTTCTATGGGGGTCAGTAATAGTTTTTATATAATTATGTTTATTATTGTAAAGCACCTTGGTACTTAAAAATAAAGTTTATTATTTTTATTCTAATTATTATTAGAATAGGATTGGTATAGGGTACATGGAATATCCATAAGTATTGTCAATGAAAATATGGTATAGTGAAATATATAGTAATGTGATAAGTTTACGTTAGCTGATGCTTCAAATAGCATTTCCATAGTATGCTAAGGTCGCATATGACTTGTATATATTGATTCTTCAATATTGTGATGGTGTAGACTTGATGCGGATGCCAAGTTTTTCCAGGCAGGAAGAGTGTAACCCCCTACAAATGGGGGTTCCCAAAAGTCTTCCTTGGTGCTCTATATGCCCACTGCCAGGATGGTATCCTGTGTTCTAGTGCTTTAAAAGTGTTTGTGTGAGACTGCCTTAATGCCTCTGTGCTCTATCCCATTAAGAGTTGCCAATAACATGGTACTTATTTAATCTGGGAGGGGGCTGAGTGTTTTCTATGCTTGAGTGCTGCCCGGGCTGCAGGATAATCACTCCGTTCTGCCATCACTATTTGCACAGAGGGAGCTCTGTTAGAAGCTGTACTTATTTGCTGATTATCTATTACAATAGTAATGTTATGGAAGTTTGTCTAACCTGCCTTTTTTGCAGCATGGACATTTCACCATTGCACCACCATCTTGGTTCTGTACTGCTATTGTGAACCAATCAGTACCTTTGGGGACCCTAAAATGGTGTCTGTCCCCAGGAGTCTTGTGGGAGCAAAATTCTGTAGGAATTGTAGTTTTGAGACTTTGGCACCCAAATGGACCTGAGGGGGAGCCCTTGTATTGACTGACAGATGGTTCAGCCAACCGAACCTTTTGGATCCTGGGAAAAGTCCCAGGCCGCTTGCAGCAGGAGTCAGTCTGGAGTTAGAGTATGAAGAGTAAACAGCTCAAGTGATTCGAGCAGCAGCTCCTGCGTAGTTCGCCCAGGAGAACCATGGAAGGGCTGAGTTTTGTCCTGCCTGCTGCTGTCCCTTGTGAGGGAGCGCTCCAAAGAATCGGACTGCATACAAAGTTGTGAAAGACACATAAATCCATTGAATTGGTGACCAGACTTGAAACCTAAAGAAGACCAAAGATTTGTTGACTGTGATCAGCCTGTTAGGACCTGCATTTACTGTTGAATTCCCAGTTTTGTGCAGAGACTATGTGACTGAGACCGGATTGTCATCCGTCTGGTATAGTGGTGATTACTTTACTATAAATGTGCTGTGTGCTGCTAGTGGGTAGCAATTTGGTTCCCCACTGTGTGTTTAATTTTGCCTTGCTAACTGGAGGCTGTATCCAGCTTTCTCGGACTCACATCCGAACTGTTCCTCAGTCTGGGCCTTGTCACACTGGCTCAGCCAGATTACTCATGGCACAGAGAAAACCATTGATGAGAGACCTGCCTGGGGATCAGCCCCCTGCTCAATACCTTGAATAGGAATGACGCCTCAGTGATTCGTGAGGGTCCTGTTTCTCCTGGCACTCCTGCTCATCAACCTGCAGTCTTAATTTTGTCCCTCCTGTGTCCTGTATTGGGTATCATGAGTAAACACTATTGTAGCTCCCTGCAACATCAGCTAAATAAAAAGTGTTGTCATCTAATTCACTTGTTGTTTTCTTGTCACGAACTGAGCCATCTGACTCTGGATTACAAATTGCGTGTGCTTGTGCATGTTTCTTTCTTCCATCACAGGGCCCCAACCAGCTGCGATGCTGGCCTACCCTGGGCAACATTCAGGCTAACCCACCTTACTTCCACCTGAGTACCCAGAGTGTGGACCATTTAGGGACTCTGAAGTGCATGCATGACTGCCTGATTGATTTAGCCATTAAGCCAATCAACCTGATTATGCCCTCCTTGTTCAAGTCCCTAAACAAATCAGATCTAACTCTTTTGCATTTAACCTGACTGGGGTTCCAGTTTGTGTCAAAAGTACTGTACTGTACTGTTGCTATTGGCTGTGCATAACCTTGTTTTACAGGGGGTCTTCAGGGTCGAGCCAGAGGAACCAGCCCTGGTGTTAAGTGCAGATAGAGTGGGGATTTGTATGGTGAATAAGGGTTATTGTGAAAGTATTTTTTGTTTATTGTCTAGGCCACTAGAAGGGAAAGAGGGGGGTTACAGTGTCCCAGAGGGCTGTACCCAGGTTAGCCTTGCTACCAACAACCCTGTCCTCCTGGTGGAGGCATCCATTTCAGAACCCAGGCCCCTTAACCTGCTACTAGCCACACAGGCAGGGGTAGTAGCCCTTGGGATAGTGCCACCTAGGGGTTACACTTATATTCCTATGTTCCTAGAACACTTTTTTTAAACACCACAGGAATTGCAATGATGGGGTAACAATGTGACAGAAATTTTTTTTAACAGCACAGAGATTACAATGGCAGGGGTAACAACAGTGACAGAACCCTTTTCTTTTTTAAACAGCACAGGGATTATGACAGGGGTAACAACAGTGACAGAACACTTTAAAAAAAAGCACAGGGATTACACTGACAGGAGTAACAACAGTGACAACAGAACTATTTTTTTTCAACAGCACAGGGATTATAATGACAGGGGTAGCAACAGTGACAGAACACATTTTTAAACAGCAAAGGATTACAATGACAGGGATAACAACACGACAGAACAATTTTTTAAACAGCACAGGGATTACAATGACAGGAGTAAGAACAATGATCTTTTCAAACAGCACAGGGATTACAACAACAGGGGTAACAATGTGACAGAACAACTTTTTTTAAATAGCACAGGGATTACACCAACAGGGGTAACAAAAGTGACAAAAGAACGATTACATCAAGATGGGTAACAAGTGACAGCAAATTTTTTTAAACAGCACAGGAACTACAATGACAGAGATCACAGGTTATTAGTAATTAATAATTTACTATGGCACACAGTGACAGAATACTGTGACAAGATATTAAAGGAGATGCACCTGGCACAACTGAGTTGCACTGGAGCATTCCTGAAATGTGCCCCTTCGCTATATTCAAATGGGGTGTTGTGCTGCACTGGTCCAGATGCATGGCAGCACAAAAGTAATGTATGCAGCACATCTGGAGGGGGGCATTCCCCTGCATATGTGGCACATCCCCACATTCAGCAGAGATGTGTGGCACAGCAGCCTGCGCATCAAAGAGATGTGCCGTGCAAAGATAGTCATAGAAAAATCATGTCAAAGTCACAGCCACCCACAGTGCAACACCAGAGCCCAGATGCTGGGTAGCTATCCCTCCTCCCAACCCGATTGTAGCAGTGCACATATGACCCCACAACTCCCTTGTAGTCCAGTGGCCCCCTTCCATCTCTGAACCACATCCGATGAATAATCCTTCATCAAAGCACCCTGGTGATCTAATGGTACCCCCCCAGGACGTGGTACTACTAGACCGCCAGGGTGCTTGAATGAAGTTTGTTCGATGAGCATGTTATAGGGATGGGGAGAACCACTGCTTCTGGAAGTTGCAGTGTTTCCCTGTGGCAATGTTCAATTCAGTTTAGTTCAGATTTATTTGATCAACTACGATAGTACAAATATCGTGGTTTTTACAATAAAAACGGAAAAAAAGAAAACAAAACAGAGAAAAATGTTATGCATTTTTCCTAAAAGCAATTAAAAATGACTAATAGAGTCATTTGGAGATGGAATAAAAGAATAACATGTTCATACAATGTGCAATAAGATTTTGGAACCTACGAAGTGTAAAGTGCATCATATATTCAGGTATAATGCTATGGCAATGGACTGTGCAGGGCACCTGGTGCATTCTGCCGGGCACATCCCTACTTCAGATATGCAAATGGCACCATAATGACATGCAAATGGCCCCAATTGTGCCTTGCATCAGCTAATATTTGTTGCGTAGTGCAGCTGAATATCTGGAATGTGCACAGGCGCATCCCAAGTTGTGCTGCATATCCCCATTCCAGGTATTCAGACCAACTGGGGGGGTGCACCAGAGCATCCTTAATGGCCAACATTTGCACAGATCACATCTTTTGATATATTCAGACTGGATGCACGATTGAGCATCCCATTTGAATAGATCATTTTTTCTTGCGCTGGCGCAACTCAGTTACACGGTGCAGCCACTTGCACCCTTTCCAGGTGCAATTTGAAAATCCAGGTCTGTCTCTTTAAAGAAATATAGCTAGAAAATCACTAAAACTGCTACAGAAACAGTGTATATCACCAAAAAGCAATTCAGCAATATACACATAATGGCGACACTACATCCGGCCAGTACTCATCAATGTTAATGCTGGGGGGGCTGCGCTCGGCCCCTCTCTCCCTACTGAAGGATTATCAACTCAGGGGTACATGTCAGGGGGATGAGACTTCTGACAAAGAAAAAAAAAAAACAACAAGTGCTGCATGCAGCGGCAAAATATTTCTCCTGTCCGTCCCTGAACCCAGATTCTTCTGTGCCAGAGCCATCCACACTCACCACTACACCACATGGGCTGGCTCAGCAGAACCAAGGACACTGCCCCACAGAAACCTTCTATCCCATCCTCCCCTTCTCCTCACTATTTCTCCTTCCGAGTCGCCCTTCTGAATGGTGGCCTTCGGCGATGTCAGTACCCTTGCAGGGTAGCCATTAACCATTTTGATGAATATGACTTGCTCATTTGCAAGTCGGCTCAATGTAGTCACCCTTTTGCTGTGATACCTCCTGCCATGCCCCAGAGCCCCCATTTTCTGTTTATGCCAGCAAGACATTGCATAGCTCTCATTATGCAGTAGTGGTGGGCGAAGTGAGGAAAATTAAACCCCGACGGAAGGTAATCCATGAATTTTTCCACCCAATTTGCAGAGTGAAATGAGAATTTCATCCTTGGAAGGTGAAATTTCACCTGAAAGAGTGAAATTTCATCTGAGTGAAATTCTGCCTAATGTGGAAAATTTCTAAATTACTCTGTGCAGCGATGGGCACTTCACCACCACTTCACTGGTGTAAATTAAATTCACTGCACCTCTACTATGCAGCCATAAAAATGTGGAATAGCCCTTCTAGTCTTGAAGCTCAATGTTCATTATTCAGCTTTCAAACAATGCACTTCAGGAACTAAAGAACATACCTAGTTTTCTTATGCCCCTTGCAGGTCACCACAAAGAACATTTTCATGAAGGAAGTTAGGTCTCAGAGTTACCATACAAAGGAGACAAAAAGTACAGTATATCTAAATAAATAAAGAGAATCAGAAAGGCTAAAAATGTAATAACTGCCTTATAGTTCATTTAGCTGCTCTGTACATACAATATTCCCTGTGTGCCCCTTCAATTGTCTTGAATACCTCAACCAACATCTTTAATACCTAATTCAGATGTGCATTCAGAACTCTTTTACTCCTCCAGACATTGCACTAGAAGGCCAGGAAAGCTTTAATGAGTCTTGCAAACTCTTTTTAAACTTCCATGTTTCATACAGCTACACATGATGGACAATAGTTTCAGTAGGGTGCTTGCTATCACACTTGATACAGTGCTGTGCTGTTTATCATCAGAAATGTGTGGTAACATGACCCTAATGCATCCACATTATGCATCTAGCATGTACATTCAACAGGTAACCTCTGCAGAAGTGATTTTAAAAACTTATGAGGGGTGGCCATCTTTAATGATGTGAGTAATTAATTACACAATCATTTATAAAAGCTTTTTTTTTAAAATACCTAAGAAAAGTAAAAACACACTGAGCATTAATATAAGTATGTGAGAAACACAATATTTCCTTAAAAAAAAATAACTACAGTAGTAGCCGCAGACATGGTCAGATATTTCCAGATATTTTGTGACATTTCCAAAGAGTTTCTCTTTGCTGCCCCTACTGTGGAAATGCAGAAAGCAGGAGATTTCTCTAGAAATAACATAGAAAATTCAGGAAATATGTGACCATGTCTTTGGCTGTGACTTTTTTTTTTGCCAGCTAACAAATGCTGCTGTGTTTAAATACCTCCCTCCAGTTGAACTACATCTTGTCCCATGCTCTTCATTTTTTAGGACTTTGGTACACTTACCTATCACATGGAGCCACCTCCCATTTTCTCAGATAAATTCCTGGGTGCCCGAGAACCAAAAAGTACAGTAATACTCAGCCTCATCCCCTCAGTGACGTTGTGCATGGTGAGGAAATGGCTGTTACTGTTATTGAAGGAGTCTTGGGAGACCACAAAGCAATTGAGATACCAGATAGCCATGTAATGGTGCCATCAGAGAAGAACCATCCTGCATGCTACAGAGTTTCTCCTGGTTGACTCTAACTGTGCCAGTGCATGGGCAGTCTCTCACTCCCTTCATCTTTCAAGGTGTAGGTTAAAGTAACAGTCCATTACCGAGACATGGTCACAGCTGATGGGGATTGAATCAAGCTCTGTGCAAAGAGATCTAGCAAATGAATGGAAAGGTTAAAAATTTAGACATGTAGCTGGAACTGTACTGTACAAAACAAATGTGCTGATGAAATCCATCCTGTAAACTCCTGATAAATAATATACTTCTTTGCAGCAAAAGCCTTACCTATCATATCACAATACACATTTGTCCACAAGAGGATCCTAACAACTGCCCCACACCTCAGCCAAAGGCCATTCCACATTCACCTGAGAAGGGGGGTACCTGACCCCTCCCAACAAAAGTTGAGTCATGACTAGGTACTACCCTTTCTCATGTAAAGGAAGGATGGGCCTGGCGTGAGGTATCTGGGTTGCCCCCTAAGTCATTACAGTTAGGGAGGGAGGAGGAAGAAGACATAACAAAAGCCTAAATCTTTGACCGACTCTCTTTCTCACTTCTCCAGGATGACCATCCTGCCTTCCCACCTTATAAACATAGCGCTGGGATTGGAGCTAAGTAGAATACAGTAGTGCACCCTTATCCTCATTATGAGGGACTGTATTAGGGACTGGAGAGGCATGTTCCTGATTTTTGTCCAGAATTAGCTCACAAGGAGTTTTCCCAGTATTTTTGCATCCTAAAAAGGGCTTTAGGTGAGTCTATTTATTATGTGTTGCAGCCTGTAAACATTGCCACAGGAAAGTCTCTGATCATGTGGTCTGCAGAAAAGGGGACTTTTGCCACAAGTTGGCAGGTCCACCTTAGGGTTGATAAGGAGGGTATCTGCTGCTGGACTCACACCCTTCATGGATGTGTGTGGTAGCTCCCTTTCAGGACAATCAAGGAGGTAGACTGTCTCACCTGGCAGGTAAACCCTGCCATCTACCAGAGAAGATCGCATCCTTTCAGTGAATATGAATCCTCCATCAGCTATGGAGATCTGCTGGGGAACAGGAAATAATACAGTCAGAGAGGGCTGATTTTTGTCCCTTACCCCCACTATGGAGAGAGAGAGTGGGGCAATAGGAAGAGTTATTACCTTGCCTGGCCTTTTTTTCTTCCTGCTCTAGAACAACCACCCCATCCTAAAAAGTTGGGCTGGGCTCAGTACTACAGTGGTTCAAGACAGGATGCAGCATAAGTAATGTCAAGGCAAGGCAATTTTATTTATAAGGCACCCACTTCCGGAGGCTCTGGTGTTGTACACAAGCAGAACAGATAGCAGTTAATTAAGACATAATAAAAGCTCATTAAAACCATTGCAAAATTAGAATACAACAAGCATTTGTCAGCATAAGTGTTGCTTGCTGTCATACATGAGTGGAATTGCAGGAGTTAGACAGATGCAGTATAGGAATGGCAGTGAAGTACAGAACTAATGCCAACTCCACCCAACCCTGCAGAGATGGAC
Source organism: Neoceratodus forsteri (assembly GCA_016271365.2). Taxonomy (NCBI): domain Eukaryota; kingdom Metazoa; phylum Chordata; order Ceratodontiformes; family Ceratodontidae; genus Neoceratodus; species Neoceratodus forsteri. The sequence continues at coordinate 773,761,606 of CM057449.1, read as the reverse complement.
AGGCATTGGGGTGTGCCTTTGGGTCGTTGCCCATATTGGTCATGACATTTCACCTCATCCTACCCTGCTGACACTTACAAGTGTTGAGGTGTGCTTTAAGTGTTTGGGCTTTACACTCACCTCGTTCCATAAGGAAATACACTGAAATGGGTGTAGTATAGGAGAATGGAGTGAACTCTGGAGCCAAAGGGTCCAAGGCGCACCTTGATGCCTGCCACTGGCTGCAGGGTGGGGGTGTAATGCCATGAGCATTACTGTCGACAATCCCAAGTCACACCCCTGATGCCTTTCAGTCCCTAAAGGGTAGGGCATTATAGTTAAAAACCCTAACAGCCTGGGAGTTTCTTAGTATTTTTACTCCAAGTTTTCAACATGGGCTTTTTGTGATCTCGCCTCACGAACAATGACACTATCAGTTCATTAGCGAAGGTGATTTTCTGTGACTGCACCATTTGGCGCTACAGGTGCGAAAACACATTTCAAACAGGATGTGAAAAATAACAGCTGTACTGTTCATGAGGAGGTATAAAAAATGGCAATACTGAAAATCTGGAGTGAAAATATAAAAAACCTGGTGAAGTCAGTGTGCATAGAAACTGCACAACCACACCGTAATGTAATTAGTTTTGGGATTTTTACAGCAGATTTTCAACATAGGCATTTTGGGACCTCCGCTCATGAACAGTGTCACAGTGTTTTCTGAATCTGTCTGAACACTGATTTCCCACAGTGACCGAGCTATTCTGCATCGAAAGTGTGAAAACACATTTTGGTCAAGGTGTGAAAATGACAGCTGTACTGTTCATAAGGAGATGTGGAAAAATGCTTATGTTGAAAATCTGAACGGAAAAGATTACAAATTTGTGAACTTACCAGGGTGCATGGAAATTGCACAATGTACACTCATAACACAGTCATTTTATGGACTTTTGTCAACAAATTTTCAACATAGCCAGTTTTGAGACCTCTGCTCATGAACAGTGTTACTGTGATTTTCTTAATCTGTCCCACATATTGAATTCACACACTGACCATGCCACTGCATGCTACAAGTGTGAAAACACATTTTGGGGGATATGTGAAAAATGACAGTTGTACTGTTCATAAGGAGCTGTGGTAAAATGGCAATGCTGAAATTCTGGAGTGAAAATATTAGAAATGCTCAAAGTTACGCATGTGAATAGCAACTGTGCAACCCGCTCATAAAACAGTCATTTTTGGGGAATTTTTTTATCAAATTTTCAACATAGGTTTTTTTGGGCCTACCTCATGAACAGTGTCACTGAGATATTCTTAATTTGTCCTAAACATTGATTTCACACACCAACCGCGACATTATGTGCGACATGTGCGAAAGCGCATTTCAGACAAGATGTGAAAAATGACAGCTGTACTCTTCATAAGAAGGTGTAGTAAAATGGCAATGTTGAAAATCTGAAGTGAAAATATTAAAAATGCTCAAGGTTACAAGCGTGTGTAGGAACTGCGCAATGCATGCTTATAAAACAGTCATTTCTGGGAATTTTTTCCCCAAATTTTCAACATAGGGTTTTTGGGGGCCTTCCTCATGAACTGTGACACTGTTGTTTCATTTCTTAGTCCTGAAAGGTGGTTTTGTGCTGTGATCATAAAATCACCTTTAGGGACCAAATAACAAAATGACGGTGACTGATTTCAATAGGTGGGGTCCCAAGAACCCCATGTTGAACATTTGGTGAAATAGTTGCCCCAATTGGCTGAGATATGCATCAAAGTAAAAAAAAAACAAAACATTTATGCCATTATACAGCTTACTGGCATTTCTTCAGTTCGTGGTCAGCTTTGAAGAGTGCAGACGTGTTCCAGGTCCACCGAAGATCATCGCGCTGGGCTCCGGAGATATGTATGGAGTGAGGGGTGTGTGGGGAGGTGGGGTATGCAGAGGGTGGGTGCAGGTTGGGGAATGGACCACCGGAATCAATAAGGGACTGTTTTCTAGTTTACTGGTTTATTAAAAAAAAAAAAAAAAAATGCGGGAAGGTTTTAATTTTTGCAGGGACATTTAATTTTGGCACACTGGGGTGGGCTATAGCTGACGGGGGATTGGGCAGCCCTGTCGACACATACCAAGTGCTGGGGGGAACAAGAGCTGAGGGTGATTGGGCACCCCCTCGGCTACCAGAAATCGGGGAGCATTATGCCAGACTGGGGTGGGCTCCCCATTGGCAAAATACCAGGAAGGGGCATGACAACAGGGGACTGGGCACCCCTGTTGTGCCGTATAAGTGTGGGGGTTGCAAGAGCCAAGAGGAATTGGGCACCCTCAGCACACAACAAATTTGGGAGGGTGACATTATGCCAATTGGGAGTAGGATCCCTGTCGCAAATTGAACTGAAAGGGGGCATGCCGACAGGGGGATTGGGCACCCAGTTTTTTTATTGAAATGTTTCACCAGGAAGGCACACTGAATAGCAGGCAGTGGCTTTCCATTGGCTTCCTGGGGACTGTGAGAGGCCGATGGAGAAGCCATCGCCATGGGGACACCAATCAGCTGTTTTGGTCACTTGTAATGTACCAAAACAGCTGATCACATGGTGATGTGGGCCAAATTTCCTGATGCATTTAGGCATTCTCCCTAACTGCTGAAAGCAATGTGTTTCTTGCACATGTGTGCAAGCAACACAAAAAATAAAATAAAATAAGGTTTCTGAAATCAGTCTTCAGGGAACTGGCCAAAACTAAAATAAAGATATTAACAGTCAGAAACCAGGCTGAAGAGGTGGGCCTTTAGCCTCTTCTTAAATACCTCAATCAACAGAGCCTCCAGGACTGCAGATGGAAATGATTTCCACAGGTCTCAGAGACACTAAACACCAGATCACCTGAGGTCATGAGCTGAACCCTGGGAACATCCAGGAGGTCCCTCAAAGAGGAGCAGAGGGAGCACACAGAGGACACTGGTGTCTGGAGTTCAGACAGATAACCAGGATCCAGCCCATATAGGGCCTTAAAGGTGAGGAGACCCACCTTGAAAGGACTCTCCACCTGACTGGCAGCCAGTGCAGAGCATGCAGGACCGAGTCACATGACTGGACCTCGAAAGGCCCATCAGCAACTGGACCGCTGCATTCTGCACTAGCTTCAGCCTGTGGAGGGTCCCTTCTGTGACCCCAAAGTAAAGATCATTGCAGTAGTCAAGCCTAGAAGTCACTAGGGCATGCACTAGTGTTGGCGAGGTCCCCAGGCAGAATGATGGGCTTAATCCAGGCAATGTTCTGCAAGTGGTAAAACCACTGCTGACTACAGCTGACACCTGATCTTCAAGGGTTACTCTACAATCAAGGATCACGTGCAGATTTTGCACCCTCAGAGAAACCACCAACAGAGCAGACACCAGAACAAGTCCAGAGTCAACCCCTGGTGAAACCCATCATGCCCATGACCCAGCTCAGTCACCAGTACCTCAGTCTTAGTCACTTGAGTCTCAGCCAGCTGGAAGCCATCCAGTCATTGATTTTAGCTGTTAAGCAAATTGACCACTCCCAATGTTCCAGATGCAAAAGACAAATACAGTTGAGTACCATCTGCAAAGCAGTAATGCTGCTCTATATCACAAAATGTTGCAGTATGCTGTAGGTCACAGTGCAATTTAATATGCAGTTAAGCCCTTTTTTATTGCAGTATTTTGTGACATGTCATTTACTGCAAGTTAGTGCATGGCGTCATGGCATGCCGTGCTATAGGTAGAGCAGGCTGTCCTTAGCCTCACTAGGAGTGGCTGCATTAAAAGTCAGGAGAAATTTCCAAGTGTTTTTTTCCCCCGTACTGTTGGAATTATGTGATAAGGGCACCTCTCAATGGGTGACTGCAGAAGGGAGACTGCACTGAGGGTGACGGGGAAGAAGGGTGACTGGCGTTAAGAGAAAAGGCATCAGGCAGTAGTGACAAGGGCGAAAGTGCAATGGCGGGACCCTGTGCTCGCTGTCAATTGAAGCAGGGTCAGTGATGGTCAACAATGCATATGACCCCATGCACAACACAAACCTCCCCCTCCCTGTCCAACAGCGCACACAGCCCAAATGCCCTGGTGCCCTGGTGGCCAGTGATCCCACCCCTCCACCCATCCAGCCCCCCCAAGCACATAGTAATAGAATCCCCAAATCCCAGTCCCTGCAGGTAGTACACATCACTGGTGATCCAGTGTCAGTGTACCATCTGTATGCCCATGATTGAGGGGTTGTGTTCTATGTCCATGTCACCTTGCTATGGACCCCATTCCCTTCATTGTTGCCACACTTTACTCCCTTGTGGTGCTCTTCTGCTATGCCCCAACACCATTATGGATTTGTTCTGTGGGGCCACAGGTGACCTTGTGCATGCCACCAGTGGCCCTTGCCTGTCAGGCCCCATCCTCTAGAGCTCGCCTGCTTGATTGTAGCTGCTCTTGCCTTCGACCTTAGTGGGGCTGCAGATAAAGTCACTCATCCACTGTCTCGTGTGTTTCAGAATATTCATTTTTGTTCATACACTCTAGGAACATCACCCATCACACCATGCTGATGTTGAAGTGCTTATCCTACTGACAACCCACCCTACCACGCTGCTATTGAAGCACTCATCCTGGTGACAACCAACCGTACTGTCTTACAAGGCATTTTCTGAGTTGTGTGCTCCCTCCTTAAGGCTGTAAGTGGGAAGAAAGGAAGGAAGCAAGGAAAGAAAGAAAGAAAGAAGTAAGAAAGAAAGAAAGAAAGAAAGGAAGGAAAAGAGTCAGTTAAATGGAGAAGAAGGAAAATAACTCTGGCAATTGTTTATTATGGTAGAACAGTTCATGCTAACAGTACCCAAGCCAAGCTGTTGCATGAGACTGAGTAAAAGTAACACTATGTTGAAAAGGTGGACCCTTATGGATACATCTTTAATATTAGAATTTTACAGCTGGAATCCATTATGTGAAATGAGAGGCCAAAGATGAAAACAAAAATGATGAGGTGCAGGAACAAACTAGTGGTAAAAGTACACACATAAATGAATTTAAAAAATACCTTGTGGGTTTCAGCTAAGGTTCCTGTTCATGAAGGTCACCCGAAAGGCAAATCTTTTCATACTCATATATTCTCCTCTAATTTCAAACAATGGCTATTTCTGTTAACCAGGTTTGTAACACAATATTCTACTGTAGTATGAAAAACAGTCACACAACCATATTATCCCTTGCTGGATTCCTCAAAGAATTCAGAGAAGAATTTGTCTTCTGTGGATTCTGAAATACTATTTGGAAAATCAGCAGATACATTGCTAATGCCAGCTTTTTTCTGTTACTAGACTTCACAAATATTAAAATGTGAATTTCAATGTTTCATAAAGTGGTAATTTGTAATAAATACTGCATACTGCATGTGGGTTCCTTAACCGTATAATCTTTTTTATTCATTGCTTGTATAGGGAATACATTTACAAATATGTCAACAGCAGTGACATGACAGTGTACATCATAAGATGTAGAGACTTCTCTACAAAGTCATGCCATAATTTAATTGTGTAACTTGCATATTGAAATAAATACATTATCTGAAAATGCAAAAGTAACATTCATATACTATAAAAACTCTAAGGTGCAATATACAGTATGTATTTTTTTCTGTAATAAGCAAACCCATTAACGAAATAAAGTTGTCCTCCATTTTGTTTTCTCTCTTTCTTATGGGATACTTATCTCATCTCACTGTAACGTGTGCATTTCTTTTTAATAAAATTGATGTGGGAAGTACAATCCCAACAGAGTCATGTTGGTAATATCAGAATGCTTGTTTTCCAGTCATAATTTCTCTGCACTGTACCAGCAGTATAGATTTGTTTCCATTTCTCAACTATATTTTCTATCACTGTTACTGCATCTAAAATTCCATTTATAATTTCACTAAAGACGTACACATACAAATCAATAATTTAAAAAGATCAATAAGGCAACCACATTTATAGAAATATAGTGTATTTTTCAACATTGCCTAACAAGTAGAATATACTGTTGCCTCTCCACTTGAAGAATACTCAGTCTTTACTTGCTCAGTCTTTGGAATAAATCACAGTCTCAGTCAAAATAAAGTACTGTATAGTCTACTGTATTTGTGTTGTTGCATATGCTTATGTTGTATATCCATAACATATGTTACATACTGTAGATACTACATACAATGCATGCATTCAAACATTTATAGCTATATCATACATTGCATTTCATTGATCATTAGAACATTATTTTTCCTTCTTAATGTGTTACTCATTTCCTGATTTCAAAGCATGTTAACAATGAATTTAATGCATCCATTGTAATATGTAGCTTCATACATCTGTTGTATAATAAAAATATTCAGTGAGCATCTGTGGTACATAAAATACCTTCTCCATGAAATGGGGACTCTATAAACAATTGCAAAAGGTGACTGAACAAATTGGGGACAGTCTGTCACTCCATTATGCTGCCACCTTTTTGCACTATTCATTAAGTCATTACTCATAGGGGGTGGTGTTCCACTCAGAAAGTGTCATAATGCAAGTGAATTTTCCAGATATTGGAGCATGCAAGTGGAGTCTGTACCTAAAACAAATGTTTGTAAATGACCACATTGCTGTATGACACATTGACAGTCACATGGGAGTATTCCATACAGCAAAGTGGTAGAAATACAGTACGTATGGCACACAGATGTCTCCCTCTCACTAACTGCCCTTACCATATGGCTCCTGTCAGCATGTAATTTCTGGAGGTCTTGTCCCATAGGCTGATGTTCCTGACAGTCCAGTGAACCCCCATCAACTTGTAAAAATCCAGAGTCCTCCTTAGTTTCCAAGGGCACCTGTTCACCTAACCCCAGTGCACTTACAATGCAGTTTGGCCAAACCCCCAAAAAAAATGTACCTCTCTTCTAGTTAGAGTACTGTACTCCTTAGTAATTCTACAGGAAAGGAAATGGCAATAAGTTATCACTAACTGTGTGTTTTGGACTAAATTAGTATGGTGCTGTGGATAATTTCCATGGCAACCATCTACCCCTTTCCTGCATGTTTGCAGACACGATTGTGACTATGCAGGAAAGGGTCACAACCACCATGGTTTTTATTGATAGAGTCACAATCCAGTGGGTTTTCTAAGTGGTTGTAACAAGCATTTATCACCAGTATCACCAACCGGTATATGTCTTGAAGACTTTCATACCATTTGGTTCATCACTTCTTTGTGTGGTATTCCTTATTTCATAGGGGCAATTATGTATCACAGTCATGTGAATAGAATATAACTTAGTATTCATTTATATTTATGCCCCTCACTGAGGATGTATGCATTTATTTATTTATTAATTAAATTTTGCTGTGGGGTAGGCCACTGGGCCCGAGTCCCTTTTCAGGGGTGACCGGGATAACAATACATTTATAATACAGTGGTTAATCATTTGATTACAGGCTTATACAGGCTTACTTATGCTGTTGCATACATGGTTATCATCATGACACAGTTTTAACTAGAATGCTGGTTGGCCTAGCATTAAGCATGGCGAGTTGATGTGAAGTTTTGACGGGTGAGCAACCTCCATGCAGAGATAGCATATTGGGTTTGGGAACCAAGGGGCCCTGGATAAAGGGAGAGGTTCCTCATTTGGCTCTTTTTGTTTTTGAGAGGGTTGGTGTGGGAGTGGGAGGCAAGCTATGAGCAGTGGCAGAGGCACGTGCTTATGGCAATCATATGTGCTTTAAGTCTGTTGTGGAAGTTCACAAGTGAGAGGCCTCCTGCACCAGAGGAGAGAGTTGTTCCACAGGTTGGGGCTAGGAGGAGAAAGTTTACAAGCAATGAGTTTGATAGTTAACCTGGGATTGTGCAGTGATTGTCCAGCAGGCTACATGTACCTACTTAGATCATATGCAACTGAGGCAACAATTTTATGACATTCGACATGCTGCAGTTGCAGAATGTTTGTCGAAGAAGGGATGTTGTGAAGAAACTAGAATTATCAGTTGCAAAAAGGCAGAGAAAAACTATGATTGGCTGAACCACATTATGTGAATGCACGGCAACATTTATCTTCCTGCATGATTAGCTGTCAATCAAGTAAGCTGCTTAAAAAAATCTAAACTATCTCACGTATATATTGTTCTTACAAAACAAAAGGTTTATAAATGTAAGTGGTTTAAAGTGTGATATGAACCCAGTCTGATATTCTACATAATACAGATCATTACAAAATGGGTAGAACAAATTCTGAAAGCTGATAGGACTACAGCGGCAGCAATTCACATGGTCATATATTTCCAGCTAATTCGCAATATTTATTAAGAAATTCTCATTGGTGGCCCTGTGGTGGTACTGCAAACTGACAAGAAATTTTAGGAAATATCCAACTTTATTATTTACTGCAACTATAAGGCAATTCCAGCCACAATGTGAACAACATGGTCTGAAAGTAATTTCTACTGTATATGAAAACCTTTTTTAATTCTACATGACCCATTTTATGATCACAGTAAGGCACTCCAGGGAGTATGTTAAGCTTATTAACATCACTTCACAGTTAGTTGAACTCTATCTGCTGTACTTCACACCTCTCTGTGCAGCAAAGGTGTGATGTTGACCCAGCAAAACACACACCCAGGAGTTTCTTATTATTTAAGTACAATACTCCTTTCATGGTTTAAGACACTTGACTTTGCCTTGTGACGTGCGATGCACCCAAGGAATGGACTGAAAACTGATTTACTGAACTGTGGGTAGGCCATTACCCTCTGCTATCTTTGGAGTCACCCAAGAAATGGAATCCCAAATAGTAAAGAAAACAAATGGCACACACACACTGGCATTAAAGTGAAGTGAGTTTTATTACTCATAGCTACATAGTAAACAAGCATCACCCTTGATGGTGGAAGCTATCACCCTTATGGATCCTTACTGTGAGGCTTTACCTGGAGTTGGTGCCTGTCACTTAGTCACCTATTTATAGTGTCTATGTAAAGACATACATACATACACTTCTTACTTAATAGGCTGATTTTCTTTGTGGCCAATAAAGAGTGAATATCCTCAAAATTTTCTAAGCTAGTGAACTCTTAAAAATGCATTAAAATCTTAATTTTTTTTTTTACTGTAGTGAAGACACTGTGATCTATGTGTCCCTAAAGTGAAAGATAACATCAATGTTTATAAGTGTTCTGACAGGATATAAATATCAGGGCTGATAGAATCTTCAGCATATCTGTGAAGGTAAGCACGAATGTCTATTATAACTATCTATGTTAAATTTCAGAACTTGTTTATGGAGAACTGGAGCAAGGTTCAGATCCCACCATCAATTTAAACAAACTCAGATTAAAGTATTATTGAAAACAGTGGTGCCCAGTTTCAAGTTCCCCAAATGCTGTGATACATTATGACACAAATTTTTATTTATTTATTTATTGAGTTCTAGGATAACACCTGTGAACAAATGTTCTTTTGTAGGTTCCACGTCAGTTGAACATAAAATATCAGAGAACAACAATTTATACATTTACAGAGATGGTACAGTAAGTTACAGAAAGGTTCACACATGTAGACACTGTAGAAGCATTGTACAATGTACGTCTGTGTCCATGAGTTTGAACACCCTGGAGATGGTAGACACAGAGAAGGTAACAGACAAAGGTGATATAGTGGAGGAAAGGAGGAGAGGGTGGGAGGGAGGGTGTGCCATGAGATGTAGGGGGTAGGCAGGGGTGGGGTGGGGATCAGTGAAGTCTGAGGTTGGGAGATGCTCCCTGGGTCAAGCGGTGTGTCTAAGTGCAGCAGGTGATTACTATGGGAGGGTAGGCGGATGCAGTCACAGGTGTCCTTGATAATGAGGTGCTGATGAAGACTTCCTTGTATGCACCAGTTAGATGAAGATGTCACAGTTGTCCTTGGCAATGAGGTGCTGATGAAGCTTACACTTGAAGGCACCAATAGTTGCTACCCTGAAGATTGCAGGTGGTAGAGCATTGATCCAGTGGGTTGCATAGTAGGAGAATGCATGTTGTGCAATGCAGTGTGGCATCTAGGTTCACTAAAGATTTGACTGTTGGTGTTTCTGGTCAGCCTAGCACTTTCATGTTGTGTGAGCAGGTTCTGAACTCCTGATGGCAGCAGATTCAATGAGGCTTTTTGGCAAGTAGGAAGGTTTGGTATTTAATTCTGTTCTTCAGTTTGAGTAGTTTACCCAAGCATAGAGTTCACAGGTGTGCAGGAGTCTTGCAGCACCTATGAAGAGCTATCAGGCCTTATTTAGTGCCAAAGATATGCAGTGGAGGGCAGTGTCCATTGCTGACCAGTATATGGCCAGGCCATAATCGATGAGGGAAACAATTGAACTGTTGAAGGCCAGGTTCAGGGCTTCATTTGTTAGGGTGTGTTTGTGATGGTAGAGTATACCAATTCTGGAATTGATGGCCTTTGTAGCATTGTCTGTATGCTGGGCGTAGGACAGGGTGGAGTCAATTTTGATACCCAGGTACTTAAAGTGCTGTACAAGATCCAGTGTGTAGCCACTATCATTCTTGACAAATGGGGGAAGGTCTTATGCTCACTAAGAGAGCTGGAGTAGATTGTGGTCTTTGTTTTTTATAGTTGAGTACCAGTCTGTGTTCTTTAAACCAAGCTTCGGTGGAGGAGAAACCAAGTTGGAGGTCCGCTTGTAGGTGCTCGAGGTGAGGATTACTGGTGAAAATGACTGCATCGTCAGTGTACAGAAGCATATGACTGGGGCAGGAGTCTGGGAGTTTGTCTAGGAAAATGCTTAACATTAGTGACCCCAGGATTGACCCTTGTGGGAACCCTAAGATGACTGGCCTGCTATCAGAGATGACGTCCCCAACCTTGACCCATTGTGAGAGATTGCAGAGATAGCTGTTGAACCATTGAACTGTATTTGGAGAGAGTTCAGTATCAGTTAGCTGCTCAAGGAGGAGCGTATTATGCACCGTATCAAATGCTTTTGGTAGGTCGATAAATGCATGCCCCACTAGCTGGTCTTGGTCTAAAGCTTGGTGGATGAAGCCCATAAATTCCAGCGAAGCCGTAATGGTGCTGTGCCCCACCCAGAATGCATGCTGCTCCAGACAAAGGAGTGGGTACAGGCTCAGGTACTCCACAAGTGATCTGCCACTATCCATTTAAGTGCTTTGGAAAGTAGCTGGAGTCTGGAGATCAGCCTGTAGTTGTTGTGCAATGCCCCGTCCCCACTTTTGAGGACTGTGGTTAGTCACAGATTTCCATCAGTTGCAGAATTGTGAGAGGTGGTGGGACAGTTTAATTATTGAAGTCAAGGGGCTCAGGACTTCTTTGAGGGTCAGGACAACAAGTTTAAGGTCCAGGGTGTCCCCGCTGTCTTGATTTCCCCAGTACCTTCTCCAGGTATTTTCTGGCCTCTGTTTTGGAAAGTTCTTTAAAGTAAAATAGCAGAAGGTTGTTTGTTGGAGTTAGTTTGCCATTAGGATCATTTGGGTGCGAGGGTTGAAGTAGTCTGCTGAGGAGCACTCCATTTAGGTCTATTGAAAGCATTGTTCAGCAAGTTGCAGTAATGAGAGTGGGTCCAAGGAAGGTACATCTTGAACCATGAGACATAGTTGAGAGCAGTTTGGGGTCCTTACCTATTATCTCATTGAGTTGGCCCAGAAGACTTGTTGCTATTCAGTAGTTGGAAAGAGCTTCTTTATAGTACAAACTTCTGGTGAGTCGAATAGCCTTCATACACTCATTTCTATCTTTTTATACTGTTGGATGTTGGCATGTGTACCATGTGCTCATGCCTTTTGCCACAGATGGTCTCTAGCATTAAGTTGAAATAGGAGGTCCAGAGTAATCCAGCGGTTGCAGGGTCCATTTATTTTCTTGTTTTCATGGGGGCATGTTTATCACAACAATACTGAATTTTATAATGAAGATGTTGAGGGCATTATCCGTCCTTAGCTCCATAGAGGTCAGACCAAACAAGGCATTGAAGGTCTGCTTTCAGTTGAGGCAGGTGCCCTTTAAAAGCACACAGTTGGCTATAGTTCTGGGTGGGAGGTTACATGTCTATAATGGGGAGTGATCACTTACGAAATGGGGAGGATGTTGGTGTTGGAGATATGTGCAAATTGGTTGGAAAGAACCCAGTCCAGAAGAGTGCCAGTATCCATTTTGTAATTGACTCTTGTTGGTGTCTTGACCATTTAGGAGAAGTGGATAGAAACATAGAAACATAGACTTTGATGGCAGCTAAGGAACACTTGGCCCACCCAGTCTGCCCATTTCCCTACCTACTGGATAAGCTGCAGAGTCTAGTTAACCAACAGCCTATTTCCTGCAACCCCCCACTATAATTGCCTTATGTCTGTCCCATGCAAGTTTGAATTCCTCCACTGTTTTAGACCCCACAACCTCTCCAGGAAGGCAGTTCCATGTGTCCACCACTCTCTCCGTGAAAAAGAATTTCCTCACATTAACCCTGAGCCGTCCCCCCTCTAACTTTAAATTGTGCCCTCTTGTTCTTACACATCTCTTTTTCTGAAAGATGTTACCCTCCTGGACTTTGTTGATTCCCTTGAGGTACTTAAAAGTTTCTATCATGTCCCCCCCCGTCCTTCCTTTCATCAGGGGTATACATATTAAGCTCTCTCAGTCTCTCTTCATATGGTTTCTGATGTAGACCCTGCACCATTTTAGTTGCCTTCCTCTGGACTGCTTCCATCCTGTCTATGTCCTTGTGTAGATGAGGTCTCCAAAACTGCCGCAGTACTCCAGATGGGTCTCACCAACTGTCTGTATAGAGGGATAACCACTTCCCTTTTCTACTTGTGATGCCCCTCCTATGCATCCCAGTATCCCCTGGCTTTCCCTACTGACTTCTCACATTGCATACCCACCTTTAGGTAATCTGATATGACTATATCCAGATCCCTTTCCATTATTGTTGTTGTTAGTACCTCCCCTGCTATTGTGTACTCTTCTCCTGGATTTTTATTTCCCAGGTGCATTACTTTGCACTTCTTTGCATTGAATCTAAGTTGCCATATGTCTGACCATTCCTCCAACCTTGCCAAGTCCCTTCTCATCCTTTCTACCCCACCTTGTGTATCAACTCTGTTACAGATCTTTGTGTCATCCATAAAGGGCATACCTTTCCTTCAGACCCTCTGCAATGTCACCTATAAAGGCGTTAAAGGACTGGACCAATACTGAGCCCTGGGTACTCCACTAGTAACCCCCTTTCTTCAGAATGTTTCCATTCACTATTACCTTCTGTGTCCTGTTGTGCAGCCAGTTTTCTACCAAGCTACCACCCTGGGACCTCCCAGGCTGGCTAACTGATTATTAATCTTTTGTGAGACTGTGTCAAATGCCTTGCTAAAAGTCTAGGTAGGCCAATCACAGCCTCCTGGTCTGTGCTTTGGTCACCCAGTCAAAGAAATCGATTAGATTTCTCTGACATGACCTTCCTGCTGTGAATCCATGCTGCTTTGGGTCCAGTGCTCCGCTGGCCTCTAGGTACTCAACGATTCTTTCTTTCAGAAGTGATTCCATCATTTTCCCCACCACTGAGGTCAAACTAACAGGTCTGTAGTTTCCTGCTTCTGCCTTGCTCCCACTTTTGTGAAGGGGAATCACATCTGCCCTCCTCTAGTCCTCAGATACCACCCCATCTTACCATGATTTGTTAAAAAGTGTGGTTAGTGGTGTCACTAGGTCCTCTCTTAGCTCTTTTAGGATTCTGGGTGAATCCGTCAGGCCCCATTGCTTTGTCCACCCTGAGTTTTGAAGTTCTTTCAGTACTCTTTCTTCTTTAAATGGACTGGTATCAACCCACTATCCAGAGTGCTTCTACTGTTTGGTTTAGGTAACTCCTACTCTTCTTCTTTTGTGAATACTGAGCAAAAGTATTCATTCATTATCTCTGCCTTTTCACTGTCTCCCTCTGCCCACCTCCCCTCTCCTTTATTAATCTTCCCTATTCCTCCCTTAACCTTTCTATGTTCCCTAATGTACCTATAAAAGGTTTTATCCCCCTTCTTAACTGAGTTGGCTATCCTTACCTCGGTTTGGGCCTTTGCTTTTCTGACTGCCTTCCCCACTTCTTTCTGCTTTAATTGATACAGTTCCCTGTCGTGCTCTGTCTGTGATTCCTTATACTTTTTGAATGCAGCCTTTTTCTCCTTAACCTTCCCAGACACTTCTTTTGAGAGCCATAGTGGTTTTTTATTCCGCTTTGTTTTCTTTATTTGTTTCACACAAAGGCTTGTTGCATCCATGATGGCAGTTTTGATTTTTCTCCATTGTTCTTCCACCCCTCCTTTCTGGCCATTTGCTAATGCATTCCTCAGGTATTCACCCATTTGCCAAAGTCAGCCCTTCTAAAGTCCAGTATCTTTGTATTTGTATGGCTTGTCTCCATGGTTGTGTTTATTGTGAAGCACACTGTGCAGTGGTAGCTTGTTCCCAGGTGTCTATTGACTTCTAAGTTTGTGATCCTCTCTCCATTTGAGAGTACCAGGTCTAATATTGCTCCCTCCTGAGTGGGTTCCACCACTAGCTGTCTAAGGCATGCTCCCTGTAGTGCATCGAGAATGACCCTGCTCTTGGATGTGGCTGCAGTCCATGTTGCCAGTTAACATCTGGCATATTCAGGTCCCCCATCAACAGTATCTCCCCTTTTTCAGCCATTTTGAGAATGCCCTCTATCATTTTCTTGTCCATTTCCTCCCCTTGAGATGGGGGTCTGTATACAACCCCTGTGCGGATTGTGATGCCATTCCCTGTCTCCAATCTGACCCAGAGTTCCTCTTGTCCTCCCCCTTTACCTTTTAGTTCTGTTACTTTCATCCCTTCCCTTATGTAGAGAGCTACTTCACCTCCTCTTTCACCCTCCCTGTCCCTTCTGTAGATTGTGTACCCTGGTATGTTGACATCCCAGTCATGGTTCTCCATGTACCATGTTTCTGTGACTGCCACAATATCCAAGTGTTCCACTTCCATCAGGGCTACTAGCTCTGAAAGCTTGTTTCCCAGACTACGGGCATTGGTACTCATTACCCTCCATTTAATGTTGGCTTTATCCTTTTTTACCCCATCCCTGCTTTTATTGCCCTTGTCCATTTTTCCATTTACTCCTGTCCTGCCCTCTGTCAAGCTCTGTACCTCAGTGTTTACCCTACTACCTGCCATGCTTTGCGGGGGGAGGCTTGAACTTTCCTGTTTCCTGTCAGCACCTCCCCCCTTGGCTAGTTTAAAAGCTTGCCAAGGAAGCCTTTAAATCTGTCACCTAGGAGCGTGTTTCCCTTCCTGGACAGATGCAGACCATCATGTCAGTATAGACCTTCATCTCTTCAGATGGACCCCCAGTCCCCAATGAAGCCAAAGCTCTGTGCTCTGCACCAGTTTTGCAACCATTCATTAAACCGCATGGTGTGCAGTACCCTAGCCTCACCCCTGCCATGGACTGGCAGCACCTCTGAGAAGGTTACTGTGCTTGCTACCTGTCTGAGGCCCCTCCCCAACTCCACAAATTCATCCTGCACTGCACTGATCTCATGCCTAGCTAGGTCATTTGTCGCGAGGTGGACATTGATATCTAGTTTCATCTCCTGTGATGCAGCTTCTGCAATCCTGAGGATTCGCTTCCTGTCCCTCCAAGCCATGGCACCAGGCAGGCACCTTACTTCCCTCTCCTCTCCCTTCCCCAGGTCTACACCCCTAACAACTGAGTCCCCTATCAGAAGCTGTTTCTTGCCCTTGTGTTGTCCCTTGCCACTCTTTTGTGGGTCTCCCTTGTGGATGTCCCCAGCATTCTTCTTGGTCTCCAATGAGGGTGTCATCATAGAGGAACCTTGATTTGCCAGACTGACATATGATTTGTGTAGAGGTGCAACTCGGGGGCTACGCCTCTGTTCCACCACCCTCACCCTCCCAGAACCTACTGTGGTCCATCTGCTCTTCACACATGGCAACCTCTGAGGCAGTGGTTGTGGAACTGGTGCTCTTTGGGTGGGGGAGTCCTCCTTAGTCCTTGCCAGTTCAGTCTGGAGATGGGCAACCTCCTCCCTCAGAGCTGACAGTTGCCTGCAAACAGGGCAGCAACGCAGGTTCCAAAATGTTTCCCGGAAAATTGCTGCCCCACAGCCAGTGCATTGCACCACTCCCCATATGTCCCTCTTCCTTATAATATACAAAGTAATATACAAATTTTTTTTTTTTTGGTGTGTGTATACTTACACTTTATGCACTGTGCTGGGTAATTAAGAATATGACAGTTCTGCTCCAAGACCTGTTGAGGAAGTGATGTCAGAACCTTGGCTATAAAGGAAATGCCACAACCACTGGTGACTGTTAGAAACAATCAATTACACCACTGCTCCACCACCCTGGTGAGTACTGCCCTTTATAGTAAGTCAACCAACACCACAATGTACTAGACCACTGCTCCTACACAAACCACTCTACTGAGTCCATGGATAAAAACAAACTCACTGTTCAGCCAGCAGGACACTTCCCAAAATATTACACAAATATCCTTCCAAATCCTTTGTGTCTAGCACAGAAATCAAGCAACTTCAGTTGTATTACAACCCCTCTGGTTATAAAATGACTACACTTTAATGGAATCCTGCAATTCTTAATGCCAATAAGAAAATAATGAAACTTTCTGTAGAAAGTGTAGCTTACCTTCCCTAGTCCCCTACAATATTATGTTTTACCAAGTTACCAGTTCCTCAAATGCATTCTAGTTTGTTCTCTGTAGTATAGCCAATTTCTCAGCTTCCAAAAGGAACAGGCAGGTCCTCTGACAGTCAAATTGTCCATGACAGTCCTTGACAGTGGCAGCAACATGAGAGTGGCAGTTGATGTTGAATTCCCCTAGTAGCACAATTTCACAGTTTAGGCTCAGGGTACTGATAAAGTTCATCAGGTGACTGGTTCCTGCAGCTGTTGTTTTGGGTGGGATGTATACTGTGAATATCATAAGTGCCTTGCTGTGAACTCCCAGCAGAAGTTTTATGGGCAGAATTTGCAGGTTGATGCTGTAGCTGGGGAGGGGTAGGACATGCCCCTGGAGAGAAGCCTTGATATAGAAGACATAGCCACCACCTCTTTTCTAGAGCTGTTCTTGTTTTGCTTATTAATAATCATGAAACCGGCATGAGTTTTTACTCATCTTTATTGTGCAGCCATCTTAAACATACTGCCCCAGCCAAGTAAACTTCCCACAACCCTTTACACTCTAGGATCTATCTACAAACAATCAGCTTCTTACATTAACATTAGCAACTGTCTAATAAGTATGTTAAATTCCTATAACATCACATCTTCCTCACCTAAAGAAAAGTTCTATATTATTTTCAAACTGAATTATTGGATTACAGTAACTTGGCTGAATTATTATTATTATTTTAACTTCTTACAAACTGAGGTTTATAATTAAACTAAACCTAATCTTGAGAGGAGAGGTCACTAGTACTTCACTCTCTAGTGAGTCTTTACCAGGGCCACTGGAAAATTGCACCTGCAATTTTTTTGCAGAATCCGATATTTTCACCCTTCTCCACAAAAACTGACATGTTCCGCAATTTCTGGCAATTTTTGAGTTTTTATATTGAACTGTGTAAAAAGTATTAACATTTTTAATAAAATACTCTCAAATATATTGACAATTTTGCATGCAGACTTGGGTTTGGCTGAAACAATGCAGTGCAAGGTAGGGCAAGGGTTTTATGTGACACTGATTTCTTTTGAATCCTTGTTTTGTTTGGATTCAAAATCCACTGGCCAAGCATAAGTATACTTAAACACTTAACATTTGTTCTATGTTGAAGCAGTCTATCAGAAAACTTTTTGTTGCCACACAGACTGAAACAAAAGATGGGATAAAAGGTGCAAATTATCCCATTCACTTAAATGTGGTGCTAACTATGAAGCCTTTTTGTAAGTGGCAGGGCAAGTTATTCCTTGTGAGCATACTTTCATTCAGACTAGTTTTGGTTCAAACAGCTGAGGATGTTTGCATGGCCCTGCCAATTTTAAACTTGAATAAGCTAGTTGCTAACAATGATCTCACTCTTATCAACTAAACCCTAGATGCTCACATGCAAAGAGTGCAATAAAAACCCGACTAAAGTCTAAAAACAAGCTTATAAAACACAAACTGTATCTGAACATTTATCTTTAACTAAACAAAATCATTGTAGCCAGAGTGAAGCAAAGGTAAATTACAGGGTAAATTGACTACTGTATGATTCAGTAAAAGTATATTGGTATTTTTTTACATTTTTTGGTAACCGCATAAGGTGCACTAGGCACAAGCGCCTGTTTTGAGGTACAACCCAGGAGCACTGTGGAGGGTAAGTGACTTGCTCAGACTCACACAGTATACAAGTGGAGGTTGTGGGAATCAAACCCAGGTCTGCTAGATGTCGTCAGCTCATTCACAGTTTGTTATGCTATCCTCTAGATTATACTGCCAGCCCCAATAACCCCCCGATTTAATGTTTAAATATGTGATTTCAAAAATAGTGTATAGTACCTACAGTACAAATTATGACAATTAAACACTTTAACGACATTTTACCAAAACTCAATTATTCACCCCTCTATCTGCTTATTTTTTCTTGTACCAAAGTGGGTGAATAGCTGGCAGAGCACTTTAAACAGCTGTTGATTAGGCTGCATTATTCTATAGCCAGAAACAATAAATATATTTCTTCTGGCTTTATTTAATATTGATTAACTGTGGCTCACTTTATAGAATCTATTTAGCACCGTATGAGGCAGATGCTTTTAAATTTTGGAAGCTAAGTAACGCTTATGATAGCTTATCAGTTTAGTATTTTTTTTAGGAACATAAACTTTTCTTTATGTTTTAAACACATTCAGATGTCAGTGTATTCATTTAGCAATTTGTACTGACTAATATATGCTGCAGAAAACATTAAAAGATTTACTGTGAAGCATTCAGGATCTACAGTAGAACCCCCGCAATTTCCCGAAATTTTTGCAAAATGCTCCACAATTTTGGGTAACCTTTTCCGCAATTTTCCAGTGGCACTGGTCTTTACCACTTACTCCACTGTATATATCTAACATGTTTCAATCAGTCTTTCTGGACACTGAATTTCTCTTTTGGGTCTTGTTTCCTTCTCTGGTGACTTTTCAGTAGATGCACACTGCTCAGAATCATCCCTGCTATCAGTCTCTTTGGTGTTGTCTTGACTGACTGCTGTGAGTCACCTTCAGTTAAATTGGCATCTTCAACCTTTGGCAGAAGCCTTAAATTCTCACGATTCCGTCTCACCTCTGTTCCTCTTTCTGTTTCAATCTGGTATGATCTTGGTGCAATTTGAGCTTGTACAGTGCCCCTTTTCAGCCACAATCCTTTGTCATAGTCTTTAAGGCACATTTGATCTCCAGGCCTTAAATCAGGTAAGTTTCTTGCTCTCCTGTCATGTAACAGTTTTTGCTTTTTCGTTTGTTTTTCTTTGCTTTGTTTCACCTGTACTGAGTCATGAGTCTTCAGAAGCTCTTCGTGTATTGGCAGATTTGTCCTGATCCTCCTTCCCATAAGCATTTGCACTGGAGAAAGACCATTCTGTAATGGTGCACTTCTGTAGATCAGAAGACTTTTGTAAAAATCTTCTTTTCCATAATGTGTTTTCTTCATGAGACTTTTACTAAGATTACTAGGATTTTGATGACATAAGTGAGCCAATAGGCGAATTTTATATGTCTCCTACATAAGTGGGATAATTATATCAGCTTGCAGTTATTATAATAAGTTCTATCAAGGTAGTTTTTAAAAGATTCCAAACTGGAACTATCTATTGCATCCTGTGGAAGTTTGTTCCAAAAAAGTGGAGCTTTTTCACAGTTTTTACTGAGCTCTCTGCCAGTCCATTTGATCTTGGAAAAATTGGACTAGAAGTACTGTGTATGAATTCCCATTCATAGGCAAACTGTTTGTACCCAGCACTGGAAAACTGTGCACCATTATCAGTGAACACTTCGTTTGGAACACCATGTCTTGCAAAGATTGACTTCATGCAGGTGATTACAGCTTTACTGGTAGTTGTAGGCAGTGTTGCTACCGCCGGATAATTTGAGTAATAATCTGTTACAACTATATGGGTTTTCCCATTACAGTCAAACAAGTCGGCACCTACTTTCTGATATAGTCTGCCTGGCACTGGATGAGGACATAACAGCTGGCTTGGCTGCTTTGGTCTGTACATGAGACACAGTTCACAGGTTGCAGTTACTTGGGCAATATCTTGATTCATTCTTGGCCAATACATTACTTCTCTGGCTCTTCACTTGCATTTTTCTTCTCCTGAGTGCCCTTCATGTATTTTGTGTAGCATATCTTTGTGAAGTTTTCCTGCTATAATAAATTTGTTGTCTTTGAAAATAATGTCATTGACAACAGATAAGTCACTTCTACACATCCAAAAATCATGAATAGACAATGGACAGGCACTTTTCCCCTTCGGCCAACCTTTTAATATTGTATTTCTCAGGATTCTCATTGTTTCATCTGCCTCTGTTTCTCTTCTGATCTGCTCTTGTCTCTCATTGGACACAGGAAGAGAGGTCACAATCATGTCAACATATGCCTTTATTCTCTGTCTGTTTGACTTTCTGGGCTTTCACTCTTGTCTACATCAGGTGAAAGTGTGTCTGCAGTGTGCATGTACTTTCCAGGATTATAGAGTAACTTAACATCATACTTTTGTAATCTAATTAACATTATCTATATTCTCATTGGACAGTCATTTAGATACTTGGCCATTATAACTAATAAAGACTTGTGGTATGTTTCCACTGTGAAGGCTTGACCATACACATACTGATGGAATCGCTCACAAGCATAAGTTATTGCTAGTAACTCTTTTTCTATTTTGGCGTACAGTACCTTGTCTCGGCGCTTGTCAAGGCTCTGGAAGCATATGCTACAGGTTGCCAGATTTCTTCATAATTTTGCAAAAGTACTGAGCCCAAGCCAAACTGTGAAGCATCAGCTGATATTCTTATTTCTTTAGCAGAATCATAGAATCTTAACACTGGTTCTTGTGTAATTGTCTTCTTCAGATTTTTCCAGCTTTGGTCCTGTTCATGTGACCACATCCATTCATTGTTGTGCTCCAACAGTCATCTGAGTGGGTCTGATTATGCTGAAAGTTGAGGGATAAATTTCCCTAGGGAGCTAATCATCCCGAAGAACCTCCTGACATCATCTTTGCAGCTGGGCTTTTGCATATTCACTATCACAGATGTCTTCTTAGGGTCAGGTTTAATGCCCTGATCTGTAACAATATCACCCACAAAGGTCAGTGCTTTTTACACAAAACTCACATTTTTCTTTGTTGAATTTAAGATTTGCTTTTCTTGTCAGATCCAGTAATTGTCTCAATCTGAAGTCATGTTCATCTTCTGTGGAACCCCACACAATGATGTCATCCATCATGGTTTCAACACCTGGAATGAGCTCAAAAATCATATGAATTTCTTTCATGGTAAACTTCTGGTGTGGACAATATCCCATATGACAGACAAAGAAATCTGTATTTTCCTTCTGGAGTATTAAATGTGTATAACTTTGAACTAGCCTTATCTAGCTTCATTTGCCAAAATTCACAATAAGCATCCAGTTTGCTAAACCATTTAGCACCAGCAAACTGTGACATTATCTCTTCTTTGCTAGGTAACTTGAAATACTCCCTTTTTATAGCTCTGTTTAAGCCTCTGGGGTCAAGACATATTCTGAACTGGCCATTTTCTCCTCAACTATAACTAATGAACTCACCCAGACTGTAGGTTCATCAGTTCTCTTGATTACATCTGTGGTTTCCATGCAGTTCAGCTCTTCTTTCAGTTTGTCCCTCAGTGCAAATGGCACTTTCCAGCAGGGGTGTATTACGGGTAGCACTTGGTCATCTATGTTTATTTTGTGCTCCCCAGGTAAACATCCTAGACCTTTGAACACATTGCTGTACTAATGATTCACATTTAGCTTCAGCTTGTGATGTCATGACAAACACTCTTCTCACTAAACTGAGTTTCTCACAGGCACTTATTCCTAGAATTGGTTGCACATCCTTCTCTACAATTAACAAAGACACCTTGAACTGCTGGCCTCTGTGCTTCAGAACTACCATGCAGCTCCCTTTTACTGGAATATTCTCTCCTGTATAAACAGTTACTTTTCTCTTGGCTGGGTGAATTTTAGATTTTACATGCAGAGTTTCATAGTCTTGCAGTGAAATCAGGTTCACCTGTACTCCTGTGTCAAGCTTGAATGGTATGATAGTCTCATTCACATTTAAAGGTACTGTACAATCCATTCTTTTTTTCAGACACATACAGCTCAATGGAATCTACAAAGAACTCTTCCAGCTCATCTTGTTTGACAGTGTGAACTTGATTTTGTTCACTTTTCATTTTGCAGCATTTAGCAAAATAGTTATTTTTGCCACACTTACTGCAGGACTTCCCATAGGCAGGACAAGCTTTGGGGTTATGATTATTTCCATATCTACCACATGTTTTTCGATTAGGCTGCTGCTCCTTCTGCTGCTTTGTTTTCAAAAAATATTTCTTGTTTATCTCAAACTTCTTTAGTGCATGCACAGTGCCCTCGTTTTCTATGTTCAGCTCTTTAGCCTGTGATTTGGTAGTTTCAGCAGCTCTACACATGTTTACAGCTCTGTCCAAAGTTAAATCTTGCTCTCTAAGCAGTCTTTCTCTGAGCCCATTATTTGTGATTCTGCATATATTCTATCCTTAATCAATGATTCTTTCAGATCTCCAAACTCACATGTTTTGCAGAGTGAATGTAACTCTGTTAAATACTGATCAAAGCTATTACTCTTTTTCTTGTCTCATGTGAAAAACTTATATCTCTCGTAGGTTACTTTTCATTTCGGTACAACGTACTCTTCAAATTTTTTCATAATTACATCAAGATCCATGTTTTCGCCATCATTGAATTGGAAACTGTTATAAATATCTAACACATCTTCCCCGACTACATGTAGAAAGAACAATGCCTTTATTTTGCCATCTTCGCTTTCAGCGCCACTTGCAGTTAAATAATATTAAACCTTTGTTTAAATCTCTTCCAATTTTCAGCTACATTTCCAGACAATTGCATACCTGACCGAGGATTTAGTGTATCCATTTTTTCTCTCTCTCAGTTTTTCTTCAGACCATCTTCTTCTATAGTTCTTTTTTTATGTTCTTTTCCATCTTTTCAGGTTTTGATATCTGATTCTGACACCATGTTTTGCTTGTTAGTAATCACAAATCTGACATGAGTTTTTACTCATTTTTATTATGCAGCCATCTTAAACATACTGCCCCAGCCAAGTGAACGTCCCACAACCCTCTACACTCTAGGGGCTGTCTACAAATAATCAGCTTCTTACATTTAAATTAGGGACCATCTAACAAGTATGTTAAATTCCTATAACATCACAGTTCTTGCCTGAATATGGTGCACCCAGGCAGTGTTGTGGCAGCATCTGGAATCTTGGGTGTTAGCCTTGTTTCCACCACTGAGAGGATGTCGGGGTTATAACAAGTAACCCACACTCTCAGATTATCCAATTTGGGAAGCAGGCTGCAGATATTTAAAGTGGACAGCATGAGCCCTGTTGACTTTTGTGGCAGCATGTTCTGATTATGAGGTGGGCCTGGGTTTGGGTGCATATTCCCAGAAAATAGGAGTAGTAGTAGCAGCAGGTGAATAATGTGGTCCAGTAAGAGTTCATAATTTTTTGACTATTGCCTTTTGCTGGATGCTAGTACTAATATCACAGTGTCCTCAGTAATGACTGGTGGTAATGAGCTCTATGTACTAATGGGAGGATTGCTTATGCACTGCTGAACCCCGGTGCATGGGCAATCCTAAATGTCCACACACTGGGGTGCATGGAACCATATTCAGCAGATCTGTATTATTCTGTGGATAATCCTTCCATGAGCAGTTTCTGTGAAATCAAGGGGTGAATTTATGGAATGCACTCCCACTTGTTTGCTAATTACCATGACACACCTACCTGGAGTTCCATTTCAACCACTTCTCAGTTTTGTTGTTCAACTCAGGTAAATGTTAGTGCTAGTGTGCTGTAATTCATTTATACATGTCATGTGGAAAGTGACCTGCTGCCACACACAAGCAGGGGTGTGGTTTAGACATGAAGGAGATCGACTGTGATTGTTTACATTAACAATAGGAAAATGAGCCCTGTTTCCTATATACACATATATGAAGAGGCTTCTCAAGGCTCACTTTTCCACATATTGATATTGGGGTGTACTGTATCCATGGGATAATAACTAAGACCATGAGAGACAAAAGAATCAAGATTAAAGTATAATTCTGCATCTGCCTTAATGTTAAAATAAGTTCTGGATGGAATATTCCATTTTGGAAATGCCCTACTCATTAAATGTTGGTACCCTGCATTTTCAACAAAGGAGTAGGGCAACATATCCACTGCCAGAATGCTCTCTAATCCCACATTCAATTCACTGGATACTAGGTGGTTATGATAATATTTACTGTGTTCAGAGAGTGCCTCTGTGATTTCAGGTTGTACCTTTGGTGGGAGTGTAGATGATGGAGACTGGAATGTATTTTTACTGCCAGGGGTTGGTTAATTAATTATTTTAAACTTGGAAAAATAGCTGGCAATAGAATGTGAATGTCATGCCTTACAAGCAGGAGTGTTTGTGGCAATGTGGAAGATGAGCTGGTGTTGGTAGTGCTACTACTGCTATGATCAATGTCACTGATGCCTGTTTCCTCTTCTGCCATCCACCACAACTAACATCAGGTTGATTAAACTCAAGTTATGCTTCACATTCATACTGCTGCCACTTAATGTGATATTTTGTTTTTATGCAACTCCACTGGCTGGTAGTCCCAAGATGTGAGCCAGCTTTGCCATGGCTGATTCTAAGTTTGTAGATCTGACATATAAAACAACTCTTTTATTTGAGTATTGAACAAAAAAATCCCTTCGTAGTGATGTTTGGGATACTGGTTGCTTCCTTGCTGTTTTCCACCAGTGAGGGGGCATGACTGGGCCTGCACCTCTAACAGAATCACAGTCACCAACAACTCCCCTGCTCCATCCCTATTAAAATCCCCTTGCTGTTATTGTTCATGGATCTGCACCTTACCATTTATTTTCAAAAATTGTTTGCATGTGACACTGTCTCTATTACCCTTCCTATCCTTCTCCTCCTCCTCAGCTTCAGTGTTTTTAATTTTAATGGCTTCTCTCTCTCCCAACAATTCAGAGGCTAGTTGCTCTTGCTCCTTTTCTCTCCCTTGTATCTGCACCTCAGATGGCAAACTATCCTTCTCCTACAAACTTCCCTTCCTCCGGAATAGCCTTCCCTCCCTTACCCATCTCTCTCCCTCCTTCTCCTCTCTTAAGCGTACACTCAGGCCACCTCCTGTCACCTCCTGCTCTCCCTACTAGTCTTCTACTAAAAACTCTTTGTTGCTTACTCCCCCCATGGTTTTGTAACCACAGTTTTTCTTTGAATTTGTTAGCCTAGTTGTTTATTTGTATATATTGTATACAGTTTCCTCACTTGCATCTTGCTGTACATTGTTACCTAGCTGCTTTTATTCTTTAATATTTTGAGTACTTAATTTTGTACTGTCTGCCTCCTGTACCCCCTCACCTGGGTCACACCTGGAAATAAGCTTCTGCTCATGGTGCCTTTCTGATTACCAACTTTTAAATAAATGTTTGTAAAATGAAATTTTGGTGACCTCTCTCTCTCTCTCTCTGACTTCCAGTACACATCAAGCACCTGATTACCTAAATCAGAGCACAAGTCACTGCTACTCACATCAATATGCTTTATGTTTTCCATGTGCTCTATATATTCAGCTAGCAATTTCATAATTCAGTACTTGCACTCACAATGTCCTTTACTGTTGGAAATTCCAGGTAATTACTCTCTACCTCCTCCATTCCCTCAACCACTGTAATGCCTCTCCTGCCTCCTTTTACTTTAAAACATCACACTGAGACTCCTACACCACCTTCTGTTTCTAAGACTCAGCAGTATCCTGACTCTGAGACTCCTTCAGTAATGATGACGCTCCCTGTAATTCAGACATCATTAGTGTCACAGTGTGTGGGAATAAACTTCAGATGAGGCAAATTTACAGGATTAAAACATAACGTGGTGTGGTATTTATTTTTGAAAAGCTAGAAAAATAATAAATGAAAACAAAAAAATCACTACTTAACATCCGTAGTTTCTCACATAATACAGTCCTGGATCTTAGCACTCCTAAGACCCTTCTCATCTGCATTCAGCAGCTTGTCTGCCTCTTTTCTCCCTCAGGGCTGAGCCCCACTGGACTGAACTGAAGAGAACTCAGTGAAGAGGTTTTTATATCCTTTGGTGGGATCACCTGACTAAGCCCTTTTGTAGTTACGTGTCTTGACATGCTGTTTCATGTCTGAACATGTTGTTTCAAAACCAAGGGGGGTTGTTTTAGGGGCTTTCCTGGTTCAGTTAAAGGTACAGAGTATATCTCTACAGATATAACATAAATGCAATCATTTCAATAGATCCAGCAACTACCAGTATAATACAGTGAGTGAACAGCACATCATTTTGATCAGTGCTCATACAAACAATACAGATGAGCATGTTCTCCTGACAGAAACATGCAGAATATGCTTTAATTTTGATGAAGAAGGTTGGTAATGAGGAGCAGACAGTTGATAATGAATCAGAGCAGTGTGACTCAAAATACAAAACAAAAAAGATCAGACTTGATAAGATTGGCAGTAAATAGAAAAAAAAACTACATATGAAAGCACTTTCATAATGACGTACATAAAGAAAACTCAGTCACACTCGCTTTCATTACGAATAAAAAAAAAACACATTTCTGCCACATGTACTTTAATAAATATTGATAAACCTGACTGAAATAAACTTGGAGCATTATCGTGTATCTATATTTGGAACCGAAATATGCTTGAGACTTTTGGCTCGCTTGTCTGTGTGAACTCCATAAGTCAGAAAATCACTGACTACAGAGGTTGTGACATCACCATTCATAGTAGCCTGATTGTGTAGGCCGTGTTAACCGATCAAGCTCACTACCTCCAGAAATATAGAAACATAGAATTTTATGGTAGATAAGGACCACTTGGTCCACGTAGTCTGCCCATTTCCCTACCTGATGGATAAGCTGCAGATTCTAGTTAACCAACAGCTTACTTCCTCATACCCTCCACTAGAATTGCTTTATGTCTGTCCCACGCATTCTTGAATTCACCCCCTGTTCTTGACTCCACAATCTCCTCAGAAAGGCTGTTTCATGCATCCACAACCCTTTCTGTGAAAAAATACTTTCTGTCATTATCTCTGAGCTGTCCCCCCCCCATATCTTCAAATTGTGCTCCCTTGTTCCTGCACATCTCTTTTTATGAAAGATACTACCCTCCTGGACTTTATTAATTCCCTTGAGGTACTTGAAAGTTTCTATCGTGTCCCTCCTCTCCCTCCTTTCCTCAAGGGTAAACGTATTAAGCTGCTTTAGTGTCTCTTCATATGTCTTCTGATGTAGACCCTACACCATTTTGGTTGCCCTCCTCTGAACAGCCTCCACTCTATCTATGTCTTTGTAGAGATGGGGTCTTCAGAACTGCATGTAGTACTCCAGATGGGTCTCACCAACTGTCTGTACAGAGGGGGTAACAACTTCTTGTTTTCTACTGATGCCTCTCCCTATGCATCCCAGTATCCCCCCAGACATCCTTACTGCCTTCTCACATTGCTTGCCCACCTTTAAATCATCTGATATAATTACTCCCAGGTCCCTTTCGATTTTTGTTGTAGTTAGAAAAACCAATAAACACCACTACAAGGAAAAAAACAATGAAATAAAGACAAATATCATACATTTACATAGCAGTACAAAGCTGACTGGCTGTTTCAACATGTCCATATACAAATCAAAAAAACAATTTGTAATTTTACCTTTAACGCCCCTCCTCTTGTCCATTTCTGTTCTCTCTACATCATCCCCCCTTCATGAGATTAAACGCCTTCTTCTCAGTTCTTCCTTTCTTACAAAATGCTCTCTCTCTACACTTCCCTCTTATCTATGTAACTTTCTTACATCACCATCCCATAATTCTACTCCCTTCACTCCTCAGATATTCATTCCTTCTCCACCCCTCACTGAGAAATGAAAACTGGTCAGTCCACTTACTCATTCTACCTCCCTCCCCACTGGAACAGTTTCGCTCACAGATTTGTCTCTCCTCAACTCTCTTCTTTCTTAAGAAATTAGTTCCTGGCAGTCCAGTCTCTCCCTTCCCTTTCTGTACACTTCTTTGGTTGCATTTGACTGCTATATTTTATCCCCTTCCCCTTTCCCCCCGCTGCCCGTTCCTGCATCACTGGGTACAGTGTAGTTTTGTTACTGCTGTTGGGGTTCTCTTAAGTTTATGAATTTTCATGTTACTTTTTATTCATTGGCATACATTATTTGATGCCGTGGGTGGAGGTGAGTGCCTGATTATTCCATTATGGTTCCTGTATCCCCTGAGTTCATGTTTATTTTTGCTACCATCTCCGATTATTAGGCTGCTTATGTCAATCTGATGTCTTTTATGCAATAATTTGATACTGTAAACATGATTGCCTACTCTGTTCTGCTTCTTAAGTGTTTATTTTGTTTTCCTGTTGTACCACCCACAGGTCAAGCTTGAAACCAAGCCTTGACTTAATGTGCTCTCCTATTCACCACATTTTGCATCAATAACTAATACTTCTCTGAAGTGCCAGCATGGGTTAGAAGCAGGAACAATGGTTCATGGTGTTTACAAAAGTCAAACTACACTTATAAAAACTAAGAATCTGGTATTTTCCATGGAGTAGTCTGCATTCTCATTTATGATGAAACAAGTGCATGTGTGTTACCAGTGATTTGGACTATGTTTTCTCTTGATTTGTACCCTTATTCCAGTAACGATATTGGTATGGGACAAGAATCTCAGAAAGTACTAACCAAAAGGCACACATCCTGATTAAGAGAATGAGATCCCCATTTTCAGTGTGGGGTACTAAAAAGGAGGCAACAAACTGTTGGCATGTAGCACCATCAAACGTTTGTGCTATACAAAAAGCCTTTCATTAGGCACAGGGAGCAGAGTCCCTACTATACCTAATACACATGGTGAGGAGTCCCCCTGTACCTAATGAAAAGAGAGAGAGTCCCACTATGTCTAAAGCACAGGGGAGAAGTACCCCTGCCCCTAATGCACTAGAAACATAGAAACATAGAAGTTGACAGCAGATAAGCATCACAAGGCCCATCCAGTCTGCCCATTTCTTTTTCTAACTTATAAATGTGCCATCGGCCTTTACTGTGTCAATGGCCTATCTATTCATACTCATCTGTATTGCTCCCTTATGCCTATCCCATGCCTGTTTGAAGCCCTGCACTGTATTCATATCCACCACTTCCTGAGGTAGGCCATTCCATGCATCCACCACCCTTTCTGTGAAAAAGAACTTACTCACATTACCCCTTAATTGGCTTCCCTCTAATCTCATGCCATGTCCTCTTGTCCTGCTATTTTTCTTATATTGAAACATGTTAGACTCTTTCACCTTGTTATTGCCCTTAAGATGTTTGAATGTTTCGATCATATCACTTATCTCCCTTCTTTGCTCTAGGGTATACATATTGAGCTCTGTTAATCTGTCCTCATATGTTTTCTGATGCAGTCCCTGCACCATTTTAGTTGCCCTTCTCTGGACTGCCTCAATTTGGTTAATGTCCTTGTGAAGGTGTGACCTCCAGTACTGCATGCAGTACTCCAAATGGGGCCTAACCAGTGTCTTGTAAAGAGGGATTATTACCTCCCTCTTTCGATTTGTGATACCCCTAATATACCCTAACATCCCCCTAGCCTTACCTACAGCTTTAGTGGTCTGCTTGGATGATTTCAGGTCATCGGTGATGATGATGCCCAAGTCTCTTTCTTCCCTTGTGACTGCCACTGGGAGAGGAGGCACACTATGTCTAAAGCAGAGGGAAGGAGTCCCTATGCACCTAATGAACTGGGAAAGGGATCATACTACATCTAAAGCACAGGAGGAGAAGTCTGCCTCTACCTAATGCATTGGTAGAGGAGTCCCACTATGTTTAAAGCAGAGGGTAAAAGTTCTCCTGTAACAAACACACTGGGAAAGGTACACCACTTTGTCTAAAACACAGAGGGGAGAGTCCTCCTGCACCTAATACACTGAGAGATGAGTCCCACTATGTTTAAAGCACAGGGAAGGAGTCCCTCTGCATGTAATGCACTGGGAGGGGGATCCTACTATGTCTAAAGCATAGGGGAGGAGTCCCATTGTACCTAATCCACAGGGAGATGAGTCCCACTTTGTCTAAAGCACAGGGGAGGAATCCCTCTACACCTAAGAGGGATCCTAATATGTGTAAAGCACAGGGGAGAAGTTTCTCACCACACAATGCACTGGAAGAGGGCTCCTACTGTGTCTAAAGCACAGGGAAGGAGTCCCCTTGCACCTAAGCACTAGGAGAGAGATCCCACTATGTCTTAAGCACAGGAGGAGAAGTCTCCCACCTAATGCACAGGGAGAAGAGTCCCACTATGTCTAAAGCACAGAGGAGGAGTGTCCCGACACCTATTGCACTTGGAGAGGAATCCCACTATGTCTAAAGCACAGGGACGAGGCTTTCAACACAGTAATGCACTGGGAGAGGAATCTTACTATGTCTAAAGCACAGGGGAAGAGTCCCACTTCATCTAATGCACTGCGAGAGGAATCCCACCATGTCTAAAGCACAGGGGAGGAGTCTTTCTTCAGCTAATCCACTGGGAGAGGGATCCAAGTATGTCTAAAGCACGAGGGGGTCTCTTCATGCACCTAATGCACAGGAAGATGAGTCCCACTATGTCTAAAACACAAGGGAGGAGTCCCCCTGCACTCAATGCATAAGGAGCGGGACCCCGCTTTGTGTAAAGAACACGGAGAGGAGTCCCCCTTCACCTAATGCACTGGGAGAGGGAGCCCACTATGTCTAAAGCACAGAAGGAGAAGTCCCCCTGCATCTAATGAAAATGAGGAAGACTCCCCCTGAACCTAAAGCACAAGGGGAGGAGTTCCCCTGCACATACTGAACAGAAGGAGGAGTCCCTCTGCACATAATGCACAGACGAGGAGTACCTAGCACCTACACTGTAATATACAGGGAGAGGAGTCAGACTATGTTTAAAGCACAGGGGATTTTATTTATTTTATTTACTTATTTATTTAAATGTTTCACCAGGAGGGCACACTGAGCAACAAGTTGCTCATCTCACGGTGTGACCTGGGGGGGAAGGGGTTACATAGGGTTGTGAAGGATAATCAGTTACAATAGTATGTGGGTAGTACAAACAATACAACATTGTAAGATTATGCAACAGTTGGAACACAAGGTATTGTACAATAAATAGTAGTGGAACATTGGAAAAAGTACAATACATGTCCAAAATCATACAAAAGAACATATAAATGTACCAAACAGTAATAATGCAACAGAACCATTATAGTGCATGAGTGTACCAGGAGTGGAGTCTCCCTGCATGTAATTCGTAGGTGGAGGCATCCCACTATGTTTAAAGCATAGGGGGAAGAGTACCCCTGTACCTCATGCATAGGGTAGGAGTCCCACTATGTCTAAAGCACGGGGCAAAGTCCCCCTGCACCTAATACACTGAGAGAAGAGACCCACTATGTTTAAATCACAGGGGAGGAATCCTTCTACACCTTAAGCACAGTGGGAGGAGTCCCTGGCAACTAACGCACTGGCAGAAGAGTCCTACTATGTCTAAAGCACAAGGCAAATAATCCCCCTTAACCTAATGCCCAGGGGAAGAGTCCCCATATGCCAAAGCACAAGAAGAATAGTTCAGTTGAGCCAAATGCAGATGGGATCCACCAGATGTTAGTGGTAGCAATTGAGGTTTGAATCCACAAACACCTGTTTAACGACAACCAAGGAGCTCTGTTCATATCATGTGGTGGTGCCAAGCATAGGGCCTGAGGAGACTGTGGCATCCACCATAGTCTTCCATCTATCCACCTGCCTTTACCTTGTAGCCTGCTTCTTGGCATTGTTACTGCTAATGATGGCCTCCTCATTGTCCACTGTCTGGTAGTCTATTGGCCTTCTTGCTCACTCCCTGATCCCTCCGCACGCTCTGTCAGCCAGTGGAACCTCCTTCCTAACAGCTTTTCCATGCATGTTACCCCATATATTCATTTTCCAAGTTGATCTCTGTCTGTCTCTGGTCATAGTTTAGTGAAACCCTAACTATCTCACTGTAACAATTCTACAGGCAGGTAGCAGGGATCTTGCTAACATTTGTGGTCTGGCTTGCCATGTCACCATTCATTGTGCCATATGGATGGTGACCTCTGTTCCATTCCCTGCAAGGTCACAATATGTTTTGTAACCATGCAGAGAAAGGCTGTGACCCCTATAGCCCATGACACGATGAGGTTACAAAGTTGATATTATTCTTCTTGTCCTGCAACCACTTAGCAAGAACTTCTTACTGATTGTGTTTCTGGCAACATATATGGTTAGCGAATGCCACTGCCTTAGTAAGAAACATGGTCTAGTGCAGCATTACTCACTTCTAGTGTAATGTGACTTCTGCTCAGGCTATCATCACATCAAATGAAATGATGGATAGAAATGAGAGAAGGAACGTGTGACCTACTACTTTTCTTCTCTCATTTCTATCCATGATTTAAAATAGAAACAAAGACTTTGACGGCAGATAAGCACCACTTGGCCCACCTAATCTGCCCATTTCCCTAACTATTGAATAAACTGCAGATCCTAGTTAACAAACAGCCTATTTCTTCCTACCCCCCCACTAGAATTGCTTTATGTCTGTCCCATCCATTCTTGAATTCGCCCACTGTTTTTGACCCCACTACCTCCTCAGGAAGGCCGTTCCATGCGTCCTCTACCCTCTCTGTGAAAAAATACTACCTCAAATTACCCATGAGCCATCCCCCCTCTATCTTCAAATTGTGTCCCCTTGTTCTTGCACATCTCTTTTTCTGAAAGATACTTTCCTCTTGGACTTTGTTGATAACCTTGAGGTACTTAAAAGTTTCTATCATGTCCCCTCTCTCCCTCCTTTCCTCAAGGGTATACATATTAAGTTCCTTTAGTCTCTCCTCATATGGCTTCTGTTGCAGACCCTGCACCATTTTAGTTGCCCTTCTCTGGACTGCCTCCATCCTGTCTATGTCCTTGCAGAGATGGGGTCTCCAGAACTGGACCCAGTACTCCAGATGGGGTCTCACCAACTGTCTGTACAGAGGGATAACAACTTCTTGTTTTCTACTGGTGATGCCTGTCCTTATACATCCCAGTATCCCCCCAGCAATCCCTACTGCCTTCTCGCATTGTTTGCTAACCTTTAGGTCATCTGATATGATTACCCACTGGTCTCTTTCCATTTTTGTTGTTGTTACTACCTCCCCCCATAGTGTACTCTTCCCCTGGGGTTTTGTTTCCCAGGTGCATTACTTTGCATTTCTTTGCATTGAATCCAAGCTTCCATACTTCTGATCATTCCTCCAGCCTTGCCAAGTCCCTTCTCATCCTTTACACCACCCCTTTGTGTATCAACCCTGTTGCAGATCTTTGTGAAATCTGCAAAGGGGCATACTTTTCCTTCCAGTACCTCTGCAATGTCACTTATAAAGGCATTAAAAAGGACCGGACCCAGTACTGAACGCTGCGGTACCCCACTAGTAAGCCCCTTTCTTCAGAGTGGACTCCGTTTACTATTACCTTCTGTGTTCTATTGTCCAGCCAGTGTTTAACCCAGGCTACCACCGTGGGACCCACTCTCAGGCTGGTTAATTTGTTTATTAATCTTTTGTGTGGGACTATATCAAATGGACTCCATTTACAATTACCTTCTGTGTCCTGTTGTCCAGCCAATGTTTTACCCAGGCTACCACCCTGGGTCCCATTCCCAGGCTGGTTAATTTGACTATTAATCTTTTGTGCGGGACTGTATCAAATGCCTTGCTAAAGTCTAGGTAGGCCTTGTCCACATTCCCTCCCTGGTCTACTACTTTGGTCACCCAGTCAAAGAAATTGATTAGGTTCTTCTGACATGACCTTCCCGTTGTGAATCCATGCTGCCTTGGGTCCTGTGCCCCATTAGCCTCTATGTTCTCAACAGTTTTTTCCTTCAGAAGTGATTCCATCATTTTCCCTACCACAGAGGTCAAACTGACAGGTCTATAGTTTCCTGCCTCTATCTTGCTCCCACTTTTGTGAAGGGGAATCACATCCGCCCTCCTCCAGTACTCGGGTACCACACCCTTCTCCCATGATTTGTTAAAAAGTCTAGTCAGTGGTGTCACTAGTTCTTCCTTTAGTTCTTTTAGAACTCTGGGGTGAATCCCATCAGGCTCCATTGCTT
Source organism: Neoceratodus forsteri (assembly GCA_016271365.2). NCBI lineage: Eukaryota > Metazoa > Chordata > Ceratodontiformes > Ceratodontidae > Neoceratodus > Neoceratodus forsteri. The sequence continues at coordinate 773,727,069 of CM057449.1, read as the reverse complement.
TGTCCACCTTCAGTTTTAGAAGTTCTTTCAGAACTCTTTCTTCTGTGAAAGAACTGGGATCGACACCCTATCCAGAGTGCTTCTATTGATTGGATTAGGTACTTCCCCCTCCTCTTCTTTTGTGAATACTGAGCAGAAGTACTCATTCAGTATCCCTCCTTTTTCACTGTCCCTCTCTGTCCACCCACCTTTCCCTTTCTTCAGCTTCACTATCCCTTCCTTTGTCTTTCTTCACTCCCTAATGTAGCAATAAAATGTTTTATCCCCCTTCTTAACTGAGTTGGCTATCTTTTCCTTGGTTTGAGCCTCTGCTATTCTCACTGCCTTCCCCACTTCCTTCTGCTTTAACTGGAACTGTTCTCAGTCCTGCTCCTTCTGTTTTTCGTTATACTTCCTAAATGCTATCATTTTCTCCCTAGCCTTCCTCACCACCTCTTTTGAGAACCATAGTGGTTTTTCTTTCATTTTAATTTGTTTATTTGTCACACAAAGGCTTGTTGCCTCTGTGATGGCAGTTTTGATGTTTTCCCATTGTTGCTCCAACCCTCCTTCTTGCCTGTTTGCTATTGCTTTTCTGAGGCACTCTCCATTTTGACAAAGTCAGCCCCCCTGAAGTCCAGTACCCTCACTTTTGTATGGCTTGACTCTCAGTTGCAGAGTGTGAACCTCACTGTTTGGTTGTCACTTGTACCCAGATGGCTACTCACTTCTAGATCTGTGATCCTCTCTCCATCCCCATTTGAGAGTACCATTTGAGAGATATAGCTTGGCAGAAGACACCAGGAGAAAGGACTGCTGTGTGACTGAACTTCTCTGCTGGGACTAAAGTAGAAGAACTTTTGTATTTGATCTTTAATTTAGGGTAAAAAAAACTAACATACAAAAAAAATAGTGTGTGTTTGGGTTAACTGAACTGAATGGGTATCTGAAGAGTTATCTAGGTATAAATCTCAGGTGACTGAAAGGACTTAACTGCTGTGAGGTTTAAATTACTTGTAGAAAGATCTGATAAGTAGGGGGAGTGGCTTAGCTAGAAGGAAGCTACATTTAAAGACTGCCTTAGAAAGTTTCTGCTAATAACTTGGCAGAAGACACCAGGAGAAAGGACTGCTGTGTGACTGAACTTCTCTGCTGGGACTATATTGCCCTCCTTCCCTTCCCTGCACCCCCCACCCAAAGCTAGTTCTATTTTTATAGGCACAGAATTTGACTGACAACAGGAACTTCTGTTTAGGGGCAGGAAGTGAGTGATCACAGAACCACCAAGGACACACCATCCTAGAAGGGCAAGAGTAGCTCTCCGGCCCCCTCTAGCTGCTGGAGGTCTGCCTCTGAGCAAGTAAGTGGTCTACTGTGAAATATAGGATATTCTTGCCTCAGAACAGGACAATCAGGAGCTTAAAGGGCACACAGGCAGAAAGTAAGGAGAGAGAGAGAAAAAAATCAGAGGAAAGAGCAAGGATTGCAAACAGTTAAGGGGCCAGAAATAAGACATGATTGGAGTGGTGCAGTGCAGTGGCTGTGGAGCAGCAGTCTTCCGGGAGATGTTCTGGAGGATGCAGTGTTGTCCCATCTGCAGGCACCTCTCTGGGCTGAGGGAGGAGGTTGCTCATCTCCAGGCTGAGTTGGCCAGGATTTGTGGGAGCTCCTCTTCCATCCAGGGACCACCAGTGCCACTGCCATTGCCTCAGAGGTTGCCAAGAAAGAGGAGCGGTTGGACCACAGTGGGCTCAGGGAGGGTGAGGGTGGTGGAACAGAGGTGCATCCCTCCATTGTACCTCTCCACAATTCCTATGCCATTCTGGCAAAGTGTGTTCCTCTATGGAGGCACCCACAGTGGAGACCAAGGAGGATGCTGGGAACCTCCACAAAGGAGACCCACCGGAGGGTGGCAGGGGACCCTGCAGGGGAAGGAAACAACTCCTGGTGGGGGACTCCATTGTTAGGAAGGTAGAACTGGGGGAGGAAGGGGAAAAAGAGGTAAGGTGCCTGCCTGGCACCATGGCTTGCAGGGACAGGAAGCGAATCCTCAGGATTGCCGGAGCAGCTGCACAGGGGAGGGAGCTGGATGTCATTGTCTACCTAGGGACAAATGACCTGGCTAAGAAAGGGATTAGAGAAGTGCAGGAAGAGTTTGTGGAATTGGGGAGGGCTCAGTCAAGTAGCACACACGGTAACCTTCCTCGGAGGTGCTACCCATCTATGGCATAGGAGAGGCTAGGGTGTTCCACACCATGGGATTCAATCAGTGGTTGAAAAACTGGTGTGGAGCTCAGGGATTTGGCTTCATTGGGGACTGGGCGAACACCTGGAGTGATGCAAGCCTATACTTGCATGATAGGCTGCATCTGTCCGGGAGGGGAACCAGGATCCTAGGTGATAGGTTTAAATGCTTCATTGGCAAGCTTTTAAACTAGCCAAGGGGGGAGGCACTGGAAAGGAGCAGTAAAATCCTAGCTCCCCCCAAATAATTATGGTAGTAAGTGCGGCAAACACCGACATAGAGGTGTCGATAGGGAGAAGGGCAGGGGTAAATGGAGAAAGTGACAAAGGCAAGAAGGACAGGGATGGGGCCAAAGGGAGTAAGGCCATCAGGAAATGGAGGGTAATGAGTACCAATGCCCGTAGTCTGGGCAACAAGCTCCCTGAGCTGATGGCCTTAATGGAAGAGGGATGCCTGGATATCATAGCAATCACAGAAACTGGTACAGAGAACCATGACTGTGATGTTAACATCTCAAATTACTATAACCACAGGAGAGACAGGCAGGAGAAGAGGGAGGAGTAGCTCTCTATGTAAAGGAAGGGATAAAAGCAACTGAACAAAAGAGTAAACAGGGAGGAGAGGAGGCACTGTGGGTCACCTTGGAGACTGGAAAGGGCACCACAATCCGCACAGGGGTTGTGTACAGACCCCCATGTCAGGGGGAAGGAATGGACAAGGATATGATAGAAGGCATTCTTAGAATGGCAGAGAAAGGGAAGATACTGTTGATGGCAGACCTGAATATGCCAGATGTTAACTGGAGCACATTTGCTGCAGCCACATCCAAGACCAGGGCCATTCTTGATGCCCTACAGGCAGCAGGCATTAGACAGCTAGTTTCGGAACCCACTCATGAGGGAGCAGTCTTAGACCTCGTACTCTCAAACGGGGGTGAGAGGATCTCAGATCTAGAAGTGGGTTGCCATCTGGGGACAAGTGACCATCAAACAGTGTGGTTCACGTTAAACTCAGGTACAGAGTCAAGCCATACAAAAGTGAGGGTACTGGACTTTAGCAGGGGCTGACTTTGGCAAGATGGGAGTGCCTCAGAAAGCACTAGCAAACAGGCTAGAAGGAGGTGTGGAGCAACAATGGGGAATTATCAAACTGCCATCACAGAGGCAATAAGCCTTTGTGTGAAGCAAATGAACAAATCAAAACGAAAGAAAAAGCCACTATGGTTCTCAAAAGAGGTGGCTGTGAAGTCAGGAAGAAAAGATAGCATTCGGAAGTATAAGGAAACACACAAGGAGCAGGACAGAGAGCTGTACCAGTTAAGGCAGAAGGAAGCAGGGATGGAAGTCAGAATAGCAAAGGCCCAAACTGAGGAAAGATATCAACTCAGTTAGAAGGGGATAAAACCTTTTATAGGTACATCAGTGGCGTAGAAAGACAAAGGGAGGGATAGTGAGGCTGAATAGAATGAACAGTGGGTGGGCAGAGGGGACAGTGAAAAGCAGGAATACTGAACGAATATTTCTGCTCAGTATTCCTAAAAAAGGAGGAATGCCTAATCCAATTAACAGAAGCACTCTTGATAGAGTCGATCCCAGTCCTTTCACGAAGAAAGGGTTCTGCAAGAACTCCTAAAACTGAAGGTGGACAAAGCAATGGGTCCTGATGGAATTCACCCCAGAATTCTAAAAAGAATTAAGGAGGAACTAGTGAAACCACTGGCTACTCTTTTAATAAATCATGGGAGGATGGTGTGGTACCCGAGGACTGGAGGAAGGCGGATGTGATTCCCCTTCACAAAAGTGGGTCCAAGACAGAGACAGGAAACTACAGACCTGTCAGTCTGACCTCTGCTGTAGGGAAAGTGATGGAGTCACTTCTGAAGGAAAGAATAGTCGAGTACCTAGAGGCCAGTGGAGCACAGGACCCAAGGCAGCATGGGTTCACAGTGGGAAGGTCATGCCAGACGAATCTGATAGATTTCTTTGACTGGGGGACCAAAGTAGTAGACCAGGGAGGGGCTGTGGACATGGCCTACCTAGACTTTAGCAAGGCATTTGACACAGTCCCACACAAAAGATTAATAGTCAAATTAACCAGCCTGGGAATGGGACCCAGGGTGGTAGCCTGGGTAAAACATTGGCTGGACAACAGGACACAGAAGGTAATTGTAAATGGAGTCCATTCTGAAGAAAGGGGGGTTACTAGTGGGGTACCGTAGGGTTCAGTATTGGGTCCAGTCCTTTTTAATGTCTTCATCAGTGACATTGCAGAGGGACTGGAAGGAAAAGTATGCCTTTTTGCAGATGACACAAATATCTGCAACAGGGCTGCTACACAAGGAGGCGTGGAAAGGATGAAAAGGGACTTGGCAAGGTTGGAGGAATGGTCAGAAGTATGGCAGCTAGGATTCAATGCAAAAAAGTGCAAAATAATGCACCTGGGAAACAAGAACCCAGGGGAAGAATACACAATGGGTGGGGAGGTATTAACAACAAAAAAAAAGGAAAGGGACCTGGGGGTAATCATATCAGATGACCTTAAGGTTAGCAAGCAATGTGAGAAGGCAGTAGGGAGGGCTGGGGGTATACTGGGATGTATAGGGAGGGGCATCACCAGCAGAAAACAGAAGTTGTTATCCTCTGTACAGACAGTTGGTGAGACCCATCTGAGTACTGTGTCCAGTTCTGGAGACCCCATCTCCATAAGGACATAGACAGGATAGAGGCAGTCAGAGGAGGCAACTAAAATGGTGCAGGGTCTGCAAGAGAAGCCGTATGAGGAGAGACTAAAGGAGCTTAATATGTATACCCTTGAGGAAAGAAGGAGAGAGGACATGATAGAAACTTTAAGTACCTCAGTGGAATCAACAAAGTCCAAGAGGGTAGCATTTTTCAGAAAAGAGACTTGCAAGAACAAGGGACACAATTTAAAGATAGAGGAGGCGGTTCAGGGGCAATGTGAGATATTATTTCACAGAGAGGGTAGTGGATGCATGGAACAGCCTTCCTGAGGAGGTTGTGGGGTCTAAAACTGTGGGAGAATTCAAGAATGCATGGGACAGACATAAGGCAATTCTTGTGGGGGGTTGGAAGAAATAGGCTGCTGGTTAACTAGGATCTGCGGTCTATCCTGTAGGTAGGGAAATGGGCAGACTAGATGGGCCTAGCGGTCCTTATCTGCCATCAAAGTCTATGTTTCTATGTTACCAGGTCTAAAATTGCTCCCTCCTGAGTGGGTTCCAACAGTAGTTGTCTGAGGCATGCCCCCTGAAGGACATCGAGAATAGCCCTGCTCTTGGATGTGGCTGCAGCAAAGATGCTCCAGTTAACATCTGGCATATTCAGGTCCCCCATCAACAATATCTCCCCTTTCTCTGCTATCCTAAGGATGCCTTCAATCATTTCCTTGTCCATTTCCTCCTCCTGAGATGGGGGTCTATATACAGCCCCTGTGCAGATTGTGGTGCCATTTCCAGTCTCCAGGGTGACCCACAGTGCCCTCCTCTCCTCACTGTTTACCCTTTTGTTCTGTTGCTTTTATCCCTTCCCTTACATAGAGAGCTACTCCTCCTCCTCTTCTACCCTCCCTGTCCCTCCTGTAGATTGTGTACCCTGGTATGTTGACATCCCAGTCATGGTTATCTGTGTACCATGTTTCTGTGACTGCCACGATATCCATTTATCCCTCTTCCATCAAGGCCATCAGTTCAGAGAGCATGTTACCTAGACTACGGGCATTGGTACTCATTACCTTCCATTTTTTGATGGCCTTATGCCTTTTTTCCCCCATCTCTGTCCTTACTACCTTTGACTTTTTCTCCATTTACCCCTGCCCTTCTCCCTATCAACGTCTCTATCTTGGTGTTTACCTTACTAAGGACCCTGATTTTATTTTGTGGGGGGGTAGGATTTCCCTGTTCCTTTTCAGTGCCTCCCCATTGGCTAGTTAAAATGCTTGCCAATGAAGCATTTAAACCTATCACCTAGGATCCTGTTTCCCCTCCCAGATAGATGCAGACCATCTCACCCGTTTAGGCCTGCATCCCTCCAAGTGGAACCCCAGTCCCCAATGAAGCCACAGCTCTGAGCTCTGCACCAGTTTTCAACCATTGATTGAATCCCACAGTGTGGAGCTCCCTTGCCTCACCCATGCTGTAAACAGGCAGCACCTCTGAGAAGGTTACTGTGCATGCTATTTGTCTAAGGTCAATCCCCAACTCCACAAACTCCTCCTCCACTGTTCTGATCCCTTTCTCAGACAGGTCATTTGTCCCTAGGTGGACAATGACGTCCAGCTTCCTCCCCTGTGCAGCTGCTCCTGCGATCCTGAGGATTCACACACTGTCCCTGCAAGCCATGGTGCCAGGCAGGCATCTTACCTCCATCTCCCCTCCCTCCCCCACTTCTATCATCCTAACAATGAAGTCCCCCACCAGGAGTTATTTCCTTCCCCATGGGGTCCCATGCCACTCTCCTTTGGGTCTCCTTTGTGGAGGTTCCCAGCATCTTCCTTGGTCTCCATAGAGGAACCACACTCTGCCAGAATGGCATATGAATTGTGGAGAGGTACAACTGAAGGGATGTGCCTCTGTTCCACCATCCTCACCATCCCTGAGCCCACTGTGGTCCAACCGCCCCTCTTTCTTGGCAACCTCTGAGGCAGCGGCGGTAGCCCTAGTGGTCCCTGGGTGGAAGAGGAGGTCCCTCAAATCCTGGCGCACTCAGCCTAGAGATGAGCAACCTCCTCCCTAAACCCAGAGAGGTGCCTGCAGATGGAACAACACCGCATCCTCCAGAATGTCTCCCGGAAGACTGCTGCTGGGTACCACATGAGGTGGGTGCCTGAATTAAGGCACCGTCTGAAACAGTGACTTGATGTGGGCGAAAGCACGAATGGTGATGGGAGTAGGGCGATCAGATATGGTGGGGTGGGTGACTGCAGTGACAGGATGTCATTATATGTACACACGTGCAGGGATGGGAAGTGAGCACGGCGAGTGTGGGCTGGGAGAGGGCGGAGGGGATGTAGGGGGTGGCACTGAGGTTGGCTGATGAGCTGCACCGTGGCATTGGGGATTGGCCTCTGCTTGCAGTGTGTGGGGTACTGGGCTTGGATCTGGGTCTGGGCGCTACTGCATTTTTGTTGCGCCTGGCTAAAAATGTGTTTTTTTTTTGCTTTCGTGCTTTCGCCCCCCTCGACATGCACCCCCCTGTAGTGTAGAGTCTTTTAGTAGGAGGGTGTGGGGGGCAAAACCCCCCACATGGGAGGGTGTGGGGGTGTAGCCCCCTCACAGAAAGCAAATGCTTTAAGTCCCCGGCGCTGTTCTTCCATGCGCCGAGGATGTCAGGGTGGCGAAATTGCTTTTGCCTCTGTGACGTCGCAATAATACGGGTCGCCATTCGGCACTCGCCATTGTCACATTGAACCCCACTGCACCACAGCCACTACACTGCATAACTCCCATCTTGTCTTATTTGTGGCCTCATAAGTGTTATTTTGTATACTTACTCTTTCCTCTCCGAGTTTATGCACATTTATTTTTTTTTATTTTTATACAATTTTTTTTTCTCTCTACTGGCTCTATGTCCTTAAAACTCCTGATCTTCCTGTTCTGGGACAGGACGTTCCTATATTTCTCAGTAGTCTCCTTCATAGTTGCTCAGAGTCAGACCTCCAGCAGCTGGGGGGATGGAGAGCTACTCTTTTCCTTCTAGGATGGTGAGTCTTTTGTGCCACTGTGATCACTCCCTTCCTGCTCCCAAACAGGAAGTTCCTGTTGTCAGTCAAATCCTTTGCCTATAAAAGTAGAACTGGCTATGGGTGGGAGGGCTATATAGTCCCAGTAGAGTAGTAAGGTTCTAGCAGCACCAAGCAGAGGATAAACTGCACAGAAGAGGAATGTCTGGTGATCAAATGAAATGAGTAAGGGACACAACACTGAATGCACTGGCATTTGAATGGCTACCCACAAAATATCTTACACACACACACACACACACACACACTATTATGACAGATTCCTTAGTCTCCCTTCAATCAACTGAAATAAATGAATAAATATTGTTTGATACTGAGTTGTGGAGATCTGATACCTTAGGACACACACACACACACACACTCTGCAGGTACAACACACATACATCGAAAACAACATTCTCAAGTTCTGGCAATGGCAACATCAATATTATTATATGTAAACAAGCAGAGTTCAAGCACTAGCTTGCTGTCAAAAGGGCAGTTAATAAAAGGTCAGGCTCTTACTTAAGAAAAAAGATGCTAAATGCTAATGGCCTGGAGTACTTCTGCAGTTCCAGTTGCTTTTTGATGACATCATACAAAATGATTACCCTCTTAAAAAACACAATAATGACATTACAATGTTCAATCAGTGCACAACACAATTGAAATAAAACTTTAGGATGTTTCAGATTAAAGTGACCCTTCCTAGCTAAGAGAATTGTGAGAGCAGATTGCAGAGGTGAAGATGAAAGTCAGCTCTAAGGTTCAACCCCTTTCTCTTTTTTTTGCACCCCTGTGCCCACTGGCTCCCCTCTGCTTCAGACCCCCACACTGCCACTCATCTCCCACCAGCCTCACCCCCTTCATCTTGCTCCTGCATGTGGTGCTCAAATTTAGAACTCCAATGCCCTGTCTGGATAGCTTTTTCCCTTCAAGGGCCTCTTCTGGGCCATTTTCACAGAATGGCTCCTTAGAACTTCTACTTCTATCTCCTGCTTGCTGGCATATCACTACCAGGGGCTGCATCATGGCCTAGAGGAGGAATGGCTGTGCAAGAACTGGAGGGGATGTGCATTCTGAGCACGTAGGGAGGGTACAGATGTGGGGAGGGGCAGAGAGACATTAGTCATGCATAGTGGTGCAGCTTTTTTTTCCCTTTCCTATGTATTTGCCCACCCACTTCCAGAACTCGCATGCTGTGGCTGATCTTGGGGTGCCCTATGTTGCATGTGTCACCCATGCAATCACCAGAACCTCCAGACTTCACTAACAGGAGCTGCTACAAGGCACACTGCAGTCCCTCCACCCCCCGGGAGGCGCGCCTGTAAAGGATGCACATGATTCCTCCCTGCCAGCCTCCACTCCTGGTGTCCCAGATATGGATTGCAAAACCAGGTTGTCAGCATCTCAGAGCAATCCCTCATCACTTGGCCCCCCTGAACAGGCGCTATAACCCCTTATTTAACAAAAGACTTCCTCTGTTTTAGTGTCAGTTTTGAGGTAACAATTTCATTCTTAGTTTACTTCCAAATTGGGACTCTTGTTTTTACAGACCTGAGCCTGTTGCTCTGTTGTATGCCAGGGAAGAAAAAAGGCCAAAGATCTGATAGCTGTTTGCATACCAACCATCTCATCTAAACCATCTGTGTAACATCATGTATTATGTACAGTTCAGTTACAGATACCTGCCAGAGAGTGACTCTTCCCATTGGATATGTTTCAAAACTGCTATGTCACTATCTGCCCAGCTTCAATCCATATAAAAAGTGGTGCAGATCTAAAGAACTGGTTTTCTCTTATTAGATATGCTAAATACTTCCCATGGCATCACCTGAGTGACTATGGACCAGTCTGTTGTGTAAAGAACATCTTAAGACAGGAAACAGGTTTAAAAGTGGAGTGCCTAATTATGTGCATTTTGCCAAGGTTTTCCCTGGTTTGACAAGTCTTACTACAGCTGTTCCTGTAAATATGGCAATAAATTTCTGAATCTCCAGAGAACTGGTAAATACACGCAGATGCACTTAACTGCTGGTGAGCAACAAAAGTCAGCCTGCAGGCTAATGTAGCCCTTGATTAATCTCTAATTACAGTTTTGTCATCTTAGCAGGGAAGCAAAACTATATCAATTCCTAAATGGGTGAGTGGCTTTTTGGCACCTAGCAACCAGCAGTTCTTTCATATTAGCTGCAGTGGACTCTATGCTGCTACATGGAGGGTGGTTATGGATCACTGCTCTGTTATTTATAGAGCAGCATTTACAGTGGCCTTCACAACAGCAGATAAATCAGCAGCTTAATAGGCCGCCACTAACTAAAAAACATGGTGTGAGCTGAAGCATAAAGTATGAAATTAAAATGTGACTTGTAGATAATCATGTTTGTACCCCAGGCAGATAGGAATGTCGATTTATTTTCATGGTTGTTGTTTGACATGCACTAAAAGCAGTGCTCTTTTGAAAAAGAAATCTCCATTCTTGGCTTTGCTAGTTCATTTTAGTGCACTATATACAAATAACAAAATTAACATACAGTATGTAGACTATATAGTACATAACATAAGCAACAAGATTTTGCCTTGTCATGTCTTTTATTAAACTAACTCAGAAAACTCAAAATATGACATCTCCTGCTTAGGAATAATTCACACCTTCTACTTCTCAAGCCAGGTATTAGACAAAAGTCTTTGAGTTCTACTAGAAAATGTTTTACATGCCCCTACATACTGTATGTGTTTCCTTCATGGAATGTTTAGGTAAATGGTACAAGAAAAGTGCATCAATTGTTACTGGATAGCTCCCTAATATTTAGAATGCAGTTTAGTTTACTGACTCCATTTGCTTGAAATCTTTTGAAGATCTGAGAACAATAGAGCAAAGTGGGCATTTATATTTGCAAGCATGTTACTATAAGAGTCATAGTATGTTCTTTACTTAGGTTGAATCTGTCTCATTAATGTTGGGTCTCTGCAAAGGTACCAAAAAAAAGGAAAATAATAACAATAAAAAAATGTTATATTTGCAAAATTTTCTTGAGCCTTCAACCAACTCTGCTGTATTTAAAAGTAATTGTGCAAGTTATGGGTGAGAAGTTCCCTGCCTTCTACATGAGTAAACAGATGAGACCAATCCAGTTCTGCATTCTAGAAAAACCTCAAGTGATGGTGGTGACCTAATGGATATCATAATAATCTTCCAAAATTCTTTTAGGGGTGCAGATGTCCAGACATTATTATTAGTCACTCTGCTCTACTTAGGAGTGTGGAGTAGTGCTACTAGTACCAACGTGTAACGTCCCGCTTCCCAAACATTAAATCAGAGACCTGATGGAGACCTGATAGCCCAGTATACTCAATCGGACAGAAAAAACCTACCCACCTTAATTTTGCTATTGCTTTCTTAAATAAAAATCCTTGATTTCTTAATTTTTTGTTCTCTACTGGTATGTACCAGTTTGTGTGAGTGTGGGTGTGTGTGTGTTTGTGTGTAAGGGGGTACAGTGGAGGGAGCAGTAAATGTGCTTCTTGTACATGATGCAACCCTTTTGCCCATAGCCCCCTAGCAGATACATTTGCAGTGTCATGCTGTGTCAGTGGCTCAGTAGGTAGCACACTCGCCTCTGAGGCTGGGAGATCAGAGGGCTGTGGGTTCAGTTCCCACATCTGGCACTTGGGTTAATAACCCAGTACTGACACTGTAGTGCAGCATGAGAGGGGTGCTGCACTTCTGAGGTGCTGTCTTTCGGATGAGATGTTAAACCGAGGTCCCATCTACCTGGATTGGTGGTAGTTCAGGTGGATGTTAAAGATCCCATGGCATTTATCGAAAAGAGTAGGGGAATTTCCCCGGTGTCCTGGCCAAATTTCCCTCATTCACTGAAAATACCACCGACAGCTTAACTGGTTCAAGGTCAGTTGGCATTCACCGGTATCTCCCTCCTCCTGGGTTGTGCTTGAAAATAGGCAGGATTTGTCTGATGCACTTCCCGGTCAACAAAAACTAAATAAATAAAATAAATTTTCATGTCCAACCTTACCTTTCAATAAGGTTCCCATCTTCTTTTCCATGTCACACTGAATGTACTAGCAATCACTTTTGCTGACTTCAGAGGGCTAGCTACAGCCCAGGTTATACCTGTTTTGATTGTGTAACTTCAATTTGTTCTTGTATAATGGTTAATTTGGTGATACAGATTTGGTAAAAATGTTTTAAATACTGGGGCCATATACAGTATGTAATCAACAGCACATGGCAGAGAGTATGAATATGCTGAGATTTGTTGATATCAACTTAAAGGGTGTGCTATGATGCACAAGGCTTTTGTCCTACATTAGATCAGTACGACCTTCAACCAAATAATCAGAAAAATAGCATTCTAGCCTTTTGCAGGTAGCTACAGGTACTTCAATGACACCCATTTCCCAACCCAGGCTCTTTCCACTTTCCTCCTCTCTCTCTGACATAATTTTTTTTTTAAATGTACTCACTCCTGGCAGTGTGACAGGTACTAACTGAGACTTTCATTTTTTTTTTACCCTGCCTAGTGAGATATTTGGGGTGCATTTATGTGCCTTTTAGGCATGTAACCTATGCAGCCCCACCATCTGCCATCCCCCATGATCCCACGGTTTACCCTCATGGTGGGGCCAAAGAAGAAGTAAGCTTCCCTTCTCCCACTCACCAGATCACACTCCAGTGAAGTAGTAACTGGTACAGGGATGGAGCAGGCTGCTGCCATCATGCAGATGGACACTGCTTCTCCTCCTGGGTTTTTCAACTCATCCCACTATCTTCACAGCACAAGGAAATGCCCCATCCATGATGGTACATACTGTTTCCCTGTGGAAGAGGCACGCTCACCAGCCGGCCAAAGGGGTTGCTGGTGCAGTGCCACCTCGCACTCCCTTCCCCATCTGGGAAGACTGCTGCATGGCAGAACCTCTCCAATCCCTTGGGCCACCCATCCAGTTTCCACATTCACTTCCAAACTCAGATCATTAGCATGAGGGCATGATTCACTACCCACTAGTTCACTGCATGTCTCCTAGATGGAATTCTTTAAACACAAACTGACTGCAGGAATGGGGGGGGTAGAAGAGGTTTAGCTAATTAGAGTGGGTGTGTGGGGTTGAATAAGTGTTTATTATCCATATATTTAGTCTGCTAGACCCTTATACTAAGAACCTGAATTGTCTTTGGCTAATGTGCCAAAGCCAAATCAAAGATAGGGGGACTGATCTGAAGATTAATCAATATTGGCAGTTTTTGCATTTGTTCAACCTTACTTCAGTGGTCCAAGGTGTCCATATACTGTATCTCAGAATGCCCAGATGCCCTGCTCTGTTACACTTAGAATACATCCAGAAATTTAAAAAATCTGCTTGAGGCAATGCACATAATGCAATTTTGATTGGCACATGCACAAAATACAAGTGGTCTCTCACTCTCAATTGTGAAGAGTTGCAGCATGGTATTGGTGGAAACTGAATGCTCCATTGCTCTGCTATCCACTTGTGCAATGCACAAACAGAGGTACTTCTTATGGAGAACTTGATACCCTCCCTGCCCTGTGAGATAGGGAAACAATGCCAATTACAGATTCAAATGTTAGGGTGTACAAACAGGGTTTGCTACTGCTAACATAGATGGACAGTGCATTTTATAAGTCCTCCCCAGTGTTCAAGATACTATATTATACAATACATTAAAATAAATTAGACATAGGAACCAAAAATTCAGACATCAATAAATCAGCAGGTGCCACAAAATAGAATACAGAAAGTTCCACCATGTTACTAGGTAGCATAAGGAGATATGGTCAGACACTGAGCCGATGAACAAATTAACAGGATGAAGTGCATTATTTCCTTAATCATCATTAAAGGCAGCTGCATAGAGAGCCAGGTTTCTAATCTCCTTTTTAAGCAGTCATCTGTACGGCAGTATGAATACTGGTTGGGTGTGTGGACCATTACTTTGGTGCAGCAAAAGAAAAGTTCTCAGTTTTGAAGCGTTGTAGGGAACGGTAGCAGGGGATGAGTGGGCTGACCGCACGGCTTGTGGTGGTGGTTTCTTGTGGTGGGCTTTTGTATTAAATTGCAGGTTGCTGAAACCATCCTGGGCTTAAGTTGTTAGACAAGGATTGCATCAGTCTAATTCCTATATTTGAGGTACTGCAGCCGGGGGTGTTGGAAACAGAGAAGAGTGGAAGAGGCAGACTAAATGCAGGGAAGTGTTTTGACTTTATAGTACACTGCTTTGGGTTAGAATGCAATTCTTGGTTTCATGTTATTAATCACTTATTGTTGTGGTTGTATATTGCTGGGTTTGGGATTAGAATACACTCTTGTCAGCCAAACTGATGCTGTGGCTTGCTAGGATGCTGTCCAGCAGCAGGTGAACTCAGAGGGAGGCGGCTGATTAAAGGGATGTGTGCTGCTTCACTTTTCTGACCTGTGAATACATAGTGAAACTACTGCAAAATCTGTAATTGTGCTACTGGGACAGAAGGTGTTGCAGAGCTTGCTCCTGCTAAGGGAAAGCTGATTGCTTTGCAAACACAGCAGAGCGGTCCTGCCCACTCTTGTCACCCCTCCCTCCCCATGCTCATCCTAATATATAGAAAGGGTTCTGCTTCCTTTTTGGTTTTTGCCAGAGTCCCCTGGAACACCCACCCATATCCCCGCTGGGTTCTGCATCCCCCATGATCCCCACTGCCACTGACCCCCCTGGATTGCCCACATAAGGTGGGGCCACCGAGGTGACTATCTGCCACGGAAACATGTCCAGGCTACCAGCTGCATCACCACAGCCAACAGGGCTCCCAGGGCTTACCCGGGTGGGTCCATGGGGGCAAGCCAATCAGCAGAACACTATCTTGTTGGAGACAGAGAGGTGCGGTGGAGACAACAGGGTTGGGGACGGGCATCATGGCGGGATGTCCAGCCATTTTTCAGATGCTGATTCCCGGGGGCAGGACGTACAATGACGTGCAATATTTGCCCCGCCCCCCCAAACTGATGGCGCCAGCCACAGAAGAACTCCCAGCTTCTCCCAGGGGTGCATAGTGCACTGGACACTCTGTCTTCCCTCTGCCCAGAGAAGGAGAGCCATCCCTTGTTGCTCAATCCTTCTCCTCTGGATGGCCCTCCGACTTCCTAGTCAGCCTCCAAACCCAGGATGTCAGCACTACAAGTGGAAGCCTTGCCACTCCGCCGGTGGGCCGGCTAGGGTACAACTCCTATTCACTGACAGAATAAGGGGAGAGCTTATCCATTACCACTACACACTTCCCAGCAGGACATCTCAGCCCACAGGAAGTCATAGAGAAGAAGGGGTGTAAAAAAGGGAAAAAATGGTGTAGGGCAGTGTTGCAGGGAAGACTCACTTGGGATACTCAGAAGGATGGAGGGTCCCAGGTAGTGGGGCAGACTGGACTCATGGGGAGGGGCACTGAGGTGGAGGGCATTTAGAAGCAATGCAATAGGAGATGCAGGAAGAGTAGTAAGCTGCAATATGTCTGTGGGGCAACCATCTTCCTGGGAATTATGTGGAAGGCTGGGGGGATGTCTGGTGTGCAGGCAGCTTAATCACCTCAGAAATGAGATTGGGTGACTGAGGAGGGAGCTGTGGGGAGTAGGAGGAGGAGGCTGGGTGGACCACTTGGTGCCAAGGGACGATAGGAAAGTGCCCACAGACAGCAGAGTGCTTGGACCTAGGGTTGAGATAAGGGGGGATAAATGATTCAGGATCACAGACTCCCCTGTCATGAACCAATGCAAAATGAGTCAGGGAAGTGGTTGATGGTCAGAAATAGGAGGAGAACAAGTCCTTGAATGATACATGGATGGAAGTCACAATACAGAAAACCAGGTGAAGCTCAGGGTGGGGGAGGCAGTCGAACAACAGGTTCACAGTGCTGGCTAGTCTGGAAGACCAGGAAGGAGGGGAGCTAGTGGGGCGGGGTGAGGGAAGTGTGTACTAAGGAAAACATGGGGGCTGGCAGTCTGACAGCAAATGGGGTCAGGGTGTCGGAGGGTAACAGTTGAAGGTGGAAAGCTAAGGCAGTTTGGGGAGCCGTTTCAAAGGGGGAGAAAGGGGAACAGGTGGAAATTGGTATGGAGGAAATATGTTAGTCCAGGAAGTCGAAGTGGGGGGGGGGGATAGATTTGGAGAAAGGGGCAGGGCAGGGACCAGGGAAGGCAAAGGGGGAACAGATTTGGAGAAGGGGCAGGGGAGGCAAAGGGGAACAGGCACATGGGTAGGGGAAACAGAGCTCAGAACTGTGATCGGAACAATGTGGAAAATCTGGGGGAAGAGCAAGAAGAAGGAGGTTGGGTCATAGTTCTGGGTGACTCAGTACTGAAAGGGATAAGATGGGGAGGCAAGGGTGCCAGGAAAAGTCGCACATGGGTAAAGTGTATGCCAAGCATGACAGCAGGAAGGGTGAGGCAGTTTATTCTGAAGAGTATGGAGAGGAAAAGGGAGAAGCCTCACATTGTGGTGCACCTGGGCACAAATGACCTATAGGAGAACAGGGTTGAGGAGGTGCAGGCGAGGTTCAGGGAGGTGGGCAGACTATGTGAAAAAGTAGGTTGCTCATTTGCTTGCTCAGAAATACTCCCAGTACCAAATGCAAGTGCAGCCAGGAAGCAGAGGATAGTAAAGTTTAACACATGGTTAGGAACATGGTGTCAGTCCATTGGGTACAGGTTGGTGTGGGGTGGGGTGGAATAAGGGAAACCGAGATCCTGTATGCCCCAGACAGGTTACATTTGAGTAGGGAAGGCTCAGGAGTCCTAAGGCAGAGGCTGGGGGAGTATGTAACATCCAAAATAAATTTTAACTAGGAAAGGGTAAGGTGAACGGCTGGGAGGGAATCACTGTATCCTGGCCAGAGAGTACAACAGGTCTCCTCCCCTGGTTAGTATGAAGGGGATATAGGGGAGTTCAAATAGGAGAAGCAATAAAGGAGGAGCGATGGGAAAAGAATGGAGGTGGGGGCACTTGAGGGTGGTTTCCTTAAATGCAAGGAGCCTGAATAAGAAGGCCGTGGAGTTTCAGGCACTGACAGCAGAAGGAGAGATGGACATAGCCACCATCACTGAGAGCTGGGACACCCAAAACCATGACTTTGACCTTGTGATCCCAGGGTACCGGCTGTACTGTAGGGAGAGGGAAAAAAGGAAGGGCGGCTGGGTAGCCATTTATGTAATGGAGGGGATATTATGCATCAGGGAGGAGGAAAGAAGTGCAGGGCAGAGGCTTTATGGGTGAAACTACAAAATTCGAAGGGCAAGAAGGTGAGTTTTGGAGTGGTATCTAGAGCACCTTCTCAGAAGGAAGGTATTGGCAGAGAGTTAGGTGAGCGGATAAGGAGAGTCAGCACAAAGAGTAGCACTGTGATAGTAAGAGACTTAAATCTGCCTGGGATAGATTGCAGCACCCCAGCTACCTCAAGTGCCAGGGAATAGGTCCTCCTGGAGGCTTTCCAGGACAGTTTCCTGGTGTAGATGGTAAGAGAGCCAACCAGGGAAGGAAACGTGCTTGATGTTGTGTTGGCAATTGGGGAGCACATTCAGGATTTGGGGGAGGAGTATCCCCTGGTGAGCAGTGACCACCAGACAGTGTGGTTCTCACTTAACATGGGTAAGGAGGCTACAAGAACCACTACAAAGGTGTTGGACTTCAGGTGAGCAGACTTTACCAGGATGAGGGACATCCTAGGGGGCCACCTCGCCAACATCCATCCACACATGGACACGGATCAGAAATGGGAAATTATCAAGCGGGGACTAACTGAAGCAACTTACTCATGCACAAAAACACGAAGTAAAAAGGCCAGGTGCAGGAAGCCAAGCTGGCTAAGCAAAGAGGTGGTAGTGAAGGTGAAAGAAAAAAGAGCTGCCTTCAGAAAATATAAGAGAACCAAAAGGAAGGTGGATAGAGAGGAGTACAAGAAGAAATGAAGTGAGGTGAGCAGATCAGTCAGGGCAGCCAAGGCATCAAGAGTGCTTCGGCTGGCACATGGGATGAAAGGAGGACAAAATGATTCTTCAAGTACATAAGAGAAAGAAGAAGCTGCAAAGATCAGATCATTAGGATCAAGAAAGATGGTGTGTGGGCAGAAATGGGGGTGGAGCAAGCAGAAGCACTTAATGACTACTTCTGTTCTGTGTTTACAAGGAAGAAGAATGAGCTGGTGCCACTGGGTAAGGGAGTGGTGGGCAAGGGGGGCAGAATTAACAGATGGGGATATCCCAGTGAGCAGAGTTCAGGAAGGCCTTGAAGTCCTGTGAGTGGACAAAGCACCAGGCCCTGATGGCATACACCCCAGGGTTCTGAAGATGTTGGCATAGGCCCTGGCAGAACCACTGGCTGACTTATTCTACTCCTCTCTGGGGGCTAGTTGCATGCCCCAGGACTGGAAGATGGCACATAAGGTGCCTCTCCATATGAGTGGGCCCAATGACAAACCAGGTAAAAATAGTATGGTCAGCCTTACCTCATTTGTGGGAAAGCTAATGGAGAGTATCCTCAAGGAGAGGTTGGTAACCTTTCTGGTGGATAATAGTCTCCAGGATGACAGGCAGAATGGGTTCATCATGGTAAGATCCTGCCAGACCAACCTGATTGACTTCTATGACTGGGTAACTGGGGCACTTGACAGAGGCCATGCGGTAGATGTCCTGTATCTGGATTTCAGCAAGGCCTTCAGTTTGGTGAAGTTGACTAGTAAACTGGGACACCTGGGATCAGGGGAAAAGCTAGTGAAGTGTATTAAGAACTGGCTGCAGGACAGGCAGCAGAAAGCGATTGTAGGGGGTGATATCTCGATGCCCAGAGTTATAACCAATGGGGAACCACAGGGCTCAGTACTGGGGCCAGTGTTGTTAAGCATCTTTATTGCTGACATCTCTGATGGGATTAGGAATAAGATCAGCCTTTTGCCAGATGACACAAAGATCAGGGCAGCAGTGGATAATGAAGGGAGTGGGAAGGACTACAAGAGGATTTGGCAAAGCTTGAGAGCTGGTCAGACACATGGCAGCTGGGTTTCAATGCAAAGAAGTACAAGATCATGCACTTGGGGACCAGGAACACTATGAATTGTTACCAGCTGGGATGTGCAGTTATCCACTACAGAGGAGGAGAAGGATCTTGAGGTGCTAGTCATGGGTCAGATGAATGATTCAGCACAGTGTAGGAGGGCAGCACCTAAAGCTAATAAGACGCTGGGTTGCACTGCCTGAGAGATCACCTCCAGGAGGGATGAGATCATCCTGCCACAGTTCAGGTCACTGGTGATACCACATCTGGAGTACTGCATGCAGTATTGGTGCCCTATTTAAAGAGGGATGTCAAACTATTGGAGAGGGTCAATTGCAGAGCAACCAGGATGGTCCTCGGGATGGAGGACAAACCCTATGTGGTGAGGTTGAGGGAGCAAAACATGTACTCCCTGCAGGATAGGAGAGAAAGAGAGGATATGATCAAAACCTTCAAATATATGAATTGTATAAATAAGATTGGCACAGATTGAATTTTTAAATTAAAAGGGGGAAGGATATTATGGGGCACAGTCTGAAATTGGAGAGTGGTAGGTTCAGGAACAAAATGAGAAGGCAGTATTTCACAGAAAGGGTGGTGACAGGGTGGAATGCTCTGCCAGAGCGGGTGGTATCATCAAAGTTGGTGGGCAGTTTTAAGAAGGGATGGGACAAAGTCAGGGAGAAGGTCACAACACAGTAGTTAAGTGGGGGGGCAGGGAGTCAGAAAACAATGACTCTAAGTCAGACATACAGGCAGGGAGTGGGGGGGGCAGCTGCAGTAAAATGAACTGCTAGCTGCACACTCAAGCAGGCTAGATAGACTGTATGGCCTGTATCTGTTGGCATGTTTGTATGTTCGTATGTTTCATAGAAACATAGAAACATAGACTTTGACAGCAGATAAGGACCGCTTGGCCCACCTAGTCTGCCCATTTCCCAACCTACAGGATAAGCTGCAGATCCTAGTTAACCAAAAGTCTATTTCTTCATACTCCCCCCAAAAAAATTGCCTGTCTGTCCCATGCATTCTTGAATTCTCCCACAGTTTTAGACACCACAACCTCCTCATGAAGGCTGTTCCATGTGTCCACCACCCTCTCTGTGAAAAAATACTTCCTCACATTGCCCCTGAACCACCCCCCTTCTATCTTCAAATTGTGTCCCCTTGTTCCTGCACATCTCTTTTTCTGAAATATGCTACCCTCTTGGACTTTGTTGATTCCACTGAGGTACTTAAAAGTTTCTATCATGTCCCCCCTCTCCCTCCTTTCCTCAAGGGTATACATATTAAGCTCCTTTAGTCTCTCTTTGTATGGCTTACCTTGCAGACACTGCATCATTTTAGTTGCCGTCCTCTGGACTGCCTCCATCCTGTCTTTGTCCTTGTGGAGATGAGGTCTCCAGAACTGCACGCAGTACTCCAGATGGGATCTCACCAACTGTCTGAATACAGGGATAACAGCTTCCTGTTTTCTGCTGGTGATGCCTCTCCCTGTACATCCCAGTATTCCCCCAGCCCACCCTACTGCCTTCTCAAATTGCTTGCTAACCTTAAGGTCATCTGATATGATTACCCCCAGGTCCCTTTCCATTTTTATTGTTGTTACTACCTCTCCCCCCATTGTGTAATCTTCCCCTGGGTTTTTCTTTACCAGGTGCATTATTTTGCACTTCTTGCCAAGTCCTTTCTCATCCTTTCCGTGCCTGCTTGTGTATCAACCCTGTTGCAGATCTTTGTGCCATCTGCAAAGAGGCATACTTTTCCTTCCAGTCCCTCTGCAATGTCACTTATAAAGACATTAAAAAGGACTGGACCCAGTACTAAACCCTGTGGTTTCCCACTAGTAACTCGTCTTTCTTCAGACTGGACTCCATTTACAATTACCGTATGTGTCCTGCTGTCCAGCCACTGGCCTCTAGGCACTCAACAATTCTTTCCTTCAGAAGTGATTCCATCACTTTCCCTTACAACAGAGGTCAAACTGACAGGTCTGTAGTTTCCTGCCTCTGTCTTGGTCCCACTTTTGTGAAGGGGAATCACATCTGCCTTCCTCAAGTCCTCAGGTACCACACCATCCTCCCATGATTTGTTAAAAAGGGTAGTCAGTGGTTTCACTAGTTCTCCCCTTAATTCTTTTAGAATTCTAGGGTTAATTCCATCTGGTCCCATTGCTTTGTCCACGTTCAGTTTCAGGAGTTCTTTCACAACCCTTTCTTCAGTGAAAGGACTGGGATCAACCCCTCTATCCAGAGTGCTTCTGTTAATTGGATTAGGCACCTCCCCCTCTTTTGAGAATATGG
The DNA here is from genome assembly GCA_016271365.2 of Neoceratodus forsteri. Taxonomy (NCBI): domain Eukaryota; kingdom Metazoa; phylum Chordata; order Ceratodontiformes; family Ceratodontidae; genus Neoceratodus; species Neoceratodus forsteri. Next base: position 773,705,756 of record CM057449.1, on the reverse strand, counting down.
ATAAGAAATATTTGTTCAATATCGCTGCTTTTTCACTGTCCCTCTAAGCCCATCTACCATCCATTCAATTCAGCCTCACTATCCCTTCCTTTGTCAGTCTACACTCCCTGATGTACCTATAAAAGGTTTTATCACCCTTCTTAACCAAGTTGGCTATCTTTTCCTCAGTTTGGGCCATTGCTATATTGACTTCCCTCCCTGCTTCCTTCTGCCTTAAGTGGTACAGTTCTCTGTCCTGCTGCTTCTGTGTTTCTTTATACTTCCTGAATGGTATCTTTTTCTCCCTGACCTTCTCTGCCACCTCTTTTGAGAACCATAGTGTCTTTTTCTTTCATTTTGATTTGTTTATTTGCTTCACACAAAGGCTTGTTGCCTCTGTGATGCCAGTTTTGATGTCTCTCATTGTTGCTCCACCCCTCCTTCTAGCCTGTTTGCTAGTGCTTTTCTTAGGCATTCTCCAATCTTGCCAAAGTCAGCTCTCCAGAAGTCCAGTTCCCTCACTTTTATATGGCTTGACTCTGTAGCCGAGTTTATCATGAACCACACTGTTTGGTGGTCACTTTTTCCCAGATGGCTACCCACTTCTAGATCAGAGATCCTCTCACAGTCCCCATTTGAGAGTATGAGGTCTAAGATTGCTCCCTCATGAGTGGGCTCCAAAACTAGCTGTCTGAGGCATGCCACCTGTAGGGCATCGAGAATGGCCCTGCTCTTGGATGTGGCTGCAGCAAATGTGCTCCAGTTAACATCTGGCATATTCAGATCTCCCATCAAAAGTATCTCCCCCTTCTCTGCCATCCTAAGAATGCCTTCTATCATATCCTTGTCCATTCCCTCCCCTTGACATGGGGGTCTGTATACAACCCCTGTGTGGATTGTGGTGCCATTTCCAGTCTCTAAGATGACCCACAGTGCCTCCTATCCTCCCTGTTTACTTTTTTGTTTAGTTGCTTTTACCCCTTCCCTTACATAGAGAGCTACTCCTCCACCTCTTCTCCCCTCCCTGTCTCTGCTGTAGGTTGTGTACTCTGGTATGTTAACATCCCAGTCATGGTTCCCTGTGTACCATGTTTCTGTGACTGCTACAATATCCAGGCACCCATCTTCCATCAAGGCCACCAGTTCAGGGAGCTTTTTGCCCAGACTACGGGCATTGGTACTCATTACCCTCCATTTCCTGATGGCCTTACCCCTTTTTGCCCCATCCCTGTCCTTATTGCCTTCATCACTTTCTCCATTTACCCCTGTCCTTCTCCCTATCAACATCTCTACCTTGGTGTTTACCTCACTTACTACCCTGATGGTTTTGAGGGGGCTAGGATTTCCCTGCTCCTTTCCAGTGCCTCCCCCCTTGGTTAGTTTAAATGCTTGCCAATTAAACATTTAAACCTATCACCTAGGATCCTGGTTCCTCTCCTGGACAGATGCAGACCATTATTCCAGTATAGGCCTGCATCACTCCAGGTAGAGCCCCAGTCTCCAATGAAGGCAAATCCCTGAGCTCTGCACCAGATTTTTAACCACTGATTGAATCCTATGGTGTGGAGCACCCTTGTCTCACCTATGCTATAGACAGGCAGCACCTCTGAGAAGGTTACCCTGCATGCTACTTGTCTAAGGCCCCTCCCCAACTCCACAAACTCTTCCTGCACTGCTTTGATCTCTTTCTTAGCCAGGTCATTTGTCCCTAGGTGGACAATGACATCCAGCTCCCTCCCCTGTTCAGCTGGGCCGGCAATCCTGAGAATTCTCTCCCTGTCCTTCCAAGCCATGGTGCCAGGCAGGCACTTTGTCTCCCTCTCCCCTTCCTCCTCCAGTTCTACCTTTCTAACAATGGAATCCCCCACCAGAAGTTGTTTCCTTCCCCTGTGGAGTCCCATGCCACCCTCCTGTGGGTCTTCTTTGTGGAGGTTCCCAGCATCCTTCTTGGTCTCCACTGTGGGTGCCTCCATAGAGGAACCATACTTTGCCAGAATGGCACATGAATTGTGGAGAGGTACAATTGGAGGGATGTGCCTCTGTTCCACCACACTCATTCTCCCTGATGCCCACTGTGGTCCAACCACTCCTCTTTCTTAGCAACCTCAGAGGCAACGGAAGTGGTCTGGTGGTCCCTGGATGGAAGAGGAGGTCCCACAAATCCTGAACAACTCAGCCTGGAGATAAGCAACCTCCTCCCTCAGCCCAGAGAGGTGCCTGCATATGGGACAACACCACATCCTCCAGAACCTCTCCAGGAAGACTGCTGCTGCACAGCCACTGCACTGCACTGCACCACTCCCATCATGTCTTATTTCTGGTCCCTTCACTGTTGTTTGGAATACTTACTCTTTCCTCTGTTTATTTTTTTAAAAAAAAATTTCTCCCTACATACTTATTGCCTCTGTGCCCTTTAAGCTCCTGATCTTCCTTTTCTGAGACAAGAAGATCCTATATTTCTCAGTAGTCTCCTTACTTGCTGAGAGGCAGACCTCCAGCAGCTAGGGGGGATGGAGAGCTACTCTTGCCCTTCTAAGATGGTGAGTGTTTGGTGGCTTTGTGATCACTCACTTCCTGCTCCCAAACAGGAAGTTCTTGTTGTCAGTCAAATCCTGTGTCTATAAGAGTAGAACTGGCTTGAGGGGGGGTGGAGGGGAGGGAAGGAGGGTAATATAGTCCCAGTAGAGATGTCAAGTCACAACAGCAGCTCTTTCATCCTGGTGTTCTCTGCCAGTTCTCTGGCAGAAGCTATCCAAGGCAGTGTTTAAATCTGGCTATAACCTGGCTTCCTTCTAGCTAAACCACTCCTCCTACTTAACAGATCTTTCTAGACTTAGTTAAATTGCACAGATGACAATCCCCTTCAACCACCTGAGACAAACACCTAGATAACTGCACAGAAAACAATTCTCTTCCGCCAACTCAGACAAGCACACTAACATTTTTTTACCCTAAATTGAAGGTCCCAGTAGTAGAGTTATACTTCTGTAGTCCCAGTAGAGAAGTCCAGTCACAACAGCAGCGCCTTCATCCTGGTGTTCTCTGCCAGTTCTCTGTTCTTAAAAGGATTTGCCCTGTTAGACATTAACCTAGGTTTTGGAGAAGTTAAAAGTTGCTGCAGTGGGCGACCTCTAATGTACTAGCAGTTATGGTATTTGATTTCAGCTTGGGAGACCATGGGTTCAGTCTTGAGTCTGCAATTCTCAGCAAGGAAGGCAAGGTTAGTTGGCTCTGTCTGATGGATGCTCTCTCTACATTGTGGAGAGCTGCCTGTACTCCTTGCTGAACAATCAGTTCCACCTCCCATTCTCAGCATAAGCTTGGTGTTGGGCCCCATAGGTGAGAGGGCTTGGAGGCACAGACATCCTGCCCTGATCTTGATGATGACGATGCCATGCTCACAGAGAGTTTGAAGCAAACTTGATATGGCAGTTGTGCTGCTTCTCCTCAACTGGACATAAGGGACAGTCCTCTACTCCCTCTTTGGTACTGTACTGTACTGTATGTTGCCACTCAAAGCATATTCCCAGAAATGGTGCTGAAGAATGGAAGGGACCATCACTCTTCAAAGGCTAGGCTGTGCATTATGGGTGAATTCGAAGCCAGCAAACTGTGCTGGCTGACTCACACAGATGTCATAACAGATGGCTGGTCCTGCAGGGTCTGGCTGGATCCCAACTCAGCTGTCAGGTGAGTGTAGCAAGGATCACAGGAGTGAACTGGTGAAACTGAAAAGAATGAGAATGATTAAAAAAAAGCTGCTGCAATTTTGAGTGTAGGTCCCAGTATGTAGGTGGGTGAGTATCAGGTTGCAAAGGTAGAGAGAACATAGTCCATTCAGAGTCTTAAATAATAACAGCAAAACTTTACTGTCAACCCACCAGCTAACTTGCTGCCAGTTCAGAGCACAGAACACTACAGTTATATGCTTCAATCTCTTGGTAGAATTCAGGGGTGCACTACAGTGATCTGCAGTACTGCACCTGTAGACAGTGGATATGATTTGTAGGCAGGCCTTCTTAGAGTGTGTTACAGTAATCCTGATAGGTGACAAAAATGTGCACTATTATTTTAAGATCACCCTGTTCAAGGTAATGAGACAATCTGACAGTGTTGTTCAGAAGGTAGAACCACTCCCATTGACTGAAAACACTTGGTAAACCAAGGTTAACTCAATATTCAGAGTCACTCCAAGATTATGTGCAACCTGACTAGCCTAAAACTGTACTCCAGCTATGATGAACAGTCTGAGACTATGCATACAACTTAAGGCAAACAGAGAAGCAACTCTGTTTTTCCAGATTTAATCTCAACCCGCTGAAGGTCATGCAACATCTGATATCAGCAAGGCACCACTCCAACACAGCTACTGGATTACCGTCTGATCTCTTAATGAATGGTACATCTAAGTATGAACATGCTGGATTGCATCTATAACTGGGTTGTAGCATGTCATTGAGATAGGTTTGTGGCACAATACCATGATGCAAGTCAGTCTAATTACTGAAAACACATGTATTCTGACTAGAAAATCTGTAGCCCTCTCTGTACATAAGGATGTATGCATGTCAGTAGTCCCTCTGTGGCTTTAAGGCCAGTATTCTGGTGCTAGAGCCAGTGAGCTCCCACCAGTTCCTCATGGATTGCTGAGCCCTGGCATCTAGTGGAGCACTCAGACCATAGCCCCAGTCAGTTCCCTCACATGTATTTCCTTTTGTACTCCACCACTTTGATCTCTTCTGGTGGGTTGCTGTTCCCACTTATATCACTGTGCTCAAATAACCATCTGATTTTAACAGCCAGTAACCAAAGGGGGGAGTTTAGGAAGCTGTGTCCAGGCTTACAAGGGCAGCCATACCTTTCAGAATAAACCCCTACACCTTTACAACATGGTTTCAATAACTTGCAGTCACACTGGAAGGACTGAGACGTTATGCATAGCTTGATGCAGTCACAAGTCACCAGCAGAACAAAGGGGATTGCTTTTTCCTGAAACATTTGCTCAACTTTATTTTGTTTGTTTTTGGTATATTCTGCTTCTAGTTTTAATTCACTTCTTATTCAGCAGTTCCCTTTCGGTGTGAAGCAAAACAACAAGTGGAGTCAAATAAAGCAAAATCAAGCAAAAAGTAATGCTGGGAAAGTAATCCATGAACAGCAGGGTAAAAATGGTGTCAAATACACAAAAAAGGCAACTTCACCACATGGATAAAAAAAAAAAACATGCCTTCAATTAGTTATGTTCATAAAGTGCACATTTAATTTAAATTATTTAATCAACATCAGCTTGCTACTAGCAGTGTCCAAGCACCACTAGAACAAATAGAACCAATGTTTTATACTTTGTCAATGAAAAATGTTAGGTTTGTTTGTTTCTTTTTTACTGGTGTGGCGAAGATGCCTGTTTTTCATTTTTAATGAGGCCAGGCATGTAATAGAGATGATTAATTTGTTTTCTGTGAAAGAAAGGCAGGTCGATATTGCCCCGCATAGAAACATAGACTTTGATGGCAGATTAGAACAGCTTGACCGACCCAGTCTGCCCATTTCCTTACCTATTGGATAAGCTGCAGATCCTAGTTAACCAACAGCCTACTTCCTCCTACCCCCGCTAGAATTGCCTTATGTTTGTCCCATGCATTGTCCCATGAATTCTTGAATTTCCCCACTGTTTTTGACCCCACAACCTCTTCAGGAAGGCTGTTCCATGCATCCACAATCCTTGCTGTGAAATAATAATTCCTCACATTGCCCTTGAGCCATCCTCCCTCTGTCTTCAAATTGTGTCCCCTTGTCCTTGCACATCTCTTTTTCTGAAAGATGCTACCCTTTTGGACTCTGTTGATTCCCTTGAGGTACTTGAAAGTTTCTGTCATGTTCTTCCTTTCCCTCCTTTCCTTGAGGGTATACATATTAAGCTTGTTTAGTCTTTCTCTTTGTATGTCTTCTGGTGCAGACCCTGTACCATTCTAGTTGCCATCCTCTGGACCACCTCCATCCTGTCTATGTCCTTGTTGAGATGAAGTCTCCAGAACTGGACCCAGTACTCCAGATGGGGTCTCAGCAACTGCCTGTTCAGAGGGATAACAACTTCCTGTTTTCTATTGGTGATGGCTTTCCCTATGCATCCCAGTATTCCTTAGCCCTCCTTATTGCCTTCTTACATTACTTGCCTACCTTTAGGTCGTTTGATATGACTACCCTAAGGTCCCATTCCATTTTTGTTGTTGTTAGTACATCCACCTCCCCATTGTGAACTCTTCCCCTGGGTTTTCATTTCAAGGTGCATTACTTTGCACGTCTTTGCATTGAACCTAAGCTGCTATACACTTAACCATTCCTCCAACCTTGCCAAGTCCCTTCTCATCCCCCAATTGTGTATCAACCCTGTTGCAGATCTTTGTGTCATCTGCAAAGAGGCATACTTTTCCTTCCACCCCTCTGCAAAGTCACCTATAAAGATATTAAAAAGGACAGGTGCCAGTACTGAATCCTGCGGTACCCCGTTAGTAACCCCACTTTCTTCAGTGTGGACTCCATTTACTATTACCCTCTGCATCCTGTTGTCCATCCAATTTTTCACCCAGGCTACACCCTGGGACCCACTCTCAGACTGGCTAACTTGTTTATTCATGTTTTGTGTGGGACTGTGTCAAATGCCTTGCTAAAGTCTAGGTAGGCCATATCCACAGCCCCTCCCTGGTCTACTACGTTGGTCACCCAGTCAAAGAAATCTATTAGATTCATCTGACATGACCTTCCCATTGTGAATCCATGCTGCCTTGGGTTCTGTTCCCCGCTGACCACCAGGTACTCAACAATACTTTCTTTCAGAACTGATTATATCATTTTCCCTACCACTTAGGTCAAACTAACAGGTCTGTAGTTTTCTGCCTCTGCCTTGCTCCCACTTTTGTGAAGGGGAATCACATCCACCCTCCTCCAGTCTTCAGGTACCACACCATCCTCCCATGATTTCTTAGAAAGGGTCGTCAGTGGTGTCACTAGTTCTCCACTTGGTTCTTTTAGAATTCTGGGATGATTCCCATCAGGCCCCATTGCTTTGTCTGCCTTCAGTTTTAGGAGTTTTTGCAGGACCTTTTCTTCTATGAATTGACTAGTACCAACCCCCCTCTCCAGAGTGCTACTTTTGTTTGGTTTAGGTACCTCCCCCCTCTTCTTTTTTGAATACTGAGCAAAAGTATTCTTTCAGTATCTCTGCCTATTCACTGTCACCCTCTGCCCACCCCCTCCCCTTTATTAAGCCTCATTATCCCTCCTTTGTTTTTTCTTTGCTCCCTAATGTTGTTATAAAAGGTTTTATCCCTCTTCTTAACTGAGTTGGCTATCTTTTCCACAGTTTGGGCCTTTGCTCTTCTGACTGCCTTCCCCACTTCCTTTTGCTTTAACTGAAAAAGTTCTCTGTCCTGCTCCTTCTGTGATTCCTTATAGAAACATAGAAACATAGAATTTGATGGCAGATAAGGACCGCTTGGCTCACCCAGTATGCCCATTTCCCTACCTACTGGATAAGCTGTAGATCCTAGTTAACCAGCAGCCTACTTCTTCTTACCCCTATCCCCTAGAATTGCCTTATGACTGTCCCATGCATGCTTGAATTCTACCACTGTTTTTGACTCCACAACCTCCTCTGGAAGGCCGTTCCATGCATCCACAACCCTCTCTGTGAAAAAATACTTCCTTAAATTACTTCTGAGCCGCCCCACCATCTTCAAATTGTGCCCCTTGTTCTTGCACACCTCTTTTTGAAGATGCTACCCTCTTGGAATTTGTTGATTCCTTGAGGTACTTGAAAGTTTCTATCATGTCCCCTCTCCCTCCTTTCCTCAAGGCTAAACATAGTGCCATTAAGTCTGTCTTCATATGTCTTCCGGTGCAGACCCTGCACCATTTTAGTTGCCCTCCTCTGGACAGCTTCCACCCTGTCTATGTCTTTGCGGAGATTGGGTCTCCAGAAGTGCACGCAGTACTCCAGATGGGGTCTCACCAGCTGTCTGTACAGAGGGATAACAACTTCTTGTTTTCTACTGGTGATGCCTCTCCCTATGCATCCCAGTATCCCCCTAGCCCTTCTTGCTGCTCTTTCACATTGCTTGCCCACCTTTAGGTCATCTGATATGACTACCCCCAGGTCCCTTTCCATTTTTGTTGCTGTTAGTATCTCACCCCCCATTGTGTACTCTTCCCCTGGGTTTTTGTTTCCCAGGTGCATTACCTTGCACTTCTTAGCATTGAATCTAAGCTGCCATACATTTGACCATTCCTCTAACCTTGTCAAGTCCCTTCTCATCCTTTCCACCCCACCTTGTGCATCGACTCTGTTGCAGATCTTTGTGTCATCTGCAAAGAGACATGCTCTCTTCAATCCCTCTGCAATGTCGCTTATAAAGACATTGAGAGGACTAGTCCTAATACTGAACCCTGCAGTACCCACTAGTAGCCCGCTTTCTTCAGAGTGGACTCCATTTACTATTACTCTCTGTGTCCTATTCTCTAGCCAATTCTTTACCCAGGCTGTCATCTTGGGACCCACTCCCAGGCTGGCTAACTTATATATTAATCTTTTGTGGGACTGTGTCACATGCCTTGCTAAAGTCTAGGTAGGCCATGTCCACAGCCCCTCCTTGATCTACTACTTTGGTCACCCAGTCAAAGAAATCTATCAGATTCATCTGGCATGACCTTCCTGCTGTGAATCCATGCTGCCTTGGGTCCTGTGCACCTCTGGCCTCTAGATACTCAACAGTTCTTTCCTTCAGAAGTGATTCCATCATTTTCCCTATCACTGAGGTTAAACTAACAGCTCTGTAGTTTCCTGCTTCTGCCTTGCTCCCACTTTTGTGAAGGGGAATCACATCTGCCCTCCTCCAGTCCTCGGGTACCACTCCATCCTCCCATGATTTGTTAAAGAGGGTAGTCGGTGATGCCACTAGTTCTACCCTTAGTTCTTTTAGAATTCTGGGATGAATCCCATCAGGCCCCATTGCTTTGTCCACCTTCAGTTTTAAGAGTTCTTTCATAACCCTTTCTTCTATAAATGGGCTGGTATCAACTTCTGTATCCAGAGTGTTTCTACTGTTTGTTTTAGGTACCTCCTCTTCTTCATTTGTAAATACTGAGCAAAAATATTTGTTTAGTACCTGTGCCTTTTCACAGTCACCCTCTGCCTACCCTCCCTCCCTCCCTTTATTAAGTCTCACTATCCCTCTCTTGGTCTTCCTTTGCTCCCTGATGTACCTATAAAGGTTTTATCCCCCTTCTTAACTTTCATTTCCTTCTATCATTTCCTTGTCCAGTTATACTTAATGAATGCTATCTTTTTCTCCCTAATCTTCCCCATCACCTCTTTTGAAAACCATAGTGTTTTTCCCTTCATTTTGTTCTATTTATTTGCTTCACACAAATGCTTGTTGCCTCTGTGATGGCAGTATTGCTTTTCCCCCATTGTTTATCCACCCTCCTTCCTGCCCATTTGCTAGTGTATTCCTTAGGCACTCTTGCATTTTGCCAAAGTCAGCCCTCCTAATGTCCAGTACCATCACTTTTGATTCTATTGCTGTGTTTATCATGAACCACACTCTTTGGTGGTCACTTGTTCATAGATGGCTACCCACTTCTAAATCTGAGATCCTCTCTCTCCATCCCCATTTGAGAGTACCAGGTCTAAGATCACTCCCTCCCGAGTGGGTTTCATTACTAGTTGTCTGAGGCATGCCCCCTATAGGGCATCAAGAATGACCATGCTCTTGGATGTGGCTGCAGCAAATTTGCTCCAGGTAACATCTGGCATAGTCAGGTCCCCATCACCAATATTTCTCCTTTTTATGCCATTCTAAGAATCCCTTCTATCATTTCCTTGTCCATTTCCTCCCCTTGAGATGGGAGTCTGTATACCATCTCCATGTGGATTGTGGTGCCATTTCTTGTCTCCAAGGTGACCCAAAGTACCACCTCTCCTACCTGTTTACCCTTTTGTTCCATGTCTTTGATCCCTTACCCTGTGTAGAGAGCTACTCAAGACCCTCTTTTGCCCTTTCTGTCCCTCCTGTAGAGTGTGTACCCTGGTATGTTGACATCCCAGTCATGGTTCTCTGTGAACTATTGTTCTGTGACTGCCATGATATCCAGACTTCCCACTTCCGTTAGAGCCACTAGTTCAGGAAGCTTGGTACCCAGACTGCAGGCATTGGTACTCATTGCTCTCAATTTTTGATTGCCTTGCCCCTTTAAGCCCCATCCCTGTCCTTACTGCCTTTGCCTTTTTCTCCATTTACCCTTGTCCTGCTCCCTATTGACCTCTCTACCATGGTGTTTACCTTGCTAAAGAAAGGAGCACTCCAAAACATAGTAAATATATGCTAAGATAGCATCAAAGTGAGGTCATCAGTTGTATATATAAAAGTCTTTTGTATCCCTAGCTAGTTATACCCCTTTGAAGGCATGAACGCTGAAGCATAGGGGTTTCTGTTGGAATTTTTGGCAACAATAAAATGCTGTCTCAGCATATATTTACTATGTTTTGGAGTGCTCCTTTCTTTTGTTGTGATTATGTGAGGTTAGTAACCTTTGTTGGGAGCACCCCCTCGCTAACTGAGCGCTGCTCAAAAAAACTGTGTTTACCTTGCTAACTACTTTGCTTTGTGTGGGGATGATGGGAATTCTGTGCTTCTTTTCAGTGCCTCCCACCTTGGATAGTTTAAAAGTTTGCCAAGAAACATTTAAACCTATCACCTAGGATCCTGGTTCACCTACCAGACAGATGTAGACCATCATGCCAGTATAGGTCTGCATCCCTCCAAGTGGACCCCCAGTCCCCAATGAAGCAAACATCCTGTGCTCTGTACCAGTTTTTCAACCATTCATTGAACCCCATGGTGCAGAGTACCCTATCTTCACACATGCCATAGACAGGCAGCACCTCTGAGAAGGTTACTGTGCATGCTACTTGTCTAAGGCCCCTCCCTAATGCCACAAACTCTTCTTGCACTGCTCTGATACCATTCCCAGCTAGGTCATCTGTCCCTAGGTGTACAGTGATATCCAGTTCCCTCTTCTGTGCAGCTGCTCCAGCGATCTTAAGGATTCATTTCCTGTCCCTCTAAGTCATGGTTCTGGGCAATCACCTTGCTTCCCTTTCCCTTCCCTCCTCCATTTCTACCCTCCCTAACAATTGAGTCCCCCACCAGGAGCTGTTTCCTTCCCCTGTGGGGTCCCATGACACCCTCCTGTGGGTCTCCTTTGTGGAGGTTCCCAGCATCCTCCTTGGTCTCCACTGCAGGTGCCTCCATAGAGGAACCATGCTCCACCAGAATGGTGTATGAACTGCAGAGAGGTACAACCAGAGGGATTTGCCTCTGTTCCACCACCCTCTTCCTCCCTGAGTCCACCATGGTCCAACTGCTCCTCTTTCCTCTCTGTTACACATACTGTGCTTCAGGAACAACACTTGGGGGATATTACAGTTTAAAGCATTGTGCCCATGCAGCTTAGGTTGGGTACTGCAATGCATTCTGCCAGCACTGGGAGGGGCAAAGTTAGCTGGAGGACACAGAAACACCCTTCCTTTCATAAGTACAGTATCTTACCAGGCAACATAAAACATAAGCAACTTGACATCCATGAATTTGATTAGTGCATAATAGTAATAGTAATACTAACAACAACAAATGTAAATTTGGATTAACAAAACATTCAAATATTTTCCAATACATAAATATATTTTGTATAGTACATATATTGTACAGTATATATTTTGTGATATATTTCTATCTGCACAGCATAAGTTGCTCTTAAAATTGACTGTGGAGTATTTTAACTCAGCTTCTATTTAATGGCAATCATACACCTCATAACATGTAGCAGCATGTTAGAAGTAAAGACTTACATTGTTATTGCAGCATATGTTCAGTGTTCAGTACTATACAGTTTAAAAAATGAAATGTCTTTCCATAGTAGAATGTAATTTATTTATAGGTCAAGTATTTGTACTAATCATGAATTATCTTTCAGGTGAGTGTTTTTAATTACGTTTCCCTTCAGTGAGTTATTTGAAATAAATGAATCAATAAATGCATCAATAGGGAAACTAAAGTCCTTTATTACTGGCATACAGTAGATTTATTAGGAGGAGAAAATTTAGGACCAGAATGAACATTTGCCACTGAGGTTGAGGGTCACCGAACAGGTCAGTATAGCACTAAATAGTAAATCTGTGGCAAACGGATCAGCTTGATTATCTGAATATAGTACAACGCTTGTCTAATGACTTACATGATAACAGCAATTGTTAAGGCAATTTGAGGAACTAGATAATTGAAATATTTTAATAGCCCTATTTATAGGACTTCTTTACTCCTGTAAATATGCTCGCAGCCAAGTCTCTACCATGACTAAAACTGGGGAATGAGGAAGAAATGAACCATTGTATTTATGTTATAATACTATGTTGTTTAACATCAGAAATAGAAAATGTGTACCAGTTTAGCAAATACAAGAAAATTACCCAAGCTCCAAACCATGCACTGTAAGATTTGGGTGAGAGAGACCAGCAGAGCTCATTATATTTGACGCTGTTGTCTGATTCCCAGCCTCAGCAATTAAGGGGAGAATCAACTCATTAACAATGGATTACTATACTAGATCTCAATATGCCAACCTTGGGCCACTGCACTGACAAAGATGCTGCAAGAACAAAGTTGGCATTAGCAGAACCTCAGCTGAAAAGATATAGTAGTGTCTGATGGCTGCCTTACATGCAGGTGATAAGAAAAACTTTGGCAACCCCACCCACTAGATAAAGTAGATAATGTACTGGATAAATGAGGGTTGCAGATGAAACACTCAAGTCCAGTTGGAGGTTTGTGCACACAACTTTCAGTTTGGTGGAAAAATGAGGAATCTGTGAGGGACAGATCAGAAATATATTCCAGCTACAGAGAGAGTAGATTTCACTGTTAGTACTACAAATCCCTTTTTATGTTTGCAGTGCATGCATGAGCAGTGTACAATTTATTAGGAGAGTGACTTTTTAAGTGTGTGAAACTGTCAGTCCAATACAGAGTAGTCTGCAAGACGCTCGTCAGTGTCACACAAATCAACAGCCAGGCTGACCATGGCACTGTTCTGGCTTGCTGGGCAGAAACTTCATGTAGTTTAAAGGAGAGAGCTGACCTAATCGTAGGTCAGCTCTTTCCTTTGATCTGTATCACCCTGCATGCACAGCTGATCTGTCATGATCAGCCTGCTAAGGTTGAGTTAAATCTTGTTATAAAGAAAACCATCCATCAAAGTCTGTTGCTGCTACCACCATTACTGTTCCCCCATCTGACCCTTCCACACAGCAACTACCACCCCACACACACCCCACAAGCATAACACTAACACAGAGGGTGCCCAATCCCCACTGTCACCAGCCAAAACAAAGAAAACTGCCCTAGTAGATGTAGATATATATATATATATATGTATATATGAAAGAAAAGAACTACAAAAGAACCCCAGAGCAAATGTCCTGAGGCATGGGTTATCCAAGAGGATATTGGCCATACAGCCAAATTTTAAGGAAAACATAGTTGCACATACCCCAATAATGCAAAGCATCATGGGAACCATATGCAAATCCCCATGAGAGAATTTGGACTGGCTCAACTTTAAGCAGAATTACATGGTGCCGGAAGGCCTCACAGTGCAATCGGCAAAGGCTTTTCTGATTGCACTGTGAGGCCTTCTGGCACCATGCAATTCTGCTTAAACTTAAGCCAGTCCAAATTCTTCATGGGGATCTGCATATGTTTTCCATGATGCTTTGCATTATTGGGGTATGTGCAATTGTGTATATATATATATATATATATATATATATATCCATGTAACAAAGAAAATCATCCATTAATGTCTGTTGTTGCCACCACTGTAACTCTCCCCCCACCTGATCCTCCCTCTCAGCAACGCCCACCCCACTGATATTACACCAGCACAGGCAGTATCCAGTCCACCAGTGTTACCACCTGAAATAAAGAAAATCATCCCTAGTAGTTTTTTTTTTATTATTAATAAATATGCCCCGTGAAAAAGGAAACTGTCCATCAATGTCTGTTGCTGGTGCCATTCTTACTTCCCCCACCTGACCCTCCTACTCAGCACCCACCACCCCACCCCCCCACAAACGTAACACTGACACTGAGGGTGCCCTATTCCCCAGTGTCATCTCTTGAAATAAAAACACACCCTAGTAGTTTTTAATATACCCTGTAAAGGAAAACCATCAATCAATACCTGTTGCTGCCATGGCTGTTAGTCCCCACTTGACCTCTCACTCAGTACCCCCCCAGTCCTTACATACCAACCAGGGGTCCAACACTGTAATCCTCTCTGGACTGCAGACACGTCTTCACTCTTTAATGCCAGACCAAGATTTGAAGAAATCAGGAATGCAGTTCAATGTATTGGAAAGGGGTTTTGAACATAGTGACAAAACTTAATACATTTAATATGTTTGCCCCAAATTTTCAACATGCCTTTTCTGAGACCCCGCTTCATGAACAATGGCAATGGAATATGGTGAATCTGTCCTGAAACGTGATTTTGTGGTTGCTGCGTGAAATCACCTTTCAGGCAGGAGCTGGACATTTTCTACACCCTTCTTCATGAGGTAGGGTCATAAGAAGGCTATGTTGAAAATTGGGTGTAAAAATATAAAAAAAAATACACAGTTATGAGCCTACATTGAAATTTGCAAATGCATGCTTGTAATTTTGGTAATTTTCAGTATTTTGACCCCACATTTTCAACATAGCAATTTCGTTACAGAACCTCATGAATGTGACAGCTGTCATTTTTCAAATACTGGCCAAAATGTGTTTTAGCATCCCAAACGGTGATTACAAAGTTGTTGTGTGAAATCACCTTTCAGGCAGGAACGGAAAATGATCTCCATACTTGTTCATGAAGTGGGGTTATAAGAAAGGCTATGTTGAAAATTTGGGGTAAAAATATTAAAAAACAATGAAGTTATGAACCTACTTTGACATTTATGAATGCAGGCTCATAACTTTGGTAATTTTCAGTATTTTGAACCCTAATCTTCAACATAGCCATTTCTTCACAGTGACAGCTGTCATTTTTCAAATCCTGGCCAAAATGTGTTTTTGCACTTGTGGTGCAAAATCACCTTTTGGGAAGGATTTGAAAAATGTTCTCCCTCCTTGTTCATGAGGTGGGCTCATAAGAAGTCTATCTGGGGTCATAAGAAGACTATATTGAAAATATGCAGTAAAAATAGGAGAAAAGAACAAAGTTATAAAATTACATTGCAGTTTTTCAACACACTCTTGTAACTATGGTAATTTTCAATATTTTGACCCCAACTTTTCAACATATGGCATTTTTTTCATAACCCATCATGAATGTGACAGCTGTCATTTCTCAGATCCTACCCAAAATGTTTAGTAACACTTGTGGTGCAAATGACGTTTCAGCTATTATTTTATAAATGATACCTGTCATGCTCAGAAGAAGTGGTCATAAAAAGATTATGTTGAAAATATAAAGTAAGTAAGTAAGTAAAAATGTGAAAAAAAACAACTAAGTTATAAGGAAATAAATTCTTCCAGCATTTTCTCGTAACTTTATTTTTGCAGATTTTGGCCCCTAATGTTCAACATATTTCTCGTATTACCCCACCTCCTGAACATGGCAGGCCTCATTTTCAAATTCCCTCTAAAATCTGCTGACACAGTTGCACAGTGTAATCACCTTCTGGATGGGATTTTAAAAATTCCATCAGTCTTGATTATAATGTCAGGTCATAAAAATACTGCTGGACATTTGGGAGCCCACTTAAAAACAGAATATTGCCTCTCAGCTGCCCTATCCTTGATAATTACAATCTAACAATGTGTCAAAGCAGGACATCACTAAAATGAGATATTGCATCTCATCTGGTCTATCCTGGATAAATATATAGTAAAAATGTGTACAAGCAAGACCCGGTACAACAGCAATACCAGCAGTGAACATTTGGCATTGATAAATGCTTTGTTCCTTTTTGTCTTAGCATTTCTCTTACACATGCATCGTCACAAATACACACTCATGTGATTTGTCACGCTCTTGTCATCCATTCACACATGCATTTTCACTGCCATCCACTCCCATACAGTTTAGCAAAGTGGTTCTCATTTTCAAAATGTTGATGGACATTCAAGCTTATTCTGCATTGTGTGCCACAACTGATCTCATTTCGTAGTGGATGAGTAAGGTTTTGTTGTATTTCATTTGATTAATGGTATAAAAACTGAGAAGAACTCTCATTTGCAGTGTAAAAATAATCATTGCATTAGAAGCATAGGCAGCAAAGTATTCAAAGTTCCATGCTGTCATACTTTGTTAGGCCAGAGGGTTTTTGCCCACCAAGCCATGACCAGGCTTAACTCCCTGCTCCAAGATATTTCATTGGCAGCCTCTATTGGCTCCTTCAAACAAAAGCTTAGGAACCAACTACCTTCTTTCTATGAAAAGCTGTGTTTCCTCCCAATAACATGGGATACACACCCCAAGGTGCCCACCACCCACCCTGGGGCATCTGATTGCTTGACCCACTTCCTTCTCAAATCCTGTCTGTCCCTTGTAAATATTCTTCACTTCCCTATTGCTCGGTCCTTCCCACTTACCCACCCCCAATCTCCACTGTCACTGTAACAACCTCCCCTTAGCCTCCCTGATCCCACTGTTGACAAGGCCCCGCTGGCGCACACCTCCCTTTCCTCCACCCTGACCCTCCTTTATCGAGGCCCCATGGGCCAACATGCCACTCACCCTGCCTGCATACCCCTCCTTAACCCTTGTACTCTCCTTGAAAATCCATGAACTTATTGTTTGATTGACTGCTCTGTTGCTTTCCTTTGTTAAGTAATACTATAATGTTTTTTTGCATTGAAGGCACTTGACCATTAACTTGTTTACCTGTAATACCAAAATGGTACAATGTTTTTTGTGTTATTTGTCATTGTACCTATGTAACCACATTAATTTACCTGTCATTTACACTACTAACTGTTATCACTGTATTTGTTTTACCTGATGTGGAACCTGTGTAGTGAGCTTGTTCTCAAAGGTATTAATCCAAGACTCACAAATAAAATAAATACATAATATATATATATATATATATATATATATATATATATATATATATACTGTATATACATATATATATACATATTTGTATCTTATATTGTGGTTGCACCATTTTTTATCCACTTGGGTAACTTTCAAAAGCTTTGCCAACTAGAGGCATATGTATTGGTATTTTAGGGGCCTACAAATTTGTGCATTCATTTTTCGATATATAGTGTATGGTTAAGGCTTATTATATATATAAATTAGTGGCTACTAAAATCTTGTTGTGCACTTTCTAAAAGTTGCTGTTTACATTCTAAAAGTTGTTGCATACATTCTAAAAGTTATTGTGCACATTCCATGACCAATATTTATGAGTCCCTAATTAATATGCATGAGCCCAGAGCTATGCAACACATCATTGGTTCAAACAGAGCAGTTCAATGAAACATCCAAACAAAGATGGCGACACTGCTTAACGAGTGGTTCATCCACATGGACTAGAGGTGAGCGGTACACTCGAACATGAAGAAGTCTGAAAAAATTTGCTGCTCAGTAAACAGACTCCTCAAGTGTACAAAGTAATTCTGATTTGAAATGGACTGCTGTAACTGTGCTAATTTAATGTTTGAAAATGCAAACTGTGACTCTGGGCATGCGCAGTAGAGTCAGTACTGCCGCACATGCCCAGATTCTCGGCTTCCATTTTCAAACAGTAAATTAGAACACTTAGAGCACTTCATTTTAGATCAGAATAATTTTCTACACTTCAGGACTCCACTTACAAACAGGGACTCCATTTTACTAAACAGTGCTTTTTTTCACACTCTTTCATGACCCAAGTATACCACTTGCTGTATGCTGTAGGGGACCAGCAGGAGCAGCTCAGAGGACTTGCTATTGATCCCAAAACAAATGTATTTTTATGCAAAATAGTTCAAAAATGTAATATTTCACACATGTAAGTACACATTAAAAATTTGTGGGCACAGTATTTACAGAAAACCCAGGAGAAAACCTCACAGCTACCATACAAGAGGGGCAATCAACTCACACATACTGTACTATATGGTTTTCTCATTATTTTTAAAACCATACACTATAACAAATAAAATATGAGCAAGCGTACACAACTCATCTTGTGTTTCCATCTCAGGCTGGAGATATCAGCATTGACCTCTTGAACTTGGTTCTTGAGGTCCATAAACTGGTATCTCAACCCCTCAATGGAAATGCAGGCATGTTGTGTATGCATGCCCATGCATTATTCTTTATTTATTATTTGGGTAAGCATTGGTTTAAAAAAAGGTTTAGGCCAATATAGACCCAGTGGAAGCACACCACATGGCCACTTAAGTAACCTGAGTTTGATTTATGAACTTGGTTCCCTGCAATCTGATGACTGGGATGGAGTTGCAGGCCTTACTGATGTACAGTACAGAGGACCCTGCCAGGTTGAAACACAGGCCCAGATATTCAAAAGAGTTGAGCCATGCGCAATAGAGTTGCGCCTGCTCAAGTCCGGAATTGCGCCATTCTGTGATATTCAGCAGGAGGCAGTTGCGCCCCCGAAATCGTGCTGAGCAACAGTGCAATGATAATGAAGGCATGTGTAAATGAAGGGGGAGGAACCATGCATAAATGGTGCAGTGTGATATTCAAAGACTTGCGCCATGCGCAATAGTGGAGCAAGCAGAAGTTGTGCCATAGCAGAAATGAGTCAAAATAAAAAGGAGCAAGGGAGAGGCACAAGAACTCTACAGGGAAGCCACATGTGTCAGAAGCAGAGGCAGATAGACAGGGCAGGAGGCACAAACAGGGCAGGCCAGGAAAAGGGCAGTCAGAACAGCCAGGCACAGGGAAGGTGTGGGGAGCCACACAGCACAGAGGCCAGCACAGGCAGGTATACCCGGTGCAGGGGAGGCAGAAGCCAGGACAGCGGGGCAATACAGCAGCAGCTGCCGGGGGGGTGAACACAAGCCAGGGACATGGCCAGTGCCACCTTCCACATGGAGGCCGTAATGAGGGGGGTGAGAAGGTGGGTGGCAGGGGGACGTGGCCGTGGAAGGGCATGTCGGTGGTATGCTCCCAACAGGCAGTACCAAGCCCACACTAGCTTTGAGCTGTACATTGATACTGAGATTGTGGGCCAGTACCGCCTGAATAGGGCAATTCTGAGGTGGCTCTGTGAGCTGTGCAGTGGTGTGATGCAGGCACCCACATGACGGAGCCATGCCCTGTCAGTGGAGACTGAGGTAACAGCCTGCATGTGCTTGCTCACCTTGGGTACCTTCCAGAGGCCAACTGGGGACACCACAGGCATAACCCAGTCAGCCACGTCATGCCACCTCACCCAGTTCCTCAGCGCACTGCTGCCACATGCTGTGGAGTACATCCATTTCCCCAGCACAGCGGTGGAGTGCACAGCAAACATACAGGAGTTCCACAGGGTAGCATGTATGCCTGGCGTGCTAGGGGCAATAGACTGCATCCATGTGGCCATACGCACACCACCTGGCCCTGAAGGGGCCACATACATAAATCGCAAGGGCTATGCCAGCATCAACTGCCAGGTGGTGTGCGATGCCAGGGGGCGCATCATCAATGTCTGTGCCACGCACCCTGGGGGAGCACACAATTCTTTCATCTGGCACCAGTCAGCACTGTGCCACAGATTTGAGAGTGGGGACATCCCCACTGGCCACCTAGTGTTATGCAAACCACATGGACAATCATAGGGCCTGGGGGGGCATGGCCAGAGGTGGCATGGGTAGTGGCCTACATGGCCTGGGGCAGGGCGATGCTGATCACAAAACTAACCTCCGCTCTCTACACACAGGTGACAGTGGATACTCACTCCGTCCCTGGCTGCTCACACCCTACCAGTGGCCTGAGACCCCATCGCAGCAACGCTACAATGAGGCACACGCCAGCACACGTAATGTCATCGAGCCGGTGTTCGGGATGCTGAAGTCACGTCTCCATTGCCTGAACACCTCTGGCGGTGCCCTACAGTACAGCCCCTCAAGGGCCTGTGGGATATTCCTGGCCTATTGCATCCTGCACAACATGGCCAACGAATGTGGGATAGCCATACATGTCAAAGAGGGGGACAGCGATGGGGACGATGGGGATGCCGGTGACAATGGTGATGGGCAGCTCCCCCTTGGCCGATGGGACCCCCGACTGCTCCGGCTGGCACAGCTGCACCGGGACACCATCATGGAGGAGCACTTCAGCCAACCCAGGTAAGTCATGGGGCCATGCGCAACCACCAGTGGCCAAGGCACAACCCGCAAACACGCATGGATACACACCAGGGGTGCATGCCTCAAAGGAAGTGGCAGGGAACAGAAGCACACACACAACCAGGGATGGGTGAGGATTAACATGCCACACCAAAGGACACTCACACACGCTCACACACTATGCAACAAACGTGCACAGAGGGCAGAAGGCACACCGACCCAGAATGCACACCCTAGCAACACACATGTCCACAGGTCACCACGCCCACTGCCTGTCCATGTGCATGTGTCAGATGCTGAGCACCACTGCACATTGGTGTACAGTGCAATACAGGCATCATCATGCACACGCAACTCCGGACAGCAGCTGGGAGGGTGTGCAGGTGGACTGTGTGTCCACATGCAGGGCCGGGTTCCCACCCGTGCACTGCCCACTGAGACACACAATGCACACAGGGCAGCATCAGACAGTAGCTGCACTGGGAGACAGGTCAGTCACGCGACACAGTGCCACGGCCGCCATGGATGTGTGGGTGGCCCCGGCGAGACCCGCCAGCACTGACAGGCTGACCACTGGCCTCATGGGGTGGCACTGATGGTCCCCCAAGGGTTCCACTGCATGAACATGACTGTGCTCGTGCAGGAGTCTGCCGCACACTGAACATGCCTGCACCAGGAGTGCTTGGGATGCCCACAGCTGAACCCAGCATCAACAGGGTGGGAGTCACACTACGCTGGGAATGGGGGTTGAATAGTGCACTGCGTGGTGTCCGCGATGCATAGGCACCTGACTGTGTGCCCATTGTGGCCATGACAGCAATGAATGCCTGTGCATGCCTGTCAATCGCAGCGGTTACATCCTCCCACAAACGGTCCATCCCTGCCAGAATCAGTGCGGTGTCCCTGCTACGATGCTCCTCTGCTGGCTCCAGAGCCACGCGCAGTGCATCCACAGATGTCGCAAGCCGCATCTGCTGCTGGACTGATGCTTGCAGTAGGCGGGTGTGCTCGTCCAAGAGGACATCAGCCTCCTCGGCATCCTGTCCCTCAGGGTGTGCAAGGCCCCAATGTTCAGCACCCCTTGAGGGTGGGTGCTGCACACCAGGACCAGGTCTGGGCATGTCCACAGGCAGTGCACAGATGCCGCCGCTGAACCCTGTGCCCCAAGCCCATTGGGTGACTGCTGATGCTGCCCTCCGGCTGCTCACCCCAGGGCTCAGTGGTGCCGACACAATGGCCACAACAGTCCCACTGTCCTGAACAGACACCAGTGCTGCCCCACTGGTGCTGACAGGCACAGCCTGGGACTGTGCTGACATGCAGGCCTCCACGGCGGCACCACCCACAGCCATGGGCGCAAAATTTCCCTGCTGTGTGGCCATCCTGTGGCACACATATGTCACTGCCCATGACAGTCGTGCCATCATCACTGATGCCGGACTCTGCCCCAGCTACAGCCTCAGCGTGCTGGCATCCATGGATGCCAGCATGCTGGGATACAGGCAGGGCTTCCTCCACACCTGTTACGATGACATCAGTGTGAACAGATAGGCAGCCCCACTGTCGCAATGATTCACATATACCTGTGGTGGTGGATGGTCCCACCTCCGACTCCATCCTACTGTCTGCAGTGGACAGGCCCACCACCGCTGACCCATGCAAATGCTCAGGATCTGTAAAGGAAAGCAAAGTTGCGATACTGCGTGTGACCTACCCTGCCCCCCCATAGACAGACCATGACTTACCATGCAGTGATGGGCCACCACCCATCTGGAAGCCACCACCCGGAACACCCTCAATGGCACTGCGCTGTATGCTTCCAGCAAGCCCCTCCTCCTCTGGGGTCAGCTGTACCACCTCCAGCTGTCCCCCACCTGTTGCAGCTCATGCTTCCCTGATGGCAGCCACCTTCTCCTTTACCCTCCTTCTGTCCGTGCCCATCTTCTTACACTCCTGCATGGAGCGCTGGTGGCTGCCTTGCAGGTTCACGGCACGTGCCACCTCCTCCCATGCAGCAGCACGGGCTTGAGGGGTTCCCCACCATCCACCGAGAAGTGGCTCATGATCCAGGTAGGCCTCAAACAGGGCCTCGGTTTCAGCCTTTATAAAGTTCAGCCTCCTTCTCCTCCCACCACTGTTTTCTTCCTCTCCAAAAACCTGCTCTGTCATTATGTAGCCTGTAAGAATGGCAGTTGTTACCTGTGACTGTGCAGTCCCATGCATGTCCCTGAATCCACAGTCCACACTCCCAAACAGCATGCAACTCACCAATAAACTGCAGTAACTTGACTATGCCTGCAGCACATCTCGCGTTGCATAGCGCAATCCATGCCAAATGGGCGAGGAGCAACTTTAAGTAGATGCAGATTGCAGTGCTGCACCATTGAATGGCTGATTAGATGATTTGCATATGACGGCTGAATATCGTGCTGTTGCACTTTGCTCAATTGTGTTGAACATGCTGAGCCAATGGCGCAGTCCTGTGACATGCGTAGTACACCTCCCTGCGCATGCCCGGGTTGCTGACGCAGGCATCTGCCGTGCTGATGACGTGCTGTGCATGGTAGGCAATGCAGGGCATGGCCACCATTGTGCCAGTGGTGCTATAGTGATGGTCACTACATGGCGCTGTGGCACTGGGCCATCATAGGCGCAATGGCCCAACTGCTCGGTAGTCCGCTATGGTGCTGGCACACAGGCAGCCAATCATGCTACATGCATTGTCTTCTGATGGCACTGTGTGTGGCCATGCACCAGAGACCCTTGACCCTGAGCCCTACCTTTGCCCCCTAGGCGCCATGCGTCAGGTATGGGTGCACCTCTATTGTGCTGTTCGGTAACAGTGCAATAGGGAATGGCAGTGCTGTACCGCACAGCATCTGCACATGCGCAGCTGTGCTGCAGAGTACCATATTGCCTACTATAGCTGCTAGCATGGCACGCAGATGGGCTGCACAGTGGACAGCCATTGAGCTCGCAAATCTAGTGGTAGTTGTGGAGCCACACCATGGGCCTCTCTTCGGAGAGGCTCCCCTGGACATGGCCAGGACCCAGGTGTGGCAGGAGGTGGCCACTGCCCTGGAAGAGGCCACTGGACATCGGCGGAGCAGTGCAGGCACCGCTCTGGTGACCTGTGGAGGAGGGAGCCGGAGCTACTGGCCCAACTGCAGGCACGTGCCAGGAGGGGCACGGTGCCACATCCAGGTAGGGGTTCTGTCAACACACTTTCATCGTCCATATGGGTCACAGTGTTGTATGTGTCCAGCACATAGGGGAGGGACTGTATGGGGTTGGCCGTGGTGCTGTTCACAGGGTGTGGGGTGGGTGGGTCTGGCTGGGTGGGAGGGCACACACCTTGGGGCAGGGGGACTTTGCTTCTGGAATGTACTGATGTTCTTCTATCTTTTTTTTCCCTACAGGCCTGGACGAACTCCGCAGATTGCGGGAAGAGTGGCATGGGGGGAGTAGGGGAGGACAGTGCAGCCAGGCGGGGCGAGGGCCATCACCGCCCACCTGACCGGCCCGATGAGGGTGAGCGCCATACATCCATGATTACTATTGCATGCTGTGTGACAGGGTGGGCAGCGGGGCATGGCCACCATTCATCGACACCACTGCCATGCACGCAACTTTTTACAGTCAACACTGTCCAGTGGCAATGCATGTCTGGGTGTGCATCACTGGTGGTCCACGTGTGCACCAGGTGCCTGGCTGTGCCACTGCCTTTGCACCACATAGCCATGTCATGAAACGGCCACGGTGGTGCTGTGCGTGACTTGGCCAGTGGGTGTGTGCAGTGTTCTGCATGGCTGTATGCGCCTGGGTGGGCAGGTCCTGTGGATGTGATCACTGCGGGTGGTCACACACCATCACAGTGGTATGTCCCATGGCCGTATGCCATGCACAGTGGGCGGGCTGTATGGGGTTGTGCATTCACACCTATTGACTGTGCTCCCTTGTCCTAGGTACCCGCCATCTCAGGGACATATGGGACACCATGAGGGAGATCCTACAGCTGGCCCGGGAGTCCCTGGACATACTCAGGAGGCTGTATGCGGCAGGGGTGCTGAGGAGGCACAGAGGCCGGAGGTCATGAAGTCCTGAACGGCGGTCCCGATAGGAATCCATCGGTCCCTGACTTCCCCTACCCCCCTGGACCCACCCTCACACCCCTCCTATCCCATCCCATTTGTCCACCCCTTCCTCTACCCACCGCCACCTTGTTTGTGACCCCCCAAGCTTGTATATAGTTTTCATTCTTGTACATATTTGACTGTTATATTTTTTCAATACATTTGATTTTGATATGAATACTGTGGTGGTCTCTGATTTGCAGTGGGCTATAGGTACTCAGCTGCAGTGGTGTGCATGGCGTCAGGGGTGGTGCAGTCATGGGTATGTGTGTGTGTCCATGTGGACATGACTATATGTGGGGGTAGCTATCAGTCAGTGTCTGTGGTGTGTGTGTTGTTCCCTGTGCACTGGATGACTGTGTGCAGTGGTCCATGGTGCATGCTCTGCGTCCATGGTGCACCCATCGGCCTGTCCATGGCCTGTGCAGCTGACACACATGCATGTCTGTGACCTGCACGGTCCGTTGGCATGTCAGTGGTGGCAGTCCCTGCAGGGTGGCCACTGTAGCCGTCACTTTTCTGGGTTGCCCCTGTCACTGGTGTGGTGCATACCTGGCTCAGGTGGCACTGTGGGCACCACAGTCGTTGTCCCACCTCCATGCTGTGCCTTGTGTGTGTTGCGGGGATGTGCCCACTTTCTGTGGCTTGTGCTCCGGCGACTACTGGTGGTGTGCAGGTCCACAGTGCCTCACGCGGGTGGCTGGCACTCCAGTGCCATGGAGGACTCTTGAGGTTGTGTACACAGCTTACATGGGCCCACAATGGGGCCTTGGTTGCCCCACCATTGCGTCCCTGTGTTGGTGTGCCCTTGGGTATGAGTGGGTGTCTGTCCATACACTGTGCGGCATCCGGTGTGATGCATGCTTCCACACACCACTGTGGGTGTCTGTGCTGGCTGTTGTGGCCAGTGGTGGGTCGGGGTGTGTCACTGGAATACTGTGCAGGGCGCTGTACCACTGGTGGTGGTGTCAAGGGCACGCCCTGTCCCGTGTGGGGTACCTCTTGTGCTGATGTATGGTCGGTCTCTCAGTAGTACCTTGGGGGGACTGTGCATGCTGGCAACGTGTCTGCCGTTGTTGCATTGCCGTGTGCTGCAACCCACTGATGGGTGCTCATGGTGGGGCTGGCTTGCACGGTTCTGCAGTGCACAGGGTTGCATTGACACACTGGGGGTGGTGGCATGCATGGAGTTTCCTGCAGTGGTGGTCACTGCTTATGGGGGGTATCTGGGGGTCACAGTGCAGGGTGTGCTCTGCATTGGGGGGATGGTGTGGCATGGGATGGTCTGCCCTCCTTGTGTGCCAGTCACAGCTTGCCGGTAGGTGTGATGGGGTACCATGGCCAGGCTGTGGGTTGGTTGCTGGTCTCCATGGGCCAGTGGTTATTCCAGCCCTCCCCCAGTTGTGCTGTGCTTGTGGTTTGGGGGGATGATGTCTGTTCTGCTCTGTGTTCCTGTGCCCATCTGTGGCATGGGTGGTGGGCCCCTACCTCCCTGATTGTGCTGTTACATTGCTCTGCAGCTGGGGGGCTCCCTGGTTGCACTATGGCACCTCTGGACTGCTCAGCTGAACATCCCTTGTCGCGCTATGGCGCATCAGATCTGCTCAGCTTCCCCTCCCTAGTTGCGCAGGTGGTGCAATATTCAGTTGTCAGCTGTAGGCGCAATTTGGCCGTCTCTGTTTTTGAGTATCGCATCTCTTGCACATGGGCGCAATAGACTTGCGCTTGCTCCTGCTATTGCGCACTTTTTGGGTGCAGTTTGAATATCTGGGCCACAGTGTCACAGATAATCACAGGACAATAGGGATCAATGGCCATTTAAAGTGTCTTGTTTCCTGCAGTACATCTGCTGCAAAATGTAGTAATTTATTTTTTTATTTATTTACTTTGTTCCCTGGGTAAGTACACTGAGCAATAGCCCTTTTTCAGGCACATCCCAGAGTCATAATAATAGCAGCTAAAGATGACATAAATTCATAATATATAATACAACATATAAATAGCAAAATATCAAATCATAGAAAATATAAATTAGCAGCAGATTTAAGCAGCACATTTGAGTAGTTGAAACATTTACAATTTAACTGTTCTAACAAATAAGACTTTAAATGAGATTTAAAAACCAAAAACAATGCTGCAGTATTGCGCTGCATACTAGTGGGCTCCACTGTACTTTATATTGATAAGCTCTGGTGCAATCCCTTAGTCAGCCCAGCATAACTAAATGATACTAAACAGAATTCAGCTCCAGCCACACCACCAATCCACCAGCACACTGTGCTGATGCAGTCAGCTGACAGATGAAACATGAGTGAGAGACTGAATTAGTGAGCACTACATTTAGGGGAACTCACACATTGGACTGTCTGTATTGCCTATCTCCCTTCATGAACTGAAAATGGTGAGAAGGTAGATACTTCAGTATTTAGACCCTTGAACCAAAGGGTTACTGTGGTCAGTGTGTCAGGTTATGATGAATGTACTTTTAAGATGTGTAAGTGGGAGGAGGGCATGGCAGGTCTATCAGATATGAACATTTAACTAATTACCCACCTTTGTTGCCCCATAATAGATACAGTGGCTGCCCCCCATGATACCCCCAGGATGAAACCCACTTTTAAAGCACTCTGCAATGTGCTGCAGCAGACCTACCTAATAAAGCAATGCCATTTCAATGGCAATTAGTCCCTTTTGTCATGCAGGAAACTATGGCATTCACTTCATCCTGGCAGTGTCACATTTTCCTGAATGACCAAAGGGACTAATTGCCACTGAAATGGCATTGCTTTATTCAGTAGATCTGCTACAGAATTCTATAGAGTGCTGCAAAATGCTGCAGAATTGGGTTTCCTCCAGGGGGACATCACTGTAGGGGTATTATATGATTACTGGGCCCATAACCACATAAAATTTGAAGACTGGGGGTATGGGTATTAAGGGAAACTTTTTAACATATCATGTTTGGTCAGAGTCAGTGCTGGCAGGATTTCAGATTTTTGAAATGTGGGGGGCATTAAAAGGCGTGGGGGTGGGAGATCACAGAGAGTGGCAGGATTGGCCACAGGATGAGCCCAGGCTGCTCTGCTGAAGGTGGAAAAGTGTTTTATTCAATTACTTAAGTTTTTTGTATAATTCCCAAAGCAGGTATAGCGCCAGGCCCAGATATTCAAAAGGGTTGCACCATGCACAACAGAGATGTACCAGCGCAAGTCCGAAGCAGCTGCGCCCCCCCCCAAATCACAATGCGCAACAGCACAATGGTAATGAATGCATGCAGAACTGAAGGGGGAGAAACCATGAATAAATGGCGCAGTGCATTATTCAACAGCATATGCCATGCTCAATAGGGGAGCAAGCAGAAGTTGCACGATAGCAGAAATGATCCAAAATAAAAAGGAACAAAAGAGATGTGCAAGAATGCTACAGGCAAGCCAGAGGTGGGAGAAAGGGGTGACAGCCACAAAAGACAGGGAAGCAGTGAGTAGGACTGGAAAAGAGCAGGACAGGGCACACCTGGGAATATAGAGCAACAGGACAGGAGTGGGGAACCTGTGCCACAGTGGACTGAGGGCAGTGGCAGTGGGCAGGACAGGCAAATCTTGGAGGTGTTCCCAGTGTAGGGGGAGTAGCACAAAGGATGGGGAGGCAGGATTACAGCTGCCGGGGGGGACACAAGCCAGGGACATGACCAGTGCCACCATTCAGATGGAGACAGTAATGAGGGGTGTGAAAGGCAGGCAGCAGCCCAGGCGCGACCTGGAAGGGCCATGTTGGTAATTAGCCCCCCAATAGGTGGCACTGAGCCCACACCAGCTTTGAGCACTACAGTGACACCGAGATCGTGGGTCTGTACTGCCTGAACCAGGTGATCCTGAGGTGGCTTTGTGAGCTGTGCAGTGATGAGATGTAGGCACCCATACGAGAGAGCCATGCTCTGTCAGTGGAGACAAAGGTAACAGCTGCCATGTGCCTGCTCACCACGGGCACTTTCCAGAGACCAACAGGGGACACAACAGACATAACCCAGTTGGCCGCGTCATGCCTACTCACACAATTCTTCAGCACACTGCTGCCACATGCTGCGGAGTACATCCATTTCCCCAGCACACTGGCAGAGCGCACAGCACACATACAAGAGTTCCACAGGGTAGCACGCATGCCTGGCATGCTCAGGGCCATTGACTGCACCCATGTGGCCATCCACATGCCACCTGGCCTGGAAGGTGCTGTGTACATTAATTGGAAGGGCTATGCCAGCATCAACTGCCAGGAGGTGTGCGATACTAGGGGGCGCATAACCAACGTCTGTGCCACGCACCCTGGGGGAGCACATGATGCCTTCATCTGGCATCAGTCTGCACTTTGCCTCAGGTTTGAGAGTGGGTACATCCCCACTGGCCACCTAGTGGGTGAGTATGCAAATCACATAGAAAGACATGGATCTTGGGAGGGGCATAGTCAGAGGTGACATGGGTACTGGTCTAGATGGCCCATGGCAGGACAACGCTGATCACCAAACTAATGTCCACCCTCTACACACAGGTGACAGTGGATATACACTCCATCCTTGGCTGCTCACACCATACCGGAGGCCCACGACCCCATTGCAGCAACGGTACAATGAGGCACATGCCACCACACGCAATGTCATAGAGTGGGTGTTCGGGATGCTGAAGGCACATTTCCGTTGCCTGGACATGTCTGGCGGTACCCTACAGTACAGCCCCTCGAAGGCCTGTGGGCTATTCCTGGCCTGCTGTATCATGCACAACAAGGCCAATGACTGTGGAATAGTTGTAGGGGTCGAAGAGGGGGACAGCAATGGGGATGATGAGGACGCTGGTGCAAATGGTGATAGGCAGCTCCCCCTTGGTCGAAGGGACCCCTGACTGATCCAGATGTTGCAGCTGCACCGGGACACCATCACAGAAGAGCACTTCAACCAACCCAGGTAAGTCATGGGGCCATGTGCAACCACCAATGGCAAGTGCACAATCCACAAACATGCATGGACAAACCCCAGGGGTGCATGTCATAAAGGGAATTGGCTGAACATGGGACTGCACACACCATCAGGGATGGGCAAGGCCTAACACAGCATGCGGTCATGCACACACACACACACACACACACACACACATATACACACACACACCACAAGACATGCACAAAGGGTATTAGGCACGCCGACCCCAACTGCCACCCCAGCGACACACACGTACACAGACCACCATGCCCAGTGTCTGTCATTGTGTGTGTCTCAGATGCTGGGCACCATTGCACAGTGGCGGACAGCACAACACAGGCATCATCATCATGCACACACCACAGCAGCCAGCAGCTGGGAGGGTGTGCACATGGAATGTGTGTGTGTGTGCAGGTCTGGGTACCCCACCCATGCATTGCACGTTGAACAACACACTGCACACAGGGCAGCGTCAGACAGTAGCCATGGTGGAAGACAGGGCATTCATGTGGCACAGTGCCACAGCCACCACAGATGCATGGCAGCCCCACTGAGATCCGCCAGCTGTGACAGGCCAACCATTGGCCTCATGGGGTGGCACCGATGGTCCCCCAAGGGTGCCTCTACGGGAATGCCACCATTCTCGAGCTTGGGTCTGCAGCTCACCGAACATGCCTGCACCAGGCATGCTCAGGATGCCCACAGCTGAACCTGATGTTGACAAGGAGGGTGTCGCACGATGCCGGGAATGGGGGGTGGACATGGCACTGCACGGTGTCAGCAGTGTATGGGCAAATAACTGTGTGCCCGTTGTGGCCATGACAGCTGTGAATGCCTGTGTCTGCCTGTCAATGGCGGTGGTCACATCCTCCCGCAGCCCTTCCATCCCTGTCAGGAGCAAACCAGTGTCCCTGCTTCGCTGCTTCTCTGCCTGGCACAAAACCGCACTGAGTGCATCCACCACCATCACATGCCGCAACTGCTGATCCACTGATTCATGGAGTATGTGGGTGTGCTCATCTAAGGGGTCATCCGCCTGATCAGCATGCTGTCCCTCATGGTGTTCGTGGCTGTGCTGGGCAGCACCCCTTGTGTTTGGGCACTGCACATCGGGGCCAGGCCAGGGCATGTCCACAGGCGGTGCACTGACGCTGCCCCCCCGACACTGTCCCCCCGTCACCATTGGCCAACTGCTGACACTGCCCTTCTGGCCGCTGCTCTCCAGGGCTCAATGGTGCCACTGCAGTGGCCGCAACAGTCCCACTGTCCCAGGCGCACACCAGTGCTGCCCCACTGGTGCAGCAGGCACAGGCTGGGACTGTGATGTCACACAGGCTTCCACAGTCGCACCACCCATGGCTATGCCCGTGCTGTTACCTGCTGTGTGGCCATCCTGCAGCTCATACATATCACTGTCCATGATGTGAGCTCCATCATCATCAGTGATGGATCTGGCACCAGTCCGGGTCTCAGCATGCTGGCATCCATGGACACTGTCATGCTCGGACACGGGCAGGGCCTCCTCTGCACCAGATCCACCAACCTCAGTCCGGACAGCCAGGCGGGCCCACTGTTGTCCTAGCCCTCAGACACCTGTGGAGGTGGATGGGCCCTCCTCTGTGTCCAGGGTATTGCCCTTAGTGGACGAGCCCACCACTGCTGACACATGTAGATGCTCAGGAGCTGTAACACACACAGAAAGGGGAGTGGATGCATGGAACGGCCTACCTCAGGAAGTGGTGGCTATGAATACAGTGCAGGGCTTCAAACAGGCATGGGATAGGCATAAGGGAGCAATACAGATGAGTATGAATAGATAGACCACTGACAGAGCAAAGGCCGGTGGCACATTTATAAGGTAGAAAAAGAAATGGGCAGACTGGATGGGCCTTGCGGTCCTTATCTGCTGTCAACATCTATGTTTCTATGTAAGGGAACACAGTAGCATTAATGTATCTGCCCTACCCTGTGGCACTCCCCCCAGCCCCCCCCCACAGTGATAGATCAGGACCTACCATGCAGTGATGGGCTACCACCCATCTGGAAGCCACCACCTGGAATACCCTCGAGGGCACAACGCCGCATGGTGCCAGCAACCCACTCTTCCTGTGGTGTCAGGCGTGGCACAGCCAGCTGTCCCCACCACTCGTAGCCCATGCTGCCCTGATGGCAGCCACCTTATCTTTAATCCTCCTCCTGTCCATGCCCACCTTCTTCTTGCACTCCTGCATGGACAGCTGGTGGCTGCCATGCTGGTCGATGGCACACACCACCTCACCCCATGCCGCAGCATGGGCCTGTGGTGTTCCCTGCTGTCTGCTGAGCAGCAGTTCCTGGTCAAGGTAGGCCTCAAAAAGGGCATCTGATTCTGCCTTGGTAAAGTTGGGCCTCCTCCGTCTCCCACGTCTTTATTCCACCTCCTCCTCCTCACGTTTGGTCATTATTGATCCTGTGGGAATGACAGGTGTTACCTCTGATTGTGCAGTCCCATGCATCTCCCACACACAACAGTCCACACTGGCAAAAAGCATGCAATCCACCACAATAAACTGCCATACTAGACTATGGCCTCTGCAGCCCTATGTCACATTTATATAGTGCAACACATGCAAATGAGGTGAGGCACAACTTTAAGTGGATGCTAATTCAGTAGCTGTGCCACGGAATTGCTGATGAGCTGATTTGCATATGCTGACCGAATATTGTGCTGTTGCACCTTGCGCAATTGTGTTGAGTGTACTCAGGCAATGGTGCAGCTCGGCGACGTGTGCAGTAGACACCACACGGCACATGCCCAGGGTGCTGACGCCAACACCTGCCAAGCTACTGACATGCTGAGTGTGGCAGGCAGTGCAGGGCTCGGCCACCACTGTGTCAGTGGCACTAGTGTGCTGTTCACACGTATGGCGCTCGTGTCCTGGAGTGCCGTAAGCACCATGGTGCCATAGCACAGTAGGCCACTGCAGGGCATCTCACACAGGCACACAACTGCACTACATGCAAGGAGAGTCCCAATCACTCTGTGGCAGTCTGTGCACGACAGACCCTTGACCCTGTGGTTGACCTTTGCCCCCTAGGCACCATGCGTCCGCATGGGTGCATCCCTTTTTCTATTTAATATGCTTTATTGTAATATTGTTAAGAGTCACTGTACATTTAGAGTATGCTCTACAGTCTTCTTATACAGATGCTTAATCAAACAACCGTGGTACATATCAAGACAATGTACATATCCATTAGCATACGAAACCACAGATTATGGTATCTTCAATCTTGGTGACCCTGATTAACAAAGTTGAGGTATTATTAGATAATCCAACAAAAGTATCTAACTACTAAAACTTGCTATAATATAATAGTATTAATAAGATCCTTTGTTCCCTTCCCACCCCACCCACCCTCCACATCACCACCACAATATATAGCTAAGGGGTAATTTCTTCTAAAATAGAAGAAGGAATAGTCAGACAAGTTAAAGAAAATAAGGAAGTAGAAGGAGTTTGATCATTAACTTGCACAGAACCATATCAGGTCTAAATCTATATTAGACTCTCCTAAATGGATAATAGGGTTTGTAGGGGTGCCCACACCTTCTGATAGTTATTACTATGTTTGGATATCTTTGCTATAAAATATTCTGCTTGTAGAGCAAAAAGAATTTATTTGTGCCATTCTGTGTACATGGGAATTTGCTGATCTAACCAATGGCATAGTATAATCTTCTTGGCACAGAGAGAAATCAAAGACATGTGTTTCCTTTGGTTTCCTATCAGAGTTCCTCTTGAGTCTCCCAAGATACAAATTTCTGGTTGGAAAGCATTTTGTAGCCCCAATATGGAGTCTAGTTTGGATCGAATGGCAGGCCATAATGGGGTAACTTTCTCACATTCCCAAAGAATATGAAGAAGTGAACCTCTCTGGAATCTACATCTGGTACACAAGTCAGTTGGGCAGTGCCCCATTTTATTAAGCTTAACAGGTGTGTGATATAGGTCGTGCAATACATAGAATTGGAGCAGTCTATACCGATCCCACCTAATATCTTTATATAGTCTTTTCCAGATTTGTCCCCATTGGCGGGGTACCTGAGAAGTGGAGGGGAGAGACCTGTCCCACACGTAACATGGAGCACCTTCTAATTCACTACCTATTGATTGAAGTTCTTTGTAATAAAAGGTGACATAATGGGATGATGGTCTCCTGGGGAGTGAGTTCAATATAGGGCCAAGCATGTACCTGTCCCAAGGACCACTGTCAAAGTGCTATATTAAAGCATGGGAAATTTGCAGGTACTTAAAACAGAAGGAGGCAGGTAGTTTATATTTTGTCCTGATAGTTGAAAAGGCAAGTAATTTATGATTTTCGACTAAATCTGCCACCGTATTGCCACCATCAACCGGCCAAGTAGACGTGGTGATAACTTTGCCTCCTATTTTAAAGTTAGGATTTTTAAGAAGGGGCTGTGATATGTCCCTTGTTAATAAAACCTCAAAAGTTTTGTTCATCTGTGCCTGTATCCGAATAGAGGCCATGATAGGCATGTTTTTACACTGTTTGGGAACTTTGCTGGTACTCAGATAAGGAAGACTCTTAATATCTACTCCTGCTGCATTACATATTGATTTTTCTATTTGTAACCACAGTGGGGGATCTTCTGAGGATATTAGCCATCGTGAGGTAATGGCACAATTAATGGCCAGGTAGTAGTAATAGAAATTGGGGACCTGTAGCCCGCCCCATTTCTTAGGTCTCTGTAATTTAGTAATTGCTCTTCGAGGTGACTTATTTTTCCAAATGAATCTTGA
Organism: Neoceratodus forsteri; assembly: GCA_016271365.2. Lineage (NCBI taxonomy): Eukaryota > Metazoa > Chordata > Ceratodontiformes > Ceratodontidae > Neoceratodus > Neoceratodus forsteri. Next base: position 773,671,486 of record CM057449.1, on the reverse strand, counting down.
AATGGCACTGTGCACTTGGAGAAACCATGATTTAGGAAGGGAATGATTTAACATTTGAAGGGGATATAACAAGCGGGGTAAGACATTCATTTTTATAGTGCTGATACGTCCCCACAAGGAAATAGTGAGTAGTGCTCAACGATTCAAGTCTGACCTAACATCTATGAGTAATTGATCCAAATTAAGTTGCCTCATTTTGCTGTTAGATTGAGACAGCTATATGCCCAAGTGTTTTATTTTATTCCTTACCCAGGTGAGTCCAAGTTGGTCAACATCTGTTTTTAGGGTATAGTTTTTTAGTGGCAGTACTTCAGTTTTAGCAACGTTTAATTTATAGTTGGAGAGTTCCCCAAATTCTTGAATAATACTGAGAGTGGCTGGTATAGATGTAGATGGGTTTGTAATGTGGAGCATAATATCATCAGCATACACCGATAGCTTATATTGAACCTGGTTGATCGAAATGCCGGTTATTGCCATGGATTGATTAATGTTCCTAATGAGTGGTTCTAGAAATAAATTAAATAGATAGGGAGAGAGGGGGCAACCTTGCCTTGTGCCCTGTTGAAGGGAAAAAGGCGGTGACAGGACTCCGTTGCATATTACCGGGTAGAGGCTGTGAGTAAAAGTGTTTGACCCACTGTATGAAATGTTTGAGGATTCGATATCTCGGAAGTAAATCAAACAAATATTCCCATGAAACCCGATCAAGGCTTTTCTGCATCCAGGGACACCAAGGCTGCTGGAGTGTTGGAGTCCCTGGGCGCTAGAAATAGTGAAATTTTACGTAAGTGGTCTGACGAAAGGCAGCCCACAAATCCAACTTGCTCAGGGCTAATTAATGTGTGCCAAACCTTGGCCATCCTATTAGCTAAAATTTTAGCTAGAATCTTCATGTCCACATTTATAAGTGATATTGGACGATAATTCTGTAATAATGTAGGATCCCTATCCGGTTTAGGAAGCACCATGATAGTAGCTTCTGTGAGGTTAAGGTCTGATAGGCCATATTTGTATATGTAATTGTATGTATCAAGTAAAATTGTACCCAATTGAGACTTAAAAGCTTTATAAAAGTTGGTTGTATAGCCGTCTGGGCCTGGGGCCTTATCAATAGAAAGAGTCTCTATAGCCTCATGTATTTCGGCTATGTTCAGAGGGGCTTGTAACATGGCTATTTGGTGCTGGGATAGGTGTGGAAGGTCTGTGCCTTGTAGAAACAAGTCTAATGTGGTATTTTTAGATAATGAAGGGGGAGCTGAGTAGAGAGATTGATAGTATGCTTTGAAACATGAAGTTATCTCTGTGGGTGTAGTGTGGAACTGACCTATTGGGTCTTGAATAGTGACTACTATCCTGTCTGTCACTTGTGTCCTGAGCCTTAGAGCTAGGATTTTCTCCGCCTTATCCCCTTGGTCAAAATAAGTAACTTTTGATTTGAGGTGAAGGTACTCTACTTTGTCACCAAGAAGGGTATTATATTTAAATCGAAGACTTTCTAGTTTTTCGAATTCTGTAGAGTGAGATTGTGATGTTAAAGATAACTCTAAAGCTTTAATTTGTTGTAGAAGTAAAGAAGATTCTGATGAAATTTTCTTCTTCCTAATAGAGGCCAACCGAATGATTTCACCTCTTAATGAGCATTTCAGGGCGCCCCATAGTACATCTAATTTTGGCATAGACGGTGCATTTAGTTTCTGGAAATTTTCTATATACCTTTGAAGAAGATCGACTATGTTCTGGGACCTTAATAATTGGGTATTAAATCTCCAGACTTTGATTTGATTAGCTAGGGTAGGTATAGACCACTGCAACAAGGTTGGATGATGGTCAGAGATCACCTTGGAAAGGTAAACACAATTTTGAACCCTCTCTAGGTGCTCAATCCCCAACAAAAAGAAATCAATTCTTGAAAATGTGTTATGGGGCAAGGAATGAAAGGAGTAGTCTCGGGTGGAGGGAAAAAGAGTCCTCCACGGATCAACAAGGCCCATGGTGTTCATAAGATCTTTAAGAGCCAATTGTGCAGGGGTATGAGGGATATGTCTGACTTTAAACCGGTCCAGGGTATTACAAAGGACTAAGTTCCAGTCTCCACCAAGTACTATGGAGAATTTGGACCAGGATGCCAGGCTGGTCATAAGATTTATAAAAAATTGGGGGTCATCTCTGACTGATCCATAGATTGATCCTACTACCATTTCAGTGTGACCTAGAATGGCTCTCAGTAATATACATCTACCTTGGGAGTCACATATTGACTGAAGTAGCCGAAAAGGTATACGGCGAGCAATTAGTACCACAACTCCATTTCTGCGGGTATCTAGACCAGTTCCAAGTGCATGTCCCACCCATGTCCTTCTTAAACTGAGGATTTGCGAATTGGGTAAATGAGTTTCCTGGATAAAAGCTACGTCTATATTAAGCTTGCTAAGATGCAACAAGATCTTAGCTCTTTTGGTGGGGGATTGAGCACCCTTAACAATCCCAGAACAAAACTTAAGTACTGTTGTCATGTAAAAGCGAACACCCAGTCATGGTTCCGTGTCTTTAGCTCTTCTCCTTGAGGAGGACTTACCCCATAAAGCGATCCCTTTTTACTTGGTGGCGATCCTGAAATCACTCCCTTCCCCCTTCAGCAACAACCATTAAATGCCAACCCAACCAACCCCCTCTAAATCTGTAACCCTTCCCATACTCTAATAGAATTATAAAAAGATAAGATGGGAAGTTACTACCCCATTCTTCAAACACACTTAATAACCTATTTCCTTCCCTCCCTCTATTCTGCCCCTTCCCCCCTTTTCGTCTACCCATCTCCTGGCAAACTTTATCCCATAAAGAAAAAACCAAGATGAGGACCAGTATTTTCTGCCATCCTGAAATTAAAAACATTATTAATAATAAATTCCCGGATTTGGTCCTGACAGTCCCCGTGGGTTCCCATCCCACCCTATGCCAGTACATGGTGCACTGTGCAGGCTGCAGAATTAACTAGGGGCCCCTGCCTCCTGCCCCCATCCTCCATTTCAATGTCCTGAGGCACCTCCATTTGTGTTCTGCTGTATGTCTTTCTCCATTGTAAGGAGACAAAAAAAAAATTAGGCGAGTACAGACGTGTGTAATAGTTATTCCAACACGAACCGCCCCAGGAGCAGCTTGATAGATGATTTTCATCTAGCAACATAAAGAAGGCTATGACATTCAGCCTGTTGTAAATGTTCAAAATGAATTGCAGGTGATTGCGAGTACATCCATTCATCACCGTGCAGCTATGCTGCCCTCATGTGTTCTCTGTAAGTAATGTCTGGAGAGGAAATCTTGGATCAGACTATACAAATGAACATGACATTGTGCCAATTGGAGGTTATCAGACATGTATTCTTTTCATTCGGGATCCAACTTAAGTTCAGTTTATTAACCTTCTCTACCTCATGGAAAAAATTGTAATAGCGCTGTTTTCTATACCTCTTCAGCTGGCAGGGAACAGGTCCGGGTACATCTTGTGCAGCACAGGGGTTGCAGTCTGTGCCGTATCAAATGAGTGCCAGGAATCTGCGTGTTGCACCATCAACCTGGAGGGGTTTTGAACCTTGTACCTAATACCCACGGCAATTAGTTTAGACACCAGGGGGTGACACCCTGCTCGGCGCTGTCTCACTGTGGCCGGTAGATCCTGCGTTATACATAACTGCTGACCCTCCCAAAGAACCTGTTGCAGACATCTGGCTTGGGCCAAGATATGAGATTTGTCAAGGTAGTTTAGTAGCTTAATGATGACTGGTCTCGGAGGATTACCCTTCGCTGGTTTAGGATGCAGTGACCGGTGAGCCCTCTCTATAATATACGATGGATTATTCGGGGACGCACCGGCTATTTTAGCAAGTAGCTTTTGAAAAAATGAAATAGGGATGTTCCTTCAGCTTCTTCGGGAAGGCCGAAGATGACGATATTATTTCTCCTACTTCGGCCTTCCAGGTCTTCTAGTTTAGATTCTACCTTGTGTAAGCGCTGTCTGAGGGTCACTACCTTGGGGTCCAGTTTGGTCTTCCAGTTCTCTAGTGATGTGGTCCGGGCAGAGACGTCGGAAATGGCCAGGTTTGTATTGGCGAGCTCCCCTCTGAGAGATTTTATCTCTGACGATATATCTTGCAGAGCCAACTTGAAAGGTTGTAATTCTTCCAAGAATTTTTGTTCTGACAGTGGAGTCACCGCTGGTTGCAGTACCATTGGTGTAAGGGCTCTTGCGGTGCCTCCGGTCTGACCTTTAGGTCTTTTTGGTCCCTTCTCTCGGGTTTGTGGGTGTGTATGCTGCGGGAGAGCCTAGCGCATTTCGGCCTCCATGTTGTTGTTAGGCCTTGGGACTCAGTAGGGCTGCTCATGATTTAGTAGGCAGAGAGAGAGAAAAATCCCTGAATTTCTGGAGCAGCGCTGTTGTCCATTGAGAACAGATTTTTCTATGTTAGATGTAGTCAGAGCCTCTTCTGAACGTGTTTTGAAGGCTTTGTTGGAGGATCGAGATGGGAGCGAGCCACCAGAGCTGCTAGTCTCACAGAGACATCACGTGATCTCCCCACGTGGGTGCATCCCTATCACGCTGTTCAGTGACAGTGCAATGGGGAATGGCAGTGCTGTACTGCGCAGCATCTGCACGACGTGGACGTGCGCTACAGAGAGCCATTTTGTGATCCTACCTGAAGCAGTGATGACAAGGAGGAGAGCTGCTTTATGGAGCCCACTGGAGCTGGCCAATTTGGTGGCCATTGTGGAGCCCCATGCTGGGTCCCTGTTTGGGGATGACCCCCTGGACAGGGCAAGGAGTGCAGTTTGGGAGGAGATGGCAGTGGCACTTGAGGAGGCCACAGGGATCGGCCGAACAGCCGAGCAGTGTTGCCACCACTACGGGGATTTTCAAAATAACTGCCACAAAGCTTCTGAAGAAGGACCTGGTTGGTTCGAAAGCTAGAGCACTTTGTTCTTTTCTGTAACATCCATGTTGGTCCAATAAAAGGTATCAAATCATTTGTTTCTGGATTGCTACACTTGATAAGTTTACACGTGTGCTGTAACCTGTTTCAAGCACTGAAAAAAATGTGGGTTGAAGAAAAAATGGCAGTTTACAGATACATGTAAACCTGACTGGTGCACTAACCAGGTGTGTTTTCAAACTGGGATGAAAGTATGTGTTTTACAGGAATTGATGCCTGTAGAACCCAAATGTGCTCCACATGTAAATGGCATCAGTTGCCCAATCATTCCTGGAGGCATGCACTTTTAATCAGTCCTCTTGCATCAGTTCTCAATTGCAAGTACTGAGCACGCTCACATTAACTGTGTATCATTGCTGGTGTTCCACAGATGCATATGTAAATTCAATATTGTCTCTGGAACCAGAAGGAGCTGTTCATGTATACTGAATAGCACTGCAACCGGAACCACCGGCACCAATCCCTGTTCTTCAATTACACTGCACATGTAAACAAGGAAACTAATGACACCCACCTCTATCTGTTGTTCATGCCTGAAAAGAGCATGTATTTGCTAATTGCCTCCAATTAGTTAATGCTGGATCCAGAAAAGATAGAATTGCTACTGGTTGCCTCAGATTGACAGTTGTCAACGCTGATGTGTTACCTCAGGCTACCCACACTAGATGGTATTCAGCTTCAGATGGTTAAGGTGGCATGCAGATAGAAAGTACAAAAAGTTCTTTATGAGAGGCTGAAAACTAATACTCTGGTGTCTGTAGTAGTCAAGAGCTGCTGTATTATTTTAAAAACATTGTCAGGCTGTGGCCCTTTCTAGATCCTGCTGACCTGTATACCATAGTGCATACCTTCATCTCTTGCAGGTTGGACTACAGCAATGTCCTCTTATAAGAGTTTACCTTCAGGAACAATTCAATCTGTGCACCTGCAATAGTGGAGACCACATCCTTTAAAGTTCTTAAATGAATTAGTCCCCTACTATTTCCATGAGCTCCCTCACCCTATTTCTCTTTAAATGGATTTTGCCCCGACTGTCTCCTCAAGCTTCTGACCCCCGATTTCACAGAACAGCCACTCGCCTGAAGAACAGGGGATGCTTCAGGTCCTCATTCCTTAGCTTAAAGGGACACATTCATGTACAGAGGTAGATATAGTTTGAATGCCCATGAAATGGTCTTTTAATTGAGGTATTGGGCATACCTGTAGCTGGAAGCAGTCCAGAGATATAGATGACTGAGTCTGTGCAATAAAACTACTACATTAGAGCCATTCGTAGACCGTTGTGATGTCAGTGACGATCAAGCAGTGCTTTTACTCAATGCAGTTAAGCACTGCTTTCATCGAAATTTCATGAAATGTTTTAACATTTAGTTATTTGGTTATAATTCAGTTACCGTTCAAGCTAGAGCTTTGAAATTTGTCATATTTACTTGTTTGGTTAATGGCCACTAACATGCCAAACATTGTGAAATTTGGATGGACAGTTTCAAAGTTATAGGTGCTCAAATGTTGTCATTTTATTGTTTGTGTGAAATTTCATTAACATTTTTATCTGCATATATCTTAACTATCTATTGTGTCAGGGATCTTTAATTTGGTGTAATAGCTTAATGAAAGGTGTTCTAACAAAGAGCCAAATTTCATGACAATATGATGCATCATTTCTAAATTATATGTGCTCAAAATCTGTCATTTTTTTTCCAGGAAATTTCATGAAATAATTTTACCTGCATATAAATCAGGCACCTTTGGAGCTAGACATGTGTAAATTGGTACATATAACCTTTTTGTAAGGCTTATAAAATGTTCTGAATATGGAGAGAATTAGATAAGAGATGTTTACATTATGGGGTTCAAAACTTAACTATGTAAATATTTGCAAAACTTTGTGAAAACTATCATAAATGTTGGTGCTTGTAAATTCTCTGCTCCTACATGCGTAGCTAACATTTGACATGCATATCCATAGTCAGTGAATCCTGGTGTTTAGCACAATTGGATAAATTGGTTAAGCAATTTTAATTTTGCAGAAGAAAAAAATGATTATTAACATTTTCTCACATATTTATGATAGCATATACTGAAGATAAAGCATCCAGAATGTTTTTTGTGTGGAATTTAACATTAACAGTACAAATATCTCTACTTTGTTTGATAAGCTGGACTGAGCTTTTTACAGTTCTGTTGTTCCTCTCTGGGTTACTCCCCCCCCCCTTCTCTTTTGGTATAGCCAGGCTGGCTCAGTAGGACTACTGATCCCAATGATATCTTCTTTGTTCTTTACAGTGACAAACTCCCTTGAAAAGTGAGTCACCTACTCCTTTTCCAATTGACCTACCCTGTTGGAATAGCCAGAATCCTTTCTTCCAGCTGCCCAAGACATTGTTTTTCCCCACTACATCTTTTTGAGTACCTCTAAGTCCTAGACTTGCATGTACATCAGGTTTTCCGGATCATAACTTTACTGGATGTGATCCTTAAATATCCTGCATTCAGGTTGGAATTGTTGACACTCTGTGCTTTCTTGCTCCAAACTGGGAGTCTACCACTGTTGTGCTACCCAGCTCAGCTGACCATTTCTTGGTGAGACTGTGCATCTAACTCCAGAACCTGGTTACTCCCTGTGCTACCTGCCTCTTTTACCCCTATCCTTTAATTAGAATCCCCAGATAAGACTGAATCGAATTAGAAAATACCAGTTTTATGGAATTTTTCATGAAATTTTACAATTTTCACAAAGACTCATAGGATTTGACTTTAAGTGCAGATTTTTTTGCAAGTTCTCTCAGCAAGCAACTAATAAAACTGGCACACACTGTCTCCTTGTAAGGTCTAAGAACCTACAAAATTTAATGGTATTGCATTCTCTAGTTTTAAAGTTTCAGGGGTCTATAAAATTTGTAGTTTACATTCTTATAAAATTATTTTTTTAAATGTTGTGAAAGTTTGACTACATTTAATTCAATCCCATTTAAAGCTGCAAATATGATTTTTTTTACAAAAAAGTGATCATGTGGTATAGTTGTTAAACTGTTTCAACTCTGGTTAAATTTGGATATGTAGTTTTAAAATTAAAGGGAACTAACCAAAATGTAAATGTTGGCAACTTGTTTGGCAGGCTAGAACTCAGTTCCATTTAAAGCTAGAAATCTGAAACTATATGCATATACAATTATAGTCATAACCTGTATACCTGTCAATTTTTTGTAACATTTCAAAGAATACTATCAAAATTATACTAAAATTACAGCAATACAAAGTTTGGCAAAATATTTGGCTACCTATAACTCAACTCCCATTGAAGCTTGAGACTTAAAATACAGTTCATATGTGCAGTCTATGTTCTTCTCTAAATTCTGATATTGTGGAGAAATTTGGATAAGGAATGTTAAAATTATCTCAAGATAACTGAAAATTAAATTTTGGGATTAAATGTTTGGCAACCCATAACTCCACTCCCTTTTAATCTAGAACTCTGGAATTTGGTACATACTTGTAAGCCTCATTGTACTGTTTATGGTCAAACTACGTATTATTTGGATGCATCATTTTTTTTATTTAGTAGTTTAACCAGTAGTAGCACACTAAGCTGAAAGCTGTTTTACAGGAGTGACCTGGGAGCACAGGAAAGTTAAGTGACTTGTTCAGGGTCACACAGTATGCAAGTGGAAGCTGTGGGATTCAAACCCAGGTCTGGTCTGCTGGATGTCACCAGATTTGCAGCTCAGTGCCTTAAACCACTGTGTTATACTTTAAAATTCTGCTATGTTTTAAAATTATAGCAGAATAACTTAAATTTAAATTTTTGTGAACTTCCATGGAATTTTCATGAAACTGCTATGGAATTCTGCAGACTTGGAATGGTTATTCCGCAGGCATTCCACGGGCAGAATTTTATATTCCACACAGCTCTACTCAATTGGTAGCACTCTTGCTTTTGGGGCTTGAAGCTTGGAAGGCTCTAGATTCTTGTCCCATAAAAAGGAACATGGACTAACTACAGATATGGACACTAGTATACTGGACTACTAGGAGGTGCTACACTGTTGAGATGCCCTCCTTCAGATGAGATGATAATCTGAGGTTCCTTCTGCCCATCTCAGTAGCTGTCCAGGTGGAAGTTAAAGATCCTATGGTGCTATTGTAAGACTAGGAGAATGTTATTTGAATGAAAAAAAAAAACAACAGAGATACAAATCATAAAAAAACAAAGATAATCAAAATCTATCCATTCCAAGGTAAAGAAATTAGAACAGGAGACCTCATAAATGCTGTATACAAAGACAAAATACTGGGCCCAATTCCAAGTTGGTCTGCTTAACTCACATGCAGTTGCGAGTTACACCAGTTGCCTCTATGCCATGGACCCTATGCCGCATTTCTGAAGCAGCAGGGTCCTGGCAATTGTGACTTGTGAGATACATCATGCATGTGGTGGTAGCCCATGCATGGTGTATCAATGCCGCAGGTTGCATCTTGCAGTGAGCATCAGTCGGCTCCCCAGAAAACCCCTTCTCTGGACCACTACAGAACACATCAGGGGGCAACGGGTGCAAGGACAGATGACACAGGCATCCTGGGGTGCTACTAACATGGAACCCTGGGGTCCCTCATGGTCGGGGGTTTGGGGGTGGAGGTGTGCAAGTGCAGGCCAAGGGGACAGCATGGCACTGTTGCCATGGTGCTGCGAGGCTGTATCCAAAGGTGCCAGCCATCGGATGCCAGTTATGACAGCTCTGAGCTGTTGGAAGTCAGCTACACCACTGCATGTCCTGGAATCGCAAATTCAGGTTCAGACAGTGGGCCTTCTGGAATTGGGCTAAGTTGCTGTCGCAACCCACAGTTGCACCAGGCATTGTGGGCTTTGGTGTATGTGTGGTCATATTTTGCGATTGTCACAGCCTGCAGATGCAATGGCATAGGTGCCCTCCTGGAATAGCAATGGGCATATCACATGGTGTAAGTCACAGGATATGCCATGGAGATTAGCGTATCCCACCTTACGCCAGGGTAGCCCATCTTGGCATCGGGCCCACTGTATGAAAAAAAGAACACTCCATAATTAAATAAACATCTTGAATATCTGGTGAGATACTGAGAAATACAGACTCTGATTAGCCTTCTCCCTTTGGAACCCATGAGGAAGCCTCCCAATAACATTGAATAGTGGTTGCTGGTAAAAAGGAAGGTTCTCTCTGGAACAATCTGCTCAGTGTATTAGTGACTTGATGTACTACTTCCAAACTAGTAATGAATTTGTTTTGCAAGGACAACATACAGCAAGCTTGCCAAAGATGATATTTACATGATGCAAATGTCACCTTTTTTGTGCTTACATGAAAAATTTTCCAATGAGCACAACACATTCCTAAAACCGCGTTAACATAATCTGAATGAGTTTCCCCAGTGACCTGTCCAACATTTTCACTGTCAGTTAAATAGGCCCATGCAACCCATCCACCAGAACCCAGTTGGAAATGAGCTATCACAGTTTGTAAGTGTTCAGTGCTCCGAGTCCTGAAAGTGCACCATAACAAATACATACAGTAACTGATACTGCTACTACTGCTGATACTACTACTACTACTACTAATACTACTACTGTTACTGTTACTACTATTGTACTACCACTGCTACTACCATTAATACTACTACTATACTGTTACTTCTACTACTCCTACTGGTGTTATTGCTACTGCAGCTGCTGCTACTGCTACCACTACTATTGTTACTACTACTGCTGCTGCTCCAACCACCACTTCTGCTACTACTACTACTGAGGCTACTTCCACTGGTATGTGGAATGTTTTTTGAATGCCTAAAACCACCAAAAAAAGGCCAGGCTGCAACAGCAAAAGGTAGATCTGGGTTGGCCACATCTTTTTTCCATGTGTTCCATGAACATAATTCTGTTTTCAGTACAAAACCTCTTGTACATTATCTTAACGGGTGAAGAGTCTCCATAAAAGTTTTTTTTTTTGGTATTGTTTTTGCAAATGTTCTTTACTGGCAAGTCTCATCAGATACAAAACTTGCAGTGATATATAAGGATTCTAAAGTAGTTTGCTTTTCCTGCTAAAGACAACTTTTTCTGAAAATTCTTCTGCCCTGCCTGAATCATTAGGTTCTGTTTTAAATTATTTTATCTTCCAGTTTCTGCTCCAGTTCTGCATGAATTCTTATAGATCTTTGTAACTCCAGGGATTTCTACCAGTGACTAAAGTGTCTATCATTGGGAAAATATCATCCACAGCTTTCATTTATTGGCAATACATCATTTTTCAGTTTCCTAAGAAGTGTTTGCTTCTATGCTTACTACATCTTATTTATAATGCCCTACATCATTCTTCCTTAGTTCTAGTGAATTTTTAATAATTGTTTTCCATTAATATATTTCTTTGCTGCAATGACTATATTTGAAAATAAGTATTTCAATCCTTTAAACTATTGAACTATAGAATATGTTTGAATAGCCAATTAATGTATTGCAGTATTAATGATCATACTGTATTAAATGAATTTATATACTACATTTTAATGTTTTGATTTACATTTTATTTTACTGTTGCAATCAGGCATTGCATAAATGGTACCCATAGAAAATGAGCGTGTAGCTCAATGGTGATTAACCATGTTCTTGTACATGTTTATGTAACAATGAATAGAACTTATCCTGCCTAGCTATCTACCTACCTATGCGAACTGTGATACCTCTTGTGAGAAACTCCCAAACTGAAGATCAGATATATCACAAAAATATATTTCAAGATCCCTGTATTGGCTGGTTGGGAAATATCTTTAATGGGTCTCTGTGAATAACGTTTCCTGAATCTTTGGCTTAATATTCAGTATTCAGGCGGCAGGTATTCATACACTCAGTTCTCAATATTTGTCCAGAAAAGGTGTTTTTACAGAATTGTTCTAAAAGCTCTTAAATGACACTACTAAACCCTCTTCAAACCTAGTGTTCCATAAACATCTCAGTGACCAACACAGATCTGTCAGTCATGCAATGCAAGATATTTAACATGTCCTAGCAGGTATGGATATTCATTATCATTACTCCATATTGGAATTTGACCAGGAAAGGTGGTTTTGCAAAGAATAGTTTAAGAAGCATTAAAATGACACTGTTAAAGCCTTTTCCAAGCACCATGTATGCCATAAACACCTCAACGACACCTACAGGAGCAAGACAGAGCTGTGAGTAGTGCAATGAAAGGTATTCAGTCCCATGTATTTTTAATTATTTTATACTATTCATTCAAGAACAGTGTTTACAAATAATGCTAAATACACTTAAACAACACAATTTAACTGTCTTCTAAGAACACAGTGTTCCAGAAAACATCAAGGACACCAAAAAGACTAATGCCCATGGATGTAGGAATGGAGCAAAATTTATGAAGAAAGACGACACTGCTCAACATCCAGTAACTGTAACAAATCACTTAAATTAGCATGTTTGTACACTCCCTGATATAAAGTTCCCTGTACAAAACAGTTAGTTGGTAATGATGAGGCTGATTAGGTCTAGCATGCAGAAGCCATAGTTGAAAATAAACCAATTGAATTGCAAACAAATCCCTGGTGTTGGACAATATAGAAATTAAGTTTATGAAAAAAAACAACAGATGTCATCTACACAAATCCTGACAAAACACTTCAATAGAAGTCTAATACAAGGGTATTTTCCAGAGACTTGGAAACACGCTCAAGTGGTCCTAATCTGTAAGGTAGTGGGGTCAAATGACCTCTCTCATTGCAGGTCTATAACTTTGCATTTCAAAGTTATTTGAAAAGGCTGTAAGAAGTCATATTTGTGCCTAGAAAAATATAATCAGTTAACATTCACCACTCAGGATTCAGAGTAGGTAGGTCCACATTCACCAATCTCACAGACTTCGTCAAAGGGGTTGCCAGAACTCTGACTGAGGGAGAGTATGTTGAAGTGGTGCTCGTGGACCTTTCGAAGGTAGTTGACATGGTGGACTACAAAATCCTCTTGAGAAAACTAAAGAAAATGCTAGCAGCAGCAGAAGTAAAAGCCATGTTCACATCTTATTTAACAAACTGGGGGCAATCAATGGTTGTAGAAAGGACTCAGGGGGGGTCCCACAGGTATAATATTAGATCCCCTACTATTCCTGGTATATGTGAATGACTACCCTAGACACATACAGCACGCAAGAATACAACTGTATTTGGATGATGCAGTCCTTATAGCAAAAGCAGTAGACTTCTCCAAAATGGAGGAAAAATCAATCAGATGTTGATGTTCTTCATAAATGGAATATCTTTGCAAATATTGCATTGCGTTGGGGAAAAACCGAGTCTATGGTCTCTTACAAGAAAGGAATAAAAATCTGAGACCATAAAGGGCTAAAATACAACTCCTAGATGGTTCCACTATTAAATAAATCAAAGATTACAAATAATTTGGCCTAGATTAGACAACATTTTGTGTTTTGAGAAACATATTAAAGACTTGGTGTGCTGGCCAAGGCACCTAGCTTCACCTGAGCTTCACCTGAGCTCTTTCCTTCTAAGACTGCTTGAAAGACAGAGTAGAGAAACTTACCAGAGCAAGGGAAAAGGATTAAGACTTATTTTGGCTAAGCAGATTTACTGTGTGGTATTGTTTTTATTTTTTACTCACAGGGATTGCTACTGTTTGTTGCTAACATTTCATTGTTTTATTTTTCTCTGTAGCAAAGTGTTTCTTACAGCGTATATCTTCTCTGAAATTATTACAGGTGGTGCTTTACAGGTTTTACAGTTTTATCTAACATTAGGATAAGCTTTCAGGGTTACTGCATTTGTTGTTGACTGATTGTTTCTGCTCTTACCTCCTTGTTCTTCCATCCGTGGTTTTCTTTTTCAGCAGGGGAAGGGCCCAGCCACCCACCCCACCCCAACCACCCCACACTACACTCCTTTTATAGGGTACCACAGTTGTGACATTTCCTGTGGCAGAGCAGGAAGGGGTGGATCAGTGGGGCCTCCACAAGGTGAGCTCATTTACAGGGGCACTAGTAATTTAACTTGTTGTTATAACCAGTTAAACAAAACACAATCAAACCATTACTTGCATTTTTTCCTTTTTTTTCCTTCTAATTACTCTGACTAGGTTATAAACCCAGCAACTTATCTGGAATGGATATCATTAACTGCAGGTACTGTGGAACAATTTTCAGAAGGACAGTCTTACAGGATTTAGGACACTGTCCTACATGCTGGGCCTTTGGAGATCTTAGGGCTCAGCTCCAGGCAGCATGGGCAGAGATTTCACGCCTCAAATTTCATATTCAAGAGGAAATACATTATAAGAACCACCCACCATTTCCCCAGCATCCAACAGAAAAACCTCGACCGCAGAGGGTAGTTGGTCCAGGAGGTTGGCAGGTGGTTAGGAGGGGCAAATCGGGTGCCCCATCACTCTCTGCTCTCCAACATATTACCTCTAAAACCATATAAACACTACAAACAGGTATCTGCCTCTATCTCTGAAATCAAAAAAAGAGGCAGAAGACACTGCAGAGCAGGACACTGCAGCACAGGAGCTAGCACAACAAAACTCACACAAATCAGGAACCAAAACAAAAAAAGCAAAAAAGAAATCCAAAAAACTTCTGTTCATAGGAGACTCCAGGAGTTCGGGGAGTTGATACCCATCTCAACCAGGGTAATGGTCAGATGTCTCCTAGGTACATCAGCATGGAGAGACACTGACACTGCATTGCTAAATTGTTCACAAAGCAGGAGAAAACATTGATGTCCTAGTACACATAAGGACTAATGATCTCGCCAGCCAGTCAGTTGTGGAGACCAAGGAACACCTGACCAGTCTGGGTGACAAACTATCATCTATTTCGTCCGGCATCTCCTTCTCTGAGATCCTGCCAGTCTGGGAGAGGGGAGCAGATGGACAGAAGGTCAGAGAAGGGGAGATAGGGGAGCTAAACACGTGGCTCAAGGGCTGGTGCCAGGAAAAAGGACACAGATTTGTAGGGAACTGGCAACAGTTCTGGGAGCAAAAGTTCTTTAAATTTGATGGACTGCATCTGACTAAGGAGGAGTCAGTGCATTGGGGCAGAAGTTTGGCGTCTTTGCAGAATATTTAAACTAGCAAATGGGAGAGGGTGCAGCACCCCATACGATCGAATGGGAAGAACACCCTCCCCTCAGCTAGTGGTCAAACAAGGATTCAACATGTTTTGCAGTTCATTTGCATCACCAGGTAAGAAAAAGGTTTGTCTCCCCTCTGACGCACAGAGGGTAATGCCAAACCTCACCCAACAACTAACACACTGAAATCTGGCCAATGGAAAATCATGTACACAAATGCTCACAGCCTGGGAAATAAGATCCCAGACCTGCAGGCATAATGTCAGAGGCTAAACTGGACATAGTAGCAATTAGTGAGACGTGGTTTACCAGTAACCACACTTGGGAGACTTCAGTACCTGGCTATATATTGTTCAGAAGAGACCGAGGTGCAAAAGGGGGAGAGGCCTGTATGTCAATGAAAATATCAAAGCTACAGAAATTCAGAATACACATAAGGAGCCAGAAGAACTGTGGGTCACCCTGGAAACAGGAAATGGGACAGCCATAAGAACTGGGGTTGTCTACAGGCCCCCAGACCAGGGGGAGAACATAAACACATTACTGTTAGAAGATATACAAAACATGACAGCTAAAGGGGAGGTTCTGATAATGGGAGACTTCAACATGCCGGATACAGATTGGTCAATACAAGCAGGAACATCTGCCAAAACTAGACACATAGTGGATTCCCTGCAGGGGGAGGGCCTCAAACAACTGGTGCAGCAACCCACGAGAGACAGGGCTATCCTAGACCTAGTACTGACTAACAAGGAAGGGATCACAGATCTCCAGGTAGAAGGTCACCTGGGGGCCAGTGACCATCACATGGTATGGTTCAATTTGGCTACTACATCTAAATCATCCCATTCCAAGGTAAAAATATGGGACTTCAGAGGAGCTGACTTTGATAAGATGGCCAACAGAGTTAAGCTAGCCCTGGCAAAAAGAAACACAGGTGAGGGGGTACAGGCAAAGTGGGCAAGCATTAAGGATGCAATACTTGAAGCAACATCCCATTGTGTTAGACAGAAAAGGAAGTGCAAAAGAAGAAGAAAACCACTTTGGTTCTCAAATACAGTAGCAGAAAAGGTCAGAGCCAAAAGGCTGGCCTTCAGGAATATAAGGGAACACAGCGGGATGAAGATAGGGAGGCATACCAAACTGCCCTAAGGGAAGCAGGGAAGGCAGTAAGGCAGTTAAAGTCCCAAACTGAGGAAAAACTAGCACAAACAGTAAAAGGAGGTGACAAGACTTTCTATAGATGCATTAGTGAAAGAAGAAAGTCCAGAGGGCGTATTGCTAAGCTTAATGGAGAAAAGGGAGCATGTGAGGAGGAGGACCCTGTAAAGGCATCTATCCTAAATAGATACTTTGCTCAGTATTTACTGAAGAGAAGGTAGGGAGCCCACAGCTCAGCATCATGGACACGGGAGGGGGAGAGCACTACTCCCTCACAAAAGAAAGGGTACTACAAGAGCTTGCTAAGCTCAGGTGGATAAGGCAATGGGACCGGATGGCATACATCCCAGGGTACTTAAGAGCTAAAGGTGGAACTAGCAGAGCCATTAGCAGAACTGTTTAGTGAGTCTCTGAGCACAGGAGGTCCCAGAAGACTGGAGAAGGGCTCATGGATCCCGCCCACAAGAGTGGTAGCAGGGAGGCGAGGAACCACAGACCAGTCAGTCTTACCTCAGTAGTGGGCAAAGATTATGGAGGCACCCTTAAGGAAAGGATAGTGCAACACCTGGAATGCATAGGGTCACAGGATCCAAGACAGCATGGGTTTACTAAAGAAAGGTCCTGTCAAACTAATCTCTACAGATTTCTTTGACTGGGTAACCAGAGTGGTGGATCAAGGGGGAGAGTTGATGTCGCCATCTTGACTTCAGCAAATCTTTTGACACTGTTCCACATAGAAGATTGATAAATAAGCTGGGTAGGCTCAGGGTGGGTCAGAAGTTGGTCAACTGGGTGGCAAACTGGTTGACAGGCAGAAAACAGAGAGTGGTGGTAAATGGAATACAGTCAGAAGAGATGCAAGTCACAAGTGGGGTACCTCAGGGATCAATCCTGGGGCCAGTCCTCTTCAACATTTTCATTAGTGACCTTGCAGATGGACTAGAGGGTAAGGCTTGTCTGTTTGCAGATGACACCAAGATCTGCAACAGAGTAGATGATCCAGATGGGTGGGCAGAATGAGAAGAATCTGATAAACTAGCAAAATGGTCAGAAGAGTGGCAACTGGGATTTAATGCAAAGTGCAAAATCATGCACATAGGTAAGAGAAACCCTGAAGCCACCTATAGGCTGGGAGGGGAGTTGCTAGCAGTCACAAAGGAAGAAAGAGACTTGGGCATCATCATCACTGATGACCTGAAATCATCCAAGCAGACCTCTAAAGCAGTAGGTAAGGCTAGGGGGTGTTAGGGTGTATTAGTAGGGGTATCACAAGTCGTAAGAGGGAGGTAATAATCCCTCTTTACAAGACACTGGTTAGGCCCCATCTGGAGCACTGTGTGCAGTATTGGAGGCCACACCTTCACAAGGACATTAACCAAATTGAGGCAGTCCAGAGAAGGGCAACCAAAATGGTGCAGGGACTGCATCAGAAGACATATGAGGACAGATTAACAGAGCTCAATATGTATACCCTTGAGCAATGGAGGGAGAGAGGTGATATGATCGAGGCATTCAAACACCTTAAGGGCATTAACAAGGTGAAAGAGTGTAACATGTTTAAATATAAGAAAAATAGCAGGACAAGAGGACACAGCATGAGATTAGAGGGGGGCCGATTAAGGGGGAATGTGAGGAAATTCTTTTTCACAGAAAGGGTGGTGGATGCATGGAATGGCCTACCACAAGAAGTGGTGGCTATGAATACAGTGCAGGGCTTCAAACAGGCATGGGACAGGCATAAGGGAGCAATACAAATGACTATGAATAGATAGGCCACTGACAGAGCAAAGGCTGATGGCACATTTATAAGGTAGAAAAAGAAATGGGCAGACTGGATGGGCTTTGTGGTCCTTATCTGCCATCAACTTCTATGTTTCTATGTTTCTATTGTTATAAAGTAAATGTCAGGCTGGAAGCCCTCCTCCACAACAATGGCACTAGACCAAACAAACAAAAAAATAGATTGACTTTAATCACCCGGCTGCTGTTACCAATCTTGGAGCATGGCAATAGTTTCTCATTATGCAAATAACTACCTACTGGAAAGATTGTATATAACCTATTAGAAAATGGCACGGTTCCTTCTTAGATACCCATATAACTTGCGCCACTGAATAGTGCTTAAAAGATTACATTGGAGTTCTCACCAATCAAGAAGACAAAAGTCCAGGGCTCTTACAGTTTATAAAATAGTTAAGGACCAGATAATGGAATATCATGGACTACTAAAAAAACATTCTTAAAAAAAAATACAACAGGAGAAGTTAAAAATAGAAGACTCTGTACCCAGGGTCTGAAAAAGTCATGGGAAAATTAGCCTAGAATACTATCATTAAGAATCTGAATTTTCAGTCTCCAGAATCCTGAGGGAGTAAATCTCTGTCTGAACTTAAATCAGTACTAAAATCTGAATACATTGAGATCTCTGTTATTAAAATAATTGTGTAATCTTTCAGCAGCATTAACATCTTGCTAGATTAATTGCAATTGTATTTGTTTAAATTATTTATAGTGTATTACATTGTGGGCTAGATA
Source organism: Neoceratodus forsteri (assembly GCA_016271365.2). Lineage (NCBI taxonomy): Eukaryota > Metazoa > Chordata > Ceratodontiformes > Ceratodontidae > Neoceratodus > Neoceratodus forsteri. The sequence continues at coordinate 773,652,674 of CM057449.1, read as the reverse complement.
TTCAGAAATGCGCCAGCGGCCGGCGCAAGTCCAGCACAATGCAAATCCAATGCACCATGGCACAACAAGTGTCATATTCAGAGGATGTGCATGCCGACATGCGCCAGCACAACACGGCTGAATATGGCACAGATGCACCATGGCGCAACCAGTTATGCACCATAGTGCAACCAGACATATGCCATGGCGCAACCAGACATGGCCATGGCACAACCAGAGATGCGTCATGGCACACAAAAGAAAGCCCCAGGCACTGGTGGGAGCACAGCAGCAGAGCAACAGAGGGGTGCATGGAAGAGGAATAGGCCCAGGGACAGTGCCGGCAAAGCACAGTGGTAGGCCACAGGTGGTCACCTCCAGCAGGGCACACACAGGCATCCAGACACCCCCACCCTGGAACACAACAGTGGCACAGAAAGCAGGCAATAGGTGGCACCAATGGTCAATGGAGGGCCACCAATGAAGTCCCTCCCAGCCACATGCTGTGCTCCCACCCACCCAGACCCCAACAAGCCACACCCGGGACTATGCTACCAAGCACACACATGCCACACATCCCAAACTGCTGCCCCATGGCCACCCCAAGGCACAGCCACCAGCCAAGGGGCAGAACACCACCACTGTGGGACACACCACAGCACACAGCAGTGCACTGCTGAAGCATGACCCACACACCGACACATGCACACTACACAGACACACACCACACCACTGCAGCATGACTTCTCATGCCAGCCACAAAGCAGACACCAACACAGGCAGGTAAGGCAGAATATCTCTATTGAACAAAACTATGTACAAGTGCAAGAGGTGGAAAAGGGTAGGAAATTGAGGGAAGGGGACAAATAACAGGGACAGTACAGTGGGAAAGGGGATGGATGGGGGAGGGACAGCAGGGAAAGGCTGGTGATGAACTAAGGGCGGCCACGCCCCACCACTGCCTGGTGCATCTGTTGCCGCCGGTCCACCAGGATGAACCGGTGCACCTGCTGGACTGTCTCCATGGTCATGGATGTAATTAAGATAATCTGCCACAGCAGTCTGCAGTACACAGGCAGCCTCGCCCTCCACTGGATACCTATGACAAAGGACAGGACAGGTGATCAGTGCAAGGTCCCAAGGTACCAAGCCCACCCACTGTGTGCAATGGGCAGTGGGAACACACACTCCTAGAGTGACACCCCAGCCACTCACAGGGGGTAGGCCAACACCTGCCAGCAACCCAGCACACCATGACAGTGCACAGAGGTGGACACCGCTGCCCAAAGGCCACCCGACTGCACAGTGACAGTCAGATGGCATAGGGCACCAGCAGTGCCACTACAACACCAGTGGCTGCTGGGTGCACACCCACCCAATAACAGCTGGTACACGTGTGCAATGGCCACCTCACAGTGGCATGCACCATGCACAGTGCGGAACACACAGCTGCCACAGCACATGACACAGGTAGCCATGGCTGCACCCACACCCCTGCTGAACACCCTGTAATGTGCACAGTAACAGAACAGTGCCTACCTGCATGCCGTGGCCCCACTGGTGCCTGTGATGCTGCTGCACCACCACTGCTGGGTCCTGCTGCAGCCTGCTGGGCTGGCCAAAGTGCTCTTGCTGCTCGAGCTTGGCACCGGTCTTCAGGACCTGGGAATGGAACAAAGACAGGTACACATCAGAGTACATGCTCAGCATGTGACCACCACCCCCCCGTGCACAGCATGGCCCCTGCCCACATGGCCCACAAGGCTGTATCGCAATGCAAGCTGCAGCTGGCAATGCCACACCACAATGCACACAATGACAGTGTACTCCACTGCAGGGTATGCCAGGCAGCTAAGCCAGCACCACAGTACAGCACAAGGGCACACTTGCAGCATGGGAAGACTTACCTGGCTGTGGCACGGCCACTCTGCAGACGCACACCTGCAGCTGTCCCAGGCACTCTGGGTCCCTCCACATGAGGTCCCCATACCAGTGGCAGCATTGCTCCCCAGTTCTGGCCACCCCGGTGTTCTGCACTAAGCTGGCAGCAATGCCCTGCCAGACCTCCGTCCAAGGCTCTTCCAAGGGCACCTGCCCAAACAGCCCTGGTGCATATGGCTGCACACAGGCCGCCAGATTCACTAATTCTACATCAGACCAGTTACGGGCCTGTTGAACTCCCTGCTGCACCATTAGACCAGCAGAGATATGTGGAGACAAAATGGCGGCCAGAGGCACATGTGTGCACAACATGCACGGGATGCACACCTCGTGGAGGCATGCACTGTGTCCACCATTCGTGCAATGCCAGGATGCGTGACATGGGCGTGGCCTGACAGGTACATGGTGGTGGTGTCCCAAGGGGTCAGGAGGTCACATTAGGGGTCAGGGGTCACCCAGCACACTGTGCGCTGGTGTACAATAGCAGCCATAGTGCACATTGCTCCATGGCCCCTGTTGCGCAGTGGGCGTACAGTGCACAATAGGTGGTAGCACACCACCAGATGCGTGCGCACTGTGGGCCTGCGCACTTTACATGCCTGGACATTGTGTAGCGACTTGCTCCAGAGCAATTGCATTGCACCTGAATCCAGCTCAATCTGGATTCAGGGCCAAGCATAGCACTATCACTGCACTAGCCAAGGTCACAAATGATTGGCAAACCAAATTAGATAAAAAGAATAATGTCTGTGCAGTATTTCTGGATCTGAGCAAAGCATTCGATACTGTGGACCACGAGCTTCTACTATCATCCCTGCACTCCCTTGGCCTAGATCCACCCTCCCTTAAATGGTTCAGATGTTATCTCACCGGTAGGTCACAGCAGGTAAAAGCTGAAGGTGACCTATCCCCATTAAAACCACTGTTAAGAGGAGTCCCCCAAGGTTCTATCCTGGGTCCTATCCTTTTTGCCATTTATATAAATAATATTGATTCAACCCTCACCACTTCCTCTGTACATCTCTTTGCTGATGACACTGTTTTGTATGTCAGCAACCCTTCGCCTGCAGCTGCTCGTGAAATCCTACAAATAGAATTCTCCTTGTTACAATATCAGCTACTTGAGAAAAAGCTTCTGTTAAATGCAAAGAAAACTAAAGCAATGATGTTCACAAATCAAAGCTCCACCAGCACCTCCTCTTCAATCATCCTCCCCCAGCTATGGACTATACTTGGAGAAAATCTGGAATATGTAGAAAACTTCAAATACCTAGGTGTGTGGATTGACAACAGACTCGACTTCACTCATCATTTAGAAGAACTGCTAAAAAAGCTTCGCCAAAGGCTTGGCCTCTCTATAGATTAAACCCTTCCTAAACAGAGATTCAAAGATGAGGTTAGTCCAGGCCATTTTCTATCAGTTGTTGACTATGCAGACTTCCTTTATAGTCACTGCCCCATCTCCTACCTACACAAGTTGGATACCTTATACCATAGAGCAATAAGATTCATTACAGATCTGCCATCTAATACCCATCATTGCTCTCTTTATGCTGCAGTTGGATGGGTTCCCTTCACCTCAGAAGGAACAGAAATGCAGCCCTATGGATTTACAGAGCGTTATCAAAAAACTTCAAACTATCTTCTGGACTGCTTCACCCAGACCATTCCTAGCTCCTATGCCCTAAGAAGCAACAACATCATTCTGCTCAAATTGCCCAAATTCAACACCAGGCTAGGGAGGGCAGCAATCAGCTATTCTCTAGCTATAGCATGGAACACCCTACAAAAATCCCTAAAACTGTCCAATATTATTCCATTTGCATCCTTTAAACAGCATTGTACAGTCTTCTTCACAGAGAAATGCAGTTGCTACCGCTACAGCTAGCTTTGTCATCTCACAATCTCCCTCCCAAAAATTAACCATATATGGCATAAATCCTTCCAGGCAGACACCCTATCTTATGGCACCCAGTAATACCTTCACCATCCTAGTATTACATTATGCTGTGTGTTTGCCATGGTCCCTCCACTGGGATATGTATATACTGTAAATATTAGCTTAACTTTCCTGTAACCGATTTTTATCATGTGACTGTTACTGTACATCACTGTGTTTATAAACGTTTTTCCCCTGTATGTATAACTGTTTTATATAAGTGTATGATGTTTCTGTTGTGTAACAACTGTTGAACCTTGACCTTATCAGGTCCATCTTGTAAATGAGCCTTGCTCAATGATGTTCACCTGAATAAATAAAGATTTGATGATGATGATGATGACATGGAGCAAGTACGCGATATTCAGCTGCCACATGCAAATGAGCTCATCAGCCAATGCGTGGCACACTGGGGAAATTAGCATTTCATTATTATTGCGCCAATGCTCATTTGAATGCGGTGTGCTATAAAAGTGACACGGAACAGCACAGGCCATGAACCGGTATTGCAACCATATGGGGTAAGTTGCTCATGCTGTTCAGCACAGCCAGTATAGCAGGGTGGATGGAGTAGGCTGCTGCTGACACTGACACATATGTCCATGTCCACTGGTAGCACTATGTTGGAGCATGAAGAGAGTGATGAGCATGGGCCTGCTCACAAATGCAGGCCCAACTTTTCCAAGGCAGAGGCAGATGCCCTGTTCAAGGCCTACCTCAACAGGGATCCACTGCTGAGTGGTGCTACAGGCACACCACTGGCCAGGGCTGCGGCCTGGGTGGAGGTGGCAGTGAGAGTCAACCAGCAGGGCAGCCACCAGTGGTCTGTGCAAGAGTGCAGGAAGAAGGTGGGCATCAATAAGCACTGCATAAAGGAGAAGATGGTGACCATTCAAGCAGCCTGGACAGCCACAGGAGGGGGGCCTGCTGATGTGCCACAACTCACAGCACAGGAGGAGCTGGTAGCGACCACCATGTGCCGCAGCACTGTCGAGGGTGTGCTGGGTGGAGGTTCTCAGACAGGTGGAAGCCCATCACTGCATGGTACGCATGATGGGCACACACAGCAAGTAGCAGCATGGGGGGATGAGGGGGTTGAGTAGGTCTGGGTGCCATGCATCACTAACAAATCTGTTTTCTCTTTCAGCACCAGCATGCCTGCATGCAGTGGATGGGGCACCAGCTGTAGCCATGGAGGCAGGCCCAGCCCCGGAGGCCCAGCCATTCACCTCCACTGGCATCCGGGGCCCTGATCGGCTGCAGCACACCACTGTCCAGCTGGATGTCCTGGGCATGGTGTCAGATGAGGTCCTGGCTATGTTTCAGCAGGATATCAGCCATGGTGTCCTCTGTGTGGAGACACAGACTGGGGTGGGGTGTGACACCGATGACAACCTGACCATGATCCTGGACAGCATGGGTGGTTTTGGGTGGAGGCGCCCATACCATGTAAAAACACAGGCAGCAAGCCCAGTGGCCATTCAGCACTGGGATATCTGGCTGCCACCACTGCAGGTGCTGCCATGTGCACCGTTTCAGCAGTGCCATGTGGTGGTGGTGCAGCAACGCAGGTGCTGTGCAGCGTACAGGGGCCAGAAGGGCAGTATCAGCAGGCAGCAGGGGACATAGGGCAGCTGAACGTGGGGTCCACTGCTGGGGTGCCTGATAGGGACCTACCCCATGGGGACCAAACTGTGCAGCATTCACCTGAGCAGGGGGCTGTGCAGCGTGGTCGTACACCACCGGAGGGTCGGTGCCCCTCCCAGGTTCCCCTGGGTGCCCACCCATTGGCAGAAAACACACATTTGTTGCAGCCTCCGTGGAATAACAAGTGCTGCTGGTAGCTGGGGTGCATGCACTGCACGTCAAGGTGCGCCAAGCAGCAGAGCAGTATGAAAGAGGCACTGTGCAGCTCCTGGAGGCTTTTCAGTGCTTGTGGGAGGACATGACCACATCTGAAGATCGCATTGCCAATGCAATCACGGATGGTCTTGCACTGCTGGCTGCCACAGGGCATGACTGGTGACTTTGAACACCACGTAGTGCACTGTCCACCCCACGATCCCAGCATCGAGTGACACCCTCCTTGTCCAAGCCGGGCTCTGTTGTTGGCATCCCAGGCACACCTGGGGCAGGCCTGTTTGGGTTCTACACACCACTGTGTGGACCCGGTCATGGTCCCGCAGTTTAACCCCTGGAGGGCTGTTGCATGCATCCTCATTGCTGATGTGCAGCCTGTGGCTGCTGATCAGCCCCGGCACGGCTGCCCCCATGGCCAAAGTGGCCATGGTTCTGTGCGGTAGATGTGATGTGCATGCCGCCCTGGCTGCAATCTGCTGCTGCTGCCCTGTGCATGCATGGGCGGTGTGTGTGTGTGCATACCACAGGGGTGGCACCTGTGTGTTGTGCTGTATGCTGCCTGTGTAAGTGCTTGCCCGGCCGCTGGACCATGTGGTGTGGGCGTGATGAGAGCAGATCTGCACCGGTTGTGCCTTTACACCAGTGCACTGCATTTGGTCCCTGTCACACGCCAGTGCCTAGACACATGTATATGTGTGAGTGTGTGTTTGTGTGTGTCTGTGTTGCTGTTCCCTGCTGTGTGCAGGTCTGTATGGCTGTGTGGCCCTGCCTCCCCCACCCCTGCACCATGCCTCAGTGTGTGCATGCCCATTGCCATGCATGTCCCTGCCTGTGTACTGTACTGTACCTGTGTATGTGGCCAGTGCATGGGTGTGGTGCCACCTACCTGCGTGCACCATAGTGCTCCCGTGCAATGGTGTCCCTGTGCTGGCATGCCATTCTCTGCAGCCAGCGATCCCTCCACCAGAGGGTGGCTGTCCACCACCCTCCAGCCCATTTCCCTCATCATCCCCACTACTGTCCCCCTCATTAGCCTTGACTGATATCCCACGGTCAATGGCCATGTTGTGCAGTATGCAGCAGGCCAGGAATAGGCCACAGGCTTTCGAGGGGCTGTACTGTAGGGCACCACTAGACCTGTCTAGGCAACACAACATGTCTTCAGCATCCCAAATACATGCTCAATGATGTTCTGCATGCTGGTGTGTGCCTCATTGTACCATTCCTCTGCTGGGGATGATGGGTGCCGGTAGGGAGTGAGCAGCCAGTCTGAGTGGATAGCCACCATCACCTGTGTGGATATGAACATGGTAAACCCTATGTCCTCTGTTGCTGTGCCCCTTGCCTATTCCTGGTGCCCTTGCCAGCGCACCCACCCTGTCCTCTCCAATCCTATGCCCTGCTCTGATCGGCACCCCTTGCCCGTCCCATACTCACCTACTAGGTGGCTCGTGGGATTGTCTCCGTGCTCGAACCTGTGGCACAGCACAGAGTTGTGCCAGATGAATGCATCATTTGCACTCCCAGGGTGTGTGGCACAGGCATTGGTGATGCGCCCTTTGGCATTGTGCACCACCTGACAGTTCACACTAGGGTACCCCTTCCTGTTCATGTACGCCACACCCTCAGGGCCAGGTGGCATGCAAATGTTCACATGGGTGCAGTCAATGGCCCCAAGCATGCCAGGCATGCGTGCTACCCTGTGGAAATCCTGCATGGTTGATGTATGCTCTGCCTATGTGCTGGGGAAATGGATGTATTCCAAAGCATGTGGCAGTAGGGCATCGAGGAACTGTGTGAGGAGGTGGGACATGGTCGACTGAGTTATGCCTGTTGTGTCCCCTGTTGGTCTCTGGAAGGTGCCTGTGGTGAGCAGGCACATAACAGCTGTCATCCCACACATTCCTTCTCCAGTAAATGGGAAGGCCCATATCCCATTGTTAACAAGCTCAGTCCAGCAGTCTATCAAATTAGATTCCTGCAAAATAATAAACTGACTGACAAATGGTTACATGCAAACCAACTGAAACTGTATAAAGGAGCTTAATTACTTTTCCTAACCCCATTGGGTGAAATAGAACTGACTTACTAATGTTTGATTTTGCTTTTCAGATACACTGACAAGATGGCTATCTCATTCCATTATCTCCTTATCTCAGGAGTTATCCCCTGCATCCAAGGCACGGTACTGAACCTCCTACCACACCTTGATCATTCAGCATCTCCTTCAGAGGGAGTATCCATCAAAATACCCAATAGTCTGATTACTGTCCAGGAAGGTTCTGATGCTTACCTCACTGCCTAGGTTGTCGCTCCTGATCAATCTATCCTACAAACTGAGTGGCAAACCACATCACAAGGACAAATTCTCCCTGTGGCCAAACTCTCCAAAGGAACTTTCCAGGGTTGGCCTAATGCTAAATTATCCCAAAATGGTTCTCTGTCTTTGCTGCAAACTGGTCTTAGGCATTCTGGTTTATACAATATTACTGCCTTAATTGATCCTTCGTATTGTAATTCTTTGTCTAAGGATTCTGCTCAAAGATTTTGTGCTGCACACAACATGGCCTCTGTTGCCATGTACCTCTCTGTGCTACCACCCACTGATAAACAGCTTTTGGAATGTCCAAAGCACACCCCTGGTCCCCGCAGTGGTCTAACAGCTACTGCCCTCCCTGGTTCATTGATTAACAATTTACAATTTATGCATATACCTGTGTTGTTTAATCTTACTTACTGGAATATGAAAAAATGTGGTATGTGTCACAATACTAATACGTTAGCATTTTATAGTACGTTATTATTTGATAGTTTAGCTGCATTTCAGATTTGTACTCAAGACCCTATTGCCAGGGTCCATACTGCTGACAATAGAGGCATCTTCAGGAAAAAAAAACAATCCTGATGATCAAAGTCATAAACGTAATACACGTGAAGCTGACAGTTCTGATGTCTCTGGTGCAACAGGTACTGTCACAGGTCTCTTTAGTACGGCCAATTTGAAATAAGGCAGACATTGCTGCTATCAAATCTCATACTGCCAAATTTCAGACTGGTTTGGTAAATAATATACTACCCTCATTATTGCATGGTGTGGATGGCCTTAGTCAGGAACAAAGATACACTGTATACAATATGCACAACATTACTAAGGCATTTATAAATGCTAAAGAGAAGATTAACACACTTATTGCACAAAATAACAAAGAAGCAAATAAACAATACATTGCTAGAGAAATTCTTTGCTCTGCCTATGGCTTATACATTATCACTACCATCAACAATCTCTTCCGTGATCTAGAGTCTGGAAGAATCCCTGATATCATACATGACAGATGCATTTCCAAATGTTATTGTCCATGATGTAAAACCCCTGGCTGTATTGCTATGTGTATGCAACAGTCTCTAACTATTCCTCTCTCTACAGCTAGAAACCTGGATTTTGTGACCAGACACCCTAATACTGGTCCTTGTTTTACTTCTAAAAAATGTTCTGTAAAAGATACTATTTTTGTTTCTTTTACTGTCTCTTTACCATGCTTTGATCCCACTACAACTTTGTTCAACAAGCTGGCACTGGTACGCTCCATTGGGCACCTTGATGAAAACATCTACAAAAAAATGCCTGGATCTACCTCCTCTACTGGTCTTTCATCCTTTCCTGGATGCCTGGGTCGCTCCACACACAGACTGCTGTACAAAGAAACAATATATTTACCTGTGTCGATGTAATGTATTTAATGTTATTCAACCTGTATGTGGTTTATTCTCCAGATCGTATTGATTAGACCTTTTCCATGGATGATGACATCAACACAAATAGCACAAATTTCCCAGACTCAACATTGGCTCCAGATAAACTCTACCAATGTTATAGTAAGGAGGTTCATCACCTGTAAACCCGGATTTCCAGGACGACCTACACCTGTCTATACAGTTGCAAAAGTGGAGACTCCCCACTGTTAGATCTCAGTATAATTCCGATGGAGAGTATTGCGTGATTACTAATTTCAAAAGCTATACTTATGGGTCTTAAACATGTGTTATTGATACCCCCAATTTTTGTTTTGTCCCACACCAAAAAACTGTTATTGGACATACCGTTATAACCACTGTCCCCCTTATCGATGCAGACATCATTGATGGTAACCATGATTATCTGCTCACACTTTCTAAATATTTTCCATATTTTAATGTACACATAGATCCACTTACACTTACATTAAAGTCACTTTTAGACAGGAAATATGCCCACCTCATCCACATCAGCTATAATATGACCAAGACCAATAAAGCTATCCTTTCATTAATTAATGATGGTGATATGAATGATGCATTAACTAACACCTGGTTAGAAATCACTTTTAAAGGTTTTGTTATTATACAAGCATTTTTGATATTTTTCTTAATTATTATACTATGCTGCCTACGGCGTACACTGCGCCAACACGTGAGTAGCTCGAGTTCCTTTACAAAGCTTGCGCGTCGGGTTTGTAAATGGCCACTGCTCCCTGACCTTTCCCTGGATTTGCCTGTGGTGCCCTTAAAGGCAACAAGGGGGGAATGGTACACTAGGTCCCTGCACCCTTACTGGTACCCTCAGAGGTACACCATAGACACCTAGTGCTTAGGTATATGTTGTACTAACATATAGGGCTAAGGGCATCTACCATATAAGAGTAGATGTCAGCATATGTACGCATGTTATTGTAATACACTCTGCTTGCTAATACATATATATTCTTCCATGTATTTTCTGTGTATTTCTTACTTATAAGATGTTAGGACACCTGTGTCCTTGTAATAATTCTGATATATAAGTCAGCATTGCCACTTTTCGGTGATTTGTACCACTACACTGAGTTATGTAAGACTCTGTATAAGTACTCTTTTGTTTCACAAACTGATGACTACTACAAAATTGTACAATGTTATCTTGGACCATGGATCCTCCTCTAATTTAGCCAATAGGGCTCATCTCTGTAACTAGAAATGTTTCTGTCTTACAGTAACCATAGTAATTATCATAGGTATATAATGTGAGACACTAAGTCTTGTACCTCGGAGATCCCAAGAGACACAAAAAATCCTCGAGGTATAGGGAATGCTTAGCACTGTCTCCCAGTTCGTATTGGTAAGAACTGCTTAGGGCAACTGTGATTTTATCCTTATGGTAGTAATAAACAAGTTTATTTCTCTAATGCAACGTGTCTGTGATTACTTGCATTCCCAATATTACCAAGAACCTGAGAGTGACGTTTAGACCTCCTGACACTCTGCACAGCATGTCCTAGTATCAGGCACTGCAGTACAACCCCCGGCCCATCCTTTACCACCACTCGCCACTAGCACAGACTGATATACTCCCTGGTGGTCAAGTGGAATCCCATCCCTCGTAGCCCTGATCACTGGAATTAATATAATCACACATCCCTGGTAGTCTAGTGGTACCTCCCCACTCCTCCCATTGCTCCGATCACTGGAATTAATACCATCTCTCATCCTTGGTAGTCTAGTGGTACTCCCATCTCTCCAATTACTCCAATTGCTAGAATTAATAACATCTAACTTCCCTGGTAGTCTAGTGGCATCTCCCCCCCACCCACACAGGACTCTCAGGTCACCCAGCCCCCACCATCATCGGTGGGCAGCAGCAAACCCACTCGCACACCTCTGTGGCTGCCCACCGAATGACAGCTTACAGTATCAACTGCAAGCCCATTGGTACACAGTGTGGACCAATGGGCTTGCAGTGCATACTGTAATAGTCATTCACAAATATGTGAATTAAGTCATTCATTCACATATTTGTGAATGACTATTATAGTATGCACTGCTGGCCCATTGGTCCACAATGGACCAATGGGCTTGCAGCTAATACAGTAAGCTGTCATGTGGTGGGCAGCCATGGAGGTATGTGGGTGGGTTTGCTGCTGCCCGCTGATGATGGGGGAGAGCTGGCTGGGCCAAGAATCCTGTGTGGCTAGGGTGGTGGGGTGCCACTAGACTACCAGGGAAGTGAGTTGTTTTTAATTCCAGTGATCAGAGCAATGGGAGGAGTGGGGATACCACTAGACTACCAGAGAAGCGTTAAAATATTATTTACGGAGATCAGGGCTTTGGGGAGGGAGGAGGGTACCACTGGATCACCAGGGTAGTGTGAATCAGGAATTGAATGGAATCAGGGCTACTGGGAGGAAAGGGGTACCACTGGACCACCACAGAGCTTTGTGGGTGCTTGAGGATGGTGTTCTGGGGGGGGGGACCAACCATGGCTGGCAGCTGCTGTGTTGCACCCTATACTACAGTGACCCGCCTGTGGGTGGCTAGCAATTGAGCATTTTTCTATGGGCTCAACTTTGTGCCCCAGTATGCAGCGCATCTCTGGGTTGTGCCACCATATGTGCTGCACATCCCATGCTGAATATTGTGTTGTTCCACATGTGCATGGCCACTCCCCCTGGAGATGTGCTGCATACATTATCTTTGCACTCTGGTGCATGGAGAATTGTGCTGCGCGATTCCCCCTTTTGAATATTGTCCTGGAGTGCATTTCTGGGGTTGTGCTGGTGTAACTTAGTTGCGCCAGATGCAACTCCTTTGACTATCTAGCCCCAACTGTATTTACTTGTAAAGTTCTAAGTACATATAACAATATGCATGTTGTAAGTATTCTTTACAATCTCTAAGTTTCCTAATTGGTTGCAAACATTCTATTATGGCTATCACAATGTATAATTAAATCATTAACAATCTACAACTGTATTTTAAAACAAATTTTCATAATCACAATAAGGCAGTCCAAGTAGTTATGTTAATGCTAGGTTAATCACCCTATATAGTATGCGAGCATTAAGCACTCAGCTACTGCACACCTAGTGCCACACAATACATCCCTACAGAATAGTTGACAGAACATTGACATAATTGTTATATTGCTATAATAACTGGTGAGCTTTTTTCCCCTAAGGGAAACCTGGTTATAATTTGCTGTTATAACCAGCTGGTTATAATGACAAACACGCTGGGTATACTCCTACCCAGGCATTATTCTATATGTAATTTTCACTGATTCATACACTTTCATGTAGTGTAACCTTCTTTTAACAAACAATTGTGAAAATGGCATATTCCATATAGTAACTTATCTGTAGTATCAGGGGAGAATAGGTTTATTCTGTTTAATTATTTTTTATTTATTTATGAGTTTTCAGAAGAACTTTGAGCTCTTTTACAAAGGTTCCATGTTAGGGTGGACAAATAATACAAAACACCAATACAGTAGTTACAGATTTCGGAACAATTCAGTGACAAAGGTTCCACGTCAGGGTGGACAAATGATACAAAAACACCAGTACAGTAATTAAAGATTTAGAGCAAATACAGTTGTTACAGGATTTAGCACAAATACAGTGGTTACAGACTATAGAACAAATACAATTATCACAGGGTTCAGCATATTAGGCAGTTTAAGAGTAGTATGAGATTTATTGGCTAGTAGTGGGAAACAAATCTAACGTGAGAGGGATTTGGTTATGTCTTGGAAGATTCTAGGGGTGGCTCTGCCTTAGAATCCTCGTGAGGTCTATTGATATAATATGGTTAAAAAAAAAAGAGAAGAAAAAGGTGTGGGTGGGGTCTGGGCTGTACGCAGATCCTGAAGGAGGATTAGTAGCTCACTAGTGCTCCTGGTTCGGTTAGGATGAGGCAAGTGTTCTCGGTTTCAGTGCTAGGTTTAATGGTGGTAGTGGGTTAGTCTTTCAGGTTTGGCCTGAGGACCATGTGCATTGTGAGCTAGACTGTAGGTGCTGTTTGAGGCCAGTTTTGAACTGAGGCAGGCTGTGTGTTTGTAGTTTGTAGGTGAGCCAATGGCTCAAGCAACCACACAGCAAGATACAAATGGATTCTTGACATCAGTTTTCAAGTTACCTTACCTTACTTCAGCAAGTATTTTATTTTTCAGATCCGGTGTCTGCAGTGTAAGATATCTACATACCAGAGATTAGTGCTTCATGAAAATTAGTCCTAGAGCTTGCTTGGGGAGTGTGTGCATTATCAATAGGCTTGCCAGGATTCGATTTTTATTTTTTTCATATTTTCAATGGAAAGTATCAACTTTTATTTTTTTGCATTTGTCTCAATTTAATTTTTGTTGCAAATTGTCACAGAACCATGAACATTTGAGTTTTTAATCTATTCTTTCAATTTATTTCGATGTAGAAAATATGAATATGGCAGCGGGCTCAGGGTGACAACTGGTGAAAATGCTGATTCACTGCGAGTGGCAATCTAACTTTTTTACTGTGGAACTATCACTCTCCATTCTACTAGTTTGAAATAAATGTAATATAAATCACAGTGGGAACAACTCCAAGTCAGGATATGTCAGTGTAAGCTGAAATACGCCAAATCCCATGGCGTATCTTGTGATTTACTCCAAGCGATATGCCAGACCCTATTATAAGAGGTGCCCCATGCCATGTCGGATGCGAGCTACAACAATCATGTGTTATGCCACCTACTATGCCACAGCCCACAATGACATGGCACAAGTGCAGGTTATGACAGCAACTGCACCCTATTTCAGGAGGGCGGCTATCATAAGCTGCATGTGCGATTCCGAAAGCTGCACTGGCAGGGCTATGTTGGAACAGCCTGGAGCTGATCTAAGTGGTGATCAACAGTGTTATCCATAGACTGCTGGCCCTGTGGCACTACGACAATGGTGCCGCTGTGTCCCATGTACCCCCACTGGCATACCCCTGCCCCTACCCCACCCGATTTTCAGGGACCCCTGGGGGTCCGATCTATGGTGTGCCCCCATAGACACCTGTGCCATCTGTCCTGCCCCCATGCCCCTTGGTGTGTGCCATAATGCTCCGGGGTGGGGGGGCTTTGTGGGGCTGCAACATGAGGGTCAGTTACGCCATGCCCATGGCATTAGCCTCCGCATGGCGTAACCCACATGTCGCAAGTGCCAGGACCCCGCCACTCTTGGCATGTGTTGCAGGATCCCCGGCATAGTGGAAAATGGTGTAACTCACAGACACTTGTGACTTACGCCATTTGTTCTGGACCGGGCCCAGTGTTTATTTCAAAAGTCAGAGCTATATATTAGCCATGTCAGTGGGGAAAAAAAAGAAAAACAAAAGAAAACACATGCTATTCGATTGCTGACTCCACTAGCAGCCAATAACACTGTATATCAGAACAACTTGGCTTCAGGGTGACAATTTGAGGAAGTACTGATTCACCACGAGTGGCAGTCATGCATGATCATTGTCAGCAGGCAGCAGCCTTTCATGTGTGGTTGGAATGATTTTAACAAAATGACACAGAGCACTGGAAAAATCTTGGGTCTCCTCTTTAATTTCCAGAGCAGATGGCAGTAGCAGGCTTGTCTGAGTTCTGTGGATCCAAAAAGTTATGCCCACACACCTTTGGAGGTTACAAAAGGATCTAACCCCTTCTTGAATTTGTTATTTTTGTCTGTTGGAGTTTGTGTCACAGGTAAAAAAAAAAAAACAGATCAAAACTGACATAAATTTTGTTTGTCTGTTTCAGGATTTTTTCTGCAATCAACATTTATAGAATGTTATCAATTTCTATCGAATCCTGGCAGCCCTAATTATCACACTCATGTCAAACAGCTGACTTCTTTTCATTCACATGCATGACTACCTCTAGTTTATTTTCAGGTTGTGAAACATTTCATTTTGACTCATAGTCCAAATAGTGTGTATATAAAAAACTTGTCTTTAAAGTTCAGTAAGTAAAGTACACAACTTTGGGGATAGTGTTGACAATATTGTTATGGGGAAGCAGTTTAATACTGGCAACTCTGTTTAAATTTACTTTGTCCATGAGGAAAGGATTCAAGGAAGTTATTCCATTTCATGTTGGCTGCAGTTATGCACAGACACGGCTATATAAATTGTTATCTACATGACCGTAGAGGGATTAAACAGGCCCTAAACACACATTTGTGGTACCAAGCATTTGGTGACTGATCAATATTTTTTAGTTGTATTACCTGTTTTTATATTATTTATGATACTGAAGCTTGATATGTTATTTTAAAACTTTGTTAGGCGCCTTGACTTTTGAAAGGTGCCATATAAATAAAGAATATTATTATTATTATTATTATTATGTATTACATATTATTATTTTGAAAATATAAGACCACACAGATATACATAGGTCTCATAGGTCATTTATAAGCTAGATAAGGCCAAAGACCTATTTGGAGCTCGCCCTTTACACATGGAAATATGCTGATATGTAGTCCCTGAAAAAATAGTTATTCATTCTAACGTTAAACTCCTGTTCCTACTGCCCGACACCTCCAAGTGAAGGCTATTCCACACTGTAATCACCCTCTGATTGAATCAGGAAGCTCTCCACTTGGTTGAACTCAATTCACCCTTAAGTTGTAAAATGTGTGATCTAGTGTTGTTCCTTGAATTCAAATTCTAGACATTCCCACAGATCGTCATTACCAAGGGAACCAAAGAGCAGACATAGGTCACCAAATAACCTTCTGAATTCCAAAGAATACAGTCCCAAGGACTGTAATGTTTCTTCATAACTCAGGTTTTAAAGATCAATGGTAACCATTTTACACATTGTTAATAAAAGCCTGAATTCAAGTCCCTGTGTCATGAGTAGTGTTTCCTGAAAATGTCATGCAATTTGGCTCTGTGGTTTTCTTTAAATAAGCATTTGTTAACTTGTTCTGCTCAAACTGAAAACAGTCAGGCTGTTTCTGGCCCTCTGACTGAGCCTTGTAAAGTGATGACATCATATTGGAGTAAGCTACTTCTTCAGCAGTGTAAGTCCCTGCTTAACTGAAGAGCTGAAGAACTGTTAACTTCTCAATTAGAGCAGCCTGTAGAGTTAATTGTTTGCTGTCCAGAGTTTTTACTAACTCAGTCTCTGGTTTTCGTTCAGGTGAATTAGTTGAAAATCTATCATTCTGTTCTTATAAACAGTTTATCATTTGAGTTTCAGTGCTGAATTGAAGATGTATGCATATGAAAAGTGAACTTGTCTGTATAAGAGCTGCCAATTATTTTTCATCAAAATTCTGTGTTTTTTTCCCTAGCTATATAGCACTGTGCTATTTAATGGATATAAAATAAATCTAAAGATTGTCAATTCATTCAAGTAGTTTGTCTTTGATGCAGCCTTCATAAATAGGTTCATGTAAGAACAATTTTATCTGTCAGACTGACAAACAAACAGATGCCTGACATACTCTGCTATCTCAGGCACATGTACTATATGAACTCACCAATTTAAGTTCTTTGATGGTTCCTGTCTGAAAATACATAGTGTAGGAGTATAAATAGAAACATTATATGGCACCCTAATGCCCCCTGTCTCCTGCTCCATAGTTGAGGCAGCTGTACTCTGCTGCCTCAATCCCCTTCCCCACAAGCACCGTGTCTCTTGACCCACATTTGAGCATGCTGCACCCTGCTGCCCACTGTCTTCTCCAACACAGTTTGGGTTGCTGCACCCAGTTGCCCCCATCATCTGCCTGTACAGTCAGGGCTGCTGTACTGTGCTGCCCCATCCCTGAATAGTTGGGGTTGCTGCACCCTGCTGTACTCTGTTCCCCAACCCCACATTTAAGGACATTGCCCCCCTGTTGCCTCTGTTCCTCTCTCCATAGTCAGTGCTGCTTTGCTCTGCAAAACTCTAGACTCCAATGTCTCCTGCCTCAACAGTTGGGGCTGCTGCACAATGCTGGCCCTTGCCACCAGAGGTGGGGCTTTTGCTGCACCCTGTTATCCATATCCATTGTCCCAGATGAGTAGGGCTGCTGCACCATGCACACCCCATCCCACAGTGAGGGCTGCTGTACCCTGATGCCCCCCATATCCTGTCCCACAGTCAAGTCTTCTGCACCATACTGTCCTATGTCCCCTGCCACCACAATCAGGGCTGCTGCACCCTGCTCCTACCTACTCAGGTAGGGCTACAGTGACCTGCTGTGCCCAAGAGCCCCTTGCCTCCACAGTTAGGGCTGCTGCACCATGCTGCCACTTGCTACAATAGTCATGGCTTTTGCTGCACCCTGGCCTCTGCCCCATGGCTGGGTCAGGTGCAACCAGGTGTGGCTGCTGGACCCTGTCCCACAATTTGGTTTGCTGTACCCTGATGCCTCCCTTGTCTCCTGCCCTAACAATAAGGACTTCTACACACTACTGCCCTCTGTGCTTCACCCCCATAATACAACATGAAAGTATTTGTTTGTTTTTTTTTTCATTTGTGCAGTGTAGCAAAAAATATGACTTTGGTTGCAGGGGCAGCATGGTGCAACAACCATAACTGTGGATGTGTTGGGCTGCAGGGTGCAGCAGGGCACAGTAACCCTCACTGTGTAGGCAGAAGCAGGGTTCAGCAGCTCTGGCTATGGTGGAGGAGACAGACTACATACAGCATGATGCAGAAGCCTTGACTGTGGGGCAAGACATGGGGGGGGCCCAGGTGACAGCAACCTTGACTGTGGGATGGAGTGTGCATGGTGCAGCAGCTCTGCCCACTTGGTAAAATGGAAGTAGGTAAAAATGTGTAAGAAAAGAGCCAACTCTAATGGCACGGGAAGCATGGTGAAGCAGCCTCAAATGTGGAGGCAGAGGACATGGGACTCTTGGGCATAGCAGAACACAGTAGCCCTGACTGTGGTGACAGGAACGGGGGCAACAGGGTGCAGTGGTCCTGACTAGGGGGATGGGGACAAAGGGCAGCAGGGTGCAGCAACCTCAACTGTTCAGATAGGGGGCAGCATGGTGAAGCAGCTCTGTTGTTCAGGCAGGGAATGAGAGCAACAGGGTGCAGAAGCCCTGACTCTATGGTAGAACAGAGTGGGAAGAAGGATGCAGCAGCCTCAAATGTGGGGCAGAAGACAGGGAACTTGTGGGGCAGAGGACAGGGGGCATCAGAGTACAGCTGCCTCAATTGTGGGCAGGAGACAGAGGGCATCAAAATGCCATATATTATTTCTAGTTATACACATACATGATGTATTTTCACACAAAAAACATAAAAGAACTGAAATCTGTGAGTTCATATAGTACATATGCCTGAAATAGCAGAGTGTGGCAGGCACCTGTCTGTCAATCTGACAGGAAAAAAAATGTTCTTACATGAACCTATTTATGGAGACTGCATCAAAGACAAACTACTTGTCTGAATTAAAAAAAAAAAACTTAGATTTATTTTATATCCATTAAATAACCCAGTGCTATATAGCTAGCAAAAACAGAGTTTTGATGGGGAAAAAAAACTAACAGCTTGATACAGGCAAGTTGATTTCTCACATACATACCACTTCAATTTAGCACAGAAACTCAAATGATCAACTTTTTATATGAACAAAATATAGATTTCAGCTAATTTAACTGAACACAAACTAGAGAATGAGTTAGTAAAAACTCTTGACAGCGAACAATTAACTCTACAGGTTGCTCTAATTGGGAAGTTAACAGCTCTTCAGCTCTTCAGTCAAGCAGGGACTTACACTGCCAAAGCAGTAGCTTAGTCCAATATGAAGTCACCACTCACCACTCTCCAAGGCTCAGTCAGAGGGCCAGAAACAGCCTGACTGTTTTCAGTTTGAGCAGAACAAGTTAACAAATGCTGATTTAAAGAAAACCACAAAACCAAATAGCATTAAATTTTCAGGAAACACTATTTATGCAAATGAACTTGAATTCAGGCTTTATTAACAATGGCCCAGATATTCAAACTGCACCAGTTTGTAGCGCAAGCCTGTGCTCTGCTCAAAATAGTTGTGCAGGGGTGTGGCCAGGGCGATATTCAATGGAGTTGCGCTATGGCGCAACTGCTTTGGATATCACCTCCTGGCCACCCCCACTGTGCATGGCACAGTGGAACTGCACCAGCGCAAGTGGTCAGAGTGGAGCATTGAGATGCAGTGGCACAAGTTCCATTGCACCATGCACAGCACCTGCGATATTCAGAGGGTGACATGCAATGGGCCATAATTTATGCAAGGCACACGGGGGGCCATTTGCATCTGATTATGGCTCCATTTGCATGCCATTAGCATGCAGGTGCTCCGATCCCCGACACCTTGTGCCTGGTGCCCTGTCAGGTAGCAGCTGTCGGGGACTGACGCCCCCTGCAGCCCAATCGCGGGATGTCCCGTAAGGGACAATGAATGTCTCCTATCCCTGGTGGCCCAGTGGACCGTGATTAGCCCAATCATGGACATAACAGTATCCCCCCCATTAGCCCGATCACAGGCATCAGTATCCCCCCCAAAGTCCAATATCCCTGGTGGTCCAGTGGACCGAACGGAGTCTCGATCAAGGGCGGCATTCCTCAGCCCCCAAGTCCGGAAAGCTCTGGTGATCTAGTGGACCCCATCCCACCTGACCAGGGAGCCCCACCACCCTGCTCCCTCCATCAGCCGGCAGGCAGCACCCCGCCTGCCGCCCGCCCCCCCACCGACTCGACAGCTCGGTATGGCTGCATGCCCATTGGTTCAGAGCATGAGCCAATGGGCATTCAGCCCATACCATACTAGTCATTCATATCGATCTGACTAGCATGATATGGGCTGCATGCCCATTGGCTCATGCCTGAATTAATGGGCGGCAGCCATACCGAACTGTCAGTCAGCGGGCGGGCGGGTGGCAGGCAGGTGGCTGCCGCCCGACCGCTGATGGGGGAAGCAGGGTGGTGGGGTCTGTAGGCAGGTGGGGTGTGGGGTCCACTAGATCACCAGGGATTTTGGACTTGGGGGTGAGGAATGCCAGCCGTGATCAGGCTCGCTCAGTCCACTCAGTCCACTGGACCACCAGGGATATTGGACTTTTGTGGAGGATACTGATGCCCGCGATCGGCTAATGGGGGGGAATACTGTTATGCCTGCAATCAGGCTACTTGGGGGTGTGTTACAGTTATGCCCACGATCGGGCTACTCGGGCGGGGATATAGATATGCCCGTGATCGGGCTAATCGCGGTCCACCGGACCACCAGGGATATTGACCTGGTGGAGGATACTGATGCCCGTGATCGGGGCATGGGGGGGCACCGCCAGGTGCAGCGGGAACAGGTGATGGCCACCCACAGGTGGCAGCTGCTGTGTTGTGCCCTGCAATGCGGCAGCTCACCTATGGGTGGCCCTCGACTTGTTCCTTTTTTTTTAGGTGTAACTTTGTGCAGGCGTAGGTAGGAGTTGTGCCTGCATAACTCTGCATGGTCCAGGCTGAATATTGGGCTGTGCAGTTTATGAATGGGCACGTTCCCCCTACCTGTGCCTGCATACATTACTGATGTGCCTCGGTGCATCGGGATTCGTGCGGTGCATTTTTCCCTTTTAAATATCGCACCGGGGCACATCAGTGGGGTGTTGCGCCATGCACAGCCCTTTTGAATATCTGGGCCTATGTGTAAAATGGTTGCCATTGATCTTTAAAGGCCTTTTACCATCTTGGTAGCTCTTCGCTGACTCCCCCTCCCAGCCTTAATCTCTGCATTTGTACTCTGTGACTACAATTGGGCACAGTATTCCAAATGGGACCTCACAAGGAAGATTTACAAAGAGATCACCACCCCATATCTCTGCTATTAATATGTCTTCTAATGTTGCTTAAAATTCCATTTGATGTTTTCGCACTCCAATAACAGTGCCTTTTGAATTTTAAGTCATTTGTCACTAATACTGCCAAGTCCCTATTCTCGGATGTTTTCTTGAGAAATTGGCCATTCAATAAATAAATTCTGCTTAAAGTTGGACCAGCATAACATTCTGTGGTGATTTGCATATGCAGCCCATGATGCTTTGCATTGTAGGGGCATGTGTGATTTTGTATTTTCTTGAAACTTGGCTTCCCAGCCAAATGCCCTTTGGGGTAACCCTTGCCTCAGTGTTTATGCACAGAGGTTCTTTGTCTTTTAAATAGTTTTTTATTTTAATGGGTTCACCACAATATATCCCAGGCACACTGCCTTAGGAGTAGCTGGTCCATTCCACTGGGGTATCAAACAGACGAGGCATACTGATGAGTCCTGGTAGGATGAAACACGTGTCTATGTCTTCTGTTAGCACCCTTTGCAAACTATGTGAGAGGCCTTTCCGCACCATGCAATTCTGCTTAAAGTTGGACCAGCATAACATTCTGTGGTGATTTGCATATGCAGCCCATGATGCTTTGCATTGTAGGGGCATGTGTGATTTTGTATTTTCTTGAAACTGGGCTTCCCAGCCAAATGCCCATTGGGGTAACCCTTGCCTCAGTGTTTATGCACAGAGGTTCTTTGTCATTCAATAAATACTGTGTCTTTTTATTTGACCTGCCCAAATGTATTACAAAGCATATATTTACACTGAACCTGAGTTTATATTTTATGGCCCATTCTTCTAATTTAAAAGAACTCATTCTGATCTCATTCTGTATATCTATTACCTCCCCACATCTAAATTGAATTAAATCAGCTTTATTTCTAAACAGGTGCTATTCCAGAGATCATAGCACCCATTACAATAAATAAATAATATACATATAAAACCAGTATTATCACATTGTAAACAATTCAGATAACATCACCAAAGGCAAGCTCAAATAGGTGTGTTTTTAAAGCAGTTTTGAAGCTATGTACCAGAGAGCTGATTTTGGTATTGTCTGCATATTTGGAGTGCCATACTCCCTCGTCACACTTCATTGATGCTACATATAAGTTAAATCAACTGAGTCCTAGGACAGATCCTTGTGGCACCCCACTGGTAACACTGGCTCATCCAGGTGATACACCCCAAATATGAATCAGTAGCTTTCTGTCATCTAACCAGGAACTGATCCAAGCTACTACATTGATGTCAATCCCAGAGTTCATTAAAACCTTGGCTAATTTGTGATGTGGTACTGTGTCTAAGGCCTTACTGTAATCTAAAAATATTATGTCCATAGGATACCCTATACCCAATGTCCTGCTGACTTTATCAAAAAACTGTAATAAATTTGTCTAACAAGATCTTCCTTTGGTAAAGCCACACTGTGTGATATCGACTGCATTAGATTCAATAATAAACTTGCTTTAAATACTTTTACTATGCAGCCAACATTGCAATTATTCATAAATGGTTTAATAACACCATTGGCCATTTATTTGTTACTGAAATATTTCGTTCCCCATACATTAATATGAAACATACTCGTTATGCTGGTAAATACCATAATAAACTAAAAAAAAAACATTTCCTTTTGTACTGAGACAGTATTAAGGTTATGGCATAGTATTTGGGGCAACATTCCTAGCCAGTGCCAATGTTCATTACATTCACTAATTTATTGGTAGGAGGTGGGAGCTCATTAAGCTAGGGATAGTGGAGGCAACAAATTCCTGCAGCAAGATCCATAGTAAAAAGGCTAGGGTGAAGAAACCTAGCTGGATGAGTAAGGGTGTCATAGACAGGGTGAGGAGGAAAAGATCTGCCTATAGGAGATACAGGAGGACAAGGAGGGGGAGGACAGGGAGGAGTATGTGAAGGATGCAAAGGAGGTGACCAGGGAAGTAAGGGCAGCAAAGGCATCAAGGGAACTCAGGCTGGTGAAGGGAATTAAAGAGGGAGAAAAAGACTTCTTCAGGTACATCAGAGAGAAAAGGAGTTTTAAGGACCAAATAGTAAGGATTATGAAGGAGGGGGATGGGAGAAAAAATGGGATGAAAAGGGAGAAGCATTGAGCGATTACTTCTGCTTGGTTTTTACCAAACAGAAAGTGGGGGGAAATACCTAAGGTTGGGAGGGAAGACAGGATCAGAAGGGAAGGGGGTGACAGATGGGGAAATCACTGAAGGTACAGTGCTAGAGGGGTTAAGGGCACTGAGGATGGACAAGGCACTGGGTCTAGATGGCATACACTGCAGGGTACTGAAGGAGTTGGCGGAGGTACTGTCAGGCCCATTGGCAGACCTATTTAATGCCTATCTGGATTCAGGGTGTGTACCTCAGGATTGGAGGATGGCTCATATGGTTCAACCCCATAAGAGTGGTCCCAAAGATGAAGCAGGGAACTATAGACCAGTGAGTCTCACAACGAAAGTGGAGAAACTGATGGAAACAATCCTGAAGGAGAGGCTGGTGACCCTGCTGGAGGTCAGTGGGGTGCAGGACAGTCGGCAGCATGACTTTGTTAAGGATGGATCCTGCCAGATCAGCCTAGTGGACTACTATGACTAGGTGACTAGGGAAATGGACAAAGGGCATGTGGTGGAATTCCTGTTCCTGGACTTCTGTAAGGCATGTGACTTGGTGTCACATGGGAGACTAGCATGTAAGCTAAGGGGCACAGGGAAGGGGCAAAATTGGTGTGATGGGTAGAGAACTGGCTGTAGGGATAGCAGCAGAGGGTGGTGATGGGATATGAATTATCATCCCTAAGGGCAGTGATGAGCAGGGTCACACCAGGGTCAGTGCTGGACCCTGTTATTTGGGACATTTATTGCAGAAATATCGGTAGGTGTAAATAGCAAGATCAGTCTATTTGCAGACGACACCAAGATGGGAGCAGTGGTGGATGACCAAGGGGAGTGGTAGGGATTGCAAGAAGATCTAACAAGGCTGAAGACATGGTCTGACACTTGAAAACTTGATTTCAATCTCAGAAATTCAAGGTGCTGCATTTCGGGGCAAAGAATCCAACGAGGAGCTACCATCTGGGGGGGGGTGCAGCTAGCTATGACTGAGGAGGAGAAAGATCTGCTGGTGCTCATTATGGGAGCAATGAACAATTCAGCAGAGTGTCGGAAAGCTGTAGCAGTGGCTAACAAGATGCTGGGTTGTATTGCAAGGGGTATACCTCTAGCAGGAGGAGGGTGATTCTGCCGTTATGCAGATCACTGGTCAGACCCAACCTGGAGTAATGCATTCAGTTTTGGTGCCCTTACCTAAAGAGGGACATTAGATTGCTGGAAGGGATGCAATTCAGAGCAACAAAGATGATCATGGGTCTGGGGGAGTTACCATATAAGGTTAGACTGAGGGAGTTGAACAAGTACTCTCTGGAGGAGGGGGGGACAGGAGGGATATGATTGAGACCTTTAAGTACATGTGAGGAAGAAACAGGACAGGCAGAGAAGGACTGTTCAAGGGGAGGTTGGGGAGAGACACATGGGGTCATGACTTGAGACTGGAGGCTAGAAGGTTTAGGAGGGAGATGAGGAAGCATTTATTTACCGAAAGGGTAGTAGCAGACTAGAATGCACTACCGGCAGAGGTGGTGGTCTGTCAAACAGTGGGATACTTCAAGAGGGGCTGGGATAGGGCAAAAGGGTTAGTCATGGGAGGGGATAGTGTGGGAGGGACAGCGGCAGAGTAGGGGTGCTAGCTGCAAAGCCAAGCAGACTCAATTAGACCAAATGACCTTTTTCTGCTGGCAGTTTCATATGTTCATATGTTCATGTTTAAATTATTTTTTCTCCCCCTCTATTACTGACCCCACTTGAACTGGTACTCTAAAGGTCTCAACAAAGTTGCCCAATTCATGCAATTTGATTATGTCATTGATTTTGAAAACTTAAAAGCAAAATATTATTTGTCTAACACACAATTTTGTGGTTATTTGCAAATTAGAGGTTATATACTTATCCCTATAAAACTGCCAGCCTTCAAAACAGTACTCACACATACCTTCAACGAGCTCTGCAATTGTTTCCCCTGATTACTACATTTACCTCCAGGGATTGGGATACCTACCTTGTGCACCCCACTGGATGAACTTATTAACTCCCTCCATGATGGCCTGTAACCCCTTCTCTTCCCTCTTCCCCTTCCTACCCAGGCTCATAACCCTCCCTCTCTCCCTTATCAACTCTCCTTCCTGCCTGCCTCGCAACCACTCCTCTCCCCCCCTTTTTTTGCTCCCTTTGTAACCCTCTTTTTCCATTCCATCCCCTCCTCCTAGAATCCCGCTTTGCCTTTGGTCTTCCTTCACTTTAATCAATGATTGATATATATAAATATATATATATATATATATATATATATATATAAAAGACAAAGAACCTCTGTGCGCAAACACTGAGGCATGGTCTACCCCAAAGGGCATTTGGCTGGGAAGCCAAGTTTCAAGAAAATACAAAATCACACATGCCCACACAATGCAAAGCATCATGGGCTGCATATGCAAATCACCACAGAATGTTATGCTTGTTCAGCTTTAAGCAGAATTGCATGGTGCCAAAAGGCCTCTCACACAGTTTGCAAAGGGTGCTAACAGATGACATAGACACGTGTTTCATCCTACCAGGACTCATCAGTATGCCTCATCTGTCTGACACCCCAGTGGAATGAACCAGCTACCCTAAGACGGTCTGTCTGGGTTATGTTGTGGTGAACCCATTAAAATAAAAAACTATTTAAAAGACAAAGAACCTCTGTGCACAAACACTGAGGCAAGGGTTATCCCAAAGGGCATTTGGCAGGGAAGCCAAGTTTCAAGAAAATACAAAATAACACATGCCCACACAATGCAAAGCATCATGGGCTGCATATGCAAATCACCACAGAATATTATGCTGGTTCAACTTTAAGCAGAATTTCATACTGATGAGTCCTGGTAGCATGTGAGCAGGTGCATTCTGATTGTGCTGCTCATGCTGCCAGCTCCCACCAATCAAAACCTTTGTGAGCAGTTATGCTGAAGTGCAGATAGTGCCTGGTTATTACCTCCAGCGAGGATAAATGTGATATTTTCATTGTATGTCTGACCAGCCCAAAATGCTGCTGTTATTTGCAACTTTATATCCTCACCCCATTGCATAAATACATATATTGCACTGATATATATTGCACTGCACAGCTATGTATATATTGCAGGTAACTTATGTAAATAATTGCTGTATGTTACTCTAGCATGTTGTCCTCAGCCCCGTGTATATTGAACATACTCCATGCTTTGTATTTTTGTATTATTCCTTGTATGTTACACTGTCCAGGTCCACCTTGCAAATGAGTTTTACTCAATGTTGCTTCTTCTGGTAATATATAGACTGACTGATTGATTAGTTGATTGATACATAAAAACTTGCAAAATCAAGGTGACTACACTGTAGATCAAATTGAACTAATTTTGTCTTTGACACATAAAATTAAAACTATTTTGCTTATATATAAACAGTTAGTAGTACATTTTTCCTCAGAACTTAATACTTTAAAACATAAGTGGGATGAGAAATTAAATCAACACATTCCTCTGTCACTATGGAAGAAAATAATTAACACAAAAGAATAGGGATTTAAATCTTCAAAACTCAGACAGATTCAATTCAACATTATCCATGGATCATATTACACTCCCTGCTGACTCAATAAAATGAATCCCACAATAACAAATTCATGCTCAAGATGCCACTATACCCCAGTTACCATAGAACACATGTTAATTCTTTTTCCAGTATTAGATTCATGGTAGAGCTCAATTCTACCACTTTCATCATGTGCCACTGGCAAAACTCTTGTTGAAGAACCCTTCTGGATGTTGCTCCAGTATGGTGGACCCCTTAAAACTATGTCTTATCACAATAGGTGTTTGGGCAATATACAGTAAGTATAATCACTGCATTTAAACTGATATTACTTAAATGGAAGGACAGTGATCATCCACTATTTACTGTTTGGATGAATTCAATGATTTCGACTCATTGTATCGAGTGGGTCCACTTCCAAACTTTCAAACACATGGATAAATTTGGTCTAATATGGACACCTTTCACTAATCCTCTCCTGTATGGCAATATGACTTGTTTATACCCCAGTTCACATTGTGAATGCACTATAAGGTAATGCCCCATAGCTGTAATTTACTAATGCTGCTTATTAATTGCTAGTAAAGACTTAGTAATCATTAATTTCAAAAGAAGCTCTCTTTGTTAAGTTATAAATCCATTTTCACTAGATAATTAAATATAAGGGCCCAGATATTCAAAAGGGTTATGCCATGCACAACAGGGATGCACCAGCGCAAGTCTGAAAATGTGCCATTGTGCAATATTCAGCAGGAGGCAGATGCTCCCCCCAAATCACAATGTGCAAGAGCGCTATGGTAATGAATGCATAAGCAACTGAAGGGGGAGGAACCATGAATAAATGGTGCAGTGCGATATTCAACAACATGTGCCATGCGCAATAGGGGAGCAAGCGGAAGTTGCATGGTAGCGGAAATGATCCAAAATAAAAAGGAACAAGACAGAGGTGCAAGAATGCTACAGGGAAGCCACATGTGGGAGAACTGCAAGCAGGCATATAGCAACTGTGAGCAGGACAGGGCAGGAGCAGGACAGAGCACCTGGAACCACCAGGAACAGTGAAGGAGTGGGGAGCCTCTGCCACTGCACAGGACAAAAGGAGGAAGTGCCAAACAGCACTGAGGGCATGGACAGTGGGCAGTATGGCCACTACTGGGAGGTGTTCCCGGTGCAGGGGGAGTAGCAGTAAGGACAGTGGGGGAAATGGTAAAACAGCTGCCGGGGGGGTAACACAAGCCAGGGACATGGCCAGTGCCACCATCCAGATAGAGGCAGTAATGAGAGGGATGAGAACGCAGGCAGTAGGGGAGCACAGCCGTGGAAGGGCCCGTTGGTGGTATGTCCCCAACAGGCAGTACCAAGCCCACACTAGCTTCGAGATGTACACTGACACTGAGATCGTGGGCCGGTACTGCCTGAACCGGGTGATCCTGAGGCGACTCTGTGAGCTGTGCAGTGATGTGATGCAGGCACCCACACGACGGAGCCATGTTCTGTCAGTGGAGACCAAAGTGACAGCTGTCATGTGCTTGCTCACCACGGGTACCTTCCAGAGACCAACAGGGGACATGACAGCATAACGCAGTCGGCCGCGTCACGCCTTCTCACCCAATTCCTCAGCGCACTGCTGCCACATGCTGCAGAGTATATCCGTTTCCCCAGCACACCGGCAGAGTGCACAGCAAACATACAGGAGTTCCACAGGGTAGCACGTATGCCTGGCATGCTCAGGGCAATAGACTGTACCCATGTGGCCATCCGCACACCACCTGGCCCGAAGGGGCCGCATACATAAATCGGAAGGGGTATGCAAGCATCAACTGCCAGGTAGTGTGCGATGCCAGGGGGTGCATAATCAATGACTGTGCCACGCACTGTGGGGAAGCACATGATGCCTTCATCTGGCACCAGTCTGCACTGTGCCACAGATTCGAGAGTGGGGATATCCCCAATGGCCACCTAGTGAGTGAGTATGCAAATCACGCAGAAAGACATGGAGCTTGGGAGGGGCATAGTCAGAGGTGACATGGTTACTGGCCTAGATGGCCCATGGCAGGGTGATGCTGATCACCAAACTAATGTCCACCCTCTACACACAGGTGATAGTGGATACCCACTCTGTCCCTGGCTGCTCACACCATACCGGCGGCCTGCGACTCCATCGCAGCAACGCTACAATGAGGCACATGCCACCACACACGATGTCATCGAATGGGTGTTCGGGATGCTGAAGGCACATTTCCGTTGCCTGGACACGTCTGGCGGTGCCCTACAGTACAGCCCCTCAAAGGCCTGTGGGCTATTCCCAGCCTGTTGCATCCTGCACAACATGGCCAACGACTGTGGGATAGCCATACAGGTCAAACAGGGGGACAGCAATGGGGACGATGAGGACGCTGGTAAAGATGGTGATGGGCAGCCCCTCCTTGGTTGAAGGAACCCCCGACTGATCCAGATGGCACAGCTGCACCGGGTCAGCATCACAGAGGAGCACTTCAACCAACCCAGGTAAGTCATGGGGCCATGTGCAACCACCAATGGCAAGGGCACAACCCACAAACACGCATGGACTAACCGCAGGGGTGCATGTCGTAAAGGGAATTGGCTGAGCATGGAACCACACACGATGTCAGGGATGGGCAAGGGCTAACATGGCACGCGGTCACATACACACACTCACACACCCCCCCACAAGACATGCACAAAGGGTAGGAGGCACGCCGACCCCAACCGCCACCCCTAGCCACACACATGTCCACAGACCACCATGCCCAGTGCCTGTCATTGTGCATGTGTCAGACACTGGGCACCATTGCACAGTGGTGGACAGCGCAAAGCAAGCATCATCATACACATGCCACAGCGGCCAGCAGCTAGGAGGGTGTGCAGATGGAACGTATGTGCGTGTGTGTGTGTGTGTGTGTGTGCAGGGCCGGGTACCCCACCCGTGCATTGCACATTGAACAACACACTGCACACAGGGCAGCATCAGACAGTAGCCTTGTTGGAAGACAGATCAGTCACGCGCCACAGTGCCACGCCCACCACGGATGTATGGGTGGCCATACTGAGACCCGCCAGCAGTGACAGGCTGACCAATGGCCTCATGGGGTGGCACCGATGGTCCCCCAGGGGTTCCACTGTGTGAATGCGACCGTGCTCACGCAGGGGTCTGCAGCACACCGAAAATGCCTCCACCAGGCGTGCTCGGGATGCCCACAGCTGAACCCGGTGTTGACAAGGAGGGTGTCGCACGACGCTGGGAATGGGGGGGTGGACATTGCACTGCGCGGTGTCTGCGATGCATGGGCAAACAACTGTGTGCCCACTATGGCCATGGCAGCTGTGATTGTCTGTGTCAACCTGTCAATGGCAGTGGTCACAACCTCCCACAGCCAGTCCATCCCTGCCAGGAGCAGACTGGTGCCACTGCTGTGCCGCTCCTCTGCCTGGCGCAGAGCTGCACTGAGTACATCCACCGCCATCACAAGCCACAACTGCTGATCGACTGAATCTCGGAGTATGTGGGTGTGCTCATCTAAGAGATGATCTGCCTGATCGGCATGTTGTCCCTTACCGTGTTCGCAGCCCTGATGGGCAGCACCCCCCTTGAGGGTGTGCACTGCATACCAGGGCCATGCATGGGCATGTCCACAGGTGGTGCACTGACGCCACCCCCTGACACTGTACCCCCATGACCATTGGCCGACTGCTGACACTGCCCCTCCGGCTGCTGCTCAATGGTGCCACCGCAGTGGCCGCAACAGCCCCACTGTCCTGGACACACACCAGTGCTGCCCCACTTGTGCAGACAGGCACAGGCTGAGACTGTGATGTCACACAGGCCTCCACGGTGGCACCACCCACGGCCATGCCTGTGCTGTTACCTGCTGTGTAGGCTATCCTGCAGCCCACATGTATCACTGTCCATGAAGTCAGCTCCATCATCATCAGTGACAGATCCGGCACCAGTCTGAGTCTCAGCATGTTGGCATCCATGGAAACTGGCATGCTGGGACACGGGCAGGGCCTCCTCCGCACCTGCTCCACCAACATCAGTCTGGATAGCCAGGCGGGGCCCACTGTCACCCTGACCCTTGGACACCTGTGGAGGTGGATGGGCCCTCCTCTATGTCCATGGTATCACCCTCAGTGGACAAGCCCACCACCACTGACCCATGTAGATGCTCAGGAGATGTAAAGGAACACAGTAGCATTAATGTATCAGCCCTACCCTGTCTCCCCCCGCCCCAGTGACAGATCAGGATCTACCATGCAGTGACAGGCTACCACCCATCTGGAATCCACCACCTGGAACACCCTCGATGGCAGAACGCCACATGCTGCCAGCAACCCGCTCTTCTTGTGGGGTCAGGAATTGCACGGCTGGCTGTCCCCCACCGGTCACAGCCCATGCTGCCCTGATGGCAGCCACCTTGTCCTTAATTCTCCACCTGTCCATGCCCACCTTCTTCTTGAACTCCTGCATAGACCGCTGGTGGCTGCCATGCAGGTTGATGGCACGTGCCACCTCTCCTCATGCAGCAGCATGGGCCTGTGGTGTTCCCTGCTGTCTGCTGAGCAGTGGCTCCTGGTCAAGGTAGGCCTCAAACAGGGCATCTGTTTCTGCCTTGGTGAAGTTAGGCCTCCTCTTTCTCCCATGTCTCTGTTCCTCTTCCTCCAACTCATGATCACTCATTCTTGATCCTGTGGAAATGACAGGGGTTACCTGTGACTGTGCAGTCCAATGCATGTCCCACACACCACAGTCCACACTCCCAAATAGCATGCAACTCACCACAATAGACTGCAATAACAGACTATGGCATCTGCAGCCCAATGTCGGATTTATATAGTGCAACGCATGCAAATGAGGTGAGGCACAATTTTAAGTGCATGCTAATGCAGTATCTGTGCCATTGAATTGCTGATTAGCTAATTTGCATATGCCGGCTGAATATCGTGCTGTTGCGCCTTGCACAATTGTGTTGAATGTGCTCAGGCAAGGGCTGTGACATGCAGTAGACACCAAACGGCGCATGCCTGGGGTGCTGACGCTGATGCCTGCCACGCTGCTGACTTGCTGTGCATGGGAGGCAATGCAGGGCATGGTCACCATTGTGCCAGTGATGTTACTGCACTGTTCACATGTATGGCGCTCTGGCACTAGGGTGCCATAGGCATACTGGCGCCACAGCACAGTAGGCTGCTACAGGAAGTGGCACAGAGGTGCCCTACTGTGCTACACGCGATGAGTACCAATCATGGTTTGGTGGTTCATGCACTAGAGACCCCTGACCCTGTGCCGACCTTTGCCCCTAGGCACCATACATCCGCATAGGTGCACCTCTATCACGCTGTTCGGTGACAGCATGATGGGGAATGGCAGCGCAGTACCACGCAGCATCCGCATGTGGTGAACGTGCACTACAGAGTGCCATTTTGATACTGAAACATTGCAGGATGGCATGGAGATGGGCACCGACCTGAAGCCAGATGGAACTGGCCAATCTGGTGCAGTTAGTGGAGCCCCATGCTGCTGCCCTATTTGGGGAGGCACCCCTGGACAGGGCCAGGAGTGCCATGTGGGAAGAGGTGGCGGTGGCCCTGGAGGTGGCCACTGGCATGGAGCGGACAGCGGAGCAGTGCAGGCACCACTATGGTGACCTGCAGTGCTGGGATCCAGACAGGCTTGCCCGCCTGTGGGCATGCACCAGGAGGGGCATGGTGCCACAGCCAGGTAGGTGCCCCATCCATACACTGATAACGTCCATATGGGTATCACGGTGGCATGTGTCCAGCACATGGGGGGCATCCAGTGTGGGCCTTGGTGGTGGTATAGGGGTGGTGGGAGGTTGGGTATAGCTGTGTGGGATTGCACACACATGGAGGCGGGGGGACTTTGCTACTGGATTGTACTGATGTTCCTCTCTCCATGTTTGCACCCTAGGCCCAGAGGAGCACCGGCGTGCCAGGGAGGGGAGGCTGCACCGTGAGCCACAGCATGCAGAGAGGGTGGCCGGACCAGACTGGTGCAGGGACCAGCCTGATGATGGTGAGTGCCTTACATCCATGATTACTTTTGCATGCTGTGTAACAGGGCGGGCAGTGGGGCATGGCCACCATCCATTGACACCACTGCCATGCATGCAACTTGGTACAGTCAGCACTGTCCAGTGGCACTGCATGCCTGGGAGTGCATCAATTGTGGTCCATGGGTGCACTGGGTACATGGTTGTGCCACTGTCTTCTCACTGCATAGCCATGTCACTATACAGCCACAGTGGTGCTGTGTGAGACTTGGCCAATGGGTGTGTGCAGCGGTCTGCATGACTGTGTGAGCCTGGGTGGGCAGGTCTTGTGGACCCGATCACTGTGGGTGGTCACACACCATCACAGAGGCATGTCCCATGGTCGTATGCCATGCACAGTGGGTGGGCTGCATGGGGCTGTGCATTCACACTTATTGACTCTGCTCCCTTGTCCTAGGTGGATGGTAGCTGCAGGCAATCAGAGAGATGCTGTGAGAGATCCTGAAAGTTATCAGGGCCTCCCTGGAGATCCTTGAAAGAATAGACCATCTGGGAGTACGACGGCAGCATGGTGGGAGGAGCAGCTAGAGCGGGGAGTGGGGCTCCCACTGAGCGTTCTAATGCCCCTGATTTCCCCTACCCCCTGGACCCACCCTCACACCCCTCTTTCCCTTTACCATTTGTTCACCCCTGCCCCTTACCCACCCCTACCTTGTTTGTGGCCCTCCCCCCAACCTTTTGTAAATATCTGTATATAGTTTTGTTTGATGTTTTACAATACATTTGCTTTGATATGCCTACTGTGGTGGTCTCTGATTTGCAGCGGGTTATAGGTGCTCAGCTGCAGTGGTGTGCATGGTGGCAGGGGTGGTGCAGTCATGTGCGTGTGTGTGTGTGTGTGTCCGTGGGGAAGTGACTATGGTGTTGGAGTAGCTATCAGTCACTGTCTGTGGTGTGTGTTGTTCCCTGTGCACTGGATGACTGTGTGCAGTGGTCCATGGTGCATGCTCTGTGTCCATGGTGCACCTGTCAGACCGTCCATGGCCTGTGCAGCTGGTACCCTTGCATGTCTGTGACCTGCATGGTCCGCTGGCATGTCAGAGGTGGCTGTCCATGCTGGACAGCCACTGTACCTGACACAATGCCGGGTTGTCTCCTGTCACAGGTGTGGTGCATGTCTGCCTCGGGTGACACTGTGGCCTCTGCTATTGTTGTCCCACCTTCATTCTGTCACTTGTGTGCGTCACAGGGGATGTGCACCACTGTCTGTCACTTGTGCTCCGGTCGCATGCTGGTGGCGTACAGCTCCATGGTGCCTGCGCAGGGTGGCTGGCACTCCTGTGCCATGGAGGGGTGCTGGCCGTGTGTACACAGGTTCCATGG
Organism: Neoceratodus forsteri; assembly: GCA_016271365.2. Classification (NCBI taxonomy): domain Eukaryota; kingdom Metazoa; phylum Chordata; order Ceratodontiformes; family Ceratodontidae; genus Neoceratodus; species Neoceratodus forsteri. The sequence continues at coordinate 773,618,254 of CM057449.1, read as the reverse complement.
CCACACGCTGGGGGCCTGGTTGTCCCGCTACTGTGTCCCTGTGTTGGTGTTCCCTTGGGCATGGGTGGGTGTTTGTCCATGCACTGTGTTGCATCCTGTGTGGTGCATGCTTCCATGCACCACTGTGGTCTGCGCTGGCTGTTGTGGCCAGCGCAGGGTCGGGTGTGTCCTTGAGAGGGTGTGCAGGGTGATGTACCACTGGTGGTGGGGTCCAGGTCATGCTCTGTCACGAGTGGGGTACCTCGTGTGCCAACGCATGGTCATTCTCTCAGCTGTACCTCGGGGGGGACATGCATGGTGGCACTGTGTACGCAGTCATTGTGGCGCTGTGGGCTGCCACCGCTGATGGGTGCTAATGGTGGGGATGCCTTGCATGGTTCTGTGGTGCATAGGGTTGCATTGTCACAGTGGGGGTGGTGGCATGCATGGGGTGTCCTGCACTGGTGGATGCTGCTCCCAGGCAGAGTGTCTGGGGATCATGGTGCAGGGTGAGCTCTGCATTGGTGGGATGATGAAGCACGGGGTGGTCGGCCCTCCTTGTCTGCCAGTCACAGCTTGCCAGGGGATGTGCTGGGGCAGCATGCCCCGGCTGTGGGTTGGTTGCTGGTATCCATGGGCTGGTGGTTACTCCAACTCTCCACCAGTTGTGCAGTGCATGGGGTGTGGGGGGTGATGTCTGTTCTGCTGTGTGCTCCTCTGCCCATCTGTGGCATGGGTGGTGGGCCCATGCATCCTGTCCTTGCGCATCCCTGGTTGTGCTGTTGCACTGCTGCCCTGCTCCACTAAGCATCCCTGGTTGCGCTATGGTGCATCTGAACTGCTCACTGAGCATCCCTGGTTACACTATGGCACATCTGGACTGCACCACTGCACATCCCTGGTTATGCTGCCAAATGCGTTGGCGTGATGATTCAGTCGAATGCGCAGGCGCATCTTGACCTGCTCAGTTTTTGAATATCGCGCTTCTTGTGCATGGACGCAGTGAACTTGTGCTTGCTCCTGCTGTTGCACACTTATGGGGTGCATTTTGAATATCTGGGCCAAAATGTGTAAAGATTATGCACACACTGTAGTTAAAATAAACTGCACTGTGAAGCAATAGATAAAAATCAGGGATTTTTAAAAATAATTCATAGAGGATATTAATGTTCTATTTGTGTATATCAAAGTTGCCTCAATCTGTAATCTGAGTTTTGATATTTTCTTCTTTTTGTCTTTCTTAATGTATTGTATGTACATGATGCTTCGATAAAAATATATAAAAAAAAATTCTATAATAAATTTTTCTATTTCTTCCTTAATTACACTTCCAAGCACCTTCCCTAACACTGATGTCAGACTCACCAGACGTTAATTTTTCATTTTCTTTCTACTACCCTTCTTGTAAATATGGATAACAGACACTCTCCTCCAACTATCCACCACACAGCCATTATTCAAGAATGTTTGAAACAGCATGGTAATTGGCCCTACTAGTTCCTCAGCCAGTTTCTTGATAACTCTAGGTTGCACACCATCTGGCCCCAGTGCCTTATTCAAATTCAATTTCTGTAACTTCTTTTTAATGTCATTTTCCACAATCTCAACTGTCTGCCCCACTCTATCCAGGAAAAATGGTGTTGCACTATCTGTTTTGGTATTAAACACCAAAACACCAAGCAGAAATAATTATTTAACAACAGAACCATGCTTTTCTCATCCATGACTAGATTACCTATATCATCTTCAAATGGTTCCACCTGTACATTACCTCCTCATTTATAGTTTATATAATTAAAGAATATCTTATAATTATCTCCATCTGATGCCAGTCTTGGTTCATACTCTTGCATTGCTTTTCTGATGCAGTTCTTACAAATCGTTTAGTTTATCTATGCTTCCAAAGAATGAACTCTTTTTGTCATTTTATAGGCCTTCTATTTTTTTCGTATTAGCCTTCTAACTTTCTTATCCAACCATTTTGATATTCTGCCAACATTGTTGTATTTAATCATTTCCAGTACATATTTATTGGCTAAATAGTCTAATTTACTTGTTAATACATCCCACATTCCGTCTTGCTTTACATACTTGAAGTCTGACCTCCAGTCCCATGTTCCTAATTCATACCTCATCCCCTCGAAAGTCTTTATTTTTAATTTTTAATGTATTTAATTTTGGTGCTACCATATATTTTCCTTAAAACCTCTGTGACCACAAACCTTACCATGGCATGGTCCATATGCATTAGATAGGGACAATGAGCAGACTAGATGGGCCTGGCGGTTCTTATCTGCTGTCAAATTCTATGGGTCTGTGTTTCTATGGTCACTACAGCCTAAGGGATCAGTTTTATGGCATCCTTCTATTTGATCTCCCATATTACTTAATTTCCCATATTACTCAAAACCAGGTCCAGAATATTGTCACCCCTTTTCCAGATGTTACCTATTGGTCTAGACTCAATTTATTAAGTATGTCCAGAAAATTCCGTTCTGAATACATTCTTCCTTCCATTCCTTCCCAGTTTATGTCAGACACATTAAAATCTCCTAATAAAATAATTTTATTTTTCTGGATTTAATTTATCCAGAATATCACGCAGTGTCCTATGTACCTCTAGCTCCTGAGATGGTGGCATGTAAACTAGACCTAGGGTAATTTTATTTCCGAACATTTGGTAGGTTCTTATCCCTATGTGTTCCAAATTATCATCATTCCCAATATCCATTGATTCAGCATGAATAGATTCAGATGCATATAGTGTCACCCACCCCCACCTCTATTTGATCTTTCTTTGCTGAAAAGGCTGTAGCCATTGATATTTGTACCCTGCATATCTTCGTTGTAATACCAGGTCTTAGTGAAGGCACATATCCGGATAGCATCCTTTACCAAAATATCAGGAACTCCTCTGGCAACCCGCTTGAACAAATTCAACATTTCAAATATCTAGGGGTAACCATGGATAGCTCACTATCATATGCCCAGCATGTTGAGAATGTTGCCAGGTCTGCCAGTATCAAGACTGGGTTACTCTATAGACATAAACACAATCTAATGCCTGAAGCACTTATACTAGCTATTTATAGCTCCATAGTATTCATTGTTGATTTTGGTCTGGTTATCTATGGCACAGCTTTCACCACTACCCAATGCAGAATATCAGTGGCACTCAATAAAACATGCTGACTTCTTACTGGAGCAGCATGCCTTACTCACACATGTGAACTGTATGCACAAACAGGTTGGCTTCAGCTAAATAGGAGGATTCACTATCAAACCTGCTCGCTAACTAAAAAGGCACTTCTTGGGCTCCTGCCTTCTGGTGTTACAAACTTGCCCAACCCATCTTGTAGCTCCCAGCACACATGTAGCTTAGTCAGCCAACTCTTCTCTGTCCCAAGATGCCAGAATACACAAGGGCAATGATCATTTGTACATAGAGCACCACTACAGTTTGATACACTGCCCAGAGACATTTATTCCTTACCAAAACTGGGACCATTTAAAGACACTCTTCAACAGCCTCTTATAGCTAACAGTTCCTGTGACTATTTCAACTGATATGACACTACCTCAGCAGTACTGACACATCCTTGTGTACTTACTTCTCCCCTTTTCTCTGCAAATGACCACTTTCACCTAACGTTTCTGCCTTATTTCCTGCCTCCTTCCCCGATCCTTCTTTCACCTCACCCCTCTCACCCTCCACCTTCTTTCCACTGTTTATCTTCACTTACCTGAACTTTTGTTCACCCAAATCTAACAATACCTACTTGTCAAAGCACCTTGAGCTGCCTCTTTTTATTAGGTTATTTTTGATTTTCTACCAATTCATAGTTCTAATTTTAGTTGCGATATTTTTTTTTTTTTTTTTTTTAATTTATTTAGTTTTTGTTGACCGGGTAAGTGCACTAGACAAATCCTGCCTATTTTCAGGCAAGACCCGGGAGAGGGGGATACAGATGAATGCCAACTGACCTTGAACCAGATTAAGCTGTTGGTGGTATTGTTAGTGAATGAGGGAAATTTGGCCAGGACACTGGGAAATTCCTACTCTTTTCGATAAGTGCAATGGATCTTTAACATCCACCTGAACTACCACCCAATCCAGGCAGATGGGACCTCGGTTTAACGTCTCATCAAAAGGCGGCACCTCAGAAGTGCAGCACCCTCTCATGCTGCACTACAGTGTCAGTACTGGGATATTAACCTATGCCATATGTGGTGAACCACAACCCTCTGATCTCCGCCTGAGAAAAGTGCTACCTACTGAGCCACTGACACTGTTAATGTCATTTTGTCATTTTAAATACTTTCTTGTCGATATTTTATGTAATACCATCCGTTGTATGTCTGTCACCCTTGTCACTGATGTGGAACTTTTGTCAAAGAGCTGTTATGTGCTCAAATGTATTGTAATCCGAGAATGAATAAATAAATACATTAATAAATAGTACTTATTTCTTTCTAATCAGGCCCTGGGCATTTATAAGCAAGAACTTTGAGCATTCACTTGGAGATCTTATGTGTAATAAGTGATTGTTCCCCTTTCCTGGAGAACACAACCCCTTCCCCTTTCACCTCGCCTGCAGTTTAAATATCTTATTATACTGTTGCTTATCCTGTTAGCCAAAAGCCTTGAGCCATGAAGAATCAAATGTAAACCATCCCTTCCAAACAGTTTTATATCCCTGAATCTATCCCAATTCCTCAAGAACTCAAATCCTTCCCTCACACACCACCTCTGAAGCCAGCAATTAAACTGAATAATATCCCTGGTCCTAGCCAAACTAGCTCTAGGTATAGGGATCATTTCAAAGATTTTTACATTAAAATCCTTATTCTTTAATGACCTTTCCACCAATTCAATATCCCTTTGGATGTCTCATTCTTTTCTTCTGCCTGTATCATTTGTACCGAAATGCAAAACAGTAATAGTGTTTTTGGAGCCCTCTAAAAAACGTTTAAATTATTCTGAATATCTAGAATTTTTTCACCAGAAAGTGGGGCCATCATAGTGTGCTCTTTCCTCCCATTACTGATCACTGAGTCAGTATATATAACATTGAGACACCCAGGACCATAATATCTCTTTTTGTTTGTTTCCCCCAACCAACTCCCCTCGAAGCAGGAGGAACCATATCAGACACAGGAATTTCATCACAAGCACAATTATCTGTTTCTGCTGGTACTGACTTGGCTATGATGTAATCTCTAGTCAGGCCTGTATTTTCCACCACCTCTTCCTCTAGTGCAGCAAATCTGTTTTTCAACTCAGTACGAGCACCCCCAACTGATAGTCGCCTTCTCATTTTTGTATTGCCCTGTACACTGCACCATTCCTCTTCTCTGACTTCCTAATCACTTTCAGGCTCCCCTTCCATATTTATTTTCATTTTGTCCCCTCCTCCTGACAAAATATCATAACCTGGATCTGTTGCCATTATAGAACTAGATTCCCAATCCACCTGCAGTCTTAATGCTGCATTGTCAATTAATGTTTCCAGTCAAAAAAATCTCATTTTGCACTTTCAGTCTCTTATTTAACATGATGATTTCATCCTGAAGTTCCAGAATGAGAACACATTTGGCACATATGAAATGTTCAGTGTCCTCCCCCTTTATGTACAATGCATACTGCAGGACTCACAGTATATCATTTTAGCATTCATGTTACTAGCACCTCCTAGCTACACAACTGATACACCAAATATAGTTATAAACAACTCAGAGTGTGGAAAACAGGGGATAAAAGTTTCCTCACCAGTTTGTTCCAAAGTTAAATAATCAAATGGGGTAGCCACCTCCCTCAGTGGACACAGGCAGATTATCTTGCCTCTACCTACACTTTGGCTCCACCCTGCACTCACCTCCACTTGCAGAGGCATTCATTTTTTTAGATGAACTACTGGAACTAGCCCTCTGTGGACTTCCAGTTCAGTGGAAATTTAAAAATGCTTTTTGATGTTGTTTACCTCAATAACACAGGTGCGGCTCTTTATAGGAGCCAGACTGAGCCAGTAGAACAATGCGGTGTGAGCCTCTGCAGCACATAAAGTACACCAGATGCAGATATCACCCTTGTCAGCTCTGCCTATGATCCTGCAATACAGTGCATGGAGGTCAAGCACACTTCAGGCCTCTGGGCAATGACAGCTGCTACAATCCCTCAGGTAGCACTAAAATCAATGAGAACTGCTTGTCCCCATTCTTAAAATGGTCTTAAAATCCTCCACTTCATGCAGAGGCATTCATTTTGTATATGAACTACCAGACGTAGCCCTCTGTGGACTTCTAGTTTCATTGAAATTTAAAAATGCTTTTTGATGCTCTTTACCTCAATAACACAGGTGCAACACTTTACAGGAGCCAAACCACACTGTTAAAACAACGCGGTGTGAGCCCCTTTGGCATTTGAAGTACACTAAATTCCCACAGCACCCTTGTCAGCTCTGCCTATGGTCCTGCAATACGTGCAGGGAGGTCAAGCACACTCTACACCCCTGAGCAATGACAGCTGCTCCAGTCCCGCAGGTAGCACTAAAATCTGTTGGAACTGCTTGTCCCCACTCTTAAAATGGTTTTAAAATCCAGTCTTACATATGTAACATAGTATTGACAAAAAGATAGTTGAATTACTGAATGATAATATAGAGAATGAGTATACCTTTACAAAAAAGTTTGTGGAATGTAGTGTTATGCCAGAAAGTTAAATATGACATACACCTCACACTGTGTTTACAGTATTTGATTGTGTAGACATTGATGCTCTCTATAAGACACTACAAACATATCTGTGTCTAGATACAGATTGCCCCTTGCCTGTAATCAGCAGACTTGTGACTCACACAATATACGAGAACAGTATTCATAAAAGTTTTTGGCTGTATCAAGTGTGTATGATCATTTAACATTTGTATTTCATTTTTTGTTTGATTTCTGATTGATTTTTAAATGGATTATGTAGGTTGTTCATTTTTCTTGAGGGGTTGGAGTTAGGGTTGAAAACCCTAACATTGGATTTCTTAACATGTGTTGGTTTGTGAAATTGCTCTAACTAAGGTATCAAGATAGCCAGACATCTTTAAATCATTAAACAAATAATTAGCAGCTCTGCTCTTGCTGCTTCACAGACTTTGTCAGAGCTCAGGAATGAAAACCAAGAAGGGGATGAGCATTAGAGCTGGTAAAGCAACATATTAACATAGAATAGTTTATTACAATGAAATTATGCTCAAAATATAAAAAGGTGCATTAAATTACATTTACTGTAAAAATAACTATGTTAATGAACACATTAGGGTTGAAGATCGCAAAGCACAAAAAGTAAGAAAATGAAAACCATTAGCGTTTGAAGTCTCAGGAGTCTTACAGAATTATTGGGGTCATGTTCCTTTGGGTTTTCAACCCCAATGTCAACCCCCAATCCCAACCCCAGGCATGCTGACTGAAGCACAAAGCAGTGGTCCAGGCCCAAGCTTCATTTGCATATAGAGGCTGGTAAGCCGACCAGAGGTCGACACTGCAACCACGGAAACCAGCACAGAGACAATTTCACCTGAAATCGTTGGTCGTATGCTGCTGGTCCCCTAGACACAGTGCATCTCCCGGTGCCCCTCCCAAACACAACTCCACTCTGAGTTGTATATCTAGAGACCAGGAGGTGGGGTGGGGGTGGGCCCTTAAAGAAAACACACTGGCATCCCAACAGTAAAATGCCGACACTCGACATTGTGTCTGTAGCATTCAGGAATGTCGGCATCAGCCCTGTTGCAATGCTATATTAAAACCATAGAGGGCTATGCACAGAAAATACAATTGACTAAATGCTGCAGATCCATGGCATTTGGGCAACAGCACATTTGAAAGACATACACTGGCTGTCCCACAGTCCCTTGGCAGCATTCGTGGAAGTGCTGTGTACCACTTCTGCACTTGATCCCCAAGATGTTCATGCAACAATGTACCATTCATGAAGGCACAGAGTGCTGGGTGAAGGGATGCAGGATTCAGTAGCAGGCATCCTGCCATATCAGTTGCATAACCACATAGTATACCTGCCAACTGTGGCAGGACCTACACTCCTCATGCCATGCTCCCTCACCCATTCAGTTGGGAAAGGAGGACTGGGCAACCATTTGGGCACTGACCCAGCACTTTTAAAATTTGGGACCCTTGCTGTCCACACTCCTGCTCCATGCAGAGCAGAGGATCCACTCCATTGCAAGGAAAGGCATTCAATTGTGTGACAACCTGTGTCCACTGATTCATCCTCCCCCATCCACCAGTGTGCTGGGGAGTCACAACCATAGACAGGTGCGCTCTGGTGACTGGCCTTAGTGAATGCTTTTCCTGCATACCTGACTATGACTGCACAGCTGCACCAGTCATGTATGCACCTTTTGTGCATACCCAGCACACCATAGTGCATAGCCCCCATAATGTTTAAAGGAGGTAAAGAAGTATGACTTGTCATATGTGGCTAACTGAATAGTCATATTTCTTCTCACAGGGCCTTGCACGATGCAAGCGATCATGTATAACTTTGTTTGCTTATGGGAGAAGATGTGCATTAAACTTGAGAACTCCCAAGGAACAACACACCTTCAATATGCTCAGAATCCTAAGACTCCAAACCCTAATGCTTTTCAATTCCTTACTGTGTGTGCTTTGCATTATTGAACTCTAATGTAAGCATTAATGTTGTTGTTTGCAGTAAATTTATCTTCTTTTTGTAAAAGTGATGCTGTATTCTTGAATGGAATAAACAGAATACTGGACAAGTTTCAAGCCCTGCATTACCAACCATATAACAAGTGAAAGCAAACACTGTTTTAATACTTGGTGTTAAACTGTTACAGCTTACCATCATTGCATACACAATAAGTAAGAGATCATATACCGATGTCTTGGGGAGCTTGGGATGGCGGGGCTTGAGGGACCATCCAGTCATACTTGTGAAATAAGAATAGTGATAGGGACACAAAGAATCTGTAGTTCTTTAGATGGGTGGGTAATCATAAAACAATACTTATCTGATACATGGGGTTAGTGTCCTGCTCGACTGAGATTAGAGTACTGTCACAGTATGGTCAGTATTCTGTCAGACCTGTAGATATAAACGGGAAAATGGATCAGTATAAGGAATAAGATATTGATCAGGAGGGGCTTGCAGAGGAAGTTTTTTTAAGAAGTGGGAAGGACAGGAGGGGGACTACCGTACCCGGAGGTAGAACAAGCTCTCCAGTTCTATAAATGTTCTGTAATGCCAGTCAAGTGGCATGGCACTAACATTACCATGAACCACACCAGTGAACTGGGTTCGAGAATGGACTTGGGTCATTTGGGGACTGGAGTCAGGGGGATTCAACATCCCTGTAACCACTATCCTCTCACAGGGTAGGAAGCCATGTCACTCCACTTATAGACCACCAACACCAGGTGGTAGGGGTGGTAGACCTGGTAGGGATGTAGCCCAAGCAGCTCACAAGAGTTGTCTGCAATCTGACAGGAGCATGTGCATGCCCCCAGATGGACATGCATCAGTGTGATGTGTGGTATATGGCAGGGGTGTGGGATAATATGTAGGAAAAACCTGGTGTCAGGGCAAGAAGAAGCCACCAGCTGTCACAGGCTGTGAACTCCTAACAGGCAACTGACCAGCAATCTGGATGAGACTGTCCAGGGGAGAGAACAGCACTCCCCTTCCTAGTCCCATAACAATGGAGGAATCCATGGGGGTACCCAAAGTCCAAGGTAAGTCCCTGGGATGGTGTGTGTAAGTACTGAGTATCTGGTGGCAGAAGGGAGTCTGTTGGTGGTGCAGGACCTGCAGCAACCAGAGTTTCATCCAGCCAGCTGCTGTTTTTCTATTTCTCATGCCTCTACACCCCCTGGCACAGTATGTAGCCCTGTAACACCTCAGCACACACACATCAACCCTTGTTAGGGAAGGCTCCCCTACCTGCCACATGGAGTCACCTATATAGTGGCTCACAGCATCATCCATCCTCAGACTGGGAGTGGTGCCATGTGGCAGCATCATCTCTGATTTTGGGTTGCCCTGCTAGCTTTCTGAGCTCATCCCTAAACTTTTTGTCACTGGCATGGGAACACAACATGCTACCTACTGGATCACTGGTGACTCTGAATATAGCTTTGTTGTTTTTGGAGATTCTGACACTAAACATTCAACATAGTCTTGATCAATTCATTGACTGATTGAAAAGTTTGGTAATCGGGAAAGGCACACTGAACTGACTCTTGTTTCCAGGTGCAACGCAGGGAAAGGGAAATGGAGGATTAGTCAGGTAGGCAGTTACAAACAAGAGAAGTGCAATGACAACAGTTAGAAAGTGGGCTTGGAAAATGCTTTATGCTAATTGACTAAGAGCCACAACTAGGCATACATTTAACTTTCAGCAATGCCCACTGAAAAAACAAGTCCCACATGGCAGTGCCCAATTACCTAATGATATCCTTGTTTCCACCTCCTAATTCAAAACAAACTGGATGTTTTTTTTTCAGCTCACTTAGCGAATGACCCCCCAAAGCTTACTGAGTAGGCCCCCCCCCAAGAAGCACACAAACCCACAGAAAAATGTCAAGCTGTACACTGATCTACCACTCAATTACAATAGTTAATATTTTCCCTTTTAAAAAAGAAACTGTTTTTCTACTTCAGAGTAGCAGTCTGTTAGTTGTGCTAGCATGTCCTGTACTCAGCGTTACTGTGAGACAACCAGGCTCATGTTAGGGCAGCCCAATCACAGTAACAAAACTTAGCACAGTAAAGAAACATTTTCTTGCCAGAGGAGATGAAGTGATAAAGTGCATATAGGAAAAAAAAGAAACATTGTCTTTTCTGTTTTTAACCATAAATATTACCTTTTAAACTGTAGCATTAATTTGCGTTAGCATGCCTCCACATCTTCGCATTCCATCTGCCCACTGCAGTCTGCCCCATGGTCTGACTTCCTTAGACACTACAGAGTCACAAATGAAGAAAAAATAAATAAATAAATAAAACAGCACACTGGTAAGTAAGGTAACAGATCAACAAACAACCTTTGCACAGATAAAGGAAACACTTCCCTCAGTAAAGAAAACTATAGTTAACTGGGTACACAGTTAAGACACTATGGAACAGTGAATTTCCTTATACTAGTAAGTGCAGTACACCAGTAGAGGGACTACTTTACCAACAAAATTACTTCCAGTTGATTTCTAGTTATTTTTATATATTTTTTCTTATTTTATCAATATTACATAGAAATGTCACATGTATCCCATTTTCTAAATGCAGTAATACCCTCCAGGGTGGGGGGTATCAGCTCTACCAGACATTCCAGGGACTCTAAGGTCCTCTACCTGTGGTGTTAGGATTCATCATACACCTGTGTAGTATGGTATGGCCCAATACCACTCACCCTGTTGGGAATTACTGCTTACATACAAGTGCAAAAGCTCAATTGATAATTTAACAATTTAAAAACAGAGACTATACACAGGTGACTCACAAATATACAAGACTAAACAGCACAAGATCAGTTGGGAGGGGGATGGAAATAAAAAAAGAAGGTAGCTAGCTGGACAGACATAAAGACAGATAGACAAAAAGATAGAAAGACAGACAAATATATAGACAGAGAGATAGTTAGATGATAGATAGATAGATAGATAGATAGATAGATAGATAGAGATGAGAGAGAGAGAGAGATTGCACAATCGCTGGCTCACTGCTGGCACTGCAGCCAGCAGCACTCCTCCCTCCATGGCTGCAGATATCAGTAAAGACCAATTGTTTTCATACAGACAACATAGGTGAAAGGCTCCTCTTGCCAAACTAGGTCCTTTGTATTTTGTGGTGGCCAAAAAAGGTATTTCTGGCAATACTTAGAAAAACAAACACCAGAATGTATACTAGCTAAACAGTGTTTACTTTTAACCCCCAAAGCTGCTTTTTGGGTTGTGAAAAGCAAGTGGTGAGAAAGAAAAAAGCTCTTATGACCTCAGTTTTATCAGATCATATCAGGGGTTATCCAAAAACCCTACTGAGCATACTCAGAAAAAAAAACTTTAAATCCTTGTAACTCTGGAACACTTTAATATTTTTTTGTGAAACAATTGAAAGGCTCTATCACACACAGGCTGCTTCTACCTTGAATGTTTCATGAAAAAAGTCTCTACCTGTACTATCTAGGCTGTAGGTAAGAGCAAAAAAGTGCAAAAAAGTGCATTAAGTATAGGAAAAAAATTCAGTCTTCCAAAAATTTATGTTCCAGATCTTGGAAACCACACAATATGCCATCACAGAACTATACATCATGAGAATCTGCCAGCTAGACCACGCATGCAATAATTTTGGCTATTCTGTCAAACGCTGCCAAAGTTATTAAGGTGCAAATATTGGGTTTAACACTGAGCACTCCACTAAACCCTAATTATACTGGTGCTATAGCATAGATTTAGCATATATCATTGCAAAAAACTTTGTTAATGCACCAATTAGGGTTAATGCATCAAAAGTGGGGAAATGTGATGGTAGAGTTCCCAACCCTAACATCCCACTCCCACCCTTCAGGCAGCAACAGGAAAAACTATTATGGTTTCACATCTCATGAGTCTTTGCAAATCAGGCATGGGGTGTACCTTGGGGTTGTTAACCCTAATGCTCACCTCATTCCATCAGTTAATAAGTTGAGATGTGTAGAATATATGAGAATGGGATGCGTGCTAGAGTTGATAAACCCCAAGGTACACCCCCATGCCTGATTTGCAAAGACTCAGGAGATATGAAACCATAATGTTTTTTCCTGTTGCTGCCTGAAGGGAGGTGTGTGGTGTTAGGGTTGGGAACCCCAGCACCACATTCCCATACTTTTGTTGCTTTACCCCTAATATTAACAACCTTTTTTGCAATGAATGTCCTTACTTTTTGAAATAGTATAACCATATCTTCCCTTTGGGATCTGGATGAATGTATCCATTTGGCTGAGGAAGCACTGGGCACTCTGGGCCCTGTGCTTCCATTCCTGCATGGATGCATACATCCATGTTGGAGTGGGAGTGTAGGGCCTTCCAGGCCCTGTGCTTCCATTTATGCCAGAAATCAATGTATTTGCTTGGCTGTATGGGTTGTTCAACTTTCAATGTTATCCTATGGGAAGTCTCATGTTTTACATTTTAGTTTTCTCATATGCTCCCTAAATTGTTGAGGGGGTAGTATATGTTATTCTTGCAGTACCCATTAAGATCTTTGTTTTGATACATAGATTGCCCCTTAGCTCCAATTATTAAGGGAATTATGGCTAGTTGAAGTTGAAATGTGATACAAAAAAAAAAAAGTCCAAAATCTTTGTTCATATGAAGGCATCCTTTTTCATATGAATAAAAAACTAATATGAAAAATAATTCCTTCATATGAAAAACGAATCTGCAAAAAAATAAGTCCAAAATATGTTTTCATGTGAGGGAATCCTTTTTTGCATGAACAAAACAACAATATGAAAAAGTATTCTGTCACATGAAAAATAATTTGGACTTAGGGTTTTTTTTCTGATTCTTTTTTCATTTGAAGAGATCCTTTTTGCATGTTTTTTTGTTTTTTGTTTTCATTCACATGAAAAAGGATGCATGCAAATGAAAAAAGAATTGGAAAAAAAAATATTAAGCCCAAAATCTTTTTTTCATATGGCCAAATTCTTTTTTCATATGGCCATACAAAAAAAGAAAATAGAGTTGCAAAAAAGGATTTTAAAATGAGAATAAAAATCACATTTCAGGGTAATTTTTCTAAGAACTAAATGCTGAATCCACCTAACGGGGTCCTGATGAACAAGATACATATGTTGGTCTGTGAGCAAGATGTCATTTGTGTGGGTTTTGAAATCATTAAAAAAAAGGAAACAAGATGGTGACAATACAAAAAAAGGAATTTTTCCTAACAAAAAAGACTACCTGTATACAAAAAAGGATCCTTTTTCATATAGACTAAATTATATTTTTCTGTTCTAAGCAGCTATCCAAAAGACCATACTTAGCATGCTCAGAAATTAACTTTTAAAATGTAATAATTTGGACTGGATTAGTATATTTTCACCAAAATATTTAAATGTATCACTGTGGCCTAATCCTCACATCCGACTGAAATGAAATTTGCCACATCAAGAGATCTGCCCCCCCCAGACTGATCCATCAAAATTTCATCTAGATCTGTTGAATGACTGCAAAGCTATTAAAGTACAAAGTTTGAGGTTTAACATAGAACCCCCTGCTCAACCCTAATTATAGTGACACAATTGTGTCACTTTATTTAGGGTTGAGTAGGCACTTTAATGTTAAGCAAACATTTTTGTACTTTACTAACTCCACAGCTGCTCAACGAATTTGCACGAAGTTTGCATGCATAGTCTTATGGGTTAGATTTCTGGATGTGCAAAGTTTTGTTCCAGTTTGATGTGCAGATTCTGATATCTGGATAGTGCAAAAAGGAAATATTTTAGTCAGGTTTTTTTCCCATTGGTTATAATGGGTTTTTCATCTGACACCTGTAGCAACCAGATGGTTTGGAATTTGGGCCTGAATTTTTGAGGGTAGAAGGGGGCTGGCCCACAGACGTGCCTGTTGCTGGTTTGGTGAAAACTTATTAATCCAGTCAAAAGTTATTTAATGTTACTATTTTCATTAATTGGTACTGAGCATGCCCAATAGGCACCTCAGGATAGCTGTATGAAATGAAAAATAATCTTCTTTTGTTTCTGATGTCATTCTTTTTTATGAGAGGAAAGTTCTTTTTCATTTGGCCATCATCTTGTTTTCCATTTCTCCCTAAACATTCAGATATGAAAACAGACAAAAATTACTTTGTGCCCACCTAACAACACATGTATCTTACTTATCAGGACCCCCTTACCTGTATTATACACTTAAATAGTGCAGAAATCCCCTTCAAGTGTAGTTTTATTAACACTATCACAAGTCATGAAAAAAGATTCTTTTTGTGTTTGTAGTAGTATCCCCCTTACCCTCCAATTTCCATACCCATGCTTATTTAATGGGTTCCCTAGTGTCTAGTGGCATCCTCAGCCTCCCATTGCAGTCCCCATATAATTATGTAATGCTTTCCCTGGTGTCTAGTCACCCCCATCCTATGGCTGTCCCCATTATGTTTATAATATTCCTTGGTGTCTAGTGGCACACCAGCCCTCCAATTGCCATCCCAGTTCTTAATATTTTCTCTGGTGTGTTTTGATCCCCCTTCCACCCTTCTGATCACCATCCACACTTTTGTAATACTGTTCTCTGGTATCTAGTGGCACCCCCTACCCTTCAAACACTGTCTCCATTGTTACTATCATTCCCCTGGTGTCTAGTGGCACCTCCTACCCTCCAATCATTGTCCCTGTTCTTAAAATGATTTTTCCTGGTGCCCATTGGCACCCCACCTCCCTCCCTTTCCTTTCATCCATGAAAAATAGAAAAGGTCCTTTGAAGTCTGTTTTTAACATGTAAAAAAGAAAATAGTCCCTCACTGATACAACCCTCTACACCACCTCCCACTGAACACCCACCACCCCACACTCTCCATACCTCCCACACCCCTCACTCACATGAGCAGGTCCCAAAGTGAAGATTTATGCTCCAATCGAAAACATTTCTTGCTGCTGGAAATGCTGACTGCTATATGAGAAAGTAAGATACAGTAAGTGCAGCTGAATGTATTTAAATGGAGTTTTCAACTTTGGTGAATAACTTTGCCATTTTTGCATCTTTTGACACTGAATTTTCAACATAGCCTTTTTGAAACCCCATTTCATGAACAATGCTGATGGAATTATGCAAATATGTCCCAAAAGGTGATTTTGTGGTTGGTTGGCAAAATCACATTTCAGTCAGGAGTTGAAAATTTTCACCACCCTTGATCATGAGATTGGGTCATAAGAAGGGTATGTTGACAATTTGAGGTTGAAATATCTTAAAATGGCAAGGTTATGCACTACTTTTAATATTTCACTACACTGGCTCATAATTTTAAATATTTTAACCCCCAATTTTCAACATATCCATTTCATTACACCAACTCATGAACATGACAGCAGTCATTCTTCAAACCTTGGTCAAAATGTCTTTTTATGCCTTTGGCATGGAATGATGTTGTGGTGGCACAGAATTACATTTTGGTGGGGATTTGAAACTCTATAGTACAGGTTCATGAGGTAGCATGACAATTAGGCTATGATGACAGTGTGGTTGCTGTTGTCCTAGAAATGGAAGCACTGGGCCCTGAGGGCCCTGCACTTCCACAGCAACATACTGTACATATAAACATCTATGAAGAGATGTACACTATCTGAAAAAGTATAGATGGATGGGAACACAGGACCTGGAGTGCCCTGTGCTCCCATGGGAAAATAAGGATGCGATTATACTAACTCAAAAAGTAAGGACATTCTTTGCAAAAAAAATGCATTAATGCGACATTTAGAGTTGAGGCTACATCAATAAAAGTAGGGAAATGTGGTTTTAGGGTTTCGAACATTAAAGCCCCATCCCCACCACTAAAACAAATCAGGAGTGCAGTCTTCCTTGGAGTTGTCAGCCCTAAAGCTCACCCCATTGGGTGTGTATATTTCTGGACTGTATAGAATGAGGTGAGCTTTAGGGTTGACAACACCAAGGAAATTTGAGGGCACTGAACATGTACTCTATGGAGGACAGGAGAGAGAGGGGAGACATGATTGAGACCTTCAAGTACTTGAAGGGGACAAATAAGGTAGATAAGGAAGGACTATTTAAGTTAAGTGGCAACCAAAACATGAGAGGGCACAGTCTTAAGCTGGTGGGGAGGTTCAAGAGGGAGGTCATAAAGCACTTCTTTATGGAGAGGGTGGTGGACACTTGGAATACACTGCTGGAAGAGCTGGTCTTGTTGAAGACAGTAGGCAGCTGTAAGAGAGGCTGAGACAGGCAAGTGGGGAGGTATGGATCATGGGTAGGGAGGATGAAAAGGTTGAGAGGAGTTGGTGGCAGGGTCAGTAGCTCAAGCTGTGGACTCTGCAATACGAGCAGACTAGATAGACCAAATAGCCTTCTTCTGCTGGCTGGCTTCTTCATATGTTTGTATGTGTGTGTGTGTATGTGTATATATATATATATATATATATATATATATATATATATATACACACACACACACACATATATATACACACACAAATATATATATATATATATATATATATATATATATATATATATATATATATACTGTATATTACAGGCAAAAACTCAGTTTAATGCATCTGTTAGGTTGTTCCACTTACATAGAGTAAGGGATTGAGTATTAGGGTTGAAAGCCCCTTGGACCTCCCAGTCCACCCCCCAACCAGCATCAGGGTGCACATTGGGGTCATTGGCCTGAACTCTCAACCCCATCACATGTGTAAAGAAGCTGAGGTATAGGAGAATGAGATGAGAGTTAGGAGCGACGACCCTAACGGGCACCCTGATGCCAGTTGGGGGGTGGGCTCAGGGGTCCAAGGAGGGCTTTCAACCCTAACACTGAATTTCCTCACTTTTGTCACTGTGGAACAACTCTAGCTGATGCATTAAACTGAGTTTTTTTACTCTAATTTCCCTTCATTTTGAGAATGATGATGAGAAATAGTGAATGTAATGCTGCGGCGGGAGCGCAGGGCCACCGCCACCTGATGTCTTGTGACATAGTAACAGGAACAGCAATGCAAACAGAAGCACCAACAGTGGTGCACATGGTAACACAAACGTAAATGGTAAAGGAAATGTTAAAAGAAACACAAGCGGAAAGTGATGCCGAAGCGAACAGTGACACAAACGGACATTGAAGTGCGTACGAAAATGCAACTGGTAATGCAAACAGTGATGGCAGCAGTACTTTAAATGGAAATGTTAAATGTCACAGCAAAAAGAAAGCAAAAGGGTACAGAAATGGAAACGTGAATGCAAGCACACACGTAAACGCAATCCATGATGTGTACAGGCACGGTACTGCAACTGTAAATGCTAATGATAAAAGTAACATGAAAAATAATGCCAAAGGAAAGAGAAATGGAAACGGGAACAAAAACACGTATGGAAACGCAAACTGAAATGTGCATGGGCACAGTACCACAATTGTAAACGCAAACGGTAACGGTAATAGCAACAATAAAGCAAAGGAAACAGAAATGCAAAAGGAAACACAAACGCATATGGAAATGCAAATCGTAATCTGAACGGGCACAGTAGCGCAATTGCAAATGCAAATGGTAACAGTAACAGCAAAGAAGACTCAAAATGAAAGAGAAACAGAAGTGCAAATGAATGGGCTGCCAGAAACACAAATGGCAATGCGTACAGTGATGCAAACAAAAATGCAAACAGAAACAGTAGTGGAAACGCAAATGGTAACAGTAACAAAAACGCAAGCGCAAATGACAACGCAAAGGCTAACGCACACGGTGGCATACATGGGAATGGGAATGCAAACGGGGACATAAATGCAAGTGGAAACAGTAACTGTAACAGTAACGGAAGTGCATACCCTGTTTCTGCTGAACAGGTGCATAGAAAAACACAGTGTGTACAAAGAATGTATGCATTGTAATGGGCATCGAAGCTTAAAACGAGCATTGGAAGTACTTAATTGCTAATATCTCAGCAACTGCACGACGTACAAAAAAAAATTAAATTTCACAGAAATCATGATTTTTCTGGCTAGGTTTTTGCCATTACATAACCCCAAAGGGGTACGCAAGTCACAATAAAAAATCTGTATCTCTCATTGTTTTTGAGATACGAGCCCCGAAAGGCGTGGCGTACGCCACTATGTTAGTCTATGGGGGAAAATGCCAGCTTCAGAGTACCGTAACTTTGCAGCCATGCAATATTTTTTCACCACACCACAAAAAGGCACATCTGTGAGATGTTGGCTGCATTCCCTCCAAATTTCAACTCAAAAGACTGAACCATTCTTTTGCAGCAGGGTGACAAAGAACTGCTGTCATTTGGTATAGTCTGAAAAAGCAGTGTCGTGATTTGCGACACCTTTATGGCTGTTGCGAAGTGTCATGATGTGACACTACTTTGCGACACTACTTTTTCAAGAAATTTGAAAAACATATTTTTAGAGTGCTTAACCCCAAAATAAAGACATGCCTAGCATCCTCAGGGCTTGACAAGATAAACACAAAAAGAATTGTGTCCCTAGATGGTCCCAATTTTAAATGCCAAGCATTTTTCTGATCATCAACTGAAAACAAAATGGTGGATTTACGACACTAAAAAGTGCATTTGCGACACTAAAAAGTGCATTTGCGACACTGTTGATTTTTTAACTTTTCCCTTTAACTTATAATGGGAACTTGTTTTTTGAATAACTTTTGAACCGTTTGATATTTTTTCACGAAATCTTCAAAAGGCACATCGGGAACCCTGGCCACATGTTCCCTGAAGTTTTTGGACCAGTTGCGCAAATCTTGCGACCTGTATGTGTGAGCAAAGAATTCACCAGAAACCGTAAATGCGTGCGCAGATCACACCTAATAACTCCGCAACCATATATCAGACTGGAACAAAAGTTGGCAGATCCCACGATGTGTAGTTCTTGATCATGAGTCCAACTTTCAGGCAAATCCATTGAACGATGGCAAAGTTATTAGGATGCAAAGATTGACCCTTTAACCTTAAAATGGCTACTCAACTCTAACTATGGTAGCACGACCATGCTACCATTATATATATATATATATATATATATATATATATATGATGAGTTGCATTTTTTCCAATTGAAAAAGCTGTGCATTAAATGCCATAATCCATGTATGTGTGTTTTTGGCATTATTTTAATACACGGCTCTTTGTGGCAGACTGCCGGCGGTACCCGAGAAAAACAAGTGGTCCGGATCCCTGCTGTGCACTAAAGTTCAGCAAAAAGTGGTGCACAAGTAATACAAAATGCAGAATCGCTGTTCAGCAAATTTTTTTTGTACAAACACGTTGGTTAGCAGTAAAATTTGCTGAACAGTGATTCTATGTTTTGTATTCCTTGCGCACCACTTTTTGTTGGACCTGTGTTTATGTGGAGGTTAGCCGCCTCCTTTGTGGTACTTGCAGGCAGCCAAGATGCTGTAGCATGGTGGAGTTCTGGATTATTTGTGCACTAAAATTCCCCATTTCTTTTTTATTTTAAAAATAGCTTTGGTCCCTCATCGGTGGCACCCACATGCTCAAGGCCAGTTGAGACAGGGGCATCGAGAGCAGCAAGGCCTCCAAGTAATCTCTTCTACTGTCTGTCTCCAGCACCCCTCGCCAGTCAGCATGTCTTGCCTCCTTCTCCTCCTCTAATTTCACCCCGGGCCAGGGTGGAGAGTAGGCGGTAGCACCACTGGCAAGGTGCTGACCACCTGGATCAAAATAAATAAATAAAAACATTTTATTTCTTCACCTCACAGAGTACACAGGGGCAGACAGGAGTCAGCAAAACAATGCAACCCCTTAAAATTATATAAAACAAAATATGGGGTGCAGTGTATACACTCAAATTTAATCCATACCCTCGTTGTTGGATGGCTACCCAACAACTCAGGTGTGTGTTTAATTCTCATAACACACTGCAACCCATATTTTATCCTATATATTTATATGCACACGCACACACACACACACACACACACATATATATATATATATATATATACCAATTTTAATGTATTAAGAATTAAAACATATTAAGCTTCAATCTATAATTGTGCATTAAGTTTGTTTCTGATTAATAACACACAATTTCTATTATTCTGTCTGGATGTCTGTCTGGAAACATACAACTATTAGACCAAAGAATCTGCACTTTTAAAACATTTGTAAAGAATAAAGGATTCTAACTAGTATATACAGCACTGTAACTACATTATACAGCTAGAGAAGTTGCATTCCGGCATTTTAAAGCCGGCAAAATGGTCAGAAGAATGGCAAATGGGGTTTAACACAAAAAGTGCAAGATCATGCACATAGGGAAGAGAAACCCTGAAGCCACCTGATGACTTGAAATCATCCAAGCAGACCACTAAAGCAGTAGGTAAGGCTAGAGAGATGTCGAGGGTGTATTAGTAGGGGTATCGCAAGTCATAAGAGAGAGGTAATAATCCCTCTGTACAAGACACTGGTTAGGCTCCATCTGGAGTACTGCATGCAGTACTGGAGGCCACACCTGCACAAGGACATTTACAAAATGGAGGCAGTCCAGAGAAGGGCAACCAAAATGGTGCAGGAACTGCATCAGAAAAACATATGAGGACAGATTAATGGAGCTCAATATGTATACCCTAGAGCAAAGCAGGGAGAGAGGTGATGTGATCGAAACATTCAAACATCTTAAGGGCATTAACAGGGTGAAAGAATCTAACATGTTTCAATATAAGAAAAATAGCAGGACAAGGGGACACAGCATGAGATGAGAGGGAGGCCGATTGAGGGGTAATGTGAGGAAGTTCTTTTTCACAGAAAGGATGGTGGATGCATGGAACGGCCTACCTCAGGAAGTGGTGGATATGAATACAGTGCAGGGCTTCAAACAGGCATGGGACAGGCATAAGGGAGCAAAACAGATGAGTATGAATAGATAGGCCATTGACAGAGTACAGGCCTATGGCACATTCATAAGGTAGAAAAAATGGGCAGACTGGATGTGTCTTGCGGTCCTTATCTGCCATCAACTTCCATGTTTCTATGTTTATATGAAATGGCCAAAATTTGCTCCATGAAGTAATTTCTTGGAGATGCAGAAATCTGTGATGTAATCCACAAAGCGAAGCGTGAGTACTTCCAGATCATATCGAGGAATGCAAAGTCCATTGATAACATTGACTTTGTATTACTCTGCCTTCCCCCAGCCACTTCTAAGCCAATTTTAGGGTGAAGTACATAGAAGGCAATGCACTTCACATCATTTTGCCTTGCTATTGAGCTCCAAGGCAAATTTTGCAGTGATTCATGGGATTGCAGGTCACATGGGCTCTAGATTGTTCTGCACAGCCTCAGTTCTGTGTAGTGTGTGTGTAGTGGTAGATGGAGACAGTTTCCTCTCAGAGCTCTGTGCTTCAAAACCATAGAAAATGATAGAGGACATTCTCAAAATGGCTGAAATAGGGGAGATACTGTTGATGGGGGACCTGAATATGCCAGATGTTAACTGGATGACATGTACTGCAGCCACATCCAAAGCAGGGGCATTCTCAATGTCATGCAGGGGGCAGGCCTTAGACAGCTAGTGTTCCAACCCACTCGGGAGGGAGCAATACTAGACCTGGTACTCTCAAATGGAGAGAGGATTACAAATTTAGAAGTCAGTAGACATCTGGGAACAAGTGACCACTGCACAGTGTGCTTCACAATAAGCACAACCATGGAGACAAGCCATACAAGAACAGGGATACTGGACTTTGGCAAAATGGGTGAATACCTGAGCAATGCACTAGCAAATGGCCAAAAAGGAGGGGTGGAAGAACAATGGAGAAAAATCAAAACTATCATAGAGGCAACAAGCCTTTGAGTAAAACAAATAAAGAAAACAAAGCGGAGTAAGAAAACACTATAGTTTTCAAAAGAGGTGGCAGGGAAGGTTATTTATTTATTTATTTGCTTTTTGTAAACCAGGTAAGCACACTAGACAGCAATGTGCCTATTTTCAGGAGCGACCTGTGAGAGTTACAGGGTATTCATAGAAACACAATTACATACAGGAGCCACATGCTTCAACAGTTGGGTTAAGGAGAAAAAGGCTGCATTCAAAAAGTATAAGGAATCACAGAAGGAGCATGACAGGGAACTGTATCAATTAAAGCAGAAAGAAGTGGGGAAGGCAGTCAGAATAGCAAAGGCCCATACCGAGGAAAAAAATGGCAAACTCAGTCAAAAAGGGGGATAAAACCTTTTATAGGTACATTAGGGAGCATAGAAAGGTTAAGGAGGAATAGTGAAGATTAATAAAGGAGAGGGAGGTGGGCAGAGGAGACAGTGAAAAGGAAGAGATATTGAATGAATACTTTGCTCAGTATTCACAAAAGAAGATGAAGAGGAGTTACCTAAACCAGACAATAGAAGCACTCTGGGTAGGGGGGTTGACACCAGTCCATTTACAGAAAAAAGAGTCCTGAAAGAACTCCTAAAACTCAAGGTGGACAAAGCAATGGGGCCTGATGGGATTCACCGCAGAATCCTAAAAGAATTAAGGGAGGATCTAGTGACACCACTGACCACACTTTTTGACAAATCATGGGAGGATGGGGTATTACCTGAGGACTGGAGGAGGGCAGATGTGATTCCCCTTCACAAAAGTGGGATCAAGGCAGAAGCAGGAAACTACAGACCTGTAAGTTTGACCTCAGTGGTAGGGAAAATGATGGAATCACTTCTGAAAGAAAGAATTGTTGAGTACCTAGAGGCCAGCGGGGCACAGGACCCAAAGCAGCATGGATTTACAGCAGGAAGGTCATTTCAGATGAATCTAATTGATTTCTTTGAGTGGGTGACCAAAGTAACAGACCAGGGAGGGGCTTTGGATATGGCCTACCTAGACTTTAGCAAAGCATCTGACACTGTCCCGCACAAAAGACTAATAACTAAGTTAGCTAGCCTGGGAGTGGGCTCCAGGGTGGTAGCCTGGGTAGCAAACTGGCTGCACAACAGGACACAGAAGGTAATAGTGAATGGAACACATTCCGAAGAAAGCGGGGTTACTAGTGGGGTACCTCAGGGCTCAGTACTGGGTCCAGTCCTCTTTAACATCTTTACAGGTGACATCGCAGAGGGTCTGGAGAGAAAGGTATGCCTCTTTGCAGATGACACAAAGATCTGTAACAGAGTTGATACACAAGTGGGGGGGGTAGAAAGGATGAGAAGGGACTTGGCAAGGTTGGAGGAATGGTCAGACATATGGCAACTTAGATTCAATGCAAAGAAGTGCAAAATAATGCACCTGGGAAACAACAATAGAGAAGAAGAGGACACAATAGCAGGGGAGGTACTAACAACAGCAAAAATGGAAAGAGACTTGGGGGTAGTCATATCAGATGACCTAAAGGTGGGAAAGCAATGTGAGAAGTCAGTAAGGAGAGCCAGGGGGATACTGGGATGCATAGGAAGGGACATCACAAGTAGAAAAAGGGAAGTGATTACTCCTCTGTACAGACAGTTGGTGAGACCCCATCTGGAATACTGTGTGCAGTTTTGGAGACCCCATCTATGCAAGGACATAGACAGAATGGAAGCAGTCCAGAGGAGGGCAACTAAAATGGTGCAGGGTCTGCATCAGAAACCATATGAAGAGAGACTGAGAGAGCTTAATATGTATACCCTTGATGAAAGAATGGACAGGGGGAACATGATAGAAACTTTCAAGTACCTCAAGGGAATCAACAAAGTCCAGGAGGGTAGCATTTTCAGAAAAGAGATGTAAGAATAAGGGGGCACAATTTAAAGATAGAGGGGGGGAAGGCTCAGGGGTAATGTGAGGAAATGTTTTTTCACAGAGAGAGTGGTGGATGCATGGAACCGCCTTCCTGGGGAGGTTGTTGGGTCTAAACAGTGGGGGAATTCAAACATGCATGGGACAGACATAAGGCAATTGTAGTGGGGGGTTGCAGGAAGTAGGCTGTTGATTAACTAGAATCTGCAGCTTATCCAATAGGAAGGGAAATGGGCAGACTGGATGGGCCAAGTGGTCCTTATCTGCCGTCAAAGTCTATGTTTCTATGTAAAAGCTGTTAAAAAGGCCTTTCTGAGCCTTTTTTTTTGCTCAAAATTTAGTACAGGTACATCGATTGTAGGAAACCCTCCTGTGCTCATATCGTTGAGTGTTTATTGTTTTTGTGTGGATTTTGAATGTTAATTTAGAACATTCAGTCTGTGTACTGACAGACGCTTGAAGCGTGCTTTGGGAGAGGGGTGTATCTGTGGTGGAGGTAGGTTAAAACTGGGAGAAAAAGGCAGTCTTTCTGTTTTGGTCATATTTTTCTTGTATAACTGTGTTAATGTACACAGTTACATTTTCAGTAATTCTTGACATTTTTTTGTTGATTGTTGTGGTGCAGCAGTGCATAATTTGAGTTTGTTTAAAAGATTTGGTTTTATTACTGAAGTTTTCAATGTGCTACTCATTACTTGTAATGTGTGTGTGTGTGTGTGTGTATGTGTGTGTGCGACACGTGCCATCAAATCAGACTCATTTTATTATGCCACAGAGTAATTTCAGCAGTGTGAACCTGCTATCCACTGCATCTGTATGATTTTGTACTGCTTTGTAGTATCTTGGTTTTGGACTGTTACTGCAGTGCACTACATCTGGCAAAAGGTATTCTTTTCCAGATTGGATTGTAACTTGTGAGCCCTGCTTAAGATGTTGTTGTGACTTTGTGTCTGCATCTCTTCTTGATTGCACAGTGCAATCTTAATCTGTCTGTGCTTTTGCACCTGTTCAGTGACCAACCTCCATCTGCAAGCCACAGTTGGTTTTTTTTTGGCTTGACATTCAGCTGCCCAGACTGAAAGTTCAGAAATCTAAATTTGTTTAGAATTTTCTTGGTGATCCCCCAAAATGCCTGTAAAGAGATGTGCAAGCAAAGCTGATTCTGGCCATGGCACTGCTGCCAGTGGCAAGATTTTCCATGGGTATGGTAGTACGTAAAAGTGCATAGCTGTTGTCAGTAAAGGGATTTCTCCATCAATGTTTTTTACAGCACAGTCTGTAGCTTCTCTCATAGTTGGAGGAGATGATGTTGTCCCAGCTGGTGGTGTTAGTGCAGTTTCTGCTGGCATGAGTATTGCTGCCTCAAGTTCCACTTCTGACCAGTTAACTGTTTCAACAAATACAGTTGAGTGTAATGCTGTGACTGACAATGTAGATGATGTCATACTCCCCATTAACATCTCCATGGTAGTTGAACATGATTATGATCCTGACAATGATAACTCACAATGTCACATTTCTTTCAGCACTGTTGCAGTCATGCCTTTGCCATCCAATGATTCAAAGTGTGGCTCAAAAATATCGGGTGATGATGATGGTGATGATGCTGTGGTTGGAACATGTTCTCTACATGACAGCATCCAAGCTGAACATGTGGAGAAAAAGAAAGTTAAGGTGGCTGTGTCTGGGTCTGTTGGCATTAAATCCCCCTTCCTCAAAAAAGTTATGATTTAGCAGTTCCTGTTGATGATAATGATGATGACCCAGTAATAATCATAGGTAGTCGTGGTGGTCAGTTGGAGTCAAAGTGTGTCCAGCCTGAAAAATCATGTAGCACACCTCCATTTCAGGGGTTAAAAAATTAGAGTCCAATAAGCAGCATTAGTGACATGTTAAAAGTAAGGGACCACAATCCCTTGTTTGGGATTTTTTTGTCCAAGATGTAAATGATGAGTCAGTTGCAGTCTGCTAGCTTTGCCGTGTGTGTGTGTCAGTTAAGGTCAAAAGGAGATTCATCTGGGCATTGGGGACCAGCATACACATCTTAAGAACAGGCGCATGGCACTGTGGACCCAGCACCAGATGGCAAATAATGCCATAGTGGGGCGTTCACCCTCATCATCAACCTTACTGAGCATGTTATCCCCTTGCATGAGTGTAAGACCAAGTAGGAATGTCTGCAGTAGTGATGAAATAACACCAGAGGATTACTACAGGCATGATGAGGGGAAGGATTATGATTTAGAAATCTTGTCAAGTGGTGGTGAGAGTAGCAGTGGTGGTGGTCAAAGCAGTACAGTATGTCTAGTGCAAGTGGTACATCAACCCCTGTTCCTAAAATGGGGAAAATAACTTCATTTGTGGACTTGTCATCTGTGCACCCCTCTTCGTCACACATCCACACCCCACTCCCGGCCATTCGCAGAGCTGAGCCATTTGTCACACCCCGTGCAAAACATGTTTAAGTCAGCCCATGTTGGAGAGTGGTTTTGCCCATAACTTCCTGCTTGCCTGCCTGAAGCATGTGACCTACACTGTGTAAGCCATGTGATGTGCGTGGACTGCCTGTGAATTCTCACTCTTCCTTAAAGTAGAATAAGGCGGAGTGCACAATGCAAAGTCTTAATTACAACACAAAGTGGCAAAGGGAGGGTTTAAAAATGTGCACGCCACGTAGCGGAACACTAATGTTAAGATGCCACTTTACAACCACTTCACAGGCAGAATTTTACTTAGCTGCATTTCTAATACAGAGGCAACACCACCTCCCCCTTTCTGCTAGTGATACCTCTCCCTATGCACCTCAGCATCCCACTAGCTCTCCCTACAGCCTTGTTGCACTGCCTGGTCACCTTCAGGTCATCCAGTATGATTACCCCCAGGTCTCTATCCTGCTTGGTGGATGTCAGTACCAATCCACCAATTATTAACTCTGCCCTTGTGTTTCTATGCCCTAAGTGCATTATTTTTCACCTTTTCACACAGAAACCCAGCTGCCATACATTTCACTCAAGGGATCCTTCTCCCGCCCTCAGCTACAGAGCTGTTACCTTTGAATGAGCTTCTAATGTTGATCTCCATAAATGGGACACATCTTATAACAATATTTGTCATTTTGCTCTGACATCTCATTGGCTTACCCACCACTGTTGGATCTATAGCAATTTAAAATGGCTTCCCCCAGAAGCCGGCCAGTCCTACCGTCTTGGCACCCTAATGGATAATATCATTAGAACTGGAGTGCCTGCTTCTCTAGACCTATTATTATCTCCTCCTAACTATAGCTGTCCCCTACAGTCTGATGACCAGTCCCTTCTAACTATTCCTAGATGCAACCCAACCCTGGGATTTCAGTCCTTCTCCTACTCTGCCCCCACCTTCTGGAACTCCCTGGCCGTACCCATCCGACTATCTCCTTCTTCTGATAATTTCAAAAAGGAGCTGTACCACTTCCTCCTAAACTTTAACCCCTGTACCTGTTTCCTTCCTCCTTGAATGCCCTGTTTACACCACATGACACAGCCACAGCTTGTGTCCATTTGCCTAATAATATGCCTTCATGCATACCATGCTCCCCCCCCACTGGTTCTGCTGCTCTGCCACTGGTCTCCTGCCTATTATACTGCTCCTTAGCCCGTTCCATTATTTGAAGCAGCATTTACATTGCCTCAATGCTATACTCCAAACTTTATTGTAGTATGTTTTCTTACCATGAATAAAATACTTTGTATTATAATGCATTATGTTATATTGCTATACTTCCAAGCTTATGATTTCTCCTGACCCCCCCCTTATTCTTCCCTCTTTCTCCAATGTATATATTATGTTACTAGCTTTACCTCTTGCATTGTTCACTTAAATTGTTACCCTGTTCCAGCGTTTTGATTGTATCTATGTTTTTTGACATGTAATCTCCTGGGTTGTGCCTAAAAATGGGCATATTCAATGTCTAGTGCACTCACCCAGTTATCAGAAGCCAAATAAATAAATACTCTTGAACCCTTCCCTAGTTTTTTCAGGTCTCTGCTAATCTTTTTCTTCACCTCCCAAGACTGTCCACCCTACTGCAGGTTGTGGTGTTGTCCACAAAGGTGCAGACCTTTCTTTCCAGATCTTCTGCAATGTCACTTATAAAGACAATAAAGAGTTCCAGTCTCACCACTAATCCCTAATGCTCCCTGCTGGTTACGCTATCTTTCTTGGAGTGAACTCTGTTTGCTACAACCTTCTGTTGCCTATCCCTTAACCAATTTTTTATCTAGTTTACCACCATTGGACACTCTCCTGCACTATCCAGCTTGCTTACTAGTCTTATATGTGGAACAGTGTCAAAAGCTTTACTGAAGTCTAGGCAGGCCACATCCACCACTTCACCTGGATCTAAATCCTTTGTCACCCAGTCAAAGAACTCATATCCAATTTGTCTGACATGTTCTACCTCCTATGAAACCATGCTACCTTGGGTCTTGCCCCACTGGATTCAAGATACTCCACAATCCTTTCCTCCAGCAGTGATTCCATTAAGTTTATCACCACTGACGTCAGCCTGACTAGCCTATAATTGCCAGCCTCCTCGCTGCTACCACTTTTGTGTAGTGGAACTACATCTGCCCTCCACCAATCCTCCAGAACTACGCCTGTTTCCAGTGAGCTGTTAAATAGAACTGTCAGAGGTGCAGCAGTATTTCCCTGAGCTCCCTCAATACCCTTGGATGCACTCCATCTGGCCCCATTGCTTTGCCCACCTTCAGATTAACAAGTCCCTTCAGGACTCTCACCTCCAAAAAAGACTAGTGTCCATCTCACTCCCTCCAAAGCTTTTGTTAGTTTTTTGTGGCCCCTCCCCTTCTCCATCATCTCTGAACACTGAATAAAAGTTTTTTTTTTCAGGATGTCTGCCTTTTCTGGGTCCCCCTATGCACAGCCTCCTTTTCCTTTTTAACATTACAATCACACTCCTGACCTTCAACTTTTCACTTACAAACCTGAAATGTGTCTTGTTCCCTTTCATTACCTCCTGGGCTATTATCTCTTCAGTTTGCATCTTTGCACCCATTACTGCTTTCCCTGCATCCCTCTGTTTGCTCTGATACACTCCCAGTCCTCCTCCTTCTGTATCTCCTTATACCTTCTGAATGCTATCCATTTAGCCTTTACCTTTTCAGCCACCATTTTTTGAGAACCATAGTGGTCTCTTTTTCCTCTTGCTTTTGCTCACTTGTTTAACACAGAGGTTTTCAGCTTTTACTATGCTCCTTTTTATCTTTCCCCACTGTTTCCCCACCCCACCCAAGCCACCCCCTGCCAGGTCATCCCTGAGGCATTCACCCATCTTTATAAAATCTGCCTTCCTGAAGTCCAGGACCTTCACCCTTGTATGATTTGATTCTGCAGGCATCCTTTTACAGAACCACAACATACTGTGATTACTGGTCCCGCAAGTGGCCTCCCACCTTGATGTCTCCAGTCCTTCATGGGGTTCCACAGGGCTTAGTGTCTGACTCACTTTTGTTTTCATTATTTGTAAATGACATATTGAATGTGTTTTTTAGCTTGTCCAATTTGTGTGCACATGACAATCATTTACAGCTCAGTTACTAATATAACTAAAATTCAGAAATATTTATAACATGGATTTATTAAACTAACTGACAAGAGATTAACAGGCTGTTGATAAATTAATCCAAACCTAGAACCATGCTCTCTAGAACAGGACAGAGGTTGGCCCATGCTGTGAATGACCCTTGTGTCTGCAGGGTAACTGGAGCGAGCTTACAGTTAGTGAAAGGGTTTAAAGACTTATGTCTATTTCTCTATTAGAGTTTTTTTTCTCACCTAAAGTTAGTGTCATAAAAACTTAATAAATAATTGGGTTATTTGTGCCAAGATATTAAATCATTAGCTACAGAAAAACAAGATTCGGGGGTAGGTAGGTTGTCCTACTAATTTTGGATTATGGGACAATGCTATTTGTTGACCAGACAGGTGCTTTTGCACATACTGGCTGCTATGCACGAATGGTGTGGAGGTACGCAACAAAGGCATGCACCTCACCTTTGGAGCTCTACACCTGTGGACAGGTAAGCATTGGATGGCATTCATGTCTGCCAGCCACCTGTCAATGGCCCTGCCCCTGGGTGCACAGGCTCATGCAGGATGCACAGGGGTGGAGGTATGAACCTGGGTGGGCATCCAGTTGGATGCCTGTCCTGGGTCCCTCAACTTTACACAGTAGGGTGTGCATTGGCTGTGCACCCCTGAGGATATTGGATGGCCAGCAGCCGTGAAGGTGCGAGGAGAGCAGTGCTGCCAGCTGTCCTGGAACGTGGCACCGGTGGCAAGGTACAAGTATGAGGACAGGAGGGTGTCAGTGCCATGGAGGGGCCACAGGTCACCAATGTGGGGCAAAAGTGCTGGGATTGGGGTGGGGGGCACAGTCCACCGATGCCAGCACTGGTGGCTGGGTTCGGGGTGTGTTCACACCGGGGATATACCTGTCAGTCCCCATTTGGCATGGGCGGCACCAAGACTGGAATTCTGGGCTATGTTAGCCCATGACCTGTTGATGTCCAGTGGACAGCACCTCCGTGTTTGCCGGGGTGGGGCTGCCCTGTATTGCACCAGGGATGGGGTCATCGAGTGTGTGTTGGGGGTGCAGCCTCCCAACAATGGGGACAGGTCAGGGGTGTGGGGCTGTTCTACAGGCATGGGTACAGTACCATATGAGGGACTACCAGTCTGCTGCCAGGGGTCCAGTTTTATCAGGGCAGGGTGCGTACTGTGGCTATGGCAGGTCCACTCTGGCATAACTTGCACCCTGTTATTCACCCCTGTGGGTTGCACTATGCACCTTTGTGAATGGCGCATTTTGCTGGCATGCCCCCAGCATGCCTTCTACCTGCCCCTGGCACATTGCTCTCCATGCGGCCAGGGGATTGAGCATGTAACCATTGCATGCCTCGATCGTGCATGCCACACGGGCCTTGCCCTGCAGCATTCCTACGTATGGTACCTGTGTGCCCCGTTTCTTCCGGTGAATTGGGATTATAAATAGGGCCCACTATATGTATCAGAAAATGTCCAGTGGTGTCTGTCATTTTGCACTTACTACCCCTTTTCATACTCATCACTGTCTATTATAATAAATTTAGGAACACATCCAGCAGTACACAGAATAAATCTGAATGAATCCATCTTTGCTCACAGGTTCTTTAAGATGGGAAACCCAGCGTGTCTCTCATGTAAATTCCAATGGAGAAATCTGACACACATCACAAGAAACTCAGAACTTGCCATATTTCAGTTATCCAAACAGAAATTGCAGTTAGGAAGATGATCATTTTCCTGGGTTCATCATCACCTACTGAATAGTCTGTCATTTCATCTTAATCTTAAGCGTTCTTCACAAACCCTGAAAAAGTACTTCATCTCATGTTTAATTCTCTTGCACCCCTGTACCTGCTTTGATGTTTTTTGAAGTGTTGCTTTTTTATATTGGCAAAGCTGTATACCGATTGTGTTTATTATGTGTTTTTATGTCAGTTGTTGTTGTAAAAGAGCTCGTCCCAGTCTACCCATTGGTAAAAAAATCAAAAATTAAAATGATTGAAAATGGGTAGGGAGTATGTGGAGCATAGAGTGAGGAAGATGGAGATGAGAAATGTAATGGTTGGTTGTGGTGATAGTATCAAGAGGTGAGATACCATTTTGTAGGGGAGTGGGGGGGGGGCTTCTGGGAGAGGATTTTCAAGGGTTATGACCTCCACCTAACAAGAGACAGGACCAGTGTGTTAAGGTAGAAGTTTGATGTCTACATTAGTGAACATTTAAACTGACTACTGACTGATTCGAGGTATTGAGGCTGTGGTAACCACTGAAGAAAGAGAGGAAGTGGGGAATCCTAGTTATGGCTCTCCCAGAAATGGAGGCTAGGAACATGGGAGAGGGAAGCAGTAAGGCAGGAGTTCATAATAGGCTAAGAAAAGAGGCCAGGAAGTGAAAGATCACTAAGCTGGCATAAAAGAAACATGAAAGGACTGGAAAAACAGATTTTCAGATACTTTAGTGGGAAAAGAAAGACAATGAGGAATTGTTCGGTTAACAGAGGTGTGCAGGGTAATATTCTTGCCCTAATTTTGGATTTGTCCATAATTACTGTGTTTTTACTTGTTACCTCCTCTATAGTATTGTCTTCCCTGTTTCTCCAGGTCACACCTGGAAACAAGCTTTGGCTCAGTGCCACTTTCCCAGTTACTGACATTTCAATAAAA
Organism: Neoceratodus forsteri; assembly: GCA_016271365.2. NCBI lineage: Eukaryota > Metazoa > Chordata > Ceratodontiformes > Ceratodontidae > Neoceratodus > Neoceratodus forsteri. The sequence goes on along the minus strand of CM057449.1, from coordinate 773,585,515 downwards.
TAAATTATATAAACAGAGGAAGACATGCAGAAGGCAGCTGTTTTTAATATTGCTGTTAACGTTTTACAGTGGAAGACAGTGGGCCTTTACCGGAAAGCAGCATAAAGACTGCTGGAAGGGGGAATCCCAGAAATGAGGCAGAAGATATTTACATGTGAAAGGGTCAGAAAATGACTGGAACCCCCTGAAGACGAATAAGGCCCTTGACCAGATGGGATGCATCTATGGATGCTCAGGGAACTGGCATCAAACTTGGCTGAATTCCTGGCAGGGCTATTCAACAGCTCAGTTCAGTCAGAGGTTGTTCTTTTTTTTTCTTCCAATTCTGTTTATTCTCCTACCCCTCCGGGGCATCTCTCAGGCACCCACACTAAGCTGAGGCACCGTACTGCCTGCCTCAACCAATCCCTGACTGCTAATTCAGTATCAGGATTCCGGGCTCTCCTGCCTCCATGGAGAGGCCCCAGAATCCCCAAGGGTAGTGTCAGGGATGCTGCCAACTTTGGGCGTGTGGGCCTGAGCTCCTGGTGGTGCTGTCGCCTCAACCGCGAGATACGGGCTTTTTGTAGTAGGTACACCCCTTCCCCCTCCCTCCCTGCAGAGCCCGAGCATGCAATGATGCCAGCGATGTCTGTCATGTTTCTGCATCCCCACTACTTAGCCCTGCGCATTGCAGTGCCTCTGGATTCCACTGGGGGCCACTGTGGTGCCGGGCTGTCCCTGGATCCCTCCCTGAGAGAAGAGATCAGTCCTCAAGATGTTTGATCATCTCTCTCCCCCTGGTGACCCCTGGCTCATTCCCAAATCCGGGTCACTGGCACAGTGCAAGGTGTGGCATCCAGTACCTCAACCCTCAGTGCCACTGGGCCAGCTAGTCAGAGGTTGTTCTGAAAGGCTAGAGGGTAGCAGAAGTAGTTCTGCTACACAAGGGTGGGACAAGGAGCAACTGGGTAACTACAGGCCTATCAGTCTTACTTCTGTTATTTGTAAGCTGATAGAGACACATAGAAACTGAAATTGTAGGCAGAAAAGGACCGCTTGGCCCATCCAGTCTTCCCGTAAGTCCTATACATGTATGTGACCACTGATTTGATGTGATCAATGGCTATTCATCACTCCCTCCCTTCTCAAGGTTCCCTTATGCCTGTCCCAGACGTGCTAAAAACTCTCCACTTTGCTTGCCCCCACTACTTCCTGCGGCAAACTATTCCAAGCATCTACTACCCTGTCTGTGTAGAAAAACTTCCTCCCATTTCCTCTTAATCTACCCCCTTCAATTTCATGTTGTGCCCCCTAATTCTAGTACTTTTTCTACCTTGGAAAAGGTACCCTACCTGCACCTTGTTAATGATCTTTAGGTACTTGAAGGTTTCTATCATGTTTCCCACTGTCTCCTTTCCTCCAGTGAGTACATATTGAGGTCTCGTAGTCTCTTCTTATATGTTCTGTGGAGCAAGCCATGCACCATCTTTGTCACCATTCTCTGGACAGCCTCTACCCTGTGTATATCCTTGTGCAGGTATGGCATACAGAACTGCATGCAGTACTCCAGATGAGGCCTTAACAAATGTTTTATATAATGGCATCACCACCTCCCACCTCCTGCTAGTGATGTCCCTGCCTATGCACCCCAGCAAACCACTGGCCCTTCCCGCAGCCTTAGCACTCTGCTTTGATACTCTAAGGTCATCAGAAATTATAACCCCCAGGTCCCTTTCTTCTTTGGTGAGGGTCAGCACCCCCCTCATCATGGAGCTCGGCCCAGGGTTCCCTCTGCCAAGGTGCATTATCTTGCACTTCTTTGCATTGAACCTTAGTTGCCACACCTCTGACCATTTTTCAAGCTTCTCCAGGTCCCTTTTCACCTTCTCTACCCCTTCTGGAGTATCCACCCTGTCGCAGATCTTGATGTCATGTGAAAATAGGCAGACCTTTCCTTCCAGCTCCTCTGCTATGTCACTAATGAAAACATTGAACAGGACTGGCCCCAGTACTGATCCCTGAGATACATCTCTGGTCACCCCTTTCTCCCCAGGTTGGATCCCATTTACCATCACCTTCTGCCTCCAGTCCTCAGCCAGTTATTCACCCATTGCATCACCTTTCATCCCATGCCCATACTAACCATCTTGTTGACCAGCCTTCTGTGTGGGATGATGTTTAAGGCTTTGCTGAAATCTAGGTATGCGACATCTACCTCCCCTTCCTGACCAACTTCCCTAATCACCCAATAAAAAAAAATCTATCAGATTCCTTTGACATGACCGTCCTGCAGTGAATCCATGTTGCCTCAGATCCCGTGCACCAATGGCTTCCAGGAGCGCCACTATCCTGTCTTTCAGCAGTGTCTCCATGAAGTTCCGCAACACTGAGGTGAGACTGACCAGCCTATAGTTCCACACCTCCTCCCTACTGCTGTTTTTGTGCAGTGGGAGTACATGTGCCCTCCTCCAGTCCTCTGGAACCAACCCATGCTGAGTTACTCTGTGAACAGGGCTGCCAGAGGCTCTGCTAGTTCCCTTTGCAGCTCCCTCAAAATCCTTGGGTGGATACCATCTGGCTTCATGGCTTTATCCACCTTCAGCTTCATGAGCTCTTCCAAAACTCTCTCCACTGTGAATGGACTGGTGTCCACTTCATCTCTTCCTTTGTATCTGTTATCCAGCTGTGGTCCTTGATCCTCCTCCTCCTCCTTTGTGAATACCGAACAGAACTATGGATCACTGCCAGATGCACAAAGTCTCCTGCAGACGGATCAGCCTTCCGGATCTGCCATAATACCTGTACTAAATTGGTTATACTTGTGAATACTTGTTAATATAAGACAACAGAAGACTAGTGCCCATATCAGTTGCCCCCACTACACAGTGGAAGTAACAGAGTTACTAACCTCTAGAAATCTATATAGTTTTTGTTTACAAACCTGGAATGTTTCTGCATGAACTACATCCTTTGGCAGTTCATTCCACCATCTTACAGTTCTTGATACAAAATTATATTTCTATACCTCAGGTCTAAAATTGTTTTCTTAAATCTGGAGATTATGCCCTCTCATGTTATATTTATGGACTTGCATTGCCAGACCCACATCCTCCTTTAATATATCATCTCTCAAGTTTGTATGCAACATTAAAAGGTCTCCTCGTCTCCTTCTTAAATCTCCTGACCATTAGTTAAGATATTTTAATGTCTCCAAGTATGATTTCCCTTTGCAACTACCTATTAAATCTGTATAGGATCTATGAGTTCTTTCAATGAGCTTTTTGTCTTTCACTAGTTGATGGTTTCAGTATGGAGAACCATAATCAAGATTGGCCTTATATAAATACTGTATAGAGGTAACAATACCATTTCATTTCTAGAAAAAAAAACTTCTCACACTGTTAGTTAAATACACAGCCTTATTTGATACGTATTTACAGTGAGATTAAGATTTTAAGTTGTCCCTAATATAAATTCCCAGATCTTTCTCACACCTTGATATCCTCAAGTTAGTTCCCATTATATCATATTCCTGCTGAATATTCACTTTCCCCATATGCATTAAGCTGCACTTCTTCAAATTCAACTTCATCCCATTTTTCTCCAATCTGTCAACTATTAAGATATGTTGACCAAATTTTAACCTATCAAAAGTGTCAACTACCCCTCCAAGTTTTACATCATTTGCAGATTTGATTAATTTACTTCCACTGTTGATGTTAAGATCGCTTATATATATATTGAAAAGTAAAAGTCCCAACACCGATCCCTGGTGCACTGCACTCCCAACATCACTCTCCTGTGACATAAACCCATGTATACACACCACCTGTGTCCTCTCTATCAACCAGTACTCAATCCATCTTATTATGGTTTTATCAAATCCTAAGTGATGCATTTTCAGAATCTGATTTCTATGGGGAACAGAGACAAAAGCTCTACTAAAGTTGAGCAACACCACATTAACAGCCTTACCCCTATTTATATTTTCTCCTACATAGTTATAAAAGCTTATAAGATTGGTGTTGCATGATCTATTTTGTTTAAAACCATGCTGCAAATTATCCATGACCTTATTCTCCAACATCCAGTTCTTAATTTCATCTACTATCAATCCCTCAATTATTTTGTCTACTATAGATGTCAGCCTAACAGGCTAATAATTTGCTGGATCTGCCCTGCTACCTTTCTTATATATAAGAATCACAACTGCAGCCCTCAAATCCTTAGGAACATACATTGATTTCCTACCAATATCAGCTATGATTGGTGCCAACTCCTCCTTTCATTCCTTCAATAATTTAGGAGGTAAATTATCTGATCCTGCTGATTTATTATCCTTCATTTTTTCAATTTTCTCAAGAACCTTAGTGCTAGTAATAAAATCTATTGTATCAAAATCTATTCTAGCCTCAACTTCTCCATCTTGTCTATCATCCCCCTTATTATAAAGTGTACCAAAATACTTGTTGAATTCTCTAGCCATATCATCTGGCTTACTATACGTTACCTCATTAATCGTTAGATGACCAATCACTCTTTCCTGCCCTCTTTCGTTGTTAATGTAGGTAAAAAAAAAAAATTGTGGTCTCCTTTAGTGTTTGGCAACCTGAATTCCATCTGTTTCTTAGCTTGCACTACCTCAGATTTCACTTTATGTAACATTTTCTTATATCTATTCCTATTATTTACTGAAGGGTTAGTTTGTAATATCTTCTAATTCTTCTTTTTTATTGCATAACTTAGAAAGTTTTCAAGTTAACATATCAGTTTTCTTCCCTCTATTGTTATACTTTTTTTTTGATAGAATATGCCTCTGAATTATCTTTTATAATTCATTTTTGAATGTATCGCAACGCTCCTTGGATGAAAAACCACTGGTTAATTTTTCCCAATTTAAATTTAATAACTCTTATTTTATTGCCACATAATTTGCTTTATTATACAATCTCAGTGTAGTTTCCCCTCTTATAATCTTCCTTGATTTGTCAACTTGGAATTTAATAATTTCATAGTTAGAACACTAAGGAAACCTATTATTTAAACACCCTGGAAGCAGCTAATGGAAACCCAGCTAAGATTTGGCCCTCATTCAATATAGTAGAAGGAAGCAAATCCCTCCCTTCTACCATTTCATACCATGGTATCACAATATCCAACAAATCTACCAGTTCTGATACACTTAATGAACATTTTGCTACAGCAGGCCTCGCTTTTGATCCTTCTAAATTAGTTGCCCTTAGACACTTTTCCCATAACCCAGTGGCACCACCAAATCCTGCAATGTCTGCATCCTTTTCCTTCTTGGCTATCACCTTTAAACAAGTCAAATAGCTCAAGTTGGGCACAAAAAAGAGTAGTGGAGCAGACAACATCGACCCTTTCTTCTTGAAACTGGGTCATCATTTCCTCACAGCTACAATCACCCATCTTTTTAACCTTTCATTATTTGCCTGCACCATGCCTCAGGATTGGAAAGTGGTGTACCTCATTCCCCTTTTCAAGTCAGGCAGCCCCAGTGATGTAAATAATTATAGGCCAATTTCTATACTACTGGCCCTTTCCAAAATCTTTGAAAAACTGTTCAGCACTCAAGTAATGTCCTTCATCTACTCCAACCAGCTATTAAGACCACTCCAATCAGGATTTAGATCAAATCATAGCATAATGTCAGCCCTGTCCAAGGTCACCACTGAATGGTTTGAGGCCATGGATAACAAACAAATCATGGTGCAGTCTTCCTGGACCTTAGTAAGGCTTTTGATACCATGGATCATCCCTTGCTGCTCGAAAGCCTCAAATACATTGGTATGAATCATTCATTGGTATCATGGTTTGCCAGCTACATAGGAAATAGATATCAGTGCATTAAAATCAACAGAACCTCTTCATCATCATTACTCCCCCTATTAAGGGGGGTTCCACAAGGATCTAATTTGGGTCCATTGTTGGTCTTGATGTATGTTAACAACATTGGCTCAGGTATCATTGACTCTGACATTCACTTATTTGCAGATGATACAGTCCTCTATGTATCAAAAACATATATTGAACAAGTCTTTTTTACCCTACAATCTGATTTTAATCTACTCCAGCACAATCTAATTCTGTCTGAGCTACTATTAAATGCCAATAAAACAAAGGTGATGTTCTTCTACCCGCTTAATGTAACAGCACTATGCCCTACATCAAACCAGCATGCACCTATAACCACTCTCCTAGGGGACACACTCAAGGTGGTAAATAGCTTTAAATATCTAGGCTTCACACTAGACTTGCACATGTCCTTCTCTGCACACACTGATGCCCTCACCAAAAAACTAAAACACAGATTAGGTTTCTTCTACAGAAACAAATCTTTATTCTCCTGGGATTCCAGAGCCAGACTGGTTCAGGCCACCTTCATGCCTTTTCTGGACTATGCTGACATTCTTTAAAACAGCTGTGTAACCTCACACCTCTGAAAACTGGACATGCTATATCATCAGGCCATCCACTTATAACAAGCGCATCAGCCAGGAACCATCACTGCACATTGTATAAAGTGGTAGGATGGTCCTCCTTATCCATCAGATGACTCATTCACATATACTCTTGGACATACAAAGTGCTCCTAGAAAACTGACCCCTTATAGTTCAGCCATGCTAATTAAATCAAGTAGCTCCAATGCACTCAGGACCTGCTCATACATTACCCTGAGGGTGCCCAAATTCCGAACCTGCTTTGGAATGGCTTCAAATAGATATGTCCTCCCTACACTCGGGAATAAGCTCCAAGCTACCTTAAAACCTCACACCCTAATCCCTCGCAGAGCATCCCAAAAGCTGGTCACTAATGCTGTCAACAAGATCTGCAGTTGTGCTTAGTCTTCACCCGTTGCTATCCCCAACTCTCTTTTCACTTACTATACTGAGAGCACTTACTTCTCCCTTCTCTCTTTCTCCTTCTTTTGACTCTTCATAGGCTAGCCATCCCCTCATGTACTGTAACCTGATATCAATGACCACACTGTGAGCACTTACTGTCCCTTCTCTTGTCTTCCTTGTAGAATAGCTGCACCTTTATGTATTGTATCCTGTATAATATTGTCAATGTCCCCTTTTGGCTGCATATTTAAAATTCCTGTGTCAGCTTTGTAATCATTGTTGAATTTGTGTTGTATTATAATCTCTGTTATCCTTATGTATTATAAGTATATTGTATAAGGGACCTCTTGCAGACGAGTGTGCTCAATGGAATTTTACCCCTTCATAATAAACTGAACTGAACTGAATAGTGATTGTTTAAATTAACAATAGGAAAATGAGCCCAGTATATACACATATATACAACAGGGTGAAGGTATATATTATGCACTAAAATCACATAAAATCACCCCATTGAATAACTTCAGTGTGACGTATCTGAAGTGTGATATTTAAAATAAACCTGCATCCAGATACATCAGCACTCAGATTATCAACTCCAGCTATGTCACCTAAGACACTCCCCAACTTCTTCATCAGCATTTTAAACTAATAAGAAACACTTGAGTTCACCTGACGTAAATGAAACACCACATATCCAACACAAAATATAAATGTACTCCAGTAATGATACTGAAAATATCACTTCCCATATACATCTCCCGAGCCGGAAAACAAATGGGAGACACAAAAAAAGAATAAATTAATCGAAAAAATTAATCACAGTATGCCTGAAAATCAAATGAAAATCCACAACAGAATGGCACCCAATAGCACACACTATTCACATCTTGGCAAATAACATCAAATGACCACCCTGAGTCAACTAACCAGAATTACACACATCACCAACCAGGAAAGACAGCTCCAAGAAAATGACAAGAATGCAAATAAAAGTAAAAAAAATACTTTTATCCTAAACATATTATGGACCCTGGTGTATAAATCGCACTTATGATGTGCGACTTGTGCAATACGTGAAAATATTAACAGTTGTGCAGAGTAAGCAGAGATACTATCACTTGTGGCTTCACCAGTCTTGATATTATCAATGCTTACTCAGCACTCATGCTAATATTTCAAGTATCACACTGGCGCCCCCATCATTTATCCCTAATATATGAAGAGGCTGATCCGGACCTACTGCTCCACATATTGAAAGCGAGGTGCACTGTATCAATGGGATAATAACTAAGACCATGAAAGACAAAAGATTCAAGGTTAAAATATAATTCTGGATCTGCCTTCATTTTAAAATAGGTTTTGGATGCAATATTCCATTGTGAAAATTCCCACTTCATTTTAAAATAGGGTCTGGGAGGAATATTCCACTTGGGAACTTCCCTACTCATTATATTTTGAAACCCTGCATTTTCAACAAAGGAGTAGGGCAACATATCCACTGACAGAATCTGCTCTAAACCCAAATTCAATTCCTTGGATACTGGGTGGTTATGACAATATTTACTGTGTTTAGAGAGTTCCTCTGTGATTTTGAGTTGTACCTTTGGTGGGAGTGTAGATGAGGAAGATGCTCTGCCTGGAGACTGGAAAATATTCTTACTGCCAGGGGTTGGTCAATTAATTATTTTGAACCTGGAAAAATACATTTTGGTGGCCTCTCTCCCTCTGACTTGCAATCCACATCAAGCCCTTGATTACCTAAATCAGAACACAAGTCACTGCTACTCACATCAATATTCTCCATGTATTACATGTGCTCTGTATATTCAGCTAGCAATTTCAAGATTCAGTACTTGCACTCACATTGCCCTTTACTGTTCGAAATTCCTGAGAATTAATCTTTACCTCCTCCAGCCCCTCAACTACTCTAACTCCTCTAACCTCCTCCTCCATTAACATATCACACTGAGACTCCTCCAGAATCATGTTCTGTTTCTCATACTCAGCAGTGTCCTGACTCTGACACTCCTTCATCAATGATGGCTCTCCCTGTAATTCAGATATCATTAGCATTGCTGCTATATCACTTGCTGTGGTTTTTATTAGGCAACTAGGATGCAGAGTCAAACTCCTGTCACTACTAACTTTTCTTCCCAAAGCCTCAGATGGAATTACAGGAACCATTCCTATTCCAGGAGCCACTGCCAGAATATGTATTACAGAAAGATGTGAAGCATAGAAAGCAGATGTTGTTGCACTACTAGCCACACCTGCAGTTCATCTCATGTCCTTTCTACGTAATGATGAGTGCCCAGTCCTACACCCTGAGCCACTTTTCATTGTGAACTCAAATACTGTATTATATTTCAGTACTAACTACAAATGCTGCTTATCCCTGATTTATTAGGTTCTTTCCTTCACTACTGTGCCCACCCCCACAAATCACAACAGTGAACCTGGGCTGAGTGCCTATTGTTAGCAGCAGAGCTGAGCTTTCAAACAGTTCTGGGCACTGCAGCACACTAAAATAAAATTGTAACATTCCTGACAGAAAAAAAGAATCACAATACACAGTTTGTATTACTGCTAAATTAGACAGTCTTCAAGATCTGCCTTCAGTGTACTGTATGTCTCATATCTATATTATACAATTTTAGACACAGTCAGCATATGCTTTTCCTGTGCCTCACATCAACATTCACTTTCTGCAGTGCCCATCTCCCCCCCAGGGCTGTGAAATATAGACACTGTTAAACTAATCAAAATCAACACTAAAATATTACAAAGGCATCCAGAAGACACCACCTACACCTCAATCACTTTTGCAAGTCTGTGTTGTCCTTCTCTGGACTGCCTCTATTTTGTCAATATCCTTCTGGATATGTGATCTCCAGAACTGGACACAGTACCCCAGCAGAGGCCTCACCAGTTATCTGTACAGTGGCATCATCACCTCTTTCCTACTGCTTGTTATGCCCCTCCCTATACACCCCAACATTCTGTTTGCTCTCCTCACCGCCTTTTCACACTGTTTGCTCACCTTCAGGTCATCAGATATAATAACCCCCAGGTCTCTCTCCTGACTTCTGATGGCCAGAATTTCCCCACCCATTCTGTACTCCTCACTTGTATTCATGTGACCCAGGTACATGACCTTTCACTTTTTAGCACTGAAACTCAACTGCCGGACACCTGACCACTCCTCTAATAGGCTAAGGTCCTTTCTAATTTTTTCCACTACCTCAGGTGTATCCACTCTGTTGCAGATCTTGGTGTCATCTGCAAAGAGGCACACCTTTCCCCCCAGATGCTCTGCAATGTCACTAATAAGGACATTAAATAGGACTGGTCCCTACACTGACCCTTGTGGCACCCTGCTGGACACCTCCCTCTCCTCGGATTTCATACCATTTTTCAGCACCCTCTGAGTCCTGTCTCTTAGCCTGTTTCCAAAACACTTTACCACCATAGGACCCACTTCTAGGCTCCCCAATTTATTTAGTAATCTCCTGTGCATGACAGTGTTGAAGGTCTTGCTGAAGTCCAGGTAGGCCACATCCACTGCCCCTCTATGATCTACCACCCAGTTTACCCAGTTAAAGAAATCTATAAGTTTCATCTGACAGGACCTTCCTGCTGAGAATCCATGCTGCCTTGGTTCCTGTGCCCTGCTATCCTCCAGAAACTTCACAATCCTCTCCATAAGTAAGGACTCCATTAGTTTCCCCACTACTGAGGTAAGGATTACAGGCCTGTAATTGCCTGCCTCTTCTTCCACTCCTGTGGAAATGGACCACATCTGCCCTCCTCCAGTTGTCGGCTGCCTCCCCCGTCTCTAGTGATGCATTAAAAATGGCAGCCAGTGGTTCTACCAGCACTTCCCTGAGTTCCTTTAGTACTCTGTGGTGGATCCCATCTGGCCCCATGGCCTTATCTGCTTTTATTTTCCCCAACTTTTAGTTGGAGAAGGAGGGGGAGACTGGAGCGGGTGAGTCAGTAACTATTTGTAATTGTATTTGAGGTCTTTTCTTAGCTGCCATTTCTGTGTGTTTGTAATTGTATTTGAGATCTTTTCTTAACTGCCATTTGGGTGTTTTTCCATTTAGTTTGGGCAGGATTGAGGGGTTCTAGCTGACAAGTATGTGACTGTGTGTTTAAAGGAGGCTGGGTCTGGCCTTTAAGTGCAGGCATCATATTACAGGGATTAGTGTAGTCTGAATTTGAGGTTAACTGACATCTCAGCTGAGTCTTCATTTACTCTAGTTGAAGAAGGAGGGGGAGACTGGAGCTGGTGAGTTAGTAACTGTGTTTGCAAATGTATTTGAGGTATTTTCTTAGCTGCCATTTCTGTGTGTTTGTAATTGTATTTGAGATCTTTTCTTAAATGCCATTTGGGTGCCTTTCCATTTAGTTTGGGCAGGATTGAGGGATTCTAGCTGACAAGTTTGTGACTGTGTGTTTAAAAGTGTCTGGGTCTGGCTTTTAAGTGCAGGCATCATAGTACAGAGCTTAGTGTAGTTTGAATGTGAGGTTAACTGCCATCTCAGCTGAGTCCTCATTTAGTTGGAGAAGGAGGGGGGGGACTGGGGCTGGTGAGTTAGTAACTGTGTTTGTAATTGTATTTGAGATATTTTCTTACCTGTCATTTCTGTGTGTTTGTAATTGTGTTTGAGGTATTTTCTTAACTGCAATTTGTGTGCTTTTCCATTTAGTTTGGGCAGGATTGAGGGATTCTAGATGAGAAGTTTGTAAGTGGAGTGAGGTGTCACTGCCAGAGGACTCTTTGATTGATTGTTTTATGGCCTGTGGTGTAGTCCTGTCCTCCCACCCCACTACCTACCCACCCCAGGGCAAGCTCTACTTTTATTGGGTGGGTCTTATTGGGCCATGCAACATCCTGCATCCATACAGGAAGTAGCGAAGAGAGAAAGCATAACAGACCACAACAGAAATAAAACATATATTTGAGGGATATCAAATAGCCATCTTAAGCAGGCAGTTGATTGAGGAGGGAATCAGACATGATGAGAGTGGTGCAGTATAGTGTAGTGTCTGTGAAGCAGCTATCTTTAGAGAGACATTCTGGAGGCTGTGATGCTGTCCTGTCTGCAGGCACCTCTCTGGGCTGAGGGAGAAGGTTGTCTGTCTCTGAGCAGAGTTTGCCAAGCTGAAGGCAGCATCCACCCCCACCCAGAGACAACTGGGTCCACAACCTTTACTTCAATGGATGCCAGGGAAGAGGAGTGATTGAACTACAGTGGACTCAGAGAGGGTGAGGGAGGGGGTCGAAAGCACATCCCCCTCAGGTCTCACTTAATAACTCCTACACTGTTGTGGAGGAATGGGAAAGTCCCACTCATGACCCAGGGCTGGGATCAGGGAGGATGGGAGGGTCCTCCAGGATGGGGCCCCAGGGAAGGGAAGCAGGGAACCAGTATAGCATAGTGGTTTAAGGCTCTGAGCTGTAAACCTGAAGACCGAGGTTTGAATCCCACAGCTCCCACTTGCATACTGTATGGCCCTGAGCAAGTCACTTAACTTCCTTGTGCTCCCAGGTCACACCTGGAAACAAGATTCAGCTTAGTGTGACTTTCATGGCTAAACAATTTCCCCTTACCCCCCAACCCCAGAGTAGGGGAAAGCTTCTCCTAGTGAGGGACTCTATTGTCCAGGGAGTGGTGTTAGGGTCACTTAGCAGAGGAGAGAGGGAGGTCAAGTGCCTCCCAGGAAGCACTGCATGGAGGGATGGGAAGCGGATCCACAGGATCACTATAGCAATAGCTAGGAGCTAACAGCTGGATGTCATTGTCCACCTGGGGACCAATGACCTGGCCAGGAGAAGGGTGGAGTTAGTCAGAGTCCAAGATGATTTCAGAAAGCTGGGAGGGAACCTGAAACAGATAGCCAGCTCTGTCTCATTCTCAGAGGTGCTCCCTCTCCAGGGCACAAGGGAAGCTAGGACACTCCACATCTGGTTGAAGGATTGGTGTGGAAGGGAGGTTTTTGGCTTCATAGGGGACTGGGGTCTGACCTTGGCAGATGCAGGCTTATGTAAGGATGATGGCCGGCATCTGTCCAAGAAGGGGTCCTTGGTCCTTTGTGAGAAGTTTAAATGCTTCAGCTGTGAATATTTAAACTGGCCAAGGGGGGAGAGCCAAGAGGATTATGAATCCCCCATGGGAACATGCAGGAATATAAGTTGACTATGGGTGCAGATAAAGAAGGCAAGGAGGTGCAGGCAGGTGAAGAATGTATAATGAATAATATGGGGGGTAAGAGCACATAGGAAAGGAAACTTGGGTGCAGGAAGATGCCAGAGAGGGAGAACAAGAGAAGAGGGTGGGCAGACTGTAAAACATGGGAGGTCATGCTAATGAATGCCCGCAGCCTAAAAAATAAGATTCCAGTCCTGGAGGCCTTGTTGGCAGATGCAGACCATGACATAGCAGCAATAACACACCACTCTGCGCTTGATGCTGGGACACTTGCAGGTGCAGTATTCATCGACCTATCCAAGGCCTTTGACACTGTGTGTCACCCCCTGCTGCTAAACTCCGTTAGTCAACTGGGTTTCTCACCTGGCCCACTGAACTGGTTCTCAAGCGATCTACAAAACAGATCCAAAAGAGTCAAGCTGAATAGGACCCTGTCCACCAACCTACCAGTACGCTCTGGGGTCCCCCAAGGCTCCATCCTTGGGCCCACCCTTTTCAGTCTCTTCTTAAACACCCTCCCAAGTTCCTGCTCAGACAAAATACTTCTTTATGCTGATGATGCAGTCATCATCGCATCACATTCGGACCCACTCGTGCTCCAAAGCACCCTGCAACACACCTTTGACCAAGCAGAAAAATGATTCAACAGCCATCGGCTAGTCCTAAACCTGAAAAAAACAAAATCGATGCTTTTTGCACACCGACAAAACAGCGCCAGTGACTCTCCCCATCTCATTACCCCCAGCACACTCCACCCACTTGAACAGGTAACAACATACAAGTACGTGGGCATCACCTTTGACTCAGGCTTTACCTTCCATACCCATTTAAAAACCTGTCATCAGCCATGAATTCCAGGATTGATCTCCTCTATCACCACAAAGACTGCCTCCCTGAATTTGCCTTAAAACTGGCCATCACCTCATCCGTGCTGTCACTGGCAGACTACAGACTCCCGATCTATGTAGTTGCAGACCCCACTGCCCTTACTAAAGTCCAGACCTCAATTAACAAAGCCTGCAGGCTCCTGACCAGTGCCCATAGCAGAACTCACACATGCCTGCTATACTCTGCCTCGAACATACTCACATTTGAGGAACAGTTGAAATACCACACCTGCCTGCTGGCTAAAAAGACCCTATCTGGGCTATGCCCTCCAGCGGTCACTGCATCCCTGCAACAGGCCACCCAATCTGTGCTCATCCATAATTCCACTAAAGCCACCTTCTTAGCACCTAGAGCCAGGACCTCTCTCTGCCAAAGATCCTTTCACCATAGAGCATGGGTCTGGTATAACTCTCTCCCAGAGAACATCACAGGTATTCCCAGAATTGGCCACTTCAAAATAGCCCTTCAAAAATACATTGTCAATAGTCGGAGCTGTAACTGCCTATAGTGGACCTGTATCCTGTCTCAATAGTCCCTCTCAGACTTCCCTGGGTTCCACTGATGACTAAGCACTGGTTCTACTGCAGAGTATGACTCTGCCTTGTATAATTAAAACAAATTGTGTTTGTTTATCTATGCCCGTATTTCACCTGTATTGTATCCTCTGTCTAAACCTCACTTGATTGTTTGTCCACCCTCCCTGCGACGAGGTACCTTTGTAAACGAGTCTCTGACTCAAAGGTTGTAAATCTGATTATTCAGATAAATAAATAAATAAATGGCACTCTGCTAATCATGGCTGGGAAGTCAATGTACCAGGCTATACATTTTTCAGGAGGGATAGGGAGGGTAAAAAGGGTGGGAGAGTGGCCCTGCACATCAGAGATGGTATGAAGACTACAGAAGTTCAGAGAAGACAGGGGGAGGCTGAGGTAATGTGGGTTATCCTGGAGCCACAGAATGGAACAGCAATATGCACAGGGGTGATCTATAGACCTCTGGCACACAGAGAGAAAGTAGACAGGGAACTAGTGGAGAACATACATGCCATGGCAGCTAAAGGTGAAATCCTTCTACTGGGGGATTATAAAATGCCGGACATGGATTGGGCCACTCAAATCGCTGTTTCAACCAGAAGCACAGCCATCCTTGAATCCCTGCAGGGGGTTGGAATCAGGCAGCTGGTGCATGAGCCAACCAGGGACAAGTAAATTCTGGATCTGGTATGTACCAATGGGAACTGAGTTGAAGAAATACAGGTGGAAGGGCAACTGAGGTCCAGTGACCACCACAAGGTGTGGTTCAGCATGGAGACATGGACCCAATTAAACCACACAAGGGCAGGAGTATTAGATTTCAGTAGTGCAGATTTCACTGAAATGAGTAGATGTATACAAGCAGTCCTGGGGAAGGGAGAGGTAATTAAGGGGGTGGAAGAACAATGGGAGAAACTGAAAGGAGTCATAGTGGATATAACAAACCAATGCATTAGGATACTGGCCAAAGATAAAAGAAGAAGAAAACCATTATGGTTCTCCAACGAGGTGAGGGACAAACTCAGGGCTAAAAGGCTGAGTTTCATGAAATATAAGGGTAGCCAAAGGGAGGAGGACAGGGAGGTGTATCTTAAATGTCTAAGGGAAGCAGGGAAGGCTGTTAGGAAGGAGAAGACACAGACAGAAAAGGGCTTAGCAGAGTCTGTAAGCAAAGGGGATAAGGCATTTTATAGGTACATCAGTGAAAGAAGAAAAACCAGGAGGGGGATTGTGAGGCTTAAAGGGGAGAAGGGAGAATGCAAGGAGGGGGATCTGGACAAAGCAGAAAAACTGAACAAATATTTCTGCTCAGTATTCACTAATGAGTGTGAGGGCCAAGGACCACAGTTGGGTTGCAGAGGCAATGGGGGGAGAAAAGTGAACACTGGTCCATTCACAGAAGAGACAGTTTTGGAAGAACTCCCAAAGCTGAAGGTGGATAAGGCCATGGGGCCAGACGGTATCCACCCAAGGATATTAAAGGAACTCCGAAGGGAACCAGCAGTCACTCAACATGGGTGTCATTCCAGATTACTGTAGGAGGGCACATGTAGTACCACTGTACAAAAGCAGCAGTAGGGAGGAGGCGGGGAACTACAGGCCAGTCAGCCTCACTTCAGTGGTGGGAAAGATCATGGAGACACTTCTGAAAGAAAGGATAGTGGCACATATGGAATATAGTGGTACCCAAGATCTGAGGAAACACGGATTCACAGCAGGAAGGTCATGCCAAATGAATCTAGCAGTTTTTTTGATTGGATGACTAGGGAACTTAGTCAGGGAGTGGAGGTAGACATCACCTACCTAGATTTCAGCAAAGCATTCAACACCATCCCACACAGAAGGCTGATGAACAAGACAGGTAGTCTGGGCATGGGAGACAAGGTGGTGAACTGGGTTAGGAACTGGTTAACAGACAGGAGACAGATGGTGGTGGTAAATGGGGTACAATCTGGGGAGAGGGTGGTGACCAGTGGGGTACCACAGGGATCGGTACTAGGACCAGTCCTATTCAATGTCTTCATTAGTGACATTGTAGATGGTCTGGAAGGAAAAGCCTGCTTGTTTGCAGATGACACCAAGATCTGAAACAGGGTGGATACTCCAGAAGGGGTGAAGAAAATGAAGAGGGACCTGGAGAAGCTTGAAAGGTGGTCAGAGATGTGGCAACTCAGGTTCAATGCAAAGAAGTGCAAAATAATGCACCTGGGAAGAGGGAACCCTGGGGAGAGCTACAGGTTGGGGGGAGGAGCTGACTGTCGCCAAAGAGGAAAGGGAACTAGAGGTTATCATCTCTCATGACCTTAAGGTGTTACAGCAATGTACAAAGTTGACAGTGAGGGCCAGTGGCATGTTGGGGGGCATAGGCAGAGGTTTCACTAGCAGAAGGTGGGAGGTGGTGATGCCATTGTATAAAACATTGGTAAGGCCTCACCTGGAGTACTGTATGCAGTTCTGGAGACCACACCTATGCAAGGACATAGATAAGGTGGAAACTAACCAGACAAGGGCAACAAAGATGGTGCAGTGCTTACACCAGAAAACATATGAGGTGAGACTAAGGGACCTCAATATGTACTCACTGGAGAAGAGGAGACAGTGGGGAGACATGATTGAAACTTTTAAGCACCTCAAGGGCATAAACAAGGTGCAGGTGGGGGACCTTATCCAATGTAGAAAAAGTAGTAGAACAAGGGGGCACAATATGAAATTGGAAGGGGGTAGATTAGAGGCAATGTGAGGAAGTTTTTCTATACAGAAAGGGTAGTCGACACTTGGAATAGTCTGCCACAGGAGGTAGTGGGGGAAAATACAGTGAAGGGGTTTAAGCATGCTTGGGACAGGCACAAGGGGAGTCTTAGATGGGAAGGAATGATGAAAAGCCATTGATCACATACAGTCAGTGGCCACATACAATGTATAGGGCCTAAGGGTAGACTGGATGGGCCTAGTGGTCCTTATCTCCTGACAATTTCTATGTTTCAATTAGTTCTTCTAGAATTCTTTACACCATGAATGGGCTGGTGTCTACCTCTCTCCCCTGAATACCCCTCTTAATGAGTCTGGGTCCCTGATCCTTCCCTTCCCTGATGAATACTGAACAAAAGTACTTGTTCAGTATCTCAGCCTTTTCTAGGTCATACCCACCCTTTCTTCTCCTTCCTTCTTCAGCCTAAGGATCCCATTACTGGTCTTTTTTCTTTCACTAATGTATCTGAAGAAGGTCTTGTCATGTTTCTTAAAAGCCTCCGCTACACCTTCCTCTGTCTGTGCTTTAGCCTTTCTAATTATTTTCCCAGATTCATTCTGCTTCTCCAGATGGTGTTCTCTATCCTCATCCTTTTGTGTTTTCTTGTATCTCCTGAACGTGCTTTTCTTTTCCCTTACTTTCTCTGCCACTATCTTTGAGAACCACAATGGCCTTTCTTTCTTTTACTCTTGTTATGCATTTTGACACAATGACCTGTTACCTTTGTTATGACTGTCTTGAGTCTTGACAACTGTTTTTCCACATTTCCCTCTGTACCTTCTGCTGCTATTGCTCTTTCGAGACTTCTACCCATCTCCTTAAAGTTAGCCTTCCTGAAATCTAAGACCTGTATCCTTGTATGGCTTGCCTCCTCCACTGTAGTTACCTTAAATCATACTGTCCTGTGGTCACTGGCACAAAGAGGACTGATACCAAGGGGACTGCCCACCTCCACATCTGTAATTCTGTCCCCGTTGGTCAGGACAAAATCCAGTATAGTCTCCTCGCGGGTTGGTTCTGCTACAAACTGTTTTACATTTGCCCCATTCATGGCAGTCATAAATTCCCTGTACCTTGTTGTTCTTGCAATCTGAGTGCTCCAATCTACTTCAGACAGGTTGAAGTCACCCATTAGTAGCAGTTCCCCTTTGCCTGACATTTTGTGGATGGTTTCTACAAGAGCTTCATCTGAGCTCATCTGAGCTACATCTGATTCCTCCCCCTGTGCAGGAGGCCAGTAAATCACTCCAGTGGGAATGGCTGTCCTTTTTCCCACCTTCAACGTGACCCACAGTATCTCTGCTCCTTCTTGTAACCCTTGCGCCTTTATTGCTTTAATCCCTTCCTTCGCATACATAACTACTCCTTCCCATTCTCCCTTCCCTATCCTTTCTAAAAAGTGTGTGTCCTGGTATAGCTACATCCCAATCATGGTTCCCTGTATATCAAGTTCCCACTGTGTCTAGCTTTATGTCTTCCATTAAGGCCATTAGGTCTGGGATTTTGTTCCCCAGACTGTGGGAATTTGTATACATTACTTTCCAGCTTGTGCGCCCACCCTTCTTTTCCCTTTTTTTGTCCCTGTGAAGTTTTTGGGTTTCATCTTCTGTCCTCCCCACAACTGTATTGAATTTATTTATCAGGTTTGATAGTGCCTTTGTACTAATTGGATTCTTCCTTATTTCAGATATGTTATGTTGGGGGAGTATCTTTGTCCTCCTTTGTGCTTTTGCCCCCCCCCTTTGGCTATAAATGCTCGTGGAGGAAGCATTTGAACTTTTCAGTGAGTATACCTTTGCCCTTTGGATAGATTTAGATTGTCTGGTGAATACAGTCCTTTATCCCTCCAAGTAAGATCTCAGTTTCCAATGAAGCCATACCTTCCTCTCCACACCATTTCTTCAGCCATGTGTTGAACTCCATGGTGCAGATGTCTCCACCTTCTCCCTTGCCATGGACAGGTAGAATCTCCCAGAAGGTAACAGAGTGCACTACTTGCCCAAGACACTGCTCCAGTTCCTGAATTCCTCTTGCACTTTTCCTATGCCCGTCCCCTCCCCTGCCAGGTCATTTGTCTCCACATGGACAATGATGTCACACTCCCACCTCTGGATCACCAGAAACAATCAGCTACTGTACACCTGCAACCCCCCCAGAAACAATCAGCTGCACCAGCAAAAAAAAAAAAAAACAAGTGGGCACCTTTCCAAAAGAAGCCAAAAAGCAACCTGCTACTAAGTGAAATCAACAGTAAGTGGCAAAAGAAGCAATAAAATCAGCAATGAGCAGTTACTTACCTGAAATGGAACTGATTCCTTCTCCTTGACAGCAACACAGAAAGTAGCTGAAGAAGCTAGAGAATACATAGTTATATGGGTAGGTAGTTCTTTAGGTAGAAGACAGGACAGGAGTCATAAAGGAACCTTTGTGATAGGGAAAGGGGTGGCAAAGCTGGAAATCAAGTAGAGTCTGTGGTGTTACAAAAGATAGGAAAAATGGGCAGACTAGGTGGATCAAGCAGTTCTTATCTGGCATCAAATCCAATGTTTTTATCATAACAGAGGGTTGTAGTAAACAGAGTTAAATCCAAGGAGAGAGAAGTCACAAGTAGGGTACCACAGGGTTCAGCTTTGGGTCCAGTAATTTTCAATATGTTCATTAGTGATATAGGAGAAGGAATTCAGGGTAATATGCACCTCTTCATAAGTGATGCTAAGCTCTGTGGTAGGGTAGAGAGTGAGGTTGCTATAAAGGAGTTGCAGAGGGACCTGCAAAGCTTAGAAAGGTGGTCCAAGGTTTGGCAGCTGAAGTTCAGTGTCAAAAACTGCAAGGTGATACACACTGGGAACAGGAACCCCAGAACAGAATATCAAATGTGAGGGAGTAAAGCTGGACATTACCGCTGAGGAAAGGGACCTAGAGGACATCATAAGTGACTGCCTTATAGTCTGGCTAATATAACAAGCATATAGCAAGACAACCATGATGTGGGGGTGCAATTGAAGAGGATTTGATAGCTGGAGAAATAAAGATATTACTACCTCTCTATAGACCATGTCACCCT
This sequence comes from Neoceratodus forsteri, assembly GCA_016271365.2. Classification (NCBI taxonomy): domain Eukaryota; kingdom Metazoa; phylum Chordata; order Ceratodontiformes; family Ceratodontidae; genus Neoceratodus; species Neoceratodus forsteri. Next base: position 773,565,211 of record CM057449.1, on the reverse strand, counting down.
GTCCTACTGTATGAATAAGAGGCCCATTCCCAGCCTGAACATACGGCGGCTGGCTGAGAAGGTATGCGGAGAGCTGTTCCAGTTGCCGTATGCACCCCCAGCACCAAGGGGACTGGGCAGGTGTGGGTAAGGGCTTTTTGTGCCTCGGTGGGGGGGGTTGCTAGATGCCAGGGATTTCATATTATCACGTTACAGACTGGTAACTGGTGGGGGACACTAACGCACAAGATATTGTTTTGTACAGAACAGGTTGGCAATTGGAATGGGGGCCACTAGAACCAGGGATATTGTTTTGTACAGAATGAGTTGGAGACTGGTGTGGGGGAGGCGGACCACTAGCACCAGGGATATTGTTTTGTATAGAACAGGCCAGTGATTGAAGGGAGGGAGATACCACTAGCACCAGGGCTCTTCCAGTGCTCAAAGTGCCAGCATTATGGCACCAGACAATCAGGGCACCAAATAAGGGATGCTCCCCCCTCCCCAAGGTCCACCCACCCTGGGAGTTGGAATTCATAAGTAGGGAATGTGGGGGACACACCCCTACAAGGGGGTGCTGAGGGGCATGACCCCTCAAAAACATGATCGGCAACATTGCTGATTAAGCACCTTAATTAGCACAGGATCGCAGGTGTGTTCTGGTTTTGGAACCACACCAAGGGTATTGTTTTGTACAGAATGGGTTGGCTATCGACAATGGGGGAACCACTAGCACCAGGGATATTGTTTTGCAGAATGGGCTGGAGATCGAAGGGGGCCAGCCACTACCATGAGGGTTTTTTGTTTTTACAGTAGAGCCAGTGATCTGTGTGTGTGGGGGGGCACTAGCCCTAGGGTGTTTTAGTTGTGCATTAAGGGCTGGCAATAGGTGGAAGGGGGGGTGTTAGGGACCACATGGGGGAGTTGTGCTCCCCCTGCTGCCAACTGGTTAGGTGGATGCATTACCTCTGGCAGTCACCTTGCATGGAGTTAAGTCAGGGGTTTTGTTTGGCGATATTTGTGTTGTGTAAATGGCCCACATTAAACCCCTTTGTGCAGCCCAAAGCTGCTGAATGTGGGGTAGCATGGGTATTCATTGCTATGCCCCTTCCCTTGCTGGCATGCATACATTATGTTTTGCAAGGGCACTAACCTTCTTCGTCCATGCAACAGCCCCTTTTGAATATGGGGATCCAGAACAAACTCTGGTTTGTGTGGGCAAAGATCATTAGTACCCCACTCAATCTTTTGAATATCGTGACACAGATCACTGATTTCTGTGACGAGAACTACAACAGAATGTTGCCCATAAAAACAAAGCAATGCAAAATGCAGATTTTAACATCACTTTTTATTCAGGGACAATTAACATAGAAACAGAATTTGACATCAGATAAGGATCGCTTGGCCCGTCCAGCATTACAGGACACATTTCATTCAGTCAACTGGTGGCTTGCAGAGTTCCTTAGGGATCTGTCCTTGGCCCATTGCTTTTTAATATTTTCATTTCAAAATTCGCAAGGAACTTGACAACTTAGACAACTAAGTATGCAGATCAGGTAAAAATTGGTGGTAAATATCTTTCTGAATATGATTCTTCATTAATACAGAAAGATTTGAACAAACTAAACCTAAGGGCAGACAGATGGGAAATGGAATTCATTCTGGATAAGGGCAAACGTATGCACCCGGGGAGGAAAAAATAATTTTCTACTTATGAATTATGCAAAAAAAAAAAAAAATCTGACCAAGTCAACCAAAGAAGTGTATCTGGGAGTAGTAATTACAGATACTTTTGATCTCAGGACACAGGCTTCATCTGTTATTGTTCGTGCTAATTGGGCATTATAGGCTATTAAGAGACATATAAAGTCTAGAGATGAGAGAGGTATTTTCCCCATCTACAGAGCTTACATACATCCACATTTGGACTACGCTTTACCTGTATGGTGTCCATTCAAATGTAGGGACATTGAGGGAACAGAGATGGTCCAGAGGAAAGCAGCTAAAACCATTCAAGCTTTGCAAAATGCACTGTACGATTCCTGCCTAAAACATTTAAACCTGGTGAGCTTGGAACAAGGTTGTCTTAGAGAAGACTTACTGTACATTTTATGAATCAAATTATACAAGAGGATTACCTCCAAGCAGAACTTCATTTTGAGTTTAAACAGGATTTTAAAACCAGTAGAGGCTACCCATTTCAATTATCTGAGCAACCTTTTAGAACCATGAAAATAATTTTTTTCTTTACTCAGTTCATCATTAGTCCTTGGAACTCTTTGCCTTTTGATATTATTACTATTAAATCTAAGGATGAATTTAAAAGTCCACTTGAGAGGATCATTCTAAATGGTGGAAATTTGTGTCACTATCAATAGATGGAGGAATATGGGCACAAAAGCCTCCTCACTCCTATTTGCCTTAGTATTATCCGTAGTATGATCCAGTCTGCTTACTTCTCCCTGCCTACACTATTACATCAGACTGTGCCCAATCTACAGCTCTTAATCTCCCTCCCCCTTCCTTTTCACTATGATTCCTTTGTGTTTATCCCATGCATTCTTGAACACACCACTGTTTTTGCCACCACCACCTGCACTGGAAGGCTGTTCCAGGAATCCACCACTCTTTCTGTGAGGAAGTACTTCCTCATATCTCTCCTGAATCTACTACCCTCCAGCTTCATACCATGTCCCCATGTTCTTGAGCACCTTTTCTTATGAAAAATACCCACCTCCTGTACCTTTTCTACCCCCATGAGGTAGATAAGGTCTCTATGATATCACCCCTCTCCCTCCTCTGTTCCATGGTGTACATATTGAGGTCATTTAGTCTCTTCTCACAGGGCATGGTTACGTATGAATCATTTAGGCTTATGTATATTATTTCTGTAAAGGGAAAATTATAAACAGCTGCCAATGAGAAATAATTTTTTGTCCTCTTTAAATATCAGTCAGGGACATATTAGCTATTTGACACCCATAACTCAAATATTCCCTTCTGTAGTAGTGGCATTTTCTTGAAGGGGGAAGGGAGGAGACTCCATGTAAAATATTTCCAACATGCTAATCTCAGACCTCTTGTAATGACAGATGTTTGGCCAAAATGTTGCAAAAAACAATATCAACTGTACAGTAATAATTTGTGGCAATAGGACACTAACAAATATATGAACCGTTAAAGTAATTTGAGCTTCCAAGGTTGAAGGACAAAAATAAATGATGTCTGTCCAGCAAGGAGTGTTTCCACCTTTCCTTACACACTCCAGGAGTAGGATGGAAGTGATTGATGCCCCTACCATACTGGGGGTCACTCCATAAACACTACTCCCTATGCTCCAAACTAGGGTGTGAAACACATGTACTACACTTTCAGGGTTCACATGAGAACTTTAATGTTTCCCATCATTTAGAACAAAAATACCCCCTAACACTGTGTTGAAATTCATTTTTTATATATAGCTTTTTGCCCTCGGCTGCCACCTTGCACCTTTCATTAGACCCAGTTCTTGGACCCCAATCCCATTTACCCCTCTCCCTACCATCTTGTCTAGTGGGGACCTAGACAGTGCAGCACCAAGAGTGTTGAGGAGCCATTATACACTGCCATGGGGAGACATGGTATTTTTCCTAGTTTTCTCCACTTATACCTTTGTGCCATGGCAGACATGGCTGCCCATGTTCGTGGAGGCACACATGCACTCTGGAACTAGTGACCCTGCTCTACCCATCCATCCTAGCACCAGTCCACCCCCAATGTGCCTAACATTACAACTGAGCCTCCACTCTTTGGCAGTCAAGGGCTGGGAAGACTTACCTCTCTAGTCTGTGATAGGAGAGCTGCCAAGAGGCCACTCAATTCTCTCCCAGTGCAGCTTGGATTCCTGCTGGGGGTGTATCAGTGGGCGAAAGCATACACTGACAAACAGCAATGAAGTTACCAACAGCATTGAGATATGCTGACTCTGAATCAGTGATAGAGGATTGACTGAGGAGGCTGCATGCTGCAGGAGCTGTGGAGGAGCAGTGATGGCAGGGTTCACTGAAAAGCTTCTCTTTTTTTAAGAAAAGGTATGTTACTGGTTTTGCATTTTTGGTGAACCGTACTGGACTTTCTTGTGTCTCCTTGGTCCTGCATTTGTGCTCCTTGGTGTGTTCTGTCTCCCGCATGAGGAAGGTCAGGCCAGCAGGGGAGTGAAGCCAGAGCTGAGTGGATTGAGGGCTGACAGAGATGCCCTCCGGGAAGGTGAAACTGGGGAGAGATTATTTTCTGTGAGTGATTTTACTGTCTGAGACTAACTGAAGATTGAAAATTAACTAGGGAAGGACTCTCTCAGTTAAGCACTTATTTTGAATTCTGATGCTACTGAGTGTGGAGCGAGAAGCTCGAAGTCTGAAGCCTAGGACCTGAAGTCTGAAGCTTGGGGATAAAACTCATTAAGAAACTGAGGATTTGCAAGAACTGCATTGAATTGGCTATGATTTACCAGTGGCTTTTTATGCTGTTTAAGCTGTTTAAGCTCTTGTTGTATTGGAAAACTAAACAGGGATTGTGTTTTTATTATATTCATTATATTATTGTATATGTTTGTGTTTGGTGTTTTGCGCTATAGTTTTTGGGGCTCTACGACCTAAAGACCCAAAGCCATTTAAGTATTGGTGTGTTGTTGGTTTTTTTTTTTTTGGAAAGGGAAAAGAGTTGTTTTGGATATTTTTTTTTTTAACAATTTGTCCTAATTAATTATTTTTTTAAAAAACAAAGAGAAAGTTTTATTTTTATTTTCGTGCCAGTTCAGAGTCTGGTTATCTGATTGGCTCCTCCAACCCATGTCAATGGGGCTATAAGTGCACATGTCTGGGGTGGAGTGAATCAGATTCAGGACTGCTGGTTGCCACATGTACTCAGAGTGTGCTTGGAGAGCATTTTAGGAGAATTTTTCCTGAGAGAGACCTGTATAAAAGATGCTTTCTTTTTCACCTGTGCCTGTACTACAAGCTGATTTGGCTTATTTTTTTTGTTCTATATTATTTACTTGGTGCACCTGTTTCCTTTAGTTGATGCATCTAGCCATAATTACCTTAGCTGTGGTGGTGAACATTTGCGGTTGTAGATTTTATATATAGATGACATAGTGCTTAAATGCCTTGGAGATCCTGCTGGGGCTTCATTGTTAAACCCTGACAGATTACCTTCTGCTCAATAGTAAGTTAATTTTTAGTAAGCTGTTTTGAGTTTAATATTTCATTCAGGTCCTTTACTTAGGAAAGAGAATTTGGATATTTTTATTATAGAAACATATACAAAATTAAGTTATTTATGATCTTTTATGGAACCTGTTTGATTCAGCAGAAATACCAGAAACAGAAAGAAATGAAGGCACAGCCAGACTAACTAAAAGATATTTCTGCAGAACATTGCCACCTACTGAAAGGAAGGCTAAGCCCCAGAGGAGATGTAGAGTCTGCTACAAAAAAAGGCTTTAGGAGAGACTCAAGATATTAATGTCCACACTGTCCCACAGAGCCAAGGCTGTCCCTGGAGAACTGTTTTGAGAAATACCACACCAAGCTCATTTACTGGAATGACTGATGGGTGCAAAAATTCATCTTGAATAGCACAATGAGGCCAAAGCATTTATTAGGTTAAAAACATTTTGGGAGAAGTTATTTCTTATCTAAGCACCCACAAACCATTGTTTGTACTCTTTTGGTAACCAACTAAGGCCCACAAAGCACAATGCCTGTTTGTAGGGGAAACCTGGAAACATAGGGGATGTTATGTGACTTGCTCAGGGTCACACAGTATGCAAGTGGAGGTGGTGAGAATCAAACCTAGCACTGTTTCAAATCTGATCATGGCTCATTACACTAACCACTAGGATATATTGTCAGCCCTTTATTCAAGGGCCTTTAGGATATAATTTTATTTACACTGTATGGGCAAACTCACTTTATTTATAATTCTGCCAGAGTATTTTGGTAATGCAAATGTGAAACACATGCAATCTTACCATGGCATTCTGTCCAGACCTGCCTATTACAATATGCTTTTGTAGAAACGTTTGTCATGCATCCCCTCCCTGCCTGAATATCCCACCTCCAGAAAACTTCAATGCATTGTATTACCCAGGGAACAATATATATTGCTTTAAGGATTACAAAATAAAGATTTTAAGGATGTCTGAGAAAGTATCCTACCCACATGTTCACTATATATAAACTTCTAGTGAATTGAGCTCCATACTTAAAAATACTAAATAAAAGGCAATATGTTGGCCCCTTTTCTACCTAATTATCTGGCTGCCTCATTTATCAAGTACAAACTCCTACCATGTTGGACTTCTTTGCGGAGTACTAACTGTGTTGGTACCACATACTTACACCTCCACCAAAGGACTCTTGGTACAAAATGCTCCAAACCTGCTAACACTGTCAATTCAAGGGATTTAAAATGCATTTAGCAACCTGTGTTTTGGGCTTACATCCGTCAGACTCTGGTAAAGAAACATAAATGTAATACCACATTAAGCAGTACCCTCTTGAGGATAAAAAAAAAAGGTTTTCATATACCAGCATCCTACTTAATTTGCTGAAATGAGAGAATTATGCAAATGTCATTATTTTTCATAGTCGTACTAAATGTAGAGGAGGATTATGGGTAGCACATACTTTGGTAAGAAGCAGTCTTACCAATGATTACAACAAGTATTTTATTGCATTTCAGGAAATATATACTTTTCTTATGGTATCCTTGTGTCCCGAGTTCAATGCTGTGGATTTTCCATTGTGGGCCTAAGTTTTCTCCTTTAAAATATACATCACACCCTATAGGTTTCAAGTCTATTTCAACTAAACCTTTGTGGTGAAGGTATATAAATGTGGTATCATTGTAACCAGTACTCTAAGCAGAATCCAGAAATGTGGTGTTTGTTTATCTCTATCCTATGTTACATAGATATTTGGTTTGCTAAACTGTGAAAACGATCAGAATTTCCATCATTTTGCATAGTTCTACCAAATGTAAAGGAGGATTATGGATAGCAAACATTTGGACAGCAGGCAATGTCATACATATTTAAAACCAGCATTTTATGCAGTTTCAGAAAATATATACTTTTCTTATGATATCATGGTGTCCTGAGATCAATGCTGTAGGATGTTCTATGGTGGGTCTTCATTTTTTCCTTTAAATATATACATAGCACCCTATAGGTTTCAAGTTTATTTCAACCAAATCTTTGTGGTAAGAATACATAAGTGTGACATCATTGAAACCAGTACTCTAAGCAGAACCCATAAATGTGGTGTTTTTGTACCTCCATCCTATGTTATATAGATATTTGGTTTGCTAAACTGTGAAAATGATGCAAATTTCCTTATTTTTGCATATGTCTACCAAATGTAAAGGAGGATTATGGGTAGCAAACATTTGGACAGCAGGCAATGTCATACATTTTTAAAAACAATATCTTGTGCAGTTTCAGAAAATACATACATTTTCTATAATACCATGGTGTCCTGAATGTCTACAAACCAGAGAACCAGTGTTGTGTATGTTCCATAGTGGGCCAAAATTTTCTCCCTTTGAAATGTTCTTAGCACTATATAGGTTTTAAGCCCATTTCCACCAAATCGTTGTGGTAAAGGTACATAAATGTGGCATCACTGTAACTGATACTCTCAGCAGAATCTACAATTGTGATATTTAGGTACCTCCATCCTATTTTACATAGACGTTTGGTTTGCTAAATTGTGAAAATTAGGCGAATTTCCATCATTTTCCATAGTTCTACCAAATGGAAAGGAGGATTATGGGTAGCAAACATTTGAATAGTGGGCACTTTCATACATTTTTAAAAACAGTATCTAATGCAGTTTCATAAAATATATAGTTTTGTATAATACCATGGTGTCCTGAATTTCTACAAGCCAGAGGATCAGTGCTGTGTATTTTCCACAGTGGGCCAAATGTTCCCTCTTTGAAATGCTCTTAGCATTATATAAGTTTTGAGCTTATTTCCACCAAATCTTTGTGGTAAAGGTACACAAATGTGGCATCATTGTAACTGGCAGTCTCAGCAGAATCCACAAATATGATATTTATGTACCTCTGTCCTATTTTACATGGACATTTGGTTTGTTAAACTGTGAAAACATTGTGAATTTCCATCATTTTGAATAGCTCTACCAAATGTAAAGGAGGATTATGGGTAGCAAATATTTGAATAGTGGGCAATTTCATACATTTTTAAAACAGTATCTTATGCAGTTTCAGAAAATATATACTTTTTCTATGATACCATGGTGTCCTAAATGCCAACAAGCCAGAGAAGCAATGCTATGCATTTTTCACTGTGGGCTTAAATTATCCCCTTTAAAATACATATTGCACCCTGTATGTTTCAAGCCTATTTAAACCAAATCTTTGTGGTAAAGGTACATATATGTGGTATCATTGTAACTGATACATTCAGCAGAATCCATAAATGTGGCATTTTTGTACCTCCATTCTATTTTACATAGTCATTTGATTTGTTAAATTGTGAAAACTATGCAAACATCCATAATTTTGCATAGTTCTAGCAGATGTAAATGAGGATTATGGGCAGCAATCATTTGGATAGCAGGCAATGTCATACATTTTTAAAAACAGTATCTTGTGCAGTTTTAGAAAATACATACTTTTTCCTGTGATACCATGGTGTCCTGAATGTTGACAACTCAGAGAATCAATGCTATGTGTTTTTCATTGTGGTCTTAAATTATCCACTTTAAAATACATAAAGCACCCTGTATTTTTCAAGCCTATTTTAACCAAATATTTGTGGTAAAGGTACATAAATGTGGTATTATTGTAACTGGTACTTCCAGCAGAATTCATAAATTTGGTATTGATGTACCTCCCTCCTATTTTATATATTCATTTGATTTATTAAATTGTGAAAACGATGCAAATTTCCATAATTGTACATAGTTATAACAGATGTAAATGAGGATTATGGGTAGCAATCATTTGGATAGCAGGCAATGTCATACATTTTTAAAAACAGCATCTTACGCAGTTTCAGAAAATATATACTTTTTCTATGGTAACATGGCGTCCTGAATGTCTACAGCCCAGAGAAGCAATGCTATGTGTTTTTTCAGTGTGGGCCTAAATTTTCCCCTTTAAAATATGCATAGCATCATATAAGTTTCAAGCTTATTTAACCCAAATCTTTGTGGTAATGGTACATAAATGTGGTATCATTGTAACTGGTACTTCTAGAAGAATCCACATATGTGGCATTTTTGTATCTCCGTCCTATTTTACATAGACATTTGGTTTGTTAAACGGTGAAAACATTTTGAATTTCCATCATTTTGCATAGTTCTACCAAATGAAAAGGAGGATTATGGGTAGCAAACATTTGGATAGCAGGCTATGTCATACATTTTTAAAACAGTATCTTATGCAGGTTCCGAAAATGTATACTTTTTCTCTGATACCATGGCTTCCTGAATGTTTACAGGCCAGAGAAGCAATGCTATGCATTTTTTTGCTGTGGGCCAACACCTTCACCCCTTAAAATACAACATAGCACCCTGTAGGTTTCAAGCCTATTTAAACCAAATGTTTGTGGTAAAGGTATATAAATGTGGTATCATTGTAACTGGTACTTTCAGCAGAATCCACAAATCTGATTTTTGTGTACCTCCATACTATTTTACATAGACATTTGGTTCATTAAATTGTGAAAACTATGCAAATGTTCATCATTTTGCATAGTTCAATCAAAAGCAAAGGACGAGTATGGGTAGCAAATATTTGGACAGCAGGCAATGACATACATTTTTAGAAACAGTATGTTGTGCAGTTTTAGAAAATATATACTTTTTCTATTATATCATGGTGTCCTGAGTGTCTACAGGCCAAAGAATCAATGTTGTGCATTTTTCACTGTGGGCATATATTTTCCCATTTAAAATACACATAGCACCCTATAGATTTTGAGCCTATTTCAACCAAATATTTGTGGTAAAGGTACATAAATGTGGTATCATTATAACCAGTACTCTTAGTGGAATCCACAAATGTGGAGTCTGTGTACCTCCATCCAATTTGATATAGACAATTGGTTTGTTAAAGTGTGAAAACTATATGAATTTCCATCATTTTGCAAAGAACCACCAAATGCAAAGGAGGATTATGGGTAACAAACATTTGGATAGCGGGCAGTGTCATACATTTTTTAAAAACAGTATCTTGTGCAGATTCATAAAATATATACTTTTTCTATGGTGACAAGGTGTCCTGAATGTCTACAGGCCAGAGAATCAATGCCAGGCATTTACTGTTATGGACAAAAATATTTCCACTTTAAAATGTACTTAGCAACCTGTGCATATAGAGCTTATTTCTGCTAGACTTCTTTGATAAAGGTACATAAATTAGGTACCGATGTAACCAGTGCTCTCCACAGAATCCAAAAATGGGATGTTTATATACCTGCCTCTTATATTACATTTGCATTTACTTTGTTAGAACATGAAAATTCTGTGAATTTAAATCATTTTTGATTGTTGCATGACATAAAGAATAATAATGTGTAGTATATATTTGTGTGGTGGGCTATGCTACCCAGGTTTAAAAACAGTATTTTGTGTAATTTCAAAAAATATATACTTTTCCTAAAATAACATGAAGTTCTTGGTCTCTAAAAGCAAAAGAAGCAATGATGTGCATTAAATTAGAATTTAAGGCACTTTAAGTAGAAATTAAATAGAGTACTACTGCTGTAATATGTTTCTGCCTATAAAAAAGATTTTTGGAGAGTATATAGCGCAGACACTGAGAAGTTCAGCACAGTATACTTTCCATAATTCTTAGTTAAATAATATGTTTTCTGGGATGTTTTCTGCAACATCTTTGAGTAAAACATAGCATTTTGTTTACATTTCAGGCAGTGTTTCATGGCCACATGACCTGATATTGACAAAACCTTACTACCTATAAAAAGCTCAGAGTCTGACAATAAAAAACATCCATGGTTTCCCTACTTTTCCTTGAAGGGAACATAGTGATATTTTAATTTTATATAATATTGTGCAAAAATTACATGAATTTACTGGCACAGGAGTGTAAAATATCCCTGGAGGTGAAAGGGTTAATTTTGTATTTAGATACTGGTCACATTCTACCCACTTAGTTTATATCATGCTACCTAATATAGAAACTACCAAGCAGGTTTGGACAAAGCAAGGAGTAATAAATGCATTGGGGCTTCTGATTTCATCACCAGTTAACTGGTCTACTATTTGGAAACATACTTTACAAGGGGTTAAAATTGGAAAGATCTTATCACACGAAGTGTTCATCTCTACACTAACACAACTTAATTGGGACTTTGGAGTAAACCCCTCATCATACATGTTGTCCATTTTTGGAATAGACACATTTAAAGGGGAATATCCTAGTAAATTAGCCTCTTACCTTAGGGTGATGTTATCAACTATTACCAAAATTCAGATCCATATAAAGGAATTAGTGCAATTAGAAATGTTTTTGAAGGTAGTGAGGGAACTCAGATTAACTGTTGTATATCTTCAGCAGAATTATTTTCATTACTTGTAGAAAGGAGTCACATGCTGGATGAATTACATATTTGTCTGGTTTCATCGAATGAGTGGAATACTCAGGATCACAATTTACATCGGGATACATGTCTACATATACCACCTAGTTCTGAAGGAGAACTAATTAGGGTGATTTCTCCTGGCCCTGCATTTGACAGAGGCTGTAATTTTCTTAATTGGAATATAGCAGGGTTATCTGATAAATATGCAGACCCTCAATGGGTTGATTTTGTGTAGGGTATTTGAAGTTATTACCTTTCAGGAAACATGGGCAGTAACTAAACCCTATCTGAATGGGTTTCAATCATGCTGAGCTCCAGCAATGAAGGTGAAAACTCAAGGGAGGAGTAGGGGTGTATTAGCCACAATGATTAGAATTAGGGATGATCTAAGGGTGTGCATGAATTATTCGCCAACACCAGAGGCACTTTTTTCTTTAATTTTTTGGGATAACATTTTAGTATTGATTGTAAATGTTTATATATCCATGAGTTTTCATTCTCATCCAGCATATGACAGCTGGTCAAAATTAACTATGGAAATAGACACAATGACACAGCAACATAAGGTTGACACTGTCATTGTTGCAGAAGATTTTAATTCCAGAATAGTGAACTATGATAATTTTATCTTTTTCACAAGACTAACTATACATGGTGGACCTTGAACCTATAATTTTGTCTGATATGGTGTTCAGTGATGCAGGGAGATCTTTTCAAAGCTAAATCACAAATAATAATTTTCTAATCTTAAATGGAAGAATAGAAGGAGATTATGACGGCACATGTACTTTTGTTTCCCTTATAGGAAAAAGTGTTATTGATTTTGTACTCTGCACACTTCATAGTTATAATTATTTCAAGAGATTGGAGGTAGTTATGCACCCAGAAAGTGATCACACAGTGATACTAATGTCATTTCTGACCTGGAGCCCTAAAAATGCTATGCCAAACAATATACTAGCAACACTGGAATTACAGGGCAAATCAAGGTTGATTATAAATATTGAAACTATGTATAGGGTTACTAATTTATGGTATTCCCCAACCTTCTTAAAAGTATTTTCATCCTTAGGAAATTACCCGAATCCTGAACAAATTAATCAACAAATAGATATGTTATCAACAAATAAATAAAGAGATCTATTGCAACAATAATAGAAGTTATAAATCATCAACACGGTTTGACTTTCAATTTGTAAGGGAAAAAAGAATCTTCGGAAGGCTTATTAGACAAACAAAAAAAACAACCATCAAAAGTGGGTTTCTAAAACTAAATAAAGCACATAGAGAATATAAAAAATTTATCATACAAAAAAGTTGCATTTTCGCATAAACAATGGGACTCTATGTATAATGCTATTAAAACTAATGACACTAAACTTTTCTGGGCATTAGTTGCAAAAGGATCAAAAAATCAACGGTCAAATCTTCCAGTATATATTTCTAAAGAGACATGGGTATCATATTATCAATCACTATTTAATAAGGATCCAGACAGTAGGACTGAAATTTTGGATATTCTTCGTACTGTCAAGGATCAGTATATACCACTGGTACTTACATTTTGGAGGTTAAAAAAGCACTAATGGATCTACCAAATAATAAACCTCTGGTACCTGATTCTATTCCTGGAGAAGTTTTTAAAGCACATTTAAATTACTGGGTAATTTTCTTCTGAAATTTTGTTAATATCTGTTTAAAGGAGAAATATGTTCCATCATCCTGGACAAAAAATACAGTATAATAGTACCAATTCACAAAAAAGGACATTATCACATGCCATCTAATTATCATCCAATTAGTTTATTAAATATTAGGGGTAAAATATTTACTAAGATACTTTTACAAAAATTACAGATTTGGACAGAAAGTATTTCCCCTTTATCTATTTACCAAGCAGGTTTTCAACATAATTTCTCAACTACAGATACTATTTTTATTCTGTCTCTCTTAGTAGAAAAATATACGTTGTTTAGGAAAATGAAGTAATATGTTCTCTTTATTGATTTTACAGCAGCTTTTGACTCAGTAAAGAGTAATAAACTTTGGGAAACCTTACATGTCAGAAGCCTTCTCTCGAGTTGTTTGGTCCCGATATACTTTCTGCATACTCGTACTTCATCTGACTTGATACTATTAGCATTAACTAGCCATGGACTTCAAAATAAAATATTCCAACTTAATACTAAGTGCGAACAACTGGATTTATTGATGACTCTTAAGAAAACCAAAATAGTGGTTTTTGGTCCTCATTCAGTAAAAATACCAACCCCAAGAGTGTACTTAAATGGTAAACTCATAGAAGTTGTAACCTCATATGTATATTTAGGAGTAAAGTTTTCTACACATGGATTATGGACAGCACACTGGAAGAATCAAGTCATTAGAGTAAAATTAGCAGCCAAAGTCATCTTACACTTCAGTATTAAAATGGAGGCCATTTGGTTCTACCTACCTTGGTGGTAGGAAAAGCCAAAATGAATCCCATTCTCATGTAATGTGCTGAAGTATGGAGAGCTTATAACTCCCCATGCCTAGAAACCTCACTTTCTATGTTCTATAAATCACTATTACAGGTCCCAATGGCCATGTCAAATGCTGTAGTAAGGGCTGAACTGGGAAGAGTTCCTATTTCTACAATAATTGATTCATGAGTGGTTGGATATTGGATAAAAATGATTAATAATCAGAGTAATGTCCCGCCCTTACTTTGCCTGAGAGAAAAGATAATGTGGTATGAGCAAAATTATACTTCTTTGTGGTTAAAAACCCTTAAACATATTTTAATAACTACTTCCATGCAACGTCTTTGGTTAGATTTTGATAAATCTATTGCAATCTTGCCATTATTTAAGGGGATTGTTAAGCAGAAGTTGATTATGCTCACTCAAATGAAACAAAAGGAGCAGGTTAGAAGTCAACATCAGGCTATTTGGTTTGGTTCTAATAAAATTGACTCTCTAACAGAGAATTTTTTAACTCTTCCTCTGACCCCCTTACATCAAAAAAACATCACTTGGGCAAGGGTGGGAATTATATCTTCTAAATATGCTTATTTTAATAGATGTACCTCCGAAGGACTTAACTCTGATTTTTGCAGTTGTAATAAGGGCTTTTTGGAAACTATTTATCATGTCACAGTACAATGTCCATTATATAATTCTTTACAGAATATAATATTGAATAATTTTCTTCTGAGATATTCAGAGGCTTATTATGATCTGTTGTTTGCTCTTTTCCATCCTATCAATATAGAAGACATAGAAATGGCTGCAAAATGTTTCTGTGATGTGATAAAGATTAAAAGAAAACATCTTCCTGATTAACAATAGCAATTGTGTTAGTGAACTGTGAATCTATGTATTGCATTGCTGCTATATGCTAGTTGGGATATTTCATAATATCATACTATATTACTAATCTACATCTTGCTGCGATCTTGATATAAGAAATTACTGCCTTTTATCATGTTTCTGTGTAGTGGATAGTGAAATTTAATTTGATAAAAAAAAATAGTATTATAAGATGTGCATTTATTTATATGTATTTTTTTAT
Organism: Neoceratodus forsteri; assembly: GCA_016271365.2. Lineage (NCBI taxonomy): Eukaryota > Metazoa > Chordata > Ceratodontiformes > Ceratodontidae > Neoceratodus > Neoceratodus forsteri. The sequence continues at coordinate 773,550,057 of CM057449.1, read as the reverse complement.
TGTAATGTCCTTATGGTTTTTATAGAAGAACAATAAACTATGATGGCGATGATCTTCTCCCAGCCCTCCCCCCAGCTGACTGTTAGCAGCTTGATCTGGTTTCCAAATGCAGGTTGCCTATGTGGGAGAGAAAAGGCACATTAAGTGCCTCTGCACTATTGGGCATGCTGTTTTGAAATATTTTACAGGAAATAAAAAGGTCCAGGTTATACAGTATATAGGAATAAAAAAAAAATTACAGTGCTACACTTGCACACTTCTAGTGTAATAAACACCTGCATTACCTGATTTTCAGATGCAATTCCAGGAGGGCAACAGCTATGTTATATAAAAATATAGTATCCCAGGATAGAGTGACTTATCAAGTGGAACGTTTGGAGCCAGTGACCAAAATAAATAGTCAAAGGGAGGATAACAAGGCAAGGAGGAATTCTGCCAGAGCTTCCCTCACAGAAGGTCCCTTGTGGCTTTTCAGACACCTTCAGACTCCACAGGATGATTCCCACAAGCGTTTACAAATCTACTCCTCCCTCCCCTTCATTGCACTCTCCAAAGAAATAGCACAGTCTTATATTTTCTAGGTTACTGACATAAATATATATACACTCACAGAATAACACTTTAGGAAAAATTAGTATCAGATAAAAAAATGCCCTGCAACTATGTCTCACCTGCATAATAATTTCTCCAAAATAAGAAAATAAGAACATAAGAAAGTTACCAGAAGAAGGAGACCACTTGGCCTATATAGTCTGCTCTTGTTGATGATGAGACCCAGCTATTCACCTTTGCCTCATGTGCCAAAATGGATGTTAACCCAGAACACTTCAGTCATATTACCTATAGTGGCAGAGGAACTGAACCTACTCGCATGCAGTATGCTAGGCACTTCCACATCTTATGGAGTCTATAACCAGTAGTCAAGGAGCCTTGGAGCAGTTGAAATATAACTAAGGGCTCCATACTGTAAATTAAGCAAGCAGCACCTATATTGTTCAGTCCTGTAAATTCAAACATCTATAGAGTCCTTAGACTTAGCACCTCAACAGTCCTTCTTCAGAGCACTAAAATATTCCTGAGCCTCATTCATTGTTCCATTTGCAGCCTGCTCACCACTACCTCAAATGTTCTGTTTGCTCACTGTGAACCAGTCCTCCCCTTCCAATCTGAATGTCAAATTCTGAGGAGGTGCCACTGCAGTATGTGCCAGCCTTTATCCTTTAGTACCCTTTCTACCTCTTCTGGAGTGCAGTTCAGCTTCACACCCATGTCACAAAAAACACAAGACCTGACTAGGTAAGGTGTTTGAAAACCACATTTCCTTGTCTTTCAGTATCTCAAAATGTCTCTATATGCCTGCCTCCTGTTCTGTACCTCCAATGGGTAGTCCTGCTCAAAAAATAACTTAATAACAAATGTCCAGTTATTGTCAGGTAATGTGGAGTGCCTCTTCTTTGTCCCAGTTAGTGGAAAATTACAGGACTAGCAACCTAGACCTTCCTTTCGGAGCCACTGGTTTCTGGAGGATGGTCCAAAGTGCTTGTTAATACATAGTTCCTTTCCTTATAGTAAGGCCAGCACATTGTTTAACAGATCTTCCAAATAATCATGCATTCCCCCTGTTTCCAAGCCCTCCAGGAGACCATATGCCAATAAATTGTCTCTCCTGGAGCTGCTCTCTAAATCCTGGCTTTATGAAGGTCTCATTCTTTTACATTGCTTGCACTTGCGCAAGAAATGTCTTGCTACAGATGGCATTTCAGAGGTGAGTTACTGACTAGCCCAATGCAGAGCAATCTACAATCTACATTGGGCTCATCCCTGAAAGACCAATGATCATCGAAGCTAACTATTACCTGTTTCATAGGCGGGAAACTTTGTGTAGCTGAAATGAAGCACTCCAATAAGACAGCACTTCATTCATTTCCTCTGCATAATTACACCGTCACCCCTTCCCTCCATCGCTCCATTTTCAAGCTGATAATGGCTGCCACTGCTCCTTGCATCACTGGTTGTCAGTGTCCCCACCCTGTCCCACCCCAACCCCCCAAGGAGATCACTGTACAAAGTGCTGGGTTTGCGCATTTCAAAGTGCAGTACTAATGGTGTAAAAAACAAAACTATTTGTCCCTCCTCCTTACTGGATCCCAGTAGGAACTTAGAGGGTCTGGGACCAGAGGACTGGATTGGGACTTGGAGGCAAGTTGGCAGTCCATCCATGTTCAGGAGTCGCTACTGTGCTTGGCTCCCGGCCACTCTACCCCCCCACCTCTGCCTGATGCTTGTACCTTTGATTGCCTTTGTTTGGCCCCCCCATACCTGTTTCTCTTCCTGACACCCCTGGCTTCCCAGTCCCAGCTTTCCGGTTCCAGCGTTCTTCCTCTGAATTTGCCTCCAGCTCTTGGATATGACTCCCATGCAACTTCAGGGCCCCCCGACCCTAGACATCTGTCGTCCCCAGTGTAGTTCACCCAGTTTAAAAAGAAAAAAGAAATGATAATGTTAGAAAAGTTATGTTTTGCAGGGAATGCAAGGTTTTTCCATTCCCGCAGTTTGCAGGTTTTGCCCGTAGACGTCCAGTCATCTGACCCCCCCCCGGGAGTGCTCCCTGTCCCAGTATGCCACCCCACTTAACCTGTTTCCTCCCCTTCTGTGCCAGTCGATGTGGCTTCCTTGCAGCTTCTGTGCCCACCGACCCTCGAGGTCTGCTGTTCCCGGTGTGGTTCTTCTGGCACAAAAAAAATTATGTAGTCATGTATTGCAGGACATGCCTAGGATTCCAGTCCCAAAATTCCCATAGCTCGCAGGCTCGCGTGGTCATCCATCTGTCCACCCACCCCAGAAGTGTTTCCTGGCTTAGAATGCTAGCCCCTGCTGGCCCATGTGGCCTGTTTCTTGTTCCATAGTACAAGCAAGTAACGTTCGGCATTGAAAAATGCTTATTGTAAAAGACACATTAGGGCTGCATTAAGCTGCACCCCACTGTCTTCCACCAGGTCTAGTTGACCTTCCACTGCATCTAAGAAATTTTCCACTGCAGCCTTACATCCATTTAATCATTTTGATTAATGCCTGTTTTCCTTCCTGAACATTTTGATTTCTTTAACAAAAATCTCAAAGTGAATGAGTGAGAATTTTTCTTCTTCTGCATCTGCATCTGTGACTGGAGAGAGGCTCCTACACTTGCAGCCAATGCCATGGTCAGATATTCCCAGCTATTTCCTGAAATTTCTTTTTTTTTCTTCCTCCCTCCCAGTTGGCACCCTTCTGCCATGTGTCCCAGCCCCATCATCCTGACATCCACCAGGTCTTACCACTGTCATCTTCCCCAGGGCTTGCCCCCTTGTGGGGTCAGTTGGGCTGCCTAGCACCCACCATGCACCCACCATGCAAGAGATCTAGGTCTGGTGGCATATCCAGCTAGTTGGGTAGAGGGCCTGTAGGCACTCTGCACCATTCTACCACCCTCTTTTTTTCCCTTTGCTTTCCCCTGAGAGCTGTGGTTTGCAATGGAATTATGATGCACACCATGCCCTCCTATGTGACGTGCATTGATGCCTGATACGCCTCCCACTTGTATGCTGGCTCTGTCTGCCTTCCCCCAGTTTCCACTAAGAACAAGGCAAGCATCCAGCTCTACCTACCCTCCCTCAGAGGAGGAGAGCAGTCCTACAAATGCTTGATCTTCCTCCCCCTGGCCAGCCCTCTGAAGTCCCGAGCTCACTTCTGACTCAGGTCATTGGTGTCACATGTGGTAGTGCTACTGTTGTAATGGCAGTCCAACTTATTTACCTTAATTTCTAAAGAGATTGTCTCAGGTGGCGCTTTGGTGTTATTGCAGGCAGGCAGGGTATTCCTCTGGAGATATCACAGAAATGTCAGGAAGTATCAGACCATATCTTAGGCTGCAAGTGCACTTCATTGCAAACTACTCCACCTGTATCCAGTGCCATCTTGTGGTTCTGACTACCTCTGATACCTGAATCAGGTTGTGGAGTCTCCTCCATCCCTACCTGATGGCATATTTTTCATTATTGTGACATCTCACCAATTTAGAAGGAATATTCAATGTTGGAGGAGCAGAGCTCCTTGCATAGCTTCCCATTTGGGCAGTGATACCATCGGAGGTCTCCACAGCAATTCTAAATAACTTAAAATCTCTCATCAAATACACAAAGTGAAAGTGGCATCACTGCCCAAATGGGTTAGTGCAGAATACTACTGCTAACAGTAAAACTAACAAACAAAAGAATATATCCCCAACTGTTATAGAAATTGCTCTGATTAGTGACAAGAAAACATATAACATTAACAATATGTGTGATTGTACTGTTCCTTTAAATGTACAGTAGGAGAAAGGGCTATTAGGGTCCAGTAACAAGACTTATGTAATGCCCCCACCTGAATGGGAGATTACCTTAGTGCCTGTTCCTCCCGTTCTGTCTCCTGATTGCCTCCCTGGTCCCTGATGTATTTCCCAATGTTACTGCATTGGCTCAGGTCCAGTAAAGTGGCCAGAGGCTCTCTAGTGCCCTTTCTTCTTTGTTTTGCCCTTTTGGGCAAGCAAAGTACTGTGGAGACACCAGCCATTCTCCCTTACTATTCACTGCCGGCCGGCGAGCTTGCACATGCATGTAGGCATGCTCTGCATTCCGATCACGATTGTGGTCAAAGATTGGCTTCTCTGGTGGTCCTGGCCCCTGAATAGGCTGACACGGGGGCTGGTGACTCTGGCTGAATTGGAGGAGGCAACCAAGGGTTGGGGATAAAAAGGGCTGTATGCTCTATGAGTAAGTCCAGATTTAAAAATATTAATGAAGGTGCATTAATATTCATGAGTGGGTATGCTCTGTAACTGGGGGCTGTGAGTTTTGGCAGTTGCTGCAAGGATCCTACTGTAAATAAATGCACTATAAGGGCAGCATTTAAACAGACTCTAGAGTGGCTAAGAAGTAGAGGGACTATATAAATAAAAATTTGTTTGTACTGGCAGCACCAGACCTCTAATATTGAAACCCTTGAAATCTGCCTGTCTGCTGCCTGGGGCACTGTATTTTGGCAGCAGTGATAGGTTAAGGACTGCAGTAAACTGAACCACAGTGGCAGCGTTTAAGAAGGCACATTAATGGCTATTGAACAGTGGGGTCCAGAATAAATAAATATGTTTAACCTGGCTGCACCAGAACTGTATTTATGGGACTGTGTTAACTGCAAGGGACGGTGAATATTAGCAGCCATGTTCTGCAGACAGCAGACAATTGCAGAGACAGGATTTCAGAGGACAGATTGTTGGGATAGTGCCAGATACTTGTGGGACATTGCAATATGCTTGTGGGGGAAATGCAGGGACCTAATTCAAGTGCCAAGACAGAAAGCCTATCAAGCATTGAGGGAGGATAATGAATATTCATTTTCAGGACTAAAAAGTGATTTCAGCCAATAGATTTTTAGGAGAAACAAAGGTATTCAGCCAATTGAGGGGCCTCAGAGAGCTCCATAAAACTCTGGGACATTGCAGGCTGAGCTCCAATGGGGGAGGCTCAGGCCTCCAGCTAACCAACATGGGCCTAGTGTGCTTAGTAAAACCCCTCAATAGGGAAGGGAGGTTTCTACCACAGCCAGAAAGAAAGAGTAGCTGCAAGCAACAGAGTCCTGGGTTTTGCCAGAAATTGTCCTCCACGGCCAGCAGTTCCCTGCCACATTAGGAAAATGTGGAATGGAAGCCAGCATCTGCCTGTAGTTGTGAGACAGCTGCAAGAAATGCTTCTGCCTCAGTAGTGAGAGTGCTGAAGAAACCTGTAACTTCTAGAAAAGCGAAATAATTTGGAGCAAACTTCTACTTGTAAATTCAAGCTTTTGGGAGATCTGTGTGGGGCAAAGAAGCCTAGCAAGCCTAGATTTCTGACTGTGTGCACCCTGCGCCTGATCAGTGCCCGGATAAGGTGGATGCCTACAGATTAAGTGACCATGGATGGTCGAGTCTGTGAAATGCTAAATGTGACTGTGTAAAATGCTACAGGACTAGAGAGAGGTTCCCTAGCCAAACGGAACTGTCCTGACAGTGCCTTGGAGGCCAGGAAAGTCTTACGAGTCCAAGTTGGAGCTTCTAATGCCAGCGAAGCCACTAGAGACTGTGTTAAAGTGTCTTAAGTTCAAGAGAAGCTGTAGTGACCAGTTGTATTTTCAACTAAAATTATCAAGAGGTGGGAGCCTTGCCTCAAGCTCCATCTAGTATCAAGTGCCAAGTGGTAGAGAGCCAAGACTCAAGCTCTGTTCTGTTGTTTTTAAAGATTCACGGTATCTTGCATGGACTGTAAAAGTTTGGGTCACTTTAACCTTAGGGGAGAAGTACTCTCTGGTAAAGATAGCTCCTACAAGCTAAAGAACCATGTTGGTCATGTGGGCACATGGATGAACGAAATGTGAACTTGAACAAAATATAAATATGCAAATTTAAATATCCTGAATGCAACATGACTTTTTTCAGATTGGCCTGGGAGATAGACTGGTAGTGTGCCACCACCAAGGGCACTGCCATATGCACGTCCCCCCGAGGGGCATAGCCAGACATGGGAGTCTGAAACATGATGGCCCCGGTCCAGGCCCAGTCTGTATCAATTGAGACTGCAAGCCCAGAACGATGGGGCACCATCTTCCTCCTGAAAGGTTTTCAGAAGATGCATGCTGCTAAGCCTGTTGTTCCAGGGGTCATCCTCTGCTCCTGCTCAAATCCTCAGCAATGCTTCTCAACACTAGATGTGATTTCAAAACCATGAGTAAGCAGACCCTGGTCTGTCCATGAAAGGGACTGTAAATAGTTATTTCAAGTTCTGCCCAGTTTTAGTGTCTAAAGCCCAAGCCAATCAAGTGAGGGAGCTAACTGCCTTATGAAGTTTACTTTAAAGAACAAAACATGGAAGGAATGCTAAAGGAAAAGAAGGCCAACTTGATTTTCTCTGACGGGCCCCAACTCAGCTGCAACGCTGACCATCTCAGCTTTCAGGCCTGCACCTCTGGATCCTAGTACTAGGTACCCAAATATAGGTATTGGAATTGCAGGGTTCTAATAAATTTTGGGACTGGTATTGTGTGGACATCTAGTACAATGTTTCTGCCATCTAATGCAGCTAGCTAGATAGCCTGATCAGATATGCTAACTACCTCAGAAGATATGTGGGTAGTCACTGTGATTGACGTTAGAATTTAACTGCAAAATGATTATCTTTATTCTAACCAAAACCAAATCAAGTGTAAATATTTAACTTCTATTTCCAGTTTACCCCATGCTAATCCCCACCCCATGCAAATAAATAGTTGTTTACTGTTTTTGCATAACTTTGGTGTGTGAGCATATTATTAGAGAGAGTCAATAAATCGAAATGTCTGAAATATGGGTTTTTGTTTATCAGGTCATGTCTGGGGTGGCTTCAGCGGTAGTGTGGGTGGGTACAGCATCTCAGTGGGTTGTACCAGGTTGTATTCTAGCCTACTGACAGGTATACTCAAGGTGGAGGCACTGCACATTTATGTTATTCTTGGAAAAGAACCAGTTTTAAAATAAAGAAGGAAGCCAGCCCCCTCAATCTTGGTTTGGCATACAAAGCAGAGGTAGTGTAGCCCTTAGATACCCGGTACCCATATTACACTTAGAAAACAGTTCCTAAGTTAAATCAGAACAACAGTACCAGCACTCGAGGGATTGCAATGACACAAAGCACAAAGGCAGTGGTCAAAACTTATTTGCATTTATTTATATACTTATTTATTTCTAATGATTTACTAGGAAAGACATACTGAGATGATAACAGCTCATTTCCAGATGTGTTATGGGGGAAGGGATGGAATATAGTACAAGAGGAGAAAAATAGTTATTATCAGCATTACAAAAATAATCATTTATAAATGCAAAACAGTACATCAAATAGAACATACTCTTTAACACTGCAAGGCAAAGCTTGCAGCTGGTACTGTATATAAGGTAAATAAAACTGAGTTTGGAGAGATAAGAGGAAATTACCCCATCAGGAATAGTGGGATAAGAGAGCAATATGGCCCAGGCAATAGTAGTATGGGAGAAAGGAGATCAAATAAGGTACATGGTTATGGACAGTTGCAGGTGGGATTAGAAGACACAAAAATGTGACTTCTGGGAGAAGAGTTAGATCAGATTAGCAGGGAAGGATGGACCAGAGTTTATGAGAGCAATATGAGAAGGCAGCTTGACCAACAGTAGATTTCTAAGATGGAATAGAAAGGAAATTGGGAAACATTGCTGTGGAACGGATAGAAGGAAGGAGAGGGAGAGGACAGGAGGGAGGGAGGTAAGGTTGGATGGAAGGGAACTAAACCAGAATTTGGATATAAATGAGGCACAGTGAGAAAGGCACTTGTCATAAAGAGAGGTGGTCCAATTTAGCAAGGGAGTATTTTGGAGCTCCACTGTAAACTATGTCATCATAGTCAAAAATATGGAGAATCATCTCTATAACAATATCATGGCAGACACAAAGCAGGATACTTGCTTTGCTCCTGTATAGTGCACCAAGCTTGAGGTGGACCTTATGGTGTATGGCATCATGTGTACTGAGAACTCAAAAAGATGGTGCAGCCAGACCCCAAGGTTCAAAGGACACGTGTTCAATTTCAGCACCATCAAGGGTGAGGAATAATGGGAGGGTGGTGAGAGTGGTGTGCATCTGTTGTGTACCAGATATCATGGAAAGTGTTTTCTTAGCATTTAGGGATAGATGGTTTGGCCAGAACCAGCAATGACTATTGTCAAAATCCAACTGTAACTGGGTAGTAAGGTCATGAGAAGAGGCATCTGATGCAAAGACCACTGTTTCATCAGCATGCATGTGAATGGACACAGATAAATAGTCAGAGAGGAGGCCATTCAGGAATATGGAAAAGAGAATGGCACCCGAGACAGACCCTTGATGGATGCCTGAACAGATGGTAAGCAGTTTTATAGGGACATTCCAATCTGGTCATCTTGAGACCTGCCTTCAAGCTAGAAGCAGAACCAATTGACTAAGGAGGCAGAGAGGCCCACAAACCTAAGCTGTTCCAGAAAGATGGGGAGTGCCACAGTGTCAAAAGCTTTAGACAAGTCTGCAAAGATTTTGAAGGTAATCAGACCCTGGTTCATTCCTGGGAGGACAGAGTCAGTAAATTGAAGGAGGGAGTTGGAAATGGGGTAAGATTTCCTGAAACCAGACTGAAAAGAGGTGAAGAAGGAGGAGGAGGAATCAAACAATGAAGAGAGATGTGAGATAAGGCATTTCTGTAAGTTAGCCAGATTGGGAAGGAGTGAGGTAGGACAGATGTTATCAGCAAAAGAAGGATCACCACCTTTAGGGAGAGGAATGACAGTATTCTGTTTCTAGGTTTAAGGGACCATGGCAGATGAAAAAGAGAGATTAAGGAGTTGTGCAAAAGACATAGAGATGGCAGAAGCAGAGAGAAAGAGGAGTTTAGGATCAAGGCCAACAGGATTACCTCCCGTGTGAGGATAAGGGCCAGCAGGGCCTTAAGGGAAGCAAAGGGAAAGGTAGGAGAGAAGGAGAAAGAGTGAAGGGGGTAAGGTGGGGAGGGAAGAAAGTGTGAGGACATGACGAGAGAGAAACCATGGGTTGTAAAGTAGGAGTAAGAGGAAGAGGAAACAGAAGAAGGGTTAGAGATAGGGGAGCCACCAATCTTGAGAACAGGGGAAGGAGACTGGGTTGGAGGGGAAAAAAGAGAATGGATAGACTTTCAGAAATCGAAGGGGTGATCAATGTTGTTCTGGAGTGTGAATTCAAAATACTTGGACTTCGCAAAGTTGGTGATTTTGGTACAGGCATTGCAAAGGTGCTGATAGTTAGACAAAGCAGTCGGGGAGCCAGTGATCTTGTAGGGACACCTGGCAAGATCTCTGTTATGGAGACACGCTAACATCTCAGCTGATATCCAGGGAGGGTGGAAGTCCTGCACTCATGTGATGAGCTCATACAGCCATAAATGTATTTGGTCTGGAAGGCTTGCAGGAGAACAAATAATATATGGGTCTTCAGAAATGGGGACCAATCAGATGTCCATAGTTCGACTAGAAGGGAGGACAAGTCCAGTGATCTAAAAGTCCTGAGATAGGAGGATTTAGGGGGGCTTTAGAGCAATGAATCTTGCACACAAAGTAAACCATATGATGGTTACTGAGAGCTTTAGGAAGCATACCTGCATGAACTTTATGGGGGCTCAGAGAACCCAGTCCAAGAAAGAGCAATTTAAAGAGTTTCAGTTTAGATGTGTGGGGTCAGAAATCAACTGAGACAATTGGAGGGATTTTACAGTTTTGGAAGAACTTATTTGCAGAAGGGGAGGGCCAATTGATATTAAAGTCACCAAGGATAGCAACTCACCTTCAGATAAATGTGAACAGATAGAGAAAAGGAGCTCAGTAAAAAAAAAAGATGGGACATACCAGGTTAGCAGTAAACCCCAGCAATAAAGATGGGAACAGAGAAGGAAAGAGAACATTTGAAGAGGAGCTGTTCATAGGAGGAGGGAGGAGTCAGAAAGAACAGCAGGCACAAATTGGATACTGGTGGAGAAGGGATAGTCTCACTGAAATCCTGGACCTTAATGGAAAGTCAAGATTCAGAGATGACAAGCACATCTGGCTGGAGGTTGAGTATGATACTGTAGGTTGCAATTTAATCAATTTTTTTGGAGGAGGCTGTGGATGTTTAAATGGACAGTCCTCAGTTCCTGGGAAGCTGAAGAGGCGATGTGTGGATGGGGCCAGGATTTAGTTTAATGTCTCCTGCTACTTAAATCAGCAAGAAAACAAGGAGCTTAATGGAACCAATATGCTGATTGGAGGAGGAGGAGGGGTAAGAGAAGGTGGAAGGTTAAGGGGGAAAAAAGGGACGGAGGTGCCAGAGAGTTTCATGATGAAGCCAAGGAGCAGATAGGAGGTAAAACCTAGAATGCAACTGGGAATGGGAAAAGGAGGGAAGAGAGGAGAAGGGGAGTGTAGGGGAAGAAGAGTTGGGGAGGTTGAAGGAGATGGGGAGGGAAGGAGCAGTAGGTGGTGGAAGTAAGGAGAAGGAGAAGAAGTGAGGGAGGAAAGCAAGAAAAGGAAACAGCATAGTGGAATTAAAATGAAAACTGCAATACCTAAGAAGAAAGTAAAAGGAAGGCATACTACATATGGCTTGGGGGGATTCTATTTCAGATAAAAAGAGGGAATGGAGTGGTCCTTATCCAGATAATGAGAATATAATCAGAGAGGCCAGAATGAATAGTGAGTTCAGAGGGGTAAAGTCTGACCTATATAGGGAGAGTAACAGGAATGTAGTCCTTAACAATAAATGTTATTAAAATGTATGCCTGAATCAGATTAGCAGGGTAAGGGGGTATTAGCCAGATCTAAATGGATGAGGAACAGGGAAGTAACCTTTTCCAGACAGGACTGCAAGGGGATGTAGGCCTGACCCAGATGGGGGATGCAAAAAAAAGTTAACAGAAAAGAAAATAATAGGGAGAATAGCCTCTCCAGATGAGAGGCTAAATAAATAAAAATCAAATGTGGAGGCTATAAAAGCAAAAGAAATAGAACATTCACTAAAAAAACCCTTTTAAATAACTCAGTGATACATATAGCTCTTGACAGGAACTGCTGAACAGAGCCTCAGCCCTTTGACTGTTAGGTCTTCATCAGGGGGTGCCTGGTCAATTTGATATGGCTTCTCTTTACAGACTTTTCAGTAACTATTTAAAAAGTTCATTTTTTCTAGCCAGACATTTAGGGTTGCCACTTACAATATGCCAGCAACATTGGTTCATGTCCCAGGAATGTCAGAATTTGAGGGAAGGGACTATGCATTGAGCATTCCAGATGATGCTCTTGTTCTCTTACAGGGACAAATTATGCCCGTATTCACTGTAGCACTACCAGCTGGTGTACTGCAGCTGGAAGAGTGGGCTGAAGATGTTGGCTTGAGATGAATGCTAGCTAGCTCTGTGAGGCACCACCATGCAGTTACATGGATGTATGCTTATTGAAGGCCTTGCTGCTAATCTCCTGGGTGGGAAAAAAATCAAGGGAAACATTTCAAGTCAGAACCCTTTCATTTGAGGCTCTTAAGCATGGTCCCTGCCCTAACATGCACTGTGCATTTTGCTTCGCTTATGTCTAGTCACCATATCATTGCGTATTTATGCTGCTATTGTATGTTTCTACTCCATTTGCTGCTACCATTGTAATTTTTTATGCCTACATCCATATTTTTGATATGTAATTTGCATCCATGTTTTACTATGTAAGTTGTTCCTTCTTATTTCCCTTTCCCTGGGTTTAACCTGGAAATGAGCCTCGGCTCTGTGTGCCTTTCCAAGTTATCAACTTTTACATAAATAAATAAATAAACATTCCCCAACCTTCATGGGTGACTCTCAGTACACTTGGACCCAGTGCAATCTCTGGTACTTTTCTACTCATATGTTCTCGGGGAAGGGGGCAGGGAGATGAAAGCAGGGCTGCAGGTAGGGGTGATGAGGCTGGATGATCTTAAGTGGCTGATAGGGGACACAAAACAGGATGAAAAGGTAAATATAAAAAAAATAATTAATTTCTTCCCTCTATCACCCCACTCTTGTATCTGTTTGTACATTTCTGGTGATAGGCTAACATGTGCAATTCACCCCCTAGACCATATCTTGAAGGGTGATTAATAAATATTTACGCAAATAAGTAAGTAAATAAGTATACATTCCTATGGAAATCAAAGTGAGCCATATTTGGACAAGTTGTTCTTCCTAACTGTCTCATGAGGTCAGGTGGTTTGACATATTAAGATGGCACCAATTGAGTTATTAAAGAATGCCCATCTTGATAACAGGAAGCATGATATTTCAGTTTTCCTGGAATTCAGAAGCAGGATCCTTTGATTATGGTTACATCGCAAATAGTGAAATATAATACAAGTCTGCTAAAGGGATTTTTGATTCCCTTGAGTGGATTAGTATAAATATATGTAGCTTGATTTCTAGACAGTCAGAAATATATTAAATATTCTAAACATTAAAAAGGGAAATCAAGCTGCATATACATAAGTCTCTAGGCACTGATTACTTCATGCTAGGGCTGAAATCAGTATATGGCAGGACCACATCTAGAAAATAATATTTTGCAGCTAATATTCCATCATCTTAATTGGTGTTGATGTGTGGATGAGCTGTAATTGTACAGTCCAAATCCAGAAAATTCAAACAGACTGCATTTTATTGTACTGATTTTGAGCTGCTGTTCACCGTACAAGGAAAACTCAGCATTGCATTATCTAGTGGTGACTCCACAAATACACAATTATTACAGAAAAGACATGTTCTACTTCTCAAATCTTCTCACATATGATGTCTTTAGCATGTAAATTTAATCATCATCTCAGAATTTAATGACTTAAGTAATACAGTGGTCCCTCACTACAGCGAACCTCGCTATAATGAATCCCTGCATATAATATATGTGGGTTATGGCTCCCGAGCACTTTGCCACTCTGCCATAAAAAACTCAAAATATTCTGATTCGTCATTTCATCTGCAGATGTCTGCAGAATCAAGAGGCAAAGGTAAAGTGTGCAAGTGAATGCTGCAGGCAGCTGTCAATTACAGTGAAGGTATGTTAACTGCGGTCAATGAAGTACTCTAACACTGTAATTAATTAAGAGCAATTAACTGCAATTAACCAGCCACACTACATTAACAGGACAGAAAGTCAGCCTGTAAGTCAGTTAATTCAGTTTGTTCAGAGTGTGCTGTCTAACCTGCTGTGCTGTCTTCTCCACTGTGCTGTCTAATCATGAAAAGATTGGGCTATACTGTAGAAACAAAGCTGGCCATACTAGATAGATTGCAAGCTGGTGAAACTTTGAAAAAATCCAAAATTTGCACCTGGAAAAAAAACAGGAGTCATCCCTACGTGAGTTTGCAGTAAAGTATGCAGACACGCAGGGCATGGCAAGGAAAAAATTGAGAAAGCCAGATGAGAATGAGATCAATCAGGCAACACAACTGTGGTTTCAACAGCAAAGGGCCATAGGTGTTCCTGTTTTGGGTGAAATTGTGAAAGAGAAACCAGAACAATTTTCAAAAGCAATCCATGGAGCAAACTCTAAATTCTGCACCTCATCTGACTGGCTCTTGAATTTCAGCACAGGTATGGTATCTGCCATGTTGTCATCACAGGGGAATAGAGATTCTGCAAAGATTAGGCTGCCAGATAATTTTTACTGAAGTTGAAAGAAATTTTGTGTGATGGGGGTTACTTGCCAGAACAGATGTACAACACCGATGAAATTGGCTTGTCCTGGCTGTGCCTTCCTGAATAGACCCTGGCAAGCTGAACTGAGGATAGTGCTTACAAAGTCTTCAAGGTTGCCAAGGATAGAGTGGCTTTGCTTTTCTGTACAAATGCAACTGGTATACACAAACTGCGCCCCCTCTGCATCGGGAAATTTATGAACCCCAGATGCTTTCACCATGTGAACATGGGAAGCCTACCTGTATCATACACTAACAGTTGCAATTCCTGGATGACCTGTGACATTTTTAATCATTGGTTCTATGAAGAGTTCGTGCTAAATGTCTGAGTGTATTTATGGAAGCAAAATATTCCAACCAGAGCTGTCTAGCTTTTAGATCAGTGCCAGCTTATCCACCGGAGAATGAGATCTCAACCCATGACGGGCACATTAAGACAGTTTTTTTTACCAAAGAATACTTGTTGCAGCTGTACAGCAAGTCAATGACTTCCTTAAATCCTTAAACTTGCGGGACATGGCAATCCTGTCAGGAGAGGCATGGTCTAATATAAGCTCAGCAACCATTCAACTTTGCTGGAGGGCTACCTTGTGACCCGCCTTTGAATAGCAGAATGAGGACAATGAAGATGAGGAAGATCCATATGACATTGAGGAGATCACACTGCTTGCCACAAATCTACAGTTGCTAGCCAGCACTGACGAGACAGACAGGGTGATTGAAAGCTGACTGTCAGTGGATGACTGCATTCCCACAAATGATCAGCTGACTGACTCTGCAATTGTCAATGCAATCACATAGGTGGAGGGAGTGGAAGAAAGAGTAGAACAAGCAGACACATCATATGAGTCTGATGCAGAAATAGCAGTCCCACCATATGGAGATTCAACCAAAGGACTACAGTGTGGACTGGACTGGCTTCAATGTCAGCAAACAGACCCAGATAAACTCATTCAGCTATGGCACATCTTATGCTGTGCAAAGGACTTAGCTGCTAAGCTACAAAGCAATCCAAAATAACTTCTGTTTTTCCATTCTGTGGGGACTGACAAAGGTAAAGTACTGTATTGCTCTTGACCCCGTTGTCTGAAGTCCATGGAGAAACCTGATTTTTTTAATGTTTAAAACATTAAAGATTTTAAGATTCTTATCAGTTTGAGCTAGTAATAATAAAGCTTTTAATACATAAAGCAGATGGCATGTTTTCTGTGGGGGGGTATACACTATAAGCAAAAGCAGTTTCATGAAAATACAGTCCCTCGATATAACGAACAAGCCAGTTTAACAAACACAGGTCATGGTTCCGGGCTTGTTTGTTATAGCGAGGGAC
The DNA here is from genome assembly GCA_016271365.2 of Neoceratodus forsteri. NCBI lineage: Eukaryota > Metazoa > Chordata > Ceratodontiformes > Ceratodontidae > Neoceratodus > Neoceratodus forsteri. The sequence goes on along the minus strand of CM057449.1, from coordinate 773,534,423 downwards.
CACTGTATGCAATTTTTTAAAGTTATTGTTTGTCTTCTTTTCACACAGCCTAGGCCCCCTTCAGCTACTGGTTCAGGACCCAGCCATAACATAGAACCATAGACAATACAGATCAATAAAGACCATTGGTTCATCTAGTGTACCTGGTTCCCAGTGCAGTCCAGGAGTACATCTGTTACTGGCCAGACAATACCCACATACAGAATTTCCTCTGCCCCAGTCCCTAATCCAAACTGTGTTCCTTCCCCAGTCCTCTCTGTCTGCATCCCTCTCCTCAGTTACATATGTCTGTCTCATCTGTGCTTGAATGCATTTGCTGGGCCTGATTTTCAAACGGAGACACAGGGCTTGCAAAGGGTAAGCGGCGAAGACTAACTTGGAGAAGATGCAATAAAACAAACTTGAATGACAGCCCCCAGACTTCATAAGACACCCAGGGAAAATTAGAAAAACTCATCTAACAGCCTAGGCAGAAACAAAACACTGGATTGAAGTGAGAACTCAAAACTGGTAGTAATACATCTATTTCTGATTTTAACATGCAATTTTCCTTTAAGAAGATTCAGTAGAATATATATAGTAGCCCAGAACTGCCTGCCTGAGAATGAAGCTGGTATGTTATTTGGAAAAAGGGAAGGCTAGGTCTCTTGCTATGCAATGTCTTGTAAAGTAACACACTGACTGCTCTTAGGATGGTAGTGTCAAATGCTGTGAGGTGCCATCAGGAACTTGTTATGCAGAAAGTTCCAGGAAGTGTTTAACCCATCCTACTTCTAATGGTGTCTGTACTATCCATTTGTGCAAGTCAACTCCACTTCTCAAATTTAAAAAGAAAAATACACTTCATCACAGACTGTGTTTACCAAGCACTGTGCCCATGATTAAAATAATTTGAACCCAATCCCCCCCCCAAAAATGTGCCCTCACATGAACATGCATGATTTATCTGTAAAGACAATGAAAAAAATCTATTTCTAAATGCATTAGTAACACCAATGCTTTCAAGGTTATTTGTAAAGACAATTAAACAAATGTATTTCTAAATGCATTAGTAACACCAATGGTTTCAAGACTTTGAAACTACTAAAAAGACAAACTATATATATAGATAGATACAATATGGTAAACAAATATTGTTAATGCCAAAAGCTGAACTTCGTTTTAAGTATATAAATGTTTAAGAAATACCTGAAACCTGTCTATTTTCCTTAGTTTTTAGATGCTTCTTAGTCTTTCCTTTTTGAGACACCTGGTGACTCTGATAATCATTTGTTCCAAGGGTTTTTAAGTCAGTTTGAAGGCATTTTAAGTATATTCTGTTCTAGTCCTTAACAAAATGCAGGGACTCCACAGACTTCTGTTTCTTGGTCCACATCCCAAACATGTGAGTCTTCTTTCAGGATGATAGATCCACCTTATGCCCCTCCCACATGAATGAAAAAAAGGTGGAATGGACCTATTTCAGCTTCTTGGGTGGAGGTGGGGTGGAGCTTACTTCCCCCAAAAAACAATTCTGCCTCCACTACTCAGGTTCCAGTTCTTGAACCACCCATTTAAGAAAGAAAATAGTACACTGCAACCATTAACTAACACGAAAACATATTTATTTGAGGGTGGAAAACATTTCTTGGAGGAGGGTAAGGTGGAGGAGACTATTTACTTATTCAGTCAGTTCCACGGACAGAAAACATGACATCACTCCTTTTGTACATGCCATACTCCTGTAGGCTCTCCCCCACAGTTGTAAAAAAGGTCATAAGCCAGGGGCTATTGAAATAACGGAGTACTACTCCTCAAAAAATAAACAGTGGCTACACAAATGGAGCTACTGGAACAACAGAGTACTACTCCAAAAATAGGCTAGAATCAGGAGTGATTTTAATGCTGGAGACCACCATCCCATGGCTATCAATAAGGGGTGCTGAAATATCAGAGCACTGTTCCACTCCCCCAAAAGCTTGTGTACAAGATGGAAACAACTCAAACACTCAAATCTACATTACCACAAAATATTTTTTCCTGAACTGAGTCTTACTAACAAAAGCAGCTTTGTTTTGCCTGAAGTCTGTTTCAAAAGATATGACTCTCTTTTTTGGCAGTTTTTCCTGAGTGATTCTTGTTACTTTTTGTATTCCCCCATGAAATGAAGGTGACTACTTAATGCCATTAGAACAAACATGGTCAGGAGACATGTTTATCCATGATCTCTAAGGAGATTACTGATTTTCTTATCGCGAACAGATACTGCTTTGGCAAAATTTAGAAAAAATGGAGGCCTGATAGTCAAAAGTTTGCCTGGGCACAAAGCCTAATTTGCACTCACAAACAGGGCTTTGTGAGGATGTCACATATTTAAAAGTCCAGTAAGTGTAGGCATACAGGGTTTGCACATTGGCAAACTGTGGAGGGGGCACAATGCAAACTGAGGGGAATGGACCTGAATATTTGGTGCAGTACGACATTCAGAGTGTTTGCACTGCACAAGGGCATTTTCATGGTCCCCTAGCATGGCACAAATGCCGCTGACCTAAACCATGACTTACTCCCATGCAATGCTAGTGATCAGTGGAGGAAGTATATTACCCCTCCCGACAGCCAACACAGAAGTCCCTGATGTTCAGTGGTCCCTCCCTCCACCCGGTGCCCACCCAATGCACCATATATGTTTTCCCTGAAGTCTAGTTGTATCTCCCCACACCCAATGCCCACCTGATGTGAAAGTATGATGTTTCCTGGTGTCCAGTGGCCCCTACCCACACCCTACACCCGTATGATGTAGAAGTATAAAGTTCCCTGTTGTCCAGTGCTCCCTGTCCTCACCCAATGTCTTCTCCATGTAAAATAATTTATTTTTCTAGTGTCCAGTGGTCCCTTCCACACCTAATGCCCACCTGATGTAAGAATATAATGTTCCCTGGTGTCCAGTGGTCCCTTCCCCGATCCGATCCCTGTTCCTGTCATGGGGAAAGCCCACTCAAGTTTGACATCCCCCCCACAGTGATTGCAGGCCCTCCTCCGCTGTGCAAGATGCCTGGTGCAAGTAATACCCCCCAACATCACAGCCCTGGCCCCATCCCTGAACAGTGATCTACCATAACCTCCCAGCCCGTCCCTTGTTGTGTATTGGACCCCCCCACCTGCAGCATTGACAACCCACCCATCAGTCTCCCATACTTGACAATTGGTGCTGCAGTGAAGCAATGGCAAGTAACACTGCCTTCCACACACCACCTCCGCCACCCACCATCTGAGAGAAGCAGGAAGCTCATTTCAGTGTTTCCTGCTTCTGTCAGATGGTGGACAGATGAGGTGGTTTGTGGAGGGCTGTGTTACTCACTGTCACTTGACTGTGGCACTGATTGTCAGGTAAGGGAGACCATGGGATGGGTTTTTGAAGCCATGAATGAGAGGGGGTTCCACTACAAACCAATGGCAGATGTGCTGAGGGTTTTGGAAGATCACTGTTCGGTGACATGGACAGGGCTGTGTTGTTGGGGAGGGGGTTACTTGCACCGGACATCCTAAAAGGTGGTGGAGAGCAGGTGACCATCATGGGGGTATTGTCATACTGGGGTGGCTTTTAAAATGACAGGGACAGGGATCAGATTGAGGGAGGGATCACTGCATACTACAGAACATAATACTTTTACATCAGGCAGGCGACAGGTAGGGTGAATGATCGCTAGAGACCAGTGGAATATCTATGTTACATTGGGTGGACATAGGGGCATTGAGTGAGAGAGGGACCACTGGACACCAGAGAACAGTATACTTTAATATCAGGCGGGCATTGGCAGGGGGAGGGACCACTAGACACCAGTGAAAGATCTATGGTACATTGAGTGGGCACTGGGTATGAGAAGGACCGCTGGACATCATGGAATATTATACTTTTATGTTGGGTGGGCGATGGGTGGGGAATGGACCACTAGCACCAGGGATTGCTCCTCTTGGACTGGGCAACTGGGGGGTGCCCTACAAACCAGCCTCAGTCCCCATGCTAATGAGCCCAAAATGGGCGTGCAAATGGTCCCTTAATGCCGTACATGCCCAATGGGCTCACTTCCATGGGACCATTTGAATATTGGAAATTTTGTGTGGGTGCAAGCCATTGTGTCATCCTATTTCAGGAGCCATGTCTCTCTCCCTTTCCCTCTTAATAAGCCCATGTGCCTGTCCTACCCCACCTTCAAACAGCCCACTGATTTGGCCATCACTGCCATCTCTGGCAGCTTGTTCGAATTGCCCAGCACTCTTTAACTTAAACAATGCTTTGCAGACAGCTTTCCTGAATCTTCCTCCAATAAGTTTCAAGGCATTTCCCCTTGTAACTGTGCTTTGGTTCAAGGCAAATATGTCCTTGCAATCCACTCTATTTTTCCTCTGCAGGAGTACTCATATGTTCCTGTCACCTGCCCTTCTCACTCCTATTCTCAAGGGTGTGTGTGTACAAGTCAAAGTCTTTGCAGCCTTTCTCCATATGACTTTCTGCGTCCCCTGGATGATTTTGGTTGCCCTTTCCTGTACTGTCTTCAACTTCTTAAGGTCCTTCCTCAGGCATTGACTCCAGAACCTTGTATCGTATTCCAGTTAGGGTCTTAGCAATGATCTGCAAAGTGGGATGATCACCTCTTGGCTTCTGCTGCTAATTCTCCTCACTACATACCCCAGTATGCTATTTGCCATCCCCATGCCTTGCTGCAGTATGCCATGGATTTCAGGTTTTCTGAAATTATAACCCTGAGGTCTTTCTCCTCTGCTGTGATTTCTAGACCCACAAACCCAAATTTACTATTGTGCTATTGGATTCTTATTTTCAATGTTCATTACTTGATATTTCCTGCATTAAAGCTCAGCTGCCAGGTCTTAGGCCATTTTACTAGTCCACCCAGATCCTCTTTTAATTCCCTAGTTCATCGTTTAGTGTTTAACCTAATGTCATTAGTCAAAAGGCAGATCATTCCCTGTATACCCTCCGCTATTTCACATATGAATATGTTAATGAGGATAGGACCCAAAAATGATCTATGTGGCACCCTGCTTATGACCTCTTTAACATCTGAGAATTCAGCATTTAACAATTACTATATGTGTCCACTCCCTCAGTCAGTTTTCTATCCAAGATGCCATTTGTTCTTCCACCCCAGGGTCCTTTAGTTTTTGAAATAATCTCCTGTTTGTGACCAAGTTAAATGGTTTGCTGAAGTCCAGGTGCAGAATATCACTTGCCTGTCCTTTGTCAGCTTTTCTGGTCACCCAGTCAAAAAACATAATGGTGATCATTTCACATGACCTCCTCCAGTGAACCTGTGCTGCCTGCTGTGCTGTAACCTGTGTAGTTTGAAAAAGTCTAACGGCCTTTCCTTCAGTATAGCCTCAAGTATTTTTCCAACTGTAGCAATCAGGCTGACTGGTCTGTAGCTCCCCAGCTCATCCTTCCATCTGCTTGTCTGTTGAGGGAATAGAGTTGCTTGGAATCAGCTGAATCAGATTCATTGGATTCTGAGCCTTTTCATAATTTGGAATTTTGTTATTCTAAGCAGAAAATCCAAATCTGGAAACCTTAATCAGATGTAGAGTAGGAATCTAATTCCATATCTGAATACTGCCTAAGCCTAAACTACAGCTTCTTCACTTACAATAGTAAAAGAAGCCCTGAGGAGCCCATTGTGGCCCCATGCCAGGAGAAGCCCTCCCCCACCTAAATTTCCTCCCATACCTTAACCTCTGTCATTCATGTAGTAGCTGCTGGCTAAGATGGTCCTATCCCACTCCTTGTGTGGTGCTGCAGCCAGGAAGGTATCAGGTTGGTAGTTTTAGTCTGTCCAGATGTGGCAGGCAGCAATGTAAGGGCCAGCAGCAGCTACATCATTCACCTTATCCACACAGTGAATGGTGATGTCGCCCCCCTCCCCAGCAAGCTGCAATGCACATGCCCCCCACATGAATTTTGGTACCCCAGCTCCTAGGTCTTGGGTAAGGGGAACTCTCACATCCACTGTTGGCAATGAACTTGGCACAGGCAGAGACTGGAAGCAACTTGGCAAGCTGAAGCAATAGATCCCCACAAAGGCTTTCATCCATTTCTAGTGAGCCAAAGCCCAAGCTCCCACATAACTGCTATAGATTTCCATAAGTTTTCCCCCTCATCCTCCTCACAGTATGCAGTAGTCTGATCCAAGCCCAGTTTCTTAGACTCAACAGCCCTCCCTCCCCAAGTTGTGGCCAATCCATGACAATTTCCCTCAGTCAGCTCTGTTTGTAGAAAAAAATGAACCTCCCAGGTTCTGGTAGGCTCTTTTTACCCCAGTAAGATTCTGCTCACCTCTAATAGAAACTATATGGTTTGTTGATTGTTATATTTAAACACGCTGAGAAAGGAAATTAGGTAAAAGTTTGAGCTCATCTACTGGCTGTTGGTATAGGTTATGAGAGATTGTTCCACCAACTGCTAACCCAGGTTATGGCAGATTATGTGCAGTTGATTCTGGGCAGCACTTCAGTCTCAGGATAACTGGTAGAACCAATAATCTTAGCAAATATCTTACCTCAGTAGTTACAGTACTCGACTACAAACCATGAAATCTGAGTTTGAATCCTGATTCCTCTAATTTTACTTTATCTTCTAATTTCACTGGAGTTGTGGGGCCTGATTCCAGGAGGAGATACGTCGGCATAATGCGAGATACACCAAACCCCATTGCATATCTCGCTATGTATGCCAGGCAATATGCCAGCCCCATTTTCCAAGTTGCTAGATGAACCATGGCAGCTGTGGGCTATGACATTCATGAGTTATGCCACCCACTATGCAGCTGCCTGCAATGCCTGGCGCAAGTGCGGGTTACATCAGAAACTTAGCCCAATTCTAGGAGGGCAGCTGTTGTAACCCGCAGTTGCAATTCCAAGACACACAGTGGCATACTGGAATTGGGACAGCTTGGAGCTGTCCTAAGTGGCATCCAATGGCTGGCACCATCAGATGCTGCCATGCAGCACCACGGCAATGGCACCATGATGTCCCCCTAGCCCCCTCAAGCACAACTCTGCCCCCAAACCCCTGATTGTCTTGGACCCCTGGGAGTCTGTTTCTGGTGTGCCCCCTGTATGCCTGTGCCCTGTGTCCTGCCTCCTCCATGCCCTCTGGTGTGTGCTGAGGTTGTCGGGGGCTGGGGGGGCTTTGGGAGGGCTGTCTGTCACCTGCCGCGAGTTGTGACATGCAGCTGCGACACGCAATGTGTGTGGAGGTAGCCCACGCATGGTTTATCCCACATGTCACAAGTACTGGGACTCTGCCTCTCTTTGAATGCAGTGTAGGGTCCCTGGTGTAGGGGTGAATGGCATAACTCGCAACCACGTGCAAGTTACACCATTCATCTTAGAATCAGCCCCGTGGTCCTTGACAGTGTGTTGTTAGACTAGAAATGTTACACTAAAGAGGTTAATGTCTGGAAAGAATATGCTGCAGTAAACTAAACTCCAGCTGGGTACAACTGATCCTGGGTCCGTGTTCCTGGAAACTATTTGGTTGGAGTATTGCTATTACCTTTGGGTACTCCTTAAAAGGCCATTTGTTATGTCCTTCTCATGTATAGAACTGGGCAGAAGAAGGATAACCGCTATATATATATATATATATATATATTTTTGCTTTATAAATTTGCATCATTTATTTATTATTTAGTTTTTGATTACCGTGTTAGTACTATAGACAAAAACATGCAGATTTTCAGTCATGACCTGGGAGACTTACAAACATAGGCAAAATCACATCACATCACAATGGTTACTGTTATAAATAAAGAACTACTGTCAAACACATTACAGTATAGACAGGTAGGGTGATACCTGCTGTACAGGAGAATTTAGTCATTACACCAGGCTATCATTAGATAGAAGTAAATACACAATACAGTCACAAGGAGATATACATATGGTATTAGTTATAAAAAAAATTACTATAACATTTATGCAATACATGTTTCACAATTTAAGTAACACATGTCACTTAAATAATATAATACAAGTTAAAAATACTATTCCAAAAACAAACAAACAAAAAAAAACATTGAAACAATGGGGAAATAAAATTATTCTTAATAGCAGGAAGCTAATACACTGGCTGTATGGTAGTACATAATCTATAGTTTTCTATGGTTATCCCTTTCTTTACCCATTTGAATTTTGTAACTTTATTTTCTTCATATGTGATGATAGCATTGTCCCATAAAGGAGTCATCTCTAGAGTTGTGCATTTATTCTTAACACATTTCCTAACAAATTTGATATTTGCAATTGCAAAGCACACAGAAATGTGCTTGGTTTAATTTTCTTTATTACGAGTTTATTTATTTATTGAAAATGTTTCACCAGGAAAGGCACACTGAGCAAAAAGATGCTCATCTCACAGTGCGTCCTGGGGGAGGGGGCTACAATGGAGGCTGGTATACATACAAAAGTTGAATTTAGAAATAGCACAATACAGATAATGTACACAGTTGGGTGGGATTACATTAGCACTTTTTCCATAAGGAGAACAGTACAGAACATGAACATCAAGGACAGAGTATACATGTCATGGGAACACATTGAGGGTAATACATGATTACTTAAGTACCAATAACAAGACTTGAGTGCCAGTAACAGGACTTGAGCTGAAGCGAGATGCACCAAGTTGCAGTAGGAGTTGGAGGAGAAGATGTCGGGGAAGGAGAGGGGAGCAGTAGCAGTGAGTAAGGCTGAAGAGCGTGGGTTATTTAGGAAGGATGGGGAAGGGAAGGGAGAAATTAGGAGGGAATAGGAGTGAGTGGGAGTAAGAGTGTAAGTGCGTAGGGCAATGTATAAGCCAGACAAATTGGTGAAGGCTGAGCCACTGGTCAGGTGTTAAGGGGGGATGGGGTAAGAGAAGCTATCGGGGGGGTCAGGGGCAGTTGCAATTTGGTGCAAGAAAGTTAGTGAGGGCAGAGGATAGGGAGTGCTTGGATGATGAATGGCAGATCTGGGCTGGCAGGCAATTCCAGAGTTTAGGGAAGAGGTAAGAGAAGGCTGATTGGCAGGCGGTGGTCCTACGGTGAGGGATGACTAGTAGCCTAGCATCAGAAGACCTGAGGGCGTGGGTGGGGGTAGGAGTGGAAGATAGGAAGGATACGAGGTAAGGAGGGAGTTGGTTCATATAATCAGATACTACTCTAGGCTTGAGGTATTCTCTTTCATATGTATTCCAAACAAGCATATTTTCCATGTTAGATTCTTGTAGAAGAATTGAATTTTGCTTAAAATTAAAGGTTATGTGGTACATATAAAAACTAGGCAATCCCATTCCACCTTTTCCCTTTTTTTGTGTTAATTTTTTAAAACTTATTTTTTCCTTCTTCCATCCCATTGATAAGTAGCACTTTTCTTATTACTTTTATTTATTTATTTATTTGTTAACCAGGTTGCTTCACTTACCAAGGACCTTTCTCAGGCATGACCCATGCCAGAGACAGGCACATACAGTGAAAGGTTACAGTAAGAACAATAAAAGTGCACAGAATTGAACAGTTACTGAATCAGGGGCAAGTCAGGTGAACATACAGACAGTAGAGAGGTATTAACAAGTAGGTAACAAACTATGAACTACAGTATCTATGTGTAAGTATAAATTATTTAGAATGTAAAGAACATTTGGAGCATAGTGTTAATTTAATAGAGTTAACTTTGCCAAACAAAGTTAAATTCCATGGTTTGCATTTGTTTAGACCTGGGTCAATTTTGTGTTGTAATATTTCCATGTTACATTTTACTAAATTTGACAGTTCTGTTGTAACCTCCATGCCCAGGATTGTTCTGACCACCTATGATTTTCTAATACAGTGACTATAGATTTTAGCGCAGAGTTTTTTTTTGACGGGAATTAATTCTGTTTTATTTCATTTTACTTTTGTCCCTGACAGTTGCGAAAAAATATCTATTAAATGTTTAACACTAGTTACTGAGTCCACAGAGGATCAAATGGTTAATAGAAAATCATCTGCAAATGCTGTCACTTTACTATGGGTCTATGTGCAATGGTGAATGCCTAAAAGCTGACCATTATATAGAAGTGGCAAAACCTTTCGCACTACCGCAACCCGGTGCATAGAACAGTGGCACCAGGCGATGTTTGTAATGCTTTCTGTGGGCGGGCTGAGCCTACCAACCCCTCATGGGGGCCACCCTGACCCCCACTTAAGGATTCTCCACCCAGGGGGGTGCGTGTCGGGGGCATGAAAGCATTAAAAAATCTCACCTGTGCCCAGACCCAAACCCGGTACCTCACCCACCCCAATCACTAGCCAACCCCTGACACCACAATGCATCTTAGCCATCCACCAAAGCACCAACCACTACAGCCTCTCTGCCCCCTCCCAGCCCATGCTCACCATGCTTGCTTCTCTCCAAGCATACACATAGTGACATCCTGTTGCCCAGTTCACCCTCCTCCTCATCTGGTCACCCCCCTCCCATCGCCATAAGGGATTGTGCTGGGAAGGAATAGCCATTATGGATGGTGCCCTTTCCAATGTGCCTACCTCATGGGTTACCCTTTACTATATTGTTTTCCTACTTTCACTCTCTCTATTTCCATGTCAACATCTGCAAACTTCTCCTTAAAACTGACCTTTTGCAAACACTTAAAGTTAATCTTAAACCTGGCTTATCCATGCCTCATTAGTCCGTATATCTGGTTTCCCGAATGAGACACAATGTAAATGGATTTTTTCTCATGTTAATTACCTCTTTAATACGTAAAACTGAGAATCCAAATCCATTTGCATTTGTCCCTAACTAGGCTAATTAATACCTATTGACTGTGACCTCCTTAATATGTTTTTTAATTATACTGAGGTGGAGGTGCTAACATGTTTTTAACAGAGTGTTAATTGCAAGCACTCTTAATCCCCTCCGGCATGTTAACTCGGCAGAAAGCAACACTTCCATCAACTGCACAAGTGTATTCTCCTCCTGCTGCCATTTAACATAAAGAAATGTTTTAATGTTTTAATAGTCTTGTTTTACTGAGTACCTCTGAGTGCAACTGAAAACTGTTGCTTCAGAGTCAAGCCCCCTCTTCCTTTTCCCAGTTCTCCCCAGATTTCTCCCAGGTTAGCTGTCCCAGCCTTCCCAGTCCACAGTTAATCCATTCTCCCCTCGAGTGTAGTTCTGTCTAAAATAAAAAAAATCTTTCTGCCCGAATAAAGCTTGGTCTGCCACGGTAGATCTCCTCGTAGATCGAGTTGTACACCCCCCCACACCAGCTGTTCCTGCTGTCCCCGAGTTTGAATGTTTATCTTTCTGCCCTGAGTAAAGCATGGTCCATCATGATATGCCTAAAGCCCCTTTCTTTCCTTTCCCCACGTAGATTGTAGTTCTGCCAGAAAAAAATCCATGCTCCCCACCCCAGTAAATGCTGTAAGTGTCCCCCGGTTAGCTAGCGGTGTGCCTATTCTCCCCGAGTTTGAAATTTTACCAAGTTAGATCTCCTTGTAGATCGAGTTGTAGCTGGTTAGCTAGTGGTGTGCCTACTCTCTATGAATGTAGTTCTGCCTAAAAAAAAATCATTCTGCCCCAAGTAAAACCCCAGTTCTGTGGCAGTTTCTGGTACCCCAGGTAAATCTGTCCAGTCCTTATGTCCCCCGATTTGATCGACCCTATTGTTTCTGCTACCCAGCTAGCTGTCAAGCTATGAGCGCCTTGTTCTGCTCATGATAAACTGTTCCTTTGTGAAATTCCTCCTATTATTTTTATGCTCATGATGTGCTTTTAATGAGTGCATTAAAATGGCACAGGTTAAATCAGATACATACTGTATCATAACATTTCTTGTGATTTTTTAAGTGCTTATTTTTATTCTCATGATGCTTTATGCTCATAATGTGCTTTTAATGTGAGTGATAAAATTGCTTTTTAAATGCCAAAGGTTGAATCAGATACAGTATATACTGTATCAAAACATTTCTTGTGATTTTTGTTACTGAAATGTATATAAAACAAAGTAATGTACATGTACCTATATGTTTTGCACTATATTTATAAAGTGAATCTTTATACAATAATAAATCTTTGGGGAAAAAATCATAATCTGGTCAATGTCTGGTTACTACATAGGTTTTTATTATGTAACAAATTGGGCTAACACAAATGCTTACGGATTAACCAGGTCTGACTGTTCTACCCTTTTTGGCATGGACCAGGGCCATGTCAGCTCCACCATTTTGGTTGACATCGCCATAGCCTTTGACACTGAAGCCCATCCTATTCTCCCAGAAAAGAATAAGGTAGCTGGACTCTCAGCTTCCTCAGCTGAGTGGTTCCATTCCTATCATGAAGGCAGGACTGAATCTGTTAATATTGGAGACACCCTTCCCCCCAGTTCCCTATAAGCTCAGGAATTCTCCAAGGATCTGTACTTGGCCCATTTCTTTTTTTCTATTTTTCTAAATGACCTCTCCAATACCTGTTGCTCTGTATCCCTTCATTTGTATGCAGATGATACGGCACTCTTTTCCATGGGCTGCTCTGCCGCTGATCTCAAAAACCAGTTCCAGCTGGACTTTAACAAAATCCATGTCTGGTTACATGAAAATCAGTTATCCCTCACTGTTAAGAAAACAGTCTCCATGATGTTTATTACCAGGCATAGACTTACTAGAGTCTCACCTTTTCCTTCCTTTCATATCCTTGATGGTGCAACTATTAAAGATGTCTCCTCCATCAAGTACCTCAGGATGTGGCTGGATTGCCACCATGGTTTTTCTGTTTATGTGGAGGCTATCTACAAGAAGCTCTACACCAAGCTTGGAGAGCTATACAGAAACAAAAGAAGCACTCTGCTTCCTGCATGCAGAGAAATCCACACTAAGATGATTTTCCACATTTTTGACTATGTAAAACGTTGTTTATAGTGCTGTACCAAAGACCACTTTAGCTTGACTGGACCGTCTTTTTCACACCTTCTGTTGATTTGCCTTGATAAACCCCTGCGAGCACACCATTGTACTTGATGGTCTTCCCACTACTTCCCCTCTCTTGATGGCAAGCACTTTACCCACTGTACTTCCTTTATCTCCAAATATTGGTTTGGCTTTCTCTCCTCTTGTTTTGCTTCTCTACACTCGCTCTCCCCCTTTCCTCATCTTACTTCCTTCACAATGCTTACTCTTGCTGTCTTGTTCTCCCTCAAGTGAAATCTACTGCAGGTCAAGCCGCTGTCTCATTCCACTCCCCCTAATCTATGTGTCTCTCTTCCCTCTTCCATTTGCTGTGCTCCTTCCTTTCCCACTTTGAAATCTCTCCTATATGAGTTCTCTCTTCACTCCTGCAGTTGCTTCTGATATTGGGGTGGATTCCTTTTTTTACCTGCCTTCCATTGAATACTTAGACCAGTACTGCCCCCTTCCATAGTATCAATAATTTTTCCCCATTTCTTATTTTGCTGTGCTGCTTACTGTTTAAATAGTCTTTTGTCTGTTCCACAGCTTACTGTGTAGGAATTTACTGTCTGGCAATTTATTTGTTAAGTGACCTTGAACTGCATATTTTCATTTTTTTTTCATTTTTGTATTAATTTATACATTGTACTTTGTATATGTTCTCTTTTCCTTTCTTTCCCCCTCCACTAGGGTGCTGGAAACAAGCTGATATCAGCGCATCATGTCTTTCCTGGTATATCTTTTGAAATAAATAAATACATTTCTGATTTGTTTTTTAATCCTAGCAATTAAAGGACTTTTGTTACAATAACCTGGAATGCTTACAGTTTTTATAACTATGATTATTAAGTGGTGCTACCTGTTTTTGTTTTGAAAACCATAGCACATGATCTTTAAAATTACACCGCCTCTTTCAATGGATATGCAGTTAGTTTCAGAGAGCATCTAAAACAGATGACCACTCCACCACCTAGAAGGCACTTTCTAGAATAGTGGTTAAGGGCACTGAGCTGCAAACCTGGATACCTGGGTTTGAATCCCATCAGCCTCTACTTGCATTTTGTGTGACCCTGCACAATTTGCTTAACTTCATTGTGCTCCCATGTTGCACCTGAAAACAATTTCTGGCTTACTGTGTCTTTCCTGGTTAACCAATTTTTACCTTTTCTCCACCCAATACATTCCCACCTCAACTGGTGTACTACCAAGAACCTGTATATGATTGCTGACTCTAGAACTGGCCTAGAGTTATCCCAAAGTCAGGTCTCAGTGATCACACTGGGTCTCCAGAGGAGTTTGCAATGAAATCCAACACTACTGCCATTTTATTCCTCAGGGACATTGTGCTACACAGCACACCATGAAGGTGAGTAGTCCGAGCAGTCAGGCCTTCTACTATCTACCACTTGCTGTTAAGGGGCTTATTGGGGATTGGGCATGCAGAGGGTACCCCACTTGATGACCTTCCTTAGCCTGGGCCCCTACTCGACCTGTCCCTCTCAATCCTACTTTCCCTGGCACCTATCCATGAACCACATTTCCAACCAAGGCCTAGCCTTCTCAGGATCTCACACCTCCTGCAGCAGTCCAAGGATTCCCTTGGATGGTCTGGGAACTGAAAAGGTTGGAGCTTGTGAAGCACTTCTGGGGATTAGGACTGCACTGAGGCCTCCTGTCCTAAGCACATCCTTTGCCTTATTAGCTAAAATACAATTTACAATTAGCCAATTAAAATGACAATAAACACCAATAAATACCAAGATAATCCCACCACCCTGATCACTCATACCACAGTCACCATATTAATACAGAAGCTCCAAATCTTTCTCTCAACCCCAGGCACACAATTATTTATATTAAATATGAAAATCAAGATACAGAACACAAAAGCAAATTTTATAGCTACCAGTAGAGGGCACTCCTTAGTGAATTGTATCCAATCTGTCACAGATAGTGGAATGTTCAGAAAAGTTCTTAAAATCACCCCTTTTAAGCATAAAATGGAACTCCCCCTCTCACAACCACGGGGAGCTTTCAACAAGAAAACAGAAATGACCCATTCTCACTTGGCCATAACAAAAACAGTTTCAAGTCTAGTTCCAAATGAGAAGGGAGAGACTACATTTTTCAGACACACTTTTACCACATCCAGGGATGCTTTGCCATTGTAGCTCTCAAATGGTTCACCAGTACTAGGGTAGACAGAGTTGGGCCTACCCACAGAGCTGCCTTAGAATCTATGCAGTAATACTGCTACCTCCTTGACTTACCACCTTGACCAGCATTAGGGTTCATCTTTTTCAT